>CM048748.1:409314649-411814649 GCA_026315105.1 Locusta migratoria
AGTTTGTAAGCTTAGGGACTGATGACCCCAGTCCCATAAGTTCTACAAACATTTGAACATTTTGTAAGAGGACGTGTCACAGGGCAACATAACAACATGTAAACATCAAATTCTGCCACAAATTGTGCATAGTCGAAAATTAAAACGAATTTAAAATAAAATGTTTCTTCTCTTCGGGTATTAAGCAGGAATTGCCTGTTACGGTACCCATCTCTGAAGGGGTCTTCCTCTATCTCTTGTTTAAATAACATTAAAGATGTAACATATTATTAATTACATCCTAAAGAACTTTATTTATAAAATAACGGTTTCAGATAATTAAAATTTTAATTATAATATTTAGTTTTTAAAAAGTCGAATATTTCCAAATGCATTTTACAATTAATGTAGATAGATTAAAGCGTTAAATACTATTTTCATTACAATTTTATTACAAAATTCTCTGATATCGTAAGCTCTGGAAAGATTATAAATGCTTGTTGTAAATTCGAGGAACCGGTTTCATCTATATGTACACCCACACTCGCAAGCCATCTCTAGGTGTGTGGCGGAGGGTACTATGCGTCCCGTGGTGGAGTGGCCCCATGTTCTGAGGCGCCTTGCTGCGGAGCGCACGGTTACTCGCCGTCGGACTTTCGAGTCCTCCCATTGGGAATGGGTGTTTATGTTGTCCTTAGCAGAAGTTACTTAATAGTTTGTAAGCCTAGGGTCTGATTACTAACGTAGTTAACTTCCTTCGATTTAGAAATATTGAACATTTTGTAACTTTGCGTACCATAGTCACTTGCTCCTATTCCTGTTACGTTTGGATCGAGGAAAAATTGATTGAATGTAAGCTTACGTGTGGACCCTAATCTCTCTAATCTTATCCTTGTGGTCGCTTCGCGAGATATACGTAGGAGGTAGCAGTATGTTGGTTGACATTTCATTAAACGTACGCTCTCGGAACTTTGACAGAAAAGCGGAATATATCTGTTGCTCTATTGCAGACGGTCAGGAAGAGTGGAATAAATAACAAAAATATAAATGCTTCTTGAAAGTAGGTTCGAAGTTGGGTCATCCTCGTGGGAGGCGATCACACTATCAACTGAGCTGTCCGACTGTGCTCCAAAATACCTTTCACTGATACGTACATCAGTTGTATATGTGTAGCGCTTAAAACTTCGTAGCCCTTTTTTCAGAATTTTGTGGATGCTAC
Organism: Locusta migratoria; assembly: GCA_026315105.1. Taxonomy (NCBI): domain Eukaryota; kingdom Metazoa; phylum Arthropoda; class Insecta; order Orthoptera; family Acrididae; genus Locusta; species Locusta migratoria. The sequence continues at coordinate 409,315,848 of CM048748.1, forward strand.
GCCTTAGGAATTCTGTGAGGGAACACTCTTGACGTACACTGCTATCAAATGTTTCAAATGTTTGTATAGCTTATGGGAGTTAACTACGGGGTCATCAGTCCCTAAACTTACAAACTACTTATGAACTACTTACGAACTAGGACGGCACAAATATCCATGCCCGAGGGGGGATTCGAACCCCCGACCGTAGTAGCTGTGCAGACCGTAACTGGCGCGCCTCAGTCCCCTCGGCCACTGCGGCCGACTACACTGCTATCCTGCCAAGTTCCATCCCGAACTGAATTTCTACTTGTTAGGCAAGAATTGGTGACGAAATTTTGCGGGACGTGTTCTGGAATGACAGCTGCCACGTCGAGGGGAACCTGGTTTATAACGCTGACGACATTCCAATTAGACATGCAGGGTGGGTAGGCGGGCTGTAGACAGGAAACGGCGAGAATAGCAGGCGCCGAGTAACGTCACGCAGGGAGCGGCCTAACCTTGCGTCTGGCGGACGGCTGGCTGAGCTTGTGGGCGGGGGGGGGGGGGGTGGGGGCGGAAGAGGAGGCCACGGGCCGTCTGGTCGCAGCACAGCCAGAGGGCACCAAACACTGCGTTTCAATATCTGCCGCGGGAGCGCTGTGAAGAGCGAGACAGCTCAGCCGGCCGAGGGTGGTCAAGGACTGGTTCCCCGACTGCCCGTACACGCTGCTGACTCTCAAGTAGAATCACTCTCGCCAACATTCTGAGTTGTTCATCAGAGCGCTGTAACATACGTGCCGCTTGTCTTCTTGATGACTCATGAAGAAAAACCGCTCGTTGATTGGAACAAAAGTTTCTACGGTTCACACAATTTTGGCTAGACTACATGCTTCGACTTTCTAAGGGAAGCAGGGATGAATGCACTGCTAAAAAATGGAAATGACAATATACGAAGAAAGGTTTAAAAATAGCCGGCCGCGGTGGCCGAGGGGACTGCGGCGCGCCAGTCACGGTCTGCACGGCCACTACGGTCGGGAGTTCGAATCCCCCCTCGTGCTTGGATATTTGTGCCGCCCTTAGTGCTATCTAGTTCATAAGTAGTTTGTAAGTTTAGGGACTGATGACCCCGTAGTTAAGTCCCATAAGCTATACAAACATTTGAACATTTTTTGTTTAAAAATAAAAATAAATATAAATACAGCAGACATATGTCTTTGCTTGCTGACACCTTGGTGCTTCTAATGGTTGAACAAGCACTTGCTATTATATCTACAGATACTATTCGCAATTGAAACAACACGAAATATATTTGATACAGGGGAGTTTTATACACCCATATTCCTTTAATAAATGGTAAATAACATACATCTACATAAATACTCCGTGAATCGCACTGGCCACGGTTTAATGGCCTAGCGCATTGAGCCGCAATGCTCCGTAGGAGGAAGATAGGGGAACGAGGAGTGTGGCAGAGTGAGTGAGTGTGTGAGAGAGAGAGAGAGAGAGAGAGAGAGAGAGAGAGAAGGGATTTAGGATGTGTATCCAGAAACCGTTCATAAAGCGTTGTGGAACTGCACCTATTGGTGATGCGAGCGTTCTTTTTTTTCCCTTCTTTTCCTTTTAATCAAGAAGCCGCTGTAAAGCGTAGCCGGGTACTTTTTATTCAGAATGATGATGAACTATCAGCGACAGTATGCTTTACCTAACAAACTGTAGTTTTGTTCATTAATTAATAGTGTTCTCAAATTGTTTGCATTGTCTGTAAGGCATGTTCGCAATCGCCGGCCGAGAGATAAATGAACAGATAAAGTACGCTGATTGGTTTGTCGTTGCATGCTGTGGTTTAGCGTATTGGAATTGGATTGTATCTTTCCGTGTTCCCCACAGAAAGAAATCGAGGAGAATGAAAGCAGGGGACGTTGCCAGCCATTATCCTACAGCATTCCGCCTTATACAACTGCCAGTGGACTTTTCGTTCAGTGTTTCCGTTGCAACACGGTAAGAGTGAATTGTACAGCTGTCGTATTGGAACAACATACACTGTTGTTCATACAGTGGTACATCTTCTAGAACAACTCTGAGAATGTTCGTTAGAAAGTGCGTATATCTATTTTCATACTACAGACCTGGGATACAGTAATGTTTCACTCCAAAGTAGTTGGTATTGCACCTGATAGAAGCCAACGTAGACTTTCATCTGGCCTGCAGTACATTACCGTGCTTCATAAACATTTCTTCGTTTATAAACAGCGCACGATGAAAATCGTTGTGTCTGTTGTCTCCCAGACCCCACAGAGCAAACTGATGAAATTTTATTCGACGATCTCCGAGTGCCCGATGTGACAGTGGTGTGGTGAAATTTATGTTTCTGCGAAATGTGAACGACGTGCGGCTGACAGAACGTCTCGTGCCACCAGTGGTTTGATGTCATGGCCATAACAGGTTCTTCACGTACTACTCGGTTGCAGCTGTTCGACATTGAACCTGTCTGTCGGCACTAGCGACAAATAATTCCATGGCGCGCCTGATAACATCTCTGTACTGCCACAACGTTTCGACACAGTTTCTATGACATTCGCTGTATAAACTAGCTCGTCTAACTTCTCCTGTGACTGCTGCTGTGGAATTGAGCAACTGATCGACGACATAGTTCCTGCTAGTTCTGCAGTGCCGAAAAAGTAGGCAGTCGAAAGGCTTCGTTACAACTACGTAGCCTGCATTGAGCATGATTGCAATACTCGATTCAAGCCGATTTTCAGATTTAGAATACTTAACATATTCTTTTGCGAAAAGCTTCAACAATCGTTTTGGGATGCCATTAAAAGTATATTAAAAAGAAACACACTTAGTTCACTATGCCTATCGATATACTAGTCAAAACTATTTTAATACTTTGGTAATGTTCACTTTGTGCGTGTTGTACCCTATGTGTTTGCTCATACGTTCGATATGGATTTGTCAAGGAAGTTATACTGTAAGCCAGTGGGCATTATAACGTTTGCTCGTAAATCATTAGGGAGACGAAAAATCATTTACCGGATTAGAAATGCAGCAAAGAAACGTTTTCAAAGGGTAACATTTCAGCAACTTACCCACTCCAGTCTTCTTCACTCTCGACTCAATGCCTCATTCTGACAGTACAGTTACAGACAGAAAAGCAACAGTTTAGGCTACAGTTTTAAATACCTACACTGAAAAGCCAAAGAAACTCGTACAGGCACGCGCATTCAAACCACACAGATACGTATACACTCAGAGAACGATGCTGCGTCCCGTAACGCCTATTAAGCAACAAGTGACTGGCCCAGACGTTACATCGGTTACTGCCGCTACAGTGGCACAATTTAAGGGAGTTTGAACGTGGTGCTATAGTCGGCGCTCGGGGTATGGGATACAACATTCCCGAGGTACCGACGAGGCGGGGATTTTCCCGTACGAAGATTTGAAGAGTCTACCGTTAATAACCGGAAACCGGTGAAACATCAAATGTCCGACACCACTGCGGCCGGAGAAAGATCCAAGAACGGGACCAGCGACGACTGAACAGAACTGTTCAGCGTGACAGAAATGAAACGCTTCCACAACAATGCGTATTGTAACGTTGGTCCATCAACAAGTGTCAGCGTGCGAATCATTGAACAAAACATCATCGAAATGGGCTTTCGGAGCCGAAGGCCCGCTCTTGTACCCCTTGCACTACACAAAACTTTACTCCTAGCCTTGGCTCGTCAATGGCATTTGGCTGTTGATGATTGAAGAGATGTCGCCTAGTCTGACGAATTGTATCGAGCGGATAGACGTTTACGGTGACAACCAGTGTCAATGAAGATGCGATACCACAAGTCAGGAACAGTGTAGGTACAACGAAAACATCTCCAGTGAGAGTACGATTACACCGGGAATGTGTACTACCCCCATATCTGACTAGGTGATGAGTGTACTATTGGAAGATGTGAAGAACTTGATGACTGCTGATAACGTTGTAACCTGTGTGAACCCCCCCCCCCCTTCATGAAGACAAGCTTGAAGGGTGGAGGGCAGCCCTACAAGAACGAGAAATGAGGATTAGTAGGGGGGAAATAGATTATAGGTATACGAAGGATGAAGTAGGCATAAACATTAACGTGCAAGGAGGACAACTAACACTGGGAAAAATATTCAATATCTGGGCTCTTATATTCAAAGTCATGATGGACTGGAGACTGAAATACAGAACAGAGTAGATAGTGTATGTTTCCGGTGAGGCCTGCGAAGGTCTGTAGCATCGTTTTCATTCTGTGGGTCGCGGCGCCCAGAGGGGTCTCGAAAGTCTTACTCGTGGATCGCCGTCACAGGAGGAAGAACTTGCACCATAAAATAACCACGGATGCAGTAATACAAAAACGTATGCCTGAGTGAAATGTATTGAATGCTAAAATTACGGAGTTCTTTGTGTAAGACTGATTATGAATTGAATAGCTAATAGATTGTTTTATAATACATTGTGATAATGATGAATAAGCGCAAAACCTGGAATTTTTTTTTTTCAGGAAAAAATCGATAGATAGTACAACATGATACACTAAATAGTTCTGAAAAAAATATAAAAAAAGATTTACTTCTTTACATATTGACTATGCAGTGGAACCTTTCAAAATTAGCACAATTCGCTTCTGAGTCTTGTCTGAAATGCGTAACATTCGTTGAACAAAATATATTTTTCTGCTAGAAATCATTTAAAACTAGGATATGTGTCCATTCCGAACAATACACAGAAAACTTCGTCCAACAATTTAAAAGAAAGCTGTAGCAAAATAAAGAAGATTAAATTTGTTTCCTATGAGATAATGTAATTTTGTTACGGTTCATGAGGGTGAAAGGGGGGCGGGGTTCGCCAGAATATTTTTATTTGGAGGAGATCGCCAGAATAATTATATTTGGAATGGGGTCGCATATTCTAAAAGGATGAAAAACACTGGTCGATAGTGCCGAAACTTGGCCAGTCTCAAAAGCCGAACCGCGAATGATGGAAGTGACAGAAATGAGAACATTAAGGTGGATGAGTGGAATTACTTGAAAAGATGTGATATGGAATGAGTACATCAGGGGAACAGCGAAAGTGAAGATGCAAAAAACTATGCTAAGATGTAGTCGGCGTCACGTACGAAGGCGGCCCAGTTTTCAGCCGTTCTGCACATCCCACTCCATTACCGCAATGCCAGCCAATAACGTTCATTCTGTAGGCGCGTGGCTGGCCGCGAGTTACGCAATGTTTCTCCCGCAGGCGCAACTGTTAGCGCTCGGCCGTGGCTCCTCCCCTCCATCCTTCCCCTATCGCTCCACCTCTATGCGCGGAAGCGCCTTCTTACATGATACCAGCTATAGTATGGGTAAGTACAGAGAAGATGGGAGTACTATACGTGGAGAACAGAGAAAAAAAAAATCGCACTGACGTGTTTTACGGCCCACTTTAGATTTGTAGTTTTATAAGTTTTGACAAACATTTTGGACCAAAATAATAATCTAAATAATAAAAAATTAATTAATAAGAGTGTCCCAAACCCTTTTAGGAAAAAAAAATTGGTAGTGGCGGGTTCCAAACCACCGACCTTTAGCGTCATAGTCAAACACCTTGCCCACTACGGCTATCAACCACAAGACGAGTGCTTTAATCTCATACTATTGATGGCCGTTGTTAACTGATGCTAATATGGTATTTGTAGACACCAGATTATCATTTATCGTAGGAAGAACGATGTGTTTTTGTTAATTCTTCACTGCGCCATTGCTTTGAAATGACAACGTGTAAGTTACAATAAGAAAATCATCAAATACGCAACGCAAGATGGCGTATGCCTGAGAGAGTTCTGGGCGAGGAATGTCACGTGACATCTGCGAACGGCTGGTTTTCGTTAATTCAGTGGAGGATGTCAAATCTCCGTTATTTTTGCAAATATGTCTCAAACGATACGAGATATGAAAAAAAAACATAACGAAGCTAAGTTATAGAGAATTTTCTCCTCTACCAATCAAGTTATTCAATTTTCGTGTGAGATGAACGGTTCGTTTGCAGTTACAATTATATTACAAACGTTTTTTTTTTTTTTTTTTTTTTTTTTTTTTTTTTTTTTGGTATTACTATAGTATTTTTGTCCGAAAAAATTGAAAAAGGGAGGTTTTGATCTCTGGCGGCCTACAATCATGTCTCAAAATGTTCAAATGTTTGTATAGCTTATGGGACTTAACTACGGGGTCGTCAGTCCCTAAACTTAGCGACTACTTATGAACTAGGTAATCCTAAGGACGGCACAAATATCCAAGCCCAAGGGGGGATTCGAACCCCCGACCGTAGTGGCCGTGCAGACCGTGACTGGAGCGCCTCAGTCCCCTCGGTCACCGCGGCCGGCTACAATCATGTCTGTAAAATTTGGTGCTGATCGGTTGAACGGTTCGTCTTAAAACCATGGAACACGTTACGGACAGACAGACAGACGGACAGACAGACATCCCAAAATCGCCGTTATTTTTGCAAATATCTTTGAAACGCTACGAGATATGAAAAAAAAACATAAGAGAGCAAAGTTGTAGAGAATTTTCTCCTCTACCAATTAGGTTATTCAATTTTCGTGTCAGATGAATATTTAAGCCATTATTTTCATTTAAATTTCGAGCTGTCAAAAGACGATCGCGAAGGCCTACTTTTAGTGTTACTACCTTAACCTAAAGTGGGCCAATAAAATTTGTGTGGTGAAGGAGAAGAGGAAGACCAATACTAAGATTGAAAGACAAGGTAGTAGGAGAAGTAAGAGAAAAAAGTTTGAAAGAGAATTTGTTTTGGATAGACATTGAAGAGAAGAGTGCAATATAGAAATGCCGATATCACGTTACGTGAGAGAATGATAAGAAGATGAAGAAGAAGAAGAAGAAGACGCGTCCTGGACGGAAGCAGTCGCGCTGTGTTATCGCCAGCCGGAAGCAGACGGGCGTGTGAGGTTTGTTTGGCGGCTGGCTGCGCCGTGCCGCTCTGGAGCGCAGAGCCGGTGTGGGCGTGTGACGTCACTCGCCTAGTTAGCACGGCGGCGCAGCGCGGCTCGCTTTGTTCTGCGCGCCGGGCTCCGCCCGAGCACTGCGGCCGCCGCAACAGTCTGCCCGTTGCGACTGCCACGGTTTCAAGGCGAAAACATCCATGTGACAGTAAACCTGATGTAGACAGTGCACTCCAATGGCAAGCTACTACAGTCGGAACCAACTCTGACTAAATCCTTCGAAGAGACAGGTGTGTGTCCCTTTCACTTAAGGATACCGGATTCTTATAAATGTAGGTTTTCAAATGAAAAATGATACCAAATTTTAAAGTTACGGTCGGGACCGGGAACGGGAAGACCAAGAGATGGATACAGTAAGCAGATTCAGACAGATGTAGGTTGCCGTTCTTATGTGGAGATGAAGAGGCTTGCTCAGGATAGGGTATTGTGGAGAGCTGCATCAAACCAGTCTCCGGACTGAAGACCACAACAACAACAACAGGCTCAGGAAGAGAGTGCTTATGATGGAATATTTTACCACTTTCTTTTGCGTTTTGATAACCACACCGAGAACCTGCTCCTTTAGGGCATGAACAGGATGGCGGGACACATGACCATAACTGTCAAATGTTTGTATAGTTTATGGGACTTAACTACGGGGTCATCAGTCCCTAAACTTACAAACTACTTATGAACTACTTACGAACTAGGACGGCACAAATATCCATGCCCGAGGGGGGATTCGAACCCCCGACCGTAGTGGCCGTGCAGACCGTAACTGAAGCGCCTCAGTCCCCTCGGCCACCGCGGCCGGCGAAAATATGTTGCTACTTAGCTAAATCTGAAGTTAGAACTACAAATTTTCGGATTTGGATTCGGGGTTCGAATTTAAAAGACACGTGTTTCGGCATTTTTAAAGTTCAACCAATAAGGGAGTAAAGTAGAGGACGCAAAAAATTTATTTTCAAAAATAGGTTGCTGTTAACTCAAATTTCAAGCTATAACTACGAAACTTAGGACATGGACTCTTGATCAGGATTAAAAAGACACGAGTTTCTGTATTTTTGGAAATTCAAACTAAGGGGGGTAAAAGAGGTGATCAAAAATTCTTTTCGAAAACACTTTGTTGTCAAGACAATTTTGAAGCTATAGCTGCAAAAATTGGTATTTGTATTGTTCGTTATGATTAAAAAAATACGTGTTTCGGTACTTTTGGAAATTCAACCATCAAGGGGGTTAAGTTGGAGAGGGGATATTTTTCGAAAATCTGTTGCTATTTAGGCAATTTTGAAGTTAGAAATACAAATTTTCAGATTATGATTCGGGGTTCAAATTAAAAAGACACGTGTTTCGGTATTTTTGGAAATTCGACCAATAAGGAGGTGACATACGATATGAAAAAAATTGATTTTCAAAAATATGGTTCTGTTAACTCAAATTTCAAGCTATAACTACGAAACTTAAGATATGGATTCTTCATCAGGATTAAAAGGAAACAAATGGTGCAGACCAACCAGCCTACGCATACGAAGCAGCGGTGGTTCAGCTAGTGTGACAATAAACCTGATGTAGACATTACACTCCACTGGCAAGCTACTACAGTCGGAACCAACTCTGACCAAATCCTTCGAAGAGACAGGTGTGTGTGCCTTTAAAGTTACGGTCATGTCTACCGCCATCCTGTTCATGCCCTAAAGGAGCAGATTCTTGGTGTGGTTACCAAAAAGCAAAAGAAAGTGGTAAAATATTCCATCATATAAGCACTCTCTTCCTGAGCCTGTTATGAATGAAATAAAACCAATTTTCAGAGACCTGAGTGACCCTGTTTTGCTTAGTAATTGTCTTCATGGAGGCACTCAGAATACAAATGAAAGTTACAACCACATGGGAAAGTTACCCAATAATGTTTTTGTAGGACTAAACACATTGAATATTGGTGTACTAGATGCAATGATATGTTTCAGTGATGGAGTGATAGGAAGGATGGAAGTCCTGGAAATTTAGGCATAAAATGTGTCTCCAATAGGAAAGATCAATTGCTTGAATAATCAAATGAAGCTGGAAGGTTCGCTCTTCAAGTTACCTAAGAAGCAAGAATTACCGAGACTGATGACCCCGTAGTTAAGTCCCTTAAAAAAGAAAAAAAAATTACCAAAAGGAATGCCAAGAGGAAGCTTGAAGACGATGAAATGCTGCAGAATGAGCAGAATGCTGCAGAATCTGAGGCTCAGATTAATTGAACTCATATCTTCATTTGCAATTTCCCGCAAGTTGTATTTTTCAGCATTCAGGCACAAATATTTCCTAAAGATTATCAAGCATTGCTCTAATTTTTTCTGTAACTTGCAATAGTCCTTACTTATGTGGTATACCTAAGCTTTATTGTACAATCAACTAAATTAAAGAAAAAATAACATTTTTATTGGAATAAAAAATATAAAAATTAAAATGTAAGATTTGATATTTTTTACCCTTGTAAAATACATAAGTGGAATTCAATAGGTGTTTTAGATGAGCTATCATGTCATACACGTGTGGTAAAAATTTGGTCTCCTTCAAATCTATAACATAGGATTAAATGGTACCTCAGTTTGAGGAAACGTTTTGGAAAAAAGTTGCATCAATTTCTTTGTAATTTTTTAATAACACTAAGCAGGTTCGAAAATATTTAAAATACTTCTAATTTGTTTTAAAAGTGTGCTGTATTGCCTGATATCAACAAAAAATCTGTAGTTCATATAAATTATAAACAGTGTCTGAGAGAAATAGGTGTTGATTTTTACATAATATTGAGCCGGAAAAGTACCGTGTATCCTTAAGGAAGAGGGGAGGTAATAGTGAGCTATTGCAGCATTATCACACCCATAAATACTTGGGAGTTACTTTCGATAGAACTGTGATATTCAAAACCCACTGTAAAAACACCAAAAGGAAAATCTCCACTCGAAACAACCAAATTCGCATAATAGCGGAGATGCTGTGGGGCTCACATGCACAAAGTACCCGCTCTTCTGCAATGCTACTCTCCTTTTCTATTCAGAAAGGTGGTGTTCCGCTCAGGATTCTGTAAGTAGCGTCATCAGCTGCTGCGGCAGCCTTTGGGCGGCCAAAGTGGGGCAAATCATCGACAGTTCCTGTATGTCTGCACCTCCTCCACATCCAAATAACATCGCTTTGGTTCATTCCGAGACGTCTGGAAACTTTCTTTGATGAGAAACAAAGTAACAATAGCGATAGGATCAAACTTTGGAATTGACCTTTTTCGCAAGGTAGGAATACAGTCAACACAAGCAGTCTACATCATACCTGGTGTTAAGACTGGACCTAATCATCCGTCTTGTCCGTTCTGTCGCATTGGCACTTCTCATGCCTCATTGTTTACATCTTTCTGCTGGTTGTTACATCTAGGGACAATCAAAGGAACTGTGTTCTTGATGGAATGTACACATCCAACGTCAGTCTGTATGAGACCATGCAACCACTGTGATACAACACTTGTTTTGATGTGGGTATATTAGCATGAAATGCGGGAGAAATGTTCTTAAATACGTGAGACGGGAGACTAGAAATAAAACGTAAAGTACGTGAAAATGCGGGAGACCTGCCAACTCTGGGAGGGCATTGGTAAACGTGTAATCACCAGACCTTCTGTGTGTTCTTCCTAAAGCGGGCGCCCGCGCTATAGCTATCTTGAGTGTGCCGCCGGCATCAGCTGCGTCCCGCACATGAGGGCTTAATTAACCTTGGCCTGTCGCTTAATCGCTATCATTATAATTACACGCTACTGAGAAAAGTGTAACTGTGCTGGGCCAACCGATGATCTGAGACCCCCGACAACAAGGCCTCTCTGGAATCCAAAAGAAAGAACTCGAAAAATGTGACAAAAACGAAGAACCGTTTCTCTGCCTTCTTAATCTCTGGTCTATAGCAGAGTGTACGCTGCTGGACATCCAGAGTGTGACACAGGCGTGAACCGGTGTTGTTACAGCCAATGTTGCACGTTACAGAAGGATCACATGACTGAAACTACAGTCCCATGTCAAGTGAGCAGGGTAATAAGATTAGTATGGACCACCGGTTCCCAGACTGTGCACTGCGAGGTCTGTTCAGCTGGGTCGCAGGAAGACTTTAAAATATATAAGTGAAATATCTTACCGACTGTAAAAAGAAGAAGGAAGTTGTGTAATTTGCGCGATAAACTATATATACCTGAAATCAACAAATCTAACTCCGAATATGGAACGTGTCATTAATATCAGGCCTAACACCACCACAAATCTCATTGATTTTAAAAAAAATTAATTACCTCAGTTTCTGCCGTTTTTTAATATATTGGGGAAATTCTATTGTTTCATGCACCTGCAAGTATGGTTTGTATACAGTGCAAAATTCATTGAATAATCTCTCTTTCTTATGATAAAAAGTGTACCTACAACAAGTGCCTCCAGTAGCAAGAGAAAAATGATGTAATTTGATATTAAAAAATATTCTGTCTTGGAATTTCAGCCGGCCGCTATGGCCGAGGGGACTAAGGCGCTCCAGTCACGTTCTGCACGGCCACTACTGTCGGGGGTTCGAATCCCCCCTTGGGCATGGATATTTGTGCCGTCCTAGTTCGTAAGTAGTTTGTAAGTTTAGGGACTGATAACCCCGTAGTTAAGTCCCATAGACTATACAAACATTTGAACATTTTTTTGGAATTTCACTACTGTGATGTGATTCCTGATCCTTCCTAAGTAATCATGAAAAGGTTTTAAGAATTTATTTGGGAAAGTATAGGTAGTCTATTTAAAATGTCTTGTAGTGCCTCTCCTGCTCCAAGTCGGCCTATTTGACGACTGTCACCCTCAACAATCGGTAGGAGATAGCCAACACAGTGATCGTATACCGACTGAGCTATGGATTCCTGAACTAAAGAAAAAGTAGAAATAATATTTTCCTACCTTTTTATAATGATTTATTTTGATTGTAGTCTCAATATTTCTGTGTTTTGCTGAGTCCACTTGTCTGTGCCAAGATGTCAGGGCCAAGGAGTCAGCATTGAGCCTAAATGAGAAAAGGAAGGAGGACGACGCCTATTCCTAATGGTACATCTTGGAATCAGAGGTAAAACTATGGAACCACCGGAGCTCAAGGGATCAGGTCTAGTCAGATCGGAGGCTGGGACGCAAGAGAATGTCCTTGCCTCGCATCGTCGTTCAGGTGTCGGCACATTGAGCCCCACGTGACCACCAGCCTGGCTCGTGGTTGGTGGCTGGGTTCTGCCAATTTTCCCAGGCTGGTAAACCCTGGTCAGCAGAATCAAGCCACCAAGGAAGTGCCGAGCCAAGAGCCACGTGTCGGGTTCATGCGTGCAGAAAGTTACGACCGTAGGCACGCGGCACTGCCAGATGGCGGCCAGGCAGTCCAGACTGAGCAAACATGAAAAATCTAAACAAATTCTATTCCTCATTCGTATGCACCGGAGGGGCAGACTTCGCCCTCGTCTTCTCTAGCTAAGCTGATGTGTTTGATAGCAGTGCGGTGAGTGATGTGCCCACTTGTTTTGCCCGCAGAGCCTGCCGGTGCCGCAGCCCATCCAGCGCAAGAAGAGCCTGCCCGACGTGCAGGGGCTGCCGCGAGCCACCGAGCCCATGTCGCGCGAGGAGGTGTCCGTGCTGAGCTCCGCCCGGCGCGAGGAGGTGCGCCGCATGCAGGAGGAGCAGGAGCGCCTGCGCGCCAACCCCCTGCTCTACCTCGTCTCCCCACACGTCAAGGTAACCGCTCTCTGCTCTACCTCATCTCTACACTCGTCAAGGTGCCATCTCTCTTCTTTCCTTTACGTCAAGGTACTACCTCCTCATCTCCCTACCTTGCCTTTCCACTCATCAAAGAACCACCTCCTTATCTCCTGGTAGCTCCACATGTCGAGATACCACCTCCTCATCTCTGCTGTTTCGCCTCTCTCCACCACCCCCTCACAACTCTCCACCTTTACCCACCAAAAGGTACCATCTCCCTGATCTACCTCTCCACTACCTCCCCAACTCTCAGTTCGGCGTCGTCTCTGCACGCATCAAAATACCACCTCCTCATCTCTTTGCTCTACCTCCTCTCTCTACCACCTCCTCACTTCTCAGCTCTACCTCATCTCTCCACACCTCAAGGAAGCATCTCCTCACATCTCTGCTCTACCTCTCCATCACTTGCTCATATTTTTACCTTATCTCTCCAAACACCAGATACCACCTCCTCAGCTCTCTGCTCTACCTCGTCCTTCCACACATCAGCGTACCACCTCATTGCTCTACTCTACCTGTCTCTCCACATGTCAAGGTACTACATCCTTATCTCTGTTCTTTACCTTATCTCTCCACACTTCAAGGTACCACCACCTCGTCTCTCTATTCTACCTCGTCTTTCTATACATCAATGTACCACCTTATTTTCTGCTCTACATCGTCTCTCAGCCCCCCCTCCGCCCCCATGTGGGCTCACGGTAGTTTCGTGAGTACGTGCGTGGCGAGCACAGGGCCCGAGTCTTACTTCCCAGACCGCATTTCCTTTCCTAGCCCCCCTCCTTTCCTATCCTATCTCCTTCCTCTTTCCACCAGGGAACTGATAACCTTGGCAGTTTAGTCCCCCTATCCCAACCAAACAATCCAACCACATGTTGGTAGCTCCACATGTCAAGATATCACCTCCTCCTCTCTCTCCTTTCCTTCATGTCAAGGTACTACCTCCTCATCTCAGTGCCTCGCCTCTCTACACAAATTACCACCTTCTCATCTCATGCTCTACCTGTTAGCTCCACATGTCAAGATACCTCCTCCTCATCTCTCTCCTTTCCTTTACATCATGGCACCACCCTCTCATCTCCATCCCCCACTTCTCCACACATCAAAGTGCCACCTACTCATCTTCTTGCTGTACCTGGTAGCTCCACATGTCAAGATACCACCTCCTCATCTTTGCTACACTGCCTCTCTCCACCACCTGCTCTCAACTCTACATCTTTCCACACCACAAGGTACCATTTACTCATCTCTCCACTCTACCTCTCCACCACCCCCTCATCTCTCTGTGTCGTCTGTCCACACATCAGAATACAACCTCTTCATTTCTTTGCTCTGCCTTGTAGCTACGGATGTCAAGATACCACCTCCTAATCTCTTTGCTCTACCTCCTCTCTCTACCACCTCCTCATTTCTCAGCTCTACCTAATCTCTCCACAACTCAAGGAAGCATCTCTTCGATTTTACTTGTATCCTTTCTTCATATTAGCCTGTTCTTTTTAAACTGTGACACGTTAACGCACTTATTTCGGAACGCTTAACACAATGTTTTATTTCCAAGACTGGAGCAAGGAACTGATAACCGTTGCAGTTTAGTCCATTCCAACATCTCTGCTCTACCTTTCCACCACTTCCTCATCTCTCTACCTTAGTTCACCAAACACCAAATACTATCTCCTCAGCTCTCTGCTCTACCTCGTCTTTCCACACATCAGTGTACCACTTCATTGTTCTACTCTATCTCTCTCCACATGTCAAGGTACTACTTCCTCATCACTTTTCTTTACCTAATCTCTCCACACTTCAAGGTAACACAACCTCATCTCTCTTCACTACCTCGTCTTTCTACATATCAATGTATGTTCTGCTCTACGTCGTCTCTCCACCCCGTCAGTGAGCTGACGGTTCTTTCGTGAGTAGGTGCGGGGCGAGCACAGGGCCCCGAGGTAATGCACTCTTGTTTCCTTCTTTACTTCCTGGACTGCATTTCCTTTCCCACCTCCTCTCTTTCCTATCCCTTCCCACTGGAAGTCTGATAACCTTAGTAGTTTAGTCCCCCCTATCCCAAACAAACTCCCATATTTCCACATGTCAAGTTACTACCTCCTCATCTCTTTGCTCTGCTTCGCACTCTGCTCTGCCTAGGCTCTCTCACATCATACTACCTCATCTCTCTGCTATCTTCTCACTCCATCACCTCTTCATCATCTGCTCAACTTTATCTTTCCACACATCAAGATACCACACCCCCTTCTCTGTTCTCTATATTTACTCTCCACCTGTCAAGATACCACTTCCTGTACCTATCGTCGATACTCACGTCGAATTATACCCTCCTGATCTCTCTCTCTGCTCAACCTTGAATCTTCTCACATGAAGGTACACCCTACTCTGCCAAATCCGTCAACGTATTTTCTCCTCATCTTATTCGCTACTACGTTTTTCCACGCATCAGGGTACAGTAACTTGTTTTATCTACTCAAACCTGTGTCTCATTAATTAATGTCAACATATGATCTCATCCTTTCTCTCCCCAACAACATTCTATGCCGCGCGGAATGGCCGCGTGATCTAAGGCGACACGCTGCAGACTGGGCGGTCGTTTCCGCCAGAGGTTCGAGTCCTGTCTCGGACATATGTGTGTGTGTGTTTTCATATTGTAAGTTAGTTTAAGTTCTTTGTAAGTCTAGGAACTGAGGACCATAGAAGTTTGGTGCAATAGGTTTACAAACATTTGAACATTTGAAAGACTTCCTGTCAATATCTGTCTCACTTTTCAAACATGTCTCTTTCAGCATCAAGTTATGCCCTCCCGTCGCTTCTCAGCTCACCTCTCTAACATCATGGATTATGAATTTCGAATATTACGCAGAGTTAAGAAGGATGCAATTTATTGACACGTTTCGAAATATCATCACCGTCTTCTGAATCCAGGGCTGGAGTAAAACATCATACATAAACGTGTGGAGTCATGGCCCTGCTGAACTATAGTAAGTTCAGTAGGACCATGACGCCATATACTAAAGTATGTTGTTTTACCTCAGGCCTGTATTATGAGGATGATGGAAATTCGAAACGCGCTAATTCATATACAGACGCAACAGCACCTGTTGTTTATGTTTTTCACACACAGCCTCCTTATTAGCACTGATTAATATTTGCATTTCATGATAAAGGGCGCATACCGCATGGAATAATTTGTCACTTCTGAGAATCATTGAGTATCTCCCTATCCTCATTCACTTAAACTAAGTCTCAATAGCTCTCTGTCTCTCTCTCTCTCTCTCTCTATCTCTCTCTCTCTCTCTCTCTCTCTCAACATCCATGTTTTCTTATACTTCTACATCATCATAGGTACTCCTCAAGCCACCATAAGGTTTTTCCATATAAGAAAGTGGCTTTACTGAGATGTGCATATTGTTTTCTTCCACTTTGTTTTAACGACTTAATCGAAATATCACATCTGCACGTTGAGAACAAATAAACGCTACCACTTGTGTAGGACATGTAATTAGTTTGAACAGTCGATTTTTGGCACTTGCTTGAAAATGTAATGGTACAGTTACATCATTAGGTAAAATTCCCCTCCTGTGGTATTGATGTATTTTTACTTCATTTCTGTGTATTAAATTTTTAGACACCTTTGCGGAAGATACACCTCGTTGCGAGTTTGTTCCTTGGAACTCTGTGGCAGGCAGTTTGGGTGTTCATGAGACGATTTTGGTTTGAACGAGGCTCCATTGTCGATGTCCCTTTTAGTATCGCGTGTGTGTGTGTTGCCTGCAGGAGTGGTTCTCGCGCCAGCAGCTGGTGATGCTGGTGCTGTTCATCAACATCTCGCTGGCCATCATGTTCTTCAAGCTGCTGACGTAGTACACGGCCCACAGCCCGCCGCCGCCGCCGCCGCCGCCTCCGGCTACCGGACGCGCCCCCTGGTGTCTCCACGGGCCACGACAGAGGTTCACCGGGATAGGATTCGTGACTTTGTTTTCTTTTTGCGAGAAAAGAAACTAATAGCTACTTGTGAATAAAAAGAAATACCACCTAGCTTCCAAAACTCCAGTTACCTATTCGAGAAGAAACCTCTCTCTTTGTTTAGAGACCTAAAAAAATAAAACAAAAAAACAAATAACACTATGTACCAAACTCGAGGAAGAGACACTAAAGGGAATGATTAAAAGATACGCTTGAAGGTCTTTATTTATAGAGTGTTGTATATGTATGACATATTTTTACATGGAGAGTCTCATTTGACATTTTTTCACCTTTTAACGCCTGTGTAAGGTGGAGTAACAACTTTGTACGTCATGTTTCTGACCGCTGTGTATATTAGTGCTAAATTTTTACTAGCGTAAGACTACTGTCGTTTTGTATTCTGCACAAAATTTTATTGGAGTTATCTTGTTTGTTAGAGGAACTGTGGTCTTAATTGGCAAAGGGCTCTTCTTTGCTGCTGTTCTATTGTCATCCACGCAAGCTTGATATTGCCGGGCTCTGTTCTAGGGGTGCATACGTATCAGTTGTCGTCAGACAGCGTTTTTTTTGCATGCCGGTTCGAGGGATCAAGCCCAGTTTTCACTGGATGTTTCCAGTGTCGCCTTGTCGTTTACCGGTCGGACCACAGGCTACCTACCGAGACATCTGATGTAGGATTTCGTCCGCAGCGTCCGGCCTGCCCCGGTAATGGCGAAAGGGTATTAGTTTGTCTAGAAGGGCCACTGGTGTGCTCGATGGATTCCAAGCCAGGACGAGCTAAAGATGAGCATTTCTGTGAAATAACGTTTATAGGGAAACCCCGAGTATATTGTATTAAAGCATATCAAAACTCTAATTCACTAACGGAGTGGATGCTCTTCATTGGTAGTATGGGTCGCTTTGCGTACGGGGGTGGGAGAAGTTCACGGATGTGTGCCTTTCAGTAGAGACTCTTTTGAGAACCAAAACTAACAGAAGAAATAGCGGCTATCGAAATTAGTTTCACGTATGTCGTAAAGGAAATATCTGGCCCTTTTGTACTTTCTGAAGCAAATGAGATGATATTTTAGGACTGCTCATTATACGCCTTGTTACTTGTTGTCTAGCCAAAGTATTGAGACTAAGATTAATCTTTCCTACTGTTATCGTAATGATAGAAAGTCCACTATGTAAATTGTAAGACGCTTAAGAGTCATTATATACAACGGAACTAAGCCGTTTCTTATCGATGTTACGTTACGATGAGCTGTTTTTGAACTTTTATACCGTTAAGCTTGTCCCGTGCCAGCTGAATCTCTTAGCGGAGATCTTCCTGACTACCTTCGCTGGCATTTATTTCGGGTTGTGAAAAATACTCGGGCAGTTCGCCTCCCCCTCGAAGTCATTCGGTCATGTACCTTAGACATACGCACAAAATTGGTCGCAGGCTTCGGTTTGGTGTGACACTGCCCGGTGATTTTTTTAATGTGCCGTTTATTTCATCCGCTTCTCCTTCGCGGCTAGGAGGACCTGAGCCTACCCGCGCTTTCTTCGTAGACGCGAACTCAGCAGCGCCCCCACCTGAGACACGCCGAACTGTCCGTCTTACCCTGGAAGAGCTCCGCTTCGCGATCTTCCCATTCCATTGTCGGCTTTGGCTGTATAGTCGGACTGTTGCTTACCCGTCGCCCCCATTCCAGTCGTGCCTACAGTTGTTAATGCTCCCGCTCCCCTTGCTCTCAGTTTCGAGGCGGTTGTATGAAATTGCGTGTTTAGTGTTATCACCCCGTCCCAGTTCTTGTTCGTGGATTTGGTTGTGAGAAGTTTTGCCGTGTTGCAGCATGATGAATGTCGTTTCTTATCTCGAGCTCAACGTTCGGCGTGCAGAAGTAAAAGCTAGTGAGATCAATTTCCACCCGCGATAATTCTGTAGCGGGGTAGCGTCAAGATGGGTACATGGCAGACTGTAGCTGTCCAACGTATCATTGGTTTGAAAGTAATACAGAATTTCTCGAGACGGCAGTTTGCCAGGTCGTTTCAGCTGGTCTGCTTAATATCACCTATCTTGACGTGCACGCCACGTTTCCCAACTTCACCAGCGTGAGCCGCAGAAATTGGAAAGTGTTGGCATTCTGTCCTTGGATGTTCATTTGTCAGTGTCCATCTGCCTTCTCCGTAAAACGCACGATTGACTAACGAAGCAATTTACTGTTAAGCTTTATTTTCTGCTGTTAAAATTCTTGTTCATGTTTTGGGCTACAGTGGAACATTGACCTGCGGCGGAGCGACACCTGCCCCACCACAGCCCCATTCATCCGTGACCGCTGGCTACACACGACCAGCAAGTCAGAGCTACAACAACACTCCAGAACCTGTCAGGACTGCTATAAGTGTCAGGTTTTGTTCACAGTCTTCATTTTCCGGAGAAGTAGAACATCACTAATAGCTCAGGACTTTCGCTATCACTGCAAAGTTACACCGATCTCTGCAGTCTACTGGACAGCTGTAGTAGGAAAAGTCTTATGCACAGTACAACAGAGGAACATATTTCTGTTGTAAAAGTCGAAGCTCAGTCGGACAATGCCGCTAGGCAGTCAACGACAGCAGACTACTGAATTAATGATGCATATTTTTTCTATTCAATCATGTGCAATGAAGCAGTCAAGCGAATATGTTCAGTTGGAAGTGGCAAAGGATACGCAGTCTGGAACTCCCTTGCTCAAGTCACCAATTTTATCTTTTCGGCTGTGCTGGAGCAGTTGACTATCACAGTGCTGTTCCGAAGTGTCTTGCATAAATACCACTGTGGGGAGATTCCTAAATCCAGAACCATACCGTGACCAGCCACTTTGAAAACATTTAGCAATGTCTTCAGTACCAAACGGCCATCAAGGAACTGCTACATTCTCTCAGGCTTACAGCCATGCCAAGTGGGCTAATATCCACAAGCTTCCAGCTGAGTGCTCATTGACCTTTGTCAAGTCACTGCTTGACAAAGGCCGAGGAGCACTCAGCCGAAAGCTTATGTGTTTTAAATGACTCGTTGTGGCCGGAAACCCAAGATAATTTCTTCAATTTATTCTGCTGTGTGACAGAGCGTTACTTCAAAAATTTTATGACTCAAGTTGGGGGATCATTGCTAAAGGAATATTAGCCAGGCAGTGAACATCACGGCTATGGGAAGCACAGAGCTTTGTCTCTTGCTATAGACCATCTCAAGTGCACAAGATGTATCCAATAGTGCACTAGGTATACTCTTTGGTGTGACTGACTTCACGATGACAGCACAGAAACTACTCCTCTCTATCAAGTATGAGAACATATGGAGACTGGAATCCATCAGACAGTAGCAGCGGCAGAGGAGAGCTGTGACTGGGGCTGTGTGTGGGGTCAGGGGTCGCTCGGCCACTCTCTGTGGTCCTGTTCAGGTGCTAAATATAACTGTGGAATCTAAATACAGGAATTTGTAATAAAATACTTGTGTGTTGGTCTTTTCCCCCACCTCCCCACACCGGAGCAGGTCATCTCGGCGGATCGCCACATCCACCTGATACGCCGTTCAACAGCCAAAACAGGTAGGTCTGTTCACTACTAGCCAACCTTGGACACTTCGTGGAAAACTGACTCACATTATTACAATCTTTTCGGAATAATTCCAGTCAGAACCTAGATAGACAGATTTACACTTGCTTGTAATTCGTAATCGATCATCAGTTTTACTCCTGTACTTCACAAGGTTAACACTATTTTCTTTGTTAAAGACTCGCCTTGCTCAGATACAATGTTTCATTTCACTGGACCAACTACACACAATGCTAATTACGGGAGTTGTAAACAGTACACCCGCAAATGCAAACAGGACATATTTGCCATTGAAACATCAGACATCATTTATAAGAACACCATAAATGTAGAGATTTAGTTGGGCTGTTTTTATCCCTGCCGATGGTAGTTGATGTAATTAAACAATGTAGTCGTATGAAAAATGTTGACAGGGCCGGGACTGGAACCAAAGTTTCTGACTCACTTGGCAGTTGGGTGCACCTTACACCATCCAGGCATAGGGACTTGTCACACCTGCTCGGATTACGATGCAACTCCATGTTGTAATGGAGATCAGGACTGTGCCTGGTCGAATTTCAACAGCTGTAATTTTATGTTGTTTTGCTTATGTAACCTGTTTTGGTATTGCATTAATACCATCTTTAGGCCACGTCATACCATTAATCAATTCAAGTGAACAGTCAAAATAGCTATATGTACCGATTTATGTATATTTCCCCCAGCTGCTGAACAAAGATGTGTCACCTCACACATCACATGTTTGTTCAGGAGCTGGGGGAATAACAGAAATCGGTATACCGGGTGTTACAAAAAGGTACGGCCAAACTTTCAGGAAACATTCCTCACACACAAAGAAAGAAAATATGTTATGTGGACATGTGTCCGGAAACCCTTAATTTCCATGTTAGAGCTCATTTTATTACTTCTCTTCAAATCACATTAATCATGGAATGGAAAAACACAGCAACAAAACGTACCAGCGTGACTTCAAACACTTTGTTACAGGAAATGTTCAAAACGTCCTCCGTTAGTAACGATACATGCATCCACCTTCCGTCGCATGGAATCCCTGATGCGCTGATGCAGCCCTGGAGAATGGCGTTTTGTATCACAGCCGTCCACAATACGAGCACGAAGAGTCTCTACATTGGGTACCGGGGTTTGCATAGACAAGAGCTTTCACATTCATCTATAAATGAAAGTCAAGAGGGTTGAGGTCAGGAGAGCGTGAAGACCGTGGAATAGGTCCGCGTCTACCAATCCATCGGTCACCGAATCTGTTGTTGAGAAGCGTACGAACACGCCGACTGAAATGTGCAGGAGCTCCATCGTGCATGAACCACATGTTGTGTCGTACTTGTAAAGGCACATGTTCTAGCAGCACAGATAGAGTATCCCGTATGAAATCATGATAACGTGCTCCAGTGAGCGTACGTGGAAGAACATGAGGCCCATTCAAGACATCACCAACAATTCCTGCCCAAACGTTCACAGAAAATCTGTGTTGATGACGTGAATCGAGGAAGTACAGTACATACTAACGAAACAATTGGGTATTTTGACAATTGTCTGTACGAATTATTTTAATTTACATTTAAAGAGAAATACTAAAATGAGCTCTAACATGGAAATTAAGCGTTTCCGGACACATGTCCACGTAAAAAATTTTCTTTCTTCGTGTGTGAGGAATGTTTCCTGAAAGTTTGGCCGTACCTTTTTGTAACAACCTGTATATGGCGATTTTTACTGTTCACTTGAACTGATACATGACCAGAGGATGGTATTAGAGTAATACCGAAATACATTGCATAAATAGAACAACATAGATTTACGGCAATTGGTGGTAAATACTTTGAATACAAATTCCTGTATGCTGTTCAACTTTGACTATTGCACTCCATGGCTCGCCGGTAATCACTGTAGAATTAAAAATTGTTGCATCTTTTCTTTTTGGACATGTTGAAAAGAACAGAGGCCGAAACTCTTACATGTTTACGAATGTTCACCGCGGCCTCTTTTGTCTCAACCAAGAATTGAATTATAGCGTATTGTTGATTCACTGTGGCTCTAGCATGTGTTATAATTGCTCGTAATTTTATATGTGGACAGTACAAAAATTAAATATGAAACACAAGTGGCTTTTTTTCCTATATGCAGGGTATATCAAAATAACTTTAAAAATTCGTATAGAATTAATCATGTGACTTAAAATTTAGTATTGGTGCCATCTTGAAGGTAAATGTCAAATTTTGACTGGACAACGGTCACCCGATTCCTAATCGACCAACAACATCGTCCTTTCTCTCTCCTTAATATAACTGGGGGAAAATATGTTCATAGAGAATGAATTATATTACAGAAACGGCTGTAAAGAGGAGTTTATGTTCTAATGAAACAGATATTCTGTTGTGGAGAAGTTTTTGAGGTCATACAGTGTTGCTCTCAGAATTGTTTTCACATTTTTAGTTTGCAAATTGCGTATCACGTTCGCAGTTCACATAACATTGATATATTTAAATTCAACGTCGACGTTAAGTGACACACGAAGTCCTTTTACTGACTCACTTTGGGACCATTTATTTTTTTCGTCGGCTTTTGGAATTGGTCTACACAGTAATTAAAATTTGATTTGCGTGTGTCGTCTGTTTGTAACGCATCAAAATTATGAAGTACTACAGCAGGTGCTCGGGTGCTAAGTTACTCCAATTAATACAGTTACTCAACAATTTGTGAGTTTCGCAAATAGAATGCTGCGAACGACGAGAGGTATGATGAAGTCCAAAACTGAAATTCTACGAAGGTAATTGGGACATATGAGCAGGAGAATTGATGGTACACAGGCAGAAAAAGTTCGTGTATCGATTGCATCAGGTAAGAAAAATCGAAATGACTACGGAAGAAATGGTGTCTTTGTCCCATTAGAAACTATTCAAGAGGAACAAGGATGAGTGCAACTACAGACTGTAATATGCAATACGTGAAAAACTGATCTTCGTGGTCGAATAATGTAAGCAGTGGAGGGTGTGAGCTGATGGATACTCTCAATCAGTTTGTGTAGCTTACAGTCGGTAAACCGAAACGGGTCGATGTGAGCTGATGGATACTCTCAATCAGTTTGTGTAGCTTACAGTCGGTAAACCGAAACGGGTCGATGTGTATAAGCAAAATAAACAGCTGATGGTTAATAACATGCACTTCCTCAAGTACGAGTGTGATCCAATAAATAAATCACAAACTGAGGCAGAAACGCCAGTACAGCGTTTACAATCCTGAAAATTGTATTACTTTACAGCTGATTCCATCTGTAAATTTACACACTCATCACATCGTTCGAGAAGGCTTTAAAAGCCTGGAGCTTGGGATTTTTGTGGCAGCGTTTGCTTCCTATGAGTGACGCTGTTGAGCTGTAGCTTTATTCGGTTTCTTAAACTACTGCATCTCACAAGATGGATATATCGTGGTGGTAGAAAAATACTACACAGTGCGCAGTACTGGCGTGTCTACCTCAGTTTGCGACTTACTTACTTACTTACTCACCCCCATATCTTACATGTTTTTCAAATCACCTTAAAAAAGTCGAACATTTCTTTCGGTCTTATTACAGTTGACACCTCACGCCGCGTGTGGTTGCTACAGTCATTCACGTATCAGGTACGCTTAACGTCTTCTGTCGATCACTACCCAATGAAGCCTTCTATGCTCGGCTATGGTCATTCGTGCGGGCACTTACCCAGTCGACACATATGCCTCTTGAGCGCCGGATAATCGTGACAAATTAATTACATCTACATACATACTCCGCAATTCACCGTAAGGTGCATGGCGGAGGGTACAGTGTAAAGCATTTCCTTTCCTATTTCACTCCCAAACAGAAATAGGAAAAATAGAATGCCTATATGCCTCAGTACGAGCCCTAATTTCTCTTATCTTGTCTTTGTGATCTTTACGCGAAATGTAAGTAGGCGGCAGCAAGATCGTACTACACTCAGGTTCAAATTCCGGCCCTCTAAATTTACTCAACAGAAATTCACGAAAAGAACGTCGTCTTTCCTCCAGCGATCCCCAATTGAGTTGCCGCATCATTTCCGTGACACTCGCGCATTGGTCGAACCTACCAGTAACAAACCTAGCTGCTCGCCTCTGAACTGCCTCTATGTCTTCCTCTAAACTGATCTGCTGCGGGTCCCAAACACTTGAGTAGTACTAAAGACATGGTAGTACAAGCGTTTTATACGCGGTCTCCCAATAAACTGAAGTCGGCTGTCCGCCTTACTCACAAGTACCCTTACATGTTCGTTCCTAGATATTTGAACGACGCGACAGCATCAAGAAACTCACTACTAATGCTGTATTCGAACATTATAGGATTGTTTTTCCTACTCATACGCATCACCTTACAGTTTTCTACATTGAGAGCTAGTTGCCATTCTTCGCACCAACTAGAAATTTTGTCTAAGTCATCCTGTATGCTATTACAGTCAGTCAAAGACGACACCCTCCCATACACCACAGCATCAACAGCAAACAGCCGCAAATTACTACTTACTCTGTCCATCAGATCATTTATATAGATAATAGATTACTATCAGATTCCTTCATTATACACACATTAGATGTCACAGAACGTAGCAGTTGAGGGCGTTATTTTTTTCCCTTAACGGTACTGTGTAAACAGTATCGTGAATAGCGGTATTCCTGTTTGTAAAATCATTTGTTTCCTCAAATAGAAATACAGTTACAGAATTTGACTGTTATAAGATAAATGGGTAGTCACAAGTTATTAGACTACTGCAACGATGTAATGATGACTATAACACCTGCATGTGTGTTGTAAATACATTGTGAAACTAGAACAGGTCCTTTATAAGAGAAGGTTTAATTTTAAGAAGGCCAACTAAAGGAAGTTTAACGGGAACCTAGACGCTACGATACGAAACATTCCCCCACAGCCGGAGACATACGGACCTTTATCGACCCACTCCAAAAGATATCAACACGAACAATACGCAAAAGTCGCAGTACCAGATGGTTTGAGCTAATTGAGAATTTAAAAATTAAAGGAAACAGCAGGCGAGCTTAAGAGCTTCTGAAAACTCTCAGTGAAGATGCTACTAAACCACTAAATAATCTCACTTATGTGGTACCCTACGAGGTATCCAAGTCTGCTTATAAATGAGAAGCCTAGTGGTCGTAGGATTCAAGAAGCAATAGTGCGCGATTTGGAAATTGGAAACCACGTCCTCGGAAAGGTTTTTCTCTATATGAGAAGTGGAACAGACCCTCACGAATATGAAAGCAAATGGAGCGGTAGAGGTCGATGATCTAAGAGTGGAGCAAATTAAAAACTTTGGTTCAAAAACCCGGCAATGGTTGCTTAAATTGATGAATGTTTGTGTAGCGGGCATGCAGATACCAGAGATGTGGAGGAAAGATCGAGAGGTACCATTGCTAAAACCTGGAAAAGAACCAGACAGCCCCAAGCATTGTCGACCAGTGTTTTTGTTCTGCCACACTTTAAAGATCTTAGAACTACTCGTGTATAACTACATTGGAAAAATAGTAGAAGAGCAGGATTTAGACCTAGGAAAACATGCAGATGTCAATCCTTAATCTTAGCCAACTCACTGAGGATGGGTATGAGAGAAAAAAATAACATCATATTCACAGGATATATGACATCAACTGCGAATGGGCAAAGCTGAAAATGTGTACCCATCCGGGATTCGAACCCGGGTCTCCTGCTTTCTAGGCAGTTGCGCTGACCACCACACCACTGGGTACACAGTGATCACTGCATCTGCAAGGACTACCTACGCACGCCTCCCGTCGGATAAATTCTCAGCTTTACCCTGCCCACAGTACTCAAACTCGTAATTTCAGAAACTAATTCCCGTGAAAGTAAGAGCCCCAAACCTGCCCACCCCTTCCCCACTAACGAAAGGATCATTGCCCGTCACCGGCAAATTATATATACACATGTGGCGTTCAAAACTACGAGTTTGAGTACTGTGGGCAGGGTAAAGCTGGGAATTTGTGTCTGATGAGAGGCGTGCTTAGGTAGTCCTTGCAGATGCAGTGATCACTGTGGACCCAGTGGTGTAGTGGTCAGCGCAGCTGCCTAGAAAGCAGGAGACCCGGGTTCGAATCCCGGCTGGGTACACATTTTCAGGTTTGCCCATTCGCAGTTGATGTTATATATTCTGTGAATATGAAAGAATAACACCTGCAGGATGTGACGTCTGTTCTTTCGGAACTGACAACTCATGTACATATAAAAAAATAACAGCCGCCACTTTCAATTGATCTTACAGCAGCATATGACATGGCAAATGACATGGTTCTGAGGAAGGCGTACCATGTGACGAAAGAAGACCGTATTACTTACTGAAAGCCTTTCCACATAGCAGGAGATTCTGTGTGAACCTACAAGGAGACGCAGTAGATGGATGCCTCAGGGCACTCTCCTCTCAACAGTTCTCTACACAAACGACCAACCTGTGCCAAACTTTACCAAAAATTTCATTTACGTGGACGACTTGACGATGCCTGTCCAGCGGTCGAGTTTCGACGAGGCTGAAGAGGTAATTACATAGGAACTACAAGAACTCTCACTTTACTATAACGCAAACCATCTGAAACCAAATCCGAGCAAGACGTAAGATTGTGTTTTCCATCTCCATCACAGACAAGCTTGTAGAGAACTGAACATTAAGTGGATGGGGAACAACTTAATTTACGTCCGACGCCAAAATAATTAGGAATCACGCTGGACCGTACATTGACATTCAGACAGCATTGTATAAACACCAAGTGGAAGGACAGTGTTCGTAGTAATGTGCTGAGGAAGCTGACGAATAGCACATGGGGTGCTGACCCACGTACTGCGAGGACTTTTGCTGTGGCTTTGAGTCTCTCTACGACGGACTACGCTGCAAGTGTATGGGGTGGCTCTCTACATACAAAGCATGTGGATGATGCATTTAATGAAACGGCCAGGATTGTGTCTGAAACCAAATGTAACAGAAACGCTATACCCACTTGTTGGTATAGCTCCTACACGTATCTGAAAGGAGATCGCAGCAGGCCTAGAACGATGAAAAGTGGAGACAGATCCCCGTCATCCAATGTTTGGACATCAGTGTGCTTCATGTCGCTTCGAGTCTAGGAAAAGTTTTACGAACGCGGGTCTTGGAAGCAACATCAGAAGCAACTAGAATCGAAAAGTGAAGGAAGCATCTCAGTCGTGGCCTGTCGGACCTCCTTGGCGGCAGTACAAAATAAGACTCCCTTCTCCCCTCCCACCACCCAGCTCCGTCATGCTGCCAGGTTGCCAAAAACAGTGGCCGTTTGCCCTTCGTTACAGTCACTTGCGTCAACTTTGTCACTAGACTAATGTGTAACTGATTTATTGAAACGAAAACTGCTGGATATCACCAATAAAAATGCATATGATGTAGACAAGACAGTTTTAAGAACGCCACTATTCCACTGTAAGCTGAACGCCATTGAACTTTGCTGGGCTCACATTAAGAATTACGTCGCAGCAAGGAATTAAATATAGATGAATGAAGGGAAAGTGCCGCGCGGGAATATCCGAGCGGTCTGGAGCGCCACGTTACGTATTGCGCTGCCTCCCGCGTCGGAGGTTCGAACCCTCCCTCGGGCATGGATGTGTGTGTTCTCCTTAGGTTATTTTAAGTTAGTTTAAGTAGTTTGTAAGACTAGGGACTGACGACCAACGTAGTTTGGTTCCATAGAATTACAAACATTTGAAAATTTGATTTGAAGTGAAAGTACTGAACGAACGTCTGGTGTGTGGCAGCAATGTGTGTAGCACGACTAAAAAAACTGAAAAATCAATGTGGGACTTAGATACGAAGAGTTCCATGACTAGCCTAAATAGCAGCAGCAGCAGCTCATCTGACTCTTCAGTCGGCTGGCTGTTCTGTCCATGTTGGGAAAAAGTAAACAGCCTTTCCGACAACATTACTGGTGAACAGTTTTATTTACTTGTTAATTTTTTTAATTCAAAATCAAATGTTTGTAGAGCTTATGGGACTTAACTACGGGGTCATCAGTCCCTAAACTTACAAACTACTTAAGAACTAGCTAATACTAAGGACGGCACAAATATTCATGCTCGAGGTGGGATTCGGATCCCCCACCGTGGGGGCCGTGCAGATCGTGACTGGGGCGCCTCAGTCCTCTCGGCCACCGCGGCCGGCTTTTTTTTTTTCTCCTCTTCAAATCGAACTAAAGCGTTTTGGGTCAGTCAAAATACACACTGAAAACGCAAATCGTGATGTAGTTATAATTTTTTGATATGTTGTTAGGGCCAGTTAGAGCAGTGTGAAACAAATTATTTTGTTGCTTCGAAAACACTGTTGCTTCCCAAGTTATAAGTGAAAAATTGCGAAATTTTCGGACTGTTTTAAGTTGTTGCATTCTACCTCATAAACTATGAGTTTTACAATGTTAATAGTTATTAGCATTTCAAAAGTACAATGGGTATGGAACAATTAAGTCTAATAGCAGCGTTATACGTCCAATATTTTTGTAGATATGAAGCGTCCAAAATGGGATTATTTTTAATAAAAATGAAAATTTTAAGGTTTGCTTTGATTTCGAGCTAAATATCGGCGTAACTACTCATCATGCTAGAAAAGTCATAAAAAAATGAAGTTGTAAATTTTATTAGCTTTAAAATAAGCACAAGATTAACTCTCTAGAGTGAGTAGTTCTCTTCAAATGCTACAAAAACAAAAAGTCAGTAAACTGAAATTTTTGAAGGAATGTGTCTAAACGGTAATTAATAACAAACTGAAGGCATGGAAAGAAATAAAAATGTACAGCACTGTGTTTAAAGAAATATAAGTATATTTTTAAAAATGTTTAAATGTTTGTTAAGCTTATGGGACTTAACTGTGGGTTCATCAGTCCCTAAACTTACAAACTACTAATAGACTAACTTATTCTAAGGACAACATAAAAATCCATGCCCGAGGGAGGATTCGAACCTCCGACGCGGGAGGCCGTGAGATCCGCAACGTGGCGCTCCAGACCGCTCGGCTACTCGCGCGCGCTTAAGTATTTTTAAATAATTTGTGTAATTTCAATAAATGAAAACTCGCACTGTTTTGATTTGTTAGAAGGTCCTGGTTGTTCACAGCTGTGTTTTAGGTCATAAGGAGGTTGCTGCGGAGCTGTATCCATTCCTGGCCGTGCGTCCGAAGGCGGGAAATCATCGCAATCGACTTCATCCACGTAGATTAGACTCGTAGTGACGTTGCACCAAGTGATACCAGAGCAGTGAGTGCACAAAGCTGAGCACTGAAGCCCAGCTCTCCGGCAGTTGGACGGTCCCATGCATCCCTTCTTGCAGTTCCATGACAGAGATCTGAAAAGTTTTGGTGGGGCTGGTTCATATAATGTTGTTATTGACAACAGACCAACGGAGGCCTTCGAGCAACCCCACTGTGTGACATCCATCGTCACTCCCAACCATTTTTGCACTTGGTGACACGTACGGTAGGAATGGAAGGAAACAACTTCTTTGGTCGGGGACAAACGGCTCAGACCACCTTCGTATTGGCTCATGACTTGACGAACAGGCGAATCAAAGACCGTGTAAGGTTCAAATGTTTGTTAAGCTTATGGGACTTAACTACGGGGTCATCAGTCCCTAAATTTTCAAACTACTTATTAACTACCTACAACTAAGGACGGCACAAATATCCATGCCCGAGGGGGGATTCGAACCCCCGACCGTAGTGGCCGTGCAGACCGTGACTGAAGCGCCTCAGTCCCCTCGGCCACCGCGGCCGGCCCGTTTAGGGTGTCGATGGATGTCTCTCCTCCATACATAGTGATAAGGCTCACTTCTCCAAAAATGTTTGTTCAAATGTTTGTTAAGCTTATGGGACTTAACTACGGGGTCATAAGTCCCTAAACTTACAAACTACTTATGAACTACTTACGAACTAGGACGGCACAAATATCCATGCCCGAGGGGGGATTCGAACCCCCGACCGTAGTGGCCGTGCTGACCGTGACTGGAGCGCCTCAGTCACCTCGGCCACCGCGGCCGGCCTCACTTCTCCATCAGCTATAGTTTGATTACTAGTATTTTGCAAGAGGAAACGCGGCGGCCAGGTCAATCAGGTACTTACTTGTTCCTCTGATGAACGCTCCACAATTTTCAATTTTATTGAAAAGGGAGGAAGTGGTTTCACATCCGCTAAATGCATGTATGAAGAGTTCGAACCCGGGGGGCAGTTCTATTTCTCCTCGACAGAAGGAAGTAGTGGAAAACTGAGTACCACATGACTTGCCTCTGTTGTTTTTCTGGAAATAAACATTTCGGACGTTAGAGCCCAGGCTCCAAAGGAGAACGAAGTAAGTACACATGCTCTCCAACCTCGATCACGTTCTCGTAGGGTGTGCTTTTGTCGAGGGCAGTACAGATAATGTCGCGGTCTGCATCTTCTGTTGCTGTCTTAGTTTCAATGCCCTCGAGTTCAAACGCAGAGCACAGTTGGTGAATGAGACGTCTTTTTTTTCATTCGTTGCCTAACACTTTCTCCTGGGGCATTTACATAATAGTTGATGAGTCAAATACGATCTCATTGCAAGAAAGGGCAGCTCAGCGGCCTAATCGTTCGGCAGTTTTAGTACTCTTGAGGGCTCCATCTTCAGGATATCCATCAAACACCACTGAAACGTTCCTACCAAAATTATTTAAAGTGCATAATGTAGGTAGCAACTGTAGCCTTCACCGAGTCGTTTCTGTGCCAGTCAGCCTTATGTAGAAGGTATCCCCCATCGACCACAACAAATGTCCTGGTTCCAAGAGAAATGTTTTGTGAAAGTGGCGCGAAAGCGGCATAAAGAGTTTATTTCGCTCCCCTACGCATCTGCTTTTCGTTGAACAATGCCAATGGTTAAGCAGCCTGTTCAAACTTAAAATGCCCTTTCAGTTCACTTTCCGACTGTTTTGAGACACATATCCTTTGAAAAATGGTGAGCGGATTAACGTCAACACGCTTCTTATGCACTTTAATGGAGTTCGTAATTGTCGATAAAGGTACCACTTCGTTTTTTATTTTGCCAAACGAGCTGCCAGTTATTTTCTTGACCCCTTCAATGCCTTTTTTCTGAGCTAGGTGGCAATTTTTTTCAGCCCTCCCACGAGTCCGTTGCTGATGGATAGTATTTTACCTGTAGATGGAAATGGAGGATGGATACCAAATCAGTTATTGAGTTTTTCCAAGTCTGATATGATCTGTGTTGGCCTCATGTCGATGTGTTTTCCTTATGTTACAGAAGAAATGTCTCAAAACCGTTCCAGCTCTTTGCAGATGTTTAACATGTACACCGTTCCTCATATCCAGCGCAAAAGCACTGTGCTGGATACACCATAGCCCTGAGTTAATCCTTCTTGGCGCTTCATTGATCTCATTAGAACCTTATTATAGTTACCTGACATTATTATTCAGGTTTCGGAGGCGATCTGAAAATTGGTGATGATTCTCCTGTGAGATTTATTTGCCCAGATCGCTTATTTACATAATTGCTTGATGACTAGTTTCAACTCATTAAAGAGCCATTTTCGAATCTGTAATACTTAAACAACAACTACTTCCTGATATCTACAATAGATATTATAAAAGGCTATACACGAGTAAATGTTGTCAATGTACAGTAACTGAATATTATTATAAATCTAGATTACAAATTTAAAATAACATATGTGTCATAGTCATACCTTGATTGCCCAGGCATAATGTTTAAAAGATGCAACACTGTGGCATGATATAAATGGTATGCACATATTTATCCATCCAATGTGCCTTGGTGTCACGTTCTATTCTTGCATACAGTTCGCTCTCCCACATCAAGAGGTGGTAATTATATAGATTATTTTGAATCATCACAGTGGTATAAAAATAAAAGAAACAGTATATTATCGATTCTTATAATTGACTGAAATGTAAATAAAGCATTGTATTATATCACATTACAAATTATCCGAATGGTTTATAAATTCAAATTTACTGTAAATTACACAAAATGACTATGGTAGCAGAATAGTATATAGTTTATGTTTTTGACTAACTGTGGCAGATATAAATGAGGCGCACCATACCATAAATATACCCGATTGAGCACTAGACATGTCGATTCTTAACCCCATTCTACTGCCACCTGGTGGCAGATAGGTCACACATAAGTGTTTGCAACTTGAGCCATTAGTCTACCAGCGGCATTTGCAGGCATAACACGCTGCCCAGTGATGTGGGGAAGTCAATTATATGCAGATAACCACACGCAAGTGTTTAAAACTGAATCTATTAGTCAGTCAGCAACGTTTGCAGTCATGACATGCTGCCTCTTGATGTGGGAAAACGAACTGTGTGCAAGAATAGAACGTGACACCAAGGCACACTGGATGGATAAATATGTGCATACCATTTATATCATGCCACCGTGTTGCATCTTGTAAACATTTTATTATGCCTGGACAAATATGTTATTTTACATTTGTAATCTAGATTTATAATAATATTCAATTACTGTACATTGACAACATTTACTCGTGTATAGTATGTGTAGTTGCCTTTTATAACATCTATTGTAGATATCAGGAAGTCACTGTAGTTGTTGTTTAAATATTAAAGATTCAAAAATGGCTCTTTAATGAGTTGAAACTAGTCATCAAGCAATTATGTAAATAAGCGATCTGAGCAAATAAATCTCACAGGAGGATCATCACCAATCATTAGAACCTGTTGGATAGTTAAATCTGTCCACAAATTTATCAGATCTGCGAATCGTGAAGTCTCCTCTAGTGTAAACAGTAAATTCCTCTGGGATCATTCGGTGTTGTAGGTTTCTCATGTCGTTTAAATATAGAAGAGCACTTTTCGCGTAAAAAAATGGCCCGCTGAGTTAAAGTAAGGGGACATTTTGCTTATTGTATCTAAGTGTAGCTCCCAATCGCCCATCCTCTCTGCCTGAATCAATCTCTTCACAAGTACAGTCATTCGATAATACTGCACCGAAAGTTCATAGGTAGGGCCTTTTCTTTCCAGGTTTTGCGACGCATTTTTGAATTTACTGCTAACGATCTGGACATTTTTATTCACTCTGGCAGAAAGAAGTGACCTGTTACATTCACTTAACAAGCTTTCAGTTGCTCCTCGTTCTACCTCAGCTGAACGTCATTAAAAATCCGTAAGATTTGTCAACATATGAGCTCTTACACCCCTCGAGTATGTATGCCCATTGAGAATTTTGTCGACTCTGTTCACGGCGTATATTGAAGCGAGCAATTCTTTAAGACCACTCCCTGCCATTGTGGCACCTATGGCTTCCATAAAAGAAATAGATGAAAACCACCTAACCTCACTACCACATTACTTAAATCAGAATTTTGGCAGTTCTCAACAATGTCTCTGGCTTTCATGAACAGCGGTTGATCGTATAATACAAAATAAGTCTTTTGACCACGGGCGGTTTTTGCATTGGCGACAAGAAGATATGTCAGTACGGTATCATAATCTAAGGGTGGAGCGTAAATAAATGGAAGAAATACAATTTTTGAGCACTTAAAATTAAGATCATTTGTCACTTGCTCCATGAATCCACACCAGCCTGGAGCACCAGGGGTGTTGTTAGTTTTTCCAAAGAACCTCCAACCTGAAGGCTTTCATTCACATCTGCGATAGGACTAGCAGACAGACCAGTATTTTATCTCATTTCGTACTGTTAGATTTGTGACATCATAAGAACTTATTTTGTCGGTAGAAACATTCTTCTTCAAACGAGGTATTGGTTTCTCTGGCAATGCGTTGGCAGGTGTAATGATCATGATGCCACGCATGTTATGGAAGGTGTTTTCGCCATCTATGGTGCAGACATTTACATCAGCATTGTCAAAGACTAATTGTATGAACGGCTCTTTTTTGTATCGATGGTGTTCCTTCTCCTGCGCAATGGCTGAACTTTCAAACAATATTGCAATATTACTACAGGAAAATCCTATTGCTGCACAGAGGTTAACTAGGTGTTTCGAGCTAAATTTCCTACATAAATACGTACCTAGGCTAGTCATTAGTGAGGAGTGGAGAGAGCTTGATCTCACGGCAGAAATGATTGCATGAGCTATTAAAATACTTTCTTCTCCCATTCACCGAGTGAATGGCGTTTGTGCTTCGTCTCAATCGTTTCGAATAATAGTCTCTTTGAGTCAGAAACAACAGAATCAGTTTCTCGCAAAAAGTCATCAGATGGAGAATACTCTGTGGTATTATACACTTGGGAGCAAATGTCTTCCAAGATTATCTCCGCTGCCGTCTTCACCATTCTCATAATCTCTTCTGTAGGATTGCTCTTTCTTTCCTTGTACCAGTTGTCATACAGAATCTTTTGCCCAACCTCCTTGAAAGAAAGCACTGCATATTGACTGAGGCCACTACCTACTTCTGCAATTGTGACCTTATCGCACAACCATTTCATGAGGTGAGATTTGACAGTTCTGATATCAGGAACATTACCGCTTTTTATTGGGCCCATGAGTTCATTCAACGAGAACTGACATTCTTCCCTCTTTTCAGAAATGTTTGTATAAATACGTTCCGTGCACTCCGCGATTTTTGCTGTCTCTGAATTGTATCTTTTTAATCTACTAGATGCTGGCATGCTGTACATCTTTTTATGACATAGAGAGTGGTACCTGATATCAGCAATGACGAGGTCAGTTACAGATGCAAGCAAGCCGTTCTATAATCTGCTGTCCCCATTCATCACATCGACAACTTGCCGCTTCAAGAATCGTCTCCTTTGCACTCAATGATTGCACTTGCTCTACATTATTCCTTCATGACTGGGGCAGTTTCTTTTGCTGTTTGATAAAGTCCTCAATGATATTTTTTCCACAGAGTAAACAAATATTTCGGAGGTCCATGGATGCTCTTGATAACCTTGAGACGATGGTTCAAGAACTGTATCTCCACCACGTCCAACACTCGCCGCAGCATTGCTTTGAACAGTGTATCACTTCGTGTATAGTCACTTCATCTAAACCTTCTAAAAACTCGATTTTCGTCAAGTCTACGCTTCACACTCACTCCCATTAACGAAAGGACACCACGTTCCTTTACCACTGTCACTTCACTTCCCGCAAGTCCTCTTCGTCATATAAAACAAACATTTGACGCAATCGAAATATTACAAAAGACACTGAGAAACACTCAGAACTAAAAACCGAATGCGACTGAAATGTTCACAGTGCGCGGGAACGAGCAACAAAGCCTAAATAAGGAGCCTATTGTTGCGATGTAAACATGCAATCGAACCTTTCACTGAATGTTCACAATTTGTCATTAGTGTATAGTGTCATTTCTTCAAAAAATTCAGTTTAATGACCTTTTGACTATAATCTTCTGGAGTTTGCAGCCGGGTACTAAAGTCAACTAGACACGACTGCAAACCCTAGAAGATTATAATCAGTTATTACGCTTTGAAAACCTTCGTAATCACTTACTGACTTTTTGTTTTTGTAGCATTTGAAGAAAACTACTCAATCTAGATAGTTCGTCTTGTGATTATTTTAAAGCTAATACAATTCACTACGACTTCAATTCTCGTGACTGTTCTGGTAGCATGAGCGGTTATGCCGATATTCACCTCGAATCAGAGCAAAACTTAAAATTTTCGTTTTGTTAAAAATAAGCCCATTTTGACGTTTCATATCTTGAAAACTATTGGACATATAACGCTGTGGTTATTCTTAAATTGTTACATATTCAATGTACTTTGGAAATGTTAATAACTATTAACATCGTAAAACTCAGTTTGATGTAGATCGAAACAACTAAAAATAGTCCGAAAATTTCGCGGTTTTTCACTAATAACTTGGAAAGCAACAGTGTTTTCGAAGCTGCACACTTGGTTTCACGCTAGTTTAAATGGTCCTAACAACATATCAAAAACTTAAAACTACATCGCGATTTCTGTTTTTAGCACCCCCCCCCCAACCTTTTTTTTTTTCGATTTGACTAGCTTATTTGTGACACAGAGGCAGGAATGAATGAGTGCGTAAATGTGTCCATGACTATAGATTTTGATATCATTATTGTTCCTTGAGTGTTACGCGTGCTAAGCGCTATTGAGAAACGCCGGCTTCCGTTTGTCCCCCCCCTCCCCCACCTCTGATGGTCTGATGGTCACGTGATCAGTCCGTGCACTACGCGTCTCCAGGGAGGCCCTGTGAATGGTATTGTTTACCTGCATAAAAAAAAAAAAAAAAAAAAATGTTCAAATGTTTGTTAAGCTTATGGGACTTGACTGGCCGGCCGCGGTGGCCGAGGGGACTGAGGCGCTCCAGTCACGGGCCGCACGGCCACTACGGTCGGGGGTTCGAATCGCCCCTCGGGCATGGATATTTGTGCCGTCCTAGTTCATAAGTAGTTTGTAAGTTTAGGGACTGATGACCCCGTAGTTAAGTCCCATAAGTCTTACAAACATTTGAAACAAACTTACAAACTACTTATCAACTACCTTATACTAAATACAGTACAAACATCCATGCCCGAGGGGGGATTAGAACCCCCGACGGGGAACGGCCTCGCGCATCGGAGCATAGCGCCTCAATGCGCTCGGCCACTCCGCCGCGGCGTACTCGCACCTCTCGACGCGGCAAATAGGGGGCCAGGTATCTGAGGTTATACACAGGTGGACGGAAGTATTTATACACAGCCTTGTTTGTAGTAGTTCAACAACTGTTTGTAATTCTATCGGAACAAACTGCGTGGTCATCAGTACGTAGCTTACAAACTACTTAAACTAAGGTCAACTAACCTAAGGACAACACACACACCCATGCCCAAGTGAGGACTCGAACCTCCACGGCGAGCAACCGCGCGCTCCGCAGCGAGACGCTTTAGACCGATCGGCTACTCCACCGCGGTGTTTGTAGTAGATCCCGCCCTTATAATGAAGGTGACGAACTGTCAATTTTGTTATGTCCATTATTCACGCCATGTGCCCCAAATGTTTGAGTATAGTCAAATTTATTTAAATCCAAAACGCTGGTTAAAAGCAAGAGACCGAGATGCTGATATGTGTTGTAGGTGACGCAGACAGCAGTATTCACACACCGGCTGTGCAATGCAAACACATCGCGATAGTTGCAAGCTGAATGTCTCTGAGTGAAGACAGCAGCAACGTCAGTGTGCCGAGACAGCAGCAACGTCAGTGTGCCGAACACGCAAATACGCCAATGACAACAACAGGGGTAGAAACGGGAAGCAAACAACTCCAGAAGAGACGGATATAATGGTAACATTGCATGAAAAGGGTAAATCATACACCGAAATTAGCAATGATCGTTGTTTTTATCACTTGTGCTAAAATTAAAAATGGACAATAATTTTTGTAATGAATATGAGACTTAGACTGAAAACTTTGCCAACAAAATAAAGAAGGAAGGAAGCTTAAGGTTTTACGCCTCGTCGACAGCTTGGTCATTAGAGACGGAGCTTACGCTCGGATTTTTGGGGAAGGATAGGGGAGGAAATCGGCCGTGCCCTTTGAAAGGAACCATCCCGGCATTTTCCTGGAGTGATTAAGGGAAATCACGGAAAACCGGAAAACCTAAATCTGGATGGCCGGAGGTGGATTTGAACCACCATCCTTCCGAATGCGAGTCCAGTGCGTTACCACTGCGCCACCTGACTCGATACAAAATAAGGTACCAGGGTGTCTGTAAGTTGTAATCGATGCTTAGTTGAGCTTTGGCTTCCTACTTGTTGTCGGGACACTGTCTCGAGTGTCTTATTGGTGGCCTTCGTGAGGCCTAGGCAAGCGTCGCGCACAACTTTCACCACAGTAAATCTAGCAGAAAAAAAATGCTCAGGTAACCACCACCTAACCTTCAGTAACAATGAATAAGTATTGTTGAATTCCAGTCAGAAGCACACTCCATAGACTACTGTTTAAAGTACCGCGCTAGGCTTTCCTAGCGTGTAACGAAGGCCACCATGTCTTATGTTTACTGCTGCTACCGACTTCAGTGACCTACTAACTTTATTACTACAGTAGGGCAGCAAACCTGTACGTGACACAGACAAATATATTTTTTAACGAGTGTGATTAAACGAGAATAAATGTATGACATCACAACCTTATTACTTCCGTGTATTATTTATACCACAGATGCTGATCATCTGCACGCACGCATGGCTAAAGTGGCAGCATTCTATAGCAGATAGATTAAATTCCTCCTCTTTTGACAGATATTAATCGTGTGAAAGGAATTGTTAGTTTGGACGTTTTGGAACTAATTTTCGAGTTTGTATTTTATTGAAATAAGTACCTCTATAGGCTGTCAGTGCTCACAGTAATTTTAAAACAATCGGCATTTTACCAATTTTAAATATTTCAAATATTTGTGTTTTCTTATAAACGCAACTAGAAATACTTTTTTAGACATATTAAGTATATTACAAACTGTTCTTTGACTGCCAGAAAAGTACTATAGTACAGGCGATCGATCGCGTAACTTTTAAAGGCGGGAGTTCTCGCGCGTTAATACTCGTATTAACGTAATCTGTAGATATTTAGCTTCGATTTCGCGTCCATATTTTGTAACTGGGGCAATAACGCCATGGTGGGGAATTTAGGCAAAATGAAGTGTAATTAGTCCAGTCAAATAAGCCAAATAAAGGCGTCAACCTCGGATTGAGAGGTAACAAGCTGAATATTAGCATAAACCTTTGTTTTGGCATTCTAAGTGATGTGTCAAAAGTCTCATAAAATCTCATGTCCGCGTCTTAAGATATTAAAGGTCAAAGGTCACGAAAATCAGTTTTTCGCAAATATCTCGCTTCCTATGCGTTAAATGGTATTTGCATCTCGGATAAAAGTTGTAGAGCATGAAATTCTCTACAATTTGTGTTTTAAATTTTTTTTGTGCAATTCATCGTTTTTTAGATAGAGCGTGGAGAGTGCACAGTTCACAGCGCTCAGACATATAAGACGTAATGCAAGTCAACCGTGAATCCCAGGCAATGGTAGGTTGTTTAAAGTTAATAAATCATTGCAACAATTACAATAACAAACCTTCATTCTTTATGAATTATGTTCAATATTTCATAATATATAATATTTCATAATATTATTCATAAATCAAACAGATTTGTTTAATAATATTTACTTATTTCATGAAATTATAAAGTTATGAAGCCAAATACTTCAAGTATATTTTAATTATATTCTAATATATCTCAATTGTGTTTCATGTAGAAAAGAATAAAATTAACTATAATTAGACAATTATATTTGAAGCAAAAAGATATTATATAAAAAAACGAGGAAATACGTTTTATGTACAAACAATTTACGGGTATGCTGCCGGATGACGTCGTCGACAACCGCCGATGTTTCGGCAGGAGAACACCCTGCCATTCTCAAGACACAACTGCACTTAAGGAAGCAATGTGCAAGCGTATTTAATACCTCGGTTTGCAAAGTGTAAACAAGGAAGATAACACACACAGTACAAGTCACAGCAGAGTCAACACAACCAAAGATGACCAAACATCAAAAATATCGATAGTGACTTAATCAACAGGTGAGGCAGCATTAATTTTATCCCTCTGGTTTTTGACGAGAGACAGTGCCGGATTCCAAGCAGAATTTAAACAAAAACCACCATCTCTGTTTATAAGGTCGCTTGCTAGTTTAATTTCAACAGCTTTCTTAATAACACTATCCCAATAGGTGGAGGTGCATGCCAGGATCTCCGTGTTGTTGTATTCCATAGGACGACCGGTGTCAAGACAGTGTTCTGCAACAGCGGATTTGTTTGGCTGTTATAAGCGCGTGTAACGTTTATGTTCAATACACCGGTCTTCCACAGTCCTGATTGTCTGACCAATTATGCTATGCCACAACTGCAAGGAATACGATATACACCTGCCTTACGCAAACCAAGATCATCCTTTACGGACCCCAAAAGGGCCTTTATCTTAGAAGGTGGTCGAAAAACACATTTCACATCATATTTCCGTAAAATACGACCAATCTTGTTGGAAATAGTTCCTGCGTAAGGCAAAAAGGCCATAGATTTAGGTGCCACTTCATTACTATCGTCACTCACCCGTTGCACAGAAGGCTGATAGCGCAATGCACGTTTTATCTGTCTCTCACTATAACCATTCTGACGAAAGGTCTCCTCGAGATGGGACAACTCAGCTGACAAACTTTCAGGGTCTGAAATGACATGTGCCCTGTGAACCAAAGTACGAAGTACTCCTTCACGCTGAGCTGGATGGTGACAACTATCAGCTCGCAGATACAAATCTGTGTGAGTAGGCTTCCTATAAACAGAATGTCCCAATGTACCATCAACCTTCCTTCTGACCAACACATCAAGGAAAGGAAAGCAGCCATTCTGTTCCAC
Organism: Locusta migratoria; assembly: GCA_026315105.1. Taxonomy (NCBI): domain Eukaryota; kingdom Metazoa; phylum Arthropoda; class Insecta; order Orthoptera; family Acrididae; genus Locusta; species Locusta migratoria. Next base: position 409,356,569 of record CM048748.1, read on the forward strand.
CTCCATTGTGAACTGAATATTCGGGTGGATTGAATTTAGGTGTTCCAAAAAACCATTTAAATTCTCACTACCATGAGGCCAAACAACAAAAGTGTCGTCTACATATCTGAGAAAACACGCAGGTTTCAGAGTCGCTGACGCTAAAGCACGTTCCTCAAAATCCTCCATAAACAAATTGGCCACAATAGGTGACAACGGGATTCCCATTGCACATTAAATACGCTTGCACATTGCTTCCTTAAGTGCAGTTGTGCCTTGAGAATGGCAGGGTGTTCTCCTGCCGAAATATCGGCGTTTGTCGACGACGTCACCCGGCAGCATACCCGTAAAAGTTGTTTGAACATTCCTTACGCCGGGAAAAGTTAAAGTCTCGCGTTTTATGTAAATCTTTATTTAGTAGTCATGTATGATTCATTTATTACAATTAGAAGTTCAAACGTGAGGAGGATTTTTATCCATTTTTATTATTAATCATACATAGGTCTCAATTTTCATCTTCTTGATCATCATCGTCGTCTTCATCTGGTCGCTCGAAAACGTCCATTTCATTATCATCATCCTCATAATCGACAATCGTCGTCTCTAAACCTTCCAAGATTTCGGGGTCATATGCACTTTCTTCATCGAGATCGTTCTGGTGTGATGACGCATTGAGGCAAGCTTGCCCGTTACACTGGCCACAAGCTGAAGAACATTGTATCCCTGATTTCCTGCACCCGCAGCGCGAACCACAACCATTTTTGAAGTTGCAAAATATTGTATTCAGGAGCTCGTCTGGTGCAGCTGGTAATATGTTGATGAGCTGCTGCACTGGTTGGTGGCAGATTTGATAGTTGCACAGGTTATAAAGTTTTGTCGATTTAACAAATTGCGTGTATCGAAGATGACCTATATTGTCTTCAGATTTTGGAGCTTTATATATTGCCAACAAGATACGTACTCCATTTTCAAGTAACGTTTGCGCAGGGCAATTTTCTTGTAGAAATACTTGAGCTAGCTGATCCAAATCTGGAAGTTTCTCCAATATTTTAACAAAAGTTTTTTTGCCTTTTTTAAACAACGCAGATGTCGTGTCACAGCCACTCAATGCGTGCAAAAGTAAAATGTGTTTTTTACAACGGGGATAATGTTCAATACTTTTGGAGGAGTATATTTGTGTTTTAACATTGCCTTTACCAACTTTTTAAAGCAAATTTCTTGTTGATGCGATTGAGTACGTCCAATTAAAATAACAAGCAAATCAATATTTTCTCCTACGATGACGGCAGTCCTTTGGTGCTCTGATTCTTCAATAACTGTTTCGATTATACAAACATCAACATCATCTCTGGCTTGTTTTGCAGTGATATTAACAGTTTTTAATTTCTCAACAAGCAAGTCAATTAGCTTTTTTTTTATTAGATCGATTTGATAAAAATTTCTCTTGGCTGAATGGCACAATCGTTGTTTCCTCAAAGCAAACTTCATACGATTCTAAAAGAACAGAAGTTTTTCTTAGTTGTTCCATTGCTTTAGTATTTCTACTGTAGTTTGAGTATCCGTTAAATATAACAACCATTCTTGAGCCATAATGTGTTTGTAAATACTTTATATATTTATCTGAAACAACGGTGAAAGTATCGTCTTTGCTCCATATGACGCGATGCAGAAGAAATCCTCTGTGATGTCGCACAAGTACAAAGTGCGCGCCACTTACTTTCGCCGCGCGCCGTCATGCACGCACGGCTCGGCGTTCTCACGACGACAGCCACGAGCGCCCTCTGCGACAACGCCGCTCGTGGCCACCACTGAAGGACCGGTCACTTCGGACTGAGGTAGCAACGAGTTAGGACCTTCGTAATCCGATAGGCACGAGTGAAGACTTTGCTATTGTACAGGCACTAGGCAGGCCTCTAACAACTATGTATCAACATTCTGCAGTACTATGTAAAAGTTAAGTATTGTTACATTCTGTGCAATATATCTCTTTCTAATTTACTCTAGTGTTTATAGTTTCTGGCTGCTCCCCTCCGTACCTGCACCGACGTGCTGTCTTTGTTACTGTGTCGGTCTCGTTCCCCTCGGCCACCGACACCTACGACGAGGCTGGGACACAAAAGCGGCGACGAAGTTGGAACACAAAAGTGGCGACGAGGATGGGATAGAACCTTGGACCAGCCCGCTTACAGCAGCCAGACAGCAGCAGTCGGAGCACGCAAAACTTGCTCCCGCCCACCCACCCTTATTATAAGATTTTGGGGGAACATTTTCAGTTACGTGTTTGTGGACTTTTTTTTGTTGCAGAGCGTCCTCATTTATCTTGCATTTGTGTTTTGTATAATTTACTTGTATACGCGGCGCCTAATCGGTCAGCATGGCCACTACCCCGAACCCAAACTTAATGGAAATTATTCAGTTACAGACGGCGCAAATCACCCAGTTGCTCCAGGCGGTGTCCCAGCTCACAGCGCAGGCAGCTAACCAACAACAGCCGCCGCATCAGCAGCCCACACCTGCCGCCGCACCGCTTCCGACGTTCCGCCAGTACAACGAACGTGAGGAAGAATGGAGCGACTACTTCGCACAGTTTCAAGAACTCGTCGCGGCTCATCAAATTACAGGTCAGAAAGTGAAGCATCTGCTATTGTCTGTGGTGGGCCCCAAAACTTTCGTGTTACTGCAAAAACTATTCCCGCACGCATCTCCTCGTGATGTAGACTTTGAAGAAATTGTAGATGCACTGAATGCTCATTATGAGAGAAAGGTTCTTGTAGCCGCTGCACGATACCGATTTTTCAGACTTAAAAAATTACCGCAGCAGTCACACCAAGAGTGGATTACGGAATTGAAGGGCTTAACCCGCCAATGTAAATTTACTTGCTCTTGTGGACTTTCTTATAGTGACGTTATGTTGCGAGATGCTATTACGCAGAACATTCAGGACCCCAGAATTAGGGCAGCAATTCTGAAACAGTCTGACCCCTCATTAGACAGTGTAATGCAGCTTATAGAAGCGCATGATACTTTTGACTTAGCTGATGTAGAAATGCAAAGCCATAGTGTAAATTCAGTGCGCCGCAACGGACGCTTTCCTAGCCGTAGTTCTCAGTATAGCACTAGTGATTCTTATTTTTCTACCGGCCGTGCTGAACAGACAGTGAACAGTAGCCAGTGTAAAAGTGCGACACAAAGGTCGCCCCGTCGTGTTAGAAACAGTAATTTGAATAACGGGCGCCAACGCTCATTTCAGAAAAATGTACGTAAATCTTGCCCCCAGTGTGTGTCTCGCCACAAGCGTGCTCATTGCCCTAGTCGCAACGCAACCTGTTATCAATGTGGCAAATCGGGACATGTGCAGTCTGTGTGTATGCAACTTAAAAACTCAAAGAACAGTAACGTTAGAAACGGTGCTTCGCAAAGTGCGAGAACAGTTCATTCTGTAAATGTTATACGGGCGGTGGAATTGAACAGTGCTTTCCTTGGATCTCAATTTCAAGAACGTAGTTCTGCGCCTATGGCAAAACTATATAGTGCACCACGTAGCAAGCGCCAACGAGCGCGTAAAACAGTGCAACGGAAACGGGTTCGGGACAAGCAAAATGACTATGAACAGTGCAATCCTGTAGTAAAAATAGTGCCTTCTGCAACTGCTCCTTGTAATAGTGCCCAGTACTGTGTAGCTAGTGACAGTAGACACCAAGTAGCTACGCAAAAGTGTAGTGCAGTAGTTAGTACATCTGGAGTAGCTTCGCATTGCGCGGACGCCGATCCGGCGGTAGTGTCATCTAGTGCCAGTGTGGTTAATCCGCTGTGTGCCGAGTCTGCGCCGCTTACTTCACTACGCGGCCCGCGCAGACGCAGCAAACAAACCGTAGCAGACGTTGCCCACATTCGCGCACCTGTCGAGCGCCGCAAGCAAAAACTGTTTGTGACTCTCTTCATAGAAAATAAGACTGTGCAATTTCAGCTTGATACTGGTTCCGCTGTTACATTAATTAATAAAGATACTTATGAACTTCTGGGTTCGCCAAAATTGTCGCCGTGTCAACAGGTGCTAACGGCGTATACGGGTCAAAATATTCCCGTGCTAGGAACGTGTAGCCTGCCTGCCTCTTTTCAAGGTGTTACGAAAACAGTTGCTTTTGTTGTTCTTCAGGCCAAATCGACACAGAACATTTTTGGACTAGATGCTTTTGACTTGTTTGGTTTATCAATTCAAAGAGATGTGCTTCAGATTTCGTCAGTAGTGCCTCAGGACAAAATCAGTGCTTTATGTGACAAATATAGTGACCTGTTTTCGCCGGAACTAGGTTGTGCAAAAGACTTCGTGGCACATGTAACTTTAAAAGAATCTGCAGTTCCAAAATTTCGTAAAGCTCGACCAGTGCCTATCGCAATGCGTGATACAGTTGCCGATGAACTTAAACGTTGGCAAGATAGTGGTGTGACTTCTCCTGTTTCTGCGAGTCAGTGGGCCTCGCCTATAGTAATTATACCCAAGCCTACAGGAAAACTTCGTCTCTGTGCGGACTTCAAATCTACAGTGAACAGTCAAACAGTTGTCGACACTTATCCCCTGACCAGACCTGAGGAACTGATGGACAAATTAGGACAGTCTCGCTTCTTTTCCAAGATTGATTTAGCAGAGGCATACTTACAAATTCCACTTGATGACGAGTCAAAAAAGTTTTTCGTCATTAATACTCACATGGGCCTTTTTCAATTTCAACGCCTACCCTTTGGCAGTTCTTCCGCTCCCGCTATTTTTCAGCGTTTTTTGGAACAGCTGACAGTTTCTGTACCGTGTTGTTCGAACTATTTAGATGATATTGTGGTATCCGGACGTACAGTTGAAGAACATTTAGCAAACCTGGAGTGCCTTTTCAAAGTTTTGACTGCAGCAGGTCTACGTTGCAATAAAGCAAAGTGTTCGTTTTTTCAAACTGAAATAGAGTACCTAGGCCATGTGATTAATGCCCAAGGAATCCATCCGTTACAGTCACATCTTCGAGCAATCAAAGACTTGCCTCCTCCTAAGAATGTGCACAAATTGCAACCAGTAATGGGAAAGCTGAACTATTATTTCAGATTTATTCCCAATGCCTCTCAGATTGCAGCTCCACTGCATCACTTACGTAGGAAGAATGTTCCTTTTGTATGGTCTAAAGATTGTCAGGTTGCCTTTGACAAACTAAAGTCTGCACTACTCAGTGATGCATGTTTGATTCCCTTTGACCCACAGAAGCCTGTAGTGTTAGCAGTTGACGCCTCGTCGTACGGTCTGGGTGGCGTTCTGTCGCATCGTATTGGTTCTCACGATCGTCCTATTGCCTTTGCATCCAAGCTACTGACGCCGACGCAACAGAATTACAGTCAGATAGAAAAGGAGGCCTTAGCAATCATTTACGGCGTCACAAAGTTTCATCATTATCTCTATGGCAGAAAATTCTATTTGTTGACAGACCACAAGCCTCTCACGTCGTTGTTCTCACCCACAAAGCCAATTCCGCCACGAACGGCACAAAAGCTTCAGAGATGGTCCTTGATATTGTCTAATTATCAGTATGAGATTTTGTACCGACCTACCACTAAACATGCCAACGCGGACACACTTTCCCGACTTCCGGTTGGGCAGGATGTATCATTTGATTCTTCAGAAATGGCATGTTGTCAGATAGACTCCAGAGATGCTTCCGCTGTCACAGACTTTCCTTTGAACTCTCGTCGGGTTGCACAGGAAACAGCTGCGGATGCAGACCTAAGTGTGGTAGCACGTTTTGTTCGCTTTGGTTGGCCTGCCAGAGCCAAAGACATTGAGCGGCCTCTGGTTCGACGTTATTTTGCGCAACGTCATGCATTATCTTTAAGTCAGGGTTACTGTTGTTGCATACCGACAACGACCAAGCAAGAGTGATTGTTCCTCGTTCCCTGCAACGAGAAGTGTTACGCCTCCTGCATCAAGGACATTGGGGCATTGTTAGGACAAAGCAACTGGCCAGACGTCATTGTACCTGGGTTGGTATGGACGCTCAGATAGAGAACATGACGTCACAGTGTACTGTTTGTGCGGAGCATCAGGCGGCTACTCCGCAACGTTTTTCAGATTGGCCACGCCCCAAGGGACCATGGCAACGTTTACACATTGACTTTGCCGGACCTTTCTGGAATACACGCTGGTTAATTGTTGTAGACGCTTTCAGCAAGTTTCCTTTTGTGATTGCCATGAACTCAACGACAGCTTCTAGTACAATCAGTGCCTTAACATCAGTGTTTTGCATCGAAGGCTTGCCTGAAACTATCGTCAGTGACAATGGACCTCAGTTTGTTAGTGCGGAATTTCAACAGTTTTGTCGCGTGAATGGCATTCAGCATATCACCACCGCACCTTTTCACCCTCAGTCCAATGGTGAAGCAGAACGTTTCGTTCGAACATTCAAGTCTCACATGGAGAAGATGAAAGGTCAGCACTCCAGGCAGCAAGCTCTTCAAATTTTCCTGTCTACGTATCGATGCATGCCACGTGACGGCCTGTCTCCTGCCGAGCTGCTACACGGCCGCCGTCACCGCACTCTCCTTCACCTGCTGCAGCCTTCCACGCACCGAGTCGGTTCGTATGGCGCTACGCGTTTTCAGGTTTCTACGCCGGTGCTGTACAGGGTGTTTGCTGGAAACAAGAAGACATGGTGGCCGGGCACCATTCAGCGCGTGCTTGGTCGCAATATGTTTATTGTACGTTCTTCCACAGGGTCGGAGCTGCGGCGCCACGCAAACCAATTGCGCCTGCACAGGCCGCGCGATCCTGTCTCCGGTTTCTTGATTCCAGACCCAGTTCACCGCCAGGGAGCACAGCCACATCGTTCGTCCCCGGACTACGAGATCCCTATGGACGTCGACGTACATCCGACGCAGTCGTCGCCGCCGCTGTCGCTGCCGCAGACGACAGCGTCACCGAGAGGGACTCCGGGACCATGCGGGCCCCTCCAGCTTGGGCCACGCACCTCAGAAGAAGATGACCTGCTCCCTCTGGGCGGGGGCGGGCGCCCTTCCCCAGGTTTCGGCGGGTTCCCTGGAGGATCGCAAGGCGGATGCCGGGGCGCGGACGGCGTCTCGATCCCGGCCTCAGCTACGACGCCCGTCCCGCCAGTAACGCCCCCGCCCAGGCCCTCCTCCCAGTGCCGTCGCCGTGGCCCTCAGCCCTACGCCACGACGGCGCGGCGGTTTGGGGGGGAGGGGTGTGATGTCGCACAAGTACAAAGTGCGCGCCACTTACTTTCGCCGCGCGCCGTCATGCACGCACGGCTCGGCGTTCTCACGACGACAGCCACGAGCGCCCTCTGCGACAACGCCGCTCGTGGCCACCACTGAAGGACCGGTCACTTCTGACTGAGATAGCAACGAGTTAGGACCTTCGTAATCCGATAGGCACGAGTGAAGACTTTGCTATTGTACAGGCACTAGGCAGGCCTCTAACAACTATGTATCAACATTCTGCAGTACTATGTAAAAGTTAAGTATTGTTACATTCTGTGCAATATATCTCTTTCTAATTTACTCTAGTGTTTATAGTTTCTGGCTGCTCCCCTCCGTACCTGCACCGGCGTGCTGTCTTTGTTACTGTGTCGGTCTCGTTCCACTCGGCCACCGACACCTACGACGAGGCTGGGACACAAAAGCGGCGACGAAGTTGGGACACAAAATCCTCCATCTATAATATATGTTACATTACTTTCATCAAGATCGATCATCGATATCGATAGGTCTCATTTTGTCATATAATGTCGCTTTCGTGGTTTTCCTCATGCCATTATTATCAAATAAAGATGTTGGATACGGACTTAGTTCGTATTTAAGATATTCTTGAAGATTACTTTCAAACTTTTTGCCTGCAGCTATTGTCTGGAGGAGTAGTAACGGGTCTACAGCAACTTTACAATTGTTAATCGTTACAGATTTTTTAACAACTGAAAGCGGTAAAACCTTATCAGCACGTTTAAATTTTATCTCGTTAACCATTGATTTTAATGCAATTTCATAGGCTCTGTGACAATTAATTTGGTCATTTCCAACGATTCCACTAGTTAAAGATACCAACTGTTTCGTATTTGGAAAGGGGTTATGAAGCGTCAACCAGTCAACTAGTTTACTGACATTATTATCTCTTTTTACTCGGGAAACCCTAGCGTCAACGTGTTGTTCTGAAGAATCTAAAGATATGTTACAAAATTTCACAATCTCCTCACAAATTGTATTCGTGGCATACATAGCACACACCCACTTACAAAGAACACTTTGTGGCGTACTTCTACCTCGAGATATTCCTCCTTCTGCCTTCATAGATTTCATAAGACTTTGCTCGATGACCATGTCTGTCCATGTGACAGAATTAAATTTTTCAGTTCGTTTTTATTTACAATTATAATTGTTTTATACAACGTACCATTGACTGTGATTCGCAGCTGACCTTGTATTACGTCTTATATGTCTGAGCGCTGTGACCTGTGCGCTCTATCTAAAAAACGATGAATTGCACAAAAAATGTTTAAAACAAAAATTGTAGAGAATTTCACGCTCTACAACTTTCATCTGACATGCAAATACCATTTAACGCATAGGAAGGGAGATATTTGCGAAAAACTGATTTTCTTGACCTCTGACCTTTAATAACTTAAGACGCGGACACGAGATTTTATGAGACTTTTGACACATCATTTAGAATGCTAAAACAAAGACTCATGCAAATATTCAGCTTGTTATCTCTCATTCCGAGGTGAAACCCTAATTTGACTGGACTAAATAGAGATGCATACATTTTGTGAAATGGGCACTTGCAAATGTAGAGAATGTAGTAGTTTTGAAGCACCAAAAACTGAATTTCTGACTTTTGCGGTGTCTTCATCAAATCTAAATTATAAAATCTACTTTCATTCCATCTTTACATCGACAAGTACTTGAAGCCTTGTAAATGTCTAATATAGTAGAGTGATTAGTATAAATTAGAACAGTTGTAATACTTATTTACTACTACTCATTCATCGTGTAGCTTTTCCTTGATTTTCAAATTTATGGCGTCATTAACCCGGAACCCAGGGTACTGGCGCCACTGCGTATACTTCCACAATATATTTTTAACAATAAAATTTAACAACATACATGGCTGAAAAAAATTGTAATAAACGAGTAGTAGCTGGCGAAACTGTGGTGCCGGCCGCGGTGGCCGAGGGGACTGAGGCGCTCCAGTCACGGGCTGCACGGCCACTACTATCGGGGTTCGGATCCCCCCTCGGGCATGGATATTTGTACCGTCCTTAGTATTAGTTAGTTCATAAGTAGTTTGTAAGTTTAGGGACTGAAGACCCCGTAGTTAAGTCCCATAAGCTATACAAACATTTGAACATTTGGTTTGAAACTGTGGTATTATTCTGTACGAAACACTTTTAATGAGGCAAAAAGACTGGTTTCCCTTAAGGTGGCGCCATTCCTCTGGTCTCCCCTATATGTTACTTGTCTGAAGGCTTTCGAATTTTTACAATTGCAGACAACTTATGACTTGAGCCAGATGTGGTAGTGAGGAAGGTATTTCTAATTTACTAATCCCTACAGCGATTATTTTGTTCTAAAAATGTGGCTTATTCTGCACGTTCAAATAATTTACGGGAATATAGTTGGGCAACGTCTTCGACAGCAGCCAGTATTTCGGGAGGTAAACGCCCGTCATTTTCAAGATGTAACAGAAAAGACTGCTCTTCAACCCCCCTTCCCCAGAGTAAAGATTTATCTACGCCCTTGGATCGTTAAGAGGAACCGTTGTACAGTGTGCAGTGTTGTTAACAATTACAAAAAAATATAAAATAAAAAAATAAAAAAAATTGACACTTGGGCATCGTTTTGGAAGACCACTTTATGAAAGAGTGGCACATTATAAGGATAATTAAGAAAACACCTAAAATAAGTTCATCAGAGACTGCTGCACAAATACACCAGCTTTATGGGAAACAAATTCACCCAAAGACTGTCCACAGGATGTTTCATCGAGCCGGCTACATAGCTCGAGTTCCAAGAAAGAAGCCCTATACAAGGCAAATAGAAAGAAAAGGTTGCAATTTTGGCAAACACTAAGAGTTCTGGAACAGAGCAAGTTCAGTCTTTTCCATCACGATGGACGTATTTTAGTGTGGAAAAGACGAAATGAGCAGCTGGAACCTGCTAATATGACCTGTACTGCGAAATATGCTATTGGCGGTATCATGGTCTGGGGGTGCATGGTTGCGTCAGGAGTGGGAAACCTGGTATTTATTGATGGAACTATGGATCAGTATGTGTATGTGGATAATTTAAAGGGAAATTTGAAAGTCAGTGCTGAAAAACTAGGTTTGAATACAGACTATCATTTCCAACAGGACAATGATCCAAAACATATAGAATACAATGTACGTTTGTTGATTCTGTACAATACCCCCTCCCTCATACCGTGCAAATACCACCTCAGTCCCCATACATGAACCCTATTGAACATTTGTGGACGAATTAGAAAGAAGAATCAGAAAATATCATACTTCCACTAAAAACAACTGAAGGAAGTGATTGTTCAAGAATGGGGGAAGACTGCCGCAGCAGTAAGAAGAAAGCTAATACAGTCAATGCAGAATAGGCTGAAGGCTGTTATTAGAAGAAAAAGAATGAATACACGCTATTAGATGTATGCCGCTTTAATCAAACAGTGCAACAAAAGTGAGTGTGTGAATACTTATGACCATCAATTATCGCAGTGCAGTGAGACTTTAATTTTATTATTTATTTATTTGTAACTGTATTAACGATTATTTATGTTTCAGAGTGGTTAAAAGGATTTACTTGGAGAATAGATTGTTACAATTTGGTCGCTTGTATTCACAAATTTTATAAGTAGTCTACAACATTAAATGTACGTATGATATATTCTGATGTGTGAATAGTTCTGTCCACCAATGTATTTTTAATACGTATGGGGCCTAGAATTTCGGGCTGCCTCCTATTTAATGTTCGTATTCTGGCATTGTTTAGAATTTAACTAAATAGGATAAGATATTGCGGGGGGCCTCCATACCTCAGCTTCGAGAATTAGATTCAGAGAATTTGATTCAAAATGTTGTGGTCTCTCAGGGTCTCCACACCTTGAAGCCGCCGCGTGGTCTGACGTGTCACGTCACGGATTGCGTGGACTCTCACGCCGGAGGTTCGAGTACTTACTCGGGCATGGGCGTGTGTGAGTGTTGTCCTTACGATAATTTAGATTAAGTAGTGTGTAAGTGTAGGGATCAGTGGCGAATATAGCACATATTTTCTGGGGAAGGGGGGGGGGGAAGATTAATGTAGAGGTAAGTTGAGTAATTTTAAGTATATGTCCCAATCTATGATGCTTGGCAAAAGGAAGCGTTTGAGCTAGACGTGTGAAAAGGGGCATAAAGGTAAGAATTTTATGGGTGAAAATCATAGAGCAGTTTTACAGATGTCCCGTTCAAATGGACTTTTTGCAGTTGTTTTGTATGTAAATTGACGTTTGGTTTTGTTTACATTCTTCTAGAGGGACAGAGCAAAGCACACAAGTGATGATGAGTGTATAGTAATGTTCCGGATAGTCAAAAGATTTACACGTTTCGCGAAAAGGAGTCCAGAACGCCGTGCCGGCCGCGGTGGCCGAGGGGACTGAGGCACTCCAGCCACGGTCTGCACGGCCACTACGGTCGGGGGTTCGAATCCCCCCTCGGGCATGGATATTTGTGCCGTCCTTAGTATTAGCTAGTTCATAAGTAGTTTGTAAGTTTAGGAACTGATGACCCTGTAGTTAAGTCCCATAAGCTATACAAACATTTGAACATTTTGAACAGAACGCCGTTAGAGGGTCAAAACCAACAAAGCTTCAGGTGGAGAAGAGGGGGCGACCTCGTGTAACTACTGCTCTCACAGACAGACTCATCACTAGATAAGTAAAGAAAGACCTATTTTTGTCAGCACCACGACTGAAAGCCATTTTGTTTAACGACAGACATAATGTTCAACCATCAACCTCAACGATTCAAAGACGACTGAGATCTGAAAAACTGAATTGGTACATTGAGAGACAGAAGCCACAATTTTCAAAAGCAAATGTTCGGAAAACGTTGGCCTTTAGCCGGGAAGTGAACAAAAACCTAATATTTGGTGGAAGAACATCTTTTGGTCCGATGAATCCAAGTATAATAGGTTTGCCTCAGACGGAAAAGTCTACGTGCGCCGCTCACCAATCCTGAAATTTAACTCGAAGTACACTTTAAAAACTGTGAAATACGTTGGCGGAAGTGTTACGTTATGGGGATGTTTTTCATTATACGGCGCTGGTCCAATAAACCTTACCAACTGTGGTGTCGCACAAGTACAAAGTGCGCGCCACTTACTTTCGCCGCGCGCCGTCATGCACGCACGGCTCGGCGTTCTCACGACGACAGCCACGAGCGCCCTCTGCGACAACGCCGCTCGTGGCCACCACTGAAGGACATCGTTCACTTCGCACTTCGGACTGAGATAGCAACGAGTTAGGACCGTCGTAATCAGATAGGCACCAGTGAAGACTTTGCTATCGTACAGGCACTAGGCAGGCCTCTAACAACTATGTATCAACATTCTGCAGTACTATGTAAAAGTTAAGTATTGTTACATTCTGTGCAATATATATCTCTTTCTAATTTACTCGAGTGTTTATAGTTTCTGGCTGCTCCCCTCCGTACCTGCACCAGCGTGCTGTCTTTGTTCCTGTGTCGGTCTCGTTCCCCTCGGCCACCGACACCTACGACGAGGCTGGGACACAAAAGCGGCTACGAAGTTGGGACACAAAAGTGGCGACGAGGAGTGATAGAACCTTGGACCAGCCCGCTTGCAGCAGCCAGACAGCAGCAGTCGGAGCACGCAGAAATTGCTCCCGCCCACCCACCCTTAATATAAGAATTTTGGGGGAAGATATTTTGTTACGTGTTTTGTGGACTTATTTGTTGCAGAGCGTCCTCATTTATCTTGCATTTGTGTTTTGTACTAATTTACTTGTATACGCGGCGCCTAATCGGTCAGCATGGCCACTACCCCGAACCCAAACTTAATGGAAATTATTCAGTTACAGACGGCGCAAATCACTCAACTACTGCAGGCCGTGTCGCAGTTGACGACACAGGCTGCTCACCAACAACAGTCGTCACATCAGCAGCCCACACCTGCCGCCGCACCGCTTCCGACGTTCCGCCAGTACAACGAACGTGAGGAAGAATGGAGCGACTATTTCGCACAGTTTCAAGAACTCGTCGCGGCTCATCAAATTACAGGTCAGAGAGTGAAGAACCTTTTCTTATCGATTGTGGGCCCCCAGACTTTCGTACTATTGCAAAAACTTTTCCCTCTCGCATCTCCTCGTGATGTAGACTTTGAACAAATTGTAGATGCACTGAATGCTCATTATGAGAGAAAAGTTCTTGTAGCCGCTGCACGATACCGATTTTTCAGACTTAAAAAATCACCCGAACAGTCACACCAAGAGTGGATCACCGAGCTGAAGGGCTTAACCCGCCAATGTAAATTTACTTGCTCTTGTGGACTTTCTTATAGTGACGTGATGTTGAGGGATGCGATTACGCAGAACATTCAGGATCCCAGAATTCGGGCAGCAATTCTAAAACAGTCAGACCCTTCATTAGACAGTGTACTGCAGCTTATAGAAGTGCATGATACTTTTGACTTAGCAGACGTAGAAATGCAAAGCCACAGTGTAAATTCAGTGCGCCGTAACGGACGCTTTCCTAGCCGTAGTTCTCAGTGTAGCACTAGTGATTCTTACAATAGTACAGGCCGTGCTGAACAGACAGTGAACAGTAGCCAGTGTAAAAGTGCGACACAACGGTCGCCCCGTCGTGTTAGAAACAGTAATTAGAATAACGGGCGCCAACGCCCATTTCCGAAAAATGTTCGTAAATCTTGCCCCCAGTGTGTGTCTCGCCACAAGCGTGCTCATTGCCCTAGTCGCAACGCAACCTGTTATCAATGTGGCAAATCAGGACATGTACAGTCTGTGTGTATGCAAATTAAAAACTCAAAGAACGGTGCCTTTCGGAACATTGCTTCGCAAAGTGCGAGAACAGTGCATGCAGTAAATGTTATAGACGCTGTGGAATTGAACAGTGCTTTCCTTGGATCTCAATTGCAAGACAGTAGTTCTGCGCCTTTGGCAAAACTATATAGTGCACCACGTAGCAAGCGCCGACGAGCGCGTAAAACAGTGCAACGGAAAAGGGTTCGGGACAAGCAAGATGACTATGAACAGTGCATTCCTGTAGTGAAAATAGTGCCTTCTGCAACTGCTCCTTGTAATAGTGCCCAGTACTGTGTAGCTAGTGACAGTAGATTTGTTGTAGATACTGAAAGTAATTTTAGTGCAGTAGCCTCGCATTGCGCGGACGCCGATCCGGCGGTAGTGCCATCTAGTGACAGTGTTGTTAATCCCTGCGTGCCGAGTCTGAGCCGCTTCCTTCACTACGCGGCCCGCGCATACGCAGCACACAAACCGTAGCAGACGTTGCCCACATTCGCGCACCTGTCGTGCGCCAGAAGCACAAACTTTTTGTAAATCTCTCCATAGGAAATAAGACTGTGCAATTTCAACTTGATACTGGTTCCGCTGTTACATTAATTAATAAAGATACTTATGAACTTCTGGGTTCGCCAAAATTGTCGCCGTGTCAACAAGTGTTAACAGCGTACACAGGTCAAAATATTCCCGTGCTAGGAACGTGTAGCCTGCCCGCCTCTTTTCAAGGTGTAACGAAAACAGTTTCTTTTGTAGTTCTTCAGGCCAAATCGACACAGAACATATTTGGACTAGATGCTTTTGACTTGTTTGGTTTATCAATTCAAAGAGATGTGCTTCAAATTTCGTCAATAGTGCCTCAGGATAAAATCAATGCATTGTGTGACAAATATAGTGACTTGTTTTCGCCGGAACTAGGTTGTGCAAAAGACTTCATGGCACATGTAACTTTAAAAGAATCTGCAGTTCCAAAATTTCGTAAAGCTAGACCAGTGCCTATCGCCTTGCGTGATACAGTTGCCGAAGAACTTAAACGTTGGCAAGATAGTGGGGTGATTTCTCCTGTTTCTGCGAGTCAGTGGGCCTCGCCTATAGTAATTATACCCAAGCCGTCAGGAAAACTTCGTCTCTGTGCGGACTTCAAATCAACAGTGAACAGTCAAACAATTGTTGACACTTACCCCCTGCCCAGACCTGACGAACTAATGGACAAATTAGGACAGTCTCGTTTCTTTTCTAAGATTGATTTAGCAGAGGCATACTTACAGATTCCACTTGATGACGAGTCAAAAAAGTTTTTCGTCATTAATACTCACCTGTGCCTCTTTCAATTTCAACGCCTACCCTTTGGCAGTTCTTCCGCCCCCGCTATTTTTCAGCGTTTTTTGGAACAGCTGACAGTTTCTGTACCGTGTTGTTCGAACTATTTAGATGATATTGTGGTATCCGGACGTACAGTTGAAGAACATTTAGCAAACCTGGAGTGCCTTTTCAAAGTTTTGACTGCAGCAGGTCTACGTTGTAATAAAGCAAAGTGTTCGTTCTTTCAGACTGAAATAGAGTACCTAGGCCATGTGATTAATGCCCAAGGAATTCATCCCTTACAGTCACATCTTCGAGCAATCAAAGACTTGCCTCCTCCTAAGAATGTGCATGAATTGCAAGCAGTGATGGGAAAGCTTAACTATTATTTCAGATTTATTCCCAATGCCTCTCAGATTGCAGCTCCACTGCATCACTTACGTAGGAAGAATGTTCCTTTTGTATGGTCTAAAGATTGTCAGGTTGCCTTTGACAAACTAAAGTCTGCACTACTCAGTGATGCATGTTTGATTCCCTTTGACCCACAGAAGCCTGTAGTGTTAGCAGTTGACGCCTCGTCGTACGGTCTGGGTGTCGTTCTGTCACATCGTATTGGTTCTCACGATCGTCCTATTGCCTTTGCATCCAACTTACTGACGCCAACGCAACAGAATTGCAGTCAGATAGAAAAGGAGGCCTTAGCAATCATTTACGGCGTCACAAAGTTTCATCATTATCTCTATGGCAGAAAATTCAATTTGTTGACAGACCACAAGCCACTCACGTCGTTGTTCTCACCCACACAGCCGATTCCGCCCCGTACGGCACAAAAGCTTCAGAGATGGTCCTTGATATTGTCTAATTATCAGTATGAGATTTTGTACCGACCTACCACTAAACATGCTAACGCGGACACACTTTCCCGACTTCCGGTTGGCCAGGATTTGTCGTTTGATTCTTCGGAAATGGCATGTTGTCAGATAGACTCCAGAGATGCTACCGCTGTCGCAGATTTCCCTTTGAACTCTCGTCGGGTTGCACAGGAAACAGCTGCGGATGCAAACTTAAGTATGGTAGCACGTTTTGTTCGCTCAGGGTGGCCTGCCAGAGCCAAAGACATTGATCGGTCTCTGGTTCGACGTTATTTTGCACAACGTCATGCATTATCTTTAAGTCAGGGTGTACTGTTGTTGCATACCGACAACGACCAAGCAAGAGTGATTGTTCCTCGTTCCCTGCAACGAGAAGTGTTACGCCTCCTGCATCAAGGACATTGGGGTATTGTTAGGACAAAGCAACTAGCCAGACGTAATTGTACCTGGGTTGGTATGGACGCTCAGATAGAGAGCATGACGTCACAGTGTACTGTTTGTGCGGAGCATCAGGCGGCTACTCCGCAACGTTTCTCAGACTGGCCACGCCCCAAGGGACCATGGCAACGTTTACACATTGACTTTGCCGGACCTTTCTGGAATACGCGCTGGTTAATCGTTGTAGACGCTTTCAGCAAGTTTCCTTTTGTGATTGCCATGAACTCAACGACAGCTTCTAGTACAATCAGTGCCTTAACATCAGTGTTTTGCATCGAAGGTTTGCCTGAAACTATCGTCAGTGACAATGGACCTCAGTTTGTTAGTGCGGAATTTCAACAGTTTTGTCGTGTGAATGGCATTCAGCATATTACCACCGCACCTTTTCACCCTCAGTCCAATGGTGAAGCAGAACGTTTCGTTCGAACATTCAAGTCTCACATGGAGAAGATGAAAGGTCAGCACTCCAGGCAGCAAGCTCTTCAAATTTTCCTGTCTACGTATCGATGCATGCCACGTGACGGCCCGTCTCCTGCCGAGCTGCTACACGGCCGCCGTCACCGCACTCTCCTTCACCTGCTGCAGCCTCCCACGCACCGAGTCGGTTCGTATGGCGCTACGCGTTTTCAGGTTTCCACGCCGGTGCTGTACAGGGTGTTTGCTGGAAACAAGAAGAAACTATGGATGCCGGGCATCATTCAGCGCGTGCTCGGTCGCAATATGTATGTTGTACGTTCTTCCACAGGGTCGGAGCTGCGGCGCCACGCAAACCAATTGCGTCTGCATAGGCCGCGCGATCCTGTCTCCGGTTTCTTGATTCCAGACCCAGTTCACCGCCATGGAGCACAGCCACATCGTTCGTCCCCGGACTACGAGATCGTCCCGATGGAGATCGACGCGACGCCGCCGCTGTCGCCGCCGCAGATGACAGCGTCACCGAGAAGGACTCCGGGACCGTGCGTGCCGCCGCCGCCTGGGCCACGCACCTCAGAAGAAGATGACCTGCTCCCTCTGGGCGGGGGGGTGCGCCCTTCCCCAGGTTTCGGTGGGTTCCCTGGAGGATCGCAAGGTGGATGCCGGGGCGCGGACGGCGTCTCGATCCCAGCCTCAGCTACGACGCCCGTCCCACCAGTAACGCCCCCGCCCAGGCCCTCCTCCCAGTGCCGTCGCCGTGGCCCTCAGCCCTACGCCACGACGGCGCGGCGGTTTGGGGGGGAGGGGTGTGGTGTCGCACAAGTACAAAGTGCGCACCACTTACTTTCGCCGCGCGCCGCCATGCACGCACGGCGCGGCGTTCTCACGACGACAGCCACGAGCGCCCTCTGCGACAACGCCGCTCGTGGCACCACTGAAGGACATCGTTCACTTCGCACTTCGGACTGAGACAGCAACGAGTTAGGACCGTCGTAATCAGATAGGCACCAGTGAAGACTTTGCTATCGTACAGGCACTAGGCAGGCCTCTAACAACTATGTATCAACATTCTGCAGTACTATGTAAAAGTTAAGTATTGTTACATTCTGTGCAATATATATCTCTTTCTAATTTACTCGAGTGTTTATAGTTTCTGGCTGCTCCCCTCCGTACCTGCACCAGCGTGCTGTCTTTGTTCCTGTGTCGGTCTCGTTCCACTCGGCCACCGACACCTACGACGAGGCTGGGACACAAAAGCGGCGACGAAGTTGGGACACAAAACCAACAGCATAATCAACGCAGAAATGTTCAAAGACATTTTGGCAAATGTGATGCTGCCTTATGCTCAAGACGAAATGGAAATTTCACCAAGATAATGATTCAAATCAAACTGTAAGGATCATAAGGAAGTTTTTTGAAGATCACAATATCAAAGTATTAGAGTGGCGACATCAATCCCCTGACGCATCACCCATTGAAAATTTATGGGAGTTGGTAGACAAGAAAATTGATCGTTCAGAAGCTACATCTTTAAATAAACTTTGGGAAGAAATCCAGAGAGCCTGGTATGCGATCAGTAGCGACGAATGCAGACGTTTAGCAGACTATATGGGTAAGAGGTGAAGGCGATTCTCAAAAATAAGGGTTACATCATGAAGTACTAATGCACTCCTATGGAAAAAAAAAAAAAAAAAAAAAAAAAAAAAAAAAAAAAAAAAAAAAAAAAAGAGGCTGTTCTTGTAGATTTTAAAAGGCTGAGATGAAGTAAAAAATATTCGTGTCAATTGGCTCTATTTTTATTTTTATTTATTTATTTATTACCCTGTGGTCTGGTATTATTTTGAATATTACTGCTTATTTTGTGTTATCTATATAACTAACTGTGATACAATGTGACGCTGTTGTAATGGTTCCTGTACAGCGTAAAATTTTGTTTCCATCATAGTACAAACATGTCTAGTAATAAATGTGTGCTGCGCGGGAGTATCCGAGCGGTCTGGAGCGCCACGATGCGGATCGCGCGGCTTCCCGCATCGGAGGTTTCAATCCTCCCTCGGGATGGATGTTTGTGTCGTTTTTAGTAGAAGTTAGTTCATAAGTAGTTCGTAAGTTTAGAGACTGATGACCCCGAATTAAGTCCCAAAAGCTTTACAAACATTTGAACATTTGAATAAATGTGCACTTTATCTCAAACCTTTGCCAGGTGGCTCTATTTTAGATCTGCCGTGTGCAATATGGTGGACTCTAAATCGTATTAGCGTGGTGGTACCAACATTAAACATCAACTTGCGAAGGTTGGGCCTACTGCCGGAGGGAGCAGATGTGTTTTAGCAGATGTGAGGTCCATAACCCAGACCATCTTAAGACCGAATCGCCGCAGAAAGTTGTATTCAAAGCGCCTGACTAATTGTTCTTTAACCCACTAGAGTACAGTCCAGTGTTAATATTGTCTTACGTGCCCGATAACACGGAATTTCGGATAATTGAAGGTGGTTATACGAGATTCTGCTGTAGTTGGTTTCAGGTGTTTCAATGTAGCGCCGGTGACTTTCGTCTGCGAAAAACGTCTGGCAACTGATACAACTACCAAACCTTAGTTTGTAGGTATGAATTTCCAGCACGATGGATGCTTCAGCCTTTAGGACAGCAGCCTCTGCAGAACTGATTGGTGTTACGGCAACCAAACTCACAGAATGGATATTTAATTGAGTGACGGCTACTTTTCAGGTAACCTAATAATGGACTTCGATTACCCCGAAACTAGTCGTCGCTTGATAAAGAATTCGTTCTGCAGGCTCGGCTGTCGCGACATCATTTCATTATGTCAGGGTTCTGAATGAAGTCAGCCCGTGTGACTATAATTCCGAACAATAGGTTGTCAGCGAGGAACTGGCGGATTTCCGACTGACGTGTACCGATGAAAGAAGGCCCTTTTGAGGCAGCAATTAAGGACTGCTCAATGTAGTCATTGTTCACTATAAGTTGAGAGCCTTCTAGTTACGTCACACACAGTTTTAAGCGCCAGACGGTTCGCTAATCTTCCTGCCCCGTGACATCGCTTCCTGAGGCATATAAATGATATGACGGACAGAATGTTTTCCAATCTGCAGCTGTTTGCTGATGATGCTGTAGTGTACAGGAAGGTATCGTTATTGAAGGACAGTAATTGGATGCAGGATGACTTTGACCAAATTTCTAGGTGGTGCGAGGAATGGCAACTAGCGCTAAATGTAGAAAAATGTAAGGTGATTCAGATGAATGGGAGAAGCAATTCCGTAATGTTATAATACAGTATTAGTTGTGTGTTGCTTGAGGGAGTCGCGTTAATGCAATATCTAGGCGTATCGCTGCACAGTGATATGAAATGGAACGGGCATATAAAGAAAGTTGTGGGGAAGGCGAATAGTCGGCTTTGGTTTATTGGGTGAATTTTGGGAAGTTGTGATTCGTCTGTAAAGGAGACCGCTTATAAAACGCTTGTACGACCCCGTCTTGAGTATTGTTCAAGAGTTTGGGATCCCCACCAGATCGGTTTAAAGTAGGACATAGATGCAGTTCAGAGACGGGCGGCTAGGTTTGTAACTGGCACATTCGATGAATGCGCGAGTGTTAATGAAAAGATTCGAGAACTCAAATGGGAGTCGATGGAGGGAAGGTGACGTTCTTTGCGAGATCCACTGTTCAAGAAACTTGGAGCCGGAATGTTAAGCGGACTGCAGAACGATTCTATTCCCGCCAACCTACATTTCGCGTAAATACCACAAGGATAAGATCAGAGAGATTAGAGCTGTACGGATGCCTACAAGTGTTCCTTTTCCCATCGTTCTATATGGGAGTGTAACAGGAAAGCAAGTAACTAGTTGTAGTCTAGTGTACCCTCCGCCACGCACCTTTATGTGGACTGCGGAGTACGTATGTGGATGTAGAGGCTCAAGGAGAAGTGTTCAAATACCAGATTTGATACTATTATTCGTATCAGAACCGATATATAAGACTTTATTTATGACTATCGATATTAGTTCAAAAATATAGTAAAACTATCTGAAAATCCTGCCTTGAGTTAGTAATTCCCCTACACCTTCTCTCTCTGTCCATATTTTTTTCTAAAATAATATTATATTTATCGGAGAATATATAAGATATAACGTTGTCTTGCATTATGTGCAATATTATAAGTGCAGTATCCAAACAAAGACAGTAGTCAAAATACAAATGACACATAAAATTCGTATGATCGCATATTTGTTGAATTATACAGGGTGTTATAAAAAGGAACGGCCAAACTTTCAGGAAAAATTCCTCACAGACAAAGAAAGAAAATATGTTATGTGGACATGTGTTCGGAAACGCTTAATTTCCATTTAAGAGATCATTTTATTACTTCTCTTCAAATCACATTAATCATTGAATGGAAACACACAGCAATAGAACGTACCAGCGAGACTTCAAACGCTTTGTTACAGGAAATGTTCAAAATGTCCTCCGTTAGCGAGGATACATGTATCCACCCTCTGTCGCATGGAATCCCTGATGCGCTGATGCAGCCCTGGAGAATGGTGTATTGTATAACAGCCGTCTACAATACAAGCACGAAGAGTCTCTACATTGGTACCGGGGTTGCGTAGACAAGAGCTTTCAAATGCTCCGATAAATGAAAGTAAAGCGGGTTGAGGTCAGGAGAGCGTGGAGACCACGGAATTGGTCCGCCTCTACCAATCCATCGGTCACCGAATATGTTGTTGAGAAGCGTACGAACTCGTCGACTTAAATGTGCAGGAGCTCCTTCGTGCATGAACTACATGTTGTGTCGTACTTGTAAAGGCACATGTTCTAGCAGCACAGTTAGAGTATCCCGTATGAAATCATGATAACTTGCTCCAGTGAGCAAAATACTAAAATGAGCTCTAACATGGAAACTAAGCGTTTCCGGACACATATCCACATAACATTTTTTTTCTTTGTATGTGAGGAATGTTTCCTGAAGGTTTGGCCGTCCCTTTTTGTAACATCCTGTATGTTGTATAATTGAATAATTTTTCAGGTGTACAATCATTTGTGTAAGAGCTGTATTTCTGTAAAATCTCTTGCGAATACAATTAATAGTAAAGAAGAAATAGATTAAAACTTGGTGCATGATGGGGCGGTTTTCCATGAACGTTACTGTTGTTGTGCTCATATCTCATGAAGTACGTGTCGTACTGTCATACAATTTAGAACGTACAGGTACATTCAGCTGTATATGTGTGAACACTGTAAAGTTTCCTGCGTCTACAATCTGAAGTGTAGAAAAAGTTGTAACGTCATACCGAATGCCGCAGTTTTAGTCCATGAACAGCAGAAAAGTAGTAAGTGAGAGAATTTTTTGATTTCAGAATTTTCTATGGTTCTAAGCGAGAAATAGTTCAATATAGGTTTGAAATTATGTTTAAAGGTTGTTGAAAGTCGCTAACTAATCTCGTTCTCATGTACTGTATTCGTACAGTCTCGTCACATTAGGTGGCAGTTTCTTACAACTCCTATTGTTTATGACGTTATATCTTCTGAACCATGTGTCATACATCGTTCTTACCATTAACGAATTGTTACCTCACGGCAAGGAAGACATGTAGCAAATTTGATTGAAATCGGTCGAGTGGTTTGGGAGGAAATGTGCATCATTGTCGCGAATGCAGCATTTTTTCTCGCATCTCATTGTTTACGACGTAATCTGTCGTGAACAATGTGTTGTACGTGATCCTTACACTTACGACAACATTCCTCATGGATTGAAGCTTACGTATGCAAAATTTCATAAAGATTGTAAAAAAAACTGTAGATTTGTAGGCAAAACGTACACACAAACAAACATACCGACACTCTGCTTTATATATAAAGATACTGATTGGGTAATTAGATTTTTTTAACATTTTCTTACAACAGAAAGGATTAACATCCAAATATTCGAAATAAATCATAGTTATTGACATAAATATTATACTGCCATTACTACAGTTCATCACGAGGAGCTTCTATTTACGACAGAAGCAGTCATTCAGAACTAGATTAATTTTTTGTTACATGTATGTTATGTATGTATCCGTATCCAGGGAGATCCGGTTCCAATGAGTCCTCTCTGCCTGGCTACGTGCCCCCTACTACTTTCCTTCCTACACTTGCTGCCAGCCGGCCGCGGTGGCCGAGGTGACTGAGGCGCTTCAGTCACGGTCAGCACGGCCACTACGGTCGGGGGTTAGACCCCCCCTCGGGCATGGATATTTGTGCCGTCCTAGTTCGTAAGTAGTTCATAAGTAGTTCGTAAGTTTAGGGACTGATGACCCCGTAGTTAAGTCCCATAAGCTTAACAAACATTTGAACATTTTGATTTGAACTTGCTGCCAGCTCATACCTCTTCTTAACATGCATGTTTTCACTACCGTTTTCCACCGTGTACTGGGTCTCCCTCTATGTCATTTTCCACCCATCTTTAGTTCTTCCATAATTTAGGATAGTCTCAGCCCACACATTCTCTTAAAATGGCCGTACCACCTTAATCTCTCTTTTCGATTTGTCTTTCCTTTCACTGCTTTGAGGAATCTCATTTCTCCTCCTTGCTGTCTGCTCCAGTCCTTTTCTGTCGTTGTCCATGTTTGTCTTCCAAAGGTGATAAAACGAAATTAATAACTCTTACACATAATGAGTTTTGCTTTTTCTGGAACTTACTTATTTTATATCAGATATTTTATTGTTTTGTAAAAATTGCCACCCTTTTGTTGCCCATTAATTTCATTCGTTATCGTTCCATCGCTAGATATTTCACTCCCTAAATAAGTGAAACTGCTTACCATTTTGAGGTGTTCTCTATTCAGAGTAATATTCCCGTTAATCACAAGGTCTGTTCCAGATACCCTTATTTCATTTTTATCTTCATTCATTGTTACCCATAACCTTTCATGATTTCACACATATCTATGTATATAAAAATGAATGTTTTTCGGTGTGTCCTCTATGTGTTCATAAACCATTCATTCGATTGCAATGAAACTTTGGTGGACTGTTCACAGTACGCCCACGAAGGTTCTTGACCCTAAAACAAAAGAGCACGACAGACAGCTCAGGAGATATGACGTCATAAATAATGAGAAGCCACCGCGTGAGAATACCCAGATTTATGCGTCAAATATTGGAAACTGGGAGTTGTTAGGGACCTGCACTAAAGTTTGCATGTAATTTCGGACGTTTATGAACCTTTTTTTATGTATCTCCCCCCCCCCCCCCACACACACACAAAATGATGAATCGAATAGAAGTCTACCGATCACAACAGTTTCGCTGTAGATGCCGTAAAACTATCGCATCCGGCATGACCTTGTATCAAATACAGTAAGCATTACAGATTTGCATGTTACTATTTATTTTTGTCTGCGCGTCTGCCTTAATTCTTTTGCATCCAAAATCAAGCAATCTGTTTTCTTAATCTCTATCTACGTAAAAGCGAAAGGACACTCACTCACTCGCTGACTAAATACTGAATATTGAAAACTACTTCATCTATGAATCTGAAATTTGGCAGGAGTGTAGTTTACAGGTAGAAAGCGTCAGGTAAGAAAGTATTTTGTGATATGTGGATGGCGGAGCATACTTCTCCTACACGCTCACGAAATCTACTGTTTCATTCCATCTTCTCGAAATTTCGCAAACCTTCAAAAAAAAAAAGAGGAAGGCCACTGTCTACCTTAAGTTTCATATGGTGCATGGGGGAGGGTACTTTGCAACATAAAAATGGATCCTTAAATACCTTGGTCGCGCCATAACTTGAGAACCGATTTCACAGATCCTTTTTTTTTTTTTTTTTTTTTTTCAATGTGATCATGTATTTCTATTGTATAGAAATATATAGTTTTGTTCCGAAATTGATGAAATTTTGCACACTCTATTTAAAAACAAGAGGAATGTCACTGTATGTATAAAGTTTCGTTCGGTGTATGGTGGAGGGTACTTACGGAATTTTGCAAAATGCATAGTTTTGCTCCAATCTTTATGAATTTTTACACGTGACCTATAAATCAAGAGGAAGATGACTGGGTACATAAATGTTTGTATGGTACATGACAGAGGGTACCTTGCACAAAACTTTGCCGAAAGAGGGAAAGGTGGAAACGAACAGAGAGATGGGAGAGAAATAATAGGTGAATGCAGAGAGAGATGGGAAAGGGATGTGGACTACGAGAGTGTAGGATAAATAAACACCTGGGCAACGCCGGGTTTATAGCTAGTTTCACATATATTTCAAACTGTATTACATTACAATTTGAAATGTCAGTATTCGCCATTGCGAATGCGGTTGTACTTGTGATACGTAAAAATTTGTGCCGAACCGGACCAGAACTCGAACATGGTGGTATGTGACACGTGACAGTTTGGGCCCTGGGCATGGATAGCGTAACGACAACGGGGTGACTCGCGGTAAGCGGGGAATCAGGGTTCGAGACCCGGTCAGGTCAAAAATTATCAATATGTCTCGATTAAATTAACTGCCAACGCTGTTTCATATTCGCAATTCCGAACACATTTCTTGTCTTCCATTTACATAATACTGGTGTGATTGTTTTACATGAAAAGACAGTTCTCAAAAAATTGCAAGTGTCGTCCTATATTAACAATCGCAGTATAGCCGATCGAGTTGAAAGTTTTCTTAGCAAAATTGTAATGCAATCATACCATGCCCTACGGTGTGAGATATATACGCTGAAGAGCCAAATAAACAAATGCGTATGCAAACACACAACATGTAAACACTCACGCCTATGTAAGACAACAAGTGTGTGGAACTCGTGTTGCATGGGTCAATGCTGCTACAATGGCAGGTTATCACGATTTCAGTGTGTCTGAACATTGTGTTTTAGTCGGCGCATGAGAGATGGCAGACAGCGGCTCAGAGGTAGCAATGAGGTGGGGATTTTCCTATTCGACCATATCACGGTAATCCGGTGAAACATCAAATCCACCACATCCTGGAAGAACCGGACCAACGTTGACTGAAGAGAATCGTTCAACGTGACAGAAATGCAACCTTCCGCAAATTGCTGCGGCTTTCAATACTGTGCCAGCAAAAAGTGTCAGCGTGAGATTTAATGAAACATTATCCATATGGGCTTTCGAAGCCGAAAGCCAACTCGTGTACTATTGCTGATTCCAAGACAGAAGGCCTTACGCCTCGCCTTGGTCTGTCAACACCGCCATTGAACTGTTGATGACTGGAAACATGTTGCCTGCTCTGAAGAGTCTCGTTTCCAATTGTATCGAACGGTTGGACGTGTACGGGTATGGAGACAGCCTCGTGACTCTTCGTACCTTCAACGTCAGCAGAGGACTGTTGAAGGTGGTGGGGTGTGTGGAGTTGGAGTGATATGGGACCTCCGATGTGTCTAAGTACGACTCTGACAGGTGACACGTACGTAGGCAACCTGACTGATCACCTGCATTCATTCATGTCGATTGTGTGCTCATTCCGACGGACTGGGGAAATTTCAGCAAGACAATGGGACACACCACACGTTCAGCATTGATACAGAGTGTCCCCTGGAACACTCTGTAAAGTTTAACACCTCGTCTGTTCACCAAACCCCACAAACGTGAACATTATTAAACACATTTGAGACGCCTTGCCACATGCTGCTTAGAAGAAATCGCCACCCTGTCGTAATCCTGACAACCCTACAAGATGCATGGTGTCAAGTCCCTCCAGCAGTACTTCAGACGTCAGTCGAGTCCATCCATGCAACGTCGTGTAGCGGCACTTCTGCGTGTTCGCGTGGCCCTACACGGTACTGGGCCGGAGTACCAGTTCCTTCAGCCCTTCAGTGTAAATACTTCGCACAAGAAAGCGAAAGCTAGTGTGCTCCGATTTATTGGACTGTTTAGTCTCATTTGTCGCTGGTGTTCACGACAGCGATCTCAATAGTACGCAGCGTCTGACCAATGTAGGTCTCACCACAATGGTAGGAGATCTGATATACTTCGAATTTACTTAGTGCCCCGTTAGTCGTAATTCTGCCAATTAAAGTCTTAATTTTGGCTGGCGGGCGGAAAACAGTCTTCAATCGGTGTTTTCGAAGAATTCGCCCTATCTTGCTGGATAGTGCTCCACAATATGGAAGAAATGCAGTGGCAACATCCTCCTGAGGTTTCTCAACTACTTCCGCCGAAGGTGGTGTCGAAAAAAATGTTGAAATGTTTGTTAAGCTCGTGGAGCTTACTGCGGGTCATCAGTCCCTAAACTTACAAACTACTTATGAACTAAGTTACACTAAACACAATCCAAACATACATGCCCGAGGGAGGGTTCGAACCCCCGCCGGGGAACGCCCTCGTGCATCGGAGCATAGCGCCTCAATGCACTCGGCCACTCCGCCGGGGCGAGGTGTTGTCGGTGTGTGATGTAGGGCTCTCCACACGTTCGTAAATGTAAGGACCTTAACTACCGTGGTCATCAGTCCCTAGGCTTACAAACTACTCAGACTAATACAATAATTACCACAGCCATATCTTACCAAAAGGTCTTTCCGAGAACACGAAAAAATTCTGATCCTATGTAAAATCGATAAGCTGGTCAAAGCCCACTGTCCAGTCACTCGTGGATCATTCCGGGGCAGTAATAGATGAAAGCAAACGGAAAGCTGAAGTTCTAAATTTAACCTTTAAGGAATCTTTCACTCAGGAGGACCGCACAAATATACCATCATTTGATCAGCGTACTAATTCCGAAAATGAGAACATAGTAATAGGTATTTCCGGTGTAGAGAAGCAGCTGAGAGAGCTAAATACGAAAGAGTCTGCTGGTCCGGATGGAATACCAGTTCGGTTTTACAAAGAGTATTCTGCGACATTGGCCCCCTACTTAGCTTGCATTTATCGCGAATGTTTAATTCAGCGCAAAGTTCCTAGTAATTAGAAAAAATCGCAGGTGACTCCCGTTTATAAGAAAGGAAAGAGAAGTACTGACCTACACAATTACCTGCCAATATCGTTGACATTAGTTTCATGTAGGATTTTGGAGCATATTCTCAGTTCGAATATAGTAAATTTCCTTGAAAAGGAAAAGCTTCTTTCTATGAATCAACAGGGGTTTAGGAAACATAGTTCATTTGAAACTCAGCTTGCCCTTTTCTCACATGACATCTTCCGAGCTATGGATGAAGGGCAACAGGCGGATTGTGTTTTTCTCGACTTCAAAAAGGCGTTCGACGCGGTGCCACACTGCAGACTGCTAAAGAAGTTACGAGCTTATGGAATAGGATCACAGATTTGTGACTGGCAGGAAGACTTCCTAAGTAATAGAACGCAGTACGTTGTTTTCGACGGCTAGTGTTCATCAAAAACGAGTCTATCGTCAGGCGTGCCCCAGGGGGGAGTGATAGGACCGCTGTTATTTTCTATCTATATAAATGATCTGATGGACAGAGTAAGTTGTAATTTGCGGCTGTTTGCTGATGATGCTGTGGTGTATGGGAGGGTGTCATCTTTAACTGACTGTAATAGCATACAGGATCACTTAGACAAAATTTCTAGTTGGTGCGAAGAATGGCAGCTAGCTCTCAATGTAGAAAAACGTAAGGTGGTGCACATGAGTAGGAAAAAAAATCCCATTATGTTCGAATACAGCATTAGTAGTGAGGTTCTTGATGCTGTCGCGTCGTTGAAATATCTAGGCGTAACATTGGAGAGCGATATGAAATGGAACGAACATGTAAGGACAGTTGTGAGTAAGGCGGACAGCCGACTTCGGTTTATTGGGAGAATTTTGGGAAGATTTACTTCACTTATAAAGGAGACCGCGTATAAAACGCTTGTACGACCACGTCTTGAGTATTGCTCAAGTGTTTAGAACCCGCAGCAGATCAGTTTAAAGGAAGACATAGAGGCAGTTCAGAGGCGAGCAGCTAGGTTTGTTACTGGTAGGTTCGACCAATGCGGGAGTGTCACGGAAATGCTCCGGCAACCAATTGGGGATCACTGAAGGAAAGACGACGTTCTTTTCGTGAATTTATGTTGAGTAAATTTAGAGGGCCGGAATTTGAAGGTGAGTGTAGTACGATCTTGCTGCCGCCTAATTACTTTTCACGTGGTGATCACAAAGACAAGATAACAGAAATTAGGGCTCGTACGGAGGCATATAAGCATTGTTTTTTTCAAATGTTCAAATGTTTGTATAGCTTATGGGACTTAACTACGGGGTCATCAGTCCCTAAAATAACAAACTACTTATGAACTAGCTAACACTAAGGATGGCACAAATATCCATGCCCGAGGCGGGATTCGAACCCCCGACCGTAGTGGCCGTGCAGACCGTGACTGACGCGCCTTAGTCTCCTCGGCCACCGCGGCCGGCATTCTTTTTTTTTTTTTTTTTTTTTTTTCCTCGTTCTATTTGAGAGTGGAATAGGAAAGGAAAGCCCAATAGTGGTACAGTGTACCGTCCGCCACGCACCTTACTGTGAATTGCGGAGTATGTGTGTAGATGTAGATATAAATTAAAGTACCTTATACTAAGGACAAGACGAACACCCATGCTTGAGGGAGAACTCGTACCTCCGACGGCGAGCAACCGCGCGGTCCGCAGCAAGGCGCCTTAGAACGCTCGGGCACTCTACCGCGGCTAGGGCTCTCCGAATTTGCCACTCTGAGTAGCCGCTTCATTGAGACGGACATCGTCTGAGAAGGTATTTGCCCTGTGTAACCGTTTTCAGTAAGCCGTAGGTGGCAGTCGTTCTCCTTGCGCGAAAATAAATAAAATCAAATAAAAGGAATTACTTCATCATCTGAATCGTGAGTTATGGTGTTGAAATTTTCTCCAATTTTCTGTTATATTTTCGATTTACCTTTATTTTTTATTTTTATTTTTATTATTTTTTTCCCTGCTAACCTTGTCCTGAGAACTGAAAACACGACAGAAAGATCAGTCAAATCGGTTGAGCCGTTCCCAAGTAATTCTCTTACACACACGTGGCAGTTGATATTTGTTTGTAAAGATGTTTTTTCAAAATGTTCAAATGTGGTTATTAGTTCGTAGCTTATAAACTACTTAAACTAAAGTAACCAAAGGACAACACACACACACACACTTTCATGCCAAATGGAGGATTCGGACCCACGACGCAGGAGACATCACGATCCGCAACGTGGCGCTCCAGACCGTTCGGCTACTCCCGCGCGGCGTAAATCTGTTTGCATTCATCGGATGTTCTCGAAAACACCATTATTTGATACACTTAAACGTTGGCACATCGTTAAGGAAGTAGTGAATCACTAATGGAAATACTAATAATGGTAGTTGTTAAGCGCAATATAACAGTTTATACTGAAGTAAAAAACATGAAATATCTGCTTCCAACAAGTGAACAGGAAAACGACTGTACTGCGGCCTGAATTGCTGGCGAGCCACAGGGTCCCGCGACCTGCGTGGGCGCGACTTGGGCAGAGGTGGCTGCGCCGGTGCCAGCAGGAGGAGACCTTTGCGACCGCTGCCTGCCAGTAAATTGCGGAGAAAGCGCGGTCTCCGCTGCCTGGCCCAGTTGGCGGCTTCTCGGAAACCTCTCTGTCCTCTCCCCTCTCTCTGAACTGCGGCGGCAACCTGTCTGGCCTTTCGGCTCCTCGAGGGGTCTCCCAAGTGCACAAAGCAGCTTTTTCCCAATGTACTTCAACGAGTCCTAAAATGCTGAAATCTTTTCGCCTCTTTCTTCACATTGTCTGATTTACCTTTCTCGACATTGTTCTGGGTCCACGTTCCAATCCCAAGTGGGCATATTACTCCGGAATGTTTCTTCGCAGGAGCAGCCATTCCTTGGAGGATGTTGTCCAGAGGGACCAGGGATACCGCGAGGGTGTTTAACCACTCAATGTAAAACCCCGAGTTATCTCGTCTCTTACTTTTTGGCAGACATTTAAAATCCCGAATATTCTAGGGCATCCTACGGACAATCCTTTAATAAAAAAAAAAATAAAAAAAATAAAAAATAAATAAATAAATAAATAAATAAATAAAAAAATAAAAAACTTTCTTGTATTCGTTCCATCACTGATATTAAATTTCAGTTTAAAACTACACATCTCAACTGTCAATTTTCTTGTTGCAAAGAGAACTGATAAGTATGGAGCTCTGCAGCCAAAAATGTTCAAATGTTTGTAGAGCTTATGGGACTTAACTACGGGCCTATCAGTCCCTAAACTTACAAACTGCTAATGAACTAGTTAATACTAAGGACGACGGCACATACACCCATGCCCGAGGAGGTTCTCGAACCCCCGACCGTAGTGGCCGTGCAGAATGTCACTGGCGCGCCGCAAACCGCTCGGCCACCGCGGCCATCAAAAAGAGACGTGCCTCCATAATTTCGTTAAAAGAAACTAAAGTAGCGGTAAATTGTTACTTTTCAGACGAGAAAAATGACAGCAATTCGTTGGCAAGACAAACGAGAAGTTTCATTGTTGACGACAATACACAGTGCTGAAACGAAAGCACAAGGAGAATTGTTGATGCCAGTAGCTGTTGTGGGGTTGTGGTATACAATGAAACAATGGGTGGAATAGGCAAGGTAGATCAGCATGAGGCTAACAACCCAGTGAGTCATGAAAGAGGAAAGAAATATTACAAAAAGTATTTGTCCCTTTCATTGAACTTGGTTTGTGGAATGCTTATCTCCTGTCCACGAAACAAGAAGGTAAAAACATCCACTTGAGTTCCGTATTGCTGTGATCATGAACGTTATTTCAAAATACCAGAAAGAGGAGTTCGCTTCAAAAGTAGCAGGTCGTCCATCTTCGAGCATCAACCCGGGGCAACTCGTAAGCCAACATTTTCCGTCAATAATTCCACAACTCCGTAGAAACAGTATCCAACGAGTATTTGTCCAACTTGCAGCCGTGTTTGGGATGCAGGTGGGAAAAGAGCGAGAAAAGAATCAAGATACTGTTCCGAAGACTGTCACGTCGCTCTATGCATTGTTCCTTCTTATCGCGCTTTTCACACAACGACAAACATTTTAATCATTTCTAAATTATGTGTTTGAAATCAGATCCACAAAAGAAGTAAAGATATGACTAAGTATTCCTTAGTGATAGCACATTGCACGTGTAATACGTTATTTATTTGTGACGCTTCTCAAAAATTTGTAATTTGTGTTTCGAGCTCTTAGAGCCATCTTTGTATATTTAATGTTTTTTTAATAAACAACTTTTTTCATGAATAAAAAGTACAAATTTTTGGAACGTAAATCATTAAAAAAATTATGTTGATCGGTTAATGCGATAGTTTCCCCTTGCTTTCTGCATCCTATGCCGTTGACCTCCGTTAGGCTCTTCCGCATTTAGAAGTGATTTCTCATTTCAACGTGATGAGGTGTCCAGGACTTCCACCGGCACATCCACCGTACATGGAGGCTGTTGGCATTTAGTGGAGGGCGACCACGTATACCGTATTACAACGTATTTTTGTTGCCATGGTTCATCCGCCCTTTTTTGACGTTACTACCGTCCTCTTCCGTCTTCCAGGCCACTGACCATCCCAGCTGAGCTGTAGAGGATGGAAAGTAACAGACACCTTGGTCCTCGAAACTTAAAAGATTAAAAAGGTCGGAAAAGGAGAAGAGGTGGCCGAGGATAATGTGACGGGACTGATTTGTAGCCATTTACTTGCTCTTTCATATTTTATTCTGCACGTCACCTTTTACTAAGTTGGGAAGGGAATTACGTAATATGTGGTGTGAGTAAAACATAGTGCATATGGTCCGGTGAACAACTATCCCGTGGGAAAAGTCCGCCCATATTTCCATCTAAAATCTGGTTTGCTCTTGCTTGTACTCTGTACGCCAAAACCCGTCAGCAATTTCATAAGTATTTAATATACGATAATTTATTCAAACATCTCTGTTAATATTAAACCGTATAATTGTCTTATGTTAAGCTATGTTTCTGTCATTTCTACATCTACATACAAACTCCGCAGACCACCGTAAGGTGCGTCGCGGAGGGTTCACAGTACCACTACTAGGCATGTCCTTTCCTATTCCACTCCCAAATAGAAGCGAAGTCGGCCGTACGCCTTACTCACAACTGTCTTTACATGTTCGTACCATTTCATATCGCTCAGCAATGTTACGCCTACATATTTAAACGACGCGACAGCATCAAGAAGCTCACTACTAATGTTGTATTCGAAAATTATGGGATTATTTTTCCTACTCATGTGCACCACCTTACATTTTTCTACATTGAGAGCTAGCTGCCATTCTTCGCACCAACTAGAAATTTTGTCTGAGTCATCCTGTATGCTATTACAGTCAGTTAAAGACGACACCCTCCAATACACCACAGCATCATCAGCAAACAGCCGCTAATTGCAAGTTACTCTTCCATCAGATCATTTATATAGATAGAAAATAACAGCGGTCCTATCACTCCCCTGGGGTACGCCTGATGATACACTCGTCTCTGATGAACATTCGCCGTCGAGAACAACGTACTGCGTGCTATTACTTAGGAAGTCTTCCAGCCAGTCACAAATCTGTGAACCTATTCCATAAGCTCGTATCTTCGTTAGCAGTCTGCAGTGTAGCACCGCGTCAAATGCCTTTTTGAAGTCGAGGAAAACTCAATCTGCCTGTTGCCCTTCATCCATAGCTCGCAAGATGTCATATGAGAAAAGGGCAAGCTGAGTTTCGCATGAACGATGTTTCGTAAACCCGTGCTGATTCACAGAAAGAAGCTTTTCTATTTCAAGGAAATTTACTATATTCGAACTGAGAATATGCTCGAAAATTCTACAGGAAACTGATGTCAACGATATTGGCCTGTAATTATGTGGGTCAGTTCTGTTTCCTTTCTTATAAACGGGAGTCACCTGCGCTTTTTTCCAATTACTAGGAACTTTGCGCTGAATTAAGGATTCGCGATAAATGCAAGCTAAGTAAGGGGCCAATGCCGCAGAATACTCTCTGTAAAACCGAACTGGTATTCCATTCGGACCAGCAGATATTTTCGTATTTAGCTCTCTCAGCTGCTTCTCTACGCCGGAAATACCTATTACTATGAAACTTCCTGGCAGATTAAAATTGTATGCCGACACGTCTCACGATGCCGCCCCACAACTCTACTTCCGCCAGTACCTCGCCACCTACTTTCCAAACTTCACAGAAGCTTTCCTGCAAACACGCAAGACTAGCACTCCTGGAAGAAAGGATATGGTGGAGACATGGCTTAGCCACAGCCTAAGGGATGTTTCCAGAATGAAACTTTCACTCTGCAGCGGAATGTGCGCTGATATGAAACTTCCTGGCAGATTAAAATTGTGTGCCGGAACCGGGACTCGAACCTGGGACCTTTGCCTTTCGCGGTCAAGCGCACTACCGACTGTGCTATCCCGACACGACTCACGATGCCGCCCCACAACTCTTCTGCCAGTACCTCGCCTCCTACTTTCCAAATTTCACAGAAGCTCTCCTGCAAACACGCAAGACTAGCACTCCTGGAAGAAAGGATATGGTGGAGACATGGCTTAGCCACAGCCTAAGGGATGTTTCCAGAATGAAACTTTCACTCTGCAGCGGAGTGTGCGCTGATATGAAACTTCCTGGCAGATTAAAACTGTGTGCCGGAACCGGGACTCGAACCTGGGACCTTTGCCTTTCGCGGGCAAGCGCACTACCGACTGTGCTATCCCGACACGACTCACGATGCCGCCCCACAATTCTACTACTTCCGCCATATCCACCATATCCTTTCTTCCAGGAGTGCTAGTCTTGTGTGTTTGCAGGAGAGCTTCTGTGAAGTTTGGAAAGTAGGAGGCGAGGTACTGGCGGAAGTAGAGTTGTGGGGCGGCATTGTGAGTCGTGTCGGGATAGTGCGCTAGCCCGCGAAAGGCAAAGGTCCCAGGTTCGAGTCCCGGTTCCGGCACACAATTTTAATCTGCCAGGAAGTTTCATATCAGCGCACACTCCGCTGCAGAGTGAAAGTTTCATTCTGGACCTATTACTATGTCCTCCATTTCGGAATTAGTAAGTTGACCAAATGATGGCATATTTGTGAGGGCCTCCTGTGTGAAAAATTTCTTAAAGGTTAAATTTAGAACTTCAGTCTTCCGTTTGCTTTCTGCTATTAGGAAAGTTATTTAAAAAAGATTACAGGCGTAACACTCTAGAATGTTCCGTTGGTGCCAAGATGTAGCGATGGGCGCGTATGTTACTCCTGCCACAGTGAGTCTAGTTAGGGGCCTCAAACCTATCTCACTCGAGCTATGGGCCTCAGCAGGCCCATCGTAAGGGCATGCGAGGCCTGTAGCGACGCCAAGCACGAGGCCCCATGGCAAGGGGGGTAGGGGTTGAAACGCAAAAGCCAAAAACTTGCTTTAAAGCAACTCGTCTTTTTATTAACAAAATTAAACACAACTTGAAGTAAAATACTTATTATCATATTTTAAACACTTAAAATCTCAAAACATAGCAACGCGTATGTAAAGTATTTGGGTAACAGCAATTTAAACAAAACAGACTGAAACTGTACCATTATTTTTGGCTACCATAACGTATTATTACTGTTTAATTGTACGCTTGTGGAACTTTTGTCAGTATCAATAACCGCATCTTGAATCTCACTGAGATCGCGGCGAATACAGGATCCGGTACAGTACGTAAAATATATGCCAATCAGCATATTAAGCATTTACAGCCAGAAACTACGTAATTGATCCTGCGTATGCTTACAAATGCGGAACTTTGCGTACCTAACACAAAGCAAACTCTCAAATAGTCTTTTTTTTTTTTTTTTTCAGCTGAAGTGCCTCGTCGCTTTCTATTGAAAGAATTGCGATCCCGTTAAGGCGGTCCCGTGCCATGCTAGTTTTAATTTTGAAAAACTTCTTTGTCCAGACACCACGGTGACATGTAGCGTCAGCAAAAAGCATATATTGGCATAAGATTCCTTGAGTGGAGCTAAGTGCGTCCAACGCTGTCTTCACTATAGGAGAAGTCGTAAACTGTAGCAGGTTTACTTCTGAGATGAGGACAGTTGTATGTACATCCTCCAGTTCCCCATCTTGCAGTTAAGTTCCTAATTTTTGACAACACATTTCAATGTCCTCATTTTGCATCTCAAGAAGTTTGAACGGGTAAGTGCGTCCAATGTTGTTTTCACTGTAGGAGAAATCATAAACTGTTGCAGGTTTACTTCTGAGATGTGGATAGATGTGTCTACATCCACCAGTTTCCCATCTTACAGTTAAGTCTCTAATTTCTGACAACAAATTTCAATCTCCTCATTTTGCATGTCGCGAAGTTTGAACGGGTGAAAGAGAAATGGAAAGTATTCGGAATGCCACTCAAAGCTTCGTCGAGGATCACCAAGAAGTATTCGATTTTAAATCTTTCTTCGGCTTTGTACTACTTTCGGCTCTCAACAGCAACAATGTCTTGATCGTCTTGAGTCTCGTCGAAAAATCTTTTGCGCTTCTTTTGGCGACGAGTTGAAAATTTTGTATCCCATCCTACATCAGGCGTCAATTCTTTTACAGTTGGCATAGCGGATGTGAACCCTGTCTCCCTGTAGCTTTTGAGGAAGCCATTCAATCCACTTATTTCTTGTAGGACGACGTCTAACTGCTTATCTTGAGCTTGAAGAGTTTTACTGACCTCATTGACGGCATGCAAGACGTCGTACCATATGATAAGAGCCAAAATGAATTCGAAAGAGCTAAGGTAATGATTTACTAAAGACATGCTTCAGATCGGAAAGATGAAACCTTTGTTGTTTCGGCAACCTTTTTGGAGTGCTTCACAAATTTTCTTCAGCTGGTATCTGACAGGTTGGACGCTCTCAAGGCGAGTTTCCCATCTATCAGCATGTCTCTTTAAGGTTAGATCAGAACAGATCTCAGTAAGAATATTCCACCTTTCTGTAAATGCTGGAAATAGAGTGTAAAATCGCTGTATTGTGCCGAAAAATGTCATTGCTTCCGTATTACATTTGACCATGTCTCCAAGGACCATGTTCAAGCTGTGAGTAACACAAGGTGTGAACATTGCCCCCTTGTTGATCTGCAAAACTCGAGCCTGTGCTCCTAAGGATTGTCCTTTCATATTGCCTCCGTTATCATACCATCATGTTTAACATTTTTTTTTTTTTTTTTTTTTTTTTTTTTTTTTTTTTTTTTTTTTTGCTTCTGCTAAAACCTTTGTCAGTCCTTCTTCAGTTTTCTCTTTCACTACTAAAAACTGTGGTTGGAACTGGATCATCCGACATCTGGATGTAACGGATAATCAAACTCATTTGTTCTTGATGACTAATATCTAGGGTGCAATCAAGGATGATCGAATGTCTTCTAGAATCATTTTCCAAGTTGCCATACCTATAAAAAGGATTTTTAAAGAATGTTGAGGGTTCTACGTCAATTTTAAAGAACGTTGATGGAGGTAATACTTGGGGAAAATAATGTGGGCATCTGAACTATACAGGATGTCAGATGCAAGACCGTACACGGCCTTGAGCGATTCAATCGCATTTGTTCGTGAACACCGAGCTTGGTTTGAGTATAGTGTTGCCGGACGTCACGTATTTCCTGTTGTCGAAAGAGCATTAAAAATATGGCCTGCACTAAAATTCGTTTTCACTATTTCTCTGAATTCTTGAAATTTTACTTGCTTTGTCTTGCATCACTCTTCACAATTTGGACTAAGACCGCTGCAAGCACGAGGCCGCTCCCAGCGCGAGGCTACAGCCGCTACACCTCACGACGGTCCTGCGCCTCAGACGGATAACACCTATGTCAATCGAGTGCGCGTGTCGCGTAAGATATAAATTTGTTAAATACTTATGAATTTCCATCATACAGTTGTGGCTTTCTGTATATCAACAGTGATTTATAAATAAAAGAAGAAAAGTCACTGGCATCCCGAAATTACGTGTGACATACGGTATTGTAGATTATAAAACCTAGCCATATTACACTACTATTTCAGCGTTACATCAAGAAACAACGGATCCACGACTTAGTGCTGCTTCTGCGCAGAGGACAACAGCTGCGAAAGTAGATACCAGGTTAGTGAACAGAAACTCATGTCTTCAGACCCCAACGAGGTACGAAGCAATATTGCCCGTCGCGTGCAGTGCTTTTTTGGCCCACTTTAGGTTACGGTAGTAACACTAAAAGTGTGCCTTTGCGATCGTCTTTTGACAGCGCGAAATTTAAATGAAAAGAACACCTTCACTGTTCATCTGACTCAGAAACTGAATACATGAATCTGTAGATGAGAAATTTCTCTACAACTTGGCTGCCTTATGTTTTTTCCATATCTCGCATCGTTTCAGAGATATTTGCAAAAATAACGGCGATTTTGGGATGTCTGTCTGTCTGTAACGTGTTCCCACTTTTCAGGTCGAACCGTTCAATGGATCGGCACCAAATTTTACAGATATAATTGTTGGTTACCAGAGACCAGAACCTGTCTTTTTCCAAATATTTCGGACAAAAACTACGTTAGTAATACAAAATAAAGAGCCGTTTGTAATATAATTTTAATTGCAAATAATTCTCTATAACTTTGCGCTCTTATGTTGTTTTCATATCTCGTATTGTTTGAGAGATATTTGCAAAAATAACGGCGATTTGACGCCGTCCATTGATTTTACGAAAACCAGTCGTTCGCAGATGTCACGTGACATTCCACGCCCAGAACTCTCTCTGGCATACGCCATTTTGCGTTGCGTACTTGATGATTTTCTTATTATAACTTACACAGTGTTATTTCAAAGCAATGGTGCACTGAAGAATTACGAAAAACACGTCGTTCTTCGTAAGATAAATGATAGTCTAGTGTCTAAAATGCCTTATTAGCATCAGTTAACAACTACCACCAACAGTACAAAAATAAAGGACGAATTTCGTAATTGTTCGCCGTAGTGTAGTGGACAGCGCGTTGGATTGTAATGTACATGGTCAGTGGTTTGGAACACGTCACTACCAAAACTTTTTCTCCTTTTTTCCAAAAAGGGTTTCGTGTTGAGTGCATAGATATTATCACAATAGTAAACTCGTAAGCATATCGCGATAACTTTTTATTATTTACATTATTATTTTCGTCCGAAATAATTGCAAAAAATTATAAAACTACAAATCTAAAGTCAGTGCGATTATTTCTATCTCAAATGGAACACTGGCGCAAGTATCTTGGTAGCCGGACCGAGGGTAGAAAAAATTAGAAAATTTCGTACTCAAGGTCAAATAATTAACTTTATCGAACTTTAATGACATTAGACTTTATCCCGCCGTAACGGACAGATAGAAAAGATAAAAGAGAGGAGTCTGGCATAAATACGTGGCAGCGATGACAACACTCAGCTGAGGAACCCGTGGTCGGCAGCCACCTAGTCACTTGCTGTGAGTCTCAGGACGCAATGAGTAGGTACTGGACAACATTGCAGAGGAGAGAAATTTGTGATACATGTTCACTAAACGAAGGACTCGAAT
The DNA here is from genome assembly GCA_026315105.1 of Locusta migratoria. Taxonomy (NCBI): domain Eukaryota; kingdom Metazoa; phylum Arthropoda; class Insecta; order Orthoptera; family Acrididae; genus Locusta; species Locusta migratoria. The sequence goes on from CM048748.1 coordinate 409,396,143, forward strand.
AATGGGGGTACATTCTGAGACGCGATAGGACAACCAATTTAGTTGTGCTAGAACCCATCACTGAGTGACTGTTAATGTAACTTCTGAGAGGAAAACAGCGAGCAATCGCGAAAAACTGTTTATTACAGATCGATTTCGGCTAGATTCCTAGACATCATCTATAGGCAAGCATAATTCATATAAAACAGCAGTATAATGGTACATGATATGCACGTTTCCATAACAAGATTATGAACAATGTAAACATAGCGTATGTCATCAGGCGTGTTACGCAAGCTGCCGTTACGTCTCAAGTGATGTAACTTTAAAATTAACAATAAGCTGTGATACAATAGTTAGCTTATACCAACATTGGTGCCATTTATAGGGGCGAATTCAGAACATATTTAATTAATTAATCTGTCAAATACAAAATGTCATACGTTTATAGTTACAAAAGTAATATAAAATAAACTTTATTTAGTTGGTTCCCTTTAGGTTACGGTAGTAATACTAAAAGTGGGCCTTTGCGATAGCTTTTAACAGCTCGAAATTTAAATGAAAATAACGGCTTAACAGTTCATCCGACATGAAAATTGTAAAAACAAATTTATAGAGGAGAAAATTCTGTACAACTTTGTTCTCTTATGTTTGTTTTTTTTTGTTTTTTTTTTTTTTTGTTTTTTTTTCATATCTCGCTTCGTTTTAAAGATATTCCCAAAAATAACGGCGATTTGACAGTGTCTGTCTGTCCGTAACGTGTTCCCAGTTTTTAGGTTGCGCCGTTCAACCGCTCGGCACCAAATTTTACAGACGTAATTGTTGGCCGCCAGCGACCAGAACCTCCCTTTTTCAAATATTTAGAACAAAAAATAGGTTAGTACACTATAAATAGGCCGTAAGTGATCGCCTTTTGACTGCGGAGACACCGTTACGGAAATGATACAGGATCTGGAATGGGAATCATTACAACAACGGCGCTTATCGCTGCGGCGTGGTCTACTTACGAAATTCCAATCACCAACATTCTCCTCCGAATGCGAAAATATATTGTTGACTCCCACTTACATAGGTAGTAGAAATGATCATTAGAATAAAATACGAGAAATCAGAACTCGAACGGAGAGATTCAGATGTTCTTTCTTCGCGCGCACTATTCGAGAGAGGAATGGGAGATGAGTAGTATAAAGGTGGTTCGATGAACCCTCTGCCTGGCACTTAAATGTGATTAGCATAGTATCCTATGTACATGTAGGTGTATATGTTTCAGAGATATCTGCAAACATAACGACGATTTCACAGTGTCACTTGTTTTTACGTAAACCAGTACAGGCAAAGAAAATAAACTTGAAAAAGAGGACAATACCATGGCAAAACAGGTAATGATATTTCCAAGGAAAAAGATAATGAAAATATGAGAGAAATGTTACAATAATAGTTAAAGAGTTAGAAGTTAAAATAAATGTATGTTTGTCAAAACTAAAATCAAATTTGAAATAATTTTGGCTATTTGTTAAAACACGGGCAGAGATAATATTACGTATTGAGTGCATAGATATTAGCACAATAGTAGAGTCGTAATCGTAACGTTCATATATTTTTTTAATTCATATCTTTCGTATAAAAGTTAATCTAGGTCTTTATTATTTTTGTTTGTTTGCAAAAAATCATAAAAAACAGGAAAACCTGAAGTGGGCCTTAAAACAAGCCGGTGAGATTTTTTTAATGTCCTGGAATGCTGGTATAGATAAAGAACTGTGAAAATAGGATACAAAGCATACTAGTGTAGTTGCCTAACCAAAGACAGCTAGAAATCGGTAAATGAGATAAAGGTCAAAACAGATTGCTCTGGATGGCGCAATAGAAACCACATTACCTAAGCAGCTTTGTGACGTCCGCCTCTGCTGGGCATTTGGTGTTCGAATAGTTCCCAGAAATAGGTATTTATTGTTGTTAACTGTTCATTAAATGGAACACTGAGGATTTATAGTGGCAAAGCACTTCCGTGTCCTTGAGAAGGTTGATGAATCTCCCTTCCTCAGAACGGAGCGGCAGCCTCATGTGCTATTCGATAGATGGTATATCGTTTCCACCTTCAATCAAATGAGCAGCAAATTTGGATTTCTCTGCTGCATCCTTTCTTTTTTCAGCCGTGTGGCGGATCGAAACTCTGCGAATCCTCTGATCAACGTAGTGGGCGTCAAATTCGGACATGACATTATGTGTAGGTCCCCTACCCCCGACTCGTTTATACAATTATTACATTATTATACTAGCAGACTTGAAGAAAGGCTGGAGGATTGGAGGAAGGCTCTAGAAGAAAGAGGGATGAAAATTAGCAGGACGAAATCAGAATATTTAGCACTGAAGGATGGGCAGATAAGGTCTTGCAAGATCCAGGAGGAGGAACTGAAATCGGTCTGTAAATTTAAATACCTGGGATCGTACATACAGAGGGACGGAGGACTGGCGAGGTACAGCACCGAATAAACTGTGGTTGGATCAACTGGAGGAAAATGAGCGGAGTATTGTGTGACAAGAAGGTGAGCAATGGGTTGAAAGGGAAAGTGTACAAGTCGGTGGTAAGGCCTGCTATGATATACGGGGCAGAGACATGGGCCATCACAATAGCCCAGGAAAGGAAGATGGAAGTAGCAGAAATGAGGATGCTGAAGTGGATGTGTGGGGGTAACAAGAAAGGACAGAATTAGAAATGAATTTGTTAGAGTTGTGAAAGTGGTACCCATGGGGAAACAGATACAGGAGAGTAGACTAAGGTGGTATGGACAGTTGCAGAGAAAAGGGAAAGAGTATATCGGAAACAGTGTTAAAGATATAAAGATTGAAGGAGTGAGAAGGATAGGAGACTGAAGATGAGGTGGAAGGATAAGATAGCGGGGGGTTTTAGGGAGAAAGAATGGAAAAAGGAAGAAGCAGTGAATAAGTATTATGGAGGAGAAGGATCCAGAAGAGCAAAGCTGACCCTACTTGACGTGGGAAAAGGCTACGATAAAGGAGAAGAAGAAGAGGAATAAGATACTAGTACGCCCTGTACCCTATTCTCATGCTGCAATTCTTTATCTATACCAGGATTCCAAGGCATTTAAAAATAAAATAAAAATTTATACCACTTCTGTAACTATAAAAATATGACATTTTATATTTGACATATTAATTAATTAAATATGTTGAGAATTCGCCGCTATAAAGGGTGCGTATGTTTGTACGATAGCCTATTGTTAGCTTTTTAAACTTACATCACTTCAGTTGTAAGGGCAGTTTGCGCAGCACGCCTGCTGACATACGGTGTGTTTACAGTGTTTATCATCTTCTCGCGTAAACGTAAATTTTATGTACCATTATATTTCTGTTTTATATGACTTAAGCTCTCCTAGTGTAGATAGTACACTGATAATGGCTAGTAGTCTAGCCGAAATCGGAATGTAATAAACAGTTTTTCGCGGCTGCTCGCTCTCTCAGAAGTGAAATCAGTGTAGTATTAGAAGGAAATATTGAGTAGTGGTGGGGGATAAAAATCGCTGAGAGAGACCAAGAGACGAATACAGTAAGGAGATTCAAATGGGTGTGGGTTATGTGGAGTTGAAGAGGCTTGCACAGGACAGGGTAGCTTCTGCATTAAAACAGACTGAAGTCCTCACAAAAGAACACTCCTTCGGTGGACAGGTTTAACAGCGGCTGACAAACACTGCACAGAACTTCGGCAGACAGTGCCCTCATCGGCTAAATTAGACGAGACTCGAGGCCCGTCCTCACAGCTCTAGTTCCGACAGTGCCTCGTCTCCAAGTTTCCAAACTTCAAAGAAGTTCTGTTGCGAAGTCTGCGCATCTACCACTCCCGACCGAATGCTTACTGTGGAGACATGGTTAGCTTCAGCTAGGGGCTTCCGGAATGGAGAACTTTTAAACCGTAGGGGAGCCCGCGCTGATTTGAAGCGTCCTGGCAGATCACAGTTTTGTGACGGAGTGGAACTCGAATCAGCAGCTTTGCTTTTCGCGGAGCGAGCTGCAGGGTGATAAACATTTGATCGCGGTATCAAGGGAGACAGCTTACATCTGACCATGATTTCAAAGGCGGTTTGAGGGAGATTTAAGGACGATATTTCAAATATGCAACAGCTTCACGTTGTCTTATAATCGGCGTCATTGCAGAAATATGTGTAAAAAAAAAAGTCACAGTGTGTTTACGTTTACTCCATTTTCTCATTCGGTATCATATTTGAAGGTAACTCCAGGAACTGAAGAAAATTTTTTTAAAATTGCAAAAGCATATAATATGACTCATTTTTGTTGTCAAATCAGATAAAGCATGCGGAGGAACCCATTTAAAGAACTGTATATATTAACTACCGCTCCTTAGTCTACTGATTCCTGACTTATATAAACACTAGGATTAAAAACAGTCGGACTTAAATCATATGAGAAGTTTTCTCAGGCTGTGCTCATACTACCGACGTTTCATAAAAGGATTTTGTAACAAAGCACGTCCATTACAAGAACTTATGCAGGAAGACGCCAAGTTTTACTCTGATGAGGCAAAAGCAAGAGCATTCCGGGCACTTAAGGAGGCTCTAGCTTACGCACCAGTGCTAGCCTTGTACGACGAGAATGCGGAAACGAAACTTCACACAGACGCCAGTAGTTGTGGGATTGGTGCAGTGCTTGTACAAGTTCAGGAAGGTCCTGTAAAAGTGATAGCCTATGCATCAAGAGTACTCTCAAAGTGCGAGATGAACTACTCTACAACTGAGAAAGAATGTCTCGCAGTTATCTGGGCTACCAACAAGTTCCGGCCATATTTATTCGGCAAATCATTCACCGTCGTGTCAGACCACCATTATTTGTGTTAGCTGACTAGCTTGAAGGATTCACCAGGTGAGTAGCAAGATGGGTACTAAGACTCCAAGAGTACGATGTCACAGTGGTATTCAAGAACGGGCGCGAACACAAGGATGCCGACTATCTTTCGAGGAATCCATTAGTGGAACACAACAGCATGAATGAAATTTCAGCCCTAACTGAATTATATGACGTTACAGCTGAACAGAGGGAAGATCCAGCACTATTAAAAGTGTCTTGGAGATAGAGGTCTTGGAGAAAGGAGAACCGACAAATGGAGAGTTCCAACTTATAAACGGAACATTGTTTAAGAGCAACTACGATCCACTGAGCCCCAAATGGATACTGGTCGTTCCAGCTCATCTCCAGCCAGCTATTCTCAAATATTTCCACGATGCTTCAATATCCGGTCATCTGGGATTCGTGAAGACCCTACTTGTCTTCAACTGCCACCGCTGAAATGATGTATTAGCTCTTTGAAATACAAGATGCCGAAACGTACTCAAACAACTGGATATAATAACCGGTAATGGTCAGTATATTTAGCACTTACTGAAGTTTGTTATAGATAATATGTATCGTTTTCCAGCCAATAATTCAGTGTACTACATCTACACTAGGGAAAAAAAAGAAAGAAATCAACATAAAGACTTGAAGCCGCGTGGGAGTGGTCGAGCGCTCTAGGGCGCCTTGCTGCGGCGGGTGCGACTGCTTCCCGTCGGAGTTTCGAGTCCTACCTCGAGCGTGTGTGTGTGTGTGTGTGTGTGTGTGTGTGTGTTATCCGTAGCATAAGTTAAAGTAGTTTGTAAGTCTAGGGACCAATGAACACTGCAGTTTGGTTCCATGGTTTTTCAAACATTCGATCATTTGAAAGACTTGAAATCATTTACTTAGGATCGCTGGTTTCTATTATTGGCAACTCAACCGCTGTATCTGTACTTCCTTCTTTCTAAGTATACAGAAGTATTAATGTGTCGTGCACATCAGTTGATAAATAAACGCAACGAGTGTTTTTACACATTACCATCCTTGTTTCAGGTCCCTACACACGTTCCGATTTATCGGCGGTCCGATAAATTGGACGTGTGGAGGCGCTTCCCGACCAATTTTTCTTGTCGAATGGTTGGTCGAGTTGACCATCCGACAAACGACTCCCCACCATTCCACCCAACAAATTGTACAGTGTGTAGCGCTACCCGACCAACTTCCTGCCTGCGATCGTCTGCTGTCTGTACAGCGATGGGAATCAAGGAAGAAGCCTCCCCGATTTGTTCCACCAAGGTGCTGCTACACAGCAACAAGTATGCAAGAAAACCTACATATGAATCGTTCTTTTCAGGACCAACCAAGCTCACAACACCCAGCAATTATCACTGGTAACAACTTAAGAATATGTCACTTGAACAATGAGTCGATTTCATCTGCTAAGACTCAGTACCTTTCGTGTCTGATGCTGCAAAATTCGGTAGATCTTGTTGCGATTCACGAAACTCAAACCAAGGATGACGCAGATTTCTACAGAAGAGGAAATCTCTTTGGATATGTTGTGGCTGGGGCTACAAATGATGGACAGTACGGCATTGCAACATATGTCAGTTCCCATTTCTTTGACTACAAAATCAGTCATCAAGACAGAACATCATGTGTCTTTGTCTTGGCTATAGAGATGGCAGGCACCACTATTGTGAATATCTACAAACCTCAGCAAGTTATTTGGCCTAATCCACCTGTTAGGTCCTTCAGTCCCCCAATTGTGTATGTGTATGTGTATTTTAACAGTCATAGTCATGTCTGAGGATATTAGGAAGAAGACAGAAATGGAACTAACCTAAATGAATGGATGGACATGTACAGTCTCCAGCTTGTGCATAATGCTTAAGATCCAGGAACATATCGATCTGGTAGATGGCAGAAGGATTACTCTCCTGATTTGTGCATCATATCAAAATCTGGAAATAACAACACAACACAAGGTTGTCAAATCTTTCCCACACAGCCAACACTGGCCAGTCATCATCCAATTTGGCACTGAAATTCCCTTAGTGAAGTCCGTCCCTCTACCGCGATGGAACTTTCAACTTGCAAACTGGGAACAGTTTCGGAAAAGTCTTGATAACTCCATTCAGTGTATTCCCCCACTTTCATCCAATTACGAACGATTTATGGGAGCGATAAAAGTTAATGCCAAGAGATACATCCCACGTGGGTTCGGGTTGGAGTACATCCCTGGAGGGTCGGAAGAATGTGATGAGCTATATGCTGAGTACCAAGACTCTAAAAGTGACTCAACAGCTGATGACCTCTTGAGAGCTCTCAATAAGAACAGAAGAGAAAAATGGCACAAAACAACAGCAGTACTCAAGTTCACACATTCTAGTCGGAAAGCATTGAGCCTTATCAGAAAAGTTGGTACAGACTCAAGGTTGTCAAATAGAGTCGCACATGTAAATTTCAATTCTGTTGCAGCAAGACTAATGAATATTTCGAAGTCTAAAGAAGACAAGGCATGCACACGAACTGTAAAAAAGGTACTGCACATGAAAAGATCCCAGCTAGAGCCACATTCAGACTATTCACGCGAATTCAGCATTGAGGAAGATGCTAAAGGTAATTAAAGATCCTGTTTTTGATGGGGTGTATCCACAGTTTCTGAAAGCTGCCGGCCCAAAAACTAAATTATGGCTCACTGAATTTTTCAATACGATACTGAAAATTGGAAAAGTACCAAAGCTTTTCAAACAGGCTAAGATAATTGCCATCTTGAAACCAGGTAAAGATGGAACAGATGCTTCTCACTGTCGACCTGTATCGCTACTCGGCATGACCTATAAGCTACTTAAAAGGCTCATCCTAAACCGCATACAAGAGACCATTGACCAAATCATCCCTGCTGAACAAGGTGGCTTTAGGAAACATCGGAGCTGCTGTGACCAGGTCTTAACGTTGACATTAGTAGAAACTGGGTCCTTAATCAGCTGCAGTTTTTATGGACCTCACAGCAGCTCTATCCTGCATTCAGAGACACATGACAGTACGCAATAGGAGGCGTGTGACACGAAACCCGCTTGTTTATGCCGAATGTAATGTATCGTGCGTATGTGCCGTACGCTTACAGGACCGGCTATTGATAAAGTTAGTGTCGTACGAGTGTATTCAGTGAATATGAATTCATACAGATTGCAGGTGCGCGTCGGTTGCACAGTGGTAGAGTGCCGGATTATCAATCCAAAGATCGCGGGTTCGATCCCCGCCAGGTCCTAGAATTTTTATCTGTCACTTTCCACTTCTTTCACCTCTAGCAGTATTGCTCATGTGAAAAATACCGAGTAGCACCGTGGTTCGGAACCCACGTCAAACTGTAGGTCCCTGTACAACTGGGTAGGGTAAGTCAGTTCGAAGGTCGGAGGAAGCCAACGGCATACCACCTCGAAACAGGACCATGCCTAGTAAAGCACTGTGGTGTTCAAACCAATCATCGGATTGTTGACTACCTTACTAACTGCAGGATCAAAAGTGATTTCCGTTCTTTCGGGCTTGTCTGAAAGAGCAAACACCATATATATAAACTTAGGTAATAAGCAGATGACAGATAATGCAAACAATGATCTTTTCTTCAGTACGGAGACACTCCTAGGCCCTTACTCTTACGGGAATCAGTTTAAAAATCCACGAGTTTGAGTAATAGTGGGCAGGGAGAAGTTAAGAATTTCTTTCGGACGGGCGGCGACCTAAAGTACCCCGTGCAGTAATGAGACCTTGGTTCTTTTCGCGGCTGGGTACACCTTTTCAACTTTACCCATTCGCAGTCAATGTAAATTCCATGAAGTTAGGAACTATTTTTATTTCGCATTTTTGTGTGTGCCATTGCGTTTGGCCCTTCGTCAAGTATGTTCACTTCAAATCTGCAGTCATTCTGCCACGAGGTTCTTTTTGTATAGCATTTCGAAAGTAGGACTTTAATTATGGACGCTGTTTCTTGGGTTCATCGACCTTCACACACACCCTTGATTGAAACAGTCTTCTTTCCGTAGAAGCATGATTAGATGTCGATAATAATCTTAGTATTGCTTGTTTTACGAAAATTTTCGAAATCTGTTTGTCAGGAAATATTTCGCGACTTCCACATCTACGTACGTACTCCGCAATCCATCATAAGGTGCGTGGCGGAGGGTACACTGTACCACTAGTAGGCATTTCCTTTCCTATTCCACTCCCAAATAGAACGAATAAAAAACGAATGCCTATATGCTTCCGTACGAGCCATAATTTTTCTTATCTTGTCTTTGTGATCACTATGCGAAATGTAAGTAAGCGGCAGGAAGATCGTACTACACTCAACTTCAAATTCCAGTCCTCTAAATTTCCTCAACAGAAATTCAGGAAAAGAACGTCGTCCTTCCTCCAGCGATCCCGAATTGAGTTGCCGGAGCATTTCCGTGACACTCGCACACTGTTCGAACCTACCAATGAAAAACATAGCTGCTCGCCTCTGAACTGCTTCTATGTCTTCCTTTAAACTGCTGCGGGTCCCAGACACTTGACCAATACTCAAGACGTGGTCGTACAAGCGTTTTATACGCTGTATCCTTTACAGATGAAGTACATCTTCCCAAAGTTCTCCAAACAAACTGAAGTCGGCGTCTGCCTTACTCATAACTGTCGTTAGAATGTTCGTTCCATTTCATATCGCTCTGCAATGTTACGCCTAGATATTAGAATGACGCGACTGTATCAAGAAGCTCACTACTAATGCTGTATTCGAACATTATGTGTTTCCTACTCATGCATATCACATTACATTTATCTACATTGAAGCTAGCTGCCATTCTTCACACCAAATTTTATATAAGTCATCCTGTATGCTATTACTGTCAATTAAAGACGACATCCTTCCATACACCACAGCTTCAAAAGCAAACATCCGCAAATTACAAGTTACTTTGTCCATCAGATCACTTATATAGATAGAAAATAATAGCGATCCTATCACATTCCACTGGGGCATGCCTGACGATACAGTCATCTCTTGCGAACACTCGCGTTCTATTACTTAGGAAGTCTTCCAGCTAGTCACAAATCTGTGGACCTATTCACAGCAAAATATACTGGAACAACTGGCGGTCAATAAGGGGAGCCAGGAGGGGGGGGGGGGGACAAAAGTTATTGGAATAGGGAGAGTTGTGCATCGTAGCGAGACACCTGCACTAGGCACAAATCGCTTGACATTTACTGTGAAACTCGCAGACGCTTCCTTGGTGACGACAGCCGTGTAAATGGGACTGTGATGTGATCGGAATGTTCTACTCGTTTGCCTAGGTCGCCTGTCGGTCTCGCTGACAAAGTTGCGACGTGACGAGAAAACGTGGCGCAGGTAGTTTAGGAGGGCAGCCGCCGGCGGCAACAGCAACTGCTTGTGGGATAGCCGACCGGTCTGACAGGCGCTGCCGGCTGCCGGCAAATCACTGTGCGCCTGCCCCAAAACAAAACACCGCGCACTGGCAGGCCAACGGCACCCGCAGGGCGCTGGGGCATCCCACGGGCCCCCCCTCCACCTGACTCCAGCAGGCGGCGAGAGCAGACAGGCGGCGAGAGCAGACAGTCCTGTGAAGTTGGCACCCCTTTTTAGGATAATGTAAATTTTTTCAGAGTTCTAGACAGATATGCAATAGTTCTGGAGTTCTCTGTACAAAATTTAAATAGTTCTGCACAAATTCGCGAAAAATTACAAAAAATTATAACAAATTTTAGTTTTTTTCCAAATAATTATTTTCCTACAAGTGTAAACATAGTTCTGATCACAACTCTAAATAGCTCTCAAAGAGTTCTGAAGAAAATCCTAATGATATTTTTTTGCCCAAGTAATAGTTCATGAGATAATTGCGTAAATAGGGAGAAAAACTACACAAAATTGCTCCAGAGTCGTGTGAAGTTGGCACCCCTTTTTTCAAAAATGTAAATTTTTTTCAGAGTTCTAGGCAGATATGCAATAGTTCTGGAGTTCTCTGTACAAAATTTAAATAGTTCTGTAGAATTTCGCCGAAAAATAGTAAAAATTACTACAAACTAGTTTTTTTTTAGTTTTTAAAAAATAATTATTTGCCTATTAGCGCAAACATAGTTCTGATCACAGTTCTAAATAGCTGTCAACGAGTTCTACAGGAAATCCTAATAACATTTTTCTGTGCAGTTTATACTTTATCAGATAAATGCAGTAATGTGGAATTCATTTTCACGTTACTGTAAATTGGCACCATTTTTTCGAGAAATACACATTGTTTTTGGGGTTCTGTGTACATATACTATAGTTGTAGAGTTCATGTGAATATATCGATGTAATTGCCCGAAAAAAAATTCACAATTTTGAATATCTGATAAGTTGTCTTATTTGTGCCCCTTATTCGAGAAATATACGTTTTCCTTAGGCCTTGACAGATATTCTATCCGCTGCACATTCAATTTTTGTTTTTACGTCTGAGTGATTACTGCTTATCGTAAACAAGAACTATTGCACATGTCCCTAGAACTCTGGAAAAAGTTTAATTTTTTTGAAAAAACTGGTGCAATTCCACAGTTGCATGTAAATGGATACTCCATTATTGTAATTATCTCAAAGTATAATCTGCACAGAAAAATGCTATTAGGATTTCCTGTAGAGCTCGTTGACAGCTATTCAGAACTGTGATCAGAACTATGTTTGCGCTAATAGGCAAATAATTATTTTTAAAAAACTAAAAAAAAACTAGTTTGTAGTAATTTTTACTATTTTTCGGTGAAATTCTACAGAACTATTTAAATTTTGTACAGAGAACTCCAGAACTATTGCATATCTGCCTAGAACTCTGAAAAAAATTTACATTTTTGAAAAAAGGGGTGCCAACTTCACAGCTCTCCCACTATTCAGAATTGCGATATTTTACGAAATTCTGCAGAACTATTTAAATTTTGTACAGAGAACTCTAGAACTATTGCATATCTGTCTAGAACTCTGAAAAAAATTTACATTTTTGAAAAAAGGGGTGCCAACTTCACACGACTCTGGTGCAATTTTGTGTAGTTTTTCTCCCTATTTACGCAATTATCTCATGAACTATTACTTGGGCAAAAAAATATCATTAGGATTTTCTTCAGAACTCTTTGAGAGCTATTTAGAGTTGTGATCAGAACTATATTTACGCTTGTAGACAAATAATTATTTGGAAAAAAACTAAAATTTGTTATAATTTTTTGTAATTTTTTCGCGAATTTGTGCAGAACTATTTAAATTTTGTACAGAGAACTCCAGAACTATTGCATATCTGTCTAGAACTCTGAAAAAAAAGGCACATTTTTGAGAAAAGGGGTGCCAACTTCACAGTAGCCTGTAAATGGACTCCCCATTATTGCAATTATCTCATGAAGTATAATCTGCACAGAAAAATGTCATTAGGATTTCCTATAGAACTCTTTGAGAACTATTTAGAACTGATCAGAACTATGTTTGTACTAATAGGCAAACAATTATTTTGAAAAAATTAAATTTTGTGGTAATATTTTGTATTTTTTCGCCGAAATTTTGCAGAACTATTTAAATTTTGTACAGAGAACTCCAGAACTATTGCATATCTGTCTAGAACTCTGAAAAAAATTTACATTTTCCAAAAAAGGGGTGCCAACTTCACAAGACTAGAGCAGACGGAGCGGCGGAGCGGCAGCCTGTGACCTTCCTAAAAGACTATAGTCAGCGCCACCTACGAAGGTGGCCCTGTTTTCAGCCGTACTGCGCATCCCCCTCCATTACCGCGATGACTCCTAATAATGTTCATTATGTAGGCGCGTGGCTGGCCGCGAGTTACGCAACGTCTCTCCCGCAGGCTCCACTGTAGGTGCTTGGTCGTAGCTCAAGGCGGCCAATTTCTTCGAATCCCAATGCGAGACGTTTCGAGGATGTGGATCAGAACTTTGAACGTGTGACTCAGTGTTACTAGTGGAATAAGGTTGTTGGAGGCCCAGGGCGGCAAACAAAATGTGGCCCACCCATCCACTTGAAAACATATGTATTGAAAAAAAAAAAAAAAAAAAAAAATCAGAGATCACCCCATTGGAGGTTTTGCACTACCCTTCTGAAGGTGTTGTATCAATGCCCCGTGTCCTGTCTATATTATGTCTCGCAGGACACACATATGTACCGCTTCGAATGTTTTACTTTTTTATTAAATTCTTGTTTTCCTGTATACCTTCATTAGCTGAGTGTAGTTTCCTGGTGCGAATGTGAGAAAGTTGTGCCTCGATTTGTGACACTGGCTCTGGAAACGTAGGACACAATAATAGGCACCTCGACGGTAATTTTCATTATCTTCCTGTTTATTTTCAGACGAAAACGTGACCATAATGTTTTTCCCAGTCAGATAGTCGTAGCACATGCAAGACATCGCGGAAATTTTACTCTGCCAACTGTAAGCCCATTAAATTGGTCTACGAGAACTTCAGCAGTGTTGAAGGAAGATAGCTTACGTGTAAATTGGTTCACCAATCCGAAATCGGGAAAGCACGCAAACACAAATCAACAATGTCGAGTCTCTGTGGAGACTAACTTACAAACTAAACAATCGCCGCTTCGGCTTCTGCATCAACCGGAATTTTTTGTCTGGAACCTATTAAGATCTCTGCCAACTTCCGAGAACTAAGAGTGATGCCCTGGGCTAACAGCAAGTGGTGTTTTACTCAGTTGTGTATTTATTTCTGTTTTTATGTACACTAGTCGACAGGTACTGCATATAATCACTCATAAATCCGATTCAGGATATGAACTTATGCTTAAGATAAGTGGGAAGAATCTGCAGTCGGTGAAATATGAAAATTACCAAAATGCGGGACATGTGGGACAATCAGGCATTTTGCGGGGCACTTTTATTGAGCCTCCCAACGCAGGACGGTGCGACAGAATCCGGAACGGCCCCGCAGAATCCGGCACGGTTGGCTGCCTTATCGTAGCTCCTCCCCTCCTCGCTTCCTTTAACGCCCCGCCTCTATGCGCGGAAGCGCCTTCTTATATGATGCCAGCTATAGTGCTGGCTGGTACTTATCGCTCAAGCTACCCGTTCACTCATGTACCTGCTCCTTTCGTCTCCAGTTTCACCTGAACGTAAATCCGTTAAAAAAATCGGCATTTGAAAGAACCGATCCACTTTTTTCTCTCTCCCTCTCTCGCTTTCAGTAAATCTGTCCTCTCGACTAGGGTGACGAGATTTCCAAAATCAAAATACGGAAGACAAATTAGAAGATGAAATTAAGCCCCATTTTTTGAAACATTTCGTAAAAAGTACATCAGTAAAATAGACTAGAGTTAAAATATTTGGTGCATTCTAAAGCTACACGTCACCATAACTTTCTGTTAAGACTAACTCTTAAAAAAGGGTAAAAATACGTTGCATTACTAACGGCGCAAATATTTTATTGTTGTCACATGCAAACACAGAATGACATTTTTATGTATAAACGTCTTTCATACGAACTGACAGCTAATATTATATACAAAGATTACTTATTTGTCACTATCTCAACTACATTTTTCAAAAGAATGCACTTCATTCAGGAGTATTATAATTTGGAATACAGTTTTGTTGAAATTAACACCTGAAGTGTCCTAAGCACGAATATTAGTTATAATAATATCATTAACACATTCAATACTAAAGCTCTTGTTTTCATAAGTCCATAAAGCAACGGCGTCAGATTGACACTGCGCGAAGTGAATTATAGGCTGCAAATTTTTCAAGCAGGTACCACGACATGAAATGAGCTGAAAGAGATATTTTTCACCAAGACAGTTTATCTAAATTCTCACCGCTTGACATACATTTGTAACATTGTTCACTTAGTGCGGTCCACTGACTTGGGGGAACACTATATTCCATTGCATGCAGAGCAAGGAAGTGTTCCTCAGCAGCAAGACGCTAACTTCAGCCTTTATAATGCCACTATTCTCACATTTTGTAACAAAAGACATCATGCTTTATTATGAAGTGTGTTGCACAACGCCAAACTGATTTCGAACAAAAATGTTCTACTATTCGACGCAAATATAATTTCTCGCTTTGCTGTTGTACTTTCGGACATTTAAACTCGTCTTAATTCTGTCATTACAAATACAAGTTCCTTCTTTTACTTATGTCAAAATTGGGTTAAAACAAAACATCTAAATGATATGTCCTGAAGCAATAACCAGTGTATAACTGCTCGCCAATGAAAGGATTACATTATTACTGTACTTCACGCACCACTTGTCAATAATATATATGACATGTTTTGGGACGACATTAACCCATTATCAAGTTCTTTAAAACAAGGAAACGTAAAATAATAAGGGCACTATATACAAACGATTAGAATATCTTTGGCCACCAATGACAGCGATCAAAAATATGGACGATCTTTTAAGTTAGATCAGCTGTCCGTTAGTGCAAAACTTGCTGCCATCAGAGAAACATGTGGTACTGCGCAAAGTTTTATTTTTGACAATGTACATAGACAGCTATTGTGTTTAACGATGCTTCCTAGCAGCAGATACGTTTTATGGTAGGTAGGTTAATTTCATTGGAATATTTGTTGGTACAGTCGTTTGTATATAGTGCCCTTATTATTCTACGTTTCCTTGTTTTACAGAACTTGATTATGGTATAATGTCGTCCCAAAACATTTTGTGTTGATATATATATATATATATATATATATATATATATATATATATATATATATTTTGACAACTGGTGCGTGAAGTACAGTAATAATTTGAAACAGTTGTGTGATGGCGTCTAAAGAGATGAAAGTATTACATATTACCAAACAGAGAACTTCATAAGAAGTTTCTGGTACGCTTTGATTTAATCAAAAAGTGTTCTTTTCTTTATCCTTTGGCTAAGATCACATATAGAGTTCTCCGTTTTATTATGATACACGTTATTTGAAAACAAAACGATTCAAAAATACCGAACGATTAGCGCAAAACGGTACAAAATTCGTCCCGTATGTGTTTTGTCGGGACAATGGGACACTTAAGCTAAATAAGGAATGATCCCGTAAAAGACGGGACGTCTGAACACTCTACTCTAGACCGTCGTTTTTCAACCTTTCCGAATGTGTGACCACCTTGAAGGTAAAAATATTCCGGCGATCCGCTTCCAAGAATAAATATTCTGGAGAACCCTACCCATGTCATTATTGCGTACATTAGACATAAAATATAGTTTTGAGTCTCAAAGGAAACGAATTTAATTTTCTATCTGTTGATAAAACTTCCATGTAAATTTATAGAAGTTCTTTTTTTTTTTTTTTTTTTTTTTTTTTTTTTTTTTACGGAATAGAAAGAATTATATCTATTTCCCACTTGATGGCCGACAGAAATGTAAATTTGCGCAACGAGTGTTTCGCATTTAAGGCATGAGTCAGTAGCGAATTATGCTCATTAAGGAAGGCCCCACTGTATAGACACTTTGTCAGGAAGTAGATTGTTTTCCGAATTTCTTAGATTTAATTATTGCATCTTGTTCATTTACCTATCGATTGGTTCCTGAAAAGTTTGCAGGCTTTGAGCTTATATATCGTTAACGCGATGTATTTACTATAAAACAATTTACGTTATATTCAATTCAGAATTGATGTTAAACAATAATTACATACTTTTAAGCCGCGCGGGAGTTGTCGAGCAGTCTGGAGCGCCACGTTGCGGATCGCGCGGCCTCCCGCGTCGGAGGTTTGAATCCTCCCTCGGGCATGGATGTTTGTGTTGCCTTTAGTATAAGTTAGTTCAGAAGTAGTTTGTAAGTTTAGGGACTGATGGCCCCGCAGTTAAGTCCCATAAGCTTTATAAACATTTTTGAACATACTTTTAACATAAAATAAAAATTCACTTTGGCTTATGTTTCTCAACAGAACCGATTAATTTCTGGATCTTATTTGTAATATCACATAATGTGATTATTATGTACACCCTGACTTATGTACAAAAATTGTGTAGTGAGGTTATCAATGTGTTGTAAAATGACCTTTTAGTTTAGTTTTATGTGATGATGCATAAGAATCATCGTATAAAATGTTCAAATGTTTGTAGAGTCTATGGGACTTAACTACGGGGTCATTAGTCCCTAAACTTACAAACTACTTACGAACTACTTACAACTAAGGACGGCACAAATATCCATGCCCGAGGGGGGATTCGAACCCCCGACCATAGTGGCCGTGCAGACCGTGACTGGAGCGCCTCAGTCTCCTCGGCCACCGCGGCCGGCAATCATCTTATATGCCTTATTTTGCGTCCCGACTTCGTCGCCGCTTTTGTGTCCCAGCCTTGTCGTAGGTGTCGGTGGCCGAGTGGAATGAGACCGACACGCTGGTGCAGGTACGGAGGGGAGCAGCCAGAAACTATAAACACTCGAGTAAATTAGCAGAGATATATATTGCACAGAATGTAACAATACTTAACTTTTACATAGTACTGCAGAATGTTGATACATAGTTGTTAGAGGCCTGCCTAGTGCCTGTACAATAGCAAAGTCTTCACTCGTGCCTATCGGATTACGAAGGTCCTAACTCGTTGCTATCTCAGTCCGAAGTGCGAAGTGCTCGGTGTTCTTCAGTGGTGGCCACGAGCGGCGTTCCAGCAGAGGGCGCTCGTGGCTGTCGTCGTGAGATCGCCGCGCCGTGCGTGCATGGCGGCGCGCGGCGAAAGTAGGTGGCGCGCACTTTGTACTTGTGCGACACCACACCCCTCCTCCCCAAACCGCCGCGCCGTCGTGGCGTAGGGCTGAGGGCCACGGCGACGGCACTGGGAGGAGGGCCTGGGCGGGGGCGTTACTGGTGGGACGGGCGTCGTAGCTGAGGCCGGGATCGAGACGCCGTCCGCGCCCCGGCATCTGCCTTGAGATCCTTCAGGGAACCCGCCGAAACCTGGAGAAGGGCGCCCGCCCCCGCCCAGAGGGAGCAGGTCATCTTCTTCTGAGGTGCGTGGCCCAAGCTGGGGGGGTCCGCACGGTCCCGGAGTCCCTCTCGGTGACGCTGTCATCTGCGGCGGCGACAGCGGCGGCGACGACTGCGTCGGATGTACGTCGACGTCCATAGGGATCTCGTAGTCCGGGGACAAACGATGTGGCTGTGCTCCCTGGCGGTGAACTGGGTCTGGAATCAAGAAACCGGAGACAGGATCGCGCGGCCTATGTAGACGCAATTGGTTTGCGTGGCGCCGCAGCTCCGACCCTGTGGAAGAACGTACAACAAACATATTGCTACCGAGCACGCGCTGAATGGTGCCCGGCAGCCATGTCTTCTTGTTTCCAGCAAACACCCTGTACAGCACCGGCGTAGAAACCTGAAAACGCGTAGCGCCATACGAACCGACTCGGTGCGTGGGAGGCTGCAGCAGGTGAAGGAGAGTGCGGTGACGGCGGCCGTGTAGCAGCTCGGCAGGAGACGGGCCGTCACGTGGCATGCACCGATAAGTAGACAGGAAAATTTGAAGAGCTTGCTGCCTGGAGTGCTGACCTTTCATCTTCTCCATGTGAGACTTGAATGTTCGAACGAAACGTTCTGCTTCACCATTGGACTGAGGGTGAAAAGGTGCGGTGGTGATATGCTGAATGCCATTCACACGACAAAACTGTTGAAATTCCGCACTAACAAACTGAGGTCCATTGTCACTGACGATAGTTTCAGGCAAACCTTCGATGCAAAACACTGATGTTAAGGCACTGATCGTACTAGACGCCGTCGTTGAGTTCATGGCAATCACAAAAGGAAACTTGCTGAAAGCGTCTACCACAATTAACCAGCGCGTGTTCCAGAAAGGTCCGGCAAAGTCAATATGTAAACGTTGCCATGGTCCCTTGGGGCGTGGCCAGTCCGAGAAACGTTGTGGAGGAGCCGCCTGATGCTCCGCACAAACTGTACACTGTGATGTCATGCTCTCTATCTGAGCGTCCATACCAACCCAGGTACAATGACGTCTGGCCAGTTGCTTTGTCCTAACAATACCCCAATGTCCTTGATGCAGGAGGCGTAACACTTCTCGTTGCAGGGAACGAGGAACAATCACTCTTGCTTGGTCGTTGTCGGTATGCAACAACAGTACACCCTGACTTAAAGATAATGCATGGCGTTGTGCAAAATAACGTCGAACCAGAGGCCGATCAATGTCTTTGGCTCTGGCAGGCCAACCAAAGCGAACAAAACGTGCTACCACACTTAAGTCTGCATCCGTAGCTGTTTCCTGTGCAACCCGACGAGAGTTCAAAGGGAAATCTGCGACAGCGGAAGCATCTCTGGAGTCTATCTGACAACATGCCATTTCTGAAGAATCAAACGACACATCCTGGCCAACCGGAAGTCGGGAAAGTGTGTCCGCGTTAGCATGTTTAGTGGTAGGTCGGTACAAAATCTCATACTGATAATTAGACAATATCAAGGACCATCTCTGAAGCTTTTGTGCCGTACGTGGCGGAATTGGCTTTGTGGGTGAGAACAACGACGTGAGAGGCTTGTGGTCTGTCAACAAATAGAATTTTCTGCCATACAGATAATGATGAAACTTTGTGACGCCGTAAATGATTGCTAAGGCCTCCTTTTCTATCTGACTGTAATTCTGTTGCGTTGGCGTCAGTAGCTTGGATGCAAAGGCAATAGGACGATCGTGAGATCCAATGCGATGTGAGATTACCGCGCCCAGACCGTACGATGAGGCGTCAACTGCTAACACTACAGGCTTCTGGGGGTCAAAGGGAATCAAACATGCATCACTGAGTAGTGCAGACTTTAAGTTGTCAAAGGCAACCTGGCAATCTTTAGACCATACAAAAGGAACATTCTTCCTACGTAAGTGATGCAGTGGAGCTGCAATCTGAGAGGCATTGGGAATAAACCTGAAATAATAGTTAAGCTTTCCCACTACTGCTTGCAATTCCTGCACATTCTTAGGAGGAGGCAGTCTTTGATTGCTCTAAGATGTGACTGTAACGGATGGATTCCTTGGGCATTAATCACATGGCCTAGGTACTCTATTTCAGTTTGAAAAAACGAACACTTTGCTTTATTACAACGTAGACCAGCTGCAGTCTAAACTTTGAAAAGGCACTCCAGGTTTGCTAAATGTTCTTCAACTGTACGTCCGGATACCACAATGTCATCTAAATAGTTCGAGCAACACGATACAGAAACTGTCAGCTGTTCCAAAAGGTGCTGAAAAATAGCGGGAGCGGAAGAACTGCCAAAGGGTAGGCGTTGAAATTGAAAAAGGCCCATGTGAGTATTAATGACGAAAAACTTTTTTGACTCGTCATCAAGTGGAATCTGTAAGTATGCCTCTGCTAAATCAATCTTAGAAAAGAAGCGAGACTGTCCTAATTTGTCCATCAGTTCCTCAGGTCTGGGCAGGGGATAAGTGTCGACAATTGTTTGACTGTTGACTGTTGATTTGAAGTCCGCACAGAGGCGAAGTTTTCCTGACGGCTTGGGTATAATTACTATAGGCGAGGCCCACTGACTCGCAGAAACAGGAGAAATCACCCCACTATCTTGCCAACGTTTAAGTTCTTCGGCAACTGAATCACGCAATGCCATAGGCACTGGTCTAGCTTTACGAAATTTTGGAACTGCAGATTCTTTTAAAGTTACATGTGCCACGAAGTCTTTTGCACAACCTAGTTCCGGCGAAAACAAGTCACTATATTTGTCACACAATGCATTGATTTTATCCTGAGGCACTATTGACGAAATTTGAAGCACATCTCTTTGAATTGATAAACCAAACAAGTCAAAAGCATCTAGTCCAAAAATGTTCTGCGTAGATTTGGCCTGAAGAACAACAAAAGCAACTGTTTTCGTAACACCTTGAAAAGAGGCAGGCAGGCTACACGTTCCTAGCACGGGAATATTTTCACCTGTATAAGCTGTTAACACTTGCTGTGACGGCGACAATTTTGGCGAACCCAGAAGTTCATAAGTATCTTTATTAATTAATGTAACAGCGGAACCAGTATCAAGCTGAAATTGCACAGTCTTATTTTCTATGAAGAGAGTCACAAACAGTTTTTGCTTGCGGCGCTCGACAGGTGCGCGAATGTGGGCAACGTCTGCTACGGTTTGTTTACTGCGCTTGCGCGGGCCGCGTAGTGAAGTAAGCGGCGCAGACTCGGCACGCAGCGGATTAACCACACTGTCACTAGATGACACTACCGCCGAATCGGCGTCCGCGCAATGCGAAGCTGCTCCAGATGTACCAACTACTGCACTACACTTTTGAGTAGCTACTTGGTGTCTACTGTCACTAGCTACACAGTAGTGGGCACTATTACAAGGAGCAGTTGCAGAAGGCACTATTTTAACTACAGGAATGCACTGTTCATAGTCATTTTGCTTGTCCCGAACCCTTTTCCGTTGCACTGTTTTACGCGCTCGTCGGCGCTTGCTACGTGGTGCACTATATAGTTTTGCAATAGGTGCAGAAGAACTTTCTTGTAATTGAGAACCAACCAAAGCACTGTTCAATTCCACAGCCCGTATAACATTTACAGAATGAACTGTTCTCGCACTCTGCGAAGCACTGTTTCTAACGGTACCGTTCTTTGAGTTTTTAATTTGCATACACACAGACTGTACATGTCCTGATTTGCCACATTGATAACAGGTTGCGTTGCGACTAGGGCAATGAGCACGCTTGTGGCGAGACACACACTGGGGGCAAGATTTACGTACATTTTTCTGAAATGAGCGTTGGCGCCCGTTATGCAAATTACTGTGTCTAACACTACAGGGCGACCTTTGCGTCGCACTTTTACTCTGGCTACTGTTCACCTTCTGTTCAGCACGGCCGGTAGAAAAATAAGAATCACTAGTGCTATACTGAGAACTACGGCTAGGAAAGCGTCCGTTGCGGCGCACTGAATTTACACTGTGGCTTTGCATTTCTACATCTGCTAAGTCAAAAGTATCATGCGCTTCTATAAGCTGCAGTACACTGTCTAATGAGGGGTCAGACTGTTTCAGAATTGCTGCCCTAATTCTGGGGTCCTGAATGTTCTGCGTAATCGCATCTCGTAACATAACGTCACTATAAGAAAGTCCACAAGAGCAAGTAAATTTACATTGGCGGGTTAAGCCCTTCAGTTCCGTAATCCACTCTTGGTGTGACTGCTGCGGTAATTTTTTAAGTCTGAAAAATCGGTATCGTGCAGCGGCTACAAGAACTTTTCTCTTATAATGAGCATTTAGTGCCTCTACTATTTGTTGAAAGTCTACATCACGAGGAGATGCTTGCGGGAATAGTTTTTGCAGTAACACGAAAGTTTTGGGGCCCACCACGGACAATAAAAGATGCTTAACAGTCTGACCTGTAAGTTGATGAGCCGCGACGAGTTCTTGAAACTGTGCGAAGTAGTCGCTCCATTCTTCCTCACGTTCGTTGTACTGGCGGAACGTAGGAAGCGGTACAGCGGCAGGTGTGGGCTGCTGATGCGACGGCTGTTGTTGAGTTGCCGTCAACTGCGCCACTGCGTTGAGAAGTTGTGAGATTTGCGCCGTCTGTAACTGAATAATTTCCATTAAGTTTGGGTTCGGGGTAGTGGCCATGCTGACCGATTAGGCGCCGCGTATACAAGTAAATTATAACAAAACACAAATGCAATATGAAAGAGGACGCTCTGCAACAAAAAAGTACACAAAATACGTAACAGAATATGTTCCCCCAAAAATCTTATAATAAGGGTGGGTGGGCGGGAGCAATTTTTGCGTGCTCCGACTGCTGCTGTCTGGCTGCTGTAAGCGGGCTGGTCCAAGGTTCTATCACTCCTCGTCTCCACTTTTGCGTCCCGACTTCGTCGCCGCTTTTGTGTCCCAGCCTTGTCGTAGGTGTCGGTGGCCGAGTGGAATGAGACCGACACGCTGGTGCAGGTACGGAGGGGAGCAGCCAGAAACTATAAACACTCGAGTAAATTAGCAGAGATATATATTGCACAGAATGTAACAATACTTAACTTTTACATAGTACTGCAGAATGTTGATACATAGTTGTTAGAGGCCTGCCTAGTGCCTGTACAATAGCAAAGTCTTCACTCGTGCCTATCGGATTACGAAGGTCCTAACTCGTTGCTATCTCAGTCCGAAGTGCGAAGTGCTCGGTGTTCTTCAGTGGTGGCCACGAGCGGCGTTCCAGCAGAGGGCGCTCGTGGCTGTCGTCGTGAGATCGCCGCGCCGTGCGTGCATGGCGGCGCGCGGCGAAAGTAGGTGGCGCGCACTTTGTACTTGTGCGACACCACACCTTACGTTTACCTTTACTATGTACTAACAAGTTTTTATGTACTTTTAAATGGAAGTACGCTTAAGATTTTTTGACCGATTCCACATCAACTAAGGCAATTTCGTCTGGTTTCTGAGGAAGGTACACTAGCACATCTATTATTATTTTGTAAGTATTTATTGTGTAATATTCTTTTTGACATGTTCTAGATCCAAGAGGATCCCTTTACTGTGGATCATGTACGTATTGTAACGCACTGAATTGCAGTAACACTAAAAGACACGTGGCAAAGCCTCAGAATCTGTCGGGATAGTCCTCGGACAACGAAAGAGTCATTAAAAAATAATACGTCAAATTTAATTAGAAATTCTGAATCCCGATGAAATCCCGAGTTTATTGACTACACACAAAGACCGTTTAATTGGATAATTAATATACATTAAAATTTCATCGCACGATTATAGGCATAAAACTAATTTTCCCAGGCCCAAAGACACTACCGATGTATTGTGTGCATAGAGGAGCATCAGTTGGAGGGAGCAGCATAATTTGGACACTGCAAATTTAATTATTACAGAAAATGACCAAGGTGGCGATATCTTGTTTAGTTTCCCGTTATTTCAAACCGTCGCTGTAGCACGTGGTGGCGGAGGGAGACGAGTTTTCGCGTTGTGCGAATCCGCGCCACTTCAGGCCAGCCAACGTGACGGTTGGAACTCCGCCACTGCCGGCGGCCACAAGATACGCAACGGTAAGTCCTCCCTCGTCTGTTAGGTTGGCTACAGGGACCTTTTCGCCAATCGACATACTTCGCATTTTCCGTGGACGCGATCGCCTTTCTTCTGAATTTGCACCGTCTTTTCGGGAACTGCTATTTCGGTATGTAGCATGTTCGATGCCTAGGTCCGACCCCTGTTCTTGTAACTCATGGCTAGTTTCTTACCTTTCGTCTTAAACTCTCTCCGAGGACTGGTTCTTATTTATATTCTTACTCTTGTATGTATTTTGCGACTTGGCCTACAATAAGTCTATTCCATGCCCAGTGGCTGCATTAAGCGTTTGAGTGTTTATGGAAATTTTTGACAGGTCTACCTCGGCCCTATGTGCTTTGATTTCAATATATGTTTCGACTGGCTGTCCCGACTTTCATTTTTCTGTAGCTTCCCTTAGTGTCCCTTTTTGTAAACCTTTTACCAGGCGCTGAAATCCCTGCTGTAAGTGACGAAATCCGACCGCCTGCGACAGAAGATCTGCAGATGAGTTGCCTGCCAGGTAACGATGATAGTCGGAGACTCTATGAAGGGTAAGTTTCCCATCTTTTCTTTATTCAGCAGCAGCTACAGCTTACTCAACATTCCCTACGCTACAGTATAATCTGATTTAATCCCATTTCTAGCTGTGAGACATGAAAATCTGCTCTTCAACATTTTTGGAACAAATGTTAGCAACCATGTTAGTGTGTCACCGTCTGTGTGTTATTCGTTAATTCCTGCGAAAGGAGAAAAAAAATGTGTATTTGCACAGATTGTTACGTAGTTCAAATGTTTGTAATTCTGTGGGACCAAACGATTTGCTCATTAGTCTCCAGACTTACAAACTACTTAAAGTAAGTTAAACTAACCTAAGAACAACACACACACACACACACACACACACACACTCATACCCGAGGGAGGACACGAACATCCGACGCGAGAGGCCGTGTGATCTGTAACGTAGAGCTCCAGACCACTTCACCATTCCCGTGCCGCGGTGGAGTAGCCGAGCGGTCTAAAGCGTCTCGCTGCGGAGCGCGCTGTTGCTCGCCGTGTAGGTTCGAGTCCTCCCCGGGGCATGAGTGTGTGTGTTTGTCCTAAGGTTAGTTTACCTAGATTTAAGTAGTTTGTAAGCTACGGACTGATGACCACGCAGTTTGGTCCGATAGATTTACAAACATTTCATTTTTTTACCATTCCCGCCGAGCTAAGAACAACACTGTTAAGCAAAGGCAGTTACTAGCATTCAAGCACGATAAGGAAAGAACGTGTCGAGAAATAGCAACGTTAATGAATATGAAGAAAAGTACAGTAGGGACCATCGGCTATCAATATAAAATGAAGAAAGGATAGAAAATCTGCCGCAGATAGGCCGTCCAAAGATATTTGTCAGAATACAAAGGAAGATGAAGAAATATCCACGAATGACAGCTAAACAAATTCCCATTGAGGCTGAGGAACAGTTTAGGAAGAAGGCCAGTTCTAGCGCAGTCAGACGAGCACTGTGCATAGAAAATTACAATGGGCGTCCTGCGAGAAGAAAGCCTTACATCAATCCTTCCAATAGCAAGAAGAG
Organism: Locusta migratoria; assembly: GCA_026315105.1. NCBI lineage: Eukaryota > Metazoa > Arthropoda > Insecta > Orthoptera > Acrididae > Locusta > Locusta migratoria. Next base: position 409,421,566 of record CM048748.1, read on the forward strand.
ACGGCTATTCTCAAGGGAACACTTAAACAAGAACATGGAGTGGTGGAACCACGTAATTTTTTCGGATGAATCGCAATTCATCATATAAGGACCGGATGCGCGAATAACGGTCTGGCGACAACGCAGCGAAAGGCTGGAAGAAAAAAATATGCAAGCTACAGTGAAACATGGTAGGTGCTACGTTATGGTTTGGGTCTAGGGTCTATATGTCCTCCCAACGAATGAGTGAGCCACTGTTTATCAACTAAAGAATGGATAAAAATATATACCTGTAGATTCAAAGGAAAAAATTGAAGAAAAATTGGAGATTGTTTGGAATGAGTTCAACGACCCCAAACATACCGCCTATATAGTATGGTTGTTGCGCCTGTACAACTGTCCAAAATTTGTCAGTTCCTCCTCTACAAAGTCCGGAAATGAATCCCATAACGAATTTACGGGTTGCGTTAGAAAGAAATATTCCAAAAGTCCCCATACAGTTCAAACCAGAGTTCTGTAGGCGACTCAAGAACAATGGGAAAATCTAAGCATTTCGTACATACAGAAGCTTGTACAAAGTGTGTCAAAGCGACGGTCTCCAGTGGTAAAAACTCGCGGTAGAATAACAGTAGTAATTCCTCATTATTTCCTAGCTTTTGGAGTTTTTGCTTTATTTCTGCACTTTGTCCCAAAATTTTTGCGAAGGCACATTTATGCCATTTCACATTGACCGTAAATCTGAAAGTATTTGTATTCATAAGTCATCAAATGAAGTTAAAAATTCAATTTATTGCTTTGTAAATATAATTCTGTCTGTTCGAGTAGCAAACATAATACAGTTAATTGTTTATCTGTTATATCTCAGAGTAAACGCAAAACTATTTTGTTTGTCCAACAACTTAACAGAGGCACTGTAGACTTCGAATATATCAATTAATACAATTAAAGAATCCCTGAGACGGATTTACGTCTCTAATATGTCAAAGACATTATTAATAGATCTGAAGCATTGAGTTAAAATTTGTGATGCGGCCGGGAATCGAACCCGGACCTCCATGCTTACTAGGCAGATTATTATTTTTTTTTTTTTTTTTTTTTTTTTTTTTTTTTTTTTTTTTTTTTTTTTTTGGTTCCCTGGGTAGTTCTGCTCATTGCGGTCGCTGATCTTGAGTGTTCGTTGTTGTTCTATTTGTTGTTGGCTCAGCTTTTTTATTACAGAGGGCGTTCAGCCCTCTGACCGGGCGCGCTGAGCCACGGCGCCCGGCTGCAGACGTCTTAACCGTTAGACTACCACACCACTAATGACTAAGGCGCCTCGGAATAGTCTATGTACGATTTCCCTCCACAACACAAACTTTAATTCAGCTTCTTTGTTCCAAAGATAATTGCCACTACTGCCAAGGCTCTCCATGCAGCGGAATAGCACCTCAGCAATGGACATGCAAATTGCGAAAATTTATAACCGGGGAATATATTTAGGAGAGGGACTGAAAAACCGATTATAAAACCATGTTGTAAATCCGTCTCAGGGATTCTTTAATTGTATTAATTGATATTTATATCACCGTAACAGGATTGTTCCACCATGTCCATTGCTGAGGTGCTATTCCGCTGCATGGAGAGCCTTGGCAGTAGTGGCAATTATCTTTGGAACAAAGAAGCTGAATTAAAGTTTGTGTTGTGGAGGGAAATCGTACATAGACTATTCCGAGGCGCCTTAATCATTAGTGGTGTGGTAGTCTAACGGTTAAGACGTCTGCCTAGTAAGCATGGAGGTCCGGGTTCGTTTTCCGGCCGCATCACAAATTTTAACTCAATGCTTCAGATCTATTAATAATGACTTCGAATATAGTTTGAAAATTTGTAATGAACATAAAGGGATAGGTGACTTTCATTACTGGCTTAATTTGTGGTGGATATTGATCTCACGGTCTCAAGAGAGGAACAACGTTCAAGGAGGCATTGACGGGAGTGGAAGATCACAGTGTACAACTTTATCAAAGCTTTGCTTTTGGATAGTATCAATTTTTCACCATGGAAAAATCACAAAGTTAATGGTTTCGTTACTATCATAAGTTTATGAAGCAATAAAATATTGATATATCTATCAAATTTATTTAATATCAGATCTATATGATGTCTCATTGCTACCGCACTTAATAAAATACTTCCAAACTAGGGATCGTGTCATCTGTAATTCAACCAATGAAGAGGGTCTAGTATTACACACTGTACATTCACGTCTACTATCTACATGTAAATGGCTGTGTCTGTGTATGTATGTTCCAATTCTCTTCCGAAGCTACTGGATCGATTTGAACCAAAATGTGATACACGTACTGCTTGAAAAACAAGAATCATCGCCGTGAATTTATAACCTTATAGCTCACATAAGAGCGATGATATGCGCAAATACGTGTTTTCCAGCCCAACTGCGAGAAGTAAACGAGATGGACAGAGAAAATGAGAATGTTGTTGACAGGAGGTGTTGGACAGAACACAGGAGATAACAGAGAGAAATAGATAGGAGAGAGGTATGAAGAAATGATCATAGTCTGGCGGTGGGAGGAGATATACAAAAGAAGTGCCAAGGGGAATTAATCTGAGTCGTTGGGATGAAGGAGTGGATGGTCAGAGAGAGATGGGGGGAAAGATTCGAAGAGAGATGGAGGAAGGGATAGACTGAAAGAGGGGCGACTAGAAGATGGACAAACAAGAGGAAATGGAATGAGAGAAATATAGGAAGAGATGTGTGGATGATATACAGACACAGATTTGGTTGTAGGAGATGGGCACAGAGAGAGAGGGTTGAGGAAAGTTCAAAGGAAGAGACAGATATCAATGAGAGGATGAGATGTAACAGGGAGACAGGGAGGTTGACGGGGAGACAGGCAAACAGACAGTGGGTAGGGAGAGACTTGTGAGGATGAGATGGGCACAGAGAAGAGGGGGTTTTGGCATGCGACATTGGGGAGGAGAAGACTGGCAGACAGAGTGGAAAGGAAGAGATGCAGAGGTAAAGTGGATGGAGGGAGAGGGGAGGGAGGTTGAGAGAGGAGAGATGGACAGGAGGATAAGATGGATGAAGATATGGGGAATAGGAAATGGGTACAAAAATGTGTAGATACATCCATGAGTTACACCTGCAGATAGGTGTGGCTGAGCATAGAAAGCAGGGAGATGGAAGATGAGAGAGGGAAAAGGATTGTTTTGACAGAGAGAGTGGGAGAAGGAGATGGAAAAATATAGTGCAGAGAAAGGGAGAGGAGGAAAGGAACAGAACGAGAGGTGGGAACTAGGGTACGTACCCAAGAGGAAATGTAATACTGCAAATTGCGAAAATTTATAACCGGGAAATATATTTAGGAGGGGGACTGAAAAACCGATTATAAAACCATCGTCAGTGTACAGATTAAAGAGTAATTATGAAATAACAGTAAATCTAGTTTTTCCGAGGAATATGATGTTTAAATGTTTGTAGAGCTTAAGGGACTTAACTGCGGGGTTATCAGTCCCTAAACTTATAAACTACTTATGAACTACCTTACACTAAAGACGGCAAAAGCATCCATGCCCGACGGGGAACGGACTCGTGCAGAGGCGCTCTAGTCACGGTCTGCACGGCCACTACGGTCGGGGGTTCGAATCCCCCCTCGGGCATGGATATTTGTGCCGTCCTTAGGATAAGCTAGTTTGTAAGTTTAGGGACTGATGACCCCGTAGTTAAGTCCCATAATCTATACAAACATTTGAACTTTTTTTTGGACTCGTGCATCGTAGCGTAGCGCCTCAATGCGCTCGGTCGCATGAGACAGTGGGCCGTGCCTCAGGGGCTAGCAAAAATAAATAAATATTTGTAAATCTATCGGACCAAACTGCGTGGTCATCAGTCCGTAGCTTACAAACTACTTAAACCTAGGTAAACTAACCACATCCATGCCCCAGGGAGGACTCGAACCTCCACGGCGAGCAACCGCGCGCTCCGCAGCGAGACGCTTTAGACCGCTCGGCTACTCCACCGCGGCCCAGGGGATAGCCACTCGGCCAGTCAGCTACGCTATCGCAGCCTCTGCCCTCGAAACATTGTACGGTTGTAGTTGCAAAACTAAACGTGATAAAAATGTCATTCAAAATTCTTGGTACACAGCCGGTGTCAAAAATTCCAGTGCAAGATAGAAACAACCATTGATCCATTTAAAAAACTATGTTTGCATAAAAACACACTTTCTAAGTAATATTACAATCTTTTTGTTGGTCAAAAATGCGAGCCCCTGAGTACCTAACCATTATGTGAAAACCGCAAATCAATCGCACTTTACGTTTCCGCAATATTTGCGGTGCAAGTGTTTGGCGATTCATGCTGTATATCACATTAATTCCAGTTATTTTATAAATTTATTTACGTGCCTTACTATTCCTTACTGGTTACTTTTTGCATCAATTTCAGTACCGAGAAAAGTACACACGGGAGGTACTGCAGGATACAGGAGGAAATGGAACTCAGGCGCTCAGCTCCGAAGCTAGTTGGATCGGTCGCTCCGGCAGTGCTGATTTCCTTGACAAGCGATGACCTTGTACATGCATAACTGGAAGACGTTAAGGTTTTATTTCTCGTTTTCTCAGAAAATAAGCGTCAGCCGACCTATTATGAATACTCCAGGGAAAATAGATACCGAAGAGATCATTATATCGTCATTGTATGGATGGCTTTCGATGTTCTAGTTGGCGTATTGAAAAGACTTACGAATGTTTATATAGTTACGAGGTTGAGAAGTCCATTATTGTAATTACTAGGAGAAATAATAATCATATTGAAAATTAAAAGTAAGTGAATCTTCTTCTTTCAAAATTTATTCTGCTGTTTTAATGAACATGGAATTGAATGTCGTATAACGGAGGTATCTATCAGACTGGAGGGGTTCGAACCTGTAAACACGGTCAATACTTTTCAGAAACATTAATTCAAAATCAATTTTTCGCCTATAAACTCAGTCATAATTTCTTCCAGATTTGCTAGTGTTTACCTACAATTGTCTGAAGGAGGTAGACTTCTCGACGCATTGCCAATGTCAAAAGAAAAGACTGAGCTATTAATTACAGATTCAACAGTCGGCAGCACTGAATTACTGACGTCGTTTCCTCCGTGCATCAACCCATACATCGAGGAAGCGAGTAGACGTAAGAAATTATAATCCCGTTCTTTCTCAGCCTCCCAATCAAATTGCAATAACAGAAGTAATAATTACTTTCACAATCATAGCAATGTAAATGAACATTAGTAAAAGGAATGATTTTTCTTTTGTTCGTCATTATATGGACCGCACGATGATATAAGCAAGGCTCTCCATTCATTGCGATACTTCGCTGTATGTTCTCAGTTTTTCCAGGCCTCAAGTTTTTTCATGTCTTCTCTTATCCCGTCCACCCATCTCTTTCTTGGTCGTCCCAGTGGTCTTCTGCCCGTTGGTACCATCTCCATGACCACCCTAGACCATCGCTCCTCACTAATACACATGCCCCACTGCCCATTCTAAGCTTCTACTTCTCGTAAAGCCCACAATGTACGGTTAACTATAGAGTTGTTCTAATTCTATATTGTGTGTTCTCCTCCATTCTCCTGTTATGTTGCAGTGAACCGGTCCAAATATTTCCCTCTAGCATCTCCTTTCGAAAACTGCGAGCCTGTTTAATTCAAATGTTCAAATGTTTGTAGAGCTTATAGGACTTAACTACGGAATCATCAGTGCCTAAACTTACAAACTACTTACGAACTAGCTAATACTAAGGACGGCACAAATATCCATGCCCGAGGGGGGATTCGAACCTCCGACCGTCCTGTTTAATTCCTGTTTTCTAGTGCTCCAGAACTGACACCCATATAGAATGACAGGAAGTAAAGTAGTAAGTAACTAAGTAGTGTTCATTATACGGACTGAGGCTGCCGGAGGCCCAGAGCGGCGGCAAAATAAAATGAGGCCCCCCCCGTCCACATGTATCACTGTAAAGAAAAAGTAACTTTTGAGGTATTTGGAGGCCCCGCAGGACGAGAGGCACGGGACAGTCTAAAAAAAAAAATAGCTTTCGAGATTTGGAGGCCCCATAACGAGAGGCCAAGGGGGCTCAACACAAAGAAAAATAATGTTTTATAGGTGTTTGGAGGCCCTCGAAGACGAGGACCCGGGGCGGTCCGTCTCCCGGCTCCCAGCTTAGTCCATCACTGCCTCACATAAAGGCAAAAGTGGCTGCCGACAAAAATAACATAATTACTGATGGCGGCATAGTTTCAAAAACGATCAAATGTTTGTTAAGCTTAGGGACTTAACTGCGGGGTCATCAGTCCCCAAAGTTACAAACTACGTGTGAACTACCTTATACTAAAGAGACTAGAGCACTGTATAGTACAAGCAGAACAATCCGCCATTTTGAATCCCACGTTGACGGTGCGCATTAAAAGACTACGGACCACTTACGCTTTTTAACATGCTTTTAAGGCCATTAAATGTACTTTCCGAACGCAGAAAACGTTACAGCAGAGTACATTTATTTGCAAACATATGACTGTAAGAGGCAAACAACTTAAAGTTAGTGATTAGATGGATATTTAGAGATATGATACATTCATTGCAAACGTAGGGTACCACGGCTGTTGTCAACTTCAATAACATTCTTCCGGGTATGAGATCGCGTCGTCATTTTATAAACACACGACGCGGTCTCATACCCGGAAGAATTTTACTGATGATGATACATTCTCTTAACATTCCAAAGTGAGGTATATGACGGCGTTCTAAATATTTACGACATACAGTTAAAATACGTTATAATTGTCGTATTTTCTGGATTATAAATGGTACGTCCACAAACGTTTACGGTAACTAAGAGTTGCATTGTAAAACAGTTACGGAATAATGTTAAATTTCAATATTGTTCCTCCCGTATTCCACCCTCTAATGATTCGCACATTTTATACACACCGTGTTTCAGAGAAGATTTCACGTCAAAATGTGTTTAATAATTTTGAACATCTAGTTTCGTTAGATAACAACTAAATAAAGTCTATCTACTAGCATACACTTCGAAATTTGTTGCACGTTGCATGTTAAGTTTCGAATTTAATGCCCTTCGTATATGAATTCTTTCCGGTACGCATTTTTTTGTGCGAGGTTTATTTTTTGTTTTCTTTCTTTCTTTCCAGACATCCTGTTAACAGCTTGGGTTATGACTGCATATTCCCGTGTTGAGAGTCACATTTATACATTGCACTATTGAAAAAATCCTCTGCGGGGGAAACCACCTTGACGAAGCACTGTCTGTGCGGGTGGAGAGGCTTGCGTATCCGTGTGAAGCAGAGGGCTATACCGAAGGTAGAGAACCTACTGCCGAAAGGCCTCAGCTGATGGATCAGACCACGCGTGTCCCACAACGTCCCGTCTTCCTTATCCTCCCCCAGTCCTTTCCCAATTCCTTTCCCAACCCAAGGTGTGATGCGATCCGTGCAGAGGGGTGCGTGGTACATGGGTGGATGTGTCTCGAACGGAGCCTCAGGGATACCGGGCGACCTCCCTGAGTAAGTAGCCTTACACCGCACGGGGCTATCGTGGGACTAAGATGAACACAGAGAAAGAAAGTATTTTAAAAGAATCTGAGGGACAATCTGAGACCTCAGATACTCAGACATCGGGATCAGGACCGATGGAGTGCACTCCTACTTCTGAATCAGGGTCTTGACCTGAGCAAGAAGTGGGAACTGTAACAGAGAAGTTGGACCAGATTAGGATTAAGGCCTTGTCTGGGGCTCAGAGGAGGAAACTTCTCAAGGAACAGAAGCAAAAGGAAGGAAAAGAATGGCTTCCTAAGCATAAGTGGAGGGAATCAAAAAGGCTTGAGCCCAAGACCTCCAAAAAGAAACTGCCTCAGGTCGAAGGAAATACACAGACCCCCTCGACGTCAAAGACAGGTGTGCAAGAGGGTTAGGGAGGAATCTAAGACTCCCTCCTCTCTTGATAAGCGTGATCCTAAAAGGCTGAGGTAGGAAATAGGGAAACAGACCTATAGTACTGCAGTCTCGGTCTTTAGAATGGCGGTTGTCCAAGAAGGATACCCACTGGTAAGCATCACCTCGCAGCAGGAGGAGCTCGTGCAGATGGCCCTCTTTGAAGAGATTGGGGGGGACGCTGGTCCAGGACCCAAATTCAGGAGGTTCTATCTAGATCGCGGTGCCCTCATTTTTGTCTGTGAGGGGGAGCACTCAGCAGAATGGCTTAAGGACAAGGTGCCCATGATATCCCCGTGGGAGGATGCGGAGCTGTTGGTCAAGACAGCAACCGAACTCTTGAAGACCGCAAAGGTATCAATATGGGTACCAAAGATCCTTAAGGATGTCCCTCCAAAGACTCTGTTCGAGAAAATAAGGGTCCAGAACCCAAAAGTCTCGACAGAGGATTGGAGGGTAATTAACCAAAAGGTCGTTCTGGAAGGTGGAGGTCGGAGAGAAGTCCCTGAAGGCAATGCGAGAGCAAGGCCTGAAACTGTTTTTAGGGTTCTCGCAGGTCGCCGTCAGGGTAATCAAAGACCTTAAAGGCAATAATGGCAGCAAGATGGGGACTGGAAGTGCTGTAGATAAACCTGCAGCACAGTAAATGGACCTCTGCTGCCCTGAGCCGTCGCATGGGGAGACAGGAGGTGGACGTGGTCCTCATACAAGAACGCTATGTATACAAAGGGGATGTATCGGGCCTCGGTGGTACTGGAGTTAAGCTGATTTATGCTAGAAATCTAAAAAACTCCAGAACATGCATTTATGTTAGAAATGGAATACCTTTCATACCAATGATGGATTTTTGTTCCAGGGACTTGGTGACCATCAGAATGCAGCAACGTGAGGAAGGTATCAAGAGGGAAATTGTTTTAGCCTCAGCATACCTTCCTTACGAAGACAGCTCTCCTCCTCCTTTGGAAGTGAGGAGACTGACAGAAGCCTGCCATCGGCAAGGTGACAAACTGTTGGTGGGATGTGATGCCAATGCCCACAATCTATCGTGAGGCAGCAAGGACACCAACACTAGAGGTGAGCATCTTCTTGAATTTCTCCTATCTAACAACTTGGAGATCCTGAATAGGGGTGATGCACCTACATTCAGGAATAGTAGAAGGGAAGAAGTAATTGACATAACTTTTGGTTCCATGCTGATGGGAAGTTACATCAAACAGTGGCATGTGGTCCTGAAGCCATCCTCATCAGATCACAGGTATATTAAATTAAAGGTTGAAATGGGAACCAGACAGACCATGGACTATAGGAATCCCAGGAAAACGGACTGGGAGACATATAGAAGAGACCTTGATTTCAGCCTATCGGAAAATAAAACTTCGATAAGGAATCCAGCAGAGTTTGAGGAAGTAGCAGAGACCGTAACCTCTGCTATAGTGACCTCATACCAGTACAACTGCTCAATCACCAAGAAGTGCACAAATAGGAGTGTGCCTTGGTGGAATAATAACCTGGAAATGCAAAGGAAACAGGTACGAAGACTGTTTAACCTTGCGAGGCAAAAGGACAGTGGGCAAAGTATCTTAAGGCCCTTGTCAATTACAACCTTGCCATCAGACGGGCAAAGGAGGCATCCTGGAAGATATTCTGTGAGGAAGTGGAGGGCACGACTGCTCAAGCGAGACTTCATAAAATCTGTGGTGTCGCACAAGTACAAAGTGCGCGCCACCTACTTTCGCCGCGCGCCGCCATGCACACACGGCGCGGCGTTCTTACGACGACAGCCACGAGTGCCCTCTGCTACAACGCCGCTGGTGGCCACCACTGAATGACATCGTCACTTGGGACTGAGATAGCAACCAGTTAAGACCTTCGGAATCAGATAGGCACCAGTGAAGACTTGCCTATCAGTTAGGCACTAGGCAGGACTCTAGCTCAACTATGTATCAACATTCTGCAGTACTATGTAAAAGTTAAGTATTGTATAAATTCTGTGCAATATATATCTCATTCTAATTTACTCTAGTGTTTCTAGTTCTGGCTGCTCCCCTCCGTACCTGCACCAGCGTGGTATCTTTATTTCTGTGTCGGTCTCATTCCACTCGGCCACCGACACCTACAACGGAATGAGACACAAAAGCGGCGACGAGGCTAGGACACAAAAGTGGCGACAAGATGGGATAGACGAATCTTGGACCAGCAGCCAGACAGCAGCAGTCGGAGCACACAGAAATTGCTCCCGCCCACCCACCCGTATTATAAGAATTTTGGGGGAAGATATTTTGTTACGTGTTTTGTGGACTTTTTTGTTGCAGCGCGTCCTCTTTCATACTGCATTTGTGTTTTGTTATAATTTACTTGTATGCGCGGCGCCTAATCGGTCAGCATGGCCACTACCCCGAACCCAAACTTAATGGAAATTATTCAGTTACAGACGGCGCAGATAATACAACTTCTCCAGGCAGTGGCGCAGTTGACGACAACTCAACAGCCGTCGCATCAACAGCCCACACCTGCCGCCGCATCGCTTCCTACGTTTCGCCAGTACAACGAACGTGAGGAAGAATGGAGTGACTATTTCGCGCAGTTTCAAGAACTCGTCGCGGCTCATCAAATTACAGGTCAGAAAGTGAAGCATCTGCTATTATCTGTGGTGGGCACCAACACCTTCGTGTTACTGAAAAAACTTTTCCCCGACGTATCTCCTCGTGATGTAGACTTTGAACAAATAGTAGCGGCACTAAATGCTCATTATGAGAGAAAAGTTCTCGTAGCTGCGGCTCGGTACCGATTTTTCAGACTTAAAAAATTACCGCAGCAGTCACACCAAGAGTGGATTACGGAATTGAAGGGCTTAACCCGCAAATGTAAATTTACTTGCTCTTGTGGACTTTCTTATAGTGACGCGATGTTGAGGGATGCGATTACGCAGAACATTCAGGACCCCAGAATTAGGGCAGCAATTCTGAAACAGTCTGACCCCTCATTAGACAGTGTACTGCAGCTTATAGATGCGCATGATACTTTTGACTTAGCAGATGTAGAAATGCAAAGCCACAGTGTTAATTCAGTGCACCGCAACGGTCGCTTTCCTAGCCGTAGTTCTCAGTGTAGCACTAGTGATTCTTACAATAGTACAGGCCGTGCTGAACAGACAGTGAACAGTAGCCAGTGTAAAAGTGCGACACAAAGGTCGCCCCGTCGTGTTAGAAACAGTGATTTGAATAACGGGCGCCAACGCTCATTTCAGAAAAATGTACGTAAGTCTTGCCCCCAGTGTGTGTCTCGCCACAAGTGTGCTCATTGCCCTAGTCGCAACGCAACCTGTTATCAATGTGGCAAATCAGGACATGTACAGTCTGTCTGTATGCAAATTAAAAACTCAAAGAACGGTACCGTTAGAAACAGTGCTTCGCAGAGTGCAAGAACAGTTCATTCTGTAAATGTTATACGGGCTGTGGAATTGAACAGTGCTTTCCTTGGATCTCAATTGCAAGAAAGTAGTTCTGCGCCTATGGCAAAACTATCTAGTGCACTACGTAGCAAGCGCCAACGAGCGCGTAATACAGTGCAACGGAAAAGGGTTCGGGACAAGCAAAATGACTATGAACAGTGCATTCCTGTAGTGAAAATAGTGCCTTCTGCAACTGCTCCTTGTAATAGTGCCCAGTACTGTGTAGCTAGTGACAGTACTCAAAAGTGTAGTGCAGTAGTTAGTAAATCTGGAGTAGCTTCGCATGCTTGCGCGGACGCCGATCCGGCGGTAGTGTCATCTAGTGACAGTGTTGTTAATCCGCTGCGTGCCGAGTCTGCGCCGCTTACTTCACTACGCGGTCCGCGCAAGCGCAGTAAACAAACCGTAGCAGACGTTGCCCACATTCGCGCACCTGTCGAGCGCCGCAAGCAAAAACTGTTTGTGACTCTCTCCATTGAAAATAAGGCTGTGCAATTTCAGCTTGATACTGGTTCCGCTGTCACATTAATAAATAAAGACACTTATGAACATCTGGGTTCGCCAAAATTGTCGCCGTCTCAACATGTGCTAACAGCTTATAATGGTCAAAATATTCCCGTGCTAGGAACGTGTAGCCTGCCCGCCTCTTTTCAAGGTGTAACAAAGACAGTTGCTTTTGTTGTTCTTCAGGCCAAATCTACACAGAACATTTTTGGACTAGATGCTTTTGACTTGTTTGGTTTATCTATTCAAAGAGATGTGCTTCAAATTTCGTCAGTAGTGCCTCAGGACAAAATTAATGCATTGTGTGAAAAATACAGTGACTTGTTTTCGCCGGAACTAGGTTGTGCAAAAGACTTCATGCACATGTAACTTTAAAAGAATCTGCAGTACCAAAATTTCGAAAAGCTAGACCAGTGCCTATCGCAATGCGTGATACGGTTGCCGAAGAACTTAATCGTTGGCAAGATAGTGGTGTGATTTCTCCTGTTTCTGCGAGTCAGTGGGCCTCGCCTTTAGTAATTATACCCCAGGAAAACTTCGCCTCTGTGCGGACTTCAAATCAACAGTGAACGGTCAAACAATTGTTGACACTTATCCCCTACCCAGACCTGAGGAACTGATGGACAAATTAGGACAGTCTCGCTTCTTTTCCAAGATTGATTTAGCAGAGGCATACTTACAGATTCCACTTGATGACGAGTCAAAAACGTTTTTCGTCATTAATACTCACATGGGCCTTTTTCAATTTCAACGCCTACCCTTTGGCAGTTCTTCCGCTCCCGCTATTTTTCAGCGCTTTTTGGAACAGCTGACAGTTTCTGTACCGTGTTGTGGTATCCGGACGTACAGTTGACGAACATTTAGCAAACCTGGAGTGCCTTTTCAAAGTTTTGACTGCAGCAGGTCTACTTTGTAATAAAGCAAAGTGTTCGTTTTTTCAAACTGAAATAGAGTACCTAGGCCATGTGATTAATGCCCAAGGAATCCATCCCATACAGTCACATCTTCGAGCAATCAAAGACTTGCCTCCTCCTAAGAATGTGCATGAATTGCAAGCAGTAATGGGAAAGCTTAACTATTATTTCAGATTTATTCCCAATGCCTCTCAGATTGCAGCTCCACTGCATCACTTACGTAGGAAGAATGTTCCTTTTGTGTGGTCTACAGATTGTCAGGTTGCTTTTGACAAATTAAAGTCTGCACTATTCAGTGATGCATGTTTGATTCCCTTTGACTCACAGAAGCCTGTAGTGTTAGCAGTTGACGCCTCGTCGTACGGTCTGGGTGCAGTGATCTCACATCGTATTGGTTCTTACGATCGTCCTATTGCCTTTGCATCCAAGCTACTGACGCCAATGCAACAGAATTACAGTCAGATAGAAAAGGAGGCCTTAGCAATCATTGACGGCGTCACAAAGTTTCATCATTATCTCTATGGTAGAAAATTCTATTTGTTGACAGACCACAAGCCTCTCACGTCGTTGTTCTCACCCACAAAACCAATTCCGCCACGAACGGCACAAAAGCTTCAGAGATGGTCCTTAATACTGTCTACTTATCAGTATGAGATTTTGTACCGACCTACCACTAAACACGCCAACGCGGACACACTTTCCCGACTTCCGGTTGGCCAGGATGTGTCATTTGATTCTTCAGAAATGGCATGTTGTCAGATAGACTCCAGAGATGCTTCCGCTGTCGCAGACTTTCCTTTAAACTCTCGTCGGGTTGCACAGGAAACAGCTGCGGATGCAGACTTAAGTGTGGTAGCACGTTTTGTTCGCTCAGGGTGGCCTGCCAGAGCCAAAGACATTGATCGGCCTCTGGTTCGACGTTATTTTTCATAACGTCATGCATTATCTTTAAGTCAGGGTGTTCTGTTGTTGCATACCGACAACGACCAAACAAGAGTGATTGTTCCTCGTTCCCTGCAACATGAAGTGTTACGCCTCCTGCATCAAGGACATTGGGGTATTGTTAGGACAAAGCAACTGGCCAGACGTCATTGTACCTGGGTTGGTATGGACGCTCAGATAGAGCAGATGACGTCACAGTGTACTGTTTGTGCGGAGCATCAGGCGGCTCCTCCGCAACGTTTCTCAGATAGGCCACGCCCCAAGGGACCATGGCAACGTTTACACATTGACTTTGCCGGACCTTTCTGGAATACGCGATGGTTAATCGTTGTAGACGCTTTCAGCAAGTTTCCTTTTGTGATTGCCATGAACTCAACGACAGCTTCTAGTACAATCAGTGCCTTAACATCAGTGTTTTGCATCGAAGGCTTGCCTGAAACTATCGTCAGTGACAATGGACCTCAGTTTGTTAGTGCGGAATTTCAACAGTTTTGTCGTGTGAATGGCATTCAGCATATTACCACTGCACCTTTTCACCCTCAGTCCAATGGTGAAGCAGAACGTTTCGTTCGAACATTCAAGTCTCACATGGAGAAGATGAAAGGTCAGCACTCCAGGCAGCAAGCTCTTCAAATTTTCCTGTCTACGTATCGGTGCATGCCACGTGACGGCCCGTCTCCTGCCGAGCTGCTACACGGCCGCCGTCACCGCACTCTCCTTCACCTGCTGCAGCCTCCCACGCACCGAGTCGGTTCGTATGGCGCTACGCGTTTTCAGGTTTCGACGCCGGTGCTGTACAGGGTGTTTGCTGGCAACAAGAAGACATGGTTGCCGGGCACCATTCAGCGCGTGCTCGGTCGCAATATGTATGTTGTACGTTCTTCCACAGGGTCGGAGCTGCGGCGCCACGCAAACCAATTGCGCTTGCACAGGCCGCGCGATCTTGTCTCGGGTTTCTTGATTCCAGACCCAATTCACCGCCAGGGAGCACAGCCACATCGTTCGCCGACGGGTCCAGCGTCCCCGGACTACGAGATCCCGATGGATGTAGACGCGCCTCCTATGCAGTCGGCCACTTCGCCTCCGTCGCCGCCGCAGATGATAGCGTCACCGAGAGGGACTCCGGGACCGTGCGGGCCCCCCCAACTTGGGCCACGCACCTCAGAAGATGACCTGCTCCCGCTGGGCGGAGGGATGCGCCCTTCCCCTCGTTTTAGCGGGTTTTCCGGGGGATCGCAAGGCGGATGCCGGGGCGCGGACAGCGTCTCGATCCCAGCCTCAGCTACGACGCCCGTCTCACCAGTAACGCCCCCGCCCAGGCCCTCCTCCCAGTGCCGTCGCCGTGGCCCTCAGCCCTACGCCACGACGGCGCGGCGGTTTGGGGGGGAGGGGTGTGGTGTCGCACAAGTACAAAGTGCGCGCCACCTACTTTCGCCGCGCGCCGCCATGCAAGCACGGCGCGGCGTTCTTACGACGACAGCCACGAGCGCCCTCTGCTACAACGCCGCTGGTGGCCACCACTGAACGACATCGTCACTTGGGACTGAGATAGCAACCAGTTAAGACCTTCGGAATCAGATAGGCACCAGTGAAGACTTGGCTATCAGTTAGGCACTAGGCAGGACTCTAGCTCAACTATGTATCAACATTCTGCAGTACTATGTAAAAGTTAAGTATTGTATAAATTCTGTGCAATATATATCTCATTCTAATTTACTCTAGTGTTTCTAGTTCTGGCTGCTCCCCTTCGTACCTGCACCAGCGTGCTATCTTTATTTCTGTGTCGGTCTCATTCCACTCGGCCACCGACACCTACAACGGAACGAGACACAAAAGCGGCGACGAGGCTGGGACACAAAAAAATCCTCACTAGGGTACCAACTAATCCAGGAGGAACATTGAGGAAGGAGGATGGAGAGTATACAAAGACAGCACATGAAACTCTGGAACTGCTCCTCAAGACTCACTTCCCTCAATATACTCTGGGGGATAACTCAGACCTGGAGGACAGTAAAAGTTGTCTTCATTCCAAAACCAGGGAGAATTGATCATACCAAGGTCAATGAGACCATTCAGCCTGTCCTCCTTCATCCTTAAGATATTGGGAAAGCATGTTGGAGAAAGGAGGTTAAGTAGGGCTCCTCTACATTCAAACCAAAATGCATATCAACCAGATAAATCATGTGAGACAGCTCTCCACCAACTTGTTGGGAAGGTGGAGAAAGCACTACACTTTCAGGAAATAGCCCTCTGTATCTTCCTGGACATCGAGGGGGCTTTTAGCAACACGACCTTCGATTCCATGGTTAGGGCAGCACAGGTGCATGACCTAGGGACCACTATATGTAGGTGGACTAGGGCCAAGCTCAGTGGAAGAAAGGTAGAGGCTACCATGATGAATGAAAAAATGGTAATCAACACCACTAGGGGTTGCCTGCAAGGAGGAGTTCTTTCCCCTTTATTGTGGAATCTAGTGGTGAATGATCTCATTGGAGAATTAAACTCTAGGCAGTACTTTTGCCAAGGATACGCAGATGATCTTGTCATAGTAATACTTGGCAAATTTGCTGACACAGTGAAGAATATGGCACAAGGTGCATTGGACATTGTGCAAGACTGGTGCAGAAAACAGGATCTGGGGCTTAGTCCTAAGAAGACTGTTGTTGTACCATTCACAAGGAAACATATCCAACACTCAAGTTGGAATCTAAAGCTTTTCAATGAAGCGCTACCTGTAAAGGAGACAGTGAAATATCTAGGGGTTACCCTAGATGAGAAACTGACATGGACCCCTCACATTAGGAATATTTGCTCCAAGGCGAAAGGTACTTTGGTAAGTACCAGGAGAGCTTGTGGCAAAAATTGGGGTCTGAGCCCCAAGGGTATGCACTGGATATACACCACGGTGATTAGACCCAGGATCACCTATGGGTCGGTCGTGTGGTAGAAGAAGGTAGAACAGCAGGTTGCTGCTAAGGAGCTTGGTATGGTGCAGAGACTACCCTGCTTAGCCATAACAGGCGGAATTAGCAGCACACCAACTACTGGGATGGAAACCATGCTGGATATGCCCCCATTACACCTTTGGGTCAAGATGGAGGCAGCAGTTGGTGCCTGCAGACTCAAAACTGGTAACAACTGGAACTCTTTGGGATATCCAGAATCACACACTAAAATAGTGAGTGAGGTAAATATAGGAAAGGTTGGGGAAATGCCAGCCGTCTATATTATAACCCCATACTGCTTCAACAAGCCTTTCAGTATAACAGTTGGAAGCAGGGAGCAGTGGGAGAAAATAGTTCGTCACCGTACGGGGGATATTGTCTGGTTCACTGACGGGTCAAAATCAGACCAAGGCGTTGGGGCCGGGGTATGCGGGGTGCAGCCAAGACTGGAGGGCGTCATCTCTCTAGGAATACTGGCCTCAGTATTCCAGGCCGAAATCACTGCCGTCAGGGCATGTGTGGAGGAGAATTTGCGTAGGTGCTACAAAGATCGTAGCATTTATATCTATTCAGACAGCCAGGCAGCCCTGGGATCACTGGCAGCTCCTGCAACAAGGTCTAAAATTGTTGCAGAATGTCACAGAGTTCTGGTGGAGCTAGGGGAAAGTAATAGAGTAAACCTATTGTGGGTCCCTGGCCACTCGGGGATCAGTGGCAACGAACATGCCTACAGATTAGTCAGGATGGGGGCAGAGACTCCATTTATTGGACCGGAACCTGTCCTGACAATCACCAAGGCAGTGATCAAATTGGAGCTACGTAATTGGCTCAGAAGACAGCACGTAGAATATTGGACCAAAGTCCATCAACAAAAACATGGCAAGGTAATGATGCCAAAGCCATGTTTTAAAAGAAGCTCTGCAATCCTGGACCTGAACAGGAGAGAGATTCGACTCACGTTTGGATTGCTGACAGGCCATGGGAATTTCAAAAAACACCTACACACAATGGGAATAACAGAAGAAGACCCTAAATGTAGGATCTGTGATGACGGTGATGAAACTGCATCACATCTAATCTTCGAATGCATTGCATTGGAGAGTAAAAGGCACAGAACATTTGGGACAACCAGACTCAAAGAAATTGTGTCTAATAAAGAACTGGTAAAGGGACTCCTTGCACTGTTCAAGGGCGTTGGTTGGCTTTACTAGATATACAGGGAGCGATACCGCACAATAAACTTAGTTTCGGTGCGGGCAGTGGCGGGTTGGACCAAGACTGTTTTGACTTCCCTGGAAAAAATCAAATCAAATCAAATCAATTGCAAAAATAATATAATCTAAAAGACAGCTGCACTCATGCATGACTTAAAACACTTAACAGCCCTTAGAATAGCTCCTTAGTTGGTCTAAATAAAATCAAGAAAAGTCGCTTACTGTAAACTCACTGTACGTCGTGTTATGTTAACAATCTGTAACAAAATTAAACCAATGCTGACATGTGTAGGCCTATATTTCCATTATTACCTCTCCATGAGCATAACTATTTCTAATATAAATATAAAAAAGGGTTTGATCTTAACGTTACACTGATAGCTGTTCCCTTTTGGCGTCCATACTTGGCATCTGATATTTACAAGCCATCTTTTACGCCGATGTGTGTTGGAAGGAAAACAATAAAACTTATAGCGACTATGTCTGCTACTATCTGAGCAGTATGCTGCAGCACAGCCAAACATTTCACTCTGTGAAACAATAAAATGACAAAATATTCGCTGATTCACTTCGCTACTCCGCATAAAGCATACAAAACTGTCGTCAGATTGGGATTCAAAATGGCGGATTGTTCAGCTCGGTATATCTAGTGCTTTACTAAAGACTACACAAACATTCATGCCCGAGGGGAGATTCGAACCCCAGACGGGGAACGGCCTCTAGCATCGGTGCATAGCGCCACAATGCGCTCGGCCACTTCACCGCGGCCAGCATAGTTTCTTCACTGGCTATCCGAAAAGATCAAATAAAACCAAGTGATTATGGGGGAGGGGCAGAAACCGTATTTCGCCCCCCCCCCACCCAAAGTTTGAAACTGGGTGAGGGGGAGGGAGGGGGACTGCTTTTTTTTTTCTTTTGTTCTTTTTATTTTGCCTTCTGAGTGTTAATTCAATGTGGCCATCTGCAACACACAATGGAAATGTATATATATTTAAATAAACAGAAAAAACAGAAGTACATTTTATCGAAATGGGAGAGTGGAATCAAAGGGAAAACTACATTACATGACAATTCAAATAATTTTGGAACATTTTCACATAGTCACAAGCAAAACGTTATAATATATTACCAACACACTTGATATTTATAGATTGTGTCCAGTGGTCTTTATAAACTTAATTATGATTTTATATACACGAATGTCTTTTGTAAACAAAAGGGAAGAACCTGACTGGGGAAGGGGATTTTCAAATCAAATGTTCAAATGTTTGTTAAACTTATGGGACTTAACTACGAGGTCATCAGTCCCTAAGTTTACAAACTACTTATGAAGTAGCTAAGACTAAGGACGACACAAATATCCATGCCCTAGGGGGGATTCGAACCCCCGACCGTAGTGGCCGTGCATACCGTGACTGGAGCGCTTCAGTCCCCTCGGCCACCGCGGCCGGCCACAAATTTTCATTCGCCGCATATTGGTATTACATCTAAGTCTAGTACAGTGAAGCCGTAAGTGATCGCAAATTGCGATTTATTTCATTTTATTCGTTGCCAGTTTGAAGGTTCTCCGTATCTGAATCTGAGGGCAGAAAAAGGCACATCCAGTACACTCTTTTTGCGGTATTTTGGGTTCATCTGTATATACAGAAAGTAATCAGGTCATAGAGCTGCAACGAAGCAACTGAATCCGTTATTGATAGTGTTACCTCCTAAGCAAGTTATATTAAAATAGAAGACTGGAATCTGGCTGCCAAGTGTTCGTAGATCGTATTCGAAAGGACGCGGATGCGGTGAACATCGCGGAGAACGTATCATAGGAGACCATGTGTCGAAGCTGGTACAAATGGCTGGAGGTATATTCCTTCTGTAAGAGGCAATCCATAGTCGATAAACGGTGTCTCTATTTCTGCAGACTGAACTGTCCATGAAAGCCCTGCCATGAAAGTAGAATTTGTCTGACAACATTTGGCGCCTAATGCTCAAGGGCAGGGGCGACTGCTTGCCCAGTTGACGCACGGTTGGAGCAGGCCAGCCCTGGGCTCTGCTGTGCAGTGGGGCCCGTTAGCCGGCAGGGAGCGGTGGGGTCAGCCACAGCGATTAATAGGCGGCTCGCTGGCCGTACGTGACCCGCATGTCGCTCGTCAGCTGTCCGCCGACAACGCACTGCGCCCACACCGGAGACCTCGCATGTGGACTCCGTGATCCGGTACCCCGCTATATTACCGCGTCTGGGTGCTCCGCAAAAACTACACCGACGATTCTGGAAAGGCACGCTTCATGTCAGGGTCGACAAACGGCAGCCTGCGGGCAACATCGGCCTGTGGCTATTTATACAAAAACTAGCTACATTCCCGCTGCTTCGCACGCGTATACTGGATGGTTTGCATTGGTTGTTTCTGCTTCTAAATAAAATGTTCATAGATTTAGCTTTAAAAAAGTTTTCTAATCAAGTATTTTGATACAACTTGCCACTCCTTATTGTACCATTGATGGCAGAATTCAAAACATCCGAAACGCATTTTTTTTTAAATTATAACCACAGTTACAAACCCAATTTTTCACATTTCTAGCATAAAAAGTAGTCTTAGAAGCACCCTGGAAAGATTTTCCCTTATTTCACCCGCTTAATGGTTGAATTTCCAAAAATATTGAAACACGTGTTTTTAAAATTCCAATTAGAAATCTAAATCGGAAGTTTTATATTTCTTCTTCAAAATTGCCTGAATAGCAACGTATTTTCAAAAAACCGTTCATCCCCTATTTCAACCCCTTAGGGAAGGGAATATTGATAAATTGCTGATGCCTACAGTGTAAGGTAAACAACATCTACAAATTTCAGGTTTCTATCGTCTGTAGATTCACTTTTCAGCGCCGTGTTCTGTCTTTTAGAAACGGATCAAGAACGCGAAATTTTTTTCTTGCGCGTTGGCATCTTTCTTTGTAGTTTTACTATTCAAACTTTTTTTTTTTTTTTTTTTTTTTTTTTTTTTATCCTAAGCACTACAGAGTTTATATTGAGATCATTGGCTTTAAGTCTTTTTATCTTTGAGCATCTGTTGATCGTCGTATTGCTCCACATTTTACGGATTTTTGTTCGCCACACTCACCCACCGCCACACACAGCGACCAAAACACCATAGTGCACACCGCGAACCTAAAGGCTACTCACATGCATGACCGCCGTTGGTCTGCAGTGAATAATTTTGGCTACCTAGTGAAATATACGGACACACGTCCCGCGTTCCATTTTTATATGTGTATATTGAGTATGCGTCGT
This sequence comes from Locusta migratoria, assembly GCA_026315105.1. NCBI lineage: Eukaryota > Metazoa > Arthropoda > Insecta > Orthoptera > Acrididae > Locusta > Locusta migratoria. The sequence continues at coordinate 409,442,785 of CM048748.1, forward strand.
TATTCTCAATTTTGTTACACATTGCAACAGCAGCGCCGAAAGCGGCTGGCAAATTTCATTTCTGAAAACGATATTGGATAAGTGCGAATATTGATTTGTAACAGTTTTCACAAATATCTTCTTGAATAGGAATTTGGAATGAATTGTAAGACTGTGTGAATCATGAGACTATACAAAAGAGTTTCGCGTAAAATGTCCAGTCATGAGATGTGACAACGGATGTATGTGATTCGGTAAAATTTTACTTTCTATGCTGGCGGCCTCGTGTTTTTATGTTGGCAACATCAATAACACGATATAAAATTGTTGCAAAGATGACCGAACCACATAGAGTGTAGATAAATACTGCTGTTCCTGCTGTATGCTAGATTTCACGACAAAATATTTGCGTGTCACGCGATTGGCTTATGACGATGTCATATGATTCTCGTTATTCAACATCTGTTGCCAACATTATCACAGGAGGACGCCGGGATATGAGTAGGACTATGTCGCATAGTTTTTCTTGACCCAGCTGTTAAACGATAACACCTTTCACAGCAGAGAGTATTGCGGCTTTATGTATCAGAGATCGCTGATTAGCACAGACCAGTGAGCTTACTGGTACAGGCATATCAATATCTATGGCCTAAGATACATTTATTAATGTATGTCTGTGTTTCCACCACGCTTCCACGATAGTGATCAGTGTTTCACGAGTATTTTTATCTTTGAGTCTATCTGGATTTTTATCTTTGTTTTGTGTCTCTGTTCATAGTCGGTTATGTGTGGTTGACGGAAACATGTGATCTTTTTAAAAATTGCATATTTGATATTCCTCGTCGTTATTAAAGTCTTGAAAGGACCGCATTGTCTGACGATTGAAAGAATAAACAGATTTTGACTCGTACCATAAAGATCGTATTTCACAGAGTATATAGCTTGTCCTAAGAGTATTTATTGCATATTTTGCGAATTTTTGCTCGTCACACTCACCCACTATCACGCACCGCGACCAAACTCCCTTACTAACATCATTAGACCACGAGCTATCTACCACCACAACCACGAGTGGGTGGAAGTATGTGGTCATGGAGAAAAGTGTGTCAGCACGTACACACACAAGCCTTTTATATATAGATTAGTTTATTGTGAGAAATAAGTCCGCTCGGACTGCAATCAGCTTTATTTAAAAAATAAACATAAAAAGAAGAAGAAGAATCTACTGGTTTCGGGCCCTGCAGACGCATCATCAGCTGCATATAAAATAGTAATTTAAAAAAATCGTGTCCTCGACGCTTAAGCACTTAAGGCCGTTTCACACCGCGGTCACACTATGCCACGTTACGTAATGTGACAGAGTTTTCAAAAGATCTGTTTCCGTAGTGTAATTCACACCGACCTCGCAGAGCCTCGCAGACGCCACAGACGTCGACAGACGAATCTGCGGGATCGCTCCGAGACCGACCTTTATCAAAACGTTTGTCGACGTCTGTGGCCTCGCGCATGCGAACCGACCCGCTACCACATCGCGCGCATGACTACACATGTCGCGCAGTTTCGTGATAAAACTCGTTACAAGAAGCTGTTTTTTTTATTTTTTATTTTTATTTTATTTTTATTTTTATTTATTTATTTATTTATTTTTTTTTTTTTTTTTTTTTTTTTTTTTTTTTTTTTTTTTTTATGGAGCAGTTAATTGAAGCCGACAGAACGCGTCCACTGCTGTGGAATACAGACTTTTGAGCAGTTCATATGTTTGAATTAAATTTTACCAAAATTATAAACCACCTACATAGCGTCAATCTTTCTCTTCTGGAACTAGCTCTCCTGTAGTTGGTGTCCTTTTTACTAATATCGTTACCTATTAATCTTAAGATCTCTTCATACTCACAACAATCTGTCATCAACTAGCTCCAAGTTCTCAATCAGATGACGATACTCGCAGCACGATTCCCGTCTTTGGTTTGATGGGGTGCACCCAGTGCGTTCGGCTTGTAACCGAGAAAGACAGCATGAGTTCCTCTTCACTACCCGAACTACTATCGCCGTCATCCAACCAAGGAACATTTTTAGTAAACGCGCTATCGCACCACGAACCACTTGCCATGTTATCTGCGTCAACTGAACCGACTGCCGCGGTGGAGTAGCCGAGCGATCTAAAGCAGGGCTGGGCAAATGCCGTTTCGCGAGCGCGAGCGCTCTCAGCGGCTCACGCGCCCTTCTCGCGGCTCCCCCCCCCCCCCCCACTCCGCCAGCCAGCAGTGCCCCCCACTCACACTCGACTAGCCGCGCACCTCACTACACCACGCGGAACCACTCGTTCTCGATAACTTCGAGATGTTGGTTCAAAATCATTTTAAATTAATCCATAATGATGTAAATTAATGCTTATTTCTTTTTTGTTCATAGTACCTCTCCTCTGAAGTGACAATTCTTTTATGTGTTTGTCACCTTGTTGTTTTTCTCGACAGGAAACTCATAGGCTTTGTGATCATATAGAGTTTCTTTCCCTTTATATTTTCTATACATCATTGGAGTTAAGTTTAGTTATCCCTTTTACTTCCTCCAGGGAGAAGGTTTATGTTTTACACTTGATAAACTATACTTATCTTAATAGTTCCTAGGCTTTTGCTTCTCGCAGCAGGGATATTTTATTTTCCTTTAGCTTACAAATTTTTCCATGTACTTATTTGGTTATTTTTGAGAAGTTCTTTACCGTACCACGACAACTTCGTTGTGGTACCACTGACATGGGCAGGGAACTTTTTCCATTGCTCTCAGGTCTTGAGTTCTGAAATTTTTTCCTCTTCAGAATGGTGTCAGTTTTCATCCTTTCCTAAGGATGTAATGAACCTAAATAATTGTTACCTTCTGACCGACCACCGAGTTTCTCGTCATTGTAATGAAGCAGGCTTTTAGTTGCAGAAAGTTCAGTATTGTTACATTTTGTTAAAAAAAAATCTACATAATTCTGTGAAAATATAAAGTATAATTTAGAATGAAAGAGACTTTCCTTAATTCTTTACGTCTATGTCCTATTTGTGGCCACGAAAGTAGGTTTTACAGTGGTTCGAAACTGTGTTTCATCCTTACATGAGCAGCCGTTGCTTGGTACAGGATACATAATTTTTCCCACTCAAACACGCTGTGGCAGATATGATTGTACCGGTGCCCTTTTCACGGAAGCCGCATCAGCTTGAAACGACCTCATGTGTTTTGTACGTGCAGTAAGTATTTCAGCTTGTCCTTACTCAGCGCCCTCACAGCTTCACAGTTGCCCCCTTACCCGTGCAATGTGCGTCAGCGAACGGCCAGCCACACGCACAGCCCTGCTGCCCGCACTGCTGGCTCTCAAGGCCGCTCAGCGCTGCCCTCGCGGCTCTCGCTGCTCGCGGGCAGCCGCGCGAGCAGCTCTCGTGCCCACCCCTGGTCTAAAGCGTCTCGCTGCAGAGCGCGCGGTTGCTCGCCATGGAGGTTCGAGTCCTCCCTGGGGCATGGGTGTGTGTGTTTGTCCGTAGGTTAGTTTACCTAAGTTTAAGTAGTTTGTAAGCTACGGACTGATGACCACGCAGTTGGGTCCGATAGATTTACTGACATTTGAACATTTGAATCGACTGACAAAGCAGAAACGATGCCTCAGTATCTGACAAAGGTCGGTGGCGGTGTGAACTGCACATCTGTCACGTTACGTAACGTGTGATAGTGTGACCGCGGTGTGAAAAGGCCTTTAGGGTGAAAACATAGTGGAGCGGCGAGTCAAGACTCAAGCGAGGAATCAAGCTGCTCTGGTTCTAAAAATACAAAAATGTTCAAATGTTTTTAGAGCTTATGGGTGTTAACTACGGGGTCATCAGTCCCTTAAAGTTACAAACTACTTATGAACTACCTACAACCACAGAGAAGCAGCCAACCCTAAACCACTGTCCTACGCTCCCCTCGTAGTTCCGTAAGATGCTAGCAGGTGTCAGGCCGTTCCCTCTCGCACGTCAGAGGGTAGCGTGGAGGAAAGGCTGAGGGGAAGTACTGTGAAGTTGGCACCCCTTTTTTGGAAAATGTACATTTTTTCGGAGTTCTAGACAGATATACAATAGTTCTGGAGTTCTCTGTACAAAATTTAAATAGTTCTGCATAATTTCGCCGAAAAAATAGGAAAAATTACCACAAAATTTAGTTTTTTCAAAATAATTTTCTGCCTAATTGTTCAAACATAGTTCTGATCACAGTTCTAAATAGCTCTCAAAGAGTTCTACAGGAAATCCTAATGACATTTTTCTGTGCAGATTATACTTCATGAGATAATTGCAATAATGGGGAATCCATTTACACGCTACTGTGAAGTTGGCACCCCTTTTCTCAAAAATGTGCATTTTTTCAGAGTTCTAGGCAGATATGCAATAGTTCTGGAGTTCTCTGTACAAAATTTAAATAGTTCTGCACTAATTCGAGAAAAAATTACAAAAAATTGTAACAAATTTTAGTTTTTTCCAAATAATTTTTTGCCTTATTGTTCAAACATAGTTCTGATAACAGTTCTAAATAGCTCTCAAAGAGTTCTGCAGAAAATCCTAATGATATTTTTTTTGCCCAGATAATAGTTCACGAGCTAATTGCGTAAATAGGGAGAAAAACTACACAAAATTGCGCCTGAGTCGTGTGAAGTTGGCACCCCTTTTTTCAAAAATGTAAATTTTTTCAGAGTTCTAGACTGATATGCAATAGTTCTAGAGTTCTCTGTACAAAATTTAAATAGTTCTGCACTAATTCGAGAAAAATTACAAAAAATTGTAACAAATTTTAGTTTTTTCCAAATAATTTTTTGCCTAATTGTTCAAACATAGTTCTGATAACAGTTCTAAATAGCCTTTTCCGAACCTTTTCCGAAACAACACATGTAAGTTTTCGAATGCCTCCATGATACATCCGGATCTTCTGAGTATTCTAAAGATCAAACGAATGACGTAATTTAGTTAACAGCTACGCGAGAGGTAAGTGAATTCTGATACTTGTTGACAAATCTGTGGATGAATACGTTTCGTATATATATATATATATATATATATATATATATATATATATATATATATATATATATATATTTGTCTGTATGTCCTCTGTGCGTCCATAAACCATTCATTCGATAGCAATGAAACTGTGGTGAACTGTTCACCGTACGCCCACGAAGGTTTCTGAACCAAAAACAAAAGAGCACGACACATAGCTCAGGAGATATGACGTAATAAATAATGAGAGGCCACCACGTGAGAATACCCAGATATATGTGTCAATTATTTGAAAAAGAGAGTAGTTAGGGACCTACAACAAAGTTTTCACGTTATTTCGGACGTTTATGAAGCGTTTTGTAACTGAACCCCCCCCCCCCCCCCCAACACACACAAAATGATAAAACGGAAAGAAGTCTACCGCTCACAACAGTTTCGCTGTAGATGACGTAAAACTGTCGCCTAAGTCATGACCTCGCATCAAATAAAGCTAGCTTCACAGATTTGCATGTGACTATGTATTTTTCTCTGCAAGTCTCTCTATATTATCTTGTATCCAAAATTAAGCAATCTGTTTTCTTAATTTCTATCTATATAAAAGCGAATGGCCACTCACTCACTCACTCACTGACTAAACACGAAATCTCGAAAATTACTTCACCCATGAAGCTGAAATTTGGCAGGGATGTAGTTTATAGGTACAAAACGTCAGCTAAGAAAGTATTTTCTGATAGGTGCATAGCGGTGCATACTTCTCCTACAGACTTACGAAATCTACAGTTTCATTCCGATCTTCGCGAAATTTCGCACGCTTGACCTTCAAAACAAGAAGAAGGTCACCGTCCACCTTAAGTTTCATACGGTGCATGGAGGAGGGTACTTTGCAACATAAAAATGGATCCGTAAATACCTTGATAGTGCCGTAACTTGAGACTGGCTCAACCGACTTCACAGATCATTCCCCCTTTTTTTTTCTTTTCTTTTCTTTTTTATGGAGCAGTTAATAGAAATCTATAGTTTTGTTCCGATATTGATGAAATTTTGCACGCTCTACCTTAAAAACAAGAGGAATGTCACTGTCTGTTCCGTTCGGTATGTGGTGGAGAGTACTTAACTTACGGAATTTTACAAAATGCATAGTTTTGCTCAAATCTTTATGAATTTTTGCACACATGACCTTTAAACCAAGAGGATGATCATTGGGCACATAAATGTTTGTATGGTACATGACACAGAGTACCTTGTAGAAAACTGAGAGAGGGAAAGGTGGAAACGAACAGAGAGATGGGAGGAAAAGAACTGGATGCAGAGAGGGGGGGAAGGGGATGTGGACTACAAGAGTGTAGGATAAATAAACACTCGGACAACACCGGTTTTACAGCAAGTTGAAAATCAAAATGAAGCAAATCGGCCAAATAGAACGGTCTGGCAGACAAATTTTCATTTTTTTTTTTAAACATGTAAGACGATTCCCCATTTACTTTGGTCATGTCATAATTTGAGAATGGCTTGACTGATTTGGCACGTCTTTCTTTGCACATACAACTCGGCTGTACCGCGCATGTTACCACCTGACGCAGGCACAAAACGACGCCAACACATTTGCCATGTGCGAGAACCAGTACAAATACCGTGACTGCACCTGATCTCTTCAGTAGTTGTCTATTAATCTGGCAATGGCCGGACGCCTCTGGGGTGAAATATGATGGCAGAATGTCGAATAGATCCAGCTGCACATCCGGAAATTATTGGAAGAGTATTGATTTGTTTTAATAAATATCACATATTTATTCTGGAAGGATTGTTTCTCTTAAAATCTAGCAACACCGCCTTACCAACAATGCCAACAACGAATTTAAGCCGTTGCAGCTCATCAATATGAGATACGCTAGGCAAAACATTTCGGTCGTAGGGACTAGTAAGATTATTAACGCCAAGTGATTATATAAAAAAAGTGATGAACCGAAAGCTTTCATCCAGGAATGTACTTCTTTAATATCGAACAAGCACCATTCAATTACGGCAAATCGTAATAGCACATTTATATAATCTTGTCTAGTGATCCTCTGGGTCTTTCGGCCGCATACTCGTATAGGGTTTGACCGATACTCTCACCGTCAACTTTCCCAGATGTTTTTGATTATTTTGTGTATTTTAGGTGTAATGTTTTCATGGTCTAATTTCCAGATTTCTGCAATCAGTCCATATATATATATTTTGATTTATTACTATTCTTATTTTACTTCTTTCGTGACCAGGTGTGCTGCATAATAAATTTGCCGGTAGATCATTATATGGACTGATTTTTCCATCAGTTAACAAGCGTTGCATAGTCTCTCACTATACACCGTTTACATACGTATTCCCTCATCCAACTCCCAGCCGACTACGTGTGTAAGGATTAAGAATGACGCCATTAAGGACACCAAACTCCAGGACTCCACGCTGTTGTTGTTGTTGTTGTGGTCTTCAGTCCGCAGACTGATTTGATGCAGCTCTCGACGCTACCCTGTCCTGTGCAAGTCTCTTCATCTGACAATACGTTCGGCAACCTACACCCTTTTGAATCTGCTTATTGTATTCGACCCTCGGTCTCCCTCTACGATTTTTACCCCACAAACTTCCTTCTAATGCTAAGTTGACAATTCCTTGATGTCTCAGAATTTGTCCAACCAATCTATCCCTTCTCTTAGTCAGGATATGCCAGAAACTCCTTTTCTCCCCGATTCGGTTAAGCACCTCCTCGTTAGTTACGTGATCTACCCATCTAATTTTCTTCATTCGTCTGTAGCACCACACTTCGAAAGCTTCTATCATCTTTTTATCTCAACTTCTTATCGTCCGCGTTTCAGTCCCATACAATGCTACACTCCAGACCAATGCTTTCAGAAAGGACTTCCTAACATTTAAATTAATATTAGATGCTAACAACTCTCACTTCTTTAGAAACGCTTTTCTTCCCGTAGCCATTCTGCATTTTATATCTTCTTTACTTCGGCCATCAGAAGTTATCTTGCTACCCAAATAACAAAATTCATCTACTACTTTTATTGTTTCATTATCTAATCTAATTCCTTCAGCATCGCCTGATTTTCTGACATTGCATTCCATTACCTTCGATTTACTCTTGTTAATGTTCATCTTATATCTTCCTTTCGAGACACCGTCCACTCCATTCAATTGCTCTTCCACATCTTTTGCGGTCTCTGACAAAATTACTATGTCATCGGCAAACCGCAATGTTTTTACTTATTCTTCCTGCACTTTAATGTCCTCTCCAAATTTCTCCTCCCGTTCCTTTACTGCCTGCTCAATGTACAGATTGAACAACATTGGGGAAAGGCTACAACCCTGTCTTACTCCCTTCCCAACCTCTACGTCCTTTTCTTGCCCTTCGACTCTCTAATAACCGCTTTCTGGTTTTTGTATAGGTTGAGTATAACTCTTCGCTCCCTATATTTTACCCCTGCTACCTTCATAATTTGGAAGAGTGTATTCCAGTCGACATTGTCAAAAGATTTCTCCAAATCGACAAACGCTAAAAACGTTTCCCTTTCCTTCGAGAAGTCTACAATAATTGTAGAGGGGAAAGATGGACTTACTTTTAGGTTTTCGCCGAAACCTGTTTGTAGGAGACGTCTTCGACCTCAGAGTACAGTGAGAGCTCCCGCCTTCAGAAAGCCCTCTAACTGTAGCGCGAAGTGAGGGGTTCCGCATCCACTGACCGTGATTATGACACTTGCCTGTTTCCACTTGCGCTCTCCTCTACTTTCTCTTTCGTATTATTTCATAGCGTCTAATCAGCTTCAGCACTTTCTCTGGTGCCGGATCGCTAATGGGTTTTCAGAAATTACAGTCACGTTCAGAAAAAAACCAAAACACCTGGACAGACTTGATACAGGAAGGTCATGTTCTCAAGTGAAGTGTAAAATTTATGTTACGCAGAAATTTTGTTCACTTGAGGCATGTAAGTCCGCGGATTCTACATCTAAGGTACATAAATTCTATGCAAATCATAGTGAAGTGCATGGCAGAGAGTTCATCGAATCGCTGTTATGATATTTCTCTACCGTTCCATTCTCCATTATAGCGCAGGAAAAGGATACCACTAAATCTTCCCGTTTCCTATCTGATTTCTCTTATTTTATCACGATGATCCTGTCTCCCTATGTAGGTGGGTGATAACAAAATATGTTCGCATCCGGAAGAGAATGCTGGTGATAGAAATAACGCAAATAAACGTCGTCTCAACGAATACCACTTATCTTTTAATGATTTTCACGCCATCACGATCTTTATTTCCATGGCAATCTTTTCACTCCAACACTTACTTTATTTCCACGACACTCTCTTCTTTATATCGTAATTCTCTGAACTTTCTCTAAATCGTTTGCCAGTTCCACTTGGTAGAGAACCCAAAATTCGCAGCAATACTCCAAAATTGGACGTACAAATGGAGTGTAGCCGGTTTCTTTAGTAGAGATGTAGCATCTTCTGAGTGTTCTGCCAATGAAATGTAGCCTTTTGTTTACCTTCCCTACAATATTTTCTGTGTTATTTCCAATTAAGTTGTTCGTAGTTGTTATTCGTAGGCATTTAGTCGAATTTACGGCATGTAGATTTAAAATGTTCAAATGTTTGTAAATCTATCGGACTTAACTGCTTGGTCATTAGTCCGTAGCTTACAAACTACTTAAACTAAACTAACCTAAGAACAACACGAACACCCATGTCCAAGGGGGGACTCGATCCCCCGACGGTGAACGGCCGCGCGCACTGCTGCACGGCGCACCAGTGCGCACGGCTAATTCGCCGCGGCTGTAGATTTGACTGAGTTATCGTGTAAATGAAGTTTAACGGATTTCTTTCTGTGCTAATGCTGCCGCAAGTATTCAGACAGAACGCTGTGCTGGTGGTCTCCAGTTCAAATCCCGCCACTGGCAACTTCACGTAGTGCACACACGTGTTGACAGATGGGTAACTACCTCGTACTACTGTCAATCGAGGATGCAAATTTGCTAGTGCATCTTGGTGTAGTGAGGAGGATCCTGCTGTGAATTGCGTTAATGCCGTACTATCTTCAGCCGACGTAGCTACAAGAACATTCACGAAGCGCAGGAAACCAGGGGTGTCACGAGTATACCCGAGTTTGGGCTCAGTGTAAATCAAGACATCTTCTCTGGATCAGTGTGGGGTCTGGTCACCACACAACATGACGTGTACTTCACCTTATAAAGGGGAAATACTATGTTAAACCCTGCACGAAAAGCTCCCATTTGCCGTGTAATACCACGCTCCATACAAAAATTTGTGTTTAGTTAAGTATATTCCTCTATGTTCTCTACCTTAACCTCTACATCAGCTCTATCACTAAAGAGATCTATGGCAGTTACGGGAACCAGGAAGGTACTGAAATGTTAGAGCGAGGTCTCTCAGAAGTCTAGGTTCGCTACTTCGTGGGCACGTGCCTTACGTATCGATAGGACAGGAACTTTCCACGCTCGGGATCGACAACTGATAAATCCTCAGGGCCTAGTATATTGTGCAACCAAGGTCTAGTTCCGTGATGAACATTGGTTTTGCAGGATCCAATTCCACCTCCTTCTCACTATCTTCAGACGGTAGAAACGATGTCATCGGGTCATCGTCTGAAGGTCGTATATTGGAACTAGGCCCAATGGCGCTTACCAGGTCGCCTGCACACATTAACTTCAGGAAAGACTGTGACAGGGTCAGCTCAACAAGTCGATTATCCTGTAGCACTTTAGTCAAGAATACAGCTCAAAATAGTTCAAGTCTTAGTTCGACAAATAACATACCAACACTCGTTAATTCTCTTGTTCTGTTACAATTCCGAAACGGAATAGGAGCAAGTTGAATTTCTGATACCGGCTCACTTTAGCCCACAGTAAAGTTAGATACTCGACAGCTTTAAAGATCCAACAAAGCGGCCATTTGCCGAGAAGATTCTATAGTAAACGATTCACTTTAGCTAACCAGACAGATTCAGCTGCTTTCGACAAAATATATAAAGTGTTCCTCCGGCCTCGAAGGAGGTCTTCACCTGTACTGTGCAAGCGTTTGCTTGACAACTGTACTCCTCTACCCTAGTGGCTCGGCAGATCACCATGACCTCCAACAGTAGCAGAGTTATTAACAGAAAAGGTTTGTTTTGGCTTAACTTTGACCACTTCCACACTAACTTAACATTTTACAGTATTAAATAGAAAAGTTATAAACATTCAGTCACCTTGTGACTATATCCAATACAAATAATGTATGAAATAAATAAATAAGCCAGTTTTCATGTGCTTGACTACTTACACTGCACAATATTTACGTAACTGGAAAAATAGGCAATTATTCATTAAGTAGATATATGAAGATGAGGATAAGTGGTACGTATCATGCCGTTTGCAATTGCTGTGTTACTGTGGAGGATACCATGATCTGAGTGTATGTCATAACAAATTATCGTAATAGGACAAATTCTTAAGTAAATACATAAAAATGTGTTGTTATCAAGATGATAGCTTTAGGTGATAAGCTATCATCGATGATTTAGTTTGTTATTTATTTATTTTGTGTCCATCAATAAATATACAATTACAATACAATTATATAAACAATTTACAATCTAGGGACACAAAATTCACTAAATATATGTTTACAGTGTACAAGTACATTGAACAAATTACAATCCAAGAATGCAAAATTCAATAAATATACAATTAAAATACTCAAATTACAAACTAGAAACATAAAATATGGAAAGAAGTGACTAATTCTGTAGGACGCTGCTAGTTTCTGATAGGTGGACTGAAAGCTCCAAAATTCTGCTGTCTTGATAGCCACATCATTTGCTGCGTGTAGGTCCTCTATGGTGCAGGGGTTGGGCAGGTTTCTGCAGACCAGGAGATGTTGTGGGTCCTGCACATTGCCACACTCACAGAGCTCATCTTCGCCTGTGATGCTCCACTTTCTGAGATTCGTCTTGCAGCGTGACACTCCTGTCCTCAGTCTGTTCAATGTCTTCCACGTTGCATACGGCAGATGAAGTCCTTCGGCAGGTTCCTCTTTGATGTTATCCCCGGCCCTTTCGTTTGACGAATTCTGCCATAACTCTGTTCTCCGAGTTCCAGGCCTCAATGCAGTTGATGTTGTGCTCATAAAGCTCCTCCTTGACTTAAGCCTAGGTCTTCTTAGGGGGTGTCTGGGGTCGGTTTCCTGTTTCTTTTTCTCTGTTTCTGCAGCTGTTCTTCTGCGTATGTCTGGTGGCGCTATGCCCACAATTTCTTAGATTTTTCTGACAGGAGTTGGACGAAGGCAGCCATTCACTCCCGTTTAGTGCCGTATTCACCTCTCTGGCGCGTGTTGAGTTTCTCCAGACTGGTGCTGCATACTCCGCTGCAGAGAAGCACAGTGCCAGGGCAGATGTGCGGAGCACACGTGGCTGTGATCCCCAGGTGGAGCCAGTGAATTTACGGGCAGATACTTTCATCTTGGTTTCACGGCAATGATCCTTGAATGTGAGGCTTCGGTCTAACTTCACTCCCAAGTATTTTAGAGTATCATAGTGAAGCAGTTGTTGCCCTCTCCATATAATTTTTAACCTCTTTCTGGCTTCCTTGTTTCTCAAGTGGAAGGCACAGACCTGCGTCTTTCCAGGATTTGGCTTCAGGTGATTATCATCATAATACCTGCCGAGGTCCTCGAGGGCTGCTGTCAGCTTCGTCTCCACTTCCTCAAAAGTTTTGCCTTGAGCTTCAGTTGCAGTTTGTTGAAATCATATGATGCATTCAAAAGGTGGTAATTTTAAATTTACTTTTGTTGTGTTAAGATGCTGTGAAAATTAACTTTTGTAGTTTTCTAGACATTAAAAGTATTGTTGGTTTATGAGACGCGCCTAATTTTACTACGTTCATTACTATATTTGGATTTGATATAAGTGAATAGGGTGAATTATTGTTGAATTTTGTATTTGTTAATAAGGCCATCATTCATCTCAGTTCCATTCTCTTTATTGACCTCCAGCTTTACATACGCTGAAATCAGCCCTGTCCATTGACCAGCATCGTTGTTTAAGTTGTGGGTATCACCCAGGTGGAATTCCCTTGTGAAACCCAGACAGGGCGTACCCAGCAGCACGCAAGCAATGTTGCATATACATCTTTACCACAGAATAAATATTGCCTGGTATATCTGTTGCCTTACAATTATGTGAAAAGATATTATGAAATAAGAGTCCACTTGCTGCTTTAAAGACAAGTACATTTATTACACTACAGAACCTATTTCGGCTTTAGCGCCATCTTCAGATCTAGGCTACTGTTGGGCAACAGACTTAATTGCCTTGGTTATTGGACCCTGGGCTTAGAAACCAGTTAAACTATCCTATGGACAACACACACACCCACGCCCAAGGAAGGACTCGAACCTCCGCAGCGAGGTGCCTTAGACTGCTCACCTACTCCACCGCAGCTATTTCACATTATTGTGTTCTAACGTGCAGGGGTCACTGAAACATGAAATGTAGCGTAATAATATTAAAGACAGCCTAAAAAATAATATCTGTTCATCTGCAAGTGCTTACGTGTTCCTTTTCATTATATTTTCACAAGGCAGTTTCAAATTCTTCCCGCCACGATCTGTTTCGATATTGTGCGTATTAATAGAAATTTGTGCTGTTTCAGGCTTTCCCGACATATTCTTGAATGATTCACGGGTGTACCGTCGGATACTACTGCAATAATCACACAATATTTCTATGACACAGCTGCTCGCCATCTTCAGGTGAACTGCCGCTGTTGCTTCTCTGCTCGCAATATATATATGCTGGCTTGTTACCACAGCGCAGGCGCCGCTGCTGTGACGTCATGGCAGACCAGAGCGTCGACGGCGTAAACATGGAGAGCCTCCTGCCCTACCGGAGGGCCGTTGAGCGGGCCGCTGGTGGTCTGCGCAGGCGCGGCGCGGCCAAGAGCGGCCGCTGGCGGTGGACCCCTTGTGCGCGCGCCAACCGGAGCAAAAAGTGCGTGTTCCACGCGTCTTGACTTCGATGACCCATCTGCGTCGATTGGTGACCATCGTCTGTCTGCGGCTGATGCTGCCTCAGTACTGCCAAGGCCGGTTCCCATGCTTTACTAAGTTGGAATCCCGTGTCTCTATTAATTAAATGTTTTGCGATGCGTATTTCGATGGCCTCTTTAATTATCGAGTCGCAGTAGGTGGAAGCGGAAGAAATGATCTTGGCCTCTTCGTAATTCATGCAGTGTCCCGAATCAAGACTGTGTTCAGCCACAGCCGATTTTTCTGGTTGACACAATCATGTGTGGCGTTTATGTTCGTCGCATCTGTCTTTCACAGTGCGATACGTCTGTCCAATATAAGACATTCCACACTGGCACGGGATTTTGTATACTCCCGGTCTCCTGAGGCCGAGGTTGTCTTTAACGGAGCCCAGCATTGTCTGCACTCTCGGTGGAGGGCGGAAGACACACTTTATATTATGTTTTTTTTTTTTAAACAGTCTGCCAATCTTGAAGGACACACCACCGACGTAGGGAAGAAAAACCACCTTAGTGGAGCTCTCCGCTTCTTCTAGTTCCTCTTCAGATTTCGAGTGAACTGGTTGAAGTGCAGCATGAATCTGTTTCTCAGTGTAGCCTTTCTGCGCAAACACAGAGCAAAGATGGTTGAGTTCTGTTTGTAAACAATCTGCATCTGAGATCGCTCTTGCTCTATGTACGAGTGTTCGTAGTACACCGCTGCGTTGAGGTTGATGATGACAGCTCGTAGCTTGCAGATACAAGTCGGTGTATGTAAGTTTACGAAACACACCACGGCCCAAGGAAGTCTTCATTTCGGCGAACCATGACGTCTAGAAACGGGAGCTTTCCATTTTCTTCCACTTCCATGGTAAAACAGATGTTCGGGTGGAGTGAGTTAAGATGTTCTAAGAACGAAGGCAGCGTGGCAGACCCATGTGGCCATACAACGAAGGTGTCGTCTACATACCTCCAAAAGCATTTAGGTTTCAATGGCCCCGTCTGAAAAGATTAGCTACTATGGGAAACAGAGGGCTGCCCATAGCAACACCGTCAGTCTGCTCAAAATATTCGTTGTTAAATAAAAAGTAGGTCGAGGTGAGCACATGTTTAAAAAGATGTAAAATGTCCTCTTCCAGCGCGGCCCCAATGAGTTGTAAGGAGTCCATTAGAGGCACCCTTGTGAACAGGGAGACCACGTCGACGCTCTGGTCTGTCATGACGTCACAGAGGCCGCGCCTGCGCCGTGGTAACAAGCCAGCATATACATTGCGAGCAGAGAAGCAACAGCGGCAGTTCACCTGAAGATGGCGAGCAGCTGTCTAGCAGAAATATTGTGTGATTATTAAAATAGGATCCGACGGTACTCCCGTGAATAATAGAAACTTCTTTCCATGCCTGTACCTTCTACGCCGTAGTACCTTTAGCAGCTTTCTCCATTTATATTGTGTCCTTATATCGCTCCAAAAACATTTCTGGAAGTGAAAATTTTTTCATATTGGGAGAAGTTTCAATATAGCTCTTTTTCTTGTTTACTTCCTTCCATCTTTACAATATCAATTCTTCGATCTAAATTATTTGTTGAGAAATGTATATATATCGAGATCGATTGTTCAGTATTTTATTTCAGATAACCAGTTTCGGCAAACTGATTTGTTATCTAAAGACGACTAAATTTGTCGAAACCAGTTATCTGAAATCGCCGAGATCTTGGTCGCTGTGGCCTGTGTAGTTCCTACGACCTCCCCTGTGCATGTGCGATTTTAGGCAGTGTTTGTTTTGATTCAGTGTGAGCTGCGAGTGCCAGTCATGAGGTCAAAGCGGAAGATTTGTAGATGTGGACAGTGATGTCGCCGTAGCAGGATCATTAACAGAAGCCGAGATTGTTGACTCCGTAAGAACGGCCAACAAGGAAGAAGACGGCAACAATGACGAAGAGGAAGGGGCAGAGGGGGAGAGAGACGGAGAAGAAGCAGCTCCATTGACAGCCAGGCTAGATAAGATCAGAGCCGCGGGGGAGTAGCAGAGCGGTCTAAGGCGCTCGCTGCGAAGCGCGCGGTTGCTCGCTGTCGGAGGTCCGAGTTCTCCCTGAGGCGTAGGTGTGTGTGTTGTCCTTAGATTAGTTTACCTTAGTTTAAGTAGTTTGTAAGCTACGGACTGATGACCACGCAGTTTGGTCCAATACAGTTACAAACATTTGAACATACGATCAGAGCGTGCAAAGTGTGAGGATGTGTAGGGGAGCCGGCCGCGGTGGCCGCGGGGACTGAGGCGCTTCAGTCACGGTCTGCACGGCCACTACGGTCGGGGGTTCGAATTCCCCCTCGGGCATGGATATTTGTGCCATCCTAGTTCGTAAGTAGTTTGTAAGTTTAGGGACTGATGACCCCGTAGTTAAGTCCCATAGACTACACAAACATTTGAACATTTTTTTTATATATGTTCGTTCTATTTTAAATTACTCCTTATCTCTACTCTCAGATGTTTTATGGACGTAACTGCTTCCAGTGTTTGACTTGTTACTGCGTAGTTATATAATAAAGGCTCTTTCTTTCTACGGAAACGCAGAACTTTACACTTGTTTATGTTGAGGCTCAATTATAGTTCGTTGGAACAAGTATCAATAGACCGCACATTCATACTGCGTTTCGTTACCCTTTCCCAGTGTTGCTACTTCTCGATAAATTACTTCCTCATTCGCAAAAAGTCTCATTGGATGTTGTCTAAGACGTCATTTATATATATTTGTGAAAAGCAACATTCGTCTTTGGCACGCCTGATGTCACATTACTGTCTGAAGACTTCTCTCCGTTGAGAATGACAAACTGCGCTCTACTTGCTAGGAACGCCTCAATCTTGTCACACAGTTGGTGTAATATTCCATCCATTTGTGCATCAGGTGAGGGTACAAAACGATATCGAACGCCAGGTAGAAGTCCAAAAACACAGCGTCTACCTGCGATCCTGTATCAACTGCCCTCTGGATCTCGTGGATGAACAGCGTGACTTGTTTGCCGCATGATCGCTGCTTTCGGAAACAAAGCTGATTTCTACAAAGGATATTTCCGGTCTCCAGAAATGAAACAATATTCGAACATAACTGTCAGTTATTGTCTATTAATATGTGTAGTGAAGGAGTACTATGCTGTTAAACACTTGTAAGATCGGATCTGACTAATACAATTATTAGGAAACACTATAAGAACTATTCGCTGTAATGTTTCCGATCTGAACCGCTCATTTAGTATTCAGTTTCATGATATTTCGGGCGAACGATTGTGAATTAATGGAATTGTTATTTTTAAGGCATCCCTGTTCTATAAGAGAAACTGAATGAATGGGCATCCGTCGTTGGATGACATTTCCGGACATGAGTTCCTATGTAAGTCATGATCCACCACATCCCCTCTGCCAAGCACTCGAAGTTTGTCGGTGTATTTTAGAAACACCCTGTGTCCATAAGGGGGAGGAAAGGAGGGTTACGCCGGCCGCAGTGGCCGAGGGGACTGAGGCGCTCCAGTCACGGTCTGCACGGCCACTACGGTCGGGGGTTCGAATCCCCCCTCGGGCATGGATATTTGTGCCGTCCTTAGTCTTAGCTAGTTCGTAAGTAGTTTGTAAGCTTAGCGACTGATGACCCCGTAGATAAGTCCCATAATTCAACAAACATTTGAACATTTTTGAAAGGAGGGTTAGCCGCGGCAGAATAGCCGTGCGCACTAAGGCTCCCTGCGGTGTGCGCGGCCGATCGCCGTTGGATCGCGCGTGGATGTTTGTGTTGTCCTTAGCATACGTAACTTTAAGTTAAAGCCTAGGGACTGATGATTAACGAAGTTAAGTCTCTTAGATTTACAAACATTCGAATACGTGAATTCGAAGGAGGGAGTTCTCATGGCTGATGTGTCTTATAACTTCAAACATTTTTATATCATAATTGGAATTTTTACAATATTGTCCGCCTTGAAAAGTTTCTACGATATACAAGAAAATTCTTTCTAGTATGAAATATGACGCCTGAGTAAAGGCTATTACATGATACTGGATAAATTAAGGATTGATTTTCGGAGTAAAAGTACGTGCAAGTTTAGCTACTGTAACAAAAAATTTAAATTACTTTGGTGTTTTTCTGTTTTTCATTGTAATACAATCGCAACATTTGAAAATGACAGCTTAGTATGCTGAAACTAGTCATTCTTTGTCAATAAAACACATAACTTGACATTGAGAGTGGTTTGTTTCTAGAAATTGACACACCTTTACACGAAGTGGGGGCGCACTTAAAAAAAAAAATTAGTAACCCAAAAATAAAACTGTCAGTTGTATAATCAGACTACTTCGATAACATGTTTCTGAAACCCAATCTTGATAAAACCGTGGGGTGTGAGTCCCATCTGCGCACTGAGGCAGCTGTTCATCACCTGGAACGGGAGCAATTTAAATCACAGTGATCACTCAACATACTTGGGAGTAAAGCTGGATCGCTCTTTAACTTTCAAATCGCACTGCATGGACACCAAACAGAAAATATGAGCTAGGAAAAATCGAGTTCGCGAACTCACGAACACCAAGTGGGGAGCAAAGCCCAGCGTTTTCCACACATCTGCTCTCGCCCTGTGTTTCTCTCCTGCGGAGTACGCTGCTTCAACATGGCGAAACTCTGTACATGCTAAGCAAGTTGACGTGGCCTTAAATGAGACGGGTCGCATAATCAAAGGATGCTTAAGACCAGCTCCTGTCAGTAATATTTTCCCACTCATCGGAATAGCACCACTGGATGTCAGGAGACAGGTAGCAGCGGACAAGAAGAAGATCCGAGGCACCCAATGTTTGGAATCTAGTCTCTCCAAATGTTCAAATGTCTGTAGAGCTTATGGGACTTAACTACGGGGCCATCAGTCCCTAAACTTACAAACTACTTATGAACTAGCTTATACTTAGGACGGCACAAATATCCATGCCCGAGGGGGGATTAGACCCCCGACCGTAGTGACCGCGCAGACCGTGACTGGTGCGCTGCAGACCGCTCGGCCACAGCGGCCGGTTCCAGTCTCTCCCATCACGGCTGAAATCGAGGTAAAGCTTCCTTCTCACTACTTCATCATTCCTAACATCTGCAGAAGCTCGTCGAAATGAGCTGTGGAGGGCCAAGTCTCCAGGAGGACGGTGGACAGCGAAAGAGAAGCTACCAGCAGGAGGCGACCTGGAAGACCCTCAACAGGATGAGAACCGGAGTGTCAAAGTGTAAAACCAATATGAAGAAGTGGAGTGTCAGTGACGTTGAACTTTGGGAGTGTGGTGAGAGACAGGACTCTGAACACTTGCTTGTGTGCAAGAATCTTAGTGCACATTGTAGCGTGCAAGACTTGTTCGCTGTCAATGACAATGCCATTCTGGCGGCAGAGTACTGGACCAACAAAGTGTGATGTTGTTATTAATTTATTTATACTAGATCGTAAGTTGATATTCAAAATTGTAATGATGTAGTGCCTTGTGGACTCGGATAAATAAATCTTAATTTGTACAAAAATTGAGGGGTTTGTGCCTATATTTCATTTTTCTGCCGTAACAACACATCGCAAACGAATGGTGTTTGTATGTGATAGTAGGTATCAGTCTCCCATTGTGCACTATGGTGGTAGAGGGTTGATAACGATAAGGGGGAGGAAGATGTGGGAATAGAAAGTTACCGTCTTATATAAAACTCTACGTCTGGGTGTGAATATTTTGCTCTTCCGCAAAAACTACACAATGGAGTCGAACGATCTCTCTGTGGTGTTGTAGTACATGTCTCCCGTTGTGCACCATAGAAGTTCCGTGTCTATAGCTATAAGAGGGTGGTTGAAAGTCGTCAGCTTATATAAAATTCGGACTGAAGACCTGCGATGACTTTTGACTGTATAATAGCAAAGAGATTATATACAGCGAAACGTGATGCACATTCACCAGTTGTTTTCTCAAACAAGCGTACGAATAAAGAAAAATAAGTGCATATTGTAGTTTGAAAATTAAAACTGCCAAGAAAGATCTCTAAGTGTAAGAAAGATTTTCGTGCTCTCGTTCCGTTTCTAAAAGACAGAATACGGCGCTGGAAAGTGAATCTACAGACGATAGAAACTTGAAATTTGTAGACGTTGTTTATCTTACACTGTAGGCATCAGCGATTTTCCGATATTCCCATCCCTACGGGGGTTAAATAGCGGATTAACGCTGTTTTGAAAATAAGTTGCTATTGAGGCAATTTTGAAGCAAGAAATACAAAACTTCGGATTTAGATTTTTTTATTGGATTTTTAAAATTACGTGTTTCGATATTTTTGAAAATTCAACCATTAAGCGGGTGAAATAAGTGAAAATCTTTTAAGAGTGCTACTAAAACTATTTTGATGCTATACATGCGAAAATTTGGATTTGGAACCAGGGTTAGAATTTAAAATATGTATTTCGGATGCTTTGAATTCTGCCATCAATACTGTAATGGTGGCAAGTTGTATCAAAATGCTTGATAAGGAAAGTATTTTAAACCAAAATCTATAAAAATTTATATTTATAGGGAGAAACAACCAATGCAGATCGTCCACTCTACGCGTGCGGAGCAGCGGGAATTAAGTTAGTAAATAAATAAAGTTGTATAAGCAATGATACAACTATGCAGTTTGTTACTTTGACATTAAGTCCAGTTATACGATACACGTCGGTACTAACACATTAGGAGTGGGCTCGTGTACAAGTATAACCAGCCCTGCTGTAAGTAGAAACGCTAGTTATGCAAACGTCCTTGTTAACCAAGTTCGCTGTTTAATGACCAAGCTGAGTACGCGACGGGACCAGAAGACACACACGGATGCACTCGTAATGGGCAGACACATTTGCTCGCGCAAACAAATGGCAACAACAGTTAGAACGAAGCTAAGCGGCTGCAGTGTTCAAGGTGAGGTTTGCTCATGTGGGAACGAAAGGCAAGCGCAGTGAAGGCGAGCCACTCGGTAGCGCACGGCACGGCGGCAGCGGGGCCTTCCGTGTTATGTACCAGCCAGCTGGCAGCGGGCGCCACCGTGCTATAACAGGGCGGCCGGTTGTAACACATTTCAGTCACTCATATCAACAGCATCGGTCTAAAAATATGTAAAAAAAAATCTTAATTCTTGTATCTGAACATTTTTTTTAAAATTCTCCAAATGTTAAAATTTTATAAAATAAAGGAATAATGAAACAACCAAAGTTTGTACGGCCAGTGATACTGTATGTAATAACGTCATTTATTGTAAGACGTGGCCTACGAGGAAGACAGGCCCCAGCGCAATCGTCATGCCATGTAAGCAAGGTAGTTCCGAGCCGGCGCGATCGCTAGCTCAGTGGCTGGCCGCTATGACGCAGTGGGGTGTGCCCCAGCGGCCGGCCAAACGGCTGGCGATCGCGCCGGCTCGGAACTACCTTGCTTACATGGCATGACGATTGCGCTGGGGCCTGTCTTCCTCGTAGGCCTCGGAGTAAGAGTCGCGGCGGAGTGGCCTAGCGCATTGAGGCGTTATGCTCGTTCGTTCCATTTCATATCGCTTTGTAGTGTTACGCCTAGATATTTGAACGACACGACTGTATCAAGAAGCTCGCTACTAATGCTTTATTCGAACACTATGGGCCAGCCGCGGTGGCCGAGGGGACTGAGGCGCTTCAGTCACGGTCTGCACGGCCACTACGGTCGGGGGTTCGAATCCCGCCTCGGGCATGGATATTTGTGGCGTCCTAGTTCGTAAGTAGTTCATAAGTAGTTTGTAAGTTTAGGGACTGATGACCGTGTAGTTAAGTCCCATAAGCTGTACAAACATTTGAACATTTTTTGAACACTATGGGATTGTTTTTCCCCACTCATCACCTTACATTTTTCTACATTTAGAGCTAGACCCCTTTCTTCAAACCAACTAGGATGCTGTATGCTATTACAGTCAATTAATGACGACACCCTTCCATACACCACAGTACCATCAGCAAAGAGCCGCAAATTACAATGTACTGTGTTCATCAGATCCTTTATATAGATAGAAAATAGTAGCGGTCCTATCACACTCCCAGGGGAACTTGTGAACGAGTGGACTAAAACTGGATGAGACATGGGCCACATTGTACGAGCTAAAACTGAAACGCCAATCCAACGAATGGCGTCATTATGGGTCACTGCGAAATATGAAAGTGCGTTAGAGCCCAAGTATGGTGAAAGTTATGGTGATACTCGTGTAGGACTGTGATGGCGTTATCCTCACGCATTAGTTCCTCCACGGCAGACACTCAAAGCAGGAGCATCACCAGCGACCACCTTTACGAAAAAAGAGAGAACACTTTCTGCGCAAAGCACCCAAGATTTTGCATGACAATGCACGGGCGCATACAGCGCTAACTGTGCCTACTGTGTTCGGTTGATCGGATTGTACCATTGACCATACTCCCCGGACGTAGGTCCTTGTGACTTTGATTCACAAGATGAAGGTATCACTTTGTGGCATTCGCTTCAGAACTATTCCAGAGATTCGACAGGCAAGAGACCGCTCCATTCACACCATCAAGAGAACAGGCTCTGCTAACGGTATACTACACCTTCCACATCGCTGGCAACGGGTTCTACACAACGCTGGTGACTACTTTGAAGGACAGTAACAGGTGTAAACATATAACGCTTTTGTATCGGTTGTGAATTAATAGTTGCCGCTATTTAAGTTCCAACATCTCAAAACCAAAGAATGGAACCACCGCATGACATTCGTCTTCACCTCTCTGTAGATTCTCAAAATGCTTCCTGGAGGACATGAACTTTCTGGAGTCCAAGGAAAATAGAAATCGCTGGGAGAAAGATGACGACATTAAGCTGGATTATCAAACAGCTCGGAGTCGATCTTCTGCAAAATACATGCTATACGCCAAGCCGAACGGGGGCGAACTTTGTCATAGAGCGGCCCCACCACCTGCAATGAGCATTCCACGCGTCTTTCTGTAAAAGGCATGTCCCAGTTCCGGCGTTGTTTCACACTAACGCCCAGTCACTAGACAACGACTAATAGCTGAAAATTACTGTGTCCTCGGAGTCTTTCGCGACGGCATTCTTCCACAAATTATTCTCGATTTACAAGCCACGTCATGTCAGATAAAATCCTCGAGCTCTCGATGGCAAGCTCCGCCATCGTCATCAGGAGTAAAATCACTGACTGCCAGTGTTGGTAAGGCGTCCTGCTTATATAGCTGCTGTGCCTGCGCGGGAGGACAGCGCGGGCCGATGGACCGCTGTACCGCGTGAAGTCACGTGGAGCGTGCCGCCGGCGCCACATTTGCATCTGGCGCTTTCGCTTTCAAAGCGCGAGACCTCTGTCTTGGCCCTACGTCCAGGGCCCACCCCCACGCCCTGCTGAGTGTATACCACTGGTTACCTTTTAATCTAATTTTAGCTGCCTCTTTTATAACGCAATCCCAGTAATTTGATGTTTGGACCATAATTTTCTTGTTTTCTACATCTACATGGGATACTCTGCAAATCACATTTAAGTGCCTGGCTGAGGGTTCATCGAACCACCGTTATACTATTTTATCTCCCATTCCATTCTCGAATAGCGCGCGGGAAGAATGAACACCTGTATCTCTCCGTTAGAGCTCTGATTTCTCGTATTTTATTCTGATGATCATTTCTACCTATGTAAGTGGGAGTCAACAATATATTTTCGCATTCGGAGGAGAATGTTGGTGATTGGAGTTTCGTAAGTAGCCCACGCCGCAGCGATAAGCGCCGTTGTTTTAATGATTCCCATCCCAGATCCTGTATCATTTCCGTAACGCTGTCTCCCCAGTATCGTGACAATACGAAACGAGCTGCCCTTCTTGAGACTCTTTCGACGTCCTCCGTCAGACCCACCTGATAAGGATCCCACACTGGGCAGCAATACTCCAAAAAAAGTACGGACAAGCGTAGTGTATGCAGCCTCTTTAGTAGTTCTGTTGCATCTTTTAAGGGTTCTGCCAATAACACTCAGTTTTGGTTCGCCTTTCCCACGACATTATCTACGTGTTCTTTCCAGTTTAAGTCTGAAGTAATAGTAGGTCCTAGGTATTTTGTGGAGTTTACGGCCTTCACTTTTGATTGATTTATCTTGTAAACAAAGTTTAACGGATTTCTTTTCGCACTCATGTGGACGACTTCACACTTCTCATTATTTAGAGTCAACTGCCAATTTTTACACCATACTGATATCTTATTCAAATCGTTCTGCAGTTGGTTTTGATCTTCAGATGATTTTACTAGACGGTAAATGACGCCGTCTGCAAAAAACCTAAGAAAGCTACTTACATTTTCCCCTAAATCGTTTATGTAAATAAGGAACAGCATAGGACCAATAACACTACCCTGTGGAACGCCCTATATCACCTCTGTTTCAGTCGATGCCTTACCATCGATTACTACGAACTCTGTCCTCTCTGAGAGGGAATCCCCTATCCAGTCGCAAATTTGGGGCGATATACCGTAACCATGCATTTGATTAACAGCTGTTTGCGAGGTACGGTGTCAAAAGCCTTCTGGAAATCAAGGAATACCGAATCAATTTGCGAACTCTTGTCGATAGCACACAAATAGTATTTTATGTCCATTTGTTTGGCAAAGTTCTGCTACGGCTGACTTCTCAAGCTCTCTTTGTTTTATGTGCCGAGTGTGTTCTGCACAACATTCTGCAACAGTTTGTCCAATGTAAATACTTCCGCACTCATAGGGGACGCCATATACACCCGGAAAACGCAGAACTGTACTGTCGTTAATGGGATGTAACATGTCTCTGATCTTGGAGGCGAGCCGGAAAACTGGTCTCAGTCCATGTCTCTTCAGGAGACGTCCAATCTTGCTGGTCGTTGATCCACAGAATGGGAGGAATGCTGCTGGCTTGGTCTCGTCCGTTGATTAACGA
The DNA here is from genome assembly GCA_026315105.1 of Locusta migratoria. Taxonomy (NCBI): domain Eukaryota; kingdom Metazoa; phylum Arthropoda; class Insecta; order Orthoptera; family Acrididae; genus Locusta; species Locusta migratoria. The sequence goes on from CM048748.1 coordinate 409,467,744, forward strand.
GTTTCCTTACGTTGGTGGCAACGGGAAGCTTTAGAAATTTCACCTTCACTGTAACCGTTTTCCGTGAAAACACGCTTCAAATATTTGAATTCAGACTCCAAATGGTCGTCGTCAGAAACAACCTTTGCCCTGTGTACTAGCATGTTCAGGAAAGCTTTTTTGTGTACAGGATGATGGAAGCTGTTGCCGTTTCAGTAACGATCAGTGTGTGTAGATTTCCTATACACTTAATGAACAAGCCGGCCTCCTCCATTTCGCTCGACCAAAACATCCAAGAATGGGAGCTTACCATCATAATCCATCTCTACAGTAAATTTTATGTTGGGATGGACACCGTTCATGTGGTCTACGAACTGCTGCAGTGTATCCTTGCCATGAGGCCATATCATAAAAGTGTTGTCAACTTAGTTTATGAAGTAGGGTGGACGCAACCGCTCTGAGTTAAATGCTTTTACTTCAAAATGCTCCATAAAGAATTTGCCACAGCCGGAAACAGTGGAGATCCCATTGCTGTGTCATACGTCATCTCATAAAATTCGTTGCGGTACTGGAAGTATGTTGTCCTTAAAGTATGACGGAACAGCTTGACGATCTCAGGTGAAAATTGTCATGACATCATCAACAAATACATACAAATATGTGTGTATTTACAGCTTATTCTGCTGAAAGTAAGTAGAATACGAACATAATAATACATTTCTATTGTGTGTGTGTTTTTTTTTAATATGATAGGCTTTTTTTTTTTTTTTTACATTGTTTGAATTCGGTGCGGAGTCTAATGATTCACACATTTTTACCCCTCACTCGAGTTTCTTAAACATGCATACTCTGTTGAGTGTGATCACTTCAGCTTAAAAAGCCAATGTTTTGATGATTCTTGCCGTTTGTGGTTCAGCTGTATCAACAATTGTGGAATTCGTTTCTTCTCTGTTGGAAAACAGTTTGATTGCTTTTGTCATTTTATTGCCACGTTTGTTACGTTTTCCGTTCAGCTACAGCTGTGGTGGCTGATTTGGTACCTAAATACTATAGTTATTGCATTCTATATATGTTTCCTACGTATCACCCTCACCGATTTTACTAGAATTGTAGTGAAGAAATCTTAATGTTCCTGTGTAGAAAAGCGACGTCTCTCTGCTAAAGGACAGGTCTTCTGGTGCTGTCGAGCTGTTCTTTTTATTTTTAAAATGAAATTATTTGGTATAAGCCTATAGGTTAAAGATAATTGTAATGAACCGTTTCGTACCTTGTCAGGGATATTAGGAATCCTAAGAAAGACAAATGTGGAGCTAGTTTTAAATTATTAGCTATTTATATGGCTCTAAATACGTTTCCTAATGTAAAAAGTATGTTACAATCAATATAACCGATACTATTTGCACTCATCCAATATCGTATTCTGAAACGTAGCTTGCCGGCCGCTTGGAGCGCTGCTGTCGCAGCGTATAACTAAACTCTATGCGAGTATTGCGAGAGGGTTCATCCTTTTTTTTTTTTTTTTCTTTTTTCTTTTTCAGTGGCTATTGGTTTTTAGTATATGATAAAAACGTTTGAGAATAAAAGTCACATCATTCTCGAAATATATCAACCAATTAATCATCATATTAATTTGCGATACTTCTTACTCACCAGTGGCAATGTGGTCAACATTAGGTATATTACAGTCCTGGCCATTAAAATTGCTACACCACGAAGATTCACACAAGGTTGGCGCCGGTGGCGACACCTACAACGTGCTGACATGAGGAAATTTTCCAACTGATTTCTTATACACAAACAGCAGTTGACCAGCGTTGCCTGGTGAAACGTCGTTATGATGCCTCGTGTAAGGAGGTCAAATGCGTACCATCACATTTCCGTCTTTGATAAAGGTTGGATTGTAGCCTATCGCGATTGAGGTTTATTGAATCGCGACATTGCTGCTCGCGTTGGGCGCGATCCAACGACTGTTTGCATAATTTGGAATCGGTGGGTTCAGGAGGGCAATACGGAACTCCGTGTGGATCCCAAAGGCCTCGTATCACTAGCAGTCGGGATGACAGGCATCTGCCGGCCGCCGGTTGCCGAGGGGACTGAGGCGCTTCAGTCACGGTCTGCACGGCCACTACGGTCGGGGGTTCGTATCCCCCCTCGGGCATGGATATTTGTGCCGTCCTAGTTCGTAAGTAGTTCATAAGTAGTTTGTAAGTTTAGGGACTGATAACCCCATAGTTGAGTCCCATAGACTTTACAAACATTTGAACATTTTTTGACAGGCATCTTATCCGCATGGCTGTAGCGGATCGTGCAGCCATGTCTCGATCCCTGAGTCAACAGACGGGGACGTTTACAAGGCAACAACCAACCGTACGAACAGTTCGAAGACGTTTGCAGCAGCATGGACTATCAGCTCGAAGACCATGGTTGCGGTTACCCTTGACGCTGCATCACAGACAGGAGCGCCTGCGATGGTGTACACAACGACGAACCTGGGTGCACGGATGGCAAAACGTCTTTTTTTTCGGATGAATCTAGGTTCTGTTTACAGCATAATGATGGTCGCATCCGTGTTTGGTGACATCTTGGTGAACGCATGTTGGAAGCGTGTATTCGTCATCGCCATACTGGCGTATTACCCGGCGTGATGGTATGGGGTGCCATTGGTTACACGTCTGGGTCACATCTTGTTCGCATCGACGACACTTTGAACAGTGGCCGTTACATTTCAGATGTGTTACGAGACGTGGCTCTACCCTTCTTTCTATCCCTGCGAAACCCTATATTTCAGCAGGATAATGCACGACCGCATGTTGCAGGTCCTGTACGGGCCTTTCTGGATACGGAAAATGTTCGGCTGCTGCCCTATCCAGCACATTCTCCAGATCTCTCACCAATTGAAAACGTCTGGTCAATGGTGGCCGAGCAACTGGCTCGTCATAATATGCCAGTCACTACACCTGATGAACTGTGATATCGTGTAGAGGCTGCAAGGGCATCTGTACCTCTACACGCCATCCAAGCCGTGTTTGACTCAGTGCCCAGGCGTATCAAGTCCGTTATTACGGCCAGAGGTTGTTCTTCTGGGTACTGATTTATCAGGATCTATGCATCCAAATTGCGTGAAAATGTAATCAAATGTCAGTTCTAGTATAATATATTTGCCCAATGAATACCCGTATATCATCTGCATTTCTTCTTGGTGTAGCAATTTTAAAGGCCAGTAGTGTATTTAATTGTTTATTTTACAGCTTATTGCATACAATTCTGAATATTCTCACAGATTGCTCCAACGTCCGGGATCGTCTACATTACCGAAATCGCGCTCGTGGTCGGTTCCGCGATTACTGTCACGTTCGCACAAAGGAGAAAGATTGATGGCGCCTCCTGACTCGCTTGTGCGTTACCCTGTGGAGAGCGATGATTTACTGAGCCACGTCGTTACGGGCGATGAGACGTGGGTTCGCGGTTGCTCACTTGCAACAAAGAGCCGGCAGCGCGGGAGGTCACGGCCACTAGTCCATTCGACTGTGAAGGCGTTGAGTACGCAGGGGGCAAGGCAAAGGGCACGCAGTCATTAATTTCGGTACGTACTTGCAATACTGACATTCCTGTGCTACGAAATAAAAAGCATAGCGGTTGTGGAGAACTAACAGACGTTCCTGCTTCTACGGCAGTGGTAAATTTCTAGACGGCGCGTGCGATGCAAGACTGTCTCCAACTTTTTGGATGGCAGGTGCGGAAGCATCCATCGTGCAGTCCAGATCTTGCACCATCATTACGGTCATTTAAACGGATATCTTGGGGGAGAGAGGGAAAGAGATTTTTTCCAACGGTGAGTACATTCACAAAGTGTTTCTCGAATAGTCTTCTGAGCAAGGCGATGATTTCTTTCGAGAAAGTGGTTGGCAGGACGTTTCTACTGCAGTCTAGAGACCTTTGGTGGCAAGCTTGAGAAACAGGGGCAGGTATTCACGGCACATCGACCTGTAGTAATTCAGCAGACGTTGAGCGGCCTGCGATAATACATGAAAGTGACAAATGATTTGCAATTATATATACTAGCTGAAAACTCGGCGTTACCCGCGAATCTATTTATTTATTTATTTATTCAAGCTTTGACTTAGAAATTCTTCTATTCCTTCTCTCTCTCTGTCCATCTCCTTGTTCCTAAAAATATGTTTTACTTATGGGAGGATAAATAAGAAATAAAGCTGTCTTGTAAAACGTACAGAATTATAAGTGCAGTAACCAAACACAGAAATATAGTAATCAAAATACAAATGATACGTAACACTCAGAGATTCATTTAATTCGCAATTTCACTGTAAACAATATTTGTTGTGACTTGTCCAGGATCTAATATGAATAAATTCTTTAGTGAGATCCCTAAGCAAGCGATTTAAAATGTCCGTGCGAGAAACATGGAAATGTGGGATCCACTCCTCAGTATTTAATAGATTGTCCTGTAATTTATCAATCGTAATAGAAGATGCAACTCTCACTGGAAACTAGAGTCTCTTGAAGCTAAAAGGTAGATCTGTTGGAAATAATGGTTATTCGTTGGATGTACACTGTTTCATTATCTTCCTTTTCGTGCAGTTCTATTGAAGTCTATTGCTTTCGCCTGCAGCCGAGTCCGCTTCCCAGTCGAAAGTTGGTTCAAATTTGTCGCCAGCACTGTCAACGTATACGAATTTCCTTAAAGTGCCTGGAGTACAGAAGTGTCTTCGTAGTAAATACGTAAATACATATTATATATTTATTGAATTACATTTGGTTAACTTGCATAATTTTCAGGTATCACTTGTATAAGTGCTTCACGTCTGTAAAATCGGTTGCAAATATAGTTAGTAAGAAAGAAGTAATTGATTGAAACCTGATGCGTGATGGGGCGGTTTTCCATGAACTACGTGTCCTACTGCGATATAATTTCTAACGCACATTCAGATGTATGTGTGTATACTGTTTATAAAATTTTCTGTGGGTACAATATGTAGTTTAGAAATTATAAATTGCAATGTCATACCGAATGCCGTGGTTTTACTTCATGAACAGCGGAAAAATGGTAAGCGTAAAACCTTTTTCCTTTCATCATTTTGCTATGGTTGTCAGCGAGAAAAAGTTTAATAAAGGATTGAAATTACGATTAAAGTTTGTTGCACGTCGCTAAGTACTCTCATTCTTATGTATTTATAAAATCTTGTCGCATTATGTGGCAGTTTCTAGCAACTTCTAGATCTACATGGGATAGTCTACAAATCTCATTTAAGTGCCTGGCAGAGGGTTCATCGAACATCTATTGTTTATAACGTACCGCCTGAACCATGTATCGTATGTGGTTCTTACCTTTACAGCATGTGGTACCTCACTGTAAGGAATGTGTATACCAAATTTGATTGAAATCAGTTCATCATTTTAGGGGGAAATGTACAACATTGTCGCGTGATTCAGCAGTTTTTTGGCATATCATTGTTTATGTCGTCCTATCTCCTGAACTATCTGTTGTACGCGATTCTTACACTTACGGGGACCGTCCTCCTGCATTCAAGCTTACGTGTGCAAAATTTCATAAAGATTGGAACAAAATTATAGTTTTGTATACAATACGTACACACAAACTCGAGGGCACTTTGCTCTATATTGCCGGGAGATCCTATGTTAACCGACTGCCGGCGTGGCGCAAGAGATAGCGTCACCGATTCAATCCCGTCCACCTGCAAAATTTATTTCTTTGAAATTATCATTTCCAGAATATTCTACGTGTTTCTTATGTTCACTTGTAATTTCTACTTGTTTTTTATGTTAACTACCCTTCTATTTTCTGGTACACTTTGTCTGTGTATAAAAAGCAGAGCACTCTGCCCGAGAGGCAGTCAGTGCTGCGTTCCCAATAAACATGCTTTCAGTATAAGTGCTGCGTTCAGATGACAAACCTGCCTTCGAAGTCAAGCCTGTTTCCATTTCAACGCGACAATATATGTGGTGTTGGCAAGAACAGTCCCCCCTTTCCCCCCCCTCCGCCCACACACACACACACACACACACACACACACACACACACAGATACATATATATATATATACTACTCAAAACAATTAAGTGAGATATGATATACAAAATACATATGGTAACGTATTTTATTCAGATATTGATTACAATTGTAACTTGTGTGATACAGTACGATATTTTGCTGTCTCAACTCTTGTGTAAATATCAAATAATCAATCTCCAGAGACATATTTTGTGGTTTACTTGCGCTTTACATGGCGTATAGTTAGAACGAGGTTCTATGGGGCTACCATAACAGTGAAAAAGTCGTTCTCGTTGCCGTCTAATATGGCTTGTAATGACCTCGGACGACAAGTACTCTCGCAGAGCAGCGTGGCATGGACAGTATCAGGTTATCGGTCAGCTCTTGGGGAATATTTCGTCATTCTCCCTTGAGTGCAATATCACCTCTGAAAGCGTTGTGGGAGACGCTGGTCTGGCTGCAACTCGTCTGACAAGTGCATCCCAGACAGGCTCAATCGTGTTTAAGTCCGGTGAACAAGCGGGCCACTCCATTCATTAAATTGGTTGGTTAGTGTGACTTTTGAAGGGTCTAAACTGCAATGGTCATCGGTCCCTAATTCGTTCAATTCCAAGAGCTTCCAGCATGTTGTCCCCCAGTGCAGCTCTGTGCAAACGAGCGTTATCGTCCACCAGAAGGAACCCATCTACTATTCCACCAGCCTAGGGCACAACAAAAGGTCAAAGGATGTCGCCTAGATACCTTTCAACAGTGAAAGCGCCATTCTGAACTTCATATAGGTCAATACGTCTGCCGATACTGACTCCTGCCCGCACCATTCGTCCACCACCATGATATGGCGATGTTTCCTGCACATAAGCAGGATTGTTCCGAGTTTCACGTTCTCTTCAGATGAGGCAACGACAATTGTCCGCCTGACTACAAATTCTTGACTCATCTGTGAACGGAACCCAGCGCCATTCGTTACGGCTCCAATCCTGATGTTCCTCGGCCCAATTTCTGCGGATTAAACGGTGTCGTGGTTTTATGGAACACACACCATAGGCCTCTGTAGCCTAGCGGCCCCTTTCCCGACAGCGATTTCCAACTGTGTTGATATCGGGCGTCTTCTTGCTGCCTCGATGGTACGTTGCAGCTGAGTTGCTATCAGCTGTTAACCGGAGACACCGGTAATCTCTTGCTGATGTTACTCGTGGACGACCATGGCCTATCGCCTGTGTTATTCAAGGATTTCTACCAGGCCTTGTTCTTCTACCTTCTGCGGCCTTCAATACTGTGTCTCTCAAAGCTACCCACACTTCTTCTACTTAATTACTTTCCCGCATTTCGGCCAATCGTTGCCTAATGTTCCCTCTGAAACTCTCGTTAATCTCTGGTTGCTTCAATTTATCCAGGTTCCATCTCCTAACTTTTCAACCTTTCTGCTGTTTGTTTTTCAGCTTTTGACTACTGTTCATAACCAATACAAGTACATTATGGCAGTCTATATCTGTCCCTGGATAAGACTTACAGTTTTAAACCTTATTAAAACATTATAAAATCATTAAGAAATCAAATTCCAATTGCTGCATTAAATACAAGTATTATTTACTATTATAGGACCTATTTCAGTTTTAGCGCCATCTTCAGGTAATCTGTGGAAATGTGACATTATCAAAATACATCGAATTTTATTTTTACCGTAATTGTAACTTCTGTTACTAAATATACACACTTCAAATGGTCGTGACATCCACATACATCATTTGTTTGCTTACTGTCAATTTATTTATTGCTTCATAAATTTTATTAAAGCAATATTTATCAGAATGTTTGACGGATTTCTTATTTATGTTTGACAGCTTCTTGAATAATCAGCGATGTAATATGGTTACATGCTGTATGTTTATTATTTAGATAATCTTTCCTATTTTGGAAGTTTGTTGAATGTATGATCTTTGCATGTCTCGGAAAATTTAGTGATCGTAGTTAGCCGAATCGTTATTGATATGTCTGATCTTTGTATCGTAAATTTCAGTTATCTTTGCCACTGATTTTTGATTGGTCTAGAATGTATGAGGTTCCAGTACTTTGTAGCCATGTTTTAGTGGCCGATATTAATTAAGCTTTCTATGTATTTTTTGTGTTTTAAATCAAATTGTTCATTTAGTACTTCAGAGAGGTGGTGTGGTGCTTGTAAATATATTTTGATTTCCTCCAGAATAATCATGAGTTGTCTTTTAGGTATTATATATAAAATTTCGAACGCCTGTTCTTTATTGCTGCGTGCTTCTCTGTTTTTAAGTGTGTGTAAAACGTAGATGGGTTATTTTTGCTTTGTCTAGTGTGCTTCCGGTATCTGTCTGTCTGGCCTATATAAAACTTAATACAGGTGCTGCATGTAATTTTGTATATTCCAGGGTTCTAGAAAAATAGGAAATATGTTTTACCTGATTTTAATTGCGACGAAAGGTTATGTTGTGTCTGATAAGCAAATATTATGCTTGTATTTTTTTAGTAATGCATTAATTTGGTTCGAAATATTTCCTAAAAATGTGTTGTTTTCTTTTCCCTTATCAGTGTTATTGCTTTTCGTATATGGTTTTTTGTTGGTGTGGAATGTTTGTTGTATATTTGAGTGATGATGTTTGGTTCACCGTCGTTTTTCTGTGCTACATATTCTAGGATTATGATTTCTTTTTGTATTGAGTCGTGTTCTAACGGCAGGTTTGTCAGTCTGTTTATTATGGTGTTGAAGTAGGCATATTTGTGTGCTTTTGGGTGGAATGAAGTTGCATTGATAATAATATCTGTAGGAGAAGGTTTTCGGTAGATTACGAATTTGTGTTTGTTGTCAAAGTTTTTAATTGTGAGATCTAGAAAGTTTATTGTTTCGTTGTTTTCAGGCTGTATTGCGAATTTCGTTTTTGGAGGGAATGCATTTAATGTTTAATGTAAAATAAATGTTTATAGATAAAACAGAGTGTCAGTATGTTGTGTGTTTCTTTGTGTATACCTGTTGCATATAAATCTATAGTTTTGTTCCAATGTTTATGAAATTTTGCACACGTAAGCTTCAACATGAGGACGGTCGTCATAAGTGTAAGGATCATGTACAAGACATAGTCCACGAAATATGACGTCATAAACAAAGAGAAGCCAGAAAAACTGCTGCATTACGTGATAATTTTGCACATTTCATTCTAAAACACTGGACCGATTTCAACCAAATTTGGTACACATATTCCTTACCGTGAGGTACTATTTCCGTAATGGTAAGAACCATATACGACACATGGTTCAGGAGATATAACGTTAAAACAATAGGAGTTGCAAGAAACTGCCACATAATCGACGAGACTTTATAAATACGCTACATTAGAACGAGGTTAACGACTTGCAACAAACTTAAAACATAGTTTCAAACCTTTATTCAACTATTTCTCGCTGACAACCACAGCAGAGTTATGAAAGGTAAAAAGTTCCTCGCTTACTACTTTTCCGCTGTTAATGGACTAAAACTACGGCATTCGGTATGACGTTACAATTTATAATTTCTACTGTACAAATTGTAGCCGCAGGAAATTTTAGAGATAATATACACACATATAGCTGAACGTATCTTCGAAATTGTATCACAGTACGACATGTAGTTCATGAGATATGAGCACAAAACAGTAATGTTCATGGAAAACCGACTCATCACGCATCGAGTTTTAATCTATTACTTCTTTACTACTAATTGTATTCCCAAGAGATTTTACGGACATACAGTCCTTATTCAAATGTATATGTTCCTGAAAAATTATGCAGTTGTACAACATATAATTAAAAAAACCGTAAGATCTTACGAATTTGATATGACATTTGCATTTTGCCTACTATCTTTCTTTGTTTGTACATTACTCGAGATAGACTTATTTCCTATGTATCCTCTGATAAATATAGCATGATTTTAGAAGAAAAAAAGGAGATGAACGGAGAGAGAAGGGATAGGAGAATTATTAACTCAAGTTAGGAATCAATAAAGAAATACCCGGGCAACGCCGGGTTTTCAGCTAGTATTGTCATAAAATCAATGTGGTTGGTGTCAGTGCCTGCTTCTTAAGTCCCTCGTTTAAATGGACTGGCGGTGCGCCGTGTCGGCTGTGCAGTGTGACAGCGGTCGCTGACTGCGGTGTGCCGCGGTGTCGTCAGCCGTGAGTCAGCGGTCCGCCTGACGCGTCACTCTGCACTGTGCGCTGTGCAGTGTGCGGCCTGCGGCCAGCGCCAGCTCTTCCGCAGAAACGCCCACGCCCGTCCAGCGACGTGCGGCCACCTGTTGCCGCTGGCTGGCTAGCACGGCGCTAAGTGCAAGTGGCGACCGCAGCGGCGTCACTGCTAAGCCAGCACCAGCCGGCCGCGACCGGCATACCGAAGTCGCCGTCCATCGCGTCACCTCTGATGTCCTGTAACATACAACAATACACGCATGGAACCTGTCAACGTTTTCAGCTTTTTGGTTTACAAGGAGAGGATCTGACAAGTGGATCACAGATTGTGATCGAATATTGCATGAATGTGCCGGCCGCGGTGGCCGCGGGGACTGAGGCGCTTCAGTCACGGTCTGCACGGCCACTACGGTCGGGGGTTCGAATCCCCCCTCGGGCATGGATATTTGTGCCGTCCTTAGTATAAGGTAGTTGATCAGCAGTTTGTAAGTTTAGGGACTGATGACACCGTAGTTAAGTTCCATAAGCTATACAAACATTTAAACATTTTTTTTACATGAATGTTCTATATTGAATATAAAGGCACACCTGTTTTGTGTGATAAATACATCTGTTTTGGTTGTTCTTATGATAAGTTTCATCCTACTGGCTGTGAGAACGCTGACGAATAGACGGCCAGTAACTGGAATTACGTAAAAATATACTTTAGAAGATTTTTTTTATTATATTTTATTTCTCATTTTAATTGTTTTTCCCTGTTTATCACAAATATAACAGCTGTAAACAGATAATACACTAAATTGAATATTAATCACACTTTCCGGTGCTCTAGCTAATGAAATTTCGAAACATGGCAAGAAAAGGTTTGAGAGTCCAAGCCATGGACCGCCTTCTTTCTCTCTCTCTCTCTCTCCTTTCTCTCTCGCTCTCTCTCTCTCTCTCTCTCTCTCTCTTTTTTTTTTTTTTTTTTTTTTTTTTCCTTTCGTCTTGTAATTCGAACGATCGATCGTTTGAGAAAATGTTCGCCGGCCGCGGTGGCCGAGGGCACTGAGGCATTCCATTCACGGTCTGCACGGCCACTACGATAGGGGGTTCGAATCCCCACCTCGGGCATGGATATTTGTGCCGTCCTTAGTCTTAGCTAGTTCATAAGTAGTTTGTAAGTTTAGGGACTGATGACCCCGTAGTTAAGTACCATAAGCAATACAAACATTTGAGAAAATGTTCAAATGTTTGTAAATATAAGGGAGTTAACAGCTGCGGTTATCCACCGAACAGAGCGGCCGCATTGTGCAAAATGATGGGCGGATTTCGCAAAAAGTGTTGCCCCTTCTTTCGCAAAGCTGGTCGCCGGTGATGCTCCAGAAAGGAACTTAATACTGCGCATTGACCTTCCCGGTGCATGACTGCCACAGACTGCCGACCGTCGTCCAAGGCTTTTACCCAACGTGTCACTATTCTGTTCAAATATTCTAATGTTTGTAAATCCAAGCGACTTAACTACGGTCGTTATTAGTCCCTAAGTTTACAAACTACTTACACTAACTTAAAGTAACTTATGCTAACGACAACACACACACACCCATGCCCGAGGGAGGACTCGAATCTCCTGACGACGAACGGCCGCGCGCACCGCAGCACGGCGCTTTAGTGCGCACGGATATTCTGCCACGGCACTGTTCTGTACGGCAATGCCGATTGCCCGCACGCCTCTTGAAGACTTTGATGACACTGTTGTGCTGCACGACCTCTGGCGCATTCAGTCTTGATCTCGGTTGTTCCTGTTTCGAAAACGTAGAGACACCGTTACGTTAGGCCGCTCGCTCACAAGTGACGGTGTTTCCCTCGATTGCGCGTACACCGGAGGTAAAGCCGGTATGAGTTATCAGCGACAATAGTCTATTCCATTGCACAGTGTCTTCACAGCAGTGTTGCTACTATTTAGGTTCCAACTTCCGTACAAACATATTGTTAACAACCACTACCAAACTGGCAATGGGCCCACACACACGGCAAGAAGGTTTAGGTGTTTAGTAGTATACCAGAAAATCTACCCTGCAAAATCGTCATGTGTCAACTTAAAGGTACATTTATGTAAGCTCTAAAGCTGGGAGTGAAGATCAGATTAACAGCTCCAACACAGTTGAAGTAATTGATAGATGTTTCGGTATAAGAATCGAAAACGTTCTACTGGAAACTATGAAGACAGTTTAAGAATATGTACCTCGAGGAGTTGGAGCTGTTCTCAAACCCAGTGGTGGGAAAACTCCTTACTAATAAATAAATAAATAAATATGTCTATGTAATGTGTTCATATTAATTCATCCAACCCCCTGTCTTTCCAATTTTGTCTACCCGAGCGCCAGCTTATAGCACCGTCCTTTACAGAACACTGCAAAGGCGTCGGATTGATTATTTGACTAATAGCTTGACCGAGATCGAGTTTTTATTGTTGATTTATGCAGTCGGACTCGAAATTACATCTACATCTACATGGGACACTCTGCAAATCACATTTAAGTGCCTGACAGAGGGTTCATCGAATCAGCTTTATACTATTCATCTCCCATTCCATTCTCGAATAGCGCGCGGAAAGAACCGTTCGAGCTCTGATTTCTCGTATTTTATTCTGATGATCATTTCTATCTATGTAAGTGCGAGTCAACAATATATTTTCGCATTCGGAGGAGAATGTTGGCGATTGTAGTTTCGTAAGTAGCCCACGCCACAGCGATAAGCGCCGTTGTTGTAATGATTCCCATCCCAGATCCTGTATCATTTCCGTAACGCTGTCTCCCCTGTATCGTCACAATACAAAACGAACTGCCCTTCTTTGGACTCTTTCGATTTCCTCCGTCAAACCCACCTGATAAGGATCCCACACTGGGCAGCAATACTCCAAAAAAGGACGAACAAGCGTAGTGTATGCAGTTTATTTAGTACTTCTGTTGCATCTTTTAAGGGTTCTACCGATGGAACGCAGTCTCTGGTTCGCCTTTCCCACGTACATAACAAAATAGAATACAAATTGTTTATGTTAGGTCACACAAATCTGTAGTAAGAAACCATTTCAGAATGTTAAAATTGCGGTAGCGTATAACATTCGAACATAGTTTTAATGAGCAAAGAAATTGCAATAATAGAATTCAAAACTTTAATTATTCTTCCATTGTCTGCATAACTATGTTTTGGCAAAACTTGAACCTAATTTTACCTGTGATATTGGTAATACACTTTAGACTGGGACACTAATTAATCATAATATCACTCTCTCATCCTAAAAGTCACAAAAATATCATATATGAGCCTGAAGAATGCAACGGTTATGATAATCAAAGAAACAAATCTGGAGCCCTACCTCGCTTCCATAAATGTCCCTCAAACAAAAGTATGTGTGAGTGATTCTACATTTCCCACATATTCAAATAGCGCAACATTAAACAAAAATAACTAGTCACTTATGTAGAATGTTTTAAACTAATACTGTCAGAGGTACTATCAGAGGTACTGTCAGAGGTACTGTCATTTATTTAGCTCGTTAATTTCTCTGGAAAATGCCATTCTGTTACAACATTAAGCAACAGACAAAACTCGTGACTCAGCTATAAGCAGCGTCGAATCCAAGATTTTGGTCTGGTGAAGGCTGGGCTAATAAAAACGTTGTCACCATGGCGACTACAAATTTCCTAGAGAAAAAAAGGTGTATTCTTAATCTACTATTACGCCAAGTAATATTTCCGAGACAGTTAAGACTATACACTCAGCATCTTTCTCTCACTCTTTGTTTTTGTGTATGTATTTACTTATATGTTTATTTATTTATTTATTTTGAAATTAAAGAGACACATGTGCAGTTCCGGAGGAGTTGGCAGTCCTATAGACTCTCGCCACTGTCTACATTTAATCTTCAACTATTTATTTAAACTAACCCTAATTTCCAACAGTCTCTTAAAAAATCTGGTATTAAGAGTTTCCTCCGTTCTCCTTTCCCTGAAATAGTAATAAAGAGTTTCAGAGATGCGTTGCAAACGTACCAAGCTAAATCTCGCTAATGAAATTAAAACAAATAATGACAGTCGCCACGGAATAAAAGCACTTCATGTGGTGGTGCTGAAAATCTTTTCATCATGCTGCAAATGGAGGGTGTTCATGCCCAATATTGAATTCCGTCTTGTAACGTACCGACTAGGGCAACCTATAAGTGTAGGTCCAGATACCCATTCTCTAGCTTATTTTCTGCTCCCTAATTCATTAGTCAAGAACCAGATACCCTCTCCTCTAAAATATAAAATCCGCTATTTCATACCTTCTTCTCGACTATCTTTCTGTCACACCGTATTTATAGCTTGACCTAATGAACTATCTGTAATTTTCATATATTTCATTTGTTTACTGGCTTAAATAAAAAATTGCATTCATACTAAATCATTAATTTCATGTAAATCAATTCAATAATGAATTTTATTGAAACCATGTCCCAAAAAGTTCGTTTGTACATCATTGCAGAGGCAATAATTAAAAACGTGTAAATTGTTTATTTCCAAAGAAATTAGCGGAATATGCAAATGTAAATTGTATGAGGAATAATTCTGTAATCTTTCTGTACCGTTTCCATAATGAGTAGTAATTAATTCCATTAATAAAATGCTAGTTGCCCATATCATCAATCTACAATACGAAGACAACACTTAATTACGATTTTCATAATGTAATCCTATTTCCAAACGTATTTATTATCTGTTGATGCTGTATTTCAATAACACTATGTAACGTGTGTGTTTGCATTTCTGCAGCAACGTTAACTGACAAATTTTCAATTATTCAATTATTAAAAACAATACGATGTAACTATACTAATTGTCAAGGAGATATAAATATTTCATCTACCGCTATTGTAGTCGGGCAGTCAATCAATTTTGTCACGTCAGTCTTAGCAGTTGAGCCGTGCAGTGTCTCTGTTGTATACAGTGAAGCAGAATAAATATTAAGAATTCTTTTCATAATAGAAATGAGATTTTAATTCACCAAATTTGTAGGTATTCTACCACCCGCAAGGACATCGACAGAATGTTAGGCTCTGAAACTATTAAACGTGCAATAAAAACAGCAATTTCTCAACGTTTTTAAGATGAGACCTTTGTTGGACTGGTACTTAAGACCGATAACATCATTCTTCAGAAACGGATGACCAAATCATGTTTAACATAACTAGTATGAAGTTTACTGCAAGACGCTTTAAGTGACGCGTTGACTATCTCAGGGTCGCTTTGCATGCAGTTCAAATGCAAATTAATGACAGAACAACAATAGGCTGTTGACTTAGCTGTTCCAGCGAATAAAGGTTCCAGAAAAAAATATTATATGAACTTGTTGAGGAATTTGAAGCATAAGGAACTAAACTTTACAATCAGAGACATCTTAAAATTATACAGGGGAAGAAAAAAAATGTTCAAATGTTTGTTAAGCTTATGGGACTTAACTACGGGGTCATCAGTCCCTAAACTTACAAACTACTTATGAACTACTTACGAACTACTTACGAACTAGGA
Source organism: Locusta migratoria (assembly GCA_026315105.1). NCBI lineage: Eukaryota > Metazoa > Arthropoda > Insecta > Orthoptera > Acrididae > Locusta > Locusta migratoria. Next base: position 409,483,493 of record CM048748.1, read on the forward strand.
CGGCACAAATATCCATGCCCGAGGGGGGATTCGAACCCCCGACCGTAGTGGCCGTGCTGACCGTGACTGGAGCGCCTCAGTCACCTCGGCCACCGCGGCCGGCACAGGGGAAGAGCTCTTACCCTAAGCTACGACAGAAGGGGCTCTGGCCAAACAGGCGTCTGTCTACAAGAAGAGGTAAAAAAAAAAGGCCTTACTTTGTTTCAACAAGTGAACGCCTTTCACTTCTGCATCCAGAACCTCCAAAGAAAATAATATATCGCTGGCATTTCCTTTTCCGTCTCTGACATTTCGTCTTTTACAATATGAACCTGACATACCGTATTTTAAGGACAATGAAATTTAGTGTGTGTGTTTTTTTTCCCATCTCCTATCTCCTACTAGACTACTCGACCGATTTCAAGCAAAAACCCTGCGGCGTAAGAAACACGCGGGGGCTTATAGTTGAGGAGATATGACGTCGTAAACAAGGAAATTCATTGAAAACTGCCCCACCCAGCGATAATGTAATTTACTATGTCTTTATTGCTAACTTTATTCGTAACACTTTTTTGAGGCAGTTTCTACTATACCACTCAGTGTACCTGTACAATTATTTTAGGGCACTTTGTTCAAGAGATATGACGTTATACACTACTGTCCATTAAAATTGCTACACCAAGAAGAAATGCAGATGATAAACGGGTATTCATTGGACAAATATATTATACTAGAACTGACATGTGATTAGATTTTCACGCAATTTGGGCGCATAGATCCTGAGAACCACCTATGGCCGTAATATCAGCCTTGATAAGCCTGGGCATTGAGTCAAACAGAGCTTGGATGGCGTGTACAGGTACAAATGCCCATGCAGCTTCAACACGAAACCACAGTTCATCAAGAGTAGTGACTGGCGTATTGTGACGAGCCAGTTGCTCGGCCACCATTGACCAGATGTTTTCAATTGGTGAGAGATCTGGAGAATGTGCTGGCCAGGGCAGCTGTCGAACATTTTCCGTATCCAGGAAGGCCCGTACAGGACCTGCAACATGCGGTCACGATCACTGTTCAAAGTGCCGTAGATGGGAATAAAAGATGATCGAAACTAACCAGTGGCACCCCATACCATCACGCCGGATGATACGCCAGTATAGCGATGATGAATCCACGCTTACAATGTGCGTTCACCGCGATGTCGCCAAACACGAATGCGACCATCATGGTGCTGTAAACAGCACCTGGTTTCATCCGAAAAAAAAATGACGTTTTGTTATTCGTGCACCCAGGTTCGTCGATGCGTACAGCATCGCAGGCGCCCCTGTCTGTGATGCAGCATCAAGGGAAACCGCAGCCATGGTCTCTGAGTTTAGTCCATGCTGCTGCAAACGTCGTCGAACTGTTCGTGCAGGTGGTTCTTGTGTTGCAAACGTCCTCGACTGTTGACTCAGGGATCGATTCGTGGCTGCACGATCCGTTACAGCCATGCGGATAAGATGCCTGTCATCTCGACTGCTAGTGATACGAGGCCGTTGGGATCCAACACGGCGTTCCGTATTGCCCTCCTGAACCCACCGATTCCATATTCTGCTAACAGTCATTGGATCGCGGCCAACGCGAGCAGCAATTTCGCGATACGATAAACGGCAATCGCGATAGGCTACAATCCGACCTTTATCAAAGTCGGAAACGTGATGGTACGCATTTCTCCTCCTTACAGGACGCATGACAACAACGTTTCACAACGTTTACACAAACAGCACGTTGCTGTTTGTATATGAGAAATCAGCACGTTGCAGGTATCGCCACCGGCGCCAAGCTAGTGTGAATGCTCTGAAAAGCTAATCATTTGCATATCACAGCATCTTCATGTCGGTTAAATTTCGCGTCTGTAGCACGTCATCTTCCTAGCAGTTTTAATGGCCAGGAGTGTAATTATGACGCTCGTAGTCGACAGGACCTTCTTGTTGGCTTCTGACTGAAGAGCATGAAAACTGGATTCGCTACAGGTACTACCATGCGCAAAAATATCCGAACGACCTGAATTGCGTTTCGCCTGATGTGCATGCAACCCAACTAACGTACGTGTCTTGCGGGTGCTCTGCTCGCTCCGCGGTATAGTCGCTCCACTATTCAAAATGGATCCACTACAGACAACTGCTCTTTGTGGCAATCATTCCAAATGTAAATTAACATCGCGATTTTGCAAATAAAAGGAAACACGTTAATAAGTTCTTAACGTTTATTAAATCCAATTTATTACAGTCTTATATAATAAACTCCGACACATAAAACATTAATTAATCTTTAAACAGCATTTAATATTGTTACAAACAACAGATTTTACTATAGTATCGGAAATCCTAAAGTCCTGTATAAATTCGAAGTACTTTTGTTCTCTAAATCGTTTTCTCACAATTGCGAAACGTCGTTCCACTGGCGAGCGGATTTTTATTAACCGATTGTTGAACTACCAGACAATAAAAACTCAATTAACAGCAGCAAACGTACTATGGAAACTTCAATATTAACTGCGTATCACCAACATTTTCTTCGTATTCATACTTGAACAAATATTTGTACACATCTTAGAAACTTGAATTGATATGACAAACTACCTTGTTCTGGAATCAAACCAACCACCTGCAGCCGTAGCTAACCAAGCAATGCATTCATGTCTTATAGATACTCGATTATGCCCAAGATTGTCACAGCTGACGAAGCATAAAGATGTGTGAAATATTGGAGATTTCCTCACAAATATCAGAACGCGCAAATCAAATCATATAAAATGCCAATTCTTAAAATATTTTTATTTATTTATTTATTTTTTACTGAACCAGGAACTTAATAATAAATCTCAAATGTTAACTCAACAGGAATGACGATGCGCGCGTGTCTGACTAGTAACAACGGCGCCTAACTTATAATAATAATAATAATAATAATAATAATAATAATAATAATAATAATTTCGTGTGGCTCAGAGTCCTGGTGCAAGTCATTCAACTGTGCACCACTTCAGAGACTTGCATGTCCCTAACCTGCCCCAATTAACCAACCGGGAAAGGCGACCTACAGTTTAACGTGGAATCCAAACCACGTGTAGTTTATGACGACTCCTCACATTGTTGAGATGTGAATGCTGGGTTAAAACACAGGTTGAAAAAATCGGTGATCTGACTAGGTTTCGAACCCGCGATCCTTCAATTACCATTAAAATGCTTTACCCCGAGACCACCGCAACACCCTGGTTCGCGTTGATAATGCACGAAGAGACATTCAAAATAATTTTTTACTAGTAGCCCAGTGTGCTCTATCTAGGGCGTCAAACGAAATTATGAATATTTTGTGCTGGACCTGGATTCGAATCCATATACGGGGCTTTCGTGGAGACCTAGAGGAGTCGGCAGTCTCGGAGAAAGCAACGAAATGATTAAACTATATGATTTCGAGAGGGTCGAGTGCGGCAAAAGAGGAGATCCGAATTAGAATCCCAAAATCGTGGTGTTAATTTACAACTAGAATGATTGCCATAAAGGGCAGTTGTCTGTAGTGGATCCATTTTGAATAGTCCAACGACTATACTGCGGAGCGAGCAGAGCACCCGCAAGACACGTAAGTCAGTTGGGTTGCATGCACATCAGGCGAAACGCAATTCAGGTCGTTCGGATATTTTTGCGCATGGTAGTACATGTGAAATGGAGACGGAGTGCGGCGATGGGACGCAACACATGGACTAACGTAAGAGTGGAACACAAACATATGCGGCCAAAACCGGGCAATGACGATAGTGACCAAGTAAATGTGCGCAGTCTGCCATCCGAAATTTTCTCATACAGACACTCGAGAACTTTTAGGACTTGATCCACGGACACATTACTGGTTAGAAGGGTTGGATCAGTAACAGTAATAAATTTATCCCCATCTACATCTACAAAACTACTCTGCGACTCACATTAAAGGTCATGGCAGAATGTGCATTAAACCGATTTTATATTTCTGTACCGTTTCATTCTCTAATAGGCCGCGGAAAAAGGAACCCTAAGTCTTTCCGTTTCGGAGCTGATTTTTCTTATTTTTATTTTGATGATCATATCTCCCTATGTAGGTGAATGCCAACAGAAGATGTTCGCATTCGGAAGAGATAGTTGGTGAAAGAAATATGGCAAATAGATCTCGTCGCAACGATTAACGACTTTGTTTTAATGAATTCCATTCCAACTATTACATCATTTCCATGACAATCTCTCCCCTATATCCCATTAAGACAAAACGAGCTGCCGTATCTCTGAACTTCCTCTAAATCGTCCGTCAGTACCACCTGGTGCAGATCCCACAATACGCAGAAATACTCCAAAATAGGACGCACACGTGTAGTGCAGGCAGTTTCTTTAGTATAACTGTTGCCTCTTCTAAGTATTCTGACAATAAAATGTAGTATTTTGTTCGTCTTCCCTACAATATTGTCTATGTATTCTTTCGAATTTAAGTTTTTCGTAATTCTAATTTCTAGGTATTTAGTTGAATTGACTGACTGTAGATTTGAGTGGCTTATCGTACATATAAAGTGTAGCACATCGTTTTAGTGCTCATATCGACGACTTCAAACTTTTAATTATTTAGGGTCAAATGCCAATTTTTGCACCATGCAGATATTGTATCTAAATAATTTTTTGCGAAATCCTTTAGTATTTTGTCCCTTTATTCTTAATCTTAGATTAGATTTTTAGCATAACTAGATTGTGATCAGTAGCTACCCACTCCTGCTTAGTCACTCTGCGCTTCATGTCAACGTATTTTTCAGACATCTGTACTCTCTATTGGCTGATTCAGTTGCTGCGTTTTTTTCCAATTTCTCCTTTCATCAACGAAGTGTAGTATCTCCTACGTTATACAAGGATTTTTACTAGGCCTTCTCCTTCTACCTATATGATCATCTGCGGCCTTCACTACTGTCTCTGTCAAAACTATTCTGCTTGTGGCGTACCAATTATTTCTTGGGAGGGGGAGGCAAGTAAACTCACTGACTTCGTCTTATTCAGTGGCTAACCTAGATAAAAAAAAAAAAAAAAAAAAAAAAAAAAAAAAAAAAAAAAAAAAAAAAAAAAAACGAGAGAGATGATAGAAAGAGAGAGGAGAGGAAAGAGTGATGACTCGTCTAGGACGTTGCGTTTGCGTGCTGTTTTTCCCTCGAACTAAAGTAAAACATTGTTATATGATAGTAGATATATATAAATAATAGCAACTTTTAAATCATTTTCTTGACAGAAGAAAAAGAAAAAACACGTTACTTCCCGAGAACTAAGGGGGCCACGGCGCTCTGTGCCGTCCTTTCGACACGGCCAGCCTTGAGCAAACCACCAGTCTCAACAACTCTGTTGCAAAGTGCCGGGCAGAATTTGTTACGTATGTCGTGGGTCCAGCTGGTCACCGTGCCCTGGGCACACACCACCTGTGATCTGTGGCTGTATCCGACAGCACCCCGCATCACAACCGAGCCAAGTGTCGTAGTACTAAAGCACTCGACTGACATTCGGAATGACGGTGGTTCATATCCACTTCGGGCAATCCAGATTTAGGTTTTACGTCATTTTCCTATATGAGCCTAGGCAAACGCCGGTATGGTTCCTTTCAAAGGGCAGGGCCGTTTTTCTTCCCCATCCTTGTCCAAAAATCCGAAAGTCAGCTCCGCCTCTAATGAGAACGCTGGCCGGCCGCGGTGGCCGAGGTGACTGAGGCGCTCCAGTCACGGTCAGCATGGCCACTACGGTCGGGGGTTCGAATCCCCCCTCGGGCATGGATATTTGTGCCGTCCTAGTTCGTAAGTAGTTCATAAGTAGTTTGTAAGTTTAGGGACTGATAACCCCGTAGTTAAGTCCCATAAGCTTAACAAACATTTGAACATTTTTTTGAGAACGCTGTCTTCAGGATGTTAAACCCTAAACTTCCATCCTAAAGCCACGATTGTTTCCTGGAAGGCTTATTGAAGCTTATAAAGCGGTATGAAAAGTGTCTCATGTACTAGAAAATTATGTAGAAAAATAATAATATGTCTAATCTTTAATGTCCCATTCTATTTTTTTTTCCTTTCATTCGAAACTCTGACCATAGGCTAAAGGGGAAAATTATTTTCCAACACCCCCTCGTATAATCCCAAAGCAACGCTAGGAGAAGCAGATGTTAAAAGAATTATATTGGAGGTCAAATGCACTAGTGATGGAACAAAGCTTCCCACTCATAAACTGAATAACGTAGCAGTCAAGGTCACCAAAGCACTAAAAAGACAGCTGCAGTCAGAAAGTAAAGATAATAATGAAAGTAAGATTACAGAGAATTTAAATAAAAAGTTGAAGATGCATAAAGCGTTAACCACAAGGACGGATAAAGGCAACAGTGTGCTCTTTGTCAGTGACGAAGACTATGTAAATAAAACTAATAACGAAGTGATTTGCTCTTTTCTAACAGGGAAGAAAAAAAGCAATCTACTGGCACGAATCCGCAAACACCAGACGCCTGCGTACAGATAAAGCTACATAAAAGCGACAAGTCCGTAAGGCTACACTAGCACAAAGATTTAAAATGCTACTCACATTTTACGAACAGTATAGTCTAAAAGAACATACCAATTTGCAGGAAGACTAAGGATACCGACATACAAGCTGATTCCATATTTGCATCCCTAGATGTGGAGAATTTATTTACCAATGTGCCTGTCCACGACACATTAGAAAGCATCAAGCACAAACTTAAAAGACAAAACATGGCTACGTGAGTAATTGTTGAATTTATGGGGCTTCTAGAACTAACATTATCCTTCTAGGTTGTCACCTTTAACGGTAAGCTATACCAACAACAAGAAAGACTAGCCTTGGAAAGCTCTCTGCAGACTGCTTCCGCACTTACGGGAGAAGTTGCGCGCCTCACGACGCCACCAAGCATAACCAAAAGCGATTATCTTCCGTTTCCACACTGAATAATGTATTTTAATTTCTCGACCCTTATGAACTAGACGTTTATCAGTTTTATCGTTTACACTTTTATAATATGACCTTTATAATTTTATATTTCATGGTTCTACACCTCTAGCGTTTTTTTTTTTAAACATAACACAACTATTTTTAATTACCTGTTTGATTATATTTTAGCGCGTTTTTTATGGCTTCAACAGTGTAACCTATCAGTTGGTTCGTACATTTGATATTCTAACAAACATGAAACTACTTTTATGTACCTTACTATTGTTTTGCAAGTTCAGTTAAGACCATATCTTCTTAAATCTCATTACCTCTCCCCAACATCATGCTTCTTTCCCCTGTTCTACTCTCTGCCGGCCGCGGTGGCCGAGGGGACTGAGGCGCTCTAGTCAAGGTCTGCACGGCCACTGCGGTCAGGAGTTCGAATCCCTCAAAATGTTCAAATGTTTGTCAAGCTTATGGGACTTAACTACGGGGTCATCAGTCCCTAAACTTACAAACTACTTATGAACTACTTACGAACTAGGACGGCACAAATATCCATGCCCGAGGGGGGATTCGAACCCCCGACCGTAGTGGCCGTGCTGACCGTGACTGGAGCGCCTCAGTCACGTCGGCCACCGCGGCCGGCTCGAATCCCTCCCTCGGGCATGGATATTTGTGCCGTCCTTAGTTTTAGGTAGTTTATAAGTAGTTTGTACTTTAGGGACTGATGACCCCGTAGTTAGGTCCCTTAAGCTTAACAAACATTTGAACATTTTTGTACCGCCGCCTACATTCCCCTACCTCTACCTCAACCCGCTAAACAAAAATTGCAAATGCACCTATAAAGCACAGTACGTGTCATAACACAGACGAGACACGTTGTAGACGCAACTAGAAATTCTGCAGATGATCAATCAAATGTGAAGGCCGTAAACTCCACAAAATACCTAGGAATCACTATTACTTCAGACTTAAACTGGAAAGAACACGTAGATAATATCGTGGGAAAGGCGAACCAGAGACTGCGTTTTATTGGCAGAACCCTTAAAAGATGCAACAGAACTACTAAAGAAACTGAATACACTGCACTTGTCCGTCCATTTTTGGAGTATTGCAGTCCAGTGTGGGATCCTTATCAGGTGGGTTTGACGGAGGACATCGAAAGAGTCCAAAGAAGGGCAGCTCGTTTCGTATTGTCGCGATACAGGGGAGACAGCGTTACGGAAATGATACTGGATCTGGGATGCGAATCATTACAACAACGGCGCTTATCGCTGAGGCGTGGGTTACTTGCGAAACTCCAATCGCCAACATTCTACTCCGAATGCGAAAATATGTTGTTGACTCCCACTTACATAGGTAGAAATGATCATCAGAATAAAATAAGAGAAATCAGAGCTAGAACAGAGAGATTCAGGTGTTCTTTCTTCCCGCGCGCTATTCGAGAATGGAATGGGAGATAAATAGTATAATTGTGGTTCGATGAACCCTCTGCCAGGCACTTAAATGTGATTTGCAGAGTATCCCATGTAGATGTAGATGTGGATCCAGAAGGATTGAAAAATGTAAAAAAATATCGCAACTGTTGACTGATAATCAGATAATAAACTCATGGAGAGTTACATCCACAAATTGAAATCTCACAAAATCCTTAATGACAAACAGAGTCAGCACATAACTTTTCTTTTAAAACTTCCAAGACATTCTAGCACATAGACAATAAAAGTGATCCACCCATCCCCCTTCAAAGTTCATACTCTATTAGGAATGCCTGTTGTTCAATCTGTTTATATTTACATAGTCAAATTAATCATTGTAAATAGAATTATACAAACCCTGGCACAGTTTTTCATTTAGAACATTCATACATATTAAAGATGAAGGATTGAATTAAAATTTGTGACACGGCCGGGAATCGAAGCCGGACCTCCATGTTGACTAGGCAGAAGACTTTTCACTAGACCACCGCACCGCTAGAGATTAACACCCCTCGGAATAGTTTAAGAACGACTTCCCTCCATGTAACAAACTTTAATTCCGCTGCAGAGCCTTGGCATTAGTGGCAATGTTTCATGGGACACAGAAGCTGCCGGCCGCGGTGGCCGAGGGGACTAAGGCGCTCCAGTCACGGTTTGCACGGCCACTACGGTCGGGGGTTCGAATTCCCCCTCGGGCATGGATACTTGTGCTGACCCTAGGATTAGCTAGTTCATAAGTAGTTTGTAAGTTTAGGGGCTGATGACCCCGTAGTTAAGACCCATAAGCTATACAAACATTTGAACACTTTTTAACACAGAAGCTGAATTAAAGTTTGTAACGTGGAGGGAAGTCCGAGGCGCCTTAATCGTTAGTGGTGCGGTGGTCTAGCGGTGCCGGGCGCCGTGGCTCAGCGCGCCTGGTCTGGGGGCTAAACGCTCTCTGTAATAAAGAAGCCGAGCCAAATATTCGTCGAACAACCAAGAACGAACTGAATCAACGACCACGAACCAAAGATGTGCCGGAAAAAAGTGGTAAGACGTCTGCCTAGTAAGCATGCAGGTCCGGGTTTGAGTCCCGGCCACATCACAAATTTTAATCCAATGCTTCACCTTTATGTTTAAATTAATCATTGTCTAACCACTTTCTAAATATTTACCCTTTCATCTTTTTTATTGTATATTTGTCAACGTAAGTCATTTCGTCCGCCTCTTTAGTCCAGCGCACAGCCTGGTAGATTCCCATGCAAGGGGCCTGGGTTCTATTCCTGGTCGGGTTGGAGATTTTGTTCACTCGGGCACTAAATGTTCTGTCGGCATCACCATTGACGCGCAAGTCACTCATGTGGTGTTACTTACAGACTTGCACCAAGCAGGCCAACATGATCCCAGCTGGGGTCTAACGGCCAAAAGTGTCACACGAAATCATCATAATGTTGATTACTAATGCAACTCCATACTAGAAAAATATAATTTAGTCCCTTATATAGTTTTTATGGATATACAATGTTTCAAACCAAAGGACATTAATTAGCGAAGTGCGTCATGTACCATAGCCATTCTCTTTGCACAACATCCAATGTTTACATTTTGTGGAAACTGTGACGCCAAGTGTAGCAACATGCTGCCATGTGTAAAATTCGTCAGTGCCCAAGAGATAACATGATTATGCCTATACCTATAATAAAAAGGCAGTAAGTACGTAAAATTTAACAACCTAGGTTTCATTCCGTTTTATTCTGTTTCCGATTATTGAAGTTCAGTAATTTTGCCACAATCACCATGGACAGCGTAAACCTACACTTGGTGGAAGATAACGAATGTTCCTGTAATGTATCCACTGATGATGAGCCTGCAGTGGCTTGAAAACCAGTTATGGAATAAAAACATCCGTAAAAGCAGCTGGTTGCGTTGTTTAACAAAATAAACCGCGAATTTAAGCTACAGCTGCAGTTGGCATCCAATATGGATAATTTGAAATTTTTGTTCGCTTCTCTAATTCTTCCGGATCCTTATCTCCATATAGGATCCACCATGTCTAATTTCTCAGTTTTAATATATTCTTCTTCTTCTTCTTCTTCTCTTCTTCGGTAGCGCCACAGTCCTAGGTAAGCCTTGGCTTCTTCAATGATCATGACATTTCTTGGTTGTCTGCTGCTCTTTTACACCCCCAGACTCCCATACTGCTGAAATCCTCAATTACGTCATCAATCCATCTTCTTCTCGGTCTCCCTCTTCGCATAACTAAATGGATTTCATCTCTCCACGTGCCCTAGCCATCGTATTCGCTGTGATTTCACAAATTTTAGTATGTCCCTACCCTGTATTAATTCTTGTAGTCAGTGTTGTATCGTACTCTGCAGCCTTCTTCCTCTCTTATTGGACCATAGATTTTGCGCAGTATTTTCCGCTCAAAGGTTCTTACAGCAATGTTGTCACGTTCTGTCAGTGTCCATGCCTCTGACCCTAATATATTATAATTGGGCGGACCAGGGAGTTGTACATTAAGAGTTTTGTGTTTCTTCTGCTTCTATTTTGCTTCGAGTGCATTGATATTTCTTCCTACTGTAGCTATGTCATCAGCGGACGCACATATCTGGCTGATTTTAATAAATACGGTACCCCTTTTGTTGTTTTTATTTACTACACTATATAGGGCTGTATTAAATTGGACAGTGGGGATACTGTCCCCTTGCTTCTCCCCTTAATTAAAGCCAAAGCTTTCACCTGTTCTGCTAAGGGCCTTTACTTTTTATGTTGTAGCTGTCATTGTCATTTTAATTAGCTTTATTAGTTTGGCACATATGACAACTTCTTCCAGTACTCTGTATAGTTCTTGCCGGTTTATACTGTCAAAGCATTGTTTGAAGTTGATGAACAAGAAATGCAGATGTATATCATACTCATAGAAGTTTTCCATCATTTGTCTTATCACAAATATTTGATCAGTTGTTCCTCTGTATGGTCGAAAGCGACATTGATACTCCCCTACTATACCTTCTGCGTACTTCTGTGTCCTTTCATTTAACATGCTTTTGAAGATGTAATGAGCTGTGCTTAGGAGTGTTATACCTCTGTAATTTTGAGATACAGTTGTATCTCCTTTTTTATAGGTGGGGATTATTATTCCAGTTTTCCAGATGTCAGTCATTGTTTCCGTTTCCCGTATATCTGGTATTAAAGTGTGCAGTTCTTTTATTAATGCCTCTCCACCAGTTTTTATTAATTCCGGGATTATGCTGTCTTCACATGGGGCTCAATCATTTTTCATCTTGTGCACAGCCTGGAAGACCTCTTGTAGTGTTAGCTTCATTGCCTCATTGGTATCACTGTCTACATAAACGATTTAGGGGGAAATCTAAGTAGCTCCCTTAGGTTGTTTGCAGATGACGCCGTCATTTACCGTCTATTAAAATCATCTCAAGATCAAAACCAATTGCAGAACGATCTCTATATGTATGAGTATGGTGTAGAAATTGGCAATTGACTCTAAATAATGAGAAGTGTGACGTCGTCCACATGAGTACGAAAAGAAATCTGTTAAACTTCGTTTACAAGATAAATCAATCAAAAGTGAAGGCCGTAAACTCCACAAAATACATAGGAATTACTATTACTTGAGACTTAAATTGGAAAGAACACGTAGGTAATGTCTTGGGAAAGGCGAACCAGAGACTGCGTTTTATTGGCAGAACCCTTAAAACATGCAACAGAGCTACAAAAGAAACTGCATACACTACGCTTTTCCGCCCATTTTTGGAGTATTGCTGCCCAGTGGGGGATCCTTACCAGGTGGGTTTCACGGAGGACATCGAAACAGTCCAATGAAGGGTTGCTCGTTTCGTATTGTCACGATTCAGGGGAGACAGCGTTACGGAAATGATACCGGATCTGGGATGGGAATCATTGCAACAACGGCGCTTATCGCTGCGGCGTGGGCTACTTCTGAGACTCCAATCGCAAACATTCTCCTCCGAATGCGAAAATATATTGTTGACTCCCATTTACATAGGTAGAAATGATCACCAGAATAAAATACGGGAAATCAGAGATTCAGGTGTTCTTTCTTCCCCGCGTGCTATTCGAGAATGGAATGGGAGATAAATAGTATAATGGTGGTTCTATGAACTCTCTGCCAGGCACTTCAATGTGATTTGCAGAATATCCCATGTAGATGTAGATGTACTTCCAGTTCCACTCTTTCCTCCTGTGCAGCTGTCTCTTCATCTTCTAGGCGGGTGTTTAGTGAATCCCTAAAGTACTCTGCCCATCCTGCTTTTATCTGTTCTACCTCCCTGATTATTTTCCCGTCTTTACGGGAGCATGTTGATATTTTTGGCTGGAACTCGCTCTTTATTTTTCCTACAGCGTGATACAACTTTATTTCACTTTGTTCGTTTAACTCTTTTAGTTCTTGAAATTTCTTTTTGATATGTTCAGAAACACTATTATAACCATTTTTGAGTATATTTGGATTTCTTGGGGTCCAGGATTGCGGACTACTGTCCATCGTCACAGAGTAACATATACAGTGAAGCAGCCCACCCTAAACCACTGTCCTACGCTCCCCTCGTAGTTCCGTAAGATGCCAGCAGGTGTCAGGCGGTTCCCTGGCTTTCGCACGTCAGAGGGTAGCGTGGAGGGGAGGCTGAGGGGAGAGCTCGTGCCGCCTGCCACGAGGCCACGGCTGTGTCCGGCGTGCCGGCGTTTGAGGGGAGGTGGTGGTGGGGAGAGCTGCTACCTGCCGCCTGCTCTGGCCAGTTTAAAGGGCTGCTTCTGACCGCAGCGCCATCATGGGACATCTTACGGAACTGCTGGAAATCCTCCCTCCCCGCACCCCGGAGCGTAGGACCGGGCCCTTACGGAGATTTCCCGTCTGTATATATTTGTCTGTGGCATCGTATAACAAGCATCCTCATTTACATCATAATTGCGGAAAAAGTGCCTACGTCACCGGCATGGTAGGCAGAGGACGCGCTCAGGTGGTTTGGCCGTTTGCTTACGGCTGTCGGCGCGCTTGTGTCATGTCCGGGGCGCCCCCGCGCCTGTAGACAGCGAAAGTGGCGGCCCCTCTGAGATCCTCTGCTGATGGCGGCGTGGGCGGCCGCTGGTCCTGCCGGTCACGTGACGGCTAATTGCGGGTTCACGGCCGGCCGCCGGCCGCCGGCCTCGGCAGCCCTGCCCTGCCCTTCCCTGACATCATCTGGCCGACACGACGACAGCTGGGCGGACGCTGGCCGCGCCGTCCGGGACAGGCGGCGTCCACCCAACGGCTCTCTCCTTCACTCAGCCTAGTACTCACACGTGATATGCGCTGCACCAGTCCAAAAAATCGCACTGACGTGTTTTACGGCCCACTTCAGATTTGTAGTTTTATAGGTTTTGCAAACATTTTGCACAAAAATAATAATGTAAACAATAAACAATTAATTAATCCGTTCGCTGCGGTGAACTTCTGCAGAAGTCGGAAGCGAATGTGCTCCACAGCCGGTGGACTGCTGCAGCAGTCGAGTGCTGCCTGTGCCGCCCAGCCGGTGGACTGCTGTAGCAGTTCCGCCTCGCGTCATACATCGTAATGTAATGCTACTGAAATGTAATGTAAAGCAATTGTAAATGAATATTATTTAGCAAGCGAAATATGCGTTTATAATAATAACGTCCACATCCCACCAGATCTGAATCCAAAACTTGCATCTTTTAGAATTTACGAAAAAATTACGCGAATTATCTGAAAGGAGGAAGAAAACTGTTTCTATTCCAAATGAATTTTCCCTAATAAATATATAGTATAAAGTCCAATAATTGCGATACCACTGAGAGTGTGAAAGCAGGACAGAGTAGCGCCGTGGGGAGGTCGGAAAATGCGCCGTACAGCGGGCACGGCCGGGCGCGACTGGCGCTCGTCCACAGCGCACGGCGCAACAAGCACGGCGCCGAAGTGAAAGGGTTAATAAGTGTCTGAAACCCTTTTAGGAAAAAAAATTTAGGTAGTGGCGGGTCTTTTATTTCCCCTTCATGCAGATATATGATTTGCTGTCGTTTTCATCGTTGGTACTTCGTCGTTCGTTGATCGTTGATCGTTTGGCTCAGCTTTTTTTTTTTTTATTACAGAGGACGTTCAGCCCTCTGACCGGGCGCGCTGAGCCACGGCGCCCAGCGATCTTGTTCAACCACTGACCTTCAGCGTCACAGTCCAACACGTTGCCCACTACGCTACGGCCAACACTTACAACTCGCCTTCTTATATTTCATACTCTTCATGGCCATTGTTAACTGATGGCATTTGTAGACACTAGATCATCATGTATCGTACGAACAACGACGTGTTTTTGTCAATTATTCAGTGCGCCATTGCTTTGAAATGAAAACGTGTAAGTTAAAATAAGAAAATCATAAAATACGCAACGCAAGATTGATGGCGTATGCCAGAGTTCTGGGCGAGCAATGTCACGTGACATCTGAGAACGACTGCTTTTCGTTAATTCAGTGGAGAGTGTCAAAACTCTGTTATTTTTGCAAATATCTCTCAAACAATACGAGATATGAAAAAAAAACATAAGCAAACAAGCTGTAGAGAATCTTCTCCTCTAGAAATTCGGTTACTCAATTTTAGCGTCAGATGAATGGTTTATATGCAATTAAAATTACATTACAGTCGGCCTTTCTTTGGTATTACTGAAGTATTTCTTGTCCGAAATATTTGGAAACGCGAGGTTATTGTCTCTGGTAGCCAAAAATTATGTCTGTAAAATTTGGTGCCGATCGGTTGAATGGTTCGACCTAAAAAGTGGGAACACAGACATCGTAAAATTGCCGTTATTTTTGCAAATATCTCTGCAACGATGCAAGATATGAAAAAAACATAAAAGAGCGAAGTTGTAGAGAATTTTCCTCTCTACCAATTAGATTATTCAATTTTCGTGTCAGGTGAATGGTTAAGCCGTTACTTTTATTTAAATTTCGAACTTTCAAAAAACGATGGCAAAGGCCCACATCTGGTGTTACTACCGTAACCTAAAGTGGGCCAAAAAGTTTCCACAAAGTGGCTCTATGTGTGTATACTATATTTGTATGTATGTGTGTGTGTGTTCCGGATCTACGAAGCTGCTGGATCGATTTCAACCAAATTTATACACATACTGTTCGCTACACAAGATTCAGCTCTGTGGGGTTTTTAACGTCCTAGCTCCCACAAGAACAGAAATAATGGCAGAAACGTGTTTTCCAGCTTCTACCATATAGGCTGCTCTGCACAACCCATGTGGTAAGTGGGAATAGTAGAGTCCGGGCAAGTAAGGCGGAAGAAGTGCTGAGACGAGTTTTCGTCCAAAGCGCTCGGCGAGGTCATTCCTTCGTTCGTAAGGGGAGGCTGCACAATGCACTTCCGCCTGGCGGCCAGTGAGCTGGGCACTTCCCCTGCAGTGCTCACTAACTGCTGCGGCTGCTACCCCCACTACTACAGCTCTCCCCACGCTTGGTCAGCTGCCTGCATATCTACCGGCCAATTTATTTTGCGTGCACTCTATCAGCCTGCCTTAATCAGACTGCTCTTCAGAACAGTCTGCATTTCAGGGGTAGGAATCAGTGAGTGAAGTAAAGGATGAGATGGACGGACTGAGGAGGATGAGGTGAATGGGAAAGGAGGAGTGGGACATGGAAAGAGGGGGCAAAAGAGGATAAACAGAGTGAGGAGAGGGGTATGAAGGAATGGCCGCAAACAGGTGAGGGGAGGACATATTCAGACGAAGGACTGAGAGGAGTTGGTCTGAGAGTTTCAGGTGAATGAAAGGGTGGTCGGACAAGGGATGAGAGACAGTTGGAAGTAGGGAGAGGGGGAGGACGAGATGCAGAAAGGGGTGATAAGAAGATGAACAAACAAGAGCAGGAGGAGAGGGAATGACTGAAACAATAGGAAAAGGTGGATACAAAGAGATGACGCAGAGTCATATGTTTGGATGTTGGAGATGGGAATAGATAGAGATGGATAGATGGAATGGAAAGGAAGATATGGAAGATATAACTGATGTGATTAATGGAACAGAGAGATGTGTAGGAGGAGGAGATAGGCAGAGTCGGTAGGAAGAGACATTGGGAGAGTGACACTGAGTGGAGGGGGTGTCAGCATGAGACATTGGGAAGTAGGTAACTAGCAGATAGAGTGGAGAGGAGGAGTGGCAGAGAGAGAGAAGAAAGGGAATGGGACAGTTGGCGTGAGAGAGAAAGAGAGGGAGATGGGGGATAAGGACAGAAGGGGGCGAGTAAGAGATGGTCATGGATTAAGGAAGGATGATATGAGTGAAGAATAGGGAAGAGGATATGACATGCGTTACATTTCTATGTTTATACTGAAGAAATATATACCTGACCAATGCCGGGTTTTGCAGCTCGTATAAAATAATGGCTGACATGACACAAAGCAATTTATGACGTTAACTGTCAGTCGTCTTGAGTTGAATCAATGGAGAAATATTTCCCACGCTAGATTGTGATTCATGACACACCAGATGCACACCTCTCCTCGCCACTGCCTGCTCACAGCTGACCTTAACACACAACTATTGTTTAACGTTTATAGAACCGCGTGGCCTAAGGCGACATGCTTCAGAATTGGCAGGTGTTGAGGTTTGTGTGCTGCCTGCGGCATGTGTGTGTGTGTGTGTGTGTGTGTGTGTGTGTGTGTGTGTGTGTGTGCCTGTGTGTGTATGTGTGCCTGTGTGTGTGTTTCGCCCTTATCTTAAGTTACTTTAAGTGGTTTGTAGGTCTAGGGACTGATTAAGAATACGATTTTAGTTCGATAGCTTTACAAACATTTGAACATTTTAAATTGATAGGTACCGTCCACCACGCACTGTATAGTGGCTCGTGGATTATGTATGTAGATGTAGATCAAGCTGATGTAGTAGTTACTCCGCTTTTATTACTTATACGTCAGGAACAACTGAGAGCTCTGAACTTTATGAGCAGGCCATGTACTACTATTAAAAATTTACCAGCATTCCAAAAACATGTACAGTCTCATCCTCAACCACATGACTACAAATGAAATATTGTCCACAACACAGTGTGGATTTCTGAAGGGTTCTGCCAAAGATAAAACTTTTTTACACCCACAATGATAATGTGCTTAATTCATTAGATAATAAATTGAAAGCATGAGGTATTTTCTGTGATTTGTCAAAGGTATTTGATTGTGTAAACCACTCCCTTAAGCAAATAAGAATTCTATGATGTCACAGGCATGTAAAATGGTGCAAGTCATACCTCATTATTAGGAAACAATGGGTGTCAGTGCAAGGGTCTAGTGAATTAAGCTTTCAGATTGGAAGAAATTACAAGTGGTGTCCCACAAGGATTCATCTTAGGGCCATTGCTTTTTATTGTTTACATTAATGACCTCTCATCAGTCACTGTACTTGAAGCAGAATTAGTTTTGTTTGTAGATGATACAAGTATTGCTATAAATAGCATGTCGAGCATACTTCTGGAAACGTATGCTAGTGATATTTTCAAGGACATTAATCAATGGTTTATAGCCAATTTATTGATACCTAACTTTGAAAAGACTCACTACATGCTGTTCAGAACAGGTAAGAGGCTTCTATCCAGCAAATGCAATAAGCTTTAAGGATAGCAGATAGAAGTGATTGAGTATGAAATTCCTGGGATTATAATTTGATAATAAATTTAACTAGGAGGAGCATACCACAGAGCTGCAGAAACGCCTTAACAAATCTGTATTTGCAATTGGAGTGTCAGTACCCAGAAGTCAAAAAAATTAAATAGCTTCTACACAATAAATAAACGAGACGCGTCAGACCAGGGAACATTTTCCAGTCATCAAAAGTTCAATGTCGCCTCGCTGGAGTGGGCGAGCTGTCTAAGGCGTCTTGCTGCAGAGCGCGTGGTTACTCGCCTCCGGAAGTTCGAGTTCTCCCTGGGGCATGGGTGTGTTTGTTGTTCTTAGGTTAGTTTCACTTAGTTTAAGTAGTTTGTAAGCCTAGGGACTAATAGCCATAGCAGTTTGGTCCAAAAGGTTTACATTCATTTGAACAAGACGCGTCAGACCAGGGAACATGTCAGTGCTGACGGGCCCAGGCGAAGAGTAAAGCTTTATTTCGCGTAGTTAGTGGGTACACACACGAGACACCTTCGATTCCGGAAGTCCATATCAATGCTGTTTCTTTGAACGGTTCGCACGCTGACACTTATTGATGGTTCAGCATTGACATCGGCGGAAATTTGCGGAAGAGTTGCACTGCTCTCATGATTCTTTTCAGACGTCGTAAGTCCTGTCCTTGCAGCATCTTTATCCGATCGCAGCGATTTCTGAGATTTGATGTTTTACCGGACTACCGATATTCACGGTGCACTCGTGAAATGGTCGTATGGGAAAATCCCCACCTCATCGCTACCTCGAAGAAGCTGTGTTCCTATCTCCCGTGTGCCGACTATAACATCAGACTCAGCCTCACTTAAACTGTGATAACCAGCCATTTTAGCAGAAATAACCGATCTAACGCCAGACACCTGTTGTCTTTAGAGGCGTTGCCGACTGCAGCATCGTCTTCTGAGTGTTTACATTCATCTGCGTTTTCATACGAATGACTATACTAGTTGGCTCTTCAGTGTATTAATCTATCGTTGTATTCTAGAATAGTGCGCGGAAGAAAGAACTTTAAAATCTCTCCGTTTCAACTACACATAAGAATAAAGGGGAATGGCAGATACGTTGCTTGTAGTGACCATTTGAGCAGCAGCTGAAATATGTATTTTCACTGTGCTGTTTTTAAAGAAAACTCCTTTTGCTACTGCAACTGAAGGGTTTTTATTTTTATAATTCACCCATACGCGTTTCGCCTTTCTCACAAGGCATCATCAGCGGGTGACGTGAAATATTTACATGTTTCTGTTTACACATAAAGGGAAATTATAAAAATAAAATCCCTTCATTTGCAGTAGGAAAAGGCGTTTTCTTTAAAAATAGTACAGGGAATGGCAGAGATTAACAAACTTTATTCATTCAGGGACTCATGTCTCATGAAGGGAATACAAAGTTGACATTTGTGGTATTTAAGGTGTCTAAAGGTCACAATTTACGAAACCCTGTATGTAACGAATTACTTGCAAATTACTAGTAGCTACAATTTTCAAACGATAGTTGCCTAGTAAGTCTTCGACTTTCCACAGCCCTGGATCTTCGGTTGCAACAACAAGCGCTGTTTGGAACGGGAAGTCGTGAGAAGGCGCGTGGTGATCACAAACATTAGGCAACACGTAACGGATCAAAATTGTCGTGAGAGCAGCCACCAACAGATTAACGGATAGGAGCCTCAGCTAGTACAGACACGCCACCGTTAAATGACAAAGCCGCGCCAAAAAAACCGTCCTTCATTACGACTCGGCCAAAAGTCAACCACGTGGCCGTCCCAAAAAACGATGGTTGCGCAAGGTCAAACAGGGCAGAAGACTTCACTTGCAGAGGGATCCGCTCTTCGTGAGGCTGTGGCGTTTGGCAACTAGCACGAGCACTGCTAGGACAACATAAAGCTACGTTCTTATAAACAACAAACATAAATAACGAATACAGCCCCGACTCTCTACAGAATAGAAAATATAAAGCCGTATCGAACATTTGCTAACTTTTCAAGTGGGTTAATGCGTTATATTTTTAACACTAACAACAGACCACATAGGTATAGGATTTCAGAATTGTTTATATTTATCGTACGTGAAGTTAAGAACACAAATAACAATCTCCCCAAACCATTCAACGCAACTCTCAAATATTCTCGAGATAAACGACTTTGAAGTTGTGCAAGTACAGATAAGTACCAATAATTGAAACACTTGCAGCTATCTGTCGGTGTAGCTTAGGTGGTCGGTGGTTCGCATCCTGCAGTAACATTTTTTTCTCGTTGTGTTCTAATACTTGCACAATTTTAATATCAAATGGCAATTTTTATGAAAAATGCACGTATTTTTGTTTATTCGTAATTTTCTGTATTTTATAAAATAATAGACTAAAGGTTTCAATGAAAAAACACAAGTTACATTTTTTACAGTATTGGCTTCACTGTTAGTTGACGACGGTAGTCTTTGACTGTTAAGTTGGTGACGAGTTACGACGCTGTTTTTAGAAATTCATCTCAATAGCTACTAACGGCTTTTCAAGTAGCTAACCTACACAACCATCGTTATACGTGACGACAAGGTGTTCAGCTCGTCTACATATACACAAACAAAAACTGACACAACACGTGGAATTAGATACCCCAAAATGTTTTATATAACTGAATTCGAAAACAACGAAAAAATATTTTTCACAGCGGGATTCGAACCACTGACGCTATGCTTGTGAGACCAGAAGGCTACCACCTGAGCTACACCGGCAGATAGTGCAACTCTTTTAATTATTGGTACTTACGTGTTCTTGCAAAACATGAAAGTCGATTCTTGAGAGAATTTTGGACAGTTGCGTCGAATGATTTTTGGCTGATTGATATTTAAGTTCTGAACTACACCTACCATAAATATAAAAAAATTCTAAAATAAGATACCCAAGTGGTCTCCTTGTAGATGCTAAAGTGTCTCAGTACAACGGACTGGACGAGAAAAGTAGGGTAAGGTGGTACAAATTCGATATAGGTACAATTCCGATCAACGTAAGTTTTCGCGCCATTTCTCAGTCTCGTAGTGTCACGTTGTGTGGCGTTTAGTGTAGCAGGTTAGTAGAGCTCCTCCCGTCTTTTCTAAGATTACACCACTTTGTGCTAAGAAGATATAACTTTTTTCCTGTTAAGAGGTAAGCGAAGCTACTTAGTCTAACGCGCTCTTGTAAATTTTATAGTTAAGGGTGATTAGATTCGCTGACAAAAATTCAATGTTTGGTACCACGACGTATGCGTTGGTGCCTGACGGAATAAGTGCGTTTTATGTGGAAGGTGCCAGTAATCAAAATTGTACAAGGAAGTGATCACAATTGTACCTAGTGTGATACATTTTTGATCGATTTTTCTCAATTCGGTAACCATCTTTTGTGTTTATACCAACATTTGTAATTGTCTAATATTTATGTTACATAATCATCAAACATCCAAGAACAAGTGCCATAGTTAAAATTATTTCCTTTCCCAATATATTTCCAGTTTCAATAACATTTGTCAGAAATGATCGAAATTGTACCACCTTACACTATAGAAAGCTTGCGACGTTTTAAGCTAAACTTATTTCCTCACGACTCTCATTGTTTATGACGTCATACTCGTATCCTCCGCAGTATGAGTAGTACGGGGATATAATGCAGCAGTTCGATCCAGTTGTATTTGAGCTTTGTATAGGATAAATTAGTCGCGGATAGAATTATTAGTAAGGCAGTAAGAAATTAAAATGTCATGGCAGTTGCGGAAGGTTAACTGCATGAACAATGAAAATATGTGAAAGTATAAAAGCGCTTAGTATCAACATTTTATGATACATGTCAGCGGGAAAAAGTTTAGTAAAGGTCTGAAATTATTTCATAATTAACAGGATATCGTAGGAAACGTGAACTCTTCTGTTACAATAAATAAGTCCTTCTGGATCACTTCTTTCATTAACTGAAGTTTGATGAACAATACAAATTACAAAAACATGAGAGGATATTCGTACCAGTAATCGGCACTTTAACTGAACATTTAAAATACGCATTTAAGCGCTAATTATATCCGTCATCTAGAAATAAATATTTATGTCCCATTGGCCATAAATAGTACGATTTAGTGCCGATACATTGGATTGCCGATCACTGGTACGAAAGGTGCAGCTTACAAATTAAACTGATTGTTATTACAAGATTTGAGCATACCCATACGAAACCAAATGGATTTATGTGGCATTTCGCAACTAATATTGCACTAATAAATAGGATTTGCACACGATATGTAATGTGAATCCCCTCAAGATGCTGATAACTTTTTATTTGTTTGTTTCTTTTAATGAAAAGTGTTACTGGAAGATCATCATGTTGGTACGACTAATAATGAAGATTTCAAAATTATTTTTCCATATTAAGCGACAGACGGAAGTTTGAGACATCCACAAACTGATATTTATTTATTGAGTAGATGCAATATAAAGTTCACGGATACAACTGCGAACATGATTCCACAATTGTACACTTCATCCCCTTCCATTGGAAGGTATAGAAACTTCATATATTTTCAGTTAGATATTTCCGGCATACAGAATGTGGGGTAAGGAGAATACTCTTTACAGATAGTTTGCAGCTGAGTTTTCTATGTACACTGTGATTTTTGACCAACGAATCCTATAACTTGAAAACAGATTTTAGGTGCCCTAGATTTTTTTTATTGCAGGTACCGTATCTGATGGATTTCAGGGGCAACAAAAATTTCACTTTCAGTATTTCGTGTAATTACTCACGGAATTCCACAAAATTAAAATGCTGTCATAATTTACGCATTAAGGGGCAAAAGTTAATGTTCAATGTAATCCGATAAGGTAAGTATTACAACTGGAAACTACGAAGGTTGGAACTTAAATAGCCAGGGCAGAATAGCTGTGCGCACTAAGGCGCCGTCCACCGTCGGGGGTTCGAGTCCTCCATTGGGCATGGGTGTTTGTGTCGTCCTTAGCATAAGTTAGTTTAAGTGGTTTGTAAGCCTAGGGACTGATGACCAACGTAGTTAAGTCCCTTAAATTTACAAACATTTGATTTGGAACTTAAATAGGGGTAACACTGTTGTG
This sequence comes from Locusta migratoria, assembly GCA_026315105.1. Taxonomy (NCBI): domain Eukaryota; kingdom Metazoa; phylum Arthropoda; class Insecta; order Orthoptera; family Acrididae; genus Locusta; species Locusta migratoria. The sequence goes on from CM048748.1 coordinate 409,506,654, forward strand.
GATGCACTTTGCAATGGAATCTATTATTGTCTCTGATAGCACACATTGCTGACATACCTACTTTACCTCCCAGCAAATGGACTCGCCCGTCCCACGTCACCGGCGCCCGCACAATCGGGGGAAACAGTCACTTGTGAGCGAGCGGTCTAACGTAACGGTGTCACTATGTTTTCGAAACGGGAACAACGGAGTTCGATCAAGACTGAATGTGCCATAGGTCGTACAGCACGACAGTGTCATCAAGGTCTTCAAGAGGTGTGCGGGAATCGGCATTGCCGTACAGAACAGTGGGTAAAAGCCTTCAACGAACGTTGGCAGACTGTGGTAGGCATGCATGGGGCATGTCGTCCTAGCGTCTCTGAAGAATAAATGCATACTGTTGCGTCAGAGCCACAGAATGGTGAAAGTTATTGTGATTCTCGTGTACGATTGTGATGGTGTTTTCCTCACGCATTACGTTCCTCCACGGAAGACCATCAATGCCCAGAATTGGAGCATCACCTGCGACCAGCCGTGCGAAAGAAGTGGAAACACTTTCTGCGCAACCCACGACAATGCGCGGGCGCGTACAGCGCAAGCTGACTGCTCTGTTCGGTCGATGGGACTGGGAAGTACTGTACTATCCACCATACTCCCCTGGAGATGTAACTTTGATTTGATTCCGAAGATGAAGGAACCACTTCGTGGTATTCGCTTCAGAACTGTTCCACAGATTCGACAGGCAGTAGACCGCTGCATTCGCACCATCAACAGAACAAGTTCTGCTAACGGTATACTACACCTTCCACATCGCTGGTAACGGGTCCTACACGACGCTTGTAACTACTTTGAAGGACAAAACATGCAACGGTTTTTATCGTTTGTGAATAAACAGTCACCAGTATTTAAGTTCCAATCCTCATATGTTTGTTAAAAAAATGTTCAAATGTTTGTTAAGCTAAGGGACCAAAATGATCAGGTCATCGGTCCCTAGACTTACAAACTACTTAAACTAACTTATGCTAAGGACAACACATAGCCCTGTTCTTGAGGGAGGACTCGAACCTCCGATGGGGAACGTACGCACAGTCTGTAGCATAGCGCCTTAGACCGCACGGCCATTCCCGCGCGGCAATGTTAGTTTTAAATGATGCGTCACGTGACGAATGTGCAAGAACCTCTCCATGCTGATAGAAGATATGCTTTCTTGTTGCAAACGAGTCTTCCAAGAATGCTGGAAGCTCATTTTCAAGAATGTATAGATAACGGAATCCTCCAATTTGATGCGATAACACGACAGGCCCAAACAGCTGTTTATCACACCACAGTACACATTCACAGAGAAGAGATCTTGAAAACGTGTCTCCAAAATGGTATGTGGGTTTTCCTCTGTCCACTGATGTGTTGTAAGAGTGTTACTGATGCCCTCGCGAGTTTAAGTGCCTTCAACAGTGAAGACTAAAAATGGGATTTCTGGGCGATTTCTAAGTATCCAACGACAAAATTCCAATCGTATATCTTCGTGCGCTGCTTGATTGTGTTGATTGAGTTGTATTATGCCGTTTAACCCGTTCATTCGCAATGTCCGCCATACTCTTGTATGTGGAAACTGATACGCACATAAATTCTACGTGTGCTTGTTGAATGACTACGTTCTACTTCAAGCACTCACGCACTCATTCACTGTCACTCCATGACACTACGGTCCTCTTGAGGATCTGGACTCCTCATTCATAGGCTTTCAGTCGCCTCGGTCTTACGCAGCCTCCTCACTCCCACTTCCCTCAGGTCGGCTCCCACATCTTCCAACCATCGCACTTGCGGTCGTTTTCTCCTTCTTCCACTAGGACGTCCCATCATCATCTTCATTGGCAGCCTTTCTTCTGACATCCACTGGAGATGTCCTAATCATCTCAGTCTTCCCAATTTGATTGAGGTTGCCAAATCTGGTTCTTTAAACGGAGCCCTTATTTCTTCATTAGTCCTAATTTTCCATATCTTGACTTCTGTTAGAAGACCAAAAATCTTCCTCATCACTTTCCTTTCCCATATATTCTTCTCCAAACCCTTCGTCCATACCCATGCCCCACTGCCATACAGAAGAACTGGTCTGATCACTGATCAAGCGTAAGCTTGAGTTTCCTACTCAGGTTCTTACTTTTGAGCATTGTATACAGGGAGTTACAAAAAGGTACGGCCAAACTTTCAGAAAACATTCCTCACACACAAAGAAAGAAAATGTTATGTGGACATGTATCCGGAAACGCTTAATTTCCATGTTAGAGCTCATTTCAGTAATTCTCTTTAAATGTAAATTGAAATAATTCGCGCAGACAATTGTCAAAATACCCAATTGTTTCGTTAGTATGTAATGTACTTCCTCGATTCACCGCATTTGTAAACATTGCACTGACTGCAGAGCCACGTTCGTGATGAACACTAACCTGTTGATACTACGTACTGACGTGCTTGATGCTAGTACTGTAGAGCAATGAGTCGCATGTCAACACAAGCACTAAAGTAAACATTACCTTCCTTCAAATTGGGCCAACTAGCGGTGAATCGAGGAAGTACAGTACATACTAACGAAACAATCGGGTATTTTGACAATTGTCTGCACGAATTATTTCAATTTATATTTAAAGAGAAATACTAAAATGAGCTCTAACATGGAAATTAAGTGTTTCCGGACACATGTCCCCATAACATATTTTCTTTCTTTGTGTGTGAGGAACGTTTTCTGAAAGTTCGGCTGTACCTTTTTGTAACACCCTGTATAGTACTCTATATGACCTGTCAGCTGCCTTAATTCGGTTTGTTATATCGGCTTCCACTTTGTTTTCAGATGTTATTACTGAACCAAGATAAATAAAGCTATCTACTCTTTGAAAGTTATAATCTTTGAACTCTAAATCATCTGTGTTTCTTCTAACTCTCTCGGTTACCGTATAGTTGGATTCTGTCTGACTGATTTCTAAACCAAGGTTCTAGGCAGCGGCTTCAAACTCTTTCTGAAGGCTGATGCGACTTCGTACTTCTAGCATAGGCTAATATTTGCAGAAGTCTATTGTAAATAATGCCTCCTGGGTTTGTGGTTATTGATCTTACTTCTTACCCTAATACCAGGTTGAATAATACAAGGGATAATGGGACTCCCTGTCTCAAACCTTCTTCCGTTGGGAACGATCTCGACAGACATCCCTGAACTTTAACCTGGCTTTTGCCGTTTTCCAGGGTCATCTTAGCTAATTTTATTAGCTTCTTAGAAAATTTGAATGTCTGCATTGTTTCCCACATTGCTGAAGTTTTATCTCTGTCATAGGCTTGCTTAAATTCAATAAATAGTTGATCTAATCTTACATTACATTCGTAAGTCTTCTCCAGCGTCATATGTGTTGTTGATACTTAGGGGAAATGATTAATACATACGATTCGGTATTCTCTGAGAAGGGGAAATGCCTAGAGTAATTATCCGACAGGATTATTAGGGGGAAGCTACTGTCAGTTCTTCAAGATTATGATATAGGAGGCAAATTTCTGCAGGCAATTAAAGGGCTTTATGTAGACTGTCAGGCAGCAGTTAGAGTAGATGGTAAATTAAGGTCATGGTTCTGGGTAGTTTCAGGGGTAAGACAAGGCTGTAACCTGTCATCACTGTTGTTCATACTATTCATGGATCATATGTTGAAAACAGTAGACTGGCAGGGCGGGTTTAAAATAGGTGAAAACAAAATAGGCAGTCTCACATATGCGGATGACTTAGTTGTAATGGCCGATTCGATTGAAAGGTTGCAAACTAATATTTCAGAGCTCGATCAGAGGTGCAAGGATTATGATATGAAGATCAGCATCTCCAAAACGAAAGTAATATCTGTGGGAATGACATTCAAACAGATTGAGTGCCAAATAGGAGGAACAAAGATAGAACAGGTAGACAGTTTCAAGTACCTGGGATGTATTTTCTCACAGGATGGCAACATAGCGCAAGAACTGGAATCGAGGTACAGCAAAGCTAATGCAGTGAGTGCTCAGCTAAGATCTACTCTCTTCAGCAAGAAGTAAGTACCAAGACTAAGTTAGCAGTGCACCGATCTATCTTTCGACCAACTTTGTTGTATGGGAGTGAAAGTTGGGTGGATACAGGTTACCTTATTCATAAGATAGAGGTTACAGATATGAAAGTAGCAAGAATGATTGCAGGTACCAATAGATGGGAACAATGGCAGGCGGGTGTCCATAATGAGGAAATCAAAGAAAAGCTGGGAATGAACACCGTAGATGAAGCAGTTAGAGCGAACAGACTGAGATGTTGGGGTCATGTTATACGCATGGGAGAAGCAAGGTTACCTAAGAGACTCATGAGCTCGTCAGTGGAGGGTAAGAGGAGTCGAGGTAGACCAAGAAGAAAGTACTTATATTCGGTGTAGAATGATTTTGAAGTAAAAGGCATAACATCAGACGAGGCATCAATGTTAGCATTGAATAGGGGATCATGGAGGAATTTTCTTAGAGGTACTATGCTCCAGACTGAACGCTGAAAGAATGATGATGATGATGATTATTATTATTATTATTTTATTTTCATATTTATTTTTGTTGCGTTCACACTGTGAGCAGCATAAAGTTGAGTTTGCGTGTTATAACCACTCTCCCACGCCCTGGGCGGGCTGGCTAGCGTCCCCTGGGGAGGAAGGCCATTGTAAAGCTTTCTGTAATGTATTCCTCGAATGTCTCTGGCGGCCTTTCGGCGAGTCTCAGGGAGTGAGGGCGGACCGACTGGCGTTTACCTGCAGACCCGGAGTCCGACAGCAGGTAGCAGTGGACACTGCCTCCGCGAGGGGTCGTGCGTCTGGCTAACACCTGTGCGGACAATGCCGATGGGTGCGGTGTGATCTCAATTTTGTTATTGCGGGACACGCCCTCCTAAGTTTCTATCCAGCGGAAATGTATGTTTGGCACGATGGGACATCGGCGCTATTGTAGGACAATGTCGGTTGCTGCACGTGTCCGCCGACTGTTTTTTAGAAACGGCCTGTGCGGTTTCCAACGGTGTGTCGAATCGTTTTACGGCCTTCATGGAAAAGTAGCAGGTGGCGGCAATGGACGAAATAATTCACTGCAAGTGAAATGGGAGGTCTATGCCAGCCTCTGGAGCGACAGAGAGTCGGCGCCGAGAGTGTCGTAAAACAAGAAAAAATTGCTGACTGATTTTTCCTTCCTTTTTTTTGAAATGCGAGGCAACTGGAAGGTCTTCGACCACCAAGGTGACGGGTCATTGATATTAGCTTGGGGAGTTCCGTCTCAGGGGCAGGGCTTGTGCTGGCGACGATGCAAAGCCCTGCGATTGGCGGCGTGAATATAGTATGACAGCTGGTTCAATTTCTCATGATCCCACGCAAGTTGAATGGGTAGGCCATTTAGAGCTTCATGTGAGCGGTGTTTTAAAGTTTCGGAGGTGTGACTTCCAGCAGCTTAGTTTCTTGGGAGTCTTTTGTGGAGAGTCGGTCGAGAGAGACCGGAGAGAAAGGTCAGGCTTCAGGGCCCGAGGAGGGACTCTCCTCGAGACCAATTTGCTGTCAGACGCAGAAAGGCTGTCTGGCGTCCGTCAGCTCTCCGACAGTGTTAGAAGTTTTTATCGGCGCCACCGCCGACTGTCTTACTGATAGCCGCGTGTGTGCGGACGTGAGTTTTGTTATGATATCGATTTCTTGTCATAGTACCTTGGAGATTGTCGGTAACTGCAAAGTATACTTAGAATTTCCGATTTAATGGTGATAAGAAACTGAACAGCTGTTGTCTATTACTAGCTGCACGTTGCACTAGGGTCCAGTTGTTATCCTATCTGGGGTCTACTGAATCGTACTCGCCTATATACACAATAGTGCGTTCTGATAATTTAGACCTAGCCGGATATTGTAGGAACTACCCGACACCGTCAGTCTAACGAGACGACGGAAGATGTGAATATTGATAAATGTTTGATCTGACCACAGTTCATTGCAGTTTTCGTGGCGCACATTTTCATCTTGCCAGCAGATTGCTGCCCACCGACTGCTGCACTTTCAGACCTGCCGGGAGCCTGTCAACTCGGGTAATGTGTTCCTCGCTCATTGCTAACCACACGTAAACCAATATTGAAGCAAATGTTGGTAGGAATCCTTCGGAGCGGTTCACAGTTGTTATTACGTGTGAAAATCCCATTTGTAGTTGGGTTAAGGTTGTAATCCAATGTCAGGGACTTAACCAGTCACTCAGTCGTTTTTTTTATTACTTTATTTGTGAATGTAATTCCACCCTGCTTAGGATGTTAAATAATATTTGTATAATTTGTTTTCTGTGTAATCAGTTTTGTTATTCAGTTAGGATGTCAAATGGGTTTTAAATTAAATGATAAAAGAACAGATTCTGTCTCGACTACATCATCTAATAGTTTCCTGTTTCACAAAATATATATATTCAAATAAATGGCATCTTGCGTCTTATCATTCAGTAAGGGAAAGAGTAAAATTAACAAAGTGCGAATCAGCTGATCACTTTGAAATTGAAATTCCAACGTGTTTGGGCTGAATGTTTTCTAATACAGAGGATTAAATACGGTAATGATAATTCTTTGATAGTATGACAACGCATCTGACCAACGCATGTTACTTAGAACCCAGAGTAATATCAGACCATATTTAATTGATTATTAAAATCACATCAGTTAATTTCACATAATTAATGTAACTTCGTACTTCCCATGTTTAGTGTTAAAAAGACATGGTGGCGACCCATCCACTAAGAATTATTAAAACCCAAGACGTTACACTGTAAAGATATGGTCAGCTGTAGATCTCCCAGATCTAAAACCTGCCTGGTCCTCGCCTTGAATCTATTCTACTCTTGGGTTTACTCTCTTTGTTATAGCGGGAGAAATGATTATGTAGACGATACTAAGCAGAGATATTCCTCGGTAGTTCTTACACTTCTTATGCATATGGCAGATGGTTGCTAACGTCCAGTCCTCTGGTATTTTCTCTGTTTCCCAGGCCATTGTAATTATTTTATGTAGTACTAATATTTCACTTACGTGTTTTATCATTTCTGCAGTTACCAGGTCTTGTACAGTAGCTTTGTTATTCTCAAGTTGCTTTGTAATTTCTCTTCACTCTTTTATCGATGGAGGTTATGTGTCAAATGCTTTACCTCCTTCCACCGCTTGTTCTTCTTCAGTTTCTTCTTTAGCTCCTCCATTTCTCCCTTCACTTAAGATGTGTCGGTTTGCCTGTAACACTTCAAGATATTGTACCCATGTTTCTATTACTTTTTCCTTTCTAACTATGAAAGACGACCGTCTGTCGTCTTCCATATATTTTTGTATAGTTTCTGTAAAGTTAGAATTTATTTAATGTCGCAGATTATCATTTTTTTAAAACTTGCTCCCCACTCTTTTCAAGGCTTGAGGAATAACATTTTTATTTCATGTGTTAGAGTATTAGTTAATATTGCTAGGTTTTTCTTATTTTGTTATGTTAATAATTTATTATTATATTAATTAATGTGGCATAAGTACAGTTCTCCGCTACGCCACTGTCCCTGTGAGAATCTGCAGTTGTTTTACTTTTAAGTGGGTGCGAGAATCTATGGCTGTCTGAATGTGGGGAGTGATAGCTCGCTTTGCATCGTTCTCGCTGGCTCAGTATCGATAGCTGCTGATACTATCAAAGAGGTTTCTACACCCTTTGGTTACAGTCCATTCAGCGAGCTATCTTTAGCGCGAATCTCCCTGTCTGTCCCCACCACCGATGTTTTCGTGGATTTTTCCGGCTTCCAGTCGTTTTCCCGCGGCCCGGTGGCCGCACAGCGATTCATTCTGTTCTGGGCGTCTGACGAGGTAAGGTTGGTTCTGCAATTGTTTCTGGAGATGGTAGCGTTTCATTGACTAGCACGTAAAACTTAGATTCGTGAACTTAGAATCATTTTTTGGAATATTTTCTCCGATCGTGTGTGGAAATGTGTCCTCGTTTTTCAATTCAGTGATTTCCCATAGATAAATCCAGTGTGTGTGATTCTACTTGCAGTTTGATAATGGCGAGGTGTGTTAAAACCATTCGTGATCACAAGGCAGTGTATGAACTCTGTGTAAATACTTTCTAGCTTTGTGGGTCCCAATTTCTAATAGGTGATATGTTCAATTTTGTACAGTGCAAGTAAAAATCTTCTCAACGTTTTCTTCCGTGAGTGATATGTGTTCTACGTGGTTGGTTCATAGAACAAAGCCTTCAGCTTCCACTCTTGTTTGTTCCATGCCAATCAGGCAAGTAATTATGCGGGTATCCTTCTGATTTCCACACATACTTCGCGATCTTCTCTCCCCGCCTATTTTATTGTTGCTGTTTCTTTTTCGGCTTGTAGTACGAACTCTGTCTTTTTCAGTAACACTCTCTGAGCCTTGTACAACCTCCTTCAATAGCTTCCTTATGTTATTCAGACATTTCTATGGGAGGCATGCTGTAATTCATCGTTTTATTTTTCCGACTTTGTAATTATTTCACTTTTACCAGTTTTTGGAGACTGGACTTCATTCGTCTCTGTAATCGCTCCCTATCGCGTGTAGCTGCATTTCTTTCGCTTCTTCATGTAATTGTAAACATTTCTATGGGTTGCATGCCGTAATTCTTATTTTATTTTTCCGACTTTGTGTTTATTTCATTCCTGTGGTTTTTCTGAGAGGAGACTTCATCCGTCTCTGCAATCGCTCCCTATCGCGTGTAGCTTTATTTCATTCGCTTCCTTATATAATTCTAAGCATTTCTATGGGTTGCATTCTGTAGTTAATTTTCTTTATTTTTCGGAAACTGAATTTATTCAATTTTATCGGTTTTCGGGACCACGTGGGTCCGAGTCCCGACTTCCGCGGTTTGCAGCTAGTCACCTGAGTTCAAGTCATTTCTCATGTAAAACCAGTACCTAGATCGATTGCTGACAGACTGAGATTTACGAATCCACCGTGATTTTGTATAATGAGTCCCATTTTCAACCACTTCAGTGGAGTGCGTTCATGTAACGTAACCGTGTGTCGCCGTTAGCGTGTTTGCTTGCGTGTTCTGTTCAGATGTAATTTAATTTGCTATTCACACGCACCACATCAAAACAGGCACGACAGCCCAGAGACAGTTTCAAAGTGTTTGTATATTGTGTTTTGTGCTACCTCCGACTTGCTGAATTTCGCCTACGATAGCACCGCCTGCTTCCGCCTCATCTCAGCACGCTGTTTTGGTGAGTTTCGCTGTGGCATTGCGTGTGTGTGAGAGAATGAGTGTTGTTTGTGAATCCTTCCCCCCAGTAGAGTTAAATCATGTATAATTTAGGCTGGGCACCGTCCGCAAAAATCCATGTAAGAGATGCATTTTATTGTATTAACAAAATTGGTTCCCTATTTTGCTTGTTTTCTATCTGAATAAACAAGTTTAAGTTCAGCATAATTCGTAAGTTGCCTATAAACTGTAGTTTTAGACCACCTTCCCTCTTTTATTTAATATTGTTCTTCACAATTTCTGAGAACATGCTCAGATGCAATGTTTCTTACGACTAAATTCCGTTGCGCCATAAATGTTTTCTCAGCCACCTTTCTAAGATAACTTTAATTGTGGTAGCTTGCTTATTAATGTCTGTGTATAATAACGTGTGAGCTGCAATGTATATTGACCACTGTAGTATTAGCTTCCTGTTATTGAAGTAATTTGAAACGAGTTAGTTCTCAGTTTGGGCCAGGGAACAAGGCATTGTAGCAGGGAGTAACCAGTAGTTCACACGGACCTCATTTGCTAATTTTAGTGATAAAACAAGGCTCTTGTTTCGTACAGTGGTCGACTTTCAACTGTAACACTACCTGTCTCATGTTACAGCATGTCCGTCCTTGCCTGATATTCTCACTTTATTTGATCCATCCCATAGAAGAATTTCCTCTCCTGCTTATTTTCAAAGTTCTCCTGTATTTCATCCATCCTTTTCCTTTCCTCTAGTCTCTTTTTTATCCACGCTAAATTCTTAGCCTACGTCCGCCTCCCTAGCTGAGACGACAGCGTCGCTGGCTCCCATGCAGGGAGCCCGGGTTCGATTCCCGGCTGCTGTCTGGTTGTTGTGTGATATCCTAATCATCATCATCATTTCATAAAACTCCATAAAGCCATATCAACCACAACCAACTTTAACTGTTCAGGAATTTATAAAATCACTTGCGAATCACTTATATAGGTCAGACGGGACACAGTTTTAGAACGAGGTTCAGCGAACATACAAGAATGACAGAAACAAATCCATCTACTTTCTACCAGCATTTGAAAATTGAAAACCACACCACCATTAACATTGAGAAAGCTTTAAAAATATTACACAACATTTCAAAAGGCATGAAATGCACATTCTCGAAGAATTAGAAATATACATACACATGGAATCTACACCTAACGAAATTCTCAATTAGCACACAGATTTTAAACACAAAATTTATTTACAAAATTTTATCGATCTAATTGGGCTTGACAACAGATAAATTCAGAGATGTAATGTTCCACAGTAAAGGATAACGCAAAATTTCGATTAACATACAATATCTCACACACCAGAGAAAAGCATTTTCATACTCAAAGATATTACAAAATTCGAAATGGCAAGCAATACCTCAGAAACCAAAGAGACACACTATTTCATAATAGGAGACACTACAAAATCAAACGTATAAAACATTTGTAACAAAGGTATAATAAAATTCGAAATTAATCATATCAGAGAAGCTAGATCTTTACCAAAGATATAATGCAATGGAACATCTTTGTAAACCCATAGCATCAAAATAGCAGTCAAACTAGAAAGTCATTATTTTAAAAATTATTAAAAAAAACTACTTTCTAAGAAAGTACCCATTAAAATCATATAGAGGTACAGATGCTGTGTGTATATTGGCAACAAATAGACAGTAAGTAATAAATTTAAAACTGTATAACATGCTCCCTATTTGATCGAAAAAAATATTTTCACACAATTTATTTACCTATTGCAGACCACTTGACCATGCCAAATACGGCGAAACAGCTGTAGTGGAGAATTAAATAAAGTTATAAGCAGCAGTAAACGTGATTATATTTATTAAAATGTCATTTCATCATCATCTGCATGCAAGTCGGCCAAGCGGCGTCAACTAAAAAGACGTGCACTCCCGTATAGGATCCCCCGGCCAAAATTGCTATACGCTCATTTCCATTTTTCATAGCTACCCTTCTCTTCTCTTTCAACATAGCCACAGTCTGCTCATTTATACATTCAGATGCAATATGATGGCTGGGAACTGCACCAGCGTCACGCAGTGTACTGAACACACTGGTGAATAGTCTTGAAGGTAGTCTGTGCCGTGAAAATCGTATGCCGTATTCTCTGCAAGCAGCTACAGTGTTTCCATTACAACAACCACGCACAAATACCTTATCGGCATATTTACAAGCTACAGTACATGAGACTCAGCCAACGAATTAAAATGAACACCTTAATCTAACTAAAGCACAACTTTAGAACTTGAACATCAACACTCTATTGCTGACTTCGTTAAATACAGCCTTAGCAGCCGGTTTACCAATACACGAAACAAAAATGAATTTAACTCAGATGTATCCATCAGATGTTGTATGGCATTTTGTGTTGCAATAATGAGGAGCGTTTTTTCAAAACTCGATAAATGCAACAAACATAGTTTTGCATAAAATGAGTTTTTCTATTTTCATCTATATAGATAAGCTTGAGCATTTTAATTTTTACATGATTACCAGATCTCACTGAAATTAAAAAACCATTGTAAAGAAATATATTTAAATTTAATCTTTATAACAGTATATTAAGGTGTATTTTTTGCAGTGTTTTTCAAAAGTCGATAAATGCTCAAATTGTGTTGCTGGTATGAGCTATGATACTTCTTCAATTCAATGTTTTTTTCCACAACTAATTTTTATTTACTATAGTAGTTATTATATGCCTACAATCTTGTAAAATAAATTTTTTTGTATCTATTATATAGTTTTTTAATTTATAATTTTTTATTTTATTGAGATTACAAGAACGATAACAGAAATACAATGACATAATACAGTAATAACAATTTTTTAAACTTATAACATTATTATGAATACTGCATGAAGAAATTGCATTTTATAATAACATTTTTACCGTTAAGTTCTCCCTGATACATCCACTCATTATTCGCTAGGACTTCTTTGTAAAACTTTGCGTCAAAATATTATAGCAAGGAAGACACATCTTTCTTCTTTTGACGGCTTATCATATTTTTATTATTATTATTTTTCTTTTAAAGGGACAAAGTTAGTATTGTTGGATGGCGTCTCTGGATCTCCAGTGTATGTGTCACTTACTGACACCTTAACCATTTTCTTTGCTTTCTCATATGAGATGATACGTTGGATGATCATTTTCAATGGTACCTTGTGTTTTAATATTTTCTGACCACTTTCTTTTAGGTTTTTAACAGTCCAGTCTGTGTTTAGAACTTTAAGAGTACCATGCTCTTCCAAAATATCATAACATTCTTTAGGAGACAAGATGTTTTCTTTTTTTCTGCAAGACTTCTCAATCCTACCAACCACTCGATCTGGAGGCAAATAGCTATGGCCACGAACAGGAAAGAAGTGACGAATTTTATTTTATGCTCTTCTCCAAGAACGCTGTAAGCCTCGCCATCATACAACTATTTTGATTTTGGCTGCTGCAATAATCTGAGAACAGATGGATAGTATTTGTGCCATCATTTGGATGTTTTCTTTTATTATCTAAGTCAGAAAGTGCAGCAAAGCCGAAGCAAGTTTACTGCATCCTCTACAAGATTCCGTCTCCAACCAGGTGTAGAAAACGATGCTTTCCTTTTTTTGCTCCTTAGTATGGATCATGATGCACAGATTGTATAACCATACTTATCTAGAATTGACTGTGGGATCTGAAGTCAAATAACCTCTCGTAGACTTCCCCTTTCCATGGTTGCTCTCTGCATGTATATTTTGTATATCATTCTTAATGGCAATAGTTAATTCTTTATGATCCTCTCCTGTTCTGTCACCTCCTCCCCTTTACTTTGGCAATCTTTCATCTTGATGAAACTTGCTCGCTATACAGGATAACCTATACTTTGACATGCCAAATACTCCTTGGAAAGTGGCAGCACAAACAGGCAATACTTCACCATTCCTTTTTCTCACAGTACACTTCACTGTCATTGTTTTCTTCCATTTTGAGTTTGGGTGTCCACTGCTGTGCGCTGAGGTGAAGAAACATGAAGATATTTTAACAGAAACTTATCCTGATCCATTAAATTTAATTATTTCACGTGATGATGAAATATCTTCATAACAGAGTTCAGCAGCTTGCATTCTTTCCTCCCTTTAGTTTTTGAAGGCGAAACCTCAAGTCCATGAATGCATTTCATGGTAGGTTCTTTTCATATTTTTTCCTTTGCGTTTCAGGTCTATGTAAGCTCTTCTTGAATCGGGATTTTCTCCCATCGGAACATTCTGTGACCTGTATGCCATTTGAAGAATTCTCGTACGTGAGCGTCAAGTGAATACTTATCTAACATTAAGTTGCAGGTGTTCCGACGACAATGAAGTCTGGGTCCAACACTATTCCCGCCAGTACGGTAAGATTGATACAACAATGCTTAAAGCAACTCGTATATTCCATTACTTTAATAGCTTGTGTAGACTTTTGGTACAACTGCGACAATGCATATATCGTGTTTTGCTAAAACCTTTTGAACTGGAGTGCTCATACACACAAGGGTAGTCGACTTTTGATAAAAATTGGTTCAGGGGTTGATGTACAAGTTCAACATTATGCCATTACCATACATAACTCGGTTTAGAATTTTTCTGCATATATCGAGTTTGGAAAAAACACTCCTTCGTCTACGCTATCACCTAAAATAATTACTACTCCTTCTGAAACAACTTGAACAGAGACAAGTATAGGCGGTGTGAAATCTTAGGTAGACGGTGATGTTCCTCTTGTTTCGAAGGTTCGATGTGAAAAATTTCATCGAGATCGAAATAAAAACCACAGATTTGTCAACGTTCGCAGGTAAAATAACCTCCGCCAGCCACCATACAAAATTTTACATTTCAGTGACGTAGAAGTTAAATGGTAAAATCAGGGAGATATGTTGTAGTGTTTAGTCTTGGTGTTAATGACACTTTTTATCTCATAAAAAAAACCTAAAACATACACGCTCCCACAAATAAATAGGTGTGGATCCCATAAATTCCTTCAAAGCTATATTTATTAATGACCGATACTCTCCCTCTGCACTCGATGTGGGACTAGCTGGTGTTAGTCCTGCTCTCCATAGTAGTGAAATAAGAGGGTTGGAACTTAAATGGTGGCAATTATTTATTCACAATTGATACAAAAGCGATACATGTTTGCGCCTGTTACTGTCCTTCAAAGTAGTCACCAGCGTTGTGCAGAATCAGTTGTCAGCGATGTGGAAGGCGTAGTATAACGTCAGCAGAGCCTGTTCTGTTGATGGTGCGAATGGAGCGGTCTACTGCCTGTCGAATCTCTGGAACAGTTCTGAAGCGAATGCCACGAAGTGGTTCCTTCACCTTCGGTATCAAATCAAAGTCACAAGGACTCAAATCCGGGGAGTATGGTAGATGCTACTGTACTTCCCAGTCCCATCGACCGAACAGAGCAGCCACAGCTTGCGCTGTATGCACCCGCGCGTTGTAGTGCAAAATGATGGGTGGGTTGCGCAAAAAGTGTTGCCGTTTCTTTTGGAAAGCTATGCGTTGACGGTCTGCCGTGGAGGAACGTAATAGTTTTCAAAATGAAATGCCAACATCGCACATTAATAATTTATTCAATGACGACCGGTTTCGGTGAACTGTGTCACCATCATCTGATGACATACATATTACAAGCTGGTCATCTGTCAAAAATATAAAAGACATGCAAGAAATAACGTAAAAACATAAAAAATAACATACATTTGGGATTAAGAGGCACTTATCCTACCTTGTTAAAAAATTGGATATAAAATAACAAGTGCAACATTGCACTTAGTCACTATATAAAAATACATAAGTTAAAAACATGACAGCTTACAAAATACCGACAGCTTAGAAGATTCGAGTTTACATTTTGGCGCAAGGTGGCAGCACCATAGCTGGGTACTGTTTGTAAGCTGGTTTCACGGAAGTCAATTATTGCACAAAAACAATTTGACATATAATTTTAGTCTGAGATTAAACCCATATTCTATGTATGGGTGACATTACAATTACATATTATATTTATATATTTATTTTTTAATAATAATAATAATAATAATAATACATATGGTATACCTTATATAGGAGTTCAATTTCTAATTAAAGTTTACAATTCGCAGAAAGGGTATAATAAGGTGGATGATGCAAACCAATACAAGTTGCAGTGCTGATGACTACTAGAAAGAACAGAGGGGTACTGGATGGAAGACGACAAACACTTCTTAAGATGATAAACTTTAAAAAATATATGTAAACTTCAAAGCTGTCAGTATTTTGTAAGCTTGCATGTCTTTTATATTTTTGACAGATGACCAGCTTATAACATATATGTGACCAGATGAAGGTGACACAGTTCACCGAAACCGGTTGTCATTGAATAAATAATTAATGTGCGATCTTGGCATTTCATTTTGAAAACTATAAAACGATCAGATCGCCTCCAAACCCGAATATGTCAGGTAATCTGAACGTAATAGATTAGGATAACACGATCACGGTCGTACACCAGAATCACGATAACGTTCACCACACAGGGCTCTGACGCACTTTAGACCGCGACGACCCATAATGACGCCATTCGTCGGATTGGCGTTCAGTTTTGGCTCGTACTTGTTCCTGTTTCGCAAATATAGTGACACCGTTACGTTAGACCGCTCGCTCACGAGTGACTGTTTTTCCCTCCATTGTGAGGGCGCCGATTACGTGGGACGGGCGAGTCCATTTGCTCGGGGATAAGGTAGGTATGTCAACAACGTGTGCTATCAGAGACAATAGTAGATTTCATTTCATAGTGTCTGCACAGCAGTGTTGTCACTATTTAAGTTCGACCCCTCGTATAAAGGAAACGAAAATATAGTATAAAATAAAACAAAGCGCCGCTATTAAGAAGGGCTCACACACACACACACATAAGAAGGAAGGAAGGAATCTTAGGGTTTAACGTCCCATCGACAGCGTGGTCATTAGAGACGGAGCTTACGCTCGGATTTTTGGGTATGGTTGGAGAAAGGAAATCGGCCGTGCCATTCGAAAGGTTCATTCCGGCATTTGCCTAAACTGATTTAGGAAAATCACAGAAAACCTAAATCTGGATGGCCGGAGGTGGATTTGAACCACACATAAGATCTCACAGAGGAAGAATAGATAAATGGAAAGTTACTGACGTGATAGTTGTCGCAAGTGGAAGAGGACGCAGCGTTGGTGTATCGCAATTACTAACTACCGCTACGGCTGCGTTGTTCTCGTATCGCCGCGAGCATTTTATTACCCACAGTCGTTTCTTATGTAACTTTTCCCGATTATAAAACTTTCCTCTTGTAATTTTTTTAATGTCGGTAAGATTTTTACAAATATATTTTAAAGTCGTTCAGCAACGCACCTGCGTTTCGGGTTGACGTAATTTGTGTGTCTGCAGGATGTTACATATATGAACATGTTTTCTATTAAAAATAACTTTGTTAATTACTCTTCACATTGATTAATTACCCGAGATGCCATCGTGTTACATTTATTGAATACTAGCTGAAAACCCGGCGTTGCCCGGGTATTTATTTATTTATTCCCAACATTTTTCAGGTATATATTCATTCGTATAAGGGCTATATGTCTGCAAAATCGCTTGGCAATACAATTAGTAGTAAAGAAGTAATAGATTAAAACTTGGTGCGTGATGGGACGGTTTTCCATGAACATTACTGTTTACGTGCTCATATCTGAAGAACTACATGTCGGAATGTGATACAATTTAGAAGATACATTCAACTATATATGTGTATACTGTCTGTAAAATTTCCTGTCGCTAGAATTTGTAGTGTTCAAATTATAAATTGTAGCGTCATACCGAGAGCCGTAGTTTTACTCCATAAACAGTGGAAAAGTAGTAAGCGAGAAACTCAAAATGTTCAAATGTTTGTAGAGTCTATGGGACTTAACTACGGGGTCATCAGTCCCTAAACTTACAAATTACTTATGAACTAGCTAATCCTAAGGACGTCACAAATATCCATGCCCGAGGGGGGATTCGAACCCCCGACCTTAGTGGCCGTGCAGACCGTGACTGGAGCGCCTCAGTCCCCTCTGCCACCGCGGCCGGCGAGCGAGAAACTTTTTTCCTTTCATCATTTTACTATAGCTGCCAGCGAGAAAAAGTTTAATAAAGGTTTGAAATTATGTTTAAAGTTTGTTGCAAGTCGCTAAGTACTGTCATTCTCATACAGTGTATTTCGAAAATCTCGCCGCGTTATATGGCATTTTTTGCGATTTCTATTGGTTATAACGTAATATCTTTTGAACCATGTGCCGTATCTGATTCTTAACCCTGCAGCAATTATTACCTCATGGTAAGGAATGTATGTACCAAATTTGGTTGAAATCGGTCCAATGGTTTAGGAGAAAATGAGCAGCATTGTCGCTTAATACAGCAGTTTTTCGCGCATCTCATTGTTTATGACGTCATATCTCGTGAACTATGTAGCGTACATGATTCTTACACTTACGGCGACCGTCCTCATGGATTGAAGCTTACATGTACACAATTACATAAAGATTGGAACAAAATTGTAGATGAGCCGGTGGGCGGCTGGAGCCAGTGAGTTCCGCCCTGTTTTATCGCTGGTGGAGCATATTGCAGCTCTCGTATCATCTCTGCCGCCGGTGGTCTTCCTTAGCGGCGGCAGAGGGCTGGTGGGGAGTCTGGTGTTTGCTACGGGCGGGTGGCGGTCAGCGGCGAGTTGGGCCGATCGACGTGCTGGCTGGTTCCGTCGGCGTGGGAGCGTCCGATGGCGGCAAATCGATTACCGAGCGCAGTTCCGTATCGACAGAGCTGACCGGAGTGGAACTCAGGCTGTGCGTCTTCAACAACTCAAATCGATTTTCCACGGTGAGCTCCCGCGCAGTGTGTGGAAGTGTGAGCACCTTGTGTCCAACCTGCAGTCTCGCACCCAATCAAATTCCTTGCCCGGTAGCCGTGTCCGGCTTCCTGTTAACCGTCAGGCCGGCATTGCAAACCTTGACTGTTAAAAGGGTGGTGTTACGCAAATGCCGTGGTTCTACAGCTAATTCCATTTGTGTTTATGCCGGTGAATTTGATAACCGTTGCCCACACATACTATATCTGGAAGGTTTTGTTATGTAGTAACTGCTTAAGTAATTCATGTACGTATTGACGTTGAGTGATTGCAGCCCACATATTTGTTGTACTTGAAGGACATGGTTTTCGGTTAGTGTGCTATTTTACGTAGGCGACATCATTCTATAAATGATTCTAATTGTCTTTATGCCAGTGAAATTGGTTAACTATTGCCTACACGTACTGTATCTGGAAGGACTTGTTACTCTACAATGTTGTTACACGGCGTCCGTGTCATTTAGTAACTGCTTAATTAATTTATGTACGTATTGAAATTGAGCAATTGCTGCCACGTATCTTGTTATATTTGTAGGACACTGGGTCCGGTTAGTCTGTTATTTTACGTGGGTGGCGTTATTCTGTAACTGAATTGATTTGAGTTGACACTAGTGATAACCATGAGTACTTGTTATCGTGCGGCTGAATTCGGGTGCACTGAACCGTGTGTGTTACGGCAGCATGTAGGGTATATTCCTCTTATATCATTAGGAGTGGCCTGTTGACGGTGAACTAGAGACTTTGAACCTTCATATACTATGTGTGTTTGAATGCCTTGAGGCCGTGTTCAGAACGTTATTGAAGTCATAAGTGTTTAACTGGTGTTTTATGTGTATATGTAAGTTATCTAGCAGATTTCTGGCGCCTGTTGTGAACATGTTTCAGAGCCACGCTATGTTTGCAGGGCGGTTGGAGGAGGCGTAAAGGGGAAGGCCGGCTCGACGTCGTATTCAGCTAAATCTCGATTGCCGCCGGCCTCTGCAAATTCCGGCGCATGCGGTGCTTCAACAACGCCGTCCGGAGTGCAAGTTGAGTAGTAAATTTGAATACGTTGTCCGACCAAATAACTTGCCCCCCCCTTCCCGCCAGTCACCCTCCAGGTCCGCTCATGTATTATTGCCTCAGTTATATGGCGTTAGATATCTCCTAACTAATTCTAGCTGATAGATTTCCTGCCTAAATTAAAGGGGCGATTGTTTCTGTGATATTTACTTATTGTCTTTAATGTGTGCAGGACTCTTAAGCCCGGCTTAAATGGACGACAATTTGTGTTCTTTCTGCTTACTTGTTGGTTTTATTTAGGGTTCCTCCAGCCCGAATTAAAAGGGCGTAATTTTCTAATTCATGTTGTGTCAAAACTTTCATCGTTTATGTTAAGGAGCAGAGGCCTGATTTAAAGGGGCGTTTTACTTGTTTTGAATTGAAATTGGTTTGTGTAAATTAAACCTTTCGTTTAATGAATTGTAAATAAAGGAATAACTATTGAAAGCATTGACTATCTACGTAATCCTCCTCCCCCCCCCCCTTTCCGGAGTTAATCCCACTTCACCGCCTCAGTAGATTTGTATGCAATACGTACAAACATACGGACACTCTGCTTTATATATTAGACAAATTTCGAAGTTGTGGGTTTGTTTTGAATTGTCCTGTGCACTTTGCATGATGTATTTCGTGCGGATGCTTCTCTCCTGAGAAAACGGTAGGAGTTTCTGCCTTCCGCGCCTTAAAGGTCTCGTTACGTCACAGGATGACATCACGGGCAGTTGTCCCGGTGCTCAGGAGTGCATCGTTTAACGGCGCGTGTGGGACGCGGCGGAAAGTCGTCAAGCGACCGCGTGGGCGGGCTGCACGAGAGGCGTCCTCACTTCACCTCAGAGGCTGGAAGCCGCCGGCTTCGTCTGGCTTCACCAGAGCTCTCGCAGAGGTGCAGGGCGGCAGCCCCATCTAACCCTTTCAGTGGACAATACTGTACAAGAGACACCGACGAAAGCCGCGCGGGAGTAGCCGAGCGATCTGGAGCGCTCCTTTGCGGATCGCGAGACTTCCCACGTCGGAGGTTCGAATCCTCCCTCGAGCATGGATGTGTGCGTTTGTCCTTAGGTTAGTTTAACTTATAAGGAAAGTACTTGGGCTCGAACAAACATATATGCATGAATGTTTGGTTACAGGATCTCTACGTACACCTCAATGTGCTGGTGGGTGTCGTTTTTATGCAAAACTCTCCAATCATGCTCTAGATAGCACTGTAGATGTAATTGTAGACGCCATACGTAATGCAGATTGCAGATATGTTAACTATAACTTATGTAATAATCGTCGTACATGTTCTCTAGCTTACTGTCATCAAAAGCCGTGATGATAGTTGCAACTTTAACGTTCTTCTCGGAAGACTGTTGGTATTCACTGCCACTGCTTCCATCGCCTCTTCCCGCTCTTACCGTAGCACTACCGCTAGCAATAAGTTCTTCGTCATTATCATCCCTATTATCATCATTATATGTTAGTGTTACAACAGTATCATATGCTCCTATTTCTGTACCATAACAGATACGAGAAAGCATGCGAATGAGTCGTCTTCTACACTAATACCATCTTCACGAAGAATGGTTCTTCGTAACTTCATCTGAACCAATCGCAATACTTTAGCAGGATTGATTATCAATCGCCGCCCCATCTGACGCTTAACCCCACAAATAACGTCACAAAACGCAACCTCGGAGGCACAGGGCACCGTCCCTACTGGCGAACCGACAGGTCAAAGTGCAATGTGGCAAGGCACAAGCATAGACCTCTAACGGACGACTGCAGAGTTTTGCAGATGCGGGAGTATCACTAGTGCAATAAGGGATCTTTACATTATCTCTCGTACGATTTTGGTGTATAAGTGTTTGTTCGAGCCCAAGTACTTTCCTTGTGAGTGGAGATAATAACGTTACGGCAACCGAAACAGTAATAACAACAGAAAGTTGATGCACAGGGGGTCGTTGGTGTTGAGTTGTGTTTACTCTACCAAACGAACTACGCAAGCATTTGGGTTCAGATAGTGTAGTGATCAGGTAGTGCAAGAACGTCAGTTACCCAAAGCTATGGTATGGAGAGCCGTAGAAAGGTAGGAACCCGGACACAAATAGAGGGAGGTGGCTGCAGTATTATACTGTCCCCAAGTATAATTTCCTAGACCTGGACGCGAGTTTAAACAACGGGAACCGTTAAAAGAAGGCAAGGCCAAGGTCGTGGAGCGCGCGGTTGCTCGCCGTCGGAGTTTCGAGTCATCCCTAGGGCATGGGTGTGTGTGTGTTGTCCTTAGGTTAGTTTACCTTAGTGTAAGTAGTTTGTAAGCTACGGACTGATGACCACGCAGTTTGGTCCGATAGATTTACAAACATAAAAAAAAAAAAAAAAAAATAAATAAATAAAAATAAGGACAGTAAGGACAGGAAACTGCAACGGATCCTCCAGCCAGCAACTGGACGCATAATAACACAAACAGTCGAAATTGCCTTCGGAATGTGGCATCTGGTCTGTGTGTCCCATTAAAAGCAAGACACCGATTAGCCCGCAGAAACTGGGCGGAGAAACATCAGCATTGGAGTCGTAACGAATGCCGCCGGGTTCTGGCTTAATGGCGCTCTGACTGCTAAGTGGTGTAGAGATGGGATCCATGTTTAAATGTTAGTAGATCTATCGGACTCGATTTTTATATTTGGTGTTAAACCCACCTGTACACTGGTTGAATTCACACAGCTTCGCCACAATTTGTGTATTTCCTTCTTCATTTTATCACTTTTCCGACGTTTACTATTTCATAAATGTTTGTAAATCTATCGGACTCAACTGCTAGGTTATTAGTCCGTAGCTTACAAAAACTAAGTTAAACTAACCTAAGGACAACACAAACACCCATGCCCGAGAGAGGACTTGAACCCCCGACGGAGGACGGCACTGCAGCACGTCGTCCCAGTGCGCACGGCTAATCCGCCGCAGCTACTATTTCACAGACATGCTTGTTTGTCCTATATATCTTCCATCGCAAGTGTTACATTGCAATTGGTATAATCCAACATTTTGGTATATGTCGGTGTCTTTCATCAGTATAGGGGTGTATTTCTGAATACAATTGTGTGTTGTGTATGCAATGTTTATGCCCTTTTTTGTTTTTTAATGTAATTGTATGCGTGAGTTTGTGTCTGTATCTCATTGTGAACCAACTTGTGTCTTCTCTTTCTCTCTTTATTTATTTATTTATTTTTATACTGTTATGGGAAGAACGTTTGATATCAGATACAAAGATCACACTAGAGCTTGGAAATATTGATCAAACCGCTCCACATTCGCTGAACACCTAAAAACACACAACCAAACACCAATATACAGAGAGACGACATAAAAAATAATTAGAATAAACAATAATTTTCTAACATACAAGAAATGACCACGCAGAAAAGAAAATCCTGTTGTATGACCGAGTACACGTATCAACCAATTGACTGCTCATATTAATAGACGAAATAGGAAAAGCTCAAACCCTACACTTTCCCATTAACCCCCCGTCCACAGAACATCGAAATTAATGCTCAAAGTATCGACACGCAAAAATTTCAACTGCTAAGTGAGAGTACACAGTGACGCATACAAAAACAAGGCCATATTTTTCGCACACACAAAACACTGACGTGCCATACACATACTCGTTCAAGTTGGTCTTACAGGTAAAGAAACGAATAGTTAAGGATACACCTTCAAGTCTGAAAGAAGTAAATATTCAATAAGTGATAAAACGAAGAAGGAAATAGACAAGTGTGGCGAAGCTGTGTGAATGGAACCAACGAACAGGCGGGGAGAACTTTGTGAAAATCACGACACTATAAAACGTTAATTCGATATTTCGATAAAAACAAAGTGAAGTGTTTGTAATCTGTTGAGGCTACATCAGTAAGTAAAAATGTAATTTCCAGACTCAGAATCCTCTGATGATTCCTTAAAATAAAGGGCGAAATGCGTTTGGATCATAACAAGAAATTGGAGTTTTAATTTCCAAAAACAAATATTTCTTTATTTGCTGCGGAAGAAGGCCACACAAACAAACTTTATAATTTTTCTTTAATTCACTTTCAGAGACAAAGCGACATAATTGTCGCAACACTCACAGCACTGAGGCTAAGGTGTCTTTTCATAAACCGCTTGTATGCACTGTGATTTAAACCGGCTTCATGGAATTGCCCCGCGGCACGTTTGATGATATTCGGCTTGCCAAACAGACTTTTAATCCACGCAAAAATAGCGAATACTACACATACTCTTTTGCGGCAACAACCCTCTAACCACTCTTCAACTTCTAGAAACAGCGATTTTGAAATGTATTGCCCTTGTCTGCACTGTGAACTGCGGTTATTCTTGGCAATAAAATATTATATACGGAATAAGGCGA
Organism: Locusta migratoria; assembly: GCA_026315105.1. Taxonomy (NCBI): domain Eukaryota; kingdom Metazoa; phylum Arthropoda; class Insecta; order Orthoptera; family Acrididae; genus Locusta; species Locusta migratoria. The sequence goes on from CM048748.1 coordinate 409,530,271, forward strand.
AAGAACAAGAAATACATTTCTGACAAACAGGGCAATGCTTTCGGTAGGTGACTGATCACGCAACTAGAGTGATTTTCAGTACTACAAAAGAAACCTGATTTTATAGCAGCAGCCGCATGTCAATAAACAACCCATAATATACCCATTAATTTTAATGTGATGTTCCTGTAATCGGATTTTTGTCGTCTGCTGTTACCAAGGAGGTTAGAATACAGGGAGACGCCCTTACGTTGAAAGTGTGAAGCCTGCCTTCGCCCCACTGCTAAGTTCTGGAGAAGTGTTGGTATTGTAGAGCTGATGTTTTCTGTCATTTAAAACAGGAATAATACGTCCGAAGGTTTTGACATGATGTAGAACGTGTTGAATGAGAGAAAATTATCGTTGAAAATTCTGTTTTCAAATATAATGAGTTTTAAATCAACAAAGTACACACTTCATACTATCTATTCAATGCATTAACAGTAAGAGGGTCGACTTAACGCATATTTTAACGGAGAAATAGAATTCCACGACTCGCCAAGATGGCGGATAGGCTTCAACTCACTTGCCTGCTCAGCCCTTACTTTAACGTCCTTGGCTGTTACTATCAAAAATAAATGGAGATTCATTAACCCGCCTTCTAATGTTCATAATTAAAGCAGCGACCGGTCACAAGCATGATATAAATGTGTTTCTTTATTTAAAAAATGGCGGATTACCGATTTTTTTACAAATCCAGTTTCAGATGGTTGACATGCTTTCCAGCTCGGACTTCATTTTATGTTTGTTACAGTTTTTCTGCCCTGGGATGGACGAAAAAATATTTTGTTAGCTATTTGGTGAAGTTTTGTTACGTTTAATTATTTTCGTCTCTATCATCACATTTATACAAAGGTTTCGAAGTTAAAAACACATGAAGTGTGCGCGTCGGAAAACTTGTGTGTCGTGTTTTGTCTGTGACGAAACCGTCCTTTTGGACGCGCACCCTTCGTGTGTTTTTTAACTTTAAAACCATTTTATAAAATATGTGATGATAGAGGTGAAAATAAGTAAAGCTAACATAATACTGTACCAAAAAGGTAACAAAATATTCTTGTCTATTCTAAAGCAGCGAAACATTAGAACTAGGCACCAACTGTAACCAAAATCCGCCATGATTTAAAAAAATTAAAGAGTTTATAGCATTATTTTGGCTGGTCGTTGTTTTTAATTATAAACATTACAGTACCACAGTCACGGTCCTCATAATGTCAGTTGTTCACAAAATAGTGTTAACCTGTCTTCTGTTCAAGGTAAGGTTGTTATAAAAAAAATTAGATTCTTTGTAGCTTTAGGAGGGCTCTTCAAACAGTATGGTGATCTTTCAAATTGCGCGGGCAACGTACATTCGATTGTCGATTTTTTTTTGTTATGTTGGTACACATGCGCCGAACATATCTTCAAATTTTCAAGTATACTGCGTATTTCATATGTTTTTGATAGATAGAAAAACTAGACCTTTTTTTAGTGTACTCTGCGATTTTCGACTATTATAAAAAATTGAACAAAGAATTTGCATCAAATTTGTTGTGAAAAATGGAATCAAGTGTTCTAAAACACTTGAAAGGTTGACAGTGGCATGAGGTGAGCCTACTCCGAGTAAAAAATAATGTTTACAAGTTTTACGAGCTCTTCCAAGGTGGCCGCGAAGATTCCAATGACGAACCTTGCTCTAGACGCCCCAGCACATCAACAACAGGTGATAACGTCGAAGCAGTGAAGAAAATTCTTTTGGAAAATCGTCGAATTACCGTAAGAGAAGATGCTAAGGATGATGGCATATGTTGGCATAACGGTAGGTTCGTGTCATGCAGTTTTTTCGACTTTTATGGGCATGAGACTTGTGTCAGCTAAATTTGTTCAAAAATTTCTCAATTTTTATCGGAACAACCATCGTACTAACATCGCTCAGGAGCTCTTGAATGACGTCAATCATGATCCTGATTTGCTCAAAAGGGTCATAACTGGTGACGAAAGAATGGTTTACGGTTATGACTTCAAAACGGAAGCCCAGTCGTTCCAATCTAAGTATTCCAGAGAGCCAAGTTCGAAAGAAACATGCCAAGTTGGATCACATATCGAAGTGGAAACATCCGCCATCATCTGTCCGAAAGAAGTTCAGTAGCACTCCGTCTGCAGGAAATGTGCAACTAACCGTTTTCTGGGACGCTCAAAGAGTTTTGTTGCTAGACTTTTTGGAGAATGCAACCATCAATGCCGTGCGGTACTGTAACACTCTGTCGAAATTGAAAGAAGTGATTCAGAAAACGAGGCCTGGCCTTTTCAGATCTGACGTTTTGCTGTTGACAGTGCGAGACCACACTCGGCGAAGGCAACGGAAAACCATACTGAAACTCTTGGTTGGGAGCGTCCACAACATCGAAATACAGTCCCGATCACGCACCAAGTGACTTCCATCTGTTTCCAGCTTTCAAGACGACTCTCGGCGGGTCGGCCGCGGTGGCCGAGGGGACTACGGCGCGCCAGTCACGGTCTGCACGGTCCCTACGGTCTAGGGTTCGAATCCCCACTCGGGTATGGATATTTGTGCCGTCCTTAGCGTTAGCTAGTTCGTAAGTAGTTTGTAAGTTTAGGGACTGATGACCCCGTAGTTAAGTCCCATAACCTATACAAACATTTTTTTAGTAACAATAGTGGTAGTTAAGTCCCATAAGCTCTACAAATTTTGAACATTTGAACTCTCAGCGGAAGGCGCTTTGGAAGCAATGCTAACGTCAAACAAGTCGTTCTACGCTTCTTCCGTATGCAACGCCCTCATTTTTGCTGGAAGGCTTTTTGAAGCTTATAAAGCTCAATGTACTTGGAAATTATGTAGAAAAATATATGTCTCATTTTTTGTTTTGTCATTCTCGGCCCGTTTTTCAGGAGAGGTTCTATCAGGACGCTTGGGATGTGTTGACATCTAAAACAGCTACACTGATTAGTAATACAAGTTTTATTTACAAGTATGTACAAAGTTACTCAACTTATAACCTCTGACTCTTCTCTTCTCGCGGCCACGTCTTCTGTACGATGCTATCTGCGCTGAGTCCTAGTGACTGCCTATTTCGGAGCCGATTTCAGACGGGCTCTTCCAGACGTATGTCGGCCTAGATATAGCAGCTCGTAGAGGGCGCTCTTCTCCATTGCTTCCTCCAAGAAGCGCGGCGCCAGCGTGTGATTGGCTGCCGGTCGTCCGCTGCCTTCTCCACGATCGTTCTTGTGCGTCTGGCGTGTGGCGCTGACTTTACACCACAACAACTTTAATGTCTCATTCTATTTTTTTTTTTTCAGTTCATACGCAACTCTGACCACAATCGACAGGGGGAACTTATTTTCCACCTCCCCCTCGTACAAAATGTAGTAATTATTTCTAACTCTTAATAAAAAATATGTGGGAATCAGTTATATTTTAAGACCTATTTCTACACGTAGAGCTCCTAAAATTTCAGGCTGGCCCATCCGCCATTTTGTTTCCAAGCGAATGCTGAACGCAGCACTATGTCCTGCATAGAGCCTGAGATCATGCTATTTTCAGCTTTCAATCCGCTCTTGTTTACATCGATATGTGTATTAGACACAAAAATATCGCATTTTCTTTACTTGTGGCTGCTTTTCTTTGCTGTTCGAGTAAAGAATAAAGGTGCAAGAAAACTATATATATTTCTGTGATCAAATGGCGTATTACGTTTATGTTTTACATTCTTTGCGGAATTAAAAATGAAAATTTGATACATACGTCTATTAAATCATTTACTAGGTTCCAATAAGTTCGAATTACTGAGCCTGCCCTGCATCTAAAGAGTATATTTGTGCAGTAATCATGTAAAGGCCAAAATAAGCCTATGAAACTCAGTAAACATGGCACTTCTAATCGAATGAATGCTTGCTTCCTTAAATTTCCAGAACACACTGAACATACACGTAACACTTACACATTACACTATTCCTTGTCCAAGATAAAGCAAAAGTTGTGTAAATAAGGAAACGGGATAAAGTTTACAAAGGGCCAACTATCTATACCGTTAATTTCAACCTTCTGCATTCTTCCAATTAAATATAAAGTAAACCATTTGTGCAATGTCCCAATCATACAACAATACATAAGCTTATCTAGAAGAATTTCATGATTCACCCATTTCGTTATCAGTCCCTAGGCTTACAAACTACATAAACTAACTTATGCTATGGATAATACACACACACACACACACACACACACATACATACACATATATATATATATATATATATATATATATATATATATATATATATATATATATATATATATATATATATGCCCGAGAGAGGACTCGAACTTCCGACGGTGAGCGGTGACGCACATCGCAGCAAGACCCGTTAGAACGCTCGGCCACTCCAATGCGGCGTTCTTAAATTAAGAATGAAATTTAAGTAGTGATTTGATTCATCTTTACTCGCAACTGTACAGGCCGTTTGTGACACATGCCTTGGCCTAGCCCTGTTCGCAACACTGCCTCTTGTCTACAGATTCAGTTGATTGATGTTAGGTCTTTGAACTGGGCTAAGATTTTCCAAATTCGTACTTTATTATTTAAAAAAGTTCGTTTCACTCGTCGATTTTATGAGTTTTCTACTTTCCTATTAAGTTTAATGCTTCTTTCTTCTCTTAGAGTACCTAGTAGTTGCATATCCCAGGTCTACCAATCCCGTTAAATCCTACTTCTACAATTTAACTTAATTATTCGGTGACTATTTCCGGCGCCTCCTCTGAGAGTGAACAGATGAACCGCGATGTGACGCAGTAGGCCTACTCAACAATGTTGAGGTTCTTGAAACGGACAAAGCGGTTGCTGAGCGCCAGTTCCATACAAGAAGGTTGACGAACGACATGAGTGTGTCGGAACCCAGTTAGAAGAACCTGGAGAAACGGGAGAAAAGTAGAGGAAACGCAGGCGACTCTATAGCTGTCAAAAAGTAAGTCATCAAAAATCATGTGTGTAAAATTTTGCTTATGACCTCGGCGGCGTGGTGTGCTTATGTTGGCAACGATTCTTGAATGCCCTTTGGAAAATTCAATCACATAAAAGGAAACGCAAAAGTTTTTTTGTTGACCGTGAAATAAATAATTAATGTTGATCGTGTTCTATGGTTGACAGGTTCCTGTATGTACTCTTGCCCGCTCAATAAATTATTTATCCTCCTAAAACGAAAATTTTGTTGCTAACATTAGCACACTAAGCCACCAATTAACCATCATTTAAGTTGTGCCGATTCGTGGTATCCGAAACACGAAACAACATTCGCTTACGACGTTACCGCCCCGAAGGTAGGGTTAAGCTACGCGGTTAGAATACACTTACGACGACTGCAGTTTCTACGTAACGTAATGGCATGATGAAGACGGACAGAGAAAGCGGTCAATCACGAGGCAGGTGTTCACGTCTAATGAGAATGATGTTTCTCACAAGTTTGTTTCGTAAGTGAAATACGCGATCCTTTCAATTTCGTCGTGAAAATACAGAAGGGGAGAACAATGAGAATGTTATTTATAATTTATTTCGTTCCGTAACATGCTTCGCTATTTATTTTATTTTAATTTGTGAGTATATGTCTAGGAAGGAACCTAATAGCACAGACATTATTGATAAAAGTTTCTCTCGTGCTTGCGAAAGATATTTTGCTGTTTTCCAAGAGCATGTCACGATTTTACAGTATTCACTTAGGTACGAACGAAAGAGCACAATGAAACCACTGCCACAACACCGATTTGTTTAGAAAACAAAGTAAAAGATTAACAGTTTAAGATTAGCTTCCAATATTTCTAAAAATAAGGTATTAACGAAATGATCTTTGGTTTTCAGAAAGGATTTTCAACAAAAAAATGGTACGTGTGCTTTCTGTGATCAAACATTAAATTCTCTGAATATCCAGACTTCACCCATTCCGATTTTTTGTGATCTCTCAAAGGGTTTTGATTGTGCATATCATGTAATTCATCTTATATAAGCTTAATCATTGTGGTATTAGTGGGGCAGAGCACAAATGGTTTAATTCATATTTAACTGGAAGAATGGTGAAATAAATTGTACAGGTAAACTTAAAAATCAGCTGATTCATGAAACTGAGGAGCTATCAAAAATAGGTTCCCACGGGGTTCAGTCTTGAGTCTTGTTATTGATATATATTAATGATTTCCCATTATATATTCACGAAGTTGCAGAGCTAGTTCTTCTTGCTTACGATGCATGTATAGTAATCACACCCAACAAACAAGAATTAATTGTTGAAATTGTAAATGATGTCTTTCATAAAATTATTGAGAAGTTCTCTGCGAATGGACTCTTATTAAATCTTGATAAACTCATTACATACAGTTCCATACAGTAAATGGCATGATAGCATTAATAAATATATTTTATTAACAAAAGTTTATAGATAAGGTAGAATATTCAAAGTTTTTAGGTGTGTGCATTGATGAAACATTGAACTGGAAGTAACACACTGATGATCTCCTGCAACATTTTAATTCAGAAATTTCTGCTATTATTGTTATTGCAAATTTTGGTGACAAACATCGCACTGAATTAGCTTACTTTGCCTATTTTCATTCACTGGTTGGAAATGGCATCATATTTTGGGGTAATTCATCATTGGGTAAGTAAAGTTTTCATTGCGCAAAAGTGTGTAATTATGATAATTTTTGGATCCCTCCCAAGATCATTCTGTAGAAAATTATTTAAAAATCTAGCAATCTTCACAGTAGTTATATATATGAAGTTTGTTATTACTAGTCTACACCAAAAGTAACAGCAGTGTTCATAGTTACAACCTTAGGAGAAAAGATGACCTACACTATTAAAGGTTAAAGCTAACTTTGCCACAAAAGTCTGTGGTCACTTGCCAAATAACATCAAATGTCTGACAAGTAGCCAACCAGCATTTTTAAAAGAATGAAAGAATTTCTTAATGATACCTCCTTCTACTCGGAATATGAATCTTTATATAGAAATTAGTAATTTTACAAGAAAAAGTACGTCGTGTAATGTTATGTTTCACTAAACTGACATATTCCACATCATTACGAAACTCGTGTTTATGATCTATGGAATAAGTATCATTGTAATTTAATCTAATGTAATTGTCTATCTGCAACTCATTCTTGAGTAGATGTCTTCACTTACAACGTTCATAACTCTGTTACAACATGTAGGCGTCACGTAGAAACTGCCGAGACCGTAGGCACTTCTGCACTCCAGATAGGTACTATTCAGAAAGTCGAGTGTATCAACATCGTTTGTCGAAACGCGCTTTTCTCGTGCATTCATTGTAACAAAGATTAGCCTTTTCTAAGAATTTATATTGAATTGTGAACCGATTTCATACAATAAGCTGTTTATTTTTTATCAGAAATATAATTTGTCATTTAAGTTGAATCATTTAGAATGTTTTAATGTTTGTAAACCTACTGGACCAAACTGCTATGGTCATCAGTCGCTAGACTTACACACTACTTTAACTTACTTCAAGGATAAAGTTCACACCCATGCATGAAGGCGGACTCGAACCTCCGACTGCAAGAAACTGGCGTCCACAGAAAGGCGTCTTAGAGCGCTCGGTCACTCCACCGAAGCGTGAATCTTTTATTTCAGAAAGAAGTCAAGCACCAAAACATGAAAACATGAGTTAATGGCGTCATATTTGCCTGTGCAGGTAACTGCACTCTTTCACGGAGATAAAAGCCAAAAGTCTCCGCCTGTTTCCGAAATTACCTTTAACTTAACGTTTAGGTAAGAAACCAGTCGAACGACTCCACCTGTCTGGCTTCGCTGTCAACTGTGGAGACGCATTATGTTTATATGTTGTATCTTGTCAATTGGCAAATTGGTACTGGTGCACTGGATTCAGAATATTTAGTCAAATGTCTATTGTCGCGACTGGTTAGTCATTTCCAGGTTTGTGATAGCTAACTGAAAAATGTTTCATGGTAAGCGCAGTGGTTTGGTAACAATATCAAGAAACCTGCATCAAAGCAAGATGTCTGGAAGATCAGAAGACAAACCTCATCACAAAAGGATTCGAGAACTATTTCAGCGAACACACGTATTCACAATGCAAGGGTAAGAGGAAACGTTTATGTTTGATATCCTGGCAAGAACGTACCTAACTACTGCCTAATATTACTACTATAAACAGCCGTCTGCCACAAGATACGATGCATAAGTATTACGAACGACAATGGTGACAGGTTTAAACCTTGTTTTTCTGAAATGAAAACTTTGGTAATGATATTGGTATGTTCCGTGGCTTGTCTTCTGCGCTTACTATTAAACACTTTTCATCTAGCCATCAGAAACCTGAGAATATTTTGGAATGTGATACATTTACCTGAATTTTTAATGTATAAATAAGCTTAAGCGGACGACTTAGTTGTGCTGACAGATTCGGTTGAAACGTGCAAACTAATATTTCACAGCTAGATCAAAGATTTAAGGGTTATAGTATGATGACGAGCATATCTAAGACGAAAACCATGTCTGTGGGAAAGACATTGAAACACGTTGTGTACCAGACAGAAGGAACACAGTTTGGAGTCGTGGGTAAAACTGAATTTTATGCGCCAGCGGCTAGCTGTCGCGCTCGCTAGGTTAGGAACGGCAGAGGAGCCAATCAGGAGTCGCGTTGCCGCGGCCAACAAGAAAGAGTGTTACAATTGTACTGTGTAAACAAATCGAAGCGGTGTATGTAAAAGTTTGAGCCTGTTTCCAGATTGGCGGCTTTGCCGTTCCTAACCTAGCGAAATATTGATGTAGTTTTTCTTATATCTCAATATTTTGCGCTATTTTAAATGTTTTGAAATGGATCTTATTTCGTTGGCATTTGGAATTCACGACAAATTTGCGGAAATTAATTAAGCTGCTCCTGCTCTATGGTTGATAGGTTCTTGTGGGTAGGGGAGACCGGGGCACGTTTTCCACCATTTTACATTTTTATTTTTATCAGTTTTGAAGTAATCAGCCGATTACAGTATTTCCTATGCCTTTATCTACATTCTTGTACAAATATTTTTGAAATTAGTAAATATCCTTCTTGGCAGCAAATGATTGTGTGTGGCCATGTTGCGTTGGAAACTTTGCGCCGTATGTGGGGCAAGTTTTCCAGCTTACTTAAAATGTACAGGGGAAAATTTTCCAGCTATACTTTAAATGTTAGAACAGAGATAATTATCTTGATTTCACTAACTATATATTCTATTATGAATTTACAATACATTACAAAAGAAGGATAGCAAAAGTAACCACTTTCAATAAAAACAAATGCTACTTAAAGGTTTTAAAAAATATGTCACTTAAATATTTCACAAATACAGTCATTTTTTTAACAATACTCTTTGTCTGAATCAGAATGTAAGCAAACAAAAATTGCAACATTCCCTTTCGTACAGTCTTCATGCGCTCATTTCTTGCATTTCGTGCACTGTACACACTTTTCATTTGCTTTAGACTTGGCGTAAGACTCAAAGCAATAAATGCATGAACAGTCTTAACCTTCCTCATCATCAGTGGAATTTAGATCTTCAATACCTTTGTGAGATTTTGTTTTACTGCGTTTGAAGATGATGATGTAGTATCCTGGCTGGGGTTCGTGTCTGTTATTTGCTTCCTTTTTCAGTTTCCTTTTTTTTAGATAAATCGTTTTCCCTTTTCAGCTGTTTTTTAATTGGAGTGTCAGTCAATATAGCTGACTTCCTCTTTCTCCTTCCATGTCGTGTTTGCTTCCTAGGTGCCGCCTTCTCAAAAGACCTAATTTCTTCTGGTGTTGGTCAATTTTGTGTGGATGACAAGCAAGAGGAAATGTTTTTGTAGAACTCAAGGGAACAGCTTCTTCAGAAATGCTAGTCTGTGTTGGTGTAGTAGGAGTTGATGAATTCGATGGGTTCGAATGGAGGCTGTGATTAGTCGTTTTTTCTGGCAAGTTTGAATCCAGTCCAGGTCTGATAGGGCATTCAGAATTTGATAAAGTAGTAGCTGTTCTGTCTGTAAAGTAGAATGGCATAATATCTGAGTCTGTAAAAATTTCAGGATTAAGTGGGAACTTTAAAACCTGCCATAATATTGACTGGTGTAAACGCCTGCGGCGCAACTCTTGCCAAAATAGATGGCTATCGTAAACTGTCATAGGTCTTTTCTTTGTGCACTCTCATGCATCACAAGCTGTGTTAATTTGTTTTTCGACGGGCCCAAACACACTGCGATCTAAGGGCTGCAGCTTATGGTTGCAGTGAGGTGGGAAAGACGAAAATATGACACCGTTATCTTCGAAATAGTCCAAAGCTTCTGCTGAGAGATGGGAATCATAACTATCCAGAAGAAGCAGACTTGGTCGTGTTGCAGAACAACGTGCATAAATTACAAAGTGCTTGGCGAGCTTAACAAAATTTTTTTCCATCTTCCAGTCAGATAGGTTCGCATCACCGTCACATCCAGAAGGGCCATCACATAGAAACTGTTGATGAAATTTCACCCTGGGGAAAATCATAAATGGTGGGATGGCGTTTCCTGCAGCGTTTACAGCCAATGCTGCCATCACCAATGTTCTTCTTTCTGCTGAGGTTAATTTACCTTCTTTTCTAAAGCCAAGACGTCCAACTACTCCTCCTGGCTTTTGAAACGTGGTTATCCCTGTTTCGTCCATATTCCATATGTCATTAGGTCCAAAGTTTGAACGCTTAAATACATTTGTCAAATTATTAAAAAACATATCAACGTTAGTTCTGTTGAAGTTGGTGGCTCGAAACATGCTGGTGGCTTGAGGAGTTCTGATTGAAATTCGACGGTTTCCTTTTAAAAACGAGCTTGAACCAGTCAGGCCCTGCCACTTTATTTACTGTCCTATTTTCTGAAAATTTCGTCTTGCATGCAAGAGCATACGTATAGGCAAATCGTCCGACTTCTTTGGGAGAAGCCCAAAATAGATGTCAGAAGCCTTCATGAGATACTGAACCAGCATTTGCTCTTGTTCATGAGTAAAAACCTGTACAAACAGACCAAAAGTGTATTAGAAATTTGATATTTAAAAGGGAAATTTACACGCCATGGTTTTGCATATCCTGTTGTCAGCGTGTTTGGTGGATGCCTTGCGAGTGGTGCTACTTCGGGCAGTGGTAGGTCTATTTCTGGCACTGTTTCTTCTGCTTGTGGCAAGTCTTGGACAGGCGATTCCGATTCGACAAGAGGAAAATGCGTTCCTGATATTCTTCCAGTGGAGGCGGCGGGATCACAGCTCTTGACTGCACTGGTAGAGGGGGATTGTCTAAGGAACGGAATTCCAACCAGTAATTGTTCTGAGTCCTACTTGGATTATTGAAGTCCATGGATGCTTATCTGACACTGCACCCGCCTCTAATTGGTAATAGAGCAGTATTTATTACTTCAGGAGTGTACGAGCCTCTATCGGTTTCTTTGCATAATTGCAGACCATTTTAGTCCTATAAAAACATTTTACAATTTGAAAGAGGGTCATTTAGCATAATTTATTAACCAATAAATACATATTTAAAGAAAGTCTACCTGGCGTTCTAGGCCGGGGCTCGTTTTCCAACGAGACACGTGCAGGAATATGTGTCCCGTATGCTCACGGAAAACGTGCCCCCTCGTCATGTTCGGAACTACAACACTACGTCCATAAGTAACCGTGTAAGCTATTTACAAAACAAATGCACAGTTACGTGAAGAAATAAACCCACTTTCAGTGCGTGCAATATCAAAATAAGAAGTTTAACGCTATTATGTTTATTTTAATTTTCAATAATAATGTGAAAGTTTACCTTCGCAAAAATGACAAAAAAAACCCTGTCGACAATGTGACTGCTGGTACAACACTGCAACTTTCGTAAATGAAGCGTGCTTTGTTGCTACTTCCTATGTACCGGTTTCGAAACTAAAGCGAGTTGGAAAACTTGCCCCAATGGAAACTTTCGTAAATGAAGCGTGCTTTGTTGCTACTTCTTATGTACCGGTTTGCTTCGAAACTAAAGCGAGTTGGAAAACTTGCCCCAATGGAAAATTTGCCCTGCTCTCCCCTACCCTTGTTCGATCAATGAATCAGCGCTTTAAGACAAGATATGTTGAGGAAAACTACCTAAAAGTGCTATTTACATAAAGTAAAATTTAACCAATCCTCGTTGTTTATAGCATGTCGACTTCGACATTCACACACAATGTTCACAAGATGTGGAAAAAATGTGTTAACATTAAGTTTAATTGACTTTATTTTCAAAATCAATCACACGATTTGTATGGGGAACATTCACATTCCTCGATTACTTTTCTGCACTATATTTCCGTTCATATTTAATACTTTCTTGCAACGTAAATTGAAATTGTAGTCTCTTTCTCTCAGGTAATACGACTGACTATAATTTTTCCAGTGCCTAGCAATACGTAAATAATGGATAAACTTCGAAACCGACGCCGCATTTACTCGTCATGAAACACGCAATCTTACTAGCCGGCATAACTCGACTCCAGATTGACTGCTCTGTGGTTCCTAAACTAATGACTAGCCGCTGACGTATAAAATCCAGTTTAACCGCAGTGGTGATCATTTTCAAGTACTAACAATGTATTTCACACAGGAAGAAATGTAGTGAAAGCATTGGAATCAACGTGTAGCAAAGCTAATGCAGTAAGCGTTCAACTACGATCTACTGTTTACTGCAAGAAGGAAATCAGTACCAATACTGACGTTGTTGTATCAAAGTAAAAGTTTGGTCTTTATAGGTTACCTTATTAACACTCCGTCACTGGCGATCTGAGAATTATATGGGGACGCGCAATGACCTGACAAGTCTTTGTGGCAATAATAAACAAACCCATGTCCATTAAACGCTGAACATGGACAGGAAAGCCGTTGCATAACATGCAGAAAGCATCAGGAAACAGACAACAGTAAAAACTGAAAACAAAGGAAACCTCACAGGGCACACGTTCCTGTGGGTTAATAAGGTTGAGATTACAGACATGACAGTAGCAACGATGTTTGCAGGTGCTACACCTGATCCTCAGCCTCTTTCCCCCCTTCCCTTACAGTCACCCTCGCCACCATCTATATCCGCAGCACCGCTCCCCTCCCGTATGCCTTTCTTTCCCACATCGACCAATCCTTTATGACCTATGTGATTGCCACAGACCTTAACCTTTCTTCCCATCCACCTGCTGAACTCTGGTGGTGGTGTCAGTTGTCACCATCTCGCTCTGGGGCGACATACTTCCCCTTCCACACACCACACCGGACGTCGTACTGGCGTCTCCCAACCTCCTTGGGCGCATCAAGGTAGACGTCCTTGACCTTACAGGCAGTGACCATGCCCCTGTCCTACTCACCCTTGACCACCGCCCCCGGCCTGTCCGTGCTCCCCGTCCTATGTCCCCTCCTAAACTTGTCCACGATTACTCACCTACCAACTGGGATGCCTACCGTCACTCCATTGCCACCTAGGTCGCAAGCCACCCCTTCCCCTCGGCACCCCTGCCGATATTGACCACACCTCTTCCTTGCTCCACCAGGCTGTTGCTGACATGGTCCATGCCCACATCCCCATCAAGGCTAAATACCCTCACTGTCCTAGCCTTCATCCACAGGCCGTCCTTCTCCTACCCACATACTGTCGCCTCTACCACTCCTTCCTCCAGACACTCCAACGCCACCAGCAACTCCAAAGGCACAGAAACCTCTTGTGTGCGAGATAACGCCGGTACTGGCGCCAGACAAGCACCCGCCTAAATTTGATGCTCCCCGCAACTCCTCGAAGTACTGGTATTCCTTTCGCTGCCTTACTGGCAGTCACTTCTCGCCCAACTACCTGCTTCTCCATGATGGCCATCCTTTTCCTGACAATGTCAGTAAGACAGAACACTTTGCCTCCTTCCTCTCCGAAGTGTATTCTGTTCCTGACAATCCTAACTTTGACTATTCTCTCGTCCCCAATATCCATGAGTGAATGTGAACCAACACCTCTTCCCTTCCCCCTCCCCGCCACTCGCCCACGGCTTTCAGTACTTGAACCACACTTCTTCGTCAGAATTGAACACGCCTATCACGCCCATTACATAATTGCCACTCTTTGCACCAAATGCAACACTGCCCCTGGTAACAAGCAGCTGACCTACCAACACTTCCGGTCCTGCCCCCCTCCTTCTATGCAGTCCTTGCAACCCTTTACAACGTCGTCCTTTTCACCGGCTTTTACCTTGACCTGTGAAAGACCTCCTGTACTCTCTTGTTTCTCAAATCTGACAAGCACCCATCCCATACCTCATCCTATCGTCCCATGTCTCACCTTCATGTTCAGCAAGGTCCTGTAAACAATCCTCTCCCGACGTGTCCATTAGCATCTTCGCCGGCACCTGTTCCTCCCCCTCTCCCAATGTGGCTTCCGACCCTCCTCCTCTGCTGATGACTAGCTCCTATACATCACCCACCTCCTCTCCATGCAGATTAACTCCTGTTGCTCCACTGTCTTTGTATCCCTTTTATCCATCTGTCAATACTGCAAGTTCATCAACTTTGTCTTCTTCTCTATATTTTAATTCAGCATTGTTTTAACTCCATATCATGTTCTCAGTCTTCACGACCATGTTTTTCTGTTTGTCTGGGCTGAAGAGCAGCACTTCACACTGCTGCCAGCCTACTGGCATGTTTGTGTTGGTGTGGAAATACAATAAAGGAAAAAAAGTTTGCAGGTGCTAATAGAAATGAACAATGGAAGAAGGGTGTCCATTAGGAGGAAATCAAAAGAAAACTGGGAATGAACACCATAGGTGCCGCAGTCATAGTGGCGAGTGGTGGGGTCATGCATGATACATGCCTAGGAGAAGCAAGGTTACCTAAGAGTAATTACCTAAGTAGGCGGAGTGAGGAGAAGAGACAGACCAAACAAAAAGTACTTGGATTCGCGTAGGAATGATTTTAAAGTAACAGGCGTAATATCTACATCTACATCTACATAGATACTCTGCAAATCACATTTAAGTGCCTGGCAGAGGGTTCATTAACCACTTTCATAACTTTTCTCTACCGTTCCATTCTCTAATAGCGCACGGGAAGAGAAAACACCTAAATCGTTCCGTTTTCGATCTGATTTCTCTTATTTTATTGGGATGGTCATGTCTCCCTAAGTAGGTGGATGCTAACAAAATATTTTCACATTCAGAACTAAAAGTCGGTGATTGAAACTTCGCAAACAGATCACGCCACAATGAATAACGTCTGTCTTTTAATGATTTCCACCCCAATTCGTGCAACATTTCCGTGATGCCTTCCCTCCCGTAACGTGATAAAACGAAACGAGCTGCCCTTCTCTGAACCGTCTCAATATCTTCCGTCAGTCCCACCTGGTGAGGGTCCCACAAGGGGCAACAGTACTCCAGGAGAGGACGCACAAGTGTGATGTAGGCAGTCTCTTTGGTGGAGCTGGTGCATCTTCGAAGCGTTCTGCCAATGAAACGTAACCTTTGATTCGCCTTCCCCACAGTATTTTATGTGTGTTCTCTCCAGTCAAAGTTGTTCGTAATTGTAACTCCCAGGTATTTGGTAGAATTTACGACCTTAATGTTTGACTGATTTATCGCGTAATTGAAGTTCAGTGGATTTCTTTTAGTGGTCATGTGTATTACTTCACACTTTTCTTTATTTAGTGTCAATTGCCAATTTTCGCACCAAGTAGAAATTTTGGCTAAATCGCTTTGCAGTTGCTTTTGATCCTTTGTTGACTTCACTAACCGATAAACGACAGCATCATCCGCGAACAGTCTAAGGGAGCCATTCAGATTGTCTCCTAAATCGTTTATAAACACGAGGAAGAGTGGGGGACCTATAACGCTTCCCTGTGGAACGCCAGATATCACTTCTGTTTTACTCGATGACTCAATTACAACGAAATGTGTCCTTTCTGATAGGAAATCGTGAATCCAATCGCACAATTGGGAAGATATTCCATAAGCACGCAATTTCATTAGAAGCCGCTTGTGGGGTACAGTATCAAAAGCCTTCCGGAAATCCAGAAATATGGAATCGATTTGAGATCCCTTGTCGATGGCACTTAACACTTCATATGAATAAAGGGCAAGCTGTGTTTCGCAAGAGCGATACTTTCTGAATCCGTGTTGACTATTGGTTAATAGGTCGTTCTCTTCGAGGTAGTTCATAATATTCGAACTAAGTATATGTTCCAAAATACTACTGCAAATCGACGTCAATGAGATAGGCCTGTAATTTTGGGGATCACTCCTATTTCCTTTCTTGAATATTGGAGTAACTTGGGCAACTTTCCAGTCTTTGGGTACAGATCTTTCGCTGAGTGATCGGTTGTAAATTGTAGCTAAGTACGGAGCAATTGCATCAGCATACTCTGAGAGGAATCTAGTTGGTATACAATCTGGCCCGGACAGACAAGGCATCAATCTTCGTACTGAACAGGGGGCATAATCAGTCTCTAATGATGTAGTGACGATGATGATGACGATTGCTAGAATTTCAGACTATGCGAGAATTTTTCGTTTCCGATATACTGACGCAACTTCCATTATCACAATTCAAGTATTGCTTTACGAAAGGCGGTCGCTGTCTTTTATTTATTGCAGTTTAATCAGTTCGATTGGATACAACTTGGCAGCAGCTATGAAATTAGAACATTGCATTTATTGTAAATGAAAAACCGCGCAAAGTGAGCAATATTCAAAGATAAAAAGTGCGGAGTAGGTGAGAACCGTTTTCCATTAAAATGATCTACTGGATAAGTGATGGTCCACGCCTCCTTACGTGTCTTGTCTGGAGGCTCCTGGAGAATAGGCTGTTCAGTGTCTCAGCTTGCCGCGTGGAGTAGCCGAGCGGTCTAAGGCGCCTCGCTGCGGAGCGAGGTTCCAGCCCTCCTGGGGCATGGGTGTGTGTGTGTGTTGTTCTTAGGTTAGTTTACCTTAGTTTAAGTAGTGTGTAAGCTAAGGAGTGATGACCACGCAGTTTGGTCCGATAGATTTACAAACATTTGAGTTTGTCTCAGCTTCCGTTGTGGATGGCGTTTTGATGTGACGGAAAGTGGAGTATTTGAACATTTGAATGTAATTTTCTATCTTTACTTGTTTACTTTGGAATCAGTAAGCTACCAGAAAATGGGCTCATAAACAGAAACCTAGCTGGAACAAAATAAAGTACAGTTTTGTGAAACAAGACACAAGTGTGGTTCAGTTTATTTAATTGGAAATGTTTCACCGAGAACCGACAGTGGAATCGTCAATATGTGCATGTTGTGGTTCTGTGAGTGACCTGTGTTTGCCGTTCGCCTGCTAGTGGCGGTTGAGCGGAGCGTCTTGCCAGTCAAGGCAGGAGCTGAAGTCCGGTGGGCGGGACCATTGTCTGGGTTTTCGCAGGCTTTCAGCTCATGTGTGATTCTGGGCCACGCAGCCTGAGCGACCCCCCTGTAGCGCGCTGACGTGTCCATTGTGTGCGTCATGGATGCGGTCGCCTCTCTGCTCTGTATGTACGGCAGCGAGGCGGTCGGCCGCTGAAGAGCACACAGGCGAGAAGGCGAGGCGTACTCTCTGCTCCCAAGAAAACACTTGCCGACAAACCCATACTAAAGACTAATGGAGAACAGTGCACTCATTATCATCGTCCAATTTTCCTATTATACAGCTCGTCTACAGTCTAACAAATGCAGTCTCGACACTCCCACTGAAATTTGTTAAACACTGTGTAGTGTCACAGAAGACAAAACGTGTATACAGAAGATACCGATACCCGAATTTAAAGGTTGTTGTTATGGTCTTCAGTCCGGAGACTGGTTTGATGCAGCTCTCCACCCTACTCTATCCTGAGCAATCCTTTTCATCTCCTCATAAGAACAGCAACCCACATCCACTTGAATCTGCTTACTATACACGTCTCTTGGTCTCCCTCTGCGATTTTTACCCCACACACTTCCCTCCAATGCTAAATTTACGGTTCCTCGATGTCTAAGAATGTGTCCTACCAAGCGATCCCTTCTTTTAGTCAGGGTATGCCAAAAATTCCTTTTCTCACCAATTCTGTTCAGTACCTCTTCATTAGTTATGCGATCTACCCACCTAATCTTCAGCATTCTTCTGTAGCACCACATTTCAAATGCCTCTATTCTCTTCCTGTCCGCACTGCTTATCGTCCATGTTTCACTCCCGTACAAAGCAACACTCCACACAAATGCCTTCATAAAAGACTTCCTAACACTTACATTAATATTCGATGTTAGCAAATTTCTCTTTTTCAAAATTGCTTTTCTTCCCATTGCTTTCTGCATTTTATATCCTCTGTACTGCGACCATCGCATGTTATTTTACTACCCAAGTAACAAAACTCATCTACTACCTTCACTGTTTCGTTACCTAATCTAATTACTTCAGCATCACCTGATTTTCTAAGATCGCATTCCGTTATTTTTGTTTTGCTCTTGTTAATGTTCATTTTATACGCTCTCTTCAACACACTGTCCATTCCATTCAACTGCTCTTCCAGTTCATTTGCTGTCTCTGACAGAATTAAAGGTATATACAATAAATTTTAAGAAATGGGACTTCGAAGTCTAAGAAGATATAATACAATTGGAAGACATGAAATGCTTATCACCGTTAACACAAAGATTTTCCAGCAACAAACAGATAGCAAAATTTTTATATTGAAATTCCATTTTAGATATTGATCGGTAGGGGGGAGCAAACTGAAGTGATCCCTGAATCATATTCATATTTCGTATACAAAAGAAAACAGAGCTACAACCATTTATTACTGACACCTAGCAACAAAGACCACTACAAAAATAACATGAACAAAATGCCTTTAACACACTGTCAGTACTAAAGAATATAAATATATAAATAAATAAAAATATAATAAAAATGAATATACGAGGCGCGTCCAGAAAGTAAGTTCCGTTTGTTAATAAAATGAAACTGTACAGAGATACAGAAGAAATTTTTATTGCACAAAATTCTACAACTCTTAAACTACTTTTCCACATAACTGCCGAAATTTTGCAGGCATTTGTCATAGCGTAGCACCAGGTTTTGTATACCTTCTTCATAGAAATCTGCCGCCTGTGTCTTCAACCAGTTGGAAACAGTTTCTTTCAGCTCGTCGTCATGGGGGAAGTCCATAGCGAGAGCACTAATTGTAAACCTACGGTTTTCCTGGATCTTGTCATCAATCGCGTGAACCAGTTCTTCTGTAACCAAAGGTGGATGCCCACTTCGTTCTTCATCGTGCACATCACAACGCCCGCCATTGAACTGTCGGACCCATCTTCTCACAAACTAATCACTCATCGCATTTGGTCCGTACACATCGCAAATTTGCCGATAAATTTCACTTGGTTTCAGAAACCGAATCACCTACCTGATTTGACAGGTGGCGGGATTTTCAATCAACGCCAACATTTCAAACAAGCACAACAAAGCGTACGTAACTGACAGCGATCTCCAAATGGCGCTCATTCTTCTCCTTGATACACATCGTCTACAGCGCATGTACAGAAGTGCAATCGCAGCGCTGCAGCGGAGATAAATTGAAACGGAACTTACTTTCTGGACGCGTCTCGTATAAATAAAAAGAGATCTATTCCTTGAGTAATATCAATTTACATTAGCTAAAACAATACAAAACCAAATTACCGACGCGAGAACACACAACAGCGACTTTTTGTGACAAAGAAACTCGCCTGACGTAAAACAGTCCGTTGTTTACTGCCGTCTGTGAGCAGTGATACTGAACAATCTCGGCCAGCGAGAGTTTCATATGACACATCAGGGGGAAAAGTCGCGTCAGGAACACAAGTCAGATATCATTTTCCATTTTGTTTTATGACGCTGTAAATTGGCAGGGTCTTTTAAGTCCCGTCGGGCAGCAAAAGTTTCCTTAAAGATTACTTCAGAACGTGGTAAAGAGGTAATACATTGAATTTGCATGTCAGTTATGATGTATTCGGTTTCAAATGTAGCAAAATAGAGTAATACGCATCTTTTTAGGTATCCAGTATTAAATATGGAAAAAATGAAACCTTTTATTTCACTAACTTCAAAACATTGTTATTTCCGAAACGACTTAATATTTACTCTAATTCGTGTGTTTATTTGTTAATTCACACTTTTTCCTAAATGTAAACAAACACCACAGGACTCAGTGCAAATAATTTTACGTACTTTTATGTAAGGCACTTTATTCAAACATGTCACTTCCAAAATTATTAACAAATCTCAAGCTCGTATGTGAACAAGTTTGTTTTAATCATACATTCACATATCCCGATTAAACATGTTAATTAAGTAATTATTTATAATATTCGGTCTCAAATTTCAAAAACTTACTCTTCATTTTGGAAGTTCTACAAAACTGTTTTGACTCTGAGCTGACAGTCAGTCCTGGTTTGAGACTACTGCTGTAAGGCATGCCTATATTGTTTAGAGCAGGGCTTCCCAAACTTTTTGTCTCGTAGACCTCTTGCCAACATTTTCTGCACTGTGTAGACTCCCTGCTTTTGTGTACTTATTATTTTTTTTTAATGAATTCTTAACTTTAAATTTGTTTTCGCGCCTGATATGGTGTTAGTGACTCTGATACCTTTAACTGGAAAAGGGCAAGTATTATACATTTCTTGATTTGAATGACACAAACGTGTTGTTGTTGTGGTCTTCAGTCCGCAGACTGGTTTGATACAGCTCTCCAGGCTACCCTGACCCGTGCAAGCCTCTTCATCTGAGAATACATCCTTTTGACTCTGCTTACTGTACCATACATTTCTCTCAGTACCGTGTTTTCGAAAGTGATGAGTTTTTTTCTCTAATTTCTTTTCCACGCTCCATGTCTCACCTGCATAGCACGTTATTAGTTTCATGATGGTTTGAAATATTAATATTTTTGCCTGCCTGGACAGTAACTGACATCTTATGATGTTGTACGTAGCTCCTTGAATTCTTCTTACAGTCTCTAGCTCTATAAGGTCTCGTTGCTTGATGTTGACACCGAGGTACGTGTATGTTTCCCTCTTCTGTATTGTTAGTTTGTTGATTGTTAGATGGTTTGATCCTAACATAACTGAACTCTTCTTCCTACTACCACTAACATTGTTTTACTTTCATTTCCACTTGAACCTACTTTCTTCACTTCTTCAATCGGCACAGTTCCTATTTTTGCCAGGTCTTGCACGATCTTTTCCTGTTACAGTAATATAAACTGCGAAAGACAGTACATTTATCTTTTTCCCTATGTTGACTCCTGTGTATTCTTCTGATACTTTTCTCATGGTGGTGTTGAGTGGAAGTTTGAACGGGGTTGTTGACACAATATGTCACTGCTCACTCGTGTTTTTATTTCACACGTGTCAGAGAACTCCCACTGTACTTTCATTCTACGATTTGATTCCATCAACACATTTCAGTCAGCCTTATCAGCTTGTCCGGTATCCCATACGGCCGGCCGCGGTGGCCGAGGTGACTGAGGCGCTCCAGTCACGGTCAGCACGGCCACTACGGTCGGGGGTTCGAATCCCCCCTCGGGCATGGATATTTGTGCCGTCCTTAGTTGTAGGTAGTTCATAAGTAGTTTGTAAGTTTAGGGACTGATGACCCCGTAGTTAAGTCCCATAAGCTTAACAAACATTTGAACATTGATATCCCATACGCTGCCATCATCCTCCACATCTCTCTCCCACTGTGCTGTCATACGGTTTGTTCAAATCTATAAACATATAAAAGGTATCATGATTGAGTGCATTTCAGAATGTAGTGTGCTTGCCCGCGAAAGGTAAAGGACCCGTATGCTAATACCGGTCTCGCACGCAGCTATAAGTTCCATATCTGCGCACACTCTGCTTCAGAGTGAAAATATCAGTCTGATGGCACTACCATGCTTATTTGTTGACGTCATACTGTGTCTGTGAAATACCTGTACTTACTTACTCACTGGTCATACCGGTCTTTAACGTCCATTACCGCAGCAGCATGTTTTCGCCATCTGTCCCTGTCTTCAGCTATGTCCTTCCAGTCGCCTTCAATACTTGGCTCCTCAAATCGGCCTTCACATTGTCCTCCCATGTACGCCTCGGCCTCCCCATAGGACATTTTTCCGTCTAGGTGCCCTACCAATACCCTGCGCGCTGCCCTGCCTCCATCCATTCGAGCTACGTGACCCGTCAATCGCAGCCTACGTGATTTAATAATACTGATTATGTTAGGGCTTGAACAGAGTTCGTGAACCTCTTCGTTATGCAGTTTTCGCCACTTTCCGCTAATTTCGTCATCGGAACATTTTGTTTTCAAATGCTCGAAACAGTTTTTCATTTTGCAAAGTGGGACACCAAGTTTCATACCCATACAGCACAACTGGAAGAATAATTTTTGTATATTCTGATCTTTAAATTTCTGGTCAATAACCGTGATGAGAGTAATTTATTCAGTGAAAAGTAGCAAGCATTTACATCCTCTAATCTCTTCCTCAGCTCGGATTCAATCTCATTTCTCGATGCAATCTCCACACCTAAATACTTAAACGCGTTCACTTTTTCAGACTGCATGTCACCAAATGTTAACAGTCCCTGATGTACTGCTGTTGGCATTCTAGTGGTAACCAAGTATTTCGTTTTGTCTTCACTTATCCTCAGAGCTACGTCTTCACTAGCCTTGGTTAATGCATTCGCATTTGCTGTTTCACATTCTTTCCTATCGCCAATGACGTTTAGATCATCTGCATACCCTAATATCTTAATATTTACATTTAACTTCACACCCTCTGAATTACCTGCTGCCGTTCGAACAATATATTCTAGGACCCAATTAAAAAGTTGAGGGTACAGGGCATCTCCCTGCTTGAGTCCGTTCTTTATTTCGAATTCTTCGACTCCAATTTCCTCACGCGAACTCTGTCTGTTAACCCTTTCAGTCCCACATTATGAAATCAGCGTTGGAAAAATTAAAATTCAATCTTTTCTGTATTAATACAGTGTAGTGAACAACAAAATATGTTGAAACATGTCTGTACACATTCTATAATTTTGTTTCTTCTGTTTTGTATCGATATTTCTATGTAAAATGTTATATGAACTTCTTTGAGTAACTACGTCTACGGTTTACCCTGTTGTGTAACATCTCTGTCAAAGACTATGTATGTGAGGAGTAGCAGAACAGAGAGAGTCAGTCGGTGAGTAGCTCTTATATAGAGCAGACGTGCTTTGCTTTGGCTGCTGAGGCAGCAAGTTTTTTACGAGCTGATGGAATAATTTTGTAATTTGATTTTGTGGAACAGACACAATTCTGTCTTAATAATATTGTGTATCATTCTCATATGTATCAGTCTGAGAAGATTTTGTTGTTCTCCAATCATAAGGTAATTAATGATTATTCCTAATAACAACTGAGAAAGATAAACTTCTTTACTTGTTTCACTTTTGTAGTTAGAAAGGTAGCCCTCTTCCTTTCATTCAAAGTTATTTACTATTTAAGTCAAAGCATAGTATTGACTAAGCTAAGGTTTGATTAACAGATTTCTTTATTGGCGTGGTGTATTAATGATAGTAGTGGTTGTTGTGCAATACTGCACGCAAGTGAACAAGATACTAAGTTTCTGCAGTCAGTTAGTTAGCGGGATAAATTCTCGCAGTTGCTCTATTAGAAAGTGATTTGAGCTTTTTCAGATTACTCTCGCAGTCCAATTTGTAGCGTAGTGAGTAAGCCTTATGCAGACTACGTATTGTTCGCGCTTTGTTCAAAATATCCGTTGCGCTTTCAATCAGTTTAAACGCATAGTTTCTTAATTAACTGTGCAGGTATTAATATTGGGGCCATAACTAAACAGACTTATTGTGTTAATGAATAATAAATGTGTCCAACTAATCTTTAATGAGCTTGATTGAAAAGTTAATTATCACGAGTGTTCACTACCTACCTGCTGATGACAATTATTAGTGCTGCATTTAACAACAGATCAGTTTTGAACGAGTAGCTTTGAAACAGACCACCTTTAGCTTGCTCACAATTGCGAAAACCCTGTAGCGGTCCTGTTTTTCCTATCAGTAGACCAGTCTTACCTTATTCCACCAATCAACATATTTGTTTTAATGTGTTTTAAAATTTTTGGCCGAACTATTGATTTTTTTTTTTTTTTTTTTTTTTTTTTTGTCATGTATTTCATGCACAACACATACGTTTGTTTCGATGTATTTTATTACTTGGACGTTATTTTGTTGATAGTAAACGCTGCCAGATCAATAATCACCACAGCACCAAAGACAGGACAATTCACTGCTGGAATAAAATAAAAGGAACCACACTCATGCTCACACTCTCAGCCACGTACAGACGGCAACGCAACACAACTTCGAAGATGGACAGATTCAGTGGCGTAACTAGGACTTGGCTTTGGGGGGGGGGGGGATAGATCTGCTTGACGAGCAAAATTTTAGTCAGTTTCCAGACAGACTACCATCTACCACTCCCGTTGAAGAAAGAAATTCACTCCCATCCAATGAAAGCTTATGGTAAAACACCCCAAGTTTCCAATCTTTACCTGTACCAGATTACTGTTATACGATTTCTTCTTTTTTTCCGATGTGTGGGTGGGGGGGGGGGGGTTTCTATCCCCCTCATCCCCCCCCCCCATAGTTACGCCACTGGACAGACTAATGCCTCTAAGTGGCTACACGCCATACCAAGCGGCAAAATGTCGTGTTGTTGTCCAGGAACAACACTGGGAATGAAAGGGTTAAAAACATGCAACTATTAAAACTGAGCACCGAAGGGAAAGTTATTGCATGCTAATTAGGACGAGACTCTTCCTGCAGCGTAGCTTGATATTCGCTCCAGATACGCGGCTAGCGCTGAGCGGAAGCTTTCCAGAGGAGCAGCTCGTTACTGCTAGGAATGTTACATAACGGCGTTGAGCCATCGCGCGGAATACGCTGTAACACGCGTCACGTCACGGTCTGCAGCCTTAAGTGCTGGAAGGCGCGGCGACTTTTTTCTGTGACCTTCAAAGTGTGTCAAGCACGAGGTCGGCACGGGCGTGTGCGGACCTGGAGGGAGGAGTCTAGTCCACACGCTATACGCCACTGAAGCACTGGCCATTATGGCGGTCATATTCTGGTTTCACATCAGCAGGTGAGATCCATTTATTGGACATTACTTTTGTTTTGGAAAAGTTCAAGTTCAAGCCAACCAACTGACATTCCGATTGAAGATCCGTAACTTTAGTTTAGGAGCTCTATGAAATCGTTGACCAGTAATGCCAACGAATTCGCAGAGCTGCAAAACTTATACAAGGAAAGTACTTGGACTCGAACAAACACATATACACCAAAATCGTATGAGAGATAATGTAAAGGTCCGTTATTGCTCTAGTGATACTCCCGCATCTGCAAAACTCTGCGTTGGAGGCCTCTGCTTGTGCCATGCCACATTGCACTTTGACCTGTCGGTTCGCCAGTAGGGACGGTGCAGTGTGCCTCCGAAGTCGCGTTTTGTGATGTTATTTGTGTGGTGAAGCGTCAGATGGGGCGGCGATCGGTAAGAAATCCTACTAATGTATTGCCATTGGTTGAGATGAAGTTACGAAGAACCCTTCTTCGTGAAGATGGTATGAGTGTAAAAGATGAATCATTCGCATGCTTTCTCGTATCTGTTATGGTACAGAAATATGAGCATAACTTAGATACTGTTGTAACACTAACACATAATTATGATAATAGGGATGATAATGACGAACAACTCATTGCAAGCGATAGTGCTACGGTAAGTGAGGGAAGAGGCGATGAAAGCAGTGGCAGTGAATACCAACAGTCTTCCGAGAAGAAGGTTAAAGTTGCAACTATCATCACGACTTTGATTAAATACGCCAGAGAACAAGTACGATGATTACATAAGTTATAGTTAAGATTTCTGCATTACGTATGGCGTCTACAATTACATCTACAGTGCTATCTAGAGCATCATTGCAGAGTTTTGCATAAAAACGACACCCACCAGCACATTGAGGTGTACGGAGACATTCTGTAACCAAACGTTCATACAGATATATTTGTTCGAGTCCATGTACTTTCGTTGTTAGTTACGGATCTTCCATCGGTATGTCAGTTGGTTGGCTTGAACTTGAAGCTTTCCAAAACAAAAGTAATGTCAAACAAATGGGTCCCAGCTGGTGATGTAAAAGTCAAGGACAGATGTAAGGCCTGAAATCTGTCGGCGCATCAAACTTGAGAGAAATTCAACAGTATTCAGATAAAAAAAAATGGCAGTAAATCTGAAGAAAGCACTTTTCCTGTACTGATGTATGGTTGCGAGACTTGGACAATGGACTCATTTACAAAAGGGAAATTTAGGACAGCCCAGAGAGCCATGGAAAGATGAACGCTGAGCTATACAAGAAAGGATAGGAAAAGGGCACATGACATCCGATCTGTGACGAAGGTTAAGGACATCTTAGGGTAAGTAGGTTCCTTGAAATGTCAGTGGTCAGGCAACGTCGCGAGAGGAAAAAACAGCAGATGGACAAAGCTAGTACTGGAGTGGAGTTCGAGAGAGCATCGGAGGTCTAGAGAAAGACCACTTGTAACGTTTCTGATATGTTGCAGACTCCTAAAAATCAGTTGCCAACATAGAAACACGAAATATCTGACACCTAAAGTAAAACTTCATTACCGGACATGTAAAATATCACATTTTCGCCTTCTGTTTGAAATTCTATTAACACTTTTAGTAAAATGCTTTTAAGAAATAGTACGTTGATTTAAATATAACTTTGGCTGACCTTTTACGTAATTTTCAGTTTTTAATACTTTCGTAAATAATAGCTGCAAACACTAAAAATGCATTACACTTAGTTTCGGAAATTGCTGAACCTATATAGATACTAATTTGTATAAAAACAACAATACTAAATGTTATAACTATTGCACAACATGATTTCATATATACCTTTTGTTTAAATAAATTAGGGCAGCCCATGTTTTATATATCACTAGATCCTAAATTAAATGCTGATAATTTTTCATGCACTAAAATTAATAATCCGTTTGGTACTAAGAAACTATCTTCGAAATTAACAAAACTACGACAACCATATACCAATCCGTATTAATAAATAATTTGACCGCAAACTGAAACTCATTAAAATTCCATGTCACAATAATATTACGCCTACACAATATTGGGAAAACAAATATGTGTGCACTTCGTAAACACAAATAATGTAAATAGTTTGAGCACAGTAAACACTAGTCAAAAGGATGACTTTAAATTTGTGTACCACATTTAAATACAAATGTCATGAAACAAGTACATACGTTGAGATAAATAGTCAAAGCTTAAATGTAATGTTTTAATTTCTGTATTTTGGCATATTTAATGTAAAAGAATAATATTTAATTGTGAATTACAAAACTTTGTCATCAATCTTATTACGCGGTTACGTAGAAAGAGTTTTGAGAGAAACCATTGTTTAGTCAGTCTTCGATAGAGTATTTGAGTGGCCAGAAACCTGTAAGCAGCTCTGTTGGCTTGCTGCTGCATTTTTTGATTGTGCAATGTTTAAGTGGAAATAAAATCGTTTCCATATCAACTGAGATGGTTTTAATTTATGAAAAGATCCTGGAAAATCAAATTCTTTAGTGAATGCCGAAGACAGCTCACAACGCAATGGACCTCAGCCAGCATATAAGATAAGTTCAACTTCACCTACAGTGGAATGACTTTGTTATAGACTGTGAACTAATTTTTGTGTCCCAACTTCGTCGCCGCTTTTGGTGTCCCAGCCTCGTCGTAGGTGTCGGTGGCCGAGTGGAATGAAACCGACACGCTGGTGCAGGTACGTAGGGGAGCAGCCAGAAACTATAAACACTCGAGTAAATTAGAAAGAGATATATTGCACAGAATGTAACAATACTTAACTTTTACATAGTACTGCAGAATGTTGATACATAGTTGTTAGAGGCCTGCCTAGTGCCTGTACAATAGCAAAGTCTTCACTGGTGCCTATCTCAGTCCGAAGTGCCAAGTGCGAAGTGCCGATGTCCTTCAGTGGTGGCCACGAGCGGCGTTGTACCAGAGGGCGCTCGTGGCTGTCGTCGGAAGAACGCCGCGCCGTGCATGCATGGCGGCGCGCGGCGAAAGTAGGTGGCGCGCACTTTGTACTTGTGCGACACCACACCCCTCCCCCCCAAACCGCCGCGCCGTCGTGGCGTAGGGCTGAGGGCCACGGCGACGGCACTGGGGGGAGGGCCTGAGCGGGGGCGTTACTGGTGGGACGGGCGTCGTAGCTGAGGCCGGGATCGAGACGCCGTCCGCGCCCCGGCATCCGCCTTGCGATCCTCCAGGGAACCCGCCGAAACCTGGGGAAGGGCGCCCGCCCCCGCCCAGAGGGAGCAGGTCATCTTCTTCTGAGGTGCGTGGCCCAAGCTGGGGGGGCCCGCACGGTCCCGGAGTCCCTCTCGGCGACGCTGTCATCTGCGGCGGCGACAGCGGCGGCGACGACTGCATCGGAGGTGCGTCGACCTCCATGGGGACGATCTCGTAGTCCGGGGACGAACGATGTGGCTGTGCTCCCTGGCGGTGAACTGGGTCTGGAATCGAGAAACCGGAGACAGGATCGCGCGGTCTGTGCAGGCGCAATTGGTTTGCGTGGCGCCGCAGCTCCGACCCTGTGGAAGAACGTACAATAAACATATTGCGACCAAGCACGCGCTGAATGGTGCCCGGCAACCATGTCTTCTTGTTTCCAGCAAACACCCTGTACAGCACCGGCGTAGAAACCTGAAAACGCGTAGCGCCATACGAACCGACTCGGTGCGTGGGAGGCTGCAGCAGGTGAAGGAGAGTGCGGTGACGGCGGCCGTGTAGCAGCTCGGCAGGAGACGGGCCGTCACGTGGCATGCACCGATACGTAGACAGGAAAATTTGAAGAGCTTGCTGCCTGGAGTGCTGACCTTTCATCTTTTCCATGTGTGACTTGAATGTTCGAACGAAACGTTCTGCTTCACCATTGGACTGAGGGTGAAAAGGTGCAGTGGTAATATGCTGAATGCCATTCACACGACAAAACTGTTGAAATTCCGCACTAACAAACTGAGGTCCATTGTCACTGACGATAGTTTCAGGCAAGCCTTCGATGCAAAACACTGATGTTAAGGCACTGATTGTACTAGACGCCGTCGTTGAGTTCATGGCAATCACAAAAGGAAACTTGCTGAAAGCGTCTACAACAATTAACCAGCGTGTATTCCAGAATGGTCCGGCAAAGTCAATATGTAAACGTTGCCATGGTCCCTTGGGGCGTGGCCAGTCTGAGAAACGCTGTGGAGGAGCTGCCTGATGCTCCGCACAAACTGTACACTGTGATGTCATGCTCTCTATCTGAGCATCCATACCAACCCAGGTACAATGACGTCTGGCCAGTTGCTTTGTCCTAACAATACCCCAATGTCCTTGATGCAGGAGGCGTAACACTTCTCGTTGCAGGGAACGAGGAACAATCACTCTTGCTTGGTCGTTGTCCGTATGTAACAACAGTACACCCTGACTTAAAGATAATGCATGACGGTGTGCAAAATAACGTCGAACCAGAGGCCGATCAATGTCTTTGGCTCTGGCAGGCCAACCAAAGCGAACAAAACGTGCTACCACATGTAGGTCTGCATCCGCAGCTGTTTCCTGTGCAA
Organism: Locusta migratoria; assembly: GCA_026315105.1. Classification (NCBI taxonomy): domain Eukaryota; kingdom Metazoa; phylum Arthropoda; class Insecta; order Orthoptera; family Acrididae; genus Locusta; species Locusta migratoria. The sequence continues at coordinate 409,559,993 of CM048748.1, forward strand.
CCCGACGAGAGTTCAAAGGGAAATCTGCGACAGCGGAAGCATCTCTGGAGTCTATCTGACAACATGCCATTTCTGAAGAATCAAACGACACATCCTGGCCAACCGGAAGTCGGGAAAGTGTGTCCGCGTTAGCATGTTTAGTGGTAGGTCGGTACAAAATCTCATACTGATAATTAGACAGTATTAAGGACCATCTCTGAAGCTTTTGTGCCGTACGTGGCGGAATTGGCTTTGTGGGTGAGAACAACGACGTGAGAGGCTTGTGGTCTGTCAACAAATAGAATTTTCTGCCATAGAGATAATGATGAAACTTTGCGACGCCGTAAATGATTGCTAAGGCCTCCTTTTCTATCTGACTGTAATTCTGTTGCGTCGGCGTCAGTAGCTTGGATGCAAAGGCAATAGGACGATCGTGACATCCAATACGATGTGAGATTACAGCGCCTAGGCCGTACGATGAGGCGTCAACTGCTAACACTACAGGCTTCTGGGGGTCAAAGGGAATCAAACATGCATCACTCAGTAGTGCAGACTTTAAGTTGTCAAAGGCAACCTGGCAGTCTTTGGACCAAACAAAAGGAACATTCTTCCTACGTAAGTGATGCAGTGGAGCTGCAATCTGAGAGGCATTGGGAATAAATCTGAAATAATAGTTAAGCTTTCCCATTACTGCTTGCAATTCATGCACATTCTTAGGAGGAGGCAAGTCTTTGATTGCTCGAAGATGTGACTGTAAGGGATGAATTCCTTGGGCATTAATCACATGGCCTAGGTACTCTATTTCAGTTTGAAAAAACGAACACTTTGCTTTATTACAACGTAGACCTGCTGCAGTCAAAACTTTGAAAAGGCACTCCAGGTTTGCTAAATGTTCTTCAACTGTACGTCCGGATACCACAATATCATCTAAATAGTTCGAGCAACACGGTACAGAAACTGTCAGCTGTTCCAAAAAGCGCTGAAAAATAGCGGGAGCGGAAGAACTGCCAAAGGGTAGGCGTTGAAATTGAAAAAGGCCCATGTGAGTATTAATGACGAAAAACTTTTTTGACTCGTCATCAAGTGGAATCTGTAAGTATGCCTCTGCTAAATCAATCTTAGAAAAGAAACGAGACTGTCCTAATTTGTCCAACAGTTCCTCAGGTCTGGGCAGGGGATAAGTGTCGACAATTGTTTGACTGTTCACTGTTGATTTAAAGTCCGCACAGAGACGAAGTTTTCCTGACGGCTTGGGTATAATTACTAGAGGCGAGGCCCACTGACTCGCAGAAACAGGAGAAATCACCCCACTATCTTGCCAACGTTTAAGTTCTTCGGCAACTGTATCACGCAATGCGATAGGCACTGGTCTAGCTTTACGAAATTTTGGAACTGCAGATTCTTTTAAAGTTACATGTGCCACGAAGTCTTTTGCACAACCTAGTTCCGGCGAAAACAAGTCACTATATTTGTCACCCAATGCATTGATTTTATCCTGAGGCACTATTGACGAAATTTGAAGCACATCTCTTTGAATTGATAAACCAAACAAGTCAAAAGCATCTAGTCCAAAAATGTTCTGCGTAGATTTGGCCTGAAGAACAACAAAAGCAACTGTTTTCGTAACACCTTGAAAAGAGGCAGGCAGGCTACACGTTCCTAGCACGGGAATATTTTGACCTGTATAAGCTGTTAACACTTGCTGTGACGCCGACAATTTTGGCGAACCCAGAAGTTCATACGTCTCTTTATTCATTAATGTGACAGAGGAACCAGTATCGAGCTGAAATTGCACAGTCTTATTGTCAATGGAAAGATTCACAAAAAGATTTTGCTTGCGGCGCTCGACAGGTGCGCGAATGTGGGCAACGTCTGCTACGGTTTGTCTGCTGCGTATGCGCGGGCCGCGTAGTGAAGGAAGCGGCGCAGACTCGGCACGCAGGGGATTAACCACACTGTCACTAGATGACACTACCGCCGGATCGGCGTCCGCGCAATGCGAAGCTACTCCAGATGTACTAACTACTGCACTACACTTTTGAGTAGCTACTTGGTGTCTACTGTCACTAGCTACACAGTACTGGGCACTAATACAAGGAGCAGTTGCAGAAGGCACTATTTTCACTACAGGAATGCACTGTTCAAAGTCATTTTGCTTGTCCCGAACCCTTGTCCGTTGCACTGTTTTACGCGCTCGTCGGCGCTTGCTACGTGGTGCACTATATAGATTTGCCATAGGCGCAGAACTACTTTCTTGCAATTGAGATCCAAGGAAAGCAGTGTTCAATTCCACAGCCCGTATAACATTTACAGAATGAACTGTTCTCGCACTCTGCGAAGCACTGTTTCTAACGTTACTGTTCTTTGAGTTTTTAATTTGCATACACACAGACTGCACATGTCCCGATTTGCCACATTGATAACAGGTTGCGTTGCGACTAGGGCAATAAGCACGTTTGTGGCGAGATACACACTGGGGGCAAGATTTACGTACATTTTTCTGAAATAAGCGTTGGCGCAAATTACTGTGTCTAACACTACGGGGCAACCTTTGCGTCGCACTTTTACTCTGGCTACTGTTCACTGTCTGTTCAGCACGGCCGATAGAGGAATAAGAATCCCTAGTGCTACACTGAGAACTACGGCTAGGAAAGCGTCCGTTGCGGCGCACTGAATTAACACTGTGGCTTTGCATTTCTACATCAGCTAAGTCAAAAGTATCATGTGCTTCTATAAGCTGCAGTACACTGTCTAATGAAGGGTCAGATTGTTTTAGAATTGCTGCTCTAATTCTGGGGTCCTGAATATTCTGCGTAATCGCATCCCTCAACATCACGTCACTATACGAAAGTCCACAAGAGCAAGTAAATTTACATTGGCGGGTTAAGCCCTTCAATTCCGTAATCCACTCTTGGTGTGACTGCTGCGGTAATTTTTTAAGTCTGAAAAATCGGTATCGTGCAGCGGCTACAAGAACTTTTCTCTCATAATGAGCATTTAGTGCCTCTACTATTTGTTGAAAGTCTACATCACGAGGAGATGCTTGCGGGAATAGTTTCTGCAGTAATACGAAGGTCTGGGGGCCCACAATCGATAAGAAAAGGTTCTTCACTCTCTGACCTGTAATTTGATGAGCCGCGACGAGTTCTTGAAACTGTGCGAAGTAGTCGCTCCATTCTTCCTCACGTTCGTTGTACTGGCGGAACGTAAGGAGCGGTACAGCGGCAGGTGTGGGCTGCTGATGCGACGGCTGTTGTTGAGTTGCCGTCAACTGCGCCACTGCGTTGAGAAGTTGTGAGATTTGCGCCGTCTGTAACTGAATAATTTCCATTAAGTTTGGGTTCGGGGTAGTGGCCATGCTGACCGATTAGGCGCCGCGTATACAAGTAAATTAGTACAAAACACAAATGCAAGATAAATGAGGACGCTCTGCAACAAAAAAGTCCACAAAACACGTAACAAAATATCTTCCCCCAAAATTCTTATATTAAGGGTGGGTGGGCGGGAGCAATTTCTGCGTGCTCCGACTGCTGCTGTCTGGCTGCTGCAAGCGGGCTGGTCCAAGGTTCTATCACTCCTCGTCGCCACTTTTGTGTCCCAACTTCGTCGCCGCTTTTGGTGTCCCAGCCTCGTCGTAGGTGTCGGTGGCCGAGTGGAATGAAACCGACACGCTGGTGCAGGTACGTAGGGGAGCAGCCAGAAACTATAAACACTCGAGTAAATTAGAAAGAGATATATTGCACAGAATGTAACAATACTTAACTTTTACATAGTACTGCAGAATGTTGATACATAGTTGTTAGAGGCCTGCCTAGTGCCTGTACAATAGCAAAGTCTTCACTGGTGCCTATCTCAGTCCGAAGTGCCAAGTGCGAAGTGCCGATGTCCTTCAGTGGTGGCCACGAGCGGCGTTGTACCAGAGGGCGCTCGTGGCTGTCGTCGGAAGAACGCCGCGCCGTGCATGCATGGCGGCGCGCGGCGAAAGTAGGTGGCGCGCACTTTGTACTTGTGCGACACCACACTAATAAACATTTCCGTGATTCAGGAATATATTAGGGCTCAGTTTGAGTCATTCCGAAAAGGGGTGATGGACGTTAGAAGTGGTGCCTTGTGACCAGGATTATTTTAAAGAGTGTTCACTAATGTAAAAAGTTAGACACTGGACAAAGATATCAAGAAGATCGCTGGCAGAGAACTGCTCAAGACCGTTCCACTTGGAGAGGACTGCTGAAAGCCTGTCTCTATCCACGACAGGAATAGGCCACATCATTTAATGACTGAAATGGCTTACGATGATGATAACGATTCTGATTTCGTCACTAAATCTCGCAAGAACATTCATCCGTAGAAAATCTAACGAATGAATCAGTTCAATGATCCTTCCGTAGTTTAGAGCAGAAATATGCGACAATTGAAGGCAATACCTTGGATTTCGCTTTGAACAGTTGTAACCAGTGGCGGTGCTTTCGTTCAAATGTTTGTAAACCTTATGGGACTTAACTGCAGGGTCATCAGTCCCTAAACGTAGAAACTACTTATGAACTAACGTATACTAAAGACAGCACATACACCCATGCCCGAGGGGAGATTCGCACCACAGCTTGAGGATGCGCAAAGCTTCTCTCAAGGAACCTTAGAGTTGTTTTTGGCGCGTTGAAGATTTGTGTAAGGTAAAATTTCTTATAACTTATAACTAAATGTCAACAAATAACTCATCAGCTACAAAAGCCTGCAGAAAATCCTCAGATGTAACATAAGAGTGTTTTTATTCACGCACTATGAGAGTAGCTGCGCGCGTAAAGAGAACACTTTGAGGAGTAGATGGAAGAGTTTTCGCGTCCAGTTATAATCTGTCATTTCTTTTTCATTTTCCCATCTAACCGACTGTGTAACCAGCAGTGACATCTAGATCTACATCAACACTCCGCAGGCGCACAGAAAGGTCACGTGGTCTAATGCGCCATACTACGGACTGGGCGTTCTCCCTCGGACATGACTATGTGCTGTCCTTAGTGTAAGTTAGTTTAAATAGATCGTAAGTCTAGGGCTCGATGACCGCAGCAGTGTGATCCAATAGGTTTGCAAACATTTGAATCTGAACATATTCCTCAAGCTACGTCACGGAGCGTGGCGGTGGGTACTTTACGTACCATTGTCACTTCCTCCTATTCCAGTCGCGTGTGGTTCGCGGGAAAATTGATTGCCTGTATGCCTCCGTGTGGGCCCTGATCTGTCTGATGTCATCCTTACGGTCGCTTCGCGAGATATACGTAGGATAAGCCCGTACCGCGATACAGAAATCTCTCTTGCAACGTCTGCCACTGGAGTTTTTTAATCACCTCCGTGACGCTTTCGTAAAGAAGCGTGCTGCTCTCAGTTGGACCTTCTCTATGTCCTTTATTAACCCTATCCAGAATGGAACCCTCACTGCTGATCAATATTCAAGCGCTGGCCGAACGAGAGTTTCGTAACCCACTTCCTTTGTTGACGGACTACACTTCCTGAGGATTCTGTCAATTAAACGTCAGTCTGACATCTGCCTTACGCACGATTGATTTTATATGATCGTCCCATTTCAAATCGCCCCTAACGTCTACTCCCAGATATTTTATGGAAGTAACTTTTTTTTGTGTTTGTCCTGCATAGTTACAGGGTGTCCAGAAAAGGGCTCCCTGATTTCAAAATTAAATATCTCGAAAACAAAGACCAATAAAGTAATGCAGTAAACGGTATGTTTATTGTGAAAGCTGTAAGACGTTTATACAGCAGTTTGAAATAATAGTTACAAAAGCTGCTAACAGATGGTGCTGTACGCTGTGCAGCTCATATCAGCATACATAAGTGAAATAATCGTATGAAAACACTCTTTGCAAACAATCACATCACAATGTTTTCAAAATGTTCACCATTGGCACTAAAGAGGTGGCGCAAACGAAGAATGAAATTCGCCATCACATTTCGTAGTATCTCAACCGAAATGGATTCACATGCCACAGAGATCGCCGATTCAAGCTCGTCCAGCGTGGCGGGATGCTTCGGGTGGACCATGTCTTTCACTGTGCCCCACAAAAAAAAAAAAAAAAAAAAAAAAAAAAAAAAAAAAAAAAAGTCAAAGGGAGTCAAATCCGGCGAATATGGAGACCAATCCATGCCTGCTCCAGTAAATTTGGGATATTCCAAAGCAATGACTCGATTCCCGAAGTATTCCTCAAGAAAGCGAAACACTTGTTGGGTCCGATGTTGTCGGGCTCCATCTTGCATAAACCATTCAGTACCTGGTCGATCCTCTAACGCTTGCTGTGTGGCGACAAATTGTTCCAAAATTGCAACGTAAAGTGCATCAGTGACCGGTTCTCGAATGGAAAAAGGGCCAATAATGCCTCTGCTGCATACTGCAGCCCACAAAGTAACTTTAGGAGAATACAGGGGTTTCGCTTCACACCAATATGGCTTTTCGGAACCCCAAAATTGCCAGTTCTGCTTATTCACGTATCCATTCAGGTCGAAGTGTGCTTCATCTGTAAACCAGATGCAGCCAAAATCAAAACCTTCACTATCAATCATTGTGAGCATCTGATTAGCAAAGGCAACCCTTTGTTGCACAGCTCGTACGGGTATGGCCTGATGCGTTTGAATTTTGAATGGAAACATGTGTAGGCTCTTTCTCAGTATTTTCTGCTTGCTGGAACGCTTCAAACCAGTCTCAGATGCAATTCTACGGACGGATGACATTGGATTTCGCCGAATAATTCCAAAAACTGTGGTGATATTTTCAGGCGTAACTGCGGTTTGTTTGCGGCCAACATGCCCCACTAGATCATCAGTTACGCTGCCTGCTCGTTGAAATTTTGCGAAGAGCGTACGAATGCTTTTCGCATCGGGTCCTTTTGGAACATTAAATCGTGCTTGAAAACTTCGCCTTGTTGCCGTAGGACTCTCTTCTAACCTGTGGTACTCTAGCACCAGAAAAACGCGTTGTTCAGTGGAGTACATGGTTTTATCTCTTCCTTCGGTACGTTAACTTCCTTTCACGTTCCAATAGTGGAACTGATCGCTCTGGGCTTCGGATCACTATTTATACTAGGCATTACGCCTGTCGATTACATCGCCATCTGTTAGCAGCTTTTGTAACTATTATTTCAAACTGATGTATAAACTTCTTACAGCTTTCACAATAAACATACCGTTTACTGCATTCCTCCATCGATCTTTGTTTTCGAGATATTTAATTTTGAAATCAGGGAGTCCTTTTCTGGACACCCTGTATATAATAAAGGATCTTTCTTTCTTTGTAAACGCAGAACTTTACTCTTCTTTATCTTGAAGCTCAGTTGCCATTCCCTGCACCATGCGTCAATAAGCTGCTGATCCTCCTGCATTGCGCTATACTTTCCCAGTGTTGCGACTTCTCATAAACTACAGCATCATCCACAAAAAGCCTCACTGAACATTCGATGTTATCTACGAGGTGATTTATATAGATCGTGAAAAGCAACGGTCCTATAATACTCCCCTGGGGTGCGCCTGAGATCATTTTAAGGTTTGAAGAATTCTCTCCGTTGAGAACGGCATGTTTCCTTCTGTTAGCTGCCTTATGTTAGCTCGTAAATCATTTATAAAGACAAGGAACAGTAGGGAACCTATACCACATCCCAGGCGAACACTGTATAGCACATCTGTTTTAGTCTATGTCTTTCCGTTAGGTAATACGTGATGTGTCCATTCTGACAAAGAATCGCCAATACCATCTCACAACTGAGACGTTATTCCTTAAGCACGAAATTTGATTAAAAGTCGGTTGTGCGGTACAGAGTCAAAATACTTGCGGAAATATGGAATCGATCTGAGATTCCTTGTCACAACAGTGGTCCAGTGTTACTGGTATTGTTACAAAGCAGAGAAATTGCAATTATAAATAGAGTAAACATTGCGTTGCGTCTACAACAGTAGCCGAAATTGACGTTTCGCCAAACAGGAATCCAACGAATTCAGGAGAGTGTGAAAGAAGTGACAGGTGAAATATTTGTGTTCATGAAAGATAAGCGAATGGAATTTCAAAATGGTAGTCCAGAGTATGCACACGAATGAAAATAAATGAAACAATGCACTTGAATGCAGTACTGTTCGATAATCAAGACAGTATTCACCAAACTATACGGTAAATAGCATATTACGCAGTTTTTTTACAGACAGTCAAAGTGTTTAACTACAATATTAAGTTTAAGGCAATTCCTAATTACGATTGAGGTCCTTCCCATTAAGGCAAAATCTGTCGTGGCGGAACAAATGCCGTAGGAAAACAATAATGCAGGCGATCGGCGCAAACCGTACAAAGATCTTACAAGGTGTTACAGTAATAAAATATGGAACCTTGGTTCTCGCGGCTATTACCTGCCCTCAGACGTATGTCAGAACTCAACAATTATCCAGTGTTGAACAAAGGTCATTCTGACCAACACCGCCTAGAAGACAAGGCCTCATAACAGGCAGTGGCCACGTCACACCGAGAGGTCGCGACAGCTAGCTGACTGGCTGGCCGCTGGGGCACAGCCCACCGCCTCGTAGCGGCCGGCCAATCAGCCAGCGCTCGCGGTCTCTGGGTGTGACGTGGCCACTGCCTGTTGTGACGCCTTGTCTTCTAGGCGGTGATGCTCTGACAGGCCACAGGTCCCATGTGTCCTCTCCGCCAAGTGAGCTGACAAACGTGGATGTCCAATTCACTAATTCACGACAGATTGATGGGTGAGTAAAAGCAACGTGATCATTGTCGTTACGTTACTGTATGCTTTAGACTCCGGTGATACTTAGCGGCCAGTTGGATGAACTTGAAAATAATGTAAATTTCTGGGTCACACTTAGCAATTTATCTATGATTTATACGTTCCGACTTCCGTCATTTTCCAAGGCTACAATAACACTCTGGTATAGTATTCCACTACACATTTTGTTAAAACAATTTGTCACAGACATACGTCACTACATATAAAACTGATCTTAAAAATATATATCCCCAGACCATTTCATTGTTACGAAGTCAAGTGCATAATGACGTTTTCCTGAGCGAACAGTAACTGTGTGGAACCCTCCGCTTCCTTTATTTCTCTCTCTTTCTCTCTCAAATAATCCTACGTTACCTCCTCTCCGCGTTCCCCCAACCCCCATGATTTAACCCATGCAGCGCAGAATGGTCGCGTGGACTAGGGACTGGGCGGTCTTTCAAATGTTCAAATGTTTGTAGAGCTTATGAGACGTAACTGCGGGGTCATCAGTCTCTAAATTTACAAACAGCATATGAACTAGCTTATAGTAAAGACGGCACAAACATCCATGCCCGAGGGGGGGGGGGATTCGAACCCCCGACGGGGAACGGTCTCGCGCAGCGTAGCATAACACCTCAATGCGCTCGCTGCGGCTGGGTCTTTCCCGCCGGAGGTTCAAGTCCTCCTTCGGTCGCGGGGGGTGTGTGTGTGTGTGTGTGTGTGTGTGTGTGTGTGTGTGTGGGTGTGTGTGTGTGTGGGTGTATGTATGTGTGTATTTATTGTCCTTAGTGTAAGTTAGTTTAAGTAGTTTGTAAGTCTAGGGAATGATGACAATAGCAATATAGTCCAATAGATTTACAAACAGTTGAATATTTTTGACTTAACTCCGCAGTCTTCCTCTACGTAATGTCATTAGTAATTTCAGTTCTTATTTATGTAATAGGAAATCATTGTGTGATAAATGTAAAGGCTCAAGTGACGTCTGTAAACTGTTAAGATGTAGAGTGCTAGGATGTTCCTCCCCCTTCACGACTCTGTATGCATACTCCTCCCCATTCTCTTTCCTTCCATTCCTCCTTTCCCCTCAACTGGATTTATTTTCGAACTTTTCTTATTTGCGGACTGATTTCTCAGGATCACGCTACAATTTCATTTCTTCTCTGTCTGAAGTTTCCTCTTTCCCCAGTACTCCTTCATGTGGTCGCCGTGCTGTTGACTCTGTTCATCCGTCCAGGCTCTGCCAGTTTTCTTAGTTCTTTTGTCTTGAAATCCATCCAAATTTTGTATCATTATCCGAAATATATTGCTATTTAACATCTGAAGTTCCTGAATGTTGAACCTTCCCAGCTCTTTACGACCTTCCTTAACCCATGTCATTGTTATTTTCTTTTTCCACAGTTAGTCGAATATCCTTTTGGTTAGTCTGGTTTTGCCCATTCTGGACAGGTTTCCTAGAAATGATAACCTCCTCTATCTCATAGTTTCCGAGATGTTCTTTAACTTTCTGCAGATTTCATTCTTGCTCCAGCCAGTTTCAATCGGGGCTTGGACCCATGATTTTCCGTGATACTCTTCTTACTATTATATCCAGCTTTTCACACTTGTAATTCATTGAGGGGCATTCTCTGGCAAACATACCCTCTGTTTTTACCCAGCACTGTAGTGCTTTATTTTGACATTCCGAGAGATGCATTTTTAGTTGTAAATGTTTTTAGTTAATCCGTAAGATCTCTCAATGTTTGAGATCCGGTCCTCCAGAGCAACTTATCCTGTTCTTACTCTTGTACGGCTTCACCGAGATATTCGATCTTTTTTAACCTCTTAGGCCGTCCAATCTCGGTTTCAAGGAATTGTGATCAATGTTTGTCACTTGTCGGGAATTTGATCTTCTCTATCGAGATCCTAAGTCCTATCTTGCCAGCGATCCTTTTTAGTAGGTCGATCTGTATGACCGCTTCTTCGAAATGAAATTCTCTGAAGTTATTGAGAAATCATCAGCGGAAGCCAAGCAGTTGACTTTCATTCCTTCCGATTTTCGTTCTAGACAGATTGGGCTAATCGCTTGATGTTAATGTTCAGAATTCTCACTATCCTCTCCAACACACAGTTAAATAGGATTGCTCATGATGCATCGCCCTGTAACACACCTATCTTGATTTCAAATGGTCGGGACAATTTCCTCATAAACTATACTTTGGAAGATGTGCCTGTCTGCGTTCTTTATTATATGTTGTAATTTTAATATTTCTGAGCATTGGTTTCTTCACTTAATACTACACTGCTCAAAACAATTAGGGGATCATGTGAGGTATAATGTGTGAACAGAATGCGATGCCATTCGTTACGACTCCAGTCCTGATGTTCCTCCGGCCAGTTTCTCCGTGCTAAACGGTGTCTTGATGGTACAGACACCATAGGCTTCCGTACGTAGAAGTCACATTCCCGGAAAGTGATTTCGGACTGTTTATGGTGGTATGTGTCTCTTGTTGCTGCCTGGAGGGTGCGTTGTACATGAGTTGCATTCAGTCTACTCTCTCGACGGGTCTACTCCTGCTGATGTTACCTGCGGACGACTTTGGCCTCGCCTTCTTTTAACGGTTCCTTTTGTCTGAAGTCGTGTCCAAGGAAATGAAACTTTTGGATATTTTAATAGCTGCAGCCACCTCCCTGTGTATTTGTTCCGCTCCCAACCTTCCTATGGTACTCTGTGCCATAACATCGGATAAGTCACATTGTTGTTGCATTGCACTACCTACTCACTACACTATCTGAACCCAACTGCTTGTGTAAATCGTTTGGTAGAGTAAACACAAGTCAACAGCACCCCCCCCCCCCCCTGTGCAGCAATTTTCTGTTATTATCATTACCTCGGTTGCCAAAATATTTTTGTCTCCACGCCGCAGAATGACAGAAAGGCGTCAAACCGTTTTAGTTAATCCTTCCGGTGAGAGTTCTTCAGAACCTAGATATCTCAACTGATACCCTAATTCTTTTACCAGTGTGATAGTACAATGTAAGAGAAAACTACTTTGTAAGGCACTCAATTAATCATAGTTACAGAAATATTGTAAAGTTATTAGAGTATTATGTAAAAGACAGGAGGAAAGAGAGAGAAAGGAAGGAAGAAAGACAATAACGCCTTCTGGCGAGGATCTCAACATAGTTTCTGGTTGGTCAGGTAGTCCTACGTGTGCCCTTATTTGTAAATTGTTTGTGATATTTTAACAAAATACGAGGCGCGTCCAGAAAGTAAGTTCCGTTTCAATTTATCTCCGCTGCAGCGCTGCGATTGCAGTTGAGCACATGCGCTGTAGTCAATGTGTATCAAGTAGAAGAACGTGTGCCATTTGAAAATCACTGTCAGTTTCGTACGCTTTGTTGTGCTTGTTTGAAATGTCGGCGTTGATTGAAAATCCCACCGCCTGTGAAATCAGGTCGGTGATTCGGTTTCTGAATGCGAGGAAAGTGAAACCAAGTGAAATTTATCGGCAAATTTGCGATGTTTACGGACCAAATGCGATGAGTGATTCGATGGTGAGAAGATGTGTCCAACAGTTCAATGGCGGGCGTAGTGATGTGCACGATGAAGAACGAAGTGGGCGTCCACCTTTGGTTACAGAAGAACTGGTTCACGCGATTGATGACAAGATCCATGAAAACCGTAGGTTTACAATTAGTGCTCTCGCTATGAACTTCCCCCAAATTTCACGATCACACTGCAAATGTGACGAAAAACCTCCTACAGGGATTTGGCTGGGACGTGTTTGACCGTCCTCCGTACAGCCCTGACCTCGCTTCTAGCGACTTTCATCTGTTCTTACATCTCAAGTCTTTCCTTGGCGGTCATCACTTCACCAATGACGAGCTAAAAGAAACTGTTTCCAACTGGTTGAAGACACAGGCGGCAGATTTCTATGAAGAACGTATACAAAACCTGGTGCCACGCTATGACAAATGCCTGTAAAATTTCGGCAGTTATGTGGAGAAGTAGTTTAAGAGTTATAGAATTTTGTGCAATAAAAATTTCTTCTGTATCTGTGTACAATTTCATTTTATTACCAAACTGAACATACTTTCTGGACGCGCCTCGTATATGATGGAATACTGATAGCAATGTCCATTTGTACCCACAGAAAATGACGAAAGTCGAAATGCGTAACACATAAATATATTGCTAAGTCTGGTCCGCACATTTATATTATTTTCAAGTATTTTCCTTTGGGCTGCAACACCACCATCTACATCGATAATCTGCAAGTCACATTGAAATGCATGAAAATTCTCTATAGTTCCATTCTCCAATAACTCGCAGGAAAAAGGAACACCTTAATCTTTGTGTGTTTGATGTGATTTCTCTACTTTTTCTTATGGTGATTGTGTCTCTCTATGTAGTTGGGTGCTAACAAGATATGTTCGCATTCAGAAGATAAAGTTAGTGAAAGAAATTTCGCAAATAGATCTCGGGGCAGCAAATAACGATTTTACTTTAATTATTTCCACCACAGCTCGTGCATTGTTTCCGTGACACTCTCTCCCAGTGGCGCAACCAGGATTTGGTTCTGGGAGGGGAACTGTTTTTTTAAAAGTAAAGCCTGTTGAATTTATTAATGAATGGCTTATTTTTACACTCTTTATTATTTAAGCAATTATAATACGAAAACTATTGCACAAGAAATAATGTGAGTAGGCTCGCATTACTTTGTAAGAGGAGCAACGTGGTGGTAATGGAGTGTATTATAATCAGCTCGTAAAATAATTAAGCGGCTACTAGCGAAAGAGAAAGGTCTACAGTTTATGTGTAAAAATTAAACTAAAGTAACACTATTGTTCTTCATAAGATTCCACTCGATGATGTTAAGCAGAGGGTCGCCGCATATTGCCGTCAGACGCCAAATAAACTGACTGCCTGCGTGGCGCAGGAGACAGCGTCACCGACTGCGGTGCTGAAGGTCGATGATTCAATCCCATCCACCGCCAAAAATTTATTTCTTTGTAATTAACAATTGCAGAATGTTCTACATCTTTCTTATGTTCACTTGTAAATTCTGCTAGTTTCTTATGTTAACTATTCTCCTAATTTCTGGTACATTCTGTCTGTGTATAAATAGCAGAGCACTCTGCCCGAGAGGCAGTTAGTGCTGCGTGTATGTTAAGTTCGTAAAAAACCTGCTGTCAGTACAAGTGCTGTGTTCAGTTGCCTCCGAAGTCAAACCTGCTTCCGGTCGCGGTGGCCGAGGGGACTGAGGCGCTCCAGTCACGGTCTGCAGGCCACTACGGTCGGGGGTTCAAATCCCCCCTCGGGCATGGATACTTGTGCCGTCATTAGTGTTAGGTAGTTTGTAAGTTTAGGGACTGATGACCCCGTAGTTAAGTCCTATAAGCTATAAAAACATTTAAACACCAAACCTGCTTCCATTTCGGCTCGTAACTTCAGCGTAGCAGCGACAGTATCAACGGTGATCGCGGCGGCGTTGAAAGCGCTCACAGTAACAGCAACATACGTCATCACGTTGACGACCCACTGTCACGTTCACTTGTGCTTGGTAAATTGTAGTTACGTCGTGGTTTATTACATGTGTACTATTTCAAATTTCTGGTGCCGACCTGTTAAAAAAGTCTTTGGGAGGTGCTGGGGGGGGGGGGGGGGGGAGGGGGTTAGCACTGCTCACCTTCCTATACCGCGATAATACGAGCTGCCCTGCTCAGTACCACCTGGTGTGGATCCCACAATGCGCAACCACACTCCACAATAGGACGCGCAAGTAGGCAGTTTCTTTAGTAGAACTGAGCATCTTCTAAGTGTTCTGTCAATGAAACGTAGTGTTTGATTCGCCTTCCCTGGAATATTTTCTATGTCTTCTTTCAAAATTTATGTTGTACGTAATTGTTGCTCCTATGTAATGATTTGACTGATTTATCGTGTAACTGAATTTTAACGGATTTCTTTTAGTTGGTCATATGGATGACCTTACACTTATCATTATTAAGAGTCAATTGCCAATTTTTGCACTATACAGATAACTAATTCATTTTGCAATTGCTTTTCATCTTCTGACAACTTTACTGGCCGATAAATAACAGCATCATCCGCGAACAGTCTGAGAGAGCTACTCAGATTGACTCCTAAGTCGTTTATGAAAATAAGGAACAGTAGTGGCCCTATAACACTTCCAAAAATGTTCAAATATTTGTATAGTCTATGGGACTTAACTACGGGGTCATCAGTCCCTAAGCTTACAAACTACTTATGAACTAGCTAAGAGTAAAGACGGCACAAATATCCATGCCCGAGGGGGGATTCGAACCCCCGACCGTAGTGGCCGTGCAGACCGTGATTGGAGCGCCTTAGTCCCCTCGGCTACCGCGGCCGGCTATAGCACTTCCCTGTGGAACGACAGATATCATTTCGGTTCTACCTGATGACTTACCGTTAATTAGTACTATTAGTACAATGCAGAGAAGTCTTCCGAAGTAGGAGTGTGCCGCAGGGGAGTGTCGTGAGTCCGTTGCTGTTCACGATATATATAAATGATCTTGCGGATAACATCTGAAGTTCACTGACGCTTTTTGCGGATGATGCGGTAGTACATAGAGAGGTTGTAACAATGGAAAATTGTATTGAGATGCAGGAGGATCTGCATCGAATTGACGCATGGTGCAGGGAATGGCAATTACAGCTTAATGTAGACAAGTGTAATGTGCTGCCAATACACAGAAAGAAAGATCCTTTATCATTTAGCTACACTATAGCAAGTCAGCAACTGGAAGCGGTTAATTCCATAAATCATCTGGGAGTAGTCATTAGGAGGGATTTAAAATGGAACGACCATATAAAATCAATCGTCGGTAAAGCAGATGCCAGACTTTGATTCATTGAGAGAATTCTAAGGAAATGCAGTCCGAAAACAAAGGAAGTAGGTTACAGTACACTTGTTCGCCGACAGCTTGAATACTGTTCACCGGTGTGGGATCCGTACCAGGTGCGATTGATAGAGGAAGTGGAGAAGATCCAACGGAGAGCAGCGCGCTTCGTTACAGGATCATTTGATAATCGTGAAAGCGTTACGGAGATGATCGCTAAACTCCAGTGGAAGACTCTGCAGGAGAGACGCTCTGTCGCTCGCTACGGGCTTTTGTCGAAGTTTCGACAACTTACCTTTACTGAGGAGTCTAGCAGTATATTGCTCCCTCCTACGTATATCTCGCGAAGAGATCGTGAGGATACAGTCAGAGAGATTATAGCGCACTCAGAGGCATACCGGCAATCTTTTTTCCGCGAACAATACGAGAGTGGAATAGGAGGGAGAACCGATAGTGGCACTCAAGGTACACTCCGCCACACACCGTCGGGTGGCTTGTGGAGTATTAATGTAGATGTAGAGCAACTGCCGCGCATGCGATCATAGCACTGCCGCGGATAAAAATAGAAACGGAACTTACTTTTGGACGATCCTCGTATTTTGTATCGGTTTTGCTGCTCATATTCAGAGGATAATTTACTGAGATCAGGCTTTTATGTTGATGACAATAAATCCTAAAAAAATATCTTTAAAAAAACTGGTACGAAAATCGCACCACTAACACCCCACTCTCGTCACCAATACAGGGAAATATGACCGTCTATCTTGGTGATGCATTCACCCATAATTCATTAAAGCAACGCTAATACCGTACTTATTTTTCTCTATAACAAATATTTCGGGGATGGGAGGTAGACCCCCGCCTCCTGCCCACCCTTATATACTCCAATGAGCTGTGTTCACGACGTGACTCGAGAGACTACTAAGCCTCTCTACTGTTCATCTCCATTTCCACACCTCATGAGTTCGTCAAACTCCGCACAGTATGTCTCGCAGTGTCCATCGCTGTTTGACGTCAGTCATCGTTATAACCAGTAAAATAGCCGGCGAACGCAAAGGAAAATTTTGCTGCTGGCGTCAAATCTTTGACAGTAACAACAAATTTGTTTTCGAAGAGAAAGAGAACACTAGGATGTCAAACGAGATGTCTATAATTACGTTTCTGAGTAAAATATCTTGCTATAATGTTTCATTACGAATTTAATGTGTTTGGTACAGTAGGATGTGTGTGTTTGCAATTAAAGATAAACTATATTGGGAATCACTTAAAAATATTATTCGCATTCCTCTGTATAGAGAATATATCAAACTTTGCACAAATAACAGGTGAAAGAAGAGATCATGAGGATAAAATCAGAGAGATTAGAGCCCACACAGAGGCATACCGACAATCCTTCTTTCCGCGAACAATACGTGACTGGAATAGGAGGGAAAATCGATAGTGGCACTCAAGGTACCATCCGCCACTCACCGTCGGGTGGCTTGCGGAGTATGGATGTAGATGTAGAATTAGAACGTAGTGAGTCCTTTGAATCACAAGTGGCAATTTGGCGCAGTAAGCACTCGCACGAGCTCCCCCACGATGTCTGAGAGATAACTGGACGTAGGAATATTCACAGAATTTATGACATCAACTGCGATTGGGCAAAGTTGAAAATGTGTACCCAGCCGTGGTTGCGAACCCGGGTCTCCTGCTTTCTAGGCAGTTGCGCTGACCCCTACACCACTGGGGACACAGTGATCACCGCACCTGCAAGGACTACCTAAGCACGTCTCCCGTCAGATACAAATTCCCAGCTTCGCCCTGCCCACAGTACTCAAACTCGTAGTTATGAAACTAATTCCCGTAAGTGTAAGGGCTTCAAACTTGCCCACCCCTCCCCACTAACGATACGATCATTGTCTGTTCTTTCGGAACAGACGCCACATGTATATATATAATATGCCGGTGACGGGCAATGATCCTATCGTTAGTGGGGAGGGGTGGGCAAGTTTGAAGCCCTTACTCTTACGGGAATTACTTTCATAACTACGAGTTTGAGTCCTGTGGGCAGGGCGAAGCTGGGAATTTGTATCTGACGGGAGGCGTGCTTAGGTAGTCCTTGCAGGTGCGGTGATCACTGTGTCCCCAGTGGTGTAGGGGTCAGCGCTACTGCCTAGAAAGCAGGAGACCCGGGTTCGCATCCCGGCTGGGTACACATTTTCAGCTTTGCCCAATCGCAGTTGATGTCATATATTCTGTGAATATTAAATAATAATAAGAACTGCAGGATCAGTAGTGACGTCTGTTCTTTCGGAACAGACGCCACATGTATATAGACGTAGGAAGGTCACCACTCTAGGATAGGGGAACCGTGTTGCGGGCGTGACGTATTGAAAGCAGGCGCCTCGGGCGTCGACCCTCGGTGCACTTGCTCTGCACGCGACCAGATAAAGCCGCACGCGGACGGCGCTTTGTCAGCAGGCAGTGTGGTGAAATCTGGCCGGGCCGTCTGCCAGCAGAACCTGTCGACAGGGCGCAATTGTCGACCTGCCACTTGCTCCACGTCTCGCTTCACTCTACGTCTCTAACTACTTCCTAGAACCGGAGGAGGTAAAACACACTGCCGAGAAGAAAAGGCCTGGAAAGCAGTGGCGGCTGGTGGGCTGTTTATTAGGAGGGGCGGCATGTCCCTTCAGTTGTACATGGCATTTTGTCCCTTCAGAACATTTCTTAAACGGGGAGAATACAGCATTAATTTTATTAGTTAGTTACGTAATTTAACCTTTCATCTAACACGACTTTTTCCTCCTATACCAAAATACGAACAAATTTACGCACAAATATGTCGTTTTTAATATTTTCTGCAGGCAATGAAAACCTTGTAACTCCATTTTATTAGATTTCACAAGAGACCCAAAACTGTACCTTAAAATAATATAAAGTAAGAAGTAAATTCGTTGTGTGCGTAACTATATAAGTAAGTGTTCAGTCCGGCAGCGGTGGCCGACGGGACTGAGGCGCTCCAGTCACGGTCTGCACGGCCACTACGGTCGGGGATTCGAATCCCCTCTCGGGCATGGATATTTGTGCCGTCCTTAGTCTTAGCTCGTTCATAAGTAGTTTGTCACTTTAGGGACTGATGACCCCGTAGTTAAGTCCCATAAGCTATACAAACATTTGAACATTTGTTCAGAGAACACAAACGCTTCGTCAGCGACAAACATATGTTACTGAAATTAGAAGACTGTCACCAACAAATGTAGAATACCATTGGTATGCTTATATATTGGTGTGTTTATATAAAGCAGGATTAAATTTCCTAGTGAAACTACTTTTGCTTTTGCACGCATTTTGTGTCTGTACAATGTTTAAGTCAGGTCTCGGTGGCCCTAACCTTTTTAATTCCAACTTTCCTTCAAAAGTCAATTTTTCACTACCAAATGTTAAAATGTAGTTAACGCTATTTATATTATTCATTATAAATAGGGAACTAGAAAAAACAGTCAACAACACGCACTTTCACAACAACATTAGTATCACACGCACGGCACCTGCTAAGTTCCGCGAAGAAACTGCCTGACCGGTGGCGGTGCGCCTTTGTATATTTGGCGCCCTTGGCGCGGACGCCGTCCTAAGCGGCCCTATTCAGCACACTACCCCCACCCAACCCCCAGAACCCCCACTCAACCCAAGTGCCCGTAGCCAGCCTTTACACGGCGCGGACGGATCGCGTAGAGTCCAACAGTCAGTCCATTCTGAAAACATTCGGTGAGCCTGGCTGGCAGACTACCTAGACTAAAAACATTAGTCATTCACTTACACGGGCTGCTGCTACACGAAAATTATTCAAGTAGATTTGTGAGTAACAATTGGTACGTATTCCGTGTTGGATATTTTTGGGAGGGCGCCGCCCCAGAGTCCTCAAGGAGTAGCCGCCACTGCTGGAAAGGCGACATCGAGGCTGCTACAACTGCCAAAACATCAAATCAGGATGAAAATTACCAACAAATTTTGACAGTTAATATACAGACGCCTTAGATGTCCTGTGTACGTCAGACCAACTAGATGTACAGGGTGGACGGAAATTCCCATTACAACGCCGGCCGCGGTGGCCGAGGAGACTGAGGCGCTCCAGTCACGGTCTGCACGGCCACTACGGTCGGGGGTTCGAATCCCCCCTCGGGCATGGAGATATGTGCCGTCCTTAGTCTTAGTTAGTTCATAAGTAGTTTGTAAGTTTAGGGACTGATAGCCCCGTAGTTAAGTCCCATAGACTTAACAAACATTTGAACATTTTTCCCATTACAACCTTCTAGGACTTGTAGAGGGTAGTGAGTACATAACATTTTGAATAGGAACCCATGTCCAGAAAGGTATCGTTTCCGTTCCACGACGGTTTCAATTCAGACGATTATCTCATCCAGTCCTAATTGAGGGATGTAATTAGGCGTTCAAATGTTTGTAAATCTATCGGACCAAACTGCGTGGTCATCAGTCCATAGCTTACAAACTACTTAAACCTAGGTAAACTAACCTAAGGACAACACACACACCCATGCCCCAGGGAGTACTCGAACCTCCACCGCGAGCAACCGCGCGCTCCGCAGCGAGACGCTTTAGACCGCGGCTAATTAGGCGTGACCCAGTAAAATTCTTACAAGCAATTAGAAAAGAATACTGAATCGTTCCGTTATTACTTACGCATTGAAACGTGTCCATAGGAAATGTATATTGCTGAATTTGTAAGAAAATGTCTGATATTGTGCCTCCTGTTTTGTGTCGAGTAACTTGCTTACAAGAAAATGTATAATATTGCTTCTACTGTGTGTATCGATATGTGTACGTAAATCTGTGAAGTTTCATCTTTGGCAAAGATTATGTATCGCATAGCATTGTAGCTCGTGCAGAGAGACAGGACAGAGAGGACAGCTCGCTTAGAGAGCATTTGTGTTGTGTATGTGGCTCCCAGGTAGAGCAGAGGCTGCAGTGCCAGCAAGTTGATTTCATTGTATTTGGAATATATTGTATTTCTTATTATTGTGAAAACGTTGTACCGCCACTGGAATGAAGGTAATAGCATTTCATGCAATTATGAAAATGTTGTATCATTCAGGTAATGTAATGGTGATTATTAATAATAAGTAAGAAAGTTTACCTTTCTTTCCTGTTTCATTTACGTAGTTAGAAGATTAACCTACTTCCTTTATTTGATAATTAGTTATTTGTGAATTTAAAGTGCAGTATTGATTTCGCTAATCTTGTTGAACAGATTTCGTTATTGGTAGCGTAGTAAATGATTGTTATGCAACACTGCAGTTAATTGAGTATTATACTGAATTTTGATAATCAGGTACTGTAAAAAGGTAAAGCAGTCAACAATCCGAAGATTGGTTTGAACACCACAGTGCTTTACTAGGCATGGTCCTGTTTGGAGGTGGTATGCCGTTGCCTTCCTCCGACCTTCGAACTGACTTACCCAGCCAGTTATAGGGGGGACCTACAGTTTAACGTGGGTTCCGAACCACGGTGCTACTCGGTATTTTTCACATGAGCAATACTGCCAGAGGTGAAAGAAGTGGAAAGTGACAGGTAAAAATCCTAGGACCTGCTGGGGATCGAACCCGCGACCTTTGGATTTGTAGTCTGGCACTCTACCACTATGCAACCGAGGCTACTGATCCGCATAAAATTCTCGTAATAAAACATTAATAAAGTGGTTTCTTTTTTTAATATCTTTCTCGCAGTCATATTTTTTGAGTTTAGTCAATGTGTGTTTCTTGCAGGTTATTTGTCACTTTTGTTAAAAGATCCGTTGCGCAAATAATCATTTCAATGCACTATTCCTTATTTAACAGTATATACATCAATATAAGGGTCATAATTAAACCAAATTACTGTGATAATGAACAATGTACGTGTTCAGGTAATTTTGATGAACGTATCTGATGACTTAGGTTCTTGACTGTTAAAGATATATGACAACCATTTGTACTACAACTAATACCAGATCAGGTTTTGAATGAGTAACTTTAAAAACTACTTTTTTGTCTGATTAAACGATAGATTCAACTTCGAACAACACGTACACAACTTTTAGCATTTTCATTACAACTTACACCTTATGGTTTACACTAGTCGACAACAACAAGAACTCAGCATCTACGGCACCAGCTGCAACGTACTGATGCATTGCAACGTCGTTAAACCCATTGTACCTCCGAAGCATGTTCTGCCGCACAGCCGGCCGCAGTGGCCTAGCGGTCTGCGGCGCGCCAGTCACAGTCTGCACGGCCACTACAGTCGGGGGTTCGAATCCCCCCTCGGGCATGGATGTTTGTGTCGTCTTTAGTATAAGGTAGTTCATAAGTAGTTTGTAAGTTTAGGGACTGATGACCCCGCAGTTAAGTCCCTTAAGCTTAACAAACATTTGAACATTTCTACCCCACAAGGAGTAGCCCGTTAGGGTTAAATCCGGCGATCGTGGCAACCACGCAGTTGGGCCACCGCGGCCTATCCATCTTTCACCAAATCGCCTGTTGAGATGTCTCCGGACAACCAATGAAAAGTGAAGTGGTGCACCATCATGCTGAAACCACATTTCCTGACGGACATTCAATGGCACATCTTCCGAGAACGGCTCCAATATGCCTCGTAGGAAGACTAAGTATGCTGGACCCGTGAGCCTGGGTGGAAGAACGTTTGGTCCAATCACATGACCGTCCAGAATACCTGCCCACACGTTAATCACAAACTTGTATTGAAATCCCTGAACATGCGTGGCATGAGGGGTTTCGTCCGCATGTACATGGCTATTTCGAGCATTCAGAACACACTCTCTTGTGAACCTTGTGAACCTTGTCAAGAGAACTCGACGTGGAAACAGGGGCGCGTCGATGCAGCGGTGCAGGAACCATGTGCAGAAGGCGATGCGTTGTGGAAAATCTGCTGGACCCATGGTGTGTACCCTTTGTAAGTGGTACGGATGTATTTGTTGCTCGTGCAGGACGTACAAGAAGAAACAGACATTTCACGCGCAATTGTTCGAGAAATCGTTGACGGGCTATCTTCAGTGCGACGCAGTACGCTTCTTCAAAGCCGGCCACGGTGGCCGAGGGGTCTAAGGCGCTCCAGTCACGGTCTTCACGGCCACTACGGTCGGGTGTTCGAATCCCCCCTCGGGCATGGATATTTGTGCCGTCCTAGTTCGTAGATAGTTCATAAGTAGTTCGTAAGTTTAGGGACTGATGACCCCGTAGTTAAGTTCCATAGACTATACAAACATTTGAACATTTTTTGAGCTTCTTCAAAGTCGGGAGTGGGTCGTCGCCGTGCAACACCACAGTCCTGCCTCCTCACGGTGAAGGTACCCGTTTCTCGTAGCCGTCGTGTAAGTTGGGCCAACAGTTTGTGCGGTGGAGTGTGACGTTGTGGAAAACGTTCGTGATACAGCCGACTAGCAGCTTCTCCATACACAAGATACACGTCTGTGTATTCCGGATACGTGCACCGCTACCTGTTTACTCCATAGGTAATGCACAGGTATTGATCGGTCTCAAATCAAAGCAGACGATAAGTGACACCTGGTGATCGTTTGGCGTAGTACACACCATCGTGTTTACCCCGTTGCATACCAGTACAATGACCTCTGGCACGTTTCTCTGTCCCTAAGCAGACGTTGACGAGTTACACATAAGAACTGAAACTGTCCTAGAACGGAGACGATACATTTCCGAACATGGGTTCCTATTCAGAATGTTATTTACTAACTACCCTCTACAAGTCCTAGAAGTTTGTAACGGGAATATCCGTCCACTCTGTATTCGTCACTTGATAATGGCAGTTTAAGCCGAAACGGGACCGCCGTATTTAAAAACAGGGCGTCCCAGTCATGTGATGACTGTGAGGCGAGCGCTCCGTTGCGTTGCGTTGGGTTCAGCGCCTCCCAGCTGACGCCCTTAGGGGCGAGTTGGCAAGCTGAAATGCCCTGTGTGCAGTGTGCGCCTTTTCACCCACTGGAGCAACAGTGAGTGTAACAGTCAAGTCTGCGAACACAGCGTTGGTAAGACCTGATGATTCCATGCCGCAACGAATGTTTATTTACGATTCGTATATGCGTACAGTTGGCTCGTATAGATTAGATTAATACTTGGTGCATTTATCTTAAATACGACTTTTCGCAATGATGTGGAACTTGCAAGTTTAATAAATGGTATCAAAGCGTGACACTCAATATTTGAAGGATTTTTTTATGTACTTTTTAGCGAAATTACTAAGTTTTATCTGAAAATTCACTTAAAATGGGGAAGGAGTTGCCGTTCATAAATTCCTTTTATTTCTTTTTAAATACTAGATTTTTGATGTTACTTGGTAAGTGACCGAAGACTTTTGTGGCAGCATAATTCACTCCTTTCTGTGCCAAAGTTAGATTTAATCTTGGATAGCGAATATCACCCTTTCTCCTAGTGTTGTAACTATGCACGCTGGTATTAATTTTGAATTGGGTATGATTGTTAATAATAAATTTCACTGGTTGCACGCTCTTGTGCAATGAATACTTTTGGCCCCCTTTAGGTTACGGTAGTAACACTAAAAATGGGCCTTTGCGATAGTCTTTTGACAGCTCGAAATTTAAATGAAAATAACGGCTTAACCATGCATCTGACACGAAAATTGAACAAGCCGAATTTGTAGAGGAGAAAATTCTCTACAACTTTGCTCTGTTATGTTTTTTTCCTATCTCGTATCGTTTCAGAGATATTTGCAAAATAACTGCGATTTTGGGATGTATGTCTGTCTGTCTGTCCGGAACGTGTTCCCTGTTTTTAAGACGAACCGTTCAACCATCAGCACCAAATTTTGCACACATAATTGTAGGCCGCCAGAGACCAGAACCTCCCTTTTTCAAATTTTTCGGACAAAAAATAAGGTGCTAATACCAAAAAAAGCCGTTTGTAATATAACTGTAATTGCAAACGAACCGTTCATCTAACACGAAAATTGAATAACCTAATTGGTAGAGAACCTAATTGGTAGAGGGGAAAATTTTCTACATCTTCGCTCTATTATGTTTTTTTCATACTTTGCATCGTTGCAGAGATATTTGCAAAAATAACGGCGATTTGACGATGTCTGTCTGGCTGTAACGTGTTCCCACTTTTTAGGTCGAACCGTTCAACCGATCGGCACCAAATTTCACAGACATAATTGTTGGCTACCAGAGACCAGAACCTCGCTTTTTCAAATATTTCGGACAAAAAATCCGTTAGTAATGCTAAAAAAAGGCCGCTTGTAATGTAATTTTAATTGCGTAGAAACCGTTCATCTGACGATAAAACTGAATAACCGAATTTGTAGAGGTGAAGATTCTCTATAGCTTTGTTCCCATATGTTTTGTTCATATCTCGTATCGTTTGAGAGATATTTACAAAAATAACGGAGTTTTGACACCCCCATTGAATTAACGAATACCAGCCGTTCGCAGATGTCACGTGACATTCTTCGCCCAAAACTCTCTCTGACATACGCCATCTTGCGTTTCGTATTTGATGATTTTCTTATTGTAACTTACACGTTGTCATTTCAAAGCAATGGCGCACTGAAGAATAACGACGTTCTTCGTACGATAAACGATAATCTAGTGTCTACAAATGCCACATTAAAATCATTTAACAACGGCTATCAATAGTATGACATTAAAGAACGCTATTCCTAACTGTTAGCTGTAGTGGGCAATGTGTTGAACTGTGACGCTGAAGGTCAGTGGTTTGGAACCCGCCAGTACCTGAATTTTGTTTCCTTACAAGAGTTTCAGACACTCGTATTAATTAATTTTTTATTATTTAGATTATTATTTTGGTCCAGAATGTTTGCAAAAACTTACAAAACTACAAATCTAAAGTGGGCCGTAAAACACGTCAGTGCGATTTTTTTACACAATGTTGAATTGCCCCAGAAAATGATCCCATACGAAGCAGTGAATGAAAATAGGCATTGTAAGCTAATTTACTGAGATGTATATCAGCAACTTTTCCAGTGACCCTGATAGCATAAGCAGCTGAAGTCTAACGTTTCAGCAGATCTTCAATGTGTTTCTTCCAATTCGATCCCTTGTCAGTGCAAACGCCTAAAATTTTTATAAATTCTACCTTTGCTACAGATTTCTGTTCAAAGTCTATATTTTGTAATGATGTCATGCCATTTACTGTATGAAACTGTATATACTGGGTTTTATCAAAGTTTAATGACAGTCCATTTGTAGAGAACCACGTAATAATTTTCTGAAAGACATCATTTACAATTTCATCAGTTAATTTTTGTTTCTCAGGCGTGATAGCTATACTAACTTACAAGCTTCGTGAATTTAGAATGGCAAATCATTAATATATATTAAGAACAGGAAAGGACCAAAACCAGACCTTGTGGGACCCCAGTTTTTATTGCTCCCCAGTTAAATAAATTGTTTCTTCCATATCATGAGAACTGCTTATTTCCGCTTATTTCCCGCAGACTGAACAGAAATTTGCAGGTGTTACAATTCCGAGTCGTGATGCAATTCAGGAATTAATGAATTAATTTCGTGAAACGGGAAGTGTGTGTGACAAGAGGCGTATACGACGACGTTCAGTGCTCTCAGAACATCAGTTCGACGATACTGCTCACCGCCTGAAATTTCCCCTAAAATGTTTTTAGACGTTTTTTACAGCAAACACAAATTTCTCGCGGCTCTGTAAGCTGTAAAGAGTTACTAAGTTGCTTGACCTAAGGCCGTATAAAGCAACAGTAGTGCAACAACTTAAACCTGGTGATACCGCGCACAGGGTTAGAGTTTGCGAATGGATTTTGAAACAAGTGTATGACGTTGAAATGGATCCTTACCTCATTCAGTTTTCAGACGAGGCCTGGTTCCATTTAAACGGGTATGTTAATTCTCAAAACTCTCAACATTGGAGCGCTGAAAGACCAGTTCAGCTTCATGAGTAACCCCTTTAAGACCGGACAATAGGGGTGTAATCTGCAGTTATTGGTGAAAGAATAATAGGCCCACATTTTAATGGAACGATTAACAGTGAAAGATATGTGCATAACATTTTGTAACAGTTTTTTTTAATTAACTTCGTGAAAGAGAACGAAGCTTCGCATTTTTCTACAAGATTCAGCAAGGATTCATAGAGCCAATGTTTCTTTGTACGCAATTCGTGACGTGATACATGACTGAGTCATCAGCAACAATATCTAGCCCGCTCGAATTCCCGGTTTGAGCCCGGGTGATTTCTGCCTGTGGGGAGCACTAAAGGATAAAGCATACACAACAAATCCGCATACGTTCCAGGAACTCAAGGATAACATCCGCGAGTCTAGTAATTCCATTTCTCAAAGAGAATTACAAAACGTTCAAATGTTTGTTAAGCTTATGGGACTTAACTACGGGGTCATCAGTCCCTAAACTTACAAACTACTTATGAACTAGCTAAGACTAAGAACGGCACAAATATCCATGCCCGAGGGGGGATTCGAACCCCCGACCGTAATGGCCGTGAAGACCGTGACTGGAGCGCCTCAGTCCCCTCGACCACCGCGGCCGGCAAACAGAGAGAATTACGGCGTGTGATGATCAATTTCTTGAGTAGATGTCAGAAATGCGTCGAAAACAAAGGCAAAGAGTTCCAGCATCTCCTTGCATGACATGGGTGAGTACAGAATTTATGTGGCCATATTTTAAATTTGGTACTGTGGCGGCAGTAGCTGGACGCCAGCCCGCGGCGTCTGAACAGCCGGGCAACGAAGCGTTCGCCTCCCGGCATCTGCTGTGCCGCGCGTGTGGGCATCAGATAAAGGGGACACCTAGCAGCGAATTGCTTGATTATTATTATTATGAGCAAAGTAAGTTGACTGAATAAATACGACGGTCGTCCACAAAATAAGTTCCGTTTCTATTTCTATCCGTGGCAGTGTTAAGATTGCAGTTCCGAACATGTGCGGTAGTAACTATGACTCAAGGAGAAGACAAAAATGTTCAAATGTTTGTAGAGCTTATGGGACGTAACTACTTATGAACTAGCTACTACTAAGTACGGCACAAATATCCATGCCGAAGGGGGGATTCTGTGGTGTCGCACAAGTCCAAAGTGCGCGCCACCTACTTTCGCCGCGCGCCGCCATGCACGCACGGCGCGGCGTTCTTACGACGACAGCCACGAGCGCCCTCTGCGGCAACTCCGCTCGTGGCCACCAGTGAACGACATCCTTCACTTGGGACTGAGATAGCAACCAGTTAGGACCTTCGGAATCAGATAGGCACCAGTGAAGACTTTGCTATCAGTTAGGCACTAGGCAGGACTCTAGCTCAACTATGTATCAAAATTCTGCAGTACTATGTAAAAGTTAAGTATTGTATAAATTCTGTGCAATATATATCTCGTTCTAATTTACTCTAGTGTTTCTAGTTTCTGGCTGCTCCTCTCCGTACCTGCACCAGCGTGCTATCTTTATTCCTGTGTCGGTCTCATTCCACTCGGCCACCGACACCTACGACGGAAACGAGACACAGAAGCGGCGACGAGGCTGGGACACAAAAGATTCGAACCCCCGACCATAGTGGCCGTTCAGAGCATGACTGACGCGCTGCAGTCACCTCCGCCACCGCGGCCGGCAACGGAGAAGACATGTACGCCATTTTCAGATCGCTGCTGCCGACGTGTGCTTTGTAGTGCTTCTTTATAATGTCAGCCGTAATTGAAAATGCCGCTGCCTGTGAAAGCAGACCTGTGATTCGTTTTTTAAGTGCAAGGAAAGTTAAACCAAAGGAAATTCTTCGGCAAATCTGCGAGGTTTACGGACAAAATGCTATGTGTCAGTCAATGGTTCGAAGATGGATCAGACTGTTCAGTGGAGGACACGATAAAGTGCACGGTGAAGAAAGAAGTGAGCGACCGTCTGTGGTTACACAATAGAAGAGAAGATTAAGCACAACCGCAATTTTACACTTAGTGTCCTTCTACGGAAGTTCCGCAAATCTCACGATCACTAATTCATGAAATTATTTCTGAAAAACTGAAATTTCGGAAACTTTGCTCACGTTGAGTTCTCAAAATTCTTACTGAACAACAGAAAAAACAATGGATGGGCAGTGCATTTCAGTTTTTGACACGCTACAACGAAGAAGGCGATGGATTTCTTTCTAGGATAGTTAGGGGCAATGAAACTTGGGTATCGTATGACGCCCCTGAAACAAAACGGCAATCAATGGAATGCAGGTACACTTCATCCCCAACGAAGGTTAAGCCTAAGCAAATCTTCACAATCAGTGTACATGTTTACTGCAAGACCATCCGTACCCAGAGATTGAAAAGTTGATTTCTGATCCGTAGAATTACAGGCCCAGGTCTTCAGCAGGATTTTGGAACCAATAGTTTCCTCAAACATTATTACCTATCTCGAATGGTAAAACTGATTCTTCCACAGTACACAAGAATTCAGAAAGTATTGTTCTTTCGAAACACATCAAGCTCTTCACTCAGATGAAGTGATGAGTGCTATCGATAAGTATCTCAGTAAGATTTCTTGTTTCTAGATTTCCGGAAGGCGTTTCATACCGTAACTCACAAGCGGCTTCTAATCAGATTGCGCACTTATGGGAAATCGTTGCAGTTATGCGATAGGATTCGGGATATTCTGTAACAAAGGACACAGTACTTAGTAATTGGCGGAAAGTCATTGAGTGAATTAGAAGCGACATGTAGTGTTGCTAGGGAAGTGTTATAGGGCTCATATTGTTCTTTGTATTTATGAAGGAATTAGCAGATAATATGAGCAGTTCTCTTAGACAGTTCGCGGATGATGCTGATGTTTAACAGTTACTAAAGTCACCAGCTCACGAGGAGCTATAAAACTATTTAGATATGTGTATGTTGCGGAAATTGTCAATTGGACCTAAATAATGAAAAAATGTGAAGTCGTCCTTATGAGAAATAAAAGAAAACCATTTAATGATAAACCTGTCAAATCTAAAGGCTATAAATTTGACTGAAAACCTAGGAATTACTGTTAGGAAGAACGTCCGTTGGAGAGAAGACATAAAATATTGTGGGGAAGGTGAACTAATGGCTGCCTTTCACTGCCAGAACACTTAGAAGGAGCATCAGTGCTACTAAAGGAGGTGCCTACAATACATTTGTCCGTTCTGTTTTGTATTATTGTTGCGCAGTGTAGGAGCATCTTCAGGTACAACTGGCATTGGACTGTGAAAAAGTTCAGAGAACTACAGCTCGTTTTTTATTATGGCAATACAGGGAGAGACTGTCACGGAAATCACGCACGAGTTGGTGTGGATATTATTAAAAGAAAGGCGTTATTCTTTGCGGCGAAATTTCTTTCAGCAACATTTTCCTCAGTCACAAATGATGTCGAAAATGTAAATATTTAGGTGTTGTTACTCCTGCGCGCTATTAGAGAACTGAAAGGGAGGGAAATATTGTGAAAAAGGTTAGATGAATCGTATGCCAGACACTTAAGTGTTGTTTACCGAGTAAATACGTTGATGTAGATGTAGGGGGAGTATTCTTCCAGTTTGTTGTTCAATTGATTTGGCGCAATACAGTTTACGTTCATAGACGAGAGCTAGACTTCTAGATTCTGTAGAGATCATAAGCATTTATGATTATTGAGATATGAACCGTAGAAAAAGATAAAAATGCGACTGTTGCGGTATTGAAAGATAATTGATCATCCCAAGTACTGAGAATGTACATTAAGTGATCCTTATACGATAAATAAATCCATACTCTACAGGTATTGTTATGTTTAGTAAAGACCAGTTTTAAGGTAGATTTTGTTTGGCTGGTTTGAGGATACATTTCAGATTAAAAACTTTGTTTTCATTGCCAGTCATGTTAATAAACTACTTTAGTTTACAGTTTTGATATGTTATAATATTGTTACTTCTAAACCACTACCACTTATCATTCTAAGTTACTTAGTTTATAGTGTTGATTCATTATATTTGTTACTTAAAACCACTTGTTCTAGTTTAGTATAGTAAAAATTTCACTTATGTTATTTGCATTTCAATTATGTTACTTTAATTCACAGTGTTAATACATTGTGATTGGTTATTTCAAACCACTTGTTCTAGGTTACTATAGTTTACATTGTTTACATACTTCAATTATGTTATTCCAACCCATTTGTCATTCTGAGCTATACTTAGTACTAGGCTATATATAGGGTGAATCACCTAACACTTGCACCGCAGATATTGCGGAAACGGAAAGTGCGATTGATGTGCGGTTTTCACAAAATGGATTGGTCGTCAAGGACTCGTATTGGTAGCCAATAAAAAAGATTGTAAAAATACCTACAAAGTATGTATTTTATGCAAATACACAATTTTTCAAATAGAACAATGGTTGTTTCTATCATGCACTGGAATTTTTGACACCAGCTGTGTACAAATAATTTTGAATGACATTTTTATCACGTTTAGTTTGGCAGCTACAAGCATTCAAAGTATTGGGGGCGGAGGCTACGACAGCGTAGTTAACTGGCTGGTGGTCATGAGACACTGGTCCACTCGGTCAGTCAGCTGTGCTATTGCATCCTCCGTCCCTGAAACTGTGAACGGTTGTAGCTGCCAAACTAAACGTGATAAAAATGTCATTCAAAATTGTTTGTACACAGCTGGTGTCAAAAATTCCAGTGCATTATAGAAACAACAATTGTTCCATTTTGCATACAAAAACAGTTTCTAAGTAATATTACATTCCGTTTATTGGCTAAACACACGAGCTCCCGACTACCGATCCATTCTGTGAATATGGCACATCGGTCGCACTTTCCGTTTCTGCAATATTTGCGGTGCAAGCGTTAGGTGATTCACCCTGTATATATTACTAATCCACGCACTGGAGCGTGACAAATATGGCATTGGTGGAGTATGAAGCCACAGAGTATTCAGGCCGGCTCACCGAACTACACCCAGTGGTCGTGCCTGTGGCCCTGGGCAGCGTATGATGATGGTCACTGCAGTCCCCTCTCCTTCTTTAAAATGTTCAAAAGTTTGTGAATCTTATGGGACTTAACTGCAGGATCACCAGTCCCTAAACTTACGAACTACTTATGAACTACCTTACATGGGGAACGGCCTCGCGCATCGCAGCATAGCGCCTCAATGCGCTCGGCCGCTCGGCCACGGCCTTCCTTCTTTAATTCCCTTTCTTACTCTAGCTGCAACTATGACTAATGTAGTCTGTACACTGCATCGGCGTATCTACCTCCAGATCCTGGGGACAGATTGATAGCCGCGGTGAAATGGCCGAGTGTAGAAAAACATCAGAGGAGAGTATCTCGTTTCGTATTATCGTGATAGAAGGGGGAGAGTGTCACGAAAATAATGCACGACTTGGAGTGGAAATCAATAAAAGAAAGACGTCATTTCTTTCGACGAGATCCATTTGCGATATTTTTTCACCAACCTTCTCCTCTAATGCAAACATATTTTGTTAGCACCTACCTACGAAGGGAGACAGGATCACCATAATAAATTAAGGGCAGAAAACGAAAAAAAGGAATAAAAAAAAAAAGTTCAAATGTTTGTAAATCTATCGGACCAAACTGCGTGGTCATCAGTCCGTAGCTTACAAACTACTTAAACTAAGGTAAACTAACCTAAGGACAAACACACACGCCGGCCGCGGTAGCCGAGGGGACTAGGCGCTCCAGTCACGGTCTGCACGGCTACTACGGTCGGGGGTTCGAATCCCCCCTCGGGCATGGATATTTGTGCCGTCCTAGTTCGTAGGTAGTTCATAAGTAGTTTGTAAGTTTAGGAACTGATGACCCCGTAGTTAAGTCCCATAGGCTATACAAACATTTGAACATTTTACAAACACACACTCCCTTGTCCCAGGGAGGACTCGAACCTCCGACGGAGAGCAACCGCGCGCTACGCAGTGAGGCGCCTTAGACCGCTCGGCTACTCCACCGAGACGAAAGTGCTTCGATGAATCCTCTGCCAGACAATGAAATGTGCTTTGTAGATTAAATATGTTGATGTACCACTAGATGTACGTGAAGTACTCTACCCAGGATAAGAAGGCAGGTGGCAGCAGACGCTGAGAGAACAAAGAAAGAGAAAGATTACCGACACCCATTGATTGGGCACGTCACTCAGGCTCAGAGGCTCAAATCTAAAAACAGCTTAATCGCAAGAACTATGATCCTTGACGGTTCGCAGGAAGATAACAGAGTCGGTAAATGGAAGAATGAACAAACCGGACTGCCAATAACGCCAAAAGAGGAAATGGCACCTGGAAATAAGCTTCCCTATGCAGTTTGGAGAACACTAAACACTATGAGGGCTGGTGTACCCAGATGTAAAAATAATCTGCGCAGGTGGGGCCTGCTGACTAACGATGACGATGCTCTTTGTGAATGTGGAGAGGTTCAGGACGAGGCACATCTGCTGACGTGCCAACTATTGCCGGAGCCCTGCAGTTTCAGTGACCTGCTACAAGCCAATGACAGAGCCGTGGCGGTGGCTAACTATTGGAAAAACAAAACTTGATCTGGATACGGAAATGAAATGAATGAATGTGATTTGTCATGTTATACAGTGCTGATGAAATAATATAGAGCATCCATTTAAAAACAGATAAGTTTGTGTTGAAAAGGGCGTAAGCTTTCGTTTTAGAATGTTTAAAAATGTTTACATTCATGTTCAAAAAATGTTCAAATGTTTGTTAAGCTTAACGGACTTAACTGCGGGGTCATCAGTCCCTAAACGTACGAACTACTTATGAACTACCTTATACTAAAGATGAAAAGAATGTTTCAAATGTTTGTAATTTTTATGGGACCAAACTGCGATGGCCATCACTCCTTAGACTTACAAACGACTTATGAACTAGCTAATACTCAGGACAGCACAAATATCCATGCCCGAGAGGGGATTCGAAACCCCGACCGTAGTGGCCGTGCAGACTGCGACTGACGTGCGCCGCAGAACGCTCGGCAACCGCGGCCGGCCACCGCGGCCGGCTACGTAAGTAACAATAAAATGTTTATGAACATAAGTTTGCATGTCATGTCAATAAGTGCAGCGAATGATAAAAGTTTCATAACACTGTGCGATATAAAATTAGAAAAGGCCTTCAAATGAGGCGAATATTATTGCAACAGTCTCGCTTTTTTAGTAAAACTTAAAGGTCATTCTTCCAGGATCAATGTTACTATTCAATAGAAGAATGTTAAGAACGTGTAAAATGCAGTAAATGAAACAATAAAGTGCGTATTTTACTCTAAGTAAGGTGCAAACTGCCGTGTTTATAAAACGAAGCCGGCCGCGGTGGCCGAGGTGACTGAAGCGCTCCAGTCAGCACAGCCACTACGGTCGAGGGTTCGAATCCCCCGTCGGGCATGGATATTTGTGCCGTCCTAGTTAGTAAGTAGTTCAAAATAGTTTGTAAGTTTAGGGACTGATGACCCCGTAGTTAAGTCCCATAAGCTTAACAAACATTTGAACATTTTTTTTTTATAAAACGAATCCAACAAACTCCTCAGATGATGCGCACTTAGTACTTAGCATCGAATATTATACAGCATACTTCTACGAAATTTGTAGGAAATTATTTGGGCTTCTCAGAAAACCAAAATGAAAGAAGAAAGAGTTTTTGCTCCTGAGGAACTTTTAACTAGCGCCATGAGACTTCTTCCGCTCGCCAGCCCACGACTTTGCTGCCCACGAAATCAAATGTTCAAATGTTTGTAGAACTTATGTGACTTAACTACGGGGTCATCAGTCCGTAAGCTTACAAGCTACTTATGAAATAGTTAATACGGCACAAATATCCATGCCCGAGGGGGGATTCGAAACCCCGACCGTAGTGGCCGTGCAGACCGTGACTGGAGCGCCTCAGTCCCCTCGGCCACCGCGGCCGGCTGCTGCCTACGCCACGGTCAGTCACGTATGGGGGAATCATCAACGAAGCTATTAGACGTGTTGTATACACTACTGGTAGATATCTCGGTTGCTGAATGTATTTTCAACAAATGATGTAAAGAACAATTTGTGTTGGCAGATTTTCAGTAACGCTTGCCTTGAAACGGCAGATTATTGTAATACGGAAATTTTTTAATCACATATAAGACGTTTCCCGTCATTTATTCCAACAAATAGTTCCTCTAATGACCGGTTTTCGAGAGATTCTAAACTGACTCAGTTACTTTTACCTTTCTTTGAATGTAAAACATTCATAAAACCTAAGTTATGTAGATAAAACCCATGAAATACGACGGCCAATATGGCGTCTTCATCTCTCTACCGAAAAGAGCTGCCCCCTCCCCGGATGGAGGAAAAACTTGAAAATGGCTTAAAATGAATGACTGCTAATTATAATCAAAATTCCTTAAGACCCAACCCTTCCAAAACTCAAGTCTGTGCTTTCCACCTACGCACGAAAGAAGCCAAACGGAAACTCCAAATTACGTGGAACGGGAACACCTTAGAGCACACAGACCACCCTAAATATCTTGGCGTGATTCTGGATCGGTCTCTAACTTATAAACAGCACTGCATCAAAACGAGGCAGAAAATAACGACGAGAAATAATATACTTAGAAAGCTAACGGGTAGCAAATGGGGTGCATGTCCTGGTGTGCTACGAACAACGGCACAGGCGCTCTGTTTCTCAACGGCTGAGTACGCGTGCCCTGTATGGAATAGATGCGCTCACACGAAGCAAGTAGATGTGGCCCTCAATGAGACCTGCAGGATAGTGACACGCTGCATGAAACCAACGCCGGTCAGACTCTTGTACAAGGCAGCTGGTTTTGCAGATACAACAGGCTCGCAGAAACGCTACAGCACATGTAGAGAAAATAAAACAACTCGCAGATGAGCGGCATGTCCTATACAGTGCTCGACCACCAGAGACGCGACTGAAGTCTAGGAGAAGTTTCCTTGGAACCGTCCAAGACGAACCGCCTGAAAATTTCCCTCTCCCCCAGGTTCAGTGGACCGGCCAAAACCTAAATTTGAAAACCTGGCGAACCTTGAATAGGCTCAGAACGGGGGTCGTCCCAGTAAAAGTAAATATGCTTAAGTGGGATATAATCGACCAAACTGATGTAAATTGCGACTGTGGAGAAAGTCAAGATAAGGAACACCCTTTTACATGGGAAAAATGTCCACACCGGTGTACCCTCGAAGATTTGTGGCTCGCGATTACTAATGGAATAGACGTAGCCCAGTACTGGACCGATACCCTTTAAATAGTCCGGACGCTATGAAGTAAATGCCACGTGGCGTGACGTCAGTGGCGTTTTCTCACATTATTGGTGACGTTCAGACACACGTTGAGAATATATGGCAAGCTTGATACTTCCCGACACGCTGGGAAAGCCTCGCCAACGTGTGGTTCGCACGTTGGGACGTCAGAAACTCGTCACGTTGGCCACGTTGGCCGAAAACTGTCTTGAGCAGTTAAACCGGCAACCCACGCGCAATGGAAATATTCTAGACCTTATAGCCACAAACAGGCCTAACCTTATTAACGATGTCTGTGTAGAGACAGGAATTAGTGATCATGATATCGTCATAGCGTCGATGGTGACCAAAGTTCATAAACCAGTCAAGAAGGCTAGGAGCGTGTTTTTGTTGGGAAGAGCCGACAAGCAAATGTTACGATCGCACTTATAAAATGAATGGGCATCGTTTAATTCTGGGACTATGGATATAGAGGAATTGTGGACGAAATTTAAGTGCATTGATAATAAAGGGTTAGAGAAATATGTGCCAATAAAGACGATTAAGGATGGAAAAGATTCAAAAAAGAACACGCAAATGATGACAGGCAAAAGTTAGTAGAGATTCGCGCGTCTATAAAAAGATCGATTCGTGAAGCATACAATAATTATCACAGCCATACCTTAGCAAAAGATCTTTCCGAGAACCCGAAAAAATTCTGGTCCTATGTAAAATCGATAAGCGGGTCAAATCCCACTGTCCAGTCACTAGTTGATCATTCCGGGGCAGTAATAGAAGAAAGCAAACGGAAAGCTGAAGTTCTAAATTTAACCTTTAAGAAATCTTTCATGCAGGAGGACCGCACAAATATACCATCATTTAATCAACGTACTAATTCCGAAATGGGGGACATAGCAATAGGTATTTCCGGTGTAGAGAAGCAGCTGAGAGAGCTAAATACGAAAAAGTCTGCTGGTCCGGATGGAATACCAGTTCGGTTTTACAAAGAC
The DNA here is from genome assembly GCA_026315105.1 of Locusta migratoria. Lineage (NCBI taxonomy): Eukaryota > Metazoa > Arthropoda > Insecta > Orthoptera > Acrididae > Locusta > Locusta migratoria. Next base: position 409,596,823 of record CM048748.1, read on the forward strand.
TATTCTGCGGCATTGGCCCCCTACTTAGCTTGCATCTATAGCGAATCTTTAAATCAGCGCAAAGTTCCTAGTGATTGGAAAACGGCGCAGGTGACTCCCGTGTATAAGAAAGGAAAGAGAACTGACCCATACAATTACAGGCCAATATCGTTGACATCTGTTTCATGTAGAATTTTGGAGCATATTCTCAGTTCGAATATAGTAAATTTCCTTGAAACGGAAAAGCTTCTTTCCATGAATCAGCACGGGTTTAGGAAACATCGTTCATGTGAAACTCAGCTTGCCCTTTTCTCACATGACATCTTGCGAGCCATGGACGAAGGGCAACAGGCGGATTGTGTTTTTCTCGACTTCAAAAAGGCGTTCGACTCGGTGCCACACTGCAGACTGCTAACGAAAATACGAGCATATGGAATAGGTTCACAGATTTGTGACTGGCTGGAAGACTTCCTAAGTAATAGAACGCAGTACGTTGTTCTCGACGGCGAGTGTTCATCAGAGACGAGTGTATCGTCAGGCGTGCCCCAGGGGAGTGTGATAGGACCGCTATTATTTTCTATCTATATAAATGATCTGATGGACAGAGTAAGTTGTAATTTGCGGCTGTTTGCTGATGATGCTGTGGTGTACGGGAGGGTGTCGTCTGTAACTGACTGTAATAGCATACAGGTTGACTTAGACAAAATTTCTAGTTGGTGCGAAGATTGGAAGCTAGCTCTCAATGTAGAAAAATGTAAGGTGATGCGCATGAGTAGAAAAAACAATCCTATAATGTTCGAATACAGCATTAGCAGTGAGCTTCTTGATGCTGTCGCGTCGTTCAAATATCTAGGCGTAACATTGCAGAGCGATATGAAATGGAACGAGCATGTAAGGACAGTTGTGAGTAAGGCGGACAGCCGACTTCGGTTTATTGGGAGAATTTTGGGAAGATGTACTTCACCTGTAAAGGAGACCGCGTATAAAGCGCTTGTACGACCACGTCTTGAGTATTGCTCAAGTATTTGGGACCCGCAGCAGATCGGTTTGAAGGAGGACATAGAAGCAGTTCAGAGGCGAGCAGCTAGATTTGTTACCGGTAGGGTCGACCAATGCGCGAGTGTCACGGAAATGCTCCGGCAACTCAATTGGGGATCGCTGGAAGAAAGACGACGTTCTTTTCGTGAATTTCTGTTAAGTAAATTTAGAGGGCCGGAATTTGAAGCTGAGTGTAGTACGATCTTGCAGCCGCCTACATACATTTCGCGTAAAGATCACAAAGACAAGATAAGAGAAATTAGGGCTCGTACGGAGGCATATAGGCATTCTTTCTTTCCTCTTTCAATTTGGGAGTGGAATAGGAAAGGAAATGCCTAGTATTGGTACAGTGTACCCTCCGCCACGCACCTTACGGTGAATTGCGGAGTATGTATGTAGATGTAGATACACGCTCCGTGTGCCGACGGCGTAAGGACAACACACGTCCATGCCCGAGCGAGGATTCGAACCTCCGACGCGGATAACGGTGAAAGTCGTTTTTCAAAATTCAAAAATGTTTGTATAGTCTATGGGAGTTAACTACGGGGTCATCAGTCCTTAAACTTACAAACTACTTATCAACTACTTACGAACTAGGACGGCACAAATATCCAAGCCCGAGGGGGATTCGAACTCCCGACCGTAGTGGCCGTGAAGACCGGGACTGGAGTCGTTTTACAATAGCTGCTGATGTTCCAGAGATATTTTGGGTGGTCAAGATAAATGAGGACATCCTGTATACTAAAGAAATCCATACTCTACAGGAATTGTCAAGTGCAGTACTGCTGTTGTTCCAGAGATATTTTGGGTGGTCAAGATAAATGAGGACATCCTGTATACTAAATACATCCATACTCTACAGGAATTGTCAAGTGCAGTAACGACCAGTTTGTTGTGTCCGACTGGTCTGAGAAGTGTTACAGACTGACAACATTGTGTTCAGTGGCAGTTACGTTAGCTCAGCGTCAGGCGACCGAAGTTCCGCTGAACGGCTCGGATTTCGGAATCGTAATGAGACCGCAGACAGACAGGCAGGTAATTAGAGTGGCAGCCAGGGCGCACTTCCCGGTCGTGTCCCGGATGGCGGCTGGACCACGGGCCGAGTAGCGGCTCGCCGCTGGGCTGGAACCGCCCTCTAGCGGCCTGTCTGACACCGCAGCCGCGACTGGGCGACCGCAAACAAAACAAGCGGAGCGGTCTCTGGACACCAAAAGCGACCGCCGCTCTGCGGAGCGCGGGGCCCGGTTCAGCGGTCTGGCCACCCAGAGCGGACCGCCGCCTGAAGCTCTGTATAAGTTGGGAGCCTACAGTGAATAACTTTGACATTCGGACACTAAGATATTTTTAGTTTGCTGCGTTATAACTGTGTGGTGTCGCACAAGTACAAGGTGCGCGCCACCTACTTTCGCCGCGCGCCGCCATGCATGCACGGCGCGGCGTTCTTCCGACGACAGCCACGAGCGCCCTCTGCTGGAACCCCGCTCGTGGCCACCACGGAAAGACTTCGCACTTCGGACTGAGATAGCAACGAGTTAGGACCTTCGTAATCAGATAGGCACGATTGAAGACTTTGCTATTGTACAGGCACTAGGCAGGCCTCTAACAACTATGTATCAACATTCTGCAGTACTATGTAAAAGTTAAGTATTGTTACATTCTGTGTAATATATCACTTTCTAATTTTCTCGAGTGTTTATAGTTTCTGGCTGCTCCCCTCCGTACCTGCACCAGCGTGTCGGTGTCATTCCACTCGGCCACCGACACCTACGACGAGGCTGGGACACAAAAGCGACGTCGAAGTTGGGACGCAAAAGTGGCGACGAGGAGTGATAGAACCGTGGACCAGCACGCTTGCAGCAGCCAGACAGCAGCAGTCGGAGCACGCAAAAATTGCTCCCGCCCACCCACCCTTATTATAAGATTTTTGGGGGAACATATTCTGTTACGTATTTTGTGGACTTTTTTGTTGCAGAGCGTCCTCTTTCATATTGCATTTGTGTTATGGTTATAAGTTACTTGTATACGCGGCGCCTAATCGGTCAGCATGGCCACTACCCCGAACCCAAACTTAATGGAAATTATTCAGTTACAGACGGCGCAAATCACCCAACTTCTCCAGGCCGTGTCGCAGTTGACGACACAGGCTGCTCACCAACAACAGTCGTCACATCAGCAGCCCACACATGCCGCCGCACCGCTTCCGACGTTCCGCCAGTACAACGAACGTGAGGAAGAATGGAGCGACTATTTCGCACAGTTTCAAGAACTCGTCGCGGCTCATCAAATTACAGGTCAGAGAGTGAAGAACCTTTTCTTATCGATTGTGGGCCCCCAGACTTTCGTACTATTGCAAAAACTTTTCCCTCTCGCATCTCCTCGTGATGTAGACTTTGAACAAATTGTAGATGCACTGAATGCTCATTATGAGAGAAAAGTTCTTGTAGCCGCTGCACGATACCGATTTTTCAGACTTAAAAAATTACCGCAGCAGTCACACCAAGAGTGGATTACGGAATTGAAGGGCTTAACCCGCCAATGTAAATTTACTTGCTCTTGTGGACTTTCGTATAGTGACGTGATGTTGAGGGATGCGATTACGCAGAATATTCAGGACCCCAGAATTAGAGCAGCAATTCTGAAACAGTCTGACCCCTCCTTAGACAGTGTACTGCAGCTTATAGAAGCGCATGATACTTTTGACTTAGCTGATGTAGAAATGCAAAGCCATAGTGTAAATTCAGTGCGCCGCAACGGACGCTTTCCTAGCCGTAGTTCTCAGTGTAGCACTAGTGATTCTTACAATAGTACGGGCCGTGCTGAACAGACAGTGAACAGTAGCCAGTGTAAAAGTGCGACACAAAGGTCGCCCCGTCGTGTTAGAAACAGTAATTTGAATAACGGGCGCCAACGCTCATTTCAGAAAAATGTACGTAAATCTTGCCCCCAGTGTGTGTCTCGCCACAAGCGTGCTCATTGCCCTAGTCGCAACGCAACCTGTTATCAATGTGGCAAATTGGGACATGTGCAGTCTGTGTGTATGCAAATTAAAAACTCAAAGAACAGTAACGTTAGAAACAGTGCTTCGCAGGGTGCGAGAACAGTTCATTCTGTAAATGTTATACGGGCTGTGGAATTGAACACTGCCTTCCTTGGATCTCAATTGCAAGAAAGTAGTTCGGCGCCTATGGCAAATCTATATAGTGCACCACGTAGCAAGCGCCGACGAGCGCGTAAAACAGTGCAACGGAAAAGGGTTCGGGACAAGCAAAATGACTATGAACAGTGCATTCCTGTAGTGAAAATAGTGCCTTCTGCAACTGCTCCTTGTAATAGTGCCCAGTACTGTGTAGCTAGTGACAGTAGAATTGGTGTAGCTACTCATAGTAATTTTAGTGCTGTAGCCTCGCATTGCGCGGACGCCGATCCGGCGGTAGTGTCATCTAGTGACAGTGTGGTTAATCCGCTGTGTGCCGAGTATGCGCCGCTTCCTACCGCACGCAACCCGCGCAAGCGCAGAAAACAATATGTATTAGACGTTGCCCACATTCGCGCACCGGTCGTGCGCCAGAAGCACAAGCTGTTTGTTACTCTCTCTATAGAAAATGAGACTGTGCAATTTCAGCTTGATACTGGTTCCGCTGTTACATTAATAAATAAAGACACATATGAACTTCTGGGTTCGCCAAAATTGTCGCCGTGTCAACACGTGTTAACAGCGTACACAGGTCAAAATATTCCCGTGCTAGGAACGTGTAGCCTGCCCGACTCTTTTCAAGGTGTAACAAAAACAGTTGCTTTTGTAGTTCTTCAGGCCAAATCGACACAGAACATTTTTGGACTAGATGCTTTTGACTTGTTTGGTTTATCAGTTCAAAGAGATGTGCTTCAAATTTCGTCAATAGTGCCTCAGGATAAAATCAATGCATTGTGTGACAAATATAGTGACTTGTTTTCGCCGGAACTAGGTTGTGCAAAAGACTTCGTGGCACATTTAACTTTAAAAGAATCTGCAGTTCCAAAATTTCGTAAAGCTAGACCAGTGCCTATCGCATTGCGTGATTCAGTTGCCGAAGAACTTAAACGTTGGCAAAATAGTGGGGTGATTTCTCCTGTTTCTGCGAGTCAGTGGGCCTCGCCTATAGTAATTATACCCAAGCCGTCAGGAAAACTTCGTCTCTGTGCGGACTTCAAATCAACAGTGAACAGTCAAACAATTGTAGACACTTACCCTCTGCCCAGACCTGAGGAACTGATGGACAAATTAGGACAGTCTCGCTTCTTTTCTAAGATTGATTTAGCAGAGGCATACTTACAGATTCCACTTGATGACGAGTCAAAAAAGTTTTTCGTCATTAATACTCACATGGGCCTTTTTCAATTTGAACGCCTACCCTTTGGCAGTTCTTCCGCTCCCGCTATTTTTCAGCGTTTTTTGGAACAGCTGACAGTTTCTGTACCTTGTTGCTCGAACTATTTAGATGACATTGTGGTATCCGGACGTACAGTTGAAGAACATTTAGCAAACCTGGAGTGCCTTTTCAAAGTTTTGACTGCAGCAGTTCTACGTTGCAATAAAGCAAAGTGTTCGTTTTTTCAAACTGAAATAGAGTACCTAGGCCATGTGATTAATGCCCAAGGAATTCATCCCTTACAGTCACATCTTCGAGCAATCAAAGACTTGCCTCCTCCTAAGAATGTGCACGAATTGCAAGCAGTAATGGGGAAGCTGAACTATTATTTCAGATTTATTCCCAATGCCTCTCAGATTGCAGCTCCACTGCATCACTTACGTAGGAAGAATGTTCCTTTTGTATGGTCTAAAGATTGTCAGGTTGCCTTTGACAAATTAAAGTCTGCACTACTCAGTGATGCATGTTTGATTCCCTTTGACCCACAGAAGCCTGTAGTGTTAGCAGTTGACGCCTCGTCGTACGGTCTGGGTGTTGTTCTGTCGCATCGTATTGGATGTCACGATCGTCCTATTGCCTTTGCATCCAAGCTACTGACGCCGACGCAACAGAATTACAGTCAGATAGAAAAGGAGGCCTTAGCAATCATTTACGGCGTCACAAAGTTTCATCATTATCTCTATGGCAGAAAATTCTATTTGTTGACAGACCACAAGCCTCTCACGTCGTTGTTCTCACCCACAAAGCCGATTCCGCCACGAACGGCACAAAAGCTTCAGAGATGGTCCTTGATATTGTCAAATTATCAGTATGAGATTTTGTACCGACCTACCACTAAACACGCCAACGCGGACACACTTTCCCGACTTCCGGTTGGCCAGGATGTTTCGTTTGATTCTTCAGAAATGGCATGTTGTCAGATAGACTCCAGAGATGCTTCCGCTGTCGCAGACTTTCCTTTGAACTCTCGTCGGGTTGCACAGGAAACAGCTGCGGATGCAGACCTAAGTGTGGTAGCACGTTTTGTTCGCTCAGGGTGGCCTGCCAGAGCCAAAGACATTGATCGGCCTCTGGTTCGACGTTATTTTGCACAACGTCATGCATTATCTTTAAGTCAGGGTGTACTGTTGTTGCATACCGACAACGACCAAGCAAGAGTGATTGTTCCTCGTTCCCTGCAACGAGAAGTGTTACGCCTCCTGCATCAAGGACATTGGGGCATTGTTAGGACAAAGCAGCTGGCCAGACGTCATTGTACCTGGGTTGGTATGGACGCTCAGATAGAGGACATGACGTCACAGTGTACTGTTTGTGCGGAGCATCAGGCGGCTCCACCGCAACGTTTCTCAGACTGGCCACGCCCCAAGGGACCATGGCAACGTTTACATATTGACTTTGCCGGACCATTCTGGAATACGCGCTGGTTAATTGTTGTAGACGCTTTCAGCAAGTTTCCTTTTGTGATTGCCATGAACTCAACGACGGCGTCTAGTACAATCAGTGCATTAACATCTGTGTTTTGCATCGAAGGTTTGCCTGAAACTATCGTCAGTGACAATGGGCCTCAGTTTGTTAGTGCGGAATTTCAACAGTTTTGTCGTGTGAATGGCATTCAGCATATCACCACCGCACCTTTTCACCCTCAGTCCAATGGTGAAGCAGAACGTTTCGTTCGAACATTCAAGTCTCACATGGAGAAGATGAAAGGTCAGCACTCCAGGCAGCAAGCTCTTCAAATTTTCCTGTCTACGTATCGGTGCATGCCACGTGACGGCCCGTCTCCTGCCGAGCTGCTACACGGCCGCCGTCACCGCACTCTCCTTCACCTGCTGCAGCCTCCCACGCACCGAGTCGGTTCGTATGGCGCTACGCGTTTTCAGGTTTCCACGCCGGTGCTGTACAGGGTGTTTGCTGGAAACAAGAAGACATGGTTGCCGGGCACCATTCAGCGCGTGTTTGGTCGCAATATGTTTATTGTACGTTCTTCCACAGGGTCGGAGCTGCGGCGCCACGCAAACCAATTGCGCCTGCACAGGCCGCGCGATCCTGTCTCCGGTTTCTTGATTCCAGACCCAGTTCACCGCCAGGGAGCACAGCCACATCGTTCGTCCCCGGACTACGAGATCCCTATGGACGTCGACGTACATCCGACGCAGTCGTCGCCGCCGCTGTCGCCGCCGCAGATGACAGCGTCACCGAGAGGGACTCCGGGACCGTGCGGGCCCCCCCAGCTTGGGCCACGCACCTCAGAAGAAGATGACCTGCTCCCTCTGGGCGGGGGCGGGCGCCCTTCCCCAGGTTTCGGCGGGTTCCCTGGAGGATCGCAAGGCGGATGCCGGGGCGCGGACGGCGTCTCGATCCCGGCCTCAGCTACGACGCCCGTCCAACCGTCCAACCGTAGTTGGTCAATAAAGTAGGTCTGTTTCCCAACATTCTAAATACATCTACATACATTCGCAAAAGAAAATTTTTCTTCCCTAATGACGGCGTTTTTGTAAGTTGAAGATGTTCAGGGAACGAAAATATCGTCGGAATCGCATTAGCAGAGACCGCTTTGTATCATTTGTTGCATACATGATTTCTCCTCAAAATGCGATGAACAAATATAACTGTATGCAGTCGGTTTCCACTTATCTCACCATATATTGGCTAACCATAATTTTTCAAGTTCTTCATTTATCAAAGGAAAACTAAAAATATAATTTCAGCTTACTTTACAGTTAAACACATACACAACTCATAGGTCTAATGTATGTAGAAATGTGGTAAGTACAAAAGACGTGTACACGAAATTTGAGAAACGAAAGCATCCAAATACTTACTAAAAATACAATATTCCTACAGTCTTATTACTGCTATTTGTACATTTATATGGTGCGCATGTACTCGGCATGATTTCAGCTTGATAAATAACCTTTCACATAAAATGTGAAACCAAAACTCGTAAATAGCGTCGGTCTAACTTTCGTATTCGGACGTTGAAAAAAGTGGCTGGCACAGTTCCTGGTTGCTGCCACAAGGAGCGCTGTTAACCCAGAGATAGCCACTCTATGTAGTTTATATAGCTCGTTGCCATGCTCAACATGAGTAAGAGTACTGTCGCAGATATTGTCAGGCGTTTCAAAAACGAGGACCGTATAGATTGCATACCACACATGGGCCAGCCACAGAAGTTGGATGCTCGTGACAAGAGGAAGCTAACACGAAAACTAAAGAAGGATCCTACACTCAGTGCACCGAGATTAGCACGTGAGCTTCTAAAAGAGACTGGCGAGAAGGTACATCCTCAAACGATTCCCAGAGCATTGAAAGAAAGTGGATACAATGGAAGAGTGGCTAGGAAGAAACCATATGTGAATCAACAGAATCGACAGAAAAGATTGGACTTTGCTACGGAGTTTATTACGAAGGATTCAATTTGGTGGAATGACGTCATTTTTCCGACGAAAGTAAATTTAACGTTTGTGGGTCGGATGGACGAAGCATGGTGTGGCAGAAGAATAATGAGGAATTTACAGTCACAAATATTAAACTAACTGTAATGCATGGAGGTGGCAGCGTCCTTGTCTGAGACTGTATATCGACATTAGGACCGGACGAATTGGTGTTCCTTGACAATACTATGGAAAAATATGTCTATTTGAACATATTAAAGAACGATTTACGAAAAAGTGCTGAAACCATGGAGATATCAAACACCTTCAAATTTTACCAGGACAATGACCCGAAACATAAGGCTCGCATTGTGCAGGAATATTTGTTGTGCAACTGACCCAAAGTCCTACAACCACCACCTCAGTCATCAGATCTCAACCCGATTGAGAATGTGTGGGGAGAACTGAAGTGACGTATTAGAAGTACACCATTATCTTCCAAAGCAAGTCTGAAGCGTCGACTAAAAGAAGAATTGGACGGTCTACCTGCGGACTATTTAAAAAATATCAATAGCAGTATACCGCAGCATTTGAAAAAAGCGATAAAACAGAATGGCTACCCAACAAGATATTGAAATATTTATTTTTCATAAAATTTTGTCTTGAAATACTTAGTTCTGCAAATTGTCCGAATATTAAAGTAACATGAATATAGGACCGAGTTGCATATAAATTGTATTATTAAGGAAGTTATGTAAGTTATCTTAATAAAATTTATATTATTACTTACAAGATACATCACGTAATGTACTAATTGATTACATGTTTTGTTTGTTTTGTTATAAATAAAGTTATGATGTTCCAAGATTGAAATATCACAGTGTCGGAATATAAAAGTTATTCACTGTATATAGAGAGAGATAGTGGCCAACCGGCCTATGGCCGCCATGTTTTTACCAGACTGCGCGCTGTACGTGCGCTTACATGGCGACCCAGGCAGAAATGCAGCCACTTAACAACTGAAATAAGCCATCACATTCACCCATGATACCAAAGCACATCTTCTAGCTTACTAATCAGTACGTGGTTAAAGAAATGCCATTCATCTATGTTCATACAGGCCTAATAAATTTGTAAGCAAATAAGTCTCGTGAAACAGTTTCTATGACTGTCGAATGTTAATACCATATTTTACGTTGTTCTGGTAATTTCGACAGTTGGTAGTTGATTAATAAGCAAGAGAAATACTCCATATTATGTATCTCAAAGAAAATATGTTCTTTCAAAATTCTCTGCCTGAATATCCATCGCCGAAATTAGTACAATATTATCGCTTTCCGTTCCGATAGAATGCATTTTAAGTGTGCTGTCTACCTTGTAACATTTTCGTACATTGGGATATACCAAAAACGTCATTCTGTAGATACTTTTAGGGACAGAGTATCACAGAAAAACGGAAAAATACCAATATTGTCTCTACTAAAACAGCAGAAACAGACTCAGAATAGATAAAATAGGTAACTGAATATCTACAACGAGTCAACAGTCCCACCCCCTTTCTTCTTCACGTTACATCTCTTGACCAATTATAGGATTGTGAATAGCCAACTATACACAGCCAAGGGGGAGGTGCCGTAGCCATGTTAAAACACCTTGTAGCACGACACGTCAAAAACCAGAACCAAGAACTAACAAAAAAGCTAAAAAATACTATTTAAAAACAGTTACTACTTATCGGATTCGAACTCGCATCCTGCACATTATTAATTCAGTACGTAGCCACTACACCACGCAGGAATTTCACAGGCAGTAGATCATTACTAAATTTCATCAATGCCTTTCTTGCTTTATAAGTCGCCTTCACGGTTCCCGCTTTCTCGGCTAATTTTCACCACCCACTGTTTCCGTATATCCTCATTTCTTGCCAACACAAACATCATATAACAATCTTCGGGTTTTACAGCCAACAGCGGAACAACAAGGCATTTCTCTTGGCTATCCTTAGTGATTATGTAATACACATTCTTAATTACACTCAGTTAATGACTTAAAAACCAACATTTAATCCTAAAAATTGCCGCAAAATTTTAGGGTTATCGTTAACGACCGACGGACAACACGTTAATTTCCATGTATAGGACCGACAAAAGACGTGCAAAAGTGGTGCAGTGCCTACCGTAATACAACCTGTACGTAACCGTACAGTGAAATCGCGGTCAGAAGCTTTTAAGACACGCCACAGTACAGATACGCACACTGTAGCTCACACACATGTAAAACCCGCCAAATCTGGTAAAAACATGGCGTAGCGGGCTCTCAGCCAAGTAGGAGCAGTCCCACGCATGGCAAATCTCTACCTATACATGCTATCTGTTGTTGTGGTCTTCAGTACGGAGACTGGTTTGATGCAGCTCTCCAACTTACTCTATCTTGAGCAAGCCTCTTCATCTCCTCATAAGAACGGCAACCTACATCCATTTGAATTTGCTTACTACATTCATCTCCTGGTCTCTCTCTCCCCACACACTTCCCTCCAACGCTAAATTCTCAATTCCTTGCTGTCTAAGACTGTGTCCTACCAACCGATCCCTTCCTTTAGTCAAGGTATGCCAGAACTTCAATATCTCCCCAATTCTGTTCAGTACCTCTTCAATAGTTACACGATCCACACACCTAATCTTCAGCGTTCTTCTGAAGCACCACATTTCAAAAGCCTCTATTCTCTTCCTGTGCTCACTGTTTATCGTCCATGTTTCACTCTCATACAAGGCAACAATCCATACAAATGCCATCTTTTTCAAAAACGCTTTTCTTCCCAATGCGATTCTGCATTTTATATCCTCTGTACTGCGACCATCATTTGTTATTTTACTGCCCAAGAAATGAAACTCATCTAATACCTTTATTGGTTTCATAACTTAATTCCCTCAGCATCGCCTGCTTTTTTTTAGACTGCACTCCATTACCCTTGTTTTGCTCTTGTTAATGTTTATCTTATACGCACCTTTCAACACAGTCCATTCCATCCAACTGTTCTTCCAGGTCCTTTGCAGTCTCTGACAGAATTACAATGTCATTGGAAAAACGCAATGTTTTTATTTCCTCACCCTGAAATTTAATTCCTTCGCCAAATTTCTCCTTGATTTCGAATAATATTGCAAAAAGGCTACAACCCTGTCTTACTCCCCTCCCAACCACTGCATGTCTTTCATGCCCTTCAACTCTGACGACCGCCGTCTGGTTTTTGTACAAGTTGTAAATCATCTTCCGTTCCTTATATTTTACTCCTGCTGATTTCAGAATTTGAAAGAATGTATTCCAATGAACATTGTCAAAAGCTTTCTCCAAATCTCAAAAGCTAAAAATGTAGGTTTGCATTTCCTTACTCTATCTTCTTAGAAAAGCCGTAAAGTAAGTATTGCCTCCCGTGTTCCTACATTTCTCCTGAATCCAGACTGATCTTCCCCGAAGTCGGCTTCTACCAGTTTTCTTATCTTTCTGTAAGTAATTCGTGTTACCAAAATGAAAGAGCACTAAACTTCACCTCCATCGACCTACTTAAATATCGAAACCGGTGCAGCCGTTTAGCCGCAATCAGTTGTCAAAGTTCTGTCATTCTTACCAACTTACCTAAAATGGCAGAACTAACGCCTGTAACTCAAGAACGGCAACACCAAATGAAAAAAAAAAAAGAAAAAAAAATCAAGTTTTGAAAATTGTAACGCAAGAAATTTCATGTTGTGAAAGTCCATTATTTCAAAATTTTAGGTAATATTAAGCATTCTTACACTTCAAAACCAATGTATTTCCATTTTTAGTTGAACTCAAAGTTTTACATTGAAATGAAATTTCCTATGGTAAGACGGCTCTCTGATGAGCACATAAGTTTATGTATACACCTTTTTCATTTACGTGCATTTTTATTCATGCCTTAATTGGTAAGACTGGAGTGGTAAATTGAAAATCAAGTACATAGCAATGGCCAATAGGTATTTACCTTTGAGATATATAAGTAAACAAATTAACAAATAAAAGGGCATGAAAGAATTAAAATAATACACAATTTAAATACCAGAGATTCACTTTTATCTGATTTTTTCTTCCTCATTTTTTGGAAGCAAAGGGCCTTTTTTGTGACGCGGTTACTGGAGTATCTATAATTAACCTTAAGCTGATGATATCTAGACTTAGCCTGGGATTGACCCATACGTGTTTGTTGTGGAAATGTATTGTTTCGCCCATTTCGCCCATTTCTTATCTGTCACACGGGAGTGTCCGTGCGGTCTATGGCGTCTTGTTGCGTCTGCTCCCCTCCCCCCCCCCCCCCCCCCCCCCCGGGAGTTCAAGCCCCCTCGACCATGGATGTATGTGCTGTCCTTAGCATAAGTCAATTTAAGTATTTTGTAAGTCTAAAGACTGACGACCACTGAAGTTTGGTCCCATAACTTTACAAACATTTGCACATATGAAACAACAGGGAAGAGAAACAGTGCATTTATCGCGAATATTTACTCCAGCGCAAAGTTCTAAGCGAATGGAAAAAGGCATACGTAACTCCCGTTTATAAGAAAGACGAAAGAACGGACTGACGTAATTAGAATCGGTTTACAGCAGAATTCTTCAACATATTCTCAGTTCTAATTTAAGAAATTTCCTTGAGAACGGAAAGATCCTGTCGATTCATTAGTGGGGGTTTAGGAAGCATCGATCGTGTGAAGCTCTGCGTGCCCTTTTCTCTCACGACTTCATGTGAGCTATGGATGAAGGACAACAGGCAAACTAAATATTTCTCGATTTTCGAAAGGCGTTTAACGCGGTACCGCACTGCAGATTGCTAACGAATGTACGAGTTTATGGAATAGGTACCCAAGTATGTGAGAGGCTCGAAGACTACTTAAGCAATGGAACCCAGCACGTTGTCCTCGATGGCGAGTGTTCTTCATAAACTGGGATATCGTGAGGAGTGGTCCAGGAAAGTGTGACAGGACCGCTATTATTTACTATGTATATACATGATCTGACGGACAGAGTGAGTTGCAATTTGCGGTTGTTTTTGATGATGCTGTGGTGTACAAGAGGGCGTCCTCATTGAATGAATGTAGTAGAATGCAGGATGACTTAGACCAAATTTCTAGGTCGTGTGCGGAATGGTAGCTAGGTCTAAATGTGGAATAATGTCAGTGATACAGATGAGTAGGAGAAACAATCCCGTAATGTTCGAATACAGCATTAGCAGTATTGACGGAGTCTCGTCAATTAAATATTTAGGCTTAATGCCGCACAGTGATATGAAATGGAACGAACCTGTGAGGACAGTCGTGGGGAAGGTGGATGGTTGACTTCGGTTTACTGGGAGAATTTTGGGAAACTGTGATTCGTCTGTAAACTTGTGGTGTCGCTCAAGTCCAAAGTGCGCGCCACCTACTTTCGCCGCGCGCCGCCATGCACGCACGGCGCGGCGTTCTTACGACGACAGCCACGAGCGCCCTCTGCTACAACGCCGCTCGTGGCCACCACTGAACGACATCGTTCACTTGGGACTGAGATAGCAACCAGGTAGGACCTTCGTAACAGATAGGCACCAGTGAAGACTTGGCTATCGTATAGGCACTAGAAAGCAGTACTAGGCAGGCCTCTAGCTCAACTATGTATCTGCAGTACAGAACTATGTAAAAGTTAAGTATTGTATCAATTCTGTGCAATATATATCTCGTTCTAATTTATTCTAGTGTTTCTAGTTTCTGGCTGCTCCCCTCCGTACCTGCACCAGCGTGCTATCTTTATTCCTGTGTCGGTCTCATTCCACTCGGCCACTGACACCTACGACGGAAACGAGACACAAGAGGTGACGAGGCTGGGACACAACGAGGCTGGTACACAAAAGTGGCGACGAGGCTGGGACACAAAAAAAAAACCTCATATGAAACGCTCGTAAGACCCCGTTTTGTGCATTGCTCAAGTGTTTGGGATCCCCACCAGATCAGTTTATAGGAAGACACAAAAGGAATTCAGAAGCGGGCGGCTAGGTTTCTTACTGGTAGGTTCGATCATTGCGCGAGTGTTACTGATATAATTCGGAAACTCAACTGGGAGTCGCTGGAGTATATTGTTGAAGAAATCTAGAGGGCCGGAATTTAAGGCAGACTGCAGAACGATTCTACTGCCGCTAACCTACAAATCCTCGTAAAGAGCTCAAAGATAAGATCAGAGAGATTAGGGCTCGTGCAGATGCATACAAACATTCGTTTTTCCTTCGTTCTATATGGGAGTGGAACAGAAAAACAAGTAACTAGTAGTGGTACTGAGAACCCTGCGCCACGCACCTCTAGGTGGATTGCGGAAGATTTAAAAATGTATTGGCTGTTTACGCGACAAACCATCGACAAACGTTCTCCTTTGAAGCGTGCCGGTGGGAGTAAGGATATGCACACGTTGCAATTGATACGAATACATGAGCGGGCGCGAAGTATCCTCAATGCTAAACTGGACGATGTACGAGCGCGTGCGTCGTGTACCCGCTAAAGAGCCTGTATAGGGAGAGCGTGTCCAACCGGCCGGTATCCGCCATGTTTTTACCAGACTGCGCGCGTATAGATAGCGACCCAGGCAGAAATGCAGCCACCTTACGATTGAAATAAGGCATCAGTTCAACTCATGAGGCCAAAGCACATCTTCTAGCTTGCTATTCAGTAAGTGGTTACAACAAATGCCATTCGTTTTGTTTATACACGCCTAATAAATTTGTAAGCAAATAATTCTCGTGAAGCACTTTTACGATGTTGTGGTTACTTCAACAGTTGCCAGTTGATTAATAAGAAAGAGAGGTATTTCATGTAATGTATCTCAAAGAAAGCATGCCACTTCTTATTTTTCTGTCTGCATATCCATCGCTGACATCAGTACACTGTTATCACTTCCCGTCCACATATAATGCATTTTAAATGTATTCCTGTCGATCTTATAACATTTTCCTATGCTAGGAAATACCAAAAAAGTTATTCTGCGCATGCTTTTAGGAACACAGAACCACAAAAAATCGGAAAAATACCGATACTATCTCTACTGAAACAGCAGGAACAGATTCAAAACAGGTAACTGAATATCTACAGCGAGTCAATAGTCCCGCCCACTTAATTCCGTTACCAATTATAAAATTGTGAATAGCCAATAATACACAGCACGAGGGGCGGTGCCGTAACCGTCTATTGGGCGGGGAAACGTAAAATACTTACTTCACAGAGACAGGAATAATTCTTTGGTTTCCATAAATCACCTTTACGGTTCCCGCTTTCTCGGTTAACTTTCACCGCCCACTGTTTCCGTATTTCCTCATTCCCTGCGAACACAAGCATCATATAAGAATTTTCACTTCGGTTTTTACAGCCAACAGACGAATAAAGTGGCAGTTTCCCATACTGTC
Organism: Locusta migratoria; assembly: GCA_026315105.1. Classification (NCBI taxonomy): domain Eukaryota; kingdom Metazoa; phylum Arthropoda; class Insecta; order Orthoptera; family Acrididae; genus Locusta; species Locusta migratoria. Next base: position 409,613,043 of record CM048748.1, read on the forward strand.
CTTACTGATTAGGTAACACACATTATTAATAACACTCAGTAAACTACTTCAAATTAACATTTAATCTTAAAAATTTCAGCGTAGTTCTAAGTTATCGCCAACGACCGACAAACAACAAGTAAATTTACGTACATAGAAGCGACAGAAGAGGACCAAAAGTGCAGCAGTGCCTACCGTAACAAACTGTGCAGTGAAATTGCTGTCAACAGCGGTAAATACCCTCTACAGGACAGAAATGCACTCTGTAGCTGTTCAGACATATACAAAGCCCAACAAATCTGGTAAAAACATGGCGCCCTGGGAACAACTGTGCTCAGTTTCAGCTCTGTAGCTAACTTGTACGGTTCTGTTCTGTGCTTTCAAAACGTGTAAGACTGTCAACTCGCCCGCCGAGTGTGAGGTTCGCTCAGTGACTTGGTTTTTGTCAGCAAGGAATCTGTCTGCTGTAGAAATTCATAGACAGATTTGCGGAGTGTACGGTGATACTGTTATGAGTGAAAGCAAAGTTCGTAAGTGGGTACCACAATTCAAAGATGGCCGTGACAACGTCCATGTTGAGGACCGCTCCGCTCGCCCTTCCTCGATTACAGAGGATTTGATGGCTTCAGTTGAAGTGAGGATTCGTGAGAATAGGCACTTCACAATAACAGGTCTCTCAAACGAATTTCCAGTGTCGAGATCAGTGCTTTACAACATTTTTTCTGAACACCTAAAGTTTAGGAAGCTGTGTTCCCATTGGGTCCCAAAACTCCTAACAGGGGACTACTATAACCAAAGATATGAGTGTGCAATGAAGTTCTTGACTCACTATGACGAAGAAGGTGACGGACTGTTGATTCAGATCGTAACTGGAGACGAAACATGGGTGTCGCATATCACGCCCGAATCGAAGCAACAGAGCATGAAATGGAGACACACTCGCCTGTAAATGTGAAGTCGAAACAGACTCTGTCTTCTTTCTTTCTCTTTAGCCGTTTACCCACACATGCAGCGTCGGCTTGTTAATGTGGATTTGGCGTGTTAATATTTATGGGGTGGCCGGATGCCCTTCCTGCCGCCACCCTATAAAAAAAATGTTTGCATAGCTTATGGGACTTAACTACGGGGTCATCAGTCCCTAAACTTACAAACTACTTATGAACTAGCTAATACTAAGGACGGCACAGATATCCATGCCCGAGGGGGGATTCGAACCCCTGACCGTAGTGGCCGTGCAGACCGTGACTGGAGCGCATCAGTCCCCTCGGCCACCGCGGCCGGCCCGCCACCTTATACCGCCCCCCCCCCTCCCAACCCCACCGGGAGGAAATGTGTACCCCAAATGTCTGCGTAATAGTGTTATACGCGCAAAAGTGTAAAATGTTACGAAATTTTTGCGAATCGTGTAACTGAGGGGGGACTTGGGTACCAGCCTGGTATTCACCTAGGGGGAAGTGGAAAACCGCCTAAAAACCACATCCAGGCTGGCCGACTCCGACCCCTTCGTTAATCCGTCGGGAGGATTCGAACCGTGGCCGGTACGCCTCCCCGTCTCGGAAAGCGGTGCGTTCAAGGAGATTAGAATAAAGGGAGGTGGCATTATCTATGCCTAGCACATATGTCAATTGAAGCCTGTCCACCATCTTGGTCAGTTCTGAAATGCTATTTCTCCGTTAAAACTATGCGTTATTCGACCCTCTTGCTGTTAATGCATTAAACTGACAGTCACGGAAAGTATGTACTTTCAAACAATATACTTTATTGATTAAATAGTAATAAATACGCATTATAAAATATTTCAAAACTTAATGTTGATGCTAATTTGCACTCTTATAACACGTTGTACATCACGGCAAAACCGTTGGACGTTTTATTCCTGTTTTAAGTGATAGGCCTATAAAACATTAGCTCTACAATACGAACACTTCTCCAAAACTGACCAATAAGGCGGAGGCAGGCTTCACTTTTTCAGCATAAGGGCGTCTCCCTGTATTCTAACCTCCTTGGGTGCGTTAAACCACACGGCTAGCGCAGCGGATCGAAACAGACTCTGTCCCAGCGCAAAATCATGACGTCGGTGTTTTGGGATAGGCATGGTATTTTGTTGGTCGACTTCATGCAACGAGGTACCACTATCAATGCAGAAGCATACTGCAAAACCCTGAGAAGGAAACGTAGAGCGATTCAAAACAAAAGACGCGGCATGCTGACAAAGGGAATTGTCCTTCTCCGTAACAATGCAAGACTACACACTGCAGGTCACACCCTCAATTTGTTGGACAATTTTGGCTGGAAAGTTTTAGACCACCCACCCTACAGTCCTGCTCTTACGCCGAGCGATTACCGTCTGTTCCTCCACCTCAAACAACACCTCAGTGGTAACCGTTACAATGATGACGACGATGTGAAAACGGCAGTGAACTCTTCGTTATCGGAGCAGGCGGCAAGTTTTTATGAAGAGGGTATTTTAAAATTGGTTGAGAGTTATGATAAGTGTTTGAACAAACTTGGCAACTATGTAGAAAAATAAAGCAAGTACTTTCTGAAAAATTTACTTTCTTGAAATAACCTTTCGTTGTGTACTTATGTTCAAACGGACCTTACTTAAAAAACACGCCTCGTACAGCGTCCTAGAGCCATTGTCTTACGCTATTATATCGTTCCTTGTCAACAGCCCGTAGAACGTGTTTTTCCTGGTCACGTTTACAAGCAACACATGTCTGTCGCGATCAATAGTCTAGGGCGCCAGAGATCCTGTCGCGACAACTCAGCGATAAAACAACACAAAGGCTGCATGAGTCTGCTGTCTCTGGTCTAGAAACGCCGTATCATACGGCAGTGCGGCTTCGCTTGCACTGCATTACCTATTCGCGCGGCCGTGCATGAAAATCGTGTCTGCCAGCCCACGAACTGATTATCCTGCCATGTTCCGAACGGAGTACTTTCAGCTAAGTCACTTCTTCTAGTACATGCACACAGTGGTTGGTGAATGTAAATAAGCCTCTCTAACAACACGACGCAGTACAGGATACAACCAGTACAATGCCCTGGATTGGTCACGCGCTTTCCACAATACAATGAAACAATCATAATACTGCTGCATTTCCATTATTCTTGACGATTAGGCTTTAAGTGAGACAAGGAGCCGTATGAATAAGAAAGAGCACATACTCCGGAGAAGAGTCTCAAAGAAAAAGGACTTTCACCGAGTTTACAACTTCGTATGAATAAAAATGTTCAAATGTTTGTTAAGCTTACGGGACTTAACTACGGGGTTATCAGTCCCTAAACTTACAAACTACTTATCAACTACCTTATACTAAAGACGGCACAAATATCCATGCCCGAGGGGGGATTCGAACCCCCGACCGCAGTGGCCGTGCAGACCGTGACTGGAGCGCCTTAGTCTCCTTTTTTTTTTTTTTTTCTCTCTCTCTCCTTCTTCTCTATGGGTAGTTCTGTTCATTGCGGACGCTGATAGTTTTTGTTCGTTCTTGTTCGGTGTGTTGTTGGCTCAGCTTTTTTTATTACAGAGGGCGTTGAGCCCCCTGACCGGATCTCCTCGGCCACCGCGGCCGGCTATGAATAAAACTTTAGAAGCATATGCTCTCAGCAGGAAGTTCTTTTTCGCTTTCTACCCTCCTTCTCGTGTAAGTTTTCGGTGTGTCGTGTCTGGCATAGAACGGATGTTGAATCGTATATTTCTTTGAACTATCTCAATCAAGAAAATTATTCAACGTACAAACATAGAGTAGGCATCTACGTTTTCAGGAAGTATTGTACTGTGCTTAGATTTTAGTTTCTTGTGCAGCAGAAAACTATTACAACTAAATATGGACAGCTTACGGAAATTATCTGACGATGTTACCTAATTTTCGACATGGAGAAATATTTTTGTTAATGAAGTTAGGTCAACAGGATATGCGAACTAAATTTGAAGAATACATCAGATTTTCATTTGTTTCAACTACAATATCTGTCAGTTTTTCTTTCAAAACGACCTAATTTTGTTTAAATATGACGTCCAAATGTCTGCTCGTGAATTAAAAGTGAAAGGCCGTACGCTTCCGTTACGAGTAACTGACCGCTAGGTTTGTTATTAATCAGATATTATTTTTTCTGTCGCATCATTTTACTCCTCCATATCAGAAATTAAGACTTACGTTGCCAGAAAACGTATCTTAAATAGGTCAATCCGTTTTAATAGAATCAACTAGAGCAGTACAAAAAAAATCGATACATAAGTATTGCATCAATATTTATCTTGAGGTTCGGACTGTGAAATCCTGAGGTGCACTTCATTTGGAATTAACGTGATAATTAATAGACCCTATTTCGAAACAGAACATAATTTTGTAATTTACCTATTTACATTTGTAAATACGCATTCCAAAGACGTAGCTGAATCCGCTTGGGTTTAATTTCTGTGTCAATAATGAAAAAATTCCACTGACATCACTCTCATGGCTATGTAAAATGCTTCAATTGTCATTGTATTGTTTTTTTGTGAAGGGAGGTACTCGGTAGCCAAATAATGTTTTCATTACTTTCTTTGAATAAACTTCTACAGCTCCTCTTGTATTTCTTCAGGGTGCATAAAAGGTCAAATTGGTTGCCTTCTGAGCAACACAAATTCTAACATTTTATTATAAATTACAGTAAAACGTAACCTCAACAGAAGAACCTCAGCTCGAAATATTCTAGACAACTGACTTCAGTAAACGGAGAATTTTCTCCGCTTCTGAGAAACTTCGCTAGTTTTATTCATACGAAATCTGATAATCTTCTTTGCGTTGATCAACTTCCCCTCCAGTGGCTAATATATCATTTATTTTGGGGGACGGTGGGGCAAGATTAATGTAAGGCTAAAATAAGTAATTTTAAGTAGACACACAATGATATATTGCATCAGTTTTGCTGCTTATATTCAGAGGATAATTTGCGCTGAAGCCCCTTTTACTTACTGAGATCAACCGTCTTTATTGTTGAAAATGAATCATAAAAAAGGCAGCTTTTTAAAAATCGTACGCGAACATCACACCACTAACACACTTCTCTCCTCATCAATACAGAGAAGCATTACTTCCACCACGGCGATGCCTTTAAGCATCCTTCATTAAAATAATTAAGACCACGAACAAACATTCTTTATACTAATTTTCGTCATGGTCCCCCGCCTTTTACTGAAGCTGAGTACATTTTCATGTGAAGTTAGTATATTCTCCAACTCGCATTATCTTATGTTTTTAAACGAGCATTTCTTATATATGTTTGGAGAAAAATATTCAAATGTTCAAATGTTTGTAAAGCTTAAGGCGCTTAACTGCGGGGTTATCAGTCCCTAAACTTAAAAACTACTTATGACCTAACTTATACTAAAGACGGCGCAAACATCGATGCCCGAGGGGAGATTCGAACCCGCGACGGGGAATGGCCTCGCGCATCGTAGCATAGCGTCTCAATGCGCTCGAGCGCTCCACCGCGGCGACAAAAATATTTGCTGTGATACTGAACTCGGTGATTTTCGTTTTACGGTTGCAATTCCTGCGTAACTAGTGTTGCAAAATATTTATATAACAATACCAGTATGTAACAGAAAAAAATTGCCGAGCAACGCTCGTTCAGTCGATATTTCATGCCAATCCGAGAATGTTCTCCGAAAATACAAGAGTAAAGTACAGTCTCCATTTTATTCATACGGCGCAAGGTATGTAAAACGATTTAAACTATGCTTAAAGTTTGTTAGGAGTCGCTAAATTCATTACAACCACAGTAGATTATTATAACATCGGTAAGCTGCGCAACATATTAAGCAAAAGCACGCGTTTAACACATCTCATTATTTATGACGTCATATCTCGTGAATTACGAGGGTCACTATCAAAGTAAGAACCGATAGCGTATCTTGTCTGCGCACCCTGTCCGCGCATCCTGTCACGTGACGTCAGTTCACTGCCGGCAGAAGTCAACGAGAAAGACATGACATGGCACGTACATCATGTCACAGACAAATATATACAGACAGGAAACCTCCGTAAGAGCCCGGTCCTACACTCAGGGGTGCGGGGAGGGAGGGTTTCCAGCAGTTCCGTAAGATGTCCCATGATGGCGCTGCGGTCAGAAGCAGCCCTTTAAACTGGCCATAGCAGGCGGCAGGTAGCGGCTGTCCCCACCACCACCTCCCCTCAAACGCCGGCACGCCGGACACAGCCGTGGCCTCGTGGCAGGCGGCACGAGCTCTCCCCTCACCCTCCCCTCCACGCTACCCTCTGACGTGCGAGAGGCACCCTAAGCGAGGGAACGGCCTGACACCTGCTAGCTTCTTACGGAACTACGAGGGGAGCGTAGGGCAGTGGTTTAGAGGGGGCTTCTCCTCTGTATGTGTTACTGTGTGGTCATGTCAAGCGATCAGAGGTTGAGCGGTAGCTGACTGGCTGGCCGGTGGGGCCCAGCCCGCTACCTCACAGCGGCCAGCCAGGCAGCTACCGATCACTTTGTCTCATGCTTTCTCTTATGACGTAAGTGATATACGCGCCAGGACGCATACGTCACGTCACATGATCATAGAAGGCTTGAAACAGTAGGGTAGCTACCTCACTGGCTGGCTACTGTGAGACAGTGGGTCATACGCCACTGGCCAGCCAGTCAGCTTGCGGTCACTTTTTCTCAACAATTCTCTGATCGCGTGACATGAACTACCTGCCACGGTCTGTCCTTCTCGTTGTCATAAAAATACTGTTACTACCTGGATGCTGAACTAAAGACATCTGAATGTGCCCGACAAAGTTTTCCATATTCTGATTCTTGCCTAATGACAACATGGCTTCTATGAAGAATTTCAAGAAAATCAGAAGAAAATATGTTTTGATTTCGCACTTGTGCCAGTCTGTAAAATCGCATGTTGATGTAAATTTCAAAATAAGAGGCAACCAATCAATTCTTTGTCACGTACTACACTACTGGCCATTAAAATTGTTACACCAAGAAGTGCAGATGAAAAACGGGTATTCATTGGACAAATATATTATACTAGAACTGATATGCGATTACATTTTCACGCAGTTTGGGTGCATAGATCCTAGGAAATCAGTACCCAGAACAACCACCTCTGGCAGTAATAACGGCCTTGATATGCCTGGGGATTGAGTCGAACAGAGCTTGGATGGCGTGTACAGGTACAGTTGCCCATGCAGCTTCAACACGATACCACAGTTCTTCAAGAGTAGTGACTGATGTATTGTGACGAGCCATTTGCTCGGGTACCACTGACCAGACGTTTTCAATTGGTGAGAGATCTGGATAATTTGCTGGCCAGGGCAGCAGTCGAACATTTTCTGTATCCACAAAGGCCCGTACAGGACCTGCAACATTCGGTCGTACACTATCCTGCTATAATGTATGGTTTTGTAGGGATCGAATGAAGGGTAGAGCCACGAGTCGTAACACACCTGAAATGTAACGGCCACTGTTGAAAATGCCGTCGATGCGAACAAGAGGTGAACGAGACGTGTAACCAGTGGCACCCCATACCATCACGCCGGGTGATACGCCAGTATGCCGATGGCAAATACACGCTTCCAATGTGCGTTCATCGGGATGTCGCCAAACATGGATGCGACCATCGTGACGCTGTAAACAGAACCAGAATTCGTCCGAAAAAAAATGACGTTTTGCTATTGGGGCACCCAGGTTCGTCGTTGCGTGCACCATCGCAGGCGCTCCTGTCTGTGATGCAGCGTCAAGGGTAACAGCAGCCATGGTCTCCGAGCTGATAGTCCAAGCTGCTGTAAACGTCGTCGAACAGTTTCCTGCAGATGGTTGTTGTCTTGCAAACGTCCCCACATCTGTTGACTCAGGGATCAAGACGTGGCTCCACGATCCGTTACAGACATGTGGATAAGATGCCTGTCATCTCGACTGCTAGTGATACGAGGCCGTTGGGATCCAGCACGGCGTTCCGTATTGCCCTCCTGAATCCACCGATACCATATTCTGCTAACAGCGAGCAGCAATGTCGCGAAACGATAAACCGTAATAGTGATAGGCTACAATCCGACCTTTATCGAAGTCGCAAACGTGATGGTACGCATCGCAACAACGTTTCACCAGGCAACGCCGGTCAACTGCTGTTTGTGTATGAGAAATCGGCTGGAAACTTTCCTCATGACAGCACGTTGTAGGTGTCGCCAACGGCTCCAGCCTTGTGTGAATGTTCTGAAAAGCTAATCATTTTAATATCACGGCATCTTCTTCCTGTCGGTTAAATTTCGAGTCTATAGCATGTCATCTTCGCGGTGTAGCAATTTTAATGGCCAGGAGTGTAACTGATGGAAAATCTTTTGACTAATTACAACATTGCGGCCAATGTAAAATACACTCCTGGAAAATGAAAAAAGAACACCATGAATTCGTCAACCCAGCAGAACGAAACTTTATTGACACATTCTTGAGGATGTTTACAACACACGATCACGCTGTCAGAACCATACGCACGTCAGTACAGTCACCAGAGCGTGCACAATATCAACGCTAGTATCGTGTATACCCTCCTTTTCAGCAATGGAGGGTGAGAGTTACTCACGAAAACGATTCTAGAGATGCCAAATGAAATCTTACGGTATGGCCTGCCATGCAGTTTCCATCTGATGCCTCAGTTGGACCAGAACTCGTACCGGTCGTGTAGATCGCGCCAAGATGACGTTTCATATGGCCCAGACATGCTCAATTGGGGCCAGATCTAGGGATAATGATGGGCAGGGTAGTTCACGTACACCTAGAAGAGCACGTTGGCTTGTACGGGATACGCGTGGACGTGCATTGTTCTTTTGGAAAAGCACATCGCTTTGTTGGTGCATGAACGTTAGCAAGACGGGTTGAATGATGTTTTCAATGTACATTGTGCTGCTCAATTTTCCCACAACGAACACCAGAGGAGAACGGTCAGTGTAGAATCTGGTTCCCCACACCATGATGCCAGGTGTCAGCCCCGTTTGCCTCTGTCATGTACACTCCAGATTTTCACACTCCCCTGCACCACACCACACAAGCGTACGACCATCATTGGCACTGAGACAGCGACGACTCTCATCTCTGAAGACGACACGAATCCATTTGTCTCTTCATTAGTGCCTACCATTACACCATTGGAGGTGAGCTGAACGATGTTGGGGCATGAGCGGTGGACGCTCTAACGGCACACATGATCTTGCATCATTGTGAGGGGAGCGATATTCTACACTCGCCATTCTCCTCTAGTGATCGTCTAGAGGACATTGAACAGTGCATGGTACACTGAAACCATCATTTAACCTGTCTTTCTACCACTCATCCACCAGTAAGGTGACATGCTTTTCCAACTGGACCATGCAGGGCCACATGTATCCCGTACCACCCAAAGTGTTTTTCAAGGTGTACGTCAACTACCCTGGCCAGCACGATCCCCAGATCTCTCAACCATTGAGCATATTTGGGACCGCATGAAACGTCATATTGGGCGGTCTGCATGAGCGGCACGAAATCTGGCCCAACTGAGGCACCAGGTGGAATTGCATGGCAGTCAATTCCACTTATCCACATTCGGAACCTCTATGATCTTTTCCATGAAAGAATTACAGCTTGCTTTGCTCCAAAAGGATGGTATACACGGTATTAACGCCAACATTGCGGACGCTCTGGTGACTGTACTCAAGTGCGCACGGCTCTGCCTGGGTTATCGAGAGTTGTATACAACCTCAAGAATGTGTCAATAAAATTTCCCTGTTCTGGGTCGACGTATTCATGGTGTTCTTTTTTCATTTTCCAGGAGTGTAGTTTGCAAAACATGAGAAAGTGCAGGCTCGCTGTGGTTCTATTGCACAGACACCGGAGATATACATCCAGGTTATGCAGAGATCATGAGGCCACTCTAGGCCAGTCTCCCTCAACGCCGCCATTACGTTTCCTGCCTCTGCCAGTGTCGGTTGCGTGTTTATACTGCTGTATTTGTCTCCATGCCAATCAGGAATCTCGCCGATTTTAAAGTGCACTCGGTTATTCGTTTGTTAAATAGAAAACAACTTCGTCCTGCTGAAATTCACCGGGAGTTGTGATGCATGAGTGATGAAAGAACATGACTTGCCTAAATGGTATAGGATGTCTGTTGGAGGAAGGACGAATGTTCATGATGGCGCACCATCTGGATGGCCTACTATCAAGACTGAATGGACACTTGACTCGATCATACAAGATACAGCCCTAAGTTAACACCATCATAGTTGAACAGCCGCGCGGGAATGGCCGCGTGGTCTACGGCGCCATGTCACGCATTGCGCGGGGAGGTTACAGTAGAATCTACGGCATAGGTGTGTGTATTGTCCTTTGCGTAAGTTAAAGTTTTTTTTGTCCCAGCCTCGTCGCCGCTTTTGTGTCTCGTTTCCGTCGTAGGTGTCGGTGGCCGAGTAGAAAGACCGACACAGGAGTAAAGGATGCACGCTTGTGCAGGTAGGAGGTGACCAACCAGAGGGACAGCAGAAACTAGAAACACTAGAGTAAATTAGAACGAGATCTATATTTCTTAGAGACTTAGTAATACTTAACTTTTACATAGCTCAGTACTGCAGAATGCTGATACATAGTTGAGCTAGAGGCCTACCTAGTGCCTATCCGATAGCCAAATTTTCACTGGTGCCTATCTGATTCCGAAGTGTTAGCTAGTTCCTATTTCAGTCCCAAGTGAACGATGTCGTTCAGTGGTGGCCACGAGCGGAGTTGCAGCAGAGGGCGCTCGTGGCTGACGTCGTAAGAACGTCGCGTCGTGCGTACATGGCGACGCGCGGCGAAAGTAGGTGGCGCGCACTTTTGACTTGTGCGACACCACAAAAGTAGTTTGAAAAATGTAAGGGACAATGACCATAGTAGTTTTGGTCCCTTAGGTTTACAACCATTTGAACATTTAGACATTCATATGTCTCTAAAACTGAAGGTATTTTTCACCAAAGAAGAAGATATAGCAAATACTCTAGAATGCCAGTATACATAATTTAGAAATACTTCGTGTAGTAAGCAACTGAAATTACTTAACAAAAGCAAATCTTCCGGTCCAGATTGTATACAAGGTCCCTTTCGGAGTATGCTGATGCAATAGTTGCATACCCAGTTATCATATAAAATCGCCCCTCAGCGAAAGAACAGTATCCAAAGACTGGAAAGTTGCACAGGTTACTCTAATACTCAAAAATGTAGTAGGAGTGATCCTCAGCAGTACAGGTCTATGTTACTGACGTTAGTTTTCAGCAGAATTTGGAACATAAACTTCTTCCGAACTTTGTGAACCGTGTAAGAACGTAGGCTTTCGCGATCATTATTGTTAAAATTGAAATTCTTCTGAGCTATTTGCAGCGCCATGATGATATATTTCTCCAACGTTTGCGAAACACAGCTTGCCCTTTATTCACATGAAGTGTTAAGTGCCATCGACAAGGGATCTCAAATCGATTCCATATTTCTGGATTTCCGGAAGGCTTTTGATACTGTACCCCACAAGCGGCTTCTAATGAAATTGCGTGCTTATGGAATATCTTCCCAATTGTGCGACTGGATTCACGATTTCCTATCAGAAAGGACACAGTTCGTTGTAATTGAGTCATCGAGTAAAACAGAAGTGATATCTGGCGTTCCACAGGGAAGCGTTATAGGTCCCCTACTCTTCCTCGTGTTTATAAACGATTTAGGAGACAATCTGAATGGCTCCCTTAGACTGTTCGCGGATGATGCTGTCGTTTATCGGTTAGTGAAGTCAACAGAGGATCAAAAGCAAATGCAATGCGATTTAGACAAAATTTCTACTTGGTGCGAAAATTGGCAATTGACACTAAATAAAGAAAAGTGTGAAGTAATACACATGACCACTAAAAGAAATCGACTGAACTTCAATTACGCGATAAATCAGTCAAACATTAAGGTCGTAAATTCTACCAAATACCTAGGAGTTACAATTACGAACAACTTTGACTGGAGAGAACACATAGAAAATATTGTGGGGAAGGCGAATCAAAGCTTACGTTTCATTGGCAGAACGCTTCGAAGATGCACCAGCTCCACCAAAGAGACTGCCTACATCACACTTGTGTGTCCTCTCCTGGAGTACTGTTGCCCCTTGTGGGACCCTCACCAGGTGGGACTGACGGAAGATATTGAGAAGGTTCAGAGAAGGGCAGCTCGTTTTGTTTTATCACGTTACGGGGGGGGGGGGGGGGAAGCGTCACAGAAATGTTGCACGAATTGGGGTGGAAATCATTAAAAGAAAGACGTTATTCATTGCGGCGTGATCTGTTTGCGAAGTTTCAGTCACCGACTTTTACTTATGAATGTGAAAATATTTTGATAGCACCCACCTACCTAGGGAGACATGACCATCCCAATAAAATAAGAGAAATCAGATCGGAAAAGGAACGATTTAGGTGTTCTTTCTTCCCGCGCGCTATTAGAGAATGGAACGGTAGAGAAAAGTTATGAAAGTGGTTAATTAACCCTCTGCCAGGCACTTAAATGTGATTTGCAGAGTATCTATGTAGATTTAGATGTAGATCAATTACAGGAGCCTTCTTCACGGAATACTGACTAGTTTCCTCCTTTGTTTGTCTTATACAGGCAACAGAAAGGGAAGGAACGTCTTTATTGGTGCTTGCACTGGTGTTTCTGATAGGTGGAAAACAGGAAGGTGTACGCTTGTTGGCGTATGCATGTAATTAGCCAGCAACGGCGATAACCGGAGTTTCCTGGTGGGCCTACTGTAGTTCTTCGAAGCAGTGACGTCGCTGCCACCCTGTTAGGAGAGTCCATCTGCGATAAAAGGGCCCTTTGTACCGCTCGCCGATTACCATCACCGCGCCGCCAAAACGGTAGCCAAGATGGTGGCCAATTTGTTCATGGAGGACTTCGAGGAAAAGGCGCTGGAATCTGCTAACTTGAAACCCACAGTATTCTGGAGTTATGTCCATGACGCGTTTGTGGTTTGGCCCCATGGGGAAGATAACTTGCAAGACTTTTTAAGACATCTGAACTCCATACTTGATCAAACAAAATCCACGATGGAAATTGAAAAGGATGGATGCCTTCCATTCTTGGACGTTCTGCTTCGGCACAGAGAGGATGGCACTCTGGGACATGAGGTTTATCAGAAGCCGACGCACACGAATTTGTATTCACGTGCAAATAGCTGCCACCGTCCTTCCCAGACGAAGAGTGTTCTCAGAACTTTGGTGCACAGAGCACATAACATTTCTGACGAAAGCAGTCTGCAAGATAAAATTCCCATTTATAGAGAGTGTTTGAAGACAATGGCTATGCTCCACAGCAGATACAGGAGGCACTGTAAATGAAACCGAATGAGGCCACAAAGAATACAGAAGAAGACAAAGAAACCTTTAAATCCGTGGCTTTCCTGCCATATGTGGGTAGCCTCTCGTCAAAAATAGTACCGATTCTCAGCCGACACAAAGTGAAAGTGATTTTTCTTCCTCCACCCAAGACAGCTGCACTCGTGGGCTCTGTCAAAGATGATTTGCTGCTCCGAAAATCTGGAGTTTACAAAATTCCATGTGAATGTGGCCTTTCTTACATTGGACAAACAACTCGTATTGTCCATGAAAGATGTACAGAACACCAAAGGTACACACGACTTTTACAACCTAACAAGTCGGCAGTGGGAGAGCACTGTATTGACACTGGTCACAGTATGTTGTATGACAACGTTGAAATGTTGGCAACTATATCATCCTTTTGGGACTCTGTAGTGAAGAAGGCAATTGAAATTCGCTTGACGACAAATTTAATTAATAGAGATAATGGTTTAAATCTAGATGAAGCATGAAATCCGGCACTTTTTGTAATAAACTCACAAAGACGTCGTCACAGTGCAGCTCATAGTGATACATCGACATGCCAACACCGATCGACTGCGGAGTCATAGATTCAACTCGTGCATTATGCACGTCTTTGCCGCCGACCAACGTCTCTGGCGCATATGTATCTGTGGCCGCATGCGCAGTCGCGCGGTACGCGAGTTTAAAAGGCCGAAGGGAACACTGGAGCGTCAGTCTTCGGCTCCCTCTGAAGATGGCTGAACGTTATACAGCCGAAATATTAATGTTTGTTAAGCTTATGGGACTTAACTACGGGGTCATCAGTCCCTAAACTTACAAACTACTTATGAACTATACTAAAGACGGCACAAATATCCATGCCCGAGGGGGATTCGAACCCCCGACCGTAGTGGCCGCGCAGTCCGTGACTGAAGCGCCTCAGTCTCCTCGGCCACGAAATATTAGAAGAAGAAGGAGAATTCTTGCAGTTGCACACCCGAAACTTAATGAAACAAGATGGTGAGAGTTTGCATCCGTCTTCTCTGTTCATATTGTTGGGGTGTTTATTAATCTCGCCGCGACGGAGCGGCCCGAGCGCATTGGGGCGCTATGCTATGATGCTAAAGGCCGTTCCCCATCGGGGGTTCGAATCCCCCCTCGGGCATGGATCTTTTTGCCGTCTTTAGAGTAAGTTAGTTCATAAGTAGTTTGTATGTTTAGGTAGTGATGACCCCGCAGTTAAGTCCCATAAGCCTTACAAACATTTGAACATTTTTGATTTTACTAAGCTCAATTGCTTCACGAATTTTCTTCTTGGTTTTAAATGGTTGTTTAGAGAGTACTTGTACATCCTTGAAGTTAATATTGTGCTCACACTCTTCGTCATGTTCTGCCACCGCCGATTGTCTATGCTGCTTGAAACGTATGTACCTTTCATGTTTCGCCATCCGTACATGAATAGGCTTTCCAGTTTCTCCTAATGCATACAGTCCCACATCCACAGTCTGTTTTATACACAGCAACAGTGTTCAGCCTTCCTATGGGATCCTTAGTTGATTTGTGAATATCTTTAATTCGGTTATTGCTGGAAAAACAGGCTTCATGTCAGCTTGTCGTGAGACTTTCCCAATGCGCCCACTAATACTCTTAATTTATGGGAAACGTGCCACCAGTAACTCTTCAACTTCCGTGTCGTTTCCCTTAGTTCGTCGCGGTTTTGTGGCTTTCTTAATGCTTCTGTCGCTGCATCCATTGGCACGGAATATCGAACGCAACTTAGTAAGTTCTTCTTCCAAGTTATTTTCATCACTAATCCGTTGCGCCCTGGAGACTAGTGTACATATAACAGAGTTCTTTTGGGCGTAGGCGTGAGATTACGCGTGCAAGTACCAGTTGGTATGTGTTGGCTTCCTGTGCACTCTGTGTCCTAGAGCGCATTTTGCTGTTTTGTACACTAGTGCGTCCAGAAATGGAATAAAACAATCGTTTTATATTTCTACAGTGAATTTTATTTTCTCATGCTGGCTGTTAAGATGTTCGAGAAATTCAACTAGTTTTTCCTTTCCGTGAGGCCGTATGATGGTGTCGTCGACATACCTCAGCCAGCACTTGGGTCGTAAAGGTGCTGAGTTCAAAGCTGTTTCCTCCAGCGCTTCCATAAAGATGTCTGCTGCCACCAGTGACAAGTAAGAGCCCATAGGTACTCCGTCCGTCTGTTTATAAAATTTACCTTGCCACTTGAAATAGGTGGACGTCAGGAAATGTTTAACCAATTTACATATGTCTGGTGGTATGCGATCTTGTAACAGGGCTACAGTATCCTCCACAGGAACGTTTGTGTAGAGTGATTCTACGTCAAAGCTTACCATCAAATCGGTGGATGAGACGATTATGTTCTTAATATGCTCAATAAAGTGTTCAGAGTTCTTCACGTAATAGCTTGTGTTACCAACATGCTCGCACAGTTTTTTGGCTAGATGCTTTGCTGTGATATAAGTTGTTGAATTAATACTGTTGACTATCGGTCGTAAGGGACAGGCGTCTTTGTGAATTTCAGGTACACCATAAATCTTGAGTACAGCTGGTATTTTCGGGATGAGTGTCCTGGCTGTGTCAGAATGTATTCTTGACTCCTTCATGAGAGCCTGTGTCTTTCTCACTATCTTGGCCGTTAGGTCACCTTTCAACTCCCGATAGATTGGTTGATTTAGTAAATCTTTCACGCCGGCCGCAGTGGCCGAGGGGACTGATGCGCTCCAGTCACGGTCTGCACGGCCACTACGGTCGGTGGTTAGAATTCCTCCTCGGGCATGGATATTTGTGCCGTCCTTAGTTGTAAGTAGTTCATAAGTAGTTTGTACGTTTAGGGACTGATGATCCCGTAGTTAAGTGCCATAGACTCTACAAACATATTTAAATCTTTCATCTTGGTTTCATACTTCGCTGTCTCCAAGACAACTGTTGCATTTCCGTTGTCTGCCTGCAAGACGACCATGTCTTTGTTTTCCTTTATTTTCATCACACCTCTGTGCTCTTCAAGTGAGATGTTCTTTTTAGGGAGCTTGGTGTGTAAAAGTACTCTGGAGCTCTTGTCTCACTACTTCTGTTTTATCTTGCGGTAAGTGAGGCATGGATGCTTCAACACTATTATATCTTCACACATCAGTGGACTCGGTGATATGGCGAAGTTTAGTCCTTTCTCCAACACATTCATGCCAGCTTCGCCGATTACGTGTGAAGAGAGCTTGACTACAGTTAGTGGATTAGAGGCCATAGGATCCCGTTTCTTAGTCTTACGAACTAATACCTCAAACTTCCGTTTATGTTGATCGTTCATCATATCTGACACAGTGCTGGCTTGGCTGTAGGTGATGTCATCCACTTTCTCCCAATCTGAAGCTGATCTACATCTACATAGATACTCTGCAAATCACATTCAAGTGCCTGGCAGAGGGTTAATTAACCACTTTCATAACTTTTCTCTACCGTTCCATTCTCTAATAGCGCGCGGGAAGAAAGAACACCTAAATCGTTCCGTTTTCGATCTGATTTCTCTTATTTTATTGGGATGGTCGTGTCTCCCGAAGTAGGTGGGTGCTAGCAAAATTTTTCACATTCAGAACTTAAAGTCGGTGATTGAAACTTCGCAAATATTTTCACATTCAGAACTAAAAGTCGGTGATTGAAACTTCGCAAATAGATAACGCCGCAATGAATAACGTCTTTCTTTTAATGATTTCCACCCCAATTCGTGCAACATTTACTTGACGCTTTCCCCCCGTAACGTGATAGAACAAAACGAGCTGCCCTTCTCTGAACCTTCTCAATGTCTTCCGTCAGTCCCACCTGGTGAGGGTCCCACAAGGGGAAACAGTACTCCAGGAGAGGACGCACAAGTGTGATGTAGGCAGTCTCTTTGGTGGAGATGGTGCATCTTCGAAACGTTCTGCCAATGAAACGTAACCTTTGGTTCGCCTTCCCCACAATATTTTCTGTGTGTTCTCTGCAGTCAAAGTTGTTCGTAATTGTAACTCCTAGGTATTTGGTAGAATCTACGACCTTAAGGTTTGACTGATTTATGGCGTAATTGAAGTTCAGCGGATTTCTTTTAGTGGTCATGCGTATTACTTCACACTTTTCTTTATTTAGTGTCAATTGCCAATTTTCGCTCCATGCAGAAACTTTGTCTAAATCGCTTTGCCGTTGCTTTTGATCCTCTGTTGACTTCACTAACCGGTAAACGACAGCATCATCTGCGAACAGTCTAAGGGAGCTATTCAGATTGTCTCCTAAATCGTTTATAAACACGAGGAAGAGTAGGGGACCTATAACGCTTCCCTGTGGAACGCCAGATATCGCTTCTGTTTTACTCGATGATTTACCGTCAATTACAACGAACTGTGTTCTTTCTGATAGAAAATCGTGAATCCAACCGCACATTTGGGGAGATATTCCATAAGCACGCAATTTCATAAGAAGCCGCTTATGGGGTACAGTGTCAAAAGCCTTCCGGAAATCCAGAAATATGGAATCGATATGAGATCCCTTGTCGATGGCACTTAACAATTCATGTGAATAAAGGACAAGCTGCGTTTCGCAAGAGTGATACTTTCTGAATCCGTGTTGACTACTGGTTAATAGGTCGTGATAAGTTGGATATTAGCCAATAATGTTTTTGCATAAGGTTAACATCATTGTAAACAAGACTCTTGCGAACATGCTGAACTCTCTCTCTTAAGAGAGCCATGCTAGTGCGCTTAAGAATTCCTGTTGCTCTGCTGGTCCAGATGGAAGAACGTATTTCCAAGAATTATGGGATGATTTCCTTGTCCCTGCATCTCTTGAGAAAGGTGAGGTCATTCACAATCTTCCCTTCTTTCGTCCTCAGGAGTTCAAGTCTTCTGATGTTGCCATATGCTTCCTGCCTAAAATGGGTAGTTATGTAAGAACGTAGGCTTTCGCGGTCATTATTGTTAAAATTGAAATTCTTCCTAGCTATTTGCCGCGTCATGATGATATATTTCTCCAACGTTTAGGATCCGTTACAGGAGCCTTCTTCAGGGAATACTGACTTATTTCTTCCGGTGTTTGTCTTACACACCCAGCAGAAAGGGAAGGAATAACTTTATTGGTGCTTGCATTGGCGTTTCTGATAGGTGGAAATACGGAAGGAAGAAGCGCTTTTTGGTATTTGCATCGGTGGTTCTGATAGGTGGAAAATACGAAGGTGTACGCTTGTTGGTGTACGCATGTAATTAATCAAGAATGGCGATAACCGAAGTTTCCTGGTGGAAACTACCTCGAAGAAAACGATCTATTGATCTATAGTAAACACGGATTCATAAAGTGTCGTTATGGTGAAACACAGCTAGCTCTTTACTCATATGAAGTGAAGACTACTATCAAGGGATCTCAAATCGATTACGTATTTATAGATTTCCGGAAGGCTTTAGACACTGTACCTCACAAGAGGCAACTAATCAAATTGCGTGATTAGGGGATATTGTCTCAGTTTTACGATTAGATTCGTGATTTCCTGCCGAAAAGCACACAGTAAGTAGTAACTGACGGAAAGGCAACGAGTAAAAAAGAGGTGATATCTGCCGTTACCCAGGGAAGTGTTATAGGGCCGCTACGGTGCCTTCCCTTTGTGAAAGATTAAGGCATCAATGTGAGCAGCTGTCTTGACTGTCCGCGGATGATGCCGTAAATTATCAGTTAGTATAGTCACCTGAAGATGAAAGGCAGTTGCAAAGTGATT
This sequence comes from Locusta migratoria, assembly GCA_026315105.1. Classification (NCBI taxonomy): domain Eukaryota; kingdom Metazoa; phylum Arthropoda; class Insecta; order Orthoptera; family Acrididae; genus Locusta; species Locusta migratoria. Next base: position 409,632,123 of record CM048748.1, read on the forward strand.
TAGATAAGATATCAGCATGGTATAAAAATTTTCAGTTGACCCTAAATACACTCCTGGCCATTAAAATTGCTGCACCACGAAGATGACGTGCTACAGACGCATAATTTAACAGACAGGAAGAAGATACTGTGATATGCAAATGATTAGCTTATCAGAGCATTCACACAAGATTGGCGCTGGTGGCGACACCTACAACGTGCAGGCATGAGGAATGTTTCCAACCGATTTCTCATACACAAACAGCGTTGCCTGGTGAAACGTTGTCGTGATGCCTCGTGTAAGGAGGAGAAATGCGACCATCACGTTTCCGACTTTGATAAAGGTCGGATTGTAGCCTATCGCGATTGCGGTTTATCGTATCGCGACATTGCTGATCGCGTTGGTCGCGATCCAATGACTGTTAGCAGAATATGGAATCGGTGGGTTCAAGAGGGCAATACGGAACGCCGTGCTGGATCCCAACGGCCTGGTATCACTAGCAGTCGAGATGACAGGCATCTTATCCGCATGACTGTAACGGATCGTGCAGCCACGTCTCGATCCCTGAGTTAACAGATGGGGACATTTGCAAGACAACAACCATCTGCACGAACAGTTCAACGACGTTTGCAGCAGCATGGACTATCAGCTCGGAGACCGCGGCTGCGATTACCCTTGACGCTGCATCACAGACAGGAGCGCCTGCGATGGTGTACGCAACGACGAACCTGGGTGCACGAATGGCAAAACGTCATTTTTTCGGATGAATCCAGATTCTGTTTACAGTATCATGATGGTCGCATCCGTGTTTGGCGACATCGCGGTGAACGCACATTGGAAGTGTGTACTGGAGTAGCACCCGGCGTGATGGTATGGGGCACCATTGGTTACACGTCTCCGACACCTCTTGTTCGCAGTGGCCGTTACATTTCAGACGTGTTACGACCCGTGGCCCTACCCTTCATTCCATCCCTGCGAAAACCTACATTTCAGCAGGATAATGCACGACCGCATGTTGCAGGTCCTGTCCGGGCCTTTCTGGATACGGAAAATGTTCGACTGCTGCCCTGGCCAGCACATTCTTCAGATCTCTCGCCAATTGAAAAACGTCTGGTCAATGGTGGCCAAGCAACTGGCTCGTCATAATACGCCAGTCACTACTCTTGACAAACTGTGGTATCACGTTGAAGCTGCATGGGAATCTGTACCTGTACACGCCATCCAAGCTCTGTTTGACTCAATGCCCAGGGGTAACAAAGCCGTTATTACGACCAGAGGTGGTTGTTCTGAGTACTGATTTCTCAGAATCAATGCACCAAAATTGCGTGAAAATGTAATCACATGTCAGTTCTAGTATAATATATTTGTCCAATGAATACCCGTTTATCATCTCCATTTCTTCTTGGTGTAGCAATTGTAATGTCCAGTAGTGTAATCATAAGAGTGAAGTCATCCGTATGGGCACTAAAGGATTTCAGTTAAACTACATTTACACGATAAATCATTCAAATATAAAGCCTCCACATACAACTAAATACCTAGGAATTACAATTACGAACAAATTTAATTCGAGACAACACATAGTAATTTGGGAGGGGGGGGGGAGGCGAACCAAAGGCTACGATTCTTTGGCAGATCGCTTTAGAATATGCAACAGTCCGACGGAAGAAACTGCTTACACTACACTTGTCTATCGTATTTTGGAGTATTTGTGCGCACTGAGAGATACCGAACAAGTGGGGCTGACGAAGGATGTAGAGGAAGTTCAGAGAAGGGTAGCACGGTTTGTATTTTCGCGGCACGGAGGAGAGAGTGTCACAGATATGAGTCATGAATTGGATGTAAATCTTTAAAAGAAAGGTGTTAATCGAATGGGGAAGGTATTTTGAGAAATTCCTCTCACCAACTTTCTCCTATGAATGTGAACACGCGTTGTTAGCTCCCACCTACATATGGAGTACGATCGTAATATATATATATATATATATATATATATATATATATATATATATAACGGAAATGTGTAGGCGTTCCTTTTTCCCTCCCACTTTTAGAGAATGGAACCGTAGAGAAATATTACGACAGCGGTTCGATAAACCCTCTACCAGACACTTCAATTTGATTTGCAAAGCATATGTGTAGATGTATCAGTCCTCGATCTTCATTTTTTGTCAGTGTAAATAAATCCGTCTATATCACTAAAAATGTCTTTATGTATAAGGTCGTTTCGGCGTCTGTCTTAATGAGAGCCGCGGTGGAGTAGCCGAGCGGTCTAAAGCACCTCGCTGCGGAGCGCGCGGTTGCTCGCCGTGGAGGTTCGAATCCTCCCTGGGGCATGGGTGTGTGTGTTTGTCCGTAGGTTAGTTTACCTAGGTTTAAGTAGTTTGTAGGCTACGGACTGATGACCACGCGGTTTGGTCCGATAGATTTACAAACATTTGAACATTTTCTTAATGAGATCTAAAAACTTCTGGTATTTACCTACAAGGCACATGACATTGATCTTTGCTTCGCTAGTTCAGGGGTTATTTGACCTGAAGATGGGGAATATCCCGGGCGGCATTATAAATAGATAGTTTTAGCGATATAGACGTTTTTATTGATATTAACCAAAAGACAAAACTGACTGAGCTATAGCCAAGCCTGACAGGGTTTAGCTAGTGGTCTAATAATAATTTTGTGAGATTCAGTGGCATATTGCATGACTTTCAATTAGATGCTTTTTGCCGACTTCATGATAATTCTTAAGCTAGACGAACAATAGTACAGCCTAACGCAAAATTATAGGTGATTTTCCATCCCGTAAAATCCCATTGATAATTGAAAATGAAGTCAAGTGCAGACTGGAATGTTCCGCTGTCAAACCGAGATTTGATGCCGCGACATGTCGGTTTCAGACACGTATCTTTTAATAGCTAGACAATCAGGTTCGACATCCAATAATAGATCTCTGTATGGTTCTAACAACAGTGGCGGTGATTTCATTTGACCGAGTTTTAGGCTGCTTGATATTCCAGCAAGATACTATCGATTACTTTTACGTCTTCGGTATCGCCATTTACGTCATCAGCGTGATTTTGACAGACGTTCACGGACTTAAAGAGTTTCTGGGCCGTGCAGCCCATCATACTGTTTTATTTAATAGGGTTTCACCACTATTGCATACAAAGTGCTTAACAGGGGATACTTGTAACGAATGGTTCGTTCTACGAGCTGAGGTTCATTTATGGAGGCCTAACGACGATGCAATTAATGAAGTATTGATCCTGTTAATTACCTATCAACTTTGCATTTCGGTTGCGTTCGGGAGATAAATTGCCGGATAAGTTGAGTAACTGCTTCCCCGAAGCCTGCGGCGGGAAAGGAGAAAGGATGTCTTCTATTGATTGAAAACACTGTGAGGAGTGGGGGTGGGTCGACAACCAGAGAGTTAGGGTGTCAACGAAACTTGAACCAAACTGTAGTTAAAGCAAGCGCTATAAGCTCACTCGCTTCCCCTTTATCGTCATCCTCCGTGTTACGTACAACCAATTACAAATAACTGGTTTTGTTTGTACTGGAAATGCAAGACATGCGAGGGATCTATAGCTCGATTAAAAATACTCGCTAGTTGACAGATCACGCGCTGGAGTGGGTTTTGCTTTAACCAAAGCGTTCAAAGTCACGCCCAGCCGTTCCCCATTGCAAAACTGCCACAACAGCTGGCGATTTCTATTGCCTTGTCTGGCCCTCTTTCTTGATTTTTTCCCTATTCACAGGTCTGCCATTTTTACTTCGCATGTCATCACTTAATGATAAGCATACCGAAAGTAAGACTGATAGCGGTGTTAACGAAATACCAGGTATCAAGAAGTCAGTATAAATTTGAAAACTGAATAAATCACGGAATAATGTAGATAGGGAGGTGAAAATTGACACACATGCTTGGAATGACATGGGGTTTTATTAGAACCACATCTACCATTATTGGGCCTTTTTTCTTCGAGGAAATGCGAGATTCTGGTTTAGTAACTGCTACCGTGACGGATGAGAGGTATGTCGATATGTTACAGAATCGCATCGTCCCCAGACTGGCTGATAAACACCTGCAAGAACGTACGATTTTTATGCAGGATGGCGCTCCACGCGTAAAAGATATCTTGAGCGCGTCGTTTGGTGATGATCGTGTGCTCAGCCGCCACTTTTATCATGCTTGGCCTCCCGGGTCCCCAGACCTCAGTCCGTGCGATTATTGGCTTTGGGGTTACCTGAAGTGTATCGACCGACATCTCTAGGGATGCTGAAAGACAATATCTGACGCCAATGCCTCACCATAACTCCGGACATGCCTTACAGTGCTGTTCACAACATTATTCCTCGACTACAGATATTGTTGAGGAATGATGGTGAACATATTGAGCATTTCCTGTAAAGAACATCATCTTTGGTTTGTCTTAATTAAGTTTTCAAATTTATACTGACTTTTTGATAACCCGGTAAGTACTCATGCACATCGCTTGGAAGACTTCAGGTATTTTTGCTACTAGTTTTTTTTTTTTTTTTTTTTTTTTTTTTTTTTTTTTTTTTTTTTTTTTTTTTACTGGTATTCAGTTAGCGGGTTATTTTCGCGTCGTGCATGTTAGAGGTTGACAAATAATTTTCATAGGGGATGAAGACCAAATTCAAATGTTTGTAGCACTTATGGGACTTAACTACGGGGTCGACCGTGACTGGAGCGCCTCAGTCCCCTCGGCCACCGCGGCCGGCGGATGAAGACCTGGGGGTACTGTGTGTGGACCGTAGTGGCGAGTCCGGGAGAGTATCTCATTTAGTTTTCGCAGAAATCTCTGACTCCGTAATAAACCAAGTTCTCGCAACTGCACTGGACACGAGCTAGCGAGGGGAGAACGGGAGCGGACGGCCTGTGTATGGGGTCTTTATCGGCCAGAACCCGTATAGGGGTTGCAGTATGCGGGGCAGAGGAAGCGCTCCTTAGCTGCTCAAGGAGGAGCATTGTGTGCTCGGGGGCGTTTCTAGTCCTTCCTGGAAAATTCAATTCGACGCAGGCAGCGGGTGTTTGGCGCCCAGGCTGGCTGTGGGCAGACGCAGAGGTACTGTGCGTATGCTGCTTTCTACAGCTCTCTGGGGGTATGGTGAATATTAACTACGCCGAACTTCCCAAAATTTTCTGTAGGAAGACGTCCTGGTGTCTGGAATGCAGCGCCGCTCGGGTGAGCTGCTAAGGCCGTCCTCACACGGGACGTGTTGTCCCAACGTGGCACAGGCCGGACGTGCTGTCTACCTAGCTACAGCACGCTCTGAAACAACCCGCAACATTCCACGGAACGTACTGCTAATTGTGATTTGCGACCGCAGCGCTTTCCAGCACTTGTTACGGGGTTTACAAAGATGGATATGCGCAAAATTACTCGATATCTTTGTTAATGATCGCCAAAACAAAGAAAAAAGATAGCACTGACGTGTTTTACGGCCCACTTTAGATTTGTAGTTTTATAAGTTTTTGCAAACATTTTGGACCAAAACAATAACCTAAATAATAAAAGATTAATTAATAAGTATCTCAAACCCTTTTAGGGAAAAAAAAATTGGGTAGTGGCGGGTTCCGAACCACGGACCTTCAGCGTCAGAGTCCAATGCCTTGCCCACTACGCTACGGCTATCAATGAAGATATCAAACCCTTCATCTCATACCATTGATGGCCGTTGTTAACTGATGCTAATATGGCATTTGTAGACACTAGATTATCATTTATAGTACGAAGGACGACGTGTTTTTGTTACGTCTTCAGTGCGCCATTGCTTTGAAATGACAACGTGTAAGTTACAATAAGAAAATCATCAAATAGGCAACGCAGGATAGATACCGGAGAGAGTTCTGAGCGGGGAATGTCACGTGACATCTCCGAACGGCTGGTCTTCGTTAATTCAATGGAGGGTGTCAAATCTCCGTTATTTTTGCAAATATGTCTCAAACGATACGAGATAGGAAAAAAACATAAGGGAGCTAAGTTGTAGAGAATTTTGTCCTCTACCAATTAGGTTATGCAACTTTCGTGTCAGATGAATAGTTAAGCCGTTATTTTCGTTTAAATTTCGAGCTGTCAAAAGACGATCGCAAAGGCCAACTTTTAGTGTTACTATCGTAACCTAAAGTGGGCCAAAAGATTTTAAACTGTAGCTTTCTTATGCTTGCAAATGGCATGCAATACTCTTCCAGAAATTATATTTCTTCTTTTTCAAGAAACACAAAGTCGGTACATTCCTCTGACAGCAGATGAGAATGATAACAAAATATACGACCAAATCACTTTCGGAAAAAAATCATGAAACAAATTGTCGACAGTGAAATACCTCTGCACCAGCTCCACTTGTCCACTTCCCATTTTCCACGTTGTACATATTCTGCGTATTAAAATGATTACCTTGGCATTCCTTTGGAAATAATAGGTTCTGCCTGATACATTTTACTTGTTCATATACACGGGACAACGCCTCTGCTCGAAAATGTTCGTTGTGTTAATTTTTGCTTTTATTGTTCGAAAACACTGTTTCTCCTCCACTGTATCTGCTTTCGTAACCACACTGTACTTTAGTTCAACAGAATTCAAACACCATGGGGAAAAACGACTCAGGTTAGGATACTGTCTTGACATTTATTGATTCCTATGCCATAGCGCGAAAAACAGCAACTTCTCTCGTGGACAGAGTTTGTTCTTGTTTCTAATAAAAAACGTCGCATACCGGATAATTGTATTAAATTAACAAATAAGTTACATAAACCGTAATTAATCCAAATCGTAATAAATATCCTGGAGACTGTAGATGCAAATCAGTTATTTACATCACTTTTTCCTCCATAGCTCAAGATGCTAAACACCACGCTAATACGTCATCTTAAAAAGAAATAACAACGAATATCGGATATTATACATTAATTAGCAAGAAAGAATCAGAAACACCAAGGAAACAAAGGAGGAAAAAAATAAAAATATTTCTGCAGTAAAAAAACGCGAACCGGACTAGCTAATAATCCCTCCACCGCAGTCTACTAAGGTACTAACTACGCTACTGCCGTAATTCATGCGCCTATCCGATTTCCAGGTATACCACCCATGTGAAACATTTTCTGAGATGTTATATATCTATGGCACAGCATAACAAAGACGCTCCTTTGATAGACTGACGTTATACCATAGCAAAGGAACGATATTCTTTCACGGTATACAAATTATATCACTGACACATGTTAAATGCAATGACTTTTAAAGCTATGAAAATGTAGTTTCCGGTTATTTATTGTAACAAATCCTATCCAAAATGACGCCTTTTCAAAAGTTACTCAATTTTCTGGCACTTTAAAAAAGATTATATTCATACATCGGACGCTACAACGAAGGAAGGCACGTAATACGGAGTTCCGTTTGCAATATGGCGGCTCAAAAGGTCTGCTTGTCACGTGAAAGTCAAGTCTACATCTACGTCCATACTCCGCAAGCCACCCGACGGTGAGTGTCGGAGGGTACCTTGAGTACCACTATCGATTTTCCCTCCTATTCCAGTCACGTATTGTTCGCGGAAAAAAATTATTGTCGGTATGCCTCTGTCAGGGCTCTAATATCTCTGATTTTATCCTCATGATCTCTTCGAGAGATATACGTAGAAGGAAGCAATATACTGCTAGACTCCTCTGTAAAGGTATGTTCTCGAAACTTCTACAAAAGCCCGTACCGAGTGACAGAGCGTCTCTCCTGCAGAGTCTTCCACTGGAGTTTATCGATCATCTCCGTAACGCTTTCGCGATTACCAAATGATCCTGTAACGAAGCGCACTGCTCTCCGTTGGATCTTCTCCACTTCCTCTATCAATCCCACCTGGTACGGATCCCACACCGGTGAGCAGTATTCAAGCTGTGGGCGAACAAGTGTACTGTAACCTACTTCCTTTGTTTTCGGACTGCATTTTCTTAGAATTCTCCCAATGAAACTAAGTCTGTCATCTGCTTTAGCGACGATTGATTTTATATGGTCGTTCCATTTTAAATCCCTCCTAATGACTACTCCCATATAATTTATGGAATTAACTGCTTCCAGTTGCTGACCTGCTATAGTGTAGCTAAATGACACCGCTTCTCATTGGCCACGTTCCACACCACGAAGCAAAATTCTACCATATTAGATCCTTCGTTCCACGCTTCGCAGAGCAGTGGAACGTGGAATTCCACGCTGCGAAGTCACCACTTCCTCCTCCACATGCGTTTCCACGTCTCGTGAGAGAACGGCATAAGAGTTATTGGTCTTGTTACCTGAAGTGGATAGGCGAAACCAGAGGTGTACGTGACTGCCCTTGATTTTGGGTCACTCACCTTGCGTGCGAACGCTGCAGGTTTTGCCGGGCCCTGGCGAAAACGCAGGAGTGACGTTGATAGGATAGCCAGGGCCTGAGGACTCATTTAGCCTCCGATCATGCTGGAGCACTATGTGATTGGCCGGAGTCTGCTTGCTTCGCGTGGATTGGCGTGTTTAGTTTCTTGTAGGCGTGGTTGCGTTAGTTTCGGAGGCAGCGGTCCTTGGGAGAAGGAAGAGGTATTCTGTGGCTGGCTGCTGACAGATTCAGACGTCTGGGTGTTCTGCTCTGGTAAGAGCAGGACGGACTTGGCGTCCTGATTCCCGTCATGGAAGTGGATTTACTTAGAGTTCTGCTCCCGACCGAGTGGAACTTAGGAAACGGTGACTTGCTCTTCAGAGAGTGAGACTAATTCCACGAGTTGTTGCTGGAAACTTCTGGTTTTTCCAGCAATATACTCGGGGCGTTGCTCGAGCCTTGAGGTGGCCTCCACAGCTGCACAACACTGCACTCAGGTTACGGCAACGTGCTGCTCGCTCACGCTCTGATACTACAGGGAATCCTGAAGTGTTCAGTGATGCGAACTTACGTTTTTGTTGTGAGATTAATCTCCCCGATCTTGCCCAAGCTGGTTTTGATCTCCGCGGCGTAGCGACCGAGCGCATTGAGGCGTTATGCTCCGATGAGCGAGGCTGTTCCCCATCGGAGTTTCGAATCCTCCCTCGGGCATGAATGTTTGTGTTGTCTTTAGTATAAGTTAGGTAATGAGTAGTTCATAAGTTTAGGGGCTGATGACCCCGCATTTAAGTCCCATAAGCTTAACAAACATTTGAACATTTTGGTTTTGATCACTTGTTGATTTAATTGTATCCACCTGCGGTTTAACCTGGCTTGCCAATAATTTACGTAAATTTAGTATTTATCTTGTAAAGCCTTAATTACTTGTTTATTTTAATTTTTGGTGATAAAATTTCTTTCTATCTGTTATGTTCAAAAAATTGTCGATTTTACCTCTGAATTAGAGTTTCCGTTATAATAGTAGAACCTTATCTCATTATTTTTGGAAAGGGGTTTCATATCAATTTCTTGAACTGAGGGACAATTTCATTAATAGTTTAGGAGGAATTGTTAATTTCATCATTTATGTAAGTCCACTCTGAATATTTCCCCGTACACAACCTGATCACCCACTCCAAAATTCTTGGCATAACCTGCCTGGCGACCCTGTATTCCATCCTTTCCACCCATACCAATATTTCATTTCTTCCCCCACCATACACGCTAAGAACATGCTACTGAATCCTATAATACGAGACATAATTTAGCGTCACATAAACAAGTATTATATATCACAGATAACAGCTTAGGTGAACGTCGTATGTTACCGCGAAACGGAGTTCTGCGAAGGCTACAAGTGAGTACTGTTACTGGGTGTGTACTGTCACTTAGACGTATATTACACTACTGCCCATTAAAATTGCTACACCAAACAGAAATGCAGATCATAAACGGGTATTCATTGGACAAATATATTATACTAGAACTGACATGTTTTTACATTTTCACGCAATTTGGGTGCATAGATCCTGAGAAATCAGTACCCAGAACAATCACCTCTGGCCGTAATAACGGCCTTCATACGCCTGGGCATTGAGTCAAACAGAGCTAGGATAGCATGAACAGGTACAGATGCCCGTGCAGCTTCAAGACGATCTTCTTCCTGTCGGTTAAATTTCGCGTCTGTAGCACGTTATCTTCGTGGTATAGCAATTTGGCGAGGAGTGTATATCTAAGGTTGAGGGCGGGGGGCAAACGGGGGCGCTTTTCCCCGGCGCCACTCGCAGAGGAGCGCCAAATTATGCCGGGCGGGGTGAGGGGCACTGTCCAGATCCTGCATTCGAAGAAGTGAACCCCCAGTCATCTGAAGCACCAATCGCCACTGGTTATTGATAACAACAAGATGTAAAACACCGGTATACTTTCCGTAGTAGTGCTTCTAAACAAATTTTGTTGCAAACTGATAAAAAAAAAATAACTAGTTATATTTTTAGTCCTAAAATTTCCTCCGTCTCTGGTTGTAAGACAATTCCTCGCTGTCGTAGCCAGACATCGGTAGTGTTATAAATGGCACCATCCCGAGTTCAAATTTTTGTAAACCTATTGGACTAAATTAGACCAAACTACTTAAACTAACTTTCACTAAGGACATTACACACTTCCATGCCCGAGGGAGGACTCGAACCTCTGGAAGGAAGCAGTCGCGCGCTCCGCAGCGAGGCACCTCAGAGCGCTCGGCCATTGCGCCGCGGCCCATCCCGACGCTGGAAGTACTTTGCACAGTGTGGCAGCAGTGACGTACAATGCTCCATTTGCCTCAAAGGCTGAAAACGGATGCTGGTGCTACGAACTTGAGGCATCCTGCATCCACAGTTCTCGTTGAAAGAGAAACTAAATTTGATGCATATTCCTTTGTTGTTGTTGATTACTAAAAGCTTGGAGTATTAAACGAACGCTTAATTTTGTGATCGGGGAAGGGGAGTGGCAAGATTAATGTAAAGACAAATTAAGTAATTTTAAGTAGGCGCCCCATGTTACGAGGTTGTTGTTATGGTCTTCAGTCCGGAGACTGGTTTGATGCAGCTCTCCACCCTACTCTATCCTGACCAAGCCTTTTCATCTCATCATAAGAACGGCAACCCACATCCACTTGAATCTGCTTACTATACGCGTCTCTTAGTCTCCCTCTGCGATTTTTACCCCACACACCTCCCTCCAATGCTAAATTTACGATTCCTCGATGTCTAAGAATGTGTCCTACCAAGCGATCCCTTCTTTTAGTCATGGTATGCCAAAAATTCCTTTTCTCACCAATTCTGTTCAGTACTTCTTCATTAGTTATGCGATCTACGCACCTAATCTTCAGCATTCTTCTGTAGCTCCACATTTCAAAAGCCTCTATTCTCTTCCTGTCCGCACTGCTTATCGTCCATGTTTCACTCCCGTACAAGGCAACACTCCACACAAATGCCTTCAGAAAAGACTTCCTTACACTTAAATTAATTTTCGATGTTAGCAAATTTCTCTTTTTCAAAAATGCTTTTCTTCCCATTGCCATTCTGCATTTTATATCCTCTGTACTGCGACCATCGCATGTTATTTTACTACCCAAGTAACAAAACTCATCTACCACCTTCATTGTTTCGTTACCTAATCTAATTCCTTCAGCATCGCCTGATTTTCTAAGACCGCATTCCATTATTTTTGATTCACTCTTTTAATGTTCATTTTATACGCTCTCTTCAACACACTGTCCATTCCATTCAACTGCTCTTCCAGGTCCTTTGCTGTCTCTGACAGAATTATAATGTCATCAGCAAAACGCAATGTTTTTATTTCTTCCCCCTGAACTTTAATCCCTATTCCAAATTTTTCCTTGCTTTCCTCCACCGCCTGCTCAATGTACAAATTGAATAACATCGGAGAAAGGCTACAACCCTGTCTTACTCCCTTCCCAACTGATGCTTCCCTTCCATGCCCTTCGAGTCTAATAACAGGGGTCTGGCTTTTGTACAAGTTGTCAATAACTCTCCTTTCCCTGTATTTTACCCCTGCTGACTTCAGAATTTGAAAGAGAGTATTCCAGTCAACATTGTCAAACGCTTTCTCCAAATCTACAAAAGCTAAAAATGCAGGTTTGCCTTTCCTTAATCTATCTTCTAAGATAAGACGAAAAGTGAGTATTGCCTCCCGGGTTCCTACGTTCCTCCTGAATCCAAACTGATCATCCCAGAGGTCAGCTTCTACCGGCTTTTCCATTCTCCTGTAGATAATTCGTGTTAAAATTTTGCAACCATGACTTATCAAACTGATGGTTCCATAATTTTCACACTTGTCTGCGCCTGATATCTTTGGAATGGGGATTATTACATTTTTCTTAAAGTCTGAGGGTATTTCGCCAGTCTCATACATCCTGCACACCAGTTCAAATAGTTTTGTCATGGTTGGCTCTCTCAGAGACTTTATTAGTTCTGATGGTATGTCATCTACTCCTGGGACCTTGTTCCGACCTAGGTCTTTCAGGGCTCTGTCAAATTCATTTCTCAGTATAGTATCTCCTATTTCATCTTATTATTTATTTATTATTTATTATTTAACATGCCCCATTACATAGCAATATTAAATGTTTGATGGTTTGATTCAGGCGGTTACATCAAATGTTCTTACAAACACAAGTACAGTATACAAGGTTTGCAAAGGAACAAACAATTTTATACATTAGGAAATCTTAATGAATTACAAGAATTGTGAAAGTTTAATACATTAGGAAATCTTATTGAATTACAAAAATTGTAAAAGTCAGTAGTGTATTTATGTACTAAGTCATATTTACTGGCGGGCCATCCTCCTCCTTTGGCAGCTATTTTTTTCCTGAGATGGTCCCTCTCTTTCAATAAATTGCAGCAGTCAAAATGCACGTGGTCAATAGTTTGGACAGCACTGTTACATGTGCACGTTCCGTCTTCAATTATTTTGAACCGCTGATAGTAGGCTTTCAGTTTCCCATGACCTGTTAGCATAGCTGTAAAATTCGGAGATATTGGAAGTTTAATCATTAAACGTTGTCGGATCGTAGGAAAATACGGTTTAGTGCTTCCCCCGTTTTTTGTTCTGTGCCACTCAATGTCCCATTTGTTCCTAAACTCTTCTCGAAGTTTCTTCTTTACGGCACTTGTAGGTATTTTGTTATAGCGTGTTGACTGTCGTGATCGAGCTGCTCTTTTAGCAAGGTTGTCAGCTAGTTCATTTCCCCATATCCCTTGATGTGCCTTAACCCATTCGAAATGCACCAGCCAGTTGTGTGTCTGTAACCTTCTGATATTACTTCTTATTTCTTCAATCAACAAGTTGTGGTTCTTCGGATTTCGCAAAGACTCCAAAGTAATTCTGCTGTCGGTGTGAATTACTGCAGTTGTATCAGTATTCGAGAGATTATTTATGAACTCAAGAGCATTGACAATGGCAAATTGTTCCGCTTGATTGTTTGAGCATTCATTAGACAGTTTTAGCTGTATCTGGTAAGTAAGCCTCTTATTAACAAATATTCCTATTTCATCTTGATCTACTTCCTCTTCCCTTCCTACAACATTGTCTCTAAGTTCATTTCCTTTGTAGAGCTGCTCTATGTACTCTTTCCACCTTTCAGCTTTCCCTTCTTTGCTGAGAACTGGTTTCCCATCTGAGTTCTTGATATTCGTAGAGTTGCTTTTGTTGTCTCTAAATGTCTCTTTTATTTTCCTGTAGGCGGTATCTACTTTTCCTTTTCTTATACATTCTTCTACAGATTTGCATTTGGCTTCTAGCCACTCCTGCTTAGCCATTTTGCATTTCCTGTCAATCTCATTTCTTAGTCGTCTGTACTCCATTTTCCCTATTTCATTTACTGCATTTTTATATTTTCTCCTTTCATCAATTAAATTTAGTATTTCCTGTGATATCCAAGGATTTTTTTTGTAGGTCTTGCCTCCCTACCTATTTTGTCCTCTATTGCCTTCACTATTTCATCTCTTAATGCTACCCATTCCTCTTCTACTGTTTTATTTCCCTCTGTTTCTGTCAATTGTTGCCTAAATCTCCCTCTGAAATTCTCCAGAACTTCACGTTCCTTCAATTTATCTAAGTCCCATCTCCTTATTTTCCTACCTTTCTGCAGTTTTTTCAGTTTCAACCTACAGTTCATGACCTATGACCTATGGTCAGAGTCTATATCTGCCTCTGGGTATGTCTTACAGTTTCTAACCTGGTTCCGGAATCTATGTCTTACCATTATAAAATATGAGGTATGTCCACAAATTAAGTTCCGTTTGATTACAGTATATAAAACGTAGAAAAATCTACAACTGTTAAACCACTTTTCTACATAGCTTCCGAAATTTTGTAGGCACTTATCATAGCGTGGCACAAGTTTTCGTATGCCTTCGTCATAGAAAGTTGCCACCTGTGTATTCAACCGTATGGTAACATGTTCTTTCAGCTCATCATCATCATTGAAGTGTTGACAAAAATTGTTCAAATCTTTGTTAAGCTTATGGGACTTAACTGCGGGGTCATCAGTCGCTAAACTTACAAACTACTCATAAACTAACTTATACTAAAGGCAACACAAGCATCCGTGTCCTAGGGAGGATTCGAACCTCCGAAGGGGAACGGCTTCGAATATCTGTGAATAGTGCCTCAATGCACTCGGCCACTCTTTCGCGGCTGAAGTGTTGACCACCAAGGACAGGTTTTAGGTGTAAGAAGAGATGAAAGTCGTTAGGAACAAGGACCGGGCTGTATGGGGGTACGTAAAACACATCCCAGTGAAATACCCGTAAGAGTTTTTTGGTCACCTTTTGACAGTAATTCTCGACCCTTGCTCTGTATGCGTGGCGAAATTTCTTAATTGTCTAGCAGTAGCCATGTGCATTGATTGTTTGGCGTCATGGTCAGAAATCAATCAGCAAAATGCCTTTTCTTTCCCAAAAAACGGCGCACATGACGTTTCGAGGAGTCAAGATGTACTTAGGCTTAACCTTGGAAGTTTCTCGCTTCTCCTTCTCTCTTACAAAATTTTCGTCTGCTATGTGTTTGAACTTGTTCTAGCTGAATGCCTTTGTATAACGTTATGTTAATCTGACTGCGTATTTCTAACTGTATTCTATGTCAATGTAAAGGTGTTGCAAAACCTATCTGACTGCGTAATGTTTATTATAATGAGACACAAACTGCTAATTGTTTCTGTATGAAAATGTCGTAACAAAGTTAACTGTCTGAAAATTACTAATACTAAAAATCACTGTGTTAATAATTCTGGCCCTACAAACTTGTTTCTGTTAACGGAATGTAACGAACACGATATTTATCAATGCAATCTGACTCAGTGCAAACACCTGTTAACCTGAACACTGTATGAACTGTCCTACCCAGAAATCTGTAAGTCATACTGAACTGTAAGCTTGACAAAAACTGATTCTCGCCTTCACTTACTGCATAAATCTGCGCAACACCAAACTGCTTCCTGCTGTACTAACTACTGGAAAACGAATTACAGAAAACATCTATGGCACTTTTAATAAAAATGTGAGGAGGGATAAACTGGTAATCTGTTTAAGAAACTCGAACTAATTATTAAAAATGAAATATCTGTTTTATTTTCTAACTGACATAATTTAATGAAAATTACTAACCATGTTATGTTTATGATTTTAAAATCTTTCAGAGAAAAATATAACTCAGTTATTTAATCTGCCTACAAAATTATTTTTAAACAAAGATAAACATTTCTTTACTGTTAATAAATTTAACTCGATTTACACAAATAGTGTTACAACAATACCATATTTCAAGAACACTACCCATGAAATTCCTATTTCATAAAAAACGCAATCTCAAAACTAAACTATTACGATAAATACTTTTCCTAACACAGAAAGGGGTCCGTAGCATGAATCGTGAGACCACAAGCTAACAGCAAGATCTTTCCCGACCGTTACTGTTACCATCAGTTCAGTCTAACAATGCGAAGTTGTGCCATAGAAACATGCCAAGTAGTTCATGAAAAAATTTACCTTATAAAAACTTCAAAATATCGTTTCTCCAACGTCGTCTATTCCTTTTCGTCTCCATATCTTAAACAAGCAGCTTGGATCAGCATTCAAGTCTCGAAATCTCATCTCCTCCGCTATCCCGCCGGAACGACAACTGCACACAACCACGGTCCCCACGCTTCTGCAATCTCATCCACGCGCCTAGCAAAGTCTGCACTCTCAATAATCACAACCGTACTTCCCGGCAACAATACTATCACCGTCTTCAACATCGATAGTACTGCCATCGAAAAATAAGCCTGCAACCAAAGATAAATGATCCATGTCTGATTAGCTTGACACTAGTCTAAAATTCGCGGTACATTTGAATATGAAATGTATACCTTCCCACAGCATGTATCTTACAACCTTCGCTGGAGATGAAGTGTGCCTCCATTCCATTGATTGCCGTTTTGATTCAGAAGTGTCGTACGATACCCACGTTTCATCTTCCGTAACTATCCGAGAAAGAAAACCATCGGCTTCTTCATTGTAGCGTGTCAAAAACTGAAATGCATTGCCCATCCATTGTTTTTCGTGTTGTTCAGTAAGAATTTTGGGTACCCAACTTGAGCAATGTTTTCGAAATTTCAGTAACAGTTTCATAAATTAGTGGTCTTGAGATTTGTGGAACTTCTATAGCAATGGCACTAAGTATAAACTTACGGTTGTGTGCACCAGTTCATCAGTAACCAGAGGCGGGCGTCCACTTCTTTCTTCATCGTGCACTTGATCACGTCCTTCACTGAACAGCCTGACCCATCTTCTAACCACTGAATCACTCACATCATTTTGTCCTTAAGGCTTGCAGATTTTCCGATGAATTTCCTTTGGTATAACTTTCTTTTCATTTAGAAATCGAATAACAGATCTGATTTCACATGCGGCGGTATTTTCAAATACGGTTGATATTATAAAGAAGTACTACAAATTCACACATGGGCAGCAGCGATCGGAAAGTGGCGTACATGACTTCTCCTTGTGTCAGTAGTAATTAGCATGGGTTTGAAAAAGGGATCGTGTGAAACTCAGCTCGCGCTATTCGTCAACGAGACTCAGGTTCCCAGGTAGATGCCGTGTTTCTTGACTTCCGCAAGACGTTTGATAGTTCCCCACAGTCCTTTAATGAACAAAGTAAGAGCATATGGTCTGTCAGACTAATTGTGTGATTTGATTGAGGAGTTCCTAGATAACAGATGCAGCATGTCATTCTCAGTGAAGAGAAGTCTTCCGAAGTAAGAGTGATGTCAGGTGTGCCACAGGGGAGTGTCGTGAGCCCGTTGCTCTTCAAAATATACATAAATCACCTTGTGTATAACATTGGAAGTTCACTGAGGCTTTTTACTAATGATGCTGTAGTATATAGAGAGGATGTAAAATGTAAAATTGTATTGAAATGCAGGAGAATCTGCATCGAATTGGCGCATGGTGCAGGGAATGGCAATTGAATCTCAATGTACACAAGTGTAATGTGCTACGAATACAAAGAAAGAAAGATCCTTTATCATTTAGCTACACTATAGCAGGTCAGCAACTGGAAGCAGTTAATTCCATAAATTATCTGGGAGTAGGCATTAGGAGTGATTTAAAATGGAACAACCATATAAAATCAATCGTCGGTGAATCAGATGCCAGACATAGATTCATTGGAAGAATCCTAAGGAAATGCAGTCCGAAAACAAAGGAAGTAGGTTACAGTACACGTGTTCGCCCACTGCTTGAATACTGCTCACCGGTGTGGGATCCGTACCAGGTGGGATTGATAGAGGAAGTAGAGAAGATCCAACGGAGAGCAGCGCGCTTTGTTACAAGATCATTTGGTAATCGCGAAAGCGCTATGGAGATGATCGATAAACTCCAGTGGAAGACTCTGCAGGAGAGGCGCTCTGTCGCTCGGTACGGGCTTTTGTCGAAGTTTCAAGAAGATACCTTTACCGTGGAGTCTAGAAGTATATTGCTCCCTCCTACGTATATCTCGCAAAGAGATCATGAGGATACAGTCAGTGAGATTATAGCCCACTCAGAGGCATACCGGCAATCTTTTTTCCGCGAACAATACGAGTCTGGAATAGGAGGGAGAACCGATAGTGGCACCCAAGGTACCCTCCGCCACACACCGTCGAGTGGCTTGCGGAGTATGAATGTAGATGTAGAGCAACTGCCGCGCATGTGATCATAGCACTGCCGCGGATAAAAATAGAAACGGAACTTACTTTTGGACGATCCTCGTATTTTGTATCGGTTTTGCTGCTCATATTCAGAGGATAATTTACTGAGATCAGGCTTTTATGTTGGTGACAGTAAACCCCCCCCCCCCCCCCCAAAAAAAAAAAATCTTTAAAAAAACTGGTACGAAAAACCGCACCACTGACACCCCACTCTCGTCACCAATACAGGGAAATATGACCGTCTACCTCGGTGATGCATTCACCCATAATTCATTAAAGCAATGCTAATACCGTACTTATTTTTCTCTATAACAATTATTTCGGGGATGGGAGGCAGACCTCCACCTCCTGTCCCACCCTTATATACTCCAATGAGCTGTGTTCACGACGTGACTCGAGAGACTACTAAGCCTCTCTACTATTCATCTCCATTTCCACACCTCATGAGTTCGTCAAACTCCGCACAGTATGTCTCGCAGTGTCCATCGCTGTTTGACGTCAGTCATCGTTATAACCAGCAAAATAGCCGGCGAACGCAAACGAAAAGCAGAACATGTCGCGGTATAAAAAATATTCAAATGTTTGTAAAGCTATGGGACCAAAATTCTGTGGTTGTCAGTCCCTTGGCTTACAAACCACTTTAACTTAAACTAACCTAAGAAAGCACACACGCCCATGCCGGAGGAAGGACTCGAACCTCAGGCAGAAGCAGCCTTGCTGTCCTTGACAAGTCGCCTAGAACCACTCAGTATGCCCGCGCGGCCATGGCGCGATATCAGTTAATCTCTTTGCGAGAGAGTTAATACAGACATAGGAGTTGCCAGTTATGTATTTCTTACTGCATTATACACCAACGAACTGGTATTCGATCATTTTTCTTCGTTTTCTCTTTCAACTAATGTGGGTACTTTGCAAGAACAGGTAGCATTCTACACATCCGGTTTTGCGGTTATATCTCTCCTTTCAGCACTGCCAAGGCTAAATTACAACGTTTCAGTATTTTTCACATATTCCGTTAATATTATAGTTAATAAACCACTTATTGGATCAACTAGTGTTTCCATTTTATAGTTATATGACGGCTTCAATTAAAATTTTCCTCGCGTGGTCTGGTGCCCTTTAGATATGCATAAACAGGATCAGCCCCTCTTAAAGTCAGAATATTCCAGTGGCACAGCAAGATCTTGTTGGTGAAGTTGTATTTGTCAAATAAATATCTACTAACAATGGATATGCTCCATCCCCAACAGATTGTAACTGCATAAAAAAGAAAGAAGTTGGAAAAGAAACGACAGACTTGTTACAATAGATACTAAAATAATAATAATCAGTGGAAAAGTTTATTATAAAAAGCTCCTCAGTTGAAAAAGTATGCCGTGAAAATTTCTAATCAGATAGAGCATGTTTTGCGTCACATTTGCAACAAATTTGACAAAAACAAACAACCAAGTGTTCACAAGGTATTATGGCGAGATCGGAGCAGTTAATTCGTAGTACGGACAAGCAGATCATTTGGATAATATAAACAAGTCAGGTCGCGGTGAAACGCACATAAAAAATCTGCAGTGACATCTCACCTCTATTACAGCGAACGCACCATTGCAGACGCCACTGAATGTGTCACACACTGCCACAGATGACCGCCAGGCACAAACCGAATATGCTAGAGGCTCTCGAAATACAGCAGATTTCTGAACTCTCTCAATACAACTGTGTCAGAAGAAACATTGAAATAATATTTATTTCGTTAAACCATAACATCAATGCAGCAAGCTTTAAGGAGGCACAATTTATGTCATTTAGTACAGCCATAAACGTATAAACAGGTTCCAAAATGTGTGGATGTGGAAGTGTTTTCAGTAACGCAGAAGTCGAAACTTTAGGAGGCAAATGCAGATATATGCTACTAGACTTAATTTCCTTCAGTTTATCGTATTCTCCTATTGATGGTCAAAAATGTTCAAATGTTTGTAAATCTATCGAACCAAACTGCGTGGCCATCAGTCCGTAGCTTACAAATTACTTAAACTAAGGTAAATGACCTAAGGACGACACAAAAACCCATGCACCAGGGAGGACTCGAACTTCCGACGGCGAGCAATCGCGCGCTCCGCGGCTAAGATTGATGGTCCATCGCCTGGAATATAATTCTACACTACTAATCTTTCATTCTGTTACTGATAGAAGGATGACTGAAGCAGATGTAGCGTCCATTAGTGCATTGGACAATAAATGAAGAAACATTTGTTACTGATGACTATTACTAATTAATAATTCCCTGCCGGCCGCGGTGGCCAAGGGGACTGAGGCGCTCCAGTCACGGTCTGCACGGCCACTACGGTCGGGGGTTCGAATCCCCCCTCGGGCATGGATATTTGTGCCGTCCTAGTTCGTAAGCAGTTCATAAGTAGTTTGTAAGTTTAGGGACTGATGACTCCGTAGTTAAGTCCCATAAGCTTAAAAACATTTGAACAGTTTTGAATAATTCCCTAACCTAGAAGTTGCAGCAAGAAATAGCTCGCAGCTTGATATTCAAAACATCTCGATTGTCGCAAGTTATCAAATTATAACCTATGCCAATAAATATCGCTGAAAGAAGTCAGAACGGTCGATGGGGCAACTCAGGCGAATCTCAACGCTGTAGCTGCGTAGCGGAAGGTGTTGGCAACCTGCCCCCACTGTGGTTCAGCTGAGCATCAGAGGTGTTTTCCGTGTTACACCTGTTGGACGAAGTGCTTGTTTAGTTGCTTCTGTACTGAGAACAGAACAATGAAGGAGCAAAGCGTGAAAGTTTTGTTTTAAGCTTGGTAAGGTATCTAAGGAAACACATGCTATGCTGGTACGTGTTTATGGAGATCAAGCACTGTGCATTAAATGTGTGTACGAGTTGTTCGCCCGTTTTCGAGGAGGCCGGGAATGTGGTTCTGACAGTCCCCGTAGCGGACGACCGGCGACCGCCGTCAGTAACGAAAACATTGAGAAGGTGAGGACATTAATCACGAACGATCGTCGACTAACTGTGCGCATGATGGCGAATGAACTGCAGAGTAACCGCATATCCGTGCGACAAATCTTTACTCAGAAGTAAGGCAAGAAGAAAACGTGTTATTGTCTTGTGCCACAACACTTCACTGACGATCAGAATTAACACATGTGGAGGTTTCACAGAATTTTGTCACAACGGCGGCTGCGATACCCAATTTATTGAACTGTATTGTCACTGATAATGATACCAAGTGTCCCCAATACGACTCTGGAACGAAACGGCAACGCATGGACTGGCGTTTTCCGACATCACTTCGTCGGAAAAAGGTCAGAACCGAAAAGTCACGCATCAAAACGATACTCGTCACCTTTTTCGATAGTCAAGGCATTTTCCACAAGGAATTGTACCCGAAGGAATGACGTTGAACGGTGCGAGGTATGTTGAAATTTTGACGCTTTCATTGCAACATCTACGCAGGGTACGGCCCCAGTACACCACAACAAGGTTGCTAGCTTTCTGATCATGACAACTCTCCCCCACACACAGCCGATATCGTCAAACAGTTCCTGCCAAAAAGGGAGTGCTGCAATAGAGCATCCACCATACTTGCCGCATCTCAATCTCTCTGGCTTCTTCCTATTCCCTCGACTCAAACTTGCTTTAAAAGAAGGAGATTTGGCGATGTTCCTGGCATCGAACGAAACGTAAAGAGGATTTTGAACACCATTGCAAAGGAAGCTTACGTGCAAACTTTCTAGGACATGTATCGCAGAGCTGAGCGTTGCATAGTTATGGCAGGTGACTATTTCAAAGGACAGTAAGGTAAACTGTACTTCATAATTCATCTACGTTGATGATATAGGACAACTCACTGAAATTTATGTCCACTAGTGAAGAAGATTTGTGCCGGATCCGGATTCAAACTCGGATTTCCTACTTGGAGCCACCGGTGCAGATGTAATGAGCAGCTTTGGTCATTGATATTTTATTTTGTAAAAATGCAGATCCATCTCGATCACACAGTGATCATCTTCAATGCCTCTTCAAACACAATTGCAGATCGTATGTAGATTTACTCTCAGTGCATTCATAATGCTTCTTTGAAGATGCATTGAAGATGATCACTATGTGATCTAAATCGATCTGCTGTGTTACAAAGTAAAATATTAACGACCAGTGCTGCTTATTAGATCTGGTGTGTTCATCATTGTGTGATCGTTGAGCACCATCCTGAAAATGGAATCAAATCTCAATTTTTTTATTTCATTTTGTTTTTTACTAATTTCTCTATCGAGGAACGCTTCCCGTTCGGCTCAAATTCTAAACAACCCATTACTTCCTCTTGTTGGCAGCCTTACTATATTGCCGCAAGGGATAGGACGTAATTCTGCATCTACACAGAAATTGCCAGTTGCCTGGGGGAGAGAGGCATATCTACAATTACAGATATGGTGTCTGTTCTTTCGGTCATGCCCATATCTACAGAGTGGGCGGCAAGTAACTCCTCACTAGAAATATTTTTTTCTCCTAAACAAATGTATGTTTGAATACATTTGTATACATATTGAGATTACTATGTTGCATGGTAATTACCAAAGTTACAATTGACTAGCTATTTTCTGTACACTAAAATCAACAGGCACGTTTGCTATGGCCTTCCGCAAGAACTCACCAGGATAACCAGTTATGACGTCAATGATTTTTTACTACATCTACATACGTACTCCGCAATTCACCGTAAGGTGCGTGGCGCAGGGTACACTGTACCACTACATTTCCTTTTCTATTCCACTCCCAAATAGAACGAGGAAAAAACCTCTATATGCCTCAGTACGAGCCCAAATTTTTCTAATCTTGTCTTTGTTATCACTATGCAAGATGGAAGTAGGCGGCAGGAAAATCGTTGTACACTCAGCTTCAAATTTCGGCCCTCTAAATTTCCTGGTGTGTAAGATGTTTGAGACTGGCGAAATACCATCAGACTTTAAGAAAAATGTAATAATCCCCAATCCAAATAAATCAGGCGCAGACAGCTGTGAATATTACAGAACCATCAGTTTGATAAGTCATGGTTTCAAAATTTTAACACGAATTATCTACAGGAGAATGGAAAAGCCGGTAGAAGCTGACCTCTGGGATGATCAGTTTGGATTCAGGAGGAACGTAGGAACCCGGGAGGCAATACTCACTTTACGTCTTATCTTAGAAGATAGATTAAGGAAAGGCAAACCTGCATTTTTAGCTTTTGTAGATTTGGAGAAAGCGTTTGACAATGTTGACTGGAATACGCTCTTTCAAATTCTGAAGGCAGCAGGGGTAAAATACAGGGAAAGGAGAGTTATTGACAGCTTGTACGAAAGCCAGACCGCAGTTATTAGACTCGAAGGGCATGGAAGGGAAGCATCAGTTGGGAAGGGAGTAAGACAGGGTTGTAGCCTTTCTCCGATGTTATTCAATTTGTACATCGAGCAGGCGGTGAAGGAAAGCAAAGAAAAATTTGGAATAGGGATTAAAATTGAGGGGGAAGAAATAAAAACGTTGCGTATTGCTGATGACATTGTAATTCTGTCAGAGACAGCAAAGGACCTGGAAGAGCAGTTGAATGGAATGGACAGTGTGTTGAAGAGAGCGTATAAAATGAACATTAACAAGAGAAAAACAAAAATAATGGAATGCGGTCTTAGAAAATCAGGCGATGCTTAAGGAATTAGATTAGGTAACGAATCAATCAAGGTGGTAGATGACTTTTGTTACTTGGGTAGTAAAATAACATGCGATGGTCGCAGTACAACGGATATAAAATGCAGAATAGCAATGGGAAGAAAAACATTTTTGAAAAAGAGAAATTTTCAAACATCGAATATTAATTTAAGTGTAAGGAAGTCCTTTCTGAAGGCATTTGTGTGGAGTGTTGCCTTGTATGGGAGTGAAACATGGACGATAAACGGTGCGGACAGGAAGAGGATAGAGGCTTTTGAAATGTGGTGCTAGGTAGATAGCATAACTAATGAAGAGGTACTGAACAGAATTGGTGAGAAAAGGAATTTTTGGCATACCTTGACTAAAAGAAGGGATCAATTGGTAGAATACATTCTTAGATATCAAGAAATTGTGAATTTAGCATTGGAGGGAAGTGTGTGGGTAAAATTCGCAGAGGGAGACCAAGAGACGCGTATAGTAAGCAGATTCAAGTGGGTGTGGGTTGCCATTCTTATGAGGAGATGAAAAGGCTTGCTCATGATAGAGTAGGGTGCAGAGCTGCATCAAACCAGTCTCCGGACTGAAGACCATAACAACAAATTTCCTCACAAAATTTCCGGAAAAGAACGTCCTCTTTCCTCCAGCAAACCCCATTTGAGTTCCCGGAGCATTTCCGTGACTCTCGCGCATTAGTCTAACTTACCAGTAAAGAACCTGGCTGTTTCTATGTCTTCCTTTAAACTGATCAGCTGGGGGTCCCAAACAATACTCAAGACGTGGTCGTCCAAGCGTTTTATATATGCGGTCTCCTTTACAGATGAAGTACATGGAAAACAATAAGGGTCCAATCAAAAGATCACAAAGCGTTTTTGAGGTTTTTCTTCATCCTTAGCCCACCACCAATAATAAGGAACTGCACTGAGTGAGGTCTGGACTATGCGCAGGCAATTCTGTGTTGCCCCCGCTGCCTATCCGGCGTCCAGTGGATCGCCTATGAAGCCACTGCCTAACAGACAAGGCGTGTTGTGGGGGAGCCCCATCTTGCAGAAATAATAGGCCCAACAACGCGTCCCACTCAGAAATTGTATGCCCCAAACAGCGCCTTAATTTTTAGTTAGTGGTCGAAATACACATTTCACATCCAAAATACGGCCAGTTTTATTGGAAATGGTGTCAACGTATGGCAGAAAGACCATCGACTTGGGTGCCACCTCTGTGCTATAGTCACTAGTCCGTAGCAGCACATTCGGTCGCTAGTGGAACGCTCTTTTAATCTGACCTTCACTTAGTGGTGGACTAAGGGGGGGGGGTGAGGACGGACGGGGCGCTCCGCTCCGGGCCTCTTGGAGTCCTCCAAACACCTTCAAAACACGCTATTTTAGGTTTTTTTTTTTTTTTTTTTTTTTTTTTTTTTTTTTTTTTTTTTTTTTTTTTTTTTTTACCTCCCTTGCCTTCTCTTCTGGGGCCTCCAACCAAGTCTCGGAAGCAATTTTTCTTAGATTGACCCGTTCCTCTCGTCCTGGGGCCCTCCAAATCACTCAAAAGTTACTTTTCCACAGTAATACATGTTTTTCCAAGTGGACGCGGGACCACATTTTGTTTTGCCACCGTCCCCGGCCTCCAACAGCCTTAGTCCGCCACTGCCTTCACTATAACCATTCTGGCGAAAAGTGACCTCCAAATAGGGCCCTCAATTTTTTAACATAGAATATTAATTTAAGTGTAAGGAAGTCTTTTCTGAAGGCATTTGTGTCGAGTATTGCCTGGTATGGGAGTGAAACGTGGACGATAAACAGTGCGGACAGGAAGAAAATAGAGGCTTTTGAAATGTGGTCCTACAGTAGAATGCTGAAGGTTAGGCAGGTAGATCGCATAACTAATGAAGAGGTACTGAATAGAATTGGTGAGAAAAGGAATTTTTGGCATGCCTTGACTAAAAGAAGGGATCGCTTGGTAGGACACATTCTTAGACATCGGGGAATCGTAAATTATTTAGCATTGGGGGGGGGGGGGGGGAGTGTGTGGGGTAAAAATCGCAGAGAGAGAGACCATGAGACGCATGTAGTAAGCAGATTCAAATGGATGAGGGTTGCCGTTCTTATGAGGAGATGAAGAGGCTCGCTCAGGATATAGTAGGGTGGAGAGCTGCATCAAACCAGTCTCCGGACTGAAGACCATAATAACAACTACTGTTGTTTTAAAGAAGCAGGTTTAAGTTAAAAAATGCAGCGTTTACTTTCTGATTCAGCAAATCGCAGGATTGGTGCTGGCCCTACAAAAAAGTTTGAACTAATAAGCTCCTTAAGAAAAATTCCTGGTCACAGGAGACTATCAAATATTCAAATGTTTGTATAGCTTATGGGACCTAACTACGGGGTCATCAGTCCCTAAACTTACAAACTACTTATGAACTACTTACGAACTAGGACGGCACAAATATCCATGCCCGAGAGGGGATTCGAACCCCCGACCGTAGTGGCCGTACAGACCATGACTGGCGCGCCTCAGTCAGCTCGGCCACCGCGGCCGGCAGGAGACTATCAAGAATCTTAATTCTTATGGGGCTTTACCTCATAAGTTATATTGCCTCCCTGAAGTTCATAAGGAAGAATGTCCTGTTAGGTCGATTGTGTGAAACATTGGTGCTCTAACATATCGTGTAGCAAAATATCTTGCTGGTTTGTTGAGTCCACTAGTAGGTCTTTGTGAACATCACATTAAGAACTCGGCAGATTTCCTACGTCGATTGAAGGGGTTATATTTCAATGACTTTGATATTTTATAGCATGACATGGGTGAAGCTCTATTTTATGCTGTATACAATACTCTGTTAAAATTTGTCAGATGAGCATTTTTTAATTTAATACTCTTTAATAATGTTGTATTAAACGCTATGTATAGCACGCCATCTGGTGGCTACTTGTAACTTTGATTGTCACTTGTTTTTATTTTATGGCATGACAAGGGTAAGCCCTTTACTATATTGTATATGTTCACCTGTTTTAAAAAAAGCTCTCTTTGTTATTTGCTTTTTTTTTTTAATTTAGTCCTTTTTAATAAAATTGTATTAATCACCATGTATAGCACGCCATCTGGTGGCGCCAATGTTTACTTTGTCGTGAGCACAGTGACGTGCTCAGTCACGTAATTGTTTTCTCTGTCTTCACTTTTCTTCTTTGTATGCCGAAGGTTTGTTCTGTTGTTGGTATATTGTGTACTGTGCTGTTTGTTAACCTTTCATCTACTTTTTATGCAGCTACCCTTTGTACTCATGATTGTGTGTTTCATTCACAGTGTATCTGATGATGGGCAACACCCGAAACCGCTAATAAAGTTGTTAATTAAACCAATTTGCAACCAATCAGCATTGGGTTAAGAAATAATTATACATTTGACATTTTAGTCAGTTGTGTGTGGTTTCTCTCACTTGCTTTCCACTGTCAGATTCTTTGGTAGGTTCGGTACTGAATTAACGAATTTATTTCGACATGTCTTGACTCCCACCTACTTATTCTGTGACCATTACTGTGAACAGGCAGATAGAGTTGCGCTGGGAAGTCCCTATGTCGCCTGCCATTACTAATTTATTCATAGAGGATTTGAAGAACGTGCATTGGAGCCAGCGGTTATGAAACATGCTTGTCTTCTCAGATATGTTAACGATACTTTTGCTGTTTGGCCTCACGGCAGTGAGAACCTGAACGTGTTTTGGCGTCGCTATTCGCCATTAATTCCGGCGGGCCGTGCAAATCGCCGTGCTACTTCATGAAGCAGCGATAACCGGAACTCGAACCTGGGACCTTTTCCTTTCGCGGGCAAGTGCTCTACCGACTGAGCTATCCCGACACGACTCACGATGCCGCCCCACAACTTCACTTCCGCCAGTACCTTTGCCTGGGTCCCAGGTTCGAGTCAGGTTGCGGCACGCAATATTAATCTGCCAGAGTGCAAGAGTGAAAGTTTCATTCTGGAAACGTCCCTTAGGCTGTAGCTAAGGCATGTCTCCGCCATATCCTTTCTTCCATGAGTGCTAGTCTTGCAAGTTTCGCAGGAGAGCTTCTGTGAAAGTAGGATGCGAGGTACTGGCGGGAGTGAAGTTGTGAGGCGGCATCGTGAGTCGTGTCGGGATAGCTCAGTAGGTAGAGCGCTTGCCCGCGAAAGGCAAAGGTCCCAGCTTCGAGTCCCGGTTCCGGCACGCAATTTTAATCTGCCAGGAAGTTTCATTATTATTATTGTTATTATTTTTATTTTATTTATTTATTTATTTATTTTAAGATTCTACTCATGGAAGCAAACGAATCATTACTTTATATGTATTTTGTGTTGTGGTATTAATGTCCAGACTCTAGCATTTTGTAGTATCTACTTGGCATATTTGATGTGTATCTAAAGACTATCTTCCTACAAGAAGCTAAACATGTCTGTGGAATTTTTTGTGGTAGCTATACTGTATGGAGTTCAGTTTTTTGATCACTTTTTAATGGTTTTACATAGGAAATGTCACAACAAGGAGAATAGAATCAAATTTTCTAGTACCGTACTTCAATAAAAGTACCGTCGATTTGTCTAGACCTATTTGCCTCCCATATCATCTTCTACGGATTCCTCATTAGGCTTACACACACTCAAGTGGGCTTAACACAGGGAGTGGATCTCGCGAAATGTGTAAAAACTAGTGATTTGTGATGTAGTGTAAATTTACATGAAATTTCAAAATTACGCAAGTTTCGGTTACGGTAGCAAATCATGTTTAGCTCGAACTCTAGATAAAAGCAAAGAATACACGGACTAAGTTGTCTTTCAAATCCCTATTTTAGCAGATATTTTGATTCTACATATCTTGAAGAAAAGTATAATGCAAAAATCTGAGGAAGTCTGAAAATATTTCAGCTTTTGCGTTCTGCATTTTGTATGTACAGTGTTTCTGGAAAAAATAGCAATACAAAACCGAAAACCGGTTATTTAAAAAACCGGTTATATTGAGTGGTTTTTATAGGAACGTTAAACTTGAGGTGAAAAAACGGTGCAACCGAAACCCGGTTGTTTCCCTATCCTGCATACCCGTAAGATTTTTGATGGTAACATTTTATTACGATTCCAAATTCAAAATAGGGTATTTCAGTCCTCCCACCCTAGGCCTTTATATCTGTTAATATTTCAAATTATTCCTTGCTTACTGAGGATCACTTTAGGTGCTAAATACGGCGAAAGTGGCGATATTTACGTCCTCTTCATGTAACTATTCGAGCTGTAGTGTGTTTCTAGTGAACTTAAGAGCCTGTAAATCTCATAAGGACTGAAAATTGCAGTGTTACTGATTTCAATCTTCGTCTTGAATATAAATTCAGCTTCACAGGTCATAACTTGGTTCCCTTAGTCTTTATAAGTGGTACAGACGACTTTTGTCCCTAGATTAATTAAATTTCTCTGCTAGTTCCCCTTTTCTCATCACTCACCGACGCATCCGGTGTTTGTACACCTCTTCCGTTTTAAATTAATATTTCACGGAGGATAAAAGAAGCGGATGAAGGTGGGACGTAAAAAGTTTCATCATTTCTCCAGAGTCGTCGTTGCTGACCTTAACACCGAAGCCCATAAGCAAAAGAAGGAAAGGGTGCAATTCCTGCGGAAAGCTTTCTGCCCGATTAGGGGCGCCACAGGCGGAGCTGCTGCCCTCTAGCGAAACACAAAACCACGGCACCCCCGCCCCGTCTGAAACAAGCGGTGCATTGTGTCGCACTGAGATTTAAACAGAGGTGTGACTTCAACGACCATCGAAGTGGATTTTCTTTCTTCTTCTTCTTCTTCTTCTTCTTTTTTTTTTTTTTTTTTTTTTTTTTTTTATCGCCGTCGTAGCGAGTTGGTGACTCAAGAGACTGACAGCCTGACAGAATTTTTTCATTTGAGTGGAGTTAACAACGTGACGTCAATATCTGCGTTAGGACACCTGGATGTAGACGGGCCTGTGCATCAACTTCAGCTGAAGTAGCGGCTTCCGCCGCCATTTTGGTTCCACGCGGTGATAACGTGTGCTTCTGAAAGGTATAGTTGTTTTGAATTATCACTTGCTTCATTTCTAATTCACATACTTGGATTACAAATTACTCTGATCGTAATAAATTATTTTAATACGGTTTCAAAAAATCCTTTAATATATTTCCTGGAATTTGCCCATCTGTGAGTTTATTCGCAACAATTTTTTTAACTTAATTTAATTTAATTTTAATATATTTCATTTATTTATTTATTGACAGTTCAGTTTTATCGGATACCAGACGCACTCTCAAAGCTGCATCGACAAGCGATAACTCTCAGTTTTCGATTGCGATTATTCTTCTTGTCAACACTTACCTGAAGCCTTTGTATTTTATTTTATGGCGGTACATAGACATTAGAAGCGTGCGTTTTCTTCAATGGACTTTGAACGGTTAACTGCGGTGGAGGATAAGGAAGATTGAAAATGGTTGGCATTGTTGTCAACTTCAAAAGTTTCCAACCATCAGCTCTATTTTGTTCAAGCTGACTTTTTTCAAAATGAATCTAAAAATTGATTAATCAATAAGTTAATGACAAACAATGTAGACGTTTGAAATCTATGTAAACCTATTGGACCAAACTGCTACGGCCATCAGTCGTTAGACTAACGAACAACTTAAGCTAACTTACCCTAAGGACAACACACAAACCCATGCCCGAGGAAGGACTCGAACCTCCGGCAGAAACGGCCGCCAGTCCGTAGCATGACAAATTACTTGTATTTTGTCTTTTATGTAATGATGTTGTTTTTAACTATTGACTATAATGGTCCTGTATAACATGTAAATAATTTACCATCAATTATACAATTTCTGTCAATTTACTGATAATTTTTAAACCACTGTATTTTGTTATGTCGTGTTCAGTAACTTCATAGCCATCCTTCATACCTGTAATATAATTAATATACTTCATCCGATGTCCTATGGGGCCACTGTACTCTTTGTAATGGACCTGGTGGCACGAAATATCTTCCTGGCCAGCTCCTTGGGTAACCATGCTTGTAGTCTGCACACGTGTGTAAATCTGACAACTTTATCAAAATCCACGTATCTGCATCTGTATACGTGTAGCTGTAGTCACAAAATAGAATATCGTAAATCCTCACATTTTCAATATTATGATATATGTAACTTTCTGCTGCTGTGTGCTATAGGATTTATTTATTTATTTATTTATTTATTTATTTATTTTTTTTTAATTCTTTTTTTATTTTTATTTTTTTTTTCCAGATGTAAATTTGCTGTTGGACATATCCGAATCACGCCATGAAAGTCATCTGTGCTTGAAGTGTGACCTGTAATTTTAAAAAAATCGAACTAGTCAGCTTATCGGCAGCACTACCGATTATTTGTTAGGAAATCTTTTCTGAAGGCATTTGTATAGAGTGTTTCCTTGTTCACGAGTGGAAAATGAACGATAAATGATTCAGACAAGGAGGGGATAGAAGCTTTGAAATTTGGTGCTAGATACGAATGGTGTCTATACATGACACTCGATATTTTAAGGGTTTTTTGTTTTCATTTATTTATTTATTTTTATTTATTTATTTTGCGAAATTACTAAGTTTTATCTAAAAATTCATCTAACGTGTAGAAGGAGTTGCCATCCAGAAATTCTTTTAATTTCTTTTTAAATAGCAGTTGGTTATCTGTCAGACGTTTGATGCTACTTGGTAAGTGACCGAAGACTTTTGTGGCAGCATAATTCACCCCCTACTGTGCCAAAGTTAAATTTAACCCTGAATGGTGAATATCACCCTTTCTCCTAGTGTTGTAGCTACGTACACTGTTATTACTTTTGAATTGGGTCGGATTGTTAATAACAAATTTCATGAGTGAATCTATATATATTGTGAAGCTACAGTGAAGATCCCTAGATCCTTAAATAAATCTATGCAGGATGATCTTGGGTGGGCTCCAGCAATTATTGTGATTACACGCAACTGTGCAATTAATATTTTTACTCAATGTTGAATTGCCCCAGAATATGATCCCATATTCAGTACCTTGTCAAAGTAAACAGCTAAAAATTTTGAATAATCTACCTTACCTACAGATTTCTGTTCAAAGTCTAAATTTATTAATGGTGTCATGCCATTTACCTTATGTAACTGTATATACTGGCTTTTATCAAATTGAGTGTCCATTTGTAGAGAACCACTTAATTTTTCTGAAAGACGTCATTTATAACTTCATCAGTTAATTCCTGTTTCTCAGGCGTGATAACTATACTTGTATCATCGGCAAAAAGGAGTAACTTAGCATGTTTATGAATATAGAATGGCAAGTCATAAATATACCGGGTGATCAAAAAGTCAGTATAAATTTGAAAACGTAATAAATCACGAAATGATGTAGATAGAGAGGTAAAAATCGACACGCATGCTTGGAATGATATGGGGTTTTATTGTAACAAAAACCATATTGCTAGATGCGTGAAAGATCTCGTGCGCGCGTCGTTTGGTGATGATCATGTGCTCAGCCACCACTTCCGTCATGCTTGGCCTCCCAGGTCCCCAGACCTCAGTCCGTGCGATTATTGGCTTTGGGGTTACCTGAAGTCGCAAGTGTATCGTGATCGACCGACTCTAGGGATGCTGAAAGACAACATCCGACGCCAATGCCTCACCATAACTCCGGACATGATTTACAGTGCTGTTCGTAACATTATTCCTCGACTACAGCTATTGTAGAGGAATGATGGTGAACATATTGAGCATTTCCTGTAAAGAACATCATCTTTGCTTTGTCTTAATTTGTTATGCTAATTATTGCTTTTCTGATCTGATGAACCGCCATCTGTCGGACATTTTTGAACTTTTTTTTCTAATAAAACCCCATGTCATTCCAAGAATGTGTGTCAATTTTTAC
This sequence comes from Locusta migratoria, assembly GCA_026315105.1. NCBI lineage: Eukaryota > Metazoa > Arthropoda > Insecta > Orthoptera > Acrididae > Locusta > Locusta migratoria. The sequence continues at coordinate 409,664,833 of CM048748.1, forward strand.
CTCTCTATCTACATTATTCAGTGATTTATTAATTTTTCAAATTTATACCGACTTTTTGATCAGCTGGTATATTAAGGACAGCAAAGGACCCAAGCCCGAATCTTGTAGGACCCCATTTTTGATAACTCCCAGTTTGAGAGATTAATTGTTTCTTCTATATCATGTGAACTGCTTATTTCAACATTCTGCATTCTTCTAGATAAGGATGATTTAAACCATTTACCTCCTAGACATGAAGGAATCGCCAATTTAGCATTGGACGGAAGTGTGTGGGGTAAACATCGCAGAGGGAGACCATGAGACCAATACAGTAAACGGGTGCAAATATATGTGGGTTGTCGTTCTTATGAGGGGATGTACAGGCTTGCTCAGGATAGATAGGGATTGAGACCTGCATCAAAGCAGTCTCCGAACTGAAGAGCACAACAACATACTTATCAACAATGATATTAAGAAGCGGTTTAAAGCGCCTGTCTAGTAACCAAGAAGACCCAGGTCCGAAACCCGGCCGTAGCACAACTTTTAATTCAATGCCTCTCCTTATATTGAACAACATACTTGTCAGAGATGGACATTTTTCTGATTGCAGTAGATCTATCAATGTATTAACCACTGTTTATCATGCGTTAGTTTCATGGATGTTTCGTTCACAACTGATTTCTCCTTCTTCCTGCCTTCTGTATTTTAAATTTTCTCAAAATCACACTTTTTTAATAGTTGCACGCTAAATTTTCCTATTTTAACTACAGGGATACCTGTCTTCTTGATACATTCCAGAGGTTGTGTTGTATTTAAAATGCGGTATCTCCGTGATGTTTTAAAACTTCTACAAGGTGTATCTTAAAGCGTAACATTTGAGATTCCTCCTGAAACCAGATGCAATGTTGTCCCAATTGTCGTCTGAATAAGTGGCCAAGAGCCAAGACCCAAGGCTCCGATTTCAAAAGCCAAACGCGGTGGCGTGTGACAGCTGCTTTTGAAGGCTGGTCAGTATGGGAAAGCGATCTGCCGCGTCCTGGAAACCTTGGCGAGTCGAAGCACGCTGCCCTTGCCACCAGCTCGCTCCAGTCGCTGTGACACTGTTTCGCATTTTTTGGTCTTTACGAAACCAGTGACAAAAAGACAGTTTTGACAAAAATTGTTTTATATTTTTTCGCAGGATTCATCTTAGACATTTAGACTCATTTGTAAACTTTTTTCTGTTCTGAATTCTAGAAATATGGTTTTGAAAGCAAACACCAACTTCTTCAGGTGATAAAATCAGATATCCACGACCTTTTTATTTTTCAGAATCCTTCATTACTTCACATCATCGGGTCCGGTGGTTTTAGGGTAAAAGCGCTCGACTGGAAACCGAAGGGTTGCAGGTTCGAAACCCGGTCGTACCTCGGATTTTTTTCATTTTGCGATTTAACTCTCTTTTACCTCTCAACGATGTGAGGAGTCGCCAGAAACGACACGTGGTTCGGATTCCACGTTAAGCTGTAAGTCCCCTTTCCCGATTGGATAACTGGGGTAGGCTAGGGACACGCAAGTCGCCGAAGTGGCGTCCAATTGAAAGACTTGCACCAGGCCAATAAGCCACACGAAATTATAATTATTATACTTCACATCGCAACTTGGGCTCTTTGTAAATTCCGTCTCAGAGTTAAACTGTGTTTCGCACCGAAATTCGGGCCTGGAGGCTTACCTCTTGCAACCAGAACTATCTAGACACACCCGAAACGAATGTTGAGATCAGCACGTGTCTTTGTTCTCCGTCTGGGAAGCGCAGGACATGCAGTCATTGAGTATTTGGCGTGTCCTGTTACTTTCCCGCTAGGAGTCTCACGCGGTGTTTCTAACGTGACGTTTTATTACCCAGCAAGTGGCTGGCCTGTTAGGTCTCTTTTGTGTGTGGCACAGCCACTAACGGACAACTAATCTGGCGTGCAATAATTTGCGGGAAACTTACAACCCATTCCGACTAGCACGTTCTTTGTACAGCCCAACACCTTGCTCGTTTATCCTGGGAGGCCATTGAAATCCACAGGCGTGACAGACTTTAGCAAGAAGGAGGCAAGTTTACGAGTATGTAGACGCGAAAGTGGTCGTTACTTCGAAACCTCCGCTGCGCCGCGGGAAACACGAAAAACGGCTCCCTAGTAAAATCTCACTACATTCCGGAATTTCCGCGTCAGCGACTTTTCCACTAGATTAAGCTCCAGAATGAATGCCCAAATAGTAAATTTCACGGCTCAAGTCGCTAGTCGTTTTCGCTATATTGCAATTTCGTCGTCGCTTCTATCTCGAAGGAATGCTTACTCTTCCCCAAGATCTGTTTGAGTGAGGGGGGAAACTGGAGGGTTGAATCTTCTTTTGGAATTTGGGTACATGCATTTCGATCCATTAAAAATGGCGCTGAAGTTTTAGTGCTTGAATAAGAATCACTCGGCACCGGAGTGTGTATTGTGTGTATTGATATGAAGCACTCGTCTACTGCCTTTCTCGGATAAGCGCTCTACCGACTAAGCTACCCTGGTACGCCTGTCGGCCCGTAGGAAGTTAGGAGACGAGTTGCTGGCGTAACTTTGTTTTATTTGCGTGTGTCTTACAGAATAATATACTCAGTACATACACTACCGCTCATTAATCTCTACACTCAATAACTGACATAGTTCTATAAACATACATTTACCTAAATGTAAAATGTAAACTTTCGAGGCCAGAAAGGTCAATATTACTAAAAATTTCCGGGCTATTATGCCGTGGTCTTATGGACGTCACACCTCTGCGCTAGAACCCTCATAAACGGAGTTTGGCTTCAGTCAGTAGCGAGCCAGGGTGTGCATTGGTCATACAAAAGTGCCACGATTCCCCTTGAAAATGTCCTCCGCAGTTGGGGACGAAACGTTGGGTTTGAATAATATATCCATAGGGCCACGGCATAACAGCCCGGAAATGTTTAGTAATATTGATCTACATAAATATTTTGCAATCCAGATTGAAGTGTATGGCAGAGGATTCATCGAACCGCTCTTAAGATATTTCTCTACCGTTCCACTCTCTAATAGCTCGCGGAAAAGGAACACTTCAGTCTTTCTGTTTTCGATCTGATTTCTCTTATTTTATTATGATTATTACGTCTCCCTGTGTAGGTGAGCGCTAATATCAAATAATTGATTTATTTGCATTTTCGTTCCTATGCGCTAGCTGCTCTCGTGTGCTGTGTTGCCGTTCTTCACAGTTGAATAGGCGCCTTATGGCGCATTGGAACAGTGGCGGCGGGTTGGTGTGACAACTACGCTCCACCATAGCGTTGCATGTAGCACAGCCACTAACGCAGTTGCTTTACAAACCCTTAATTGACAAACACGAAGACAATATAGTAATAATAACATTTGATGTCACCAACAAAAGTTCAAGCTTAATAGCAATGCCCTCTCCGTCTCAATAGATCTAAACTTAATCGCAGCTTCTTGCGTTTTCTATTACAGTGACGAAACGACTAATCAGAAAATAACGAAACTCCGTCTGTATATAGAACAAGGCTGGAACTTTCAACTGTGCAAAGGAAAACTTTCTCCTAACTACGGTCTGATCTCAGTGCATCCTTAAAGTTGACATTCACTGAAAAAAAAAAAAGCCAGAAAAGCAAGATTTCTCTTAAATATTACAGTGTATGTCGTCCCCTTTTCAAATAAAATGTAATATTCAAACTCCAAATAAAAGTAGACATTTCAACGATTCCGACGAGGTACAAAACATCGATGTTCGTCGTGCGATATGACCAGAATATGAGCTCAGTCAGGGGCCAATCATTATGAAATGGACAATAGAAATACGGAAGTGAAACGTAAAATTAAATGGGTAGATCGCGTAACTAATGAGGAGGTACTGAACAGAACTGCGGAGAAACGAATTTTCTGGCATATTTCGAGTAAGAGGAGCTGTCGATTTGTGGGACACATTCTGAGATATCAAGGAATCGTCAGTTTAGCAGTGTAGGAAAGTGCGTGGGGTAAAAATCACACAGGTAGACCGAGGGACGAATACAGTAACCAGGTTGAAAACCTGAAACCTGTAGCATGCCGTTCTTATTCTTTCGCATGGCAGAGTGTCATGGAGAGCTGCATCAGACCAATCTTTGGACTGGAGAACACAACAACAACAACAACAACAACAACGCAGACGAGGTACGGAACGTGTTGTGTATCTAAATGGAAGAGCGACTTGCGACAGTTACGCTAAAAATAAAGAGGTGCAGAGCCCCGTGTAGCGTGTGACGCAACAGCGGCCACAATTAAACACTCGCCCGTCAACGCTTGCCTCGGCGAACCCTTTTTAGAGTTCCTTAACACCTCCTGCGGCGACTGATTCACGGGCCTCAGCTACTCGTAAACACTAGCAGCTGAGGCTGCGTTCACAGTGGCACCGGCATCGGCGGGTTTTACCGACCACCGGCATCGGCGGAACGCGGCCGATCGTTTCAAATCAGTACTCCTACACGGTTTAACGTTTTACTATATTATTAAGTAATTACAGTCTATTCTACCGATACTCAGCTTTTCAACATTTCGATGTATGGGCGTTCTGCTCGCTGCAACATTATTCTCCTGGGGCGTCGTGGTAGAAATAAATACTCGGTATGTACAATTTTTCACTTCTTCTTTAATTTGTAACCAAACTGCTTCTCCACCAAAACATTACAAATTTTAAACTTGCGTACAACAACAACACAGACTGACATAGATTCCAAAGCACATTGCGAAACGACTGAAACTCGAACTCCCCCACGCAAGGTGGTGAGGCAAATATATAATATCGACAATAATGGCATTACATTATCCATTGTTCATAACAATTGAATATACTGATTTTTCAATTACAAATAAAACATTTCATGTACACAAGAATGATCACAATATAAAATGAAAACTATACATACAATAATTTTAGATGGCGCAAATATTTTTAAGTCTTAATTTCCGATCTTTCAGTTGACAACAAAGTGCGATGTTAAATGTCAATTAATTAGTTAATGAGTACATGATACATGTTCCTAACATATATTGAACTATAAATTATCTTGGCAATTCTCAAAATAAGTTCAAAATCTCACGTCAGTCAATATATACAAAGAAATACAATATAGGAATTTCGACTATTACATTAACACAATTAGCTCGTCAATACAACTTGTTTATGAGCCTAACATACATACTATGCTATTTATTTTAATGTCTTAATGTTTTACAAAAGTTTGTACCCTTCGTCTGTCTATTTATTGAAATAATGTACGATGACAAAAGTATTGTTTATAGATCTGTCTGGAAACGTCTTATACAAATCTCTTAATTAAAGAAATCTATCACTTGTTTTGATCACAGTATCACCGAGACACTGTCGTACACTGATTCCTAGACTGGCTATTTCGTTTGTAACTTTACACGCAAAATATAGCACTGTTACACCACACGATTCCGGGTCCAACGCAGACGGTATCGTACAATAACATTGAGATAAGAGAGCCAGCAGTATCGTCACAACGGGCACGGTCAGAGTCTAGCTGATTTCATCGCCCGAACGTGCAGACTTCGGACGACAGTCGGTGAAATTCAAATGAGTTGTTTTTTTCCAATCAAATCACCGACGCTCTCACACACTAAATGTTGACTCTGAGAATCTGATAAGTTCAGTGAAAGGAAGAAAGCTACTGACACCCATCATCATCATCATTTTCCATCTCCAGTTTCCAAGGTGTGGCTAACAAGCGCTCTCCATCTCATCCGATCTTGATATAACACTTTGTCTTGTACATCATCCCAGTTAAAACCGTTCTTCTCTACGCCTGACTGTACTGCCTCTATCCATCGTCTCCTGTGCCTTCCTCTTGCTCTTCTTCCCACTTCCATACTGATGTATTTTTTAGCTGTTCTTGTGCTATCCATTCTCATTAATGACCATACCATTGCAGTCTTCGTTTCCCCAAGATGTTGGCTATATGAACCCTGATACCAACTGTTTCCCTGTGTACCTCATTTCCGATCTTGTCTCTCCTGGCACTTTGATTCATAGTCCTGATAAATCTCCTTTCGGTTGCTTGGATTCTGCTGTAATCCATTTTTAACAATGTACAAATTTCCATGCCATCTATAAGAATTGGAGTAAAGTAAATGTTATACAAAGTTAACTTTGCTGCCTGGGGTACTTTTTTGTCCCAGAGTAGATTTCGAACTTGCATGTAGAAATTTGATGCTTTTTGTGTTTTGTTGAGGATTTCTGGCCGGATGGTGTTGTCCTTGGAGAAAATACTTCCAAGGTACTGAAAGTGGGAAACTGATTTCATTTTTGCTCCCTCCAAGTAAATGTTTGAACTTGTTTCCTCTCTGTTTATGGTCATCTCAACCGTCTTGGTCTTGCATATTTAGGAAGGTCACAACGAAAATTCGGAATTGTTACCACAATGCTGAAGCTTGATCATTTGTCTGTCTTTGTTCACTTTATTGGATAAGCGAGAGAGTGGAGCAATTCTGTATTTTCGGTCTTTTTTTTTTTTATTTATTTATTTATTTTTTTTTTTTTTTTTTTTTTTTTTTTTTAGGTTAAATTCTTCAAATTTATTGCTCCAAACAGTCAGGCTCTTCTACACTTCTTTTTCTGATTCTCCCATGTTACAACACCATCCAGAATATGATAAATATCACAACCGGTATATAGTTTGAAGCGCGGGTATGGCCGTGCGCCCTAAGGCGCCTTGCTATGGAGTTCGCGGCTGCTCCCCGTCGGAGATTCGAGTCCTCCGCCACGGCAGAGTGGCCAAGTATACAAAAGGCAGGGATCTACGCAGCGCACAAAAAGTTGGCAAGGGGTCTATGAGAAAAGGGTCTATGAGAAAAAAAGTTTGGGGACCCCTAGTTTAAAGGAAGACATAGAAACAATTCAGAGACGAGCGGCTATGTTTGTTACTGGTAGGTTCCATCAATCCGCCGCTGATTTTAAGTAGTTTGTAAGCTACGGGCTAATGACCTAGAACTTCACTCCGATAGATTTACAAACATTTGAACATCGATCAATCCGCGAGATTTACTGTGATGTTGCGGGAACTAAAATGGGAGTCGCTGGAAGTTTTGTGTCCCTACTTCGTCGCCGCTTTTGTGTCCCAGCCTCGTCGTAGGTGTCGGTGGCCGAGTGGAACGAGACCGACACAGTAACAAAGACAGCACGCCGGTGCAGGTACGGAGGGGAGCAGCCAGAAACTACAAACACTAGAGTAAATTAGAAAGAGATATATATTGCACAGAATGTAACAATACTTAACTTTTACATAGTACTGCAGAATGTTGATACATAGTTGTTAGAGGCCTGCCTAGTGCCTGTACGATAGCAAAGTCTTCACTGGTGCCTATCTGATTACGAAGGTCCTAACTGGTTGCTAACTCAGTGCCAAGTGGCCGATGTCTTTCCGTGGTGGCCACGAGCGGGGTTGCAGCAGAGGGCGCTCGTGGCTGTCCTGAGAACGCCGCGCCGTGCGTGCATGGCGGCGCGGCGAAAGTAGGTGGCGCGCGGCGAATGTAGGTGGCGCGCACTTTGTACTTGTGCGACACCACACCCCTCCCCCCCAAACCGCCGCGCCGTCGTGGCGTAGGGCTGAGGGCCACGGCGACGGCACTGGGAGGAGGGCCTGGGCGGGGGCGTTACTGGTGGGACGGGCGTCGTAGCTGAGGCTGGGATCTAGACGCCGTCCGCGCCCCGGCATCCGCCTTGCGATCCTAGAGGGAACCCACCGAAACCTGGGGAAGGGCGCACCCTGCCGCCCAGATTGAGCAGGTCATCTTCTTCTGAGGTGCGTGGCCCAAGCTGGGGGGGGGGGGGGCGCACGGTCCCGGAGTCCCTCTCGGTGATGCTGTCAGCTGCGGCAGCGACGGAGGCGGAGAGGCGGACTGCGTAGGAGGCGCGTCCACCTCCATAGGGATCTCGTAGTCCGGGGACGAACGATGTGGTTGTGCTCCCTGGCGGTGAACTGGGTCTGGAATCAAGAAACCCGAGACAGGATCGCGCAGCCTGTGCAGGCGCAATTGGTTTGCATGGCGCCGCAGCTCCGAACCTGTGGAAGAACGTACAACATACATATTGCGACCGAGCACGCGCTGAATGGTGCCCGGCGTCCATCTTGTCTTGTTGCCAGCAAACACCCTGTATAGCACCGGCGTCGAAACCTGAAAACGCGAAGCGCCATACTAACCGACTCGGTGCGTGGGAGGCTGCAGCAGGTGAAGGAGAGTGCGGTGACGGCGGCCGTGTAGCAACTCGGCAGGAGACGGGCCGTCACGTGGCATGCACCGATACGTAGACAGGAAAATTTGAAGAGCTTCCTGCCTGGAGTGCTGACCTTTCATCTTCTCCATGTGAGACTTGAATGTTCGAACGAAACGTTCTGCTTCACCATTGGACTGAGGGTGAAAAGGTGCAGTAGTAATATGCTGAATGCCATTCACGCGACAAAACTGTTGAAATTCCGCACTAACAAACTGAGGTCCATTGTCACTGACGATAGTTTCAGGCAAACCTTCGATGCAAAACACTGACGTTAAGGCACTGATTGTACTAGACGCTGTTGTTGAGTTCATGGCAATCACGAAAGGAAACTTGCTGAAAGCGTCTACAACAATTAACCAGCGCGTATTCCAGAAAGGTCCGGCAAAGTCAATATGTAAACGTTGCCATGGTCCCTTGGGGCGTGGCCAGTCTGAGAAACGTTGCGGAGGAGCCGCCTGATGCTCCGCACAAACAGCACACTGTGACGTCATGCTCTCTATCTGAGCGTCCATACCAACCCAGGTACAATGACGTCTGGCTAATTGCTTTGTCCTAACAATGCCCCAATGTCCTTGATGCAGGAGGCGTAACACTTCTCGTTGCAGGGAACGAGGAACAATCACTATTGCTTGGTCGTTGTCGGTATGCAACAACAGTACACCCTGACTTAAAGATAATGCATGGCGTTGTGCAAAATTACGTCGAACCAGAGGCCGATCAATGTCTTTGGCTCTGGCAGGCCAACCAAAGCGAACAAAACGTGCTACCACACTTAAGTCTGCATCCGCAGCTGTTTCCTGTGCAACCCGACGAGAGTTTAAAGGAAAGTCTGCGACAGCGGAAGCATCTCTGGGGTCTATCTGACAACATGCCATTTCTGAAGAATCAAACGACACATCCTGGCCAACCAGAAGTCGGGAAAGTGTGTCCGCGTTGGCATGTTTAGTGGTAGGTCGGTACAAAATCTCATACTGATAATTAGACAACATCAAGGACCATCTCTGAAGCTTTTGTGCCGTTCTTGGCGGAATTGGCTTTGTGGGTGAGAACAACGACGTGAGAGGCTTGTGGTCTGTCAACAAATACAATTTTCTGCCATAGAGATAATGATGAAACTTTGTGACGCCGTAAATGATTGCTAAGGCCTCCTTTTCTATCTGACTGTAATTCTGTTGCGTTGGCGTCAGTAGCTTGGATGCAAAGGCAATAGGACGATCGTGACATCCAATACGATGCGACAGAACGGCACCCAGACCGTACGACGAGGCGTCAACTACTAACACTACAGGCTTCTGTGGGTCAAAGGGAATCAAACATGCATCACTGAGTAGTGCAGACTTTAATTTGTCAAAAGCAACCTGTCAATCTTTGGACCATACAAAAGGAACATTCTTCCTACGTAAGTGATGCAGTGGAGTTGCAATCTGAGAGGCATTGGGAATAAATCTGAAATAATAGTTAAGCTTTCCCATCACTGCTTGCAATTCATGCACATTCTTAGGAGGAGGCAAGTCATTGATTGCTCGAAGAGGTGACTGTAAGGGATGAATTCCTTGGGCATTAATCACATGGCCTAGGTACTCTATTTCAGTTTGAAAAAACGAACACTTTGCTTTATTGCAACGTAGACCTGCTGCAGTCAAAACTTTGAAAAGGCACTCCAGGTTTGCTAAATGTTCTTCAACTGTACGTCCGGATACCACAATGTCATCTAAATAGTTCGAGCAACAAGGTACCGAAACTGTCAGCTGTTCCAAAAAGCGCTGAAAAATAGCGGGAGCGGAAGAACTGCCAAAGGGTAGGCGTTCAAATTGAAAAAGGCCCATGTGAGTATTAATGACGAAATTTTTTTGACTCGTCATCAAGCGGAATTTGTAAGTATGCCTCTGCTAAATCAATCTTAGAAAAGAAGCGAGACTGTCCTAATTTGTCCATTAGTTCGTCAGGTCTGGGCAGGGGATGTGTCGACAATTGTTTGACTGTTCGCTGTTGATTTGAAGTCCGCACAGAGACGAGGTTTTCCTGACGGCTTGGGTATAATTACTATAGGCGAGGCCCACTGACTCGCAGAAACAGGAGAAATCACCCCACTGTCTTGCCAACGTTTAAGTTCATCGGCAACTGTATCACGCAAGGCGATAGGCACTGGTCTAGCTTTACGAAATTTTGGAACTGCAGATTCTTTTAAAGTTACATGTGCCACGAAGTCTTTTGCACAACCTAGTTCCGGCGAAAACAGGTCACTATATTTGTCACACAATGCATTTATTTTTTCCTGAGGCACTACTGACGAAATTTGAAGCACATCGCTTTGAATTGATAAGCCAAATAAGTCAAAAGCATCTAGTCCAAAAATGTTCTGTGTCGATTTGGCCTGAAGAACTACAAAAGCAACTGTTTTTGTAACACCTTGAAAAGAGGCAGGCAGGCTACACGTTCCTAGCACGGGAATATTTTGACCTGTATAAGCTGTTAACACTTGCTGTGACGGCGGCAATTTTGGCGAACCCAGAAGTTCATAAGTGTCTTTATTCATTAAAGTAACAGCGGAACCAGTGTCGAGCTGAAATTGCACAGTCTTATTTTCTATGAAAAGAGTCACAAACAGTTTTTGCTTGCGGCGCTCGACAGATGCGCGAATGTTGGCAACGTCTGCTACGGTTCGTTTACTGCGCTTGCGCGGGCCGCGTAGTGAAGTAAGCAGCGCAGACTCGGCACGCAGCGGATTAACAACACTATCACTAGATGGCACTACCGCCGGATCGGCGTCCGCGCATTGCGAGGCTACTGCACTAAAATTACTTTGAGTAGCTACACCAAGACTACCATTACTAGCTACACAGTACTGGGCACTTTTACAATAAGAAGTTGCAGAAGGCACTAGGTTCACTACAGGATTGCACTGTACAGAGTCATTTTGCTTGTCCCGAACCCTTTTCCGTTGCACTGTTTTACGCGCTCGTCGGCACTTGCTACGTGGTGCACTATATAATTTTGCCGTAGGCACAGAAATATTGTCTTGCATTTTAGAATCAAGAGAAGCACTGTTCAAGTCCACAGCGTGTATAACATTGACTGTATGCACTGCTCTCGCACTTTGCGAAACACTGTTTCTAACGTTACTGTTCTTTGAGTTTTTAATTTGCATACACACAGACTGCACATGTCCTGATTTGCCACATTGATAACATTTTGCGTTGCGACTAGGGCAATGAGCACGCTTGTGGCGAGACACACACTGGGGGCAAGATTTACGTACATTTTTCTGAAATGAGCGTTGGCGCCCGTTATGCAAATTACTGTGTCTAACACTACGGGGCGACCTTTGGGTCGCACTTTTACACTGGCTACTGTTCACTGTATGTTCAGCACGGCCTGTTGAAAAATAAGAATCACTAGTGCGATACTGAGAACTACGGCTAGGAAAGCGTCCGTTGCGGCGCGCTGAATTTACACTATGGCTTTGCATTTCTATATCTGCTAAGTCAAAAGTATCATGCGCTTCTATAAGCTGCAGTACACTGTCTAATGAGGGGTCAGACTGTTTCAGAATTGCTGCTCTAATTCTGGGGTCCTGAATATTCTGCGTAATCGCATCCCTCAACATCACGTCACTATACGAAAGTCCACAAGAGCAAGTAAATTTACATTGGCGGGTTAAGCCCTTCAATTCCGTAATCCACTCTTGGTGTGACTGCTGCGGTAATTTTTTAAGTCTGAAAAATCGGTACCGTGCAGCGGCTACAAGAACTTTTCTCTCATAATGAGCATTCAGTGCATCTACAATTTGTTCAAAGTCTACATCACGAGGAGATGCGAGAGGGAAAAGTTTTTGCAATAGTACGAAGGTCTGGGGGCCCACAATCGATAAGAAAAGGTTCTTCACTCTCTGACCTGTAATTTGATGAGCCGCGACGAGTTCTTGAAACTGTGCGAAATAGTCGCTCCATTCTTCCTCACGTTCGTTGTACTGGCGGAACGTCGGAAGCGGTGCGGCGGCAGGTGTGGGCTGCTGATGCGACGGCTGTTGTTGAGTTGTCAACTGCGCCACCGCCTGGAGAAGTTGTGTTACTTGCGCCGTCTGTAACTGAATAATTTCCATTAAGTTTGGGTTCGGGGTAGTGGCCATGCTGACCGATTAGGCACTGCGCATACAAGTAAATTATAACAAAACACAAATGCAATATGAAAGAGGACACTCTGCAACAAAAAAGTCCACAAAACACGTAATTGCCCAGCTCTGCATCTTCGTTGAGGACTGTAAGCACTTTGTCACTTTGTCACTTTCTTCATGCAGGATGTCAAGCACTTTGTCAGCTATCGCTGACTTGGTCTTCCAACTGGCCGTTTCCCATTTACATTTAAGATAAAACCCATTTTTGCCACTGTCGCTTCATCTGCTCTAAGGACATTCCCGTACCAGAGTAGGCGGCTTTCCCTATCTTTTTTGCTACAGGTGTAACACTGCATTGCCTACGAACTTCATTGTTTGTGATGTGGTCGTGCAGCGTTAATCATGGTGTCCACCTGAACATCTTTGTTTCCATTACAGCAAGTCCTTGTTCCACTTCTTTTGTCGAAGGCCAGCATTCAGCTCCATACAGTGCCACTGGGCGGATTACCGATCGGTAAAAATTTTTATTTTAGCTTATTGGGAATTTTCCTGTCACACGGTACTTCAGTAGCACAACGGTTCAGGCGGTTGGAGATCTCTGCACTGAAATTTCCGTTGCTTCAATTGTCGAGCCCAAGTACTTAAAGGTTCTTGCTGTAGGAAGGTGAACACCGTTGATTTTAATGCTAACAGGGGCTTCTAAACCTGCAGAGAGCTAATACGGTTTCATACATTGAGCTGCAGTCCTACTTTTGCAAAGTGGCCATTCCAGGCTTGGAGTTGAAGGTCAGTCTTATACTCCACGGCCAGCATATAGTATCGACCAGGACGCGGTTTTCTGCAGATCTCTTGTGACGGTATCCATGACAGGGCAGATCCCTGGTGTACTCCCATGGAAATCGGGAAGACGTCCGATAGTCCGGCAGCTGACTGTATCTGGCTCTTCAGGTCATGGTAGAGCAGTCTGTCAACCACCACCTAGAGAGAAGGCCACGGCGCTCTCGTGTGACGTCAGGCAGAGTAGGTTGCGCGCGCATAGCTGACTGGCTCGCTGCTTCGGAATAGTGGGCCGTGCCCCAGCGGCTACCTACTCTGCCTGACGTCACACGAGAGCGCCGCGGCCTTCTCTCTAGTCTGTCCACCGAGAGCTAGGACGAAACATAAACAGTGTCACGTGAGCGACTGCACTCGTTTCCAGCGAAAGCATTCGGTGTTCACGTGATACGTAGGGGCGTCGAAAATCCTTGGCGCACGCTTTGCAGCTGGCGGCGTTGGCTGGCTGCTGAGTTGACGCCACAGCGGACCGTGAGAGACCTGGGCAACAATGTAACGAAATAAAGCGTAAAAAAACACAGACGGCATTCAGGATTCAAAAACAGTTATAATAATGTTAAAAGTACGAAGAAAGTGAGTTCTTTCTGTTGTAGTAGATTTATGTTCGCTAACAAAACGCTCCGTTCAAACAAAATCAATTTTTAATAACAACATCAGTAATAAGTTTATGTACAACGAAACAAGGTTTACTCTGTCGAACTTGGACTGTTTTCATTGAGGTTTATAAAAAACCGCTCCTCTCTGTCCTCTATAATACAGTCTAATTTCCTCATTTGAAGTTCAACTTTTTCTATGACATGGAGGACACGCTTGTTCCAATCTTCTGCAGTAACTGTTCTTACTGCTTCTTCTACCAGTTCTTTAACTTTCGACATTTTGTACGTTTTGTTTTTCACTGCAACATAGCCTTTGATTCTGTCACACACTAACTCGATGGCGTTTAATTGACAGTGGTATGGGGGGAATTCTGAGAACAGTTTGCCCTCCATTCTTCGCTATTTCTTCTATCGCGTATTCGTTGTGCGCTGTTCTGTGATTTTCAACTATATCTAAAAGTTCTTTCTTCAACATACTGTCTTCAAAATCGATATTTTTAGATTTTAGCCACTGTTATATTTCGTCCTTATTGGAATTAGCATTGGGAACTTTTTCTTTTCTACGAGAATGGTACGGCGCATTATCAAGAACAATAACTGCGTTTTCCTGAAGCCGAGGAAGAACATCTTGGAAGAAAAAAAATCGAATGTTTGTAAATCTATAGGACCAAACTGCGTGGTCATCAGTCCGTAGTTTACAAACTACTTAAACCTAGGTAAACTTAACCTAAGGACAACACACACACCCATGCCCCAGGGAGGGCTCGAACCTCCACGGCGAGCAACCGCGCGCTCAGCAGCGAGACGCTTTAGACCGCTCGGCTACTCCACCGCGGCATCTTGAAACCACTTCTCGAAGATTTCGGCGCACATCTCCTCATGATAATCTCCAATTTTCTTGGATTCGAAAGTCTACAAACATCCTCCAACAAACCCTGCTTTGCTGCCAATGTGTGCGATAATCAGACGTTTCCCTTTACCTGATGGGCCCTTCCTTGCTTCCGGTGGATAATCCGGACAGAAACGCTTGTTTTGAGGACTTTATGGTGTCATCTACCCAGACGTATGTCCTGCGTTCACCTAAGTCTCGTCCAAATAGTAAATGGGTCTTCCTTCATCTCTCAACCGTTTAATGGTTCGAAGATAACGCCGTCTCCATAAAATGATGTAATCCCTGTCATGCTACCACGTCCACGACGGACATATTTGAAATTCATTTCTTTCAGTAATTTATAAAATGTAGTTCTTCGAAAATTGCCCAGCTCTGCATATTCGTTCACGACTGAAAGCACTTTCTCAGTTGTTGGCAATTCGTTACGAAAAAAAAAATAAAAAATAAAAAAAAAAGTTCGTGTACTTTCCTTCATATCGGATTTCTATCGAAGTCATCAACTCTTTCAGAAAGTTTCTGTCGTAATTCTTAGGAGACTGCAAAGAGTGTATGGACTTGTACTCACTTATCACTTGATACACTGAAGAATGTCCAACGCCTGTAGCCACAGCTGTTTCCGAAACAATGTCACTCATTGACTGCTCTGGATGTAACAGTTCCATTTTATATACGTTAAGAACCAAGTGTTTCTCTGAAGAACTTAATGATTTCTTCTTTGGTGGACTCAGAACTGACACGTCGGCCGCGTCCGCTGTATCCGAGGTCAGCCATATGTGACGCTTATGAAATAAATATATTTTGGGTCCCAGCCTCGTCGCCGCTTTTGTGTCTCGTTTCCGCCGGTTGTAGGTGTCGGTGGCCGAGTAGAAAGAGACCGACACAGGAATAAAGGATGCACGCTTGTGCGGTATGGAGGTGACGAGCCAGTGGGACAGCAGAAACTAGAAACACTAGAGTAAATTAGAACGAGATATTTATTTCTTAGAGACTTAGTAATACTTAACTTTTACATAGTTCTTGACTGCAGAATGCTGATACATAGATTAGATAGAGGCCTGCCTACTGATGATTACTAGTGCCTATCCGATAGCCAAGTCTTAACTGGTGCCTATCTGATTCCCAAGTGTTAACTGGTTCCTATCTCAGTCCCAAGTGGCCGATGCAGCTATCGTGGGCACGAGTGGAGTTGCAGTAGAGGGCGCTCGTGGCTGACGTCGTAAGAACGCCGCGCCGTGCGTGCATGGTGGCGCGCACTTTAGACTTGTGCGACACCACAACATGCTCAGCGTGAGTACAAACACATATACTTACTTTAACAATCAAAAACTAGTCTTTCATGTGACTTTAAAGATAAACTCAAGAGATCCCGTGTACAACACGCACTAACGAGCTCTCACCTGCTTTTGAGACGGTTACGCTGACTGCGCGCCCCTGCCTTGTACACCCCTCGACGGCAGCGCTGTGGTCACGCGCCTTCCTGTGTTTACAGTACGTCTCTCGTTTCGGTGAATGGAGTATAGGTGGTGGTGGTCTGACCCATCGAACCAGTTCTTCAGGTACTCCATGCTCTCGCAGTGCAAGCCAGATTAACTCGTGTGGCACTCGGTCAAAGGCCTTTCCGAGGTCAAGGAAGGCAAGGTGTTGGTGTTCTGACTTCTCACAATGCTTTTCGAAACTCAGGCGAACAGCAAAGATAGCATCTGTCGTCACACAGCCGTTAACGAATCCACACCTTCAGAGACTGATAATTTGTCTGATCCTTTTATCGATGACGCGTTCAAATAATTTCATGGTGTGCGACAGAAGGCGTATTAGGCGGTAGTTTTTACATTCAGCTGGGCTTCCAAACTGGAACTATTGTGCTGCATGTCTAGTCAGCTGGAATACGTCCCTCCTCACTAATTTTGTTGAAATACTCCGTCAACCATCCAGCTGAATCCCAGTGTTTTGATTTCCACAGCTCTGCCGGTAGATCATAGGGCCCCGTTGCCTTTCGATTTTTCATTTTACGCAATGCTTCGGCAGCCTCAAGCTTGGAAATTGCTTCAATGGGCCCCGGTACTGGGGTTAACACTAGAATCCGAGTACGTGGGACCCCCTCATTGCACACTTACCCAAAATATTTCCTCCGCCGCTCTGCTACTTTCCGTTGGTGGTAAGTCTGCCTTCTTCATCATTGATTCCACATAATTTCCAATGTCCGCAGTTTTGTTATGGTGCTGCTTTGCCAGTCGATAGATTTCTCGCTCTCCAGTCGGTGTTTCCAATTTTTCGTATATTTTGCTGAAATGGGCTGATTTTGCTGCCACGATTGCCTTCTTTGCTGTGTTCCTCGCATCGTGGTTATTGTTCAAATGTTCTCAAATCTATCGGACTCATAGGTTATTAGTCCAGTTTTCATCTGTCTTAGATGGGAGGAACTTTTGGAACAGTTTCTTTCTAAAATGTACAGCTTTACGTTTGTTTACGCCCCTGTCCACATGCCACAATTTTGAGTTAGAAGTGTAATTTAGTTTTCTCATCATTTAAACGTTCAGTGTACAGTCTTCTGTTTCATGCAGAACAAGATTTCGAGAAATACTGTTGAAGACAAAGCTTGGAACCCTGGTCTTGTAGTACTGAAATTGCAGAGAAGACGTGAAAGTGTTGCCGCCGCCGAGCATGTATCGATAAGTGAACACCGGAGCGCGGTGAGTATTTCGATATGCAGTAAACCAGCATCTGTGACGCGCACGCGCATTGCCACCGCGATCACAGAATAGGGAGCATACAGAAGGGAAAGCTGGGGGCGGCGTCTTTGATCTGTGTGTTACCAAGCGTTGCGCTCGGCGCCATATTGAAAAGCAGTAAACGCGAAACTATAGCCACTTAGTACTTTGGCTGGAAATGGACTTTTTAAGAACTGCAGCTAATCTCACCGACTTTTACGAAAGGAAGCGGCTTTCATCTATTTTGCGCCATCTTCTTGCACCTAATTGTAATCCAACGAAAAAAATAGGCCTAAATTTTAATACAACTACTAAAATGTACAGTGGAATCAATGATCTTTTTATTTGGTGCTTATCTCTAGAAAAATTCCAAATAACGTGGAGTTATGTGTGGGAAATTAGTTATAAACAAGAAAGTGACTTTACAACTGCCAGGTTTTCTTTGACACGAATAAATTCGCACAAAACATTGAGTCAGACTTAGCAGTACAATGTGATTACACAGAACTAATGACGTCTGGGCATATATAAAAGTTGTATTTGCTTTAGAAGTATCATTAATTTAGTGATCGGAGAAGGGCATATAGAGGAATCTGTCAACCACAGAACAGGAACAGCATAAAATAATTATTCCCCTTAATCTATTTGTTTGAGTATCAGAAGAGCATTCGTTGCCAACATTAGCACACTACGCCTCCAATGCCGCAAGTAAAATTTTACCTGGCTACTTACGCGCTATTCTTTGTCATTCATTTTAAATTATTCCCTGCAACGTTAAACTTATAAAATGTAAATGTACTTCAACATTTCGATGCAGTTGAACTGCAGCAACAGCAAGAGCGAGACTTACCGTCAAGAAAAGAAGCAAGGCTACTTTTAATAATTACGTGCCGGCCGCGGTGGCCGAGGAGACTGAGGCGCTCCAGTCACGGTCTGCACGGCCACTACGGTCGGGGGTTCGAATCCCCCCTTGGGCATGGATATTTGTGCCGGGTAGTTGATAAGTAGTTTGTAAGTTTAGGGACTGATGACCCCGTAGTTAAGTCCCATAAGCTTAACAAACATTTGAACATTTGAATAATTACACACACATTGCCCTCATTCGAAACTGATAACATTTAACTTGCACTACACATGTAGTGACGTTCACTTACTGCTCAGCATCTTTTGGGAAGGTGAAGAAAGTTATATTATTTGTATTCGAATTATTGCGGCAATTAGGTGCTGAACACCATCGGCCGCCTTTTCTTTTATTGCTGCTCATAATAAAAACGGATCAGCTCCAACTACTGACACACAGTTCTTTCTTTTCACTGCACCAAATACTTGTTTACTTTTATGCGAGTCAGGCAGTTAAAA
The DNA here is from genome assembly GCA_026315105.1 of Locusta migratoria. Lineage (NCBI taxonomy): Eukaryota > Metazoa > Arthropoda > Insecta > Orthoptera > Acrididae > Locusta > Locusta migratoria. The sequence goes on from CM048748.1 coordinate 409,683,634, forward strand.
TACAGAATTAACAAACAAAGACGGCGCATTACCACGCCACAGAGTAGGGAGTGATCACACGTTTACTGCTTTTCAAGATGGCCGATTCCGCGCATGCGCACTAAATTTTGGACGACAGACTGCAGCGGGAGTTTCCTTTCTGTATACTCCTTATTCTGTGCCGCGATCAGGCTTATAAGGCCGCGTCCGGCACCTCGTCGACAGTCTTCGATTCACTCTGAAGATCGCCGGACGGTACGCGGCTGAAATATTAGCGGAAGAAGTGGATTTTGCGCGGCTGCATTTCCTGAAATCTAATGGACTACTGTTGAAGACGTTTAGAGGGCGGAATTTGAAACGGACTACAGAACGATTGTACTGCCAGCAAATTACACTTCTCGTAAAGACCATAAAGATAAGATAGCGGTATTGGGACTCGAACAGACGTATATACGCATTCGTTCTGGTGGTGGTGGTATTAGGTAGCCCAGTCATGCACCTTAGGGAAGATTGCGAAGTATGTGTGTAGATGTAGATAAGGCCGCAATTGTGTGGTAGTGATACATTGATGATAGCCTGTTCAGACAGGCTGAGAATAGAAGCTTTAGGAATTTATGCTGCAGACGAATGCTGAAGATTAGGTGGTTAGATGGCGTAATTAATGAAGAGGCACCGAAAATAATTGGCCACAAAAGGAATTTCTGGCATACCTTGACTAATACAACCACTGACAATAAAGTTCGGTGAATAATCCTGTGACATTAATTTAGATGAATTATGAACTACAGTTACCTTACTGTCCTTCCAAGTAGTCAACTCCCATATGTATGTACCGCTAAGCTCTGCGATACATGCAGTGCTTTAGTTGGAAAAAAAATTTAGGCGGTACCCTGCTTGGCGGAAAAAAAATTTTGGCGGTACTATGCTCATTCCACATGAAATGAGTCAAATGGACATTTTTAGAAAATCAAGAAAGTGACAAAATATAGCTACAATTTACTGATTTGAAACTCATTTTTATTGTATTCAATGGTTTACTGTAGATGAGGATACCACCCACCGGCTTTGGACAACGACATCTTATCGCGACTAATCAGGAATAGCGTTCCAGAAGACAATAAGGCTGCGTGTTGCTGCCGGGAATTAAAAGCAGATTTATGTCACACGCAAACAATTTCAAAATTCGGACAATGAAACTGCGTGTAACTTTTAAAGACGAAAGAAGCGTTTATCGGCGTAAGAAGGAAAACTAGCAGCGTTGCCAACAGTTGAATATGTACACATCCAGCCGGTTGAAGAAGCATTGGTCAAAGATATTAAAATTCGCTTCTATTTCAGTTCCTGCTAGTGCTACGACACACTAAGCTATAACTTAAACCGACTACAGTGCGAAAAAGACGGTTAAGTAAACATAATATTCACGGTACATATTTTATCTTGACAGTGAGCCGTTCTCAAAACGTGTCGTGCTAAGCATGAAAACATACGTAACTCGTGCAGTGTTTCATGATTCAATCAATGGAAATTAAGTCAAAATGGCGCGATGTGTTGTCCCATTAATTTTTAAAAGAACTGCCGGAATTTCGCACTTGCTTTCTTCAACGAATAAGCAACGATAATGCATACAAAAGACTTTGTATAGTGGCTTATCTCTTTCAAGCAAGGTTCTTAAACGCTTTGGAGTCGGTAAGCAGCATTTCCTCTGTCTCGGTTCAGACATCAGACTCGTCGGAACTCTCCATTGGCTAATTCGAACATTTGACCGCCAGTGAAATTCTACTATAATTGTGGGAAATTGCAATTTAAACTCGAACGAACCTAAAATTTTCCAATTTTTCTATCCGAAACCCCTTCGCCAATTTACAGTTGGTCTATATTTTACATATTTAAGAATATTAACCGAGTTTGAATTTTAGGCGGTACTCCGTACCTCTATGTAACGGCTCAACTAAAGCACTGGATACATGTCCTGGAAACTTCGTACGAAGTCTTCCTTTGGGATGGCGTTCAAATGCCTCATCACGTTTTGTTGGATGGCAGGAATATCGTTAAATCTCTCTTCTTTCAAAGCGAGTGTGAGTCGAGATAATCGGTAGAAGTATGGAGGGTGGACATCCGGCGGTATGGTGGAAGTTCAGTTGCACCACCACCTTCGTCAGTGTGTGGGCGAGTGTTGACGTGCAACTTGTCCCTCCTGGATGAGTTTGCAATGTCTTCAGCAATGAGCCATCTTCTTATGCAGGAGACTGTTCACTGGATTTTTAAATGATGAGTACACTTCTAACGGTCAAAAGTGCAACACATGGATACTAGCGTGAAATAAACGTAAAACAGTCATGAAGATATTGCAAACTTTCAGATGCAAATGATTATGATTTCGACGCATCCACACACACAATAGTATGAATATTAAAGTACTGGGTAATTACCTTATCTGCAAGCCTCCAAGGTTGTAAACATCGTAATTGCCCATGGTCATTAAGCGAGGTCAGCGGATGTCACACTCTTTCAAAACATCACTTAACCTCGAGAATCTCAAGGTTGAGGATTCGAGCCCCGGCAAGTAGTGTCCTTAATTTTCATGCAATTTCGTAACAATACACGGTGTATCACAAGTAAGCCAGTGCACTGAATATCTGGAGTGCCAAGGCTCAAGGTTTGAGTTCTCAATGCCGTAATATTCAACGGAATTTCACAACAATGCTCAGGAAATGCGCATACGTTTTTATGACTTAAAGTTCTGGGTTCACGTCCCGGCATGTGGAGCAATTTAATTTTCACGTAGTTTTGAAAAGCATGTAGCATCTTGCAACTGCACCTAAAGCAATGCAAAGATGCTCTGTCTGTATGTCTGTCTTTGGCCCTTTTCCCGCACATGCAGAGTCGGCACTGTGTTACACGCTAATTTGGCAAGTGTTAATATTTACAGGGTGGCGGATGCCCTTCCTGCCGCCACCCCATGCCCCCCAGGAGGAAATGTGTACCCCAAATGTCTGCGTATAGTGTTAAATGCGTGTGAAAGTCTAAAGTGTTACGAAAGGTTTGCGATCGCGTAACTGAGGCGGGACTTGGGGACCAGCCCGGTATTCACCTAGTGGGATATGGAAAACCGCCTAAAAAACACATCTAGACTGGCTGGCACTCCGACCTCTTTCGTTAATCTGCCGTGCGGATTTGAACCGGGGCCGGTACGCCTCCCCATATCGGAAAGCGGTGCGTTAGACCTGATAAGTATATTGTGTAACCACTAGTTGTCGTTTCTGTGCATTTATTTAGTGTACAATGTAAGCTTATTTACACGATGCGTATAAAAGAGTCTTACGTCATATGAAGGGCCCAGAAGAAAGTCGTATAAGTGACATTTATGTACTGGGTGATCAAAAAGTCAGTATAAATTTGAAAACTTAATAAATCACGGAATAATGTAGATAGAGAGGTAAAAATTGACACACATGCTTGGAATAACATAGGGTTTTATTAGAAGAAAAAATTGTCCGACAGATGGCACTTCATCTGATCAGAAAAGCAATGCTCAATATGTTCACCATCATTCCTCAAAAATACCTGTAGTCGAGGAGTAATGTTGTGAACAGCACTGTAAAGCATGTCCGGAGTAATGGTGAGGCATTGGCGTCGGATGTTGTCATTCAGCATCCCTAGAGATGTCGGTCGATCACGACACACTTGCGACTTCAGGTAACCGCAAAGCCAATAATCGCACGGACTGAGGTCTGGGGAGCTGGGAGGCCAAACATGACGAAAGTGGCGGCTGGGCACACTATCATCACCAGAAGACGTGCGCAAGAGAACTTTCTTGCGTCTAGCAATACTTTGTTGTTTTTTATTCCGTGATTTATTAAGTTTTCAAATTTATACTGACTTTTTGATCACCCGGTATATACCGGAAAAATGCACATTATGTTTACCGTGAGATTAAAAAATCCCAAAACTATGAAAATGAATTTCAGTAATTTTATTTGTTTCCAACACAAATACAGATTGTATGAAACACCTCACAAGTATACTATTATTGAGTAAACCTGTAATAATTCCCTATTAACACAAACATTAGTGCTCGTGAATTGTAGCCTACTGGGAATAAAAATGGTACAAGTGCACTAAATTCATTGTTGAACCTCCTGTGCCGAGAGATGAAGTCGTTACTGACTGCGCTGTGTGAAGCTACAGAAGATATTACTGCAGGAGTCACAGTAAGAGTTCAGCGGTTTCCCCGACCTAGATCCACGACCACGTCTTCTACCTCTACCTCTACCTCTGCAAGCGGCAGTACCTTTTTTTAAATTTTTCATCATGTGTAAGGGATGTACAAAAATTCGTGGTATACGGGAGGAATGAGAGGTGACAGTTACTGAAGATTTTTCCACTTTGCTTGCTTTATTTTAAGGGTTCTTGATAAAGTCCATCCAATTTGATGGTAGGTGGCCTTCCATTTAGAATTTCCTGAAAGTCCATATCAAGAAATTCATAAACGTGATTGAATGTTGGCTTCACTAACAAAAGTAGTGGTCTCCGTTTCTCAAAGTGCATCCAGCGAAAATACGACCACTTGTGTGGGTGTCCTGATGCATCCTTGCATGTAGGTGGCTCTATATCAAAAATGACGTTCATTGCTTCAGTAGAAATAAAATCAGTCTGCTCCTTTTTGACCACGGTGAAGCCTTTCCTAGCATTAGAAATTGCGTCTGTCTGCCCATTCAGCAGGTACAAAACATATTAAATTTTCTGTTTGCGTTTCTCAGTTGCCTCGAAGTCCCTGTCACATTCCATATAAGTATGATCTGACCACAAAAAGTTGTGATCAATAGTCTTCAGAATTCCTTCCTTAAGAACATACATCCAAACTTTCGCTATATTCTTGTTCCTGTTCTGCTCCCCACAGTAGTACTGTACGTTATGAGATGTTGAGCATTTGGATGTTATTTCAGAAACGTATTCAAACAGGAAACGACTTCTTGATAGCCACGGGAGGTGACTGATTCCTTCCATAAAAACATAGTTGCTTTCCTCCTTCTTTGTTCTCCATCTAATAGACCACAAACGAACGATTGAATGACTTGTATCATTTGTTTTATAATCGTTCTCTGGATTTCTCACGGAGTTCATATACTGTGACACCAGATGTTGGCACCAATCAAAGATGCAAATGTACAAATTTTTTCCTAGTTCTTTGCGTGGCGTAGGACACTTTTACCTCATAAAATTATTTATTTTATTTATTTTGTCACTTGTGCTTCTTTTTTCTCAGCCCTTCATATAAGAAAATGGTATGGTTCTTATTAATGAGATGGACATGTTTCCTTTCAGCATTTACCAAGATAAGGAATCGTTATGGTAAATATATGTTCATACATTTTAATTTGAAGTTAGATTTAATAAATCTTACTGGTAATGGTTTATTTCACATTACAGACAATATAAAAAAGTATTTTACACTGGATGGAAGAACATTTATCAGTCATCGGTGTTTTCATCGAGAGAGGCTGTGATTATTGGCCACGAACTAAGTTCCAATACACCATTATGTCTTCAGCTATGTACATCAAAATCTTTTTACGTCATTAATTTTCTCGTCGTTTATCGGCAGTACTGCTGTACATGCTGTTTTGATAGGGGGTTCTTCTAGGGGTTATGTTGCATTTCTTAGTCTGAAAGTGTTGTTTGTTAACAGCGAAATGCACTACTTACTGCACTGAACACAATGCGGAACAGTAAAGGAAAATGACATTTCTCGATATTTTGATATGCTGAATGCTGTTTCCTGCTTTTGGGGACATTTGTGTCATAAGAATCGTTTCTCAAGTAGGCAACTTTTTGAGTAATTTAGGACATCAAGAACTAAAAATCAATGAAAGCGTCCAATTTCATTTCTACGAGAGAAAATATATCTGTAGGTAATGTTATCGATATTGGATCTTCTAAATTACGCGGCCGTTAATAATTGTTGGTGAATAACGCATTCACCCACCTAAGCCTTCATATATATTTTATTTCAAAGCCATTAGTGGTTTCAGGCTACCTTTCCCATCTTCAGATGACTACATTTTCTTTACATATTTTCTTTTTCTCAGTAGCATGTCGTCTGCTTCTTTACAGAATAAGAATATTCAGAAGTTTAGTGCCACACATAATTTGGTTTAAAGATAAAGAGACGTACTTAGATGCTTGTATTTACTTCAATAAAAAATGAAACCGTTGAGTTCTTTTACTTAAGTTCTGCTGGATGGAGAATGTTTTCATTAGTGTTTATTTGGCATTTCTTCATGCTATGAACGCTACTGCCTTACAGTAAGCACAAGAATGTTCAAATGTTTGTATAGATTATGGGACTTAACTACGGGGTCATCAGTCCCTAAACTTACAAACTACTTATGAACTAGCTAATCCTAAGGACGGCACAAGTATCCATGCCCGAGGGGGGATTCGAACCACCGACCGTAGTGGCCGTGCAGACCATGACTGGAGCGCCCCAGTCCCCTCGGCTACCGCGGCCGGCAGTAAGCACATATCCTTTAAATAAATCATCGTGGCACACTTCAGAATATTCAGTATATAAGCTATAGCAGTAATCATACACTACACACAATATATTTTTCTCAACACACCAAAGATTATCATTTCTAGAGATATACAGACATTCCTTCTTTTATCAAAGGTAGGGTAAGGTGGTACAAATTCGATATAGGTACAATTCTGATCAACGTAAGGTTTCGCGCCTTTTGTCAATCTCGTAGGGTTGGTAGCACTTTCCTCTTGTGTGCCGTTTTAGAGTAGCAGCTTTCTACAGCTCCTCCTGTCTTCTCCAAGAATACACCACTTTGTGCTGCGGAGATATAATTTTTTTCCTTCTAAGAGGCAAGTGAAGTTGAAAGGAGTACGCAATATAATTTTCACATAATTTTTGCCTGTCATACAGCCTTCAGCAATGTTTTGTTACAAAAATCTAAGTTACAATTCTATAGAAAACAAATTTATATAATATTTTGTACCATTTCACTAATCGATATAACATACTGTTAATTTCATATCTTTGCTGTAAACCGAAGATCTTGTTTTATCTTTCGAGAGTGTCCTCCACTCGCAGTTGTTGCGTTTGAGAGGAGTCGAGGTGTGACCTTCGTATAGAAGAGTCGAGGTGTGACCTTCGTGCAGGATAGTTGATGTCTGATTATGGTAGAGTTGTAGTCGTGAAACTGTCGGGTTATTCTGTCTGTGTGTTAGACTCGAAGAGTAAAAATTCAGTTTTGAAGAGTCGCAGCCAAGTTTGCAGATTGAAATTTTTGTATGGAAATTAATCTGTCTCAATTAAGGTAAACTTGTACTTTTCTATTGTTATGTATGGTAGCCTATATGTAGCCTATATTGTAGTTGGTGTTTGTCTTTTTGCTAATGAATACTGTTTAATTCAGCTCGCATTTATCATTTATCCCTGAGTCATTTTACCAGTTCCTCGTTCCTTTCACCAATTTGAATTGCTATCCGTCCTGATCATTGTTTCTTATGATAGTGTTGCATAATTATTGTGTTTGTAAATTTGTATGCTAATTAGAACAGTTCAGAATAGGCATTTTGTGATGATCAGTTGGTCTATTAATGAGAGCAGGAAGTAGTTTGTTCATCATTGCAGTAAAGATCATAGTTAGAGATTCTCTCAGTCTCAATGAAAGTTCAGATTATTAAGTTAGTTAATGTTAGTAACAGTTAAAGTGATTTGTCTGATCAGAAGAGAAGTAGATGAGAAATATTTGCAGTGTGTGATTCTTGAAATCTTTACCAGATTTGTAGAACATTTTTTTATTACATTGAATCTGTACGGTAATTGTTGTACAGATAGGCACATTATCAAGTGCAGTCATCTTGATATTCAATTAATATCAAATATCCTTGTTTGGCATCCTGTTAATTCAAGTAGCAAAATTATCACTGTAGTAGTACTTTCTGTTGGCTCTCGCAGTCGAATTGTACATGTATAGTGTGGCTGCTGGTATATGGTGCACGCTAACATCTGAACATTTCATTTGCTCACATTGTTTCTCACACACGAGATTAATGTGTAGACCAATTACGAGTTTAATTAATGTTGACTTATTAACAACTGTACAATTTAAAGTGTTATCCGTTGCGCATCAAACTAAACCACACTTACGTAAGATCATTGCATCCCATGTCAGTTGCAATTTATTCTAACAGGGCAAAGGAAAGTACTAAGTCTCATTGCTTAGTCAAATTATTTTGTTACCAAAACCACAACAGAACATTTATTTGGGAATTTTAGCGGGGACGATCTCTTAACAAAAACAGTGACACGCTCGCCCCACAAACATATACTACTTTTCATTTCAAACAAACACAAACCACTTTTAAAGTTACTTAGTCTAACGGGCTCTCATAAATCAGTAGCTAAGGGTGACTGGATTCGCTGCCAAAAATGCAATGTTTGGTACCACGAAGTATAAGTTGGTGCCCGAGAGAAAAACTGCTTTTTATGTGGAAGATGCCAGTTAATAAAAATGTACCAGTACGTGATCACAATTGTACCTAGTGTGGTACATTTTTGATAGATTTTTCTCAGTTCTGTAGCTCTTTGTGTTTATACCGACATCTGTAACTGTCTAATATTTTTGATACTTATTCGTTAAACAGACAAGAACAAGTGCCATAGTTATAATTATTTCTTTTCTCAATATATTTCCAGTTACAATAACATTTGTCCGAAATGATCGCAGTTGTATCACTTTAGCGTATACACTAAGTACAGTGGTATGTGGAATGTGTTGCACTAAAATTCAAATAACAAAAATACTTTGCTTTTTGGAAGTTACATAATTCTTACAGTTCTTTTTAATTGTTCAAGTATATCAACATTATATTAATATTTACATGTTTTCTCCCATAAACAGTAACGTTATGTACAGATTTTGCTAGTTACATAGTGACATATTTGAGATAATACTAAATTACAAGTTTGCTATTATATTACTCTGTCTTGATTTTCATGTCTATTTTATGACTGCTATTAGGCTTCTCACTTTGGTATTAATTTAATCTATGTGTGTTAATTTGTGAAAAACTCGAGGAAATCTTGTAGAAAATATTTATTGATAAGCTCTAATTGTTCATTTCGGTTGTGATGAAGTGAATTGTGGTTTTGAATATATATTTCCAATTCTTCTAAAAGGTCTATGTTTCACCTACTTAATACCTGTAAGTCATCATTAATTTAGAGACAGAGTCCATTGTGATTCATATGAGTTATTATTGTCATTATATCTTTAAAAGAAATTCTATGAATATTCTTGTGCAGTAAAGAAGCAACACGACATGCTACTCACGAAAAGAAATGTGTAGAGAAAATTCAGTCATATGAAGATAGGCAGAGAAGCCCAAAACCGGTAATGGCTTTAAAATTAAACATTTTTAAAAACGTGTGTGCCTAATTGCGTTATCAGTAACCAATTTATTTGGGTTTTTGATTAGTTCCTGATAAGAGTAATAACATCATCAGCTTGCCCCTAATTATCTCAAAATCCCTGTGAGTAGGCATAACTTTATCATCTGTAACGGAAAAAATTAAGACAGATATCATCAGATCTTTGTGTTTCAACCAGCTTGATTATCATTATCACCATTCTTTCGTTTCGTTCTGCCCTGAAGAGTATCACCAAACAGAGACAAAGGTTTTATATCTTTATCGATTTATTTATTAATATAGGAACTCAACATTGTGTACACTTCATTAGAGCCTTTGCTTCCTTCACCTTCACAGTAAACGAAAACTGCCGATTCTCGTGTAGCAAGGTTGCGAGCACTTAATGATGACTGGCTCTAGCTCTGTGCAAAACAAAACAACAAATAGTAGTTCAGAAACTAGCCACAAGGAGCCATAACATAAATACTGCCTACTGCAGAAAGGGGTCTTGTCCCGGAATAGTTGCTTATCTGCTGTAAACAACACATTGAAGACGATGTCAACACTGTCCTATCGTGCGAAAACGTGTCATTCCCGTAGTAAACGATGTGTTCTATCTCTGCTAAACTTCTCCGTGAAGAAAACAAAAATCTCAAAAATTGTACTATTTGCTATTCTGCAGTTAGTGATTAATCTGTAATTTCGCAACAACGTCAAAAATCCTGATGCAAGAAGCATCTACGCTCTGTAGCCCTCAGTGCAAATACCTACATACCATATCATTCGCCACGAGTGCAAACGAAATTAATGTATGTTACTCTGTTCGATAGTAAAATCTTTCTCGCAACTCTGAAGTTACTCAGATGATTTCGTCTGTACTGTCAACGCTTGACAGTGGCGTCAGTATTAATAAATAATCAACAATCTCGGTTGGAGCGTTTAAATATTTACAATGCGGAGGTATTATATTATTCATTTACATATGCTGACTGTCGATACTGGCTGGCAGTGCTGCTCTCGTGTCCAGCAGCTAACGAAGGTTTAATGTTGCTGCTTGAGCTTCATACATGCATTGACTTTAACCTCTCCACCCTATTCGCATTCCTTCGGATTGTCACCTATGATAAAAATATGCGAGCTGCTCTGTATTCAACACAGCTGGATTAGTGGTTTTCGTTTTCTGGCAGAAATTTTACCCATATTAGCATTAGGACACGGCGTTAAGCAGGAATGTACGCTACCGGAAAAACAATACTACACCTGGGAAGTTGTTGTTCCTGTCTTCAGACTGGAGATAGGTTTTATGCAGCTCACCAAACTACTCTATCCTCAGCAAGCCTCATCACATCCTCATAAGAACGGCAACCCGTATCCATTTGAATCTGCTTACTATATGCGTCTCTTGGGCTCCCTCACCGATTTTTCCACACACACTTCCCTCCAATGATAAATTTACGATTCCTTCTTTCAGTCAAGGTATGCCAAAAATTCTTTTTGCCCCCAATACTGTTCAGTAGCTCATCATTAGTCATGCGATCTACCCACCCAATCTTCAGCATTCGTCTGTAGCACCACATTTCAAAAGCCTCTATCCTCTTCTGGTCTAAACTATTTATCACCCAAGTTTCACTCCCATACAAAGCAACACTACACAAATGCCTTCAGGAAAGACTTCCTGAAACTTAAATTAATATTCGATGTTAGCAAATTTGTCTTTCTCAAAAACGCTTTTTTCCCCCTGCCATTCTGCATTTTATATCCTCTGTCCTGCGACTGTCGTATGTTATTTTACTGCCCAAGTAACAAAACTCGCATCGCCTGATTTTCTAAGACTGCGTTCCATAACCCTTGATTTGCTCTTGTTAATGTTCATATTATACTCTTCTTTCAACACACCGTCCATTCCGTTCAACTGCCCTTCCAAGTCTTTTGCTGTCTCGGACAAAATTACAATGTCCCTCTAAAACGCAATGCTTTTATTTCTCCACCCTGAACTCTAATTACGTCTCCAAATTTCCCTTTGCTGTCCTTCACAGCTTGTTCAGTGTACAAATCGAATAACATTGGAGAAAGGCTACAGCTGTATCTTACTCCCTTCGCAATCACTGCGTCTTTTTCATGTCCTTCACTCTAACAACACCTGTTTGGTTAATGTACAAGTTGTAAATAACGTTCCGTACTCTATATTTTACCCCTGATGAATTCAGAATTGGAAAGAGTGCATTCCAATCAACATTGTGAAAAGCTTTCTCAAAATCTACAAAAGCTAGAAATGTAGGTTTGTCTTTCCTTAAACTTTCTTCTAAGATAAATCTTAAGGTGAGTATTGCCTCCAGTGTTCCTACATTTATCCTGAATCCAAACAAATATTTAAAAAATGCTCAAAACTTTATTAAGCTTATGGGAGTTATCTGCGGCAAGTTAAATTTACTGTTTGCAGTAGGGGGCCTCTGTACTTTTAATGAGCTTATTTTCAGCATTTGCATTTAGAATTACAGTACACAGCGTTAGCTACAAATGAAAATAACATTTTGAGATATGTTTGCAAACTACAATGTATTTAAGTATAATTATGTCGTAGAAAGAAAATAATTTGTGTCACACTTGCGTGATTCGCCATGCTCAATATTTCATACTTGCTTTACAATGAAATCCTTTGAGGACTCTTTTCTTCCTACTCTATAGAGCTTCCTTCATATCACTGTAAGTTTCAGACGATTCATTTATACTCCTTATTATACCAACTCCTGTTTTCTGCATTCATTTATTTCATATCTATCAACTTCCTCACTGAAGTTAATACAATGCAAGATGATGTATTGTCTGCTCGTTATCATTTGAATCAGGAGTTCCCACAATAATAATTGAGTAACAGGCCTACTCTACACTTCCTCTCTGTTCCAAGATGCTACTCCTCATAAACTCGTTCTGTGTAACACTAGGCATTCATGCACTTCTCAAGCTTTCCATATTCTTGTCCGTCTCTGTACTTGCTAATGTGTTTCGCAAGAACAGGATCGTAGTGATTCAAGAGCTCTAATATTCCAAGGAAACTTCCGTTAATTGGGTCTGAAATTTTCAGAGATGAACGTCTGAAGGCTAGGCCTCTTCCACTTACAAATAATGTCACATCAAGTAACCGTCTTAGTATCTGTTTCCAAACATAGACTTCGTTTTCAATTCGCTTTTTGATTCTTTGCCATATAGTATCAGACCCTTTTAATTGAACCTCAAAAATTTCGCCATTTCAAGTAACTTTTTTCGGAAAATTGCTTGATATATGTTCTGGGATCCTATCTTATAATTTCATCCAATTTTATTGATTGGAATATCCTGATTTTGAAAAGAAGTGTGAACGAACTGTCTCAGCTAGACTGGAAAACAAAATAAAGATTTTTAACCTCCACTCCAAACTAATCAATTACGGGGCACACATTCATTACGCGGAAGTTTACACTGAAATAGAGATGCAGGAAATGCACGGTAATGAACAACATGCGAAAAATGTTTGCCACAGCCTTGACGCACGTGGAGTAAATGCAGCTGGGAATTGTCCTGAAGCAGATACTCTTTTCGGAGTATTTCAACTTTTTATTACCTCTTCTGTTTTCTTAATTGTAAGTTCTAACATTAAAACCGTTATGTAATCTTGTCGACTCTTCGTCTGCCAAAAAATAAAATAATATATTCTGACAATAAAGTGCGGCGAATAGTCCTGTGGCATTAACGAAGATAAACTATGAACTACAATTCCCTTCGAAATAGTCACTTCCCACAACAGTGCACCACTGAGCTCAGCGATACCTCTCGTGGAAACTTTTCTCCAAGTCTTCCTTTTGAATGTCAGGAATATTGTCAAATCTGTTTCCTTTCAAAGCGCGTTTGAATCTGGTGAATAGGAAGAAGTCTGGAGCATTGCTATCCGCGAGTAGGTGCATGTTCCAGTTGGGCCACCCCCTTCTTTGCCAGGAACTCCAAATTCAAATGTTTGTATAGTCTATGGGACTTAACTACGGGGTCATCAGTCCCTAAACTTACAAACTACTTACGAACTAGGACGGCACAAATATCCATGCCCGAGGGGGGAATCGAACCCCCGACCGTAGTGGCCGTGCAGACCGTGACTGGTGCGCCTTAGTCCCCTCGGCCACCGCGGCCGGCTGCCAGGAACTGTTTGACGATATTGGCTGTGTGTGGGTAGCGTTGTCGTGAACACAAACGGAAAAAAATAAAAAATTAAAAAATAATAAAAATAGGAACCTTGTGCGTATAGGTGTTGTACCCTTTATAGACGTTGCATGAAACGGGTGAAAATTTAGACATAGCTTTTATCGTTTAACGTTGTACCCTCACGCAGAAAATGCCTTGTGGATTTGCCTTGGCCATTGTAAAATGTGATGAGCATCGTTCCTGTGCGTGATTTTTCGGCTCTGATCGTTTTCGACTACTTGATGTCGGAGAACACCATTCTAGTTTTGCCGTTCCGTTTCAGGATGGTACCGGGGACACTACGTTTCAGCCCAATCTAAGAAATTGGGTTTCACTTCCATCGTTTCGACAAAATCCTCTGACTGTAATAGCATACAGGATGACTTAGACAAAATTTCTAGTTGGTGCGAAGAATGGCAGCTAGCTCTCAATGTAGAAAAATGTAAGGCGATGCGCATGAGTAGGAAAAACAATCCTATAATGTTCGAATACAGCATTAGTAGTGAGCTTCTTGATGCTGTCGCGTCGTTCAAATATCTAGGCGTAACATTGCAGAGCGATATGAAATGGAACGAACATATAAGGACAGTTGTGAGTAAGGCGGACAGCCGACTTCGGTTTATTGGGAGAATTTTGGGAAGATGTACTTCACCTGTAAAGGAGACCGCGTATAAAACGCTTGTACGACCACGTCTTGAGTTTTGCTCAAGTGTTTGGGACCCGCAGCAGACCAGTTTAAAGGAAGACATAGAGGCGGTTCAGAAACGAGCAGCTAGATTTGTTACCGGTGGGTTCGACCAATGCGCGAGTGTCACGGAAATGCTCCGGCAACGCAATTGGGGATCGTTGGAGGAAAGACAACGTTCTTTTCGTGACATTCTGTTGCGGAAATTTAGAGGGCCGGAATTTGAAACTGAGTGTAGTACGATCTTGCTGCCGTCTATTTACATTTCGCGTAAAGATCACAAAGACAAGATGAGAGAAATTAGGGCTCATACGGAGGCATATAGGCATTCTTTTTTTCTCGTTCTATTTGGGAGTGGAATAGGAAAGGAAATGCCTAGTAGTGGTACAGTGTACCCTCCGCCACGCACCTTACGGTAAATTGCGGGGTATGTATGTAATTGTAGATGTAGTAGCGTCTAAACGTGCCTGCTTCTGATCCTCAGTCAAGTGATGTGCCACAAAACAACATGTTTTCCTCTTCCCTAACTTCTGGTCAAGGATATGTCGCACGGATTCACGATTAATATGCAGTTAATCCGCTATCATGCGACAGTTAATCCTCATTTGTTCCTGATTAATGTCCTCAGTTTCTCAAATATCGGTCGTCCGCTACGGGCATTGTCAGAACCACTTTCCCGGCCTCCTCGAAAACGGGCGAACCACTCGTACACACGCTTCATGGACAGTGCTTGAACCCCATAAACACGAAACAGCATCGCATGTGTTTCTTTAGGTGTCTTGCCAAGCTTAAAACAAAGCAATAAATTGATCCTTTTCTGCTTCATTGCCCTGTTCTCAGTTCAGTACCAACGGGCTAAACAAGTACTTCGTCCAACACGTCTAAAGCGGAACACACGCGGAGTTCAACTGAACTACGGTGGGGTCAGTTTGCCAACACCGGCCGCTACGCAGGTGCAGCGTTGTGATTCACCTGTGCTGCCCGATAGACCGTTATGCATTAATTCACCAAACTTTATTGTCAGAGGATGTAAAACAACGGCTCTTTTTTAACTGTCCTGAAATGTATAGTTCGAACCGGAGGTCTGATATTATAAAACAGTTTAAAAATAAATTATTAAATACCGATTTAATAAATGACATATATCTCAAAATTTAAAATGCAAACAATTAACGCTTCTATACTGGAAGTAATGTTGTAATGCACTTCAGGCAGAGTTGAATTGCAAAGTCATTTTCGAATTACCGAACGTGAAGAATCATCTGATATTAGGCGACAAGCTTTTATATCTCGAAAAGCTGCGTCGAGGATCAGGTTGTTGTTGTTGTTGTTTAGAAGGGGACTAAAATGCTAGGTCATCAGTCACCTGTTCCTAGAAAAAGTCGTGCATTGTAATGTAGACAACGGAAGTTTGGAGCTGAACACACAGAGTGAATATTCACGAGGAGTACAGATCGACATCGGACATTTCAACAACAGCGCAAAGGAAGTAAACAACAAATAAACAGAGCGTTCAACCAAACTAAGATTTTACAGCGGAATTCCGTGGCTGGCTGATCACTGGGATAATAAAAGATGAGCCAGCCACGGTGCGCACACTAAAAACCGCTAGTGGGTAGACATAAAACACTAAAAACGATTTAAAATTCATGGTGGGGCGGATCCTGGAAGGTCAGGATAATGCACCTTCCATTAAATAGAATGGTAAAAACCAGTTGCACGGATGAAATTTAACACAGGCTAAGCCACGGAGACATCGTCTCTTAGTACTAAAGAGAGGGTACCTGGGAGATTAAAAGACTGCCGCAAGGGGGCTAAAATAGGACAGTCCATCAGGAGATGAACCACTGTAAAAGCAACACCATAGCGACACATGGGCGGAGGCTCACGGCGAAGTAGGCAGCCAAGTATGCCCAATACGGGGGTGGCTCAGCACAACAGGATCCCGATGTTTGGGCTTTAATGAAGTTTACCATATAGTTGTGGACGGTTTGATCGCCCGAAGTTTGTTTTGCGCACTCAATGCTGACCATTCCGAACTCCAGGCTTCTCGCACCTTCCGGTGTAGTGTCAACTTGAGGTCCATTTCCACGAGATCAATTTCGAGAGGTCGTGAGGTGGTGGCCTGTTGGAAAATAGAGTTTTGGATACACTGCACCAAAGGTTGTTTGCTGAAGCACTGGTCGAGTCCCTGTAAGCCACTCAGGGAATCACTGCAGATGACAAAGGACTCCCCTGGGCTTGAACAGAGGTGCTCTAGAGCACGAAAGATTGCGACCAGCTGTGCAGTGAAAATACTGGTACCACAAGAAAGGGAATTGTGTGCTCCAAGGCTTGGAGTGACATGCCAAATCCAAGTAGAGCCGCAGTTGTGGGCGAGACCAAGGAGGCAATGGGGGGGGGGATATTGGAAGGTGGGAGGAAGGGGAAGGGAATCGAGTGAAGAGAGGAGATAGCGAACCCAGACCGCAATCGAAAGACCTGACCTGGATCGCATTCGTGGGGAAGAGGGAGCAAAAAAAGGAAAAAGAAGCCTGCGATTGGATGATTGGACGTGACATAAACGTGGGCGACGTACGATGCTAGCAGGTGTTGTTGATGAAATCGTAGAGGGGAGATCCTGCTTCAACTAGAAAGCTCGTCACTGGACTCGTGCGAAAAGCGCCCATTGACAGCCTGACGCCACAGTGAAGGATCGGGTGTAGTATGCGTAAAGCTGAAGGTGCAGCTGAGTTATATATTACGCTACCATAGTAGAGGCGGGACTGGACTAATGCCTTATAGAGAAGCAAGAGAGTTGTTCGTGCAGCCCCCCAATCAGTGTGGCAGAGGCAACGGAGGACGTTGAGGTGTCACCAGCACTATTGTTTGAGTTGGCGAAGGCGAGGCATCCAAGTAAGTTAGGCTTCGAAAAGCGTGCCCAGAAAGCTATGCATCTCCTCTACCTCAAGCAGTTCATCAGCAAGATAGAGCTCCAGATGCAGATGGACGGTCTGACAGCAATAGAAAAGCATCACGCTGGTCTTGGATGCGGTGAATTGAAAACCGTGGGCTAAGCCCAAGAATGCGCCTTTCCGATTGCACCTTGTTGCCGACGTTCACTGACACTGATGCTAGAGGAGGTGTACTATAGGCAGAAGTCATCAGCAAATAAGGAGCAAGAGATCGATGAGCCAACTGCAGCTGCAAGAACGTTTATTGCCACCAAAAAGAGGGAGACACTTAGGACTCCGTTTTCCTGATTGTGAGGGGAACTCAAACAGGTACTGGCCCTGACATGAAAAGCGCGAAAGGAGAGAAAGTTCTGAATGAAGATGGGAAGAGAACCCTGTATGCCCCAGTCGTGCAACATTACCAGAATAAGATGACGCCAAGTGGTGTCTTACGTCTTCCAAAGGTGGAAGAAGACTGCAACAAGGTGCTTACGCTGAGCGAAGGCTATTCGATTGGCTGACTCCAGTGACACAAAGTTATCGAAGGTGGAGCGACCCTGACGGAAGGCCCCTTGTTGCGGGCCAAGAGGCCCCAGGCTTCAGGGATCCACATGAGCCATTTTAAAACGACTGTTACGAATTAATAAAAGGTTAATGTTTTATTAAAAAGCTAAGATGCTTTACTATCACGCGAAAAAAAAATCAGATCTTTAAAATAGAGAGAAAATCTTTTTGAAACTAAAAACTCATGTAGAATTAAAATTAGGCATTTCCGATTTTCACAAGCAATGGAAAGCATGAAACATCCTGTCAGATTAAAAGCGTGTGCTGGAACCGGACTACAACCTGGGACCTTTGCCTTTCGCAGACAAGTGCTCTACCACTGAGGTATCCCGACACATCCCTTAGGCTGTGGCTAAGCCATGTCTCCACCATATCCTTTCTTCCAGGAGTGCTAGTCTTGCAAGGTTCGAAGGAGAACTGTGAAGTTTGAAAATTAGGAGGCGAGGTACTGGCACACAATTTGCCAGGAAGTTTCATATCAGTGCACACTCCGCTGCAAATGATAGTTTCATAATGGAAAACATGTAAGGAGAAAATAAGACGATGTGGGATGGTCTTATACACCGTACACAGTTTTTACAGCGTGAAAATCGGAAAAGTTATGTCCCTCTTTTTCCCAGCTGGGCCTGAACGGGAGTGGCCATTCCCGCGCGGCTCGATGTATATAGATATACCTTCAAATCAAGACTGGGTATTTTAGCCACCCTCAATTTTTAGATTGGGTACATCTACCGCGGTACACATTTAACCACCGGGGCTGTCTGATATATTCGTAAAGCTTGTCTGGTAATAGCAAAAACTGAGGACAGTATACACAATACTCGCCACATTATTTTTTTTATTTTTTTTTATTTTTTTAATAGCAAAATGTTTGTTAAGCTTGTGGGACTTAACTACGGGGTCATCAGTCCCTAAACTTACAAACTACTTATGAACTAGCTACAACTAAGGACGGCACAAATATCCATGCCCGAGGGGGAATTCGAACCCCGACCGTAGTGGCCGTGCAGACCGTGACTGAAGCGCCTCAGACCCCTCGGCCACCGCGGCCGGCCACATTATTTTCTCTAGACTAATGTAGCTCATTCACATTCATTCGATGACTTTATTAACAGCAAATGCCGCATTGTAACACTCATTTTCAAGCACAAGAGTGTCGTGAAAACCATTTCATCCCAGGAAATTGAAATGTAATCTACGTCATACACAGAATAGATTCTAACCCAACAACCTAACCTAACCTTCTCCTTGTCCCCATTAAGTGACAATCTATATCGGACGAAGTGTGACCACGCCGTCGGCCGATATTTTCAGTCAACCTGGGGCGACGGCGTGTGTCGACGGATTGTCGGTGCCACTGTGACCGCAGCCTAACAGTCACGTGACACTTGACGAGTGACCCTTTCTTGTCTAAATACAGAGACAGTGTGGCGTTACGACCACGCGCAGGTTCGCTTCATCAAACAACAGGCCTGCTTCACGGTGGCTATCGTGTCTACCAGGGCATCGAACGGCCGCCCCCTGCTCGCTCTGTAAGCGGCTTCGGGGCCGTCTATATCGGTCGCTGGGAGCGGTCAGCCCGCACGCCACGCTAACGCGCAACCCAGCGCCGGCTTCGATCCGCACAGTCCGGCTTCGATTCCCGGTCATCACAGCGCCGCAGAGGCCCCTGCTACGCGCCCTGTCTGAGCGACAGCCTGCACGCTTTGTAACAGTCGCAGCTGCTCACACAAGTGAGCCAGAGCCCTTTAAAATGATTCGGTGAGGTGAGAGTTAACAGCCGCCATATATTTGATAAAAACATCTTTAACCATCAGCTGTTAAAAAAAAAATTCATATGTTTGTAAATCTATCGGACCAAACTGCGTGGTCATCAGTCCGTAGCTTACAAACTGCTTAAACCTAGGGACAAACACACACCATGCCCCAGAGAGGACTCGAACCTCCACGGCGAGCAACCGCGCGCTCCGCAGCGAGACGCTTTAGACCGCTCAGCTACTCCACCGCGGCCATCAGCTGTTATTAAATCCTTAAAAACCGACTACTTTTGGTCGTGGACCATCATCATAAATAAACTACACAAAATTACAGAATGAAAGTAATTAATGTACACAATAAAAAATGAACTAAGAAGAAAAATAATACACAATAGTAAGGGAAAGTGGGAGTATCATGACTACTTAAAATTGTGTTATAAATACTTACAAGTGATTAACCCTACTCTGCGTGAATTTTTATTTTAGCGCATATATATATATATATATATATATATATATATATATATATATATATATATATATATATATATATATATATCGTGGAAAATGTTCACCAATGCAGGGGAAAAATACTAAAGAAAATTTTATAACTCATTTAACAATGGGAAAGTCATTATTTACTACCTGTTTCCATTTGGCAACATCATGCACAGAAACTTTCTATCAAGAAAAATATTGGTATTTAAAATGTTTTCTACTCCTATGAGATACCTGTAATGTGATAATTTTTTTTTTACTTGACAGAAGTCGTAAAAGTTTTTAATTACAGTTTAATGTTCAATAGTGAGTAAAATCCACTGGAACCCTCTTTGTTACATTTTTCCTCTGTTCATGACTGCGCTGCAATCTATGGAGAAACGATGAACTAAATGCTTAGAAAAGACTCCAATGTATACAATATGCATGATGTTGCCATCTGGCAACAAGAGGCACGCCTGAAAATGGAACAAAAATTTGCGTTACCAAACGTTAACACCATGTATTGTAGGGTTAAAAGAGATTAGTCAAATGTATTAAACAAAATAAACAGCAAGGATCAATTTAACTAACAATGCAATGGTCATACTGGATTATCTTGTGAATCAAACAAACAGAAAAGACGAAAATAGACTTTGAATAAGGAGTGCACTGTGCTAATCGCACGAGTCAGACTACATAAGATAGCCCCCTTGAATGACATTCCTTTCCATGTAATAACTATGCCATACTTTATTATGTAAATCAGGAAGAATTTAAATTCCGACACTATAAGCTCATTCAATACCTATTACTCTGCAGTTTTTACAATGATTAGGACTTCATATTTACTGTCTACTCCATACTGTTATTTTTATATTGGTAGTTTTACTCAACCTCTTAGATATGACGAAATCTGCACAACAGTAGGAGTAAGGTCGTTCATATGATCTTCGATTTTGATATAATGTAAACATTTTTGTCACTGGTAAGACGACTTATTTATGTGAATAGCGTGTAATATTGGAACCTGTGATAAAGTTGGTTAATTGTACCACATTTTATTTGTTGTTGTAAATAACACCAATTTCTTCAAGCCGGCCGCAGTGGCCGAGCGGTCTGCGGCGTGCCAGTCGCGGTCTGCACAGACGCTGCGGTCGGGGGTTCGAATCCCCCCTCGGGCATGGATGTTTGTGCCGTCTTTAGAATAAGCTGGTTCATAAGTAATTTGTAAGTTTAAGGACTGATGACCCCGTAGTTAAGTTCCATAAGCTCTACAAACATTTGATTTTTGAATTTCTTCAAAACTTGTTGATGACTGCACTTTGTAATTTTGTTTACTTAGCCTCTAACCAAAGATGCTCAGCCAAAGATACTGTACACCCATTAAGAATAACTCCGGAATTGTACTATCCAATTTCGATAGCATAGGTTCGGATGATCTTTGACTCAGAGTGCAAGCCTCATTATTCACAGTCAGTTCTCGTCTTATATGTTTTTTTTTACTGATAGGATAATCCAGTATGACTATTGTAATTTTGGTGAAAATGACTCATACTGATTTCAGCCAGATTTATTTTATTTAATGTATTTGACTAACCTGTTTTGATACTTCCACTTTCCCATCCTTTTGTGTGCTATTTTGCTTCTTACTTAATTTTTATTGTGTACATTAATTATTTTTATTCTGTACTTTTGTGTAGTTTATCTATGATGATGGTCCACGACCGAAAGTAGTCGATTTTTAAGGATTTAATAAACAGCTGTCGGTTAAAGATGCATTTTATCGAAGTTCCCTTAATTCCACAGGCATGAATTCCTTACACATGCATTCCCCCACATTTCAAGCAACCTGCTTGCACACCGTCGTCCCAACTTACGAGTAAGTTAAAATGGCGTTTCAGGTTTCTTCCCGCTCAATCGTCTAGGAGATTCAGCAACAGCCACTACGCGGATACGCTCTATTTCTGCTCTACCTCGTTGGACATCGTACATCTTCAGTCGTTTATGTTCGTGAAACGTCAACGTCGTACCAAAAAATGGCCTTACTCTTCAACTAAGTAAATTGACGATGTGTTCTTAAACAGTGTGATAGGATTCAAGCTGAAAAATTGAGCATTCTCTGTTAACAAAAATGATCTGTTGGTTTGTGTACGCATCAAAAATTCGAAACGTTTGGTATCGATTTAACTCAAAGTTTGACACAGTGTTTTATTCTAATACAGGAAGTGTTTTAGATTCTCATTTCTTTTAATACAAGGGTGAATCAGTAAGTAAGTCGCAAAATGAGATGGACACGCCAGTACTGCGCGCTGTGTAGGGGTATTTCCCTACCCCTGCGACACAGCCGTCTTGTGAGATGCAGGAGTTTAAGGAACCAAACAAAGTTGCAGCTCAAGAGCGTCACTTATAAGATGCAAACGCTGCCTCAAAAATTCCAAGCTCCAGGCTTTAAGAAACCTTCTCGAACGATGGGACGAGTGTTTAAATTTACAGCTGGAGGCAGCTGAAAAGTAAAGAAATTTGCTGGCTTTTAAAAGCAGTACTGGCGTCTCTACCTCAGTTTGCGACTAATTTACTGACTCACCCTCGTATATTACAAAAAAAAAAAAAAAAAAAAAAAAAAAAAAAAAAAAAAAAAAAACCTACGGGGTCATCAGTCCCTAAACTACTTATGAACTAACTAAGACTAAGGACGGCACAAATATCCATGCCCGAGGGAGGATTCGAACCTCCGACCGTAGTGGCCGTGCAGACCGTGACTGGAGCGCCTCAGTGCCCTCGGCCACCGCGGCCGGCGTATATTACATATAACCTCTATGTACCGGGTTGTCAAAAAGTCAGTATAAATTTGAAAACTTAATACATCACGGAATAATGTAGTTAGAGAGGTAAAAATTGATACACATGCTTGGAATCATATGGGGTTTTATTAGAACAAAAAAAGTTCAAAAAATGTCCGTGAAAGATCTCTTGCGCGCGTCGTTTGGTGATGATCGTGTGCTCAGCCACCAGTTTCATCATGCTTGGCCTCCCAGATCCCCAGACTTCAGTCCGTGAGATTATTGGGTTACCTGAAGTCGCAAGTGTATCGTGATCGACCGTCATCTCTAGGGATGCTGAAAGACAACATTCGACGCCAATGCCTCACCATAACTCCGGACGTGCTTTACAGTGCTGTCGACAACATTATTCCTCGACTACAGCTGTGCTGAGGAATGATGGTGAACATATTGAGCATTTCCTGTAAATATCATCTTTGCTTTATCTTAATTTGTTATGCTTATTATTATTATTATTATTTGTTCTAATAAAACCCCTTGTCATTCAGAGCATGTCTGTCAATTTTTTTTTTTTTTTTTTTTTTTTTTTTTTTTTTTTTTTTTTTTGCTATCTAACTACATTATTCCGTGATTTATTAAGTTTTCAAATTTATACTGACTTTATCACTCGGTATGTCAATTTTGCGAGTTTTGGTTACAAACATGGGCATATACATGTAGAACGTCGTGTCAAAATTTCGTAGCATTCGGTCAAGAACATTATGAAATTTGCGGTCAGGAATATCCCCATCAGTCGCCTAGTGCACACCGCAGTACTGAGCACACCGACGCTTCTAAGTGTAACCGGCTTCCTACTATAAGCGACGTATTTTGAATGTTCGGTGACGTTATTGCTTCAGTTTATTAAATTTATCTTCGGCTCGCGTGTATATTAGATTCAGTTTCGCATTAAGCATCTTCTTAGTGTATTTTTCCACCGTCTGATTCTCGACAGTCGTCTGTTTTGTTTTCGTTGGATTAGTACCATCACTAGCCTTAGTTACCCTCTGTAAAGTCTACACCGCGTTTTTCTAGTCGTTAGTTTTTCTGGGTATTGTAATCATGAATAGGGACTGTGACTGCTGTGTGCGGATGGACTCTGAGCTGGTGACCCTTCGCACCCAGCTCCAAGCTGTGTTAACCTCGGTGGCACAACTTGAGACTGCTGCGGTCGAGGGCCGTCGATGTTCGCCGGTCGTGGGAACCGAACTGGTGTCCGGAGTGTCCACCGATCGGCCTGCGGCAGCGACATGCCCTGATACTTCTAGCAATGAGGCAGACACCCCACTGTGGTTACGTGGGAGATCGCTCCAGTGCGTGGCAGGAAGCGTAAGACATTCCTAGGGACCGATTCTCGTGAGATCTCCCCGGTCCGTCTTGTGAACAAGTTTGAGGCGCTATCTGTTCAGCACTATGTTCCTGAGCCGGATGGTGTCGCTCATCCTAAAGGCAACACACAGCCTGCAGGATCAGGGCTTACACAGAGGGTGAGAGCTCCAACGTTAGGCGGATGTTGGAGCCCCCTTAGAGAAACGGCTGCCAAAAAGGGGAGGAAGGCCAACGAACACTCCGTGTACATGCCAGGTGGAGTCATTTCAGATGTGCAATGGATCCTTTCGGATGTCATGAAGGGTACTGGGTGCAGCCAACTGCAGGTGGTGGCTCACGTCGGTACCAATGATGTGTGTCGCTTCGGATCTGAAGAGATTCTCTCAGGTTATGAGCGGCTATCTGTAGTGGTAAACATTGCCAGTTTTGCTTGCAAGATGAAAGCAGAGCTCACCATCTGCAGCATAGTTGACAGGACCGACTGTGGACCTCTGGAACAGAGCCGAGTGGAGGGTCTGAATCAGAGGCTCAGACGGTTCTGCGACCGTGTGGGTTGCAGATTCCTCGACTTGTGCCATCGGGTGGTGGGGTTCCGACGAATAGGTCCGCAGTACACTACACGCAGGAAAGGGTCTAAATCTCAAAGGATACAGGTCAAAGATAGGACGAACACAGATCTAAAAACCATCGGGCTAACAGTTCAAAATTATCGTAGCTGTGTTCGGAAAGTACCAGAGCTCCAAGCGATAATAGAAAGCACTGAATCTCAATTATAGGTACCGAGAGCTGGCTAAAGCCGGAGAGAAGTTCAGCTGACATTTTTACTAAGGGGAAAATGGTGTTCAGAAATGTTAGAGTGAATAAAACAGGTGTTGGCGTATTTATCGCTGTCACAAGCGGTTTATCTTGTAGCGTAATTGAATTGTGAGTTGGTATGGGTAGAGGTTATACCTGACAACAAGATTAAATTAATAATTGGCCATTTTACCGACCCCGTGACTCAGATGATTCGATTGCAGAAATGTTGAAACAAAGCTTGGACCAAATTTCAAAAATGTTCCCCCAATCATACAATTTTAATTGGTGCGACTTTAGCTTACCCTCGATATGATGGGAAAAATACACGTTTAAAACCGGAGGCAAGCATAAAACATCGTCCGCATTCTCAGAACATTATCTCGAGCAATTAGTTCAAACCCACTAGAATAGTAAATGGTTTTGAAAATATACTTCACCTCTTAGCAAGAAATAATCCGGAGCTAATAAAGAGTATAAAAACCCGGTCGGTTAGCTGTGTACTACAGAGCACCGCTTTCCGAGACGGGGAGGCGTACCGGCTCCGGTTCGAATCCGTCCGGTGGATTAACGAAGTGGAGCGGAGTGCTGGCCAGACTGGATGTGGTTTTTAGGCGGTTTTCCACATCCCCCTAGGTGAATACCGAGCTGGTCTCCAAGTCCCGCCTCAGGCACACGATTCGTAAACATTTCGTAACCCTTTACACTTTCACACATATAATAACATGCGCAGACATTTGGGGTATGCATTTCCTTTTGGGGGCATGGGATGGCGACAGAAAGGGCATCTGACCAACTCGTAAATATAAACACGCCAAATCCGAATTAACAAGGCCGACCCTACATGTGCGGGAACATGGGCAAAGAGAAAGAAACAATAAAGAGTATCAAAACAGACCGGGTATTAGTGAACACAGTGTTGTTGTAGCGAAAATGAATATCGGATTTCCCAAATCTACCAAAAACAAACGAAAAATATATCTATTCAGAAAAGTAGATAAAAATGTGATTAACACTTTCCTGGGTGAGAATCTCCAGTCTTTCGAAACTAACAATGTTAGTGTAGATCAGAGTTGGCTTACTTCAAAGAAATAATATCGACAACCATTGACAGATTTATACCTAACAAAAGAGGGGTCTAACCCGACTTGCTACACAAAACCGGTTAAATCAAGACTGGCTGTTTTTTTTTTGTTTTTTTTTTTACAGAAACTCGAAATTTAACTCAAACTTCGGAGCGAGAAGCTTATAAACAAATTCTACAACGAAACCCTGTCACGTAATTTGGTAGAGAATCCTAGGAAATTCTGGTCGTATGTAAAGTATACTAGCGTCAAAACACAATCAGTACATTCACTACGTGATAGTGTCGGTGATGCTACTGATGACTGTTCTGCTAAAGCAGAATTACTTAACACAGCCTTCCGAAATTTCTTCATGAAAGAAGACGAAGCAAATATTCCAGAATTCGTATCATAAACAGCTACCAGCATGCGTAATTTAGAAGTTGATACCCCTGGTGTATTAAAGCAACTTAAATCACTTAACAAAAGTACGTCTCTCGGTCCTGATTGTATTCCAATTAGTTTCCTTTCAAAGTGTGCTGATGAAATAGCCCCATACCTAGTTATCTCTCAGCGAACGTTCCGTACCCAAAGACTGGAAAGTTGCACAGGTTACGCCAATGTTAAAAAAAGGCAATAGGAGTGATCCGCAAAGTAACAGCCTTATATCATTGACGTCGGTTTGAAGTAGGATTTTAGAACAAATACTTTCCACAAATGTTATGAACTACCTCAAAGAGAACGACCTATTGACGCATAGACAACACGGATTCAAAAAGTATCATTATTGTGGAACACAGCTAGGTCTTTACTCACATGATGTGATGAGCGCAATATACAAGGGATGTCAAATAGATTCCGTGTTTATAAATTTCTGGAAGGCTTTCGACACTCTACCTCACAAGCGTCTTCTAATCAAACTGCGTGCTTATGGAATATTGCCACAATTGTGCGACTGGATTCGTGATTGCCGGGGTGGAGTGGCCGAGCGGGCTGAGGCGCCATGCGCTGATACGCGAGGCCGCTCCCCGTTGGGGGTTCGAATCCCCTCTCGAGCATGGATTTTTGTGCTGCTTTTAGTATAAGGTAATTTATAAGTAGTTTGTAAGTTTAGGAACTGATGACTCCGCAGTTAAGTCCCATAAACTTCACAAACATTTGAACATTTGTATTCGTGATTTCCTGTCACAAAGGACACAGTAGGTTGTAATTGACAGAAAGTCATCGAGTAGAACTGAAGTGACATCTGGCGTTCCCCAGCGAAGTGTGGGAAAAGCAACTGCAAAATCATTTAGATAAGATATCTCCATGGTGCAAATATTGCAATTAACCCTTAATAATGAGTATGGAGTCATCAATATGACCACTTCAAGAAGCCCGTTAAACTACAGGCCGCAAATCAACTAAATACCTAGAAGTAACAATTACAAACAACTTAAACTGGAAAGAACACATAAAAAATATTGCACGGAAATCGAACCAAAGAGTACGTTTCGTTGGCAGAACACGTAGAAGATGCAACAGTTCTACTAAATAAACTGCCTACGCCACACTTGTGCGTCGTATTTTGGAGTATTGCTGCGCACTGTGGGATCCCCACCAAGTAGGACTGACGATTTAGATGGAGTTCAGAGAAGGGCAGCTCGTTTTGTATTATCGCGATATAGGGGAGAGAGTGTAACAGAAATGATGCACGATTTGGGTGGAAGTGATTAAAAGAAAGGCGTTATTTGTTGCGATGAGATCTTTTTGCGAAATTTATTTCACCAACTTTCTCTTCCGAATGCGAACATATTTTGTTAGCACCCACCTACATAGGAAGACATGATCATGAAAATAAAATAAGAGAAATCAGATCGAAAACGGAAAGATTTAGGTGTCCTTTTTTCCCCGCGAGCTGTTAGAGAATGGAACCGTAGAGAAACACCATAATAGCGGTTGGATGAACCCTCTGCCATGCACTTCAATGTGGCTTGCAGAGTATTAATGTAGATGTAGATTTACATTTACAAATGTAAATTCTCGTTTGCTCAAAATCTGCATTTTTTTAGTATTACTCTTTTCAATCATATTCGTAGAACACAGCAACGAATGAAAACAATTTCATATCTAAGATAAAACTGATAATTCAAAGAGTAAATAGTAAAAGTTCTTTTTTTCTGGGCATCTTCCGCAGCAAGTAAAGACTGAAATAGCCGTTTTCTTCCTGCAATTATCTTCTTTACTTCTGCGCGTCCGCCTTTCATTTTAGGCCAGGGCATCATCACTGGATTCCATATATGTATACCTTACAGCCTGTTGAATAGTAAACATTGAAATGGTGAGTGATAAAATGAAGAAAAATACATACAAATTGTGGCGAAGCTGTGTGAATGAAGCCAGTGACCCGGTGGGGACGAACACTGAAAATAGCGAGGCTGTAAAATGTGAGTATCCTATATGAATTCGATTAAAAGGAAGTGAACTGTTTGTAATCTTTTGAGGCTACATCAGTAAGTAAAAATCCAATTTCCAGATATAGAATCCACTGATGATGCTCTAAAATAAAGGGCGAAACGCGTATGGAGGAAATAAGGTTGCAGCGAGAAAACGGCTGTTTCATTACCGAAAACGAGTAAATAGTAGGCTATTTTCACAAATTTATTATTGTTCCTTATGTTACTTATATGAGCTAGGAGTTTAATGCTGTATACAAGCCGCTTAAAACACTTTTTTGCCCATTTTATGCGCCTATAGCAAACCCACGATACAGGAAAAACATTTAGTTTATGCAACTCGCAATCTTCATTAAAACTGACAATAGAAATTACCTAGTTGACAGATCTTCATAAATACCGTTTATTTTATTGCGATAAATTTTTGTATTTTGACCTTCAAAACAAAAGGATATACGAGGGATTGAACTTGAATAGTTGCAACTACTTATTCACAACCGATATAAAAGTGTTACATGTTTCCACCTATTACTGTCCTTCAATGTGGTCACCAGCGTTGTGTAGAACCCGTTGGCAACGATGTGGAAGGCGTAATATACTGTTAGCAGAGCCTGTTCTGTTGATGGTGCGAATGTTGCGGTCTACTGCCTGTCGAATCTCTGGAACAGTCCTGAAACGAATGCCGTGAAATGGTCGCTTCATCTTCGGAATCAAATCACATGGACTTAAGACTGGGAAGTATGGTGGTCGGTACAGTACTTTCCAGTTCCATCAGCCGAACAGAGCAGCCACAGCTTGCGCTTTATGCGCACGCGCATTGTCCTGCAAAAATGGGTGGCTTGTGCAGGAAGTGCCGCCGCTTCTTTCACAAAGCTGGTCGCAGGTCATGCTCCAAAAACGAACGGTAATAGTGCACATTGATGGTCTGCCGTGGAGGAACGGAACGTAATTCATTGGGATAGTGATGTGGGCCGGGAATATTCCCAGTGGGAAGGAACTCATAAAATGGGAATATTGGCGGGAATATTTCTTTGGCCAAGGAAGATTGCAAAAAATTGGGAATTTATGAAAATTTTTAGATTTTGAATCTTATAACACTTATCAACAGATGCAGAACCTTATAACTAGGTTAACTAAGTACATTCATACATTTTAATCCAACATTTATCATTCTCTGCATTAATTTCCTTGCCAATTCCATGCAGAACATCATTTACTTTAAGTCTGGTAGAAAAAAATAATTTAGAATATTCGCTACGGCTACAATTTTTGGCAAGTTGAAACCCTACATTTCTCTGAATGAAACCTAAACTTACAAAATATTTCTCTGGAGGTGTAATTCTCAACCGGCCGTCATCTTTAGTATTTTTAAATTTCTCGAAACGAATGACTACAGGTGTTTCACTTTCAGAATTCAAAAACTCCTAAATTCCTGCGATGAGTTATGATTTATAAAAATTTATTTTCTAAAATATCGCTATCAGTTTGTTTTAAAATCTTTAATTAATGTTTTACAATCTCCTACGTTAATAAAATCACTTGTACTTTCAATTAAATCATAAATCTCGGCCGGTTCATTTGCCCAATTTTTCCCTGAAATACTATTTTCATTGACTAATGTTTACAAATTTCTCACCAGAAATAAACTTGGTAGCATAAAATATCACTAAAATTGAGAGAAAACTTAACAAACCGAATAAACAAACCTCCATGTGTATTTTAGTAGCTACTCACTAGATGGTATATCAATATTATAAATTCGGTTTTTTTAAAGGTTGATTATTTCGAGGTTGGCAGTTCTAGGTGACATAAGAATCATAAATTTCGATGCTTGGTAGTTCTTGGGCTAATTATTTCATATTTCAAATATCAAAAACCAAAAAATGTGTTTATTTCAAACAAGGAGGTTAAGTCCAGATCCATATAAAACTAAACCTATCCAAAGAGTGTTCATGTTTGTTTCAATAACACAATTACCATATTGACCTATTAATTTGAGTGATTTCGTTTTTAAAATTATAAATTCCCAATAAATTTATTTAATAATAATTGTTTCTCCAAATATATTTCAGTTTTTGTCCTTGATTGAACTATATAATTACTGCCATAAACCTATTAAGGTTTATTGCGGTATCTATCTAATTAAATATAAATTCCTGGGAATTTATGAATTTTGGGAATATTGCCGGCAATATTCCCTGCAAATAATTCCTTGATTTTAAATTTCTGGGAATTTCACAACAGTACATTGGGATAACACCATCACAGTCGTATACGAGTGCCATAACTTTCACCATAATGGGGCTCTGACTCAGTTTCGAATTTCGCGGCGACCCATGACTTTGATTTAATTCCGAAGATGAAGGAAGCACTTCGTGCCATTTGTTTCAGAACTGTTCCAGAGATTCGATAGGCAGTAGACCACTCCATTCACACTGTCAACACATCATGCTCTGGTAACGGTATACTAGGCCTTTCACATCGCTGGTGATTACTTTGAAGGACAGTAATGGGCACAAACATGCAACGCTTTTGTATCGGTTGTGAATAAATTGTTGCCATACAAGTTCCAGGCGTAGTAAGACAGTGTATGTATAGATACTAGTATTTCCTGTGATCGAAAATTAACCAATTGTGTTTACAATGGTCTCTGGGGGTAAAATTTTACGTGTCATGACGGAGGCCTCGCGTGATTATGTTGGCAACATCAACAACACGATAGAAAATCTTTGCCCATTTGTTCGAACCACAAAGAATGACTCGATTAGCGTATCGTACAGACCATGAAGTAAACAAATAATGCTGTTCCTGCTTTATGGTTGACAGGTTCTTATATGTACCCTCGTCCGCTCAGTAAAAGTAATTGCCCTCTTAAAGGGAAGATTCTATAAGAAAACATCAGCGTTGTCAAGCGATTGGCTAAAATGAAGACTGACAGGATTCTCACTATTCAACATCTGTTGCCAACATTATCATAGGAGGCCGCTGGGATATTTGGTAAAATTTAACCGGCACTGGGAGGTATGAAACAGTATCTTTTACGTGTTAAGGGAAATGCCTGACACAATAACAACAAATAAAAACGGGAGTATATACTTCTCATGCCATTTTCGAATTATATAACTTTCATTAGCCTAATATTTGAAATGGAACTGCAGTTTCGTTGTTCGTGTATTTATACAACGCCAAGAAATAATGTTATTTCGATACTGCGATATTCAGAATTCCAGAGCTGACAACATGTCGACTTCGTAGTTCCACCCGTGCATCGCTACATGCCTCTCCCGGCGCATCATCATTTATATCGGCATTCTCGACTTCGTAGTTCCACCCGAGCTCCGCTAGATGCCTCTCCCGGCGCATCATCATTTATATTGGCATTCATATGAAAACATCCATTTCCTTTAACCACTCTTAATCACTGCGAAAATGAAGCATTTGAACAACACAAGAAAGTTAGTTGGGAGCACTCCATGTTTCGATATTCACTTATTTTAATGCGTTATTTTAATACTGCATATGCGCTGCATTACAGCGTCTTTGGTCGAGGCGAATAGCCAATCAGTGAGCTGATTGTTGGAGAATGTATAACTTCATCCAAGCTGTAGATAGGAAAATTTCTACTTCCTTTTACCACTTTTAATGGCTAAATGCGCACATAATATTTATAATCGTGAAATCTACGACAAACAATCTTTCGAATTATGTAACTTTCATTGGCCTTCTTGTACGAATAAATTAGTAATCTGTACCAC
The DNA here is from genome assembly GCA_026315105.1 of Locusta migratoria. Taxonomy (NCBI): domain Eukaryota; kingdom Metazoa; phylum Arthropoda; class Insecta; order Orthoptera; family Acrididae; genus Locusta; species Locusta migratoria. The sequence goes on from CM048748.1 coordinate 409,715,865, forward strand.
AATTTTCGTGTTAGCGTATTTATATAACGATGTCTGCTAAAGACTTGGTCAGACGATCTCCGTTCATGCGGCAGAAGTGACTTGGCACAGTGGTCAGTGGTAGCCGCGCAGATCACAGACTCCCCCCCCCCCCCCCTGCAGAGTGAAGTGCTGGCCGCACGCAGTTCCAGCCATAGCGCTGGAGAGGCCGCCGTCTGCCCCACCTGGCCTCCGGCCCAGCTGGCTGGAGCCTCCAGCCGGCCTCCAGCGGGCCGTGGCATTTGGAGCTCCCTTCACCCGCGCGCGCGGTTCTCCAGGAAAGTGGAACGCCGCCAGCCGTCCACACAGCCAGACCGCTCGCTTCGGCTGCGCGTCCCCGCGTCTCAGCGAGGCGTCGCCTGCTGCCTCAGCACTTCAAACATCACTACAGGCCCAGAATGAAACATTAACTCGGCACCGGAGTGTGCGCTGATATGAAACTTCCTGGCAGATTAAAATTGTGTGCCGGAACCGGGACTCGAACTTGGGACCTTTGCCTTTCGCGGGCAAGCGCACTACCGACTGTGCTATCCCGACACGACTCACGATGCCCCCTCACAACTTTACTTCCGCCAGTACCTCGCCTCCTACTTTCCAAACTTCACAGAAACTCTCCTGCGAAACATGCAAGACTAGCACTCCTGGAACAAAGGTTATGGTGGAGACATGGCTTAATCACAGCCTAAGGGATGTTTCCAGAATGAAACCACATTTGCAGAGTGCATTATTTGCAGCATTATGCAGAGTGAATGTTTCATTCTGGAAACATCCCTTAGGCTGTGGCTAAGCCATGTCTCCACCATATCCTTTCTTCCAGGAATGCTAGTCTTGCATGTTTCGCAGGAGAGCTATGAAGTTTGGAAAGTAGGAGGCGAGGTAGTGGCGGAAGTAAAGTTGTGAGGCGGCATCGTGAGTCGTGTCGGGATAGCACAGTCGGTAGTGCGCTTGCCCGCGAAAGGCAAAGGTCCCAAGTTCGAGTCCCGGTTCCGGCACACAATTTTAATCTGCCAGGAAGTTTCATCCCTACAGGCCGCTCCTCTTTACTTTTTTGTTTTGCTGATTTCTAGAGTAAAACGAAGGTAATGGAATACAAAGTCAGAAAATCAGGCGATGCTGAAGGAATTAGATTAGGTAATCAGACAATTGCGCCTCGGTTGCACAGTGGTACAGTGCCAGACTACAAATCCGAAGGTCCCTGGTTCGATCCCCGCCAGGTCCTAGGATTTTTACCTGTCACTTTCCACTTCTTTCACCTCTGGCAGTATTGCTCATGTGAAAAATACCGAGTAGCACCGTGGTTCGGAACCCACGTTAAACTGTAGGTCCCCCTATAACTGGCTCGGTAAGTCAGTTCGAAGGTCGGAGGAAGGCAACGGTATACCACCTCCAAACATGGCCATGCCTAGTAAAGCACTGTGGTGTTCAAACCAATCTTAGGATTGTTGACTGCTTTACCTTAATCAGACAATAAAAGTAGTACACGAGTTTTGTTATTTGGGTAGCAACATAACTTCTGATGGCCGAAGAAAAGAAGATATAAAATGCAGAATGGCTATGGGAAGAAAAGCGTTTCTAAAGAAGCGAAAATTGTTAACATCCAATATTAATTTAAATGTTAGGAAGTCCTTTTTGAAAGCATTTGTCTGGAGTGTAGCATTGTATGGGAGTGAAACGTGGACGATAAGGAGTTCAGATAAAAAAAGATGATAGAAGCTTTTGAAATGTGGTGCTACAGCCGAATGATGAAACTAAGATGGGTAAAGAACGTAACTAATGAGAAGGTGCTTAACCGAATCGGGGAGAAAAGGAGTCTCTGGCATATACTGACTAAGAGAGGGGATAGATTGGTTGGACACATTCTGAGACATCAAGGAATTGTCAACTTATCATTAGAAGGAAGCGTGAGAAGTAAAAATCGTAGAGGGAGACCGAGGCATCAATATAGTAAGCAGATTCAAAAGGATGTAGGTTGCCGAACGTATTCTCAGATGAAGAGACTTGCACAGAACAGGGTAGCGTGGAGAGCTTCATCAAACCAGTCTGCGGACTGAAGACCACAACAACAATAACGAGTACTAGCGAATCAGGCAATTCTTCGCAACTGCTAATAAGCACGGGAATTGTATGTATACCCTAATCTGCTTCTCCTTCCCTCTATTTACCCCTCTGCTCATACCCCCTTTGTGTCTCTCATCCTCCCCCTCTCTTTGTTTCACTCTTCCTTCCCCCTCCCTTTGTCAATATTCCAGCTCTTCCTCTCTCCTATCTCTGTCCATCACGTTCGCCTCACCAGGCCCCAACACAGGATTATTTGGGTGGGGGGAGGGGGGTGGCAAGGAAGGTTTAAACGGTGATAAAATATGGAAAAGTTGTCCGAAAAAAGAGGAAAATCGGAAAAAATTGAAACAGCTTTTTCCCAGTAAGCTGTCAATACCGTTCGTCCAATTGCGATAAAATTTTGTACATTTCATATTGAAAGCAAGAGGAGGATCCGCAACAAATAAAAATTAGGAAAAGTCGCCCGGAAAGAAGGAAAATTTAAGAAAAACCGAAAGCGATTTTTTTTTCTATGAATGAAAATCAATTGCTATATGGTTGTAAAAGCATCACTTGAGTACGGCTTGACAGGACAAAGTTTGTATGAAATAAATTTTTTGGAAAATCTACCGCCAAATTGGAAAATTTGAGAAAAACTGAAAGTGAGCTTTTCAATGTGTTTTTGATTGAATTCAGCACTATAACTGACTATTTGCACGAAGGAGAGGTTTTTTTTATGATCTTGGAATAGTTTTGAGTAAAAAAGAGAGGGACAGTTAAAAATGAAAGTCGCAAAATTCGAACCAAGTTCTTTTTTCAATGTATTTCTAAATGTACTTAACACTATAAGTTGAGAACCGTTCATCCGATTTCCATGAAATGTTGATCATTTGACATTCAGCGAAAGATGAACGATCTTATGAACTAAAAATTTCGGAAAGTCACCCGGAAAATTTGGAAATTTTCGAGAAACTGAAAGAGCTTTTTCAGTTGGACGTCAATACGATTCGTCTGATTGCGATAACATTTTGCATATTTGACGTTCAAAGCAAGAGTACATACAAATTAGCAATTGCGAAGCATTGCCGGGATGACTAGTACACTATAAAAAAGCATTTTTTTCATATGTTTATTAAGCTCAAATAACACATAGGAAGATGCAACAATTAAATTTTCGATTCCTCAAAACAGCCACCCTTTGCTTTCTTCACTGCCTTGCACACTCTCGGCATGCGCTGCCTCAGTTTTTTCAAGATTTCAGTTGGAATTAATCTCCATTCTTGCTGCAGGAGCTCCTAAAATTGTGCCCCAATAATGATTTCCCGTTTTCGGATCCTCCTGTCCAACTGATCTCGTAGCAGTTCGATTTGGTTACAATCAGGGGATTGGGGCGGCCGTTCCATGTTTTTCAATATTTTACGAACCTCTAGAGGCTTAACAGAGTTCTGTCACATGCGTGACGTTTGTTTCTGGTCGTTGTCTTATTTGCAATCTTTCCCAATCTGCTGGAGCTGGAGAATGGCATGATAATCCTTTGGGTTCATTTTTCCATCTATTTTCACAAATCTCCAACTTCTTTTTCCCTCTAAAGAATCCCCATACCATTACAGAACCCCCTCCAAGCTTTGCAGTTGGAATTACGCACTGCGGTTTAAAGTGTCCATGGGATAAACGGCGGACAAGTTGACGGCGTTTACGTCCAAATATTTTCGAACTTGGATTCATCAGTGACGCAACTCTTTCCCAATCCCCCTCTGTCCAATATTGGTATGTCTTAGCCCATTGAAGCCTTTTCTTCTTGTTAAGATGGCGCAAAAGTGGTTTCCTTGTCCCTACATAACCTCAGAGGTAGTTGTTTGTCAGGCGTCGTCTCACTGTTGACTCACTCACCGGTGTATCCCTCGTTGCGTTTAGTTCAGCAGTCAATTCAAGGACAGTTTTTAAACTGTTACTTTTACTAGTCCCTACCAAATACTTATCCTGGCGTTCTTATGTTTTCCTGGGTGCTCCTGAGCGAGAACGATCTTCATAGGAGCCTGTTTCTCGATACCGGTGTATGGTTTTGACAATTCCGCTCATGGAAATCTTCAGTTTCTTTCCGATTTGTCGGACACTATTGCCCTCTTGGTGCAAATTCATCATCATTACCCGTCATTCATAAGGAATCTGGCACTTTGGGGCCTTTTCCAGTTACTTTCGTGTAAACGCAACTGCAAGTGAACAGAACTGTAAACAACGAACCTCTACATAACCATGCGGTCTATTCGCGCGTGGCGTGTTTAGTAGAGCTGCTTTCACAGGTAACACCGGTTTACATAAAACGGAACAATACTAGTATGTTCCAATATGTCTGTATATGTACAATAATTAAGTGCACAATACAGTAGGTGTCATTCTTAACCGTTATTTGAGCTTCCTATTCCGTATTCTAACCAATAACTAACATAAATCACTTCCATCTCGCTCCGATGTAAAAAGCAGCATGGTGTTTCCAAACGTATAGGCGGCATTGTATGTATATATAATTCGAGGAAAAAATCGCACTGGCTTGTTTTACGCCCCATTATACGTTTTCCCGCAGTTTTATGATTTTTTTAAAAGATTTCCTACAAAAATAATAAAAATATAAATATTAAAAAAATTTGGACGATCGATTACGACTGTACTATTGTGATATCTATGCATGTAATAATATTCTCTCTGATCGTATTTTAACCAATAGCCAAAATTATTCGATATTTGTGTTTAGCTTTGAGACACATTTTCTTTTTAAACTATTATTTTAATATCTCTCCCATCTTTTCAATATCGTTCTCCGTTAAAATGTTACCACCTGTCCTCCCGTGGTAGTTTGTCCTCTTTTTCAAGATTATTTTCTTTGCCTTTGCTGTTTTACGTAAAATCAAGTGAAGGTGTCAAATCGCCATTATTTTTGCAAATATCTCGGAAACGGTGCGAGTTATGGATATAACATAAACGAACAAAGTCGAATAGAATTTACTCCCCTAAAAATACATTTATTCGATTTTGGTGTCAGATGAACAGTTAAGCCGTTATTTTCATTTAAATTTCGAGCTGAGAAAAGGCGATCGCAAAGGTTCGCTTTTAGCGTTATTACCACAACCTAAAGTGGGCCAAAACTAGTTGTTCTAGTTTTTCACGAATTTTTCAGTTTCTTAAAATCTGTTCCAAATTTTTGTTCCATATAATGACTATTATGAACATAACAAACTAAACTCAGCCTATTTCGTCAAGCCGGTCTCAATTAATAGTGTTTCATACATGAGGAAGTTCATTTGTATTTGCATAAATATAATGAGGATAGGTTGCAGCTTACTTCTACAGACACCCGTACAGAAATGACACACTCACACAAAACTTTCAGTGACAGGCACAACCTTCGTTAGAAATGGCACACACACAAGCACACTGGCACAACTTACCAACACATGACTGCCGTCACCGGCTCCCGCGCTCTGACTATAGACTTGTGACTGATGAAGGCTGAGGCCAAAAGCTAACTTGTGTGAGTATGATTGTCTTTTCTATGTGCATGTCTGCGGGTTCAGCATTCGTCTTTACATTGAGTTGCAACTTATGAATATTGTTGTTGTTGTTGTGGTTTTCACCTGGAGACTGGTTTGATGCAGCTCACCACTCTACTCCATCCTGAACAACCGTCTTCATTTCCTCATAAGAACGGCAACCCATTTCCATCTGCATCTGCTTACTATATTCGTCTCCCTCTGCGATTTTACCCCACACTCACTTCCCTCTAATGCTAAATTTACGAGTCCGTTATGTCTAAGAATATGCCCCACCAATAGATCCCTTCTTTTAGTCAAAGTAAGCCATAAATTCCTTTTCTCCCCAGTTCTGTTCAGTGCCTCTTCATTACATACGTGATCTACCCACCTAGTCTTCAGCATTATTCTGTAGAAACACATTTCAAAAGCCTCTGTCCACCCCAGTAGCTTAGTCGTTAGCGTCGTTGACTACCTGACAGAAGGCCCAGGTTCGATCCCCAGCAGGGAACTGGGTGTTGTGTTGTCCTCATCATTTTCATCATCATCGACACGCAAGTTGTCGAAGTGGCGTCAACTAAAAAGACTTGCACTAGGCGGCCGAATAATCCCAGACGGTTTGTCCCGGCCAAAAATGCCACACGAACAATCATTTTTCAAAAGCCTCTACCCTCTTCCTGTCTAAACTATTTATCGTCCAAGTTTCACTCCCATACAAGACAATACTCAACACAAATTCCTTCAGAAAAGACTTCCTCACACTTAAATTAATATTCGATGTTAACAAACTCCTCTTCTTAAAAAAAACGCTTTTCTTCCCATTACCGTTTTGCACTTCACATCCTCTAAGAAGGAAGCTAAGTTTGGATATTGCCGCGAGAGACCACGAACACCAACTGCCCGCGTGGCGCAGTGAATAGCGTCACGGACTGCGGAGCAGAAGGTCGCCGGTTCAATCCCGCCCACCGGCAAAAATTTATTTCTTTGTAATTGACAATTCCAGAAGGTTCTACATCTTTCTTATGTTCACTTGTAAATCCTACTTGTTTCTTATGTTAACTGTTCTTCAATTTCTGGTAAATTCTGTCTGTGTATAAATAGCAGAGCACTCTGCCTGAGAGGCATCAGTGCTGCGTGTATGTTGAGTTCGTAATAAACGTGCTTTCAGTAGAAGTGCTGTGTTTAGTTGCATTCGAAGTCAAGCCTGCTTCCATTGCAACGCGACAATATTAACGTCCCGTCGACAGCGTTTTATATCCTCTGTACTGCAATCATCGGATGTTATTTTACTGTCCAAATAAAAAACTCATCTACTCTCATTGTTTAGTTACCTAATTAATTCCTTCGGCATTGTCTGATTTTCTTAGATTGCACTCCATTACCCTTGTTTTGCTCTTGTTAATATTCATGTTGTATGCAAAAAAAAAAAAAAAAAAAAAATGTTCTAATGTCTGTATATCTAACCCATGCCCCAGGGAGGACTCGAACCTCCACGGCGAGTAACCGCGCACTCCGCAGCGAGGCGCTTTAGACCGCTCGGCTACTCCACCGTGGCTTGTATGCACCTTTCAACACACTTTCCGTTCAATTGCTCGTCCAGGTGTTTTGTTGTCTCTGACTGAATTACAATGTCATAGGCACATCGGAATGTTTTTATTTCTTCACCCTGACATCGAATTCCTTCTTTAAATTTCTCCTTGCATTCCTTCACTGTTTACTCAATGTACAAATTCAATGACATTGGAGAAAGGCTATATATAACCCTGCCTTACTTCCTTCTCAGCCACTACATCCCTCTCGTGTCTTCCATTCCGTATATTGTATCCCTGATAACTTCAGAATTTGAAAGAGATTATTCCAGTCAACATTTTCAAAAGCTTTCTCGAAATCTACGAAAGCTAGAAATGTAGGTTTGCCTTTCCTTATCAGCATTATATTTATATAAATAAAAAAATTAATTCCCACATATAAAGATATCATTACCTGAGAAGGGCTTGACAGAATTCGCTGCGTCTGTTTTGCTCTCTTCGTAATTGTCATGATAAGGTTTGCAAAGAGAAATTTACTAGGTGTACATCTAGTATATGAACAAACGGACCTAGCAAAACAAGCAATTTCTAAACATATTCAGTGAAACATTTAAAAGTAAATACTAATTCAACTCTATCAAAAACTCTTCAAAATACAAAATAATGCCTCTAAATACTCATGAAAATTGACATATCTAAATCACTCATCTTGCAGTCAAACCCATACTTTTTACACTGAGTATATAATGTGAATATTTAATGTTTTATAAATGAGATTGTGGCTCCACGATTGTGTAAAAATTTACATTTTCATATCTTGTAATACTTTTCTCTCCATATATACGTGTAATGGGCTTGTAATTTAAATGTTTATAACCTAACTGTGTTGTAACATCTTTGTGCTCCTCAGATACAAGCTCTTTGACCAGAAATTGTGTATCAAAATATAAACAAATTGTATGGTGTGAGTTCACATTTCTGTTCAGTGATGATAATAAATTGTACTCACAAATGGCAGCCAGAAGAGAAATAAGAGTAATGAGGTTATCAAAGGAAAGTGTGATCGCAAAAGTGTGTAAAAAGTGCGTCGCATGGACACTCGCGATTTGGACACAATATTAAATGTAAGTAAACAGTGTTTTTGTTCATGTCATATCGCCACCTACAATTGCTTTCGCTATTATTAATACCAAATAATTCGTTTTCATACAGTGAACTCCACCAGCATGCTACACATGTAAATTTCTGAATATGGGCACAAGCTCGAAACCGGTTGTGTCATAAATAAATAATACCATCTTCAATGCGACTGATAGTGGATAGTATTCTCAACCCTACATCTACTACTGTTTATATAAGGAGGAGGAGAGAAGGAGAGTGAGTGGAGTCAAGTGTAGATGCATTAACGAAGCACTGAAACAAATAACTACCAGAATGGAGAGCAAAAAAAAATCATTTATTACCAAATGTAACCATTAGTGCATTAAAAACACCAAAAAATGACTGTTGAAACAGACTCATGATTTAATTCCGTACTTTTTAATTCATATGAGTAAGAAATCTCTTTAGCAATATAGACAGCTCACTAATTCTAAATCCGATTTATTTCGTTTCAATAAACTGTTTTGATTCAAATTTTAGGAAAGATTCGGTTGGATGAATATCTTCTAAATGAGCTGTCTGACAATGTCAGAAAACTACTGGCGATATAGACACAATTACATATTATAGAGTTTTGGTTGCAATGTTTGTCTTTCTCTAGCCAGTGAAGCCATAAAATCATTACCAATAGCATTAAATCAAAATCAGGGCCTGCAAATTCACATTCCTACGTCACCCACAACGTCGCACTGATGATCAAAATGTCGCTCAAATGGCGATGGGAGGATGGCCTTCCACAGGGCCACCAGGAGAACCAAACTTAGATCCGTGAATTTCCAATCCTACATCCAGCCAAGCGAACAACCACAGCTGGATGCAGCTGAGGCACGAAGACTTGACAGACAATTCTTAAAACAAAGCAAAGCGCGCGAAGTTGTAAATAACACGGTCTTTCGTCTCAAGCGACACGACCGCGGAGCATCGCTATCATGTGTCCCCCGTGGCAAACATTGTATGTGACTCACTTCTGAGAAGTTGACTCAGTTACGTGCTGTTCGCCAACACACAGTGGGTAAATACCTGTATACTCTCCGTTACACGTTCCAAGAGCTTCCATATCAACCTTTGAAGAACAGAAAGCATGGATTTTTCTTGCTCCAGCATCAAATAGAATTTTTTAGTCCGAAAACTGGTTTGATGCAAGTGGCCATACTAATCTATTCTGCGGGTACTGACGTTTTTACAAGTGCAATATTTTGTCTCATAATAGTTCTAGAAAAACAACTGGATGAGAACCTAAAATGGTAACTACAAACTCTGACAATACAATTTGGCGGATTAAGTCAGAACGGTCGATCTGTCAACACAGGCGAATCACAACGCTGCCCCTGCTTAGCGGCTGGTGTTGACAACTTGCACCCACTGTAGTTCAGTTGAGCATCGCGTGTGTTCTGTGTTAGACCTGTTGGACGAAGTGCTTGTATAGTACGTTCGTTCTGAACTGAGAACAGCCAAATGATCAGTTTATAGTTCTTTAAGCTTCACAAGACACTTAAAAAACGCATGCGATGCAAATAAGTGTTTTTGAGGATCAAGCAATGTCCATGAAGCGTGCATGTGAGTGGTTCACCTGTTTTCGAGGAGGCTGGGAAAGTCTTTCTGACAATCTCAGTAGTGGACGAACGGACGAAAACATTCAGAAAGTGAGGAGATCAGTCACCAACGAGAGTCGATTACGGATGAACTGCAGATAAACCTTGAATACATGCGACAAATCCTGACCCACAATTTAGGGAAGGGGAAAACTTGTTGCCGTCGACATCTACATGGGATATTCAGCAAATTACATTTAAGTGCCTGGCAGAGGGATCATCGAACCATCATTATACTATTTATCTCCTATTCTATTCTCGAATAGCGCGCGGAAAGAAAGAACACCTGAATCTCTCAGTTCGAGCTCTGATTTCTCGTATTTTATTCTGATGATCATTTCTACCTATGTATTTGGGAATTAACAATATATTTTCGCATTCGGAGGAGAATGTTGGTGATTGGAGTGTCGTACGTAGCCCACGCCTCATGGATAAGCGCCGTTGTTGTAATCATTTCCATCCCAGATCCTGCATCATTTCCGTAACGCTATCTCTATCGCGACAATACGAAACGAGCTGCCCTTCTTTGGACTCTTTCGGTGTCCTCCGTCAAACCCACCTGATAAGGATTCCAGACGGGGCAGCAATCCTCCAAAAAAGGACAGAAAAGCGTACTGTATGCAGTTTCTTTAGTACTTCTTTTGCATCTTTTAATGGTTCTGCCAATAGAACGGAGTCTCTGGTTCACCTTTCCCACGACATTACCTACGTGTTCTTTCCAGTTTAAGTCTGAAGTAATAGTAATTCCTAGGTATTTAGTGGATTTTAAAGCCTTCAATTTTGTTTGATTTATCTTGTAAACAAACCTCAACGGATTTCTTTTCGTACTGATGTGGACGACTTGACCCGTCTCATTAGAGTCAATTGCCAATTTTTACACCATACTGATATTTTCTTTAGATCGTTCTGCAGTTGGCTTTGATCTTCAGATGATTTTGCGTCATCTGCAAACAACCTAAGAGACCTGCTTAGATTTTCTCTCAAATCTTTTATTTATATAAGGAACAGCAGAGGACCAATAACACTACCCCGTGGAACGCCCGATATCACCTCTGTTTTAGTCGTTGTCTTACCATCGGTTACTACAAACTGTGTCCTTTCTGACAGGAAATCCCCTCTCCAGTCTCAAGTTTGGGGCGATATACTATAAATACGGAATTTGATTAAAAGCCGTTTGTGAGGTGTAAATCAAATCCTGTAAATCAAGAAATACGGAATCGATTTGAGATCCCTTGTCGATAGCACTCATCACTTTGTCTGTGAAAGAGCTAGTTGTGTATCGCATGAGCGATATATTTTCTACATCCATGTTGACGTTGGGTCAATAGATTATTCTGTTCGAGATAATTCATAATATTTGAATACACAATATGTTCCAAAACCCTGATGCAAATTGTCGTCTTGTGCCACGTCACGTGACTGACGAAAAGAAGTAGGCATGTTTAGACGCTTCACAGGATTTTGTCGAAACGGCGGATGCGACACCCAATTTCTTGAACCGTATTGTCACTGACGATGAAACCTCGTTTCTCCAGTACGACCCTGAAACGAAGCGTCAAAGCATGGAATGGCGTTCTCCGACATCACCTCGTCGGAAAATGGTCAGAGCCGAAATCTTTCCGTTTGTAAAGACATTATCCACAAGGAATTTCTACCTAATGGAACGACGTTGATCATGCAAAAGAAAGTGCAAAGTTTAAAAGCTGTACGTGTGTTGTGGAATGTTGAACCTATCGTTAAATCAGACAATAAATTGTTCATTAACACAGCTATTTGGTTTAATTATGGCCCTGATATTGATGTATAAGAAACAGTGCATTAAACTGATTATGTGCGCAACGGATATTTTAACAAAACAACTGTGACATGTAACCTTTTGAAACAGACACTGACTATACTCAAAAATTTTGACTGCGAGAAAGATATAAGAAAAACCACAAATCACTTTCTTAATGCTTGACTGTGAGAATTTATGTAGATCAGTTTCTAATTATTGAAATTTAAATTAACTATCATTTTACTATGGCACCAATAATGAAATATGTTCAATAATATTATTCAAATCAACACTCCACTAAATCAACTAATTATCAAATGAAGGAAGTAGGTTAATTTTCTAACTACGTAAATGAAATATGAAACAGGGTTAAGTTACTTATTATTGATAATCAGCATTACATTACCTACATAATACAACTTCTGACTTGCTGGCAAAGCAGCCTCTGCTCTACATCGGAGCCATACACACAACCCAACCGCTCTCTAAGCGAGCTGAACCACTAGTGCTACTCTCTCTCAGTGCGAGCTACAATGCTATGCAATACATGATCTTTGGCAGAGATGAAACTTTACACATATCGATACATACAGTAGAAGCGATATTATACATTTTCTTGCAAGCAAGTTACTCGATACAAAACAGGAGGCACAATATTAGACATTTTCTTATAAAAATAATTTTTTATGGACACGTTTCATCATTAATTTAAATTTCAATAATTAGAAACTGATCTACATAAATTCTCACAGTCAAGCATTAAGAAAGTGATTTGTGGTTTTTCTTATATCTTTCTCGCAGTCAAAATTTTTGAGTATAGTCAGTGTCTGTTTCAAAAGGTTACATGTCACAGTTGTTTTGTTAAAATATCCGTTGCGCACATAATCAGTTTAATGCACTGTTTCTTATACATCAATATCAGGGCCATAATTAAACCAAATAGCTGTGTTAATGAACAATTTATTGTCTGATTTAACGATAGGTTCAACATTCCACAACACACGTACAGCTTTTAAGTTTCCAGGACATGTATCAGAGAGTTCAGCGATGCTTAGTTACGGGAGGTGACTACTTGGAACGAAAGTAAGGTAACTGTAGTAATTAGTTCATCTACATTAATGTACGAAAAGGTGTCCTACATCAATGTGCATTACCCCATATTGTCTATAACCTACACTTGAAAGAGGCTCTCAAAAAAGACTGGGAAAGTTCATAGTCAGGTATACTAATTCATGGCCGAAATTGGTATTGCTATCCTAGCTACGATTAAAGAAGCCCATGCAATCTGACAATAAATAAACTAAAATAAAAATAAAAAACAAAAAAAAAAAAGTAAGTGACAAAGAATTGGAGGCTGAAATCTAAATACATATATGCAACGTATTACGTCAACAAGTTGATAAATTTACTTATCTAGGCAGTAGTATCACCAGGGATGGAAGAAGCAAGGCGGAAGAAAGAAGCATAATTGTTCAAGCAAAAACTGTTTTCAACAAAAAGAAAAAGACCTTTATTTTTAACAGCAGTAGTTTTGAAGTCAGGAAAAGGATTCTGAAATCATATGTCTGGAGTGCGGCGGACTATGACTGTGAAACATTGGGAACAACGGAAGAGAAGAAAGTTAAATTCTTTGAAATGTGGTGTTTTCGACGCATGCCAAAATAAAATAGATTGACGAAGCGGTCCTCGAAAGAGCGGGCGAAAAGCAAAGTTCGTGCTGACTGATTATTAAAAGATGAGTACAACATACAGGCCTACAAAAAATGCTTGTCAAGTTTAAGGGACTTAACTGCGAGGTCATCAGTCCCTAAACTTACAAACTACTTATGAACTACCTTATACTAAAGACGACACAAGCATCCCTGCCCGAGAGGGGATTCGAAGCCCCCCGACGGGGAACGCCCCCGCGCATCGGAACATAGCCATTTTTTTATTTATTTTATTATCAGTTTGTGGTTGTTCGTTGAAGGGTTGGCTCAGCTTTTTTTATCACAGGAGACGTTTAGACCAGAACTCCTGAAAACAATGACAGGGGGGAAAGACTAGATTTCCTAGTCATGTTATAGTTTTAGGTGGAGTTTTTAATTTGCCGGCTATATAATGGGAGGAAACGTGTTTGAGGTAGGTATCAGGGACAGAGAATCGAGCAATATTTTTCTAAGTGCTGTATCGGAAAATTACCTCGAGCAATTAGAGAGCCGACTTATGGAGATAACGTGTTAGATTTGCTGTTGACAAATAGACCCCAAATTTCGATTTAGTGGAGTGGACCAGGGAGTCAGCGATCATAAGACGATTACAGCATCAATGAATACAGCTGTAAATAGAAATATCAAGAAAGATAGGAAGCTCTCATTTAGAAAAAGTCAAATGGGGCAGATTACAGAGCACTTGACTGCTTCACACGAGAGTTTCGTCTGTAAAAATGACAGTGTTGGACAACTGTGGGCGAATTTCAAGTACGCCGTATAATACGCTTTAAATAAAAATTGTGTCAAGTAAAATTACGAGAGATGGAAAAAAAGATACTCCGTGGTTCAACAACCGAGCTAAGAAACTGTAACGAAATCAAGGAGAACTTCATCGAACAAGCAAACTTAGCCAAAGCCTAGCAGACAAGCATAAGTTAAATGATACCATAATTAGCGTAAGGGCAACCTTGCGAGAGGCATTCAGCAATTTTGAGAGCAATGTTTTGTGTACCGAGGTGGCAGAAAAACCTATGAAATGGTCGTGACGTCAGTATCGGTTCGGTATCGAAAATGGTTATTTTCTAAGTTTCGGCGGCCTGTTACAACGAAAAACGGCTACCGAAATTTCGAGAGCTACACCGAAAGTCGATGAGGCTTCGAGAAGGCCGATTCGTTCATTTCGGTGGGCTTGGATTGCGAAGATAAATTGCTATTTTGGCAGTGCTGTGTGATTTTAACTTCTGATAACGAAACATCTGTTCTTTTTATGTATCAAATAGTTTAAACAGTTAATTTTCAACGTTGTTTACAAATATTACCAGAATATTTTGTTAAAATTGCCAGGGTTATAATGTTTAATATAACGAAGTAGAACTTAAGGATACTCTACTTCAATAAAATTTATTTTAAAATACGCGTCTCGTAAATGTCTTTACTCCACCGTTTCATTTACCCTGTAAACTTTCATATTATGAAAGTGTAAATACGAAATCCATCAAATACGGTGTCACTTCGTTTTCACGGTTCGCAAAGCTGTCACGTCATAGTTGGTAAATTTTCGTATTTATACTTGAGAATTACTCAAATACGCACTCCAGATACTGCACGCATAAAAAATCTTCATAATACCAGGTGATCAAAAAGTCAGTAGAAATATGAAAACTTAATAAATCACGAAATAATGTAGATAGAGAGGTAAAAATTGACACACATGCTTGGAATGACATGGGTTTTTATTAGAACAAAAAAAAGTTCAAAAAAGTCCGACAGATGGCGCTTCATCAGATCAGAAAAGCAATAATTAGCATAGCAAATTAAGACAAAGCAAAGATGATGTTCTTTACAGGAAACCCTCAATATGTTCATCATCATTCCTCAACAATAACTGTAGTCGAGGAATAATGTTGTGAACAGCACTGTAAATCATGTCCGGTGTTATGGTGAGGCATTAGCGTCAGATGTTGTCTTTCAGCATCCCTAGAGATGTCGGTCGATCACGATACACTTGCGACTTGAGGTAACTCCAAAGCCAATAATCGCACGGACTGAGGTCTGGGGACCTGGGAGGCCAAGCATGACGAAAGTGGCGGCTGAGCACACGATTATCACCAAACGACGCACACAAGATATATTTTTGGAACTTTGTTTTTTACCTCTCTATCTACATTATTCCGTGATTTATTAAGTTTTCAAATTTATACTGACTTTTTGATCACCCAGTATGAGCCATTTGCACCGCGAACTTAAGTCCTGCAGTGCCAACAAGTGCGGTAGCAATGTATCTAAACGGTACGTGCTAGTGTTTTACCGTACTTATTCGTACAAATGAAGTATTTATCACTTACAGACAACAGTATTACAACATTTAAGTTAAAACAGAAAGCATTTTGTGAAGGCAGATAGTGGAAATTATACAAATCAATAGTAGCACAAGTATCCTATAATCATTCTGCAAAGAAATGGAAACAAAGGAAAGTGTACTGTGAAATTGATTTGGCTGAGTGGTTTAGACGAAATATTGTGAGTAGGGATGTTACAGGTTCCAGTCCTGCCGAGCGCAAAATAATTTTTTTCTTGTCATCTTGTTTGAAACGCTTATCTATTCGTTTAAGAGAAGCATGAACGGCAATATTCTTTAGAATGTACATTTAAGAGCGAGCGCTCACAGTAGTTTCTTGGATATCGGAAGTTCACTCTTATGAAACGAAAGATGAAATTGCTGTAAGTGAAACAACCAAAATAGTCATTTATTTTTGTTCATTTACTTTTTTAGTCTTCTCACAAAGAATGTGTGACTACTCTCAATGCTTGAAACGCAGTTTGAAACAAAGAAAAATTTCCAGTCTTCATGTTGACGATTACATAATCTTCAAGTATGAAGACTGAAAATTTTTGTACGTTTCAAACTACGTTTTAAGCACTGACTAGAGTCACACAACGACCAAAATCAAATTGTTGTGACAACAAAGAAATATTTGCGACTGCTGTTCATCAAATGTTCGAATGTTTGTAAAGCTTATGGGACTTAACTACGGGGTCATCAGTCCCTAAACTTACAAACTACTTATGAACTACTTACGAACTAAGACGGCACAAATATCCATGCCCGAGGGGTGTTCATCATCCATATACGTTAACAGGCACTGAACAATTGCCTTCAAGTTGGAATCAAATCTGACTTTTCAGCCGGCCGCGGTGGCCGAGGGGACTGAGGCGCTACAGTCATGGTCTGCACGGCCACTACGGTCGGGGGTTCGACTCCCCTCGGGCATAGATATTTGTGCCGTCCTTAGTGTTAGCTAGTTCGTAAGTAGTTTGTAAGTTTAGGGACTGATAGCCCCGTAGTTAAGTCCCATAAGCTATACAAACATTTGAACATGTTCTGACTTTTCAAGTTTTGTCCACTTAACGACGGATACTGAAACTGATTGAGTGAAACGAAAACATTCCTTTAGTTTTTCCGCATCGTCAGACAACTGTTTTGTTATTAAAATATTGTACGCTCCTTCTTCAGTAGAAACATTAGTCTGACTAATTTGCGCTTCTACGAACTGTTTCGACTAATATGTAATCCTTTTCCTCTTCCGTAACTTGCATGTACTTCCGTAGTGCCAAAATGAAGAGTTTCTCACTGCCAGCACTGCGCTCTCTCTTCTGCTACCGCCGCGACTAGCAACTGTCCCTCCCAGCGCGCTGAACTCTTGCGTCGCCAATGTACCCAGCAACACTGCGCTCGTCTAGGACAAACGGTAGCACCTAACGCCTTCCAACAAACGCCAAAAATAAATTCAAACCTTTCCTAAACCTTTTCTCGTCTACATCACCACAAAAAAAATTTAAGGGAAAAAGTTTGTCACTTACTACATTTCGGACGTTGGTTCAGTAAAGGTACTGCGCCAGACTTGAGATTTTAATTTATTACTTCACTATCAATGAATATATTGGCCGGAAAGTTTGCAGTCATCGACAACATATAGCACTCAAAGCAATGAAAAAATTATTTTGCCATGTGACGCTTAGCTTAGGAGATATGGTGTGAAAGACATAGAGTAGCGCGAATAAACAACTTATTAAAAAAGTTTAAATATTCTATTTTTCAGTGACTTTCTTTTTTAATTTAATTGAAAAAAAATAAAATAAAAATAGGTGTCAGTAGGCAGTTCTCGTATTATGTCGCCAGATTATAAAATACACGACTTTCATTTTTTACATTTTGACGGGCTGTCTCGCATGGTATGAAAACGTTTCACGTAGTGATTCGCGGGCCACGGCTACCGTGTCCCCTGATCAGCAGCAGTGCGCATGCTCAGAGAAGCCGGCCGCGGTGGCCGAGGGGACTAAGGCGCTCCAGTCACGGTCTACACGGCCACTACGGTCGGGGGTTCGAATCCCCCCTCGGGCATGGATATTTGTGCCATCCTAGTTCGTAAGTAGTTCATAAGTAGTTTGTAAGTTTAGGGACTGATGACCCCGTAGTTAAGTCCCATAGACTATACATTTTGCTCAGAGAAGCAGACACACAATTCTGATTCGCTTATGCGAGCAGATCTGGCAACAGCGCTACGGCGAGCCTCCGTGTCCTCAGAGACGGCCCGAATCGCTAGCGAAAGGCTTACTAAATTAAATGGGGGCACAGCGTCGATAACTAGACCCCTCGGTACGATCTCTCACTGAACCGATCTTTGGCACACCGAAAAGATACAAAAAAGGTTCCCTGCCCCCGCTTCCCGCTCCACGGAACTGAGTGGCTGGAATGCAGTCGCCGAGGGTGCAGAACTGTATTTTGTGCCAAGGCCGAAACATCCCTAGAAGAATGACCGCCAGTTTCGAACTTAACTGCAGACGCCGTTGGTAGATAGGTTCATATACCTTACTAAATAGTTAGCCATCAAGAAGGCAGGAGAGTAGGTTGTTTAAATTTTAACATCGTTACATACCGTAAAGTTATCTCAGAAGCGAATATTTCAGTGGGGGTTCATTGCTCCATTACGTCTTAAGACGAACTGCTTCTGATATTTACAGGGTGTCCCACTCAACTCTTTCACCCCAGATACCTCTGAAACTACAAGAGATATTGAAAAACGACTTTCACGGTCATGAACGTACGGCAGGGGCTTATGAAAGTAGAAACTGAGACACTCTAAAACGTGAAAAAATATTGTTTTCAACAAAAACTTATGTTTTTTTTTTTTTTTTTAAATGGATACCCCATATTATTTCTTAATCAATCGATAGAATGAAAAATCACAAAAAGATTGGCGTTGGTTGCGAGTCTCGCTTGAGCCTCGGACACGCGCTAGCAGCCTCATGTATTTCAAACGTCAACTTTGCTTCTCAGTTTCTCCGGATGTAATTGACGCATCGAGATGCAACCGACGCCATTCTTTTTGTGATTTTTCATCCTATCGATTGCTTAAGAAATTATATGGGGTATCTATATAAAAAACACAAGTTTGTGTTGAAAATAACATTTCTTCACGTTTTGGAGTGTCTCATATTACCTACTTTCATAAGCCTCTGCCGTACGTTCATGTCCGTGAAAGTCGTTTTTCAACACCTCTTGTAGTTTCAGAGATATCTGGGGCGAAACAGTTGAGTGGGACACCCTATATATACGGAGAAAAATTTCAGTCGATATTAATATTCTTCTTCTTCTTCCTCTTTAGGCCTTTTCCCGCACATGCAGGGTCAGCTTTGGTTATGCGGATTTGGCACGTTAATATTGACAGGGTGGCCGGATGCCCTTCCTGCCGCCACCCCATCCCCCCCGGGAAGAAATGTGTATCCCAAATGTCTGCGTATTGTGTTATGTGTGAAAGTGTAAAGTCTTACAAAATGTTTGTGAATCGTGTGATTGAGGCGGAACTTTGGGACCAGCCCGGTATTCACCTATGTGGATATGGAAAACCGCCTAAAAACCACATCCAGGCTGGCCAGCACCCCGACCCCCTTCGTTAATCCGTCGGGCTGATTCGAACCGGGGCTGGTACACCTCCCCGTCTCGGAAAGTGGTGCATTAGACCACACGGCTAAACGAATGGGTCGATATTAATATTCAGGTATTTATTTATGTGAACTATCTATGCAGCTGCCGCGGTGGAGTATCCGAGCGGTCTAAGGCGCCTCGCTGCGGTGCGCGTGGTTGCTCGCCGTCGGAGGTTCGAGTTCTCCCTGGGGCATGGGTGTGTGTGTTTGTCCGTAGATTAGTTTACCTTAGTTTAAGTAGTTTGTAACCTACGGACTGATGACCACGCAGTTTGATCCGATAGATTTACAAACAATTGAACTTTTTTATCTATGCAACTCAACAAGAAACAAATTATTTGGCCATCATCATCACACAAACAAAATAGCATGTGCCTGGTGCTAGTTTGCGAAATGAAACATCCACTTTAGATAAAGAAAGAGAGGCGACATTGGACGCATTTAGATCAACATCTACGAAAACTGTAAGTTTTAATAAAATCAGAATAACATTAGTCATATTTAGAAAACGTACCAGAACTGTTTATAGCCTAAACTAATAAATACGTAAAAAACGAAATATAGAAAGAACATAATCATGTATAGCTTCCAGCCCATTGAAGATACCTTGCAAATAAAAGCTAAACGCGTATGGCAATCAGTTGTATAGACGATTCACATTAATAAATATTTGCATATGAACCCTTTATTTGACAATGTTGCTCTCAGCCAACATTAAAATTGCGCATGTTTTTCTGCCACGTTTCGTGTTTCGTCCTTGGATGGGCAATGTCGCTTGAAACCAACATTTAAGTTCAATGTTCAAATGTTTGTTAAGCTTATGGGACTTAACTACGGGGTCATCAGTCCCTAAACTTACAAACTACTTATGAACTACCTTATACTAAAGACGGCACAAATATCCATGCCCGAGAGGGGATTCGAACCCCCGACCGTAGTGGCCGTGCAGACCGTGACTGAAGCGCCTCAGTCTCCTCGGCCACCGCGGCCGGCGAACATTTAAGTTCCGAAAAACATCCGTTGCATTTTGTGATAAGTTTGGTCATAGTCTGAATCTTTACAGACACCACAAGCTTAATTATTGCGGATGTTAGTTTGTGTGGACATTTTTTTTCAGATGCTTGTCGAACTGCATGTAAAGTGAATCAGAAAACCTTGAAGGTGATTTATTTGCGTTGGCAAAAGTGTTGCTGAATTCTTATCAGGAACATCGGAAATAAATAGAGGTTTATTGGCAAGAGAAGGCTTGCCATGTCGTTATTGAACAGACAAGCAGAAGTAAACAGCGCCTCCTGCAGCAGTGAGCGATGCACGATGGAACAGCTTTCGTCACTTGCGAGATTACGGTCCGAAAAAAATAGGTAGGTTTTGTCTTCACGGGTACTTGTTATAAAATGAAAATATAGTGGGACTGTTCAGTACTTTGTTCAAAAAGTGACTTGTTTTCAGACATTTCACATGAAATAGTCCAAAATAAGATAATTTCTATATTGTTGTACCCGCGCGCATTTTTTGGACAATATTAATTATAAGCATGAAACTATATTTTGAAAATAATCGTATAAAATTGTCACATGGCGCTAAACGTCTATAGCAACTTGCGCGCTATGGACGGCAGACTGCATATTTCTCGATTTTCGAAAGGCGTTTAACACGGTAGCGCACTACAGACAGCCAACGAAGGTACGAATTTATAGAATAGATACCCAAATATGTGAATGGCTCGAAGATTACTTAACTAATAGATAACGAGGGTTCATCAGCGACTAGGGTATTCTTATAGATGCTCCAAGAAAGTGTGATAGGACCGCTATTATTTTCTGTCTATATAAATGATCTGACCGACAGAGAGAGAGTTGCAACCTGCGGCTGTTTCCTGATATTGCTGTTGTGTACAAGAGGGTGTAGACATTGAATGACTGTAGTAGGATACAGGATGACTTGGACCAAATTTTCTATGTTGTGTGAGGAATGGCAACTAGCGCTATATGTAGAAACATGTAAGGTGATGTAGATGAGTAGGAGAAACAATCCCGTGATTGCTTCCTCACTGCAGTTTCGCCTTGAAAATGGCAGGATGGTCTCCTGCCGAAATATCAGCCGTCGTCGATTTTGATACCTGGTAGCATACCCATAAGTTTTTCGAAGTTGTTATTCGCCAGGAGAAATTAAGCAATCCCATGATGTTCAAATACAGCGTTAGTAGTGTGCTACTTGACAGAGTCGCGCCAATTAAATACCTAGGCGTACGAAGCACAGCGATATGACATGGAACGATCATATAAGGACAGTCGTGGAGAAGGCGAATGGTCTACTTCGATTTATTGGGAGAATTTTGGAAAGTTGTGATTCGCCTGGAAAGGAGACCGCATACAAAACGCATGTACGACCCCGTCTTGAGTACTGCTCAAGTACTTGGGATCCTCATCAGATCGATTTAAAGGGGGACACAGAGGCAGTTCAGAGGCAGGCGGCTAGGTTTGTAACTGGTTGTTACCGAAATGCTTCGGGAACTCAACCGGAAGCTAACTCAACTGGCAGTCGCTGGAGGGAAGGTGACGTTCTTTTCGAAACGCACCGTTGAAGAAATTTAGAGGGCCGGAATTTGAGGCAGACTGCAGAACGATTCTACTGCCGCCAACTTACATTTCGCGTAAAGACCACAAAGATAAGATCAGAGAGATCATGGCTCGACGGATGATACAAGTTTTCGATTTTCCCTCGTTCTATACAGGAGTGGAGCAGGAGAGCAAGTGGACTGCTGGCCCTTAAAATTGCTACACTAAGAAGAAATGCAAATGATAAAGGGGTATTCGTTGGATAAATATATTATACTAGAACTGACATTTGATTAGATTTTCACGCAATATGGGTGCATAGATCCTGAGAAATCAGTACCCAGAACAACTACCTCCGGCCGTAATAACGACCTTGATACGCCTGGGCATTGAGTCAAACAGAGCTTGGATGGCGTGTACAGGTACAGGTGCCCATGCAGCTTGAACAAGATACCACAGTTCATCAACAGTAGTGACTGGCGTATTGTGATGAGCCAGTTGCTCGGCCACCATCGACAAGACGTTTTCAGTTGGTGAGAGATCTGGAGAATGTGCTGGCCAGGGCAGCAATCGAACATTTTCCGTTTCCAGAAAGGCCAGCACAGGACCTGCAACATGCAGTCGTGCATTATCCTGCTGAAATGTAGGATTTCGCATGGATCGAATGAACGGTAGAGCCACGGGTCGTAACACACCTGAAATGTCACGGTCACTGTTAAAAGTGCCGTCGATGCAAACAAGAGGTGGCCGAGACGTGTCCAATGGCACCCCATACCATGACGCCGGGTGATACGCCAGTATGGCGATGACGAATACACGCTTCCAATGTGCGTTCACTGTGAAGTCGCCAAACACGGATGCGACTATCATGATGCTGTAAAAAGAACCTCCTGGATTCATCCGAAAAAATGCCGTTTTTCCATTCGTGCGCCCAGGTTCGTTGTTGGTTGGTTGGTTGGTTGGTTGTTGGGTGTTTAAAGGGGACTAAACTGCGTGGTCATCAGTCACCTGTTCTCAGCTAAGAGATCACAGGATTTCATGGATGATTAAAATAAGCACCCTGCAACTAGTACAGAAGACGTACAGGAAGACAGTGTTGGTCATATTTGCAACATAAAAAGTGAAAGGGAACCACTGTAGTGGTGGGACTAATAATCAACTAAAAATCACAGCAGATGTTGTTGGCTGGCTGATCACTAGGATAATAATGGATGAGCCAGCCATTCTGCACATACTATACAACTGCCAGTCAGAAAAGGGAGTGACAAGACAAAAGCGACAACAGATTAAAACTATAAGCGGGAAAGCTTGTGATAAAAGCCCGCTGCGCGAATAAAACCTAAAACACAGTCAGCCATAGAGGCGTCGTCAGCTAAAATCAAAGAGAGTGCAGGAGGCAGGTTAAAAGATTGCCGCAATGCAGCTAAAAGTGGACAGTCCAACAAGATGTGGACTACAGTCAACACAGCGCCACAATGGCATTGTGGAGGTTCCTCTCGGCGTAAGAGGTGGCCGTGCGTTAGCCACGTATGGCCTATACGCAGGCGACAGAGAACGACTGAGTCCCTTCGAAAAGGCCTTAGGGAAGTCTTCCAAGATGATGTCGTGGGCTTGATTCTGCGGAGCTTATTGGGCATACTCATTGTTGCCCATTCCGAATACCAGGCCTCTAAGATCTTTCGGTGGAGACCCAAGCGGATATCACCTTCTGGGGTACCGATATCCAGGCGCTGGCATGTGATGGCCTGCTTGGCCAGCTGATCAGCGCGTTCGTTCCCTGGAATCCCAATGTGGCCAGGGGTCCAGATGAATGCCACAGAACGGCCTGACTTGCCAAGACTGAACACCGTGACTTGGATGGATCGCACCAAGTGGTGTCTGGGGAAGCAGTGGTCGAGAGCGTGCAAGGCACTCAGGGAGTCACTACAGATAAGATATGACTTCCTGGGGCATGCTCTGAGATGGTCGAGTGCACGGTTTATTGCGATTAGCTCTGCCGCAAAGACAGTACAGCCAGGGGGCAGGGAGCGCTGTTCAGTGTGGTCGCCATGAGGTTCGTTGTTGCTTACACCATCGCTGGCGCTCCTGTCATTTATGCAGCGGCAATGGTAACCGCAGCCACGGTCTCCGAGCTGATAGTCCATGTTGCTGCAAACGTCGTCGAACTGTTCATGCAAATGGTTGTTGTGTTGCAAACGTCCCCATCTGTTAACTCAGGGATCGAGACGTGACTGCACTATGTGTTACAGCCATGAGGATAAGATGCCTGTCATCTCGACTGCTAGTGATACGAGGCCGTTGGAATCCAGCACGGCGTTCCGTATTGCACCGATTCCATATTCTGCTAACAGTCATTGGATCGTGACCAACGCGAGCAGTAATGTCGCGTTACGATAAACCGCAATCGCGATAGGTTTAACAATCTGACCTTTATCAAAGTCGGAAACGTGAAGGTACGCATTTCCGCTCCTTACACGAGGCATCACAACAACGCCGGTCAACTGCTGTTTGTGTCTGAGAAATCGGTTGGAAACTTTCCTCATGTCAGCACGTTGTAGGTGTCGCCACCGGCGCCAACCTTGTGTGAATGCTCTGAAAAGCTAATCATTTGCATATCACAGCAGCTTCTTCCTATCGGTTAAATTTCGCGTCTGTAGCACGTCATCTTCGTAGTGTAGTAATTTTTATGTCCAGGAGTGTAACTAGTAGTGGTACTCAGTACTCTCCTCCACGCACGTTTCGGTGGATTGCGGAGTATGTATGTAGATGTAATGTAACTAACTTAACATTTTTTTTCTTCGCTTGATTTCTGCATATCCCAAATAAAGGGTTAATATAAGAAGCAATTGAAGAAAAAAGAAAACAACAATTCGGTCCAAATATTTAGTAGTTATGTCACCTCAAAGTTCTATATCATTTAACCATTGTTGAATCTAAAAAAGCTATCATTTTGTCATTTTCTGGTCGTGAAGGTTTTTTACATCTCCCAACAGAGAATAAAACCGTGTGAACGTCCCTGCCCTTCACAGCCCTTCACGTCTCGGCAGTAGTACGTGTGCAGTTGACATATCACGGTAATTTTAATACGTGCTCCTCACTTACTGCTACGTAAGGCAATGTTTGTAATAAGTGATAAAGAAAACAATAGAAAAAACAAGTTTTGAAATAAAAGTATATAATGCAGCATTTAAGATTTATTGTGTAACTGTAGAGAATTTTAATATACAACTTAAGACTTAGAGAATTATTGAGGTTAAGAGTATGAGAAGAATTTGAATTTGTGCATGTCTGGTTTTGAATCCATTTCCTTTTTACAGCGATCTTTTATATTTAATGGCGCTCTATAAAAACAGACGACAGAAAAATGCAAAAGCCTCCTTGCAGTGATAGCTCTGCTGTGCATCTTGCTACTTCCTTCTGTCATAAAAGTTGGAATATGAGTTGTAACCAGAGCCCCAAGTCACAGATTTTTTTTTTCTCAGAGTTTTATCTCGCGTGAGGCACCGCTATTAGGGACATGAATAAAACCCTCCGGCAAGATTAATTCAGCAGCCTTAAAATCATGACCGGGACACCAGAATACGTTAATAATATTCCACGGCCCAGTTTTACTCCGATGTCGATAAGCTCCAATAAAAAGTAAATGGCGAAACATAAAATACATAAATATCTCAGTTCCACGCAGCAATTAATTTTAAACACTCAGTTACTGTAAACAAAACTAAAATATTTTCAACTCAGTTCACTCTATGAAGGAATCGACGAAAAAAATTGGATATATTCTGCAAGTAACATTTAGGTCAGAGGTTCGTAGCCTGTGTGACACCATCACGTTTTCGTCCGAACAGATACTAGCTAGCACCAATTTTGAAGTTTTTATGCAGATGTGCAGACTTTAACTTTGTTATTGTGTCTTCAGTCCAGAGACTGGTTTGTAAATGCTGATCACCCTACTATATTAATCTCCTTAGAATAATGGCAACCCTCATACGAGGGGCGTCCAGAAAGTAAGTTCCGTTTGGTAATAAAATGAAATTTTACACAGACACAGAAGAAATTTTAATTGCACCAAATTCTACAACTCTTAAACTACTTTTCCACATAACTGCCAAAATTTTGCAGGCATTTTTTATAGCGTGGCACCAGGTTTTGTATACTTTCATAGAAATCTGCCACCTGTGTCTTCAATCATTTGGAAACAGTTTCTTTCAGCTCGTCGTCATTGGTGAAGTGATGACCGCCAAGAAAAGACTTGAGCACTAACTGTAAACCTACGGTTTTCCTGGATCTTGTCATCAATCGCATGAACCAGTTCTTCTGTAACCAAAGGTTCGTTCTTCATCGTGCACATCACTACGCCCGCTCTTGAACTGTCGGACCCATCTTATCACCATCGAATCACTCATCGCATTTGGTGCGTAATCGTCGCAAATTTGCCGATAAATTTCACTTGGTTTCACTTTCCTCGCCGAATCACCGACCTGATTTCACAGGCGGAGGGATTTTCAATCAACGCCGACATTTCAAACAAGCACAACAAAGCGTACGTAACTGACAGCGATCTCCAAATGGCGTACGTTCTTCTCCTTGATACACATCGTCTACAACGCATGTGCGGAACTGCAATCGCAGCGCTGCAGCGGAGATAAAATGAAACGGAACTTACTTTCTGGACGCGCCTCGTATATTAGAACCTGCTTACTGTATTCGTCTCTTGGTCTCCCTCTGTGGTTTTTCCCCCCACACACTTCCATTCAGTGCTAAATTAACGATTCTCGTGATGTCGAAGAATGTGTCGTAACCAACTGATCTCTTCATTTAGTCAAGGTACGCCAGAAATTTCTTTTCTTCCAAACTCCGTTCAGTATCACCTTTTTACTTACGCTATCTACATTCCTAATCCTGACTAATCGGCTGTAGCACCACTCTGCAAGAGCTTCAATATTCTTCTAGTCTGAATTACTTATCATCCATATTTGTTCAAATGTTTGTTAAGCGTATGGGACTTAACTACGGGGTCATCAGTCCCTAAACTTACAAACTACTTATGAACTACTTACGAACTAGGACGACGCAAGTATCCATGCCCGAGGGGGGATTCGAACCCCCGGCCGTAGTGGCCGTGCTGACCGTGGCTGGAGCGCCTCAGTCACCTCGGCCACAGCGGCCGGCTCATCCATATTTCACTCCGTTACAAGACAACATTCCACAAAAATGCCTATTGTAAAGAGTTTTAACACTTAAATTAATATTTGATATTAGCTATTTTTTTCTCTTTCAGATATGCTTTTCTAGTCATTGTCATTCTGCATTTTATACCAACAATTGTCCGACTTATTGTTCTGCCCAAGTAACAAAATTCATATACCATTTTTATTGTCTCCTTACCTAATAATCAGATCGAAATACAGTTTCTGCGAGGGGAAATCAGTTGCTGTGTTCGTTGGGGTAGTTGTGTGTTGGTGGATGTATGGAAGGGTGTGAGTGTAAAGGCGCACCAACATACTGGGGTTGGTGAGCAGAAGGGAGACAATGGGATTATTGGATTAAAGTTTTTTGGTAGTATACATATGCCAGTTTTTGGGTTAGTTTTGTTCGCATTAAAAAAAAATATATATATACCCAGATTTTGTCATTTGATATTTCTCTTGGAAGATGTTCGATTATGTCTCCAAGACAACAGTAATCGGTATACAAGGCATCATTGCCAGTATCATTTGAAATATTAAGTGCTTTAGGCAATGTGGAGAGCTCTTTCCACATTAACATATTTGGTGCTTTTAGAGACAATACGGAAAGCTTCATATACAAAGAGTTTTCAGAAAAATTATAGCGATCTAGCAGGTATTGAATTGCTCCCTTTAAAACTGTTCGCTTCGAGGCAAAAAGGGTTTTCACACTCTCGGAAACATTTCTTAATTTGGTTCCATTTTTGCTTCCGAATAATTTATCATGCAAACTGTTCTTAAGATGACTTGCGTTTTTCTCATTATACTGTCTATTTGTATGATAATGCACGCACCACTTTCCAATTATAAAATTCTTGCTGCACTCTCTAACATTAAGTTGTGTACACCTTCCGAAATTCCTTACTCCCCGGATTCGTCGACCCCTTCGCTCTTACCAGATTGGCTTAGGCTTTCGGATACAAATTTCCATATCGTCTTCGGCTTTCACCTTTCCCTTTCAATAAAAAATGTTGCTTTATCGCAGGCCAATTATCCAGTAAACGATGTAAAGCGCGTAGAAGAGAAAGCCATCTTGTTGGGACATGGTTTTTGTACTCGACAATTGTAAGTAAAATATTCTTTCATTTTGTCGGAGTTTGCAGACGTTGAACCTAACTTGTTAATTTTTATATAACGATGCTTTCGACATCTACTGACAAAGCCGTGGTGGGATTTCCGAGCGCTTTAAGGCCCCTTGCCGCGCAGCGCGCGGTTGCTTCCAGTCAGAGGTTCGAGTCCTCCCTCTGACATGGCTGGGTGTCTTGTCAGTAGGTTACTTTAAGTTTAAGTAGTTTGTAAGCCTGGGGACTGTTTTAATAGCTTTGAACAGTGGGAGGGGGCGTTTATCACAGCTCAGCTACCAGCCACCATTAGTAAAGTACTAGTGTAATAGCGAATTGAAGTATTTAGCTCTATTTGTTTTCACTGTTTAGGTATTTCAGTAGTAGTGGTGGGATGGATAGGGTATGTGCGTGCTGTGTGCGGACGCAGGAGGAGTTGGCCGCTGTTCACGAACAGCTAAAGGTGCTTCTGGCACGGTCAGCCGCCTCCAGACTGCTGCCTCGGGATGAATGGGCGGCGGAGAGTGTAGCGTTTCATAACATAAAGAGAAGCAATAATAAGCACACATCTGACATCTTCAGAAAACCAACAGCTATAGATACAATCATATATGCCACGCCTAACCACCCCCATAATCAAAACTAGCAGCCCTATAGCACAGTAATTTTTTTAAATTGGTAAGCTTATACGACTTAACTGCGGGGTCATCAGTCCCTAAACGTACGAACTACTTATGAACTAACTTATACTAAACACAGCACAAATATCCATGCCCGAGAGAGGATTCGTACCTCCAGCACGGACGACCGCGCGATCCGCAACGTGGCGCTCCAGACCGCTCGGCCACTCCCGCGCGGCGAAAGAAAACTATGAGAAAAAATTAAAAAGAACACAGATCATAGCTAGAAACAATGGTTAAAACACCCAAACAGTAGGAATACTCGACCAAAAAAAAAAAAAAAAAATGAAAATACAACTAAAGAAAAATTGTAACAAGCACAAAACACAAAAATCCCACGAACTTAGGCAAGGCAACACACACAGACACACGAAACAGTAACACTCATGACAGAAACAACGAAAATAAATGGTACTCTCTAACACACGAAAACAAATCAACACACAAAATAGCAAACATACTAAAGAAACAAGTACTACAAATTGTCTACAAAACAACATTTGCAAACAGATAAACCAGACAAATACGAAGAGGCAGGTATATACCAGCTAACAATGCCAAGAATGTAAATCAGTGTATCAGGGAATGACAGACAGAAACTTCAAAACTAGATATAAAGAACATATACGAAGCCGGAAGTATGGAAATATCCATTCCACTTTTGTAGAGCACCTCATAAAACATGGGCATGAACCATTCAATATGGAACAAGGCATGACAATTATCAGAGTGAGACAGAAAACTACTGATGCTGTAGATACAAAGAGCCCTGGCAATGAATAATAAAGTGATTAATGATCAGATCGACACAAGCAATAACTCACGGATCAAGCTGGTCACAAAAACAATGGAAACACTGATGAAACATGAAATTTCCTCCTTTCTTCTTTCTTTCCCTCCTCTTCATACTCCTCCCATACTCTCACAAAAAACTAACGCGTATAATAACACACAAACAATATATATAGAACAACACAAACTAAGAAACAACTGATACACTCAGACAAACAAGGAATACCAACAAAAGACAGACTTCCATACTCAAAGACTGGAAAGTTGCACAGGTTACGCCATATTCAAGAAAAGCAATAGGAGTGATCCGCAAAATTACAGGCCTATGTCGTTGACGAGTATTTTCCACAAATATTATGAAGTACCTCGAAGAGAACGACCTATTGACCCGTAGTCAACACGGATTCAGAAAGTATCATTCTTGTGAAACACAGCTAGCTCTTTATTTACGTGATGTAATGAGTGCTATGGACAAGGGATGTCAAATAGATTCGACAATGAACTTCACAAGCGCCTGATAATCACACTGCGTGCTTATGGAATATCACCACAACTGTGCGACTGGAATCGTGAATTTCCTTTCCAGAAGGGACACAGGACGTTGTAATTGGCTGAAAGTCATCACGTAGCACTGAAGTGATATCTGGTGTTGCCCAGAGAAGTGTTATATGGCCCCTACTGTTCCTTATTTTTATAAACGATTTGGAGACAATCTGAATAGCTCTCTTACGTTGTTCACGGATGATAGTGTCACTTATCGGTTAGTAAAGTCATAGAAGATCAAAAGCATCTGCAAAAAATTTAGATAAGATATGTGGATGGTGGAAAAATTGTCAATTAACTCTTAATGATGATAAGTGTGAGGTCATCCATATGACCACTAAAAGAAATCCGTTAAACTTCATTTACTGCATAAATCAGTCACATCTATAGGCCATCAACTAAATAACTAGGGCAACTTAAACTGGAAAGAACACACAGAAAATATTGTTGGTTAGGCGAACCAAAGACCATGTATCATTGGCAGAACACGTAGAAGATTTAACAGTTCTACTAAAGAAACTGCCTATGCCACACTTGTGCGTCCTATATTGCAGTATTGTTGCGAATTGTGGGATCCCCACCAAATGGGACTGATAGACGATTTATAGAAAGTTCAGAGAAGGGCAGCTAGTTTTGTACTATCGCGATATAGGGCAGAGAGTGTCACGAAAATGATGCACGAGTTGGGGTGAGAATCATTAAAACAAAGGCGTTACTCATTACAACAAGACCTATTTCCTAAATTTCTTTCATCAACTTTCTCTTTCGAATGCGAAGAACATATTTTGTTAGCACCCAACTACATAGAAAGACATGATCATCAAGATAAAATAAGAGAAATCAGATCGTAAACGGAAAGATTTAAGTGTTTCTTTTTCCCGAGAGCTACTAGGGAATGGAACTGTACGGAAACATCATAAAAAGCGGTTCTATGAACCCTTCGCCATACTCTTCCATGTGACTTGCAGAGTATTTATGTAGATGTAGATGAAAGCGACAATTGGCAACACTAAACACTACAACCAAACCCTCACAATACCAGTACACAGTGACGTGACGAGATAAATGTGTTTATAAAGAGCCAAAAAATCCATCCATCTGGAGCATATACACACGGCTCCATGATGACATATGGAGTTATAACACCAAAAACCGTGCCGCGTGGAAGTAGCCGGGCGGTCTGGAGCGCCACGTTGTGGATTGCGAGGCCTCCCGGGTCGGAGGTTCGAATCCTCACTCGGGCATGGGTGTGTGTGTTGTCGTTGGGATAGTTTAAGTAGTTTGTAAGCTAGGGTCTAATAACCAAGCAGTTGATTCCCATATATTTACAAACATTTGAACATTGAACCAAAAACGGTAAGCAATATTGGAGAGTTAGCTTCCCAAAATCTTGTGCTACACAAGTTGTTTCTAACCTAGTAGATTAGAATTAGAAACTGTAACATAGCAAAGATTTATGTTATACTGTCAAACACTACAAAATATGAGGGTTACAAGTTGAATAGCGGCAACTCTCCTGTGGAGATACTACGCAATGGAATCTACTAGCCGCGGTGGAGTAGCCGAGCGGTCTAAATCGTCTCGCTGCGGAGCGCGCGGTTGCTAGCCGTCGGAGGTTAGAGCCTTCCTTGGGGCATGGGTGTGTGTGTTGACCTCAGATTAGTTTACCTAGGTTTAAGTAGTTTGTAAGCTACGGACTGATGACCACGCAGTTTGGTCCGATAGATGTACAAACATTTGAAACATTTGGAATCTACTATTGTCGCTAATAGCACACATTGTTGGCATACCTACCTTACCTCCGAGCAAATGGACCCTCCCGTTCACGTCACAGGCGTGCGCACGATCGAGGGAAACCCAGTCAATTGTGAGCGAACGGTCTAACGTAACGGTGGCACTATGTTTTCGAAACAGGAACAACGGAGTTGGATCATGACTGAATGTGCCAGAGGTCGTACAAGACGACAGTGCCATCAAGGTCTTCAAGAGACGTAACACTGAATGAGACCTTGGACACATGGTACGAACCAAAACTGAAACGCCAATCCAGCGAATTGCGTCATTATGGGTCGCCGCGAAAGTCTAAAGTGCGTCAGAGCGTCAGTATGGTGAAAGTTATGGTGATTGTCGTGTACGACTGTTACGGTGTTATCCTAACGCATTACGTTCCTCCACGGCAGACCGGCAATGCACAGTATCACTGTTCGTTTTCGGAACATCACCTGCGTCCAGCTTTGCGCAACCCACCCACCATTTTGCACGACCATGGGCGGACGCATACAGCGCAAGCTGCCGGCCGCGGTGGCCGAGGGGACTGAGGCGCTTCAGTCACGATCTGCACGGCCACTACGGTCGAGGGTTCGAATCCCCCCTCGGGCATGGATATTTGTGCCGTCCTTAGGATTAGCTAGTTCATAAGTAGTTTGTAAGTTTAGGGACTGATGACCCCGTAGTTAAGTCCTATAAGCTTAACAAACATTTGAACAGCGCAAGCTGAGGCTGCTCTGTTCGGTCTATGGGACTGAAAATACTGTAACATCCACCATACTCATCGGATTTAACTGCTTGTGACTTTGCTTTGATTCCGAAGATGAGGGAAACACTTCGTGGCATTCGCTTCAGAACTGTTCTAGACATTCGACAGGTAATACACCGATCCATTCGCATCATCAACGGAACACTCTGTTAACGGTATACGGCAGTAACGGCTGCAAACATGTAACGCTTTTGTGTCGGTTGTGAATAAATAGTTGCCGCTATTTAAGTTCCAACGCTGGTATTTATAACTGTTCTGCAATTAACGTTATGCACACAAAAAACAAACATTTGATTTAAATGCAGTAAACAGAAACCCACTATAATGTTACAGGATCGAAAGTCAAATATAATGCGGCAGCTCGTTTGTATTAATGCGCCACATTCTACGAAAAATATTGTGAAATAAACTGAATACAAGTGGAAATTATTGGTAATCGCAATCACATTTTTCATGTATATACATTTTAGATTTATGCAATACTTTTAAGGATGTTTAATTAAAATATATTTAGTGCGAACTATTTTATTTATGAAAAAGGAGCGCATGTAGCGCGGGACCCGAAAACGGGTGCTCGCGGTCTTTTTCCGTTGGGCTGTTGGAGTGTGAAGACGAATTAAAAATATGTCTTGAAATTGGTGATTTTCTTTTCTTTTGGCCACACCACCTCCATATAAATATATGTATCTACGCTAACGCTGACCTGATGTTACATTTCCCCTAGCGAGCCTAAAGGAATACAAAGTATTGACGGTTAGTGCTAGAACACCTCCACAAATTATATAATTTTTCATTGCCTCAAAATCGGGCCATAGACGTCCCGATCGAGAGCGTATTGGGACTAGACTTGCGCATAATAGTTCGCGATCGGGAACGCTCACTTCAGTTCGCGACTCTGCTGCGAACTAGTTCGTTCTTTTAGTTCGTCCACTCCCAGTGACGGCTGAGCGGCGTGGTCTGCGCATGCAGGTGGAGGGAGAAGTTCCCCCACCTAGCTGCTTCATGCGCTTGCTGCTTGACCCTCTAACGATATCACGCAAACCAAAAGAAAGAGTTTGTGGATAATTTCTCCCGTTTAATTTTAGAGTTATCTCCATATCTTGGCATTATGGAATTTATTAGTCGGCTATTGCAGAGTGCAGAATACTTCAAAGCAGAAATTTTGTAGCAATGAACTATGTAATCTAGCAGGCAGACGCCAACCTCGAAATGGCTCTCATCAGCAGAAGGCAAACAAGTGATTTTTAATTCTGTTCGCGACCTATCGCGCATCTTTTAGTTCGCGACGTATCGCGCATATTTCAGTTCGCGAACGGTAGCTCTCCTTTTAGTTCGCAGCTCGGCCGCGAAGTTGGTCCCTCTTTTTAAAAAATGTTCGGATGTTTGTAAATCTATCGGACCAAACTGCCTGGTCATCCGTCCGTAGCTTACAAACTACTTAAAGCTAGGTAAACTAACCTAAGGACAACGCACACACACACCCATGTCCCACGGAGGACTCGAACCTCCACGGCGAGCAACCGCGCGCTCCGCAGCGAGGCACTTTAGGCCGCTCGGCTACTCCACCGCGGCCGCTCTTTTAAGTTCGTCCGTTCGTTTTGGCTTTTGCTACCGCCACTAAAACTACAGCTGAGCTGCATCTCAGCTCGAAATGACGGCAACTGGCAGAAGGAAATAACGAAATTCTGCGCGCTCTCGCGTCCTCTCGCTGTTACCCGTCAGTCTTTGGAAATGAGAGGACGAACTAAGAGGCGAGGGATCTGCGAACTAGTTCGCGTAGTTCGCCTGTGGGAGCGCTCTTCCAAACTAGTTCTTTCGCGAACTACATAAGACTAATTGGTACATATCTACAGACCCATGTAACTCGTGACGCCTCGCGAAAATCGGGCCAGCTGTCAACGCTAGCCCACTGCCCGGCTTGCTGGATGGTAGCGCGGCTGACGTCACGGCTGTGCCCCTCGCAGCTGATGGCTGTCATGAGGCGGCGGTCACGTACTCTGCCAGCTGCCGGCAGCAGCTGCAGCTGCAGGTGCAGGGGCGCCCGCTGCCGTCACAGCTGCAGGCGAGAAATCCAGCTCTGCACACAGCGGCGGACAGCGCTATCGCTACACACACGCACACACACCTCAACGCACATACACAAACAAACACTGCGAGGCTGAGTGCGTTTACGGGCGAAAAGTGTAGATAGAGATGCAAAAATTAAGGACCGACCGAATATTCGGTTTCGGTTACCGAATGTTATTGTTATTGAGGTCTTCAGTCCGGAGACTGGTTTGATGCAGCTCTCCAAAATACCCTATCCTAAGCAAGCCTCTTCATCTCCACATAAGAACGGCAACCTACATCTGTCTGAATTTGCTTACTGTATCCATCTCTTGGTCTTCCTCTGCGGTTTTTACCCCACACACTTCCCTACAGTGCTAAATTCACAATTCCTTGATGTCTAAGAATGTGTCCTACCAATATATCCCTTCTTTTAGTCAAGGTATGCCAGAAATTTCTTTTCTCCCTAATTCTATTCAGTATCTCCTCATTAGTTACGCGATCCACCCACCTAATCTTCAGCATTCTTCTGTAGCACCATATTTCAAAAGCCTCAATCCTCTTCCTGTCCGCACTGTTTATCGTCCATGTCTCACTCCCATACAAGGCAACACTCCATACAAATGACTTCAGAAAGGATTTCCTTAGGCTTAAATCAATATTCGATGTTAACAAATTTCTCTTTTTCAAGAACGCTTTTCTACCCATTGCCATTCTGCATTTTATATCCTCTGTACTGCGACCATCATTTGTTATTTTACTGCACAAGTAACAAAACTCAACTACCTCCTTTATTGCTTCGTTTCCCATCTAATTCCTTCAGCATCACCTGATTTTCTTACACTGCACTCCATTGCGCTTGTTTTGCTCTTGTTAATGTTCATCTTATATGCACTTTTCAGCACACTGTCCATTCCGTTCAATTGCTCTTCCAGGTCCTTTGCTGTATCTGCAGAATTACTATGTCGTCGGCAAAACGCAATGTTTTTAATTCTTCACCCTGAACTTTAATTCCTTCTCCAAATTTCTCCTTGCTTTCCTTTATAGCTTGCTCAATGTACAAATTGAATAACATTGGAGAAAGACTACAACCCTGTCTTACTCCCTTTCCAACCACTGCACCCCTTTCATGCCCTTCAACTCTGACAACCGCTGTCTGGTTTTTGTACAAGTTGTAAATAACCTTACGCTCCCTATATTTTACTCCTGCTTGCTTCAGAACTTAAAAGAGTTTATTCCAATCAACATTGTCAAAAGGCTTCTCCACATCTACAAAAGCTAGAAATGTTGGTTTGCCTTTCCTTAATCTATCTTCTAAGATAAGCCGTAAAGTGAGTATTGCCTCCCGTGTTCCTACATTTCTCCAGAACCCAAACTGATCTTCCCCGAGGTCAGCTTCTACCAGCTTTTCCATCCTTCACTATATAATTCGTGTTAATATTTTGCAACCATGACTTATTAAACTGATGGTTCTGTAGTTTTCACACCTGTCTGCACCTGCTTTCTTTGGAATGGGGATTATAACATTTTTCTTAAAGTCTGAGGGTACTTCGCCTGTCTCATACATCTTACACACCAGGTGAAAAAGGTTTGTCATGGCTGGTTCTCCCAGAGACTTCACTAGCTCTGAGGGAATATCATCTACTCCAGGGGCCTTGTTTCGACTTAGGTCTTTCAGGGCTATGTCAAATTCATCTCTCAGTACAGTATCTCCTATGTCATCTTCATCTACATCCTCTTCCCTTCCTACAATATTGTCTCGAAATTCATTTCCTTTGTAGAGCCCCTCTATATACTCTTTCCACCTTTCAGCTTTCCCTTCTTTGCTGAGAACTGGTTTTCCATCAGTGTCCTTGATATTCATAGAGCTGATTTTCTTATCTCCAAATGTTTCTTTTATTTTACTGTAGGCTGTATCTATTTTTCCCCTATTTATACAATCTTCTACATCCTTGCATTTGCCTTCTAGCCACTCCTGCTTAGCCATTTTACACTTCCTGTCAATCTCATCTTTTAGTCGTCTACACTCCATTTTGCCTGTTTCATTTACTGCATTTTTATATTTTCTCCTTTCATCGATTAAATTTAGTATCTCCTGTGATATCCAAGTATTTTTGTAGGTCTTGCCTTCCTACCTATTTTGTCCTCTGCTACCTTCACTATTTCATCTCTCAATTTTACCCATTCCTCCTCTACTGTTTTATTTTCCCCTGTTTCTGTCAATTGTTGCCTGAAGCTCCCGCTGAAATTCTTAAGAGCTTCAGGTTCCTTCAATTTATCCAGGTCCCATCTCCTTATTTTTCTACCTTTTTGTAGTTTCTTCAGTTTCAGCCTACAGTTCATAACTAACAAGTTATGGTCAGAGTCTATGTCTGCCCCTGGGTATGTCCTACATTTCAAAACCTGGTTCCGAAATCTATGTCTTACCGTTATAAAATCTATCTGGTATCTCCCGGTGTCTCCTGGCCTCTTCAACGTATACAACCTTCTTTTGTGATTCTCGTACCAGGTTTTTGTTATAACTAAATTATATTCTGTGCAAAATTCTACCAGGCGGCTTCCTCTTTCATTCCTTTTGCCCAGACCATATTCACCTACTATCTTCCCTTCCCTTCCTTGTCCTACTACCGAATTCCAGTCTCCCATAACAATTAAGGTTTCCTCTCCCTTAATTGTCTGAATAATTTCCTTTAGCTCTTCACATATTTCTTGGATTTCCTCATCATCGGCAGAGCTAGTTGGCATATAAACCTGTACTACTGTTGTCGGTGTTGGCTTCGTATCTATAATGCGATCACTGTGCTGCTCATAGTAGTTTAACCGCATTCCTATTTTCTTATTCATTATCAATTCTACTCCTGTGATACCCCCAATTGATTTTGTATTTATAATCCTGTACTCACCTGACCAGAAATCCTGTTCATCCTGACACCGAACTTCACTAATCCCCACTATATCTAACTTCAACCTATCCATTTCCCTTTTTAAATTTTCTAATTTTCCTACTCTAACATTCCACGCTCCGACCCGTAGAATGCCAGTACTGTCTTTCCTGATGATCACATCCTCCTGAGTAGTCCCCGCCCGGAGATCCGAATGGGGGACTATTTTACCTCCGGAATATTTTACCCGAGAGGATGCCATCATCATATGTTCATACAGTAGAGCTGCATGTCCTCGGGAAAGGTAACGGCTGTAGTTTCCCCTTGCTTTCAGCCGTTCGCAGTAGCTGTGTGGCAAAGCCACATTAGCTGATGTTACAAGGCCAGCTCAGTCAATCATCCAGACTGTTGCCCCTGTAACTACTGAAAAGGCTGCTGTCCCTCTTCAGGAACCACACGTTTGTCTGGCCTCTCCACAGATACCCCTCCGCTGTGGTTGCACCTACGGTACGGCTATCTGTATCGTTGAGGCACGCAAGCCACCCCACCTCGGCAATGTCTGTGGTTCATGGGAGTGGGTTACCGAATGATTCGGCCAAAATATTGGTTTTGGCCGCAGTTTCGGTAAGAAATCTGCCAAATCTTCGGCTCCGCGGAAATTATCTTTCTTGTATTTACTGATGAAGTCAGTCGCGTTCTGGATGGATTCAGTCAACAATAACGCTTCACCTCAATTGACGGTGCACAGTTTAACTGCTAGGAGTTTCTCCTCCCGCGTAACAATTGTGGGTATTATGTAGTTAAGCACAATAGAAGCCAGTCGCATCTTACAGTGATATACTATGTTAGTAACATTATAACTTAATCATTATTGTACGTAATGGAACGGGTTATCGTAGTGTTATGCTTTAAGGTTTTATGAATGAGATTCCTTGAAAGCGAGGAGCATTTTTAATAACTAATATTGGTTTAGGAAACATTGATCATATCGTAGACACCTTTTCCTGTTCAGTTTGCTTAAATTTATACTGACAACAATCATACTGTCAGTCGCAACTGTGACTATTTTTCTAAATACATTCTGCAGCACTGATTGAAGCTGCTATGTATTCAGAAATGTGAAAGAGGATATATGTAAAGTTGTTTATTGATTGCAAAAATAAAAATAAAATAATAAAAAATAAACGGAAGTGAAGATGGCAATATAAATAAAGCTAGCGCTCTCAAGAAAAAAATCATAAAGGCTACTTATGGAAGCAAACAAATGATTACTTTCAGTGTATTTTGTATTGAGATAGACATGTTGAGGCTCTGGCATTGCGCAGTATCTATTTGGCATGTTTTTTGTGTACCT
Organism: Locusta migratoria; assembly: GCA_026315105.1. Taxonomy (NCBI): domain Eukaryota; kingdom Metazoa; phylum Arthropoda; class Insecta; order Orthoptera; family Acrididae; genus Locusta; species Locusta migratoria. The sequence continues at coordinate 409,754,859 of CM048748.1, forward strand.
AAATACTAAAGACTATCTTCCTACAAGAAGGTATGCAGGACAGTGGAATCTGTGAAAGCTATGCAGTAGTCTCGTTAGTTCGAGATGAACGGAATCATCTCGAAGTATAGAAATTTACGAACGAAAAAGAAGAAAATCTCCTAGAAAAGAATCACGTGTAAAAAAAATATGACTCTTTTTAAAACAAAGTTTTATATTGACATCCTAAATGTTTAAAATTCTTTTCACTATTTACTTCCCGTTATAATAGAGGAGCGCCTTCTTCTATGTAGATACAATGTACCCGCACTCTCGTACTTATGTGATTCTCGTAATTTCTAGACTCGAAATTTTGAGAATCCACTGTATCGAGTTCAGTTTACTTAGTGTCTAATTTATTTGAATTGTTCTTTTTTAGGTAGAAAATGTCACAACGAGGAGAAAAGAATCCAATGTGGAAGTACCGTCGAATTGCCTAAACCTGTTCGCCTGCCATGTTATCGTCTCCTGATTAGACTTCACACAATCAAGAAGGTTTAGTACAAGGGGAGGATTTTGAAAATAGTGGAGAAAACTAGTGATTTGTTGTGTAAATACATAGAAATTTTAACTTAATTACGCTAGTTTCGGTTACAGTTTCGGCCGATACTAGAAGAGGAGCCGAATATTTGTTTACGGTTTCGGCAACAAATCATTTTTCGGTCGGACTCTACGTCAACAGATGACGTTGGACATCACGCTCAATCTTCTACTGTTGTACCTACTTTACTTTATAAGTGATAAGGGCCTTATCGACCATCTGCCTGCTATACGAGCGTCTTCCACAACTTTACAGTCTGTAGAGTGCGCTGTGTGTCCAGTTCATGTCGCTGTTTATCCCGGCTGTGTCTTCTCGCCTGTTCTCTCGCCACCTGCTTCTGGGTCTGTCTCTTCCTCTCGATCCAGCTGTTGTTCTGCTGAACGCCATTCTCGGTAATCTATCTCCTGTCATTTGGCTATACGGCCTGCCCAGTTCAGCCTTCTCTTCTTGACCACTCCGGCGATCTTACCAGTGGTGGCGCCTCCTGTGTGTTCACTGGTCCAGTGTACCCCCTGAAAAAAGTAAATAAATTAAAAAATAAAAAGTGTTTTATATGTTCAAATATTTGTATAGCTTACGGGACTTAACTACGGGGTCATCAGTCCCTAAACTTACAAACTACTTATGAACTAGCTAACACTAAGGACGGCACAAATATCCATGCTCGAAGGGGGATTCCAACCCCCGATCGTAGTGGCCGTGCAGACCGCGACTGGAGCGCCTCAGTCCCCTCGGTCACCGCGGCCGGCTGTGTTTTAAACTATCATTTCGTTCTTTAATCAGATCATTTTATATGCACATTCAATGTATTTTTATCCCATGAGAAACTTTTTACGTCGCGAAGACGGCACGTATACGAGTCGTAGAGCGACCGCTTAATCTACATCTACATACATACTCTGCAATCCACCGTAAGGTGCGTGGCGGTGGGTACATTGTACCACTACTAACCATTTCCTTTCCTATTCCACTCCAAAACAAAACGAGGAAAAAAAGAATGCCTATATGCCTCCGTACGAGCCCCAATTTCTCTTATTTTATCTTTGTGATCATTACGCGAAATGTAAGTTAGGCTGCAGGAAGATCGTTCTATATTCAGCTTCAAATTTCTGCCCTCTAAATTTCCTCAACAGAAATTCACGAAAATGACGTCGTCTTTCCTCAAGCGATCCCCATTTGAGTCCCAGGAGCATTTCCGTGACACTCGCGCATTGGTCGAACCTACCAGTAATGAACCTAGCTGCTCGCCTCAGAACTGCTTCTATGTCTTCCTTTAAACTGATCTGCTGCGGGTGCCAAACACTTGAGCAATACTCAAGACGTGGTCGTACAAGCGTCTTATACGCTATCTCCTTTACAGAAGAAGTACATATCCCCATATTCTTCAAATAAACCGAAGTTGGCTTTCCGCCTTACTCACAACTGTCCTTAAACATGTTTGCTCCATTTCGTATCGCTCTGTAATGTTAATGCCTATATATATGAACGACGCGACTGCATGGAGAAGATTACTAATGCTGTATTCAAACATTATGGGATTGTTTTGCCTACTCATACGCATTACTTACATTATTCTACATTTAGACCTAGCTGCCATTCTATTCTTCACACCAACTAGAAATATTGTGTAAGTCATCATGTATGCTACTACAGTCTTTTTGAGACTTGATTCCATTTCCAGAATGGTGCTCAATGACCACTCAATGAACACACCAGATGTAATAAGCAGCTGCAACTATGTCGAAATAAATTTCGGATACACAAAATTGCAGTGCTAGAGGTTCGGATGGAATGAGCGACCTGTTTACAAAAGACATGCAGCGCCGTTGTAGGGATGGGTCTTACTAACGCCCTCTAGTACATAGATATTCAACTAACACTAATTTTTATGCTCTTTCAATTATACAAAAATTAAAAAGTAGTTTATACACAAGGTGTACAAGATGAATAACATATAAAAATGAAAAGTCTGAATACAAAAATATATAAAAAATATCAGTAAAAAGAAAAGAATATGATACTAAGCGCCTTATGCCAGTTATGCATACTACTAACATAGTAAGTTACTTCAAACAGGGACAATTTAAATGAAAAGTACCCTGAAGGAAGTACCCTTTATGCACTGATTATAGCTACGCTGTTCTAATAAAACCCCATGTCATTCCAAGCATGTGCGTCAATTTTTACCTCTCTATCTACACTATTCCGTGATTTATTAAGTTTTCAAATTTATATTCACGATAATACAAAACGGGCAGCCCTTCTCTGTAATACAAAACGGGCAGCCCTTCTCTGAATTTTCTCTAAATCGTCAGTCAGTCCCACCTCTTGTGAATCCCAAAATACGCAGCAATACTGCAGAATAGAACGCACAATTATAGTTTAGGTAGAATTGTTGTCTCTTCTAAGTATTCTACCAAAAACAGTCTTTAGTGCCTTCTCAACAGTATTCTCTATGTGTTTTTTTCCAATTTAAGTTGTTCGGGCTGTAGATTTGACTTATTTATCGTGTAACTGAAGTTTAACGAATTTCTTTTAGTAGTCATATAGGTACCCTCCGTCACGCACCGTAGTGTGGCATGCGAAGCCCATATAGTAATCAGGTTGTTTGCAGATGACGCCGTCATTTACCGTCTAGTAAGATCATCTGAAGATCAAAACCAACTGCAGAACAATCTAAATAAGATATCACTATGGATTACAATTTGGCAATTGACTTTAAATTATGAGAAGCGTGAAGTTGTCCACATGAGTACGAAAAGAAATCCGTTAAACTTTGTTTACAAGAGAAATCAATCAAAAGTGAAGGCCGTAAACTCCACTAAATACCTAGGAATTACTATTACTTCAGACTTAAATTGGAAGAACACGTAGATAATGTCGTGGGAAAGGCGAACCAGAGACTGGGTTTCATTGGCAGCACCCTTAAAAGATGCAACAGAAATTGTATACACTAAACCTGTCCGTCCTGTTTTGGAGTATTGCTGCCCAGTGTGGGATTCTTATCAGGTTGGTTTGATGGGGGACACCGTAAGAGTCCAAAGAAGGGCAGCTCATTTTGTATTGTCACGTTACAGGGGAGACAGCGTCATGGGAATGACACGGGATCTGGGATGGGAATGATTACAACAACGGCTTTTATCGCTGTGGCGTGGGCTATTTACGAAACTCCAATCGCCAACATTCTCCTCCTAATGCGAAAATATATTGTTTACTCCCACCTACACAGGTAGAAATGATCATCAGAATAATATCCGAGAAATCAGAGCTCGAACGGAGAGATTCAGGTCGTAGATATGTGTAATTTTTCATAGACAGAGGGTTTCGGACGTTTATGGAGAGAGAAGAGAGAACGGGGTAGGGAGGGGGGACATAAACAGAAACATGGGAAAGAAGGTGGACAATAGAAAGAGATGGACTGAATAAACAAGCTAGTCTTCTTTATATATATGGTAGTCTTCTTTATATATGAATCAGTGTGTCCGTAAGTTTGTTTGAGTGTACGTGTTGCATAAATATCTACAGTTTTGAGCCAATCTTTATGAAATTTTGTACATGTAAGCCTTCATCCGTGAGGACAGTCGTCTTAAGTTTAAGAATCACGTAGAACGCATAGTTCACGAGATATGCCGTAATATACAATGAGATGCTCGAAAAACCGCTGCATTCAGCAAAAATGCTTCTCATTTTCTTCTAAACCACTGGACCGATTTCAACCAAATTTGTGAGATAACAATTGCTCTATGAGTATGAACCACATACGATACATGGTTCAGGAGACGTAATCTCATAAACAGTAGGAGTTATATGAAGCAGCAATATAATGGCGACGAGACTTTATAAATACACTATAGAGAATTACAGTACTTAGCAACTTGCAACCAACTTTAAACATAATTTCGAACCTTTAATAAACTTCTTCTCGCTGAGACCACATCAAAATAATGAAAGGAAAAATGTTACTCGCTTACTACTTTTCCGCTGTTCATGGAGCAAAACTACGGCATTCGGTAGGACGTCACAGATTATAATTTCTACCCTACAAATTGTAGCCGTAGGACGTCTTACATATAGTATATACGCATACAGCTGAATATAGTTTAGAAATTGTATTACAATACGACAGGGAATGGCCGAGCGGATTGAGGCGCTATGCTCCGATGCGCGAGGCCATTACCCGTCGGGGGTTCAAACCCTCCTCGGGCATGGATGTTTGTGCTGTCTTTAGTATAAGCTAGTTTATACGTAATTTGGAAGTTTAGGGACTGATGAGCCGGCAGTTGAGTTCCATAAGCTTAACAAATATTTGAACATTTTTTGGAAAACCGTTCCATGACGCTAAAGCTTATAATCTTTTATTTCTTTACAACTAACTCTATTCGCAACGGATTTTACCGACATATAGTATTTATAGAAATACATATATAACTGCAAAATTATACAATTGTACAACATATAATTCAATAAATGTGAGCTCTTATAAACTGCCGCTGTTGAGGGTTCGAGTCCCCTCTCTTGCATGGGTGTGTTGTCCTTAGGTTAGTTAAAGTTAGGTTAAGTAGTTAGTAAGCTAGGGACTAATAGCCAAGCAGTTAAGTTCCATATATTTACAAACATTTGAACATTTGAATATATACTGCGATGGGTAAAAACCTGCCACATCATGCAACACGTAATTCCAGTTAAAGGTAAAGCAATCATCAATCCGAAGATTGGTTTGAACACCACAGTGCTTTACTAGGCATGGTCCTGTTTGGAGGTGGTATGCCGTTGCCTTCCTCCGACCTTCGAACTGACTTACCCAGCCAGTTATAGGGGGACCTACAGTTTAACGTGGGTTCCGAACCACGGTGCTACTCGGTATTTTTCACATAAGCAATACTGCCAGAGGTGAAAGAAGTGGAAAGTTACAAACAAGAATCCTAGGACCTGGCGGGGATCGAACCCACGACCTTCGGATTTGTAGTCTGGCACTCTACCACTGTGCAACCGAGGCGCATTAATTCCAGTTAGCTTAAGGAAATTCCTGGATAGCTGACAGCGGTGTTACAACTATGAGCTCTGAAGGTCACACGGATGCAGGTGATAGCAATAGAATTATATAGAGTTACAAGGAAAGGAAGAGTATGAAACAAATACATCAAACGAATGTCAATTATTTACGACATATCTGGCTTTTAACTTCAAGAGGCTGCAGTTTTTAGTGAGACTTGCCTTTTCTATTTCAATTAATAAATCACAGGGCAGTCTAGTCAATACCGTGGAGTGGATTTCACATCTCCATGTTTCTCACAAGGACAACTTTATGTCGCTTGCTCAAGGGTGGGCTCCACAAAGAATTTATTTACACCAGCTCCTGGACAAATAACCATAAGTATTGTTTATTATCAAGTTTTCAATGATATAAATGTATGAATGCTATTTATCATTTGTATCTTGATGACTACCTTTGTTTCTTTGGATACTGCAGTTATTATTCTGTGCATTATACAAGACAGCCTTGTTTCTTAAATATCCTCCTATAATACAACATTTTTAGGACGAAAAGGAGATCGACATAGATAAAGAGAGAGAAGGGATAGGAGAAGTACTAACTCAAGGCTTGCATAAATAAACACCCGGGCAATGCCGGGTTTTTATGAAAATAAAGAGAGAGCTTTAGTGTGAGAAAGAGTCAGATGCGCCAGCAATCGCTGCTTGTCGACTGCACCAGAACTGGCGCCATTACTGGGGCTTTACTGTCGGAATGCAGAGTCCGTTGCTGCAGCTTTACGATTCTGTCGCCATAAAGAACTGTATTCCGACGGGTAAAGTTCCAGCGCCTAGTGCCGCTGTGAAGAAAATGATTGCCAATGTCGAGGCTACGGATTTTTAACGCCAAAAATAGTCTACTTTGATTTGAACATCTACTTCGATTGAATGAAAATAATGACGTATGGCATCTTTTCTTTTCTTTTTTTGTCGTTCCTCTGATTAAAAAGGGTATTTATTGCGCTTAAGAACGCGGTTCCATTTGTAGGTCGTCTAAGTTCGCGAATCCCTTATCAACCACTGTTTCGGAGCCTGAGAAGTCTGACATGCATATTTTCGTTTAATATCGTGCGTTGTTAATAATAATTTGTTAATCCCAAGTGTTAGCAGCTTTCTCTCAGTAAATACTACACAGAAACCCAGTCTGCATTTGGATCGCAACCTCTTGACCCTTGTGCAGTATTCTGCTGCATCTATTTTTAGTAAAATGCGACAAGAATTAAAAATACTGAGTTGTTATCCTCGGACTTTCAAGGCTGAACTGGAACGTTTCCTCGTCGCTCACTCTTTCTATTCTACAATTAGTCATATGGTGTTCCTTCTTTCGGACATGTCTGAAATAACAGACACTATTTTCTGACATTAACGGCCGTAACTTTACGAATTCGAAATATTGAGACTGTTGTGGCGTCAAGTCAGCGCCACACGCCAGACGTAAGAGAACGATCATGGAGAAGATAGCGATCGACCGAAAGCCAATCGCAAGCAGGCACCGCGCATCCTGGAGGGAGTAAACGAAGAAGCTCGCCCTCTACAAGCGGCTATATCTAGGCCGACATACGTCTGGACAGTCCGTCATTTATTAATTCAGTTACTAGTCAGAACTCAGGCAGCTACAAAGACAGAACTCTGATACGAAATTAGCAGTCACTAGGACTCAGTACAGCTCACAGATCACATCATACGGACGACGCCGCGAGAAGCAAGAAGAGAGAAGAAACAGACATATGTCCTAAAGTTGAATATCATTGTATCTTCAGTCAATAAAACTTGTATTATTAATCTTAATAGCTGTTACAGTTGACATCGATTCCTGCACTAGTACCTTTCCTGACAGCTAGACCGCGTCGAGTACTCAACATATGGCTGGGAAGATGGTACAACAGAGACATTTTGACCGTTACGGGGCGTTGAAATAAATTCAACAGCGTAGTTAAAAATTGGTGCTGGACTGGGATTCCAACCCAGATTTCCCGTTTCGGGCCAGCGGTCGCCTTAACCAATTAGGCTATCCAGGCAGCTTCCCTTCCAAGCCAAAGTCTCAACTTCTAGCCCCCTGTCCTTTGGTTACTCTTGCTCACAGCTAAACTGAATTCCTGCAAGGGATCGAGCGTTTGAATGCGTCCGCATTGAAATTGACTATTGTTGGCATACTTTCCAATTATTGACGCGGTGTTTGTTCTTTCTGACATGTCCGAGCAGGCAACTGACAATTTCAATGCGGACGCATTCAAACGCTCGCTCCCTTGCAGAAATAAGCTGCGAGCAAGGGCTGGCCTGGTACTAGTTTTTAATTGACTTCAGATATAATAAACAAACAAGTTCTTCAATGACCATGACTTCGTATCCGAAGTTAACTAGCACACCGGCAACAAAAATTATAATGCCCGTTAATACTAGGCTTCATATTCTTCTTAATAAAGTTCCTCAAATTGATAAACGAATTAACTCTTAAGTTAGATTCCACAGTAAGCTCCAATAGGTTAGCCAAACCCTAAGTCAAATTTTTAATTTCAGTTGCTATGATAGTCTCTGTTTATTCGTCTATAAGTCTTATCGATATCGTGATATCAATAATCGTGCCACTTTAATGACACATAACTGTCGTTTAAGTCGTTCAGACCACATACAAAATTCACTTCAGAATTACCATCACTTAAGCAAATCATTTGCACATCTTGATTCAACATCTAGAAATCGTGGACACTCATCAGTAACTTCATTTTTAAATTTTTTATTTTAAATATACGTTACTTAAGTAATATCACATAATTCAGTATTACATATCACAATTGCAACAAGACTTCATCTCAACACCGAATCCAAGAAAAGACTAAACATTTTTCATCTACATTTAATGCGCATTGTTAATGTTTTAAAAAAATGTGAATCGCGGTTCGCAACAGCAGGCAATATCTTCTAGTTCAGAGCGCCGACCTTCGGCTAATCAACGATAGCGACCAGCATTTTCTCGCTGACGTCGGCTGAGAACCCGTCACTGTGTACTGCTGCAGCTCCGTAGTTACACATGAAACAAACAAAGGCGAATAAAATTCACAGAATGATATGTTCTCAAACATTAATAACATTCAAAACAATATATTAAAGAATTAATAACTGCGAAATTGAGCTATATGAGGAGAATAGTGGACGATTAAATACATGTCCCACTACATGGGCTAGACGTTGTGAAGAACTTTGTATGACGGGCAACCACAGCTAAAATATTTATACATATTTAAGCAACTTTCACACAGTTAGAAATTAGGTGTTAAAATTGTAAGAGTCTGAATGAAAGTCCTTGATCCACTTGAGCTGTTTTTTATTGGAGTCGTGAAGACCCACACAACCGGTTTCGCAACCTAAGATGCAACTGTAGGTTGCGAAACCGGTTGTGCGGGTCTTACAATTTTAACACCTAATTTTTAACTGTGTGAAAGTTGCTTAAATATGTATAGACGTTGAGAGTTTGGGTTGGAAGGGAAGCGTGTCAGGATAGCCTAATTGGGCTGCTTTGTCAGTGCGAGACTACTCTTCACACTTCGGCGACTTGCGTGTCAGTGATGATGGAATGATGATGAGGACGACACAACACCCAGTCCCCGAGTGGAGAAAATTTCCAACCCGACCGGGAATCGAACCCGGGCCCCCTGCGTGGCAACCAACCACGCTGTCCAACCCCGGTCGGGTTGGAAATTTTCTCCACTCGGGGACTGGGTGTTGTGTCGTCCTCATCATCATTCCATCATCACTGACACGCAAGTCGCCGAAGTGGCGTCAGATAAAAAGACTTGCAACAGGCAGGCCGAACACGACCCCATTTGGGGTCTAACGGTCATAAATGCCACACGATCATCATCATCAATGTTAGATATGAAACCCTCACCTTCTATTCCGGTAAGGGAGGTCTAGGTCACGCACATGTTCAAGATCGAACAGTGGCTCTATACATCAGCACCATGTTGAAGTTGTGGAGACGACATCAGACATCTCTGACAGGAATCTTAATAGAACAACTTGCACCGGTAGCGGTACAGCACATCTCGCAGTCACTCCACCACCTTTTTTTTTTTATAGAAAACGGTTACGTTCAGATGGCAGTGCCGGAAACCAGACCCGCATCTATGGAATGTTAACGTCCACAAGAACTGGCAATGTTATTGAGAAGAAGTATCTAAATGTTGACTGGCCGGTGGTTTGGCGATCGATACACCACGTTTCCTTGGATACAGAAACACGTGCCACGTGGTACCTGAGAGTTAATAGTAAAGAAGCAACACGATGTAGACTCCATTCTATTCATCTGATGGATTCACCATTATACCCCCAGTGCCGAGGCCTGGACGACGACGAACACCGGCTAACATGTGGCCCAGCAGCAGAAGTCTGCCGTTTAGGGCAACGGATAATAGCTTTCTTCCTTCGAGTGGGGCAACAAGACGTTCGGTGTTATTCCCTGACAGGACGTACTATCCACGTAATAAATGAATGCAGTAACATGGATTCGAGAACAATGAGTGTTCTGTTTATTCAGAGATACCCCAAAGAATGTATTAGACTTTTGGATCTACTTCCAGGAACGACATAGGGAGATTATACGTAATCCTAAGTATAGACAGTATTTTTCTAATTTTTTATGGAGTGCGTTTCAGGAGCTGTTCAGTACCTCTTCATTAGTTACGCGATCCACCCATCTAATCTCCAGCATTCGTCTGTAGCACCACATTTCAAAAGCCTCTATCCTCTTCCTGTCCGCACTGTTTATCATCCATGTTTCACTCCCATACAAGGCAACACTCCACACAAATGCCTTCAGAAAGGACTTCCTTAGGCTTAAATCAATATTCGAGGCTAACAAATTTTTCTTTTTCAAGAACGCTTAAACGTCTTTTCTTGAATATATGCGAGCTGCAAGACACGAATACTGAAAATATTTATATATTATGTACTTATTTATTTATTAAACGTTCATTACACTGATTGCTTGTGGATCACATGGGCTCTAAAATGTTCTATGCGCTGAAAATATAGAAAACATACAAGGTAAATTACCTCCATGACGTGCGATCCGCTCGCCATGCTCGAACTATCCCGTCACTGCAGGTCCCATGAGACGAGTGTCGCTCGCGACTTCGAGACGGTTACGAGACGCGTGCGAATCGCCCCGTTGTCGGCCTTCCATTCACTTAACGTGGGCAGTCGCGTAGGGGCGGAATCGCGTCGAGGACGAGCCGCAGCCGAAACGAGTGCGAATCGACTCGTGTGCGGACGGCCTAACAGTCGTAGAGCGGCCGCTTAATATACATCAACATCTACAGCTACATACATACTCCGCAATCCACCGTAAGGTGCGTGGCGGAGGGTACACTGTACTACTACTAGGCATTTCCTTTCCTATTCCACTCCCAAATACAACGAGCAAAATAAGAATGCCTATATGCCCCCATACGAGCCCTAATTTCTCTTATCTTGTCAGGGCATGGGTGTCTGTGTTTGTCCTTAGGTTAGTTTACCTTAGTTTAAGTAGTTTGTAAGCTACGGACTGATGACCACGTAGTTTGGTCCGACTGATTTACAAACATTCTTATCTTGTCTTTCTCATCATTACCCAAAATGTAAATTAGGCGACAGGAAGATCATTCTACATTCAACTTCAAATACTGGCCCTCTAAATTTCTCCAACAGAATTTCTCTAAAAGAACGTCGTTTTCCTCTAGCAATCCCCATTTGACTCCCCGGAGCATTTCCGTAACAATCGCGCATTGTTCGAACCTACCAGTAACGAATCTAGCTGCTCGGCTCTGAACTGCTTCTATGTCTTCCTTTAAAATGATCTGCTGCGGGTCCTAAAAACTTGACTAATACTCAAGGCGTGGTCGTACAAGCGGTTTATACCCTTTCTCCTTTACAGATGAAGTACATCTCCCCAAAATTCTCCCAATAAACCGAAGTCAGCTGTCCGCCTTACTCACAACTGTCCTTAAACATGTTCGTTCCATTTCATATCGCTCTGCAACGTTATGCCTAGATATTTGAACGACGCGACTGCATGGAGAAGATCACTACTAATGCTGTTTTCGAACATTATGGGATTGTTTTGCCTACTCATACGCATTACCTTACATTTTTCTACATTTAGAGCTAGCTGCCATTCTATTCTTCACACCAACTAGAAATATTGTGTAAGTCATCCTGTATGCTACTACAGTCTTTTTGAGATTTTATTCCATTTCCAGAATGGTGCTCAATGACCACACAATGATGAACACACCAGATGTAATAAGCAGCTGCAACTATGTCGAAATAAATTTCGGATACACAAAATTGCAGTGCTAGAGGTTCGGATGGAATGAGCGAGTTCTTTACAAAAGACATGCAGCGCCGTTGTAGGGATGGGTCTTACTAACGCCCTCTAGTACACAGATATTCAACTAACACTAATTTTTATGCACTTTCAATTATACAAAAATTAAAATGCAGTTTTACGCACAAGGTGTAAAGGATGAATAACATATAGAAATGAAAAGTCTGAATACAAAAATATATAAAAGGAAGAAGAATACAATATGATGCTAAGCGCCTTATCCTAGTTATGAATACTACTAACATAGTAAGTTACTTCAAACAGAGACAATTTAAATGAAAAGTACCATGAAGGAAGTACCCTTTATGCATTGATTATAGCTACGCTGTTCTAATAAAACCCCATGTCATTCTAAGCATGTGCGTCAATTTTGACCTCTCTATCTACATTATTCCGTGATTTATTAAGTTTTCAAATTTATATTCACGATAATACAAAACGAGCTGCCCTTCTCTGAATTTTCTCTAAATCGTCCGTCAGTTCCACCTCTTGTGAATCCCACAATGCGCAGCAATACTGCAAAATAGAACGCACAATTACAGTTTAGATAGTTCCTTTAGTAGAATTGTTGTCTCTTCTAAGTATTCTACCAAAAAACATAGTCTTTGTGTCTCTATGTGTTTTTTCCAATTTAAGTTGTTCGTAATTGTTGCTCCTAAGTATTTAGCAGAATTGACGGGCTGTAGATTTCACTTATTTATCGTGTAACTGAAGTTTAACGAATTTCTTTTAGTGGTCATATGGATGACCTCACACTTCTCATTATTAACGGTCATTTGCCAATTTTTGCACCATGCAGAGTATGTGTCAATGCTATGTAAAGTACCCTCCGCCGTGCATCGTACGGTGGCTTACGAAAGGTAGCCCATGTATTAATGCAGGGTGTAAGCTATCTCCACTCCAAATTTCATTCAAATCTGTCCATCTCTTTTAGATGAAGGAGAAGGAAACATATTAACTCATTGTAAGGTACCCTCCGTCACGCACCGTAGTGTGGCTTACGAAGCCCATATAGTAATCAGGTTGTTTGCAGATGACACCGTCATTTACCCTCTAGTAAGATCATCTGAAGATCAAAAGCAACTGTAGAACAATCTAAATAAGATATCACTATGGAGTACAATTTAGCAATTGACTTTAAATTATGAGAAGTGTGAAGTTGTCCACATGAGTACGAAAAGAAATCCGTTAAACTTTGTTTACAAGAGAAATCAATCAAAAGTGAAGGCCGTAAACTCCACTAAATACCTAGGAATTATTATTACTTCAGACTTAAATTGGAAGAACACGTAGATAATGTCGTGGGAAAGGCGAACCAGAGACTGCGTTTTATTGGCAGAACCCTTAAAAGATGCAACAGAAATTGCATACACTAAGCTTGTCCGTCCTGTTTTGGAGTATTGCTGCCCAGTGTGGGATTCTTATCAGGTTGGTTTGGCGGGGGACATTGAAAGAGTCCAAAGAAGGGTAGCTCATTTTGTATTGTCACGTTACAGGGGAGACAGCGTCATGGAAATGACTCGGGATCTGGGATGGGAATGATTACAACAACGGCGTTTATCGCTGTGGTGTGGGCTATTTACGAAACTGCAGTCGCCAACATTCTCCTCCTAATGCGAAAATATATTGTTTACTCCCACCTACATAGGTAGAAATGGTCATCAGAATAATATCCGAGAAATCAGAGCTCGAACGGAGAGATTCAGGTCGTAGATATGTGTAATTTTTCATAGACAGAGCTTTTCGGAAGTTTATAGGGAGAGAAGAGAGAACGGGGGAGGGAGGGGGGAGATAAACAGAAAGAGGAGAAAGAAGATGAACAGAAGAAAGAGATGGACTAAATGAACAAGCTACTGGTAGTCTTCTTTATATATGAAGCAGAGTGTCCGTATGTTTGTTTGAGTGTACGTGTTGTATAAATATCTACAGTTTTGAGCCAATCTTTATAAAATTTTGTACATGTAAGCTTTAATCCGTGAGGACAGTCGCCTTAAGTTTAAGAATCACGTAGAACGCATAGTTCACTAGATATGCCGTCATAAACAATGAGATGCTCGAAAAACTGCTGCATTCAGCAAAAATGCTTCTCATTTTCTCGTAAACCACTGGACCGATTTCAACCAAATTTCGTACACAAATTCCTTATGTGAGATAACAATTGTTCTATGAGTATGAACCACATACGACACATGGTTCAGGAGACGTAATCTCATAAACAATAGGAGTTATATGAAACAGCAATATAATGGCGACGAGACTTTATAAATACACTATAAAGAATTACAGCACTTAGCAACTTGCAACCAACTTTAAACATAAGTTCGGACCTTTAATAAACTTTTTCTCGCTGAGACCACATCAAAATAATGAAAGGAAAAATGTTTCTTGCTTACTACTTTTCCGCTGTTCATGGAGCAAAACTACGGCATTCGGTAGGACGTCACAGATTATAATTTCTACCCTACAAATTGTAGCCGTAGGACATTTTACAGATAGTATATACACATACAGCTGAATGTAGTTTAGAAATTGTATTACAGTACGACGGGGAGTGGCCGAGCGGATTGAGGCGCTATGCTCCGATGCGCGAGACCATTCCCCGTCGGGGGTTCAAACCCTCCTCGGGCATGGATGTTTGTGCCGTCTTTAGTATAAGCTAGTTTATACGTAATTTTGAAGTTTAGGGACTGATGAGCCGGCAGTTGAGTTCCATAAGCTTAACAAATATTTGAACATTTTTTGGAAAACCGTTCCATGACGCAAAAGCTTATAATCTTTTATTTCTTTACAACTAACTCTATTCGCAACGGATTTTACCGACATATAGTATTTATAGAAATACATATATAACTGCAAAATTATACAATTGTACAACATATAATTCAATAAATGTGAGCTCTTATAAACTGCCACTGTTGAGGGTTCGAGTCCCCTCTCTTGCATGGGTGTGTGTGTTGTCCTTAGGTTAGTTAAAGTTAGGTTAAGTAGTTAGTAAGCTAGGGACTAATAGCCAAGCAGTTAAGTCCCATATATTTACAAACATTTGAACATTTGAATATATACTGCGATGGGTAAAAACCTGCCACATCATGCAACACGTAATTCCAGTTAAAGGTAAAGCAATCATCAATCCGAAGATTGGTTTGAACACCACAGTGCTTTACTAGGCATGGTCCTGTTTGGAGGTGGTATGCCGTTGCCTTCCTCCGACCTTCGAACTGACTTACCCAGCCAGTTATAGGGGGACCTACAGTTTAACGTGGGTTCCGAACCACGGCGCTACTCGGTATTTTTCACATGAGCAATACTGCCAGAGGTGAAAGAAGTGGAAAGTGACAGATAAAAATCCTAGGACCTGGCGGGGATCGAACCCACGACCTTCGGATTTGTAGTCTGGCACTCTACCACTGTGCAACCGAGGCGCACTAATTCCAGTTAGCTTAAGGAAATTCCTGGAGAGCTGACAGCGGTGTTACAACTATGAGCTCTGAAGGTCACACGGATGCAGGTGATAGCAGTAGAATTATATAGAGCTACAAGGAAAGGAAGAGAATGAAACAGAGTACATCAAACGAATGCCAATTATTTACGACATATCTTGCTTTTAACTTCAAGAGGCTGCAGTTTTTAGTGAGACTTGCTTTTTCTATTTCGATTAATAAATCACAGGGCAGTCTAGTCAATACCGTGGAGTGGATTTTACATCTCCATGTTTCTCACACTGACAACTTTATCCCGCTTGCTCAAGGG
This sequence comes from Locusta migratoria, assembly GCA_026315105.1. Lineage (NCBI taxonomy): Eukaryota > Metazoa > Arthropoda > Insecta > Orthoptera > Acrididae > Locusta > Locusta migratoria. The sequence goes on from CM048748.1 coordinate 409,770,563, forward strand.
TGGGCTCCACAAGGAATTTATTTACACCAACTCCTGGACAAGTAACCATAAGTATTGTTTATAATCAAGTTTTCAATTAAATAAATATATGAATGCTATTTATCATTTGTATTTTGATGCCGGCCGCGGTGGCCGAGGTGACTGAGGCGCTCCAGTCACGGTCAGCATGGCCACTACGGTCGGGGGTTCGAATCCCCCCTCGGGCATGGATATTTGTGCCGTCCTAGTTCGTAAGTAGTTCATAAGTAGTTTGTAAGTTTAGGGACTGATGACCCCGTAGTTAAGTCCCATAAGCGTAACAAACATTTGAACATTTTCGTATTTTGATGACTACCTTTGTTTGTTTGGATACTGCGGTTATTATTTTGTGTATTATACAAGACAGTCTTGTTTCTTAAATATATTCCTACAATACAACATTTTAGGACGAAAAAGGAGATCGACATAGATAAATAGAGAGAAGGGATAGGAGGAATACTAATTCATGGCTTGCATCAATAAATAAATACCCGGGCAATGCCGGGTTTTTATGAAAATAAAGAGAGAGCTTTAGTGTGAGAGAGTCAGCTGCGCCAGCAATCGCTGCTTGACGACTGCACCAGAACTGGCGCCATTACTGAAGCTTTACTGTCGGAATGCAGAGTCCGTTGCTGCAGCTTTACGATTCTGTCGCCATAAAGAACTGTATTCCGACGGGTAAAGTTCCTGCGCCTAGTGCCGCTGTGAAGAAAATGATTGCCAATGCCGAGGCTACGGATTTTTAACGCCAAAAATAGTCCACTTTGATTTGAACATCTACTTTGATTATTTTCATTCAATGACGTATGGCGTCATTTTTTTTTTTTTTTTTTTGTGTGTGTGTTGCTCCTCTGATTAAGAAAGGGTATTTATTGCGCAGAAGAACGCGGCTCCAATTGTATTTGGTGTAAGTCCGAGAATCCCTTATCAACCCCTGTTTCGTAGCCTGAGAAGTCTCACATGTATAATTACTTTTAATATCGTGTGTTGTTAATAATATTTTGTTAATCCCAAGAGTTATCAGCTTTTTTCAGTCAATACTAGACAGAAATCTAATCTGTATTTGGAGTGCACCTCCTTGACCCTTGTGCAGTGCTCTAAAAGTTCAAATGTCTGTAAATCTATCGGACCAAACTGCGTGGTCATCAGTCCGTAGCTTAAAACTACTTAAACCTAGGTACACAAACCTACGGACAAACACACACACCCATGCCCCAGGGAGGACTCGAACCTCCACGGCGAGCAACCGCGCGCTCCGCAGCGAAACGCTTTAGACCGCTCGGCTACTTCACCGCGGCTGCAGTACTCTGCCGCAACAATTTTTAATAAACTGCGACAAGAATTCAAAATGCTGAGTAGTAATTCTCGGACTTTCAAGGCTGAACTGAAACGTTTCCTCATGGCTCACTCTTTCTATAGTACAATTAGTGATATGGTGTTTCTTCTTTCGGACATGTCGGAAAAAACAGACACAATTTTCTTACATTAACGGCCGTAATTTTACGAATTCGAAATATTGAAACATTTCGACTGTTACGGAGCGTTGAAATGAATTCAACAAGGAAGTTGAAAATTGGTGCTGGACGGGGATTCGAACTCAGATTTTCCGCTTCGGGTCAGCGATCACCTTAACCAATTAGGCTATCCAAGCACGCCTCCCAACCCAGATTCTCATCTTGTAGCCCCCTGCCCATTAATTCCTCTTGCTCGCAGACTATACTGGATTCCCGCAAGGGATCGAGCGTTTGAATGTGTCCGCATTAAAATTTTCTGTTGGTGGCATATTTTACAATTATTGATGTGGTGTCTGTTCTTTCTGATACGTCCAGACAGTGTGACGTCCTTTTATTTTGATATTTTGGTTAGTGGTGGAAATTTATTTGGTTTGTAGTAGTGCTTCAGTATGATAGAAGCGATGTCAGCGGTAGTGCAAGCTTTCGTCGTCTTCACATAAAGATTCAGTAGGCACGTAAAATTTTTATTTGAGGCATACGTTGGTTATTTAAGTTCGTACACCTGATAATATTTCATATATTCAGTACGGATGCCTCTGGTTTAACTTTCCGCAGCCTAACACACTTTATGGATTATATTTTAACTGAAGAACATGGACTCTGTAATCACAGGGGCTTGTTTTAAAAATTATTAATTCTTTTTGTAATATAATCTTTTCTTTGCCGGCAGTACCATTTAACGAAGCACGTCACATTATCATTCACTAGTCTTCACCTATAAAAGTCATAACATTGATTTTATATTGCAAGTTTTTTTAATGAGTATTTACGTCCTTTAATTATTTTTAGTCACTTTGATTCACAGATAATTCAAAGATGTTATTTTTAAAAGTTATTCAATTATCAATGGGTAGGTAGGTGCTAACTACGATTGATGTGGTCGACACAAAACTTTAAATCAATATTTCTCCTATATTTCATCTTAAGCAAAGATTTACAAAACACTGCCAAAGTCACACGATATATAGTTTAAACAAGCAGTTCTCTATAGTTCATTTCGCCGACCGCGGTGGCCGAGAGGACTGAGGCGCTCCAGTCACGGTCTGCACGGCCACTACGGTTGGGGGTTCGAATCCCCCCTCGGGCATGGATATTTGTGCCGTCCTGGTTCGTAAGTAGTTCATAAGTAATTTGTATAGGGACTGATGACCTCGTAGTTAAGTCCCATAAGCTATACAAACATTTGATTTTTTATAGTTCATTTCACAAAATCGCAGTTTGTTATTCTTTGGAAAGTCAATATTAAAACTTTATTCCTTTTTTGAAGTTAAATAGCACCCCAGTAACAAAAATTATAATGTCCGTTAATACTAGTCTTCATATTCTTCGCTGCGGCGGAGTGGCCAAGCGATTGGGGCGCTATGCTCCGATGCGCGAGGGCGTTCCCGTCGGGGGTTCGAATCCCCCCTCGGGCATGGATGTTTGTGTCGTCTTTAGTATAAGGTAGTTCATAAGTATTTTGTAAGTTGAGTACTTTAAGCTTCAAAAACATTTGAACATTTTCATATTCTTCTTAATAATGTTCCTCAAATTGATAAACAAATTAACTCAAAGTTGGATTCCACAATAAGATCCAATACGTTAGCCGAACCCTGAGTCAAATTTTTAATTTCAGTTGCTATGATAGTCTCTGTTTATTCCATAGCTCATCTATAACTGTTATCGATATCGTAATATATATATATATATATATATATATAAAAGACTAAACATTTTTCATTTACATTTTTATATGCATTGTTAATGTTTTTAAAAAAATCGTGGTCCGCAACAGCAGGCAATGTCTTCCAGTTCAGCGCTCCACCTTCGGCTAATCAACCATAGCGACCAGCGTTTTCTCGCTGACGTCGGCGGAGAACTCGTCACTGCGTACTGCTGCAGCACCGTCGTTACACATGAAACAAACAAAGGCGAATAAAATTCACATAATGGTATCTTCTCAAACATTAATAACATTCAAAACAATATGTTACAGAATTAATCACTGAATAATAGCGAAATTCAGCTTTTTGTGGAGAATAGTGGACGGTTAAATACATGTTCCGCTACATGGGCTACAAGTTGAGAGTTTGGGTTGCCCGGCTGCGGTGACCGAGGGAACTGAGGCGCTCCAGTCACGGTCTGCACAGCCACTACGGTCGGGGGTTCGAATCCCCCCTCGGGCATGGATATTTGTGCCGTCCTTAGTATTAGCTAGTTCACAAGTAGTTTGTATGTTTAGGGACTGATGACCCTGTAGTTAAGTCCCGTAAGCCATACAAACATTTGTACATCTGAATTTGAGTTTGGGTTGGAAGGGAAGAGTATCAGGATAGCCTAATTGGGCTGCTTCGTCAGTGCTTGCTATTGGCTTTCGGTCGGTCACTGCTTCTCCACGATCGTTCTCTTACGTCTGGTGTGTGGCGCTGACTTTACGTCACAACACAACTTGTAACTAATGTGTACTGGTTGCTATCAACCACAAGGTTCGTGTGCCGAATTTTAGCATCACAAAAGGTTTTATATGATCTTTTTGCAATATTTCTGTTGTCACACTGTATACTTATTATTATTTTTCATTGACAGATTCTAATGATGGCCCAGATCGAAACGCGTCAAATAAAGTCGTTTTGTAGCCAACTAATGACTTTTATCAATACAGTGACCTATGCAGCTTTTTGCAGACTTCATTCGTTATTCATCATGGCCGCCTGCCTCCTCTGTGACTTTATGTCACAATTGTGTATAAATAAGATAGTTACAGATATTAAATCATTACGATATCCCAGTTAAAAATTACACAACACATCTCTTACTCGCACGAGGATGCTTAGCGGAAAAGACTGAACTACAGGCCTATTTCATTGACGTCAATTTGCAGCAGGGTTTTGGAACATATCCTGTATTCAAATATTATGAATTATCTCGAACAGAACGATCTATTGACCCAAGGTCAACACGGATTTAGAAAATATCATTCATACGAAACACAACTAGCTCTTTATTCACACGAAGTGATTGGTGCTATCGACAAAGGTTGGCAAATCGATTTCGTATTTCTTGATTTCCAGAAAGCTTTCGACACCGTACCTCACAAACGGCCTTTAATCAAATTGCGTGGTTATGGTATATCGCCCCAAATTTGCGATTGGATAGGGGATTTCCTGTCAGAGAGGACACAGTTCGTAGTAATCGATGGTAAGGTATCGACTAAAACAGAGGTGATATCGGGCGTTCCACAGGGTAGTGTTATTGATCGTCTGCTATTCCTTATTTACATAAGCGATTTAGGGGAAAATCTATGTAGCTCTCTTAGGTTGTTTGCAGATGACGCCGTCATTTACCGTCTAGTAAAAGCATCTGAAGATCAAAACCAACTGCAGAACGATCTAAATAAGATATCAGTATGGTGTAAAAATTTGCAATTGACTCTAAATAATGAGAAGTGTGAAGTCGTCCACATGAGTACGAAAAGAAATCCGTTAAACTTTGTTTACAACATAAATCAATCAAATGTGAAGGCCGTAAACTCCACAAAATACCTAGGAATTACTATTACTTCAGACCTAAACTGGAAAGAACACGTAGATAATATCGTGGGAAAGGCGAACCAGAGACTGCGTTTTATTGGCAGAACCCTTAAAAGATGCAACAGAACTACTAAAGAAACTGCATACACTGCGCTTGTCCGTCCATTTTTGGAGTATTGCAGCCCAGTGTGGGATCCTTATCAGGTGGGTTTGACGGAGGACATCGAAAGAGTCCAAAGAAGGGCAGCTCGTTTCGTATTGTCACGATACAGTGGAGACAGCGTTACGGAAATGATACAGGATCTGGGATGGGAATCATTACAACAACGGCGCTTATCGCTGCGGCGTGGGCTAATCGCCAACAATCTCCTCCGAATGCGAAAATATATTGTTGACTCCCACTTACTTAGGTAGAAATGATCATCAGAATAAAATAAGAGAAATCGGAGCTCGAACAGAGAGATTCAGGTGTTCTTTCTTTCCGCGCGCTATTCGTGAATGGAATGGGAGATAAATAGTATAATTGTGGTTCGATGAACCCTCTGCGAGGCACTTAAATGTGATTTGCAGAGTATCCCATGTAGATGTAGATGTTGATGTAGAAACATCAGCAGCAGATTGCGTCACGGCTTGGTTTCGAGAGAGCGATATCGTCACGCACGTGGTCGCACGCCTACCGTGGTATACACTCTCGCACGGAGGACTTGGCTCGCTGTTTGAATTTCCAGAGTGAGCAGGTTCCACCGAGTCGAGGAACATGCATTATCTCCTCCGGCAGACACTTAGCGGAATGGCCAGGTGCGGCGGTTTAATCACAGGCTTTCGAGCTGATAGGGAGAGCTACCCGGCGACGCAAATGGAGGACCTGACACTCAGGACCAACTTACGCTTTCAACCTTGCACAACTTCCCGCATCCCCCCTCCCTCCCCAACCGTCGCCACATAACTTCTGTCCTACGACCCCTAACCCTTCCTCCCACCTCCGACTCAAGCTATTCACTGTACTCATATACAACCGCTCCCTCAGCGAACGTTCCGTACCCAAAGACTGGAAAGTTGCACAGCTCACTTCAGTATTCAAGGAAGGCAATAGGAGTCATCCGAAAATTGCAGGCCTGTATCACTGACGTCGGTTTTGCAGAAAATATTTAGAGCATACACTTTCCTCAAACTTTATGAACTACCTGGACCAGAACGACCTACTGCGACTTTCCTTTTGGTTCTCACCAATTAAGACTTGGACAATACATAACTCAGGGTAGTAAAAGTTTATGGCTCGTTGTCTCTGTTCATAGGGGTGAGTTATGTACGTCAGCTTCTATGCCCTAAACAGCTACCCAATCTGTTTTAACAATATCAATGATTAATCTATAGTTTGGACAGTCTATCAATCTGCATATGATGACGTGAAAATATATTTAACAAACATGAATTAAACCTCTGAATGGCCAACAAAATTGATTATAAGATAAAGAAGTGATTCACTCACAAAGTAATCTATATCTATAAATGTGAATGTCTGTTCGGTGTACTTTTATCACGTCCGGACGACAAGACGCAGAGACTTAAATATTTGTACAGTTACTAATTTATATCTGAGGAAGGTTTTAGGCACGGTTTTATAGTGAGCTGATAGATATTTAGTAATTTGAAGAATATAACGCGAAATGCGGAACAATAATTACTCTTTGAAAATGGTTTTATTGGTTGCATTGTTGCTTGAGAGTTGATAATGATAAAAGGATGGAGTATATTGGGATGGCAAGTTATCGGTTTATATAAAATTCTACGTGTGTGTGTGTGTGCGCGCGTGTGTGTGTTAATATTTCGCTCTGTAGCGAAAACTACAGAACGCAAACGAATTGCCCGTGTGTAATTGTTGTCCGAAGTCTCCCGTTGTACACCATAGCAGTTCCATGCCGATAACTATAAGGGGGTGGGAGATATGGTTGTTCAAAGGCGTCAAATTATTAAAAAATTCGGACTGACGGCCAGCGATGACATTTGCGACTCTATAGCAAGGAGGTTACATACAGCGAAACATACCACATACCATATCTTTGGTCTATGCGCGCTATATCTTCAGCTCTTTCTCTATAAGGACGAGCATACGAATAAATAAATAAAGCAGTAAAAAGGTATTTCTTTTAATACATCTCATTAAAAAAATCGATCTGACGTTTCGCGCATTACATCAAGTGAGCGATCTGTGATATTATTACAATTATTATTGTTGAATTTCGTGATTGGATTCTTCGAAACGAGTGCATTTTTATGTGTGATTTTTTTATTTCTTATATATCCTCTGATAAATGTAACATGTTTTTAGAAAAAAGGAGATGGACAGAGAGAGAGAGAGTGGATAGGAAAAGTACTAACTCAAGACTCGAATAAATAAAAATTACCCGGGCAACGCCGGGTTTTCAGCTAGTTCTTTATAATTGGAGTTTATTACTCTTATTAGACATGAAACGCGGAGGTAGTCCTACTTTATACATCGGTAAATAACTAAATATTTCCCCAACTATTGTTCATGAAAGGCACAATAAGTATCTCACGCACTCGAGAGTAAAAGTTCAAAATTATCACTCGTAAGTTAGAGTAGTCCATCGAACTTTGCAGTTCCAAGTTAATCCTAGATAAAAGTATTTGTTATAAAACACAATTTGTCATCACACGAGTGCTGATGTATTTCTAGATGGCTTTAGACACTGTACCTCACAAGTGGCATCTAGTCATATTGTGTTCTTCTGGTATATCGCCACAGTTGTGCGACTGGTTTCGTGATTTTCTATGAGAAAAGACGCAGTACGTTGTAAATCACGAAAAGTCAGCGAATGAAAGAGAAGTGATGTCTGGCGTTCCCCTAGGAAGGGTTGTAGTGCCCCTAGTGTTCCTTATCTTTACAATCGTTTTGGAAGACAAATATGAGCAGTTCTCTTAGACTGTTCGCATACGATGCTGTCATTTATTGGTTACTGAAGTCACCATAAGATTGAAAGCAACTGCACAATTATTTTAGATATCTCCGTGGTGCAAAAATTGGCAACTGACCCTAGAAATGTTAAGCCTGAAGTCATCCATATGGGCACTAAAAGAAATCCGTTAAACGTCATTTACACTACAAATCAGTAAAATCTATAGGCCGTAAAAACAACTAAATACCTAAGAATAACAATTACGAACAATTTAAACTGGAAGCAACGCACAGATTATATTGTACGGAAGACGAACCGAAGGCTAGGTTTCATTGACAGGAGAGTTAGAGGATGCAACAGTTCTATTAAAGAAACTGCCTACATTACATCTGTGCTTCCTATTTTGGAGTACTTCTGTGCTCGGAGGATACAGAGAAAGTTCAGAGAAAGGCAGCTCGTTTTGTATTATCGCGATATAGGGGAGAGAATGTCACGAAAATGATCAACTGGTTGTGGTGGTTGTGGTTAAAAAGAAAGTCGGTATTGGTTGCGGCGAGATTTATTTACGTAATTTCTTTCACCATCTGTCTCTTCAGATTGCGAATATATTGTTACCTGCCACCTGAATAGGGACGCATGATCATCATAATACAATACGAAAATCAAATGTTCAAATGTTGTAATCGTATGGGACCAAACTACGTTGGTCATCGGTCCCTAGTCTTACAAACTACTTAAACTGAGTTAAACTAACCTAAGGATAACACACACATCCATGCCCGAGGAAGGATTCGAAGCTCTGACGGAGGAGGCCGCGCGATCCGTAACGTGACGCTCCAGACCGCTCGGCTACTCCCGCGCGGCAATAAAATAAAATAAGAGAAATCATATCGAAAACAGAAAGATTTAAAGGTTACTTTTCCCGCGCGCTAGGCAATAGAAAGGCAGAGAAATACTATAAAAGCGGTTCGACACGCCCTGTGCCATGCACTATAATGTGATTTGCATAGTATCTAGATAGATGTAATTGATATACTATAGCGTCTGCAGCGCTCTTCATCTCCAAATAATTAAATCAAATTTTCAGATGTTTGTTAAACTATTGGGCCAAACTGCTATGGTCATCAGTCCCTAGACTTACAAACTACTGTAACTAACTCACATTAGGGCAACACACACACACACACACACACACACACACACACACACAAACACAGTCAGTAACAAGACGCCTTATACCACGCAGCCATTCAGCGCGGCTCAGTATAATCCCTCCATAGTGCTACATCTTTGTGAAAGTGATTACTGTCCTTATTCCTCGGCCTCCGTCTACAATTGGAACGTCCTTCTCAGGGCCGGATTTAGACTTGAAAAGGCCCTAAGCTGTTTGACATATGGGGCTCTTTAGATATCCAGATATTATGTTAGTGCCAAATATGATTTTCTTATACCTAAAGGATTTAATTGATATTGCGAGGTTGAAGATCGGGGTGAGAGTTTAGTTTTTTAAAACTCACAACCACCAACTGCGAACCAAATTCCTAAACATGTAAAAACACTGGAACTGTGATCGCTACTGTTTGACTCGTTTTCTAGGGTATGATATCACACGTTCGCAGCTTTCCTTCCCTGCATATGATTAACAAAAAAATTCATAATAAAGTCAAGTTCATGAGAGAAAAGGGTGTACTAACTACTATTTTTGAAAACACGTGAAAGTTCATTTTATGTTGTTTATTACACTATATTAAAACCCTGTGGCTGATACGTCTGTACGTCGACACATTTATCAAATAAAGTTATAGCTCGTGAGCCCCCAGACAAAATGAATATTTGTCGCAAATTGTTTTCACACCATGTGCCTGTCTCAAACACCATTTATGTTCATGCCTATGCGACGACACGTGTTACATTAACAAAACACAGTCACTTTTAGTGTGATGCACACCTTGTTCCACCGGCTAAATATTCACAACACACAGTAGCACTCGATAGAACTTGGTGCAGTCTACGACGAGCAACCACACTTGGCAATTGCCACACAAAAATCTATAGTCTCCACCTGGAGATCCACATGCCGACTGATGCAGAGCGACGCCGCCCGGCCAGCTACACCACTTGCTCCCGACTCGTCACTTCCTGCCCGCCTGTGCGCGCGCGCCAAAAGCCCAACTGCCGGGTTTTTTCCCTACGTCATCAACTTCCCCATGTGAGTTGTTCTAATCGACTTGCCAATGTACAGCACTCAGCCAATACATTTCTAAAACTTTACTTAAAATCAAAATAATTACACTACACATTAAACAAATTTCTTATTATGTTTTTATATTGGTATAAACATCCTTTCCACTATGCAATTTCTTATATCACAGATAAGTGATTTAACTGAATATTTCAAGGTGAAATACACAAGATTAATTGAAAATAAAATGAGAAATAGTTAATATATTACTTTTATAAACAAACATTGCCATGCTAGTTGTGTAACTGTCTTGTATTCATAGGTAATTTATTACTTTTCATTGTCAATTAAACATATTACGCCAGATGTGACTATATCAGCTAATGTATTGTTTATTTGTCAACAGGCTATTTTGTAATGAGGGCCTTAAAGGTTCTTGACTGCATCGTATTACTTCAAATGCCAGTAGTATTAGAATATTTTATTTCACGCTGTGCACTGCAATGTGTCTGGCACTCGCCATTGTCCCTCTCTCCCCTCACTGGAAACGAACCTGGAAAATCCTAAGCTGGAACAAGCCACCAACGTCGGCCTGCTCGCTGGCCTCCCGTCAGCTAAAAGCACACAGCAAATCTCAACATGGAGAATTTCTACCTATGGCCTAACTATAAATGTTGTCACCCAACTGTGTACATACATTGCTACCATAATTAATAAGATTAAAATTGTGTAACATTTAGTGCATTGGCATGGTCAATGTTTGCAGTGAACTTCATACTGTTTAATTATCAAATGCTATTAATTACTAATATTTCTGTTGGGCGGTAATCTCACAGTATACAATTATAGATATGGAAATAATGAATGTTTAACTTAAAATATTTTTATTTTTATTCGACACAAACTTTAAAAAAAAATCCTGCGCAATTTGTCACTTTGTATGCACGTGTGACTGAGAGAACATAATTTGTCTTGAGTCATTGTTATTCTAAATTCACTTTTTACCCTTTTCAGTTAATAAAAAGATCTTTCTCCAGAACAAATCCTAACCGTCATATTAAGAAACAATCTCAAAACTGCTTCTACATTAGGGAATGCTGTTTGGATACGATCTTCAAATATAACCCTATAGAGATCCTACTGTGTCAGACTATCATGTTTCGCTGAACCATAGGCTTGACTATGTCTGACATATTGGTGAAAATGCTTGACTTGTCCTACAAGATTCATGTCCACATCTGCAGAATGTGTTTGGCATAAATCAGTGACTACTTTATGAATCTCTTCATCTGTATTTTCTAATTCTGTTAAGAATTAAAATTTTTTTGCAGCATCATTGTATACTGAGGCCCTCTGTGCCACACTTCGCTCTAATGCATCCATCGCAGGTATAAATGTTTTGATTCTGAACTTGTTTCTTGGCTCAAGCTTCTCTAAAGCATCCTCCTCGCCGTCATTGATATGCCTTCTTCTATACCTGCTTTTCTTCGAAAATTGTACCAAGAAACTTCCTCTTTCAGTCCTTTTCCCCAGTCCATATTGACCTACTATTCATTACCAATGCGAATACAAACATAACAATATCCTCTCAAGTTTTGACAATTGTACAAATGTATATATCACAACTGCTCGCTCGGACGATTTTTTGGGGATCCCAAGAGAATGGGGTCCTAAGCTATAGCTTGCTTAGCTTATATGTAAATCCTGCGCTGCTCCTTCTTCCTCCCTGGTCAGCGTACATTGGTGGCTAAATACTATAAATGTCGTTTGTTCCAGTAGCGCTGTGGTGAGCGTCTTCAACAAGAGGCGAACCAAGTTGAAGCCACGTCCTAACGTTGTACACTGGTCTGGCCAAAATTATTTTTGATAGCTTTAAACGTTTAAAGCTCTTCAATTCATTTTAACTTAATTTTAAGTGTAAATACACATAAATGAGTTGATTGTCAACCATAGAGACGAGCCTGGGATGAATCGGTGTGCAGTTTTAGTTATATTTCGACCAAAGAGCTTGAATTTCATAGAGTGGCGATATGTCCGCCGTGTTTGAGGCTAATTGAACTGGCGTCCGCCATGTTATCTGGGGTATCGGCTGACAGCTGGTATGCCACACCCATTAGAGAATTTTATCTATTTACAGTTCCACGTTTTAAATAAAGGTTGACTATTCAATATGGATGTGCAACAAGTTCCGTCAGACTCTTTCGAAGCTGCGAATTGACGAGCCTGGCAGTATATATCGTAAAAATATGAAATGAAATCTGACGAACCTGCCAGTAATACGGTTCCAATTCGAAGCATAATAACAGTAGCTGAGGTTTGCAATAACAGTGAAAGTACCGCTGTGAAAATACTTTTGTTGATTATAATGCAAGTACATAGTGTAAACGAGCGTACGAAACATACAGTGAACAGTAATTCTTATGACCAACCAATCATGATGATGGATTTGCATATTTGTTTATGTGTTGTAACAACTTCTTTCATAAAGTCTAGTATACATTTATCTGGTGTTTAGTAAACGTATTAAGTCTACAAACTTGTAAAACTGCTGTCAAAGGTTTTGGTTGTGATCTTTGGTGGACGAAATTATAGTACGACGACGAAAGTGGCAACAAAATATTGCCGTTAAGATGCATTGCACGTTGAAATAAGGTGTCGTCAATAACTTTCCTTGTTGCCATGTTGAAACAAGTAAGGTATGGTACGCGAAATTTGGGTACAAAGACGAAAGTGACAATAGAATATTGCAATCAAAAGGCTTCTGGGTCAGCTGCTACAAAAGCCTTCCACACCGAAATAACGTATTATTAATGACTTTGGTTGTTGCAACGCTGAAATACGTATATATTTGTTGCAAAGAAAACAGACATATATAAGTAAAAAAAGTTCTGATTGTCACTATTGCTTCCACACTTTGCACTGGTTACATGTCAACCATGCTTAATCAAGTATTGTCAACAACAAAAAAAAGGTGTGAACACTCAAAAGTGTGGTTTCATCAAATGTTCAAATGTTTGTAGAACTTATGGGACTTAACTACGGGGTCATCAGTCCCTAAACTTACAAGCTACTTATGATCAATCTAAGACTAAGGACGGCACAAATATACGTGCCCGAGGGGGGATTCGAACCCCCGACCGTAGTGGCCGTGCAGACCGTGACTGGAGCGCCTCAGTCCCCTCGGCCACCGCGGCCGACTGTGGTTTCATCAACCGCAGGAGCAAAAGAAGAAGAAATCTCTCAAAAACACACCAACAACTGGTAGAAAACTGAGCTTTTTTATGGCATGTACTTCAAGGAAATTGCAGGATACGTCATCTGATCTGAAGCTTCAGTCTTGGGGCAGCTGCCATTAGTCAGGAATTTTGTTTGAGGTAGACTGAGATCAATCAAGGCTTATTACACGAAGCACATGTCGTGTTATCAGTTCGATTTGTGCATTTAAATGCTGAACACACTTTAGGCATATTTCAGCAGCAAAAATTGTACAGACAATACACATTAAACACAACGGTTCAAGCTCAACAACAACATACGATAGAAAGCTCCTGTCAAGTGTAGTGACCACCAAAACTATGGCGGTCGAGTTTACTCAGGTAGCCACTCTATGAAATTTAAGCTCGTTGAGTACGGCCCACGACCGGTAGCGGGTCGTGTATGTCTAGACAACAGCATGTTTGCTGATTTCAAACCGACATTTGAAGTACGCGTATAAACGTGCTTTGTAGTAAAAGAGACCTTACAACTCGCAAATAATGGCTCTCGCTTGCTTAGACAGAATTTGTTACATGCCAGCTCCACCAGCGATGACAGCTTACAGTAAATAGGATAAAACACCTCTTAATAAGTCGCTGCAATCAAGTTTAATTTCGGCAATGCCTACGACGGTCGCAGCAGAGCGTTGAGAACAATACTAGACTCTCACTGGCTGTCGGAGAAACTGTGACATAATGCGCACACCAAGTCTAACCTTGACCGACGCCGTTCCTGGTTCCAACAATAGTTTTCCCGTCTTTCAGTTCGTACCGCACTACTTTCCACAATTTCAGGTGCTTGGGCATGAAACTTCCAACGTTGACTGTTGACAAACCGATAATCTGTATAGATTTTGGTGGAGGTGTAACGACAAGAATGTTTCTCTTCAGGAAGCCAAATGCCTCATTACGTACACGATTGTTTCGGATAATTTCACGCATTAACTTTTTAAAAGTAATCTCCCTAAGTATATGTGCCATTCCCATAATTTGATAATTTCTTAAATTTAGATGTGATATATGTGAACGAACGATTTAGTGAACCTCTCTCAGCATTTGGGCACCTCTTTTATTCCAACAACTTTGTTTTCCACGCTCTTCATCTCCTCATCGACTGATCTCGCAAAAGATTCCTTAATTAGTTTGTCTAAGGCAAGTCTAGAAAATTTCTTTTCCATTTTCAGTGGCTGCAAACCGAAATAACAGTGATCTTCAGTGCAGCAGTAAATTTAGAACCGTTATCTATCAAACTACCGAACACACTGGCTCAAAAAGAAGAAATTTTACTAACACCGCTAGGCACCTGAGTATCTTCGCTCCTTAGTTGATTTGCAAAATCAGTGCCAGCTAGGTATCACTATGTGAAGTGGAAAACCTTCTAAAGGCGAACTCCAGAGGTATTTCTTTTTTTTTTTTTCTGATAGAATAATCTAGTATGACAATTTTATTGAATTGACTGCTGTTGTTATCAGTCACATTTATTTTATCTAATGCATTTGAATAATGTGTTGTAATAGCCTTTTATCTATGACGATGGTCCACGGTCGAAAATAGACGATTTTTAAGGATTTAATAAACAGCTGATGGTTCAAGATTCATTTTATGTAACACTTATTAGGCTGTTATCACTGCATTAAGAAGAAAGAAGTGGGGTTGTAAATGTTGACGCATTCCATAATTTTACCACAAGAGAATGTTTTTGCCTTTGTTGATGTATCTTGTGTGATTAACTTGAAGATATATTTTTCATTTTATTAATTAAAATTAAGTAAAGAAGAATAAGAATCTCGCATACAGCCTTAAAGATAGGAATAGATAATTTTTTTCTATTTATCATCAGTTATACAGACTAGATATTTAGTAGTAGGCTCATTTTTAACATAAACAAGCATGAAAGTAATGGAGAAATAAGACAACTTCGAGGCATTCAAATCGTTGTAAATGAAATTGAGGAATGTTTGCGCAATTTATTATTTATTATTTCTGAAATGGGCTCTCAATGCCACACTAACAACGACTGTAATTTAGAAACGGCGCGACTCACTTTGAAAAATGCTTATCAAAATGGCAGAGGTTCAAAATCGCATTTAAGTTAACTTTGAAATGTTGTTGTTCAATTATATTAACACACACACACACACACACACACATATATATATATATATATATATATATATATATATATATATATATATATATATATATATAACAAAAAACGCTGATACCTTTCTGTAACACGCAAACCTGTTCCAAACTGGAGCCGTCAATTCGTAAAGTCATAAAAAGTAGAGATTTAAGTTGACAAACTAATCAAGAAACGCGTTGTCTGGCAGAGAAAGCAGCTGTTCAGCTGAGGCTAGGAGCTGCTAGATACGTGTCAGCGACCTGAAAATTTAGTTATCGACCCACCAGTTACTTATCATACAATTTATTTTCTACAATAGCTGGCCAGACATCACTCTTTCCCTTTTTGGCCAGGATTTCACTGTACGTCGATGGGTTTGGCGCTCATCCCACATAACAGATGTCGACCGCCGTAGGCTCGACAAACTGATGAAGAAAAACAAGTGAAGAGTTGTGCTGGGCAGATAAAATGCGTGTCTGAACACACGCTGCAGTAAATCGTCGTAAACCAACGCCGCCTAGAAGACAAGGCCTCACAACAGGCCGTGACCGTGTCACACTGAAAAGCCACGATCGCCAGCTGACTGGCTGGCCGCTGGGGCACAGACCACCGCCTCGTAGCGGCCGGCCAATCAGCTAGCGTTCGCAGCCTCTCGGTGTAACGCAGCCACGGCTTCTTGTGAGAGTCTTGACCTTACACACAGACCGGTTACTATGGCTCCACCTCCGAATATTAACAAAGTTTACCGAACTGCTGCGAAGCCGATGTTTCCAGATCGGGTGGAAACTCTTCTTGGCCTACGCCATCTTGCTTTGTGTATTTTAACTCAGTAATTGTTATTTCAAAGCAATAGCTCACTGAAAAATTATCGACAACATCTCGTTCTAAGTACGATTAATTATAATCTGGTGTCTGAAAGTGGCAGATTAGCAATTAACATTTGCCTTTAATGATATGAGAGTTGGGAGTCATAATACACAATAGTCCGTTATAGCATGACGGACACCTTGGTTCAGCACGCCCGGTTGGAAGGTTTAACGCTCTCTGGAAGTAATAACAATAATAAAAAAAAATGTGAGCCGAAAACACATCGAAAAACCTCATTCAGCGACTGCAAGGAACAGAATTACCTATAGAGCAAAAACGAAAAAGAAGTCAACCCCCCCCCCCCCCCCCACACACACACATATAGTTTTTTAAATGTACATTCTAATGAATTACAAATATGGTTCTAACACATGTGCCCATAAAGTGGGGAGATACTGTAACAATGACTTGTAAAGGACGTGATGATAGTAGTAATATCGTATGTATATTAAGTACTACAGTTCTGTGGAATTTAGTGTTAGGACACTTATTCTGTTGTTATTTTAGTTATAAAAGGAAATGCTGGCACAGTTTCTTTTGTATCCCAGCCTTGTCGCCGCTTTTGTGTCTCGTTTCCGTGGTAGGTGTCGGTGGCCGAGCAGAAAGAGACCGACACAGGAATAAAGGATGCGCGCGTTTGCAGGTACGGAGGTGACCAGCCAATGGGACTGCAGAAACTAGAAACACTAGAGTAAATTAGAACGAGGTATATATTTCATAGAGACTTAGTAATACTTAACTTTTACATAGTTCTTGACTGCAGAATGCTGATAAATAGTTTATATAGAGAGAGGCCTGCCTATTGATGAGTCCTAGTGCCTATCCGATAGCCAAGTCTTCACTGGTGCCTATCTGATTCCGAAGTGTTAACTGGTTCCTATCTCAGTCCCAAGTGAACGATGTCGTTCAGTGGTGGCCACGAGCGGGATAGCAGCAGAGGGCGCCCGTGGTTGACGTCGTAAGAACGCCGCGCCGTGCGTGCACGGCGAAAGTACGTGGCGCGCACTTCTTACTTGTGCGACACCAGAGTCTCAAACAGTATGTTTGCACTTTATTTTAGCGCAGAATAAATTAACAGAAACACATTCATACCTAAACTACAGAAAAGGTAAATCTACATTAGAAACGACCATAGAAACCATGCCAAAGGAAAAGATTTTAGTAGCAGCATTGATTCTAAATAGTGAATTTCAACATATTGTATAGAAAAAACGCTAAAGAAAGATAAAACCAAGGCAGTTTATCACAATATATACACTTCACTTTCATTAAGAACCAGTTGCCACAAAAATCTAGTACTCAATCTATATATGAAAATCCTAATATCAGCACGGTGTTCATAATATTCATTATCACCGTATCTCCCCAGTTTATGTGCCTGCACATGTTTGCAATTCGTTCATAGGCTACATATGTCATGGCATGTTCACGAACTAAACGCACATTTAAGGGAGAGCGCTCTTGTACGTGCACATCACTCAATATCACAGAACATAGCGTTATTTAATAACAGTACCGCTACGCGAAAACCATTTAGGACCCAATGCGCGCTTACTTAAAAATCTAATACTCTAGCTCCTAAGCTGTAGCTGACAACTGTGTAATACGGCTCCAAACTCTCGTGTCATTTAAGGCAAATGTCAATTGCTAACGTCGCATTTTCAGACACCAAATTAGTGGATTAATCATACTGAGAACGACGTGTTTCAGTGCGCTATTGCTTTGAAATGACAACGCTTGAGTTATAATAATAAAAATCATCAAATACACAAAGCAATATGGCGTATATCTGGGAGAGTTTACACCTGATCTCGAATCGTCGACTTCGTAGCAGTTCGACAACCTTCGTTAATATTCGGACTTGGAGCCGTAGTAGCCGGTCTGTGTGTAAGCCTGTGTTCACAGTGGAATCGACAAGCTGTCGTCAGACGCCGTCGCCCGAGTTTGACTGAAAACATCGGCCGTAGGCATGGTCACACTGCATCCGATATAGTTTGTCATTTGGTCGGGTTAAGGAGAAGGTTAAGTTAGAATCTATTCTCTGTGTGAAGTATCGGGTGATCGGAAAGTTAGTATAAATTTGAAAACTTAATAAATCACGGAATAATGTACATAGAGAGGTAAAAATTGACACACACGCTTGGAATGACATGGGGTTTTATTACAACAACAACAAATAAAGTAAAAAAGAAATGTCCGACAGATGGCACTTCATCTGATCAGAAAAGCAATAATTAGTATAACAAATTAAGACAAAGCAAAGCTGATGTTCTTTACAGGAAACCCTCAATATGCTCACCATCATTCTTCAGCAATAGCTGTAGTCGAGGAATAATATTGTGAACAGCTGTGTAAAGCATGTCCGGAGTTATGGTGAGGCATTGGCGTCGGATGTTGCCTTTCAGCATCCTTAGAGATGTCGGTCGATCACGATACACTTGCGACTTCAGGCAACTCCAATCCAATAATCGCACGGACTGAGGTCTGGGGACCTGGGATGCCAAGCATGACGAAAGTGGCGGCTGAGCACACGATCATCACCAAATGACGCGCGCAACAGATCTTTCACGCGTCTAGTAATACTTTTTTTTCTCTCTATTAAAACCCCATGTCATTCCAAGTATGTGTGTCAATTTTTACCTCTCTATATAAATTATTCCGTGATTTCTTAAGTGTTCAAATTTATACTGACTTTTTGATCACCCCGATTATTAGATTTCAATTACCTGGAGTGCACTGGATTCCACCGATATTTTTATGCTTGGAAATGACTGCAGCTTTTGATATTAATAAAGACATCAAATGCATGTGAGCTACATCGAAAGAAGAAAGTGGTTAGGATTGTGCATTGTCCTCAGTTATTGCTACTACCAGACAAGCTTTACGAATATGTGAGGTTACGGTAAAAGGAGGATGTTTGTTTGTAAATCTATCGGACTTAACTGCTCCATCATCGGTCCGTAGGTTATAAACTACTTAAAATAAGGTAAACTAACCTAAGGACAACACAAACATCCATGCCCGAAGGGGGATTCGAACCCCCGACGGCGCTTTAATGCGCACGGCTAACCTGCTGCGACAGTAAAAGGAGGAATTTCTATTACATACTCGTGATACTTCGTGGTGTCACTGACAAGCAATATTACAGTTTTGCTAAATTAATTTGAGCATGTGGAGATACAAGCTAGTTAACCTCCATACTTTAAATAGCGAAAAACTACCCCAGTTATGTAACTTTGTTGCTGATCACAACGAGTTTCGAGAATTTATTCGCATCTTCTAGTGCATTTCTTTACATAAGTACGGTTCATTTTCGACGTTTCAATGTGTGATTTTCTGACACTCTTACACTGCAGTTTTTATGTAAACAAATGCACTAAAAGAGAAAAAAATTCTCAAAATGCGTCGTGCTAAGCATAAAAATACACAATGGGTGCAGTTTTTCAGAATTTAAATCCTTGAATAACACAGTTATAGGCTATCCAGAAATTTACTATTATGATGAACGAAATGAAGTTACATTGATCTTCAATGACTGTTATTCAATATATTTGTGACAGACAAGTGTAAAGGTAAGAATAAGATACTTTTGAACACGGAAACCACTGAAAAGCAGAAGAACACATACACCACACTTGCAGGTCATTTCAAAGAACAGAATTACCACCTTGTTAAAGAACCCCAGAAGCAGTAAGAATAGTTTGTGGACAACTAATAAATACCCTATTATCGCAAAGCAAAACAACGGAGGAAAGCCCCTACAACAACATTAAGATACACCACATTTTTGAGGTTATAATTTATGCCTAAAATTTCTGATAAATGATATAACCAACTTGTGGTTTATAATAAAATCGTAATATCAGATCATAGAATCCGAACAATATCCCGATTATGATATTTATCGTCTTCTGGGTGACACATCTCTTCCTTTCTTTCACTAAACCATTCAGTTTTTCACTGTCCATATCTACCGTATGAGAACGTCGGTCGGTTTGACCGAAGAAAACAAACTGATTTGAATTTCACCGACTGTCCTCCGAAGTCTCTACGTTCGGGCGATAAAATCGGCTACACTGTGACCGTGCTCATAGTCGAGTATTGATTTGAAAAGATCGGTCAACCCACCGATATCGGAACCACTGCGAACCCTGCCTAAGGTCAAGTGTAGTGAGGCCTTGTCCTCTAGGCGGTGTTGCCTGAACAAGGGACCAATCGATGTTATCATCGCGACATCGGCAACTGCCACTGATATGGCCACGGGACCATCGTCAATGGACTTTGGCGCAACGGCACACCGTGGCATGGTCCGATGAGTTTCGAGACCTTCTTCATCATGCCGATGATGTTCCGGAAGAGCAGCTCCTCGACTCCCGAACTGCGAGGCGGAGACAAGATGGCGACGTCTCAGTTATGCTCTGAGGAACATTGCTGTGAACGTCCACGGACCAGTGGTGCACGTGCTGGTACCTGGAACCTACAGGTCTCGGTAACGGATAGTGTTATGGAAAAAAGTTTCAAGGCTTTCTGGGATCATCACCTAAAGAATATGTCGAAAAAAACTGCGACGATTTACCATAAACACAGAATCTACATGCGCCAATCCATACAACTAGTATTTTCGCTGCCAAAAATTACGATTCTTCTTCTCTCAATTTGTACATTGAGCAAACTATAAAGGAAAGCATGGAGAAATTTGGAGAAGGAATTAAAGTGCAGAGTGAAGAAATAAAAACATTTCGTGTTGCCGATGACATTGCAAATTCTGCCAGAGAAAGCAAAAGACCTGGGAGAGCAGTTGAAGGTAATGGAGAGTGTGTTGAAAGGTTAATATAACATGAACATTAACAAGAGCAAAACTAGGGTAATGGAGTGCAGTGTAAGGAAATCAGGTGATGCTGAAGGAATTAGATTAGGTAACGAAACAATAAAGGAGGTTGATGAGTTTTATTACTTGGGCAGTAAAATAACACAAAGGATATAAATTGCAGAATGGCAATGGGAAGAAAAGCGTTTTTTTAAAAAGAGAAATTTATTAACATCGAATATTAATTTAAGCATAAGGAAGTCTTTTCTGAAGGCATTTATGTGGAATGCTGCCTTGCATGGGAGTGAAACATGGACGATAAACATTGCGGACAGGAAGAGGATAGAGGCTTTTGAAAGTGGTGCTACAGAAGAATGCTGAAGCTTAGGTGGGTGGATCGTGTAACTAATCAGGAGATACTGTACAGAAATGGGGAGAAGAGGAATTTCTGGCATACCTCGACTAAAAGAAAGGATCGATTAGTTGGCCACATTAGTTGACATGAAGGAATCGTGAATTTAGCGTTGGAGGGAAGTGTGTGGGATAAAATTCGCAGCAGGAGGCCAAGAGATGAATGAAGTAAGCAGATTCAAATGCCGTTCTTATGAGGAGATGAACAGGCTTGCTCAAGGTAGAGTAGAGTGAAGAGCTGCAGCAAACCAGTCTCCAGATTGAACACTACAATAACAACTAGCATAACAAATACAGATTTTCTTAAATGGAAAAGGGATGTTCTAGATCAGTTTTGTCAACCTTTACAATTATGCGACCCCTCTCCAAGTTAAAATATTCTGGCGATCCCCTCCAAAATAAAAATTTTCTATATCCCCCTCCCCCTTTCTCCTCAAGAATCGTATCATAACTACTTTGTCTCAAACGAAACAAATTTTAATTTTCTTTCCTTTGCTACACCCTTCTTTTAAATTGCTGTAACATTTTTTGTGACTTTCGCAGTGGAACATATCATATTTTTACATGATTAGTGACGAGTGTTTCGCATTTCAGACAGGACTGGAAAGCGAATTATGCTCATTAAGAAAGGTTTCACTGTATAGATAATTTGTAAAGAAGTAGATTTTTTGTCGAATTTTTCAGAATTACTTGTTGTATCCTGTTCTTTTACCTATCCATTGCTTCTTGAAAATAGTTTTCAGGCTTTGCGCTTATTCATCATTAACACACTGTATACATGTTCTTTTCCTTCAGCGTTTGTTACTGCGGGGTCCGCTACATGGGTCCATTGTCTCTATTTCGCTCTGTCTTGTGCTACAGCTGGACGGAGGTTCATGCTCTTGAGCTTTTTATGAAGCGTATCAACACAGCGCTGCTTGGGTCGTCTTTTGAATCTTCCCAATATAGATTTTTTCTAATCGGATGATAAGATTCAAAGCACCCTGAAAGACGTCTTTCCGAACAATAAGAACTTTTCCTAGCGAAACATCTTGGTTTTTCGGGTGTAGCTTGATAACTCAGATAGATTTGCGCAAAAGAAAAATTGCCGTTTCTAAATAAATGTCTACAGGACATATTGAAAGTATTTGAAGAATTTGCTATGGTAGTTATTTAGATATTCGCGACTCACGGTGAAGAAATGGGTAAAAATCGGGTTTTCTAATTTTGTGCAAAAGTACAGTTAGTTCCAACTGATGGAATTCGGTTGCTGTTGTTGTGGTCTTCAGTCCGGAGACTGGTTTGATGCAGCTCTCCACAATACCCTATCCTGAGCAAGCCTCTTCAACTGCACATAAGGCGGCAACCTACATCTGTTTCAATCTGCTTACTGTATCCATCGCTTGGTCTTCCTCTGCGGTTTTTACCCCACACACATCTCTCCAACGCAACAATTCCTTGATGTCTAAGAATGTGTCCTACCAATCGATCCCTTCTTTTAGTCAAGGTATGCCAGAAATTCCTTTTCTCTCCAATTCTGTTCAGTACATCCTCATTAGTTACAGAGGAATTCGGGTAACGGATAAAAATATCGAAAAAGAATTAAAACGTATTCTGTGAATATCTGCTTAAGAACATATTGTAAAAATTTTCGACGATTTGTCATCAATAGAAAATATCTAAGTGACCATCACCACATTTCTCGGTGTTAGTATTAAAAAATCGTGGTTTACCGTTATTTTCACAGCTACCGCCCATTAATAAAAGGTGCTTTTGTAAGCCGTATAAAGAACACCATAGACCATATGTAATGTGCAAAAACAACTATTTGCTTGATGTGGAAATATTCCAAGAAGTGTGTAACACAAAAAATTGACGGTCTATTGTAGGTCTGCTACAGTATTGTCATGCTTCTAATTATACGAACCGCTCACTGTTATGCGCGTTATGATAACTTGAAACATACTTTTGACATGTTTTGATTCAGAATTCCAAAAACGTTGATACAACGGCCCACATCAAGTTTTAGAATAAGAACAGCAAAATGCGTTTCGATTTTAAGTGCCCATATTTCCATCCGCTTGGAAGACTTCAACAATATTATTATTTCGGTAGACACGTTTGTCTCTGACAAACAGAGAACGTTTTGGTCGATGGCAGGTAGTCTCCTGATAGCCGTCGGAGGATCGAGTCCTCCCTGTGTGTGTTGTCCTTAGGTTAGTTTATTTAGTTTGTAAGTCTAGAGACTGATGGCTATAACAGTTTGGTCCAATGGGTTTACAAACATTTGAAAGATAGTTTCTCGAACATCACATATGTCTGCACTGCTCGTGCTACAAGAAGTTTTGAATTGGATAGATATTGACAACAATGGAAAGAAATAAGAGGCGGAAATAATGGATTAACTGATAACTTAAATCGTGTTTATTCGAGAACAAGAACTCCACCGTCAGAGGTAAAATCCGATGCAATTTAATAGTTAGCATTTGTTGAAAACTGTTTGTCAAGGTTAATTACTAAACAGCTACTACCAGTTTCAGTACTGTAGCTTCATGTTCATGCTAGATGACAAAAATAAATGCTTTTATATAAAACTATTGAAAGTAGCTTGTTAAGTTTTTAAAGTGAGATCTCAGGCAGTTGTCATCTGCAAATGCAAGTTAAAACGCGAACTGCTGATCTAACTTACTTTGCGAGTGGCCACAGTACTTGCGCAACAGAAATTTATCTAACTGCTCACTCCTTAAGGAAGCAGCCAACGTTTTAACAAACACAAAATTAATGTTAAAAAAGGAATAGATAATTAAATATGGGACGGGGATCATTAAATTATAAAACAAACGTTTGTTACTTTAAATCATTATCTATTCAATAAAAAGAACAAGCAAATAAATATGGGGAGACCATATTAAGCACAATAAAGAACACACCTTGTACAAAAGTGATTAAATCATAAAGTTACTGTCCGTAATGAAATTGTTTCTGCCCTTTATGAATATAGAGGTAACGTGGGAGGAAATTTGCAAATACACAGTGGGTAAAGGAAAGCACATTCATTCACTCACAGACACACGCATAATGCTTGCGACACATTACTCGTGTGTCAATATTTGATAGCAGCAACGAAAGAAAGCGTCGCGTCGGTGACATTTTGATGAGACGACGGGTGTCTTGAAGCACTGCGGGGAGGCAGCGGCATACTATACGTAAGTACCACGTGGTGTGCGCTGAAGGCCACACACGTGTATTCTAACTTGTACTTGGTATTCATAATCCAGGTACATTTCATTGATGATGTTAATAATCTTCGTTGGAATGAATGAGCCCGACCAGAATAGGTTAATTTCCGTTGTTAGTAGAAACCACGTCAGTTCCTTGCTTCTGCGCGTGCGCATTCTGCACACACTCCTAAATTCAGAACTTCACACTCGGCACAATCTATAGATCATTGACCTCATAGACGCACTCGCGATGGGGTTGGCTCCTGATATGCAAGCAGGCACAAAAAGCGCACTATTCAGTTTTCGGTAGAAAGTTGATCGTGTAAAAAGGGCTTTATCGAGGCGTTGCCGAAGCGGTGCCGTCCTCTGAGTGTTTACATACCTCTTCGTTTGCCTACCCATGCCTGTACGAATTTCTTTCGCTCTTCGGTGTATTTACGCATGGATACTTATCGCAACGAAACTCTTTCTCGAAATCTGACAGAAAACCCAAAGAGATTTTGGTCATATGTTAAATATACTAGGGGCAAAACACAAACAATACCCTCACTACGTGAAAGTAATGGCGATCCTGCCGATGACAGCGCTACTAAAGCAGAGTTACTAAACATAGCTTTTAGAAACTCGTTCACCAAAGAAGACGAAATCAATATTCCAGATTTCGAATTACGAACAGAAGCCGTAATGAGTAACGTAGAAGTAGATCTCATCGGAGCAGTGCAGCAACTAAAATCACTTAACAAGAACAAGTCTTCTGGTCCGGACTGTATATCTGTTAGATTTCTATCTGATTATGCTGAAGCGATAGCTCCTTACTTAACAACCATATACAACCGCTCTCTCAAAGAAGGATCTGTAGCAAAAGATTGGAAAGTTTCACAGGTCACACCTATATTCAAGAAAGACAGTAGGAGCAACCCACTAAACCACAGGCCTATTTCATTGACTTCAATTGGCAACAGGGTTTCCAAACATATCCTGTATTCAGATATTATGAATTACCTCGAAGTGAATGATCTACTGACCCAAGGTCAACACGGATTTAGATAACATCGTTCATGCGAAACACAACTAGGTCTTTATTCACACGAAGTGATGGGTGCTATCGACAAGGGTTCGCAAATTGATTCCGTATTTCTTGATTTCCAGAAGGCTTTTGACATCGTACCTCACTAACTGATTTTAATAAAATTGCGTGGTTATGGTATATCGCCCCAAATTTGCGACTGGATAGGGAATTTCCTGTCGGAGAGGACACATTTCGTAGTAATCGATGGTAAAGCATCGACTAAAACAGAGGTGATATCCGGCGTTCCACAGGGTAGTGTTATTGGTCCTCTGCTATTCCTTATTTACAAAAACGATTTGGGAGAAAATCTAAGTAGCTCTCTTAGGTTGTTTGCAGATGACGCCGTCATTTACCGTCTAGTAAAATAATCTGAAGATCAAAACCAACTGCAGAACGATCTAAATAAGATATCAATATGGTGTAAAAATTGGCAATTGACTCTAAATAATGAAAAGTGTGAAGTTGTCCACATGAGTACGAAAAGAAATCCGTTAAACTTTGTTTACAAGATAAATCAATCACAACTGAAGGCCGTAAACTGCACAAAATACCTAGGAAATACTATTACTTCAGACTTAAATTGGAAAGAACACGTAGATACTTTCGTGGGAAAGGCGAACCAGAGACTGCGTTTTATTGGCAGAACCCTTAAAAGATGCAACAAAACTACTAAAGGAACTGCATACACTACGTCTGTCCTTCCTTTTTTTGGAGTATTGCTGCCCAGTGTGGGATCCTTATCAGGTGGGTTTGACGGAGGACATCGAAAGTGTCTAAAGAAGGGTAGCTCGTTTCGTATTGTCACGATACAGAGAAGACAGCGTTACGGAAATGATATAGGATCTGGGATGGGAATCATTACAACAACGGCGCTTATCGCTGCGGCATGGCTACTTACGAAACTCCAATCGCCACCATTCTCCTCCGAATGCGAAAATACATTGTTGACTCTCACTTACATAGGTTAGAATTGATCATCAGAATAAAATACGAGAAATCAGAGCTCGAACGGAGAGATTCAGGTGTTCTTTCTTCCCGCGCGCTATTCGAGAATGGAATAGGAGATAAATGGTACAACGGTGGTTCGATGAACCCTCTGCCAGGCGCGTGAATGTGACTTGCAGAGTATGCCATGTAGATGTAGATACATGAGAATGTCGTGCATTGTGACGGTGGAAACAGAGGGGTCCAGATGCCCCGTTGGCACGGAGCGCCGTGGCCCTGCCGGCCAGCGGTGGCAGAGGACGCCGCGCCCCACCACTGCGGTCTTATCTGAGGAGCGGAGGCGGTCGCCTGCTTTCGAGGTCGCGGCGAGTGGCGCGCGCTGGAGCGGCACGCGGGGAAAACAAACGGCCGCCGGAGCCTGAAGTTGCCGCCGCTCCGCGCTGTGAAACGCCGCGCGCCCAAGGCCAGCCCGCTGCCGCGCAGGCTGAACGCCGTGTGCCGCCAGCGATCGCTAAAAGCCCGTCCCGTCACGGGTCGAGCCGGCAGTCGTCCCTCACTCCCACCTGCTAGGGATCCCACAGTGGCCAGCAATACTCCAAAACACGACGCACAGGTGTAGGGTAGGGCTTTCTGTAGTAGAACTGTTGCATCTTCTACGTGTTCTGCCAATGAAACTGTGGCGTTGAAACAGGGGAAGAACAACAATAATTGACGAGTGTTTGTGGAAAACGGTATAAGTACAAAAAGTTATATTTTTCAGGAAATAAAAAAAAAACGTAATCTTCATGTTTTCTTTTTTTGCATCGATAATGGTTTCATTTATAGACAAGTACTGAAAACAAAAACTTTCGTTGTAACAGATACAGAACAGAAAAATTTAAATATTTTGAAATTTAATTGTTGTTGTTCTTGTGGTTTTCAGTCCGCCGACTAGTTTGATGCAGCTCTCCACGCTACCCTGTCCTGTGCAAGTCTCTTCATCTGAGAATACGAACGACAACCTACAGCCTTTTGAATTTGCCTACTGTTTTCGTTCATCGATCTCCCTCTGCGATTTTTACCCTACACACCTCCTTCTAGTGCTAAGTTGACGATTCCTTGATGTCTCAGAATGTGTCCCACCAACCTATCACTTCTGTTAGGATATGCCAGAAACTTCTTTACTCCCCCATTCTGTCGAGCACCTCCTCATTAGTTACGTGATCTACCCATCTAATCCTCATCATTCGCCTGTATCACCATATTTCAAAAGCTTCTATCATCTTTTTGTCCTAACCCCTTATCGTCCATGTTTCACTCCCATACAATGCTACTCTCCAAATGCTTTCAGAAAGGACTTCCTAATATTTAAACTAATATTGGATGTCAATAAATATCGCTTCTTTAGGAAAGCTTTTCTTCCCGTAACCATTCTGCATTTTACATCTTCCTTACTACCACCAGAAATTATCTTGCTATCCCAATAACAAAACTCATCTACTACTATTTTTGTCTCATTATCTAATCTAATTCCTTCAGCATAGCCTCATTTTCTAACATTACATTCCATAACCCTCGTTTTACTTTTGTTAATGTTAATATCTTCCTTTCAAGATACTGCCCATTCCAGTTAATTTCTCTTCCAGGTCGTTTGCTGTCTCTGACAGAATTACTATGTCATCAGCAAACTGCAAGGTTTTTATTTCCTCTCCCTGGACTTTAACCCCCTCTCCAAATTTCTCATTGCATTCCTTCAAACTTTGCTCAATGTACAGATTGAACAACATTGGGCAAAAGCATACAACCCTGTCTTACTCCTTTCTCAGACACTGTGACCCTTTCATGTCCTTCGGCTTTAACAGCTTCTGTCTGATTTTTGTACAAGTTAATACAACTCTGAGCTGCTTGTATTTTACCCCTGCTAACTCCAGAATTTGAAATAGTTTATTCCAGTTGACGTTGTCAATAGCTCTCTCCAAATGTACAAACGCTAAAAACGCAGGTTTCCCTTTCCTTAGCCTATCTTCTAAGATAAGTCGTTATGTGAGTATTGCCTCGCGTGTTCCTGCATTTCTCCTAAGTCCAAACTGATCTTCCCCGAGGTCGTATTCCACCAGTTTTTCCATTCGCATGTAAATAAATCATCTTAGTATTTGGAACCATGACTTCTTAAACTGATAGTTCTGTAATTTTCTCATTTGTCTGCACGTGCTTTCTTAGGAAGTGGAAACACTAGATTCTTCATGAAGTCTGACGGTATCTCTCCCGTCTCATACATGTTGCATAACAGGTGGAACAATTTTTGTTCATGACTGGCTCTCCTAACGACAATAACAGTTTTTTTATAACTCAGTTTCCTCACTGACAAATGTTGTAAAACATGTATTTCTGCTCCATGTAAAGAAGCTTAGATAGATGTTTCTTCCTTTCAGCAGGTGATGGATTTAGCTGAGGAAAAGCCTCCACGTGTACCACACTTTACATTGTATAACCTGTCTGAATAAGGACTCCATTCCTCAATTTCACTGATGGTTTTCTTAACCAAAATTCTGTTGGATTTTCTCGCTTTAATTAAAGAGAGTTGAGTGAGCTTGAGTTTGGATGTAATGATTTTCAGATGTGCTAGTGCATCCATCTCAAAGAAATCCTCTTGTTGCATGTTAATGACGGGAAAGAGGGTTGTCAACCTGGCTGACTTGACCACATCTTTAACTTCTTCAGGTACACTAGGTTTGCATTTCCTTTTCCGTTTTTCAGTGATACCAAAATCTGTCACAAGACACATAACTGAGGCCTGTAACAAGGAACTTCATATCTGCAGTATCAAAATACCTTCGAAGTAGCCATCAGAAACATTCTGTTTTTAGTTTCGGCCACACAATTATCACACCAGACTTCTAACTTTTTGCTGGCAATCCAGTCTTCAAAACTTTTAAGCAACAGAAAACAATGTCATTACCACCTGACTAGACACACCCTCATGCCACATACACATAAAACTTTTACCACTGTCACCGACATGTAAGCACAGGCTATAATTTGTCAGCTGCCTCGAGTAAAACATATTGCTATGACTAAGATCAGACAGAATATTAATTTTTATAGATCCAGTGATATGCAACACATCACTCGAAGGAAGCTGCGAATCCTTTACAGACTTATTTAACAAACAAAGAGTCTTATGTGCTTTCTTTCGATGCATACGTAATGCTGTTCTGAAGCTGAACTGTCTTTTGACATTTTTATTTGCCTTAATTTTACATCGGAGTTGATCACAGACTCGGCATGTGTCCGTTTTAGGTGTTCCAAAATATAGTTTCGGAAAACATTTTCAAAACACACGTTGATAAAATCCATAATTTACTTCTGACTTTGGAAACTTAACTTGGAAATAATTGTACATACATAGAATGTTTGTTACTACTGAGATATTCCCTATCCTTCTTACGTCTTCTATTATGGCTTTCTTGGCACGGAAACGACTGTATGTGTTCCTTCACAATATTCCATTCTTCGTCTGTATATCTTATTTTGGGCTTATGTGATGATGGATTTTTCCTCTGTCGATCTGATTATGTAACAAAACTTATCTTCTTTTGCTCATTCAGCGTCTGAAGTCCTTGATTCATGAGATAGAAAATGTCCTTAAAAGTCTTATCACATATCATCACCAATGTATTGCCTTTGAGAATCGTCTAAGGCATTGTTGATTGTCGCTTAATTTCCGCTCAATCGTCAAATTGTCCATGTCTTCTATGCGCTACAGGAGTGTTCTCTACACGATTCATCAGATACGTGCCTTGCTGTTCATCAGAGAGTTTATACAGTTCCTTAAATAACATCTTTCCTTTCATTCCAGGTCTCCTTGTCTTGTATTCGCATTTGCACGTCAACTGTAACTAAAAATATAGTGAAAAACACTATATAAAATTTGCATACACATTTCCAAGTTTGATTAATAATAGCAACAGAAAGAAACACGGTTATAAATACATAACTCCAGTACTGGAGCTTTTGCTGCTTTTTTTTTTTTTTTATCCTTGTCGACTTAATGTAATACTGTCCATGAACCCTCAAGTCTTTCGCAGCTGCCACCTTCTCTCTAACAGTCATACGTTGTGTATTTACTTCCATCTTAATGGAATGAGGAATAAACGCGAACTGAATCACAAGTAATAATGAACTGAGACACAAAATTACCTGAAACATCGCTAAACAATAATGCACTGAGGTTAAGTTAATAAACAATGAAGTGAAGCACAGCATTTAAAGAATGAATCTGAGAAGAGAGAACGAAACTTATAGAAGGCCTCCTCACTTACATCCGCCTAGGTGGTAGTTACATCTTTTTCCATGGAAAGTGTAGCACTCCAGGTGCTATCTTTGGGGAAGACTTCGAAGTAAATGAGAATGGTCTGGCACTTGTAATCTTTCCTACAATATTAGCAACAGTACACAGAACGATTTCAATGCAAAACTGAAAATGAGGTACCGGTATCTTGGCACTTATACCGATTACAACAAACACTTCACAATTAGTGGAAGAGCAGAGAAGGTATATGGGAACCAATTACTATTTGAAAGAACACTTGTTTTTTATAGCTTGGTCAAATTTAAAGAATCAACAGAGCTTATTAATAACGTTCATAAAGAACGGTTTGAAAGACAACGATTAAAAAAAGGAACAATATACCCACTCAAGATACAGCTCTTCTTAACCTTCCGGCGGGTGCGCGGGCGGAAAATTGGCCGCCTTCTTACAAAAACATTTAAAAGAGTGTCAAGAAGCGATCGCAGCACAATGCCCATCGGTATTTCTTAGTTAGAACATTAGGCAATAGATGGTGCGTCGGTAGCAGATCTTATTCGGGATCGGCCCGTGTCACTAAGTTTCTTAGATCGCATAATCGCTGTAATTTTATGAATGGTCGTTGTTAATTTCAGATATTGTTGTTTTTTAAAATTTCTAACGGACTTCCAAACGGAGGAGGTTGAGAATCTGTAATATTTTTAAATTTTTTTTTTTTTTTTTTTTTTTTTTTTTTTTTTTTTTTTTTTTGTACGTTATTATTCAATGAAGAATGCTGAATATTAGGTGGGTGGATCGCGTAACTAATGAGAAGGTACTGATCAGAATTGGGGAGAAAAGGAATTTCTGGCATACCTTGACTAAAAGAAGGGATCGATTGGTAGGACACATTCTTAGATATCAGGAAATTGTGAATTTAGCATTGAAGGGAAATCTTTGGAGTAAAAACCGCAGACAAAGACCAAGAGATGGATACAGTAAGTAGATTCAGACAGATCTAGGTTGCCGTTCTTATGTGCAGTTGAAGAGCTTGCTCAGGATAGGGTATTGTGGAGAGCTGCATCAAACTAGTCTCCTGACTGAAGACCACAACAACAACATTATTCAATTATTACGGTAATAATGGGCGGATTTTGATCAGTCTCTTTTTTTTCTACGGTCAAACACAACGACAGCTTTATATCTCACACAGGGAATATTATAGTAAGCAAGAAGATATTATGAGAAGTTTTCGAGAACTGGAGGAGGAGGAGGCACGAGGGGAGATAGAGTATGTTGAGGATTCGGAAGATCGAGATTATGAGCCCGAAATAACTGAGAGGGACGAGCATTTATGTTTTGTATGTTAACCGAAATAGTTAAATGTATTTACGCTATTAAATAAAAAAATGTATGGCATATGCTTGATGAAATAATGTTTTTAGATAGCCAAAATTTGTTATGTAGTTTTGGTCTTCAGTCCGGAGACTGGTTTCATACAGCTTTCCAACATATTCTGTCCTGAGTTAGCCTCTTCATCTCCTCATAAGAAAGGCAACCTACACCCATTGAATTTGCTTACTAAATTCATCTCTTTGTCTCCGTCTGCGATTTTTACCCCACACACTTCCCTCCAACGCTAAATTGACAATTCCTTGATGTCTAAGAATATGTCCTACCAATCTATCCCTTCTTTTAGTCAAGATATGCCAGAAATTTCTTTTCTTCCCAATTCTGTTCAGTACCTCCTCATTAGTTACGCGATCCACCCACCTAATCTTCAGCGTTCTTCTGTAGCACCATATTTCAAAAGCCTCAATCCTCTTCCTGTCCGCACTGTTAACTAAGAGGTTCAATAATACAAAACGTATGCCAAAGTCCAGTTTATTTAATGTTAAAATAACGGAGTTCTTTGTATAATATTAATAATGAACTAAATAGATCAGATATTGTTTTATGATACAGTGATCTGCAGAGCCAAACTCGAGAATGGAGTGATCGGTTGGCGCAATATGGCTTGCGCCTTAACCTGAAGAAAAGAGAGTACATGACATCAGACAGACATGAAATGGGAACCATCACGATTAATGGTGAAAATAGGACACGTGTGAATAAGTTTAAGTACCTTGCTTTCACTATCACTGCAGACGGCCGTCTCACTGAAGAGGTCAACTGCAGAACTCAGGCAGCCTGGATGAAGCGGTAAACAACAATCGGAGTCACTTGCGACCGCAGGATGAAAGACGATTTAAAATAAAAAATATATCGTGCTGTCATCCGACCAGTCGCCTTGTATGGTTGCGAGTGCTGGCCGACTACATTTGAAACAGAACTAAGTGTAATGGAAACGAAGATGCTAAGCTGACAGCGGGCGTCACTAGGTTAGATCACAGCACCAGGAAACTGTTCGGTGGTGCTCCGATCCAAGACAAGATGCGCGAGAGCCGTCTTCGATGGTGAGGGGATGTTCTACGGGTCGGAGATGACTCTATTACCAACAGGGGTTACACACTTGAAGTCGTCGGCAGAAGATCCAAAGGACGACCCAAGCAGCGCTGTGTTGATACGCTTCATAAAAAGCTCAAGAGCATGAACCTCCGTCCAGCTGTAGCACAAGACAGAGAGAAATAAAGACAATGAACCCATGTAGCGGACCCCGCAGTAACAAACGCTGAAGGAAAAGAACATGTATACAGTGTGTTAATGATGAATAAGCGCAAAGCCTGAAAACTATTTTCAAGAAGCAATGGATACGTAAAAGAACAGGATACAACAAGTAATTCTGAAAAATTCGACAAAAAATCTACTTCTTTACAAATTATCTATACAGTGAAACCTTTCTTAATGAGCATAATTCGCTTTCCAGTCCTGTCTGAAATGCGTAACACTCGTCACTAATTATGTAAAAATATGATATGTTCCACTGCGAAAGTCACAAAAAATTTTCCAGCAATTTAAAAGAAGGGTGTAGCAAAGGAAAGAAAATTAAAATTTGTTTCGTTTGAGACAAAGTAGTTATGATACGATTCTTGAGGAGAAAGGGGGAGGGGGATATAGAAAATTTTTATTTGGGAGGGGATCGCCAGAATATTTTAACTTGGAGAGGGGTCGCATAATTGTATAGGTTGACAAAACTGATCTAGAACATCCGTTTTCCATGCTAGTTGTTATTGAAGTGTTCAATCTGGAGACTGGTTTGATGCAGCTCTTCACTCTACTCTACCTTGAGCAAGCCTGTTCATCTCCTCATAAGAACGGCATTTGAATCTGCTTACTTCATTCATCTCTTGGTCTCCTGCTGCAATTTTTACCCCACACACTTCCCTCCAACGCTAAATTGACAATTTCTTGAAGTCTAAGAATGTGTCTTACCAATGGATTCCTTCTTTTAGTCAAGGTATGCCAGAAATCCCTTTTCTCCCCATTTCTGTTCAGTACTTCCTCATTCGTTACATGTGGCGGCAGGAAGGGCATCCGGCCACCCCGTCAATACTAACATGCCGAATCTGCGATAACATAGCCGACCCTGCATGTGCGGCAAAAACGGCTGAAGAGAAAGAGACTTCCTCATTAGTTACGCTATCCGCCCACCTAATCTACAGCATTCTTCTGTAACACCACATTTCAAAAGCCTCTATCCTCCTCCGCACTGCTTATCGTCCATGTTTCACTTCCACACAAATCAACACTCCACACAAATGCCTTCAGAAAGGACTTCCTTGTGCTCAAATTAATATTCGATGTTAACAAATTTCTCTTTTTCAAAAACGCTTTTATTCCCAATGCCATTCTGCATTTTATATCCTCTGTACTGCGACCGTCGCGTGTTATTTTACTGCCCAAGTAACAAAACTCATTTACCACCTTTATTGTTTCGTTACCTGACTTAATTTCTTCAGCACCGCCTGATTTTCTAAGACTGCACTCCATTACCCTAGTTTTGCTCTTGTTAATGTTCATCTTTTATGCACCTTTCAACACACTGTCCATTTATTTTTATTTATTTATTTATTTGTTTTTTCTGTTCCATAGGACCCACTTCAGGAGTAAGACTCCATGGTCATGGAACAAGTCAATACATTAATTGTTACACAATAATGGTAATAGAAAAATTTTAAGTAGTCCTTTGCACACGACAATCTTAAGACAAAGTGAAAAGAATCAATAAAGAAAAAATAAATTAGCTTAATTCTTTAACTTTTCTAGGAGTTCCTCGACAGAATAAAAGGAGTGAGCCACGAGGTAACTCTTCAATTCAGATTTGAAAGCATGTGGATTAGTGCTAAGATTCTTAAGTTCTTGTGGCAGCTTATTGAAAATGGATGCCGCAGAATACTGCACCCCTTTCTGCACAAGTGTTAAGGTGGTGTGGTGCAAATGTAGATTAGACGTCTGTCTAGTATTCACCGAGTGAAAGCTACTAACTCGTGGGAATAAGCTGATATTATTAACAACAAACGACATTAAAGAAAAAACGTATTGTGACGCCAGAGTCAAAATTCCCAGACTACTGAAAAGGGGTCGACATGACGTTCGCGAACTTACACCAGATATTGCTCGAACCGCCCGTTTTTGAGCCAGAAATATCCTTTTTGCATCAGGCGAGCTACCCCAAAAAACAATGCCGTACGTCATAAGTGAGTGAAAGTAAGCGAAGTAGACTACTTTTCGTGTTGAAAAATCACTTATCTCAGATATTGTTCTAATGGTAAATATAGCAGAATTTAGTTTTGGAACAAGATCCTGAACATGGGCTTTCCATGACAGCTTACTGTCTATATGAACACCTAGAAATTTGAACTGTTCAGTCTCACTTATCACATGCCCATTATGTGTAATCATAATGTCAGATTTCGTCAAATTATGTGTTAGAAATTGTAAAAACTGAGTTTTACTGTGATTTAACATCAACTTGTTTTCTATTAGCCATGAACTTATCTCCTGAACTGCATTATTTGATACTGTGTCAATATTACGAGCAACATCCTTCACTACCAAGCTGGTATCATCAGCAAACAAAAATATTTTACAATCACCTGTTATACTCGAAGGCATATCATTTATATAAATAAGAAACAGCAATGGTCCCAAAACAGACCCCTGGGGCACCCCATACTTAATTGTGCCCCATTGGGATTGCACGTCATAGCCATTTTCTACACTGCGGAGAATTACCTTCTGTTGTCTATTATTAAAGTAAGAGGTGAACCAGTTGTGGGCTACTCCCCGTATTCCATAATGTTCCAACTTCTGCAACAATATTTTGTGATCAACACAATCAAACGCTTTTGTTAAATCAAAGAAGACGCCTAATGTCCGTAGCCTCTTATTTAACCCATCAAGTGCCTCACAGAGAAACGAAAATATAGCGTTTTCGGTCGTTAAACCACTTCTAAAACCAAACTGTACGTTTGACAGGAAATTATGTGAACTGAAATGATCAATTAATCTTGAATATACAGCCTTTTCAATAACTTTGGAAAAAACCGATGGCATAGAAATAGGTCTATAGTTGTCTACATTATCCCTTTCACCTTTTTTATAAAGCGGTTTCACTACTGAGTACTTTAATCTGTTAGGAAACTGACCATTCTGAAAGGAAAAATTACAAATATGGCTTAGTACTGGGCTAACATATGGAGAACAGTACTTTAGAATTCTGCATTCCGTTCAACTGCTCTTCCAGGTCCTTTGCTGTCTCTGACAGAATTACAATGTCATCGGCAAAACGCAATGTTTTTATTTCTTCACCCTGAACTTTAATTTCTTCTCCAAATTTTTCCTTGCTTTCCTTTATAGCTTTATTGTTATACACTGCATATAACTTTAAAAACTATATAATGTACCTTGCGGCTTCCTAATGTATTTAAAAAAACGATGATTAATACAAACACGCATTTATACACACGAAAAGAGAACGAACTCGGAAGCGGCCAAAATTCCGCGCGACCCCGCTGGCGTGAGTCTCAACCGCGCGCCCACAGGAAGGTTGGTCAAGTAAAGAAAACTTTTGAAAGGAAGTAAGGTAGAGATGTCAACTTTTTCGTGCACGCCGCGGTGGCCGAGGGGCTTGAGGCGCTCCAGTCACGGTCCGCACGGCCACTACGGTCGGGGGTTCGAATCCCCCCTCGGGCATGGATATTTGTGCCGTCCTTAGTTGTAAGTAGTTCATAAGTAGTTTGTAAGTTTAGGGACTGATGACCCCGTAGTTAAGTCCCATAGACTCTACAAACATATATATATATATATATATATATATATATATATATATATATATATATATATATATATATATATATATTTCGTGCACACTTAAGTTACGTGACGCCTCATCCCCTCTAGGTGGTGAATCAGATTAAAATATACTTCAGTACTTTGCAATAATAACAATAACTGCAAATTAGGGTCACATTCTATGCACCAGGAACGAGAACATGTAAGGACAGGGCCCTTCCCCAATTCTTTCGTCTGCGGCTCGGGCGGGCAACGAACCAACAGGCGGGTACTGACCAGATAAGTCGTACAGGAAGGAAACACTAACACAAAAAACGGACACACAAAGTTCAAAATTAAACACGGAACGAAACCAACTTCCAAATTCCACCCACTCGCCGAGCAGTATCGGGCGAGGGAAGACAAAATGCATTACCTGCACAGACACCCGTGGCAGGGCAGCCAACTGACGCGCGAGCGACCACAAAGCAGAAGAAACCGCTGGTTACACGCGGGAAAGGATATGAAAGTTTCAGTTACAAAACATCAAATGTTAAAGCGGCACCTAAAACACGACCAGCAACTCCGCAACAGAAAACCAGATTCATAACGACAGCCAAGGCGAACACATCTATCACACCAAATGTTCTCGCAGAAGAAGCAGGTGGGTCCGGCTACGTAATTCGGTGATAGCACTGCGGCGAGAAAAGTCTCGTTGTTACAAGACCCATCGACATCGAGGGGACAGACTATAGCGGGCACAACCAACACCTCCTAGAAGGCAAGGCGTCCCACCTGGCGGTGCCTACGTCACACTTAGAGGCCGCGACCGCCAGCTCATTGGCTGGCCGCTGGGGCACGCCCACCGCCGCGTAGCGTCCGGCCAGTCAGATGGTGGCTGCGGCCTGTATGTGTGACGTGGGCACCGCCAGGTGTGAAGCCTTGTCTTCTAGGTGGTGTTGCCACAACACGTCCCAGCAGTTCGACGCGGTGTAGCGTCCGGCCAGTCAGATGGTGGCTGCGGCCTGTATGTGTGACGTGGGCACCGCCAGGTGTGAAGCCTTGTCTTCTAGGTGGTGTTGCCACAACACGTCCCAGCAGTTCGACGCGGTGTAGCGTCCGGCCAGTCAGATGGTGGCTGCGGCCTGTATGTGTGACGTGGGCACCGCCAGGTGTGAAGCCTTGTCTTCTAGGTGGTGTTGCCACAACACGTCCCAGCAGTTCGACGCGGTGTAGCGTCCGGCCAGTCAGATGGTGGCTGCGGCCTGTATGTGTGACGTGGGCACCGCCAGGTGTGAAGCCTTGTCTTCTAGGTGGTGTTGCCACAACACGTCCCAGCAGTTCGACGCGGTGTAGCGTCCGGCCAGTCAGATGGTGGCTGCGGCCTGTATGTGTGACGTGGGCACCGCCAGGTGTGAAGCCTTGTCTTCTAGGTGGTGTTGCCACAACACGTCCCAGCAGTTCGACGCGGTGTAGCGTCCGGCCAGTCAGATGGTGGCTGCGGCCTGTATGTGTGACGTGGGCACCGCCAGGTGTGAAGCCTTGTCTTCTAGGTGGTGTTGCCACAACACGTCCCAGCAGTTCGACGCGGTGTAGCGTCCGGCCAGTCAGATGGTGGCTGCGGCCTGTATGTGTGACGTGGGCACCGCCAGGTGTGAAGCCTTGTCTTCTAGGTGGTGTTGCCACAACACGTCCCAGCAGTTCGACGCGGTGTAGCGTCCGGCCAGTCAGATGGTGGCTGCGGCCTGTATGTGTGACGTGGGCACCGCCAGGTGTGAAGCCTTGTCTTCTAGGTGGTGTTGCCACAACACGTCCCAGCAGTTCGACGCGGTGTAGCGTCCGGCCAGTCAGATGGCGGCTGCGGCCTATAAGTAAAGCACTAAATATACCGAGCTGATCAATCCGCCATTTTGAATCCCAATGCGACGACAGTGTTGTGTACTTTGTGTGCTGCAGCGAAGTGAATCAGCGAAAATTTTGTGATTTTATTATTTCACAGTGTGAAATGGTTGGTTGTGCAGCTGCAAAAAATAGCAGACATGTTCGCTAAAAGTTTTATCGGTTTCCTTCAAAACATAGATCGGCATAAAAGGAGGCTTGTAAATTCCAGACGCCAAGTATGAACGCTAAAATCAAGCAAATAACTGTGTAATGTTAATAACCTTTTTTTTTATTATTTGTATTCGAAATAGTTAATGCTCACACAGAATTAGTAATGAAAATATAGGCCTAAACATGTAAGGAATACAGAAAGGCAAAGGCAAAGGTCCCAGGTACGAGTCCCGGTTCCGGCACACAATTTTAATCTGCCTGGAAGTTTCATGCAAGGAATAGTTTATTTTAAAAATTTTAAAATATTTGTAAATCTTTGGAACTTAACTACTATGGTTATCATTCCCTAGGCTTAAAACTATTTAAACTAACTTTAACTTACACTAAGGGCGACACACACACACACACACACACACACACACACACACACACACACACACGAGGGAGGATTTAAAGTTGCTTGGGTCTATTTAGGCCTAAGCCAAGCAGTGAACTGGATGGCTAAACACACTGAACTTCGCAAAGAACGGGAACAGGAAAGAAGTCGTACATGAAAGGCATTAAATTCAAAACTTATAATGCAACATTCACTTTATTTCAAAGTGCATGCTACCACAGAGAATTTATTTAGGCCTTATCTAACGAAACCAGGCGTTCAAAGTTATTAAACACATTTTTGACGTAAAATCTTCTCTCAAATATGCTGTGTGTAAAATATGGGAGACATTAGAGGGGTGAAATACGAAAAGTATAGTATCGTAATTTAACATTTTTCCGTTATTGTTTTCGAATGCAACTCATGCAACATATGTGGACGCACCATTTATAAACCAGAAAATTCGATAATATTGTAACGTATTTTAACTGTATGTGGTAAATATTTAGAACAGCAACATATTCTTTAATATGGACTGTGACTGTATCATACCTCTAAAAAAATATCCCTCTAATCACTAACTTGAGTTGGTTGCCTCTTACAGTCAAATGAATGAATTTACTATGCTGTAACATTTTATGCGTTAGGAAAGTATATTTAACGGCCTTAGAGCATATTAGAAAGCATAATAGTTCCATAGTTTAAATGCGCGCCTTCAACATGGGATTCAAAATGGCGGATTGTTCTGCTTGTACTATACAGTGCTCTACCTATAAGTGTGACGTAGAACCGCCGGTTGTGAGGCCTTGTCTTCTAGGTGGTGTTGGCACAACACGCCCCAGCAGTTCGACGAGGTGTCCACACAGGGCCCACGCGCTGACGTCCTCGTATCTCTCTCTCTCTCTCTCTCTCTCTCTCTCTCTCTCTCTCTCTCTCGGGTCAACAGGCAACTCTCACTTTCTGCCTAGTCCACGGCCTCGCCGCCGACCAAAGATCAGCTAGTGAAATGGCTAGATTACAGCGCCGGAGGAAACAAGGAGGCGAGTACGCGCGACTGTTAACTGGCGCCAGAGCATGGCACAGGAGAAACAAAAAGAAGGAAATCGAGCCAGTACGGCTTAGAAATCTAGCCTTTAGTTTCGTTTGTGTTGTGTCGCACAAGTATGAAGTGCGCGCCACGTACTTTCGCCGCGCGCCGCCATGCACGCACGGCGCGGCGTTCTTACGACGTCAGCCACGAGCGCCCTCTGCTGCAACTCCGCTCGTGGCCACGATTGCTGCATCGTTCACTTGGGACTGAGATAGGAACCAGCTAACACTTCGGAATCAGATAGGCACCAGTGAAGACTTGGCTATCGGATAGGCACTAGGAATCATCATTAGGCAGGCCTCTATCTAAACTATGTATCAGCATTCTGCAGTCAAGAACTATGTAAAACTTAAGTATAACCCAGACTCCATGAAATATTATCTCGTTCTAATTTACTCTAGTGTTTCTAGTTTCTGCTGTCCCACTGGCTGGTCACCTCCGTACCTGCACACGGATACTTCCTTTATTCCTGTGTCGGTCTCTTTCTACTCGGCCACCGACACCTACATAAACCGGCGGACGAGACACAAAAGTTTGAAGAGCTGCATTCATGCTGCAGCGCATACGCAGTACGAAAAGTCGTGTTTGAAGAGCTTCAGGCGCCGTTCCTGTAGCCTTCCTGCAGTCTGCGGCTGTTCGAAGAGCTGCATTTCATGCAGGCAGAAGCTGCAGGAGGAAGTTTTCCCTGCAGCTCATGCAGCCAGACTTGCGCATGCGCATAAGTCTCAGGCTCGTAGTGAATCGCCTATGTTCAGAGTTTTCGGAAGTCCACAGCGTTGTAGTGTACAAGTGTACTGCATGTTACTTCTGTCGTTCTCGTGTTTGTAAAGGAAGCTCGTTATTTGTTTCTGTATATTAATGCATTAGTATTTTATAATTATTATATTTGTTTGTATAAAATCACCTGTAAACGTTAGAAGATCATTTTCAAATTCTGTCTGTTCCAGATGTCGAGAGATTCAGATTTTGTGTCCTGTGACGACGTTTTCGATGAATTGTGGCACCGAAATAAAAGGCAGAAAAGAGAATTTTTTTTTTTTTTTTTTTTTTTTTTTTTTTTTTTTTTTTTTTTTTTTTTTTTTTTTTTTTTTTTGGATATGTGGTGTCGCAGTATTCGGAAGATAAATTTGTGGAACATTTTCGTGTGTTTCTTTATTATTCTTGTAGACGTCTATCAACGCTAATGTGGCGTTTCTACACCACACCGATTCCTGTGTAGGTGGTTCCTCTTCTTGTGCAGGCAATTGTACAGGTACAAGAGTAGCTGCAGGTGCGGGAACTTGGAACTTTAAAAATTCCGCGCCTGCAAATAAAGGAGGACTTAATGTCGAAAATTTCAAACTGTATTACACAGAAATACGCAAAATGTTACACGAACACTTCAATTCCTTAAACGTAAGAAAGTAACTTACTTTTAAGCTGCCTTAACACTGAAACCCAACTCCAACAAACAAAAACTTGCGACAGTTGCCGGTCTAGCAAACGTGCTGATCAGAAAAATCGAAATTATTCATTTACATATAAATCACATGTTAACGAAAAAATGTTTGTTAAGCTTATGG
Organism: Locusta migratoria; assembly: GCA_026315105.1. Classification (NCBI taxonomy): domain Eukaryota; kingdom Metazoa; phylum Arthropoda; class Insecta; order Orthoptera; family Acrididae; genus Locusta; species Locusta migratoria. Next base: position 409,812,942 of record CM048748.1, read on the forward strand.
GACTTAACTACGGGGTCATCAGTCCCTAAAATTACAAACTACTTATCAACTACCTTATACTAAGGACGGCACAAATATCCATGCCCGAGGGGGGATTCGAACCCCCGACCGTAGTGGCCGTGCTGACCGTGAGTGGAGCGCCTCAGTCACCTCGGCCACCGGGGCCGGCACATGTTAACGCTCAACATCCATTAGTACTGGGATAGTAGGTGACGAAAAGATAAACTGCTACAAAATTGATGAATTTGAGCATTTCAAAGATTATTGGCAACAACTTCGACAATGTCAAATTTGAAAGAAGGAAAAGAGTCCTACACCTTAAATGTATGACTTCTAAAATCACAATGCACGACAAAGTCATTCCTCTCAACGCTGATATCATTTTTCGCAGAATAGCGTTCCACAAAAAGTCCAATGAAGAACTTCAGCACTATTTTGAGTACGACCTACCTCCATTTATTCTTTCTTTGACGACCCAGGTATGCGGAAAGCACAAACGTCTGTGTTTTACAAGTTATTTGATCCATTTAAAACCGCGGCGTATTAGCCGTGCGTACTGGGGCGCCGTGCTGCGGTGTGTGCGGCTATAGCCGTCGGGGGTTCGAGGCCCCCCTCGGGCTTGGGTGTTTGTGTTGTCCATAGGTTAGTTTACCTTAGTTTACGTACTTTGTAAGCTACGGACTAATAACCACGCTGTTGAGTCCCGTAGGTTTACAAACACTTGAACATTTTTTCCATTTAAAGAACCAATTGACTTCAGGAAGGTAGAGTTCTTGTAGATGCAGGATTTCTGTTGCATAGAGTGGCATGGAAAGCAAATGAAGTTTTTTCTTCCATAATTGCAAAGTATGTAGATTACATCAAGTGTTGGTATGGAAGGAAGGTAACGATCGTGTTTGATGGCTTCTCTGATGTTACAAGTAACAGAAACACGAGATCATCTGAGCTGCTATGCAGAGCCACTAAAACATCTGCACCAACTGTCAAGTTCAATGAATCAACGCCAGTAACCATGGGGATAGACTTATTTCTGTCCAACGAACAAAATAAACAGCGGCTCATATCTTTACTAACTGAACAACTTGAAAGTGAACACTTCAATATCAAGCAAGCTGCTGAGGATTACGACAGAGGTTAGTTACTCTAATAGGAACTACAGCTATTGACCTTGTGAAGCAATGACTGTGTTGTTATCGTTGGCGAAGACATCGACCTTCTAGTGATACTAACGTCTTCGGCCCCACTGAACCCTAACATTTTACTACTGAAACCAAGCGGAGGCAGACAGAGCGAAGTAATTTACAGTCCCCTAAATTTCAAGTAATCTCGAACATTACAGGACAACATTCTGTTCTTACAAGCCTTCAGTGGTTGCGACAGGACTTCGTCGTTTTTCGGCAGAGTAAAAGTGAAACTCCTGAAGGAACTGGAGACTAAAACCACCTTACAAAAGCAGCAGAGCTATTCGGCAATTCGAGTTCTACTGTTGACGAGATTGATGAAGCCGCACAGAAGTTTATTATGGCCCTGTACTGCGAGGATGAAACAAAGTCATTAAATGTGCTTCGCTAGCAAATTTTGAAAAATCTGTATCAAATTCTTCATTTAACCTCACCTCTTTGCCTTCTACAGATGCAGCTGCTCGACAGCATTCCGTGAGAACGTATTTTCAGGTATAAGCTTGGGAAAAAAAACGTTCTAAATGCACTGAAATGGGGATGGAAAGCTTCAAAAGTAGGTCTCTTGCCTGTTCCCACTACTAAGGAGACAGCACCTGCGTAACTGTTGAAAACCATTTACTGCACATGCGATACAGGGTGCTATGGACGTTGTTCCTGCAGGAAAAACGGCATTACGTAGTGTACTACCGTCTGCAAACTAAGCAGAGGCCAATCCTGCAGCAATGTCACCAATGACATCCCTGTTACTGACACTGAAGACAGTGACACAGATGATGACGTTTCAGAAGAAGAAATTAGACATTCCACAGAGTAGATTAATACGGAAGAAGTGGAAAAGTTATAGTTAATGTCGTTTGAGCCCTCCTCCTCCAAGAGAGTATAGGTATGACAGTCTAAAATTGAGAAGAAAACAAGTTGTACACAGTGAAACATTAATCTATAGCTCTGTACGTAGTGCTTTATATAATCACATGTATCTCAATTTATTGTTAATTGAATGAAGTTCCATTATGTTTAATAAAGCAACAATAAACATTATATTTACTAATACTCTTATCATCGACATTTTTTTCTCATTTGTATAGTATTATGCCTGCTAATTTTACATTTTTCAAAAGTAATTTATTGATATAAAGGAAATGTCGTTTTGTGTAGCAGTAAAATGAAATAAATAAAGGTGTGATTATTAGAAAATAAACTGAATGGAAAGTAGAAAGTTAAAGTTTGTCATTCACATTAGATGTAATTGAATAACGGCGATTTTTGCTTATCAGCAAGGTGTTTCGTCAATTTCATTGACATTTGAAGAACACAATTTGATGCTGTATAACTTTTCTCTTATAAAATTTTGCGTGAAACAAGGCAATTACCATACGGTACACGTCTTATACCGACGATGTTAGCGCTTTTCGGTGTGAAAAATTGTCAATCTTTGACGTAGAATTTCTTGGTAAAATTTCATGAAATAGCAACATTTTGGTACTCAGTCGATACGAAATTTAATTCTCTACATTTTTTGTAAGCTTAGCTCGTTCGATTGAACGCTTAGTGTTCGAAGAATTTGGAAAAAACTTGAAAAAGTCCGAAATTTCTGTGGTTTTCTTTTCATCACAGCTGAAGTTCACTCAGAAATCGGGGCAAACTCATGCTTACTTGAGTGATTAAAACAGTTTCCATATTTCCACTAATTTTTGGAAGGCAGAATCCTAATTTAACTGGTCTAGAAGAGAAGCAGAGAAGATAATACTGTGCGTGTATTTCTTCAGAGGAAGGCCAACTGGATCAGACACAGACATGAGTACGTCGTCGAAGAGAAGAGCAAAGGAATTGCAGAACGAGGAGGAAGAAGAATTCGTCTGGATGGAAGGATGGAAAGAGATACATCAGACTGAAAGAAGTAGTTCAAAACACATGTACCACTGGCATCATAAATTATCCGTACGAAGATACGTAGCTGCCACAAGGCACAATACTAAATAACTGTAAGTGGCAGAGCTGTAAGTTGAACTAAGGTCGTAGAGGGAGACCAAGAGAAGACAAATACATACAGTAAGGCCGAGGTGACTGAGGCGCTCCAGTCACGGTCAGCACGGCCACTACGGTCGGGGGTTCGAATCCCCCCTCGGGCATGGATATTTGTGCCGTCCTAGTTCGTAAGTAGTTCATAAGTAGTTTGTAAGTTTAGGGACTGATGACCCTGTAGTTAAGTCCCATAAGCTTAACAAACATTTGAACATACAGTAAGTAGGTTCAAGTGGATGCAGTTTGCCGTTCGTATTCGCAGATCAAGAGACTTGCGCGGACAGGGTTACGTGGATAGCTGCATTAGACCAGTCTGCGGACTGAAGACCACTACAATAACAGCCTACACAACTGAAAACTGTGGTTTGCTCAGAAGATTACCGATTTAAGTTGGTAACAGCTGATGGTAGGATTCGAGACTGGCAAGAGCACCCCCCCCCCTTACTGCCATCGAAGCCGTGGACATAAGCTGTAAACACGGCACTGTGAAAGCCGCTTGTGGTTTCCTAATAGTGTGGGCTGTTTTCACGTGGAACGGACTGGATCCTATCCTTTGCTTAACACGACGGAGTGAGCTGTGTCAACACTCTAGTCTTGTAACGGTTTTTGCGCTGCTGCGGATACCATCGATGTCTGGGGCAGGGGTCGCAAATGGTTCAAGCATTGATGAGAAATGCGTGCAAATATATTACCTGAAACCAAAAATATAAGCATAGAGTAAACAAAATTTTAAATGGAATTTTTATTTCAATTTATGAAACTCGATCCAAGGAGCGCACATTGCCAAAAACTTTGGCAAAGTTGAAACAAATTGTTTTTCTTAAATAAATAAAAAAAACGATAGCTCCGATGGGAAAATATTACTTAGAAACACCTTGGTTTCCTTTATTCGACTAACTGTTACAAGTTGTACACGAAATACCAAGGAAATTGTTAACAGATCACCTATTCAACTTTCAAATCTAATTTAAGATGATATTTGTGAAACATCATGAATTTTTATATTTCGAACAAATAGTGAAGATGTAAAAATTTAATTGTTAAATATGGCCGGCCGCGGTGGCCGAGGGGACTGAGGCGCTCCAGTCACGGTCTGCACGGCCACTACGGTCGGGGGTTCGAATCCCCCCATGGATATTTGTGCCGTCCTTAGTAGTAGCTAGTTCATAAGTAGTTTGTAAGTTTAGGGACTGATGACCCCGTAGTTAAGTCCCATAAGCTCTACAAACATTTGAACATTTTTTTGTTAAATATGGTTGTTTTCCATCATCATCATTAGAAACTGATTACGCCTTTCAGCGTTGAGTATGGGACATAGTCCCCCTAACAAAATTCGTCCATGATCCTCAATTCAATGCCAACATTGATGCCTCGTCTGATGTTAAGCCTTTTACTTCAAAATCATTCTTCACCGTATCTAAGTACTTTCTCCTAGGTCTACCTCGAATCCTCTCACCCTCTGCTCTTGAGTCCATGACTCTCTTAGGTGACTTTGCTGCTCCCATGCGCGTAACATGACCCCACCATCTCAGTCTGTTTGCTCTAACTGCTTCATCTATGGTGCTCATTCCCAATTTTTCTTTAATTTCCTCATTATGGACACCCTCCTGCGATTGTTCCCATCTATTAGTACCTGCAATCTTTCATACTACTTTCATATCTGTAACCACAAAGTATCCACCTAGCTTTCACTCCCATACAACAAACGTTGGTCGGAAGATACAGCGGTGTACTGCTAACGTAGTCTTGGTACTGCCTTCCTTCTTGCAGAAGAGAGTATATCTTAGCTGAGCACTCACTGCATTTGCTTTGCTACACCTTGATTCAAGTTCTTTCACTATGTTGCCACCCTGTGGGAAAATACATCTTAGGTACTTGAATCTGTTCCTCCCATTAATCTGTTTAAATCTCTTTCACACAGATATTACTTTTGCTTTGGAGATGATCTTCATATCATAACCCTTACACCACTCATCGAGCTCTGAAATATTAGATTGCAAACTTTCAATCGAATCTGCCATAACAACTACGTCATCTGCATATGCGAATCCACTTATTTTGTTTTCACCTATATTAATCCCGCCCTGCCAGTCTACTGTTTTCAACACATGATCCATGAATAGTATGAACAACAGTGGTAACAGATTACAGCGCTGTCTTACCCCTGAAACTACCGTGAACCATGAACTTAATTTGCCGTCTACTCTAACTGCTAGATTTGCGCATAATAGTTCGCGATCGGAAGCGCTCACTAGTTTGTTCTTTTAGTTCGTTCGCTCCCAGTGAAGGCTGAGCGGCGTGGTCTGCGCATGCAGGTGGAGGGAGAAGTTCCCCCACCTAGCTGCTTTATGCGCTTGCTGCGTGAGCCGCTAACGATATCACGCAAACCAAAAGAAACAATTTGTGGATAATTCCTCGCGTTTAAGTTCAGAGATATCTCTATATCTTGGCGTTATGGAATTTATTAGTCAGATTTTATAGAGCGCAGAATACTTCAAAACAGAAATTTAGTAACACTGAACTATGTAATTTAGCAGGCAGACGCTAACCTCGAAATGGCTCTCATCAGCAGAAAGCAAACCCGTCATTTTTAATTCTGCTGCGCGCCCTCTCGCTATTGCCCGCCGGTCTTCGGAAAAGAATCCAACGAACTAAGAAGCGAGATACGTTTGGCATAATAGTTCGCGACCGGTAACGCATGTTTTAGCTTGTGACCGATCGCGCATATTTTACTTCGCGACTGATCGCGCATATTTTAGTTCGCGACCGATGGCGCATATTTTAGTTCGCGACCGATCGCGTATATCTTAGTTCGCAGCTCGGCCGTGAAGTAGGTCGCTCTTTTTAGTTCGTCCGCTCTTTTTGGCTTTTGCTACCGCTACTGAAAGAGTTCTTTCTTTTGTTATGACAGCTTTTTTATATAATGATCAGTGATGCCCAAGCGTGTGCTATTACCCGTATTTTTGGGGAATTAGACATCAAATACTTAAGCGAATAAATCAGTTATTTACACAAATGGGTGATACAATGATATTCAACTACTGTTCATATCTACATGCACAGTAGTTGAATATTATTGATTCACCCACTCGTAGTATTATATTTTTAAAATTTATTTATTTAATAGGTCATTGAAGGAACATTACCTACAAATCACGCGATGCTGCGCGCTCTCGCTGTTCCCCGTCAATCTTCGGAAAAGGAGCGGACGAACTAAGAGGCGAGGGATCTGCGAACTAGTTCGCGTAGTTCGCCTGTGGGAGCGCTCTTCCGAACTAGTTCGTTCGTGAACTACACAAGACTACTTACTGCTGCCTGACAGTCTACGTAAAGACCTTCAGTTGGCTGCAGAAGTTTGCCTCCTATTCCTTAATCTTGTACAACTGTCAACAGCTTCCTCCTAGGAACACGGTCATACGCCTTTTCTAGATCTGTAAAACAGAGATACAATTCCCTGTTCCACTCATAGTACTTCTCCATTATCTGCCGTAATCTAAAGACCTCTTTCTGACAGCATCTGAGATGCCTGAACCAATGGAGATTTTCATCCAGCATGTCTTCAACTAATTCTCGCACTCTCCTTCCAACAATCCGTGAGAATATTTTCCCCATATCGCTAATTAAAGAGTTACCTCGATAGTTGTTACAATCTTTTCTGTTTCCATCCACTGAAAAAGTATTGAAAAATTAAAAATTTAGAAATTACTGTATTTTAGAAGATATAGATTACTTTGATTCGGTGGGATGATGTAGTAGATGTCGAAGTCTTTGTAGTTGACTAGCCCTGGTCTGGGGGAATGGCAGACGATTCCATCACAAGAGCCACATCTGGAGAAGCCAGTGATGTCGGACGCCCGGGAATGGAGCGAGGTCGGCGTTTAAACTGAAAGGTCAACAAACAGTGGGATCCGGCCGCAGTAGGTAAATGCGTTTCAGAAATGTTACTGTCCAAAAAATCACGCCTCAATCCTGTTGCTTTATGACACGGTGCATTCTCAAACTGACACAGTCATCGTCTGCAAGCTGTTCAGGTACTATGCGCAGTGCACAATGTTCTAAAACGTGTTCGTATCCTACCGCATTAAGCGTCTGTTAAGCTCAACGACATAACCACTCTAACTACGAAAATCGACTTACTCTGAAAGTGCCAATTGCATACGTCCGTTAGTAGTCTCCATGATAGCAGGTAACCTCGTCTCACACGAATTCGGCAACTTCTCTACCTGCTAGTGGGAAACAAATCGGCTTCCATCATTTGCAGTGGCTGCAAAACATAAATTGAAGACAGTGCTACAGTGAGAGAGACAGCCCAGAAATGAAAATAAAATATACATAAAAACAAAGATTTTTATTTAATACCAGCTTTCACTCGCGACTTCGTTCGCGTAGATAACCTTGTATACGTGTCAGTGACTATCGAAAGACATACTTTTGCAACTTTGCATAAAGGCTACAAGAAAAGTTCCGAATATTCTGGTTTAATTATAAACCGCGTGTAGAATGACGGTAAATACTGTCCTTGTTTATCGAGATGAAAATAAATACATTATTAAATACGAAAAGAAACTCGTACATCGTGACTAAACTCCTGACTGAAGAAGCTATACGTTATACAACGTGTAAATTATACAGTATTCAAAAGTCATCAAAATCGGTTCTTCTGTTTGAAGACGTTGGTTTCTTGTGTAGACATTGTATTCATTACGTACTACATATCATTTAGTATTTTACTAAATGCGGTAAATTCCAAAAGTGAAAGAAGAAATAGCTTTTCCAAAGAGTCTTCAAGCGTCACAGAAGCTATAACAGAAAAGCTGATGCTGAGCTGTTCCATTTTCGAGTTTTATACTTAAAATCAATAAATATCTTGAATTACACACTATCTAAAGTAGTCTATGTTCTTGTTCAGCGTTCATGCTATCTCCGTACCCAATTTCATCAAAATCGGTTGTTACTGCATAACACCCATACTTAAAGATACTGGTACCGACTTCTTAACCCATTAAATTTAATAGTTACAAACCACAAAAGTGTTGTGTGTACATTTCTATGTAATATTAAATTTCAATTTTTCAATTGTATGAAAAGAACATTCTAAATATATCAATGCAGAGCACTGCATTATGTGAGGAAATGAGTACAAAGCAGTTCATTAACTAGTGAAGAGATGCTGGGATCTGACATTATCTAGTATTCTCACATAAAATCATCGTTAAATCAAGTAACTTTCGTTCTGTTAGTGCTAGGCGATAAACTGAAGGAAAAATCAGTTGTATCTCCGAAACAAATAGAAAAAATAAACGTTTGTGACTGATGTCGGAATACCTGTACATCAATTAATAAATCCCTAACTTAACTTTATTTCATTCAAAATATCTACACTTCCTTGAATGACGAGATGGTTAATGAAGTTTTGCTAGTAACCATACTGTAAAATACGCCCCTCTTTGCATGTTATCATTTGCCAAAACATCATGTTCATACCACTAAGTGTGTATAAGATACAAGATATTTGATTCTGGCCTTATCGGCATCGGAAATGAATTCGGTACATAAAGTAAATTTTAGCGTTATGGGTCAAAGGTATAGATCTGCTCCTAATTCGAAAATAAAATTCAATACGTCAGGAAAATATCATCCGCAGCAACATATGGTGTAACATGCACCAAATAGAATATCTTAGCAGCTCCTATTAATCATTGCAAACTTTTCCTAGCTTAGCTCAGTCTGTTACTTCGAGTCATTTTCTTACCAACTATAATAATTAACAAAATTATGCGCACTTCCTCACAATCCTGACATATAAAGAATTAAGTAACGTAGAAATTAAATTTTTGTACCGATTAGTTTTTGCGAAATCGTTTGTGAAATACGGTAGGGCATGCGCCTCTATGCTGTTAGCGCAGTGTGATTCCAATCATGTTGGGCCGCGGCGGACCGGCCGAGCGCATTGAGGTGCTGTGCTACGATGCGCGAGGCCGTTCCCGGTCGGGGGTTCGAATCCCCCTCGGGAATGGATGTTTGTGCCGTCTTTAGTATAAGCTAGTTCACAAGTAGTTTGTAAGTTTGTAAGTTAAGTCCCATAAGCTATACACACAAACAACCATGTTGGGGAAAACATGGCGGACGATTCAGCCTGGGTATTCAGGAGCTCTAGCCTAGCCTAACGCCGTCCTCTGACGGAACGTAGAAACGCAAGGGGACGAGGAACGGGTGACGTCATAGCGTGGAATTCCACGTTCCACTACCGTGCAAAGCGTGTAACGAAGAATCTGTCATGTCAGATTTCTTCTTCGTGGAGTGGAACGTGGCCAATGAGATGCGACTTGGTTTTCACGTGACAAGCAGAACTTTTGAGCCGCCATATAGCAAGCGGAACTCCGTACTTCGTGCCTTCTTTCACTGTAGCGCACGATGTAAGAATACAGGCTTTTTAAAGCGTAAAAAAAAGTGGAACTGTTGAAAGCGTGTCTTTTTAGATATGCTTTGTTACAATAAAGTTACCGGAAAGTACACATTGCTAGCTTTAAAGATTATCGTGTTAACGTCTGTTAGTGTATCGTGAAACTAGCTTATATGCCCGTGTTTTGCAACGGTTGTTAAAGAAGCGCATGTGCGTATCATGGGTTTCTAGGGTTCTAGACCTCAGTCAGTACAAATCCTTGTTGGATTGCTCTGTCAATAAATTCAGTTGCCCTAACAAATGTCAAATGTATGTAAAAGTTATTGTCCGAAACGATGTATCTTCATAAAGATGTCAAATGTAAGTGAAAGTCATCCTCCGAAACGATGCATCTTTATAAAGTTTTTGATACAAAATGAAACATGCCAAAAGAAGCAAAGAAATGTCGTTAAGTATTTAATACACAAAGCTAAATCAGTAACACTATGTTCAGTGTTTGTTGGTATTCACAGAGATAAGATTGCTTAATTCTATCACAGACGTTCGCTTCCTTGCTGTACTACCCCATACTTATTTCACAGCAGCAGCGCCTATTACTTATTTGGTACACTACAGCGCCTCTATCGCTTGGTATAAATGCTTTATGTAGGTTCCTCTGTGAAATCTGTTGTATTTATTCCTACCTTATCTTAGGGAATATCGTTCCTCCCTTTCTGTCCACCGACTTCTACCTTACTATATGTCAATTTAAGTTTCGTTTCCATGCAGATCATTTGTAGAGAGTAATATTAGCAAACTGTCTGCGACGAATAAATGGTGGCTGAATGAAGCCTTGTCATTGACGCGTCGCTCGATGGGATCGTTCATTGTTTACGACATCATATGTCTTGAACTGTGTTGTCGTAAGTAGTTTTTGACCCCACAGTGATTGTTGTCTGATAGTAAGCAATATGTGTACCAAGTTTAATTGAAATCGGTCCATTATCTTAGAAGGAGATGTGAAAAAAGAGCGCATGATGTAGCAGTTATTCGGAAATTTCATTGTTTATGACGTCATATCTCCTGAAATATATGTCGTATTATGATGAAAATTCGAAGGTACATTCAGTGGTACATGTGCCTAATGTCTGCATAGTGAATGGTGTCAGCAGTATAGATGTAATAAATCAAAACCTCATGCGTGATGATGCGGTTTTTCATGAACCAACGTGTTTATGACTTCATATCTCATGAACAATATGTCGCACTGTGGTATAATATCGATGGAACATTCAGTGGCATGTACGTGTACTGTCTGTGAATTGTCTGGCGTATAAAATTTACAGTGTAGAAGTAATTACTTGTAACGTCGTGCTAAATGCCGTAAATATACATCATGTACGTACATCGGGAAAGTAGTAAGTGATAAACTTTTTTCCTTTCATTATTTTTGTTGGGGTTGTCGGCGAGAAAAAGTTTCGTAAAGATTTGCAATTATGTTTACAATTTATTGCAAGCCGCTAAGTGCTCTCATTCTCAAATAGTTGACGAATAAAATCACGCTATCACACGCCGCAAGATGTGGCAGATATCATTGCTTATGACTTGATATCGTATGAACTATGTATCGTATGTGGTTTTTGCAACCACAGCAAATGATTCCTGACCTTAAAGAATATTTGTTCCAAATTTGGTTGAAATCGGTCCATTAGTTTAGGAGGAGATGTGGAACACACACACACACACACACACACACACACACGCACACACACACATATATATATATATATATATATATATATATATATATATATATATATATATATATATATTCAGCCTATTTTATAATATGAAAGATAATATCGTTCCTATGCTCTGTACGAGGCCAATTTATGAAAGGAGTGTCTTTTTGATGCTATGTCATAGCTAAATAACAAAGTACAGCATGTTTTAGGTGCGTATTTTGTAGTCAACCCAACAGTGTAGAGAACTAGCACAGTTGGTAGCGTCACAAGCTCTGACAAAGCCGTGGTTTTTTTTTTTTTTTTTTTTTCGTAAACCTTTATGGTTCTTTCTTGTTAATTTAATTGTAATATTCGATATTCATGGTTATTTTATTTTTAAGAAGACGGATTAGCATGGTTGCTAGCATCACAAGACGTGGAGGAAAATACATGTAAATATAAGGATTGCATCTAAACCCTTCCGCCGGCCCGGTGGCCGAGTGGTCTGTGGCGCGCGAGTCACGGTCTGCACGACCGCTGCGGTCGGGGGTTCGAATCCCCTCTCGGGCATGGATATTTGTGCCGTCTTTAGGTAAGGTAGTTCGTAAGAAGTTTGTAAGTTTAGGGAATGATGACCCCGTAGTTAAGTCCCATAAACTCTACAAACATTTGAACATTCTAAACTCTTCCAGATATTTTCTTAACGATTTTGTTTAATTATGGTTTATGGCTCTTTTTATTAATTTAACACAATTACAACGTTCAATATTCGACGATATTTATTGCAAACAAGAACAAACTCTGTGCACGAGAGAATTTGTAGAGTTTTTGGGCTAGGTCACAAGAACCGATAAATTTCATGACAGTGCACTACATAACTCGGTTTTCCCCACGGCGTTTACAATCTGTTGCAGTTCAGTACACTGTTGGAATAGTCAAGTTTCACGGTGCAAAGACAACATGGCTACTAGCGCGTAGTCTCCGGAAGCAAATCTACTAGAAGAGGAACAGTGTTTATGTGCAATACTAAAAGCAAAAGTTATCACACAAAACATTATTGAGCCGAGACGTTGTTCCGCGTGTATGAACTGTATCAGGCAAAATTTTTTTTGAATATGCAGAATATGTACAACGTGATAAACGGGGAAATAAGAGAACTTGTGCTCGTGTAAATGATGTATTTCACCATCGAAAATTTTTTTAATGATTTTTTGCCAAAAATAATTTTGTTGTGGCGTAAAGTCAGCACCACACGTCAGACGTAAGAGAATGATCGTGGAGAAGGCAGCGATAATTTTCAGTCAATAAAACTTGTATTATTAATCTGAATAGTTGTTACAGTTGACATCGAATTCCTGCACCAGTACCTTTCCTAACAACCGGACTGGGACGAGTACTCAAGTAATGGCAGAAAGAATGAAACAACACAAGTCGACAAGGTCACAACAAATTTATCGCACATTTTGTTATTATTATCAACTGCTTTTACACATATCTATCGTATTTGTGATTCTGGGAAAAAAAAATATATTTCGTGGAAGGGTTTGCATACCATGTGCAAACAAACGTACAACTCTACGTATGATGCAAGTAGCTACAGTATTCAGATTTCTTTTTCGTCGGCCGGCCGCGGTGGCCGAGGAGACTGAGGCGCTCCAGTCACGGTCTGCACGGCCACTACGGTCGGGGGTTCGAATCCCCCCTCGGGCATGGATATTTGTGCCGTCCTAGTTTGTAAGTAGTTCATAAGTAGTTTGTAAGTTTAGGGACTGATGACCCCGTAGTTAAGTCCCATAAACTATACAAACAAACATCTATTTCGTCGATCGCTAACAGACGTACCCTGCAATTTCACGCATATCCATCTTTGTAAACACATTGATCTACGCGTCAAATTCAACCCGCAACGGGCGCTGGAGAGCGCTGCGGTCGCAAATCACAATAGGCAGCATATTATGTTCCGTGGGATGTAGCGGGTCGTTTCAGAGCGCGTTAGCTAGGTAGACAGCACGTAGAACAACACGTCTCGTGTGAGACGACTTACGGGGAGTCCTATCGCCCAAAATGAAAAAAATTCACATTTCTACTTTTATGCATATTATGAAAATATGTATGTTTATGCTTAATTTGGGATTAGTTTTATTGAAATATTCTATTATTTACAATTTTACATAAGTATTTGAAAATAATCATGCACTCACATTTTTGAGAATTTTGTTTTCGATCATTTCATATATTGGCAGTTTTCTCTGGAACAATATAGTCTAGAATTCTTTTGTTTTATAGAGAACTGTCCCGTTCGTAAGTTGCCTACACTAGCGGTACTTCGCAGGAAACTCTTCGAACAGTAAATTTGTTTCTGTTTGACAACAACAGTTATCCAATAACCGTATTTTAGCTTCTGTGTTTTTGGTGTTTTTGATGCTGTTCTTCCTTTTAATGATGATTCTGGAGCATCTTCGAATTCATAAAGGTTACAACACCGAAAAAAGTGTGGATGGACTTGGACCAACTGCGAATCATGAAGACAGAGATTGCAACAAACAATATGTCAAAAGAAGCCAGATTCAAGAGAAGGACTCTCAAAATGCCACTTTTCCGTATAAATGCCCAGTTTTCTCAGATACTTCTGAATCTACATCAATGAATTATTTACCACATTATATACATAGTAAAATGATGTTGTAGCTCTACTTTAGCAGTATTTACTGTAACGGTTAAAATTCAAGAAATTAGAATTGTGAAAATTTATACTACAAAATTACATGTTTAGGGAAAAGATAATAACTGTTTCTAGCTGTTATTTTGAAGTGCTTGTAGAGCAGTATAGTCACAAAACGTGCGAGAACATTTATATACTCAACAGTTCCTGAGAAAACTAGGCATTTATGTAGCCTAGTCAAAATCCTATAGATATGACAGTGCGATTCCCCTTAACAGACATCCTTCATTAACTGACAGGGAACGTAGCGTGATGAAGTGTTTGTGGTAAGACTACACTGGATCGTTGTCTTGAAAAAGCAGTCATTATATGGAGGTCAATACGGAAATATACACAAAATGTTCGTAATTCTATGGTATATAACTGCTTGGTTATTGGTCCCTAGGCTTACAAACTATTTAAACTAAGATTAAAATTGTGTTCCGGAACCGGGACTTGAATCTGGGACCTTTGCCTTTCGCGGGCAAGCGCTCTACCGACTGAGCTATCCCGACACGACTCACCATGCCGTCTCACAACTTTACTTCCGCCAGTACCTCGCCTCCTACACCCAAACTTCACAGAAGCTCTCCTGCGAAACATGCAAGATTAGCACTCCTGGAAGAAATTAGGAGGCGAGGTACTGGCGGAAGTAAAGTTGTGAGGCGGCATCGTGAAGTCGTGTCGGGGTAGTTCGGTGGGTAGAGCGATTGCCCGCGAAAGACAAAGGTACTAGGTTCGGGTCCCGGTTCCGGCACACAATTTTAATCTGCCAGGAAGCTTCATATCCGCGCACGCTCTGCTGCAGAGTGAAAGTTTCATTCTATTTAAACTATGTTTAACTAATCTAAGAACACACGCACACTAATACACACACATGCCCTAGGGTGAATCGAACCTCCGACGGCGAGCACCCGCGCGCTCCGCAGCAAGGCGCCTTAGACCGCTCGACTACCCCACCGCGACGGAAATTAATCGTTTTCGTGAGAGGAACGCTTCGCCTTCTAATTTGGTAAGGTAGCACGACTTGCGTTCCGCTGTATTAACGGAAGAATGCCTGTGTGTCTCGCTCACGACTACTCTAATCTTTTCAGCGTTCATCTAAACAGCTGCAAGCAGTTGATTTCATTTTATTACTTTCCGTGTTTATTTGTTTCTGTGTCACTTGAGACAATGTCAAAGTGCGAACAGTAGTGCCAGCTCAAAACGCGAAGTGAAACGCACCAAGAACATGTAGTTCGTGTCGTCTAAAAATAAGCGAGGACACTGTTGTAACAGTAGGGAAGTAGCAGTGCAGGATATATATATATATATATATATATATATATATATATATATATATATATATATATATATATATATATATTGTGTCGACAGTGGCACGTCAAGGCTGCAACACAGGAAGAGGAGCGCCCGAGGAAGCAGCAAGTGGCAGAAAGACGGTACTAGTCGTCACGTATAAATATGGCTACTACAAGAGAAGCGAACTTCCCAACCTTTCTAAATTACTCGCAGGACCGGTTGCGAATATTTTTACACACAAGTGGCATATCATTTGCCAAAAAAGAAAAGAAAATGTTCAAGTGTTTGTAAATCTTTAGGAGTTAACTACTATGGTTATCAGTCCCTACGCTTAGAATGTTCAAATGTTTGTTAAGCTTAAGGGACTTAACTGCGGGTTCATCAGTCCCTAAACTTACAAACTACTTACGAACTAGGACGGCACAAATATCCATGCCCGAGGGGGGATTCGAACCCCCGACCGTAGTGGCCGTGCAGACCGTGACTGGAGCGCCTCAGTCTCCTCGGCCCGCCGACTGTGAAGTACGGGCTGTTATTAAGATTTCTTAGTGTTAAAGGCCTAAAAGCAATCGATATTCATCGTAAGATCTGTGCAGTTTACGGAGAGAACATTATGAGACATGGAATGGTAAGAAAATGGGTGAGAGCATTTAAAGATGGCCGCAGAAATGTGCCTGATGAACAAAGGAGTGGGCGTCCTTCAGTCATTAATGAAAGTTTGGCGTAGAAAGTGGACAATAAGGTGAGAGAAAACTGACGCTTTACGATTTCCTCCTTACAGGATGACTTTCATAATATTTCTCGTACTGTTTTGTATGGCATTGTGACTTACTTAAAATACACGCCTCGTACTTGATGTTGGGAGGATCTCAAAGTACTCCAACGATATTCTGACATAAACGGAAAACAATTTAGACCGTACATGTAGTCTATAATTTACAACGAATATATATATATATATATATACGAGAATTTCTTGATGTGCGAAATAGGTAGTAGAGACTTATTGGAATCGTAATTTTTAAAGATCATATTACGTATACGTATTTAATTACTAACAATCTGCTCATTCAAATTATAAACTTCACACTAGCAAAAATCAATTTTCTTATAAAATTTGGGTAATGTTTTATGAACAAGTAACTTATTTTGGGAACAATCAAATAAGAGAAGTTCTTACCTGCACCGACAATGATTCTGCTCTTGAAGAGGCAGCTGTACCTGTCGTGACGTCACCAGCTAATCTCATAGTAATATTTCTATTTGGAGAAATATCATATTTCCAATATTTTTCGCTTCTTGTAGTGGATGACGTAAAAAAGTTGTTCCAGCAACTTAGCTTGTTTTTCATTTTCCTTCCTTTCTTGTGCTCTTCTTTTTCGATGAAAGTGCCAGATTGTTTCTTTTTTCAGATATATTTTCATCGGTTGATTCGTTGTTATGGACAATGAAAAAATACAGTCACATCACAAAAGTAATGCACAAGCCTACTCAGAACGGTGTACTAGTTAGAAACACTATCTGTCTAGGAGATCCTCACTGCGGTCTGAAACCAAATATTGCTAGCACATTGTTTGGATGTCACCATGCATTGGGGAAGTCGACGAGGGGGCGCAAAAGCTGGCTACGGCGCGTCTTTGCGAGACCGTAAACAATTAATTCCTCATTATTGATCATTAGGGAACTACTCGGTAGTTTAATATATGAAGAGCAGTAGCGTATTAATAAACTCTTTCCAACTCAATGACAGCTTTTACGCTTAATTTAAATCGACAAGCTCTCACTGAAATGCCCACCTCGAAGAGAACGACCTATTAACCAGTAGTCAACACGGATTCAGAAAGTATCACTCTTGCGAAACACAGCTTGCCCTTTATTTACATGTAGTATTAAGTGCCATCGACAAGGGATCTCAAATCGATTCCATATTTCTGGATTTCAGGAAGGCTTTTGACACTGTACCCCACAAGCGGCTTCTTATGAAATTGCGTGCTTATGGAATATCTCCCCAATTGTGCGATTGGATTCACGATTTCCTATCAGAAAGAACACAGTTCGTTGTAATTGACGGTAAGTCATCGAGTAAAACAGAAGTGATATCTGGCGTTCCACAGGGAAGCGTTATAGGTCCCCTAATCTTCCTCGTGTTTATAAACGATTTAGGAGACAATCTGAATAGCTACCTTAGACTGTTTACGGATGATGCTGTCGTGTATCGGTTAGTGAAGTCAATTGAGGATCAAAAGCAACTGCAAAGCGATTTAGACAAAATTTCTGCATGGTGCGAAAATTGGCAATTGACACTAAATAAAGAAAAGTGTGAAGTAATACATATGACCACTAAAAGAAATCCGCTGAACTGTAATTACGCGATAAATCAGTCAAACCTTAAGGTCGTAAATTCTACCAAATACCTAGGAGTTACAATTACGAACAACTTTGACTGGAGAGAACACAGAAAATATTGTGGGGAAGGCGAACCAAAGGTTAAGTTTCATCGGCAGAACGCTTCGAAGATGCACCAGCTCCACCAAAGAGACTGCCTACATCACACTTGTGCGTCCTCTCCTGGAGTACTGTTGCCCCTTGTGGGACCCTCACCAGGTGGGACTGACGGAAGACATTGAGAAGGTTCAGAGAAGGGCAGCTCGTTTTGTTTTATCACGTTACGGGGGGGAAAGCGTCACGGAAATGTTGCAAGAATTGGGGTGGAAATCATTAAAAGAAAGACGTTATTCATTGCGGCGTGATCTGTTTGCGAAGTTTCAATAACCGACTTTTAGTGGTGAATGTGAAAATATTTTGCTAGCACCCACCTACTTAGGGAGACATGACCATCCCAATAAAATAATCAGATCGAAAACGGAACGATTTAGGTGTTCTTTCTTCCGGCGCGCTATTAGAGAATGGAACGGTAGAGAAAAGTTATGAAAGTGTTTAATGAACCCTCTGCCAGGCACTTTAATGTGATTTGCAGAGTATCTATGTAGATGTAGATGTAGATGAAATGAGATAAGATGAAAACTTGCCAACAAGTTGTGACAGCTTCCCGCATGCACGAACAGTTTACGACATGAAAGCTAATGTGTGCTTTCGAGCCGTCACTGATTTCAGTATCATGCGCTAGTTACTATCACTGTATCTGAAAATTAAGTTTTCCGTTAACTGAATTTTCGATCGATCGTAGGCGGCCGCGGTGGAGTAGCCGAGCGGTCTAATGCGCCTCACTGCGGAGCGCGCGGTTGCTCGCCGTCTGAGTTTCGAGGCCTCCATAGGGCATGGGCGTGTGTGTTGTCCTTAGATTATTTTACCTTAGTTTAAGTAGTTTGTAAGCTACGGACTGATGAACAGCAGTTTGGTCCGACAGGTTTACAAACATTTGAACATTTGATCGTAGGCGGTACATAAAACAATATCAAATATGAATAATCATTCTAACGTTCAGCAAAACAGTAAAATCCTCAACTCGTGACGTGCAGTCTCCCAGACCGATCGGTAATTTTAGGTTTCATGTTGGCACCTTGTTTTGTGTTTGCTGACCCTTCTGCCTTACGCAATAATGTCCTCGAGCATTTTTAAGGTTTCAGTTTACATCCAACTGTTACCAATTTAGAGCTGTAGAGTTAGCACACGCGATCTGTGTAACGTACCTAGCAAATACTTGCAATATAGTAAAAAAAATATATAAAACTGAGTAAATTATCAAGTATTTAGTTTTAAAGCTTCAATTTCATCCAATCATCTCTAAATTCGCAAATAAATACTTAATATTTTTATTAATCCACTTAGTAGCAAAAGCGGAATCAATATGCCTAAATTTCTCATAAAATTTTTAAGCTGAATTAAAGTAAGTCATCTAAATCACACAAAAATACAGTTTAGTTAACATATAGTATTTTATTAGTTGGTATTAGTCACTAAATACTAGCCTATTCTGTACGGTAAGGAGATCAGGGTTTAGTTTTCTATAATTCTGGGGAAAAAAAACAAAGCCTTCTGATAGACCTCACCTCACAAACTATTTCCCAATATAAGCACCTCACAAGTTAAGGGTTTCTTTGGTTATGGACTGGCTTTCGATTAGTCCATCGTCAGGTGACAATTGAATATCGCAAAACAGAATGTTTTACTCTTTTTAATTCCTAAGGGACCAAACTGCTAAGGTCATCGGTGCCTGGACTTACACACTCACTTTAACTTATGCTAAGAACAACACATACGCCCGTGCCCGAAGGAGAAATCTGAACATCTGGCGGGAACGACCGCTCATTCCTTGACATGGTGCCTCAGGCCGCACGGCAAGATAGAATTTGATGTACGATTTACAGTTATTCCTTACACGCTAGATACAATAAATCATGACATATAGATGTCTACAAAGAAAAGTATTACAGGTTATGTCAAACATTTTTTTTACTTTATTTATTTATTTAACTGGGCATCTTCGGTACCCCCCTCAGCTTGACGTCCCAAGCGGACGCTCGTTTCGCTTGTGCCACGTACCGGCCCTGCTACGAAAAAACGATCTTCATACAGAAAGCGAACTTTCATTGCGTTCGATGCTCCGTGACAGAGATTTCAGCCATTCGCGTTTAAAAATCGCAAGATATTAATGGAAAGATGTTTTTACATGGCGCCGCAGATTTCTGCGAATGATCATGGCTGTTACATTCGAGAGTAGTGTGGCTAGGTGAAGCTCAGGTTCATGGTAGCAATTGATTACGAAGACTCAGAGTGTTGGCACGCCCACTGGTAGTGCCTGTTGGAAAAGGGGGACAAATTGTTGTTTGACATGCTGGGACATCGAAAAGTTTTGCGCCAAACTACGTGTTAATCCTTCGTTCGAAGGTGCCCGGTGGGAATATTCTACTGTATTCGATAAAGACCAACTACTGCTACAATAAAAATATAGTTACTGAAACGACATTTGTCAGAGAAGATATGACGAAGGCTAAATTGCCTTGTGATGAGGTCGAAAATTGTGGATAGCACTGAAAGTGTCATCTGAAAGCCAACCAAAAATGAAGCCGTTGTTGCATAAGTGCATCGAAACTTTAATTACACATCTGGATTGATATGGATGTTTTCTGGAGGGGGTGTTAATGAAAAAATGAAGGATGTGTCTACCTATTTCATCTATTACACAAATTGTGGCGAAGCTGTGTGAATCTTTAATAGAGTAAAAACCGTCTAGATCTCTACCAAATTGGGGTCTAGGGAGTAGTTGACGCCCACACTTGTGGGAGATTTTATTATTGACGCTGAGATTAATTTTGCAAGTTGCCGAAACTCCGTAATGATTAAATAGAATTTTAGCGATCTCAACTTTTTTTTTAATTCTTATTGACGAATATGAGGAGTGCGGGCTCTTAGAGGGAATCCGTTTCCTTTATACAGAAGCTGTGTGAATTCAGCCAGTAAACATTGGGAAGAACACCATGGAAATTCCGAGACTATAAAACGTGATTAACCTGTATTATTTCGATTAAAACAACGTCAACTGTTTGCAATCCATTGAGACTACATCAGTAAGCAAATATGTAATCAACTGATGATGCTCCAAAATAAAGAGCGAAACACGTATGGAGGGGAAAAAATGATTGCAGCAATAAAACGGCTGTTTCATTTCCTAAAACAAAGATTTTTTTATTTTTTGCGGAAAATGGCCACACAAACAAGCTTGTTAAATAATGTCGTTCAAGTATGTTCCCACAACGTATATTAGACTCGTGACTTTATAACACGCAAAGAGGTAACTTCACTGTATGGCTGCATGGCAGAGTACCTCACAAACGGCTTTTAATCAAATTGCGTGGTTATGGTATATCGTCCCAAATTTGCGACTGGATAGGGGATTTCCTGTCAGAGAGGACACAGTTTGTAGTAATCGATGGTAAAGCATCGACTACAAAAAGTAAAGCAGTCAACAATCCGAAGATTGGTTTGAACACCACAGTGCTTTACTAGGCATAGTCCAGTTATAGGGGAACCTACAGTTTAACGTGGGTTCCGTACCGACTAAAACTGAGGTAATATCGGGCTTTCACCAGTGTTACTGGTCCTCTGCTGTTCCTTATTTACATAAACGATTTGGGAGAAAATCTAAGTAACACTCTTAGGTTGTTTGCAGATGACGCCATCATTTACCGCCAAGTAAAATCATCTGAAGATCAAAACCAACTGGAGAACGATCTGAATCAGATATCGGTATGGTTAAAAAATTGGCAATTGACTCTAAATAATGAGAAGTGTGAAGTCGTCAAAATGAATACGAAAAGAAATCCGTTAAACTTTGTGTACAAGATAAATCAATCAAAATTTAAGGCCGTAAACTCCACATAATACCTAGGAATTACTATTACTTCAGACTTAAACTGGAAAGAACACGTAAACGATGTCGTGGGAAAGGCGAACCAGAGCCTGCGTTTTATTGGGAGAACCCTTAAAAGATGCAACAGAAGTACAAAAGAAACTGCATACACTGCGCTTGTCTGTCCCTTTCTGGAGCATTGCTGCCCAGTGTGGGATCCTTATCAGGTGGGTTTGACGGAGGATATCGAAAGAGTCCAAAGAAGGGCAGCACGGTTCGCATTGTCACGATACAGGGGAGACAGCGATACGGAAATGATACAGGATCTGGGATGGGAATCATTACAACAACGGCTCTTATCGCTGCGGCGTGGACTACTTACGAATCTCAAATCGCCAACATTCTCCTCCGAATGTGAAAATATATTGTTGACTCCCACTTACATAGGTATAAATGATCATCAGCATAAAATACGAGAAATCAGAGCTCGAACGGAGAGATTCAGGTGTTCTTTCCTCCCGCGCGGTATTCGAGAATGGAATGGGAGGTAAATAGTATAAAGGTTGTTCGATTAACCCTCTGCCAGGCACTTAAATTTGATTTGCAGATTATCCCATGGAGATGTAGAGTAACGCGTAAACCGGAGCTAGCGGTGCAAACCGGCGACATGCGTGTACTGTACCAGCGAGCATACTTTCTACCTCCTACTCGTTGTGCTGCCTACCTTTCTGCCGTACGTGACCATAAGAAACGGTCCGTGTCAGTTTCGGTGAGCTGACGCGAGTCCAAATCGGCCAGATACGCATCTGGCGCCAGCGGCCGTTACGTAAGGGTGAGCAGTGGGAAACCCTCCCCGTGCGCCAGACACGCAGAATACCCGCCGCCTCCAGCAGGCTTGTGGCTAGAGCGTCTCGATACAGACGGGCCCACGCATCCGCCATTTTCATCTACATCTACATCGATACTCTGCAAATCACATTTAAGTGCCTGGCAGAGGGTTCATTAACCACCTTCATAACTTTTCTCTACCGTTCCATTCTCTAATAGCGCGCGGGAAGAAAGAACACCTAAATCGTTCCGTTTTCGATCTGATTTCTCTTATTTTATTGGGATGGTCATGTCTCCCTAAGTAGGTGTATGCTAGCAAAATATTTTCACATTCACCACTAAAAGTCGGTTATTGAAATTTCACAAACAGATCACGCCGCAATGAATAACGTCTTTCTTTTAATGATTTCCACCCCAATTAATGCAACATTTCCGTGACGCTTTCCCCCCCGTAACGTGATAAAACAAAACGAGCTGCCCTTCTCTGAACCTTCTCAATATCTTCCGTCAGTCCCACCTGGTGAGGGTCCCACAAGGGGCAACAGTACTCCAAGAGAGGACGCACAAGTGTGATGTAGGCAGTCTCTTTGTGGAGCTGGTGCATCGTCTAAGCGTTCTGCCAATGAAACGTAACCTTTGGTTCGCCTTCCCCACAATATTTTCTATGTGTTCTCTCCAGTCAAAGTTGTTCGTAATTGTAACTCCTAGGTATTTGGTAGAATTTACGACCTTAAGGTTTGACTGATTTATCGCATAATTGAAGTTCAGCGGATTTCTTTTAGTGGTCATGTGTATTACTTCACACTTTTCTTTATTTAGTGTCAATTGCCAATTTTCGCACCAAGTAAAAATTTTGTCTAAATCGCTTTGCAGTTGCTTTTGATCCTCTGTTGACTTCACTAACCGATAAACGACAGCATCATCCGCGAACAGTCTAAGGGAGCTATTCAGATTATCTCCTAAATCGTTTATAAACACGAGGAAGAGTAGGGGACCAATAACGCTTCCCTGTGGAACGCCAGATATCACTTCTGTTTTACTCGATGACTTACCGTCAATTACAACGAACTGTGTCCTTTCTGATAGGAAATCGTGAATCCAATCGCACAATTGGGGAGATATTCCATAAGCACGCAATTTCATTAGAAGCCGCTTGTGGGGTACAGTATCAAAAGCCTTCCGGAAATCCAGAAATATGGAATCGATTTGAGATCCCTTGTCGATGGCACTTAACACTTCATGTGAATAAAGGGAAAGCTGTGTTTCGCAAGAGTGATACTTTCTGAATCCGTGCTGACTATTGGTTAATAGGTCGTTCTCTTCGAGGTAGTACATAATATTCGAACAAAGTATATGTTCCAAAATCCTACTGCAAATCAACGTCAATGAGATAGGCCTGTAATTTTGGGGATCACTCCTATTGCCTTTCTTGAATATTGGAGTAATTTGGGCAACTTTCCAGTCTTTGGGTACGGATCTTTCGCTGAGTGATCGGTTGTAAATTATAGCTAAGTACGGAGCTATTTGATCAGCATACTCTGAGAGGAATCTAGTTGGTATACAATCTGGCCCGGAAGATTTATTTTTGTTTAGTGACTTAAGTTGTTTTACTACTCGAGGAACATCTACTTCTAAGTTTCGCATGCTGGCAGCTGTTCTTGGATTGAATACTGGAGTGTTCACTTCGTCTTCTTTGGTGAAAGAAGTTTTAGTACCAGCGCGTCGACGCGACAGGCCAGCAGAGGGCAGTGAGAACGCTAGTGCGCTGTGCAGCTCCCAATTGTTTTCTAATCGTTCAGAGAACAGGTTATGTGTTTTTCCGATTCCAGCGGATCCTTAAGGACGTAATGCACAGCTAATGAACTGTCGTCATGACAAATTCACACCAACAAGATCTTCAAAACGTGAAATGGGGTTAAATCATTTGTAGTTATGCACTAGTAAATGACAGGTTTTAACAGGTATTTTGTTTTTTTAGCAAAGGGTCCAACACTATAGGCCATTTCACACCGCGGTCACACTATGTCACGTTACGTTACGTGACAGATTTTTCAAAAAAAATAAATAAATAAATAAATAAAAATAAAAAAAAATTATATGGTGTAATTCACACCGACCTGACAGACGGCGACAGACGAATCTGCAAGATCGCTCCGAGACCGATCCTTTCAAAACGCCTCTCGACGTCTGGCCTCGCGCATGCGCACTGGCCCGCTACCCCGCCGCGCGCATGGCCACACCTGTCGCGCAGTTTCGTGCTGTAACTCCCTATAAGAAGCTGTATCGCTATTTTTGTTATTTGTTATGAAGCAGTTAAATAAAGCCGTCAGTACGCGTCCACTGCTGTCGAATACAGATTGGAGGAGTATAGAGACAACAATTTAAAGGACACAGCATGGGGCGAAATAGCAAAGCAGCTGGAACAAAATAGTTTAGTTCTTAATTGTTCTAGTTCAAATATAAACAACTATTTATTAATTTTGAAAATTAGTTCGCGTTTATTTAAAAATTATGAACATTTAGCTGACTGTCTACTTCATTTATCAACCTTACAAGTTATTTTAAGTTAATAATGGAGAAGGAATCGGCTCCAACTATTCACATTGTTTGTATGTTTGAAAGAAATTTTACCAAAATTATAAACCGCCTACAATAAGATTTCAAAAAAGTAAATTGTATAAGGCTTACCTTAGACATATTACCATTCTTTCTCTGCTGGAAATAGATCACCTGTAGTTGGTGCCTTTTCTACTAATATCGTTTACTTATCAATGTTATGATCTCTTCATACTCAGGTTTAGATAGCCGAAAGTATGCTGTTAATCTGACATCATATAGCTTCAAGTCCTCCATCAGATTACGATACTCGCCGCACTTTTCCGTCTTTGGTTGATGGGGTGCACCCAGTGCGTTCGTTCGGTTTGTAACCGAGTACAACAGCATGAGTTCCTCTCCACTACTCGAACTACTATCGCCGTCATCCAACCAAGGCACATTTTAGTAAACGCGAAATCGCACCACGAACCACTTAGCATGTTACCTACTTCAAATGATCCGACTGACAGAGCAGACACGATGGCCCAATATCTGACAGACGTCGGTGGCGGTGTGAACTTCACATCTGTCACGTTACGTAACGTGACATAGTATGACCGAGGTGTGAAACGGCCTTATGACCTTTTGTTACAAATTTTTATTTTAAATGTATTGGCGATAACAAAAATTATCTACATGTAGACAATAACAGTTACTTTTATTATTATTATTATTAATCCCGTGTCAGAAACATACGTATTGACATATTTATTCACATTGCTATTGACACAGTTATACACATTATATAACATGTGACCACACTTTGCTGGCAAAGTGCGTTACCTCAGAATTATACCTTTCCCCCCATTGAAGGGTATTGGTTTTTACTGACTTCAATGCTTTTTGTCGTAAGGCTTGTTCAATACGTTGATATTCTGTCTGGACACCTTTCTAAACGACTACGTTGTTTCTTATTAGTTTACTGATAAACCAATTTTAGATTAATTTTGGGGAGAGTCAATTTCAGGAACGGTTGGAAACGAGTGATGTTGACAAGAATACCAACCATCATTAATGTTCCTGACCCTCCAACACGTTTAACTGTTTAAAGACCGATGAGAAAAAGTTATCCTTCTAATGTCTACTAACAATCACAAAATAAAATTCAAAATCTTCAGCTAAGTATTAACAATAAGATTCACGATCGCATTCGGAAACGGACAGTTACCAGAAGACAGCACAGCTTTGGTAGTGCATCTGACATCCGATAAAAATCAGCTGTCGAATGCGAAAAACTTCCTCAGAATATACACAGCCATGGGGATATTCCAGAAAATACGCTGCCCCAAAGAATTATGGGATCAGGTGAGATACAATACACTATAAATGTATGGTAATGTATTGTATTCATATTGGATACAATTGTAATTTGTGTGTGATACAGTACGATATTTTGCTATGTCAACTCTTTACTTGACGTTTACATGGCGCGTTTAGTTAGAGCGAGGCACCATGGGGCTACCATAATATTGAAAAAGGCATTCTAGTTGCCTTCTAATGTGGTGTGTGATCACCTCAGACGGCCAGCACAGTTGTACACCTGCGAGGCATAGGCAATATGAGGTTATCAATCGGCTCTTGACGAATATTTGGTCATCCTTCCACGAGTGCAATGTACAGTTTGCAACCGTTGTGGGAGGTGCTGGTCTCACTGCAATGCGTCTGACAAGTGCAGCCCAGACACATTCAGTGGGGTTTAAGTCCGGTGGATAAGGTGACCACTCCATTCGTTCAATCCCTCAGCTCCATCCACGTTGTGCATCAGTACAACTGTACAACTCCGTTGGGGCGAGCGTTATCGTCTACCAGAAGGATGATCTCGTCTTTGCACGTCTGAGCAGTCAAAGCGCCATTCTGAACGACATGCAGGTCCGTAGGTCTGCCAATACTGACTGCTACCCACACCATTCGTAA
This sequence comes from Locusta migratoria, assembly GCA_026315105.1. NCBI lineage: Eukaryota > Metazoa > Arthropoda > Insecta > Orthoptera > Acrididae > Locusta > Locusta migratoria. Next base: position 409,839,901 of record CM048748.1, read on the forward strand.
TACGCATAAGCAGGATTGTTCCGAGTTCCATCTTCTCTCCAGAAGAGGGAACGACGATTGTCCGTATGAAGATAAAATCTTGACCCACCTGTGAACAGAGACCAGCGTCATTTGTTGCGACTCCAATGCTGAAGTTGCTCTAACCGGTTTCTGCGGGCTGAATGGTGTCGTGGTTTTAATTGTATATACACCATAGGCCTTCGTGCGTAGAGGCCACATACCCGAAGGCTATTTCGGATGTTTTGTGTTGATATTGCGCGTCATTTTGCTGCCTGAAGGGTGCGTTACAACTGAGTTGCATTCAGGCTGCTGTCTCATAATAGTCATCACTTCCTGATGTTACCTATAGACAACTTTGGCATAGTCTTCCTTTAACGATTCCTGTTGTCTGAAATCAAGTTCAGGTTCTGCAAGTTACACTTTGAGACACTCCAATAGCTGCAACCACTTCTCTGTGTTTGTCCCACTTCCAACCTACCTACGGCACTCCATGCCATAGCTTCGGGTAAGTCATCTTCTTATTGCATTGCACTACCTGCTCACTACGCTATCAGAACCCAACTGCTTGTGTACTTTCTTTGCTAGAGTAAACACAACACCAACCCACTCTGCAGCAACTTTCTGTTATTACTACTATCTCGGTCTCCGTAATGTTGTTGTCTTCATTCTGTATAACCGACAGAATGACGTCGAAAAATTTTAGTTCATTCTGCCGATGACAGTACTAGAGAACCTAGATACACTCCTGGCTATTAAAATTGCTACACCACGAAGATGACGTGTTACAGACGCGAAATTTAACCGACACAAAGAAGATTCTGTGACATGCAAATGATTAGCAAATCAGAGCATTCACACAAGATTGGCGCCGGTGGCAACAATTAGGCCTACAACGTGCTGACACGAGGAAAGTTTCCAACCGATTTCTCATACACAAAAAGCAGTTGACCGGCGTTGTCTGGTGAAACGTTGTTGTGACGCCTCGTGCAAGGAGGAGAAACGCGTAATATTACGTTTTCGACTTTGATAAATGTCGGATTGCAGCCTATCGCAATTGCGGTTTACCGTATGGCGACATTGCTGCTCGCGTTGGTCGCGACCCAATGACTTTTAACAGAATATGGAATCGGTGGGTTCAGCAGGGCAATACGGAACGCCGTGCTGGAGCCCAACGGCCTCGTATCACTAGCAATAGAGATGACAGGCACCTTATTCGCATGGCTGTAACAGATCGTGCAGCCACTTCTCGATCCCTGAGTCAACAGATGGAGACGTTTGCAAGACAACAACCATCTGCACGAACAGTTCGGCGACGTTTGCAGCAGCATGGAATATCAACTCGGAGACCATGGCTGCGGTTACCCTTAACACAGCATCACAGACAAGAGCGCCTACGATGGTGTACGCAACGACGAACCTGGGTGCACGAATGGCAAAACGTCATTTTTCGGATAAATCCAGGTTTTGTTTACAGCATCATGACGTTCGCGTCCGTGTTTGGTGACATCGCGGTGAACGCACATGGAAGCGTGTGTTCGTCATCGTCATACTGGCGTATCATACTGCGTGATGATATGGGGTGCCATTGGCACTCACTTTGAACAGTGGCCGTTACATTTCAGACGTGTTACGACCCGTGGCTCTAACTTTCAATCGATCCCTGCGAAACCCTACATTTCAGCAGGATAATGCAGACCGTATGTTGCAGGTCCTGTACGGGCCTTTCTGGATACGGAAAGTGTTCGACTGCTGCCCTGGCCAGCACATTCTCCAGATCTCTCACGAATTGAAAACGTGTGGTAAATGGTGGCCGAGCAACTGGCTCGTCACAATACGCCAGTCACTACTCTTGATGAACTGTGGTATAGTGTTGAAGCTGCATGGGCATCTGTGTACCTGTACACGCCATCCGAGCTCTGTTTGAGTCAATGTCCAGGCGTATCAAGGCCGTTATTACGGCCAGAGGAGGTTGTTCTGTGTAATGATTTCTCATGATCTATGCACCGAAATGTAATCACATGTCAGTTCTAGTATAATATATTTGTCCAATGAATACCCGTTTATCATCTGCATTTCTTCTTGGTGTACCAATTTTAATGGCCAGTAGTGTATATCAGCTGATCCCGTAATTGGTTTTGCCAGTGTACAGTTAACGATTTTTGAAACCATATTAAAATTATATATTATGGCCATATTAATTTCTAATCCAAATCTTTATTTATTTTTTGATATATATTAGAAATGATGCAAGCTATATTTGAAAGCAATAACAAAAAGCCACCTTTGAGAAGCTCATGGTGTTTATTCCTGTTTGGAACTATAATGGCTGTGGAAGCTGCTGCTACGGCAGAATTTGACGCGCTTGCCCGTCTATATCCAGCAGCTCTACCACTGGTTAGGGTACCTGGATATTGACGTGCTAGCGCGTCTACTTCTGCCGTAGCAGCAGCTTCAAAAACAATGCTCAAATTTTTATTAAGTTTATTGGACCTAATTGCGGGGTCATTAGTCGCTAAACTTACAAACGACTTATGGACTACTTTATATTAAAGACAGCACAAACATCCATGCCCGAGGGAGGATTCGAACCTCCGACGGGTTAACGGCCTAACGCGTCGGAGCTTAGCCGCGGCGCAGCAGTTTCCGGATCTTTCGCTGAGTGATCGGTTGTAAATTATAGCTAAGTACGGAGCTATTTGATCAGCATACTCTGAGAGGAATCTAGTTGGTATACAATCTGGCCCGGAAGATTTATTTTTGTTTAGTGACTTAAGTTGTTTTACTACTCGAGGAACATCTACTTCTAAGTTTCGCATGCTGGCAGCTGTTCTTGGATTGAATACTGGAGTGTTCACTTCGTCTTCTTTGGTGAAAGAAGTTTTAGTACCAGCGCGTCGACGCGACAGGCCAGCAGAGGGCAGTGAGAACGCTAGTGCGCTGTGCAGCTCCCAATTGTTTTCTAATCGTTCAGAGAACAGGTTATGTGTTTTTCCGATTCCAGCGGATCCTTAAGGACGTAATGCACAGCTAATGAACTGTCGTCATGACAAATTCACACCAACAAGATCTTCAAAACGTGAAATGGGGTTAAATCATTTGTAGTTATGCACTAGTAAATGACAGGTTTTAACAGGTATTTTGTTTTTTTAGCAAAGGGTCCAACACTATAGGCCATTTCACACCGCGGTCACACTATGTCACGTTACGTTACGTGACAGATTTTTCAAAAAAAATAAATAAATAAATAAATAAAAATAAAAAAAAATTATATGGTGTAATTCACACCGACCTGACAGACGGCGACAGACGAATCTGCAAGATCGCTCCGTGACCGATCCTTTCAAAACGCCTCTCGACGTCTGGCCTCGCGCATGCGCACTGGCCCGCTACCCCGCCGCGCGCATGGCCACACCTGTCGCGCAGTTTCGTGCTGTAACTCCCTATAAGAAGCTGTATCGCTATTTTTGTTATTTGTTATGAAGCAGTTAAATAAAGCCGTCAGTACGCGTCCACTGCTGTCGAATACAGATTGGAGGAGTATAGAGACAACAATTTAAAGGACACAGCATGGGGCGAAATAGCAAAGCAGCTGGAACAAAATAGTTTAGTTCTTAATTGTTCTAGTTCAAATATAAACAACTATTTATTAATTTTGAAAATTAGTTCGCGTTTATTTAAAAATTATGAACATTTAGCTGACTGTCTACTTCATTTATCAACCTTACAAGTTATTTTAAGTTAATAATGGAGAAGGAATCGGCTCCAACTATTCACATTGTTTGTATGTTTGAAAGAAATTTTACCAAAATTATAAACCGCCTACAATAAGATTTCAAAAAAGTAAATTGTATAAGGCTTACCTTAGACATATTACCATTCTTTCTCTGCTGGAAATAGATCACCTGTAGTTGGTGCCTTTTCTACTAATATCGTTTACTTATCAATGTTATGATCTCTTCATACTCAGGTTTAGATAGCCGAAAGTATGCTGTTAATCTGACATCATATAGCTTCAAGTCCTCCATCAGATTACGATACTCGCCGCACTTTTCCGTCTTTGGTTGATGGGGTGCACCCAGTGCGTTCGTTCGGTTTGTAACCGAGTACAACAGCATGAGTTCCTCTCCACTACTCGAACTACTATCGCCGTCATCCAACCAAGGCACATTTTAGTAAACGCGAAATCGCACCACGAACCACTTAGCATGTTACCTACTTCAAATGATCCGACTGACAGAGCAGACACGATGGCCCAATATCTGACAGACGTCGGTGGCGGTGTGAACTTCACATCTGTCACGTTACGTAACGTGACATAGTATGACCGAGGTGTGAAACGGCCTTATGACCTTTTGTTACAAATTTTTATTTTAAATGTATTGGCGATAACAAAAATTATCTACATGTAGACAATAACAGTTACTTTTATTATTATTATTATTAATCCCGTGTCAGAAACATACGTATTGACATATTTATTCACATTGCTATTGACACAGTTATACACATTATATAACATGTGACCACACTTTGCTGGCAAAGTGCGTTACCTCAGAATTATACCTTTCCCCCCCATTGAAGGGTATTGGTTTTTACTGACTTCAATGCTTTTTGTCGTAAGGCTTGTTCAATACGTTGATATTCTGTCTGGACACCTTTCTAAACGACTACGTTGTTTCTTATTAGTTTACTGATAAACCAATTTTAGATTAATTTTGAGGAGAGTCAATTTCAGGAACGGTTGGAAACGAGTGATGTTGACAAGAATACCAACCATCATTAATGTTCCTGACCCTCCAACACGTTTAACTGTTTAAAGACCGATGAGAAAAAGTTATCCTTCTAATGTCTACTAACAATCACAAAATAAAATTCAAAATCTTCAGCTAAGTATTAACAATAAGATTCACGATCGCATTCGGAAACGGACAGTTACCAGAAGACAGCACAGCTTTGGTAGTGCATCTGACATCCGATAAAAATCAGCTGTCGAATGCGAAAAACTTCCTCAGAATATACACAGCCATGGGGATATTCCAGAAAATACGCTGCCCCAAAGAATTATGGGATCAGGTGAGATACAATACACTATAAATGTATGGTAATGTATTGTATTCATATTGGATACAATTGTAATTTGTGTGTGATACAGTACGATATTTTGCTATGTCAACTCTTTACTTGACGTTTACATGGCGCGTTTAGTTAGAGCGAGGCACCATGGGGCTACCATAATATTGAAAAAGGCATTCTAGTTGCCTTCTAATGTGGTGTGTGATCACCTCAGACGGCCAGCACAGTTGTACACCTGCGAGGCATAGGCAATATGAGGTTATCAATCGGCTCTTGACGAATATTTGGTCATCCTTCCACGAGTGCAATGTACAGTTTGCAACCGTTGTGGGAGGTGCTGGTCTCACTGCAATGCGTCTGACAAGTGCAGCCCAGACACATTCAGTGGGGTTTAAGTCCGGTGGATAAGGTGACCACTCCATTCGTTCAATCCCTCAGCTCCATCCACGTTGTGCATCAGTACAACTGTACAACTCCGTTGGGGCGAGCGTTATCGTCTACCAGAAGGATGATCTCGTCTTTGCACGTCTGAGCAGTCAAAGCGCCATTCTGAACGACATGCAGGTCCGTAGGTCTGCCAATACTGACTGCTACCCACACCATTCGTAATACGCATAAGCAGGATTGTTCCGAGTTCCATCTTCTCTCCAGAAGAGGGAACGACGATTGTCCGTATGAAGATAAAATCTTGACCCACCTGTGAACAGAGACCAGCGTCATTTGTTGCGACTCCAATGCTGAAGTTGCTCTAACCGGTTTCTGCGGGCTGAATGGTGTCGTGGTTTTAATTGTATATACACCATAGGCCTTCGTGCGTAGAGGCCACATACCCGAAGGCTATTTCGGATGTTTTGTGTTGATATTGCGCGTCATTTTGCTGCCTGAAGGGTGCGTTACAACTGAGTTGCATTCAGGCTGCTGTCTCATAATAGTCATCACTTCCTGATGTTACCTATAGACAACTTTGGCATAGTCTTCCTTTAACGATTCCTGTTGTCTGAAATCAAGTTCAGGTTCTGCAAGTTACACTTTGAGACACTCCAATAGCTGCAACCACTTCTCTGTGTTTGTCCCACTTCCAACCTACCTACGGCACTCCATGCCATAGCTTCGGGTAAGTCATCTTCTTATTGCATTGCACTACCTGCTCACTACGCTATCAGAACCCAACTGCTTGTGTACTTTCTTTGCTAGAGTAAACACAACACCAACCCACTCTGCAGCAACTTTCTGTTATTACTACTATCTCGGTCTCCGTAATGTTGTTGTCTTCATTCTGTATAACCGACAGAATGACGTCGAAAAATTTTAGTTCATTCTGCCGATGACAGTACTAGAGAACCTAGATACACTCCTGGCTATTAAAATTGCTACACCACGAAGATGACGTGTTACAGACGCGAAATTTAACCGACACAAAGAAGATTCTGTGACATGCAAATGATTAGCAAATCAGAGCATTCACACAAGATTGGCGCCGGTGGCAACAATTAGGCCTACAACGTGCTGACACGAGGAAAGTTTCCAACCGATTTCTCATACACAAAAAGCAGTTGACCGGCGTTGTCTGGTGAAACGTTGTTGTGACGCCTCGTGCAAGGAGGAGAAACGCGTAATATTACGTTTTCGACTTTGATAAATGTCGGATTGCAGCCTATCGCAATTGCGGTTTACCGTATGGCGACATTGCTGCTCGCGTTGGTCGCGACCCAATGACTTTTAACAGAATATGGAATCGGTGGGTTCAGCAGGGCAATACGGAACGCCGTGCTGGAGCCCAACGGCCTCGTATCACTAGCAATAGAGATGACAGGCACCTTATTCGCATGGCTGTAACAGATCGTGCAGCCACTTCTCGATCCCTGAGTCAACAGATGGAGACGTTTGCAAGACAACAACCATCTGCACGAACAGTTCGGCGACGTTTGCAGCAGCATGGAATATCAACTCGGAGACCATGGCTGCGGTTACCCTTAACACAGCATCACAGACAAGAGCGCCTACGATGGTGTACGCAACGACGAACCTGGGTGCACGAATGGCAAAACGTCATTTTTCGGATGAATCCAGGTTTTGTTTACAGCATCATGACGTTCGCGTCCGTGTTTGGTGACATCGCGGTGAACGCACATGGAAGCGTGTGTTCGTCATCGTCATACTGGCGTATCATACTGCGTGATGATATGGGGTGCCATTGGCACTCACTTTGAACAGTGGCCGTTACATTTCAGACGTGTTACGACCCGTGGCTCTAACTTTCAATCGATCCCTGCGAAACCCTACATTTCAGCAGGATAATGCAGACCGTATGTTGCAGGTCCTGTACGGGCCTTTCTGGATACGGAAAGTGTTCGACTGCTGCCCTGGCCAGCACATTCTCCAGATCTCTCACGAATTGAAAACGTGTGGTAAATGGTGGCCGAGCAACTGGCTCGTCACAATACGCCAGTCACTACTCTTGATGAACTGTGGTATAGTGTTGAAGCTGCATGGGCATCTGTGTACCTGTACACGCCATCCGAGCTCTGTTTGAGTCAATGTCCAGGCGTATCAAGGCCGTTATTACGGCCAGAGGAGGTTGTTCTGTGTAATGATTTCTCATGATCTATGCACCGAAATGTAATCACATGTCAGTTCTAGTATAATATATTTGTCCAATGAATACCCGTTTATCATCTGCATTTCTTCTTGGTGTACCAATTTTAATGGCCAGTAGTGTATATCAGCTGATCCCGTAATTGGTTTTGCCAGTGTACAGTTAACGATTTTTGAAACCATATTAAAATTATATATTATGGCCATATTAATTTCTAATCCAAATCTTTATTTATTTTTTGATATATATTAGAAATGATGCAAGCTATATTTGAAAGCAATAACAAAAAGCCACCTTTGAGAAGCTCATGGTGTTTATTCCTGTTTGGAACTATAATGGCTGTGGAAGCTGCTGCTACGGCAGAATTTGACGCGCTTGCCCGTCTATATCCAGCAGCTCTACCACTGGTTAGGGTACCTGGATATTGACGTGCTAGCGCGTCTACTTCTGCCGTAGCAGCAGCTTCAAAAACAATGCTCAAATTTTTATTAAGTTTATTGGACCTAATTGCGGGGTCATTAGTCGCTAAACTTACAAACGACTTATGGACTACTTTATATTAAAGACAGCACAAACATCCATGCCCGAGGGAGGATTCGAACCTCCGACGGGTTAACGGCCTAACGCGTCGGAGCTTAGCCGCGGCGCAGCAGTTTCCGGATCTTTCGCTGAGTGATCGGTTGTAAATTATAGCTAAGTACGGAGCTATTTGATCAGCATACTCTGAGAGGAATCTAGTTGGTATACAATCTGGCCCGGAAGATTTATTTTTGTTTAGTGACTTAAGTTGTTTTACTACTCGAGGAACATCTACTTCTAAGTTTCGCATGCTGGCAGCTGTTCTTGGATTGAATACTGGAGTGTTCACTTCGTCTTCTTTGGTGAAAGAAGTTTTAGTACCAGCGCGTCGACGCGACAGGCCAGCAGAGGGCAGTGAGAACGCTAGTGCGCTGTGCAGCTCCCAATTGTTTTCTAATCGTTCAGAGAACAGGTTATGTGTTTTTCCGATTCCAGCGGATCCTTAAGGACGTAATGCACAGCTAATGAACTGTCGTCATGACAAATTCACACCAACAAGATCTTCAAAACGTGAAATGGGGTTAAATCATTTGTAGTTATGCACTAGTAAATGACAGGTTTTAACAGGTATTTTGTTTTTTTATCAAAGGGTCCAACACTATAGGCCATTTCACACCGCGGTCACACTATGTCACGTTACGTTACGTGACAGATTTTTCAAAAAAAATAAATAAATAAATAAATAAAAATAAAAAAAAATTATATGGTGTAATTCACACCGACCTGACAGACGGCGACAGACGAATCTGCAAGATCGCTCCGAGACCGATCCTTTCAAAACGCCTCTCGACGTCTGGCCTCGCGCATGCGCACTGGCCCGCTACCCCGCCGCGCGCATGGCCACACCTGTCGCGCAGTTTCGTGCTGTAACTCCCTATAAGAAGCTGTATCGCTATTTTTGTTATTTGTTATGAAGCAGTTAAATAAAGCCGTCAGTACGCGTCCACTGCTGTCGAATACAGATTGGAGGAGTATAGAGACAACAATTTAAAGGACACAGCATGGGGCGAAATAGCAAAGCAGCTGGAACAAAATAGTTTAGTTCTTAATTGTTCTAGTTCAAATATAAACAACTATTTATTAATTTTGAAAATTAGTTCGCGTTTATTTAAAAATTATGAACATTTAGCTGACTGTCTACTTCATTTATCAACCTTACAAGTTATTTTAAGTTAATAATGGAGAAGGAATCGGCTCCAACTATTCACATTGTTTGTATGTTTGAAAGAAATTTTACCAAAATTATAAACCGCCTACAATAAGATTTCAAAAAAGTAAATTGTATAAGGCTTACCTTAGACATATTACCATTCTTTCTCTGCTGGAAATAGATCACCTGTAGTTGGTGCCTTTTCTACTAATATCGTTTACTTATCAATGTTATGATCTCTTCATACTCAGGTTTAGATAGCCGAAAGTATGCTGTTAATCTGACATCATATAGCTTCAAGTCCTCCATCAGATTACGATACTCGCCGCACTTTTCCGTCTTTGGTTGATGGGGTGCACCCAGTGCGTTCGTTCGGTTTGTAACCGAGTACAACAGCATGAGTTCCTCTCCACTACTCGAACTACTATCGCCGTCATCCAACCAAGGCACATTTTAGTAAACGCGAAATCGCACCACGAACCACTTAGCATGTTACCTACTTCAAATGATCCGACTGACAGAGCAGACACGATGGCCCAATATCTGACAGACGTCGGTGGCGGTGTGAACTTCACATCTGTCACGTTACGTAACGTGACTTAGTGTGACCGAGGTGTGAAACGGCCTTATGACCTTTTGTTACAGATTTTTATTTTAAATGTATTGGCGATAACAAAAATTATCTACATGTAGACAATAACAGTTACTTTTATTATTATTATTATTAATCCCGTGTCAGAAACATACGTATTGACATAGTTATTCACATTGCTATTGACACAGTTATACACATTATATAACATGTGACCACACTTTGCTGGCAAAGTGCGTTACCTCAGAATTATACCTTTCCCCCCCTTGAAGGGTATTGGTTTTTACTGACTTCAATGCTTTTTGTCGTAAGGCTTGTTCAATACGTTGATATTCTGGCTGGACACCTTTCTAAACGACTACGTTGTTTCTTATTAGTTTACTGATAAACCAATTTTAGATTAATTTTGAGGAGAGTCAATTTCAGGAACGGTTGGAAACGAGTGATGTTGACAAGAATACCAACCATCATTAATGTTCCTGACCCTCCAACACGTTTAACTGTTTAAAGACCGATGAGAAAAAGTTATCCTTCTAATGTCTACTAACAATCACAAAATAAAATTCAAAATCTTCAGCTAAGTATTAACAATAAGATTCACGATCGCATTCGGAAACGGACAGTTACCAGAAGACAGCACAGCTTTGGTAGTGCATCTGACATCCGATAAAAATCAGCTGTCGAATGCGAAAAACTTCCTCAGAATATACACAGCCATGGGGATATTCCAGAAAATACGCTGCCCCAAAGAATTATGGGATCAGGTGAGATACAATACACTATAAATGTATGGTAATGTATTGTATTCATATTGGATACAATTGTAATTTGTGTGTGATACAGTACGATATTTTGCTATGTCAACTCTTTACTTGACGTTTACATGGCGCGTTTAGTTAGAGCGAGGCACCATGGGGCTACCATAATATTGAAAAAGGCATTCTAGTTGCCTTCTAATGTGGTGTGTGATCACCTCAGACGGCCAGCACAGTTGTACACCTGCGAGGCATAGGCAATATGAGGTTATCAATCGGCTCTTGACGAATATTTGGTCATCCTTCCACGAGTGCAATGTACAGTTTGCAACCGTTGTGGGAGGTGCTGGTCTCACTGCAATGCGTCTGACAAGTGCAGCCCAGACACATTCAGTGGGGTTTAAGTCCGGTGGATAAGGTGACCACTCCATTCGTTCAATCCCTCAGCTCCATCCACGTTGTGCATCAGTACAACTGTACAACTCCGTTGGGGCGAGCGTTATCGTCTACCAGAAGGATGATCTCGTCTTTGCACGTCTGAGCAGTCAAAGCGCCATTCTGAACGACATGCAGGTCCGTAGGTCTGCCAATACTGACTGCTACCCACACCATTCGTAATACGCATAAGCAGGATTGTTCCGAGTTCCATCTTCTCTCCAGAAGAGGGAACGACGATTGTCCGTATGAAGATAAAATCTTGACCCACCTGTGAACAGAGACCAGCGTCATTTGTTGCGACTCCAATGCTGAAGTTGCTCTAACCGGTTTCTGCGGGCTGAATGGTGTCGTGGTTTTAATTGTATATACACCATAGGCCTTCGTGCGTAGAGGCCACATACCCGAAGGCTATTTCGGATGTTTTGTGTTGATATTGCGCGTCATTTTGCTGCCTGAAGGGTGCGTTACACCTGAGTTGCATTCAGGCTGCTGTCTCATAATAGTCATCACTTCCTGATGTTACCTATAGACAACTTTGGCATAGTCTTCCTTTAACGATTCCTGTTGTCTGAAATCAAGTTCAGGTTCTGCAAGTTACACTTTGAGACACTCCAATAGCTGCAACCACTTCTCTGTGTTTGTCCCACTTCCAACCTACCTACGGCACTCCATGCCATAGCTTCGGGTAAGTCATCTTCTTATTGCATTGCACTACCTGCTCACTACGCTATCAGAACCCAACTGCTTGTGTACTTTCTTTGCTAGAGTAAACACAACACCAACCCACTCTGCAGCAACTTTCTGTTATTACTACTATCTCGGTCTCCGTAATGTTGTTGTCTTCATTCTGTATAACCGACAGAATGACGTCGAAAAATTTTAGTTCATTCTGCCGATGACAGTACTAGAGAACCTAGATACACTCCTGGCTATTAAAATTGCTACACCACGAAGATGACGTGTTACAGACGCGAAATTTAACCGACACAAAGAAGATTCTGTGACATGCAAATGATTAGCAAATCAGAGCATTCACACAAGATTGGCGCCGGTGGCAACAATTAGGCCTACAACGTGCTGACACGAGGAAAGTTTCCAACCGATTTCTCATACACAAAAAGCAGTTGACCGGCGTTGTCTGGTGAAACGTTGTTGTGACGCCTCGTGCAAGGAGGAGAAACGCGTAATATTACGTTTTCGACTTTGATAAATGTCGGATTGCAGCCTATCGCAATTGCGGTTTACCGTATGGCGACATTGCTGCTCGCGTTGGTCGCGACCCAATGACTTTTAACAGAATATGGAATCGGTGGGTTCAGCAGGGCAATACGGAACGCCGTGCTGGATCCCAACGGCCTCGTATCACTAGCAATAGAGATGACAGGCATCTTATTCGCATGGCTGTAACAGATCGTGCAGCCACTTCTCGATCCCTGAGTCAACAGATGGAGACGTTTGCAAGACAACAACCATCTGCACGAACAGTTCGGCGACGTTTGCAGCAGCATGGAATATCAACTCGGAGACCATGGCTGCGGTTACCCTTAACACAGCATCACAGACAAGAGCGCCTACGATGGTGTACGCAACGACGAACCTGGGTGCACGAATGGCAAAACGTCATTTTTCGGATAAATCCAGGTTTTGTTCACAGCATCATGACGTTCGCGTCCGTGTTTGGTGACATCGCGGTGAACGCACATGGAAGCGTGTGTTCGTCATCGTCATACTGGCGTATCATACTGCGTGATGATATGGGGTGCCATTGGCACTCACTTTGAACAGTGGCCGTTACATTTCAGATGTGTTACGACCCGTGGCTCTAACTTTCAATCGATCCCTGCGAAACCCTACATTTCAGCAGGATAATGCAGACCGTATGTTGCAGGTCCTGTACGGGCCTTTCTGGATACGGAAAGTGTTCGACTGCTGCCCTGGCCAGCACATTCTCCAGATCTCTCACCAATTGAAAACGTGTGGTAAATGGTGGCCGAGCAACTGGCTCGTCACAATACGCCAGTCACTACTCTTGATGAACTGTGGTATAGTGTTGAAGCTGCATGGGCATCTGTGTACCTATACACGCCATCCGAGCTCTGTTTGAGTCAATGTCCAGGCGTATCAAGGCCGTTATTACGGCCAGAGGTGGTTGTTCTGTGTAATGATTTCTCATGATCTATGCACCGAAATGTAATCACATGTCAGTTCTAGTATAATATATTTGTCCAATGAATACCTGTTTATCATCTGCATTTCTTCTTGGTGTACCAGTTTTAATGGCCAGTAGTGTATATCAGCTGATCCCGTAATTGGTTTTACCAGTGTACAGTAAACGATTTTTGAAACCATATTAAAATTATATATTATGGCCATATTAATTTCTAATCCAAATCTTTATTTATTTTTGATATATATTAGAAATGATGCAAGCTATATTTGAAAGCAATAACAAAAAGCCACCTTTGAGAAGCTCATGGTGTTTATTCCTGTTTGGAACTATAATGGCTGTGGAAGCTGCTGCTACGGCAGAATTTGACGCGCTTGCCCGTCTATATCCAGCAGCTCTACCACTGGTTAGGGTACCTGGATATTGACGTGCTAGCGCGTCTACTTCTTCCGTAGCAGCAGCTTCAAAAACAATGCTCAAATTTTTATTAAGTTTATTGGACCTAACTGCGGGGTCATTAGTCGCTAAACTTACAAACGACTTATGGACTACTTTATATTAAAGACAGCACAAACATCCATGCCCGAGGTAGGATTCGAACCTCCGACGGGTTAACGGCCTAACGCGTCGGAGCATAGCCGTGGCGCAGCAGTTTCCGCTGCCATTTTCATTCCAAGTGCCAACAGCGTGAGCTTCTCAAAGGCAGAGTTTTTTCATGTTATTGCTTTCAAATATCACTTTCATCACTTCTAATACATATATCAAGAAATAAAGAAGTATTTAGATTAAAAATTAATCTGCATAATAAATTACTTTAATACAGCTTGAAAAATCGTGAAATATATTTTTTTTTTTGATTTTGCCAACCTGGGAGTGTATCCGCAGCAATTTTATGGCATTGGACAATTCTGTTTTATTGGATACCAGGTACACATCCATAGCTTTGTGATAATTCTACGTTTTCGAATGTGATGTGATAAATTTGATCCGAATATAATCCCAGGTCTGTGCTTTTTTACGGAATATTTTTTTTTTCAAAATTAATATAAAATGCTTTTTCAGTGCGCAGTCTATGAACTAGGATGCAATGAAAGATTTATGAATAAGGACGGAATGGATCACTGAAAATAGTTGATACTGCTGTCAAATTCAATCGTTTCCAGCCATTCGCAGTATTTTTTTAATTGGCTGTCTTTAAAATTAAATTAAAAATTTAAATTAAAAAGTTAATACGAAACAACGTGGACCATTAAAAAATTTCCAGTTACGACTTACGGCAAAAGGCACCTAAATTAAGTCACTGAAACCCGATTGCCTCCATTAGGCGAATAAGGAGGGTCGAATTTGGTTGTTGTTGTTGTTGTTTAGAGGGGACTAGACTGCGTGGTCATCAGTCCCTCGAATTTGGTGGTAACACACTTTGCCAGTAAACTACAACATAGCTATGACGTAGGCTCACTGAAGTTCATGCATTTTAACATCGCAGTTGTTGCCAACATGGATTACAAGAACGATCCGTATGAGCCATTGTAATTAGTGAAAACAGTATGCACCTTCGAAAGTAATTACTATTGTTTTAGTCTATATATTGATAGTGTTTGTCATCTCCAATATAAGTAGCTATAAATAAAAGTCTGTAACAAAGGTTGTTGCGTCGGACCCTTCGCTAAAACACAAGTGTTGAAACCTGCCGTTTACAATGTGATTCAAACCACTTCGAACAGTTATGAAGTCTTTATTAGTGTCTATTTCTCATGATGACAATTGATTATCAATACTTCACAGGCTTTCAGGGTCCATGGGAAAACAAACCATTTTCTGAACAATTAGAAGCTGCTCAGCCACGATGCTTAAAGCATACTGATTGACCTGTGTTGCCGTCTCGCGTCGATGCGAAGGAACAAAAATGTCGGATTCTTCTGCTTGTACTACACATTGCCCTACTACTGGCTAAGACTCCTATAAACCCGAGCTAAACTGTTCGCCATATTTCCCCAAGCTGTAGCAGTTGCTACGTTCCGGACGAAGCTCACGCGTTATCTCGCGTGTCGTTCAACTCGCTCATACTCGCAAACTACTCACTGTATGAACCTGTAATTTTCATAAATGAGCTCGTGAAGGACTGCCCTTCATTTTCATTTCAGTTTCATTTGCGGTAATAGTTTATTAAGAGGGTATACTGAAAGTTTCCGAATATGCACTTTCTGACGACGTTACGGAATTTTCGACATGCGAGGAACTTTTTTTCTGTTGCAGTTAGGTGACCACATTAAGCGAGTGAAATGTACAAAATACATCAAATTATCATTCTCTGCAAACAGTAACTCTGTGAGAAATGTATAACTTGAGATGTCAGTTAAACATGCAGCATTGGGATCCTCTCGCCCGTCTGGTAATACCTCGTCTTCAGTATTAGAGCTATTAATAATTAGGCACAGGTTGTTACTGCATAACGTTCATACTTGAAGATACTGGTACTGACTTCGTAACCCATTAAATTCAATAGTTGCAAACTAAAAAAGTGCTGTGTCTCTATGTAATATTCAGTTTCAATTTTTCAGTTATATGAAAAGGACATTGTAAATATCTCAATACAGAGTTTTTTATTATGTGAGGAAATGAGAACAAGTCAGTTAGGTAGTGAACAGTTTCTTGGTGCCGCGGTGGAGTAGCCGAGCGGTCTAAAGCGTCTCGCTGCGGAGCGCGCGGTTGCTCGCCGTGGAGGTTCGAGTCCTGCTAGGAAATGTAACTCCTATTAGTTTTTGCAAACTGAGTAGTAGGTGTGAAACACGTTGGACAACAAGGAAACAAATAAACATTTGTGGCAGATGGCGGAATACTTGTGCACTGATTAATAAATCCCTAACTTTACTCTTTTTCGTTCAAAAAAAATCTACATTTCCTTGAATAACGCGACAGTTAATAAAGTTTTGCGTAGTAATCATATGGCAAAATACGCCCCTTTTTATCATTTGCCAAAATATCATTTTGATACCTCTAACGGTGTATAATACGCACAATATTTCATGCTGGCCTTATCGACATCGGAAATGAGTTCGCTACATAAAATAAATTTTAGCAATTTGAGTGAAAGGTAAAGATGTTCTGCTAAGTTTAAAATAAATTTCAATACGTCAGGAAAATTTCATCCGCAGCAACATATGGTGTAACATTCACCAAACGGAATATCATAGCAGCCCTTATTTTTTACTGCAAACTTTTCGTAACCTAGCACTGTCTCTTATTTCAAAGCCAATATCTTAATAACCATGGCTATCCACGAAATTATGCCCATTCCGTCACAATGCTGACATATAAAGATTTAAGTAGCGAAAAAATTAAATTTTTCTACCAATTAGTTTTCGCGAAATCGTTTGTGAAAGATGGCAGGACGTGCGCCTCTACCCTGTTAGTGCTGCGCAATTCCCGCCATGTTGGGGAAAACATGGCGCACGATTCATCCTGGGTATTTAGGAGCTGTACTACTGGCTAGAGCACTGTATAGTACAAGCAGAACAATCCGCCATTTTGAATCCCACGTTGAAGGCGCGCACTTAAAGACTACGGAACATTTACGCTTTTTAATATGCTCTTAAGGCCATTAAATATACTTTCGTATCGCAGAAAATATTACATCATAGTGAATTTGTTGGCTTACATTTGACTGTAAGAGGCAAGCAACTTGGTGATTAGATGGATATTTAGAGACATGATGTATTCACTTACATTCGATATTATGGCATATGTTGCCATTCTAAATATTTACCAAATACAGTTAAAATGCGCTACAATTATCGTGATTTCTAGTTTATAAATCGTACGTCCACATACGTTTACGGTATCTAAGTGTTGTATTCCGAAACAGTTACGGAACAATGTTAAATTCCGATACTGTATTTCCTATATTTCACCCTGCCCTCTAATGTGTGTATATTTTACACACGCCGTATTTCAGGGGACATTTTACGTCAGAAATGCGTTTAATAACATTGAACGTCTGGTTCCGTTAGAGAACGACTTACAAAAAGTCTCTAGTAGCATGCACTTTTAAATAAAGTGCATGTTGTATGCTAAGATTTGAATTTAATGACTTTCACGTACGACTTTTTTCCTGTTCCATTCTTTGCGAAGATCAATTATTATTATTTTCAGACATTCTGTTAACAGCTTAGCTTAGGCCTACATATTTCCGTGTTGAGAGTCACATTTAAATTAAACAGTAAATGCGAAATAATATAATTTAAAAACCGCTAGCTGGGTAAAGCCAGCAGCACTCATGAATCACTTCAAATACAATTAATAGCCCTTAGTCTAAATAAAATCAAGAAAAGTAGTTTACACACTGTATGTCGTGTTACGTTAACAACCTGAAGCAAAATTAAAATAAACGATTGCTTACATGTATAGGCCTATATTTTCATTAAAATCTCTGTGGGCATAAATATTTTAATGCAAATTAAAAAAACGTTTCTTATCGTTACACAGATAGTTGCTCGATTTCGTCGTCCATATTTGGTGTCTGGAATTTACAAGCCATCTTTTACGCCGATCTATGTTTGAAGGGAAACGATAAAACTTAATGCGACCAAGTCTGCTATTATTCGAGCAGTTTGAAACTACACAACCAACCATTTCACAATGTGACACAATAAATCGCAAAATATTCAAAATATTCGCTGATTCACTTCGCTACACCACACAAGGCATACAGCACTGAACCGGATTGGGATTCAAAATGGCGGACGATTCAGCCTGGGTATTTAGGAGCTGTACTACTGGCTAAAGCACTAGATATACCGAGCTGAACAATCCGCCATTTTGAATCCCAATTTGAAGACAGTGTTATATGCTTTGTGTAGTGTAGCGAAGTGAATGAGCGAATGTTTCGTGATTTTATCGTTTCGCAGTGAGAAATGGTTGGTTGTGCTGCTCCGAACTGCTCAAATAATAGCAGACATGGTCGCTATAAGATTTATCGGTTTCCTTCACACACAGATCGGCGTAAAAGGTGGCTTGTAAATACCAGACACCAAATATGGACGCTAAAATCGAGCAACTGTCTGCGTAACGTTAATTACAAAAACCTTTTCTTTATTTGTATTAGAAATATTTATGCTCTCAGAGAGGTAATAATGAAAATATAGGCCTATACACGTAAGCAATGGTTTAATTTTGCTACAGTTTGTTAACATAAAACGACATAATGTTAGTTTAAAATAAGCTACTTTTCTTGATTTTATTTAGACCAACTAAGGAACTATTCTGAGGCCTGTTAATTGTATTTTAAGTGATGCATGAGTGCAGCTGGCTTTACCCAGCTAGTATTTATTAAATTATATTATTTATCATTACTTCGGTGTTTAATTTAAATGTGACTCTCAACAATGGAGTATGTACGGCTAAGCGAAGCTGTGAAGAAGGACGTCTGAAAAAATAAATATAAATTGTCAAAAATTTAACTTCGTAAAATTTACGAATAGGAAAGAAGTCGTATATAAAGACATTAAATTCAAAACTTTCACTTTATTTCAAAGTGCATGCTACTAGAGAGACTTTAATTAGTCGTTATCTAACGAGACGAGACGTTCAAAGTTATAAAACACATTTTTGACGTAAACTCTTCTCTGAAATATGGCGTGTGTAAAATATGCGAGGCATTAGAGGGGGATATATGTGAAGTACATTATTGCGATTTAAGATTATTCCGTAACTGTTTTCGAATGCAACTCTTAGTTACCGTATACGAATATGGCCTTACCATTTTCAATCCAGAAAATACAGTAATTGTATTTTAACTGTATGCAGTATGACTTTAGAATATAAGTGAATATATCATATCTCTAAATATCCATTTAGGAAAGTATATTTAATGGTCTTAAGAGCATATTAAAAAGCGTAAATGTTCCGTAGTGTTTAGATCCGCGCCTTTAACGTAAGATTCAAAATGGCGGACTGTTCAGCTCGGTATATCTAGCGCTTTACCACTGGCTGCTACGTCACAGCAGGCACCAGCCGGAACGCCCCCTGGGGCTGATGGTCAGCGGAGCGGCACCGTGGCGTGTTGCTCGCTATTATAGTGCGGCAGCGGCGGTTGGGAAACGGCTCTACCCGCTGCTGGCCGCCCCACTTTCTACTGCACAACAGCGGCCGCAGTCGCCGCCGTGTCCGTGGTCAGTGATCGGCTGCCGCGGTGGGACGCCAGAGCGCCCAACACCGCTCTCCGAAAATTGCCGGCGCTCACTACGTGGGCTCCATTACCGCGAACGGCCACTATTCCAGGGATCCCCAGGAGCTGCAATGAACAGTGACGGCAGTGATACATACAGGGTGTTTCACGAGGAGTAGTGTTTGTTAAGCTTATGGGACTTAACTACGGGGTCATCAGTCCCTAAACTTACAAACTACTTATGAACTACTTACGAACTAGGACGGCACAAATATCCATGCCCGAGGGGGGATTCGAACCCCCGACCGTAGTGGCCGTGCTGACCGTTACTGGAGCGCCTCAGTCACCTCGGCCACCGCGGCCGGCAGGAGTAGTGTATTTTGACTAGTGTATTCACGGTTGTTGTTGTTGTGGTCTTCAGTCCGGAGACTGCTTTGATGCAGCTCTCCACAATACCCTATCCTGAGCAAGCCTCTTCATCTCCACATAAGAACGGCAACCTACATCTGTCTGAATCTGCTTACTGTATCCATCTCTTGGTCTTCCTCTGCGGTTTTTACCCCACACACTTCCCTACAATTCCTTGATGTCTAAGAATGTGTCCTACCAATCTATCCCTTCTTTTAGTCAAAGTATGCCAGAAATTTCTTTTCTCCCCATTTCTGTTCAGTATCTCCTCATTAGTTACGCGATCCACCCACCTAATCTTCAGCATTCTTCCGTAGCACCATATTTCAAAAGCCTCAATCCTCTTCCTGTCCGCACTGTTTATCGTCCATGTCTCACTCCCATACAAGGCAACACTCCATACAAATGCCTTCAGAAAGGACTTCCTTAGCCTTAAATCAATATTCGATGTTAACAAATTTCTCTTTTTCTAGAACGCTTTTCTACCCATTGCCATTCTGCATTTTATATCCTCTGTACTGCGACCATCATTTGTTATTTTACTGCCCAAGTAACAAAACTCATCTCCTCCTTTATTGCTTCGTTTCCCAAAAAAATGTTCAAATGTTTGTATGTCTATGGGACTTAACTACGGGGTCATCAGTCCCTAAACTTACAAACTACTTATGAACTACTTAAAACTAAGGACGGCACAAATATCCATGCCCTAGGGGGGATTCGAACGCCCGACCGTAGTGGCCGTGCAGACCGTGACTGTACCGCCTCAGTCTCCTCGGCCACCGCGGCCGGCTTCGTTTCCCAATCTAATTCCTTCAGCATCACCTGTTTTTCTTGCACTGCAATCCATTACCTCAGTTTTCCTCTTGTTAATGTTCATCTTATATGCACCTTTCAGCACCCTGTCCATTCCGTTCAATTGCTCTTCCAGGTCCTTTGCTGTATCTGCCACAATTACTATGTCGTCGGCAAAACACAATGTTTTTAATTCTTCGCCCTGAACTTTAATTCCTTCTCCAAATTTCTCACTAGTCAAAACAATTTGGGGATCAGTTGAGATATCTAACTTCCGAAGTGCTGTCATCGGTAGAATGAACTACAATGATAAAATTCTCACGGGCTTTCAGCCGCGTCATTGGTTTGATATCCACGAGCTTTCGGCCGAAATCTCCTCGACCATTGTCAAGTGGTGACTGTCTTATCAATGCTGCCGCCGTCCTGAAGGGGCCCTCACACGTTCAATAATATTGTCAAGCCGTCAATATATTGACCGTCTGAGGGCGCGTATTGACGTATTGTCAATACTTAAAACATTGACGAAAAGTATTGATGGACACAAAAATATTTTCAGTATTGTCAATATACATTGAGCGTGTGAAGTCCAATACTGACGGTTTGACAATATCCGCCTTTCAGATGTTGGCACAGCTTTAAGTTTTATCGTTTCCCTTCAAACATAGATCGGCGTAAAAGGTGGCTTCTAAATTCCAGACACCAAGTATGGACGACGAAATCGAGCAACTATCTGTGTAACGATAAGAAACGTTTTTAAATTTGCATTAAAAATATTTATGCCCACAGAGGTTTTAATGAAAATATAGGCCTATACATGTAAGCAATCGTTTATTTATATTTGCTTCAGGTTGTTAACGTAATACGACATACAGTGTGTAAACTACTTTTCTTGATTTTATTTAGTCTAAGGGCTATTAATTGTATTTTAAGCGATTCATGAGTGCTGCTAGCTTTACCCAGCTAGCGGTTTTGAAATTATATTATTTCGCATTAGTTCATTGTTTAATTTAAATGTGACTCTCAACACGGAAATATGTAGGCCTAAGCCAAGCTGTTAACAGAATGTCTGAAAATAATAATAATTGATCTTCGCAAAGAATGGAACAGGAAAAAAGTTGCACGCAGTACACAGCTGATTTTATATAGCCTTTGTGAAACAACACAAGTTTGTAGTAAATGTGAAATGGAAGATTTCCTGGGACACTTTGTGTTACCACCACATAGTAGTTCTGCACACTGCAAGTGAAAACAAATATTTCGGGAAGTACAACGCATGCAGGACTTAAGACAGCGAAATGTTTTGCTTTTTATAGATTAAATTACCTGAATGTATCCCTGCAGAGCAGATATAATTGCTTCACAGGTTTCAATGACAATTTTACTAATTGTGTTACCAGACATGACTGCGGCGAACGTCAAACTTTCAAGTGACCTTCCTGTGACATTTAATCTTTCATCGGCAGGAATCGCGGATCTCACAATTGTGTCTTTTTTTTCCAATTTTGTCCCTATCATCGTGAGTAATTTGTCATGTGATTCTGGGCTCATTCTAAAATAATTTAAAAAATCTTTTGGGGCAGTAGTTCGGATTTCCGTAAGCAGATTCACGTGCGAAAAGTCGTTCCTTTTCTTTAACCACTCATGACCCCATTTTCTCCTTTTCGTCGTTCTCGGTTGTCTTTCTTTCGCAGCCATCGCTAAGATGATTAAAGCACACACTTTCCACCGGTCAGACATGTTTACTTCACGAAATCGCGTCGCCAATTGTAAGTGACGGCAATATTATTGATGGTGTTAGGACCATTGAAATGTATTGAAGATTTGACAATATTATTTTCAATACGTATTGAACGTGTGAGTGCCCCTTTATATACCTGCGCGGCCTCCTGTGACGTCACTGGTGCTCTGCCGCATCGCCATATATGGCATGTTTTGGCCGCGTGGCTGCCGAGCTCCCTTCAACCGTCCGATGGACGGGTCACAAGCTGTGCTCAGCTGCAAGCCGCCGTCTTTCATTTAGATAGCCTGTTTTATACGCTATCCCAGACAATATTTGTTCTGATAATGACAGATGTATCCTCGAATACAATACGACGTTTGTTTTCTAGAGCGTGCTACGCAATTGTTGATTTCTCGGGATAACGTAGGCGGAAACATCTTTCATGTTCAACACACCACTGTTCAATATTGCGCACTGTCTGTCGGGTGTAGAACAGTCCACACCCACACGGTATCTTGTACACACCTGGCGTTCTAAGGCCTAATCATCTTTCACAGGCCTCATCATCTGTCGCAATTTTGTAGGAAGCCTAAAGACCGTGTCGATCTCTTGTCTCTTATGGGTCCGGCTAATTTTTCCCGTTACCGAGCTACAAAACGATAAAAATGGAAGCTTCTTTGTCTCCTCCTCGACAGTCCCGTGCTTGCGTGTCTTCCGATGGAGGTTTCTGTTATCTGGCGATTGCTGTAGCCATTTTTCTTAAACACTTTCCATAAGTTGCTCAGTTCCTTCTGCAGATGTTCATTGTCCGAGACTACTTCTTCTCTGTGCACCAGCCTCCTTAGAGCAGATCGTTTTTGCGATGGGTGATGGGTGGTGGTGGCTCGTAGCGTGAAGATACAGGTCCGTGTGGGTGGGTTTCCGGTAGACACTATGGCTAAGGCATCCATTTGTTTTGCGCCTGACAAGTATGTCAATATCTGAAAAATCTCTTAATAAAGACGGCGGCTTGCAGCTGAGCACAGCTTGGGACCCGGTCATCGGACGGTTGAAGCAGGCGCGCGGGCACGCGGCCAAAACATTGCCATGTATGGCGATGCAGCTGAGCACCAGTGACGTCACAGGAGGCCGCGCAGGTATATAAGGGCGGCGGCAGCATTGATAAGACAGTCACCACTTGGTTGACAATGGCCGAGGAGATTTTGGCCGAAAGCTCGTGGATATCAAACCACGTGACGCGGCTGGAAGCCCGAGAGAATTTTATCAGCATAATTCGCCGCGAAACTATGAACTAAAATGGTTAGACGCCTTTTCTGTTGGTTCTGCAAAGTGGAGACAACATTACGGCAATCGAGATCGTGATAATAACGGAAAGTTGCTGCAGATGGGCTTGGTGTTCACTTGTGTTTTCTCTACCAAACGAATTACACAAGCAGTTGTGTTCAGATAGCGTAGTGAGCAGGTAGTGCATTGCAACAATCACGTGAATGCCCCGAAATTATGGCATGGAGAGCCGTAGGGAGGTTGTAAGCGCGACAGACACAGAGGGAGGTGGCTGCAGCTATTGGAGTGTCCCAAATTGTAATTTCCAGGACCTGGACAGGATTTCAGACAGCAGGTCAGGAACAGTTAAAAGAAGGCGAGGTAAAAGTCGTCCACGGGTAACATCAGCAAAGGATGACCGTTATCTCCGGTTAATAGCCCGTAGAGACAGGATACTGGATACAACTCAGCTACAACGCACTTTCCAGACAGCTATAGGAAGCGCAGCATCAATACAAACAATCCGAAATCGAATTCGGGTAAGTGGCCTCTACGCACGAAGGCCTATGGTGTGTGTCCCATTAAAACCACGACACCGTTCAGCCAGCAGAAATTAGATGGAGGAACTTCAGCACTGGAGTCGCAACGAATGACGCTGGTCTCTGTTCACAGATGGGGCGAGATTTTGTGTTCAGCCGACAATCGCCGTTCCCTCATCTGGACAGAACGTAGAACTCTTAACAGTTCTGCTTATGTGCAGGAAACATCACCATATGATGGTGGAGGACGAAAGGTGTGGGCAAGAGTCAGTATTGGCGGTCGTACGGACCTCTATGTCGTTCAGATTGGCGGTTTCACTGCTCAGAGGTATAGAGACGACATCCTTGGACCTTTTTTGCGCCGTACATTGGTTCCGTAGGAGATGCTTTCCTTCTGGTCAACGCCGCGCCGGAGTAGCCGAGCGGTCTGGGGCGAATCGCGTGGCCTCCCGTGTCGTAGGTCAAATCCACCCTTGGGCATCGGTGTTTGTGTTATGTTTAGTATAAGGTAGTTCATAAGCTGTTTCTAAGTTTAGGAACTGATGACCCCGCAGTTAAGTCCCTTAAACTTTACAGACGATTGAACATTTCCTCCTGGTCAACGATAATGCTCGTCGCCACACATCTACACTAAAACCCGATTGAACATGTGTGAGATGCACTTGGGATAGAGTAGGGTGGAGAGCTGCATCAAATTAATCTCCTGTTCGAAAACAACAAATGTCAAAAATTGCAAATATCCAGTTACCATGTGATCTCTTTGTACAGTCGAAACGATCCTCCATCAAGAGAGGGGATTTTTTTTTCCTATCAAATAACACACATGATGCAAATGTTTCTGGGTTTCTGCCTCTACTGCTAACACCCCTGTGTTGTGGTCCAAGAATATGATTATTGTAAATATTCTGACTCGTCCACTTGGCACTCCATGTTGTAGTGTCCTTAGCTCCGTTCACTGCCTCCAAATGACAAAATGGCAACATGTAAACGCAGGTAGCAACACTGAACTACAAGTGAAAAATGGTAATCAGTAAATGCAGTAAACCTGAGGCAAACGGTATACCGGCAAGCGAAATAAAAACGCTACAAACTTACGTATTAGACTAATAAGTTGTTGGTGCACTACACTTTTCATAACTTGATATTTTTGTTTGTTTCATTGTGCACAGCGCTCTGGTTGTTTGGCGTATTCCTAGTGTTCTTGTCTTGTTAATCATGGTTGCACAATAAACGTCTGTGACACAGGTAGTTCAGTTCCAGACGTAAAACATACAGTTAGTCATGAAAGGAAATGAGCGTATTAACGGACTTTCAAACCAAAACGTCGGCATCACTCACTGCAACCCAAGTTCCGCTTCAGAGCCGACAGCGCTTTGTTTACTTCCTGCTCCCGCTGCCGTGTTAACAGTTAGCCTCGCGGAGTGTGTTTAGTGCTTCTGATTTACAACGTCGTTTATTGTCAACGTCATCTTTTTCGTTTTTGCCGTTTGTCTAGTGGCGGTTCGGACGCCCACTTCTCTCTTCTTGTTTTCTTCAGTGTTCATGGCATACAGGATGTCTCCACGCAGAGGTACTGACAATTATAAATTTGATTAAATCCACCCGTCATGTACAGTCAAGCTACCTTGAAATCCGTGACCGGCTTGGAGAACTGTTTGGTACTACTTTGGATCAAGTCCACGCTGTATATTTTGGCAATGAACTTTGTCTTTTCAGTAAAATTCGTAAAGTCTCTTCAAGGTTTCTTTCGTCACAGGGATGCATCATATAGTGTTGTCTTGTTGCTAATGTTGACGTAGAATATACAAAAGTGTACCGCACGGAAATGGACGAGCGAGGACTGGGAGAATGCTCCCGCCAGAGGTTCGAGTTCTTCCTCCGGCGTATGTGTATGTGTGTGTGTGTGTGTGTGTGTGTGTGTGTGTGTGTGTTTCAGTTAGATTAAGTAGTTTCTGACCATAGTAGTTTGGTCCCACAGATTTACAAACATTTAAACATATTATACAAATGTGCAAGTTTACAACCTATCACAGGAACATTCATAGAATATATGACATCAACTGCGATTGGGCAAAGCTGACAATGTGTACCCAGCCGGGATTCGAACCCGGGTCTCCTGCTTTCTAGGCAGTTGCGCTGACCCCTACACCACTGGGAACAGACGCCACATGTATATATATATAATATGCCGGTGACGGGCAATGATCGTATCGTTCGTGGGGAGGGGTGGGCAAAGTTTGAAGCCCTTACTCTTACGGTAATTAGTTCATAACTACGAGTTTGAGTACTGTGGGCAGGGCGAAGCTGGGAATTTGTATCTGACGGGAGGCGTGCTTAGGTAGTCCTTGCAGGTGCGGTGATCACTGTGTCCCCAGTGGTGTAGGGGTCAGCACAACTGCCTAGAAAGCAGGAGACCCGGGTTCGAATCCTGGCTGGGTACACATTTTCAGCTTTGCCCAATCGCAATCGCAATCGCAGAACAGGGGCATCTATACTTTTTACAGGACCAGAACGTGTTGTGACAATCATCAAATCAGTGGTAAAAACAGAACTACGCAGTTGTATTAAAAGACAGCAGGCCGAATACTGCAACAAAATTCCAGAACAGAAGCATGGTAAGTCGTGATGCCCATACCGAGCTCTGAATGAAGTTCTACAGTCCTGGGTCCATTGACCCTCCGTCAATGAGGTGATTTTTGGTACCAAGGGCAGTGAGGTCTGTCTCCCAGACCATAAAAATAAAACACCTGAATTGACATAGTATTTATTCATATTTCGGTTATAAATAAGGATTCAATTGTTACTCAGCAATTTTTCATAGTTACTTTTTATATATACGTTTTGAAGTAAGTAAACCTTATAAAAATAGTGTGTAACTGTTTGTCAAGTAATTAAAATAAATCAAATGGAAAGATGTAAATGACAAATTAAGAACAACTAAACAAAGGAACAGCACCAGACTATATAACAAATTTGAACATTTTTAAACGAAACAGAAGAAAACTTCATTATGTCGAAGACACATGTATTTTAGCACTTTCTGTGGCTTCTCCCATTTCCTCTAAGGCCTCTTCTTCACCAAATTCTGGTTTATCTTCACGTTCAAATCCTTCAGAACTTCTTACAGTAACCTACTGATGCGTTCAAATTCTCTCTCGTAGTCAGTTATTAATATATCCTTTATACACCGAACTAATTAATAACAAATGTGTTAAACTTGTGACTATACAAAACACACAAATATTAATTAAACTGGAAGGATAAGGAAATATGTCGGCAATTTTTAGTGTCGTTAATATGGTCGGTCTGGGGGACCGAAAAATTCCGTCTTGACTCTATCAGCAATCACTACGCAACTAACTAAATTGCGACGCGTAAGGCATCACGAATGAGGAAGGTACATCGCACAATAGCTCCCAGAAACCATTGTTAGGGAAAATAATTTATATGGTTGCTCCAGTCGGTCTGTGAGACCGTGCCTCACTAACGGATGGTTAATTCTAGTGACTGGTCATAGGAACTTCAAAATTCAGCTCCATAAGATGGGGTTACAGGAGGACTTTGTTGTGAAGCCGAAGAAAATGCACTACGTTTAATCTTACAGTGTGAAACGCTGGAAGCAAGAAGACACAGGATACTTAAGACACAAATCTCGGAAGAAATTATCTAATCTACATCTACATACATACTCCGCAATCCACCGTAAGATGCGTGGCGGAGGGTACACTGTACCACTACATGGTATGTCCTTTCCTACTCCACTCCCAAATAGAACGAGGAAAAAAAGAATGCCTATATGCCTACGTACGAGCCCTAATTTCTCTTATCTTGTCTTTGTGATCTTTACGCGAAATGTATCTAGGGATCTAATGGAGGGACCTCTGCTGCCCTTTAATCCTTTCAAGGCCAAAATTTTATTACTTTATGAACAAAAATATTTCTTTGCATATTTCTACATATAATGATTGGAATAATGTATATTTGTTAGATTATTACTTTTTTAGTTTTTGGAGGAAATTTCGGATGACTTCATATGGGATCAATGGGCAGGACACAAATTAAGAGAGACCCTACAGACAAATATACAGCACAAACAAAGAAAGCTGTAAAACAATGTAACGCAATCCTAACAGAATATGAGAAAAAGTGTTGTATTGTAATGAATCCTAAAACCCTTAAACTATGCGGCCAACTGAAGATTCACAAACCTTTTGCACCCATAGGCCTGTGATAGTTGGCATACATAGCCCAACGTATTTAGTTAGTACAAAACTGAAAAACTTCCTCACACATGTCTGTTCAAAATCGTAGTTTCATTCGTATATGACTTTGATTTAACCACACGATGTGACAAAACATACTATATCACATGTAAGCTTGAGACACTATTTATCTCTTTGGCTTCTAACGAGTCGCTTCGTCGGCAACAACATCGGAGGATCTATTTTTCGATTTGATGTTGTTATACAAATTACAGGCCTATATTATTGGTGTCGGTTTGCAACAGTATTTTCGAACATATACTTTTCTCAAACATTATAAACTACCTCGAAGAGCACTAGCCATTGACCCATAGGCAACACGGATTCAGAAAGTATCGTTCTTGTAAAGTGATGAATGCTATCGACAACAGATCTTAAATCGATTCCGTATTTCTCGATTTCCGGAAGGCTTTCAATACTGTACCTCACAAATGTGTTTTAATAAAATTGTGTGCTTGTGGAATATCGCCCCAGATGTCCGATTGTATTCGGGATTTCATGTCAGAAAGGACGAAGTACATACTAATTGATGGAAAGTCATCGAGTAAAACAGAACTGATATCTTGCGTTCCCTCGATGTTATATAGCCCCAACTGTTCCTAATACTTATAAACGATTTCAAATCAATGTTCAAATGTTTGTATAGTCTATGGGACTTAACTACGGGGTCATCAGTCCCTAAACTTACAAACTACTTATGAACTACTTACGAACTAGGACGGCACAAATATCCATGCCCGAGGGGGGATTCGAACCCCCGACCGTAGTGGCCGTGCAGACCGTGACTGGAGCGCCTTAGTCTCCTCGGCCACCGCGGCCGGCTATATAAACGATTTAGGAGACAATATGAGCAGCTCTCTTTAGAAACAACAAAAAATGTAATTAAAAAAATCCTTAAAATACTGATTGTCAAGTGTAGACAACATTTACTAAACTGACGCGTTCCACATCATTACGAAATGTGGTATATATGATTTATGGAACAAGTATTAATTTAATCTAACCTAAGGCCGTTGGTATTCAGCACTGCGTTCCGTATTGCCCTCCTGAACCCACCGATTCCGTATTCTGCTAACAGTCATTGCGTCGCGATCAACGCGAGCAGCAATGTCGCTATACGATAAACAGCGATCGCGATAGGCTACAATCCGACCTTTATCAAAGTCGGAAATGTGATGTTAGCATTTCTCCTCCTTACACGAGCCATCACACCAACGTTTCTCCATCCAACGCCGGTCAACTGCTGTTTCCTTTTGGCACAAAACACTTTCTCCAAGATCGGACTGTCATTTGAATGTCCATCATTGGCAATCTTTGTTTTAGCACGTTATTCTATGTTAGTCATCTTTGAAGATATGGATGCATAAGCAACGTATGAATTTCTCATGATTTTGGGACTGTAAATACTTACACGTCAATTTTATTTTTATTATTCAGTAACATATGGATGGCCTTACAGTTAAAATGTCATGTCTAACATGTAAAAAAAAGTTAAAATGTTTGTAAATCTATCGGACCAAACTGCGTGGTCTTCCGTCCGTAGCTTACAAACTACTTAAACTAAGAAAAACTAGCCTAAGGACAAACACACACACCCATGCTCCAGGGAGGACTCGAACCTCCGCAGCAAGGCGCCTTAGAGCGCTCGGCTACTCCACCGCGGCTAACATGTAAGATTAGTGTTTTCATTTTTACTTCGTTCCAGGACAGCCTATTATGCCGAAAATAAAGGTGTAAAATCAATGTTGCAACAATTGACCGATCTATTACAGATGTATTAAACTATCTTTCAAACCAGAAGTTACCGAAAAAAGAAATCAGGAACATAAGGGATTTAAAATAAATAAATTAATTAATTAAATTAAATAAAAATAAAAAAAAATAAATCAACCCGGCGTTTCCCGGGTGTTTATTTATCCTACATCCCCTCCCCCCCCTCTCTCTCTCTCTGCATCCACCTCTTTCTCTCCCATCTCTCTGTTCGTTTCCACCTTCCCTCTCTCGGCAAAGTTTTCTGCAAGGTACCCTCTGTCATGTACCATACAAACATTTATGTGCCCAGTGATCTTCCCCTTGGTTTAAAGGTCATGTGTTCAAAGATTGGAGCAAAACTATACATTTTATAAAATTCCATAAGTTAAGTACTCTCCACCATGCATCGAACGAAATTTTATACAGTCAGTGACATTCCTCTTGTTTTTAATGTAGAGTATGCTAAATTTCATCAATATCGGTACTAAACTGTAGATTTCTATGCTATAGTAACGCAGGGTCATATTGAAAAACGTACTTTGTTGGTCTCAAATATTCCAGTTTTATTTCATACAATCCTCGTTATGAGAATAACGAAAACAACGAAAAAAAGGATCTGTGAAATCGGTTGAGCCGTTCTCAAGTTATGGCACGACCAAGGTATTTAGAGATCCATTTTTATGTTACAAAGTACCCTCCCCCATGCACCGTGTGAAACTTGGGTAGACGGTGACGTTCCTCTTGTTTTGAAGGTCAAGCGTGCGAAATTTCGTAAAGATCGGAGTGAAACTATAGATTTCGTGAGTCTGTAGGAGAAGTATGCTCCGCCAGGCACCTATCACAATATACTTTCTTATCTGACGTTTTCTACCTATAAAGTACATTCCTGCCAAATTTCAGCTTCATAGTATTCGTGTTTAGTCAGTGAGTGAGTTTCCTTTCGCTTTTATATGGATAGAGATTAAGAAAACAGATTGCTTAATTTTGGATGCAAGAAAATTAAGGGAGACTTGCAGACAAAAATAATCGTACTGACGTGTTTTACGACCCACTTTAGATTTGTAGTTTTATAAGTTTTTGCAATACATTTTGGACCAAAATAATAATCTAAATAATAAAAAATTAATTAATAAGAGTGTCTGAAACTCTTTTAGGGGAAAAAATATAGTGGCGGGTTCCGACCTTTAGCGTCATAGTCCAACTCCTTGCCCACTACGCTACAATCTCATACTATTGATGGTCGTTGTTAACTGATGCTGATATCGAATTTGCAGACACTACATTATCGTACGAAGAACGATGTGTTTTTGTTAATTCTTCAGTGCGCCGTTGCTTTGAAATGACAACGTGTAGGTTACAATAAGAAAATCATCAAATACGCAACGCAAGATGGCGAATGCCAGAGAGAGTTCTGGGCGAGGAATGTCACGTCACATATCCGAACACTTGGTTTTCGTTAATTCAATGGAGGGTGTCAAATCTCCGTTATTTTTGCAAATGTGTCTCAAACGATACGAGATATTAAAAGAACACATAAGGAAGCTAAGTTGTAGAGAATTTTCTCCTCTACCAATTAGGTTATTCAATTTTCGTGTCAGATGAACGGTTCGTTTGCAATTATAATTACATTACAAACGGCTTTTTTTTGTATTACTACCGTATGTTTTGTCCGAAAAATTTGAAAAAGGGAGGTTCTGGTCACTGGCGGTCTACTATCATGTCTGTAAAATTTGGTGCTGATCGGTTGAACGGTTCGTCTTAAAAACAGGGAACACGTTACGGACAGTCAGACAGACATCCCAAAATCGCCGTTATTATTGCAAATATCTTTGAAACGCTACGATATATGAAAAAAAAAAACCATAAGAGAGCAAAGTTGTAGAGAATTTTCTCCTCTACAAATTCGGTTATTCAATTTTCGTGAATAGTTAAGCCGTTATTTTTATTTAAATTTCGAGCTGTCAAATGACGATCGCAAAGGCCCAATTTTAGCGTTACTACCGTAACCTAAAGTGGGCCAATAAATATTAACATGCAAGTCTGTAATGCTAATTTTATTCGATACAAGGTCATGTCTGATGCCACAGTTCTACAGCATCTACGGCCAAACTGTTGTGAGCGGTAGCCTTCTTTTCGATTCATCATTTTGCATTTTTCTTTTTCTTTTTTTTTTTTTCTTTTTTTTTGGGGGGGGGGCTGGGAGTCAGTTACAGTACGCTTCATAAACGTCCGAAATTACATGCAAACTTTGTTGCAGGTTGCGATAATAGACACACAAATCTGGGTATTCTCACGAGGTGGCCTCTCATTATTTATGACGTCATATCTCCTGAGCTATGTGTCGTGCTCTTTTGTTTTTCGGTTAGGAACCTTCTTGGGCGTACGGTGAACAATTCAACAAAGTTTCATTCCAGTCGAATGAACGGTTTATGAACACATAGAGGACATATAGACAAACATTCATTTTCATACATATAGACTGGCAACCGGAGATTGAAGCAGAGCATAAACCGGATAAACTGGCTGAATTTGTAGCCCTAAGTGTACTAACAAGTAGCTCAGAACCCATGGCGTTGCCAGGTATTGATTAATTACTACTGTTAGCCTATGCTTCCCTCTTCTCTCTGCCCAACTCCTCGTTTCCCCGTGTCTGTGTCCCTCTATCTCCACCTACTCCTCCTCCACCACTTACTCCTGCTCCTGCTCCTGCTACGACTCCCCATCGGCCGTTCTCTGTACAGTTCTTCCTCCACCTCCATTCCCTCCCCCCCCCCACCCTTCTTCCTCTCGCCACACTCTGTTCACTGTTCCCCTAATCTCCTCCCTCATCCATTATTTCCTCTCCGCGCTCTGTACCCATCTCCTTCTTTCCCTGTTAATCTCCTCTCCCCGTCTTCTTCTCCTCTCCCAACCCACTTCCTCCTCCGTCTATTAAAACATTCATACACCCGCTAACTTTCATTCCGATCTGTAATAGGGTGTTGAACTCTGGTGTAAGGTACCCTCCACTATGCACCATACCAAATTGTATGTTGACAGTCGCTTTCTATTGTTCAAAAATGTTCAAATGTTTGTAGAACTTATGGGACTTAACTATGGGGTCATCAGTCTCTAAGCTTAAAACTACTTATGAACAAGCTAAGACTAAGGACGGCACAAATATCCATGCCCGAGGGGGGATTCGAACCCCCGACCGTAGTGGCCGTGCAGACCATGACTGGAGCGCCTCAGTCCCCTCGGCCACCGCGGCCGGCCTTTCCTATTGTTTTGAAGGTCAAATGTTTGGCAAATTGCATCAAGATCAAAATAAAACTGTAGACTGGTGTCGAAGTCTGTAAGTACCCTTCGCCTAGTACATGAAAAATTTCATGTAGGCAGTGACCTTCCTCTTATTTTGAAGGTCAAGTCTGAATTTCATCACCATCGGCAAAAACTATTTGAATACATCTCATTTCATGTTTGTGCCATTTTTTTATTACAGAGATATGAGACCTTTTTATTTTATTTATTTTCTTTTTCTTTTTAAAAGAAATATGTGTATATCATAATATTTAGGCGAATAGTTTCTGAGACACAGATATGTCCTCCTATCGTATTTGGCCTTCGAAGCGGCGTTGTCCAATGCGACCTTTCCTGTTGTGTAGACTACACGATAAACGACGCGAATCCGTCCTTACACAAACATTGCAGCTTCGAAGGACGAATACGATACGGGAACATATCTGTCTCTCAAAAAGTATTCGCCTAAATATTATGATACACACATATTTGAAACCGTTTTTTTAAGCTCAAAATGTTACTCTATAATTTAACATAGGGTTCCATAAAAAAAAAACTTAAGATGGCCTCATATCTCTGTAATAAAAAAATAGCACAAACATGAAATCTCCCGTATTCAAGTAGCGCTTATCACTGCAATTCGCTGTCCAAACGGCTTCTTTGTACCCATTACGGTTGGGGCGACACAAGGGCTCTTATGACTTAGCTGCCTCAAAATTCAAATTCAAATGTGTGTTAAGCTTAAGGGACTTAACTACGGGGTCATCAGTCCCTAAACTTACAAACTACTTATGACCTACCTACAACTAAGGACGGCACAAATATCCATGCCTGAAGGGGGATTCGAACCCCCGACCGTAGTGGCCGTGCAGACCGTGACTGAAGTGCCTCAGTCCCCTCGGTCACCGCGGCCGGCTAGCTGCCTCACCCTTTAATATATATATATGGGGTGTTCCACTAAGTGTGTTTGCCTCTGTAACTTATAAAATAATAGGTGACGGCAAATTTTAATGCGGTAGGTCAACATAAGAAATGTTACACTTTCTGCGGAGCTATGAACATAGTTTATTGTATTATTTTTCAAAGAGTTACAGCACAAAGATATAATTTTATAAATGGAACAATAGTTTTTTCTATCGTGCATCGGGTTCGTTGAAAACAGCTGCGTCCAAATCAATTTTAACTACATTCCTATTACTTTTAGTTTGGGAGCTACAACCATTCCAAGTTTCAGGGGCAGATACCACACGCTGTACATAATACATGGCTGTGTGGTGGGTAATGGATGTTATGGCGGTGGGAAGTTGTTTTACATGAGATGTTCAAATGGGTGTCCATGTTCCTCAATGCATAATGCAATGCGCCGTCGAAAGGATCTGCGGACGAGATGTAACATCGCCGGTGTGATGGAGCAACATGCGTCCTCGATGCGCCGTTGTAGATCATCTGGGGATGTGGGCTCAGTGACATAAACACGATCCTTTAGATATTCCCACAAAAAGAAATCTACTGGTGTTAAATCGGGCGACCTTGCGGGCCATGAATGAGGACAATGGCGCCCCAACCATCTTTCTGAAAACCTGTTGTTTAGTTCTTCCACAACAGCACGCGCAGAATGGGCTGGCTGACCATCGTGCTGCATCCACATATGGACTCTCGTGTGTAGACACACATGTTCAAGGAGACCACCCAAACTGTCGGCTATAAAAGCGCGATATAACTCACCTATCAGTGTACCTCGGAAGTAGTGTGGACCGATGATTTCATCCCCAAGGATTCCACACCACACGTTAATAGACCACCTACGTTGACGGTCGACAGGTCGTACCCACCGAGGATTGTCTGCGGCCCAGTAGTGCATGCTATGGCGATTCACTGCACCATAATTTGTGAACGTGGAATCATCAGATAACATAACACTTTGTAAAGACTCCAGCGTGAAATTACGCATGGCTCACTCACAGAATGTCACTCTTGCACGGAAATCGTTCCCATGCAGCTCCTCGGTCAGTGACAGGCGGTACGGGTGATCCCTGTGGCCGTGTACTATACGCCACACAGATGTGAGACTGATACCAGCGACTGCAGCAACGGCTCGTAAGCTGACATGAGGATCGTGGTGTAGTGCAGCTAAAACAAACACCTCAGTCTCCTCACTTCTTGCAGGTCGTCGTCTGTTACTGCGGCGCATTACCAAGCTGCCTGTTTCCCGAAATCGTTGTTTGGCACGTAAGAACGTAATGGCTGCCGGGGCTCTTCGCCTAGGATATCACACGGCATACAACGTGGCTGCTTCAGTGGCATCGTGTCGGCACTCGCCGAGCATCAGCAACATGTCAACGTACTCGTTGTTCGTGTATGCCATCGTCATCCGATGTCAGTAACTGTGGTATATTGAGCCCCGGTTGTTTGTGTGGCTCCACCTGTCGGGTATACGGCCGTGTGCGGCGACAGTCGGCAGTCTAATAGCGCATCGAGGAAGCTTCTCGCTCCGTGACACTGGCGACGTTATAACTCGGCCGCACCACATTTAGAAGGCGCATTGCATTATGCAGAGCGTTTGTGGCATCTGACCCTGAAACTTTGAAGGTTTGTAGCTCCGAAACTAACAATGAAAGGAATGTAGTTTACATTTATTTGGACGCAGCTGATTTCAACGAATCCAATGCACGATAGAAAAAAAACTATTGTTCCATTTAAAAATTATATATTTGTTCTGTAACTCTTTGGAAAATGATACAATAAGCTATGTTCATAGCTCCGCAGAAAGTGTAACATTTCTTGTGTTGATCTACCGCATTAAAACTTTCCGTCGCCTATTACTTTATAAGTTACAGAGGCAGACACTTAGTGAAACACCCTATATACCTGAAAACCCGGAGTTGCCCGGGTATGTATTTATTTATTTATTCAAGTCTTGGGTTAGATAAAGTACTGTCTCTTCTCTCCCTCTCTGTCCATCTCATCTTTTCGAATAACACGTTATACTAAACGGAGAATATACAAGAAATAATGTTTTCTCGCAAAGTGTACACAATTTTAAGTACAGTATCGAAACAAAGATAGTATTCAAAATACAAATTATATTTAACATTCACACATTCATTCAATTCAAAACGTGACTATAAACTTTTGTGACTCGTCCGCCGGTTGTCGTAGGTGTCGGTGGCCGAGTAGGAAGAGACCGACACAGGTATAAAGGGTGCACGCTTGTGTAGGTAGGAGGTGACCAGCCAGTGGGACAGCAGAAACTGGAAACACTAGAGTAAATTAGAACGAGATATATATTTCTTAGAGACTTAGTAATACTTAACTTTTACATAGTTCTTGACTGCAGAATGCTGATACATAGATTATATAGAGGCCTGCCTATTGATGATTCCTAGTGCCTATTCGATATCCAAGTCTTAACTGGTGCTTATCTGATTCCTAAGTGTTAACTGGTTCCTATCTCAGTCCCAAGTGAACGATGCAGTCCGGTGGTGGCCACGAGCGGAGTTGTAGCAGAGGGCGCTCGTGGCTGACGTCGTAAGAACGCCGCGCCGTGCGTGCATGGCGGCGCGCGGCGAAAGTACGTGGCGCGCACTTCTTGTGCGACACCACATAAACAATATTTTTGTACTTGTACAGGATCTAATATAAATAACTTAATTTGTGAATCCATTG
This sequence comes from Locusta migratoria, assembly GCA_026315105.1. Classification (NCBI taxonomy): domain Eukaryota; kingdom Metazoa; phylum Arthropoda; class Insecta; order Orthoptera; family Acrididae; genus Locusta; species Locusta migratoria. The sequence goes on from CM048748.1 coordinate 409,877,098, forward strand.
CTGAGCAAGCGATACAGTCGTCCGTGTGAGAAACATAGAGATGTCAAATCCACATCCTCATACATACACCGCAGTCCGCCCAAAGCTGCGTGGTGGAGGGTGCTTAGTAGCGCTTAGTTCCACTACTGATTCTTGCTTTCCTTTGTGCCATATAGAGCGATAGTAAAATGACTACTTGTATGCATCCGTGCGAGCCTAATCTCTCTAATCTGATACTTGTAGTCTTTGCGCGAAATGTAAGTTGGCGGCAGTAGAATTGTTCTGCAGTGCACCTCAAATTCCGGCCCTCTAAATTTTTTCAACAGTGCTTCTCGAAAAGAACGTCGACTCCCCTCCAGCGACTCCCAGTTGAGCTCCCGAAGCATTTCGGTAACACTCGCCCATTGATCGAAACTACCAGTTACAAACTTCTCCGTCCGCCTCTGAACTACTTCCATGTCTTCCTTTAAACCGATCTGGTGGGGATCCCAAACACTTGAGAAATACTCAACACAGGATCGTACAAGTGTTTTATATACCGTCTCCTTTTACAGACGAATGACATCTTCCCAAAATTCTCCCAGTAAAGCGAAGTCGGCCATTCGCCTTTCCCACGACCGTTCTTATACGATCGTTGCATTTCATATCGCTGAGCAGCGTTACGCCTAGGTATTTAATTGGCGCGACTCTGTCAAGCAGCACACTACTGATGCTGTATTCCAACATTACGGGATTGTTTCTCCTATTCCTCTACATCACCTTACATTTTTCTACATTTAGCGCTAGTTGCCATTCCTCACACCACCTAGAAATTTGGTCAAGTCATGCTCCATCTTATTGCCATCATTCAGTGATGACACCCTCCTGTACACCACAGTATCATCAGCAAACAGCCGCACTTTGTCCGTCAGATCATTTGTATAGATACAAAATAATAGCGGTCCTAACACACTTCCGTGGGGCACCCCTACGATACTCTAGTTTCTGGTAAACACTCGCCATCGAGGACAACGTACTTTTTTCTATTACTTAAGTACTCTTCGAGCCAGTCACATATTTGGGTACCTATTACATACGCTCTAACATTCGTAAGCATTGCGTTGCCGTGTCAAACGCCTCTCGAAAATTGAAAAAGACACAGTCTGCCTGTTGTCCTTCATCCATAGCACACAAGATATCATGAGAGAAAAGGACAAGCTGGGTTTCGCACGATCGATGCTTTCTTACGCCGTGCTGATGCGTGGAGAGAAACTTTTCCGTCTCTCCACCACACAGTATTGAACAGATTGCCCTGTGATTTATTAATCGTAATAGAGAAAGCAAGTCTCGCTGGAAACTACAGTGTCCGATAGTTAAACGGTAGATGTGTAGAAATAATGGGTATTCGTTGGATGTACACTTTCATTCTCTTCGTTTCCTTGTAGCTCTGTAGACGTCTATTGCTTTCGCCTGCAGCTATGTGCGCTTCATAGTTAAAAGTTTTCAACAACACTGTCAGTTCCCAGGAATTTCCTTGAGCTGTGTGGAATACAGGTGTGTCTTAATAGTAAATAAGAAACGTATCAAAACGTGTTACATGATGTGACAGATTTTTATCCGTCGCAGTACATATATAATTACTTATTTATTGGGTTATATGTTGTACACTTGTATAATTTTGCAGGTATATATTCATTTGTGTAAGTGTTGTATGTCTGTACAATCTGTTGCGAATGCGGTGAGCCGGCCGCGGTGGCCGAGGGGTCTGAGGCGCTGCAGTCACGGTCTGCACGGCCACTACGGTCTGGGGGTTCGAATCCCCCCCTCGGGCATGGATATTTGTGCCATCCTTAGTCTTAGCTAGTTCATTAGTAGTTTGTAAGCTTAGGGACTGATGACCCCGTAGTTACGTCCCATAAGTTCTACAAACATTTGAACATTTTTGATTTTTGAATGCGGTGATTTAGTAAAGAAGTAATAGATTAAAACGTGGTACATGATGGGGCATGCTACCGTTTATGTTCTCATTCCATGCACCAAGTATCGTACTGCGGTACAATTTCGAAAGTACATTGAACTTTAAGTGTGTACACTGTCTTTAAAATTTCCAGCGAATACAATGATCAATTGTAACGTAATAGCGAATGCCGTACTTTTACTCCATGAACAGTGTAAAATTAGTAAGCGAGAAACCTTCTTTTCCTTTCATCATTTTGCTGTGATTGTCAATGAGAAAAAGTATAATAACGGTTTTACATTGTGTTTAAAGTTTGTCGTAAGGTGCTACTCGTTCTCACACAGTTTATGAATAAAGTCTCATCGCATTATATGGCAGTTTTCTTACAAATCCTATTATTAATGACGCTGTATCTCCTGAACCATGTGTTATATGTGGTTCTTACCCCTACAGCAATTGTAAAATATGTGAACAAAATTTGGTTGAAATCGGTCCGATGGTTTAGGAGGGGATGAGGAAAATTGTCGCTTGATGCAGCAGTTTTTCACGCATCTCATTGTTTATGACGTCATATTGTCTGATCCTTAACACTTAACGGCGACCGTCCTCTTAGTTTGAAGGTCAAATGTGCAGCATTTCATTAAGATTTGAACAAAACCGTAGATTTGTATGCAAGTTGTACACACGAATACACAAACGTTTGGACACTCTAATATATAAAAAGATGACTATAACGTAAAAGGTAAAGAATAGATAAGCAAAACAGAAATAACAGCACAGTAGTAAGACACAGTAGGTGTTTTCTAATTTCGCGTATATTCATTTACTTTTCTAATATATAAATCAGAGTATCCGTATGTTTGTACGTGTTACATACAAATCTACAGTTTTGTTCCAATCTTTATAAAATTATCTACACGTAAGCTTCAATCCATGAGGACGGGCGCCGTAAGTGTAAAAATCACATATGACATATAGTTCACGAAATATGACGTCATAAACAATGAGAGCGCGAAAAACTGCTGCATTTTGCGACAATGCTGCTCATTTTCTCCTAAACCATTGGACCGATTTCAACTAAATTTGGTACACACATTCCTTACTGTGAGGTAACAATTGCTGCATGGTTAAGAATCACATACGGCACATGGTTCAAAAGATATTACGTCATAACCAATACAAATCGCAAAAAATGCCATATAACGCAGCGAGATTTTCGAAATACACTGTATGAGAATGACAGTACTTAGCGACTTGCAACAAACTTTAAACATAATTTCAAACCTTTATTAAACTTTTTCTCTCTGGCAACCGTAGTAAAATGATTAAAGGAAAAATATTTCTCGCTTACTACTTTTCCGCTGTTTATGGAGTAAAACTACGGCTCTCAGTATGACGTTACAATTTATAGTTTCTACACCACAAAATGTAGCTGTAGGACATTTTACAGAGGGTATAGAAACGTACAGTTGAATGTACCTTCTAAATTGTATCACAGTACGACACGTAGTTCGTGAGATATTAGCACATAAATAGTAACGTTCCGCTGTTCAGGGACTAAAACTACGGCATTCGGTATGACGTTACTATTACAATTTCTACACTACAAATTGTAGCCGCAGGAAATTATACGGACAAAATACACGCATGTACTTGAGTGTACCTTCTACATTGCATCACAGTACGACACCTAGTTCACGAGATATTGGCACATAAACAGTAACGTTCATTGAAAACCGCCGCATCACACACCAAATTTTAATCTATTACTTCTTTACTACTAATTGTATTCCCAAGACATTTTACAAACAGCCCTTACACAAATAAATATATACTTGAATAGGGGCAGGAATAAATAAACAAATACCCGAGCAACGCCGGGTTTTCAGCTAGTGAAAATATAAAACCGAAAATGTTCAAATGTTTGGAAATCTATGGGACTTAACTACGCTGGTCATCAGTCCCTAGGCTAACAAACTGCTTAAACTAACTTATGCTAAGGACAACAAATACACCCATGCTCGAGAGAGGATTCGAACCTCCGACGGTGAGCAGCGGCGCGCTCCATTGCTAGGAACGCTCAGCCACTCCACCGCGACTTATACAGTTGGACCTCATGTAAACAATACGTTGTTTGAGAAAAGTAAAATTCCTAAGGGTTATAGTCACTGTCAGAGATCTCCAATTCAGTGTTGACAAAAACAGGAAGTTCGTTGTTAAACGCAATGCTTTCACAACATCGATCAAGTTTTTGGTCTCGGAACAGCCGAGCGATGAAATTTTCAATGAAAACGTATGCAACCGGCTACGACTGCGAAAAGCGTGACTTTCTAAACCCGAGACGAGTGAAAGACTCGCCTGGCTGCATTCTGCGCGATGCGCGGTGATTACATCCCCGAGGGCAGAGCTGCGTATGTAATCGCTTCCGCGAACGAAAGCTGGTGCAGCACGCCGCGCCGTGGCCATTCAGCGAACCCGCCCGGGAAGGTTCCACCGACGGGGAGAAAACGCCGCAGGGGTCCGGGTAGGACTCACCTCAGCGGCCGAGCTGGACACTTCGCGCACGGCTTCCGCTACTTACACCACTGGCCATTAAAATTGCTACACCAAGAAGAAATGCAGATGACGAACGGGTATTCATTGGACAAATATATTATACTACAACTGACATCTGATTACATTTTCACGCAATTTGGGTGCATAAATCCTGAGAAATTAATACCCATAACAACCACCTATGCCGTAATAACGGCCCATCGGTAGCTCAGCTCAGTCGGTAGCTCAGTCGGTAGAGCGCTTGCCCGCGAAAGGCAAAGGTCCCAGGTTCGAGTCCCGGTTCCGGCACACAATTTTAATCTGCCAGGAAGTTTCATATCAGCGCACACTCCGCTGCAGAGTGAGAGTTTCATTCTGGAAACATCCCTTAGGCTGTGGCTAAGCCATGTCTCCACCATATCCTTTCTTCCAGGAGTGCTAGTCTTGCGTGTTTGCAAGAGAGCTTCTGTGAAGTTTGGAAAGTAGGAGGCGAGGTACTGGCGGAAGTAAAGTTGTGAGGCGGCATCGTGAGTCGTGTCGGGGTAGCTCAGTCGGTAGAGCGCTTGCCCGCGAAAGGCAAAGGTCCCAGGTTCGAGTCCCGGTTCCGGCACACAATTTTAATCTGCCAGGAAGTTTCATATCAGCGCACACTCCGCTGCAGAGTGAGAGTTTCATTCTGGAAACATCCCTTAGGCTGTGGCTAAGCCATGTCTCCACCATATCCTTTCTTCCAGGAGTGCTAGTCTTGCGTGTTTGCAAGAGAGCTTCTGTGAAGTTTGGAAAGTAGGAGGCGAGGTACTGGCGGAAGTAAAGTTGTGAGGCGGCATCGTGAGTCGTGTCGGGGTAGCTCAGTCGGTAGAGCGCTTGCCCGCGAAAGGCAAAGGTCCCAGGTTCGAGTCCCGGTTCCGGCATACAATTTTAATCTGCCAGGAAGTTTCATATCAGCGCACACTCCGCTGCAGAGTGAGAGTTTCATTCTGGAAAGTTGTGATGATTCTCGCGTACGACTGTGATGGTGTTATCCTCCATGGTAGACTGTCAATGCACAGTATTACTGTTCGTTTTGCAGAATCACCTACGACGAACTTTGTGAAAGAAGCGGCGACACTATCTGCGCAACCCACGACAATACGGGGGCGCATACAGCGCAAGCTGTAACTGCTCTGTTCAGGCTATGGGACTGGGAAGAACTGTACCATCTACCATACCCCCGGAAGTAAGTCATTGTGACTTTTTTTTTTATTCTGAAGATAAAGGAACCACTCCGTGGCAGTCCCTTCAGAGCTGTTCCAGAGATTCGACAGGCCGTAGACCGCTGCATTCACACTATCTACAGAACAGGGTCTGTTAACAGAATATCACGCCTTCCACATTGTTGGCAGCGGTTTACCACCATGGTGGTGACTTCTTTGAAGGACTTATAATCGTTTTGTGAATAAATAGTTGACACTATTTAAGTTTCAACCCTCGTATTAATTATTTTTAATGCATCACTGTGCGCTCCGTCTGGGCTCCCAGTTTTCATTATGGCAGTTAACAGTCTATTTTCTTCTCTCTGAATCTTTTGTAAAACCACAGTCTAATATATACAGTCGCGACACTACTGCTCATTTTTGTTATACTAGGCGACTGCAGCGCTCCTTGCGGACGTAAAGCCACGTTGTTCTATATCGTATACGAGACGTGTGATGGTTGTTGTTACTGCTCATTTTTGTTATACTAGGCGACTGCAGCGCTCCTTGCGGACGTAAAGCCACGTTGTTCTATATCGTATACGAGACGTGTGATGGTTGTTGTTACTGCTGAAAGTTTCTGCGAGGGCATTCGCAAATAATTTACTACTGAGGCAAATGTATAGAAAAGAAGTGTTCAGTGTGGCCATTATTAATGATTGAAAGGTTAAATATGTTTTCTGTTTTACCTAATGGAAACCACAATCTAACACATAAACCTGTTTACCTGAAACCACAGAGCCGTCTTATTTTACAGACGATTGTCGCCCCGCCTGCTCCCACTTCTCCCTCTTCTATTAACCATATAATGACAGACTGTGATAATGACTAAGGATCATCCATATAATATGACATTTACACTGTCGTGTAATAGACGTATTATCTTAAAATAACATATAATTGAAATAGCCTCGTAGGAAATTTATATTAGACGAAAGTTTCATTGCCAGTGGGTGTTCTCATAAGTAAAAATCAGAGGGAAAAAAACCTTTTTTTCGCACCTTTTAACACCGGGAAAACCAATTACACGCTTCTCATCTGCGAAATACTGTGTTTACCAGCAAAGTAAGGTGCAATGTCTGAAGAATTTCGTCATAAATATGTTGCAGTTAGCGTCAGTTTATTCACGATTTTTTGCTAAATTTACATTTATTGACATTTAACTGTCCCCTGGAAGTTCAATTGTCTGCGCAAAATACTATGTTTATCTATCACTACCAGCTAGGTAAGCTGCAAGCAATTTTTAAAGAAGTACTTCTTAAGATATTGCAGTTTGTGTCAGATCACAAAGAGTTTTTGCTCGGTTTACGTTTCTTTTAGACTCAGTAATGTGTAAATATACTTACATAAAGCTTGCAGTGCAAGAATATATGCAATATTTAGCAAACCACACAGAAAAGTAATTACAAGCGGGCATTATTGATGTGTCGTATACAGCGTTAAGGGACAGCTGGCTTTACGACCGCTTGGAGCGCTAGTGTCGCTCCAAATCTCAGACGGTAACAGATTTCACAGCAGGGAGTGTCGCGACTGTATATATTAGACTGTGGTGAAACTAAGCATTCTAAATCCACTTCTAGAATTATCAAAAGATTTTATGACTGCACAACCACCCATAATTTTGTGCTAAACCGTCGTGACGCAAATCCCTTACCTCCGCAGCGTGTTTACCCTTACGAGCTATGGGTAACAAACTGGCGGACGCGGCAGCTCTTACTTATGAGACCCCGAGTACCAGAGCTGAGTGCTCGGATGTTGTATAGCCGCTGTCGGCGGAAAGGGCGCAGCGCGGCTGGGGTGAAGTGGTGTGCTGTGCCTGCAGCCAGACCTCGCCCTGCGACGCCGGCGGCGGCAAAATGCCAGCAAAGGCCAGCGCCGGGTGCGGGGCTGCGCAGCGGCTGCAGGGGGCGCGATGAGGGCCAACAACTGCGTTACCAGCGGCCCTGCTGGTGGCAACGCGACAACCACCGAGAGCACACCACTGGCGGATACAGCACTTCTATTTCCGACGGAGTTTCATGCAGCTGAGCTTGGACTGTACATATGTGCACCCTCATCCACACTATTGGCAAATTAATTTGCCTCACCAAGAAAAAATGCAGATGATAAACGAGTATTCATTGGTCAAATATATTATACTAGAAATGACATGTCATTACATTTTCACGTAATTTGGATGCACAGATCCTGAGAAATCAGTACCCAGAACAACCTCCCCTAGCCGTAATAACGGCCTTGATACGCCTGGGCATTGAGTCAAACAGAGCTAGAATGTCGTGTACAGGTACAGATGCCCATGCTTCAACACGATACCACAGTTCATCAAGACTAGTGACTGGCATATTGTGACAAGCCAGTTGCGGCCACCATTGACCAGATATTTTCAGTTGGTGAGAGATCTGGCGAATGTGCTGGCCAGGGCAGCTGTCGAACATTTTCCGTATCCAGAAAGGCCCCTACAGGACCTGCAACATGTGGCCGTGCATTATCCTGCTGAAATGTATGGTTTCGCAGGGATCGAATGAAGGGTAGAGCCACAGGTCGTAATACATCTGAAATGTTAAGGCCACTGTTCAAAGTGCCGTCGACGCGAACAAGAGGTGACCGAGAAGTGTGACCAGTGGCACCCCATACCATCTAGCCGGGTGATAAGCCAGTATGGAGATGACGAATACACGCTTCCAATGTGCGTTCGCCGTGATGTCGCCAAACAGGGATGCAACCATCATGATGTTGTAAACAGAACCTGGATTCATCCGAAAAAATGAAGTTTTGCCAGTCGTGCACCCAGGTTCGTCGTTGCATACACCATCGCAGGCGTCAAGGGTAACCGCAGCAATGGTCTCCGAATTGATAGTCCATGCTGCTGCAAACGTCGTCGAATTGTTCGTTCAGGTTGTCGTTGTCTTGCAAACGTCTCCGTCTGTTGACTCAGGGATCGAGACGTCACTACACGATCCGTTACAGCCATGCGGATAAGATGCCTGTCATCTCGACTGCTAGTGATACTCCCAAGTATTTTATGGAAGTAACTACTTCCAGCGTTTGTGCTGCTATTGCGGAGCTATAAAAGCTCTTTCTTTCTTTATCAGACAGAACTTTACTCTTGTTTATGTTAAAACTCAATTAACATTCCCTGCACCATGCGCCAATACGGTGCAGATCCTGCATTTCACTACTTTCTTACAGTGTTGCGACTTCTCGATTAACTGCAGCAACTTCCGCAAAAAGCCTCTTTGAACTTCCCATGTTACCTAAGACGTCAGTTAATATATATTGTGAAAAGAAACTGTCCTATAACAATGACCTGCGGCACGCCTGGGACAACTTTAACGCCTGAAGACTTCTTTCCGTTGAGAATGACATGGTCCGTTCTGTTTCCTACGAACGCCTCAATACAGTCCCACAGTCGGTCTGATATGTCGTATTCTCGCACGTTGTTCATCAGACGACAGTGTGGAATGATATCGAACGCCTTGAGTAATACAGGAAACACGGCATCTACGAGGGTGAGTCAGTAAATAAGTCACAAATTCAGGTAGACACGCGGGCCTGAAAATTGCTTTACTTTTCAGCTGACTCCACCTGTAGATTTAAACACTCGTCCCATCGCGAAGGCTTTAAAAGCCTGCAGCTTGGTATTTTTGTGGCAGCGTTTCCATCCTATAAGTGACGCTGTAACTTTATTTGGTTCCTGAAACTGCTGCAACCCACAAGACGGATGTGTCATCATCATCATCATCATCATCATCAGCCATTTCTATCACTTTGTGATGTGGCCTCTTTGAGTCGGCGTGTAATAAAGGATCCCAGTAGGTTCTTCCATTCCTCCGATCTTGAGCTTCCCGTTGCCAACTGAGTCCTGCTCTCTTCCTTAGGTCTCTCTCCCGTCTGTCCGGTGGTCTTCCTCTAGGTCTTTTTTGGTAAATTTGGCTCCAGTTTAGTACTTGTCTAAACCATCTCCAGCAATATGACCAGCCCACTGTCATTTCAGTGTAGTCACCCTTTCCATAATGTCGGTGACCTTTGCTGTTCGTCTTATCTCGACTGCTCTCTTTCTGTCCTTGTGTGTGTATGTGTGTGTGTGTGTGTGTGTGTGTGTGTGTGTGTGTGTGTGTGTGACCCAGCATTGATCTTTACATTCCTCTTTGGGCAACTCTTAGTTTCCTAACAATGAACTCATTTAAACTCCATGTTTCACAGCCCTACGTTATTACTGGCAGTATACATTGATCAAAAATTGTTTTCTTGAGCTCAACCGACATCGTAGTGGTAGAGAAATACCCCTACACAGCGCGCAGTACTTCTAATTGTTACTTCTTCACTGACTGGCCCTTGAACCTACGATCATCTATCTACTGCCCTCTGGATCTCATGGATGAATAGCGCGAGTTTTGTTTAACATGATCGCTGCTTTCTGAAACCAAGATGATTTCTGCTAAGGAGATTTCCAGTCTCCAGAAACGATAAAATATTCGAGCATAAATTGTGTTCCAAAATTTTGCAACTGACCGATGTCATAGGTATAGGCCTATAGTTTTCCGCATCTGATCTACGACCCTCCATGTATACGGAAATAACCTGCGCTTTTTTTCCCTCCTGATCCTTGGGAACACTTCGCTCCTCTACATAGTTTCGGTACACGGCTGCTAGAAGGGGGGGGGGGGGGGGAGCAACTTCCTTTACGTACTGCGTGTAAAAATCGAATTGGTATCCTATTCCGTCCAGCCGCCGTTGTCCTGTTGAGAGATCTCAGTTGCTTTTCTGTTCCTCTGACACTTATTTCAATACCTGCTATTTTGTCGTTCGTGCGGTAGTTTAGAGGAGGAACTACCGAACAAGGTGAACAGTTACACAGAGAAAAGGCATACAAAATTTTAATTTTACTCGCTTACTGTCAGTGACGGCTGGTCCAAGGTGTTCACCGGTTAACTGACAGAATATTGTCACTACGGCCACTACGGTCGGGGGTTAGAATCCCCTCTCGGGCATGGATATTTGTGCCGTCCTTAGTCTTAGCTAGTTCATAAGTAGTTTGTAAGCTTAGGGACTGATGACCCCGTAGTTATGTCCCTTAAGTCCGACAAACATTTGAACATTTTGTAGATACTACTTTCGAGTGCGGGTGCACCACAGCCCGTTTATTTGCACTGCATATGACCTGCCATTAGCAGTGGAAACTCGTTTGGTGGGTTGCTTCCTCATTACCTTCCAGTTGTGGTTTACGGCGACTCACGCTGCGAGAATAGGTGCTACTGTAGTGTTGTTTTTTCCGGTGGCGGTTTCCCTGCTGGAGTGAGGTGTGGTGCCTGGGCTGAAGCCAGATGTGACGGCTTAGCTGCGTGACGCCGCCCGTATCAAATTTCACGGCCGGTATCGACCGCGTAGCAGCAGCAGCGACTGTCGACTCACCGCGGGGCGAGGCGAGGCGTCGACTGGGCACGCAACAAACGCCCACTACCCTACCCCTCCCTCAACCGCCATCACGAAGTGCAGCCAACTACAAGCTCTGACAGTAAATTCGGTGAATAATCCTGTAATATTAACGGAGATGGACTACGAACTACATTTGCCTTTTTGTCCTTCTAAATAGTAACCTCCCATAACTATGCACCGCTGAGCTTTGCAATACATGCCCTGGAAACTTTGCACGATGTCTTCATTTCGGATGGTGTTCAAAACCTCATCACGTTTTGTTGGATGTCGGGAACATCGTAAACATCTCTTACCTTTCAAATCGAGTTTGACTCGAAAGCGTCACAGAGATGATTACGGAACTCCAGTGGCTCGTGATAGTGGGCCGTATCAATAAGAATGAACATACGTTCCAAAGAACATTCTCAGAGCAAAAGAACGTTCTCTGAGTAAGTTCTCAATTTCGTACGAATAAAGACTTCGAAGCGAAGAAGTTCATTCTCGCTAGTTCCCCTCCTTCTTGAGAAGGTTCTCCGTGTGTCATGCCCCCAACAGATTAAATTGTGTATTTCTTTAAACTAGCCTAATAAAGCAAATTATTCAGTGTACAAATATGCAGTAGGCATCTACGTATTAAGGAAGAACTGGACTATCTTTACATATTAGTTCGTTGTGCAGGAGCATATTATTAAGACTACACATGGATTTTTTACGAAAATTTATTCTTCTGACGATGTTGAAAAATTTTCATCTTGCGAGAAACTTTTTTTTACTGAAGTTGGGTAAGCAGAATTTGCAAACGAGGTTTTAAAATGCATCACATATTCATCTGTTTCAATGTGGAACGCTGTCAGTGCTATGACAAAAATATGACATTTTTACAGTTCATTTTTGCTAAATATGACGCAAAATTGTCTGCTCATAAACGATAGGCCAGAATGCTAGGTATGTAATTAAGCAGTTATTAATTTTACTCTCATGTATACTTACATCTAATATAAAAGAAGTTACGATTACGAAGACAGAAAACGCATCTCAAATAGGCCAACTGATTTGGGTAGAATGAAGAAGAGCAGTACAAACTACTTCAGTATCTTGTATGGCAGAAATATTTATTTTGTGATACAGACTGTGAAGTCCTGAGGTGCACTTTATTTGCAATTAACGTCATAAGACCTTATTGAAAGACCCTATTGAAAAACATACAATATTATTTAGATATTTACAAATGTAAAAATACACTCTTAACAAACGGGTAAAACAAGCAGCTGAATCCATTTGTGATTTATTTCTATGTCGGTCGACGAAAAACTCCTCTGACATCACTCTCGTCACTATATAAAATGCTTTAAGTGTCACACTGTGAAGGAAGCGACTTGAAAGCAAAATGCTTTTATTTGCATAAACGTTTTAGTTCCTCTCGTGTTTTTTCTGACTAGCCTACGTATAAAGCAACTTTTTTTTGCCGTCTAAGCAACACTAATTTAGACATTTTTAATATAAGCCACAGTAAAACGTAACCATACTAGAAGTCACTCAGCACGAAGTACGCTAGACAGCTCACTTCAGAAAACGGAGAATGTACTCCGGTCGTGAGAAACTCCTCTAGTTTTATTCATACGAAATCGGAGGACGTTCTCTGTTATGAGCAACTTCCCTCACCCAGTGTGTCCACAGCTGCAAGAGAGGCGTTCTGTATCGCGGTACGGCTTCTGTCAAAGTTCCGAGACGAGAAGATTAATGAAGAGCTAACCAATATATTGCCACCTCCTACGTATGTCTCGCGAAACGACGACAAGGATAACATCAGAGAGATTAAGGAGCACACGCAGGCATACAGGCAATCAAATTTTCCGCGAACAACACGCGATTGGAATAGGAGGAAGTGACAATGCTACTCCAAGATCCTTCCGCAAAACACCGTGAGATGCCTTGCGGAGTATGAATGTAGATGTAGTTGTAGATGCAGATGGTATGCAGTATTTTTAATATTTTGGAGGACGAATGCCAGTTTTTAAGTAGCCATAAAAAGTTCTAGTTCCGTCTCACTAAAAAAATTGTAACGGGCTTCTTCTTCTACAGTTAGCTTTTAGTCCGTGTAGGATGAATGGGCTTTGAATTTTAGTTGGATTGTCTATTTGAATGGTAGGTTCGTACTCCTGCTTTATTGCTTAAAATATACTGCAGTCTCTAACTGCCATAAATAGAAATATCTCTGGAGTGAGCATTCAGATGCGCAGTGCAGATCTTGTGTTGTCAACATCTATTGCCGTTGTGGTCACGTGATCTCGGGACGATGTCCTATTGTATGGATGGTGATGACCTAATCAGTGACAGTCCGATAACAGTTCTGTTAATGTTACATGTTATTTAGTTGTGATTTGTCGCGGTTTAAAACAGAAGTTCGCAAATTCACAATTTATCCTTTCAAAACTTTACCAATTACGATATCTCTAATTTCTGCGAATTCTACAATGAATTTTACCAGTCATGCTACTCCAGAGTGACTCACACTCACACGTAGCAACTGGCGGTCATTGGCGAATATATATGCTAACTGATAATTCCAGGTAAAATTTTATTTACTACCTCGGCGATGTAGTGGCGTAGTCTGCTTATGTTGGCAACATCCATTTAATGGCTTTGAAAACTCAGTCAAATAGAATAAGAGGGAATAATTTTTCGTGTTGACCATGAAATAAATAATTAATGATGTTCCTGCTCTATGATCAGCAGATTCTTGTATGTACTCATGTGTGGTCAACATATGTATTATCGTTGTAAAGTTGACATTATGTTGCCAACATTACCACACTGCTTGGCTGAGGCCATAAGTAAAATTTAGCAGTATTTCTGTTTAGGTAAATTGTGTCAGTGTAACGAAAATCCGCCTCCTTAGTCTAGTGGACAGCGTGGCAAGTTGCCATGCTGGGGACCTGGGTTCGAATCGCGGTCGGGTTGGTGATTTTCTCTGCTCAGGGACTGGGTGTTATGTCGTCATCATCATTGACACGCAAGTTGCCAAAGCCGCGTCAGGTAAGAAGACTTGCACCAGGCACGCTGAACACAATACCAGCTGGGGTCTAACCGCCATAAATGCCACACGATCATCATCATCATCATCAGTGTAACGGAAGTGTTACGTTTTGCCTGTGAAGTTGTAAATTGAAAATTTGAACAGTTAAAGTCATTAAGCAATTCCATATATTGCATTTTTCTATCGTTATTGATTATGCATTGATTATGTATTTCAAAGCTGTTAATATGCAAATGAAAAAATTGCTAGAGCTCTTAAAAACCCAGGCTGAATCGTCCGCCATTTTGCCTCAACACGGGTGTATCTGACAATGTTTATATTGGCTATGGTTGACGTATTCACGCAGTTTTCAGCAACATTTCTAATGAAATGTATTTAATATTGGACACACTAAGTGTACCGAACAGTAACTAATGTGTATGGCCGTATATAGATTTAGAATGCGCTTTTAATATAACAGAAAATCGTAACGTATCGGTAATATAACATAGCTTCTCGCCGGGCTGCAGTGGTCATGTAGGCACCAATGGCAATAACGGCAACTCAGATGACCAATAAATGTTTTTTTCGTGACAACTTCAATTAAAACGAAAAGTATTTTTTTTCTGAACGGACAAGGGTACATACAATAACCTGTCAACCGTAGAGCAGGTACAGTATTAATTTTGCTGCGAGTGAAACGAGCAGCAATAACATTTACTCTGTAGCTCGTGAAAAATATTAACGCAATTCTAAACTTCATTGTTTATCTGTTCTGGAGCTCGGCGAGAAGCGTCGTAAAATTTTACCCAGTGCCGTATTTTGGAGTGTGTTACGCGACCGTAAGAGATGCTTCGACCTCATATATATTGGTAATTGTGTAAAGTATTATTCAGAATGTTGAAAACTACATATAAATACACCACAATAAATATTCCTATCCGTTTTGAAAACTGCGAAAAACTTCATTAAGTCAAAGACATTCTGCAACAAACTGCTCCAGCATCATTGACAGGGAGAAGTAATGCAACTGTACATAACTGACATGTTACTGCTACATTTATTACATATACTTACAATACATAATTGAGCGCCAGGTCCTGTTTCCCAGTGCTTCTGCGCAATGTATAGCCCATCTTTTTCTTCGTTCTGGATTGCTGGGAAATTTGAACATGCGCACTCCTTTGCTGCAGTGATTTGTGCAGTTCACAGCTGAGCAGCCACCCATATTTTCCACAAATTCTTCAGTAAATTCGATTATAAACTCCCTTTCCGGTCGCGACTCGTATATACCCACATACAACTGTCCTGCACATTGGGGCAAAAATGGCGGATAGTTCAGCTCGGATTATAGGAGCCTTAGTTACTGCGAATTAACGAACAGCATCGTTCTTCGATCACATGACAATTTCAGCTTAATGTTGAGAACATGCGCAGAATGCTATGCTCGCTCCAGAGATATGTCTACCCTAGGCTAACTGCCAAGTTTTCAATTTTGTATTTTAAAACTATTCGTGGTTTTTTCTATATTAATAAATCAATGCTCGTGAGTTGGCAATATTCTGATTTATAAGCATTTCGTTCTCTCAGGGGCTTAAATTGCTGATAACATAACATTTACGTAACGACTACATGTTACTTATTCCCGATTAGTTCTAATCTGTGGCGAAGCGTGTTACAAAAGGTTATAAAAAATGTTCCAATGTTTGTAAATCTATCGGACTCAACTGCTTGGTTATCAATCCGTAGCTTACAAACTACTTAAACTAAGGTAAACTAACTAAGGACAACACAAACACCCATGCCTGAGAGGGGACTCGAACCCCCGACGGCGAACGGCCGCGCGCACCGCAGCACGGCGCCCCCGTACACACGGCTAATCCGCCGCGGCAAAGTTTTTAATCTTTGATCTAACTGTATATTAAAATGTTTCCTGTATTTCCTTTAAATTCGTTCTTGATGAAATATTTCGTAATTAAAAGATCGCCGATTATTATTTCATAGATAGCACTTCCTAATATTTCTGTGCCGCGGTGGAGTAGCCGAACGGTCTAAAGAGTCTCGCTGCGGAGCGCGCGGTTGCTCGCCGTGGAGGTTCGAGTCCTCCCTGGGGCATGGGTGTGTGTGTGTGTGTGTGTGTGTGTGTTGTCCTTAGGTTAGTTTACCTAGGTTTAAGTAGTTTGTAAGCTACGGACTGATGACCACGCCGTTTGGTCCGATAGAATTACAAACATTTGAACAATATTTCTGTGATATGGGACGCTAACACCACAGACATACATTACTAGACCGGCAAACTTACCTCTGTGACTGACGCCTGACGCCGCCATATTGCTCCACCTGACATCAAAATGTTTCGGAAGGGTATTACTTTGATCTGATATCATATGACGTTGTAAGCTATAGTCGTTAATTTGAACACGATTTTCATTTGAGCTAATACTTCTGCAATACTATTCAACACAAACGTCGTCGATTCGTGTTATGAGAAGAACGTGTTACATGCGGTTAAATATTACTTACCGTCCTGGCGGCCTCGCGTGATTGGCATTAGCCAATCGCGTGTCAGCGTAAATGTTTCGCCATGAAATCTTCCTTTTCTGAGGGCAATTACATTTACTTAGTAAACTAGGGTACATACGAGAACCTGTCAACCATAGAGCAGCAACACTATTATTTATTTACTTAATCGTCTGTAAGAAACGCTAATAAAGTACTTCTAAGAATATTAACGTCTTGTCAAAGCGTTTTTGCCGTTTTACTGATATTGCCAACATAATCCTGCGAGGCCGCCGGGATGTAAGGTTAAATTGTACCGTTATGTACAGTTAAAGCAGACTATAGTTATCTGAAAAACACTCAGAATAATAAAGATACGTGTTATCCACGACAAATACCACATTTATAACGGTCACACCATTAAAAGAGAAGCCGTAGATGATCGAAACTGGTAACAGAATAACAAAAACAGGAAACGCGACTAATTAGTATATGTGTCAAAGCAAACTGTAGATTTAGTAAGAATTCTAAAAAGAATAAGGAACCTGTTATCCACGATAAACAACACTTTTATAATGAGCACACTACTGAAAGAAAATCCGAAGCTGTATGACATTGCTAACAGACAGTTAATAACAGCAAATCAATGCAACTGATTACTGTATGTGTCAAAGCTTAGTCCAGCTGAAAAGTTGCTGAAGATAGAGTTGCTGTGGACTTGTGTTTACTCTACCAAACGAATTACACAAACATGTGGTTTCAGATAGTGTAGTGAGCAGGTAGTTCAATGCAAGAACAATGTTACTTAACCGAAGCTGTGGTATGGAGAGCCATACGAAGTTTGGAAGCGGGACACACACAGAGTGAGGTGGCTGTAGCTGTTGGAGTGTCCCAAAGTGTAATTTACACGACCTGGATGCGATTTCAGACAACAGGAACAGTTAAAAGAATTCAAGACCAAGGTCGTCCATGGGTAACATCAGCAAGAGATGACTGTTATCTATAGTGAACAGCCCTTCTAGACAGTAGGCTGAATGTAACTCAGCAGCAACGTACTCTCCAGGTAGCAAACATGACGCGCAATATCAACACAAACAGTGGGAAATCGAATTAGGGAATGTGGCCTCTACGCACGAAGGTCTATGGAGTGTCCCGTTAAAACCACGCCCGTAGATACTTGGCGGAGAAACATCAGGATTGGAGACGTAACGAATGGTGCCGGGTTCTGTTCACAGATGAGTCAAGATTTTGCGATCAACCGGACTATTGTCGTTCCCTCATCTGGAGAGAACGTGGAACTCGGAACAATCCTGCTTATGTGTAGGAACATGACAATACCACGGTGGTGGACGAATGGTGTGGACAGGAATCAGTATTGGCGGACGAACGAACTTCTAAATCGCTGGGAATTGCGAATTGACTGCTCATTGGTATAGAGACGAGATTCTTCGACCTTTTGTTCCTTCTGGTCCCCACAGAACGGCACTGGTGCACAACGTGCTTGAAGGTCAGGGAACTGAACGAATGGCGTGACCAGCTTGTTCACCGGACTTAAACCCAAACCGCCGACTCATTTTTCCAGACGCTGCGGTCCTTATTCCTCCACGACGGCCTAGGTCGGGTTACCCGATCTCGGTCCGTGCTCGTTCCCTTCTTTCGTCCCTCGCATCCTCTCCACTCCCTATCATGTTCCACTATTCCTTTCGAAACCCTCCTTGGTCTATTCCTCGATTGCAGCTCCGTCTGGATCTGTCCTGTACGTCAAAGGACTCGGTTTACGCTACACATCTCCGCCGCGAGTTTCTACAACTCCTAGACTCGTTCCATGCCGCAAAACCCGTCTACACAGATGGTTCCATAGTAGATGGCCGTGCTGGGTATGCGTTTCTTCATGACGACCATGTGGAACAGCATTCTCTGCCGGCTGAGAGTACCATTTTCTCTGCCGAACTGGTCGCCATTCTAAGGACTCTGCAACACCTCAAAGCGTGCCCCAGGGGGTCATTTGTCATCTGTTCTGACTCCCTGAGTGGCTTACAAGCGATCGACCAGTGTTTTTCTCGCCAGCCATTGGTACGGTCGATCCACGATACTGTTTACTCTCTAAGCCGATCTGGCCGTTCTGTGGTCTTTGTGTGGACCCCGGGTCATGTCGGCATTCAAGGGAATGAACAAGTAGATCGCTTAGCCAAGCAGGCCACTATGGAACCACCGCTTGATATTGGCGTCATGGAACCTGATATGAAATTGGTGTTGCACCGGAAGGTGCGCGAGGCTTGGAGCACCGAGTGGGCTATGGCGAATGCGCCAAACAAGCTTCGGGCAGTGAAGCCGTCCACAGCCCTGTGGAAGTCTTCACTGCGTCCGATCCGCCGAGAGGCGGTTGTCCTCTGCCGCCTCCGTATTGGGCACACGTGGTTGACCCATGGGTATCTCCTACGCCGTGAGTCCCCGCCCGTGTGTCGGTGTGGTGTCGTAATGACAGTGGCCCATCTTTTGATGGACTGTCCGATTTTAGCCAATCTGCGGCATTCTTTTAATCTTCCAGACGCACTACCCTTAGTTTTAGGTGACGACGCCTCTATGGCTAACAAAGTTTTACGTTTTATCCGCGCTGCTGGTTTTTATGACTCGATCTAACGATAGGTGCTGTGGCCTGACATCTTAGGCCACCACCAACCCAGATTTTTAACTTTTCACGTCCTTAGGAGTTCTTAGTGTGTGTGCAGTATGGCTGGCTCATCCTGTTTTTTCTTTGTGATCAGCCAGCCAAGGTACTCTGCTATCCAGTTTTATTCGTGACTTTCTTTTACTAATTGTGTGTGTCTTCGTTTTGTATTGTCAGTGACTTGTCTATTGTTCACCTGCCCTTTTGTGCGGTGTCATTTTCAGGGCATTGTTTTATCTTTATTGACAGTTGACTCTCAGCTAGGAACAGGGGACTGATAACCTAGCTGTTTAGTCCCCTTAAAACAACCAACAACAACAAACCCGATTGAGCATGTCTGGAATGCACTTGGCAGACGCACTGAAGCCCGACCATCACCACCCACAACGGTTCCAGAGCTGGATATTGTACTCTTGGAAGAATGGCCAAATATCTCTCAAGAGCTGATTGATAACCTCGTACTGTCCATGCCACACAGGTGTGGAACTGTACTGGCCGTCCGACGTGATGACACACCATATTAGAGGGCAATGAGAATGGCGTTTTCACTATCACGATAGCGCCATGGTGCCTCGCTTTAAGTAAAAGTCATGTAAACCTCAAGTAAAGAATTGAGACAGCAAAATATCATACTGTATCACACACGAATTACAATTTTAACCAATAATTGAATAAAATACATTACTATATCTATATTGTGTATGAAATCTCACATGATCCCTTAACTGGTTTGAGCAATGTATAACAGGATGAAAAAGAAGGACGATAAAATTATTTTTTATGGCCTTTTTGTTACAATTTGCCAAGCAGATACATTGCAATAAGACCTGGTAGTGATAGGGGTGTAATTTGGTTTCTGAATCAATGTACCATTAATACCACGAAGTTCCATCACCTACGAATAACGCATCTTGCAGCCTCAAGGTCGCGGGAAGCGAGTTAAGTCAGTGACAAATTGGGGATAAAGAACGGGATAAGAGCATTGACTGATGGAAATAATTTTGCGCGCAATTTGGCAATCGACGGCCGAAGTGAATACACAATAACAATTATGTAAATTTGTAAACTAGGATGGCAAGAACGACACGGAAAATCTGTACATAATTTGAGAAGATTAGATTAATACTTGTTCCATAGATCATATATACGACATTTCGTAATGATGTGGAACGTATCAATTTAGTAAATGTTGTATATACATGACAATATGTTGAAGATTTTTATTATTATTATTTTTTAATTTTATCTAAAAATTCATCTACATTGTAGAAGGAGCTGCGATTCGTAAATTCCTTTAATTTCTTTTTAAATACTAGTTGGCTATCTGACAGTTTTTTAATGCTTCTTGGGAAGTGACCGAAGACTTTTGTGGCAGCATAATTCACTCTGTGCCAAAGTTAGATTTAACCTTGAATAGTGAATACCACCCTTTATCCTAGTGTTGTAACTATACACACTGCTATTACTTTTTAAATGGGTTGGATTGTTAATAACAAATTTCATGATATATATATAATGGAAAGTCCAGGTTGGAATTAATAATATAGCGAAGACAGTTTACAACTCACCGCAAAGACGTGGCGACGAGCTGCGACAGGCACATACAAAAGACACACACATACAAAACATTCAGCTATCGGCCATGGCCTTCTTCAGAAAATAGAGCACTCACGCAATCACACAGGCACATAACACAGTCATACAACCATCACCTCCGACTGCCGCACTTCGAATCACGCTCTGCAGCGAATTGGGAAAAGTAGTTGTTAAGTAGGATGAAATTGGTAAGGGTTATGAGGAATGAGGTATCAGGCTTGCGTTCAGAGGGACGTTGGGAGAGGTAGTGTTCCAGAGCGGCAAGGCATGTGGGATGTTGGTGTATAGGGAGGTGGCATCCACTGTGACAAGTAAAGATCCAGGAGGCAAAGGGGTGGGAATGGTGGAGAGTCGGTGAAGGAAGTGGTTGGTATCCTTGATGTGGGAAGGTAGATTTTGGACAATAGGTTGGAGGTGTTGGTCAACTAGGGCTGAAATTCGTTCGGTAGGAACACAGTAACCAGCCACAATAGGGCGTCCAGGATTATTAGGTTTGTGGATTTTGGGGAGCATGTAAAAGGTGGGTGTGCAGGGTGCTGCTGGGGTGAGGAGGGAGATGGATTCAGGGGAGAGTTTCTGGGAGGGGCCATAGGATTTTAGTAGGGATTGGAGATCTTGTTGGACTTTGGGGATGGGGTCAGTCTGGCACAACTTGTAGGTGGAGGAGTCAGAGAGTTGGCGGAGCCCTTCTGCCAGGTAGTCACTGTGATCCATAACTACAGTGGTGGAACCTTTATCAGCAGGGAGGATGATTATGTCAGGATTAGTTTTAAGGTTTTGGATGGCTCTTCTTTCTTCTGCTGAAAGGTTTGAGTTCTTGGGAAAGGAGGGTGAGGACAAGTTGGAGGTGAGAAACTCTTGGAGGGTAACCAGAGGGTGGTTAGGTGGGAGTGCAGGGGGATCTTTGTTGGATGGTGGTATGAATTGGGACAGGCAGGGTTCAATATTGGGATTAGGTAGATTGCGGTCAGAGGGATTGGTGGCAAAGTAGTGTTTCCATCGTAGGGATCGGGAAAAGGAGAGTAGGTCTTTGACAAGACCAACATGATTGAACTGGGGTGTAGGACTAAAGGTAAGACCTTTGGATAGGACAGAAACTTCAGTGGGGTTTAGGTTTTTTGTGGATAGGTTGACCACAGTGTTCTGGGGTTGTTTTGGTATTGGATGCTGTGGGGTGGTGGTAGGGAGTTTGGAGGGATGAGGTAGGTTCAAGAGGTCAGCTAAGCATGGTCTGGGACCTATGAGGGGCTCACGAGGAGGAACACTGTGATTCAGATAGGGATTGGATATGGGTGATCCAAGGCGGCAATATGATGTCAGTAGGCTGGATAGTTTGTGGAGGTGGTGTTTGGAATGCTCCTCCAGTTGCTGGAGAGCAAAGGATTCGATCTGGGAGATGGGATGTAGGTAGTTTTGGTTACACAAAAGTAATCTAATCTAATATTTGTATAGCTTATGGGACTTAACTACGGGGTCATCAGTCCCTAAACTTACAATCTACTTATGAACTAGCTACAACTAAGGACGTCACAAATATCCATGCCCGAGGGGGGATTCGAACCCCCGACCGTAGTGGCCGTGCGGACCGTGACTGAAGCGCCTCAGTCCCCTCGGCCACCGCGGTCGGCACACAATAGTAATATCTTACGGAGGGAGAGAAGGTAACTAAGGGATTTATGAGCCATGGAGAGGTGATTTTGTAGGACTAGGTTCGTGAAGGATAAGGATTGGTGGAATCTGAAAAGGTGCAGGTCATTGTGGAAGGAGGGGTGGGATCCAGACAATGGAATTTTTAAGGTTAGACCGTTGGGAGGGATACCATGACTTAGACAGCATTTTAGGAATAGGATGTGGGATTGGGTTTTGGCCAGGGAAAGGGATACTTTCCTGAACTGGTACAGATAGAAGGAGCAGGGGTCCATTGGGACAGGGGTGGTGCCGGGAAAGTGGAAAGTGAGGAATGATGGGAGAGACAGTGGATATGATGAACCTGGTAAGAGGTTCCTCAACACGCAAAATACGCACCAGTAACGCAAAAGTTCGTAACTTCGCGCATACAACTACACAGATACACACCCAAGCACGCAGATTCACGCCCAGGCGCACTAAATGACGGAATAACTGCAAAATCACGAATAAAATCATGCACCAGAACGCAATATCGCGCACTAAAACGGGAGATCTCACACAGGAGCAAGCAGCCCACCGCAAAAATGCGTACAAAAACCCAAATAACGCGTAAGTACGGAAATTGGTGGAAGAAAGACTATAATGGAGCTTCCAGAACAGAAAACTCAAGACACAGTAACGAAAATATACGTAATTCTAATATATAGTGCCAGAGGAGAAGAATAAAAGATTACATGTACATATCTGTGGGCAGGCCCGTTAGTTCAAACGAAAGTGGTTCTGGCATAGTTGGATCGTAATAAATAACTAAGGTGATAAAAAATATGTGTATACAGTTGACCAAAACTACGAGAAAATACAAGAGGGAAAGTAAGGAAAGGTGTATTAGAATAACTGGAAGGGGGAAGAATAAGCTGCATCAACAATCGGCGTGGTTATAAAGCTCTCTGTTGAAAGCTGGCGGGATTGTTGGCTCGGAAGTCGGAATGTGACAGTTACAAAGGATTGAGAAAAAGGAAAATAGGAAAATACAAGAGAGAAGGAAATATTGATAGAGGGATGTTATAGAAAGTAGTAACAAACGAAAAGGTTTGGGATGGAAGGCAGACCGTTAGGCAAAATTTAATAATGGAAAGTCCAGGTTGGAATTAATAATATAGTGAGGACAGTTTACAACTCACCGCAAAGACGTGGCGACGAGCTGCGACAGGCACATACAAAAGACACACACATACAAAACATTCAGCTATCGGCCATGGCCTTCTTCAGAAAATAAAGCACTCACGCAATCACACAGGCTCACAACACAGTCATACAACCATCACCTCCGACTGCCGCACTTCGGCCTCCAAACCTTCACAACATCCTAGTTCATCCTTATGCCACCCCAAAACCCAGCTCACTGTCACAGGGATCATATCCTTGTGGAAGACCCCGCTGAAAGACCTGTCCAATCCACCCACCCAGCACTTCCTATTCCAGTCCTGTCACAGGCTTATCCTACCCTATCAGAGGCCGGGCCACTTGTGAAAGCAGCCACGTAGTTTACCAGCTGTGCTGCAAGCACTGTACAGCTTTCTATATTGGCATGACCACCAACCAGCTGTCCATTAGGATGAATGGCCACCGCCAAACTGTGGCCAAAAACAAGGTGGACCACCCTGTGGCACAGCATGCAGCAGAGCACATGCTTGATTTCAATGGCTGCTTCACAACCCGAGCCATCTGGATCCTCCCATCCACCACCAACTTTTCTGAACTGCACAGATGGGAGTTATCCCTACAATACATTATCCGATCCCGAAATCAACCAGGCCTCAACCTATGATAACTTCCCTATATATATTTTTCCATACCTTACAGTTCCTACCTCTCTATCCCAAACCTCGCCTATTTTGAGTAGTGTGTGAATGTGTGATCGTGTGTGTGTCTGTGTGTGTGTGTGTGTGTGCGTGCGCGCGCGCGCGCGTGCATGTGTATGCGGTCTTGTGTACTTGCAGTGTGCATGCATTTTCTCTATATATATATTTATTTTACTTTTTTTACTTACTTTTTTTTATTATTTTATTTTATTTTCTCCCCTCACCCGCCTCCCCACTCCATTCCTAAGCTGCATCTCGTTATTCCCATCTAACCCATCCCCACCACCGTGACGTAACCTTTCTATCCCCTCCCCCTCCCCTCCCCTCCCCACCCCTCCCGACCCCAATTCGCTGCAGAGCGTGATTCGAAGTGCGGCAGTCGGAGGTGATGGTTGTATGACTGTGTTATGTGCCTGTGTGATTGCGTGAGTGCTCTATTTTCTGAAGTAGGCCATGGCCGATAGCTGAATGTTTTGTATGTGTGTGTCTTTTGTATGTGCCTGTCGCAGCTCGTCGCCACGTCTTTGCGGTGAGTTGTAAACTGTCCTCACTATATTATTAATTCCAACCTGGACTTTCCATTATTAAATTTTGCCTAACGGTCTGCCTTCCATCCCAAACCTTTTCGTTTGTTACTACTTTCTATAACATCCCTCTATCAATATTTCCTTCTCTCTTGTATTTTCCTATTTTCCTTTTTCTCAATCCTTTGTAACTGTCACATTCCGACTTCCGAGCCAACAATCCCGCCAGCTTTCAACAGAGAGCTTTATAACCACGCCGATTGTTGATGCAGCTTATTCTTCCCCCTTCCAGTTATTCTAATACACCTTTCCTTACTTTCCCTCTTGTATTTTCTCGTAGTTTTGGTCAACTGTATACACATATTTTTTATCACCTTAGTTATTTATTACGATCCAACTATGCCAGAACCACTTTCGTTTGAACTAACGGGCCTGCCCACAGATATGTACATGTAATCTTTTATTCTTCTCCTCTGGCACTATATATTAGAATTACGTATATTTTCGTTACTGTGTCTTGAGTTTTCTGTTCTGGAAGCTCCATTATAGTCTTTCTTCCACCAATTTCCGTACTTACGCGTTATTTGGGTTTTTGTACGCATTTTTGCGGTGGGCTGCTTGCTCCTGTGTGAGATCTCCCGTTTTAGTGCGCGATATTGCGTTCTGGTGCATGATTTTATTCGTGATTTTGCAGTTATTCCGTCATTTAGTGCGCCTGGGCGTGAATCTGCGTGCTTGGGTGTGTATCTGTGTAGTTGTATGCGCGAAGTTACGAACTTTTGCGTTACTGGTGCGTATTTTGCGTGTTGAGGAACCTCTTACCAGGTTCATCATATCCACTGTCTCTCCCATCATTCCTCACTTTCCACTTTCCCGGCACCACCCCTGTCCCAATGGACCCCTGCTCCTTCTATCTGTACCAGTTCAGGAAAGTATCCCTTTCCCTGGCCAAAACCCAATCCCACATCCTATTCCTAAAATGCTGTCTAAGTCATGGTATCCCTCCCAACGGTCTAACCTTAAAAATTCCATTGTCTGGATCCCACCCCTCCTTCCACAATGACCTGCACCTTTTCAGATTCCACCAATCCTTATCCTTCACGAACCTAGTCCTACAAAATCACCTCTCCATGGCTCATAAATCCCTTAGTTACCTTCTCTCCCTCCGTAAGATATTACTATTGTGTGCCGACCGCGGTGGCCGAGGGGACTGAGGCGCTTCAGTCACGGTCCGCACGGCCACTACGGTCGGGGGTTCGAATCCCCCCTCGGGCATGGATATTTGTGACGTCCTTAGTTGTAGCTAGTTCATAAGTAGATTGTAAGTTTAGGGACTGATGACCCCGTAGTTAAGTCCCATAAGCTATACAAATATTAGATTAGATTACTTTTGTGTAACCAAAACTACCTACATCCCATCTCCCAGATCGAATCCTTTGCTCTCCAGCAACTGGAGGAGCATTCCAAACACCACCTCCACAAACTATCCAGCCTACTGACATCATATTGCCGCCTTGGATCACCCATATCCAATCCCTATCTGAATCACAGTGTTCCTCCTCGTGAGCCCCTCATAGGTCCCAGACCATGCTTAGCTGACCTCTTGAACCTACCTCATCCCTCCAAACTCCCTACCACCACCCCACAGCATCCAATACCAAAACAACCCCAGAACACTGTGGTCAACCTATCCACAAAAAACCTAAACCCCACTGAAGTTTCTGTCCTATCCAAAGGTCTTACCTTTAGTCCTACACCCCAGTTCAATCATGTTGGTCTTGTCAAAGACCTACTCTCCTTTTCCCGATCCCTACGATGGAAACACTACTTTGCCACCAATCCCTCTGACCGCAATCTACCTAATCCCAATATTGAACCCTGCCTGTCCCAATTCATACCACCATCCAACAAAGATCCCCCTGCACTCCCACCTAACCACCCTCTGGTTACCCTCCAAGAGTTTCTCACCTCCAACTTGTCCTCACCCTCCTTTCCCAAGAACTCAAACCTTTCAGCAGAAGAAAGAAGAGCCATCCAAAACCTTAAAACTAATCCTGACATAATCATCCTCCCTGCTGATAAAGGTTCCACCACTGTAGTTATGGATCACAGTGACTACCTGGCAGAAGGGCTCCGCCAACTCTCTGACTCCTCCACCTACAAGTTGTGCCAGACTGACCCCATCCCCAAAGTCCAACAAGATCTCCAATCCCTACTAAAATCCTATGGCCCCTCCCAGAAACTCTCCCCTGAATCCATCTCCCTCCTCACCCCAGCAGCACCCTGCACACCCACCTTTTACATGCTCCCCAAAATCCACAAACCTAATAATCCTGGACGCCCTATTGTGGCTGGTTACTGTGTTCCTACCGAACGAATTTCAGCCCTAGTTGACCAACACCTCCAACCTATTGTCCAAAATCTACCTTCCCACATCAAGGATACCAACCACTTCCTTCACCGACTCTCCACCATTCCCACCCCTTTGCCTCCTGGATCTTTACTTGTCACAGTGGATGCCACCTCCCTATACACCAACATCCCACATGCCTTGCCGCTCTGGAACACTACCTCTCCCAACGTCCCTCTGAACGCAAGCCTGATACCTCATTCCTCATAACCCTTACCAATTTCATCCTACTTAACAACTACTTTTCCTTTGAGGGGAAAGTTTACCATCAAATCCAAGGAACAGCTATGGGCACCCGCATGGCACCCTCCTATGGCAACCTGTTCATGGGCCGTCTAGAGGAATCTTTCCTAGCATCCCAAAACCTAAAACCTCTGGCCTGGTTCCGGTTCATTGATGATATTTTCATGATCTGGACCCAGGGCCAGGACACACTATCCTCCTTTCTTCAGAACCTCAATTCCTTCTCTCCCATCCACTTCACTTGGTCTTCCTCAACCAACCATGCCACATTCCTGGATGTCAACCTCCATCCACACTTCCGTCCATATTAAACCTACCAACCACCAACAGTACCTACATTTTGACAGTTGCCATCCCTTCCATGTCAAAAAATCCCTCCCTTACAGCCTGGCTGCCCGTGGACGGCATATCTGCAGTGACGAGAATTCCCTTTCTGAATATGCTGAAGGTCTCACATAGGCCCTCACAAACAGAAACTACCCCACAGACCTAGTCCGCAAACAAATCTCCCGTGCCATATCCTCACACACCCCAAATCCTCTTCCTAACACCAGTAACCATCCACAAAAGAGCGCTCCCCTTGTCACCCAGTACTACCCTGGTCTCGAACAACTAAATTCCATCCTTCGCCAAGGTTTTGATTCTCTATCCTCGTGCCCTGAAATGAGAGACATCCTGCCCAAGATCCTTCCCACCCCTCCTAAAGTGGTGTTCCGTCGCCCTCCAAACCTTCACAACATCCTAGTTCATCCTTATGCCACCCCAAAACCTAGCTCACTGCCACAGGGATCATATCCTAGTGGAAGACCCCGCTGCAAGACCTGTCCAATCCACCCACCCAGCACTTCCTATTCCAGTCCTGTCACAGGCTTATCCTACCCTATCAGAGGCTGGGCCACTTGTGAAAGCAGCCACGTAGTTTACCAGCTGTGCTGCAAGCACTGTACAGCTTTCTATATTGGCATGACCACCAACCAGCTGTCCATTAGGATGAATGGCCACCGCCAAACTGTGGCCAAAAACAAGGTGGACCACCCTGTGGCACAGCATGCAGCAGAGCACATGCTTGATTTCAATGGCTGCTTCACAACCCGAGCCATCTGGATCCTCCCATCCACCACCAACTTTTCTGAACTGCACAGATGGGAGTTATCCCTACAATACATTATCCGATCCCGAAATCAACCAGGCCTCAACCTACGATAACTTCCCTATATATATTTTTCCATACCTTACAGTTCCTACCTCTCTATCCCAAACCTCGCCTATTTTGAGTGGTGTGTGAATGTGTGATCGTGTGTGTGTCTGTGTGTGTGTGTGTGTGTGTGCGTGCGCGCGCGCGCGCGTGCATGTGTATGCGGTCTTGTGTACTTGCAGTGTGCATGCATTTTCTCTATATATATATTTATTTTACTTTTTTTACTTACTTTTTTTTATTATTTTATTTTATTTTCTCCCCTCACCCGCCTCCCCACTCCATTCCTAAGCTGCATCTCGTTATTCCCATCTAACCCATCCCCACCACCGTGACGTAACCTTTCTATCCCCTCCCCCTCCCCTCCCCTCCCCTCCCCTCCCGTCCCCAATTCGCTGCAGAGCGTGATTCGAAGTGCGGCAGTCGGAGGTGATGGTTGTATGACTGTGTTATGTGCCTGTGTGATTGCGTGAGTGCTCTATTTTCTGAAGAAGGCCATGGCCGATAGCTGAATGTTTTGTATGTGTGTGGTGTGTGTCTTTTGTATGTGCCTGTCGCAGCTCGTCGCCACGTCTTTGCGGTGAGTTGTAAACTGTCCTCACTATATATATATATATATATATATATATATATATATATATATATGTGTGTGTGTGTGTGTGTGTGTGTGTGTGTGTGTGTGTGTGTGTGAAGCTACAGTAAAGATCCCTAGATCCCTAAATAAATGTCTGCAGGATGATCTTAGGTGGACTCCAGCAATTATTATGATTACACGCTTTTGTGCTATGACTACTTTTTTACTCAATGTTGAATTGCCCCAGAATATGATCCCATATGTACGCAGTGAATGAAAATAGGCGTAGTAAGCTAATTTACTGAGATGTATAGCACCAAATTTTGCAATGACCCTGACAGCATCCGTAGCTGAACTCAAACGTTTCAAGAGATCTTCAATATGTTTCTTCCAATTCAATCCCTTATCAATGCATACTCCTAAAAAATTTGAATATTCTACCTTAGCTACAGATTTATGTTCAAAGTCTAAATTTATTAATGGTGTATGAAACTGTATATACTAGGTTTTATCAAAGTTTAATGAGAGTCCAGTTAATAACTTTCTGAAAGATATCATTTACAATTTCAGCAGTTAATTCCGGTTTGTCAGGTGTGATAGCTATACTTGTATCGTCAGAAAAAAGAACTAGCTTAGCATTTTCGTGAATGTAGAATGGCATGTCATTAATATATATTAAGAACAGTAAAGGACCCAAGACCGAACCTTGTGGGACCCCATTTTTGATAACTCCCCAGTTACAGGAATTAATTGTTTCATTTACATCATGTGAACTGCTTATTTCAACTTTCTGCACTCTTCCAGTTAAGTATGATTTAAACCATTTGTGCACTGTCCCTCTCACACCACAATACTTAAGCTTATCTAGATGACGTACTTTGTTGTAGTTACTACATCGAAACAGACAGGCAAATGTATCTATATACGTGTAATTAAATTAAAAAAATTGAAAACTAATAAAAATTTAAAAATCGTAAAAATAAAGTAAAAAATAAAAACAAGAAAGATTTAACTAGAATCTATAGGCCAGAAGACTATTGTCTATGAGACCCGTTTAAAAAAAAGAAAAAGAAAAAGCGGTCTAATGCGCCAGACTCTAGGATCTACCTTGGCTGCAGTGTAAGAAAAAAAGTGGATAGCGTGTTGAGTTGCCACATAGGGGGCCCAGGTACAATTCCCGGGCGGGTCGGTGATTTTACTCTGCTAGGAGAGTGGGTGCTGTTTCGTCCTGATCA
This sequence comes from Locusta migratoria, assembly GCA_026315105.1. Lineage (NCBI taxonomy): Eukaryota > Metazoa > Arthropoda > Insecta > Orthoptera > Acrididae > Locusta > Locusta migratoria. The sequence continues at coordinate 409,907,646 of CM048748.1, forward strand.
TTGTTTCATCATCATTGACACACAAGTCGCCGAAGCTGCGTCATCTAAAAATACTTGCACCAGGCAGGTGGAACACGACCGCAGTTGGCGTCTAATAGCCATGAATGCCATACGATCATTATCACCACCACCTAACTGTACTCCAAGCGGCAGAAAAGTGATGGGAAGGCCGAGAAAAGATAAAGAGAGGGAGTCCCGGAGAAATGTCCAGGTATAGGCAGCGAATTTAATCCCCGGCAGAGGACGGGGAATAGATTCCGGTGGAAGCCTTTTAGCTGCACGTGGTCGTGTGGGCCTGATTGCGTAAAGTAAGCGTGAGCACGGAAGGAGGTCACCGAAAATACCCCGCACACGGCCGACGTCTTCCTGTTGATGTTCTTAAGGTCGCCCGAGTGTCAGAAAAAGCGTGTTTACACTGCGCGTGGCTGTCGTTGCGTTTACATCGGATCCCAAAGCCCCAAACCTGGTTTTACGTAAACACATTAGGTCCCCACACCTGGTGGTTCACATAATACACTCCAGCAGCGGTAGTGGAAATACTCGATTTTTTGGCAGAATCTCATTTGCCACAATGAACAGACATGCCCTGTAAACATTTATCAGGTAGCTACTTCAAATTTTCAAATATTCATTAATGTGAACGAATCAAGTTATGTAGGCTCAAGAGAAAGTAATTTCGACTAAATGAAAAGTTACTTTTTTTTTTTTTTATCCGTATATATGTAGAGAAGAGCATTTTATCGTTATAAGAGGAAAGAGATATTCACGGTGTTAACAAAATTAATGTAGAAAATGAGACGTCTGGTAGAGGGCAGAGAGTACATAATCCTATTCTTCTTTCATTATACAATGGTTGGAACTTAAATCGTAGAAACTATTTATTCACAACAAAATCGTTACATGTTTGTACCTGTTACTGTCCTTCAAAGTAGTCACCAGCGTTATATCGAACCCGTTGCCAGCGATGTGGAAGACGTAGTATACCGTTAGCAGAGCCTGTTCTGTTGATGGTGGGAATGGAGCGGTCTACTGCGTGCCGAATCTCTGGAACAGTTCTGAAATGCCACGAAGTGGATCATTAATTTTCGGAATCAAATGAAAGTCACAAGGAATTACGTATGGGGAGTATGGTGAATGGTACAGTACTTCCCAGTCCCATCGACCGACCACGGCAGCCATAGCTTCCACTGTATGCGCCCGCGCATTGCCGTGCAAAGTGATGGGTGGGTTGCACAGAAAGTGTTGCCGCTTCTTCCACAAAGCTGGTCGCAGGTGATGCTCCAAAAACGAACAGTAATACTGTGCATTGGCAGTCTGTTGCGGAGGAACGTAATGCGTTAGGATAACACCATCACAGTCGTACACGAGAATCACCATAACTTTCACTATACTGGGGCTCTGACGAACTTTCGCGGTAACTAATAGCGACGCCATTAGTTGGATAGTGGTTTCAGTTTTGGCTCGTACGATATCGCCCATGTCTCACCCAGTGTTATGACCGAGGGAGGTGGCGCAGTGCTAACACACTGGACTCGTATTCGGGAGGGCTGTGCTTCAAATCCACCCCCGGCATCCAGATTTAGGTTTTCCGTGATTTCCCTAAATCACTCCAGACAATTGCTGGGATGGTCCTTTTCAAAGGGCACGGCCGATTTCCTTCCCCGTCCTTACCCAAAACTCCGAGCGTTAGCTCCGTCTCTAATGACCAAGCTGCCGATGGTACGTTAAACCCTAAGCTTCATTCCTTCCTTCATCCAGTGCTATGATACGACCGAAGAAAGGCTCTCCTTCGCGCTCATAGCGCTCCAAATACGTCTGAGCACCGTCGCAACGCATACATTTCTGAATTTCCGTCACTTCATGCGGAAGCCATAGTAATGCAATTTTTCGCATGCCCAGTCGTTCCTTCATGATGCGAAGCACAGTCGTGTGCTCTAATCCGGTTTCGTAGGCGAGATTTCGAATCGTCTGGCGTCGATCACTGTCCAGTAAGGCGGCAACAGTATGCACTACTTCTTCATAGACGCTAGGACGACATGCCCGATGCATGTGTGCCACAGTTTGCCGACCTTCGTTGAAGCCTTTTATCCAACGTGCCATTGTTCTGTGCGGCAATGCCGATTCCTCACACGCCTCTTAAAGTCCTTGATGACACTTTTGTGCTGTACGACCTCTGGCACATTCAATCTTGATTCAACTCTGTTGTTCCTGTTTCGAAAACATAGTGACACCGCCACCTAGGACCGCTCGCTCACAAGTGATTGTGTTTCCCTCGATTGTGTGCACGCTGGTGATGTCAACAACGTGTTGTATCAGCGACAATAGTAGATTCCATTGCATAGTGTCTCCACAGCAATGTTGCTACTATTTATGTCCGTGTTATTGTGTATTTGTGTGTTTGAATTGCATACAAATATAGGGATCTGTTCCGATCTTGATTGAAACTTTTCACACTTTATCTTCAAAGCACCAGGAAATACACTTTCTACATACAATTTTGTATGGTGTAGAGTAGTTTAACTACGATCTTTTACAAATCGGTTTCATTCCGATCTTGATGATATTTCGCACACTTCACCTTCAACAAAAAAGCAACATCACTGTCTACCGGTATGTGACGAAGCAGTGGCGTAACTGTGGGGGGGATGAGGGGGATAGAACCCCCCCCCCCTCGCCAGAACCCGAAAAAAGAAAAAGAAAGAAAATAAATCGTATAACAACAATCTGGTAACGGTAAAGATTGAAAACTTGTGGTGTTTTACCATAATCTTTCATTGGATGGGAGTGAATTAGTTTCTTCAACAGGAGTGGTAGATGGTAGTCTGTCTGGAAACTGACTAAAATTTTGCTCGTCAAGCAGATCTATCCCCCTCCCCCCCAAAGCCAAGTCCTAGTTACGCTACTGTGACGAAGGGGCCTTGTAATAAATGTAGACAGCACTAATCAGCACTAAAGTTAAGGTACATTATTTCTCACACTTGGAGGAGACAAGGGACTGAGGACGTAGATGAAGAATTCGACAGAGAGACGAGGACGTCATTGGCAGAGAAAGGGGAAGGTGGAGACGGACAGAGAGAAGAGTAGGAGGAGATGAACCGGGAGAGGGGTGATGTGGATATGAACAGGGGAAGAGAGAGAGGAGATGGTGGACAGGATGAAAAGGAAAGAGAAGATGGACAATGAGAGAAAAGGGGAGTGGACTAAGTTAAGGCGGCCAACTTTTTCAAAACTCAATGTGGGACGTTTCGAGAATGTGAAGGAGGTCTAAGATCACGTGACTCGTTGTGCCAGTTATTCTGAAACTAGGAAAGAAATTTAGGTCAGCAGAGTAGACCTACAAGTAACATATCTAACATGAGTGACATTTTATTCTTAATTTTTAATCTTTATTTACGGTTAATAAATATTTTCTTAAGCCCCTATTCTGAATTTTGGAGTCTGACAACTTTTATAATTCTTTCTCAGTTACGTTTTTTTCCGATCACCTTCGTGGTCTGTACTTCTTCTGTTTTGATAAGTGGCTTACTCCACCCAAAGAATTATGTTTCGCAATAACCTTGAATTTGATAAAAACTACTTTTTAAAACGATTTGAATTACTGTATTATAGAAGTTCTTTCGATGAAGGTCGGAAAATCGAAAATCGAAAAATATTCCATCACAATTATTGCAACGTACTTGAAGAAGGCACAGAAAATATCACCAAAACAGAATTTTTTTCATAAGTCATCCTATCACCAAAAGCAGTACAAGCTAAAAAAAAAAAAAAAAAACACAGCAACTTCCACTGCTAGCGAATTTGTCATTTTGAAATAGATGAAGTGTATTGTTTTTTCCCCTTTTGTATTTAATATAAAAGGCTGTCATTTATTCGTAGATGATGAATTGTGAAATTGACTCGCAATCAGTATGATATAGCCTGCCGTACACAAATAGTTTCAGCTTGTGCTCTTAGACGAACAATTTTAAAATTACTGGAATGCGGGAATGCGAAACGCTTTTGCCGTTTTGCAGGACATTTTCAGTAACTATCCTAGTGCGGGACAACGAGTCGAAATGCGGTACTGTCCCGCAGAATCCGGGACGGTTGGCCGCCTTAGACTACGTTGACACTGGAATAAATAATTACCCTGGCGACGACGGGTTTTCAGACAGTCGCTAAAAGTACTTCTTCATCTTTGCCGCAGTGAAACAAATCTCTTCTAATTCAAGCTTTTTTCTTTCAGTATTTTGGCAAGAAGTGGTATGGACTAAAACAAAAAAAATATGTCCGGTCAACACGGGCTCTAAAATGATACGCCGGCCGCGTTGGCCGAGGGGACTGAGGCGCTCCAGTCACGGTCTGCACAGACACTATGTTCGGGGGTTCGAATCCCCCCTCGGGCATGGATATTTGTGCCGTCTTTAGTATAAGCTAGTTCATAAGTAGTTTCTAAGTTTAGGGACTGATGACCCCGTAGTTGAGTCCCATAGACTATACAAACATTTGAACATTTTTAAAATGATACCTTACAAACTATCGGCAGCTCTTCCTGTTCCAATGAACACGTTTCTTCTACTGGTCAAGTCCTCATAGCTCTTAAAATAAGCATTTTACAGTTCTTCTTTACCGCTTTTTTTATCCATACTATCATCCCCCAAATATGGTTAGCAAAGAGATTGCAGCAAAAAAGATTCGTTTCACAATGTTAAAGAAGTTATCATTGCGTCGATGATAGACATATCCCGGCATAGATTCCTTATCAGAATACTTTGTACGCACTTCCCCTCCTCGAGTGAGCCGTAGTTGAGTCGCTTGAGCAAAATACAGTTTCCGAAATTCTAAGAAAGGAAGGACGAAAGATTAGTTGTTACCGTTTCGTCGACATTGTGCTTATTTACGTGAGAAAAAAAATCGGAGGTGTTATAAGTTGAACGCCTCTCGTAAAATTTTACTCGTGATATCTTCTTTTCATTCGATTTTAGTGAAATACCACCTCTATTTTTCTGTAGACATCGCTCTGGTTACCTGTGAAACGTCTTGGAAATTCGATGATTAGTGCGGAGATAAGGGTATTGAAAAAGTTCCGCGATAGACCCGGCCGTTTTAGAGTTATATTACAAAATAGAAGATACACGAAAGAAAATTTGTCATATTGTTTGCTATAACTTAGTGGAAACCGTACTTAGTGATTTCTATTGGTTCTGAGTTCATTTTAAATGGACTTTCGTTGCTAACATACCGTGTATATGCCTTACATATTTTTTTCTGAATTGTCCACTCGGTATTTGACGTTACGAACAGAGTAAAAAGATGACACAATAGTGTATCTTTCATACGCGTTGTACAGTAATTTCGAATAAAATTGCTGGAGAACTGTATTTAGTTGATTCGCTTGTATCATTCCATTTCTTTTTTTTATGTATCTACCATGTTTCATCGGTTAATTCCGCAGTTTCATTCTTTATTCTTTCTCTTGGCTGATGGAGACTAGTGTATATTCACGTTCCACGGTTATCGATTGGCAGTGAAAAGCAGTACCTCCCATATCTGTTATCTGCTTCCGCTCCATTTCGCTCAACGACCAGGACGTGAAAGGGAGAAATATACTTCACGCATACGGAGACTGAATTCAACCGCTACTAACGCCGTACCTGTCCTAAACATAAGATGTAGCACTTTTGAAAACGCTATCAACTGTATTGGGTTTCAGGAGGGTGAGTCGAAGAAAGAGATTGCTCTACTTCGCTTAGTCTGGGTTTAGGTCTATTATTCTATTCTAATGTACACCCATGTTCAGAAAAAAACAGAAAGCCTTGAGAGATTGTAGACAGGTAACATTCACAGACCACGTACACTCTTTGACAAAAAACATGAGCGACGTCGCCGATCACATGGTATAGTAACCATGACCGAGCTGATACGCTGTAACTCCGACTATCTGCACAATCTGGCAACGCTGTAGGTTGTCCAGTTTCTGCAGGAAGTTTCGTCTCTGGTTATGCCCCTGCACACGCTCCGATTTATCAAACAATCAACAAGCTGTCCAACGAACCAACCAATTGGTAGCAGCCTACACACGTTCCGACCAACTGCACGTAGCGCCACCCTGTTCTGGTGTCTGTTTGTCGAACTGTTTTCGTTTTCGCGTGTTCGCTGTGCAGACGACCTCTAGCATGGAAGTTGGTCGGGAAACACTACCGCCGGTACAATTTCTCGGGTGAAGTGGTGGGGGAATCGGAGATCGGGTGGTCAGGCACAACCAACCGACCGACAAGGAAAGTTGGTCGGTTAGCGCCTAAAACCGCCCAATTTGTCGGGTGACCAACGAATTGGCCCAATAAATCGCATCGTGTGTAGGGCCCGTTAGAGTTGACCCAAGTCGACAACGTGTGCGGTATCGTAGTGAAGTACGTGCCTTGTAAATTTAACATCTGGCGAACGAAACGACCTGTACCCAAATTTTTTATACCACCATACCTCTAAGGTCTGAAGCCATGCGTGTAAAAGAAGCATTTCTATAACATATTTCCGTGTGCGATGTATCAATAATCAAAATTCGGTGCGCTAATATTTCGCGGCGGATTTATTGGACTAAACTGCTATCGTCATCAGCAGACCTCGGATCTTTAGGTGTAAACCTATTGTATTTATTTATTTATTTATTTATTTTTTTATGGGACATAACTACGGGGTCATCAGTCCCTAAACTTACAAACTACTTATGAACTACCTTATACTAAAGACGGCACAAATATCCATGTCCGAGGGGGGGATTCGAACCCCCGACCGTAGTGGCCGTGAAGACCGTGACTGGAGCGCCTCAGTCCCCTCGGCCACCGCGGCCGGCCCTATTGTATTCCTGAGTTCCATGTTGCAGATAAAATTTTACTTCTGCGTTTCATGACAAATCAAAACGTAAAAAACCATTAATTTTATGGAATCTGAAATAGACTATTTCGACTTTAACACATATTTTTGCCTATTTCAGATTTAAAATCCTAAAAGGTGCCTAATCCTTCTATTTTCAAAGATTTTACTTGCCTCGAAGCATTTATCATATTTCGAGTTACCAAAAGTGAAACTTGACGGAGCACATATATGGAGTGTTAGTTAAAGCAAATGTTAAACTAAAATAAATAAATAAAATAAAAATTTTTTTAAAAAATGCTGTTCACGAAGGTATCTGATGAATCCACCGAAAAGAATCAGTTCTTCAGTGACTTGTGCCAAATTATCGTGGTAGCAAACATAACGTTTCGAAAACATGAGAAAGCAACTGGAAATCTACCAGAGGATGCAACCACTGTAACTTACGCAAAACAATTATCTCAAGAAAGACTTCTTTATATTAGAGCCAAGAAGATAGGTCCAGCCGCAGCGGATTAGCCGCGCGTGCTGGAGCGCCGTGTTGCGGTGCGCGCGGCCGTCCGGAGTTCTATTCCCTCCTCGGGCATGGGTATTTGTGTTGTCCTTAGTTGAGTTTATCTTAGATTACATAGTTTGTAAGCTAGAGACTAATAACCAAGCAACTGATGTTCAAAATGTTCAAATGTTTGTAGAACTTATGGGACTTAACTACGGGGTCATCAGTCCCTAAGCTTACAAACTACTTATGAACTAGCTAAGACTAAGGACGACACAAATATCGATGCCCGAGGGGGGATTCGAACCCCCGACCGTAGTGGCCGTGCAGATCGTGACTGGAGCGCCTCAGTCCCCTCGGCCACCGCGGCCGGCCAAGCAACTGAGTCCCATAGATTTACAAACATTTGAAAATATGTCTAATCTTTAACGTCTCATTCTATTTTGTTCCTTTCATACGCAACTTTGACCACAGTCGAGAAGGGAAATATATTTTCCAACTCCCTCTTGTATATTACATGTGTTTCAAGATATGGCTTTTGTTCTGTATTGTATGTTTACCGTCCAAAAGCTACACAAATTGGTGTCAGTTTGAACATTAATGTTGTATAATGTTTCCTGTGATGTGCAACTGCTGACGTTTTCATTTTTTTTCGGATTGGTAACAAATTAAAATTTGCTCTTCATTCAACAGTGGGTATTTCACACCATGCTAATATCTTCTGCACATACGATTTAGGGCCTATTTTAGATTTTATTTGGTCTAAATGAGGTAATGAAAGAGCCTATTTTAGGCACCTAAAATCCACTTTTCATGACCTAAAAATCCGCGGTCTAGTCATCAGTCCCTAGACTCTTAAACTTACAACAAGGACAACACACACACACACACACAAATGCCCATGCCCAAGGGAGGATTCGAACATCCGGCGGAAACAGCCGCCCAGTCGTAGCATGACGCCTTATGCCGTCCTCTCACGGGACGTGGAAACGAACGTGGAGGAGGCAGTGGTTACGCCGCAGCGTGGAATTCTACGTTCCGCTGCCCTGCGAAGCGTGGAATCAAGGATCTGGCATGTTCGATTTTTGCATAGTGGAGAGGAACGTGGCCGGTGAGAAGCGACCTGGTTTTCACGTGACAAGCAGAACTTTTGAGCCGCCATATTGCAAACGGAAATCCGTATTTCGTGCCTTCTTTCGTTGTAGCATACGATGTATGACTATAATCTTTTTTAAAGTGTCAAAAAATTGAGGAACCTTTGCAAACGCATTATTTTAGATGTGATTTGCAACAATAAAATACCAGAAATTACATTTTCATAGCTTTAAAGGTCAACGTGTTTCACGTGTGGCAGTGATATAATTTGTATACCATGAAAGAATATCGTTCTTTTGCTACGGTCAAGCGCCAATCTATCAAAGGAGCTTCTTTGTTATGCTACAACATGTTACATGCTACAACATGTTACAACATGTTTTAGATTTGTAGTATACCTGGAAACTGAAGAGGTCCAGGAATAGCATAGTTAGCGTAGTTGGTAGCGTAACGCGCTGTGGTATAGAGGTTACAAGCTGACCCGTTCAGAGTCTGCGTAGTATCGAAATATTTTTATTATTTTCCATTTTTGTTTCCTTAATGTTTTTTGTTGTTTCTTCTAATTAAGTATCATAACCGATATTCGTCGTTATTTCTTTTTAAGATGACGTATTAACTTGGTGGTTAACATCACGAGTTGTAGAGGAAAGGAGATGTAAGTAACAGGTTTGCATCTAATCTCTCCCAGATATTTATAACGACTTGATTTAATTACGGTTTATGTAACTTATTTGTAAATTTAATGGAATTATAATATCCGGTATTCGATGTTACTTAGTAGAAATAAGAACAAACTCTGTCCACGAGAGAATTTGTTGAGTTTTTCGTGCTAGGTCACGGGAAACAATAAATTTCAAGACAGTAGCCTACGTCACTCGGTTTTTTCCACGGCGTTTGAATTCTGTTGCAGTTAAGTACAGTGTTGGAATAGTTCAGTTTCACAGTGCAAAGAGAACATGGGTAGCGCGAGGTTAGGGAATCAGTTATAATGAAGGAGGAAAAATTATCACAACGAACATTGTCGAGCTGAAGCGTTGTCCCGCGTGTATGAACAAGTAGAATGTATCGGGCAGAACGTATTATTTCCGCAGGAATGCCAAGGTAATCATGTTAATTTGCGGAATATGTACAACGTGGAAAATGGGAATATAAGAGAGCAAGACAAGTGGAGCTAGTTCAGATGATGTATTTCATCGTTGACGATATGTTTAATGATTTTTTGCTGAAAATGATTTGGTCGTATAGTTTGTTATCATTCTCATTTACCGTCAGATAGATGTACCATCTATGTGTTACTTGAAAAAACTATATACATATAATTTTTGGAATAGTATTGAATGCTATGTGCAAGCATAAGTAAACTACAGTATCAAATCTTTTTTTTTTTTTCTTTGTTTAAAAGATCGTGTAATTTTACGCACATCCATCTTTGTAAACTCCGCAACGGGCGCTGGAGAGCGCTGCAGGTGCAAATCACAATTAGCAGCACGTTATGTTCCGTGGGATGTAGCGGGTCGTTTCAAAGCGTGCAGCTAGGTAGAGAACACGTCTGCCCGCGCCACACGTCCCGTGTGAGGGCGGCTTTACACCACGCGACCATTCCGCACGGCGCTGCGCTACCTCGCCCTCTGACGAAAGCACCTGCAGTGTGTTAACACGTTTGTTACTCTTCACGCTGCAACGGTTGGATGGAATTGAAATAAATGTGGAATGAAGATAGCTTATATCCAGAATTAAAACAAGGGCTACCTTTCGTAAGCCTCTGTAGGTGCATGGCGGACGGTACATTGCAACAAACATCCAAATTGTTTGACTGGTCAGTGTGAAAGTCAGCACATAAACATATGTTTTCACAATAAAATACACGCAGCTCAGATTGATATCTTTTGTGCAGAAACTCCTAAACCTGAAGAAGATCCATTGCTGTTCGATATCGTGACGAAAAACATGGTGCATGGACCGTGCGGAGCAATTAATCCAAAATCTCCTTGCATGATAGATAACAAATGCACGCTAAATAATCCTAGAGACTTTTTTCATGAAACAATTACTGGTGATGACGGATATCCACCGTACTGACGCCTAAAACCAGAATATGTAGGTCATACAACAACAGTCAGAATGAGAAATGTTGACGTTGAAATCGACAACAGATGTATTGTGACATATTCTTCTCTGTTATCAAAAACATTTAAAACTCACATCAACGTCGAATATTGTCATTCTGTCAAATCGATCAAATATGTGGTGTCGCACAAGTCTAAAGTGCGCGCCACGTACTTTCGCCGCGCGCCGCCATGCACGCACGGCGCGGCGTCCTTACGACGTCAGCCACGAGCGCCCTCTGCGACAACTACGCTCGTGGCCACCACTGAACGACATCGTTCACTTCGGACTGAGATAGGAACCAACTAACACTTCGGAATCAGATAGGCACCAGTGAAGACTTGGCCATCGGATAGGCACTAGGCAGGCCTCTAGCTCAACTATGTATCAGCATTCTGCAGTAGTGAGCTATGTAAAAGTTAAGAATTACTAAGTCTCTAAGAAATATATATCTCGTTCTAATTTACTCTAGTGTTTCTAGTTTCTGCTGTCCCACTGGCTGGTCACCTCCTACCTGCACAAGCGTGCATCCTTTATTCCTGTGTCGGCCACCGACACCTACGACGGAAACGAGACACAAAAGCGGCGACGAGGCTGGGACACAAAAGTGACGACGAGGATGGGATAGCCGGCCGCGGTGGCCGAGGGAACTGAGGCGCTCCAGTCACGGTCTTCACGGCCACTACGGTCGGGGGTTCGAATCCCCCCTCGGGCATGGATATTTGTGCCGTCCTAGTTCGTAAGTAGTTCATAAGTAGTTTGTAAGTTTAGGGACTGATGACCCCGTAGTTAAGTCCCATAGAGTACACAAACATTTGAACATTTTGAGGATGGGATACAAAAAAATATATATGCAAATAAGTCAACAAAGGCAGGCAAATGGCAGTAGTCACTATTGGTAAACTGATGTAAGTAAAGATGAAGTGAGTCAATTAGAAACAGGTCGCTATATCAGCAGCATCCACCATTTCTATCATTCGTAATAAAATTGCTGCGGCAGCAATGGACCGGGTACCAGCTATTTTTAAATAAAAATATATTTAGGTTATTACTCGAGATAAGAAATATCCCTTTTAAGTTGTGCTAAATTACACACAGTGTGAAAAATTTCGTTAACATCACTTGAGTAGTTCCGGAGTTCAGCGCGGACAGGCATCGTGACACGAGATTTTTATATATACAGGGTGAATCACCTAACACTTGTGTCGCAAATATTGCGGAAATGGAAAGTGCGATTGATGTGAGGTTTTCACAGAATGGATTGGTAGTCAGGGGATCGTAGTTTTAGCCAACAAACAGATTGTAATATTACTTAGAAAGAGTATTTTTAAGCAAACATAGTTTTTTAAATGGAACAATGCCTGTAGACATTAAGCCCTTTCCGGTTTTTCCCTAAGGGGCTCCATCACCCGCCTAACATTGGAGCTCCAAATCACTAATAAACCCCTCCCCCCTTGTGCCTGCTCGGACCCTGCTGAGTCCACACACAGGCAGAGCGGGCGACGCCGCACAGCCAGCCTCCACATTGATCTTTTGCCTCGAGCGACGGGAACGTCGTTGAACCCGCCACACCCCTTGAGGGGAGGGTGGCTCACCCGCGTCCGGTACACGCGAAGATGTCCCGACAGCAGGGACCGTGGGTGTTCCATGTGACGCACCGAACTCCCAACTGCCGCAACACTCTGAGGCAGCAGCCAGAAGACGGCTGACCGAGGCCAACAGCACGCTCAGCTGTTCGCGAACAGTTGCCAGATCCTCCTGCATCCGTACGCAGCAGTCACACATTCTATCCACCCTAACAAAGAGTGAAGTATCAACTTGTTACTAGCGCGAGTTTATAAAAATTTAACCCTGCTCAGCACACTTAGCTGTAACAATGCTGGTGCTGCTGGCTCTGTGGCTGGCGCCCAGCTGTATTTATCAAATACTGCGAGAATAAACTATTAAAACAGTAGCACAAACGAAATCTGCCAAGTAAGCTAGAACAAACCTCTTAAAACAGGAGCAGTAACTGTGGTGTAGCACAAGTACAAAGTGCGCGCCACCTACTTTCGCCGCGCGCCGCCATGCACGCACGGCGCGGCGTTCTTACGACGACAGCCACGAGCGCCCTCTGCTGCAACCCCGCTCGTGGCCACCACGGAAAGACATCGTTCACTTGGGACTGAGTTAGGAACCAGTAAAGACTTCGGAATCCGATAGGCACCAGTGAAGACTTGGCTATCAGTTAGACACTAGGCAGGACTCTAGCTCAACTATGTATCAACATTCTGCAGTACTATGTAAAAGTTAAGTATTGTATAAATTTTGTGCAATATATATCTCGTTCTCATTTACTCTAGTGTTTCTAGTTTCTGGCTGCTCCTCTCCGTACCTGCACCAGCGTGCTATCTTTATTCCTGTGTCGGTCTCATTCCACTCGGCCACCGACACCTACGACGGAAACGAGACACAAAAGCGGCGACGTGGCTGGGACACAAAAGTGGCGACGAGGAGTGATAGACGATCCGTGGACCAGCCCGCTTGCAGCAGCCAGACAGCAGTAGTAGTCGGAGCACACAGAAATTGCTCCCGCCCACCCACCCTTATTGTAAGAATTTTGGGGGAAGATATTTTGTTACGTGTTTTGTGGACTTTTTTGTTGCAGCGCGTCCTCTTTCATATTGCATTTGTGTTTTGTTATAATTTACTTGTATGCGCGGCGCCTAATCGGTCAGCACGGCCACTACCCCGAACCCAAACTTAATGGAAATTATTCAGTTACAGACGGCGCAAATAACACAACTCCTGCAGGCTGTGGCCCAGCTCACAGCGCAAGCAGCTAACCAACAACAACAGCCGCCGCTTCAGCAGCCCACACCTGCCGCCGCAACGCTTCCTACGTTTCGCCAGTACAACGAACGTGAGAAAGAATGGAGCGACTGCTTCGCACAGTTTCAAGAACTCGTCGCGGCTCATCAAATTACAGGTCAGAAAGTGAAGCATCTGCTATTATCTGTGGTGGCCACCAACACCTTCATGTTACTGAAAAAACTTTTCCCCGACGTATCTCCTCGTGATGTAGACTTTGAACAAATAGTAGAGGCACTAAATGCTCATTATGAGAGAAAAGTTCTTGTAGCCGCTTCACGGTACCGATTTTTCAGACTTAAAAAATTACCGCAGCAGTCACACCAAGAGTGGATTACGGAATTGAAGGGCTTAACCCGCAAATGTAAATTTACTTGCTCTTGTGGACTTTTGTATAGTGACATGATGTTGAGGGATGCGATTACGCAGAATATTCAGGACCCCAGAATTAGAGCAGCAATTCTGAAACAGTCTGACCCCTCATTAGACAGTGTACTGCAGCTTATAGATGCGCATGATACTTTTGACTTAGCAGATGTAGAAATGCAAAGCCACAGTGTTAATTCAGTGCGCCGCAACGGACGCTTTCCTAGCAGTAGTTCTCAGTCTAGTGCTAGTGATTCTTATTTTTCTACCGGCCGTGCTGAACAGACAGTGAACGGTAGCCAGTGTAAAAGTGCGACACAACGATCGCCACGTCGTGTTAGAAAAATTACTTTGCATAACGGGCGCCAACGCTCATTTCAGAAAAATGTTCGTAAGTCTTGCCCCCAGTGTGTATCTCGCCACAAACGTGCTCAGTGCCCAAGTCGGAACGCTATTTGTTATCAATGTGGCAAATCAGGACATGTACAGAAAGTGTGTATGCAAAACAAACTTTGCAAGAACGGTGCCGTTACAAACTGTACTTCGCAGAGTGCGAGAACAGTTCATTCTGTAAATGTTATACGGGCTGTGGAATTGAACAGTGCTTCCCTTGGATCTCAATTGCAAGAAAGTAGTTCTGCGCCTATGGCAAAACTATATAGTGCACCACGTAGCAAGCGCCGACGAGCGCGTAAAACAGTGCAACGGAAAAGGGTTCGGGACAAGCAAAATGACTATGAACAGTGCATTCCTGTAGTAAAAATAGTGCCTTCTGCAACTGCTCCTTGTAATAGTGCCCAGTACTGTGTAGCTAGTGACAGTAGACATCAAGTAGCTACTCAAAAGTGTAGTGCAGTAGTTAGTACATCTGGAGTAGCTTCGCATGCTTGCGCGGACGCCGATCCGGCGGTAGTGCCATCTAGTGACAGTGTTGTTAATCCGCTGCGTGCCGAGTCTGCGCCGCTTACTTCACTACGCGGCCCGCGCAAGCGCAGTAAACAAACCGTAGCACCTGTCGAGCACCGCAAGCAAAAACTGTTTGTTACTCTCTTCATAGAAAATAAGACAGTGCATTTTCAGCTTGATACTGGTCCCGCTGTCACATTAATAAATAAAATAAATAAAGATACTTATGAACTTCTGGGTTTGCCAAAATTGTCGCCGTCACAGCAAGTGTTAACAGCTTATACAGGTCAAAATATTCCCGTGCTAGGAACGTATAGCCTACCCGCCTCTTTTCAAGGTGTAACAAAAACAGTTGCTTTTGTAGTTCTTCAGGCCAAATCGACACAGAACATTTTTGGACTAGATGCTTTTGACTTGTTTGGTTTATCAGTTCAAAGAGATGTGCTTCAAATTTCGTCAATAGTGCCTCAGGATAAAATCAATGCAATGTGTGACAAATATAGTGACTTGTTTTCGCCGGAACTAGGTTGTGCAAAAGATTTCGTGGCACATGTAACTTTAAAAGAATCTGCAGTTCCAAAATTTCGTAAAGCTAGACCAGTGCCTATCGCAATACGTGATACAGTTGCCGAAGAACTTAAACGTTGGCAAGATAGTGGGGTGATTTCTCCTTTTTCTGCGAGTCAGTGGGCCTCGCCTATAGTAATTATACCCAAGCCGTCAGGAAAACTTCGTCTCTGTGCGGACTTCAAATCAACAGTGAACAGTCAAACAATTGTAGACACATACCCTCTGCCCAGACCTGAGGAAGTGATGGACAAATTAGGACAGTCTCGCTTCTTTTCCAAGATTGATTTAGCAGAGGCATACTTACAGATTCCACTTGATGACGAGTCAAAAAAGGTTTTCGTCATTAATACTCACATGGGCCTTTTTCAATTTGAACGCCTACCCTTTGGCAGTTCTTCCGCTCCCGCTATTTTTCAGCGCTTTTTGGAACCTAGGCCATGTGATTAATGCCCAAGGAATCCATCCCTTACAGTCACATCTTCGAGCAATCAAAGATTTGCCTCCTCCTAAGAATGTGCACGAATTGCAAGCAGTAATGGGAAAGCTTAACTATTATTTCAGATTTATTCCCAATGCCTCTCAGATTGCAGCTCCACTGCATCGCTTACGTAGGAAGAATGTTCCTTTTGTATGGTCTAAAGATTGCCAAGTTGCCTTTGACAAACTAAAGTCTGCACTACTCAGTGATTCATGTTTGATACCCTTTGACCCACAGAAGCCTGTAGTATTAGCAGTTGATGCCTCGTCGAACGGTCTAGGTGCAATTTTGTCACATCGCATTGGATCTCACGATCGACCTATAGCCTTTGCGTCCAATCTTCTGACACCAACGCAACAGAATTACAGTTAGATAGAAAAGGAGGCCTTAGCAATCATTTACGGCGTCACAAAGTTTCATCATTATCTCTATGGCAGAAAATTCTATTTGTTGACAGACCACAAGCCTCTCACGTCGTTGTTCTCACCCACAAAGCCAATTCCGCCACGAACGGCACAAAAGCTTCAGAGATGGTCCTTGATATTGTCAAATTATCAGTATGAGATTTTGTACCGACCTACCACTAAACATGCCAACGCGGACACACTTTCCCGACTTCCGGTTGGCCAGGATGTATCATTTGATTCTTCAGAAATGGCATGTTGTCAGATAGACTCCAGAGATGCTTCTGCTGTCGCAGACTTTCCTTTGAACTCTCGTCGGGTTGCACAGGAAACAGCTGCGGATGCAGACCTAAGTGTGGTAGCACGTTTTGTTCGCTCAGGGTGGCCTGCTAGAGCCAAAGACATTGATCGGCCTCTGGTTCGACGTTATTTTGCACAACGTCATGCATTATCTTTAAGTCAGGGTGTACTGTTGTTGCATACCGACAACGACCAAGCAAGAGTGATTGTTCCTCGTTCCCTGCAACGAGAAGTGTTACGCCTCCTGCATCAAGGGCATTGGGGCATTGTTAGGACAAAGCAACTGGCCAGACGTCATTGTACCTGGGTTGGTATGGACGCTCAGATAGAGAGCATGACATCACAGTGTACAGTTTGTGCGGAGCATCAGGCGGCTCCTCCACAGCGTTTCTCAGACTGGCCACGCCCCAAGGGACCATGGCAACGTTTACATATTGACTTTGCCGGACCTTTCTGGAATACGCGCTGGTTAATTGCTGTAGACGCTTTCAGCAAGTTTCCTTTTGTGATTGCCATGAACTCAACGACAGCTTCTAGTACAATCAGTGCCTTAACATCAGTGTTTTGCATCGAAGGCTTGCCTGAAACTATCGTCAGTGACAATGGACCTCAGTTTGTTAGTGCGGAATTTCAACAGTTTTGTCGTTTGAATGGCATTCAGCATATTACCACTGCACCTTTTCACCCTCAGTCCAATGGTGAAGCAGAACGATTCGTTCGAACATTCAAGTCTCACATGGAGAAGATGAAAGGTCAGCACTCCAGGCAGCAAGCTCTTCAAATTTTCCTGTCTACGTATCGATGCATGCCACGTGACGGCCCGTCTCCTGCCGAGCTGCTACACGGCCGCCGTCACCGCACTCTCCTTCACCTGCTGCAGCCTCCCACGCACCGAGTCGGTTCGTATGGCGCTACGCGTTTTCAGATTTCTACGCCGGTGCTGTACAGGGTGTTTGCTGGTATGAAGAAGACATGGTTGCCAGGCATCATTCAGCGCGTGCTCGGTCGCAATATGTATGTTGTACGTTCTTCCACAGGGTCGGAGCTGCGGCGCCACGCAAACCAATTGCGCTTGCACAGGCCGCGCGATCCTGTCTCCGGTTTCTTGATTCCAGACCCAGTTCACCGCCAGGGAGCACAGCCACATCGTTCGTCCCCGGACTACGAGATCCCTATGGACGTCGACGTATCTCCGACGCAGTCGTCGCCGCCGCTGTCGCCGCCGCAGATGACAGCGTCACCGAGAGGGACTCCGGGACCGTGCGGCCCCGCCCAGCTTGGGCCACGCACCTCAGAAGAAGATGACCTGCTCCCTCTGGGTGGGGGCGGGCGCCCTTCCGCTGGTTTTCGCGGGTTTTCCAGCGGATCGCAAGGTGTATACCGCGGCGCGGAGGGCGTCTCGATCCCAGCCTCAGCTACGACGCCCGTCCCACCAGTAACGCCCCCGCCCAGGCCCTCCTCCCAGTGCCGTCGCCGTGGTCCTCAGCCCTACGCCACGACGGCGCGGCGGTTTGGGGGGGGGGGGGGGGGGAGGGGTGTGGTGTCGCACAAGTACAAAGTGCGCGCCACCTACTTTCGCCGCGCGCCGCCATGCACGCACGGCGCGGCGTTCTTACGACGACAGCCACGAGCGCCCTCTGTTGCAACCCCGCTCGTGGCCACCACGGAAAGACATCGTTCACTTGGGACTGAGTTAGGAACCAGTAAAGACTTCGGAATCCGATAGGCACCAGTGAAGACTTGGCTATCAGTTAGACACTAGGCAGGACTCTAGCTCAACTATGTATCAACATTCTGCAGTACTATGTAAAAGTTAAGTATTGTATAAATTCTGTGCAATATATATCTCGTTCTAATTTACTCTAGTGTTTCTAGTTTCTGGCTGCTCCTCTCCGTACCTGCACCAGCGTGCTATCTTTATTCCTGTGTCGGTCTCATTCCACTCGGCCACTGACACCTACGACGGAAACGAGACACAAAAGCGGCGACGTGGCTGGGACACAAAAGTAACAAAAATGACGACATTGACTGGCAAATTAAATTTCACACAAATTAAATTATGATACTTGGCGCTATGAACGATGTGGCAGTGGCGGCAACAACACCATAAAATAACTTGGTACATTAATGGAGCGTAATTTAAATATTCCTGAAAAATGCCATGTTAAAGGGGACTGATACAGCACCCATTCAGCAATGGCATAGTCGCCTAGTGTAGACTATGTTTTATTGTTGCATTTGGAGAGTCATTTTTTCTCTTACGTCCTAGACTTCATAACCACAAATGTGCTAGAAAACCACACAGAGAAAATCACTTTCATATCTGTTCTGGTACAAGTTCTGTTCTGACAAGTGAACGACAGAGAAGTACGAAACTCGAGGACACGTTTGTGGCTAAACATAGTGAATCACGAATAGGTGAAAAGTAGCTGGCCAAATAGACTCACGCGCACACCCGATCGAGTCTTAAGTGGACGCTAACTTTAGGGGACGCACGCGGCGCCTGTTTGCACTGTTGATTCTCTACAAGTGGCACGTGTCTTCGAGAGGTCGTAGTCAGGCGAGGATAAGAGCACGAGAAACTGGCCGACTGGCTCAAGATCGATTCACGCTAGCGACCTCTAAGCAGTGTTGCCAACAGTGAACTGGGAGTTCCCACTTAAAAGAGTATTAAAAACCACCAGAAACCACTAGATTTTATTCGTGTTTTTAACGAAACCACAAGACTCTTGTTATTGGAAGTACTGAATATGTTGAGTAACCAAAAATATGTGACAATTCAATCTATCCCTTATATTTAAACCTAGAACATTTTTCCCAAAAACTGTTGGATCGGCAAATATGTCAACCCCACCTTGCCACTTAAAACTAAACCCACCATTCAACCAGAAAAAAACGGGGCAGGCAGTCCATTTTATTTTATTTATTTATTTATTTATTTTGCTTGTTCCATTGCTCCCAGAATTTCTTTGCGGAAGCGAATAGGTCCCGTTTCTTTTTTTTTTTTTTTTTTTTTTTTTTTTTTTTTTTTTTTTTTTTTTTGAGACCGTCGTACTAATTTAAAACTCTAAATATTTTCGCCATTTCTCGTTGTGAGAAATGCTGGGTCGGCAAATATGTCACTTTTGCTGTCATTGTTTAGGAAGTTCTGTGAACAATGAAGACAGGAGAAATTTGCTTACTCTAGTGTTGGCAGTTGAGCAGTTGATATGGTACTTGAAATAAGCTAAACGGAAGTGCACTTATCCGTCGAACATCACGGAAACATGTCCTTTCCTCGAACAGAGAAAGCTTACTTGTAATGTTCAATTTTAAATTTTCATTGCCACAGTTTTGATTCAGATAATACAACTCGGACGTGGTTCAGCATGCCATAAATCCAACTAACATCTGGTTTCTTCTGGTGCTTTTGCAACAACATTTAAAATCAATGACTTTTTCACAAACACAAAATGGGAAAATTAGTTTTATACTTCCTAAATATTTCTGTTACTTTGTTTCTATAAAACATGCAAATATTTCCAGCGTAAACATGCTTTATTAAAGTATTCAGGATCACGGAGCTTTTACAATAATTATAATAATGAAAGTTATAATATGAGGCGAGTCCAGAAAGTAAGTTCCGTTTCAATTTATCTCCGCTGCAGCGCTGCGATTGCAGTTCCGCACATGCGCTGTAGACGATGTGTATCAAGAAGAAGAACGTGCGCCATTTGGAGATCGCTATCAGTTACGTACGCTTTGTTGTACTTGTTTGAAATGTCGGAGTTGATTGAAAATCCTGCCGCCTGTGAAATCAGTTCGGTGGTTCGCTTTCTGAATGCGAGGAAAGTGAAACCAAGTGAAATTTATCGGCAAATTTGCGATGTTTACGGACCAAATGCGATGACCGATTCGATGGTGAGAAGATGGGTCCGCAGTCACGTTCTGCACGGCCACTACGGTCGGGGGTTCGAATCCCCCCTCGGCCATGGATATTTGTGCCGTCCTTAGTTGTAAGTAGTTCATAAGTAGTTTGTAAGTTTAGGGACTGATGACCCCGTAGTTAAGTCCCATAGACTCTACAAACATTCGAACATTTTTTAGATGGGTCCGACAGTTCAGTGGCGGGTGTAGTGATTTGCACAATGAAGAAGGTGTTTGACCATCCTCCATACACCCCGGACCTCGCTCCTAGCGACTTTCATCTGTTCTTACATCTCAAGTCTTTCCTTGGCGGTCATCACTTCACCATTGACGATGAGCTGAGATAAACTGTTTCCAACTGGTTGAAGACACAGGCGGCAGATTTCTATAAAGAAGGTATACAAAATCTGGTGCTACGCTATGACAAATGCCTGCCAAATTTCGGCAGTTATATGGAAAAGTAGTTAAAAGTTGTAGAATTTTGTGCAATAAAAATTTCTTCTGTATCTGTGTACAATTTCATTTTATTACCAAACGGAACTTACATTTTGGACGCGCCTCGCATTATCGTTGCGGTTTGGTCTAGTGTCAGTTGCCCCGTATTTTCAAGGGGGGAAAATGGTAGGCATATCTAAAATTGCCCCATAAAAGTGTCCACATAATATGAAGTATACATGATGATGCATATTTACTAGATCTATTTTTGTAATATTTGTTTCTGTATTTTGTTGTCCTGATTTATATCTTGTAAGTTATAGTGTATGTTTCTGATACGATTAAATAAAAAAAGCGCGCATAACAATATGGGCGCACAAAATTGGGGAACAAAGACAGTATAACGTATATTTTCACGAACGTTTGCTGTCTTTAACAGCCCTGTTTAAAATTGTATATTTTAAATGTTTACGTGATATAAATGCAGGAGCTACGAGATGCCGCGGCGGAGTGGCCAAGCGCATTGAGGCGCTATGTTCCGATGCGTCGGGGGTTTGAATCCCCCCCTCGGGCATGGATGTTTGTGTCGTCTTTAGTTTAAGGTAGTTCATAAGTAGTTTGTACGTTTAGGGACTGATGACCCTGCAGTTAAATCCCCTAAGCATCACAAACATTTGAACATATCAAAAAGGCTACGGGGCGTTAGAAAATTAAATGGTGCTGTTACTGAATGCTACCTTCATCAAGTGTTTTTAAAAATAGTTTTTCCATAAAACCACCTAAAATCCAGCATAATTCCCACTAGCCACTAGATACAAAATTTGCCCTCTATATAGGTACTCAAAACCACCAGATTTAGTGGGAAAACAATTAACTTGGCAACACTGCTTCTACTTCAAAGCCAAGGAGGTTAGAATACAGGGAGACGTCCTCATGCTGAAAAAGTGATGCCTGCCTCTACCATATAGCTAAGTTTTGGAGAAGTGTTCGTATTGTAGAGCAGATGTTTTACGTCACTTAAAACAGGGATAAAACTCCGGACGGTTTTGCCGTGATGTGCAACGTGTCAAAAGAGTGCAAATTAGCCGTTAAAAAGTAAGTTTTCAATAATATTACGATGTGTATCATTACTATTTATTTAAGAAAGTATATTGTTTGAAAAGACATACTTTGCAGTGACCGTCACTTGAATGCATTAACAGTAAGAGGGTTGACTTAACGTACACTTTTAACAGATAAATAGCATTCCAAAACTGACCAAGATGTCGGACAGGGTTCAACTGACGTATTTGCTCGGCATAGATAATGCCATCTCCCCAGGGTCGGCGCAAGGCACGTGCGAAACGTGCGGCCGCACAGGGCGGCACTTCCCGAGGGGCGGCAAATCTGTCGCTCCGCATTTTTTCTATTTCTTTTTAGGACAAACTCAACATTCATGCCCAAGAGAGGATTCGAAACCTAACCTTGGAGCGAGCGGCTTCGGGAACTGTGGCATGGCGCCTCGACTACCTGCCGGCCTCCCCTGTTGAACAAGGTGAGGGAGGAGGACTAGTTTCTTGCTCGCCACTGTGGCAGCACCGTCGTGATTACGCCGGAGTAACAGAGGGGGGGAAGCAGTCTGGCGTACACGCTACTGCCAGTATTCTTATGAGTGGAACGCTGCCAGCCTGTTACGCGCCGTGCGTTTACTCACAACTAACTTGGCAGAAGACGAAATCTAATTTGGAAATTCGAATACAGTGTTCGATACTGTGGTTACATGTTAAGCCTGAAGCAATTTTGCTAAGCCCTACAATGGCAGTTTCCGAGTGTTTTAACCTTCCCGCATTATGAAAAAAAGTCGTTCAACAATACTACACTCAAACATGTTCAACACTTAAATAAGAACAGTTTCGAAGTATTTTTCAAAATTTTTGCTATCCGTTTTTAAGTGACAGTCGAACGTTTTGATTTTGAACCATGAAACACCTGTCTCCGTCTGCAAGAAAAACACTTTTGTTTGACAATACTTCTCGCACACTATCACTCTGCCAACATTTATTTACTGTATACTGTTTTCCGTTGAATACGTTATCTGTTCACAACGATGGAAAAACATTTGTTTACGTTAACTGCACGTTCATGCCGCGCGGATTAGCCGAGCGGTCTAAAAATGCACTGCAGTCATGGACTCTGCGGCTGGTCCCGGCAGAGGTTCGAGTCCTCTCTCGGGCATGGGTGTGTGTTTGTGTGTTCGTCCTTAGGATAATTTAAGTTCAGCAGTTTGTAAGCTTAGCAGTTAAGTCATATAAGATTTCACGCACATTTGAACATTTTTATAAATTCACAAGGCTTAATAAAATTAGCTAGATTTCTTCATTCAGGTTTGACTCCATTTTTGAGCTTGTGCCCAGCGACTGTTTAGTACAAATCTGTAGAGAATGTCACCAATCGGTCGCAATTTTTGTTTTCATTTTCCAGATCTACATAGATTTCGGGCACAGTGTGGCAATTTTCAGTGCTTTGAGTTTTGTTTACATCTATACCGTCATGCTGAACGTAACTGTCAACATGGCGGTTTAGATGTAAGCACATATTAAAAGCTTTGAGACTGGCCACTCAGTGGCAGAAACCTAGGTAGATTTCAAAACTAAAAACAAAAATTGCGATTGATTGCTTGCATTTACTACAGATTTGTTCAAATTAAATTCCACATACGGTTTGTAAAAAATAAATAAATAAAATAAACAATAAAAAACGGGGGTGGGGTGGGGGGCGGCAATTTAGCAGGGGCGGCACTTGGCCTTGCGCCGGCTCTGCATCTCTCTTTATTCTAACCTCCTTGGTCAAAACTCATACTGGAATCGCGTGCACCTATCGTGCCTGCGAGAAAATCAGCAGCCATTGACGGTGCGAGTGTGTCAACGAAGTCAATGACCTATAAGACTGTGCCCCATGTACTCAGGTGGAGTTTTAAATTTCCGAGTCCGCCTCCGTAGCTCAGCGGTAGTGTCGCTGAATACCACGCAGGAGGCCCGGGTTCGATTCCCGGCAGGGGAATTGGTGTTGTCTGTTGTCCTAATCATCATCTCATCATCATCATTGGCACGTAAGTCGCCCACGCGGCGCCTTAAAAAGGCGGCCGGACAATCCCGCAAGGGATCTCCCGGCCAAGAAAGCCATACGCTCATTTCATTTTAAATTTCCGAGTATTCTGCGGACTGCTCATACGTAGAAGCGGAAGACTGAAGTAGCATATCTTAACATCGGAAGGTAACCCATCCTGGACGATCATCCAACAGGGTAATATTTCTCCACACTCTGCGCGTAAAACTCAACGTGGTCTGCAGTTCGAACAGCAACTTGCCTGGCCAGCATTCAGCACAATCTCCGAACTCAGTGCGCCTAAACTTTTGGCAGGTCAATACAAGCTATCCTCTGGCTACTGTGGCGACGTGCTCTGTTTAAAGTAAGGGTAACTACGTGTACCTTGACGAAGTCCGACGGAGGATTAGGATTGGTAGACATTCTTGGTAAGTGTGTGGCGCTGATGATTCATGTAACGGCAAGCTTGTGTGCCACTCAACCCACCAGCACAACAGCAGTGATCGTGGCGCGCTACCGCACATCATCGGAGAGCGATCCTTTCAGTATGAAGGACATCCCCTTCAAAACACAATACGTCAGGGAATATTACTTCCACAGGGGCTACGTGCTAGACGTGGCCACCGATAGACTCCGAACAGTCCGCCGATTGTATGCCGCCCAGCGTGGACGAAAACCGCCACACAAATTGAAATAGCGCTATCCCACCGTTAAGTGGAGCCATGTGTGGGATAATACACTACTGGTCATTAAAATTGCTCCACCAAGAAGAAATGCAGATGATAAACGGGTATTCATTGGACAAATATATTATACTAGAACTGACATGTGATTACGTTTTCAAGCAATTTAGGTGCATAGGTCCTGAGAAATCAGTACCCAGAACAACCACTTCCGGCCGTAATAATGGCCTTGATACGCCTGGGCATTGAGTCAAACAGAGATTGGATGGCATGTACAGATACAGATGCCCATGCAGCTTCAGCACGATACCACAGTTTATCAAGAGCAGTGATTGGCGTATTGTGACGAGCCAGTTGCTCAGCCACCATTCACCAGATGTTTTCAGTTGGTGAGAGAATGTGCTGGCCAGGGCAGCAGGTGGAACATTTTCCGCGTCCAGAGAGGCCCGTACAGGACCTGCAACTTGCGGTCGTGCAATATCCTGCTGAAATGTACAGTTTTGCAGGGATCGAATGAAGGATAGAGACATGGCTCGTAACACTTCTGGAATGTAACGGACGCTGTTCAAAGTGCCGTCGATGCGAACAAGAGGTGACAGAGACGTGTAACCAATGGCACCCCATCCATCACGCCGGGTGATACGCCAGTATGGCGATGACGAATACATGCTTCCAGTATGCGTTCATCGCGATGTCGCCAAACACGGATGCGACCATCATGATTCTGTAAACAGAACCTGGATTCATCCGAAAAAATGACGTTTTGCCATTCGTGCACCCAGGTTCGTCATTGCGTACACCATCGCAGGCACTCTTGTCTGTGATGCAGCGTCAAGGGTAACCGCAACCATGGTCTCCGAGCTGATAGTCCATGCTGCTGCAAACGTCGTTGAACTGTTCGTGCAGATGGTTGTTGTCCTTCAATCGTCCCCATCTGTTGATCGAGATGTGGCTGCACAATCCGATACAGCCAGGCGGATAAGATGCCTGTCATCTCGACTGATAGTGATACGAGACCGTTGATATCCAGCACGGCGTTCCGTATTGCCCTCCTGAACCCACCGATTCCATATTCTGCTGTCATTGGATCGCGACCAACGCGAATAGCAATGTCGCGCTCAGATAAAGCACAATTGCGATAGGCTACAATCCGACCTTTATAAAAGTCGGAAACGTTATGGTACGCATTTATCCTCCTTACACGAGGCATCGCAGCAACGCTTCACCAGGAAACGCCGGTCAACTGCAGTTTGAGTATGAGAAATCGGTTGGAAACTTTCCTCATGTCAGTAAGTCGTAAGTGTCGCCACCGGCGCCAACCTCGTGTGAATGCTCTGAAAAGCTAATCATTTGCATATCACAGCATCTTCTTCCTGTCGGTTAAATTTCGCGTCTGTAGTACGTCATCTTCGTGGTATAGCAATTTTAATGGCCAGGAGTGTATTTGTCGCGGTTATGCAAACATGACATAGTGTCACAATAACCCTTGCTTACTTCCCTAAGGATAGGTGAGCTTTTTTTTTTGTTTACACGCACGGCAGCAAGAGTGCTGGCCACCAGTTCACCTGTCTCACTCTGCGTGATAAGAACCGAGGCCAGTGCGCTCGGCTAGACCATTCAGGCGTTCTTTCCAGGCGCGTTTATAATGCATGTAGCACTACTTCAAGGGAAGACTTTTACTTACGAAACACATATGGTCTCCTGCAACAGACGAGTCACTACTAGACAAAACGGCGACTGACACCCATGGGGTGTTACTCAAAGTGCATGGTGTTGAAGTAGTGAGTAACAAGTGTGTGTTTGAATGGTTTAAAGGCTTTAGAGACGTCGTGGATGAGCCACGTTCGAGTAGAAAGTCCACAACTACAGTCCCAGACTACATGGAACGAGTGCGACGGAAGCTAATTCCCCAGATTTGGCGCCAGCGGACTTCTTTCTGTTGCCCCGCCTTAAATTAGCCCTGTAGCACACGCTTTGTAACGGTTGCGGAGAGCCAACAACGCTTCGAGCGATTCCACAATACACGTTACCTGACAGTTTCCAACAGCTGTACAGGCGATGTAAGAAATATATTGTAGCCAATGGCGATTACTTTGAAGGCCAGTAAAGGTATTTTGTTTGTAACTCTTGTTTACTGCATTTCCTGAGACCATTCACCAAACTTTTCAGACGCTCCTAACCATAAATATATGTATATAAAAAAGGATGTTTGTCCGTATGTCCTTTATGTGTTCATAAACCATTCATCCGATTGCAATGAAACTTTGGTGAACTGTTCACTGTACGCCCACGAGTATTACTGACGCAAAAACAAAAGAGCATGACACATATCTCAGGAGATATGACGTCATAAATAATGAAAGGCCACCGCGTGAGAATACCCAGATTTATACGTTAATTATTGGAATATGGGAGTAGTTAGGGACCTGCAACAAAGTTTGCATGTAATTTCGGAAGTTTATGAAGCGGTTCGTAAGTGAGCCCCCCCCCCTCCTCACAAAATGATGAAACGAAAAGAAGTCTACCGCTCACAACAGTTTCGCTGTAGATGCCGTAAAACTGTCACATCAGGCATGACATTGTTTCAAATAAAGTTAGCATTACAGATTTGCATGTTACTATTTATTTTCGTCTGCAAGTCTCCCTTAATTCTCTTGCAAGCAAAATAAAACACTCTGTTTTCTTAATCTCTATCTGTATAAATGCGAAAGGACACTCACTCACTGACTAAACACGAAATCCCGAAAACTAATTCACCTATGAAGCTGAAATTTGGCAGGAATGTAGTTTATAGGTAGAAAACATCAGCTAAGAAAGTATTTTGTGACAGGTACATGGCGGAGCATACTTCTACTACAGACTCACGAAATCTACAGTTTCATTCCGATCTTCACGAAATTTCGCACGCTTGACTTTCAAAACAACAGGAAGGTCACCGTCTACCATAAAAATTTCATACTGTGCATGGGGGAGGGGACTTTGCAACATAAAAATTGATCCGTGAATACCTTGGTCGCGCCATATCTCTTGAGAACGGCTCCACCAATTTCACAAATCCTTTATTTATTTATTTTTCCTTTAGTGTCAGAACAAGTGTTGTATGATGTTTTTCAATGTGACCCTGCGTTTCTATTGCATACAAATCTATAGTTTTGTTCCGATAGTGGTGAAGTTTTGCACATTCTACCTTAAAAACAAGAACAATGTCACTGTTTGTATAAAATTTAGTTCAGTGCGTGGTGGAGGGTACTTAACTTTTTTACGAAATGCATAGTTTTGCTCCAATCTTTATGAATTTTTTCACACATTACCTTCAAACCAAGAGGAAAATCACTGGGTACATAAATGTTTGCATGGTACATGACAGAGGGTATCTTGCAAAAAACTTTGAGGAGAGGAGGAAAGGTGGAAACAAACAGAGAGATAGGAGAGAAAGAGGTGAATGCAGAGAAAAGGGAGAAAGGAGATGTGGACTACGAATGTGTAGGATAAATAAACACCCGGGCAACGCCGGGTTTACAGACAGTATAAAATAAAAAGAAGCTCAAATATTTCTATATAAAACGTTTTGTATATAAACAACGTATAGTTTCAGATAACAAACAGTCAAGGATAATGTAGGAAAGCAATAAAATTGTATAAATTTCTTATTACATTTTTTTTCTATTGCTCAATTGAAAGCAATAAAAAGACCCAGTGTAGATGCTACAGCTGTAACGGTGGCCGAGGGGACTGAGGCGCTCCAGTCACAGTCTGCACGGCTACTTCGAAAAAAATGTTGTAATGTTTGTATAGCTTATGGGACTTAACTACGGGGTCATCAGTCCCTAAACTTACAAACTACTTACGAACTAGCTAACAATAAGGACCGCACAAATATCCACGCCCGAGAGGGGATTCGAACCCCTACCGTAGTCGCCGTGCAGCCGCACTGGCCGAGGGGACTGAGGCGCTCCCCCCCCCCCCCCCGTAGTTAAGTCCCATAAAAGCTACACAAACATTTGAAACTTGTATGATGGGTATGAAACTAAAATTAAAAAAAAAAAATCTAGATTTCTAAAAGGCTTTTGATTTCGTTCGTCATAAGCGGTTGCTGTTGTTGGTTTTTGAGGGGACTAAACAGCTAGGTCATCAGTCCCTCATAAGCAGGTTCTAATCAAATTGGCTGCCTATAGAATATCATCTCAGTTGTGCAACTGGATTCGTGATCTCCCGTCATAAAGTTCATCGGTGGCCGAGCGTTCTGCGGCGCGTCAGTACTAAAGGCTAGTCTACACGACGACACCAGGTTGCGACACTCGTTTCATGAAATGAGTTGCGCGCAACTGGTTTCGTGTATGTCTGTAGACACGGCTCCAATACAATACACTTCAGTTTCGTTGTTTTGTAAGTGCAGTAGTCGCCGTAGAATGAAAGTTTTGGTAGCTGCAAAAGTCGTGGCAGAGCTATTGCTTCTCTGTGTGAAGTCGCTGCATAAAACAAAACATAAAAAGAATAACAAACGTATTTGGGTTTGTGACTGGATTAAAAAAAGACGTCAACTGGATTGCTTAGCGCCCTTGCTTAAAGAAATTATAACTGAAGACCCTAGAAGTTATTTTAATCAACTTAGAATGTCACCAGAGCAGTTCACGTTCCTTTTAAACAGAGTTAGTAAGGCAATAAAGAAACAAGATACTGTTATGCGTGAAGCATTATTACCAGAACTGAAATTACAAATCGCATTACTTTTCTTGTCAAGTAGATATTCGTCTCTACAGTACCAGTACCGTGTTCCCAAATCCACAATTGTCATAGTTCGTTTTTATAGGTATTTGGAACTGAATGTACTTTACTCTGCAATTCACTTATCGTCGACCCATCAATATTTGAATAATTGCTTCAAGAGCACTAACACGCTGCTGCTTATTCCTGAATTTTTCATCTTTAAAATGGCACAGACACCTATGCATCGCGTATATGTTCAAAAACCGAATTATTTCTTTCTCTTCCCCCTTTATGTTGTGTTCTGTTCTGTATTGGTTATCACCTAACCTAAAAACACGCGCAATCAATTTCTTCAAAGTTGGAAGGTGCCGAAACTGTTTAGTTTCGCCAACGAATTGCGCGAACGCCTGCCGCGCATGCGCACTGGCCAGTAGCGCAGTTTCATGAAACCTAGTGTCGGCGTGTAAACTAGCCTTAAGGCTCCTATAAACCCGAGCTGAACTATCCGCCTTTTTTTCCCCAAGCTGTAGGAGTTGCCACGTTCCGGACGAGCTCACGCGTTACCTCGCGTTTCATTCAACTCGCTCACACTCACAAACTACTCACTGTATGAACGTGGAATTTTCATCAATTTCTTCGTTAAGAACTACACAACGTTTCCTTTTTAGTTTTATTTATCACAATAATTTATAAACAGCATATTCTGATAGTTTACGACCATGCACTTTCTGACGACTTATGGAATTTTCGACCTGCGAGGAACTTTTTTTCCGTTTCAGTTAGGTGAACACATTAAGCGAATGAATGTTCAAAATACATCAGATTTTCATACTTTCCAAACAGAAACTCTGTGAGAAATGTGTAACTTGAGATAATGTCAGTAAAATGTAACGCACTCGGATCCGCCCGCCCGTCTAGTAATAAAACGTTTTCTCTATTAGAGCTCTTAATAATTAGGCACATGTTACTGCATAACATCCATACTTGAAGATACTGATACTGACGTCTTTTAACCCATTAAATTTATTACTTGCACACTACAAAAGTACTGTGCCTCTATGTAAAATGCAATTTCAGTTTTTCAGTTATATGAAAAGGATGTAATATCTCAATACAAAATGCTTTATTGTGTGAGGAAATGAGAAAAAGTCAGTTAGTTAGTGAAGAGATCCTTGCTATCAAGTATTCTCACATAAAATCCTCATTAGATCTAGTAACTTCCGTTCTGTTAAACTGAAGGAAATGTAACTCCTATTAGTTTTTGGAAACTGAATAGTACCTCTGAAACATAATGGACAAGAAGCAAAGAACTAAACATTTGTGAGTGACGAAGGAATATCTGCAAATCGAATAATAATTCACTAACTTTACTCTTTTTCTTTCTACAGCTATGTATTTCCTTGAACAACGCGACAGTTAATGAAGTTTTGCGTAGTAACCATGTGACAAAATACTCCCCTCTTTGCATGTTATCATTTTGATACCTCTAACCGTGTATGAGATACGCAATGATTCATTCTGGCCTTATCGCCATCGGAAATGTGTGCGCTAAATAAAATAAAGTTTAGTAGTATGAGTGAAAGGTAAAGATCTCCTCCTAAGTCGAAAATAAAATTCAATCCACGAGGAAAGTTTCATCCGCAGCAACATATGATGCAACAAGCACCAAACGGAATATCATAGCAGCCTCTATTTTTTACTGCAAATTTTTTCTAATGTAGCGCAGTCTCTTATTTCGAAGCCAATATCTCATTAACTATGACTATTAACGAAATGACGATCATTTCGTCACAATGTTGGTATATAAAGATTTAAGTAACGGAAAAATTAAATATTTCCACCAATTAGTTTTTGCGAAATCGTTTGTGAAAGATGGCAGGGCATGCGCCTCTACGCTGTTAGTGCAGCGCGATTCCAACCATGTTGGGGAAAACATGGCGGACGATTCAGCCTGGGTATTTAGGAGCTCTAGCCACTACGTTCGGGGGTTCGAATCCCCCCTCGGGAATGGATGTTTGTGCCGTCCTTAGTATTAGCTAGTTCATAAGTAGTTTGTAAGTTTAGGGACTGATGACCCCGTAGTTAAGTCCCATAAGCTCTACAAACAATTGAGAAAGTTCATAGTAACTGGTCGACAGTCATGGTGTACATCAGAAGTGATATCCAGCTATCACCAACGAAGCGCCATGTGCTCTGTGCTGTTATTTAGGAGACAATCTCAGCAGCCACCTTAAGATTGTTTGATGACAATAGTAAACTCATCAGAAAATCAAAATGATTTTAGGCAACTGTATCCTGCTAAAAATTTCAACTGACTCTAAATAATGAAAATCGTGAATTCATCCACATCAGGATTGAAAATAATTCGTCAATTTTGGATACAGGGTACACGATAAAACATGTAAATCTAAAGGCTGACAGTCAAGCAAAATACATATCAATAAGACGTACGGAAACCTTAAATTGGAACGATCAAATACATACAGGGTGTCCTATTTTAATCTATACCGGCCGATAAAATGGAGCGGCAATTTTGAAAAAAAAAAAAGTGTCTAGTAAAAGTTGTACGATTTGAAGGGGTCATGCAATGGTCATCTCGAAATCACCTTGAACCTTGTTTTCAAGGTCTAACCAAGGTCATTTTTATCAAATAGTAACTCCTGTGGTTTTTTTTTTTTTTTTTTTTTTTTTTTTTTTTAAATCCATATTCGTATTCTACATGAAAAAATACGCATTGTTTGAAAGCAACATTTTTTTTTCAAAAAAAATCAATTGTTTGTGGCCAGAGGGCACTTTATTGTAAATTTACCAACTTACCAATATCTCGAAAACGAAGCGAGATCGGGAGAAATTTTCAAATACACAAAAATTTCACCAGTTGTCCGAGTTCAGAAACCATACAAGGTTATCACTGAAAATTTTTTCCGATAAAACTTCGTTCTCGAGATACTGGTAACCTGGGGAACTTACAATGAAGTTCCCCTTGACGACAAACCATTAGTTTCGCGAAAAAAAAAGTGCCCTACAAAAGTGTATATTTTGGTAGGTCTTTTTGAGATAACCGTTCCATGACTCCTTCAAACGCCTTACAACTTTTTCCTGTATATTTTTGTGAGGAAGGTGAACGAAAAGAGTGCTTTCATTGGTAGAACACTTCAAAAATGTAACAAATGCACTGAAGGGACTACCTTCACTATGTTCGGCCGCACTTTGAATTTTGCTGTGCAATGTAGAATCCTTATCAAGTAGGACTGACGGAGATCTCGAAAAGGTTAAAGTAAGAGCAGCTCGTTTTGTACTACTGAGAAACAGGGACATGATACCGAAGATGGGTGATACTTATTAAAGCAAAGGTGTTATTCGTTTCGGCGAGATCTTTTCACGAAATTTGACTCTCCAATATCCTCCTCCGAACGCGATAATATTTTTACTGGTATCTACCTACCTAGGAAGAAATAGTCACTGTAAAAAAAATTAAAATACATAAAAAAAGGAAATGGAGTTCTCAAGGAAAAATCAGAAAAGTGTAGCTACCAAAATTCAAATGTTCAAATGTTTGTAAATCTATCGGAGTAAACTTCGTGGTCATTAGTCCGTAGCTTACAGATGACTTAAACGAAAACTAACCTAAGGACAACACAAACACCCATGTCCGAGGGAGGATTCGAAACCCCGACGGCGAACTGCCGCGCGCACCGCAACACGACGCTCCAGTACGCACGGCTAAATAGTCACGCAGATCTAGATATAGATGATGAATGCGAAAAACGCGTGAAATTCATGCAATTGTCGAGTGAAGCTCTAAAATATTTCTGTGATATTTCACCAACAGAGTAAAACTAAGCAGATGACAAAAAACACACAATGTAATGAATACTACTGCTAGTACTACAGCAACGTAATTTTCGTACCTTATGGAATTGTTTTCGTGCAGAGCCAGTTTAGCATCTCGGAGAAAGATGAATGTTACTGCAATTGTTGCTGCTTCGTCACCCGTACACCATTTGCATTTTTTCCCACAAAATACTAGATTCACACGTGACAACGAGGTTCATATCATTGCATTTTACTGTTCCTTTGTCGTGTGTAATATATACTCCACATCAGACACAACAGACGCTCTAGCATTTCCACTGCATCACGCAAGTCCGATGTCTTCTCTAGCACAAGACTTATTATCTATCGACATGGTTGTGTGTTGCCCAGCAACAGCTCTTAACCATGACATTGTTTACTGCCGCGTAGATGCGACCGTTCAAAAAACCACGGCCTTCGATCCGCAGTTGTAATAAGAATTTTTTACTAGCCTACGTCAAATGTGACTGTCGTCTTTGGCAATACATTGTGAACATGAAAAATGGTAAACTTCACTATGGACATAACATTGTATAATTATTGTTATTCACATTTTTTACGTGACAAACTGACCTCTCTGGAGTAGATAACGCTACACAAAAAATTATTTTATACGCCACTGCTATGTGTGATACATAATCCTTTTCGTATTCTCGATTTTTTATATTGTAGTTTTCCTGATACTAAAGTGCCTAGTTTTCAGACCTCTAGAGTGACCTGACCGCTAGAGGTATGCGTTTTAGAATCCGTGTTTACTTGATTACTTTCTTGTTTTGTTGTAAAAAACATGTACCGAAACTTTGTTTCTTTTTATATATAATTTTATTAAATTATATATACATATATGTCGAAGGAAACTTTCCTGGTGGGATAGATACGTATAAAAAATAGAACTTGGATAACTTACCCAAAGCACAGGCTCGTCGACAGATACAAATAAATATACACACACAAACACACATACAAGCTTTCGCAACGGTTGGTAGCTTCTTCATGAAGGTAAGTCGTTCCACTCCTGGGACTGGAATGACTCCTTTTCCGCTTCCTTAAAACCCGTAGCCTTCCCTTTCCCACCTTCTTCCTTCCTCTTTTCCTGACGACGCTACCAGCGGTTACGAAAGCTTGTATGTGTGTTTGTGTGTGTTTTTATTTGTATCTGCCGACGAGCCAGTGCTTTAAGTAAGTTATCCAGTGGATAGGTAAACACTGTTCATCAAAGCTGAACCATCAAGTAAAAAAATGTATGTTTTGACATTGATCATCGTCATCATTGCGTAAGCACCTGGTGTCGCAAGGCGATATTTACGTATCTGGCACTTCTTTGTAATTACAGCACAAATGAAATTTCGTATCTCATCATGCACATACAGTTCTGGTACCAAACACAGCAAAAATAATTTATACAGCGAAGCTAGTTAATATAGGTGTTTTCATGTTCCAAGTGACAGAGAAAACTAAGAGCAACGACAGTCGATATTACGAAAGTTTTTACAAAGTAATGCGTAAGACATGCTTGTCAAAAAATTGAACTACCGTTGACAACAATGGTAGTGGCTGCAGCATCTTTTGAGTGTAGTTTCAGCAAATTAAATATGATACAAAACTACTCGAGGTTGAACATGACTAAAACAGATTTCGATAACTTTTCGACAGAATACGAAACAGTTGCTGCACTTAATTTTAATCTGCGGGTTTACTTTACTCAGGGAAATAAATTGCTACGTAAAATTATAATAGAAGCACTGTTCCTGGAAAGTGAAATTTTAATCGCTCCATGCAGAACGAGCCTTCCCTCATAAGAAATTGCATTTCAGCAGCGAAATTGAACACTTCATGTTGTTGTTGTTATTTGGGTTTTAGGGCGCTCAACAACGTGGTCATCAGCGCCCTTGAACACTTCATGAGGAATCTGTTAATCTCAATGCTTCTATTTTTAACAGGGACTGGCCGATTAAAAGAATATTGAACAATCCTTTTCTGCGAGAGCTTTTGCTACAATCAAACGCACACTTTCACTTGTACAGTGCGCATGAAATAGTAGGTAGTAGCGCATCTGTGCATTTTGAAGTATGTGACGTGAAAACAATACATATTTCGGATTTTAAGAACTGTTGGCGAACGATTTGTTAAAGAAAGTACATATCAGAAGAAACTACACGGAAGTCAGTTTCAGGAGACAAGAAAAAAAGTTTTGGCATCAGTACAATTATGCAGTTTTCGTACAGTAGTCAACTCTGTAGATATATAATAACATCGTAGTTTATTGATGGTATCATGAAACAAATATTCCGTCTTTCCAAACCTAAGCATATTACACATTCTACTTTTCTACCGAACTGTGCATACCTTGTGGGGAAAATTCCAACAAAAGCAATAATAATAATAATAATAATAATAACAAAGGACATAATCTGTTCCATATAAAGTGATTTCAAAAATACTATTAAACAGGCTGGAAACAGTTCTCGATTCACGAAAAGGAGAAAACCAAGGTGGATTTAGAAAAGGGAGGAGCTGTTCGGAACAAATGATCAATCTGAAAAACATAATCAGAACACGTGCTGGCCAACACTTGTTACAACGTTTATTGGTTTCAGAAAATCATATGACTCGATAGACAGAGAAACCGTAATTATAAATCTGGAGAAATTTGGAATTGATAGGAAAACCAGAGAGATTGTGACAGATACAAAGCTCAAAACTAAATTTCGAGGCAAATTTTCGGACCCTTTCAAAATGGAGACAGGTCTGAGACAGGGTGTGGTACTCTTTTTGAAAATTAAAATACACAATTTTGTGTTTGTTCTACATGTTTGTTTATTTCGTGAATCGATTTTCGGCTTATTAGGCCATCATCAGACTGATGAATTTGTTCTACCAAGAAGCGACGGAAGAATCAGTTAAACAGTGGAAGAATGGACACACAAAAAACTGAAGGAAATTTCTTTTGAAGGATCAATTAAAAGAGTGATGATTCATGCACTAACTTTTGCAGATGACATTGCTCTCTTTTCGAAGAATATAGGAGATGCGGTTAAACAAATACAAATCTTAGAAAATCGTGCAGCTAAATTTGGTTTACGAACATCATAAGAAAAATCTAAATTCATGTCTACACATTTAAGGACATCACGGAACTACACAAACACATATCGGACGCATAGAAAAGGCCAAACACATTAAATATTTGGTAGAAGTAATAAGGACACTGGAGTAGAAAAAGGAGCTGTCAAATTTGGAATAGCTAAACTTCGGAGAGCACCAATTTTAACAGAGAATTGTAAAACTAAAAACATTTATCTCGAAATACAAAGCTTTTACACTACAACACAGTTTCAAGAACAAAGAACTAGTAGGGAAGAAAAAGGAAAGAATAATTCTGAGGAAGATTCTTGGTGTACTCATGGCGAAAAATGGGTAAATCATAAATAGAAGGCTGATATTCTTCGGTCATCTGGTGAGAATGGGTGGTAGCGGACTGACGAAAAAATTTTCAGTATAATTCAATAAAGGAAAATACCCAACTCTTGGTTAGAGGAATAAAGAAAGACCTCAAAGAATTTAAACTTACAGAAATGGATACAATAAATAGGGATAGGAACAAAAAGGCAATAAATGAATTTTAGGTTTTCCAGGGAATCCAAAAACTGAGTGCAGCAGGAAATTAACAGCTGAAAATCTGGCGAAAATGGCGGCAGTAAGAAGAACAGCCTTTTTGAAGAGAAAGAAGAACAGACAGAATGTGAACAGAATTTTTCATGCTGTCCATAGTTGGCCATTAAAGCAACTTAAAGCGCTTAGCAAAAGCAAGTCTCCTAGTCCAGATTGCACACAAATAACGTTCCTTTCAGAGTACGCTGACGCAATAGCTTGAGACCTTCCTATCATACACAACCGCTCGCTCAGCGAAAAGATCCGTATCCAAAGACTGGAAATTTACACAAGTGATTCCAATATACAAGAAACACAATAATAGTGATCCGCAAAATTACAGACCTAAATCACTGACGTCAGTTTGCAGCAGTATTTTGGAACACATACTTTCCTCAAACATTATGAACTATCTCGAATAGACTACCCATTAGCCTATAGTCAACATGTGTTCAGAATGTCTCGTTCTTGAGAAACTCAGCTAGCTCTCTACTCACATGAAATGATGAATGCTATCGACAAAGGATCTCAAATTGATTCTCTATTACCAGATTTCGGGAAGGCTTTTGACACTGTACCTCAGAAGCAGATATTAATATAATTGCGTGCTTATGGAATATCGCCACAGTTGTTCGGTTGGTTTCGCGATTTCCCGTCAGGAAGGACACAGTACGTTATACTTGACGGAAGTCGTCAAGTAAAAAAGAAGTGATATCTGGCGTTCCCCACGGGCAGTGTTATAGGCCCCCTACTGTTCCTATCTTTAGAAGACATTCTGAGCAGCTATCTTAGACTGTACGCGTATGATCAAGAGGAATTGCGAAACGGTTTAGATACCTGCATGGAGTAAAATGTGCACTAAAATAAATCTGTTAAACAGTCTAATCTACAGACCGAAAATTCAAACAAACACCTAGGAATAAAAATTACGAAAAGTTAAATTGGAAGAGCACATAGAAAATAGGGTAGGGAGAGCGAACCAAAGACTACGTTTCATTAGCAGAACATTTAGAATATGCAACAGTTCTACTACAGAAAGTGCCTACACTACACTTCTGGAGTACTGATACGCATTGTTGGATCCCTATCAAGTGGAACTGACCGCGCATATAGATAAAGTTAAGAGAAAGGCTCCTCGTTTTGTATTATCGCGATATAGGGGAGAGAGTGTCATGGAAATTATGCACGAGTTGGGGTGGAAATCATTAAAAGAAAGGCGTTATTAGTTGCTGCGATTTACGAAATTTCTTTCAATAACTTCCTCTTCCGATGCGAACAAATTAAAATGTTTAAATGTTTGTATAGCTTTTAGGACTTCACTAGGGGGTCATCAGTCCCTAAACTTACAAACTACTTATGAACTAGCTAATTCTAAGAACGGCACAAATATCCTTGCCCGAAGGGGGATTCGAACCCCCGACCGTAGTGGCCGTGCAGACCGTGACTGGAGCGCCTCAGTCCCCTCGGCCACCGCGGCCGGCTGTACTAGTACTAGTCCTACATGATAATCATAATAAAATAAGAGAAATCAGATCGAAAAAGGAGCGATTTAAGTTTTCCTTTTTACGCGCTCTATTAAAGACGGGAACGATAGGGAAATGTCATAAAAGCGGTTTGATGAATTTTCTGCCATGCGCTTCAACATGATTAGCAGAATATTTATGTAGATGAATGATTGATGAGGAACAAATAAAGTGTGCTTTTGGATACACTGTACAGCATCCACCATAAACAACAATATACCGAATTTTCTTCCTTCCGAACATCCACAACCGTCCGTCTTCATCTTTAATAATTGGTTCCCCAACAGTTGTTAATTTTAAAGTTTTTTTTTTTTAGTTTCGAGACCTACTTCTCAACATCAGGTGGATTAGCAAATTACAATCAAATAAATTAGTGACGTCTGTCATGTAATTAAATGGCTACCCTACATCTTTACTAAGATAATTGAGTACAAAGAGAGTATACGGACTTTATGAGTCCGTAAAACTGTTGCATGTAGGGTTCTAATTATGGGACTTATTGTTTTAAAAATTGTTCAAATGTTTGTAAATCTATCGGACCAAACTGCGTGGCCATCAGTCCGTGGCTCACAAACTAATTCAACTAAGGTAAACTAACCTAAGGACAACATCCACACACACACATTCACACACACACACCCATGCCCAAGGGAGGACTCGAACCTCCGACGGCGAGCAACCGCGCACTCCGCAGCGAGGCGCCTTAGACCCCTCGGCTACTCCACCGCGGATACTTATGTTTTACAGCAGACCCTGTTTCGAGAGTGGCCATGTCGCACCCAGGTTATCACCAGTCCTCCTGACTTCTTCCATATATCAGGGACTCACTATATTAATTTGTTGCTACATGTAACAGTTTTATGGACTCACTAACTACGTATACTCCCGTTCTACTGAATAATTTTAGTAAAGATGTAGGGTAGTCATTTTATTCCATGACAGACGTCGCTATTTTGTTTGACTGTAATTTACAGATACACCTGATGATGAGACATAGGTCGCGAAATTCTGGTTGTTGTTGTTCTTGTCTTCAGTCCGGAGACTGGTTTGATGCAGCTCTCCACAATACCCTATCCTGAGCACGCCGCATCAACTCCACATAAGAACGGTAACCTACATCTAACTGAATCTGCTTACTGTATCCATCTCTTGGTGTTCCTCTGCGGGTTTTACCCCACACACTTCCCTCCAACTCTAAATTCACAATTCCTTGATGTCTAAGAATGTGTCCTACCAATCGATCCCTTCTTTTAGTCAAGGAATGCCAGAAATTCCTTTTCTCCCCAATTCTGTTCAGTACCTCCTTATTCGTTACGCGATCCATCCACCTAATCTTCCGCATTCTTCTGTAACAGCACATTTCAAAAGCCTCTATCCTCTCCCTGTCCGCACTGTTTGTCGTCCATGTTTCACTCCCATACAAGGCAACACTCCATACACATGCATTCAAAAAGGACTTCCTTAGGCTTAAATCAATATTCGATGTAACAAATTTCTCTTTTTCAAAAACGCTTTTCTACCCATTGCCATTCTGCATTTTATATCCTCTGTACTGCGACCATCATTTGTTGTTTTACTGCCCAAGTAACAAAACTCATCTACCTCCTTTATTGCTTCGTTACCCAATCTAATTCCTTCAGCATCACCTGATTTTCTTAGACTGCACTCCATTACCCTAGTTTTGCTCTTGTTAATCTTCATCTTATATGCAACTTCCAGCACACTGTCCATTCCGTTCAATTGCTCTTCCAGGTCCTTTGCTGTATCTGACATAATTACTATGTCGTCGGCAAAACGCAATGTTTTTAATTCTTCGCCCTGGACGTTAATTCCTTCTCCAAATTTCTGCTTGCCTTCCTTTATAGCTTGCTCAAAGTACACATTGAATAACATTGGAGAAATGCTATAATCCTGTCTTACTCCCTTCCCAATCGCTGCATCCCTTTCATACCCTTGAACTCTGACAACCACTGTCTGGTTTTTGTACAACTTGTAAATAACCTTACGCTCCCTATATTTTACTCCTGCTTGCTTCAGAACTTCAAAGAGTTTATTCCAATCAACATTGTCAAAAGCCTTCTCTAAATCTGCAAAATCTAGATACGTAGTTTTGCCTTTTCTTACTCTATCTTCTAGGATAAGCCGTAAAGTGAGTATTGCCTCCCGTGTTCCTACATTTCTCCTGAACCCTAACTGATCTTCCCTGAGGTCCGCTTCTACCAGCTTTTCCATTCTGCAAATAATTCTTGTTTATATTTTGCAACCATGACTTATTAAGCTGATGATTCTGTAGTTTTCACACCTGTCTGAGCCTGGTTTCTTTGGAATTTGGAATACGGGTATTGGATAGAAATAAAAAAGTTTAAAATTAGCAACTATTGGGGAACCAGTTATTGAAGATAACAACAAACAGACTTTGTTTTACTTTAAGTGCTGCGATAACGCCCCCCCCCCTCACTGTCATAACGGCCGTTGCAGGAGATGCGGAAAGGCTGAAGCAGATCAGTGAACCCCGTCATCCACTGAATGAACAGCAGGCTGTGGTTTGTGAGCTGAGATCTAGAAACAGCTGCACCGCAAGGAGCCGGCAACCGCAGAGAAGACCGCAGCCCGACCGCATCAGCAGGGAGCAGGGAAGCCGCCGTCACACGACCCCGCGAAGTAGTCCGATCAGCCATCACGTCATGAACACCTGGCAGACAGCCGGCATGTGCACGGTGACACGGATAACAGCGGCTGTGCGCTTTGGCTTGCAAGTTATTAATCCATGAAAGATCGTTGCAGGTAGAGCACTAAAGTGACCTGATTCACGTAAATTTCGCGAATGAGCTCTGACATCACATCTCTTGTAGCGGTACGTAAACTTTTAACTAATCATTTGTTTTGTATTTAAAGAACGAAATATAACAGGTGATCAAAAAGTCAGTATAAATTTGAAAACTTAATATTGTTGAAAGGAGAGTGCCAGTATTAATTGAGGACAAGTTAGATGAAAATCAGTGTGGGTTTAGGCCTCTTAGAGGCTGTCAGGACCAGATCTGTAGCTTACGGCAGGTAATGGAAAAGTGCTATGAGTGGAACAGGGATTTGTATCTATGTTTCATACATCTTGAAAAGGCTTATGACCATGTTCCTAGGAGGAAGCTACTGTCAGTTCTACAAGATTATGCTATAGGAGGCAAACTTCTGCAGGCAATTAAAGGGCTTTACGTAGACTGTCAGGCAGCAGTTAGAGTCGATGGAAAATTAAGCTCATGGTTCAGGGTAATTTCAGGGGTAAGACAAGGCTGTAGCCTGTCACCACTGTTGTTCATACTATTCATGGATCATATGTTGAAAACAGTATACTGGCAGGGCGGGATTAAAATAGGTCAAAACAAAATAAGCAGTCTCGCATATGCGGATGACTTAGTTGTAATGGCCTATTCAATTGAAATGTTGCAAACTAATATTTCAGACCTCGATCAGAGGTGCAAGGTTTATGATACGAAGATCAGCATCACTAAAACGAAAGTAATGTCTGTGAGAAAGAGATTCAAACAGATTGAGTGCCAAATAGGAGGAACAAAGTTAGAACAGGTAGACAGTTTCAAGTACCTGGGATGTACTTTCTCACAGGATGGCAACATAGTCACATAGTGAAAGAACTGCAATCGAGATGCAGCAAAGCTAACGCAGTGAGTGCTCAGCTAAGATCTACTCTCTTCTGCAAGAAGACTAAGTTAGCGGTGCACCGCTCTATCTTTCGACCAACTTTGTTGTATGGGAATGAAAGTTGGGTGGATACAGGTTACCTTATTCATAAGGTAGAGGTTACAGATATGAAAGTAGCAAGAATGATTGCAGGTACTAATAGATGGGAACAATGGCAGGAGGGTGTCCATAATGAGGAGATCAAAGAAAAACTGGGAATGAATACCATAGATGAAGCAGTTAGAGCGAACAGACTGAGATGGTGGGGTCATGTTACACGCATGGGAGAAGCAACTTACCTAAGAGACTCATAAGCTCGGCAGCGGAGGGTAAGAGGAGTCGAGGTAGA
The DNA here is from genome assembly GCA_026315105.1 of Locusta migratoria. Classification (NCBI taxonomy): domain Eukaryota; kingdom Metazoa; phylum Arthropoda; class Insecta; order Orthoptera; family Acrididae; genus Locusta; species Locusta migratoria. Next base: position 409,949,952 of record CM048748.1, read on the forward strand.
CCAAGAAGAAAGTACTTAGATTCGGTGCAGAATGATTTTGAAGTTAAAGCATAACATCAGACGAGGCATCAATGTTAGCATTGAATAGGGGATCATGGAGGAATTTTATTAGAGGTACTATGCTAAAGACTGAACGCTGAAAGGCATAATCAGACTCTAATGATGATGATGATGATTATGATGATGATGATGATGAATAAATCACAGAATAATGTAGATAGAGAGAAAAAATTGACACACATGCGTGGAATGACATGGGGTTTTATTAGAACCACATCTACCTCTATCGGCCTTTCTTTTTTTTTTTTTTTCTTCTTCGAGGCCTTTACCGTATCCCACATGATCTTATCTAAAATGTTCAAATGTTTGTAGAGCTTATGGGACGTAACTGCGGGGTCATCAGTCCTTAAACTTACAAACTACTTATGAACTACTTACAACTATGGACGGCACAAATGTCCATGCCCGAGGGGGGATTCGAACCCCCGACCGTAGTGGCCCTGCAGACCGTGACAGGAGCGCCTCAGTCCCCTCGGCCACCGCGGCCGGCCAAACAGATTTCTTGGCCAGAAAGCGGATGTTGCGACTTGAAGATCCATCACACTCGCCGGATCTCAATTTTCCAGACTTCTTCCTATTCCCTCGAGTGACAATGGTTTTGAAAGGAAAGAAATTTGCCGATATTCCTGATATCCAACGAAAAGTGACGTGGCTTTTGAACGCTATCCCAAAGGAAGACATCGCGCATAGATTCCATGACATGCATCGCAGAGCGTGGTGCATAGTTACGGAAGGTGACCATTTCGAAGGACTGTAAGGTAACTGTAGTTCACAATTCATCTACGCTAATGTTACACGACTATTCGCCGAACTTTATTTTCAGAGGTTGTATTCTAGCAGAAAAGCCGCCGAGTACTTACTTATCCGTCATAACTTAGTCCATCTCTGCTTCCCTTTGTCCACCTTTCTTTCCTTCTCTCTCTGTTCACTTTCTCACCCCTACCCCTCTCTCCGTTCATCTTCCTCCCCTCTGTTAATCTCCCTCTTCTTGCCCATCTCCACCTTCCCTTTTCTCTGCCAGTCACCAACTCGTCTCTCTATCGAACTCCTCCTCCATCTCCTCAGTGCATTGCCTCCTTCATGAGTAAAAATGTTCAAATGTTTGTAGAACTTATGGGACTTAACTACGGGGTCAACAGTCCCGAAGTTTACAAACTACTTATGAACTAGCTAAGACTAAAGACGGCACAAATATCCATGCTCGAGGGGGGATTCGAACCCCCGACCGTAGTGTCCGTGCAGACCGTGACTGGAGCGCCTCAGTCCCCTCGGCCACCGCGGCCGGCGCCTCCTTCATCTGTGAAAAATTATGCAGGGGTCCCACGTAATCTATACCGGCCGATATCTCTGGAGTAGCTCAATTCTTCAACAAAAAAGGCTCTAGTAAAAGTTGTAAGGTTTGATGGGGATCATGAAATGCCTATCTCGAAATGACCCCTGTTTTCAAGGTGACATTCATTTCTTCAAATGGTAACCCCTATTTTTATTCCATATTCATATTGTACATTGAAAAAGATTTTTGTAGGAATCATTTTTTTTTCCGAAGAACTAAAGATTCGTCGCCAAGTTGTTAAGTTTCTCAGGTTACCAGTACCTCGAAAACGAAACGAGACTGGGAAAAATTTTCAATGAAAACTTGTACAGTTTATGAACTGTGTCCACTGCAAAATTTTCGTGAACTTGAAATGGACTTAAAATTCTTCAGTAGGGGTTAACCTCGGAGCAAATATTGTCGGAATTAGTGGAACCCAGTGGGAGAGTGGCGAATCAGACACCATTGTGCTTAGACCGACACACGGTAATAGCCCACACACGGTAATCGCTAGCTGACAGATCACGTGACCCGGCTTGGGCCGCGGGAAGACTCAGCTCTGCTGACAGCTCTGTCAGCCGTGAAGACAGTGTAAACGCGCTCAAGGTTCGGCCGGCAGCGTGGGCAGTTGCTCCATCGTGTTTGAAGTAACTGTAGGTCCTTTCCTGCCCCCTTAATGCAGTCACAAGGTGTGTCCACTCGTCAGGGCCACTTTTACTTGCCACACCCGCTATAATTCGAAAGCTATCTCGTCACAGATCTGCACAAAGCAAAAATAATGTGTTTACCCAGGAGTTAAGTATGTTGAAAGAAGATGTGCCCGGTGTTACCTTCTCTACCAAGCATTGAAATCTCCAACTGTCATCATGATGACAATAATAATAATAATATGAGAACATCGTAAACTTACTGCTAGTAGCTTTTGCTCTGCCTACTAATCTGGTGCTATAGTAGAATCGATGCACAAAATGCATCTGAATAAGATATCAGTATGGTGTAAAAATTGGCAATTGACTCTAAATAATGAGAAGTGTGAAGTCATCCACATGAGTACGAAAAGAAATCCGTTAAACTTTGTTTACAAGATAAATCAATCAAATGTGAAGGCCGTAAAATCCACAAAATACCTAGGAATTACTATTACTTCAGACTTAAACTGGAAAGAACACGTAGATAATATCGTGGGAAAGGCAAACCAGAGACTGCGTTTTATTGGCAGAACCCTTAAAATATGCAACAGAACTACAAAAGAAACTGCATACACTACGCTTGTCCGTCCATTTTTGGAGTATTGCAGCCCAGTGTGGGATCCTTATCAGGTGGGTTTGACGGAGGACATCGAAAGAGTCCAAATAATGGCAGCTCGTTTCGTATTTTCACGGTACAGGGGAGACAGCGTTACGGAAATGATACAGGATCTGGGATGGGAATCATTACAACAACGGCGCTTATCGCTGCGGCGTGGGCTGCTTTCGAACCTCCAATCGCCAACATTCTCTTCCGAATGCTCCAGTCACGGTCTGCACGGCCACTACGGTCGGGGGTTCGAATCCCCCCTCGGGCATGGATATTTGTGCCGTCCTAGTTCGTAAGTAGTTCATAAGTAGTTTGTAAGTTTAGGGACTGATGACCCTGTAGTTAAGTCCCATAGACATTACAAACATTTGAATTTCCCACGCACTATTCGAGAATGGAATGGGAGATAAATAGTATAATTGTGGTTCGAATGAACCCTCTGCCAGGCACTTAAATGTGATTTGCAGAGTATCCCATGTAGATGTAGATGTAGAAATAAACAAGAGTATAATCGCATTCTAGGAACGTCCATTCTTAAATAAACATTTAAAAAAAGTGTTGCGTCACCACGGTTCTAGGGGTTCATGTCCCTTGTATATAAAAACAGAAGAGAGATATACAAAGATAATCTTTCAGTTGTCTTAATTGCTCATGAAAACGGAAATTGACAAATTCTATGAAAATAACTTAAAAATGTAGGGTATCCTGAATTTGTGTTTGAGATTGAAAAATGTTCGAATGTTTGTAAAGCTTATGGGACTTAACTGCAGGGTCATCAGTACGTAAACTTAAAAACTACTTATGAACTAACTTATACTAAAGATAACAGAGATGTACATGCCCGAGGGAGGATTCGAACCTCCGATTCGGGAGGCCGCGCGATCCGCGACGTGGTGCTCAAGACCGCTCGGCTACTCCCGCGCGGCTATTTGAGATTGCAGCATATACCAGTGCTCTTAATACCCGGTAACACGCCTTCTTGCAATGATGCTTACTTGTTTTACCCTTGGCATAGTGTCCACTAGATTAAAAAAAAGAGGGGGGGGATGTTGGACCAAATCGTCCCACGCCTCAACGGGGATTCAGCGTTGATCTCTCAGATCTCTCAGATTGGTTTAATCTGCCAGGAAGTTTCATATCAGCGCACACTCCGCTGCAGAGTGAAAGTTTCATTCTGGAAACATCCCTTAGGCTGTGGCTAAGCCATGTCTTCACCATATTCTTTCTTCCAGGAGTGCTAGTCTTGCGTGTTTGCAAGAGAGCTTCTGTGAAGTTTGGAAAGTAGGAGGCGAGGTACTGGCGGAAGTAAGGTTGTGAGGCGGCATCGTGAGTCGTGTCGGGATAGCACAATCGGTAGTGTGCTGCCCGCGAAAGGCAAAGGTTCCAGGTTCGAGTCCCGGTTCTGGCACACAATTTTAATCTGCCAGGAAGTTTCATATCAGCGCACACTCCGCTGCAGAGTGAAAGTTTCATTCTGGAAACATCCCTTAGGCTGTGGCTAAGCCATGTCTTCACTATATCCTTTCTTCCAGGAGTGCTAGTCTTGCGTGTTTGCAAGAGAGCTTCTGTGAAGTTTGGAAAGTAGGAGGCGAGGTACTGGCGGAAGTAAGGTTGTGAGGCGGCATCGTGAGTCGGGTCGGGATAGCACAATCGGTAGTGTGCTTGCCCGCGAAAGGCAAAGTTCCCAGGTTCGAGTCCCGGTTCTGGCACACAGTTTTAATCTGCCAGGAAGTTTCATATCAGCGCACACTCCGCTGCAGAGTGAAAGTTTCATTCTGGAAACATCCCTTAGGCTGTGGCTAAGCCATGTCTCCACCATATCCTTTCTTCCAGGAGTGCTAGTCTTGCGTGTTTGCAAGAGAGCTTCTGTGAAGTTTGGAAAGTAGGAGGCGAGGTACTGGCGGAAGTAAGGTTGTGAGGCGGCATCGTCGTGTCGGGGTAGCTCAGTCGGTAGAGCGCTTGCCCGCGAAAGGCAAAGGTCCCAGGTCCGAGTCCCGGTTCCGGCACACAATTTTAATCTGCCAGGAAGTTTCATATCAGCGCACACTCTGCTGCAGAGTGAAAGTGTCAATATATATCTTATTTATTTTTTTAATTCTTTTTATTTTTATTTATTTATTTTTATTTTCAGGTTGGAGACTCGAATCCGGGCCTCCTGCTGTTTCCGATCGGTCACCTCAACCATTTTTTTTATTATTATTAACGCCTCGGTTGCACAGTGGTAGAGTGCCAGACTACAAATTCAAAGGTCGCGGGTTCGGTCCCCGCCTGGTCCTAGGATTTTTATCTGTCACTTTCCACTTCTTTCACCTCTGGCAGTATTGCTCATGTGAAAAATACCGAGTAGCACCGTGGTTCGGAACCCACGTGAAACTGTAGGCCCCCCTATAACTGGCTGGGTAAGTCAGTTCAAAGGTCGGAGGAAGGCAACGGCGTACCACCTCCAAACAGGACCATGCCTAGTAAAGCACTGTGGTGTTCAAACCAATCTTCGGATTGTTGACTGCTTTACTTACTTAACCAATATTTATTTATTCCTCTACTAGGTCCCTTGGGTTATGTAATGGATCAATTTATTTTCTAACCGAAGCCTTCATTATGATCATGAAATCATATTAAGTCCAATACCCTACTTCGAAGGCATATAACGTAAACTAAACTTACCCCTCCTGCATTAGCGCTCGCCATCCGGTCCGTGTTCCTGGGTGATCTTCTCGAACTTACTAAGTGTGATCCGTTCAATTGTTCGTTATCTTCTTTTTAAAAAATCACTACATCATCAACTCGTAGGCTCCGCGGTACACCCCAGCCAGGTGGCGGGTCAGCAACCACTACCTCTAAAAAGTTTGCATAACTGTCCTTCTCTTTGCCAAGTCGTAGTAACTTCGTGTGTCCATCCTGTAAATATTGCCAATAGTCCAGTATGTTCGTGTTTGCCGGCCGCGTTGGCCGAGGATTACTATTCAAAGTGGGAATAATAAATTGAACGCCAGCACCTAGCGATGGCCCAACACCTCTGTGCCTTCCGGCCTAGCTAGATACGCAAGAAGAAAAACGTCAAGTCTGAACAAGATCGCTTTGGTTCACTCCGAGACGTCTGGAAATTACCTTTGATGAGAGTCCCTCCTGACACGCAATAAAAACGCGGGCACGGTCAGACTTCGAAATTAACCTTCCAGACAAGGCGTAACTACAATCAAGACAAGTAGTCTACCTCCTTCTTGGTGTTATGACTGGAACTAGATGGCCGTCTTGGTCACTCCCAATGATCTGAATTATTAACACTGGATACACAACTGTAGTGGTTATTGCACTGCTGTAGATGATATTTCTCGTGTTCAGTTTAATATTTGCCTCTTGTCTATACTGTTTTCCGTTTGAGCTCGCAGATCGGATATGCACACACTGTGCAAATTCATGCTTATATCATACGTCTGGAATCTGTCGTTATTACTTATTTATTTGTCTACAACAGAGCAATTTATTTATTAAACGCAATGTGGGGGAGCAACATTGGGCGCGGCGAACCTCCGAGGCGCGAGGACGTTCTCCGTCGGGGGTCGTCTTTAGTATAAGGTAGTTCACAAGTAGTTTGTAAGATTAGGGACTGATGACCCCGCAGTTAAATCCCTTGAGCTTTACAAACATTTGAACATTTTTCTGGGAGAAACACTAGTTGCCGGCCGCAGTGGCCGAGGGGACTGAGGCGCTCCAGTCACGGTCTGCACGGCCACTATGGTCGGGGGTTCTAATCCCCCCTCGCGCATGGATATTTGTGCCGTTCTTAGTATAAGGTAGTTGATAAGTAGTTTGTACGTTTAGGGACTGAAGACCCCGTAGTTAAGTCCCATAACCTTAACAAACATTTGAACATTTTGAAACACTAGTTCTAAATCAAAATATAACTTTAAGTATCCGTTTTACATAACTCGTGTCTTTTTCTACCGATTCGTTGCAGGAGTATGGTTAATTACAGGTCTCGAATATTTTGTAAATAGTACTCATATTTTCAGAACAGGTAGTGCCCGTAGTACATGAGTTACTTTGTACGAAAGCAACTAGTAGAAACGATTAGAAATTTCAGAATGCTAAATTCCTTCTAAGCACATAAACTGGGTAACGGTAGAGTGTGAGGGCCACCAATATGGCGTCGAGCCTCTCGACTTCGTAATGTACAGTACTGTCTCCAGATTATCTTTGAGCTCACTGGTCACTCCGTAGCACTGGTACTGCTCGTGCCTGGTTGTCTACATCTTTGAACGGGTCAGGTGATACCTATAGACAATTCTTTGTGTCCAGAATGAAATTTTCACTTCTGTGAAGTTTGAAAAGTAGGAGGCGAGGTACTGGTGGAAGTAAAGTTGTGAGGCGGCATCGTGAGTCGTGTCGGGATAGCACAGTCGGTAGTGCGCTTGCTCGCGAAAGGCAAAGGTCCCAGGTTCGAGTCCCGGTTCCGGCACACAATTTTAATCTGCCAGGAAGTTTCAATTCTTTGTGTGGTTGCTTCCAGAAAATTTGAAGTAAGTTCCTTTTTCATTTCTTTATTTTGAATATCTACGACGATGTAAGGAGGAAATGGGCAGAGAATGGGAAGAGGGGGAGGTGGAGGAGATAAAGAGAGAAGATAGGAGGAGATGGAAGACAGAAGGAAGAGTTGGAGGAGATGACAGACATTGGGGATGCAAATGAGGAGAACGAAGAGGATGAGGATGGGAAGGTGGATGTTTGAAGGAGGGGAGGAGTTGAACAGAGAGATAGGATAGGTGTTAGGCAGGCAAATTTTAGAAACCAAATGACTTTACGATAAACAAGTTCTGAGAATGCACTTTTTGTTTTCTAACTTCCCTGCTATGTGATATATTTTCTCGGTGAGTCTTTGTCCGCAATCATTATTTTATTTTTATAAATGGATTCTTCCGTCGCTTCTAGGTAGAACGCTTCCATATTTAAGGTTGAAAACCAACAAACTGTTTCTGTTCTACTTTTTTTTTATTTACTAACTAGTTTTCGGCTTCTTAGCCCATCATCAGGTAAACTGTTGACATGCGTCGACAAACACGATATTGTTTTGGTTCTCAAAGATGGTAAAAAGAAGATACAACACACAGATTACTCGGTCTTTGCATATGACATTTGTTGGAATTACAAACAATATCTGTTGCCATGTAGAATTATGTTCACGTAATCAGTGGCCTCCTTAACATTTATACATTGTAATTTGCGAGTGTACAGGTTGAAACACATTACATATCAAATATTAATGAATTAAAAACTATGTTAACATTATTGACACTGTAGCATATGTTGAGATCGTCTCTTGAGGTGTACATTAAATTCGTTTTCTAACCTGATTTTACAATTTACTTATTTGACAGCATCTGGCAAGATTCACATATTTAAATTGCATTTCATATTACTGTGTGTTTTATTATATATATTGTTTTATCTTAAAGTCTAAAAGTAGGAATGGGGACTCTACATGTGACATTAAGATTGTCTGTGGTAGCTAGCTGTTTTGTTTACATTATGTGAAGCTTACCTGGTCATTTAGCACTAGCTGTGGATTTTTCGATAAATGTTTATTTCCAGTGCTTCTAACAGGTTTAGTTTCCTGCCTTTGTTGGCTGTGTGAAGCACTTCTGCGTGGACCACGTAGTTGTGTCCTCCTTTCAGAACGTGATCAGTCTGCTGTCTGTAATCTCCAGCTACGTTCATGTTCAGTCTGCATTGCTTCTCCTTGCATTCCTTCACAGCCTTCTCAATATAAAGATTGAACATCATTGGGGAAAGACTACAACCCTGTCTTACTTCCTTCCCAACCTCTGCGTCCCTTTCATGCCCTTCGATTCTAATAACTGCTGTTTGTTTTTTGTATATGTTGAATATAACTCTTCGCTTCTTATATTTTACGCTTGTTACGTTCAGAATTTGAAAGAGGTATTCCGGTTAACATTGGCAAAAACTTTCTCCAAATCTACAAATGCTAAGTCGTAAATTTGCCTTTCCTTGACCTATCTTCTAAGATAAGTCGTAATTTGAGTATTGCCTCCAGTGTTCCTACAATTCTCCTAAATCCAAACTGATCTTCGCCAAGGTGGGATACAACCAGTTTTTCCATTCGTCTGTAAATAATGTGTGTTAGTATTTTGCATCCATGACTTATTAAAGTAATAGCACTGTAAATTTCACATTTGTCTGCACTTGCTTTCTTTGGAATTAGAATTAATGTATTATTATTGAAGTCGGAGGGTATTTCCCCTGTCTCATACACCTTACTATATCAGCAGTTCGCACGGAATCTCTTCTACTCCAGGGTCTTCCATTCCTAGAATACTGCCTTCGAATTTATTTCCTTTGTAAAGGCCCTTTATATATTCCTTCTACCTTTCAGCTTTCCCTTCTTTGATTAGTATTGGTTTTCTATCTGAGTTCTTGATATTCATGCAGCTGGTTTCGTTGTCTTCAATTGTCGGTATGGCATTTACCCTCTAGCTGCTCCCGCTTAGCCAGACTACACTTCCTGTCAGTCTCATTTTTCAGCCGTCTGAAGTTCCTTTTGCCTGCTTCACTTGATGCGTTTTTATATTTTCTCCTTTCATTAATTAAGTGCAGTATCTCCTGTGTCACCCAGGGATTTCTATTAGGCGTTGTCCTTCTGCCTGTACGGTCCTCCGCAGCCTTAAATAATCTCTCAGCGCTACCCATTCTTCTTCTAATGTATTACTGTCCCCCGTTTCAGCAATTCCTTGTCTAATGCTCCCTCTGGTTCCTTCAATTTGTCCTGGTTGCATCTCCTAATTTTTCTACAAATCTGCAGTCTCTTTAGTTATAATCTACATTTCATAACCAGTAAGTTATGGTCAGAGTCTATTTATGCCCCTGAATATGTCACTTTAAAACCTTGTTTCTAAACCTATGCCTTACCATTTTAAAGCCAATATGGAAACTTCCAGTGTCTCCTGATCGCTTCCGCGTATACAGCCTTCTTTCATGACAATTAGACCAAATGTATGTGATGATTATGTTGTGTTCTGCACAAAATTCTACCAGGTGATGTCTTTCATTCCTTTCCGCCAGTCCATAACCACCTAACATATTTCCTACTCTTCCCTTTCCTACTATCGAGTTTTAATCCCCCACAACAATCAATTTTTCCTCTCCCTTAACTGTCTGAATAGTTTCTTTTATCTCTTCGTGCATTTTTTCGATCTCCTCGTGATCGACAGAATTAGTTGGCAAATGAACTTGTACTACTGAGGTCGGTGTTGGCTTCGTGTCTATCTTTGCTAAGATAATGCGTTCACTATGCTGTTCATAGTAACTTACCCGCATTCCTACTTTCTTATTCATTATCAGACCTACTCCTGCGTTACCACTAACTGATTTTGTATTTATAACCTTGTACTCACCTGACCATAAATCTTGTTCATCCTGCCACCGAACTTCTCTAACCCACCACATTTAACTTAAACCTGTCCATTTCTCTGTTCTAATTTTTTAACTTACCTACCCCATAAAAGGTTAAAACATTCCACGCTCCGATCCGTAGAGTCCCTGTTTTGTTTTTCTTGATGACGAGATCCTCCTGAGTAGTCCCTGCCCGGAGATCTGAACGGGGGAGTATTTTACCTCCGAAATATTTTACCCAAGAAGATGCCATCATAATATAGCTGCATGTTACGGCAGGGGAAAGAAAAATTTGTGCGTTATTTATATAGAGAGAATTGGTTTGATAGATTGTCTCTCCGGCAGATTATATATTCATTCTGTGACCTCCATGTCACCGTGAATTTTGAGTAGCTAACTGAACTTGCTTGTAAAGTGCAATACTCGTAAGATGCCGTAGTCGCGGCGGAGCGGCCGAGCGCATTGAGACGTTATGCTACGACGCGCGAGGCCTTTCCCCGTCGCGGATTCGAATCCCCCCTCGGGCATAGATGTTTGTGCCGTCTTTAGTATAAGGTAGTTAATAAGTAGTTTGTAAGTTTAGGGACTGATGATTCTACAGTTAAGTCCCATAAGCTTTACAATCATTTGAACATTTTTGATGCCAAAGTAGCTTTCACATTCCGCAGTGAAAGTAAAAACATTCCAAATAAAATATTCACGAACGTGTTGTCTTCATAGATTGTGTTCCCAGCACAGAATACGTCTCGCTAGTCGTTGGTTCTTGATGATGAGGGTGTTAGGTCAATCAGCAAGAAACCAGTCATAAAGCAAATGTTTGAAGGATGCCACTTTGTTTATTTACGCAGAAACAAAAAAACTGCAAACATAAAATCGACTTTATTAAGTTAACTATCGATGTTTCTTTTACAAGACTGAATTTTTTTTTTAATGGGACTTGACTAAGTCCCTAAACTTACAAACTACTTATCAACTTTATCAACTATCTAACACTAAGGACGGCACAAATATCCATGCCCGAGGGGGGGATTCAAAATGTTCAAATGTTTGTAGAACTTATGGAACTTAACTACGGGGTCATCAGTCCCTAAGCTTACAAACTACTTATGAACTAGCTAAGACTAAGGACGGCACAAATATCCATGCCCGAGGGGGGATTCGAACCCCCGACTGTAGCGGCCGTGCAGAACGCAACCGGCGCGCCGCAATCCGCTCGGCCACCGCGGTCGGCAAACGTTTTTGTTTTACTTTTGTTTATTGATCTGTATGATTTTAAATAACCGGAAACAACAGAATAGTAGCTTGCTTTTCAGATACGACGTCTTCAAAAAATCAAGTAAATATTAATGAAAAATATTATTTAAGTAAAGAAGAAATTAGTTTTGCCGCCTAGCCTCCATACGCCCTGACCAATAACAGCAGAACACTAAAACTTTGGACGACCTTTCCAACGGAAATAAAACGTACTGTACCTCCTGTTATCGGTACGTCATACCACTCTGCGTCAGTTGCATACAGCTTTGTTCCGCATTTCTCTAAAGAAATGATTATGACAGCTACAAGTCAGAAATATCACAATGTACACGGGAAAAGTAAATACTGCAGTTTTCCCTTGCTTTTAGTCATTCGCAGTATCTGCATGGGAAAGACATGTTACCTGATGTTACAAGGCCAGCTCAATCATCCAGACTGTTAACCCTCTGCTGCCCCTCTTGAGGAATCACACGTTTGTCTGGCCTCTCCACAGATACCCCTCCGCTGTGGATGCACCTACGGTACACGTATCTGTATCGTTGAGGCACGCAAACCACCCCCACCTCGGCAGTGTCTGTGGTTTATATACAAATATATACAACTGTCGATTCAAAAGAAACAGGCTTTTTAGTAATACGATTAATACTTTATTATGCTGCAGTTTAAATACTCAGTTACCTCATCGAATGGTTTGGCAACTAGTCGGTCATACAGTGTATGTTTGTAGGCTTGTCCAGGTAGTTCTTGTACAGACTGTGCTAGCTTATTAAAAAGTTTCTACCCCATGAGTTCGTAGCTGTTAAGAGATTTTGATAGTCTGTGGTCTGGAGTATGAATGCTTATGTTCAAATGTTGAAATGTTTGTTAATCTTATAGGACTTAACTGCGGGGTCATCAGTCCCTAAACTTACAAACTAATTATAAACTAACTTATACTAAATATAGCACAAACATCCATGTGCGAGGGAAAATTCGAACCCCCGGCGGGGAATGGCCTCGCGCATTGGTGCATAACGCCTTAATGCGCTCTGCCACGCCCTGGCGGCTGCATATGTTCATTCTAGTGTTGTAACCATGAATGTTTTCTCTACAGTTTGCTTCCGGTAAATGCATTTAGTATAACGTGAAACGTAGTACATGAATAGGCTTATGACAGTAACGATCTTTACTTCACAAAGCAAAGATTTGCAGTATGCCTTATATGACGAACTTTTTATCGTGGTACTTAAATGTGCGCGAGTATCTAAAAATCTTTACATTTTGAGGTGTTAGATAAGTCGAGCAGTTAGTTCTCTGGTCAGGACATATTCCACTTTTGTTGTGATGTGATAGAAATAATATTCATTCTTGTTTTAGCTTCTTGTCTGAATCTGGTGTTTTTTGTAACAGAGAGTGGAAATGGGTGGGGAGTATATGAGTAGTCTAATATCAAACCTGGACATCTGACCTAATGGTCGAAATTTAGTTGGCAGTCGATCCTAAACGAAGTTTGGTAAAGTTGGTAAAGTTGTTTTTTTTTTTTCAAAAATTGATGTAAATGTGATAAATCACACGTTAAAGTTGATTGTTCACATCAAAAGCGGACACCTACATAGGAGCTTGATATCAAATTCGGACACTTGTTGAATAAAGCAGTGTGCACCAATGGGAGCACAGTATATGATCACATGACCTCGAAAATCAGACATGGCGACAGTATGTGCCAGGTATTAGACCGTACTTAAGTTTTTCAGTAATTTTTTATAGTATTATTATTAATAACCATCTCAAAGAGAGTGAAATGGAACATAATATATGGCTAGCGTCAGAAGGAAAAGGTAGGAAGCGGTTGAGACAACCTGAAAAGTGGAAAATAAACATTGATACGACTAGCTTGTAAACTACACTGTTGTATTGTAAAGTGTGTTGTACAAAATTATCACTTGTTGGAAAGACGTTCGATGTCAGAAACAACGTAAGGATGTTTATGGACAAATCTAGCGACAGTTTCAACAGACCTTATGCTAATAATTTTAGAGATTCAGTGCGATGACTTTTAATTTTGTATATAAAGTTAAAAAGATTATTATGATTATTGTAGTTCTTCATTTTGCCAATATGTAATAGAGTTAAAATTTAATATTTTCCACTTTATGTCGATATTCTTAAAATTTCGCAGACTATACACCTGCAAAAGATTCTCGTCAGCCGTAAGCAAATCACTGTGTATTAAAAACGGACATCTGAAAGCGCGTTCACGTCAAAAGCGGACACCTACACGTTTTGGTTTCAAAGACGGACATCTGTATTTTCAAACACAAGTACTTGAGTAATCAAATTGATATTAGCCACTTACAGGTATAAATCCTCGAGTATTAACGTTGACACTACGGTCGAGGGTTCGAATCCCCCTCGGGCAGGGATATTTGTGTCGTCCTTAGTATTAGCTAGTTCATAAATTGTTTGTAAGTTTAGGGACTGATGACCCCGTAGTTAAGTCCCATAACTCTACAAACATTTGAACATTTGATTAAAGTTGATAATGGTCAAATCAGCTTATAAATATGTTAGCTCTACGTTTCGTAATAAAACATAACGTTTATGTCAGTTTCTCGCAAACAACCGATGTCCGTCTTTGATAATAGGCTACTCATATACATACACTATTCCTGTGCTATCTGCATCATCACCCTGCTTTTACAGTAGTGAGAATTATTCCTTTTTTGTCCTGTACGTGTATTTAAACGCATTTTACTCCCGGATACCATTAGCTGCCTAGATCTGACAACACAGTAGTATTAAGATCAGCAGCAGAACAGCAGTTATGACTGCTCAAAAATGAACTGTAACTGGCCATAAAGTAGTTAGAGGGCCATTTCTGCGTGGAAGCAGCGGGCGACAGAGGCGAACGCATAGCAGAAGGCAAGGCCAAGGATTTCAGACTTGTTTCCAAACAGAATGACGTAACGTGACGATAAGAAGGGCATTCGGGTAAAGATCGATCAGTCTCCTTGAAAAAAAAAATTAATTTATTGGTGACATTGAGTTCTTCCTCGATTTTTGATGCTGCAGTTCAATTCCAATACGAAGAGTTGTTTATATGGGCGATAATGTCGGGACTATTACAGGGACGTGACGTAACGGCATGAGGAACTGTAGACCTCGACCCGTCAAACGGAGATAGCATTCTTATTACAAGTCTCACACGCCACGGCAGAGGAACGTTGGCTTATTTGGACGTCCGGGTTTTCAGCAATGGAGTCTACCGCGCTCTGTTGAAATGTGTGTCAGTCAGCTATCAAGCACGGACGATTGATGTGGCGATAACAAAAGACCGTGACCGCGACAACAGGCGCTGTCGTTCCATTTCAGAAACTGTGCCATCAAAACATTTCTTGTGCCTTCACTGCTACACGCTTGTAGAAGTTGTAGATGACGCACGTGTACTGATAGGAAAATGTTCAAATGTTTGTAAATCTATCGGACCAAACTGCGTGGTCATCAGTCCGTAGCTTAAAAACTACTTAAACTAAGGAAACACACACACACCCATGCCCCAGCGAGGACTCGAACCTCTGACGGCACTGATAGGAGAAACACTTTCTCATCTACTTAACATCTTCAGTTCCACTATGAAAAGAAATACATTTATCCATCCAAAATTTCTGTTACATGTAATCTACTGAACAAGAAGGTTAAGATAATTTAACTCTTTTCGAGGATTATTGGACAAATTATCAAAAATACCATATATTGTATACGCAGCATTTCCAGATTGACTTTTCGAGATTTCCCTATAGCAGACAAAAAAAGTCCCCAACATGACACTATTCGGCATCTTCTCCGCAAATATTTGAAACCTAATTATTCCTTCAAATTATTATTTATTATCACTGTTTGAGTGCGCCTCGGTTGCACAGTGGTAGAGTGCCAGACTACAAAATATTTGAAACCTAATTATTCCTTCAAATTATTATTTATTATCACTGTTTGAGTGCGCCTCGGTTGCACAGTGATAGAGTGCCAGACTACAAATCCAAAAGTCGCGGGTTCGATCCCCGCTAGGTCCTAGGATTTTTATCTGTCACTTTCCACTTCTTTCACCTCTGGCAGTATTGCTCATGTGAAAAATACCGAGTAGCACCGTGGTTCGGAACGGTTCGAAGGTCGGAGGAAGGCAACGGCATACCACCTCCAAACAGGACCATGCCTAGTAAAGCACTGTGGTGTTCAATCCAATCTTCGGATTGTTGACTGCTTTACCTTTTTTATCAGTGTTTGAAACTTGAATAGATTGTATTCTTGTACAAGTAATAAAAATAATAACTGACAATAATAATGCAGTAATTTTGGTACTGCAAATAAATAATTGATTAATTAAGAATGATATCGATTAGTTAGAGCATGTATATCCTTGTTTTGTATTTTAAGAAGTGGAATAGATAATCAAAGAGGAGAAGATTGAAAAAACGTGTCAGTGGCTGTTGGAAACTAGATACCTATGTAGACAAGACGAAGAGTAAAGTGGTAGGGGAGGGACGAAATGACGAGAGTTATCAGCAGAAGAAGATATGGAACAGATAGCTACAGTGCTAGCGGTGATCCTTAAGCTGACTTTAATTATGGTGGCAATGTAGCAATCACGAATTTAGCGCACTTGCGCAAACTTTCTTCTGTACTGTACAGCAGTAACAGAGCCCTACATCAACGAATGACAGCTCTGTATAAAATTAGAAACCAGTCGATATTAACTTACGTATAACACGTGGTTTTGTTACTGAATCTCTTAGTAAGGAAGGTGAAACGTCTAATGCCATTCATGAGAGGTGTATGCAAAATGCTGCGGTGAATGTCAGTCGATGTCGGATTCGCCGCTGGAGGCAAACAGATGGCTGATGCAACACGAAACAGCCGGCCAGCAAGAGCGATGACGTCACTCGTCCGGCGTGTCCACCAAACCATGCGCGGCGGTCGCCGAGCAACGACACACGAAATGTGTCGCCAGTTATCTAACGGTGAAGGTACTGTCATGACCATCATTAGTAAACTGGGGTATGCACTCGAGAGCACTGGCTGCCGAACAATTTTAACGACTAGAAGAAAGAGGAGATGAAAGCAAATGGATCAAATCCTCTGTAGCTACTCATTATGGTGTGGGAGTAGTTTTGGCGAAATTTTGGCCGTTAAAGTGCAGTTTATGCGGCAGCAGCTAGCCGTAGCGCTCACTAGGTTAGGGACGGCAGAGCAGCCAATCAGGAGTCGAGTTATGCTGGCCAATAAGATTGCGTTTCTCATGAAGAGTAAATTTGGCGTCAATTTTGAAGTTTATTCGAGTATTTCGGTGCGGCGTTTCTGTGATTGTAATTGATTTTCCATCTATAAGAGATTTTTAGATAATTGTTGTGGTGTCGCACAAGTACAAAGTGCGCGCCACCTACTTTCGCCGCGCGCCGCCAGGCACGCACGGCGCGGCGTTCTTACGACGACAGCCACGAGCGCCCTCTGCTGCAACCCCGCTCGTGGCCACCACGGAAAGACACCGGTCACTTCGGACTGAGATAGCAACGAGTTAGGACCTTCGTAATCAGATAGGCACCAGTGAAGACTTTGCTATTGTACAGGCACTAGGCAGGCCTCTAATAACTATGCATCAACATTCTACAGTACTATGTAAAAGTTAAGTATTGTTACATTCTGTGCAATATATCTCTTTCTAATTTACTCGAGTGTTTATAGTTTCTGGCTGCTCCCCTCCGTACCTGCACCAGCGTGTCGGTCTCATTCCACTCGGCCACCGACACCTACGGCGAGGCTGGGACACAAAAGCGGCGACGAAGTTGGGACACAAAAATTGTCATATTACGGTCATAAGTGACCTATTATTAATACACCACAGCAGTCAACCATAGAGCAGGTATAGCATGTTTTATTTATTTTATGATCTGTACGAAACAGTGGTCATCTTAAGTGAAAGTTAAGTTGGGTATAGGTTAAACGAGAAGTTTTTTTCTTAGTATTTGAGGGCGCGTAGCACCCGAATCTCCGGTTCAAAAACACTCAATCGATTTACAGTTGTACGCTCGATATATCATTTCAGTCCGAGCTACCTAGATTGCAAGCATTCTTGGAAATAACCGCAATTACGTTTACTGGCCGGACAAGGGTACATGCAAGAACCTGTCAACCGTAGAGCAGGTATAACATGTTTTATTCATTTTATGGTATGTTCGAAACAGTGATAAGTGACATCCATACTGATAGCAACTGTAACTTGTTGATCGTCAAAAACTTGTGCATGTACCGTTTCGATTTGTTTACATAGTACAATTGTAATGCTCTTTCTTATTGACTCCTGATTGGCCGCTCTGCCGTTCCTAAACTAGCGAGCGCGACGGATAGCCGCTGCCACATAAACTGCACTTTTACCATTTTGGCTACAGACTGGAGATGGGTTTATTTACTTGAATCTCAATACAAGAGGCAGTCGACACACAATAATGTTGACAAACAAGATATTCAAAAATATTGAAAAGGTGTGTTGTTCCTCTGACAATATTATGGCGACAGTCTTTGGAGATGCAAAAGGTATGATTCTGGCTGGTTACATATATACCCGTGTATACAGTATGCTATTTAGATGGCAGATCTCACCTATTTGGTCAGTAGTATGTAAAACTAGAGGTTATGTAACAAGTCCTTTATAGAATGTATGTTAATATGGTTAATATGTAGATAGTGCATGACTGAATGACTTATTTTGTGTTCAATTTGTAATTGCATGCTTTGACTGATCATTTTTACCATTGGATTAAGATTGCATATAGTTTGTATTTTATGCCATATGGCGTCTAACTTTGTGATATTAAGTACTAGTAAGCAAAAATGATACGTTTGTTGAGGGAAGAGCGCAATTACCTGAAATTTCGTAAAATAATGTAAACTAGCTGTAAACATTTGATGATTATACAAGTCACTGTGATGACACCTGGTGGCCATCTCTGTATGTAAGTTAAATCCTGTTCTAGTAACGACGGCGGTCTCTACAGGTAATTCTATGAATTACTTCTTGACAGCAGCATGTGACGTCAGTCTTGCTCAGATCACCAATGGTGACACCTCTAGCAGCTGGTGAGATAAGTGTACAAAGTAATGCAGCAAAGCACTGTGTTCCACACTTACATTTGAGTGACAGCATTCAGCAGAGTACTTGCTTCGGGTAATTCAAGTGTTGCAAATTGACGTTTTGACAATGACATACAACCTAGTCTAAGGACGGTATGTTTTAATACACACGAGGCTATATAACTAGGGTAAGGTCGGTCGAATCGGGTCAAAATTTGTTAAACTCGAAATAAAAGACAGATTTACACATGAACAAATTTTCATTGTTTATCCATAAAACTATATTCTTTTTTTATAAATTCAAATATATAACACTTCGTAAATATTGTTCATAGTTTCACAAAATAAATCTGAAAGCTAACTGCATGACCCTACTCGCCTTCTTCAAGTAAGGGGAACCGGGTCATCAATTCGGCGGATAGGGTCAGTACGAAAATGTGTGCATCACTTTAAAATACCAACACATTTTCCACAAATAAATCTCTTCGTCCCAACTGCACCAACACAATTCTCATGCTACCATTCCCTGCCATCTCCTTGACATTGAATCCATTAACGGAGTTTCGCTGACATTGGATCGCTGTATTTAATGTTGCAGAGTTCACAAGATGTGTCATCGTCATCTGTTTCTCCGGATGATTCTGATGAACTTGACGCAGATGATTCATGCTGTAGGTCTTGTCTGCTCTTAACCTGGCGTTTCTTCAAACTTTGGGGCTGGGATGAGATTTTTCTTTTCTTTTTTGTTGCATTTTTATTTTCTGGGGATGTAAGAAGTAGTGCTTTCTGTTTTATGACCACCTTTTACCTTTGCTGGATAATCCTTTCCACTGTGCAGTCGCTGTTGTAGACAGGAATGCGGTACCCCAAACAATTCGCTGCATGGCGCTGACTCCTACCCTCCCGGTAAGCTTTAATTGCATTCTGCAT
Source organism: Locusta migratoria (assembly GCA_026315105.1). Classification (NCBI taxonomy): domain Eukaryota; kingdom Metazoa; phylum Arthropoda; class Insecta; order Orthoptera; family Acrididae; genus Locusta; species Locusta migratoria. The sequence continues at coordinate 409,969,312 of CM048748.1, forward strand.
GTCATCCTCGCTCCACAAAGTAACGGTTTTTCTTTTATATTTCCAGTCTGCAATAAAAAATGGAAAACGAATTAATAAAAAACGAAACAATATAATAACTGCTATGAATCGAAATAAAAGCATTGACCATTTTCACCCGGATTGTATTGACCCGATTCGGCGGAAATGCAAATAATTTTTTTCCCTACGTTGGCAGTCCTGCAAACAAGCATAACTACGCGCCAGTAACACTATAACCTTGACTCCATTATATAAATATACTTCTAAACGAATACTTATCAAATTACTAAACAAATTAGCAGAGATATATGAATTTGAAGCCAAAGCTGTTTTACAGGGGAGAAAATTTTAAGAACTTACCGCAAACATATGTACAACTTAATGGACTTAACTACGGGGTCATCAGTCCCTAAGCTTACAAACTACTTATGAACTAGCTACGACTAAAGACGCCACCAATATCCATGCCCGAGGGGGGATTCGAACCCCCGACCGTAGTGGCTGTGCTGACCGTGACTGGAGCGCCTCAGTCCCCTCGGCCACCGCGGCCGGCTTACCGCAAACAGCGCAGTGTTCCACAAATTTTTACACAACAACGAACATGCCTGACAATGTCTATCACTTTACAACTCATACACAGAGTTCCAACAGTCACCACTGTGTAGCAGCACTTCCCATACTACTTCGTACATGACCCGATTCTTCTCCCGACCCGATTCGGCCGACCTTACCCTATAAATGACAGCCAATTGGCCAGATTATTTTCGTTCGTCGTTTCCGTATCCCGTCTTGCATCGAGGGATGCCCACTCTCAAACGGTTGAGGGACCTCCATACAGGATACGGTAGGTTTGCGCCAGGAGCTAATTCTTCCTTTGGTGACAGGTCTGCGGGCAATGAGCTCTTCCAACTGCTAAGACGAGAAGTCTCTGGTGCTCCATCCAGTGGCCGAGAACCAGCAAGGAAACTCTTGCGGGATTTGAGGCGAGATCTTGCTGCCTGGTGACCGTATAACGGGTGTCGGCGGTCATTCTCCTGCAATGTTCTCTCGCCGTTTGCAGCAATAACCCTTCGGACGTTGGGTGGGGATATTTCAGCAATCGGGTACAGTTTTGTACTGGCGTTGGCTTCAGACATCCCGAGATTATCCTGGCAGTATCGTTGACCGCAATGTCAACCTGTTTAGCGTGTGCTGAAACGTTTCACACAGGGATGGCATACTCGACGGCTGATACACAGAGAGCAAGTGCGGAAGTCCTCAGGATTTGCGGGCTCGCTCCCCACGTGCTGTCAATCAGCTTCTTTAGTATTCCATTGCGAGCACTGGCCTTCTGTTTCACGTTCAGGCATGGTTGTCTGTACGTTAGGGTGCGGTCTAAACTGGTGTTGCGATATGTTTCAGATGCTCCCCTCGTTACGTTATGTCCAACTTTCTTTGCGCTTCCTCGTTTCGTAGGCGGGGTAAATAAAAGGGCCGCGGTGGAGTAGCCGAGCGGTCTAAAGCGTCTCGCTGCGGAGCGCGCGGTTGCTCGCCGTGGAGGTTCGAGTCCTCCCTGGGGCATGGGTGTATGTGTTTGTTTGTGTTAGTTTACTTAGGTTTAAGTAGTTTGTAAATTACGGACTGATGACCACGCAGTTTGGTCCGATAGATTTACAAACATTCGAACATTTGATTTAAATGAAAGGAATCTCCACGAAGATTGCTATTAAAAAGGTAAAGCAGTCAACAATCCGAAGATTGGTTTGAACACCACAGTGCTTTACTAGGCATGGTCCTGTTTGGAGGTGGTATGCCGTTGCCTTCCTCCGACCTTCGAACTGACTTGTCCAGCCAGTTATAGGGGGACCTACAGTTTAACGTGGGTTCCGAACCACGGTGCTACTCGGTATTTTTTCACATGAGCAACACTATCAGAAGTGAAAGAAGTGGAAAGTGACAAATAAAAATCCTAGGACCTAGCGGGGATCGAAACCACGACCTTTGTATTTGTAGTTTGGCACTCTACCACTGTGCTACAGAGCCGCACTGATTGCTATTATAGAACGAGAAGAAGAAAGGAACAAGAAATGGGTAGCAATCAGGTGTACCGTGGGCAACGCCATAAGACGCACAAAGCGTGCTGACAGCAGATCCTTCCACGACCGGTCTCCCTCCAAATGCCTTTAGATGTAAGATCCATGAATATAAAATTGCGGAAGAAGCAAATCTACGAAGACATGACATCACATGGCTGGGCACTAGCACATGCCCACTTCAAACAGTCATAAAAAAATTCAAATGTTTGTAAATCTATCGGACCAAACTGCGTGGTCATCAGTCCGTAGCTTACAAACTACTTAAAATAAGGTAAACTAACATAAGGACAATACACACACACCCATGCTCCAGGGAGGACTCGAACCTCCGACGGCGAGCAACCGCGCACTCCGCAGCGAGACGCTTTAGACCGCTCGGCTACTCCACCGCGGCAAACAGCCACAGAATAGCTATCAACTGATCAAGGTATCCTGATAGATAGTTGTGTGTCAGGTAATTTACAAATCTGTACATTGTTTATAATTTGCTGGTCCGGTCCTTTGGATTTTCAAAATCTCTTTTATCAAAGAAGTATGACATTCTCTGTATTTGATAATGACAACATACAATTGATGAAAGAGTTCTCGGGCTTGCAACCGGGTGACAGTGCCTTCTAACCACGACGTTTCGACGAGTATCATACTCATCTTCTGCTAGGCGAAGATGGTAAGTATGAGACACGTAGAAACGTCGCGGTTAGAAGATACTGTCGCCCGGTTGCAAGCCCGATAACTCTTTCATCAGTTATAAGGCCGGGAAAGCATACGTTCACATTTACAACATAGAATTGCCGAAAATGGTCATAAATTTGTAACCTTCATACTTCTGACGCCGCGGTGGAGTGGCCCAGGGTTCTAAGGTGCTTTGTTGCGGAGCGCTCGGTTGCTGGCCGTCGGTTGTTGGAGTCCTCCCCCTGGCTTGGATGTGTGTATGTGTTAGTCCTTAGGTTAGTTTAATTTAGATTAAATAGTTTATAAGCCTAGGTCTGATAACCAGAGTAGTTAAGTCCCATAGATTTACAAACATTTCAACATTTGATACTTCTGAAACTGGTCATAAAATAAATTTGTAACCTTTCATTTGCGAACCAGACATTCCGACCACATATATTGCAGTCAGTTAATGCACAAAAAATTTAAGATCACTCTATTCGCCAACAATAATGGTTAATACTTTTACCTATTTTTCAAGTTTTTGTAAATCTGTGGGATGAAACTACTGTGGTCATCATAGGCTTACAAACTACTTAAAATGATATAAGGGCAACACCCACACGCATGCCTGAGGGAGGGCTAGAACCTCCGACGGGAGAAGCCTCGCAGGCCCTGACAGGGCGCCTACAACCACTCGCCTATCCCCGCGCGGCAGAAGTCATGAACGTGACGAACCGAGCTGCAACCGGTCAAGAAGCCTAGCAGAGTGTTTGTGCAAGAAGGAGCAGATAAGCAATTGGCGTCCCACTTAAGGAATGAAGGGACATCTTTAGTTGCCGGCCGCAGTGGCCGAGCTGTCGGGGCGTGCCAGTCACGTTCTGCACGGCCGCTGCGGTCGGGGGTTCGTCTCCCCCCTTGGGCATGGATGTTTGCGCCGTCTTTAGTATAAGCTTAGCTTTGAACATTTTTAAGATCTTTAGTTCAAATGTTTGTAAATCTATCGGACCAAACTATGTGGTCATCAATCCGTAGCGTACAAACTACTTAAACTAAGGTATACTAAGCTAAGGACAACACACACACACACACACACACATACACTCACACATGCCCCAGGGAGGACTCGAACCTCCGACGGCGAGCAACCGCGCACTCCGCAGCGAGGCGCCTTAGACCGCTCGGCTACTCCACCGCGGCGAAGATCTTTAGTTCTAGTACGGTGGTCATAAAGGAATTATAGTCAAAATTTAAATGCGTTGTAAACAAAACGCTGGAGAAATATGAGCCGACAAAATGGATAAAGGATGGTTTAATAGTAATAGTCGAAAAATGCTGAGAAAGCAAAGGCAGTTGCACTATTGGTTCAAAAAAGGACAAGAAAATCAAATTGGACAAAAGTTAGTAGAAATTCGCGCGTCTATAAAAAGATCAGTGCGTGAACTTGCACCGTTAGACCTTGGCAAAAAATCTTGTCGAGAACCCAAATAAAATTTTCGTAATATGTAAAATCGGTAAGCGGATGAAATGTCTCTATGCACTCACTCATTGGTCATTCTGGAGTAGTGATAGAAGACATCAAAATGAAGGCCGAAGTTTTAAATTTAACATTTAAGAAATCACTCACGCAGGAGGACCATGCAAACATACCTTCATTTGATGGTCGCACTAACACCCAAATGGAGGACATGGTAATAGGCGTAGCTGGTGTAGAGAAGCAGCTGAAAGAGTTGAAAACAAACAAGTCGCCATGTCCATTTAGGGTACCAGTCCGGTTTTACAAAGAGTACTCAGCGGCATTGGCACCTTACTTAGCTTGCATTTATCGCGAATATTTGATCCAGCGCAAAGTTACAAGCGGCTGGAAAAAGGCACAGTAACTCCAGTGTATAAGAAAGGCACAAGAACGGACCCAAGAAATTACAGACCAGTATCATTAACACCAGTTTGCTGTATAATTCTTGAACATATTCTCAGTTGTAAGATAGTAAATTTCCTTAAGATGGAAAATCTTCTGTCCATGCATCAGCACGGCTTTAGGAAGCGTCGATCATACGAAACCCAGCTTGCCCTTTCCTCTCATGACAACTTACGTGCTATGGATGAAGGGCCACAGTCAGACTGCATATTTCTCGATTTTCGAAAGGCGTTTGACACGATACCGCACTACACAGACAGCTAACGAAGGTACGAGCTTCTGGAATAGGTACCCAAATACGTGAGTGGCTCGAAGACTACTTAAGTAATATGACCCAGTACCTTGTCCTCGATGGCGAGTGTTCATCAGAGATACCGTATCGTCAGGAGTGCCCCAGGGAAGTGTGATAGGACCGCTATTATTTTCCATCTATATAAATGACCTGACGGACAGAGTGAGTTGCAATCTGCGACTGTTTGCTGATGATGCTGTATACAGGGGGCTGTCGTCATTGAATGATTGTAGTAGGATGCAGGATGACTTGGACCAAATTTCAAGGGGGTGGGAGGAATCGCAACTAGGTAATTGTAGAAAAATTCAAGGGATGCAGATGAATATGAGAAACAATCCCATAATGTTCGAATACATCATTAGTAGTGTGCTGCTTGACAGAGTAGCGTCAATTAAATACCTAGGGGTAACGCTGCACAGCGATATGAAATGGAACGAGCATATAAGAACAGTCGTGAGGAAGGCGAATGGTCGACTTCGGTTTATTGGGAGAATTTTGGGAAGGTGTGATTCGTCTGTAAAGGAGACGGCATATAAAAGCTTGTACGACCTCGTCTTAAGTATTGCTCTAGTGTTTGGGATCCCCACCAGATCGAAGAAGGAAGGAAACTTGGAGTTTTACGTCCCGTCGACAGCCTGGTCACTAGAGACGGAGCTTTCAAAGGGACCATCAAGGCATTTGCCTGGAGTGATTTAGGGAAATCACGGAAAACCCAAATCTGGATGGCCGGAGGTGGATTTGAACCGCCATCCTTCCCAATGCGAGTCCAGTGCGTTACCACTGCGCTACCTCGCTCGTTCCCACCAGATCGGTCTAAAGGAGGACGTAGAGGGAGTTCAGAGGCGGGCTGCTAGGTTTTTAACTGGTAGATTCGATCAATGCGCGAGGTGCTTCGGAAACTCAATTGGGAGTCGCCGGAGGGAAGGCGACGTTCTTTTCGAGAAGCGATGTTTAAGAAACTTAGAGGGCCGGAATTTGAGGCTGACTGCACAACGACTCTACTGTCGCCAACCTACATTTCGCGTAAAGACCACAAAGATAAGATCAGAAAGATAAGGGTTTGTACGGATGTATACAGCATTTGTTTTTCCTCGTTCAATATGGAACTGGCACAGGAAAGTAAGCAAGCAACCAGTAGTGGTACTGAGTACCCTCCGCCACGCACCTTTGGGTGGATTGCGGCGTATGTATGTACTTATGTACATAAAATGTGCCTTGTGCCTAGATGGCCAGGTTGGGTGTTGACCCTGCGCGCTGGGCCAGGCCGTGACGGAAAAAAGGGGAAAACTCGTGGGCGAAGTGAGGTGTAACTGATTTATGTGGGAGACGCTGTACTATATTTCAACCTATCTCCATTTTCAATTAACTCTGCACAGCTCTCAGAATTTTTATTTTATCTTTTTTTTATTTTTATTTTTATTTTATTTTATTTTTTTTTTTTTGATTTTATTTTATTTTTTATTTTTTTTAATAGAACATGTCTCAGAAGAACTGTGTTATTACGGACATTTTGCTCAGTCATTTGATAGCAAATTTCTTTCATATATTTTGTTGTATTGAGCCACAGTCATACAGTACCGATTAAAAGAAGATTGGACCGCCATTTGACTGTAGGGTATTTTATTTTCACAATCCCGATTTTGGCTACATAAAGATGCATATACATAATGATAACTTGCATTGCAGGACAAGTCAGTAAGGGATGAGAAGTGCGTGACACTTTGTTCCTTGTCTATTTTGATTTTTCCTTCTTGGTGGGCTTGTCCCCAGCAAGAAGGAATCCTCACCTACTTTTAGCGGCCGGCCGCGGTGGCCGAGGGGACTGAGGCGCTTCAGGCACGGTCTGCACGGTCACTACGGTCGGGGGTTCGAATCCCCCCTCGGGCATGGATATTTGTGCCGTCCTTAGTTGTAGCTAGTTAATAAGTAGTTTGTAAGTTTAGGGACTGATGACCCCGTAGTTAAGTCCCATAGACTCTACAAACATTTGAACATTTTTACTGTCAGCGGAAGATTGAAGGAAACACGGTGATAACCAAAACCTGTTCAGCGCCGTCTACTTTGACCAGCTAACAGTTCATTCATTTTTTTAATTTTCTTTCTATTGTTCTTACACTGTAGTGACTCATCTAATTTGAAGCACATAAGAAGTATGCGGTAATGGAGTCATCCCCTGAATTTCGACTGACATTTAATAGAAATTTTCCTTATGTGAAAAACAAAAAACATTTCTGAATTTTTTATCTATATTACAGAATTAATAGTAACACAAGAAAAAATAAACATATTCTCGTAAGTGCCTGTATGCGTCCGCGTAGGGCCTATTCTCTCTGATCTTATCCTAGTGGTCGCTTCGCGAGATATACATAGGAGGAAGCAATACACTGATTGACTCTTCATGAAACGTACGCTCTCGCAACTTTGACATAAGCCCGTACCGAGATACAGAACGTCTCTCTTGCGGCGTCTACCAACGGAGTTCCTAAATCATCTTCATGACGCTTTCGCGCTTATTAAATGAACCCCTAACGAAGCGTGCTGCTCTCCGTTGTTGCATCTTCTGTATGTCTTCTATCAAACTCGCCTGGTACGGATCCCACACTGACGAGCCATAGTCAAACGCTGGCCAATACAGAGTTTTGTAGCCTACTTCCTTTGTTGGAGGACTACTTCCAGAGGACCGTTCCAATGAATCTCAGTTTAGCATCTGTCCTACCCACGACTGATTTTATATGGTCGTTCCCTTTTAAACTGCCTCTTATCTCTACTCCCAGATATTTCATAGAAGTAATCATTCCCAGTGTTTCTCCTCCTATTGCGTGGTTATACAATAAAGGATCTTTTTTTCCCCCCCAACGCAGCACTTTACCCTTGTTTATGTTGAACCTCAATTGCCTGCACGAAGCGTCGATACACTGCAGATGAACCTGCATTTCCTTACACTTTCCCAGTGTTGGGACTACTTCTCGATAAATTACTCCATCATCCGCAAAAAGCTTCATTAATCCTCCGATGTTACCTACAAGGTCATCTGCATATATTGTGAAAAGCAACGGTCCTATAGCACTCGCCTGGGGCACGCGTAACGTCAGATTAACATCTCACGACTTCTTTCCATGTAGCGTGCTGTTAGCTAGAAACGCCTGAATCCAGTCACACAGCCGCTCTGATGTTCCATATGCTCGCACTTTGTTCATCATGCTACGGTGCGGAACGGTATCGAACATCTTGCGGAAGTCAAGAAACACGGCATCTACCTTCGATCCTATCTACTGCCCCCCTCTGCATCTCATGCATGAACACCGTGTATTGTGTTTCACATGATCGTTGCTTCCAGACAGCATGTTTATTACTACAAAGGAGATTTCCGATCTCCAGAAATGACATAATATTCGAAATGTGTTCCAAAATTCTGTAGCTAACCTATACCAGATGTATAGGCCTATAATTTTGCACGTCTCTCCGCCCCATCATTAACGATGCCAAATCCAATTTTAACCACTGGACCAAAGTGTTAGGAAAAAAATAAAAATAAAAAAAGGAGACCCGATTATTCCAATAGTTCACAAGGCCGATAAATGCAGCGATTCTTCAGGAGGGAAAAATAATGTGGCAGCGTCAACTTCTTATCGCGAACAGATTGCAATATTCACAAATAACAATAGGCAAACACCACTCGCCGCTTCCGATTCACGTCGAATATGATGAAGTCCACGTGAAAACGTAAGAGACGTACCAGAATGACACTTTCTCTCTACAGCGGAGTGCGCGCTGATATGAAACTTTCTGTCAGATTAAAATTGTGTGTCGGACGCGGGACTCGAAGCTGGGATCTTTTCCTTTCGCGGGCAAAAGCTCTACCTACTGAGCTATCCCAACACGACTCACAATCCTTCCTGACAACTTCAATTCTGCCAGTACCCCGCCTCCTACTTTCCTAACTGCACAGAAGTTCTCCTGCGCACCTTGCAAGAGTAGCATTCCTGGAAGAAAGGATATGGTGGAGACATGGCTTAGCCACAGCCTAAGGGATGTTTCCAGAATGAAACCTTCAATCTGCAACGGAGTGTGCGCTGTGAAGTTTGGAAAGTAGGAGGCGAGGTACTGGCAGATTTGTAGTTGTGAGGACGGATCGTGACTCGTGTCGGGATAGCTCAGTCGGTAGAACTCACCATTTAAATGTTCAAACTGTTCAAATGTTTGTAAATCTATCGGACTTAGCTGCGTGGTCATCTGTCCGTAGCTTACAAACTACTTAAACTAAGGTAAACTAACCTAAGGACAACACAAACATCCATGCCCAAGTGGGGGATTCGAACCCCCGACGGAGAATGGCCGCACACACCGCAGCACGGTCTCCAATGCGCACGGCTACCCCGCCGCGGCGTTATCATTTTTCTAATACATAAACATCAACGTTTGTTTGTAGTTTTGTTCGTATTTCATTCGGTTGCGATGAAACAGTGTAAGAATATACTTCTTTTCACGCAAAACAGGCCACTATATCGTTGATCTTTTCCTTTCCATCAAATACGTATCTATTTTTTTTCCCAAATTTATGATTTCTATTTGTTTTCCTTCACTAATGTCAAATCACTCCTTTACATTGATTTCGTTTTCATTTTATGAAAGCACTGTCACTGTTTTCAGAATGAAACTTTCACTCTGCAGCGGAGTGTGCGCTGATATGAAACTTCCTGCCAGATTAAAATTGTGTGCCGGAACCGGGAGTCGAACCTGGGAAAGGCAAAGGTCCCAGGTTCGAGTCCCGGTTCCGGCACAATTTTAATCTGCCAGGAAGTTTCATAAGAGACGTACTCTTTTATACGTGCCCATACGGCCGTTGAAATGGTGAAACCCCTACCACCCCTAAGAAAACACGAAACATCAGGAGATACAACAAATTTCCATGGTTGCTGCTGTACTTTAATTATGCAATCTGTCGTGTCGCACAAGTCCAAAGTGCGCGCCACCTACTTTCGCCGCGCGTCACCATGCACGCACAGGGCGGCGTTCTTACTACGTCAGCCACGAGCGCCCTCTGCTACAACTCCGCTCGTGGCCACCTCTGAACGACATCGTTCACTTGGGACTGAGATAGGAACCAGTTAAGACTTCGGAAGCAGATAGGCACCAGTAAAGACTTGGCTATCGGATAGGCACTAGGCAGGACTCTAGCTCAACTATGTATCAGCAGTCTGCAGTACTGAGCTATGTAAAAGTTAAGTATTGTATAAATTCTGTGCAATATATATCTCGTTCTAATTTACTCTAGTGGCTCTAGTTTCTGCTGTCCCACTGGCTGCTCCCCTCCGTACTTGCACAAGCGTGCTACCTTTATTCCTGTGTCGGTCTTTCTACTCGGCCACCGATACCTACGACGGAAACGAGACACAAAAGCGGGGACGAGGCTGGGACACAAAAGTGGTGACGAGGATGGGATACAAAACAATCAAATATTTTAGCATTTGATATCCACTACTCAAAACAATTAGTGTATCAGATGAGATATCGTCAAAACAGCAGGAGATACAACAAAAATGTGGAAACATTATTTCCATCGTTGTACAATCACATCTTTAAGCATTTTGATATACACTGCTCAAAACAATTAGGAGATGAGGTGAGTTATCATATACAATAAACATATGGTAACGTACTTTCTTCAGATATTGGTTACAATTTTAATTTTTGAGTGATACAGGACGGTATTTCGCTGTCCAACTCTCTACTTGTGATTTACATGGCGTTTACTTAGAATGAGTCACCATGGGGCGAGCATAATACTGATAAGTTTTCGTTGTCCTCTGTCATGGGTTATGATCGTTTCGAACGGCAATCCCAGTTACACACCTGCTTAGCACGGACAGTATGAAGTTATCAATCAGCTTTTGAGGGATATTTGGCCATTCTAACTTGAGCACAATACCTAACTCCAGAACCCTTGTGGGAGGTGCTGGTCTGGCTGCAGTGTGTGTTCGCCAAGTGGGTTCCAGACAAGCTCAATCGGGTTTAAGTCCGCTGAACAAGCTGGCCACTTCGTGTGTTCAGTTCCCTTCAGCTTCAAGCATGTTGCCCACCAGTGCAGGCAGCTCTGTGGGAACGAACATTATCGTTCACCACAAGGAATCCACCTCCTATGACATCAGCGTAGGGCACAAGAAAAGGTCGAAGGATCTCGTGACTATAGCTCTGAGCAGTCAAAGCGCCATTCTGAACGACGTACAAGTCTGTACGTCCGTCAATACTGACTCCTGTCCGCACCTTTCGTCCAGCACCATGATGTGGTGATGTTTCCTGAGCATAAGCAGGACTGTTCCACGATCTCTGCAAATGAAGAAAGACGATTGTCCATCTGAACTCATAATCTTTACTCATCTGCGAACAGAACACGGCGCCGTTCGTTACGACTCCCACCCTATGTTCCTCCGCGCAGTTTCTGAGGGCTAAAAGGTTTCTATGTCTTAATGGGACACACAACATAGGCTTCTGTGAGTAGAGACCATTATTCCCGAAAGTGGTTTGTAACGGTTTGTGTTGCTATTTCGCGTCCTGTTGCTGCCTGAAGGTTGCGTTGCATTCAGTCTACTGTCTCGACGAGCTGTTAACCGGAGATAACGGTCATCTCTTGCTAATATTACCAGTGGAGGTCCTTGGCCATACCATCTTTCAACGGTTCCTGTCGTTTGAAATCGCGTCCACATCCTTGAAAGCACGCTTTGAGACACTCGAATAGCTGCAGCTACCACTGTCTGTGTCTGTCCCGCTTCCCTTATCACAATAAATTCACATGTTATAAAGGCGCATTCCGATGTAGCAGCACTCTCAGTAGTCTCAGAGTGACTGTGCGGCACAAATCGGGAACATATCTTCCGTTTATCCAAATCATGGCGGATGATGGTGTGCACCGTGTCCTTGCTATTTCCCTAATTTCTCCGCATCACTCTGAGAATCCGTCACCGATATTGTACACTCCTGGCCATGAAAATTGCTACACCACGAAGATGATGTGCTACAGACGCGAAATTTAAGCGACAGGAAGAAGATGCTATGATACGCAAATGATTAGCTCTCCAGAGCATTCACACAAGGTTGGCGCCGGTGGCGACACCTACAACGTGCTGACATCAGGAAAGTTTCCAACCGATTTCTCATACACAAAAAGCAGTTGACCGACGTTGCCTGCTGAAACGTTGTTGTGACGCCTCGTGTAAGGAGGAGAAATGTGTACCATCACGTTTCCGACTTTGATAAAGGTCGGATTGTAGCCTATCGCGATTGGGGTTTATCGTATCGCGACATTGCTACTCGCGTTGGTCGCGATCCACCGACTGTTAGCAGAATATGGAATTGGTGGGTTCAGGAGGGCAATACGGGACGCCGTGCTGGTTCCCAACGGCCTCGTATCACTAGCAGTCCAGATGACAGGCATCTTATCCGCATGGCTGTAACGGATTGCGCAGCCACGTCTCGATCCCTGAGTCAACAGATGTGGACGTTTGCAAGACAACAACTATCTGCACGAACAGTTCGACGACGTTTGCAGCAGCATGGACTATCAGCTCGGAGACCCTTGACGGTGCGTCACAGACAGGAGCGCCTGCGATGGTGTAGACAACGGCGAACGTGGGTGCACGAATGGCAAAAGTCATTTTTTCGGATGAATCCAGATTCTGTTTACAGCATCATGATGGTCGCATCCGTGTTTGGCGACATCGCGGTGAACACACATTGGAAGCCTGTATTCGTCATCGCCATACTGGCGTATCACCCGGCGTGATGGTATGGGTACCATTGGTTACACGTCTCGGATACCTTTTGCTCGCATCGATGTCAATTTGAACAGTGGCCGTTACATTTCAGATGTGTTACGCCCCTTGGCTCTACCCTTCAATCGATCCCTGCGGAAACCTACATTTCAGCAGGATAATGCACGACAGCATGTTGTAGGTCCTGTACAGGCCTTTCTGGATACGGAAAATGTTCGACTACTGCCCTTGACAGCACATTCTCCAGATCTCTCACCCATTGAAAACGTCTGGTCAATGGTGGCTGAGCAACTGGCTCGTCACAATACGCCAGTCACTATTCTTGATGAACTGTGGTATCATGTTGAATCTGCATTGGCCTCTGTACCTGTAAACGCCATCCAAGCTCTGTTCGACTCAATGCCCAGGCGTATGAAGGCCGTTATTACGGCCAAAGGTGGTTGTTCTGGGTACTGATTTCTCAGGATCTATGCACCCAAATTGCGTGAAAATGTAATCATATGTCAGTTCTAGTATATTATATTTGTCCAATGAATACTCCTTTATCATCTGCATTTCTTCTTGGCGTAGCAATTTTAATGGCCAGTATTGTAACAGCATTTGTCGCACTTTCTCGATCATTTCTGGAGTTCTGTTTGACGGCGGCTGACCTAACGTGACTGACCCTCAACTGTTTCCTTTCCTTCACACATGCCTTTAATCCATTCGTAGACGCTATTTCTGCTCACGGCTGCCCTCCAGTACACCTGCACCAACATTCCACGTGTCTCCGTTGCAGTATTCCCCAATTTGCAGCAGAACGTGATGTTGTTGCATTGCGCTGTGACACTTCCTTTCAGACTACGTTCAACTAGTCACAGTCTGTTTGCACTGCCATTCTCATGCAATACATGCTGTGTATCGATTCTCCTCAGGCCAAGTTGCCGTTCAGATATGACTCAATTCACCAAAATTTTCAAACACACTACGTATATGCATACTGAAGTATCGTGTGAAAAATTATATCAATGAATTTGTACCCGGCTCTCCTGACTACGAGAAACTATGTAGACTGCGGTAGATGTGCGAATGTGGACTGAATAGAGAAGGGAAGCGTGCCAAGGTAAACGGCGTGGTTGTGCGAAGCCACTGTGTCAGGATGGCGTAGTGGTGACCGAAACTGCCTAGTGAGCAGGAGACCAGAGTTAGAATCCAGGCCTCGGTACAAATATTCGCACGACGCTTCAGTCTGCATATACAGGGTGTTTCACTAAGTGTGTTTGCCTCTGTAACTTAAAAAATAATAGGTGACGGGAAATTTTAATGCGGTAGGTCAACACAAGAAATGTTACACTTTCTGCGGAGCTATGAACATAGTTTATTGTATCATTTTCCAAAGAGTTACAGCACAAAGATATAATTTTTTAATGGAACAATAGTTTTTTCTATCGTGCATTGGATTCGTTGAAACCACCTGCGTCCAAATCAATTTAAACTACATTCCTATCACTGTTAGTTTGGGAGCTACAACCCTTCAAAGTTTAGGGGGCGGAGGCTACGACACCGTAGCTAACTGGCTGGTGGTCATGAGACAGTGAGCCGTGCCCCAGGGGATAGCCACTCGGCCAGTCAGTTACGCTATCGCAGCCTCCGCCCCCGGAACTTTGAAGGGTTGTAGCTCCCAAACTAAAAATGACAGGAATGTAGTTTAAATTGATTTGGACGCAGCTGGTTTCAACGAATCCAATGCACGATAGAAAAAACTATTGTTCCATTTAAAAAATTATATCTTTTTGCTGTAACTCTTTGGAAAATGATACCATAAACTATGTTCAGAGGTTCGCAGAAATTCTATCATTTCTTGTGTTGACCTACCGCATTAAAATTTCCCGTCACCTATTATTTTATAAGTTACAGAGGCAAACTCACTTAGTGAAACACCCTGTATATGAGCTGTGAGGCATCACTCGCAACATAGTTCTAAATGTAAGTTGCCTCTGCCGCGCTTTCACCAGTACAAAAGTTTCCTCGTCTTATCTCGCGTTAAGTCAACAGCTGTTACTCTGTTCATAGCGCTCCTTCCTACACCAGGACGTTTATACTTAACCCTCAGTCGGTGTAATGAATGTTCTTTGCAGTAAATATAGTGTGTACAGATTCAGATTCAAATGTTCAAATGTTTGTAGAGCTTATGGGACTTAACTACGGGGTCATCAGTCCCTAAACTTACAAACTACTTATGAACTAGCTACAACTAAGGACGGCACAAATGTTCATGCCCGAGGGGGGATTCGAACCCCCGACCGTAGTGGCCGTGCAGACCGTGACTGAAGCGCCTCAGTCCCCTCGGCCACCGCGGCCGGATGTGTACAGATGTCATTGCTATTTGGTATTTAATGACATCAAAAAGCTTTACAAAATCAAAACATAGCCATAGCCCGACTACAAAAATTAATATCCCATTATAGCAATGGCCTATCTAAAAATTAATGACTCGTTGGTGCACCAGTTTTAAATTACAATATATTTGTTAATTACTGGAACAAAACTTTAAAATAGAACGTTGCTAATTAAGAGCAATTCAGTTATGTTCTTTACTGTCTAAAAATAAAATAAATCGGACATAACCAGGTAAGGTTCAATTTAACGTAATTTTACAAACAAGAGCAAATTTTCATTCATCTACACACTCGAAACAAATTAAGTGCCCCCTAGATCCAAAAATTTGTCCTTTTCCGTTCATACATGCTATTTCAGCATTCTTATCCGACGATCGAGAACAGAGGAAATATGTCTTTTGTTTCACTGGACCAACAATTCTCAATCTTGATAAATCTTGATAAAAGTCATGCTTTCGGCGATTACCTTCATCGCCTCAGTCAGGAGCAACTGACTGGTTGTTTAGTGCTGCGGCGGTCTTCAATAAAAACTAGATGGCTTGTGAGTAGTCAGCTTCTGATTGGCTGGCGGCTACGTAATACCGTGGCAGATGGTGTCGACGTCTGCGCTGGTGGTGCCACCGCTCCCGCAGTATCTAGACGCTGTAAGGGATTTCTTCGCCGCTTCTCTGTATCGAGCGCTCGTTTCCATGCACCACTAAGATTGTGCCTGCCGGCACGGTTAAAACAGTCCTCGCACGTTCTTATTTCTACAGCCTCTTTAATTACAGAAGTCAGGTGAACACTTGTTGTTCACCTGACTGGAAATCTGTTTGTTCTCATGACAGGACTGTCAAATGCAACCTTGCAAAACGGTTTCACCAATTTTGTAATTTTACAGAAGATTTTGGGTTAATATTATCAAAGTTTTTTGTTTAGGTTTTCCCATATGCCTGTCTGGCCATGTGGGAAGACCTTTGTCAACTGGAGTAATCATTAAGAACATCAACTCTCTGCGCAACAGTAGAAAACGTACTATCTTGTACAGAAGTTCAAAGAAGACTTAACTTAATTGATGAAAGGAGAAAATATTAAAATGCGTCAAGTGAAGCAGGCCAAAGGGAGTACAGACGTCTGAAAAATGAGATAGACAGGAAGTGCAGACTGGCTAAGCAGGAGTGGCTTGAGGAGAAATGCAAGACGGTAGAAGAACGTGTAACTAGCGGAAAGATAGATACCGCCTAGAGGAAAATAATAGAGACATTTGAAGAAAAGCAGCGGCATGAATATCAAGAACGCAGATGGAAAACCAGTATGGTACTAACCAAAGAAGGAAAAACTGAAAGTTGGAAGGAATATATAGAAGGCCTGTACAGTCTTGAAAGGAAGGTATAAGATGAATATTAACAAGAGCAAACCAAAGGTAATTGAATGTAGTGTTAGAATATCAGGTGATGCTGAAGGAATTAGATTAGGTAATGAGACATTAACAGTAATGTGGTGTCGCACAAGTACAAAGTGCGCGCCACCTACTTTCGCCGCGCGCCGCCATGCACACACGGCGCGGCGTTCTCACGACAGCCACGAGCGCCCTCTGCTGCAACCCCGCTCGTGGCCACCACGGAAAGACATCGGGCACTTGGGACTGAGATAGCGACCAGTTAGGACCTTCGTAATCAGATAGGCACCAGTGTAGACTTTGCTATCGTACAGGCACTAGGCAGGCCTCTAACAACTATGTATCAACATTCTGCAGTACTATGTAAAAGTTAAGTATTGTTACATTCTGTGCAATATATATCTCTTTCTAATTTACTCTAGTGTTTATAGTTTCTGGCTGCTCCCCTCCGTACCTGCACCAGCGTGCTATCTTTATTCCTGTGTCGGTCTCATTCCACTCGGCCACCGACACCTACGACGAGGCTGGGACACAAAAGCGGCGACGAAGTTGGGACACAAAAAGTAATAGATGAGTTTTCTCATTTAGGTGGCCGAAGAACAAATAAAATGTAGAATGGTTATGGGATGAAAAGTGTTTCTGAAGAAGTGAAATTTGTTGACATCCTATATTAGTTTAAATGTTAAGAAGTCCTTTCTGAAATCATTTGTCTGGAATGTAGCATTGGCCGCGGTGGAGTAGCCAGCCGAGCGGTCTAAGGCGCCTCGCTGCGGAGCGCACTGTTGCTCGCTGTCGGAGGTTGGAGTTCAAAAAATGTTCAAATGTTTGTAGAACTTATGGGACTTAACTACGGGGTCGTCAGTCCCTAAGCTTACAAACTACTTATGAACTAGCTAAGACTAAGGACGGCACAAATATCAATGCCCGAGGGGGGATTCGAACCCCCGACCGCAGTGGCCGTGCAGACCGTGACTGGAGCGCCTCAGTCCCCGCGGCCACCGCGGCCGGCGAGGTTCGAGTTCTCCCTGGGGCATGGGCGTGTGTGTTGTCCTTATGTTACTTTATCTAGGTTTAAGTAGTTTGTAAGTTACGGACTGATGACCACGCAGTGTGGTCCGATAGATTTACAAACATTTGAATTTTGATTGGAGTGTGGCATTGTATGGGAGAGAAACGTGGACTATAAGGAGTGCAGACGAAAAGATGATAGAAGCTTTCGAAATGTGGTGTTACAAACGAATGATGAAGATTAGATGGTAGATCACGTAACTAATGAGGAGAATTGGGGAGAAAAGGAGTTTCTGGCATATCCTGACTAAGAGAAGGGACATGTAGGTGGGACACTTTCTGAGACATCAAAGAATCGTCAACTTAGCATTAGGAGGAAGTGTGTGGGGTAAAAATCTTAAAGGGAGACCGAGGGACGGTTACAGTAAGCAGATTCAAAAGGATGTGGGTTGCCGTCGGTATTCTCAGATGAAGAGGCTCGCACAGGGCAGGGTAGCGTGGAGAGTTGCATCAAACCAGTCAGCGGACCGAAGACCACAATAACAACAACATCCTTTCTCTAATACATTGTCTCTTATTATCGTTTGTTAGGAGGACACCTAGATAACAGAAGCAGCTGACGGATTTGAAACATTTATCAGATGTCTGCATGTTTTGTGATGTTCTTCTAGCTTCCGGGTTTGATATCACCATATATTTTGTCTTACTCTCATTTACAGTAAGTTCGAGTCGTGTTCTTTCTGCTTCTGTTAGTTCGTATATTTCTTTATCGATATTATCTCTTGCCACAATGGCAATATCGTCAGTATGTGCTCATAGCTGACTGGATTCCATCAATATTGTTCCTCTCTTATCTGTTTTTTTTTTTTTTGTTTTTTTTTTTTTTGTTTTTTTTTTTTTTTTTTTTTTTTTTTTTCCTGTGACGATGTGCAGTGTTAAGTTAAACAGGACCACGGAGAGGCCATCACCTTATTTCACTCCACCCGTAAAGCCAAATTACCTGGTCAATCTGCTGTTCACTTTTACTTTTCCCTTTGTGTCATTAATCGTCAACTCAAGTAATCTTCTGAACTTAATCACAGATAACCAGTCAACAGCAGTGCCTATGTAGATACACCGGTTGCCGTCGGGTAACCGAAGTCAATCACCGTCACCACTACTAGGATAGGTGACCGTCCCGGAACGTCCCGTGCTATTGACAATTTTACCCTTGCCTTGTGAAAGAGGGGAAGGAGGTGAGGTGGTGCAAAGTCCCTGATCACCAGTCTTTGTACGAATGTCCTGGATTAAATTACAAACCCCTTCGCAGTGTCACATGGAGTGAGGGCATGTGGTACTGTTGATGGTGATCTGTCCGTCAGGTGGGGATGTTAAGCTCGGCTGTGTGCCGGCACCGGATTTCACCCTCTCCCTTCTCCCGTCATGTCCAACACTACACTACACACGCACCCATTACAGTAACGTACACTTTAACACAGACACTTCAGAGCACAGTTCTCATACTTCGCAAAGGAAAGATGCGTGAGGGCATGAAAGAGGAAACGTATCCAGTTAAGCGGCTGAACCTGCGCTTCGGGATCTCCCAGCTATTCTTGGCATACGATGTCACAGATGCCCCTTTCAGTGCCTCATACAATGCTGGCCTGTTAACACTATCAAAAGATTCTTTAACGTCAATAAACACGAAGTGGAAAAATGTTCAAATGTCTGTAAATCTATTGGACCAAACTGCGTGGTCATCAGTCCGTAGCTTACAAACTATTTAAACCTAGGTAAACTAACCTACGGACAAACACACACACCCATGCCCCAGGGAGGACTCGATCCTCCACGGCGAGCAACCGCGCGCTCCGCAGCGAACTGCTTTAGACCGCTCGGCTACTCCACTGCGGCACACGAAGTGGAGATCTGTATCACATTCCTAAAATTCCCCGATTATCATGTGGCCCTGATCACATGTGGCCCTGATCACATGTGGCCCTATTTGGCAGGAATCTACACTGGCATTCTACGAGGATGTTTCACGCGCATAACTTTGTTCTTTCATTCGGCACCCTAGAGAAAATTCAGTACAGTTATTCCTCTACAATTTCCACACGCTAGTTCTTCTCCTTTGTTATATACTGGGCATATTACTCCAAAATTCTATTCGTCTGGCATCCATTCATTTTCCCATATGTTACTTATTAGTTTATGTAAGAGGGTTAGAGCTGAAATAGTGGCAACTATTTATTCACAGCTGATACAAGAGCGTTACATGTCTGCACTTGTTACTGTTCTTCAAAGTAGTCACCAGCATTGTGTAGAACCCGTTGCCAGCGATGTGGAAGTCGTAGTATACCGTTAGCTGAGCCTGTTCCGTTGATGGTGAGAATGGAACGGTATACTGCCTGTCAAATCTCTGGAACAGTTCTGAAGCGAATGCCACGAAGTGTTTCCTTCATCTTCGGAATCAAATCAAATTCACAAGGACTTAAGTCGGGGTGTATGGTGCATGGTACAGTACTTCCCACTCCCATCGACCGAACAGACCAGCCAGAGCTTGCGCCGTATGCGCCCGCACATTGTTGTGCAGAATGATGGGTGGGTTGCGCAGAAAGTGTTGCCGCTTCTTTCGCAAAGCTGTTCGCAGGTGGTGCTCCATTTAAAAAAAAAACAGCAACAGTACTGTACATTGACAGTCTGCCGTGGAGGAACGTATTAGGATAACATTATTACAGTCATACACAAGAATCACCATAACTTTCACCATATTTCTGTTCCGACGCAATTTCGACATAGTGAAGCCATTCGTTCTTGCACTATCCCATGTTCACCGAGTGCACGATTATTTTTCAGTTTACTTATTGCTATCTCCAACTCCACAATTGTTAGGTTATCTGCCTCTTCAAAAGAATGTTCAAATGTTTGTAAAGCTTATGGGACTTAACTACGGGGTTATCAGTCCCTAAACTTACAAACTACTTATGAACTAGCTAATACTAAGGACGGCACAAATATCCATGCCCGAGGGTTGATTCGAGCCCCCGACCGTATTGGCCGTGCAGACCGTGACTGACGCGCCGCAGACCGCTTGGCTACCGCGTCCGTCAGCTCTGCGATAGTGTTAGTAGTTTTTATCGGCGCCAGCGCCGGAGTGTCTTACTGATAGCCGCTTGTGTGCAGACGCGAGTTTGTTTTGGTATTGATTTCCTGTCATAGTGACTTTGAGATTGTCGGTAACTGCAAAGTATACTTAGCAATTACCTTAGAATTTCCGATTCATTGTTGATAAGAAACTGACAAGCTGTTGCCTATTACTAGCCGCACGTTGCACTAGGGACCAGTTGTTATCCTGTCTGGTGTCTACTGAATCGTACTTGCCTATATACACTGGAGTGTGTACTAATAATTTAGACCTAGCCGATTATTGTAGGAACTACCCGACACTGTCAGTCTAACGAGACAACAGAAGCTGTGAATTAGTAATAAATGTTTGATCTGCTTCACAGACCATAGTTCACTGCAGTTTCCGTGGCGTGCATTTGCAGGTTGCCAGCAATCGCTGCCCACCGAGTGCCGCACTTCCAGACCTGCCGAGAGCCTGAAAACTCAGCTAATGTGTTGCTCGCTCATTTCTAACCACAGGGAAACTCATATTGAAGCGAATGTACTTATAAATTTATAGGAATCCTTTGGAGCTGCTCACAGTTGCTATTACGTGTGAAAATTCCATTTGTAGGCGGTTAAGATTGTAATCGAATGTCAGGAACTTAACCAATCACTCAGTTGTATTTTATTACCTTGTTTGTGAAAGTAATTGCACTTTGCTTTGGATGTTAAATAATACTTTAATACTTTGTTTTCTGTGTAACCAGTATTGTTATTCAGTTAGGATGTCAAATCGGTTCTCGTTACCTAATCAAATTTCTTCAATATCACCTGATTTTCTTACATTATATTTCATAACCCTTGTTTTTTCTCATGTTAATTGTCATCTTATAACCTCGTTTCAAGACACTATCCGTTCCGTTCAATTAATCTTACATGTCATTTTGCTATTCCTCACAGAATCACAAGATCATCGGCATCGGCAAACCGCAACGTTTTTATTTCTTCTCCCTGAACTTTAATTCCTTCTCCAAATTTACCTCTGCATTCCTTCACAGCTCGCTCAATGTACTGATTGGATAATATTGGGGAAAGGCTACAACCTTGTTTTACTCCCTGCCAATCAATGCATCCCTTTCATGCCCTTCGACTCTTATAATGATGTCTGGTTTTTGTAAAAGCTGGATAACACTTTTTGTTTTCTATATTTTACCTCTGCTACCTTCAGAATTTTAACAAATAGATGAAGTCAAAATAAAATTTTGTATCCTGTAACCACTATACGTTGTCGAGATATGATAGTTTCAAAATCGTGCTAAACTTGACAATTGCTGAGACTCATTGGTCGGTCAAACAACAGCGGACTTAAAAATTGATAGTATTTTGTCAGTTGAATAACGGTTCGTCGTTTATACCTTTATTGTGATAAACCTAGAATTAAGAGCAGTAAAATAATCGTAAATACGGCGTTTATTAAACTTCTCGTGAAATCTAGTTCTTTTAACTCGCAACCTCTGTCAATTATGACAGCTATGTTAGGAGTGAAGAAATAAAAACAATTATTTTTGTTCATAACATTGTAATTCTCTCAGAGACAGCAAAGCACCTGGAAGAAAATTGAACGTAATAGACAGTGTCTCGAAAAGAGCGTACAAAATTAAGATTAACAAGAGCAAAACAAGGGTAATGCAATGCAGCCTAAGAAAATCAGGTGATGCTAAAGGAATTAGATTAGGTAACAAAACAAAGATGGTAGATGAGTTTAGTTACTTGAGCAGTAAAATAACATACGATGGTCGCAGTACAGAGGATATAAATGGGCAATGGCAGTGGGAAAAAGAGCGTTTTCGAAAAATAGAAGTTTGCTAACATCGAATATTTATTTAAATGTAAGGAAGTCTTTTCTGAGGGTATTTGTGAAGAGGACAGGACTGAAACATGGACGATAAAATTTCAGACAGGAAGAGGATAGAAGTTTTGGAAATGTGGTGCTAAAGAGGAATGCAGAAGATTAGGTGGGTAGTTCGCGGCTCTAACGAGGAGGTACTTAACAGAATTAGGGAGAGAAAATTTCTAGCATACCTTGACTAAAAGAAAGAATCAATTGGTAGGACACATTCTTAGACATCAAAGAAACGTGAATTTAGCACTGAAGGGACGTGTGTGGGGTAAAAATCACAGAGTGAAATCAAGAGTCGAATACAGTAAACAGATTCAAATGGATGTGAGTTGCCGTTTTTATGAGGAGATGAGGAGATTTGCATAGGATAGAATAGAATGCAAAGCTGCATCAAACCAGTCTCCGGATTGAAGACCACAACAACAGTCAACTATGGTGGAAGAATGATAAATCTTCCCATAATAGCACAATAAAATCTTGCACTAAGTGAAAGATCTAAAAAACAAGAACTAGCTTTCCGACTAGCCTGACAGCTTCAAAAGTATTTTGCATGCAGAACGAAATGTTTTAGTAGCGCGTCACCACACTTCAAAATATTCTATCTTCTTCTAATCTGTACTGTTTATCGTTCACGTTTCACTCCCGTATAAAGCTAGACTCCAGGGAAGTGCCTTTAGTAGACACTTCCCAAGTAAAAACTTCCCGACATATAAATTAATAATCGTTGATTAAAATTTCTACCGTAAAAATGCTTTTCTTCCCATTGCCATTCTGCTGCATTTTATATCTTCTGGTTTCTCTAGGAGGTCTACAATCACACTGGCTGTCTCAGTAATTCCGCCACTGAGGGCATAGTACAATTTGCGAGAATTTGAGTAATTAGCTTTCCAAGACTACATAGTAACGATAGTCTGAAGTAGTCTGTGCGCTTTCCTAATTGAAATATGAGAAGTAGTAGGAAAGCTTAGGGATTAATGTTCCGTCGACAGAGTGGTCAATTGAGACGGAGCACAAGATCGGTTTTATTCTGATAAGGATCGGAAAGAAAACGTGCCCTTTGAAACGAAGCATCCTGGCATTCAACTGAACTGATTTAGAGAAATCACGGTAAACGTACAACTCAGTGGCTGGATTAGAGTTACAAAATGTTGGTCTTCAAAAAAGGGGAAATATTCACACACAAATTTTCAAAACTGTTAAAATTATAATTTTAAATTCTTAGAAACCGAGTTATCCTGCATTGTTTCATAACTAATACTATTATTAAAGGGCTGCCTATGAGCTCGTAGGGCTATTTCATGATGGGTGCCACACCAGTTATTTCAGAAACACATTTCCCGGTTTAGCTAAAAAGTCGCCCAGACCAAAGTTACAATTACAAATATTTGTAAACTTAAGAGACCACACTGCTGAGGTCATAGCTCCCTGCACTAAGAAGCTACTTAAACTAATATGAAGACATTTACACGAACCATCTATGCAAATGAAATAAAAACTTTTTTGCCTTAGGCGTTTCGCCCTTATTTGCAATTCATCTTCAGTGGCCAGAAATATATACAAGATTATGTGTTATAATATTTCGTTCTTTAACGTTTTTAGTAATGGAGGTTATAAACAGATCTGCTGCATTTACTAAAATCAAAATATCATTAGTCATTCTTAGAAACCTGAACCACTAAAAACTTAAAAAAAGGAAATATTATGAAATATAATCATGTATATATTCCAGGCTACTGAAGATGCCTTAGAAATAAAGGTGAAACGCGTATTGTAAAAGAATTTGTGTTATTTCAGTTGCATAGAAGGTTCATATAAATAAATGCCTGCATATTAATATAATAGTAAGAAGCAAATGAGGGGAAAAGGACAGAAAACAACTAAAAATATAACATTTTTAAAAAGATATTTTTCTGATATTTTCAGTAATATGCGGTGTTAAGAAAAAATAAGAAACATTTCATAGAGAGACAAAAAAGCGTCCTAAACACACGTCAGTTGATGCTCCTCACACAGATCAAGTACTGTGTCCACATTTCGATTCTATGTTCTTTCTAAGAGATAATTTTGAACCTATAACAGCTAGTGGAAAAATTTAATGCGGGAAACTCCAGTGATAACTGTGAAAAATTAGCTAACACTGTGTTGATTCTGGACCTACTCACAGCATACAACACCTTCTACATTTCCTCGAGCCAGCACAAGACGCTGCTTCAGGAAATTCCATTCGTTTAGCCATTTCTGGTCCGATAACATTTCATAGATATACTGAAAATAAAGTGTCGCATATGTAGACGACTTAGTTGTGTTGACCCATCACTGAATCTAATATTTCAGAGCTAGATCAGAGGTGTAAGGGTTATGTTATCAAGATAAGCATTCCAAAACGAAAGTCTGTGGGAAAAAGATTTAAAAATATTGAGTGCCAAATAGGAGTAACCAAGTTAGAACAGGTGGGCCGTTTCAGGATGGCAAAATAATGAAAGAACTGATACTGAGGTGTAGCAAAGCTAATGTAGTGAGCGGCCAGCTACGATCTACTATCTGGATGAAGGAAGTCAGTACCAAGACTACGTTAGCAGTCCAACGCTCTATCTTTCGACCAACTTTATTGTATGGGAGTAAAATATGGGTGGATAGAAGTTACCTTATTAAGCGGCCAAGCCATGTCTCCACCATATCCTTTCTTCCAGGAGTGCTAGTCTTGCAGGTTTCCCAGGAGAACTTATGTGAAGTTTGGAAAATAGAAAAAATGTTCAAATGTTTGTACAGCTTATGGGACTTAACTACGGGGTCATCAGTCCCTAAACTTACAAACTACTTATGAACTACTTACGAACTAGGACGGCACAAATATCCATACCCGAAGGGGGATTCGAACCCCCGACCGTAGTGGCCGTGCATACCGTGACTGGAGCGCCTCAGTCTCCTCGGCCACCGCGGCCGGCTTGGAAAATAGGAGGCGAGGTACTGGCAGAATTGAAGTTGTGGGATAGTGCCGTTGAGTCGTGTCGGGGTAGCTCAGTGGTAGAGCGCTTGCTCGCGGAGGGTAAAGATCCCAGGTTCGAGTCCCGGTTCCGGCTCAAGCTGCAAATATTTGCATGCGCCTAAAACAGGGATATATCCCGAAGTTGACAATGGTGTAATTGCTTATGTCAATGGAGTTCGGAATGATGGTTGTGCTGTCTCTTATGAAATGATTCAGAACAAAGCTCGCGACATAGCTCCCACGCTAAGTATTGACAGAAAGGATTTTAAAGCAAACATTGGTTGGGTGATTCTTTTTATGAGACGGTAGAATCTCAGTCTACGAAGGAGAACATCTTTGTGACTGCGATTACCTCGAGACGACACAGATAAGCAAACCGAATTCCATCGTTATGTAATACAAGTACGACAGCAATATGAGAGTTTTCTCTCCCAGATTGGTAACGATGACCAGACGCCAGTGTATTTTGACACCGCGCTGACAACAATTGTTCCAACTGGTTCAAAAAGTGTCCTTGTGAAGACGACTGGAGCGGTGAAACTAAGATGCTCAGTGGTGGTGTGCATTACAGCAGACGGCAATAAAAGTTCCACCGTATGCCATTTTTAAAAGGAAGACATTACCAATGAAGACTACCCCTCATGGAATTCACTTAAGGGTTCAAGAAAAGGGCTGACAGCAGATTTGACGGTTGATTTGTTGGAGAAAGTCTGGGGAAGACAACGAGGGATATTATTACAAAAAAAAGACCCTTCTTGTCCTAGACAATTTCCGGAATAAGATTGTGGAAGCTGTAAAGAGAAAATGAAACGGATGAAGTCCCATCCTGTCATCATTCCTGGAGGTTTAACGTTCATTCTTCAACTTTTAACCATTAACTGCCATCGATCGTCTCTCAGATCGCTACGAATTTTTGTGTCAAAATATTTCAGACGCCCCTACAAAGAGAAATTGACTCTTCTGTGTACCTTCCTATTGGCTGACGAGCTACACATTCCAGCATTCTTGCATTGTCGCTGCTCTTTGTTTCATATTTATTAGCCCGAGAGGTCTCACGGACCTACGGTAGTGTTAGCGTCTCGTGCTTTTACTAAACGTGACTGTTTCTTTATGGCGGCGAAAGCTGAACCTCCTATGCAACGTGTTTTACGCAAGACAGATGTGGATGTCCAAGAACGTTTTCGTGAATCCTCAGATAAACAATTTGATGAGAGCGATATGTCCCATGATTTTGAGATATTTAATATGTAGGTTCAAACTAAAATATGACTCTACGGTCCTAGAGGACATAATTGCTTTTTACGTGATATTGCAGAAGTAAAATTTGACAAAGTTTATCCCTTCATTGAACAGAATGTAGTAGTCGCTTTACATTGACTTTGCGTACAATTTATCGGCCACCCCCATGAACCACAGACATTGCCGAGGTGGGTGGCTTGCGTGCCTCAACGATGCAGATAGCCGTACCATAGGTGCAATCACAGTGGAGGGGTATCTGTGGAGAGGCCAGACAAACGTGTGGTTCCTGAAGAGGGGCGGCAGCTTTTTCAGTAGTTACGGGGGCAACAGTCTGGATGATTGACTGAGCTGGCCTTGTTAAATCAGCTAATGTGGCTTTGCCACACAGTTTCTGTGAATGGCTGAAAGGAAGGGGAAACTACAGCCGTTAGTTTTCCCGAGGACATGCAGCTCTACTGTATGACTATGTGATGATGGCGTCTTCTTGGGTAAAATATTCCGGAGGTAAAATAGTCCCCCATTCGGATCTCCGGGCGGGGACTACACAGAAGGATGTCGTCATCAAGAAAAACAAAACAGGCACTCTACGGTCGGAGCGTGGAATGTTCTAACCCTTAATCGCGTAGGTAAGCTAGAAAATCTGAAAAGAGAAATGGATAGGTTCGGTGGCAAGATGAACAGGATTTCTGGTCAGGTGAGTACAGGGTTATCAATACAAAATCTGTTAGTGGTAACGCAGGAGTAGGTCTGATAATTAATAAGAAAATAGGAATGCGGGTAAGTTACTATGAACAGCATAATGAACGCAATATCGTACTAAAGATAGACTGGAAGCCAACTCCGACCACAGTAGTGCAAGTTTATGTGCCAACTAGCACGGCCGATGATGAGGATATCAAAAAAAATGTATGTGGAGATAAAAGAAATCATTGAAAAGTTATGGGAGACGAAAACTTAATTGTGATGGGGGATGGAAATCGGTAGTAGGAAAGGGAAAAGAAGGAAATTGTAGTAGGTGAATGTGGATTGGGAAAAAGGAATAAAAGAGGAGGTCGCTTGGTAGAATTTTGCGCACAATTTAATGATCAACACTCGGTTTAATCATCATGGAAGAAGGCTGTATACGTGGAAGAAACAAGGAGACACTGGAAGGTACCAGATTGACTTTAAATGGTAAGGAATAGATTTAGAAACCGGGTTCTAAACTGTCAGACATATCCAGGGGCAGATATAGCCTCTGACCATAACTTATTGGTTATCAACTGCTGATTAAAACTTAAAAATGTTCAAATGTTTGTATAGCTTATGGGACTCGACTACGGGGCCATCAGTCCCTAAACTTACAAACTACCTATGAACTACTTAATACTAAGGACGTCACAAAAATCCATGCCCGAGGGGGGATTCGAACCCCCGACCGTAGTGGCCGTGCAGACCGTGACTGAAGCGCCTCAGTCCCCTCGGCCACCGCGGCCGGCGATTAAAACTTAAGAGACTGTAGAAAGGTAGAAAGGTTCGGAGATGGAACCTGGAAAAATTGAAGGAACCATAGGTGGTCGAGAGTTTCAGAGGGAGCATTAGGAAAGGCTTGGCTGAAACGGGGGAAAGTAATACAGTAGAAGAAGAATGGGTAGCTCTGAGAGATAGGGTAGTGAAGGCAGCAGATGACCATATAGGCAGAAGGACAAGGCCTAATAGAAATCCCTGGGTAACACAGGATATACTGAACTTAATTGATGAGAG
The DNA here is from genome assembly GCA_026315105.1 of Locusta migratoria. Classification (NCBI taxonomy): domain Eukaryota; kingdom Metazoa; phylum Arthropoda; class Insecta; order Orthoptera; family Acrididae; genus Locusta; species Locusta migratoria. The sequence continues at coordinate 409,997,739 of CM048748.1, forward strand.
GAGAAAATATAAAAATTCAGCAAGTGAAACAGGAAATCATATTGTTATGCTAACAAGTTTTATTAATGTGATTCCTTGAAAATGAGGGGAATTTTAATAACCAATATGGGTTTAGGTAACATTGATCATGTGGTGCCTCGCGAGGTAGCCATGCGGTCTGAGGCTCCATGTTACGGACTGCGCGGCTGCTCCAGTCGGAGCTTCGAGTCCTCCCTCTTCCCTCGGTCATGGGTGTGTATGTTGTCCTTAGCGTATGTTAGTTTAAGTTAGATTAAGTAGTTGACTGTAAATTGTATATAACGAGATAATCGTATGCGCTGGCTCACAAGTCCAACTTAACGGAGTGGTTGACTCAATACTCGCAACTGCCGGATGGAAATACTAGGCCAGTAAATCTGTATGCTTCGTATCTCGTCGTCTACGGCCTCCTGGCTATAGGCTTACACACACTCAAGAAGGCGTAGTATTGGGAGGAGATCATGCAAAATATGGAAAGACTAGTGATTTGTTCAAAAAATGTTCAAATGTTTGTATAGCTTATGGGACTTAACTATGGGGTCATCAGTCCCTATCTTACAAACTACTTATGAATTAACTAATACTAAGGACGGCACAAATATCCATGCCCGAGGGGGGATTCGAACCCCCGACTGTAGCGGGTGTGCAGACCGTGACTGGAGCGCCTCAGTCCCCTTGGCCACCGCGGCCGGCCTAGTGATTTGTCGTATAACGTAAATTTACCTGAATTTTAGCTAAATTTCGTAAGTTTCGGTTTCGGCCGAAACTAGAAGAACCGAAAATTGGATTACGGTTTCTGTTTCGGTCGCAAAATATGTTTCGGTCGAACTCTACTGGAAATAATAGCAATAAAACACCGAAAATCGGTTATTTAAAAACGGTTATCTTGAGCAATTTTTACAATGTGGTTAACGTGGAGATGAAAAGAACCGATATAACCGAAAACCGGTTGTTTCAGCAATAACCGCCATCCCTAGTAGCGGGTCGTTTCAGAGCGTGCTGTAGCTAGGTAGACAGCACTTCTGACCTGCGCCACGTTGGGACAACACGTCCCATGTGAGGACAGCTTAACACTTTAACTGCCAATCCAGTCAATTGACGGGATACACAAATTTCCGTAGACTGCCGATCCCGTCAATAGACGGAATTCGATTTTTCATGTTTGTAAATACGAAATCCGGTCCATTGACGGTCTCAGCATCTCTTCATTGTGCCGCAAGGGGTAAGTAGAATGTTAGAAAAGGAGAAGACAGGTCTTGTTCGAACTGTAATGAAAAACAGGAAGGGAATGCCTTAGGCTTTGAAATCACCCAACATACAAAGAAGGGAACAGATATTCTGGAGGAGTGGAAACAGTGGCGTAGCTACTACACCAAGGGTCCCGGGGCAAAAATGACGTTGGGGCCCTCTCTAAACTAAAATTATACCACAGGCGCCGACTTTTGAAAATCTTGGGGTATGCTCAGTGGCGTTTTCAATAGGGGGGAGGTGGTTGCCGGTCTGCAGCCCCCCCCCTCCCCCCGACAGGTATTTCTAAAAAAAAAAAAAAAAAAAAAAAAAAAATCTTTATTATATTTTCCCAATTCCATGTAAAAAGGTAAAATAATAAATTTGTTTTGTTTTAGTAGTATTTCTTCTTTTTTGCTTTATCTGGTGTTAATTTAGGGCCATTTTAATCTCTGAAGAGAAAATTAACAGCCATTGATTTCAATTTCACGTTTCAGAACTACTGGACGGGTTTTGCGACCATTTGAACCTGTTTTCCCGTTGTAGCCACTACTAAAATCATTTTCAGAGTTTTCGTCTTATGAGACATGCGTATCAGATAATGATGTGGCTATATTATGAATACTGTGTTCACTAACGCAAACACTTACATCGGATCGTCTTCTTGGTTCAATTTATTTTCTATTCAACATTATCGAAATAGTCCATAAACACTTCTGCTGTCATACTATGTCTGTCGTTACTAATAGGTTCACAACCCATTGTTATTTCACACAACAATTCAGTAAGCAGTATGAAAAATGACACGACTTACACTAACACGATTCCTTGAAGGCAATTGACTTCTAAGAGAATACATAAACGTTAAGTAGTATACACATTTTCAAACGCACTTCATTTCTAGTTATTTAATACAACAATTAAAGGTTACCGCCTTCAGTTTACGATATTGAACTAACAAGAAGAATTCCATTAACATTCGGACTATTTAGAAAATGATCACTTCACTCACATGCCAACATGAATTTTAATGCCTATGAATTCAATTACCTGTTTGTTTTAGATAATCTTTTTACAGCGGTGTATTACAAAAGCCACCCACCCATCAATGAAATGAGAGTCGAATTTAATTACAATTAAGAAATATAATCTAAAGAAAAAAATAATACCAACATTTTCTGTGGGGAATGCCGAGCATACCCACTCAAATTTTGGGGTATGCTTGAGCAACCGAACATACCCGTAATCGGCGCCTATGAACTATACAGATGCAATACTACTTCGTCAGGTCCTTAACGCTTACTGGAAGACATAATAAGGCAAACCTAAATACTCTTAAGTAAATTACTGTCATCAGCAGATAATATTTAATCGTACTCTCTAATATAATTATAACTGTGAAAGTTAATTATGCTTTCAAGCAGAAACTACTGGGTGGATTTGGGTGAAATTTTGGAGAGGGATAGAGTTGGACCTGGCATACAGATAAAACTACCATGGAATAGTTTTCGAAGTTGCTCCATACTAGGTGAATGAAGTCGCAGGCAGAAGCTAGAAAAAATGAACAATGAAGTTTTATTCAACCACGAAAATATGGCCCCCTGCCGCGAATCAAACCATGAACAGTATTGTCACACACTGCTAGTAATTCAGCAGGTGACAGGGTGCACGTCTTAGCGGACAAGCAATAGCTTTTTATGTTTATATTCTGAGATGGGAATAATTTCTGGATTTCACTACGTGCTTTTGAAGTTTGTTGGCAGTGTTCAAAACGTTAAAGGTCGAAAATCCTTCATTCAGCTAAAATATTATATACAGTAGAACTTCGATTATCCGAAGTGTAATTGGGGGATATGGATGTTCGGAAAGCCGATTATTCGTATAATTGAACTGTACACTTCTACTTGGCAATAAGAAGTACTGTACAGTAAATATATTTATACAGTATTTGGAGACGCGCGATCCTTCACATTGCGCACTTGGAAGGCGCAGCTGTTGCTGCGAACAGCTGTGATGCTGCAGCTACTTCTGCCGACTGGAGTGTGCCGACTGTTGTACTCAGCGACTGTCGGCTTTGCCTGTCAGCAGGCCCCACTAGAAGCAATGTTCCGTCACCCTGTGGCCCGGTGCGGCTACTGTGGGAAGCTTAGTTTGACGGGAGGGGGAATTGATGGACGGTAGGGTGGGAAGGTAAAAAATAAATAAATAAAAATTTAAGAAAACGACGCTCTACTGTAACTTTTTCCGAACTTTGCTTACGGAGGCCAAGGGGCCCCTTGATCTTGGGGGCCCCGGGGCACTGCCCCGCCTAGCCCTATGATAGCTACGCCACTGAGTGGAAATCTTTTGGCTGTGTGCTGGAAAGACAAAAGTATGTATATATGCTAAGTACAAGACACAGGTCAGAAATGATATAATTATGAAGACAGAAGAGGTAAACAAAAACAAAAACCTGCTTGTGTTGTGGAGTACAACAAAAAATTCAAATGTTTGTATAGTTTATGGGACTTAACTACGGGGTCATCAGTCCCTAAACTTACAAACTACTTATGAACTACTTACAAACTAAGACGGCAGAAATATCCATGCCCGAGGGGGGATTCGAACCCCCGACCGTAGTGCCCGTGCAGACCGTGACTGGAGCGCCTCAGTCCCCTCGGCCACCGCGGCCCGCTACAACAAAAAGAAGGTCGGGGTTGATCTGTCCGATCAAAGGATGTCATACAGGGCTTTCGAACATAGAACGGTGAAATGGTGGAAGAAACTTGCATTTCACTGTCTCCTTATGGTGCCTGGTATATGCATGTATTCTCCATAACAAAATAAAAGCTGAGGAGATGCCTTTATCCAAGTTCATAAAGGTGTTGTGTGCAGAATTGCCAATGTGTGAAGACGATACTCCCAAACCAACTTCCGATAGAGGCCACCTGAGCTGTTTATCTGCAGGAAAGCATTTTCTAGAAAAAAATTCCACCTCCCACAGGTAAAAGTAGAATTCAAAGGATGTGCAAAGTATGCTCAACCAGAGGAAAAAAGCAAACTGGAAATACAGTAAGAAAAGACACACCATACCAGTGCAGTGAGTGCAAAATCGCAATGTTTAAAGAACCATGTTTTACATTGTATCATACGAAATAAAAAAATAAAAAAATTTACACTGTGTGAAAATGATGTGTGTATATATGTAATAAGTGTTTTTATCTATGTTTTATTATTGAAAGTGGAATAAAAGCTTTTCTACTACGACAAGCATTATGTAAGAACTTTATGATTTCCGTAAACTTTTTTCTTTTTCCCAAAAAATGACATTGTTTGAAAATATGTGAAAAAGGAAGTAAACATTCAAAGAAACTGAAAGTAGGCAATCAGGAAGAAGAAGTCCAAGGCTTTCAGAAAAGGTTATTACCACATTTAAATGTTGTCTAGTTTTTCTAATACAAAATACTAAATATTGCTAAAAACACCTGGCATTCTTAGAAATAGCAAAGTTTACAGGACCGGCAGTCAAAGTGTTAAACGCACCGCAGCCGGCCGCGGTGGCCGAGGGGACTAAGGCGCTCCAGTCACGGTCTGCACGGCCACTACGGTCGGGGGTTCGAATCCCCCCTCGCGCATGGATATTTGTGCCGTCCTAGTTCGTAAGTAGTTCATAAGTAGTTTGTAAGTGACCCCGTAGTTAAGTCCCATGGACTATACAAACATTTGAACATTTGAAACGCACCGCAAGTTACGCGGCAAAATGGCGTGTGTTACAACGCATCGGCCGCTGGCGTTGTTTCGCTTCTCCGGCACGAGAATAGGAGGAAGCTTGCGAGTTGTGCGGCGTTCCCTGCAGATGGAGTGGCCTGCGTCTACCTTGACGAGGAAGCGGCGACTATTTTTGCACAGTCGCTCCTCCCCCCCCCCCCCACCCGCTGTTACGTCTCCTAGGCGACGGCGCGCGCGCCTCGCGAAAAAGCGGCAGACACGTGGACCCGGTGACGACGCAAAAAACGGGCATGCAGCCGTTATCTGGCGGCCGCGGGGAACTGGGTCAGATCGCCAAGACTGCTCGGCTTTGTGCCAGGACGAGAGCAGTTCAACAATCGCACCAAGGTCGCGACGCGCGATAACCGAATAGAAAAGTTTTTGCGCATGCGCCGCGCGCGCCGCGTCGCGTATGCGCGCCGGCTTTGTCGCACATTCCCGTGCGCGCACCAGTTGTCAAATATGACCAGAGGCGATAACATCGCGCTGGCTCTAGGGCAACGGGATCGCGTCGGTGCAGCAGTGTCTTCCATCCGCGAAGAGGTCGCCGTTCTCCTCCCAACAGTGCTAGAAATCAGTGTGTGAATGTTAGTGTGGGATTGAAACACGGGGACAGCGACTTGTCGTCTGATGAAGAAGGTAAGAAAGGTGCTGCATTGTTTGTGCTGCGCCAACGAAGACGGCAAAGAAAATTTTTGGTGCATTGACTGCACCCATAGATCAAAGATGACATAGACAGCGGGCGACTGTCCAGTGTTGTGGTTTGAAAGCAACATCCAACATTGCTCGAGTCACATGACTGAGTTTTCGTCACCATTTACAGATGAAATCAAGCGTTGATTTTAACAATAAAATTGCTTCTCGTATTCCTGTTACACATGTATATCTACCAGTGGCGCAACCAGGATTTTTTTCGGGGGGGGGGGGGGGGGGGGCACTCGTATATAATGATATATTTTGACATTGAATGCTGAGGCACACATATTATATACATACATACATAAATGCATGCATGCATGCATGCATACTTACATATACATACACATACAATTAACTGTGTAGCCTGTTATATTAACCAACGTGAAATTCGTTTATGGAATATAAATGCTACATGTTTCAGAAGTAGAAATGTGCAATTTTAAATGTTCAACCTTTGTATTTTATTAATTTTCATTTATTCAATGAAGAAATGTTCTAGCCATTGGTTCCACATAGGAACAATAAATACAAAGTTAGCTTAGGTAAACAAACAGTGCAATAATTTACAAAGTTCAAACAAAATAATACATATTAAATGACAAAAAATTAATATAAACTATTGGACAGAAAAAAATACTATTTAATATAGAGAAGAAATGTAAAATGATATATCATAACCCTTAGATTAGTATAAGATTATACATTGCTGTTATTTAGTTATTCTCTTCTTTATATATATTGTCGCCAGACTTCTTAGACTATATTTCAAACTGAACCTGATTGACATAGCATTAGAAAAATCTTTTATTACAAATGACAACAATTTCGGAAATAAAAACAAACTCGAGTTTTATTGTTTTTAGTTATCTAAAATATTGTACAATACACATAGCCTACCCAAAGTAAATGTATTGAATAAAAATTGGTACCTGCTGTCGTAATTTTGAGCTGATTTTATTAATCTAATGATTCTACCAATCAATATTTAAGTACAAAACATCATGTTACCACCGTTTTCGCTGTATTCGTTAGCTTAAAGCATACTAGAATGTATCGTCTGAGAGTCCGACGACCGGCATTTTCGATAATTCGGCACCGGTTCGGTCCCGAACGTGTCGAACTATCGGACTTTTACTGTAACGTAATTTAAAAAAAAAAAAAAAAAAAAAAAAAAAAAACCTATTACATTTCGGGGAGAGCCAGGGCCCGGTGGGCCCATAGCTAGTTGCGCCTATGCATATCTACATATATACTCCGCAATCCACCGTAAAGTGCGTGGCGAAGGGTCGACTATACCACTAATAGGCATTTCCTGTCCTATTCCATTCCCAAATAGAACGAGGGAAATACAATTACAATTACAAATACAATTCGACGTCATTTATCAGAAACAAGGACGAACTTTGTCCACGAAAGAATTTGTTGAGTTTTTCGTTCTAGAGAACAGATACAAATAAAATTCAAGACAGTACCCTACGTCACTTGGTTTTCCCCACGATATTTGAATTAAGTTGCAGTTCAGTACAAAGTTCGAATAATTCAGTTTCGCAGTGCAAAGAGAACATGGCTAGCGCGTGGTTACGATGTAGTGTTGGAGGAACAGTGTTTACGTATAACACTAAAAGCAAAAATTATCACAACGAACATTGTCGAGATGAGGCGTTGTCCCGCGCCTATGAACAAGTAAAATGTACTGGTCACAACCTAATATCTCCGAATATACAGAATATGTACAACGTGGAAAATGGATATATAAGAGCAGGACAGTTGCAGCTGAAGCAAATGATGTATTTCACCGTTTACAATTTATTAAAGAATTTTTGCCAAAAGTGATTTTGCCGTACATTTCGTTATTATTCTCAACCGATTTCAGATAGACGCTCCGTCATTGTGCTTCTTGAACGAAATTTCTCTTATCTTGTCTTTTTTATCATCACGTGAAATGTAAGCAGGAGGCAGGAAGATCGTTCTACACTCAGCTTCAAATTCCGGCCTCTAAATTTCCTCAACAGAAACTCATATTCTTTATGACGTTATATCTCCTGAACCATTTGCCCGTACGTAGTTCTTACTCGACAGCAGTGTTACCTCACGGAAAGGAATATGCGTACCAAATTTGGTTGAAATCGGTCCAGTGGTTTAGGAGGAAATGTGTAACATTGGCGTTTGATGCAGCAGTTTTTCACGCATTATTGTTTATGACGTCATCTCTCGTGAACATTGTTGTACGTGATCCTTACACTTACGGCGACCGTTCGCATGGATTGAAGCGTAAGTGTGCAAAATTTCATAAATATTGGAACAAAACTGTAGATTTGTATGCAATACGTACGAACACACGGACGCCTTGAGCACCATCATCACCATCATGAAGACATCTGCGGTATTTTTACACACGTTTCGCTTTAATTTACAGCGAAATTCGCTCTGTGGTTTTGTTTTTCAAAACAGATCAGTGATTATGACGTCGTATTTGCTGAGCAATGTGTCGTTCAGTGATATAATATTCTAGTTTCTTTCAGTGGTATATTTGGATATTGTTAGTGGAGTATGCTGCGAACAGATTAATAAAGACTTAGAATGTCAAACATAATGCTGTACCTATTTAAGGATGTCACTTTTACGACGTAATATCTCCTGAATTATGTGTGCTACAAAAACATTTTTACCAAGTTCCTAGAGTGGAATATTAGGAAACTACCTGTGAAATGTGTTGTAAATGGAGTTGGTAGTAAAAACATAGTAAATTACAACCTAATGCTTATTAGGGCGAATTTAATGCATTTCATTGTCTTTGACGTCACAGCATCTGAACAATATGTCGTACTATGATAGTATTTCGAAAGTACATCCAATGGTATGTATGTAAAATGTTTGCAAAATAGGTCGCGAATAGAGATAGTAGTAGTAAAGGTAACGCAATTTCTCCATATTGCTACTACTATTAACACGATGATTATCATTTATACATGTGTTCAGGTAAAAAGTATTGAAATGTTTGTAAATCTATGGGACTTAACTACTGTGGTTATCAATCCCTAAGCTTACAAAATACTTAAACTAACCTAAGGACAACACACACACACCTATGCTCGAAGGAGGACCCGAAGCTCCGACTGGGAGCAACCGCTCGCTCCGCAGCAAGGCACTCTAGAGCGCTTGTCCATTTTTTTAAACATTTTTTTCTTAATATCTTCCTCTTATAGATCTGCTCCTGGGGAAAAACTGCACTTGAACAATCTTGGCGAATTGACAGCCGCAGATTTGTTTAGGAGGTGTTCTCCCATTCCGTTCTTGATCGACTTATTATGCTTCTCTTTCCTGGAATTTAATTGTACTTTTCACTTTTAATTTTAACTTCCCCCATTCTTATATTTATTTTTATTTGTTTATTTTTCTTCATCTCTTAACTCTGCGCTTGTCGTGTGCCGTGTTCCTCGTTTTAGCAAGTGTTTGCCACAGAACAGATTAAATTTTGTGATCGCTCCATCTGGCCATGAAAGAACGAAAATAAATTAAGGAGGAGGGAAGATTAGTGTTTAACGCCCCGTCTACAGCGTGGTCATTAGAGATGAAGCTCTAAGGATGAGAAAGGAAATCGGTCGTGCCCTTTAAAAGGAACCATCCAGGCATTTGACTGGAGTGATTTAGGGAAATCACGGAAAACTTGAATCTGGATGCCCGAAAATAAATTATGAACAGGAAATAAGACGACATATTTTGTCGGAGAGATACGTTTTCCCTACGAATGGAAAGCACTTCTGATACATCTCTCAGCTGTCAGAGTTTTGAAACCTGTTCAACACAACTAAATGGGAAACACAACAAAGAGAAGAAGAAAAACTCTGAATCAAAGAAAGATGAAAATGACTCGGTACATTCTAAGTTTTCCAAAAAGTTTACTGGATCTTGAAATGTGAGCAATTGCAATTGAAGTCCTTCCTTGTTGTTGTTGTTGTTGTTGTTATTGTTGTTGTGGTCTTCAGTCCGGAGACTGGTTTGATGCAGCTCTCCAACCTAATCTATCCTGAGAAAGTCTCTTAATCTCCTCATAAGAACGGCAACCTACATCTGTCTGAATCTGCTTACTGTATCCCTCTCTTGGTCTTCCTCTGCGATTTTTACCCCCACACACTTCCCTCCAATGCTAAATTCACAATTCCTTGGTGTCTAAGAATGTGTCCTACTAATCGATCCCTTCTTTTTAGTCAAGGTATGCCAGAAATTCCATTTCTCCCCAATTCTGTTCAGTACTTCCTCATTAGTTACGTGATCCACCCACCTAATCTTCAGAATTCTTCTGTAACACCACATTTCAAAAGCCTCTATCCTCTTCCTGTCCGCACTGTTTATTGTCCATGTTTCACTCCCATACAAAGCAACACTCCACACAAATGCCTTCAGAAAGGACTTACTTGATTTAAGAATCAGTGATCGATGTTAACATATTTCTCTTTTTCCAGAACGCTTTTCTACCCATTGCCATTCTGCATTTTATATCCTCTGTACTGCGACCATCATTTGTTATTTTACTGCCCAAGTAACAAAACTCATCTACTTCCTTTATTGTTTCGTTGCCTAATCTAATTCCTTCAGCATCACCTGATTTTCTTAGGCTGCACTCCATTACCCTTGTTTTGCTCTTGTTAATGTTCATCTTATATCCTCCTTTCAACATACTGTCCATTCCGTTCAATTGCTCCTTCAGGTCCTTTTCTGTCTCTGACAGAATTACAATATCATCGGCAAAACGCAATGTTTTTATTTCTTCACCTTGAACTTCAATTCCTTCTCCGAATTTCTCCTTGCTTTCCTTTATAGCTTGCTCAGTGTACAAATTGAACAACATTGGAGAAAGGCTAGCCGGCCGCGGTGGCCGAGGGGACTGAGGCGCTTCAGTCACGGTTTGCACGGCCACTACGGACGGGGGTTCGAATCCCCCCTCCGGCATGGATATTTGTGACGTCCTTAGTTGTAGCTAGTTCATAAGTAGTTTGTAAGTTTAGGGACTGATGACCCCGTAGTTAAGTCCCATAAGCTCTACAAACATTTGAACATTTGAATTTGAGAAAGGCTACAACCTCTGCATCTCTTTCGTGCCCTTCAACTCTGATAACTGCGGTCTGGTTTTTGTACAAGTTGTAAATAATCTTCCGTTTCCTATATTTTACTCCTGCTGATTTCAAGATCTGAAAGAGTGTATTCCAATCAACATTATCAAAAGCCTTCTCCAAATCTACAAAAGCTAGAAATGTAGGTTTGCCTTTTCTTAATCTATCGTCTAAAATAAGCCGTAAAGTCAGGATTGCCTCCCGAGTTTCTACATTTCTCCTGAATCCAAATTGATCTTCCCCAAGGTCGGCTTCTACCAACTTTTCCATCTTTCTATAAATAATTCGTGTTAAAATATAGCAAGCATGACTTATTAAACTGATGGTTCTGTAATTTTTACACCTGTCTGCACCTGCATTCTTTGAAATGGGGATTATTACATTTTTCTTAAAGTCTGAGGGTACTTCCCCCGTCTCATACATCTCACGCACCAGGTGAAATAGTTTTGTCATGGCTGGCTCTCCCAGAGACTTCAGTAGTTCTGCGCTAATGTCGTCCACTCCAAGGGGCCTTGTTTCGACTTACGTCTTTCAGTGCTCTGTCAAATTCTTCTCTCAGTATAATAGCTGCTATTTCATCTTCATCTACATCCTCTTCCCTTCCTACAATATTGTCTCTATGTTCCTTTCCTTTGTATAGTCCCTCTATATATTCCTTCCATCTTTCAGCTTTCCCTTCTTTGCTGAAAACTGGTTCATACAGCTGCTTTTCTTGTCTCCAAATGTTTCTTTTATTTTCCTGTAGGCGGTATCTATTCTTCCCCTATTTATATGTTCTTCTACTGCCTTGCATTTGTCTTCTAGCCACTACTGCTTAGCTATTTTACACTTCCTGTGAATCTCATTTCTTAGTCGTCTTTACTCTATTTTGCCTGTTTCATTTACTGCATTTTTATATTTTCTCCTTTCATCAATTAAATTTAGTATTTCCTGTGATATCCAAGGATTTTTCGCAGGTCTTGCTTTTCTTCATATTTTGTCCTCTGCTGCCTTCACTATTTCGTTTCTCAGTGATACCCATTCTTCTTCAACTGTTTTATTATTTTTTTCCCCGTTTCTGACAGTTGTTGCCAAAAGCTCCCTCTGAAATTCTCAAAAACTTCAGGTTCCTTCAATTTATCCAGGTCCCATCTCCTTATTTTCCTACCTTTTTGCAGTTTTTTCAGTTTCAGCCTACAGTTCATGACCAACAGGTTATGGTCAGAGTCTATATCTGCCCCTGGGTATGTTTTACAGTTTAAAACCTGGTTCCGGAATCTATGCCTCACCATTATAAAATCTATCTGGTACCTCCCTGTGTCTCCTGGCCTCTTCCACGTATATAACCTTCATTCGTGATTCTGAAACCAGGTGTTTGTTATGATTAAGTTTTGTTCCGTGCAAAATTCGACGAGGCGATCTCCTCTTTCATTCCTTTAGTCCAGTCCATATTCACCTACTGTTTTACCTTCCCTTTCCTTTCCTACTATCGAATTCCAGTCTCCCATCACAATTAAGTTTTCCTCTCCCTTAACTGTCTGAATAATTTCCTTTACATCCTCATACATTTCTTCAATCTTCGCATCATCGGCGGAGCTAGTGGGCATATAAACTTGTACTACTGTGGTCGGTGTTGGCTTTGTATCTATCTTGACTATGATAATGCGATCACTGCGCTGCTGATAGTACCCGCATTCCTATTTTCTTATTCATTATCAGACCTACTCCTGTAATACCCCCAACTGATTTTGTATTTATAATCCTGTACTCACCTGGCCAGAAATCCTGTTCCTCTTTCCATCGAACTTCACTTATCCCCACTATATCTAACTTCAGCCTATCTATTTCCCTTTTTAAATTTTCTAATTTCCCTACCCGATTAAGGGATCTGACATTCCACTCTCCGATCCGTAGAATGCCAGAGTTGTCTTTCCTGATGATCACACCGCCGAGCGGTCTAAGGCGTCTCGCTGCGGAGCGCGCGGCTGCTCGCCGTGGAGGTTCGAGTCCTCTATGGGGCATGGGTGTGTGTGTGTTGTCCTTAGGTTAGTTTACCTAGGTTTAAGTAGTTTGTAAGCTACGGACTGATGACCACGCAGTTTGGTTCGATAGACTTACAAACATTTGAACATTTTTGATGATCACATCCGCCTGAGTAGTCCCTGCCCGGAGATCCGAATGGGGGACTATTTTACCTCCGGAATATTTTACTCGAGAGGATGCCATCATCATATATCCATATAGTAGAGCTGCACGTCCTCGGGAAAAGTAACGGCTGTAGTTTCCCCATGCATTCAGCCGTTCGTAGTAGCTGTGTGGCAAAACCACATTAGCTGATGTTACAAGACCAGCTCAGTCAATCATCCAGACTGTTGCCCCTGTAACTAATGAAGAGGCTGTTGCCCCTCTTCAGGAGCCACACGTTTTTCTGGCCTCTCCGCAGATACCCCTCCGTTCTGGTTGTACCTACGGTACGGCTATTTCTATCGTTGAGGCACGCAAGCCACCCCACCTCGGCAATGTCTGTGGTTCACGGGGTGGAGTTCCTCCTTATGTTTCAAAAAATAAGATTTTCAAAAAGTTGGCGAAATCATTCTTATAGTGTTGTGATTTCGTTAGGATTTGGTCCTGCAGCAGAAGGTATAATTGAAAATCCTCTTTGCTCTTGCTTTCTTCGGTAAGGACGTGGTGGATTGTTTGACCTTTTAACCAATTAATGACGTTCCATTTTGTACGTGGATAAGACAGATTGCCGGGATTCAAACAATCTGCAGGTTTGATAGTGTCTAGCATTTGCCTTATAAGTTGCCAGATTTCTTTCACCTTGTTGTAGTTAAACCAATGTTCTTCAGTGGCTGTTAAGGCCAATCCACCGCAGCTGAAAAAGTATTGACAGTTCTCTTTATAATTAACAGAATTACACATCCTTAGTATTTGTGTTACATTATGAATCTTTTACATTTTTACAACTTATCATTGTGATTTTCGATTGAATATTATTCTGTCTGGTCTCAACCAAGTTTATAGGTCAGCAAGGAAGTCATTTTTGTGCATATCTACTTTTAATAACATACGTACCTAAAGATACATACAGACTTATCTATCTTATAGAGTGCATGCATACTGTTTTATCATCACATTTATTTAATATAAATCCCAATATTTGGCTTTGTTTACTTTTAGAAGTCACATTTTGTGACAAAAGCCTTAAAATATTATCGGCTGTATTGTGTTAAAATCGGACATTATGGATACAAAGAGATTTCAGTTCTTATAAGAGCATAACAAAATATTTCACGTGTATTGTTGAGGAATTGTAAGAAAACTGACATTTAGTCATCCACTCCTGTATAAACTACAAACTAGAAGACTAGCGGTACAACGAAAACAAACTATCGCTTAAAAACTGGAGATCTGTTGCTTGTAAAAAGGCATACGTAAGAACTGGAACATTAATATTTGGATTTGCGGAGAACTTATGATAACTGTGCTACTAAAGGTGTAATAAGAATACAGTTAAAGTCTCCACTTAAGTTCCACTACAGATGATAAGTACTGCAGGTCTTATCTCCATTTCACATTTGCTCGTAAACTGTTTCATGCCCCGACTCACGTGACTTTGATGTTGGCTTTTAGAGCAGGCTAATAACGCCAAGCTTGGTTTGCGTTATCTGCGGTCTATGCCTACAGCAATACGTGATTCTTAGTTTTCTGAGAGTCATATAATTCGTCAATGTAATTGCATCTACCACAGTGATCAATGCTCTACAACAATAGTCTTAATATCTGCCTTGATGGGTTGATATTCCGGTAATTTTCAAGAACCGTTGGGAATCGCAGCGGGAGCAATATAGGTAACTAGCTGAAAACCCGGCGTTGCCCGGGTATTTATTTATCCAAACCTTGAGTTAGTACTTTTCCTATCCACTTTTTCTCTGACCATCTCCTTTTTTCTAAAAACATGTTACATTTATCAGAGAATATATAAGAAATCACAGGTAAAAATGCACTCGATTCGAAGAATCCAGTCACGAAATTCAACAATAATGGTTGTAATATCACAGATCGATTACTTGATGTAATGCGCGAAACGTCCAATCGATTTTTTTAAAGAGATGTATTAAAAGAAATTTCTTTTTTACTGCTTTATTTATTTATTCTTATATTTCCTTATTCGTTTGCTTATCCTTACAGAGAAAGAGCTGAAGACATTGTAGCAGTAACTAAAAATATGATCTGTGGCATCACGTTTCGCTGTATGTAACCTCCTTGCTATAGAGTCGCAAACGTCATCGCTGGCATTCAGTCCGAATTTTTTTATAATTTGACGACTTTCAACCAATATATTTTCCACCCCCTTATAGCTATCGGCATGGAACTGCTATGGTATACAACGGGAGACTTCGGACAATAATTACACACAGACCATTCGTTTGCGTTCTGTAGTTTTCGCTGCAGAGCGAAATATTAAAACACACACACGTAGAATTTTATACACACCAATAACATTCCATCCCAATATATTCCACCCTTTTATCATTATCAACCCTCAAGCAACAATGCAACGAATAAAACCATTTTCAAATAGTAAATATTATTTTCAAAGAGTAATTATTGTTCCGAATTTCGCGTTATATTATTCAAATTACTAAATATCTATCAGATCGCTATAAAACCATGCGTAAAACCTTCCTCAGGTATAAATTAGTAACTGTACAAATATTTAAGTCTCTGCGTCTCGTCGTTCGGACGTGATAAGCGTACACCGAACAGACATTCACGTTAATATATATAGATAAATAGCTATCTGATCGCCATAAATTCGTGCCTAAAGCCTTCCACGGATAGACATTAGTAACTGTACAAATTTTTAGCTCTTTATGTCTTGTGGTTCAGACATGATAAACGTACACCGAACTGACATTCACATTTATAGATATATATTTAGTAGTATGCATGCAAATAATATCTACCGAAGGTGCGACTGTGATGGAGCGATATAGAAAGCAATCTAGCATCAAAGTCAAACATATGGGTAATATTTACGACGTTCAGAAGAGAGGTTCTCGATTTACGAAATGTTCGCCTTAAGAGGATAATTAATTTACTGACCGGACGCGGTACAACGAGAACCTGTCAACCATGGAACAGATGTCTTTGTATTCGTTTTTGAGGAACCTTCCATTTCCAAATTTACGCGTTCTTAAATTGGATTCGTCTGTTTTGTTTCCACCACCATTCGCAGTTTTTCATTTGTCACTATAACATACCATACTTCTCTACAAAACCCAAAGTACTCATAAACAATTTTCATACACAATTCTGCTATAATGTATAGTTCCTAATCCAATAAGAAATGAGGATAATTCTCTGATGAAATGTTAATTTCGAATTGTCGAACTAAGTATTCTACTTGATTATCGTTGTTTTACGGCACTTTGAAGAGTACATTTGAAACGGAAATCACATTCATTTTTCATCGTCAGCTAAACTCTGACTCAATAAAAAAAAAGTGCAAATGTTTGTAGAGCTTATGGGACTTAACTACGGGGTCATCAGTCCCTAAACTTACAAACTACTTATGAACTAACTAATGCTAAGGACGGCACAAATATCCATGCCCGAGGGGGGATTCGAACCCCCGATCGTAGTGACCGTGCACACCGTGACTGGAGCGCCGCAGTACCCTCGGCCACCGCGGCCGGCTAAACGGTTCTTGTAAACTATCGAATGCCCTGTATATAATCTCAAATGAAACACGCTTTGTGGGTATAAAGTCAACAATCCGAAGATTGGTTTGAACACCACAGTGCTTTATTAGACATGGTCCTGTATGCCGTTGCCTTCCTCCGACCTGACTTACCCACCCAGTTATAGGAGGACCTACAGTTTAACGTGGATTCCGAACCACGGTACTACTCGATATTTTTCAATTAGTAACATTGCCAGAGGTGAAAGAAGTGGAAAGTGACAGATAAAAACCTGGCGGTGATCGAACCCGCCACCTTTGGATTTGTAGTCTAGCAGTCTACCACTCTGCTACTGAGTCGCACGAAAAAAACACTCCTTTGTCGTCTGTGTCAGTTATTATTTATTTTTCGTGATTTCGAGGAATTAGTCCATTATAAATGTATAATAATGAGCCGCAACTTGGATCGCGGTAATGACAACCATTGAAACGAGTAAAATGTTGCTTTTGACAAAAATAAAAATTTTCATTGTTGGAAATGTGCCTGTATGTGGACGAATTGAAGGAAATAAAATGAGGAGTCAACTGTTAGTATTTAACATCTTCTGATGTGGGCTGCCATATTGAATCGATATTTCTGTACTGCACAGCAAAATACTTGGTAACGTCGGGAAAGATTTTGAATTACATAATGGTCGAGATAGTTTTCATTTTCTAAAAGTCGTATGAGATCTCTCCTCAACAGAAATGGACGCTCAACAATTGGACTCCATTGCCTGTAAAATGTTACATTGCCTGCATCGAAAGCATGTGAAACGTTTTGTGACTCCTACAAATCGCAAATGCTTGTAGCAGTTCCAAGTTCTGACTCTGTTATCAGTCATCTGCTTATCTAGATGGGTGATAGCTGAAGTAGGCCTACACAGGATTAAAATATCTAATTATGTGATTCGGGTCACAAGTCTTTTAACATCACAAAGGTACTTAATTTCAGTTCGTAAGTTGTTAGACATTTCATATCGCACAGTTTTCTGATACATCACTACTCTTAATAATTGTCTCTCAGAAAAAATCTGATACGACTCTGATGACACTGAAATAAGCTGTTTTAGACTGTGGGTCAATACATTTTGTGTTGATCCGTGTAACAACCAAGAGAATAAGCTTTGTCAGACTGCTTGTTCCGTTCACCGTAGTCAAATATTTGTATACCGTAACGTAATTATTGTGAACCACTTTCGTCTTCTCTCTGTGCATCACGTTTAATTCACGTGACAGAATGTCTAACACTATCTGCGATAGCACACAGAAGGCTGATAGAGCAGTTGCGATTGTGCAGAGAGATCTTCTTAAATTAGCTACAACAGGCGTTGGTAATGCTGAACCGATAACATCATTCCTTTCCATACTGAACTGCGTACGATCTTGAGATCTCGTAGTCCTTCCGATCCAGGTGCAATATGGATGCTGCGATAAAAGTATGTAACCGAAGAGATTCCTATAAGCGCTCATACAGGGTGTTTTCGTAAGAGCGAGCAAAAAAATTTAACAGAACATAGAGAATGCTGCTCCGAACTCTTTGAATTAGGAAACGTGGCGTAAGGAAATATGGACTACCGCTTTGTCTGGCATTACTGTTTTTCAGGCTACTTACAACTAACATACGTACACGTTTACACGTACTGTGCCGGCTGTTTACATGTACATTCTTTATTCCCTGCAAGGAAACACGGAGCACGAGCCCGATTACTACGAAATCATGACACAGGTGTTGGTTCACTTTACTTGTCCATAAGGTGACTGTTGTGTCGTGTGTCCAGTATCCTATGACAGAACCTTCTATGAATTAACGACAGACCCATTCATTACTCAGTGCATTACAATATAATACGGTCGAGCTATACTTGTACAGTTTCGCAGAACTCACTGGCATGCTCCTATTCCATGCCGTGCATGGTCACGTGACCTATAGCTTGTGTTATGGGACTCCAGTGGATACAGAGACACAATTAGTTTACCAGAATTGTGACTGCGTGCGATGTAATTCGAAACACAGTAACACACTATGGATATTTGTCAGGGGGCGTCAAAATATTGTTCAGGATTTATTAATACACGATGCATTTCGAGTCCTTCGAAGGTAATCTTCAGGTGCCTCTTTAGTATTTTACATTCTTTTAAAGAAATCTGGCCGCGGTGGAGCGGCCGAGCGCATTGAGGCCCTACGCTACGATGGGCAGGGTCGTTCCCCGTCGGGGATTCAAATCCCCCTTCGGGCATGAATGTTTGTGCCGTCTTTACTATAAGGTAGTTCATAAGTAGTTTGTAAGTTTAGGGACTGATGACCCCCGCAGTTAAGTCCCATAAGCTTAACAAACATTTAAACATTTTTTAAAGTAATCTGGGCATGTCAAGACTATTATTAACCATAGCGAATAAACATATCTGGTGCAGCGGGAGATATGTGTATTGTCTGGTTAGTAGTAACTTTCCAGGTATAAACATCTCTCCAGACAATTCTTGTTTTGTATCACATTGTGAAATCATAACAACTCAAAGACCTACAGCTATGACGATGTTGAATCCTGCGAGTATAATGGATGTTCAAGAAAACAGTTACTGGCAAGAAAGGGGCTGGTGCAACTTGAACATCCACCATACTCGCCGAATCACAAATCTCGGGAATTATTTCTATTCCCTCGACTCAGTCTCGCTTAGGACAATTATCGCAGATTTCAGCAGTTCATAGTTACGGAAAGTAAATATTTCGAAGGACAGTCAGGTAACTGTAGTTCATAGTTCATTTACGTTATTATTACAGGACGATTCACAGAATTCTATTATTAGAGGCTGTAATGCCCTTTCCACGCGGTCAAGCTTACAATTTGAACATCCTAACGCTGTTCGTTCACAAGTTAGCACAATTTTATTTCATTTTGTTCAATTATTGTCCCCCTTTTTTGTTCCCCAGTTACACTCCTGGCCATTAAAATTGCTACACCACAAGGATGAAGTGCTACAGACGCGAAATTTAACCGACAGGAAGAAGATGCTGTGATATGCAAATGATTAGCTTTTCAGAGCTTTCACACAAGGTTGGCACCGGAGACGACACTTACAACGTGCTGACATGAGGAAAGTTTCCAGCCGATTTCTCATACACAAACAGCAGCTGATCGGCGTTACATGCTGCCATGCCTCGTGTAAAAAGGAAAAAATGCGCACCATCACGTTTCCGACTTTGATAAAGGTCTAATTGTAGCCTGTCGCGATTGCGGTTTATCGTATAGCGACAATGCTGCTCCCGTTGGGCGCGATCCAATGACTTTTAGCAGCATATGGAATGGGTAGGTTCAGGAGGGCAATTACGGAACGCCGTGCTCGATCCCAACGGTCTCCTATCAGTAGCAGTCGAAATGACAGGCATGGCTGTAATGGATCGTGCAGCGACGTCTCGATCCCAGAGTCAACAGATGGGACGTTTGCAAGACAACAACCATCTGCACGAACAGTTCGACGACGTTTGCAGCAGCATGGACTATCAGCTCGGAGACCATGGCTGCAGTTACCCTGGATGCTGCATCACAGACAGGAGCGCCTGCTATGGTGTACGCAACGACGAACCCGGCTGCACGAATGGCAAAACGTCATTTTTTCGGATGAATCCAGGTTCTGTTTACAGCATCATGTTGGTCGCAATCGTGTTTGGCGCCATCGCGGTAAACGCACATTGGAAGCTTGTATTCGACTTCGCCATACTGCCGTACCGCCCGGCGGCGTGATGGTATGGGGTGCTATTGGTTACACGTCTCGGTCACCTCTTGTTCGCGTCGACGGCATTTTGACCAGTGGCCGTTACATTTCAGATGTGTTACGACCCGTGGCTCTACCTTCATTCGATCCCTGCGAAACTCTAGATTTCAGCAGGATAATGCACGACCCGATGTAGCAGGTCCTGTATGGGCCTTTCTGGATACGGAAAATGTTCGACTGCTGCCAACGTTTAGTGATTCTGTAGGTTTGTCCACTCCGTGTTGGACTGAATGCTTTCGACATTTTATACGGTAGAAAATAATGGTAAAACCATCAGAGTTTTAGGTAGGCACTCCAATCCCAAGAGGCTAAAGCATTGATTGAAAAAAAAAAAAGTCGTTGTAGTCACAGAATTTCTATGCAAACTGACGATTTTACAAACTGATCCAATGAATGTAAAATTGTAGGACCAAACTGCTTAGGACATCAGTCCCTAGCCTACAACAAACTAGTGAAAGTAACTCAGGCTAAGGACGAAACACACACACACTATATATATATATACACGCTTATCCGAGGAAGGACTCGAACATCCAACGGGAGCGGCCGCGCAATCTGTAGCAAGTCACCATACATGTTTCAGAGGTTTAAACCCCTGTCTTCAAGTGGATTTTTTTTTCTTTTTTGTTATTGTACGCTAATTTGTCATGTGAGTGTTACATTATGACTTCAGGATGGCTTTGACACTGTCTACAAGAGGGAAAAAAAGAAAACTACTTCACAATGCGGATCTGCGCAGGCCTTTTCCTTCTAGTTTTAGTGAAAGATCCGTTCAGCGCCACGTTCTGAAGTAGTGTTTTGGTTTCTTCTGTTGTAAACAGTGTTAAGGTTATCCTAAAGTCATAATATCACACACACACCATACATTATCAAATAAAAATTAATAAAAAACATACTCCTGAAGATGGAGGTATAAACCTCTGAAACGCGTTTTGGAAAATAAAAGTGAATGGTAACAGTAAACCTAGTGTATCATTCAATAAATGACTTATGTTACTCAGCAGGAAGTTCTTTCTTGTATACTCGCCGCGAGTTTACGCAACAGTTATGAAACGCTTGCAGCAAATCATTGTTTACCGAGTTTTACAGACGAATGTAGTCAAAACTTTTCACATGAACTCTGTATTGCCATAAATTTACCTAAGCCAGAACCATAACAGTATTCGCGAAACATAGAAATGTCTGAGATCGTATAGCTTGAACATGTGGCACCACACAGAAGTTTCCAAACGAAAGAAAACAATTAGTCCTACTTGCTGGTAGTTGATAAAACATCGCTATATCTATAATTTTTTCAAAAAAAATGTCGATAAATATCGATATATTTTAGTTGACTATACTTTGACATATCGATTCAAAATGTAATATCGATGTTTTTATTTTACATTACATTTTTTTCGCAATTTTCGGTAAATATTTAAATTTTTCTTTTGAAACTGTAGTGGAATATGACTAGTTTCGTTGTGTGAAGGAGTTCACCATCTACAGAAGATCAGTGCAAAATGACTTATTACAAGGCATAATTAACCGATTGGTGCCTCTGGAATAGAACACGTTTTTGGCCAAAGCTACAATAATGAATCTACGTTCCAAAAAAAAGCAGTTCCCCATCAGCTATTTCTGTGGCCATTTCGAATCTAGCCAATGAATATACCATGGAACATAAAAGGAAAGGAAATCTTTCACCTGCCTCAGGAAATACTCCATGTGGGGTGGAAGAAGCCGGGTCATCCCTTTGCGATAGACCTGAACAAATGCTATTAAAAAATACGTGAAGTGAAGCGCCAAGCAATAATTTTCGTAGTATGCCAGCAGAACTAGAGCAATATTTATATCAGCATTATATACCCTTAAATTCTGGGTAGAAATTTTTCCCTGTGCTGTCAGAAGTAGCAGCAACATCAGTTGTTTCTGAGCGTGTTGCTCCGACAATGAATCTCCAAGTTCCAGATAATAGGAGCAGCCAAACAGCTGAACACATCATACAAAAAGTGTTTTTAAAAACGCTTCCTGAAAAATTCTGGAACGTGTAACTGTACTTTTTTAAGATAAAAGTATTCCAGTAAACTTACATTTTTATTTATTTGGTTACTTACCTGTTCCTTTATTAGCTGTCGTAGACAAATACAAAAGTAATCCTATAATGAAATTGATTATGATGGTTAGCGACTAGTTATGCAAACAAATGTAAATCTTTTATTTACTTTAATCACAAAATTAAATGATTGATAAACTCCAGTGGAAGACTCTGCAAGAGAGGCGCTCTGTAGTTCGGTACGGGCTTTTGTCGAAGTTTCGAGAACATACCTTTACCGAAGAGTCTAGCAGTATATTGCTTCCTCCTAAGTGTGCTTTGTAGTGCTTCTTTATAATGTTTGCCGTAATTGAAACTGCCGCCGCCTGTGAAATCAGATCAGTGATACGTTTTCTAAATGCAAAGAATGTTAAACCAAAGGAAAGTCATCGCCAAATCTGCGAGGTTTAGGGACAAAATGCTATGAGTGATTCAATGGATGGAAGATGTGTCAGACTGTTGAGTGAAGGATGTGATCAAGTGCACCATGAAGAACGAAGTGGACGCCCGTCTGTGGTTACTGATGAACTGGTTCCCGGACCTCGCTCTTAGCAACGATTTTGAAGAGCTGAAAGAACATGTTGCCACAGGTGTCCTAACAAAAGCACCCAGTGACAAAAGCACCCAGTGACATTAGCACCCAGTTCTGGTTGAGGGGCGGACCGCTAATCTCCCCGTCCGGTCTCTGCTCGGCAGGTAGAAGAGCCGAGGGCTGTGAGGTCGCATTGACACGGGCCGTACTTGACGGCAATAGCATTGCTGCAATTTATAATGGAAGCGAGCCTAAAGAACAATCAAGACATATTAATAAGATTTGTGACCTGGAAAAAGTCTTCGATAATGTAAGGTACTGGATGATGTTCGCAATTCTTAGAAAAATAGGAGTGAGCTTGTAGGGAAAGGCGGAAAATACATAGTTTGTATAAGAACGAAGTCGATACAATAAGCGTCGAAAGTCAAGAACGAAATGCTCAGATTAAAAATGGGGTAAGAAAAGGTTTTGGACTGTTGCCATCACTGTTCAACTTGCACAATGAAGAGACTTAATGTAGAAAATAAAGAAGATGTTCAAGGCTCTGATAAAAGTTCTGGGTAAAAGGATATCAGTGATAAGATTTGCTGATGACATTGCTATCATCTGTGAAAGTGAAGGAAAATTACAGAGTCTGTCGAATAGAATGAAAAGACTAATGAGCACAGACCATGGACTGAAGGTAAACCAAGGAAAGATGAAAGTCATAAGAAGTAACAGAAACAAAAGTAGCGACAAAATAACATCCGAATTGATCACAATGCAGTGTTGTAGCCGGCCGCAGTGGCCGAGTGGTCTGCGGCGTGCCAGTCACGGTCTTCACGGCCGCTGCGGTCGGGGGTTGGAATGCCCCCTCGGGCGTGGATGTTTGTGTCGTCTTTAGTATAAGCTAGTTCATAAGTAGTTTGTAAGTTTAGGGACTGATGACCCCTTAGTTAAGTCCCATAAGCTCTACAAACATTTGAATTTGATCACAATGTACACCAAGACAAGGAATTCTGCTACCTTTGCAGTAAACTAACTCACGACGGAAGAAGCAAGAGGGACATAAAAAGTAGATTAGCACAAGCAATGAGGGCATTCACGGAAAAGAGAAATCTGCTGCTGTCAAACATCGCCCAGGACTTTAGACAGAAATTTCGCAGAACATAAGTTCGCAGTATAACATTGTATTTAACTTGGGAAATGAGAACAGAAGAGAATTTAAGCATTTGATATGTAGTTTATGGAGTTGTACAAAATATCACGTAATTTTTTTGTAGGTACTGCTTTTAAGTTTATGTTTTAAAGCCATAAATGCCTGGGTATTTATAAATTTTGTGCATTTGCCCAAGCATTCATTCTAGGCATTAGTCCCAACTTGCAAATGTCGAGGCTTTTTACATCACTAGGGGAAAAACAGAATGGAAACATCAAGCAAATAATTGAGGATGTTGGTTGTAATGGTTCTCTGAAATGAAACGGTTGGCTAAGGATTTGGTGGCAGATTGCATCAAAGCAGTCAGAAGACTGATGACTAGGGATGCAAACGATAAATCTACGTTTTGAAAACATCGACGTTTTGCCCCAAAACATCGATGTTAACAGCGATGGTTTGAACATCGATATATCGCCTATGTATCGGCGATAGAAGTCGAAAACTATCAACACCGTTAAATTCTGGTTCTAAGCCTTTTTACTGTATATGAAAAGGATGTTCTACAGTCCCAGCTGGCACAAATACACAAATTGCACGAACCGAACACTACGATCTTCATAATCGTACTGACAGTTAGCAGTCATCCGCAGAGGTGGACAAGGACCTCGGGACTGCAGGAAGACTGTGTCGAGAGAGCGTTTCCGGTGAGCGAGGACTGGGCGGCGTGGCATTACCGCGAAACCAGGGACGGCTTAGTGAGGGACGGGCTACAGGTAGGTCGTGACGTAGTAAACAGGTCAGACTGGGTGCAAATGTCGCAGATTTGGGGTTGGGTGCTTTTGTCACATATCCGTAGCCACATGGTTGCATACACAGTCGGCAACATTCTATGAGAAAGGCACGCTATGAAAAGTGCCTATAAAAAAAGTTTCGCAGTTGTAGAGTTTTGTACAACAAATATTTTCTTCTTTATCAGTACACGTTTGTTTAATGTAACCAAATGGAACTTACTTTGTCACATACCTCGTATGTGACAGTGGAATACTTTGATGGCTTCTGTCAAAACTTACCGGCAGTTGTATTTAATACTGTTAGAGAGCTTAGAAAAGCATTGGAAAAAACATCTTTTGACTTACAGTTGACAGATACGACAGTCTGAGACTTCGTTGTTCAGAGCCAGAACACTGCTTTTGTCGCTTATCAGTGAAGAGTTGGACCTCTCGACACGTTCGCAGATAAGTATAAGCTGGTAGTTTCTGAGAATGTATGTCACAGGTGTGTGAAATGTGGTCTATGTATAGACTGCATTGTTTGACCAGACGTTTTACCTTATGTAAAGCAGTCTTCTTTCCTAATGGAGTTTATTTTTTAGTGATGAAACCAGAAATTATAGTCGACTTAATATAAGTAAGAATGCTATATGACAAAAACAGTACTATAATGAGGTAAGGCGTGACGAATAAAACGAACATGAATACAAGTTGTTTCAGGAGGAATACTAAATATTGTAGGAGATGAATTGTAATAGGACATACCATATAACATGTGTCCAGTTTCTATTGAGCACAGAGATACAACTGAGATCAATATGTTTTCGTTTAGTGTGTTGATACACCGGTTGCTGTAGATTACTATGGGTGTACTTATATAATGTTAGCAGTACACTGTTGATGAACTTGTATACTCGTTCTTTCATTCACACTGAAGTATTCATAGTGATCTATTAGCCACGTCTACTATACTGTGGTGTGTAAACATGACACTAGTATTTACAACTGCTGAATATGCCAATATGGTATTTGTATATGGAAATGCTGCTGCTGCTTGTAGAGAATATGGCATACGGTTTCCTAACTACAGACTACTACATTCAACAGTGTTTACTCGGGTGTTCAATACACTTCGTGACACTGGTACAGTGCCCAGCAGTCAAACTGCATCTGAACGTGTAAATTAACAGACCGTGCATGGAGTAGAAGACAATATTCAGTCGCTACAACGTAGTCCTACAAGAATCACACGTAGAATTTCTGCTCGTATCGGTGTTCCCAAAGAGCGTGAATTTTATAGAGTGGCGATAGGACCGCCTTGTGTAAAGAAAATTGAACTAGCGTCCGCCATGTTGTCTGGGTTATCGGCTGACAGGTGGTCTGATACACCCACTCGAGAATTTTATCTATTTGCAGTTTCACGTTTTAAATAAAAATTGACTATTGAATACCGATGAACATCGAGTTCTGTCAGATTTCATGGAAGCAGCGAATTGACGGGCGTGGTAGTATATTTCCTAAAACTGCGGTAATGAAATATCACGAACCTGTCAGTAATACAGTTCAATTTCGAAGTAAAACAGTTAGCTGAGGTTTGCAATAACAACGAAAGTGCCGCTGTGAAAGTATTTATGTTGATTTTAATGCTAGTGCATGGTCTAAACGAGCTGCGAAACATAAAGTTCACAATACTTGTTATGACGCAAATTCATGGTCATGATTACCATCTATTGTTAATGTGTTTCAACAACTGCTTTCATTAAGTGTAGCATACATTTATCTTGAGTTGATGGACGATATGTGAGTACAAAGACGAAAGTGGCAACAAAATGCTGCAGTTAAAAATGCTCCTGGATCATCTACCACAAAAGCATTCCACAGCGAAATAACGTATCATTAACAACTTTGGTTGTTGCCACACTGAAATAAGTACATGTCTGTTGCAAAGAACACACACACACACATACACACACACTCTGTTACTACTGCTTCCACACTTTGCACTGGTTACGTGACAACCATGCACGATCAAGTATTAACAACATCAAATCAAAGTACTTTTAAAGAAGGTGTAAACACTCAAAAGTGTGGTTTCATCAACCATAGGAGCAACACAAGAACAAATATCTCAAAAATATACCAACACTAGGTACAAAACTGAGCTTTTCAAATGTTCAAATGTTTGTATATCTTATGGGACTTAACTGCGGGGTCACCAGTCCCTAAACTTACAAACTACTTATGAACTAGCTAAGACTAAGGACGGCACAAATACCATGCCCGAGGGGGGATTCGAGCCCCCGACCGTAGTGGCCGTGCAGACCGTGACTGGCGCGCCTCAATCCCCTCGGCCACCGCGGCCGGCTGAACTTTTCTTATGGTGTGTACTTCAAGGGAGTTGCAGGATAGATTATCTGAAGCTTCACTCTTGGGGCAGCTAAGTAGGTACCACTAGTCAGGAATTTTGTTTGAGTGTAGATACAAATCAAACAAGGCAAAACATTTGGTGTTCTTGCACGAATTACTTGTCGTTTTATCACTTCAATCTGTGTATTTAAATGCTGAAACTAACAAGAATTATTTACATAAGAATGCAAATGCTGGTAGAAGCCGACGTCGGGGAAGATCAGTTTGGATTCAGAAGAAATGTAGGTACACGGGAGGCAATACTCACTTTACGACTCATCATAGAAGATAAAGGAAAGGCAAACCCACATTTCTAGCTTTTGTAGACTTGGAGAAAGCTTCTGACAATGTTGATTGGAATACAGTCTTTCAAATTGTGAAGCAAGCAGGTGTAAAATATAGTCCGCACGCTCACAGTTGTTGATGACCCAGCATTGAAATCCACAGTAATATGAGGAAGGGGTGGCATTTCTGTTAAGCCCTTTCTATATGAGACGTGCAACACGCACAAAGAAGTCATTATCAGCTGCAGCGCTCCTTGCGATAGACCGTCGTAATACATAGAAGCGTTCAAACGGTACGCATTTATCGAGTCATCTGCTTCACGTGTCTACTTGTTTTGTTGTCAACTTACAGCAAATGAATCGCCGAGTTAAGATTACTTATAGAAGCTGTAATATATATTTATCATTTATTAAATCATTTATTTTGTGTTTTTACTGCCACTGTGAAACTGTATTTTTGATTGTTTTCGTGAAGTTCATGTCTAACAACGTCGCTCATTATTGCTATTACATACTACCAGCCCCTGCGGACTGAGGCGCTTCAGTCACGGTCTGCACGGCCATTACGGTCGGGGGTTCGAATCCTCCCTCGGGCATGGATATTTGTGCCGTCCTAGTTCGTAAGTAGTTCATAAGCAGTTTGTAAGTTTAGGGACTGATGACCCGGTAGTTAAGTCCCATAAGCTGTACAAACATTTGAACATTTGAACCAGCCCCTGCGGTTTGAGGCGCCTTCGTATATGATGAACAAGCTCAGGTGTCTATACATAGACCTTTCTTTGTGATAAAGCTTCAAATAATGCTCACCAAAAACAAATATTTCATCCGTTAACTACAGCACGTTTCAGAAAAATTGCAAATATTTTAAAAGATGGTAATAAAGACGATTTGCAGTTAAAATGTCATGTAACGAGTGTCCAATTTTTATTGGGTACAGAGATTCAGCTCTTTGTGTGTACAACAAACTTAAAGCACATGCATATTTGGATATTTTGACATTCTTTCGTCGGTTCTTCGTAGATCACCATATTGGCTTTTATTTAAATAACTGGTTGTCGGCGTACTTTAAAGTCTGAATATTCCTTAGTAAGCCGAAAACAGGGTAATTAAGTGGAAATAAACGTGTAGAACATACACAAAATTCTACTTCGAAGTCAGTGTGATGTACTGCCAAGAATCGTCGGATAAATCAGTGAAAATGTCTTGATTTACATTTGCTCTAACAAGGAAAGTACATGGGCTCGAACAAACATATCTGTATGAACGTTTGGTTACAGGATCTCTACGTACACCTCACTGTGCTGGTGGGTGTCGTTTTTCTGCAAAGTGCTGCAACCATGCTCTAGATAGCACTGTAGATGTAATTGTAGACGCCATACGTAATGCAGATATCTTAACTATAACTTATGTAATAATCATTGTACATGTTCTCTAGCGAATTGTTATCAAAAGCAGTGATGATAGTTGCAACTTTAACATTCTTCCCGAAAGACTCTTGGTATTCACTGCCACTGCTTCCATCGCCTCTTCCCGCACTTACCGGAGCATTACCGCTTGCAATGAGTTGTTCATCATTATCATCCCTATTATCAATATTATGAGTTTGTAACAACAGTATCTAACTTGTGCTCATATTTCTGTACCATAACAGATACGAGAAAGCATGCAAATGATTAATCTTCTACACTAATACCATCTTCACGAAGAAGGGTTCTTCGTAACTTCAGCTCAACTAATCGCAATACATTAGCAGGATTGATTAGCAATCGCCGCCCCATCTGACGCTTCACCACACAAATAACATCACAAAACGCAACTTCGGAGGCACACTGCACCGTCCCTACTGGCGAACCCACAGGTCAAAGTGCAATGCGGCATGGCACACGCAGAGGCCTCTAACGGACGACTGCAGAGTTTTGCAGATGCGGGAGTATCACTAGTGCACTAGTGCAGTAAGGGATCTTTATCTCTCATACGATTTTGGTGTATATTTGTTTGTTCGAGCCCAAGTACTTTCCTTGTAAGTTTGTTTGACTTTCTTATTAACAGCTATGGTACACATGTTATATGAAATTTTTAATGTAATTCCTCTATAGTATCACCTCCTAAAATACGATGAGTCTAAAAAGTACGTTCCTCTGAGTAGGAGACAAGTACACATTCTCAAACAAATTCGCGACTTGGCTTCGTTTGTCAGCTGGGTTCCCCGTTCCGTCGTCTGCGCATGCGCGAAGCACTTCCATACGCGTGAGAATAGGATCCATCCTATTCCGTCTACTAGCGATCGTACGCGTGCATCTTGTGCAAGTGGACGTGTCTACAGTGTACGCGGCCGGCGTGACCGGTGCATCATGGGTAATCTCGTACGCTCTAGCTTCCCGTGTAGAAAGGGCTTTACGCTGAACGATTCTCTTCAATCGTCGTTGGTCTGTTTCTTGCAGGAACTTTTATCCGTCCGTAGCAATGTAGGTGATTTCCCTATATTCTCGGTACCTAGTGAAATGGTCGTACGGGAAAATATGCACCTCATCGCGTCATCGGAGATGTGTCAGACTTAAATCGTAATAACTCGCAATTGTAGCGGTAGTAGCCGAGCTAAAGTCTGTACCAGGCATCTGTTGCCTTAATGAGCCTTATCTGACCGCAGCCCCGTGCCCTGAGTGTTTACATAATTCTGCGTTTGCTTATGCATGCTTATTCCAGTTTCTTTAGCTCTTTAGTGTAGGCATATTTCTTGCTCGATCGTTTCCTTACTTTTAATTCCTATGGAAGACTGGCTATCCGACGAGTGGATTTATGTCATCCCATGCGGTAACAAGGCCACCTTGCACTGAAACGTGTTTTTAGATGGTCATCATATAATTATTCCAATGATTGACTGTTTGTTGCATGATTGTGCCCACACCCCTTTTTTTTCAGTTCGTTTCGGTCTGCTAGGGAACCACGAAGCTCGTCTTTACTCTCAGCTAGGGTCTTCTGCTTTTTCTTGGCCCAGTACGCCTTCATCTTCTGGCTGTGAGCCTGCTTCCTCTCATCCGTCCATTTAGGTCTGCTGGTGCCTGTATATTTCTTGCTTGTGAGAGATAGTGGGAAGACTTCATGTAGGATGGCCTGACGGTATTGCGTTCGGTTCTCGATTATCTGCAATGGGATGTGCCGTTACTCTAAGTCTGATCTAACAGAGATGAATCACTTGGCTTTGGACGCCTTTTCCCTGCTTGTCACTGTGAGGATCTTCTTGGTGAGCCTCGAGTGATTCAGGCGGGTCATGTGCCCGTAGAAGATCAGTCGCTTTTTCCTCATACATGTGACTGTGTCTTCCTAGTGTTCATACAGTTCGTTATTGTGCCTGATTCTGTAAGTAACGTCTTCCTCTCTTATGGGTCCTAATATTCTCCTCAGGATCTTCCTCTCTTTAAGTTCTAGTTTCCTGAGTGAGCCCTTTCGATTCATCAAGAGGCACTCGGAGGCATAGAGTGCAGAGGGTCTTACTACCGAGTTGTAGTGCTTGTTTTAAGTTCTTGGATAGGTACTTGGAGGTATAGATATACTTACAGGAATGATAGGCTCTTTCTAACTTTTCTAACTTTGTGCACCTGGAGTCTATGGCCAAGGTTTCGCTCTTACTTGCTGAAATTCATTCTCCCAAGTACTTGACTGCAAAAACTTTACAGATATTATTGTTTCCTAGTGGTATTGTAGAAGAAGCCTGTTCGATCTTGGTGATGAACTTCCCCCTTTGTTTTTACTACGTAACTACGTAGAATAACGTATCCCCAGAGGGTATTCGCCATCTGTATTATCGATTGGATACCAGAATTAGCTATTGCATAACTGACAAACCGCAGGAATAGGTCATACTATTCTCAAGTTTGGTAACTGAAGTAACAAAGGTCGTTTACCGAGAACAAAAAAAAGTTTACTTGTTTCTGTTACATTACAATCGTCTGTCAGATACGCTGAACTCCACTTCATGTTACAATGGTGAAAGTCATATCAGTTTCTGTAGGCATATTTCTTGTTCGGTTGTTTCCTTACGTTTAATTCCTATGGACGAGTGGATTGATGCCATCCGATGCTGTAACAAGGCCACCTTGCATTGAAACGTGTTTTTAGAGGGTCACCATATAATTATTCCAATGATTGACTGTTTGTTCCGTGTTTGTGCCCTCACCCCTTTGTTTTTACTACGAAAATACGTAGAATAACGTATCCCCATAGGGTATTCGCCATCTGTGTTATCGATTAAATACCAGAATTAGCGACTACATAACTGACAAACCGCAGGAATAGTTACGTGCGTCAAACTATTCTCAAGTTCGGTGACTGAAGCAACAAAGGTCGTGTACCGAGAACAGAAAAAAGTTTACTTGTTTCTGTTAGATTATAATCGGCTATCAGATACGGTGAACACCACTTCATGTTACAATGGTGAAAGTCGTATCAGTTCGTGCTGCAGACGTGACGAGAAGCGTGTGACTCGGCGATTTCCTGAAAGATAATGAGCGGGCTACGTAACCTGACCCCTGAGCGAACGGCTCAAACACGTTCACCACCCCACATCCGTGTTTTGCAGACGACCAGTTTTAGACTGCAGTCGGTTGCTTTCTGTCCTCGGCCGTAACAAAAAGTTCAACAGTAATCTGTAAGTAGTGAGCTGCGATAACTACAGCGTAAAACTCCCTGTCACAGGAAATTACTGACATGATCAATTTCTATTCCACTTAATTAGCCATTTGTGATATATGAAAGTGAAAAAGTACACGGAGACATTGGCAAAAACTGGTTTGCCTTTTGACGTTTGACGAGGCATGCTGGTACCGTAAGTAGACGTAATTTCAGTAGGTAGCATTTGAAACAACAACTTTTGATAATTTTTTGTATAAAATTAGTCAACGTAGCTGCAATTAATTGTTATTTGCTTGTAATTTAATAATTTGCACAATAATTTTGCTTATTTCGGCGTTCAAATGTTTGTAAAGCTTATGGGACTTAACTACAGGGTCATCAGTCCCTAAACTTACAAACTACTTATGAACTACTTACGAACTAGGACGGCACAAATGTCCATGCCCGAGGGGGGATTCGAACCCCCGACCGTAGTGGCTGTGCAGACCGTGACTGGAGCGCCTCAGTCCCCTCGGCCACCGCGGCCGGCTATTTCGGCGTATTGCCATTGTCCAGTACGCATGTACGTCTTTATAATAGTGCTTATCATTTACGCTTTAATGATGTACAGTAATGTTGCAACTCTGATTTACATTACTTACGTCTATGTGTGATTAACGAACATATTACATCTAGTAACCTACTGTCAACTTCCTGTTTTTATATCAGATATGGCTAGAAATTTAGCGAACAGAACTTCACTTTGTTGGGTAGATATACAACGTCCTGTAAAAGACCTGGTTTTGTTCTTTACTAGTCATTTCTTGATCTTAAGTCAGTCGTCAATAAAAAAACCGTACATTACAATAGAACAAAATGTTCAAATATTTGTGAAGCTTATGGGACTTATCTGTGAAGTCATCAGTCCCAAAACTTACAAATTAGTTAGGAACTACCTTATACTAAAGACAGCATAAACATCCATGCCCGAGGGGGGATTCGAACCCCCGACGGGGAACGGCCTGGCGCATCGCGCCTCAATGCGCTCGGCAGCTTCGCCGCGACACAGCAACAGAACACATTTAAGCTGTTGTACGATATACCATGTCATACTTCCCCGTGTGCTTAGGAAATTAAAGGAAGTCAAATCTGATATCATTTACTTGCTGTCGAATTTGAACGCACTACACACACGCCCTATTGTAAAAACCATAAATCGCTACAGACGATGCTGTCGCAGTGTATAAAAAAAATGAACGGGTGTTCGGTCACTTTGTTATGCTGAAACTGACTAATATGTTATGTTTCCTCGACTAAACCGTTCAACCGGTTTCCATTAAATTTGATATAATGGTAGCTTCAAACCAGATGAAGAACAATAACTGTTTTAGGGAGAAAAAAAAACTTATTAAAAATCAATTTAAAAATCGTTCTCTAAGAGGTCAAAGTAACAATGGAACATCTTTCTTAATATCAGGGAATATTACCTGAGTCAAAAAATTGTTAGCTTCGGGGCATAATGTTCAAGTGATGAAGGACAGTAAGGATACAATTGGAGAAGGGATACAGTTCAGGGCGAAGAAATAAAAATTTTGCAGTTTGCCGATGACATTGTAATTTTATCAGAGACAGCAGAGGACCTGCAAAAGCAGTTGAACGGAATGAACAGTGTATTGAAAGTAGTGTAACAGATGATCAACAAGGGCAAAATAAGGGTAATGGTATGCATTCTAAGAAAATCAGGCGATGCTCAAGGAATTAGATTAGTCAACGGAACAATAAAGGTGGTAGATGAGTTTTGTTACTTGGGCAGTATAATAACATACTATGGTCGCAGTGCAAAGGTGATACAATGCAGAATTCAATGGGAAGAAAAGGCTTTCTGAAAAAGAGAAATTTTTTAATATCGGATATTTTAAGAAGTATTTTCTGAACGCTTTTGTGTGGAGTGTTGCCTTGTATGATAGTGAAACATGCACAATAAATACTTGAGACAGGAAGACGATAGAAGCTTTTGAAATGTGGAGCTACAGACGAATGCTGAAACAATGTGTGTAGATCACGTAACTAATGATGTACTGAACACAAATGAGGAAAAGAGGCATTTCTGGAATACCTTGACTAATAGAAGGGATCGATTGGTATGACACATAGGAATCGTGAATTTAGCATTGGAGGGAAGTGTATAGGGTAAAAATCGTAGATCGAGAGACGATTACAATAAGCACGTTCAAATAGACGTGGGTTGCCGTTCTTATGAGGAAATAAATGAGACGGGATAGAGTCGGGTGGCGAGCTGTATCATATCGGTCTCCGGACTGAAGACCAAAACAAATATTGTACAGGATGTATAATCAATAGCTACTTGATTAGCATGTTTCATATACTGTTTATGTTACAATTTTTGTAAAGCTATGAGAGCAAACTGCGGCGCTCATGAGTCCATAGACTACAGGGTGTCCCACGAAAGACGCCTGCCAGGCGTCCGCGGATCGTGCAGTACGGCTCCCGGCCGCCGCCACCGCATCCGCCGCGCCGGCCACGGCAGCGAGCGAATCTCGGACTCTATTATGCCGCGGGCTCATACACTGAATTAAAGTCTAAAAAAACCTTGCCCTCTGAGTAACCTAAGCTTACCTTTATTTACAGTAGCTGTTCAAAATAATGCCCCTCTGTGGAAAGAGCGGCCTGACGTGTCTTGAACATATTTGCGAACACTCGACGAAGTTCGGCTGCCGATTTTATGGAAAATGACTAGTCGAATCCTGTCTTCCAACTCTTGGTGTGTATTGGGATTGCTTTATTTTTCTGATGAAGCACGGCTGTGTTGGTCAGGCCTTTAATAAAATATTCATATGTTTGTATAGCTTATGGGACTTAACTACAGGGTCATCAGTCCCTAAACTTACAAACTGCTTATGAACTAGCTAATCCTAAGGACGGCACAATTATCCATGCCCGAGGGGGGATTCTAACCCCTGACCGTAGTGGCCGTGCAGACCGTAACTGGAGCGCCTCAGTCCCCTCTGCCACCGCGACCGGCGGCCTTTAATAAATAAAATTCCTTATCTCAGTCTTTATCCCTTATTTTAACGATGGACGTCCTTAAAATATGTAGAAAGTCACTAGGATTAAACAGGAAGAACGTAGAATAAAAAAAAAAGTCAATTTGTGTCCGAAATTACCCGTACACTTCGAAACACCAGACAGAGATTGAAAATACACGTGTGTTCGAAATCACCCCACTCCATGGGGTGATTTTGGACAGTTTATTTGTCTGTCTCAGGCAAAAGTAGATGCACATGGACGTCCTGTTACTAGGATATTTTATAGGTTATACATATACCCCAGCATTTCCGTAAAAAGCAATGACATCTAAAAAACTTACGAAAGTTATAGTAAAAATAATCTCAAAACTGCCCGAAATCACCCCGATTGAGGGTACATTGGAGTGTTCTTACGAAAACTTCAGTCTCCTTTAAATGTGAGCATATGCATCTTAATGTTCATCTTATAATACGATTCTACAATTTGTGTGTTAAATTAAGCTCACACACATATAACAGGCCCACTTCAGAACCTGTTTAAACCATCGCGAAAAGATTAAAACGTCATTTTAGTTCAAAAGTTGACTAACTAACATACACAAACTTTTTGACGTTTATGTAGGTAAGATGGCGGCGTCAGGTATCGCTGAAACCAGCGAGGTTGTCAGTCTACTTAACGTATGTTTGTGAGGTAGGGATGGGCGATTAATTGCAATTAATCGATTAATCGGGATTATTTCGGCAAAGGATTATGGAATAATCGATATTTCTTTCACGTCAATTAATTTTTCGAAATCGATAATCCTTTCGATTAATTATTCTGTACCTTTGAAATCGAGACGAATGTAACTGCCGCGTCAGCTCGACTCGCAGATCCGATTAACAATTATTGAGCGTGACGTCACTTCGTTTAGCCATTCGGCTGGAAACACTGTATCCCTACGCCTAAGTGTCTAAAGAGTCTTATTGTTGTGTCCATTTTCCGATCTATCCTGTGGAGATACGGGCTAAGTTAGAATCATGCCACCAAAGAAACCAAGCGTAGTGTGGATGTTTTTTTTTTAAATGACTAAACTGTTAGCATTAAGCATAATTCTTGATCCACGTTTCAAAGACTACATAAATTATTGTTTCTTGGTTCTCCTCCAGAAAACTTTTGGTGATTCTAAACATGTTTTCTACTGCACATGTGTGTAAAGCAACAATGGTATTAATTAGGCCTCGTAATAATTGCGAAACAGGTATGTAGTTCTGGAAAAAATAAAAAATTGTAATTCTGCATTTCATGAAACTGGACAACTGCAGTTAATTATTTGTAATTATTTAAATATAGTATTGTGATAGCATCGCTTTATTTCATGTGTATCATACATCTTTACCATGAACAATAAATCTAGGGAATATTTATAAACTCAATTATATAGACGTAACAATGAATCGAATAATCGATTATTAGAAAACAAATAATCGATATAATTGACCGACCGTATAATCGAAAATATTGGTTAATCGACTCATTCTCATAATCGCCCATCCCACTCACTACGTTTACATGCAACACATCTTCCGGAAGACGAAAACCGATTTTCGTAAACCGTTTTTCGTCGTCGTGTTTACATGGCATACCCTGAATCGGATTTCGTAGCTCACTTAATATGGCGGCTGGAAAACAGCTGATTCAGTTCCTTATTTAGTCTGCACGATCGCTATTTTTCTTTATTTAAATACACAGATTTATGTTCAATCTAATATTTATACTTTTATTTCACATTAGAGAATATCACTCCTTCCATATGTGCCGAAAATTCTTAACAAGAAAACACTGTCTGCCGAGCCAAGAACGCTTCAAAAACGGTTGCGTTTACATGGGCACGAAAATCGATTGTGGAACTGGAAAACCGCTTTAGAGAAGCGGATTTCCAGAATCGATTTTGGAGTGTTTACATGGCCAACCAAAAGCGGAATTGGGAAATCGGTTTACGAAATCCGGTTTTGGGAGGCCATGTAAACGGGGTGACTGTGAGGCACCAGCTAGGTAGCAGGCGCGCGAACACGGGGGGGGGGGGGGGGGGGGGGGGACGACAGAACAGCTGCTGCTGCCTTTCCACCGCTGCTCTCCCCAGTTCCAGCAAACACTTTGCCAACAGGCTGTGTACACAACTTGTTTGCTTTTCTGTGCACGTGCAGCAATCAATTCGGTCAACTGAGCACGTGACACGTTCTGCACTATCTAGCAACCATGCTTCCCACCACTGCCATCTCTCAATCACAAAATAATTTTACTCGGAGTATAATAACGCCTTCTGGTGCTGACGTTAACGGTGTCCTGACAAATGCACCCAGTGACATTTGCACCCGGTGACATTAGCACCCAGTTCTGGTCGAGGGGCGGTCCGCTTATCTCCCCGTCCGATCTCTGCCCGGCAGGTAGAAGGGCCGAGGACTGTGAGGTCGCATTGACACGGGCCGTGCTTTACGGCAATGCGTGGCCGCAATAGCGTTGCTGCAACATATAATGGAAGTGATACTAAAGAAGAACCAAGACATATTCATGAGATTTGTCACTTGGATAAAGCCTTCGATAATGTAAGGTGCTGCATGATGTTCATAATTCTGAGAAAAACAGGAGTAAGCTGTAGGGAAAGGTGAGAAATACATAGTTTGTATGAGAACCAAGTGGATACAATAAGCGTCGAAAGTCAAGTACGAAGCGCTCAGATCAAAAATGGTTGTGAACTGTCGCCATCACTGTTCAACTTCCGCAAAGAAGACGTAATGTCGGAAATAAAGAAGAGGTTCAAGGCTGTGATAAAAGTTCTGGGTAAAAGGATATCAGTGATAAGATTTGCTGATGACATTGCTATCGTCTGTGGAAGTGAAGGGAAATTACAGGATCTGTTGAACAAAATGAAAAGACTAATGAGCACAGACCATAGATTAAAGGTAAACCAAAGAAAGACGAAAGTCATCAGAAGTAACAGAAATAAAAGTAGCGAGAAAATAACATCCGAATTGGTGATCACAATGTACACGAAGACAAAGAATTCTGATACCTTTGCAGTAAACAAACCCACGACGGAAGAAGCAAGGGAGACATAAAAGGTAGACTAGCACAAGCAAAGAGGGCATTTATGGGAAAGAGAAATCTACGGCTGTCAAACATCGCCCTGGACCTGAGGCACAAATTTCGCAGAACATACGTTTGCAGCACAACATTGTATGTTTGCGAAACTTGGGCTGCTGGGAAATGAGAACAGAAGAGCATTCAAGCATTTGAGATATACTTTAGAGAGTAGTACAAGAATCACATTATTTTTGTAGGTACTGCCTGTAAGTTTATCTTTCAAATCCATAAATGCCTGCATATTTATGAATTTTGGGGATTTGCTCAGGCATTTATTCTGGGCATTTGCCCCAGCTTATAAATGTCGAGGCATTTTACATCACTAGGGAAACACTGATTGGAATACATTCCTGGACAGTGCGTTGTTCTATGTTTTGAACAGCGCCAAATATCTCTTCCGTCTGCTTCGGTTCTTTTTACGAGGGTAAGTCAATTATTATCCGCAAAGTAGTTATAACATTTTTTTGTAATAAAATACGAAACTTACAAGAACATCAGTTTTCGACATAGTCTCCTTGCTTTTCAATGCACTTCTTCCAGCACTCTACAAGCTTCCTTATTCCCTCATAAAAGGTTTTCGGTTGAGCCGCGAGCCAGAAATGCACCGCTTGCTTCACTGCTTCGTCCGAGTCAAATCGACGGCCCCTTAATGCCTGTTTGAGTGGACCAAACAAGATCGGGACTATGTGGAGGATGATCCAGTACTTCGAATTTGACTTTCTGGAGCGTTTCAGCAGTGTGGACAGCAGTATGCGGACGGGCATTGTCATGCAAAAACACAACACCTTCTGACAGCAATCCTCGGCGTTTGCTTCGAATTGCAGGCTTTAGCCTGTCAGTAAGCATCTCCCTGTAACGTACACTGTTTATTGTTGTGCCTCTTTCACCATAATGTTCCAGTACAGGACCTCGTGCATCCCAAAAAACCGCAAGCATCAGTTTTCTTGCGGACGATTGGGTCTTGAACTTTTTCTTGCACGGCGAATTTGGATGTTTCCATTCCATACTCTGCTGTTTACTCTCCGGCTCGTAATGATGGATCCATGTTTCGTCACCAGTAATGATTCTGTCTAAGCAGTTGCTCCTTCGTTACCATAGCGATCCAAATGTTTTTTTGCAGATGTCGAGGCGCGTTTGTTGATGCAACTGTGTGAGTTGTTTTGGGACCCATCTTGCACAAACTTTACGAAACCCAAGTCTGTTGTGAATAATTTAGTAGGCAGAATCGTGACTAATTTGAAGACGATGAGCCACTTCATAAATAGTTAATCGTCTGTGTAAGAGAATCATTTCACGTGATCGCTCAATGGTTTCTTCATTTGAGGCGGTAAACGGTCGTCCGGCTCCTTCATCGTGCTTAACACTCGCGCGACCATTTCGGAATTTTTCAATCCACTCGTACACACTTCGTTGTGGCAAAACACTGCTCCCGTACTGTACTGAAAGTCTTCTATGAATTTCCGCCCACAAAAAACGTATAACTGAACGTTGCTCTTCTTTGGTGCAAATAGACAGCGGAGCAGCCATGATTAACATGTTTGTAAAGCTTATGGGACTTAACTACAGGGTCATCAGTCCCTAAACTTACAAACTATTTATGAACTACTTACGAACTAGGACGGCACAAATATCCATGCCCGAAGGGGACTGAAGGGGACTGAAGCGCCTCAGTCTCCTCGGCCACCGCGGCCGGCCATGATTAACAGCACGGCAGCGTCAACGAAACTAACGTAGCAGCTTGAAAATTGTAAAGATATAATAACAAATAAACAAAGCATGCGTCACCAACGTAAAACGATAGTACTACCATCATAAACGAAAATATAACTAAGTTGCGGATAATAATTGACTTACCCTCGTATGATGTAAGAGTAGCCTTCATAGTGACCACATGGCTTACCCTTGTTGGTCGTCGATTTCTGCATATCGAAACTATAAGCTCACAAACACACAAGCTGCACGAACTACGATATTGAGAATCGTACTGACAGTTAGCAGTCATCCGCTGAGGTGGACAAGAACCTCGGGACTGCAACATATTACACTGTGACTGCAGATAAACTGTGTCTAGAGAGCATTTCCGCTGAGCGAGTACCGCAGGCACAGGAGAGGCTTAGCGAGGATACGGGTTGCAGGTAGTGAAAAGGTAGTTTCCAGTCAGACTGGT
Organism: Locusta migratoria; assembly: GCA_026315105.1. Classification (NCBI taxonomy): domain Eukaryota; kingdom Metazoa; phylum Arthropoda; class Insecta; order Orthoptera; family Acrididae; genus Locusta; species Locusta migratoria. The sequence continues at coordinate 410,038,172 of CM048748.1, forward strand.
TGCAAATGTCACAGATTTGTGGTTGGGTGCAAATGTCACTGGATGCAATTGTACATATCCTATGTTAACTCCACTACAGTAATAGCCTTTCTGGAGTGGCGGTAAGATCAGGAAGTGCACACTACGTCGCTGTGTTGAGCAACAACTCGTTGCTCTGCACTAACCGTTGATAATTGCCGCCGCGGCGGAGCGGCCGAGCGCATTGAGGCGCTATGCTCCGATACGCGAGGCCGTTCTCCGTCGGGGGCTCGAATCCCTTCTCGGGCATGGATGTTTTTGCCGTCTTTGGTATAAGGTAGTTAATAAGTAGCTTGTAACTTTAGGGAGTGATGACCCCGCAGTTAAGTCCTTAAGCCTAACAAATATTTGACAATTGCCGGTAAGTAATGGTGTGACCTGGGTAAAGTAGCACCGCTACTCCTGGATATAGCACCTAGAAAATGAATGGATATCGTTTAGTAGAAGAATTATAGACAAACTTCGTTTAAAACTTCCGGGCTGATAAGCCGTGGTCGATATATAAAACTTTCCCTAACGTTTCATCTTCGACTGCGGAAGACATCTTCAGAGGTAGAGTGGCGAACTGCGATGAGAACTTGAGGGAGCGCCGTATATATAGGCAATGTAGAGGGCACCACAAGACATCACGTGATGTCGGCTACGACACTATCTCTGGTATTGCCAACATTCTTGGCAGAGAAGAATCGATGGTCATTCCGCTGATGTAAAGCAGTAGTCCAAATTCTGTCTAATTTAACAGCTTCCTCTTCCGTGTTAAAATTATTGCGATGTTTATATATCTCGATTGCTTCTCTATATGTGCGCGCATGATAGAGTGAAGTTTTTGAGAAGACACTGTATCATTGTTACATTGTTACATTCTATGATCAATTATAGGCAAAGTTTAAATTGACTGTAAATCGGGAACTGCGATTTAGTGATTTAAGTGCAGTAAAGATTTGTTTAATTAGATAGAAAATACTAGTTTCATACCAACATTCGAAAAGAAGAAACACGTCTTCTATTCCTTGTTCTCAAACACAATGGCTTATCAGAAACAAAATATGAAGTACCAAATGACTTGTTAGGTACCTCAGCAATACTCCAAGTACGAAAACATATAATGTCCCTCTCGGTGAAAGATTCCAGTCCACCTTTCTTAGCATCACTTGTTGGTACCAAAGCAACCGTAAGCCAACCAGAGCCACCAAAAACTTCAGTACTTTTAATACTAAAATCAAATCTAGCTCCAACAAATGTAATAGGACCATGTAACACTTCTTCTTGTGCAGTAGTAGTCACTCCATCAGATTTGATTTTAGTATTAAAAGTACTGAAGTTTTTGGTGGCTCTGGTTGGCTTACGGTTGCTTTGGTACGAACAAGTGATGCTAGGAAAGGTGGACTGGAATCTCTCACCGAGAGGGACATTATATGTTTTCGTACTTGGAGTATTGCTGAGGTACCTAACACGTCATTTGGTACTTCATATTTTGTTTCTGATAAGCCATTGTGTTTGAGAACAAGGAATAGAAGACGTGTTTCTTCTGATGAGGGAGTACATATTTGGGTCAAAGTTGTTGGCCCTTTTGAGAAGAAATTTTATGTTCAAGGAGATATGTTGGTGTATTATCATAATTGAATAAAGAGATCCCTTCCTTTTATCCCGTGAGATTTTTTTTTAATAATTAAAAACATTGATCGGGCACTTCGTGTCATTTTGTGGTGTTTGTAATGCCACTGCATGCACTTTGTGAAGTTAGTTCTGACTTTCTCCGCCTGGCGCGCCACTGTCTTGGTCGAGTGGAATATCTTTGGGTCGAGTGGAATATCTGCCGGAAGCGTCCGCGCCTCCTAGTTTTAACGAGAGCGCGGACGCTAAAAAATCAAACAGACCGGATATGGCGTTCTTGCAGTCTGTGTTCGAGAAAGAACAAAGAAATAAAGACAGTCAGCAGTTAGTAGTGATTTGCAGTTCTGAAAAATGATCGACCGCGAACCATCAACTAACTACCACCGCCCTACCTTTGCAGATCTTGGCGACAGCCGGAGAAAATTATGGTACTAAGTAAAATCGATAAGTGGGTCCAAGGCTTCTATCTAGTCACTCGATCACGCTGGTGAGTAAACAACAAAACAGCAGAAGTAAAATTTCACTTGTAAGAAATTATTCATCTGTGAAGTTCGTCAAACAGTACGTTCATTCGACTGTCGCATAGACTTTGTAAAAAGCATCACTGGTGTAGAGAAACAGCTGAGAGTCTTCAAGACAAATACGCCGCCAGGTTGTGATGGACTCCTTATTCGGTCTACTGTTCGGCATTGTCCCCTTACTTGGCCTGCATTCATCGCGAATCTCTGATCGTCCCCAGTAGCTCATGTGTGGCACCAGTTCAGTCCCAGCGCCAGTGCGCGGAATATCAGTGCGAAGTTACAGCGACAGCGGTCCAAAGTTGAGAAGAAAATTCAAATGTTTGTATTGCTTATCGGACTTAACTACGGGGGTCATCAGTCCCTAAACTTACAAACTACTTACGAACTAGCTAATACTAAGGACGGCACAAATATCCATGCCCGAGGGGGGATTCGAACCCCCGACCGTAGTGCTCGTGCAGACCGTGACTGGAGCGCCTCAGTCCCCTCGGTCACCGCGGCCGGCAAGTTGAGAAGACCCCACAGTTTGATGACTCCCTAGCCAAACGGGTAAGCTCACGGATCGAAGCCATAGCTGTTGGCGTAATGATGAGTGGGAACATATTGTCAAGTTCCTCGGAAATTTCAGTCGATCGCCTGCTCACTGAAATATCATCTGCCCTCCTTACCCAAAAAATTTGATTCTGTGCTGTCCAAATTTTGGGAGCTTGATCTTCCTCTCGGTCAAAGTATATAAGTCGTCTCACAGACGTGGTAGAATTCGAATTTGACGTTACCACCAACAAATTTTGAATGGATATCAAATAATACATAAGTGTCCAGAGACATATTTTCTCTCGATATGCATCAAAGATATTGAAATGAAGGAGACGCATTGAATTAAAATTTGTGCCATGTCCGGGATTTGAACCCAGGACCTCCTGCTTACTGTGAAAGCACTATAACCAAAGAGGTTGCACGGACTGTCATACAAGGAGACCACATGGGTATCGGATTTTATATATTTTTTTTTTTTTTATATATTCATGGTACGTGAAGGTCACAACTCAAATAACAATCAGCCAAAGCCACTCGACGCGATCCTTAAAAAATTCTCGAGAAAATCGACTTTGTAGTTTTGCAAGTACACCTAAGTACAAATAATTAAATCACTTGCAACATTGTCGGCGTAGCTCATGTAGTCTTTGAGTGTTCAGTTTGTGAAGAGCTATGACGCTGGTTTTGGAAAGTTATCCATAGTTACTAATGGCTTTCCAAGCAGCTAACCTACTCAACCATCGTTTTAGGTGAAGACAAGGTGTTCAGCTCATCTACATACATATAAACAAAAACTGACACAACATGTGGAATAAGAAATCCCAAAATGTTTTATATAACTGAATTTGAAAACGAAAAATAAAAAAAAAAAATAAAGAAAAAAAATAAAAAAAATCTGTCACAGCGGGATTCGAACTATGAACTCTATTATTGTACGGCAATAACGCTACCACCTGAGCTACACTGATAGATGTTGCAACTGATATATTTATTGGTCCTCATGTACTTGCAAAACTTCAAAGTCGGTTTTCAAGAGAATTTTTTAGGCTTGGGTCAAATGGCTTTGGCAGATCGTAATTTAAGTTCTGAACTTGGCGTTCCATAAATATAAAGAAATTCTAAAATCTGATACCCATCTGGTCTCCTTGTTGGAGCACATCTCCCTCTACAACACAAACTTCAATTCCGTCTCATGTTCCCCCATATAAATATACGTATCAACGTTGCAGAGAATCTCCAATAGCGGAATAGCACCCCGCAATGAATGTTAATGGGAACGATCCTGCCTTGCATCTCAGGCACAGATGATGTAAATAATAATGTAATAAATAAATGTCCAGAGACATATTTTGTCTCGATATATATCAAAGATATTGAACTGAAGGAGAGGTAATGAATTAAAATTCACGGTCGAGATTCGAACCTGGGACCTCCTGCCCACCTGAATGGAGTTGCCAGATTTATTTGGCTATCAACAGGCAATGACAAACTTCTCTACGGGAAACGAAGTACCATTCGTTGCATCTAGCAGGCCGTAAGACCCCTGCTGAAGAAAATTGCTAACCTACTGGAAATGGACAGGATGCCACGCCTTATCCATGCCACTGCAGAAGGGATGGAGAAAATAAAATAAAAAAATCGTTTTATTTTACTGATTTCGGTGTCGCTTTCGCAACATCGGTGCTATTTTTGTTGATACCGTTATTATTTTTTTAAATCAAATACGATGTTATTTCTGTGCCGAATTCGGTGATTGTTTTCCCGTTTTAAGTGTGATTCCGGATAATCCGGGTTAGAGTCCCTGTCCGGCACAAATTTTCAACCTCAATCTATGAAATTTGTTTTTCATTTATCGCTATTGAAAAGTTTCGTCTCAACACTTAGGACCGTCCGTTATTTGCTGTAAACTGGATTTGACAACACTAGGTGAAAGCTTACAGGCCATAGTTGCGATTCCCCGCCAAGTCCTCGTGCAACAACATTTACAAAGTGCCAGTCAGCAGTAACATATGGAAAAGCCGGCCGCGGTGGCCGAGGGAACTGAGGCGCTCCAGTCACGGTCTGCACGGCCACTACGGTCGGGGGTTCGAATCCCCCCTCGGGCATGGATATTTGTGCCGTCCTTAGTTGTAAGTAGTTCATAAGTAGTTTGTAAGTTTAGGGACTGATGACCCCGTAGTTAAGTCCCATAGACTCTACAAACATTTGAACATTTGAATTTGATATGGAAAGGAAAGTTGTTTCAGAAACAACACGCATCGTCCATTACTTATCTGACACCTGCAGACGAATTTCTCTCTTCGGAAACTGCCGCGCGGGTACTTGTTTCACTGGATGAGAAGTTTCCATGATGCCTAACGCGTCCATTCCTACTAGTTAACATAAACATGCATTGTCGTCCACGTGTGGTAAGAGTTCCCAAGCGGTGTTTAAAGGCAAACACTGCGGCACGACGGCGGAAGACAGGTTATCGCCCTTGAACAAATGTTTGTAGGCGATTGCGTATCTCAACGTACCCGCCCCCTTCCCTCCGTCACGTACACGCGGAAAATAACGATAAGTCAGACAGTCCATGCAGGAGTTCATCTCGTTAAAGTGATATACCTACATTTTCTCCAACCTAGGAGAAATTATCTGTGTTGTTGTTGTTGCTGCTGCTGTGGTCTTCAGTCTGCAGACTGGTTTGATGCAGCTTGTCACGCTACCCTGTCCTGTGCAAGCCTCTTCATCTCCGAATAAGAACAACCTACATCCTTTTGAACCTACGTTTATTGTATTCGTCTGTCGGTCTACCTCTACGATTTATCGCCCCACACATTTCCTTCCAATGTAAACTTGACGCTTATCTTGATGTCTCAGAATGTGCCCCACCATTATACCCCTTCTCAAGATACGTCAGAAATTCCTTTTCTCCTCAGTTCTGTGCAGCTCAAGATCATAGGTTACGTGATCTAATAATCTACATCATTCGTCTGTATCACCATATTTCAAAACCTTCTATGATCTTTTTGCCTTAACGTCTTATCGTCCACAGTTCACTCCCATATAATGCTTCATTCCAGACAAATTCTTTCCTCAAATTTAAATTTAATTTTTTTTTCCATAGCCATTCTGCATTTTATATCTTCTTTACTTTGGCATTAGAGGTTATTTTGATACCAAAATAACGAAACTCATCTACCACTTTTACTGTATCGTTACACAGTCTAATTCCTTCAGTGTCACCTGATTTGCTAACACACATACAATTACCCGTTTTACTCTCGTTGATGTTTATCTTGCACCTTCCTTTCAAGACACTGTCCATTCCGTTCAACTGCTCTTGCAGGTCCTTGGGACAATACTCTCGTCTTCAAACTGCGAAGTTTTTACTCCTTCTCACAGAACTTTATTTCCTTCTCCAAATTTCTCCTTGCATTCTTTCACAGTTTAGTCAATATACAGATTGAATAATATTGGCAAAGACTACAACCCTGTCTTAATCCCTTCCCAACCACTGAGTCCCTTTCAAGCCCTTCGTCTCTAACAACTGCTGTCTGGTTGAATATAACTCTTCGCTCCCTATTTTTTACTTCTGCTGTGTGCAGTTTGTAACAATGTATTCCACTGATCATCGTCAAAAATTTTCTCCAGATCTAGTAAAGTTGAAAACGTAGGTTTACCTTTCCTTAAGCTACCTTGTGAGTCGTAATTTGTTGCCGAATGTTGAAATGTTTATAAAGCTTAATGGATTTAACTGCGGGATCATCAGTCCCTAAACTTACAAACAACTTACGAACTACCTTATACTAAAGACCGCATAAACATCCATGTCCGAAGGGGGATTCGAACCCCCGACGGGGAACGGCCTCGCCCGCTCCGCCGCGGCTGAGTATTGCCTCGTGTGTTCCTACATTTCTCCTAAATCCAAACTGATCTCCCCCAAAGTCGGATACCACCACCCATTTGTCTGTAAATTACTCGTGTTCATATTTTGTGACCATGACTTGTTAAACTGATAGTTCTGTAATTTTCACACTTAATCTATGTGCGCCAAAAAAAATCTATATCTTCGAAAGAGAACTGCGAACAGAGTGACATAATTGCCTTCCTGTCAGGTTTTAACACTTTGTTTGTTTGTAAACCTATCGGACCAAACTGCGTGGTCTTCAGTCCGTAGCTTACGAACTACTTAAACCTAGGTAAACTAACCTAAGGACCAACACACACACTTACGACCCAGGGAGGACTCGAACCTCCACGGCGAGCAACCGCGTTAACACTTTGAGTGTTTGCTAATCATACATGGAAATCTACATACTCCAATGCCAGCCTATTTTCTCATTGTTAACCATTTTACAGCGTTTCATTCCTGTGATACAGATTAATCCACGGGAAAGCACGTCTGGCGAGGTCTTCTATGTTTTAATTTTTTACTTTTGTCCGTTTCCCGATGCTTTCTGCACATTATAAAATTTCTTTCCTCTCAGCGTTAAAAGTTTAATCGAAATATGTTTTATTATTATTGACACAAAGGCCTGTCAGGACACTGCACGTCGGCCGGCCGCGGTGGCCGAGGGGACTGAGGCGCTCCAGGCACGGTCTGCACGGCCACTACGGTCGGGGGTTCCAATCCCCCCTCGGGAATGGATATTTGTGGCGTCCTTAGCATTAGCTAGTTCATAAGTAGTTTGTAAGTTTAGGTTCTGATGATCCCGTAGTTAAGTCCCATAAGCTATACAAACATTTGAAACATTTTTTTCATTGCACGTCCACATGTAATTTTCAGATTGAGAGTTACCGAGGGCTAAGGTAAAGTCATAAATATGTTTGTCTTGCACAGAAATAAAGCTTGCTGGCCGCGGTGGCCGAGCGTACTGCGGCGCGCCAGTCACGTTCTGCACGGCCACTACGGTCGGGGGTTCGAATCCCCCCTCGGGCACGGATATTTGTGCCGTCCTTAGGATTAGCTAGTTCATAAGTAGTTTAGGGACTGATGACCCCCTAGTTAAGTCCCTTAATCTATACAAATATTTGAACATTTTAACGTAATATTATATATAGGCAATGGGTATTACAATTCCGCAAATTAAATTGTTATTCCAAGTAGTTCCTTTTTGAATGGTACAATCAGTGATCTCTACACTGCCTGCATGTAGAACTTCAGCTGTCTGAGTGTGCCAGTCACAGATGTTCATATCTCGTTTCTTAGCAAATTATAATATGGCCACTACTTAATGTTTTTGAGTACGAAAAGTAAACTGTACGTTTAGATTCTGCTCCCATATTAGCCCATTACATCGCAAACTGACAAAAGAATATATATACATAAAATAAGAAGTTAAGCAAGCAATTTTTTGTCACTTATCAAGTTATGTAAATCATATGCCCAATTACAACATGGTATGCAAGGCAAAATCATGTGCAAACCATATGATTGTTTACGCTCACTACAGTTATATCATAGTCGAACATATACAGTCACGACACAATCCGCCGCGGCCGAGCACATTGAGGCGCTATGCTCCGATGCGCGAGGCCGTTCCCCGTCGGGGGTTCGAGTCCCCCCTCGGGCATGGATGTTTGTGCCGTCTTTAGTATAAGCTAGTTAATAAGTAGTTTGTAGATTTAGGGACTGATGACCCCGTAGTTAAGTCCCACAAGCTCTATAAACATTTGAACATTTTATGTGCATCTTTTCTGCTGATTGTAACAGCATTGAAAAATAAGAGCGACATAAATTCCTGTTACGTTTACGGTCCTCACAGAACAGGCACTCTCTTTCATATGTAGCGGTATGGAGTCTAATGATTCGGAAATTTTTGCTCTTGACTCATTCTTAGTTTAAACACTTATACTTTTGAGTGTAACTACGTTTGCTTACAAAACTAATGTCTTGAAGATTCTTGTCCTTTGCGGTTCAGATGTAAACGTCGATTGTGGTTTGGTTTCTGCTATGTTGGGAAACTTTCTTTTTTTCTTTGCATGTTTTATTGTCTTGTTTTTGAGAATTTTCCTTCAGGTACAGCTGTGGTGGCTGATCTGGTACATTAAATAATGTAGGTATTGTATCCCATACACGTTTCTTACGTTCAACACTTGCTTATTTGACTAGAATTGCAGTGGAAAAACCATGTCGTTTCTGAGTAGAAAACCACGTCTTTCTGCAAAAGGTCGGGTCTTCTGTTGTTTATTAGCCATACTTTGTTCTTAGTAGAAAATAAAATTCTTCATTAAAAAGTCGTAGTTGCCAAGAGAATCTTAACCCTCCCTTACTCAGGCGGTATTTTGTCACGCGGTCGATCTCGTGGATGACACGTGTCATCCAACAAAAAAAAATTGGTCTATTTGAATACTTTTAACGGTGTATTTGGACGGTTTTAGCATTTTTTTTTATTATATCTACAAATAATAAACTGAATAAAGTTATATGGTAGAATACATTTAACGCTTGTAAGAGTTTGCGTAAGAATTTAATAAGTTTGTACTTGTATTTCCATACAAGCATTGAGATATTTCCAACAATTCAAGTACTTATCAGAAACCATGGAGAATTTTTAAATTTCATATCAGTGACATAATAAGTGTAAAGAAACATAAATTTAGGCAATAAAGTGCAGACAAACTGAAATAAGATACACATTATTTGCTAACACAGTTTGCGCTAAAGTCTTTCAGCTGTTCCACACATGTCGAGTTCTTGCACGTAGTACACCATCTACGGGTTGTTTTATTTCTTGCTCTTCAACATATATAGCAACGTCCACAAGGTCCAGTTTCTTTCTCTGGCGGTTCCACAATTTATTGAGTGCCTAACAGTAATTTAGCTCTTCTTCGAATTTCGAGAACGTCTTTCTGAGGTCTTATTAGTTCCCAGCTGATTTTTTTCCAAAAAATGAACCTTCTTTGCAGCCTAATTTGAAGCCATACAATTGTATTTATATAGGCATAAGACACTTATGGCTGCAGTGTTCAAAATATTGTAAAACATCATCATAGACCAGTGACGAACTAAGGGGGAGGGGGGGGGGGGAACCGCCCCAGGCCTCTCGTCTTGGGGGTCTCCAAATACCTCGAAAGCAGTTTCTTCATTTTTATTTTTTTATTCTTTTTTATTTATTTATTTATTTATTTTGAGGCCCATGGCCTCTCGTTCTGGGGCCTCCAAATCTCGGAAGCCATTTTTTTAGACTGCACCGTGCCTCTCGTTTTGAGGGGCCTCCAAATTTCAAAAGTTACTTTTTTATAGTAATACATGTATTTCCAAGTGGACGGGGGGCTTCATTTTGTTATGCCGCCGCCCCGGGCCTCCGACAGCCTTAGTCCGCTACTGGCATAGGCCATCTTCTCGTATTACATGCCACATTGTTCTTCTGACATAGCTGGTCCAAACCATCTACCCCCACTTTTGACGAGTAATCATTTCAGGTTTCTTTTGTTCTCCTTTGACTGAAAACCCAAAGAGATTTTGGTCATATGTTAAATATACTAGGGGCAAAACACAAACAATACCCTCACTACGAGATACTAATGTCGATTCTGCCGATGACAGCGCTGATTTGATTTGATTTGATTTTCTCAGGGAAGCCAAAACAGTCTTGGTCCTACCCGCCACTGCCCGCACCGAAACTAAGTTTATTGTGCGGTATCGCTCCCTGTATATCTAGTAAAGCCAACCAATGCCCTTGAACAGTGCAAGGAGTCCCTTTACCAGTTCTTTATTAGACACAATTTCTTCGGGTCTGGTTGTCCCAAATGTTCTCTGCCTTTTACTCTCCAGTGCAATGCATTCGAAGATTAGATGTGATGCAGTTTCATCACCGTCATCACAGATCCTACATTTAGGGTCCTCTTCTGTTATTCCCATTGTATGTAGGTGTTTTTTGATATTCCCATGGCCTGTCAGCAATCCAACCATGAGTCTAATATCTCTCCTGTTCAGGCCCAGGATTTCAGAGCTTCTTTTAAAACATGGCTTTGGCATTATTACCTTTCCATGTTTTTGTTGATAGACTTTGGTCCAATATTCTAAGTGCTGTCTTCTGAGCCAGTTACGCAGCATCAATTTGATCATTGCCTTGGTGATTGTCAGGACAGGTTCCGGTACAATAAATGGAGTCTCTGCCCCCATCCTGGCTAATCTGTCGGCATGTTCGTTGCCACTGATCCCCGAATGACCAGGGACCCACAATAGATTTACTCTATTGCTTTCCCTTTGCTCCACCAGAACCCTATGACATTCTGCAACAATTTTAGACCTTGTTGCAGGAGCTGCCAGTGATGTCAGGGCTGCCTGGCTGGCTGAATAGATACAGATGCTACGGTCTTTGTAGCACCTGCGCAAATTCTCCTCCACACACGCCCTGATGGCAGTGATTTCGGCCTGGAATACTGAGGCCAGTTTCCCTAGAAAGATGACTCCCTCCAGTCTTGGCTGCACCCCGTATACCCCGGCCCCAACGCCTTGGTCTGATTTTGACTCGTCAGTGAACCAGACAATATCCCCCACACGGTATCGAACTATTTCCTCACACTGCTCCCTACTTACAATTGTTATATTGAAAGGCTTGTTGAAGCAGTATGGGGTTATAATATAGTCTGCTGGCATTTCCCCAACCTTTCCTATATTTACCTCATTCACTATTTTAGTGTGTGAGATGACAGCGCTACTAAAACAGAGTTACTAAACATAACTTTTAGAAACTCATTCACCAAAGAAGACGAAACCAAAATTCCATATTTCGAATTACGAACAGAGGCCGTAATGAGTAACGTAGAAGTAGACATCATCGGAGTAATGCAGCAACTAAAATCACTTAACAAGAACAAGTCTTCTGGTCCGGATTGTATAGCCATTAGATTTCTATTTGATTATGCTGAAGCGACAGCTCCTTACTTAACAACCATATACAACCGCTCTCTCATAGAAGGATCTGTACCAAAAGATTGGAAATTTGCACAGATCACACCTATATACAAGAAAGGCAGTAGGAGTAACTCACTATACAGGTCTATTTCATTGACGTCAATTTCCAGCAGGGTTTTGGAACATATCCTGTATTCAAATATTATAAATATTTAGAAAATATCGTTCATGCGAAACACAACTAGCTCTTTAGAATTACTATTACTTCAGACTTAAATTGGAAAGAACACGTAGATAATGTAGTGGGAAAGGTGAACCAGAGACTGCGTTTTATTGACAGAACCCTTAAAAAATGCAACAGAACTACAAAAGAAACTGCATACACTAAGCTTGTCCGTCCCTTTTTGGGGTATTGCTACCCAGTGTGGGATCCTTATCAGGTGGGTTTGACGGAGGACATCGAAAGAGTCCAGAGAAGGGCAGCTCATTTCGTATTGTCACCATACAGGGGAGACAGCGTTACGGAAATGATACAGGATCTGGGATAGGAATCATTACAACAACGGCGCTTATCGCTGCGGCGTGGGCTACTTACGAAACTCCAATCGCCAACATTCGCCTCCGAGTGCGAAAATATATTGTTGACTCCCACTTACATAGGTAGAAATGATCATCAGAATAAAATACGAGAAATCAGAGCGCGAACGGGGAGATTCAGGTGTTCTTTCTTCCCGCGCGCTACTCGAGAATGGAATGGGAGATAAATAGTATAATGGTGCTTCGATGAACCCTCTGCCAGGCACTTAAATATGATTAGCAGAGTATCCCATGTAGATGTAGATGTGTATAACTACACGAAATGCATTCTTGACAACACTAACACAGCCCTATTCTTCTTTGGATAGTACGACATCAAATCTGAAGATAGATGATTGCGGCTGCCTTTCTTTTCTTAGTAGAAACTCTTTCGGTATTTCTCTCTTGTTTTATCGTACTGTTCCAGTACGTCAGTTTTTTGTCCTGGAGGTTCGTGACTAAATATAAACGGGTAAACCATTTGTCACCAGTAATATTTCTGTTTGTGCCTTCTATTGGTCCAAACTTTCGAAGAACAATATCATCAGCTGAATTATTAGTACTGTATTGCCCGTCTGGTTGCTTACGGACGTACGGCTCTAAATTCAAAGTATAAGCTAAACTCTCTCAGAGATTTTTAAGCCTTAGACATACTTCCACAATCTATAAATGTGAATGTCTGTTCGGTGTACGTTTATTACGTCTGAACCACAAGACATAAAAAGCTACAAATTTGTACAGTTACTAATGTCTACCCGGGGAAGGCTTTAGGCACTGTTTTATGGCGATCGGATAGCTATTCATCTATATATTAATGTGAATGTCTGTTCGGTGTATGCTTATCACGACTGAACGACAAGATGCAGAGACTTAAATATTTTTAGTTAGTAATTTATACCTGAGGAAGGTTTTAGGCACGGGTTTATAGCGATCTGATAGATATTTAGTAATTTGAAGAATATAACGCGAAAATTATATTTACTCTTTGAAAATGGTTTTATTGGGTTGATATAAAAGAGTGGAGTATATTGGGATGGAAATTATCGGTGTATATAAAATTCTACGTGTGTGTGTGTGTTAATGTTTCGTTCTGCAGCGAAAACTACAGAACCCATACGAATGGTGTGTAATTGTTGTCCGAAGTCTCCCGTTGTACACCATAGCAGTTCCATGCAGATAGCTATAAGGGGGTGGAAGAAATGATGGTTGAAAGTCTTCAAATTATAAAAAAAAATTCGGACTGAAGGCCAGCGATGACGTTTGCGACTCAATAGCAAGGAGGTTACATACAGCGAAACGTGATGCCACAGCCCATATCTTTGGTCTATGCGTGCTACAATGTCTTCAGCTCTTTCTCTGTAAGGATAAGCATACGAATAAGGAAATATAAGAATAAATAAATAAAGCAGTAAAAAAGATATTTCTTTTAATACATCTCTTTAAAAAAAATCGATTTGACGTTTCGCGCATTTCATCGAGTGATCGATCTGTGATATTATTACAATCATTATTGTTGAATTTAGTGATTGGATTCTTCGAAACGAGTACATTTTTAGGTGTGATTTTACCTCATAGCACACTAGTGAAAGATAGCTTATGTATCATAATCAACCAACACGCGTGCGGAGCCGCGGGTTTAAGGTAGTCTAAAATAAAGATAATGCTAGGTAAGGATGAAATCAATTGTAATCAGTTTCCATTCGCCTAAAACTATACGCATGAAAGTAGTATTGAGTCTAGAAAAGCAACGGAGTGATACACACTCACCTCGCTTCGGAGAGTAACAGCAGTGCTCGCGCGGATGACTAGCGTCCTCCAGGCGACTCTAATGTTTCACAAACAATCAGTGTTGCCAACTCATAAATGCGGAAACGTCGTGCTACACACTCAGAATTACAGAATTATCGTACATCAGACAAAAAATGTTAAAAAAGTAAATATGTTAATTACAGGAAAAATAATGGTAATTTCCAAGAAATGGCATACATCGAAGTAGCGGCATCATTGCAAGCGATATCACACGTTTGACTAATGTGTCTTCACTTTTTACAATATAAACTGATCCATTTACATTGACGCATCCACGTACCATTCCGTGAGATTTTTTTAACAAGCAGAAAGTATTACGCCACGCTCATTCTACAATGGTGTAATGTCCAAGAATGCTTGCAAACAATATCTATCACATGTTTGTATGGTTTATGGGACTTAACTACGGGGTCATCAGTCCCTAAACTTACAAACTACTTATGAAGTACTTACGAACTAGGACGGTACAAATATCCATGCCCGAGAGGGGATTCGAACCCCCGACCGTAGTGGCCGTGCAGACCGTGACTGGAGCGCCTCAGTCCCCTCGGCCACCGCGGCCGGCCAATATCTATCGAAAGTGCGACTGTCACGTAGCAAGACATCGATTTTATTTACAGCGATGACAACTACATCGACAACCGACAAGTATCATACATGGATGAGTTTAATGTAATTTCACTTACCTTCGTTGTATCGACAATTCGTATTGCCTTAAGTGTGCTTTATATGCACGGTTTAAAAGGTATCTCCAGCTGGAAAGAAATTATCGTATTTTTGGCCAGTATCGTACAAGGTACATCCTACATCGTACAAGCACTGAAATTATCGTATGCCCCCATAATCATCGTACGAGTTGGCAATACTGCAAACACTGTAACTCTCGTTACTGTAATACAACAATGCCTGAGAATAACAGAGGGAGAGTTAACAGAAAGGTACAGAATTTGACGCTAACTCATTTATGCGGCGTCAGAAAATGAGCGGGAAAATCAAGTGAAGAACGAGTGTCATCCGCGCGAGAACAGAGGTTTAAATAAACTGCCCTGTAATGTACTTCATACCTTCCAGTGGTTCTTAGGAACGCTAGTAAAGATAAAATATGTAACTATTTTGCAATTATTACCAATTTTATGGCCCCAATATATCTTCGCCGTTGTAAAATTAGTTATAATCAATTCAAAGAATACTGTCGTATTCAGAATAGTACCTTGCCAGCCGCTTGGAGCGTTGCTGTCGAGGCGCATAAACAAAATCAGTGCGAGTGCCGTGACTGTATCTGTTATTGTGATTGGACCAACGAGCTTAAATTTCGTTGATTGGTTAACACACGATTTACAGCGCTCTTTGCGGCAACTTCTGTAAACTCGGCCGCCATACTTTTGGTGGTCAGTACACTAGAGAGAAGTATGTCTATCGTATGTTGTTGTCGAGCTTGAAGTGTTGTATTTAGTTTAGATTGTATTTAGTGTTTATTGTCTATACAATTTTTGCTTATGTAATTTGCCTGAAGTGTGTTCAGCATTTAAATGTACCAATCGAAATGATAAAACGACAAGTACTTCGTCCAAGAACACCAACTGTTTTGCCTTGTTCGATCTCAGTCTGTCTATACTCAAACAAAATTCCTGACTGATGGCACTTAGCTGCCACCAGAGTGAAGCTTCAGATGTATCCTGAAATTCTCTTGAAGTACACGCCATAAAAAATACTTGGTTTTCTACCTAGTGTGGTTTGAGATATTTCTTCTTCTGTCGCACCTGTCGTTGACGAAACCACACTTTTGAGTGTCTACACCTTCTTTAAAAGTATTTTCATTTGTTGTTGACAATACTTGATTGAGCATGGTTGGCATGCAACCAGTGCAAAGTGTGAACGCTGTACTGACGGTCAGATTTTTTTCACTTGTATATTTCTGTGTTCTTTGAGACAAATATGTACTTATTCCAGCGTGGCAAGAACGAAAGTTATTAATGATACGTTATTTAGATGTGGAATGCTTTTGTGGCAGCTGTCCCAGGTGCATTTTTATTGCAATATTCTATTGTCACTATTGTCTTTGTACTCAAATTTCACGTACGAAACGTTATTTGTTTTGGCATAGCAACAAGGAAACTTATTAACGACATCTCATTTCGACGTGGAATGCTTTTGTGGCAGATGATCTAGGCGCATTTTTAACTGCAGTATTTTGTTGTCAATTTCGTCCAGCGAAGTTCAGAACTAAACCCTTTAACAGCAATTTTATAAATTTGTAGACTTAATAGGTTTAGTAAACAAAAGATACATGTATATAGACTTAATGAAAGCAGTTGTTACAACACATTAACAACAGATGCAAATCCTTGGTCATGATTGTTCGTCATGAGAAGCTGTTTCGCAGCTCGTTTAAACCGTGTACTTGCATTAAAATTTACAAAAATATTTTCACAGCGGCACTTTCGTTGTTATTGCAAACCGCATCTAACTGTTGTACTTCGAACTAGATCTGTAATTCTGACAGGTTCGAAATATTTCATTACCGCATTTTTAGGAAATATATTACCAGGCTCGTCAATTCGCAGCTTCGAAAATGTCTAACGGAACTTGATGCACATCCGTATTCAATAATCAATCTTTCTTTAAAACGTGGAATTGTAAATAGGTGCAATTCTCGAATGGGTGTGGCATATGAGCCGTTAGCCGATACCGCAAATAACATGGTTGACGCCAGTTCAATTTTCTTCAAACATGGCGGACCTATCGCCCACAGACATATAGTACTAGACTGGCAATGCCATATACAGTATCATTGGTGTCACTGAAGTCTCACCGCCATATTTCTATACTACAACCGTGTGAGCAGTCGTATGTGTATTTACAGAAAACATTCGTAAAAATACAGATGAACCCACGTAACTACGCTGTCTTTAGAGATTTGACATATTGGTTGATTCATGTGTTGTATGCAGCTGTAATTTTTCGTTCGGCAAACCGAAGATATAAGGCCCATTCACAGTGTCCAACACGTCTATTCGTTACCTTAATACCCAATTTTCAGTGAGGTTATGAGTCGCGATGTTTTATACAGAAAGTCATAGTTTAATACTGGGATTGCGGAAACAACAACGTTAAATGTTTGAGCCATTTGTCGTGGATAACAGGTATCTTTATTCTTCTCAGTGATTTTCCTATAAATACAATCTGATTTAAATGTATGTAGCGGTAAAATTTTATTTGCCATCTCAGTGGCCTGGTATGATTATGTTGGCAACATCAACAAAACGGTAGAAAGCCCTAACCAAGATGTTGATGTTCTTAGTAATCCATACAGTGTGAGTTGATTAGTGATTCGTACAGATGATGGAGAAACAAATAATGCTGTTCGTGCTCTACGGTTTTAGTATGTGTCGTAACAGTAATTGCCCTCGTAAAACTAAGTTGTCATGACAGAACATTTGCATCGTCAAGCGAATGGCTAATGCCAACGTCACACGACTGACAACATAATCACGTGAGGCCGCCAGGACAGAAAGTAAAATTTAAGCGTACGTAACACGTTCTTCTCAAAACACGATTCGACAATGTAGGCCTATCTGTTAAATTCAACTATTGCGGATGTGTTAGCTCAATTGCAAATCCTGTTCAAACAACTAGTAGCCTACAGCTAACAACATCATATCGTGTCAGAATATCATAATATTACCGTATGGAAACTTTTTGACGTGAGGTGAGGTAAGATGGCGGTATCAGGCTTCAGTCAGAGAGGCGAGATTGCTAGTCTAGTAATGTGTGTCTGTGCTATCGCCACTCTATGAAGTTTAAGCTCGTTGGATTGGACTGTGACTTTACTCGGCTGACTTGGCGCACGCGCTCTAAATTCCGGCGCCCAGATTGCTGGGGAGTTGGCTATCCTCGGCGCGGCGGTGACAGGTCGTTAGCGCGCTGTTCGGTGGCTGAGCCGTCGTCCTCGGCGGCGCTGCCTCCTACACTGACTCAGCGTTCCCCAAGGTCACGGCCGGCACAACACATCAGGACAGCACAGGCCGCTGCCACTGCCAGCGCCCGCCGTTCCAGCAGATGGCCAGGCGTCGCAGCGTCAAAGACGTTGTAAAAACAACTAGACTCCCTGACGGCGCTGCTGTCGCGGGATAATTTGAACCTTCGGCCGGCCGCCATGGTAGTGGCAAGCGTCGCATAAATACCAGTGTTATTAGCAGGTAAATAGTGTATTAAATAGCTACTGCGGGATATTTACACAATTGACAGCCACGACTGTGTTGTTTGACTATTGCAGTGTACATGAAGCACGATGGTGAAGAGCTTCTCAGCGTTTAAATACATAAATCAAGTTAATAATGAAATAAAAAGATCTAACACTGTATTCCCATTTATATTTCTCAAGAATACAAGTAGCCCTACCACTTGTGTTCAGAGATAGTTACTCTTGCTTAACAGACTGCTAGTCAAGGCAATATAGGATTGAAATAAATAAATAACAGGTTTTTATAATATTACGAGCTCTTAAAAAGAAGCTACTTTAGGCAGTACTGGTGGACAAGAAGTTCAAAAAGTTTCATTTTATGATTGTGTAAAATAACTATTGGGATCACGAAATTAGTTGCCTCACTGCAGTTCGAATTTTTGTTTACGAAATTAATATTAGCAACTTTTAACGCAGAATTTGAAGGTCATCTGCTTTACATATAGGTATAACAACTGACAGGGTTTTGCAGACCTGCGTATAGCTCCATATATGAATGACACACAGCCACAGTGGATGCACATTGTGAAGTTGAACCCTGTGACGATAGTTGCTGACTTTTGAGCAGTTCATACTGCTGTAAGGTATTTGGCTTACAGCATTAAAAATTCTAATTTTCTTGCTAGATACCCTGTTGCTAATGCCAGATGCATTAGTTAAGAAAACAGTTATGGCATACTTTGTGTTCTTAAAAGAATTTGGTAGAGGTTGATTGCTGTATTCACAAAGTAAGAAGCTATTTTTCAATTATGTCTCTGATGGCATATTTCACTTTTACAATCGACTTTTAACATTAGCTGTTTCAGTCAGCCCTGTATGATTTTTGATGCTATGAGATATCTAAATATTGGAGAAAACAGCATTAAAGCAAAGACGTAAACTGTGAAACTCTTCCGAACTCACTGTTTGTACAAAAGTTTCACAATCGTAGAATATACTGAGAAGGGGCCAAAAATTGTGTCTGTCGATGAATTCCGTACATATGCTGCACGCAACAAAACTACATGTTATAGTTCGGTTTCGTTAGGAAGAGGAAACGCTGTTGGCCAATTTCTTCACCGTATATGTAATAAATTAACACACAACCGATAGATGCTGTATATTCAAGGAGTCTGAAGCTGTTCTGTAGTTATACATGGACATAGTTTTCGCGACTTAACTCAAATGAATACTCTCTCTAATCAAAATAATATTACGCACATTTAAAGTTCGCGCGGAAGTTTGCCACTACAATGGCCGCCGAGGCGCTCTTCAATTTTTCTGCTGTTCGCAGTCGGCCGCTTACGCGATTGTGGGGGCTTGCGCAGCGTCGTAGCAGCCGGCCATACTGAACACATACCACCGAATCGATGTCTCACGTTCACCTCAAATAGCTGTTCACACAAAGTTGCATTTCCGCAATAAGCATATCAAACTACACTACTGGCCACTAAAATTGCTATACCAAGAAGAAATGCAGATGATAAACGGGTATTCATTGGACAAATATATGATACTAGAACTGACATGTCATTACATTTTCACGAAATTTGGGTGCATAGATCCTGAGAAATCAGTACCCAGAACAACCACATCTGGCAGTAATAACGGACTTGATATGCCTGGGCATTGAGTCAAACAGAGCTTGGGTGACGTGTACCGGTACAGATGCCCAGTTACAGATACCACAGTTCATCAAGACTTGTGACTGGTGTATTGTGACGAGCCAGTTGCTCGACCACCATTGACCAGACATTTTCAATTGGTGACAGATCTGGAGAATGTGCTGGCCAGGGCAGCGGTCCAACATTTTCCGTATCCAGAAAGGCCCGTACAGGACCTGGAACATGCGGTCGTGCATTATCCTGCTGAAATGTAGGATTTCTCAGGGATCGAATGAAGGGTAGAGCCACGGGTCGTAACACATCTCAAATGTAACGGCCAGTGTTCAAAGTGCCGTCGATGCGAACGAGAGGTGACCGTGATGTGTAACCAACGGCACCCCATACCATCACGCCGGGTGATACGCCAGTATGACGATGACGAATACGCGCTTCCAATGTCCGTTCACCGCGATATCGCCAAACGCGGATGCGACCATCATGTGCTGTAAACAGAACCTGGATTCATCCGAAAAAATGACGTTTTGCCATTCGTGCACCCAGGTTCGTCATTGCGTACACCATCACAGGCGCTCCTGTCTGCGATGCAGCGTCAAGGGTAACCGCAGCCATGGTCTCCGAGTTGATAGTCCATGCTTTTGCAAATGTCGTCGAACTGTTCGTGCAGGTGGTTGTTGTATTCCAAAAGTCCCCCATCTGTTGACTTAAGGATCGAGACATGGCTGCACGATCCGTTACAGCCATGCGGATAAGATTCCTGTCATCTCGATTGCTAGTGATATGAGGCCGTTGGGATCCAGCACGGCGTTCCGTATTGCCCTCCTGAACCCACCGATTGCGTATTCTGCTAAAGGCTAGTTTACACGACGACACTACGTTTCATGAATCTCCGCTACTGGCCAGTGCGCATGCGCGGGCATATGCGCAAATCTTTCCAACTTTGACGAAACTAAAGCGCGAGTTTTTAGGTTAGGTGATAACCAAAACACAACAAAATACAAACTGAAGTGGGGAACGGAAGAAATAGTTCGGTGTTTGAACGTATGCAATGTATAGGTGTTTACGGGATTTTAATGATGAAAATTTCTGGAATAAGCAGCGGCGTGTTGGTGCTCTTGAAGCAATCCTTTTGTGAGTTAAATATTGATGGGTCAACAATAAGTACAAGACCAGGATCCAGTGGTTTGAACTGGCAGACTTTTTAAGAAAAAAATGTACACAGAAGAAAAGGCTAACACAAATCTGTTACGCTGAATTCTTTTATTTTAGAATATTTGTTTAAAATGAGACAGATTTACATTCACAATTCTTTGTAAATATTTATTTAAAACGCAACAGGGTTTTACATTCAATTTTTTTGGGAATACCGTACTTTTAAACATTCTATTATTGTCACGATACAGATCCCTCTGCAACAAAGTTGTTGCTAACTATGTTTTAAAAAAGGAAACTGCTCTTCTGACATTCTAAGATGATTAAAATAATTTTGTAGGGTCTTCAACCAGAATCTCTTACAGCAAGGTCGCTGACCAACCGAGCTGACCTCTTTTTTTAATGCATTCATCAACCGAAACACGTTTCTTGTCTTTGTATGTTTAATCTTATGAAGTGACTTCACACAAAGAAGTAATAGTTCCGCCGCAAATCTTACAGCTGCCAAAACTTTCATTATACTACGACTACGGGACTCATAAAATAAGCGAAACTGAAGAGTATAGTTCTTCCGCCGTGTGTACAGACGTAGGCCTACACGAAACCAGTTGCGTGCAACTCATTTTACGCAACCAGTGTCGCAACCTAGTGTCGTCGTGTAGACTAGCCTTTCTCCTCCTTACACGAGGCATCACTACAACGTTTCACCAGGCATAGCTGGTCAACTGCTGTTTGTGTATGACAATTCGGTTGGAAACTTTCCTCATTTCAGTACGTTGTAGGTGTCACCACCGGCGCCAACATTGTGTGAATGCTCTGAAAAGCTAATTATTTGCATATCACAGCATCTTCTTCCTGTCGGTTAAATTTCGCGTCTGTAGCACGTCATCTTCGTGGTGTAGTAATTTTAATGGTCAGGAGTGTAACACTCCTAACTATCCACTCGCGCGGGAAAGGGCAAAAATAATCAATTTCCAATTGAATTTTATGAATTTACGTATATCGATTAAACTGGCTAGTGTTCAAATCAAGGAGGAACCTCCTTGGTTCAAATAACCTCGCTTAACAGCTTCGCTGTGCAAGGATCGCGTGCCGGCTAGTCTAAACGTGATTTACAACTTCATACGTGTTGCTCGAGGCTGTTCGGAGGAGAGTAAAATATCCCCAGTATCTTTCGTTTCGCGTAGTATAAACCATAGAATATCTTCCAGTTGAAACCGTTTTATATACCTGCCGGCACTCCCGATTTTGGTGGCAGTTTCCTAATTTTTCCTTTTTTCTCCCGCCTCCTGATTTTTCCATTATTTATCCCGTTTTCTACCTGTTATCGTGAAACCTAAGATACGCTTTAAAAAATGTTAAAAACGCGACGTCAATGTTCGAAAATCATTTGAATACTCGTCAGTTTAATCGATATATGTATTGAAATTCATATAAATTGGTAGTCGAGGGAATATTCATTATTTCTGCCCTTTGCCGCGCGAATGTATAATTACGATACTAGTTTCATACGCTAATTGCGGAAATGCAGCTTTGTGTAACAGGTAATCGTTGAATTTCGATTTGGTGGCACGTGTACAGTATGGCAAAAATTTTCGGAACAATTTCAACGCATTAAAGAATCTAGTAAAGGTACGTTAGGCTGCACAGTATTAGCCGAGCGTTCTGGAGCGCCATGCTACGGATCGCGCGGCCTCTCGCGTCGGGGGTTCGAATTCTCCCTCGGGCATGGATGTGTGTGTTGTCCTTAGGTTAGTTTAACTTAGTGTAAGTAGTTCGTAAGTCTAGGGACATGACCAACGTAGTTTGATCCCATAAGAATTACAAACATTTGAACATTTGAAAGGTACGTTATTTAATTTTGTGCTGTTTGTCGATGTGATATTTCCATATCACATGTTAGAAATAGCGAAGTATAATGTAACCTATTAAATTTCGTTCCAAAAAAGGGAGTTCCCTGTGTGCCATTTCAGATTGACAATTATTTTCTGGGCACACAGTATTTTCTGCAAAGGGCCAAGAAGAGAAGAGAGACGCTGAAAGAATTTCAGAGATTACATAATGTTATAGAGTGATAAAAATTTTGAAGCATGTGTGTACCCATTGTCTTTCTGTGAGCAAATGTTTATTTCGGTTATTGCAACAGTGGAAGCGTTATACCAGCTTTCTAAATTAAGAGGAAGAGTTTTATGTTTTTGTAGCCATGATATAGTGTTGAAGAAGATCATAGAAAAAGACTAGAAACAGCAGTATTAAAATGAGCAGCAGGTTTTCATAGTTCTTATCTCCTGATTTTTTTGAAGAATCTCCTCATTTTTACGTTTTCACGGTTGGCAGGTATGCGCTTATAAAGACGTCGAAGGGATCAACGATTTCCGGTCGTTATCGCCAATAGTCGCACGAAAATACTTTTTTTTCTTAAAAGTAAGCTAAATATAAAAAAAAAAAACCATCCTTCTCTTCCACCACTGAGGGCAGCACATACAAATCGGTTGGTTCGCTCACGTCACCACATAGCGCATGCCAAAACTTGCCATGCGAAAGAACCAGTATAAATTGCACCTGAGCTCTTTTCTCCTGCGGGTTCTTAGATATCGACGTTTTAGTCACTGCCATTTTAGCTTCAGTGTCAGTGTTGCGTTGTGATCTCGAATTTTAAAACTGATGCAACCGCCCACAGAACATTTTTTGCCTGTGTGTTTTTTACTAGTGTCTCCGTTATTCGTCTCCGTTTCATGTTCAGTTTTGACATTATATGTTTTAGCTGCCGTGGCCAAGTTTTATGCTGACTATATGTGTGATTTAATGTCCCTTGTTTTTATTACATTCACCATTTTCATTCGCGATGCATTTATTTTAATTTCACTGTTTATTATCACCGTCTATGTTTGTTCATATCTCATTGGCGACTATTGCAATCTCTCGGCTGTAGAGCGGCGCCGAAGCCGCTGCCAGCCTGCTGCTACGGGGATTTAAGATAATAAATAAATAAAAACTGGCCTCTTTAGTAGTTGTCTACTCACCTGAAAATGGTAGGCTACCTCTGGACCGAAACATCGTGGCAGAATGTCGACGGGATGCGGCAGCACTCCAGAAAGTTATTGGAAGAATCTGGATTTCTAAGAAAATCCGAAATCGCCAATAGTTTAAATAAATAAACGTTTGTACCAAACTTGTGGCTGGTCAATATTTTTAATTATAAACATTATAACACCTATATGAGTTTCACCCTGGTGGGGCAAACGTCGTCACTCTGTCAGCGAAGAACAGAGGGCAACTCTCAAACCATTGACCTCACCTGTCTGTATGAAAACTATTTTCTACTGTGTGAAAAGCCCGTCACCACAGGACACGAAATGGAGGAGACTTGGTCGAAAAAAGATGTGTCTTCACTAATGAAGTATTTTCTCGGGTTTTACTGTCTATTCATTAAGAACAAAAGGTTTCAGAGAGGAGAAACGGATGAAGTTTGCTAAATTATGTACATAAAACTTAAGTTACCGACAATCGCCTAGGGAGGACCACTTTTCACTATGTCACTGTGTTGACATTGACACGGTCCCGTACTGCAGACTGCTAACGAAGATACGAGCATATGGAGTTGGTTCCCTTCTTAACTAATAGCACCCAGTACGATGTCGTCGACGGCGAGTGGTCATCAGAGACTACGGTATCGTCAGGAGTGCCCCAGGGAACTGTGACGGGACCGTTAATATATTCTAACTGCATAAACGATCTGACGGACAGAGTGAGTAGAAATCTGCGCCTGTTTGCTGATGATGTGCTGCTTGACAGAGTCGTGTCGATTAAACATCTGGGCGCAACATTGCAGAGCGATACGAAATGGAACGAGTACGTAACGGTAGTTATTGGGAGAATTCTGGGAAGGCACGTTTCATCTGTTAAGGAGACCACGTATAAATCGCTTGTGCGAACCCGTCTCGAATATTCCTTAGGTTTTTGGGAGCCGCAAGAGACCTGTTTAAGACAAGAAGACATAATAGTTCCGAGGCGGGTGGCTACGTTTGTTACTGGTAGGTTCGATCAGTGTACCAGTGTCACTGAGATGCTTCGGGAACTCAAATGGGATTCCCTGGAGGAAGGCGACGTTCTTTTCGTGAAACGATGTTGAGGAAATTTAGAGGGCCGGAAATTGAAGCGAACTGTAAAACGATTCTACTGCCGCCAATTTACATTTTGCAGAAGAACCACAAAGACGAAACGAGAGAAATTAGGTCTCGTACAGAGCCATTCGTTTTTGCCTCGTTCTATTTGGGACTGGAGCAGAAGAGGGAATGGCTAGCAGGGGTACGGTGTATCCTCCGCCACGCACCTTGCGGTGGGTTGCGGAGTATGTATGTAGATGTAGAAACACAGGATGACACACAAAAGACCACGTGTTTTTCCAAAACTGTTTCACGGTTAACGACCGTACTGTTACTCCTCCAGACGGTCGCACGAACGAGATAATGGCAGACATCGAAACAAATGGCCAACACAGAAAAACAACTGAAGTCGTCCAGAAGAGTAATAGGCTGGTAGGCCTGAAGAGATGCTAATTCCATTCTATACAAAGTATTCGAAGGAACCAGTCCTTATTTTTGCAGTAGTGTTTCTAGAGGAGCGAAGCGTGCCTGCGATTGGAAAAAAAGCGAATGGTCTACCCATTTTCAAGAAGGGTCGTCGAGGAGATACATGAAACTATAGGTTACACCCCAGACGTCGGTCTGTGTAAAATTTTGGAACTTTTGTGCTCTTACAGTATGAGATTTCTTCATCTGCAGGATTCTGCATTGGCTCTGTTAGCCACGATCGTCTGGAATCCACTTCGTTCTATTCGTCCACGAGAGACAAAATACAGTTCATATACGCTTCCAGGTAGATGCCGTTTTCGCTTTACTTCCTGTAGCCTTCCTATATGGAATATTGGAACAACTGTGTAATTGTAGTGCTCTAGAAAACAGAACACATCGTAAAATTCACACCAATGTGTTCCGCGGTGAAAATGATTTCTGACGTGCCCCAAAGAAGTGTCATAGGACCATTACGTTTCACAATACAGGATGTCCCATTTAACCCGTCAAATCTAATGTAACTCGAGAGACAGGAGCGCCGACTTTTGAAAATCAGTTTAAGTGCTCGTGGTTTCATTTTTAATTACCTTTTTTGCCACAAGGTTCAAGGGATGGAGCAGTGCTCAATTTCGCTGATTTTTGCTTACAACCTAGATAACGTTCCAGTCATATTTGTCGTTCTGTCAGTAGTAATAATATTGCACGATTTGATATCTGGAGAAAAACGAGAGAGATCATCCACTGATATTGTTAACAGTACTTCAACTGTGGTAGATTCAATATTATAGAAAACAAAAAAATGATTAATTTGAAAATTAGCACCATCGGTAAGTTCAGGAAATTTTAAGAAGTTTAAAACAAATCAGACGACTGAAGTATGTTACAATTTCTGTACATATTTTACTTCTCAGACAGACGAAACTCTGTCATAAACACTTTGATGCTCTTCGCCCTGCAATGACTAATTTCTTAAAGTGCATAGTTATGTGAGTATGGAACGCTAAATTTAATATCCAGTTTTAATCTATTGGACAATGAACTTTGCCCCTTTCATTTAGATAGACATATTTCCTCATGACTGACAAACAAAGACAACTAAGCCAAAGAATTGTACTGTGCCAAGATATATACCCATGCTCCACTTGTATAGCTTTCGGGAAACCTTTGAAACGGCGTTTATTTATATGGCGACAAAGCACAGATCCCACACACGTGACGTCTTTTATTGCGGCACCTGGTTGCACTCCTTCAGCAGACAATGGCGCTTCGTCAATGGAGCAATGAATAGTCAAAACGTCTTTCCTGGGTTCACTTTACAGTTCATTTCTGTATACGTGTCGTTATTAAGCTCGGCTACTAGCCCTGCAGGTGCTTCACCCTCTACCTGCCCACGATGTCTTACGTGAAGTCGTGTGTAACGGCACTATACTAGTATGGTGTACTTGTTAGCGGAATGTGCGGATGTCAAGCCATCTTAATGAACTGAATTAATGGAGTTACCACAGCAAACTATGGCTGTCACCGAACTCTGATTGTTGCATCGGTTACGACGTCATCACAGTGTAACATACACAGTCGCGACACTCCCATAGATTTTTGTTATACGCTGTGACAGCAGCGCTCCAAGCGGCCGGAAAGCTACATTTCTGAATATGATATGGGATAAGTGAGAATAGTGTTAGGTATATTGATTTTAATATACTTTTTACATTAGGGAACGTATGTAGTGCCATACATATAGGAAATAATTTAGAAATAGCTCAACATTTCTCTTCCTTAGCTTTCCTAAGATCTCTGACAAGGTAGGAAACGGTACCTTACAGGACAGTTTCTTTACAATTATCTTGTAACATACAGGCTTTAACTGAATAATTTCATTTTCTATTAAAAACAAAAAATGGCTCGGAAGCACCAAAAGTCCTGCTCTTTAGCAGAGAGACGTCGCTTTCTGCGCAGCAACGTTAAGATTTCTTTCCAGTAAAATCGGTAGAACGTAGGAAACGTACATAGAATGCAATAACTACAGCTTTTAACGTACCAAATCGACTAACACAGTTGTAGCTGAAGGAAAAACGTCAGGGACGTGGCATTAAAACGACAAAAGCAATCAAACTGTTTTGCAACAAAGAACACCAAAATTCCATAATTGTTGCTACATATGAACCACAAACGGTAAGAATCGTCAAAACAATAGCTTTTTAAGCTAAAGTAATAACACTCAAAAGATTATGCACGTAGGAGAAAGACGAGTGAGGTGTAAAAACGTGCGGATCCTTAGACATTGATACACATCAAAAAACTGCACGTCGCAGTAACAAAAGCCCATAATAGAAATTTACTATTCCCTTATGTTTATATTCTACTTACTTTCAGCGAAATAAGCTGCAAATACACACATATTAGTAAGTATTTGTTCATGACGAAGTTGTTCTTTATACCACTGAATCAGTTAAATTCGGCTGTTTTTACTTCAATTTCCGTATTATGTATGCCTCTTGATGTTTTACTAATGATTATAACGCAAAAATTATACTGACTATTTCGTTAATTACGTACCATAACAATTATAAACAAATATCACTATTTCGGCGGCCTCCCCACCGCTTGGAGCGCTGGTGTCGTTGCGTCTGTCAGTTGGTAACAACTTTCACAGCAGTGAGTGTCGTGACTGTATGTGTTAGACTAAAGCACTAGATATACCGAGCTGAACAATTCGCCATTTTGAATCCCTTTCCAACGGCAATGTTGTATGCTTTGTGTGGTGCAGTGGAGTGATTCAGGAAATATTTTGTGATTTATTGTTTCACCGTGTGAAATGGTTCGTTGTGCAACTCCAAGCTGCTCAAATAATAGCAGACATGGTCGCTGTAATTTTTATCGGTTTCCTTCAAACTTAGATCGGCGTAAAAAGTGGCTTGTAAATTCCAGACGCCAAAACCGAACAACTATCTGCGTAACGTTTAGAAAAAGCCTTTTTTTAAAATTTGTATAAGAAATAGTTATGCTCACAGAAATGTAGTAATGACAGTATAGAGGCCTATACGTGTATGCAATGGTTTATTTTAATTTTGCTATAGGTTGTTACAGTAACACGACACATTGCGTTTGAAGTAAACTGCTTTTCTTGATTTTATTTAGACCAACTAAGGAGTTATTCTAAGGGCTGTTAATTGTTTTTTAAGTGATGTATGAGTGCAGCTGGCTTTACCTAGGAAGTGTTTTTTATATTATATTATTTCGCATTAGTTCAGTGTTTAATTTAAATGTGCCTCTCAACAGGGGAATATGTAGGCCTAAGCGAAGCTGTGACAAGATGTCTGAGAAAAATAATAAGAATAAATTGAACTTCGCAAAGAATGGGAACAGGAAAGCAGTCGTACACGAAAAGCACTAAATTCAAAACTAAGCATGTAACATTCACTTTATTTCAAATTGCATGCTACCCGAGAGACTTTATGTAGTCGTTATTTAACGAAACGAGACGTTAAAAGTTATTAAACACATTTTTGCCGTAAAATCTTCCCTGAAATATGTTACGTCCAAAATACGCGATACATTAGAGGTGGGAATATGGGAAGTAATTGCAGTTTAACGTTATTCCGTAACTATTTTCGAATGCAGCTCTTAGTTACAGTAAAAGTATGAGGCTGTACTATTTATAAACCAGAAAATACAATAATTGTAACATATTTTAACTGTATTTGGTATATGG
Organism: Locusta migratoria; assembly: GCA_026315105.1. Classification (NCBI taxonomy): domain Eukaryota; kingdom Metazoa; phylum Arthropoda; class Insecta; order Orthoptera; family Acrididae; genus Locusta; species Locusta migratoria. The sequence goes on from CM048748.1 coordinate 410,067,374, forward strand.
TTAGAACAGCAACATCCAAATTATCTTATCTCTAAACATCCATCTAAGCACTAACTTTAAGCTGCTTGCCTCTAACAATGAGATGTAATGCAATAAATTTACTATGCTGTAATATTTTCTGCGTTAGGAAAGTATATTTAATGGCCTTAAGAGCATATTAAAAAGCATATGTATTCCCTAGTCTTTAAAGGCGCGCCTTCAACATGGTATTCAAAATGGCGGATTGTTCTGCTTGTACTATACAGTGCTCTATGTTAGACTGTGACGTCATGCGGGCAGGGTTCAGTGGTCCGCCCCTCCCGCCTGCCTCCGAACGGGCTCCAAGCCTCTGCAGTGAGTGCTCCTTGGGGTATTGTTGGTACAGCCTAGCGACTATAGGTCGTGATTGCTAGACTGCGATGTCAAAAATGCATAATTGACAGCTATGACTTTTCCCCATTTTTGTGCTACTTTATTTTCCTGCCGGCCACGGTGGCCGAGGGGACTAAGGCGCTCCATTCGCGGTCTGCACGGCCACTACGGTCGGGGGCATGGATATTTGTGCCGTCCTAGTTCGTAAGTAGTTCATAAGTAGTTTGTAAGTTTGGAGACTGATGACCCCGTAGTTAAGTCCCATAGACTATACAAACATTTGAACATTTATTTTCCTCTCTTATTTTGTGTGGCTGCTGAGCACCCCCAAAAATTTCGTGGAGGGTGCACCAGCACCGGAGCACCCACGGAGTCGGCGCCCCTGTCGAGAGATATGAATCGTATCGAAAAATGCATCAAAATGAATGTCGCCAAAGGGGACATCTACCTAACTTGAAATCAACCCACTGTGTGGGAAGAGAGAGGGGTAACTTGAAATTTTGAATAGGAACCCCAATTTTCATTGCAGTTTCGGATTCCTCGCCAAAACATACCTAGAGTTCGCTCGATACGTTATTTTCTGTTGGTGGTAGAGGGTGCTATAACCGGTTAAATATAATGTGTCATTCGTTCCGAAACATTACACGGCAAAGTGAAGAGTAAAACGTACTTTTCCAGTAATGTAAGGCAAAACACGCAACAATGCTCAATTTAAAATCTTTGTAGGCGCGAGACCACTATGGCGTTAGTAAATTAATAATTAGAGGCGGTGAATTGACTTTGCAGAAAAATACACACTAAAAAGAGCATAGGTTGCACCACCGATGAATGTTGTCTAGTCACCAGTGTTCCCGGTATTTATGTGGTACAAAGCGGTGTAATACGGCAGCGTTGCAATGCAGCACTGTGCGATCGGACTTGACTTTGCGACGCCTCGAAGGATCGTAGGGGTGGGGACTTCACTGGTATCGTAAGATACGCTTCTTAATACCCATTGAACATATTGTACTTCTTTAGTAGAGAATAACCGGAAGCCACTTTTTTCCGCTAATTCAGTTCCATGAACCACGAACAGAAACTATTGTTCGAGCAAACACTAGGTAGTATTTGGCGAGGTATCCTAATCTGAAATAAATATAGGTGTTCCTGTTTGAGATTTTAAAGTTGACCACCTCCCTCCCTCCCTCCCTCCCTCCCTCCCTCCCTCCCCCCCCCCTCCCCCCCACCCCGCGTAGCTGCAGTGGTGGTTTCATTTTTTCATGTTGATGTCTCTCTTGGAGATATTTATTTTGTGTCTGGGAAAATTTTATGTACGATGCGTTGTTGTAGAGCTATTTCGATTTGTTAGGATAAATGAGACAATCGGTAATAATAAGTGATCAGGTAGATAACATCGTAAGTTAATGAGAGACAATAATTCTCACAGCCATACCTTAGCAAAAGATCTTTCCGAGAACCCGAAAAAAATCTGGTCCTATGTAAAATCGATAAGCGGGTCAAAGCCCACTGTCCAGTCACTCGTTGATCATTCCAGGGCAGTAATAGCAGAAAGCAAACAGAAAGCTGAAATTCTAAATTTAACCTTTAAGAAATATTTCACGCAGGAGGACCGCACAAATGTACCATCATTTGATGAACGTAATAATTCCGAAATGGGGGACATAGCAATAGGTATTTCCGATGTAGAGAAGCAGCTGAGAGAGCTAAATACGAAAAAGTCTGCTAGTCCGGATGTAATACCAGTTCGGTTTTACAAAGACTATTCTGCGGCATTGGCCCCCTACTTAGCTTGCATTTATCGCGAATCTTTAATTCAGCGCAAAGTTCCTAGTGATTGGAAAAAAAGCGCAGGTGACTCTCGTTTATAAGAAAGGAAAGAGAACTGATCCACACAATTACAGGCCAATTTCTGGCATACCTTGACTAAAAGAAGGGATAGATTGGTAGGACACATTCTTAGACCTCAAGGAATTGTGAATTTAGCATTAGAGGGAAGTGTGTGGGGTAAAAATCGCAGAGGAAGACCAAGAGATGGATACAGTAAGCAGATTCAAACAAATGTAGGTTGCCGTTCTTATGTGGAGATGAAGAGGCTTGCTCAGGATAGGGTATTGTGGAGAGCTGCATCAAACCAGTCTCCGGACTGAAGACCACAATAATAATATATCGTTGACGACAGTTTCATGTAGAATTTTAGAGCATATTCTCAGTTCGAATATAGTAAATTTCCTTGAAACGGAAAAGCTTCTTTCCATGAATCAGCAAGGGTTTAGGAAACATCTTCATGTGAAACTCAGCTTGCCCTTTTCTCACATGACATCTTGCGAGCCATGGACGAAGGGCAACAGGCGGATTGTGTTTTTCTCGACTTCAAAAAGGCGTTCGACGCGGTGCCACACTGCAGACTGCTAACGAAGATACGAACTTATGGAATAGGTTCACAGACTTGTGACTGGCTGGAAGACTTCCCAAGTAATGGAACGCAGTACGTTGTTCTCGACGGCGAGTGTTCATGAGAGACGAGTGTATCGTCAGGCGTGCCCCAGGGGAGTGTGATAGGACCGCTATTATTTTCTATCTATATAAATGATCTGATGGACAGAGTAAGTTGTAATTTGCGGCTGTTTTCTGATGATGCTGTGGTGTATGGGAGGGTGTCGTCTGTAACTGACTGTAATAGCATACAGGATGACTTGAACAAAATTTCTGGTTGGTCCGAAGAATGGCAGCTAGCTCTCAATGTAGAAAAATGTAAGGTGATGTGCATGAGTAGAAAAAGCAGTCCCATAATTTTCGAATACAGCATTGGTAGTCAGCTTTTTGATGCTGTCGCGTCGTTCAAATATCTATCATTGCAGAGCGATATGAAATGGAACGAGCATGTAAGGACAGCTGTGAGTAAGGCGGACAGCCGACTTCGGTTTATTGGAGAATTTTGGAAGATGTACTTCACCTGTAAAGGAGACCGCGTATAAAACGCTTGTGCGACCACGTCTTGAGTATTGCTCAAGTGTTTGGGACCCGCAGCAGATCAATTTAAAGGAAGACGTAGAGGCGGTTCAGAGGCGAGCAGCTAGATTTGTTACCGGTAGGTTCGACCAATGCTCCGGCAACTCAGTTGGGGATCGCTGGAAGAAAGACGACGTTCTTTTCGTGAATTTCTGTTAAGTAAATTTAGAGGGCCGGAATTTGAAGCTGAGTGTAGTACGATCTTGCTGCCGCCTACTTACATTTCGCGTAAAGATCACAAAGATAAGAGAAATTAGGGCTCGTACGGAGGCATATAGGCATTCTTTTTTTCCTCGTTCAATTTGGGAGTGGAATAGGAAAGAAAATGCCTAGTAGTGGTACTGTGTATCCTCCGCCACGCACCTTAAGGTGAATTGCGGAGTATGTATGTAGATGTAGATGTAGACTTTTCACGAATGATGTAGACCGAGAACTTGCATCGCAGGAAGATTGTAGCGAAATTCAGGAGTATGTGCAGCGTATCGAAGCATGAAGCAAGGAGTAGTATTTGTCTCTCAACAAAAACAAAAGTAACGTACCATTGTTTATTACGTAATCGCTTAATTGCAGATCAGTAACTGGCTGCAGGTACTTCCATAAAATTTCCGGGTGTAGGCATAGGTAGTCATCTGAAGTAGAATGCAATTGTCCTATTAGCCCCCACTGAGTGTAGTAACTCATATATTCAAATTTTGTAAACCTATTGGATCATACTATTATGGCCATCAGTCCGTAGACTTACATTACACTAAGGGTAAAACACACACACACACACACACACACACACACACACACACACACACACACACACACATGCCCGAAGGAGTATTCGAAACTCTGACGGGAGCTGCTGCCCAGTTCGTAGGATAATGCCGTAGACCGCGCGGAAGTGTAATATTTCAATTTCAACCTGTGGAACCGTGCTTCTGTGGTTACCGGTCCCTAGACTTACAAATGAAACTACCTACCCTAAGGACAACACACAGGTGTCTGAGGGAGGACTAGAACCTTCGGCGAGAATGGCCGCCCAGTCCCTGGCATGGCGCATATAACCGCACGGCCATTCCCTCTCGGCCTAGTGTGACAGGAATTTGCGTTGTACTGTTTCACCGCCTTGGGTGGCGGCACCGTAGTGAACCTATGTGCTGCCTGAACCAGAGTCCACAGTCGATATGATATAGCTTGATGAGATTGGGAGGAAGGTGTAACTTCCAATGTCCATCCCAAACGTCCTGAGTAAAGCTTTTCTTTATTTCTTTTTTTGATACAACAAACCCATCACCAATTATTATTACTTTAATACAGTGCTTTGTTAATTGCAAGTTTTGATCTCTTAACTTTAACCTAGCTTGTATGTGTTTGCTGTGTTTTTTGTTTGTGTCATTGTGAAATGCGAGGTTTCCATAGTTTTGTGTTTGTTGTGGAAGTCACTTATATCTAGATTTGAGCTCTTTGCCCTTCCCCCCCCCCCCTGCAGTGATGACAGGTGTGCCAGACATAAACCTACTGATGGCCAATGCCCACCGAACTAAAGCTGGTAGACGTGCCCCAGGTAATGGGCTGGCGAGATGCACTCCAGATGTGAAGATGTTTCCTTTGTCTTAGCCTAGAACTTAAAACTAGCTATCCTAACTTAAAACTGTCGCCATGTTCGAGAAAGGCTGCACTCAGTCCTCCTGGTCCAGGTCACGGCGGGTTCCATCCCAGCGACACACTCTGGTGCAGCAGTCATGTCCTGTAGTTAGACTCAATCCCATCCCTGATATGGCTGGATATTTTGTCAGTTATCTCACGTGGGGTGTGAAAACCTTGTTCATATCTGATAAGATGGTAAGTGTTGAAAGTAGCCTGTTATTAAAATAAGCAAAATCTCGGGTAGTTGAGATCTGTGAATGTAAGTTAAAACTCTCTCTGCTGCTCTAAATTACTTTATCAGTGGCCACAGTACATGCACAACGGAAATTTATCTAACTTCTCACTCCTTAAGGGAGCAGCCAACGTTTTAACAAACAAAATCAATGTTAAAAAATGAATGAATAGATAATTAAACATGGGACGGGGAGCACAAAATCATAAAGCAGAGGTTTGATACTTTAAAATCATAATCTATTCAGTAAAATAACAAGCAAATAAATGTGGGGAGACCAAATTAAACACACACCTTGTACAAAAGTTAATTAAAACATATAATTACTGCCCATATTAAATTTGTTTCTGCCCTTTACGAACATGGAGGTAACGTGGGAGGAAATTTTCAAATACAAAATGGGTAGCTGAAAGCACATTCATTCATTCATAGACACGCACAAAAAGCTAGGTGGTACATTACAAACTGGAACCCATGAAAGCAGCAGCGAAACGAAGCATCAGCAGCGTCTTGATGAGATGCAGGGTGTCTTGATCACAAATTTAAAATTATACTGTGCACTAAACTAACTCATGCGGGGGGAGGCAGCGGCTCACTATTCTTAAGTACCACATAGTGTGTAACCACAGTGAATTACATAGCATTTACAAACAGAAATTAATTTAGAATAAGCGAATAAAGCACACACGAGATTTCATATAGAAGAAAGCTAGTATTAATAAAAGCATGGCTGAAGGCCGAAGTATCGACCATTACGAAAGCACAAGGTCAATCAGTCATACAAGACAGGAAAGACGGAATCGAATCAGAAAATCTGAGAAATATTTAGCATATTTGCGGATACAGGTAAAGATGCGAAAAGTCAGTTAAAAATAGCAAGGAAATTCAAACACAATTTACACAAAGGCTGAAGGCCACACACGTGTATTCTAACTTGAGCAAACTGAACACACAATTATCACTGGAATGAAAATGCAAATAATAAATTTACACTGAATTTACTCGAGTTCTGTAATTAAGAAACACTTCGCCTCTCACAGTGAAAGAAATTATTCAAGAGGACTATCACTGAAAAACCAACACTGCCTGATCACAAAGAAATCAAAGTCCTAACAGCATGATTCGGCGGAGTACTTACTTCCACATTTGTCGGAGCCAGAACGAAGAGTGAAGACTAAAGCTCTAAGGCCTCGGAAAAACCTCCCCCCGCCGTACACCGGATGTAGAGCGCGCTAAAAGCGACGCAGAGTGCGTTCAGAGACAAGTGTTTACCAAACCTTGCTACCTGGCCAAGACAATTCCCTCGTCAACCGCTCCCAGAGAAATCTCATGTCACCTCTTTCTTCCAATATTAAGTTGGTAAGACACTAAGAACACGGGCACCTCGCCACCTTGCCAAGTAAGCTTGTTTCTGGCCAGCCAGCAGACGCCAGCATAGACGACAAACGAAGCCATGCGTTCTTAACAACAGCAAAACGAGGACTAAAGCGGGAGGCGGCGACTGTAAGCCATTGCGCGGCAGTCAGTCAATGTTAAGAGTACACATTCACATTCACGTGAACACACAAGTTCAATCACACGGGTGGAAACATATATAAATATGGGGAAAACATACATAAACGTGGTGCATTGATCATTAATAAAAATAATAAAATAATTAACACACAGATATATAACCTTAATGGTGCAGAAACACTTTAGGTTAATGAATAAATGAAAATGGAACACGACCACACATTCAGAATACGTGTTTCAGTGTCCGCATTTGGAAGTTGGCGTCTTAGTTGGGAGGAAATGTCGTCATATGTAGGGCAGTTGAACACGACATGTTCCGGAGTTCGTTCTGGAGCTCCACAGCCACACTCTGGAGTCGCCTTTTCCTGAACCGACATGAGTATGTCGGATAGGGGCCGTGGCCGGTGAGAAAGTGAATGAGCCCTCTGCTTGGTTGGGAATATCTTATTTTTAATCTTTCTAATGCGGTCTTAGAAAATTAGGCGATGCTGAAGGAATTAGATTAGATAACGAAACAATGAAGGTGGTAGATGAGTTTTGTTACTTGGGTAGTAAAATAACATGCGATGGTCGCAGTACAGAGGACATAAAATGCAGAATGGCAATGGGAAGAAAAGCATTTTTTGTAAGAAAATTGCCTGTTGGAGGTCGTCAAAAAATCTCAGAATGCGTAATGATATGCTCTAGTAATAATAATTTTGTTATTGAATGTTGTAGCAAATCACAACTAATGGGTCGCAACAACACTTTCGCATTGTAAGTTAGAATTTTGAATAAATAAAAAAAATGATATTAATTAACTTAAAACAGTCACTGTAGTAATTAATTAAGCTTGGCCCTATCTGACTTAGCATTGACTACAGCCTCCAACTAGCACCTCTTACGATTCACGAACAGCACAACTTCACTAACAAATGTGTCAGAATTCATGTAGTGGTGATGGCGTGTTCGTGTTATAATCAAAATTGTGATAGCAGATAGACTCTAATTACAATGATAATAGCTCAGTACAGTGAAACTCCGTGGTGCAATGAGCTTCACAAATACTACAGTTAAACTTCTCAATAATTTTGATAATATTCTTTAAAGCATTCAAGTTTCTTATAAAACTTTACGTGAACTTTTTTTTTTTTTTTTTTTTTTTTTTTTTTTTTTTTTTTTTTTTTTTTTTAATTGGTTTCAGGGCCTGGGTAGCGTACGCGTGTAACTAGCTGAGCAAAGTTTGGCATTTAACGTATTTCATAAAAAAATTACTTCAGTCAAGTCTGGTTACTTTCTACATAAATGAAATCAACTTTACTTTACTTACAGACTCTCTCGCACTTTAATTACTAGTCTCTGTGGTTGTAACACGTTTAGCAATTCTTTAACTCATATAGCAATTTCTTTAAAACTGATCGTAATTACTTTGAAAAATGATTGATCTTGTTGGTCAATGTACAGGCTTGCATTGATCAACATAATCTAATAATGGTGATAATTAAGACTGGTTTCAAAATAAGTCATGTATAATTGAACCAAAGTTCTGATTGGGTTGACACTACATTTACATGCATACAAAATAAAATGTTACAAAAGTACTCATCTGCTTTCGACGTCTTCGTCGTGAAGTCCATACAAGACAGATATGATTACAATAGGTACTCTTACTACAACAACGATCACACTCGGTGACAATAGACTTGATACCAAACAATTACTTTTCTTGCACACATGAAAAAAGATTACACTGATCGAGTATAAATAAACTTATTTCGCACTTTCTTCAATACATTAAACAATACGCCTCTCAGGCTTATTGCAATTGCATTAAACTCGCGCCACACTGCGCCTACCGTGCCTCTGCACTATCAACAAAACATTTATGTGTTTACTATAGCGAGTCCGCTCCGCGACTACATTTATGTCTTTACTTTGGCGAGTCCGCACCGCGACTGCTTCAGCAGCGCGACACTCACAGCTACTACTTCTGTGCCAAAGACAGTCTTTACAAAAGGTTCAACATTTTCGCTGGCGCATTGCTAACTTACAAAGAATGTCCGTGCATTCATGCGGGTTTACACATACAGTAGATGTTTACATTAAATGATTCAATGTTGAAAGTGACGTTACATAAGAAATATCTCTAGCATACAAGAAATGAAAAATACATGAACTAAACAAATTTAAAACAATATATACATTACTTTAAATCAAACTGTAAGATACACCAACAAGTGTACTCTTACATTTTGAAAAAGAGAAATTTGCTAACATCGAATATTAATTTAAGTGTAAGGAAGTCTTTTCTGAAAGCATTTGTGTGGAGTGTTGCCTTTTACGGGAGTGAAACATGGACGATAAGTGAGGACAGGAAGAGGATAGAGGCTTTTGAAATGTGGTGTTACAGAAGAATATTTGTTTGTTTGTTTGTTTGTAATTCTATCGGACCAAACTGCGTGTTCATCAGTCCGTAGCTTACAAACTACTTAAACCTAGGTAAACTAACCTAAGGACAACACACACACCCATGCCCCAGGGAGGACTCGAACCTTCACGGCGAGCAACCGCGCGCTCCGCAGCGAGACGCTTTAGACCGCTCGGCTACTCCACCGCGGCACAGAAGAATGCTGAAGATTAGGTGGGTAGATCGCACAACTAATGAAGAGGTAATGAACAGAATTGGTGAGAAAAGGAATTTTTGGCACACCCTGACTAAAAGAAGGGATCGCTTGATAGGACACATTCTTAGGCATCAGGGCATCAACAACAACAATCTTTCCTCCGTGGTGGTAAGAAAACGATGCGTTCTTCTTATCGTATATCTCGCGAAACGATCATGGAGATGAAATTAGAGTGATTCGCGCCGAAAGGGAGGCTTGTGTGGGGATGTTTTTTTTCCCGCGAACTATACTTGTGTGGAACAGGGAAAGGGCGAAGTGACCGTGGTACACAAAGTACCCTCCACCACATACCTTGAGGTGGACGCAGAGTAGACGTAAAAAAGTTTCAGTTCGACATCTCGGGGCACGAGCGCGCCCATTCTGAAGCGACCTCGTTAGTGTGGCCTTCCTCACGCATTTATTACTGGCGCCAGCCACTTCCTGGTGATAACACACTCGCTTCATTGGCGGCGAGCGTCTGTGCCAGCTGGCGGAGCGCCAGTGGAGACACGAGGCGTTTAAACTTCTGCGTCCGCGTGTCTCGTCCGTTTGCTCGCTACACTTGCCGTCAGGTGCCTCTGGATATAGCAGCGGCGGTTCAAAGCTCTTTGAGTAAGTCCCACTGTTCGCCAGACGGGTGCCGCTAAATCCGGACATACCCTACTGCCTGTTTTACAGACAGAGACTCATTTCACCTCTAAAAGAAAAGTCAAACAAAGCCCATCATATAGTGCAATAACTGTCACCACCGGCAAAGGCAGTATACTTGATATTTTAGGCAAAACAGAATTTTTCTATCTCAGGCGCAGTGGTCCTGAGTGCGGTTGCTCCAGAGAGAGGCTCGTCCATTGCAGTTTTTTCGAGCTGATCTCAGTGAATACACGGGAGGGAGTCGGGGGCCCAATTTTTGGTTGTCGAGACTGTACTCGCGCTTTTTACCGCAACAATTTCCCAGAAATAAATTAACAACGTCTCAATCTCTCCTAGTTGTGCTAGAACTGGTAAACAAAAATGTTCAGATCTTTGTAAACCTATTGGACCAGACTGCTATGGTCATCAGCCCCGCAACTTACAAACTACTTAACTAACTTAGACTAAGGTCAACACACACTTATACACACACACACACACACACACACACACACACACACACACACACACACACACATGCCAAAGGGAGCAGATGTACCAAATTCAAATGTTTGTATAGCTTGTGGGACTTAACTACGGGGTCATCAGTCCCTAATCGTACAAACTACTTATCAACTAGCTTATCCTACGGACAGCACAAATATCCATGCCCGAGAGGGGATTCGAACCCCCGACCGTTGTGGCCGTGCAGACCGTGACTGAAGCGCCTCAGTCACCTCGGCCACGCAGATGTACCTCCGGCGGAAATGGCTGCCTAGTAGTCGCATGACGCCTTAGACCACGAGGCAATTGATAAGTCAATCTGTTTGCACAGCATGGTTTCCTTATTTCGGAAAACAGGCAAACTGAAAATTTAAAAAAAATGGAAATAAGTCTACTTCGCAAAATTTAACAATTTATTACTTCAGGTGACGGGTTTCGATCTCAGGTGAGATCATCATCAGACCTAGTCGTCTCACTGCAGATGTTCATGCCATGAGCACGCTCATCGCCTGAACATCAACAGCAAGACGACTAGGTAGTCGGCACATGCTCATCACCTGAACATCAGCAACAAGACGACTAGGTAGTCGCCACATGCTCATCACCTGAACATCAGCAGCAAGACGACTAGGTAGTCGCTGCACGCTCATTGCCTGAATATCAACAGCAAGACGACTAAGTAGTCGCCACACGCTCATCACCTGAACATCAACGGTGAGATGACTAGATAGTCGCTGCACGCTCATCACCTGAACATCAACAGCAAGAGAAATAGGTAGTCGCCGCATGCTCATCACATGAACATCAACAGCGACACGACTAGGTAGTCGACACATGCTCATTGCCTGAACATCAACAGCAAGACGACTAGGAAGTCGCCGTGCGCTCATTACCTGAACATCAACAGCAAGAGGACTAGGTAGTCACTGCACGCTCATCGCCTGAACATCAACAGCGAGACGACTAGATAGTCGCCACATGCTCATCGCCTGAACATCAACAGCGAGACGACTAGGTAGTCGCCGCACATTGCCTGAACATTAATAGCAAGACGACTAGGAAGGCGCCGTGCGCTCATCACCTGAACATCAACAGCAAGACGACGAGGTAGTCGCCGCACATTGCCTGAACATCAACAGCAAGACGACTAGGAAGTCGCCGTGCGCTCATTACCTGAACATCAACAGTAAGACGACTAGGTAGTCACTGCACGCTCATTGCCTGAACATCAACAGCGAGACGACTAGGTAGTCGCCGCACGCTCATCGCCTGAACATCAACAGTGAGACGACTAGATAGTCGCCGCATGCTCATCGCCTGAACATCAACAGCGAGACGACTAGGTAGTCGCCGCACATTGCCTGAACATTAATAGCAAGACGACTAGGAAGGCGCCGTGCGCTCATCACCTGAACATCAACAGCAAGACGACGAGGTAGTCGCCGCACATTGCCTGAACATCAACAGCAAGACGACTAGGAAGTCGCCGTGCGCTCATTACCTGAACATCAACAGTAAGACGACTAGGTAGTCACTGCACGCTCATCGCCTGAACATCAACAGCGAGACGACTAGGTAGTCGCCGCACGCTCATCGCCTGAACATCAACAGTGAGACGACTAGATAGTCGCCGCATGCTCATCGCCTGAACATCAACAGCGAGACGACTAGGTAGTCGCCGCACGCTTATCACCTGAACATCATCAATGAGACGACTAGGTAGTCGCCACATGCTCATCACCTGAACATCAACAGCGAGACGACTAGGTCTTCAAAGAAACATGTTCAAATGCGTGGTCATCAATCCCTAAACTTGCAAACTACCTTATACTAAAAACAGCACAATCATCCATGCCCGAGGGAGAATTGAAACCCCCAACGGGGAGCAGCTTCGTTCATCGGAGCATAGCGCCTCAATGCGCTTGGCCACTCCGCCGCGGCACAACTAGGTCTGATGATGATCTCACCTGAGATCTAAATCGGTTACCTGAAGTAATAAATTGTTACATTTGCGAACTAGACTTTTGTTTTCATCTTTAAATTGGTAAGCCCTGTACCGCTTACTCCCAATTTGGAGCCCCATTCGCCCCACTATCAGCTTGTTTGATAAATGGATGAAAAGAATCGCGACTCGTTATGGGCCGGTAGTCAAACATCCCCCTCCTCCGAGTGGAGAGTGAATGGAATCAAGTTTTATTTTTATTTTTGTCAATGTCTGTGCCGCTGTGGATACACCGGTTCCTGCTACATCCGCGACTTTAAAGCATTGTCGTGCTTGGCCAGCATTTGGATGGTTAACCGTCCGGGTCTGCCGATCGCTGTTGGCATGCGGGGTGCACTCAGCCCTTGTTAGGCCATCTGAGGAGTTACTTGATTCATAAGTAGCAGCTCTGGTCATGGATAACGACACAATGGCAGGGACTGCGGTGCGCTCACCACGTGTCTATCATATCGCATATAATGAAGCCTTTTGGCGGAAGAAGACGCGGCGGTCGGTCGGTACCCAAAGGACCTTTCGGGGCCTATGGGATGGAGTTTAATTTGATTTATTTAGAATTTTTGAAATTAGCACCTAAGAGACTGACCTAAAAAAGAACTCATTATTAACATTATTAATTTGACCATTACATGTTTGAAATTTCATTTCTCTGTTTCAGGTATCTATTGATGACTCCTCGACCTTGCCAACTGCACAATTGTAAATGCTGAATCACACAGACATACAACTGAGGAATTACAAGTATGTTATAAGCATCCTTTTGTGTAATGCCTATTCGTGTGCACTTGCACTTGCAGGAACATTGGAGCAAAAGTAAACCAATGTAAAAATTTTTAAATGCTGGCATATTCTACTCTTTAAGAGTAGTATCTTTTGTAAAAAGTCTGAAGTTTAACCCAAGCATCACAGTTAACAATTTTTAATGCAGCGTGCCTGAAGTCGCCGACTACTCGTAATTATTGATATGTTAACTGAAAATTTGAACGCTTAATAACTTACAGTGAATTTTAATTTCAAACCTTAAAGTAACTTTCGCACTAACTTTCAACACAAAATCTTAAATAGAAATCCCTATTTAAGGAAACCAAATGTTCAAATGTCTGTAAATCTATCGGACCAAACTGCGTGGTCATCAGTCCGTAGCTTACAAACTACTTAAACTAACCTAAGGACAACACACACACCTATTTAAGGGATTCTCCGTAAAAAAAGTATGTACCTTTTGTATAAAATATTTTTTTCGTTCATGATAGATGGCCCCGTAATCGATAAAAATGAAAATGAGTTGTAAGTTATTAAAAAAAGGCAATATCTGAAACAAATACATGTCACATTAGGAAAATCCAAATACAGTTTTTGATAGTGCTATTATGTGACACCTCCCACAATTAAATGAAGCACATATATCGATCATTCTCTTAGTTCGTGGTCAGACTAGTCACTGTACTTCAAATATCTGTACGCAGTTGTTACACGATGTTAACTACTTCAGAGAGAGTAGATATCATTTTCTCGTACTTTGACGCTTATATAAATGTTGAAGGAGGTCGTCACAAGTATGCTAATTTGTTTCGTGATAGGAATTACCCTTCTACGACTATTTTTCTCAGTATTATCCAATTTTTTGGCAAGAAAAAGAGTCCAATGTCTGTCTGTTCGAGGTATAACCGTAAAAAAAAATGTTAAACTATTTTTATTTTTGCCGATTACAAGGCAAATTTTTTTATACAAAAGTTACGAATTATTTCACGAAGAATCAAAATCTGCAATAAAAAAAATAGGGATTTCTATTTACATCAAAATCATCCCCCCTCCCGTCCCCGGGAGTGGTGCAGGGGGATCGAGATGTATGTGCTCCCTCTTCGAGGTGAACAACTTTTGTTGCAAATTTTTTTTCAATCCGGTTTATATTTTTCAAAATATTCCGAAAAACAGTTTTATTTGCCTCACCCTATATATTGATTGTTAATGATAACATATATCCCAAGGCTTTCTGAAATGGTACGCTTGTAGTAGAACGGTAGTCGACCATTGTACCTCACGAGAGTTTTATCTTTATATATAAAATTGAATGTTTGTTTGTATGTCCTCTATGTGTTCATAAATCATTCAATCGATTGCAAAGAAACTTCGGTGAACTGTTCACCGTACGCTCACGAAGGTTCCTGATCCAAAAACAAAAGTTTAAAACACATAGCTCTGCAATATGACATCATAAATAATGAGAGCCTATCGTTTGAGAATACCCAGATTTATTCGTCAAATATAGGAGTAGTTAGGGATCCGCAACAAAGTTTGCGTGTGCTTTCGGACGTTTATATAGCATTTTGTAACTGACCCCTCCCCCCCTCTGCCACACACACACACACACACACACACACACACACACACACAATGTTGAAAAGAAGTCTACCGCTCACAACAGTTTCACTGTAGGTTGTTTTCTTAATCTCTATCTATACAAAAGCGGAAGGACACTGACTCACTGACTAAATACAAAATCGCGAAAACTACGTCATCTATAAAGTTGAAATTTGTCAGGAATGTAGTTTATAGGTAGAAACGTCAACTAAGAAACTATTTTGTGATAGGTGCATGGCGGAGCATACTTCTCGTACAGACGCACGAAATCTATAGTTTCATTCCGATGTTCAGGAAATTTCCCATGCTTGACCTTCAAAACAAAAGGAATGCCACTGTCAGCCTTAAGTTTCATACGGTGCATAGGGGAGAGTACTTTGCAGCATAAAAAATATATCCCTAAATACCTTGGTCGCGCCATAACTTGAAAACGGCTCGACCGATTTCACAAATCCTTCTTTTTTTTCCGATTATCTCAGAACAAGGGTTGTATGAAATAAAACTGGAATATTTGAGAACAATGAAGTGCATTTTTCAATGTGACACTGCGTTTCTATTGAATAGAAATCTATAGTTTCGTTCCGATATTGATGAAATTTTGCACACTCGACCTTGAAAACTAGAGGAATGTATAAATGTATAAAATTTCGTTCGGTGCATGGTGGAGGGTACTGAACTTACGGAATTTTATAAACTGCATAGTTTTGTTCCAATCTTTATGAATTTTTGCACACAAGACCTTTAAACCAAGTGGAAGATCACTGTGTACATAAATCTTTGTATGGTACATGACAGAGGGTACCTTGTAGAAAGCTTTGCCGAGAAAGGGAAAGGTGGAAACGAAAAGAGAGACGGGAGAGAAAGAGATGGATGCAGAGAGAGGGGTGGAAGGAGATATGGACTACGAGAGTGTAGGATAAATAAACACCCGGGCAACGCCGGGTTTACAGCTAGCAATGAATAAAAACTCAGTACTACCGAATTCCAAGAATGGGCAACTGTCCCATTTTACCTTTCCCTTCTCCCACCTCCTTGGAAACGCATATGTGTTCTTCCTGCGTACTTAAACTTTGGAATGCATTTCCATTTTACCCGCCATTCCAAGCCCGTACAATTAACCACCTGTTATTCGTACCTCAGCTGAACTGTATTCTGCTAGAAATGAGGAAAGATGTATTCATTTACGATAATGCGCGGTGGTTTTTGCAATGATCTTAGATTCGAACGCTGTATGGAACATATTAGGTGAAGTTGCCACTTAAACGGTGGCCATACTGAAAAGTTAATAACATCGAATTCAGACCGCGTGGTTGAGTCGTAATGAAACGAGTCGGTCAGCTTTCTCACTTCTTTCTACGCTTACTTACGTTACAGGTACTATAGATTCCTAAGCGAACTTTGTTCCGTAGTGTGCAGTGTAGGTTCGCCACTGAGCGCTCGGTTGGAAACTTCCACTACGTTTCCGTAAGATCTAACTGTCGACCTGTTTGTCATTCGCGCGTAAACAACTCGTTTTATCAGCCGCAATTGGAACAACATGTAAGCGAAACCCAGTTGCTTTCGGAGAAGGCGTGAATGAGCAGATATGTGCAGTATGAAGAAGTAGATAGTTCTTCTAATTGGCTACCCTGATAACCACTACCGTGAAATGACTCAGTGAACAGTGTCGCCATAGGTCTAGTAGAAAGTGGGCCACGTAAGTGGGTGAGGAACGTATAGAACTGGACGTCATTAAATAACCATTGCCGTACGGGATGGCCTCGTGGTCTAGGAGTCCTGCTGCGTACTGGACGGTCGTTCCCGCCGGAGGTTCGAGTCTTCCCTCGGGCATTGGTGTGTGTGTGTTGCCTTTAGTTTAAGTAGCCTAGTTTGTAAGCCTAGGGACTGATGACCACAACAGTTTGCTCCACTATCATTTGAACGTTTTTTAAATCACCACTTCGACATTCTACAGTGTAGTGTTTGCGACCTAATTATGAATATGTAGAATTATCTAACATTTCTGCTACTGATACAGCCTTCTCCAGGTTGTTCTGCCGACTAAGTTGGTCAAAAACTCAGAATAATTTTATTGACGTGTAGACCTTTTGTATTTCGTTTTGGAAATTACACGACTGTACAAACATTCCCTCGTAATATTCCTCTGGAGACCAGAAGCTAGATTTATATAGTAAATTGAACCAAACAACCTTTAATGTGTTGATTGAAAGCACTGATGGTAAAATATTCATGAATTTTTTTTCTTTAATTTTTACATATAGTTGCAGTCCATGTATCATATACGATACATTAGGTTGTATCGAGTCAATATGACACATGGTGAAAATATAAATGTTACTTCATTTTTGCTTATTTAAATGGCATATACTCCTGCTAGCGCTAGAAAATTCACAAAATTGTTACAAATTCTCTCATTACATATTCCTATTAAAATAAAATTTTGAGAAAAATATAAAAAATAGAAAATGTACATGTTATGGAGTATGAAACTTTTTGAAACAGTTTTTTTCTGAAGTGAAGCGGAAAAAGATCTTACATTCAGAACATCTCACATTTGTTAACTTTGAACAGCCTTTTTTTTTTTTTTTTTTTTTTTTTTTTTAGCCGTTTTTGGTATATGCACAACACATTTGTATCTTTTGGCCTTTGGTGGGATAACATTATGAAAGGCGTGAAATACTCAGTGAAAAGAATAAAATAATGTTGACATAAGTAAATGTTACTTCATTTTTGCTTATTTAAATGGCATATACTCCTGCTAGCGCTAGAAAATTCACAAAATTGTTACAAATTCTCTCATTACATATTCCTATTAAAATAAAATTTTGAGAAAAATATAAAAAATAGAAAATGTACATGTTATGGAGTATGAAACTTTTTGAAACAGTTTTTTTCTGAAGTGAAGCGGAAAAAGATCTTACATTCAGAACATCTCACATTTGTTAACTTTGAACAGCCTTTTTTTTTTTTTTTTTTTTTTTTTTTTAGCCGTTTTTGGTATATGCACAACACATTTGTATCTTTTGGCCTTTGGTGGGATAACATTATGAAAGGCGTGAAATACTCAGTGAAAAGAATAAAATAATGTTGACATAAGAATTAACAACATAAAATACATACCTCCGCCATTTGCTCACAGACATATGAAATTAGTCACAGAGACCCGATGTATCATATATGATACATCTACTAAAATACGATTTTTCAGCACGGTGCCCCAATACGCAAGTCGATAGACTTGTAATCAGGAATCTGTTAGCAACATTTTAGTACTGCTTTAAAAGAAATATCTGACGAATTGACATTACTAACCTTTCTTTCTTGAGACCATGCTTACTCGTCACTTGCCACTGATTACTCCTGACACTTAGTGATCATTCTGAGAACAACGAGCAGGCTGCCTCGTTGTTCTGTGAACTGTAGCGAATACGATGCAGTCGGCACTTTTACAAAAATCCAGCACCCAATGTAAAAGAACCTCGTTTGAACGGATGTGTCATATATGATACTTGAGGACGCTAGAGGATGTGCACTGTCGGGGGGAAAATTGGTACTCCTGGAAAGAAGACGTGTGTGTAGTCTATAAGTCTTGGGCTGGTTGCGCACGCACACACACTCACACACACACCGATTTTGGACGGCCGGTAAAATATCGGCCGTCCATATTCCAGCAGTGACCCATTGGAGGACACTGCAGCTATCATACTGACCGGCCACGGACCGGCACCGGCAAAAAGCCGGTCAGCTGGCGACTGCAATGGCAGACCGCCGGCGCCGGGCCGTTGACGGCCATACAGTACTGTACAGGGACGCACGTCGTCAAAAATGTTCAAACGTTTGTAGAGCTTATGGGACGTAACTACGGGGTCATCAGTCCCTAAGCTTACAAACTACTTATGAACTACCTTATACTAAAGACGGCACAAACATCCATCCCCAATGGGGGATTCGAACCCCCGACGGGGAACGACCTCGCGAATCTCAGCATAACGCCTCAATGCGCTTGACCACTCCGCCGCAGCTTTCCTGTTTCAGTTCGGTTTATTGTTTACTGCTAGCAATATGCCTTTTGCGTGGACTAACAAATGTGTGTTTTAATTGTAGCCACCAAGGAAGAACAGTTCTTATATAATAAATAGAAATAGCAATATTGAAATACAGATGAAACATCGAAAAAAATGCAATGATAACGTTTCAGTGTAAGTAAATAGCAATTCCAGACAATGTAGGACACAAAATCACCCTGAAAATGGCTCGTTAATTAAGTTCTTGAACACGATGTAGCGTCAGGAGAGCTTTCTTTCATAATAATGAAGTACAATTACAAAACTCGGTGAAATACGGCGCAAGAGACCAGCGAAATGTAAAAGTTACGTTACGTTTTGTGTTGTTCTTTTGTTAAGCAATGAAACCAAGGGAATGGAGTGTTTAGGGAAACAGAAATGCTTCCAAAAAAAGTGGGACGAAAATCTTCATGTTTCAGTTTATGTCAATATTGCTATTTCTATTGTTTTTCTATATAGAATTTCCCTACCCAAAACTTCTTAATACCCGCGGTAGTCCCGTTAAATTCTTATACCTTTTTATTTTTTATTTTATTTATTTTTTTGGGCTTTATTTCATGTTGTTATCGACGCCACATTACATTCGCATTGAAATATGAATGTCGGTTATCAAAAAAATGTTCAAATGTTTGTAAAGCTTATGGGACTTAACTACGGCGTCATCAGTCCCTAAACTTACAAACTACCTATGAACTACTTACGAACTAGGACGGCACAAATATCCATGCCCGAGGGGGGATTCGAACCCCCGACCGTAGTGGCCGTGTTGACCGTGACTGGAGCGCCTCAGTCACCTCGGCCACCGCGGCCGGCAAGCTTATGGGACTAACTACGGGGTCATCAGTCCCTAAACTTACAAACTACTTATGAACTACTTACGAACTAAGAGGGCACAAATATCCATGCCCGAGGGGGGATTCGAACACCCGACCGTAGTGGCCGCGCAGATTGTGACTGAAGCGCCTCAGTCCCTTCGGCCACCGCGGCCGGCTGTCGGTTATCGTCATAACGTTGTGCCTGGCGTCATGGATCAAAGCAGATGGGTGGTATCGGAAGATCAAATATTGCCTACGAATGGTTCTCCTGCCATTATTTCGCCGATGAATGCACTCCCGTGCCCATAATATTCTGTGGATTTTCTCCTCTCATCTTCGACAATAGCTAATAACGCCAAACAGGTAATTCAGTAGGATCCATTTTAAACACGTACTCTCCGACGTGTATGCTTCGTGCTACAAATGAGCTTGTAGCAGACGACGATTGCGCGCTGAAAACTGTCGCTAGAATTGAGAGCTCTGAAAGCTCAAATCACGATAAGCAGCATGTCCCGCGTGCCGACGAAGCTGTGCCTAGTGGCGTCGTGTTTCCCGTTCCCGCGCACGTTAACGTTAACTGCCTCGTTCCGTGTGCCGACTGCTTGAGTGTGGTATCGACGTGTGAAGCAAACACCGCCATGCCGCGGACACACACGCGAGCTTCCTACAGCCAAAAGAGCGAATTTGAAAGGGGTCAAATTGTGGCCTTCTAAGTGGCGGGATGGTCCCTTCGAAGAATTACACAAGTTGGATGTGCTGTGTCCGTTGCTAGTTGCCATGATTAAGTGAACGTTGTCACGTCCGTAGACGAGGTTCCGGACGTCCACGCAGCACAGGCGTCCGCCCAAAAATAGTCGTGTTGCAAGGGTAACAGTGGCAGGTCATACAGCTGTCACGTAAGAGTGTTTGTGAGCCCGTAATTGTTGACACGTACTTTGCCAAACCTGTTACTAGCAGTGGGACTATGGGCACGCGCACCTATAGCCCTCCTTCTATTCACACCACGGTAACGACTTTTAAATGGTGAAGTTTTACTAACGAAGATGAAGCAAGAAGGGTTGCCGCCTATCGCCTTTCCTCTCAGACAGGAAGTTTCACTCACCTGCTGATCTGCTGTCCTTGGACGATAAAGGCGTCGGTCTTCGTTTGGCAGGTGTTTCGTCGCCTTATTGAAGATTCATTAATTGAAAAAGAGGACAGTAGGAAAGTTACAGAACAAATAGGCAGAATTGTGGTGAAATCTGTATTCATAAAAATATGACGAATTTATTTCACAAATATGACTATTTTGCCGTCTTGTTGGATGTTTAATATTATTTCACAAATATTTTGCACGAAACCACCTCGTTGTAGGACAAGGAATTACTAACAATAGTCAATAAATAAACACAACTAGCGTATATGCCCGTGCTTCGCAACGGTTGTTAAAAAGGGACCTGTGAATATTATGGTTTTTTAGGGTTCCGGACCTAAGTCAGCAAAAACAGAATCCTTGTTGGATCCCTCTGTCAACAAACTCAGTTCTCATAGCCAAGATGTCGAATTTAAGTAGAAGTCATTGACGAAAACGATTCAAACGGGTCAATTTTTATAATTATCGTATACTAAATGGTGGTGTAGGAGGGGCGGGGTTATACACTTCGGCGACTTGCGTCTCTCTTGAGTCTCGTTGCTTCGGAATCCTTTGCTCTTTCTTGTTCACTTCTGCCGTCTCTAATTCGTTGCATCCTTTCGCGCAATTTTGTAAGTGTCCCTTCTCTTTCCTCTTCCGTTTCCTTTCGTCGTCCTAGTTTACTTCGTTTCGAATTCACTTAGGTTTTTGTGAACACTGTCTTACGCTTTGGCATTTTGATGAATTTATGCGATGAGCAATATTAAATCACCCACACCAACTAATAGAAGTATGACTGTGACTGTAGTGTAGCGCTCTATTATTCATTTGTTAGCCTATCTGCATTTTCATCTTTGTCTCTGTTGATCGCCGGTAAAGTGTGATTGAGGAAAACGCGCCGAGAAGTTAAAAACTTATATATTTGATATTATGCGTCGTTATTCTCAATTTTGTTACACATTGCAATAGCAGCGCCGAAAGCGGCTGGCAAATTACATTTCTGAAAACGATATTGGATAAGTGCGAATATTGATTTGTAACGGTTTTCACAAATATCTTCTTGAATAGGAATTTGGAATGAATTGTAAGCTATATGAATCATGAGACTCTATACAAAAGAGTTTCGCGTAAAAGTGCTGGTCATAATGAGATGTGACAACAACGGATGTATCTGATTTGGTAAAATTTTACTTTCTATCCTGGCGGTCTCGTGTTTTTATGTTGGCAACATCAATAACACGATATAAAATCGTTGCAAAGATGACCGAACCACATAGAGTGTAGATAAATACTGCTGTTCCTGCTGTATGCTTGATTTCACGACAAAATATTTGCCTGTCACGCGATTGGCTTATGACGATGTCACATGATTCTCGTTATTCCACATCTGTTGCCAACATTATCACAGGAGGCCGCCAGGATATGAGTAGGACTACGTCGCATAGTTTTTCTTGACCCAGCTGTCAAACGATAACACCTTTCACAGCAGACAGTGTCGCGCCTATATGTATCAGAGATCACTGATTAGCACAGACCTTAGAGTATAAATATCTATGCTCTAAGAGTCTATCTGGATTTTTATCTTTGTTTTGTGTCTCTGTTCATAGTCGGTAATGTGTGGTAGACGGAAACATGCGATCTATTTAAAAAATTGGGTATTTGATATTCCTCGTCGTTATTAAAGTCTGAAAGGACCGCATTGTCTGACGATTGAAAGAATAAACAGATTTTGACTCGTGCCGTAAAGTTCGTAAGTCACAGAGTATATAGCTTTTCCTAAGAGTATTTATTGCATATTTTGCGAATTTTTGCTCGTCACACTCACCCACTGCCACGCACCGCGACCAAACTCCCTTACTAACATCATTAGACCAAGGGCTATCTAGCACCACAACCACGAGTGGGTGGCAGTATGTGGTCATGGGGAAAAGTCTGTCAGCACGTACACACACAAGCCTTTAGATTTATATAGATACATTTGCAGTCCCTAGAGAGAGCGAAGCCGGCCGCGGTGGCCGAGGGGATTGAGGCGCTCCAGTCACGGTCCGCACGGCTACTACGGTCGGGGGTTCGAATCCCCCCTCGGGCATGGATATTTGTGCCGTCCTAGTTCATAAGTAGTTCATAAGTAGTTTGTAAGTTTAGGGACTGATGACCCCGTAGTTGAGTCCCATAAGCTTAACAAACATTTGAACATTTTGAGAGAGCGAAGAGTGGTTGAATCAGAGAGAATGTTGCTAGCCATGAAGTCGTAATACTATAACCAGAGCAGGGGCCAAACGGCCAAGTTTATCTCACCATAAACTGAATGGTAAGTGTATCGGATGCTTCCACTCGCCATCAGTGTAACAGACGCGGACGGTCCTCAAAGTCACTCTTCCTAATACGGCGGTAACTTCCGCCACAGACAATCTGTGCTTCCGCCCTAGACTGTCCGCGCGCGCGCTTGAAGCTCTGCAACCGAATGGCGGTGCGTGGCTGTTCGCCGGGCAAGGCACAGTCTGCTTCCGCTGTTCTAAAGTAGTCCCTGTAGCCAACCTTACAGGTAGGGGAGGGAAACCGTTTGGGAAGTTTAGCCCAGGCGGGCGGCACTAGGCTCGTTCGAGTGGCCCAAACGCTGATAGTTCCTGATAGTTACTGACGATTTGGAAGGCCTCTACTGCGCATGCGCGCTTTTTGACAGTTGCCAACTCCGAAGGCAACTCGAACGCTTATTTCACCTGTTTCGCAGTTTGGCCACCTATAGGCATCTAGTTGGCACCTTTGCTCTCTACCGATGTTGAAAGTGAGGTTATGACTGGCGATATGTTATGTAGGAGGACGCTCAATTGAGAAAACAAAGTCGTCATGAAACATTTGCAATTTACCATTAAACCAAATTATAATAATAAAGTAAAGATTAATAAGACACTTTTGCGTGCAAACAGTGTATCTGTCGAGGATAATATGAAAATCGCGTGACGAAACTAGGTTAACTTGCGAGGCGCGGTGTTACCAGACGACCTTTCCATCAAAACATTCTTCTTGAGAAAGCTCACGTTGACGTGAGATGACGGACCGGCGACGGACAGTGTGAATTCCGCCATTAGAAATACATTGTGGAATACATTCTGATCATAAGCTATGACAAAACGCAAAATATACGTAAACATGTTGCCCCCATTTATAAATAATGTAGCCAATTCAACTTGACAAAACGTCATACAAAAATGAGGTAAATTAGGATAGTGGTGTGTGAAAGGAATATTCGGTAACATACAAGTTCATATGTATTTTGTCCCATTATTATGAGTTACAATAAAATTAAAAAAATTAAACATACAAATTAATATACAAAAAATTGCAGGTGTTGTGCAAGAATTATCATCGTATACGATTTTCCCAGAAGTTACACATTTAGTGTAGAAACGCCCACATTGGCACTAATAGATTTCTATAATATTTAACCACAAGGAGAAACACGGAACAGTAATTGTGAGACGCATATAAAGCTAGATGTCGGTTATAAAAATCTATCACTGCTAATGCCTGTTGTGAACTATGTTATTCTTATGTGTCAATCACTTCATTTACAGATGGCACAGAAAATCTCAGTAGGACTATTTTGACTTCATTTTCAGGCGAATATATCACAATCCAAACTGTAAAAACATACGCATCCATCTTTAAATTCGTATGTTATGAAAATATTCACACCTTTCATTTATAGTATGTATGGGTGTAATAAAAAGGGGACGTAGTGTATTAGAAGACCACATAAGTTGAAAGAATGCCTGTCTAATATACAAAGCTCAGCCTCAATCAAGAGAAAATCGAAGACTTAGAACACAAATCTCTTCGTAAATATGCGGGGTTGTCTTTTGGAGAAGGCTTGTTAAACGCTTTGGAGTCAGTCAGAAAACAGTTTGACGAAAATCCGCTGACTTAAACTTACGGTCGCCAACTATCAGCTCCGCCACTCGAACACCAGATTGGCCAGTCAGATATGGTAAGAAAGAGTCAAAAGTGACTCTCGAACGCCTCAAACTGTTCCTGACCGTCAGCAGCGCCACTCGAACGAAGCTACTGTGTCTCGGCTAGTCTGTGGTCTCGGGCACTCAGGTTGGGACACCTGTTTGGAGCGCGGGACAAAGCTGGTATCCCTCCTCCACGGCGTGGCTTCGGCTTGCTTTTAAATTTAACGGCTACAGGAAATTCTCCATTCTGAGCAATTATTAAATGAACCGTACGGGTAATGTAGAAATTACTCTGTCCCTTCCATTCGATTGTGCTCTATATAAGCAATCATTCTGTGATGCTCCTTGGTTGGTAAAAATTAATAAAACGTCGTAAATTGATTGGTTTAATTTTACTACGTTTTGACTAAGGTCTGTTATTGGTATCCAGGAGTTGGTAATTTTACTGGTAACTCGAATCTGTGGTCCGAATAACATGATTAATTTTCAGAATGAAACTTTCACTCTGCAGCGGAGTGTGCGCTGATATGAAACTTCCTGGCAGATTAAAATTGTGTGCCGGAACCGGGACTCGAACGTGGGACCTTTGCCTTTCGCGGACAAGCGCACTACCGACTGTGCTACCCCGACACGACTCACGATGCCGTCTCACAACTTTACTTCCGCCAGTACCTCGCCTCCTACTTTCCAAACTTCACTGAAGCTCTCCTGCGAACCATGCAAGACTAGCACTCCTGGAAGAAAGGATATGCTGGAGACATGTCTGGCGGAAGTAGAGTTGTGAGGCGGCATTGTTAGTCGTGTCGGGGTAGCACAGTTGGTAGTGCGCTTGCCCGCGAAAGGCAAAGGTCCCAGGTTCGAGTCCCGGTTCCGGCACACAATTTTAATCTGCCAGGAAGTTTCATGATTAATTTTATTTCGCTATGTTTTTTGGTTATGGCACAGCCGTTGCGGCCGCGCATTGCGTACCCTCAAAAAGCCTGTGCGTTACAGAAAAATGATCACTTGGAATGGTAGGCCATGGTCTTCAGCAATGAAAGAAGATGCTGCATGCACGCAAGAGATGGTGGTTAGCGCATACAACGTAGACTTGATGAGCGCTGTCTCGTAGTGTGCATTTGCCCAAGAAACCCCCCTCCCAAGTTTTGTGGTGTGAGGTGCGATACGCTGCAACTGTCGTTCACTCGTGCTGTTAGTGGAGGAAACGCTGACCAGCGTTCGGTGGGTAAAGAATGTTGTAAGACCGGTTCTGTTGCCATTGTCACAACAGGAAGGTGATGAGTTGTTCCAGCAGGGAATTGCTCGCTGGTACACGCCACGTGGATATTCAGTTTGCTTTGCAAGGCGTGCTTCTACTTCCCTGTCCAGCTCGATTTCTCGTCTCATGTGGAACACGTGTCGTATAACTGACACGTGCGACTCGTTGACATAAGCCTATGGTATTGTGTCACCCTGATTACTGTAGTAGAAGGAGATGGACTGTGGTTAGCGAGGTAGTGAACAAGGTCTGTAAATAAAAGAGCTGATTAGTCCTCAAAGGTTTTAGTTACAGAGGAAATCAATACTTGTGTTGCTACAAACTTCTTGTACTATTACACTCCTGGCCATTAAAATTGCTACACCGCGAAGATGACGTACTAAAGACGCGAAATTTAACCGACAGGAAGAAGATGCTTGTGATAAGCAAACGATTAGCTTTTCAGAGCATTCACACAAGGTTGGCGCCGGTAGCGACAACTACAACGTGCTGACATGAGGAAAGTTTCCAACCGATTTCTCATACACAAACTTAAATGTGATTTGCAGAGTATCTATGTAGATGTACTCCTAGTCAGACAATTCTTACCGATGAAATTTACTTTGATACATCAAAACCTTTCGAGATAAAGACCGGTGTGACGGATTGTCACCACTGCTCTTCGACCTTGATAAAGTCATTAGGGAATTGGAGAAAGAACTTGAAATCAGAACTACTGCAAACCCACTCGGAGAAGTAACAGACGAACTCAGGATCAATTTCCTGGCCTACTTAGCAATCTAGCGGTAGTAGAATTACAGCTATCGAGCAATGAGAGAGATTCTCAAGGAATTTGCAGCAAATACTAGGCAACGAATTTCAATCAAGCACTAAATTTTTTGCGCTGGATTCAAGATGTGTGTCGGAAGGTTAGGGGGCTAAAATATACCTGACAACTCATTATTGGCACTAATTGTATGCCTTAGATGACGAACGGACTCAAATGCAGTAATATAACCGTATCACAGCTCGACAAAGGAAACTAAGCACGTCACCTGAGCTATACAGCTGCTTTCCATTAAGTTTTATTATTTAATTTGCTGAGTGTAATGCGCGATCGAGCTGTAAGAATAACTTGTTTTTTTCTTCTCCTGCTTGCTATAGCCAACAGAGTGAATCTTAAAGGAGTCAAAATGTTCAAATGTTTGTAGAGCTTATGGGACTTAACTACGGGTTCATCAGTCCCTAAACTTACAAACTAACTAATACTAAGGACGGCAAAAATATCCATGCCCGAGGGGGGATTCTAACCCCCTACCGCAGTGGCCGTGCAGACCGTGACTGGAGCGCCTCAGTCCCCTCGGCCACCGCGGCCGGCTTAAAGGGATCAATTGAAGGTGTTGATAGTTGCTTTAGTCACGTTAAATGTGTGTATTAAAATATCCACAAAATATATGAAAATTAGCAGGACAATGCAAATATATTACAGAAACAAAATATACAAATATATAATAAATTACAAAAAATACAAATAATGAGGAAAAATACATAAAGCATCGTTTTATATATCACCCTGTACGCACACATGACTGGAAAGCGCCGTTGGTCACTGTGTTGTTGTGTCACAACCAAACTGTTGTTTACGTAACCTCAAATACTGGCAGTGACCAATCTTGGCTCCCTCTCAATTTCGGGTCCCCCTCGATTTCGTTCGCCCCCTCAATGTCGCCCACAGCCCCTTATTCTTGATGCCATGCCTCCTCAATCTAGGTGTCCTCAACAGCTGCAGTTCTTGTGAAATCATTAAACCGACCCTGAGTCTACTAAATTCCCTGTCACCCATCGTACTAAAACCATTCGATGTATTTTTTTATACGTGAAAGGGATCTATTTACGAATGTGGGTTTGTGGAACCGACTTAATGCAAAACACTTGTTATTTTTATTCCCAAACTAGTGACAATGATTGGATCTATTTAATTTCACAAGTTTACGAAAAATAATACTAACATTGAGAGTATTCTTTTCTGTTAGAGAATAGCCCAGACACAGCCATACTGCATCTAAATCTTTGATTTTCTGGTTAAATATGGCACCGAGACAAAGCTTATTAGTTCTAATCTGTCCTTGGGTGATCCAAATACAACTATAAAAAAAAAATCTTCCCTCCTGTTCCTCACATCACACCAATGTACTAATTTTTATGGTTATAATGTTATATTTGACTTCATTCAACATGACCAACCATGCTCGTTATACACAGGGTGTCCCAAAATAATGTTATCGTGTTAAGTATTATCGACTACTTGTACGGTGACATATATTCTACTATTCATAATAATTTCTAAACATTGAGCAAAATTTCTGTCTCTGTGTAAATGTTGTGTGCAATATGACATGAAATATTTTATACCTATCAGTTTTGGCATTATTATATTTTGGCAGATATTAGGTTGTATAACAAATATTGTAAATTTTTGTTTATGTTCATAAGTTAGTTTGCTTGGTGTCTGTATATTTTATATACGAGCTAGATTTTGGTTTCAATTTCGGGTTTGTTTTTGTTAATGTTAACAGGAACATATATCTACTTTAGACATTCGAATATTTAGTAACGATGAAATAAATGGTGAATTCTAGTATAGGCCTCTCGGTAACTTTCGTGTAATGTTAGTACTACTGTTTATATGCAAAAAAAAAGTGAGCAACATACGTTATCGTTACAGGCTGTATTACTTGTTATTAATCTGGATATACGGTTCCTGTTATTCAGCCATGTTTAAAATTGTTCTTTTCTTTTTACAACAAAAACTTTTGTTGTTTATCAACATGATTGTATAATGCAAGAATAACTTCGTTGAATGAGTAATACTACATAACACATTTGAAACAGAGTAAGGTCTTTGTGATAAAAGAAACGAAGGAGCAGTCCTTCTGGTGTAAATTTCCGATGGCTGATGCACTGTATTTGTGGCCAGTGGATGTTTACAGCACTGCGGACAGCTGAGCAGTAACTGCTGAGTCAAGCTCAGCTTTCCGCTACCATTCGCTGGCACTCTCCTTTCGGCTCGGTTGTTTACATCTGCTGCGAGCGGAGAAGCAGCCAGGACGGCACAGTGCAACGCTCGGTCACAAGATAGGCACTGTGTCTGAAGCTGGCTGTCAATCTTTCACAAAACAGGAAGATTGTGTCCTTCAACGAAACATCAAATTTCCATAAAACATCTCGATGATGTGTAGCTTATTTTTCCCAAAGAAGCTGTAAGTAATTGTGAATATAAATCAGTAGTAACAACTTTTAGTGAAGAATGGCGTCCCTGGAGTGGTAAATTAACTTCCTCTATTTGACATAAAATTTTGAAATATTTGTTAAGCTTATGGGACTTAACTGCGGGGTCATCAGTCCCTAAACATACAAACTTCTTATGAACTAACTTATACTAAAGACAATCCTCCCCGAGGGAGGATTCGAAACCCCGACGGGGAACGGCCTCGCATATGGAAGCATAGCGCGTCAGCGCGCTCGGCCACTCTGCTGTGGCTATCTGACGTAATCTACATCCATATTCTGCAAGTGTGTGGCGGAGGGTATTTTGCGTACCATTGCCACTTCCTCCTATTCCAGTCGCTTATGGTTCGCGGGAAAATTGATTGATTGCTTGTATGCTCCGTGTGCGCCCTTATCTCTTTGATCCTATCCTTGTAGTCTCTTCGCGAAATCTACGTAGGAGGAAGCAATATTTTGCTCGACTCATCATGAAACTTACGCTCTCGGAACTTTGAGAGAAGCCAATATCGCCATACAGAACGCCTCTCTTGCAACGTCTGCCATTGGAATTTCCTAAGCATCTCTGTGAAGCTTTCGCGTTTACGAAACTAACCCGTAAGGAAGCGTGTTGCTTTCCGTTGGATCTTCTCTATGACTTCTATGAACCATAACTGGTACGGGTCCCACAGTGATGAGAAATACTTAGGCGCTGGCCGAACGACAGTTTTGTAACCTACTTCCTTTGTTGAGGGACTACACTTGGTGACGATTCTTCCAACAAATCCGTCTGACATGTGCCTTACCCACGATTGCTTTTATATGGTCGCTCCATTTCAAATCGCCCCAAATGTCCACTGCCAGATATTTCATGGACGTAACTTCTTGCAGTGTAAGTGCTGCTATTGCGTATTTATATAATAAGGATCTTTGTTTCTATGTAAACGCAGACCTTTACACTTGTTTCTGTCGACGCTCAATTGTCGTTTCCTTGCACCATGCGTCAACACGCTGTAAATCATCTCGCATTTCGCTACCTTCTTGCAGTGTTGAAACTTGTCGATAAACTAGAGCAGGCCTGCCGCGGTGGCCGAGGGAGATGAGGCGCTCCAGTCCCGGTCTGCACGGCCACTACGGTCGGGGGTTCGAATCCCCCCTCGGGCATGGATATTTGTGCCGTCTGACTGATGACCCCGTAGTTAAGTCCCATAAGATTTACGAACATTTTTGAAACTAGAGCAGTGCTCTTCAACCTTTTCGAATATGCGAATCCTCCCCCCCCCCCTTTCAAGTAAAAATATTCTGGCGATTCCCCTCTCCCCCCCCCCCCACCCTCACGCACCTTAATAAAACTATGTTATCTCAAAGTAAACGAATCTTATTTCTTTTGGTTCATGTTTCTTTTAAATTGTTCGACCAAGTTTTGAGTGTGTCTTTATCGGAATGGGACACTTTATCATATTTTTACATGATTTGCCGGGCCGTGGTGGCCGAGGGGACTGAGGCGCTTCAGTCACAGTCTGCACGGCCACTACGGTCGGGGGTTCGAATCCCCCCTCGGGCATGGATATTTGTGCCGTCCTTAGTCTTAGTTAGTTCATAAGTAGTTCGTAAGTTTAGGGACTGATGACCCCGTAGTTAAGTCCCTTAACAAAAAAAAAAAAAAAAAAAAAAAAAAAAAAAAAAACATGATTTACGAGAGAAAAAATATTTTGCTTAACGAATGCAGGTCCTACTGCAGAGACAATTTGTAAAGTAGTAGATCTCTTTCTTTTCTTTTCTTTAACTTTTCAGAATAATTTATTGTATCATGTTCTCTTACCTATAGATTGGTTCTTGAAAAAAGTATTCAGACTTTGCACTTATACATCAATAACACACGGTATTATAATAATAATGTATGATCTATTCAACTGTTAATGAATCTTACACAAAGAACTCCTTAATTTTGACACTAAATAAATTTGATTTATCATACGTTTTTGTATTACTGTACCCCCAGTTATTTAATGGTACAAATACTTCCTCCTGTGGTGGCGACCCCCCGAACAGGTTGAGAAACACTAAACTAGAGCATCATCCGCAAACATCCTCATTGATCTTCCGATGTTATCTACGAGGTCATGTATATACAGATGTAAAAAGCTACTGTTATGTAACACTCCCCCTGTAGCACTCCTGACATCACTTTAGCGTGTGAAGGCTTCTCTCCGTTGAGAATGACACGCTGCCTTCCGTTAGCTAGCAACGCCTCAGTGCAGTCACACAGTTGCTATGATATCCTATATGCTCGCACTTTGTTCGTCAGGTGACGGTGCGGAACGGTATCGGACGCCTTGCGAAAACCAAGAAACACGGCATCTACCTGTGATCTTGTATGTGCTGCTCACTAGATCTCACGGATGAATAACGCAAGTTGTGTTTCATATGATCGCTGCTTTGGCAAACCATGTTAGTTGTGGCATACAGTCAGCGCCACACGCCAGACGTAAGAGAACGATCGTGGAGAAGGCAGCGATCGACCGAAAGCCAATCGCAAGCAGGCGCCGCGCATCCTGGAGGGAGTAACCGAAGATGCGCGCCCTCTATAAGCGGCTATATCTAGGCCGACATACGTCTGGATGGTCCATCAGTTACTATACTCCTTTCACCGAAACGAGAGACGGACTGTAAACACAGTGAGGCGCGTGACCAGGGGTGGACAAATCGGGTGCCCTCTTTGTGTCGCCACATACGTTTCAGGTGGAAGGTCGTTGTGTGTATGTGTGTGTGTGTGTATGCGGCTGTGATAATATAAACTGATTGTACCCTTTTTATTGAAGAACCATTTGCTGAATAGTAACACAAGTATTAGTGTATATAACCACATTCAACGTTCATCGTCTGTGCCTCTCTCGTTACTATCAAGTAAGAGTAAACTCATTATGTCACCCTCAATTTTGTGTCCACCCAAATAGCGATCAAAGAAGAAATAACTAAGTTCTTCAGAGAATCTGACGTTCGTAGTGTGTATAAAACAGAGATTTTGTGCCAATGAAAGTCATGTCGTATATTGTTATGAAAACACCTGCATCTTCCGAAGTTTGTCAATCCTCATTGTATCATGTGGTAAGCTACTACAAAGCTACACACTCTTTGTGAAGAACTGAAAAGTAAATCACAATAGAAACCAAATGACAAAATGCTTACTGTCGTGCGCAAACATGAGGATTTGGGCAATTTGCATAGAACTTGATTTTATAAATTATTAAGAGAAATGAATTGTAAATATGTTCGGCTTCTGATACCACTGCTCTGTAACAATCCACACGGAGACCCTACACCTGAAACGGTTGCGGCAACACTGAGCGTACTCTCACGGTTTTGTCCAGCCCTAGCGTCTCTGTGTGTTTACAGTCCGTCTCTCGTTTCCGTGAACGGAGTATAGTCAGAACTCTGGCAGTTACTAGTCAGAACTCGGCTACGAACCAAGCAGTCACTAGGTCTCAGCGCAGATAGCATCATACGGACGACGACGCGAGAAGAGAGAAGAAGCGTCTATAAAAAGATCGATGCGCGAAGCATACAATAATTATCACAGCCATACCTTACCAAAAGATCTTTCCGAGAACCCGAAAAAATTCTGGTCCTATGTAAAATCGATAAGCGGGTCAAAGCCCACTGTTCAGTCACTCGTTGATCATTCCGGGACAGTAATAGAAGAAAGCAAACGGAAAGCTGAAGTTCTAAATTTAACCTTTAAGAAATCTTTCACGCAGGAGGACCGCACAAATGTGCCATCATTTGATCAACGTACTAATGGGGGACATAGCAATAGGTATTTCCGGTGTAGAGAAGCAGCTGAGAGAGCTAAATACGAAAAATTCTGCTGGTCCGGATGGAATACCAGTTCGGTTTTACAAAGACTATTCTGCGGCATTGGCCCCCTACTTAGCTTTGTATTTATCGCGAATCTTTAATTCAGCGCAAAGTTCCTAGTGATTGGAAAAAAGCGCAGGTGACTTCCGTTTATAAGAAAGGAAAGAGAACTGACCCATACAATTACAGGCCAATATCGTTGACATCACTTTCATGTAGAATTTTGGAGCATATTCTCAGTTCGAATATAGTAAATTCCCTTGAAACGGAAAAGCTTCTTTCCATGAATCAGCACGGGTTTAGGAAACATCGTTCATGTGAAACTTAGCTTCCCCTTTTCTCACATGACATCTTGCGGGCCATGGACGAAGGGCAACAGGCGGATTGTGTTTTTCTCGACTTCAAAAAGGCATTCGACGCGGTGCCACACTGCAGACTGCTAACGAAGATACGAGCTTATGGAATAGGTTCACATATTTGTGACTGGCTGGAAGACTTCCTAAGTAATAGAAGGTAGTACGTTGTTCTTGACGGCGAGTGTTCATCAGAGACGAGTGTATCGTCAGGCGTGCCCCAGGGGAGTGTGATAGGACCGCTATTATTTTCTATCTATATAAATGATATGATGGACAGAGTAAGTAGTAATTTGCGGCTGTTTGCTGATGATGCTGTGGTGTATGGGAGGGTGTCGTCTTTAACTGACTGTAATAGCATGCAGAATGACTTGGACAAAATTACTAGTTGGTGCGAAGAATGGCAGCTAGCACACAATGTAGAAAAATGTAAGATGATGCACATGAGTAGGAAAAACAATCCCATAATGTTAGAATACAGCATTAGTAGTGAGCTTCTTGATGCTGTCGCGTCGTTCAAATATCTAGGCGTAACATTGCAGAGCGATATGAAATGGAACGAACATGTAAGGACAGTTGTGAGTAGGGCGGACAGCCGACTTCGGTTTATTGGGAGAATTTTGGGAAGATATACTTCGCCTGTAAAGGAGACCGCGTATAAAACGCTTGTACGACCACGTCTTGAGTATTGCTCAAGTGTTTGGGACCCGCAGCAGATCAGTTTGAAGGAAGACATAGAGGCGGTTCAGAGGCGAGCAGCTAGATTTGTTACCGGTAGGTTCGACCAATGCGCGAGTGTCACGGAAATGCTCCGGCAACTCAATTGGGGATCGCTGGAAGAGAGACGACGTTCTTTTCGTGAATTTCTGTTAAGTAAATTTAGAGGGCCGGAATTTGAAGCTGAGTGTAGTACGATCTTGCTGACGCCTACTTACATTTCGCGTAAAGATGACAAAGACAAGATAAGAGAAATTAGTGCACGTACGGAGGCATATAGGCATTCTTTTTTTCCTCGTTCTATTTGGGAGTGGAATAGGAAAGGAAATGCCCAGTAGTGGTACAGTGTACCCTCCGCCACGCACCTTACGGTGAATTGCGGAGTATGTATGTAGATGTAGATGAAGCAGACATACATCCTAAAGTTGAGTATCATTGTATCTTCAGTCAATAAAACTTGTAATACTAATCTCTATGGAAATGTTTTAGCTGACCATCGATTCCTGCACCAGTACCTTTCCTGACAACTAGACCGGGACGAGTACTCAACTAATGGCAGAAAGAATGAAACAACAAAAGGCGACGAGGTCACAACAATGTTGACTCCTACTAATGAGATTTCCGGTGTCCAGAAGTGACAAGATACTCGAAAATATGTTCCATAATTCTGCAACTGACCGATGACAGAGATATAAGTAGAGGTCTGCGCGGATGCGGATATCCGCAGTATTTCTTACTTTGCGGATAAAATTGTGAGCGATGCGGATAATCGCGTCTTATATGCGGATAAAGAGCGAGGTATCTGTTCAGCACGTCTGTCGAAATGTTAGCTGAAAACTTGAAGCCTGTGGACCCGTTTAGGCGACCGTGTCTTACCTGCTGTCTATCAAGTGTTTTCTGAGTGACAAATCGGCCCTCTGCCCACCAGAGGTGCCAAATTTCCGCTTCCTTCAGTTAGCGCTTAGTTGTGACCGAGTGACAAAGTATATCGTAGTGAATACAGTGACAGTTCTTTCATAAAATGAACACGAAATAAATGTAAAGTGTAAACAGGTGATTTGACATTAGTGAACGAAAACAAATAGAAATCGTCAATTTGGAAACAAAAAATTGGATACTTATTTGATGGCAAGGAAAACATCAACGCTATAGTGGCCTGTTTTCCGTGTAAAAAAGTATATTCTTACATTGTTTCATCGCAACCGAATGAAATACGAATAAAATACAAACAAACATTGATGTTTATGTATTAGATAAATCGGTATAAGGCGCCTGCTGAGCTCGCGGAGCTCGCGGTTGCTTGCCGTCGGAGGTTCAAGCCCTCCCTGGGGCTTGTGTGTGTGTGTGTGTGTGTGTGTGTTGTCCTTAGGTTAGTTTACCTTAGTTTAAGTAGTTTGTAAGCTACGGACTGATGACCACGCAGTTTGGTCCGATAGATTTACAAACATTTGTTTTTATTAGATAAATGGTGTCTGACGATTGACAATAGCATTTTACAGCAACGTTCATGATAAGATACAGTGTGCAACGAAAGTAACATATTTAGAAAATTATACAATAGATTGTATAGGCTGGCCGTAGCTGCAGCCGAAATGATCTCTTTTTGCTGACAGTTACCAATTGGAAGTAGACGGCAGTTTTAACACTGCTTTGTGTCGCATAAAAACTTGTGCGTTAATATGGGGAAAATAAAGTGTCTCTTTCGTAAGAATCCAAAAGAACCGCTTCTTTTTTTTTAATGTAAACACAGTAAAATATTCTCTTCGACCATCAGTTTTAACCACTGAAATTTAAGAAGATGCCTGCATTAAACAGCTGACGTTGTGCTCCGATCACACGAACTCCGTTCCTGTTTGGAATAGCCTGTTTTGGAGTAGGTATAGAAAAGTTACCGTAATTCGAGAAGTCAAAAGTAGTTAACTTGTCGTAGAAATGACACTCTAACAATAATTACATCATTACATACCATACTTTTAAATACTGCCATAAATTACTTTCACCCATTCAAACTTTAATATTTGCGGGTGCGGATAATTAATTTGCGGATACGGATAAAGTGACGCGGTTGCGGATATGGGCCTTCCGGATGTGGTGAGGATGCAGATAACACTTTTCTCATCCGCGCAGATCTCTAGATATAGGCCTATAGTTTTGCGCATCTCATCGGCGACCTTTCTTGTGGCGTCGCCATTCGGTCCGCACAAGTCTCCCCACAATACTTCGTCCACCGCGGGCGCCTTAAGTCTCGTACATCTCTGCCTTACGCCGCGCGCCGACCAATCAGAAGATTGGCTAGAAAGGCCCGCGCACCACAGCCACCACAAGCAGAATACCGGAGGACGACAGTCTAGAGCTTGGCAAAACGGTTATTCTCCGATATCAGTTATTCTTTTCTATCAGTTAATTTTAACAGTTATAAATAACTGCACGGTATTTTTCCAACTAACTTCCAGTTGGCGTTGCTACAACTTGCTGATACTGCTACTAGGTAGCGCTACTGAGCAGTTATCGGGTAGTTATCGTTATGAGTATTCCGTTAATTCAACTATGTAGCGAGACTCGGCAGTTATCGTTATTAGTACTTAGTAGTCAGCACTAAGAACGGACAGTTATTGTTATTAGTACTTTGTGCTCTGAATGGACAGTTATTGATAATACATAGAAATACTGTGTAGTACCAGTAAACGACAGATATGGTTATTTCTACTCAGTACTAATAACGATCTATCAATATACAGTATATCTGGTGTAACTGAAATTGCGATAGCTGTGTAAAGGCAAAATTTATCGTCCGAATCGTGCTATAAACATGTATAACTAAATATATTTCATCTGATATCGGAAGGACTGGTGTTTAATACACTATTACATGAACACTATACCCTGTAATCCGTGGCTATTGGAAATGTAGCCTTAATTTTCGAAGCTTCTATGAACAGTGCATGAAGTGAAAATGGTCTATTAAAGATGTGCTTAAACGTGTGTGAAGTGAATATTTCTGTTAAAAATTATAAACATAACGTTGCTTCAATAAGTGTTCTGTGGAGTGTCTTAAAATGCAACATAAAAGTAAACGTAATGTGATCGTTTCGTTTATTCCTCTGAAAGATATTCTGTTTATGAAAACAAACTACCGTTCCTCATAAAGTTCTATATTAAATTTGAAAACCTGCTTGATTTGTGGAAAATTTTCTTTAGTTAACAACATCATCTTGGTTTGTAAATATGATTATAACTACGAAGTACATTTCTCCAATTATGCCAACATGTCAATACTGCCCAGTAAATGCAACTGATATCTGAAATTATCTGTGTTTTAAAATATTAAATCTACTGTAAACAGGTTATCGGTCATAACTGAGAGTGTAGGCCAAATACTCAAAGATGCTATGCAAAGTGTACTAAACATTGCTCCAGTACTATCAAAAGTAAACTGTTGCAAATGTGCGTACTACGAGAATGTAGTACACACTTTCACCAACATATGGACAATCGTTAAACAGTTATTACCCACGATTCTTACGCGGTTAATTCCATGGAATGAATAACTGACCAGTATTTGGACAGGACCTCTGGTCGATACTGTGGTCGAAAGTCGAATCGTTTTATTAGTATCAACTTTTGTGAAAAGATGGCGGTGCGCACGGTTATTCATAAATAACCGGATGTTTCTATCAGTTATCGTTATTTTGGCCCAGCTATGCGACGGACCAGACTACGGAGTATAGCCGTTAGTACCCGGGCAGTCCATCAGCAACGAATCCGTCTACAGCTAGCCGGCTCAAGCAAGAATATTGCTATTGACTGATATATCGACAGAGCTGTAATACCACAAGCTCTACACATAAAAGTTGAGTATTTATATAATTCGTAATAAACGTATGTGTGCACTAATCGCTTCTTTCAGTTGCATACCTTGCCCCACCTCCCGAAACTACCGTTCGCAGTGACAGCATTCTGAAGGAGCACACAAAATCTTGTATACAGAAATGATCTGCATTTTTCCCGTTCCATGGGAACACTTCGCTCCTCCAGAGACCTTCGGTACACTGCTGCTATAAAGGGGCAAGTTCCTGCGCATACTCCGTCTTCAAATGTTTGCAAATCTCTGGGACTTAACTGCTTTTGTTGTTAGTCCCTAGGCTTATAAACTACCTAAACTAAATTAAACTAACCTAAAGACAGCACACACACATCCGTGCCCGAGGGAGAACTCGAACCTCCGACGGCGAGCAACCACACGCGATAAATCAGTCAAACCTTAAGGTCGTAGATTCTACCAAATACCTAGGAGTTACCATTACGAACAACTTTGACTGCAGAGAACACATAGAAAATATAATGGGGAAGGCGAACCAAATGTTACGTTTCATTGGCAGAACGCTTCGAAGATGCACCAGCTCCACCAAAGAGACTGCCTACATCACACTTGTACGTCCTCTCCTGGAGTTGCCCCTTGTGGGACCCTCACCAGGTGGGACTGTCGGAAGGTATTGAGAAGATTCATAGAAGGGCAGCTCGTTTTGTTTTATCACGTTACGGGGGGAAAGCGTTACGGAAATGTTGCACGAATTGGGATGGAAACCATTAAAAGAAAGACGTTATTCCTTGCGGCTTGATCTGTTTGCGAAGTTTGAATCACCGACTTTTAGTTCTGAATGTGAAACTATTTTGCTAGCACCCACCTAGTTAGCGAGACATAACCATCCCATTAAAGTAAGAGAAATCAGATCGAAAACGGAACGATTTAGGTGTTCTTTCTTCCCGCGCGCTATTAGAGAATGGAACGGTAGAGAAAAGTTATGAAAGTGGTTAATGAATCCTCTGCCAGGCACTTGAATGTGATTTGCAGAGTATCTATGTAGATGTAGATGTAGCAATACTCCATGTAAAATCGAACTAGCATCCGATCAGGTGCAGCGGCATTTGTTTGGGAAGCAAATCCTACTGCCAACTTCCCTGTGATCTGTGAAGAAATGAAAAGTGTCTCGGTGTTTTGCATCTGCAGATTCTACATTACAGCTGTTTTCTGTAATTCTCGACCAAGAAATTTAACCCTTTCATTCCCACATTATGAATTCAGCTTTGGGAAAAGAAAAATCTGTGTTTTCTGTATTAATACAGTGCACTAAATATCAAAATATATGTTATAAAAATTTTAATCTACATCTATATACATACTCCGCAATTCACAGTAAGGTGCGTGGCGGAGTGTACACTGTACCACTACTAGGCATTTCCTTTCCTATTCCACTCCCAAATTGAACGAGGAAAAAAAGAATGCCTATATGCCTCCGTACGAGCCCTAATTTCTCTTATCTTGTCTTTGTGATCTTTGCGCGAATGTAAGTAGGCGGCAGCAAGATCGTACTACACTCAGCTTCAAATTCCGGCCCTCTAAATTTACTTAACAGAAATTCACGAAAAGAACGTCGTCTCTCTTCCAGCGATCCCCAATTGAGGTGCCGGAGCATTTCCGTGACACTCGCGCATTGGTCGAACCTACCGGTAACAAATCTAGCTGCTCGCCTCTGAACCGCCTCTATGTCTTCCTTCAAACCGATCTGCTGCGGATCCCAAACACTTGAGCAATACTCAAGACGTGGTCGTACAAGCGTTTTATACGCGGTCTCCTTTACAGGCGAAGTATATCTTCCCAAAATTCTCCCAATAAACCGAAGTCGGCTGTCTGCCTTACTCACAACTGTCCTTACATGCTCGTTCCATTTCATATCGCTCTGCAATGTTACAACTAGATATTTGAACGACGCGACTGCATCAAGAAGCTCACTACTGATGCTGTATTCGAACATTATAGGATTGTTTTTTCTACTCATGCGCATCACCTTACATTTTTCTACATTGAGAGCTAGCTGCCATTCTTCGCACCAACTAGAAATTTTGTCTAAGTCAAAATCGAACTATTGTTTGCCGCGGCGGAGCGGCCATGCGCATTGAGGCGATATGCTACGATGCGCGAGGCCGTTCCACGTCGGAGGTTCGAATCGCTCATCGGACATGGATGGATGAATGGATTGTTTGATTTTTAAAGGGACTAAACGAATACGGTTATTAGTCCCTTGTTCCAACCGTAGTGAATAGAATAAAACCACTACAATGTAGGGCATGGATGTTTGTGCTGTCTTTAGTATAAGTTAGTTCATAAGTAGTTTGTAAGTTTAGCGACTAATGACCCCCGCAGTTAAGTCCCATAAGCTTCATAAACATTTGAATTTGAACTATTGTTTTTTTACAAAAAAAATGTTCAAATGTTTGTAAAGCTTATGGGACTTAACTACGGGGTCATCAGTCCCTAAACTTACAAATTACTTATGAACTACTTATGAACTAGGACGGCACAAGTATCCATGCCCGAGGGGGGATTCGAACCCCCGACCGTAGTGGCCGTGCTGACCGTGACTGGAGCGCCTCAGTCACCTCGGCCACCGCGGCCGGCTGTTTTTTTACGTTATGTATTTTATGCACAACACAGATGTTTGAGTCGAGGTATTTTATTACTTGGGACGTTATTTTGTTAATAGTTAACACTGTCAGATCAATAATGATAACATAATCTTCGCCAAAGCGCCAAAGTTAAGACAATTCACTGCTGAAATGAAATAACATGAACCACACTCACGATCACGCTCAGAGCCACGTACAGTCAGCAACGTAACACAACCTCCAAGACGATAGATTAATGCCTCAGAAGTGGCTATACGCCGTACCAAGTGGCAAAATATCGTTCCAGAAGCATGTTGTTCAACAACAACAATGCTACTTAAAGGACTGATAGAAAAAATACAGTATAAATCAGCTTTTAATCTACATTTACATCTACATAGATACTCTGCAAATCACATTCAAGTGCCTGGCAGAGGGTTCATTAACCACTTTCATAATTTTTCTCTGCCGTCCCATTCACTAATAGCGCGCGGGAAGAAAGAACACCTAAATCGTTCCGTTTTCGTTCTGATTTCTCTTATTTTATTGGAATTGTCATGTCTCCCTAAGTAGGTGGGTGATAGCAAAATATTTTCACATTCAGAAGTAAAAGTCGGTGATTGAAACTTCACAAACAGATCACGCCGCAATGAATAACGTCTTTCTTTTAATGATTTCCACCCCAATTCGTGCAACATTTCCGTGATGCTTTCCCCCTCGTAACGTGATAGAACAAAACGAGCTGCCCTTCTCTGAACCTTCTCAATGTCTTCCGTCAGTCCCACCTGGTGAGGGTCCCATAATGGGCAACAGTACTCCAGGAGAGGACGCACAAGTGTGATGTAGGCAGTCTCTTTGGTGGAGCTGGTGCATCTTCGAAATGTTCTGCCAATGAAACGTAACCTTTGGTTCGCTTTCCCCATTATATTGTCTATGTGTTCTCTCCAGTCTAAGTTGTTCGTAATTGTGACTCCTAGGTATTTGGTAGAATCTACGACCTTAAGGTTTGACTGATTTATCGCGTAATTGAAGTTCAGCGGATATCTTTTAGTGGTCATGTGTATTACTTCACACTTTTCTTTATTTAGTGTCAATTGCCAATTTTCGCACCATGCAGAAATTTTGTCTAAATCGCTTTGCAGTTGCTTTTGATCGTCTATGGACTTCACTAACCGATGAACGACAGCATCATCCGCGAACAGTCTAAGGGATCTATTTAGATTGTCTCCTAAATCGTTTATAAACACGAGGAAGAGTAGGAGACCTATAACACTTCCCTGTTGTTGTTGTTGAAGAACACTGGGAATGAAAGGGTTAACTAGATCCTGTATGTGATTGTGTTCCTGTATTTAAGTTCTTTCACCCTAAATGATAGGGTTTCAAGTTTCTTGCTACGTTATCTTCCGCCCTCTACAGCGATTGAGAGCGTCTACTTAGCGACGATACTGGTTTTCACACACTGCGCAGATGCAAGCTGTGACTTTTCTAATTTCTAACGCTTACGATGCGAAATACTTAGAAAGCTATCTCATTTGGCAGCTTGCCACAGCCTAAGAGCAATCTGTTGTATTACCCGTTCAGTCAAGGTTCGCTTACAACTGCCGACGGCAGAACGCGGAACTATGTTTGCGTTCATTTAGGGCCGAAGGCGTCCGACAACAGTCGACAATACACGACCGACGCACGGGGCTCGCAATTGTACAGTCACGTTGTCTGAGGGCGGGTGCCTATTCTTAGCGTCTGCTGAAATGCATAGGCATCGCGCAAATACGTGTTATCAAAGAGTACGTTCGGAAGGAGAACTTCACATAAATAATGGCAGGGGGCGCAGACTCCGTGGGTGCTCCGGGGCTCGTGCACCCGCCAAGAATTTTTTGGGGGTGCTGAGCACCCACATAAAATTGAGATGGAAAATAAAATTGTATAAATTAAAAAAAATCGGGAAAAATCAAAACCTACCTTATGACTCAAGAGGCAATGCAAAACGTGACCATAGAGAGAGACGGTATTTCATACGTGAAACAAATGATCAGTTTTGTACGCGGTTCCTCAAGCGATTAG
Organism: Locusta migratoria; assembly: GCA_026315105.1. Classification (NCBI taxonomy): domain Eukaryota; kingdom Metazoa; phylum Arthropoda; class Insecta; order Orthoptera; family Acrididae; genus Locusta; species Locusta migratoria. The sequence goes on from CM048748.1 coordinate 410,110,132, forward strand.
TAATGAGTGTCCGTGTTTTACCCACTATGCTAGCTTTATTCATCCTGAAGCACGTCGGTCCTTTTGACCTTTCAGGTGTATGTATTTATGAACATTCAACTGTGTTCTTTCAGAATTTAGCTTGAAGAATCTGATGCTGATGTTAAAGTTAATCGTTTTTCATTTTCACTGCCATTTTTAGTAAAATTATAGATTCAATTGAAAACTGTAATGCTTTTCTCTCAGGCTTAAAAATACCTTGGACTATATTAATACTGTCAAAGATGTCATGAAGCTATCTCGAAGTGATTAAAGTTTTGATGAAGTATGCAGCTCTTGCTTGGAACTCACCAAAAAAAATTTGATGTCGGACTTCAAAATCTCAAAATATTTCAAAGATTTCTTTAAATCTTGGTGACGGTGTTCTACCAAACGCTTTTGTCAGGAAGAATAGCTTCGCATAAAAAGTTTTAGATTAGTGTACAGTGAAAAGTTATTTCATTGGTCGTGCTGAAGTTTTGGGGTGTTACTTACATCGAAATATTCACTTCGGCCAATTAGATCGCTTTATTATTGTGTCGTAATGTAGCCACGCTTTCCTTTCTTCCTCTTCCTTATTCCTTCTATCTTTAAAAGGCCAAACAACTGCCTATTTACTTTTATCAAGTATTGCTCATTCAAAAATGCATGGACATGATTTTCAGGAGGGTTGGTGTCGAACATTTGTGATATAGAGCACCCACACTGATTTTCAAAAGTCGGCGCCGCTGGGACTGATGACCTCGTTGTTTGGTCCCTCATGTCCATCAACAGACACGCCGGCCGCGGTCACAGTCACGGTCTGCACTGTCACTACGGTCGGAGGTTCGAATCCCCCCTCGGGCATGGATATTTGTGCCGTCCTTAGGATTAGCTAGTTCATAAGTAGTTTGTATGCTGCTGAGGAGCTTGGTAAGGTACAGAGATTAGCCTGCTTAGCCATAACAGGCGGAATTAGCAGCACACCAACTGCTGGGATGGAAACCATGCTGGGTATGCCCCCATTACACTTTTGGGTCAAGATGGAGGCAGCGGCTGGTGCATACAGGCTCAAATCTGGCAACAACTGGAACTCTTTGGGATATCCAGAATCACACACTAAAATAGTGAGTGAGGTAAATATAGGAAAGGTTGGGGAAATGCCAGCCGACTATATTATAACCCCATACTGCTTCAACAAGCCTTTCAATATAACAATTGGAAGTAGGGAGCAATGGCAGAAAATAGTTCGACACCGTACGCGGGATATTGTCTGGTTCACTGACGGGTCAAAATCCGACCAAGGTGTTGGGGCCAGGGTATATGGGGTGCAGCCAAGACTGGAGGGCGTCATCTCTCTAGGAAAACTGGCCTCAGTATTCCAGGCCGAAATCACTGCCATCAGGGCGTGTGTGGAGGAGAATTGGCGTAGGTGCTACAAAGATCGTAGCATCTATATCTATTCAGACAGCCCGGCAGTTTTGAGATCACTGGCAGCTCCTGCAACAAGGTCTAAAATTGTTGCAGAATGTCACAGGGTTCTGGTGGAGCTAGGGGAAAGCAATAGAGTAAACCTATTGTGGGTCCCTCGCCACTCGGGGAACAGTGACAACGAACATGCCGACAGATTAGCCAGGATGGGGGCAGAGACTCCATTTATTGGACCGGAACCTGTCCTGACAATCACCAAGGCAATGATCAAATTGGAGCTACGTAACTGGCTCAGAAGACAGCATGTAGAATTTTGGACCAAAGTCTACTAACAAAACATGGCAAGGTAATGATGCCAAAGCCATGTTTTAAAAGAAGCTCTGCAATCCTGGGCCTGAACAGGAGAGAGATTAGACTCATGGTTGGATTGCTGACAGGCCATGGGAATTTCAAAAAACACCTACATATAATGGGAATAACAGAAGAGGACCCTAAATGTAGGATCTGTGATGACGGTGATGAAACTGCATCACACCTAATCTTCGAATGCATTGCATTGGAGAGTAAAAGGCACAGGACATTTGGAACAACTAGACCCGAAGAAATTGTGTCTAATAAAGAACTGGTAAAGGGACTCCTTGCACTGTTCAAGGGCATTGGTTGGTTTTAATAGATATACAGGGAGCGATACCGCACAATAAACTTAGTTTCGGTGCGGGCAGTGGCGGGTTAGACCAAGACTGTTTTGGCTTCCCTGGAAAAATCAAATCAAGTAGTTTGTAAGTTTAGGGACTGATGACCCCATAGTTAAGTCCCATAAGCTTTACAAACATTTGAACACACACACACACACACACACTCGGAGCCGCTGAATAATGGTGTTCAGTTCAGTCGAGAAGAAAAAAGGAAAGGGTTACTAATGCATAATTACGTAATTTTGTGGAAGATTCCAAAGCTCTAAAACAGAATGCCTATTTTAATAGCTACCTTTGGGCAGTGGATATCTCGTCTGTCTAAAGTGCAAGTGATTCGGAACTTTTTATGTGTTTCAACATCATTCTTTATTTTCATATTTTTATCGAAAAGACTGTCATCATAGTTTTTATCGATTAATTGGTTTAAATGTAATTTTTAGACAAAAAAATTTTCAATTGTCAGTAAATTCGTGGGACTTAACTACTCTGGTCATTAATCCTTAGGCTTACAGACTACTTAAAGTAACTTATGCTAAGGACAACAAATACTCCCATGCCCGACGGAGCATTCGAACCTCCGATGGCGAACAGCAGTGCGCTCCGCTGCTAGTCGCCTTGGAACTTTCTGCCACTCCACCGCGGCGATTTTTAGTCATAATCCTTTCTTACATTATTGTAAACAGTGTATAAACATTTTTGTCATTGCCTCACATTTTTGGTTCCTGTCATTCTTTATTTATTTCGAATCCTTCTGAATTTCCTATTCACAGACTATATGACTTTAACAGTGAATGGGCAAAGATGAAAATGTGTACCCAGCCGTGATTCGAACCCAATTCTCCTACTTGCTAGGCAGTTGCGCTGACCCCTACACCACTGGGGACACAGTGATCACCGCACCTGCAAGGACTACCTAAGCACGCCTCCCGTCAGACACAAATCTCCAGCTTTACCCTGCCCACAGTACTCAAACCCGTAGTCACTATGTACTAATTCCCGAAAGAGTAAGGGCTCCAAACTTACCCACCCCTCCCCACTAACGAAAGGATTATTGCCTGTCACTTCTGAATGTAATTTTAATTCCTCCGATTTCTTCAATTTAATTATATTGCAAATAAAAAGGATTTTTAAACCAAGTAATTAAATTACAAAGGTAATCAAAGTGATTTCGATAAAGATTTTGAAATGAAAAATAATGAAGCACATGATGCGAGTCTAACTTGTATACCAGACACAATAAGCAAACACGCTATCCACTACGCTATAGCAAGTAACATGACTGCTCTTCTCTATCAGTAGCGAAATTTCGAATTTTTTTTTCTCGATTACTCGTACAGAAGTACTTCACCAAGTATCTGAAGGCCTTCTGTTTTAAGGCTCTACAGATATGTACAATATTACTGATGTTTTTTCGTTGGTAAATTATAAATGAGGACTATTAACGTGAATGGGCCTGAAATAGAAAGAAGTATGTACAATATAATAACGGATATCTGGAGAAATAAGAAAATAGCTGGATAAATACAGGAGCATCTCTCTCTTAAACATATGGTACAAGATTTTGTCTAAAATCTTACTGAAGATAGTTGCAGAACAACTGGGACCGACAATAGGAGAGTACCACTGTGGCTTTAGAAAAGGGAGGAACTGTGCGTAATAGATATTTGGTATCAAAACGATAATAGAACACAGACACAGGAAAGATGAAATAGTGGTTTTTGTGGACTTCAAAAAGGCCTACGATTCAGTTAACAGAAGTACTCTGTTTGATTTGTTGGAAGACAGAGGACTGGATGCTGCAACACATGCAGTAAATGAAGGAAACGTTGAGCGACACTACAGCCTGGATCAGACATCGCAGTACACTGCCAAACAGCTTTGAAATAAAAACGCGTCCAACAAGGGCATGCACTGTCACAAATTTTATTTAACCTGGTCTTGGATGAAGTAGTGAGACAATGGAGACAACTAAATAGTAATATGAAGATCAAAGGTGTACGAATAGAGTACAAGGTGAAACATAATGGAATAGTGGACTGCATAGCATTTACAGATGACATGGCACTGTTAAATGAGACAGAAGAAGAGGAAAAGACAGCTCTAAAAATCTAGCTGAAGTAGCAGAAAGGGTTGGACTAAAGATTGCATATAACAAGACCAAGACATTGAACACTGGGTCTGACTGGAAGATAGATGGCCAAGTGGTTGAGAAAGTCAAGAGTTTTCGTTTGTTTCGCAGTGAAAACAACATACGGCAAGAAACATCTGTCACGGAATGACTTTTAGTTCTGAATGTGAAAATATCTTGCTGGCACCCGCCTACTTAGGGAGACATGACCATCCCAATAAAATAAGAGAAATCAGATCGAAAACGGAACGATTTAGGTGTTCTTTCTTCCCGCGCGCTATTAGAGAATGGAACGGTAGAGAAAAGTTATGAAGGTGGTTAATGAACCCTCTGCCAGGCACTTAAATGTGATTTGCAGAGTATCTATGTAGATGTAGATGTAGACATATTGCGACACTACACAGCAACTGTAAGAAATGCTGCACTGTAAACATCAGAAACGATCACACTCGGTGACAATATTTTATTCGTCATGAATTGTAGGCTGAAACGGAAAAAAAAACTGCAGAAAGGTAGGAAAATAAGAAGATGGGACGTGAATAAATTGAAGGAACCTGAGGTTCTTGAGAATTTCATAGGAGCTTTAGGCAACAATTGACGGAAACGGGGGGAAATGAAACAGTAGAAGAGGAATGGGTAGTATTGAAAGTTGAAATAGTGAAGGCAGAAGAGGACAAAATAATGTAGGAAGGCAGAACCTACAAAAAATTCTTGGATATCACAAGAAATAATAAACTTAATCGATGACAGGAGGAAATATAAAATTGCAGTAAATGAAACAGGCAAATTGAGTACAGACGGTTAAGAAATGAGATTGACAGGAAGTGCAAAATGGCTATGCAGGAGTGGCTAGAAGGCAAATGCAAATCTGTAGAAGAATGTATAAATAAGGGAAAAATAGATACCGTCTAAAGGAAAATAAAACAGACATTTAGATACAAGAAAAGCAGATGTATGCAAGCTATGAAGTGTTCCTTTCAGTTATTCGATAGTAACACTACTTTTTTTCATTTCATACGTTTTCTTAGAGGAGAATATATTAAAAGCGAATGTACAGCTGTTTTCTAAACGTATCACCGTAAAACGATGTTCTGAATTCGTATTGCTCGTTTTGTATGCACAAGAGTGAGTTAACAGAATGTATATTTGTTTAATCTGCTATACGTATACCAGATTCAGTTCAAAAGACGTGTTACATAATAATCGCACGTAGTTAGGCCAATTGTGTGTCATTCGAAACAGACAAAGGAACACGTCAACAGATGGTAGCGCCCTCACCTAAAACGGCAGTTGTGAAGTAAACATCTACATCTGCATGGGATACTCTGCAAATCTCATTTAAGTGCAAGGCAGAGGGTTCATCGACCACCGTTATACTTTTTTATCTCCCATCCCAATCTCGAATAGCGCGCGGGAAGAAAGAACACCTGAATCTCTTCGTTTGAGCTCTGATTTCTCGTATTTTATTCTGATGATCATTTCTACCTATGTAAGTGGGGGTCAACAATATATTTTCGCATTCAGAGGAGAATGTCGGGGATTGGAGTTTCGTAAGTATCCCAAGCCGCAGCGATAAGCGCCGTTGTTGTAATGATTCCCATCCCAGATCCTGTATCAGTTTCGTAACGCTGTCTCCCCTGTATCGTGACAATACGAAACGAGCTGCCTTTCTTTGGACTCTTTCGATGTTCTCTGTCAAACCCACCTGATAACGGTCCCACACTGGGCAGCAATACTTAAAAAAAAAAAAAAAAAAAAAAAAAAAAAAAAAAAAAAAAAAAAAGAGGACGGACAAACGTAGTGTATGCAGTTTCTTTAAGGGTTCTGCCAATAAAACGCAGTCTCTGGTTTGCCTTTCCCACGACATTATCTACGTGTTCTTTACAATTTAAGTCCGAAGTAATAGTAATTTCTAGGTATTTTGTGGAGTTTACGGCCTTCACTTTTGATTGATTTATCTTCGAAACAAAGTTTAACGGATTTCTTTTCGTACTCATGTGGACAACTTCACACTTCTCATTATTTAGAGTAAATTGCCAATTTCTACACCATAGTGGTATCTTATTCAGATCGTTCTGCAGTTGGTTATGATCTTCATTTAATTTCACTAGACACTAAATGACGGCGTCATCTGCAAACATCATAATGGAGTTACTTAGATTTTCCCCTAAATCGTTTATGTAAATAAGGAACAGCAGAAGACCAATAACACTACCCTGTGGAACGGCTGATATCACCTCTGTTTTAGTCGATGCCTTACCATCGATTTCTACGAACTGTGTTCTCTCTGACAGGAAATCCCCTATCCAGACACAAATTTGGGGCGATGTACCATAACCAGGCAATTTGATTAAAAGCCGTTTGTGAGGTACGGTGACAAAAGCCTTCTTGAAATCAAGAAATACGGAATCAATTTGCGAACCATTGTCGATAGCACTCATCACTTCGTGTGAGTAAAGAGCTAGTTGTGTTTCGCATGAACGATATTTTCTAAATCCGTGTTGACCTTGGGCCAATAGATCCTTCTGTTCGAGATAATTCATAATATTTGAATACAGGATATGTTCCAAAAGCCTGCTGCAAATTGTAGTCAATGAAATAGGCCTGTAGTTTAGTGGGTTACTCCTACTGCCTTTCTTGAATATAGGTGTGACCTGTGCAACTTTCCAATCTTTTGGGCCGGTCGCGGTGGCCGAGAGGACTGAGGCGCTCCAGTCACGGTCTGCACGGCCACTACGGTTGGGGGTTCGAATCCCCACTCGGGCATGGATATTTGTGCCGTCCTAGTTCATAAGTAGTTTGTAAGTTTAGGGACTGCTGACCCCGTAGTTAAGTCCCATAAGCTCTACAAACATTTGAACATTTGAACAATCTTTTGGTACACATCCTTGTTTGAGAGAGCATTTGTATATGGCTGATAGGTAAGGAGCAAACGCTTCAGCATAATCGGACAGAAATTTAATGGGTATACAGTCCGGACCAGAAGACTTGTTCTTTAAGTGATTTTAGTTGCTTCACTATTCCGATGACATCTACTTCTACGTTACTCATTACTTAAACGGCTAATACGTACCAAGCACGGGTTTCAGCGTCCACCGTGGACACTGTTACGAGGTAATTCCCTTATATAAGATCCAGTCAGCATGAGTTGCATTAATCAGTATACATCTACGCGTCGTCGGCAGCTGAAAAGAAAGTGCACGTAAGGAATGCGAGCGCTGCATGATGTGACGTGGTCCAGGCAGATATACGCGCTGTCCTGAAAACATTATCACAAATGCAACTACAAGCCAACTGCAGTAAACAGAGTCGAACTAGGGCACCTAGATATAGACGGGCATGCGCATCAATTTCTGCTATAGCTGCAGCTCCCGCCGCCATTTTGGTTCCAGGCGGTGATAGCGTGATCATGTGAAAGGCGGAGTTTTTCTGCTGTTACTGCTTTCAAACGTCGCTTGTTTCATTTCTAATACACATACCAAAAAGCAAATATATATTTGTATCAAAAATTAATCTCGTCGTAATAAGTTATTGTAGTATGGTATTTGTCCACCTGGGTGTGTATTGTGAGCAACTCTTTCGCATTCGACAGTTCACTTTTATGGTATACCACATGCATTACCAAAGCTGCGCTAACATGCAAGAAAGCCGCGGTGGAGTAGCCGAGCGGTCTAAAGCGGCCGGCCGCGGTGGCCGAGGGGACTGAGACGCTCCAGTCACGGTCTGCACGGGCACTACGGTCGGGGGTTCGAATCCCCTCTCGGGCATGGATCTTTGTGCCGTCCTTAGTCTTAGCTAGTTCATAAGTAGTTTGTAAGCAGTTTGTAAGCTTAGGGACTGATGATCCCGTAGTTAAGTCCCATAAGTTCTACAAACATTTGAACATTTGGTCTAAAGCGTCTCGCTACGGAGCGCGCGGTTGCTCGCCGTGGAGGTTCGAGTCCTCCCTGTGGCATGCGTGTGTGTGTGTTTGTCCGTAGGTTAGTTTACCTAGGTTTAAGTAGTTTGTAAGCTACGGACTGATGACCACGCAGTTTGGTCCGATAGTTTTACAAACATTTGAACATGCAAGAAATCTCCGTTTTGAATGCCATAAATTTGCTCCAGAATAGGTCTACACTCTCAGGTTGCTACTTTCTTCCGACGTATTTTTCAGAATTCATATAAAATACTTTTTCAATGCACAAAATATATCACCATGATAAACTAGGATGCAGTAAAAGAATTATATATATACGAGATATTTTAATTTCTCATGTAACAATTTATTTTCTCATTGATCAATTTTACTTACGGCCTCGGCGGCCTAGTGTACTGATGTTGGCAACGACCTTTGAATGCTCTTTGAAAACTCGATCAAGTAGAATGAGAGAAAATAATTTTTCATGTTTACCATCTTCTTGTATGTACACTTGTCCGGTCAGTAAATTAATTATCCTCCTAAAGCGAACATTCATTCTCTTGCCAACATTAGCAAATTATGCCGCCGATGCTCTAACTAAAATTAATATCGCAGTAGCTGTAACTAAAATTAACTTCGTTACGAGTCGTATGAGCCATTACAACTAGTAAAAAAAACAGTGTGCATCCTTTAAAAGTAATTAGTATTGTTATTATCTAAATGTTGCTACTTTATTAGTGCGTAGTGTCAAATCCTTCGCTGAAAAATAAATAAATAAAGTGTCGAAACCTGTCGTTTACAACGTGTAGAAATTGTGCATAGCTACAAATAAGTCAACCCGCCTCACATAGTTTTGAACACCTTGATGGTGTCCATTTGTCACGACGAATATTTATTAACCATATTTTACGCCCTTCAGGATTCATTGGAAACCAAAAAGAAAACCAAAACCATTTTCTGAACGATTAGAACAATTCGGAGCTGCACATCCCACCATGCTGAAAGCGTATTGACTGTCCTATTATACAATCGCGCGTCGAAGCGAAGGAACAAAAATGGCGGATGCGCATGCCCGTCTATATCCAGGTGCCCTAATTCGAACATAAGATTCACGAAACTTCCACGAAATGTCTGACACTTCGCAACAGCAGGGCTGCCAAACGGCTCGGTGTAGAAGCACCCTGCGAAACGATTGTGCACTGAAAGTATATTTGAACTAATGCACAATATCAAAAATAGTATTACATTTTAGGAGCTTTTGTGGCGCTCTAAATTGTGCCAGATAGAAAAAAACTTAATCCGGAAGCCTAATTTCGATTTACAAAGGACGCTGAGAAGTAAGAAAATAATTTTACGAATAACAAGTGCGGTTACGGTGATTAGTTATATTTTTAGGCTTGAAAGAAAATATTTAGCACTTCACTCATTCCTAAACTTCTTAATAAGAATTGCAAAAGCTTAACCACTATTTCGTAATATTACTTACGTATAAAGTAATGTCTCTACGTTCCTGTTACAGATAATCAACTATTTCAATACAGCCTGCTTCGTTTCACAAATATTTTAGGACTATCTAAGGGTATATTTCGGTTAATACCCTTATGTGCAGAAGTCTAGATCGCAGTACGATATTTATTCTATTTTATTACAATGACCAGTTTCGATCAATAAAGATCATCCTCAGATCATGTCCATGGTGAGCTGGCCTGTCTGCTTATGAGCAACGCCGCTGTTGCTCCTCAACAGATGGGCCAGCACACCATGGACATGATCTGAGGATGATCTGGTCATTATAATAAAATAATATAAATATCATATTGCGATCTAGACTGCTGCAATTATTATATTATTCGGAAATTTTTTGATGGCTGTTTATTTGCAACGGAAACAATGTTCAGTAAAATGTTACACTCCTGGCCATTAAAATTGCTACACCACGAACATGACGTGCTACAGACGCGAAATTTAACCGACGGGAAGAAGATAAGGTGATATGCAAATGATTAGCTTTTCAGAGCATTCACACAAGGTTGGCACCGGTGACGACACCTACAACGTGCTGACAGGAGGAAAGCTTCCAACTGATTTCTCATACACAAGGAGCAGTTGACCGGCGTTGCCTTGTAAAACGTTGTTGTGATGCTCCATGTAAGGAGGAGAAATGCGTACCATCACGTTTCCGACTTTGATAAAGGTCGGATTGTAGCCTATCGCGATTGCGGTTCATCGTATCGCGACATTGCTGCTCGCGTTGGTCGCGATCCAATGGCTGTTAGCAGAATATGCAATCGATGGGTTCAGAAGGGCAATACGGAACGCCGTGCTAGATCCCAACGGCTTCATATCACTAGCAGACGTGATGACAGGCATCTTATCCGCATGGCTGTAACGGACCGTGCAGCCATGTCTCGATTTCCGAGTCAACAGATGGGACGTTTGTTAGACAACAACCATCTGCACGAACAGTTCGAAGACGTTTGCAGCAGCATGGACTATCAACTCGGAGACCATGGCTGCGGTTACCCTTGAAGCTGCATCACAGATAGGAGCGACTGCGAGGGTGTACGCAACGACGAACCTGGGTGCACGAATGGCAAAACGTCATTTTTTCGGATGAATCCAGGTTCTGTTTACAGCATCATGATGGTCGCATCCGTGTTTGGCGATATCGCGGTGAACGCACTTTGGAAGCGTGTTTTCGTTATCGCCATACCCGGCGTGATTGTATGGGGTACCATTGGTTACACGTCTCGGTCACCTCTTGTTCGCATCGACGGTGCTTCGAACATTGGCCGTTACATTTCAGATGTGTTACGACCCGTGTCTCTTACACCGCTTGATAAATATTACACATCCCTAAACCTGAAGTTGCTGTCCACATACACACCGATTTGGTAGTAAATGCCCTCGGGTACATACTATATTGATATCAACACCGCGGTTATGAAGATGTAGAACGGACCCGTGTCTCTACCCTTCATTCGATCCCAGCGAAACCCTACATTTCAGCAGGATAATGCATGATCGCATGGAGCAGGTCCTGTACGAGCCTTTCTGGATACGAAAAATGTTCGACTGCTGCCCTGGCCACCACAGACTCCAGATCTCTCACCAATTGATAATTCTGGTTAATGATGGCCAAGAAACTAGCTCGTTACAATACGCCATCACTACTCTTGATGAACTGTGGTATCGTGTTGGAGCTGCATGAGCATCTGTACCTGTACACGCCATGCAAGCTGCGTTTAACTCAATGCCTAGGCGTATCAAGGCCAGAGGTGGTTGTTCTGGGTACTGATTTCTCAGTATCTCTGCATCCAAATTGCTTGAAAATGTAATCACATGTCAGTTCTAGTATAATATATTTGTCCAATGAATACCCGTTTATCATCTGCATTTCCCCCTGGTGAAGCAATTTTAATGGCCAGTAGTGTAGTTCTGAACTGGCTTCTCAAGCAAATGAAACTCAAATCAATAAATCTCCTCGGAAAGTAAACCTAGCTTCACAATAAGCAAGTCACTACCTCGGCAATCTCTTGTTTGACGCAGCCATATGGGAAGCCAGATCTGATGGTATTCTTCCCAAGGTTTTACGTGTTTACTACGCGCACACTGCGTAGCAGTTGCTGCTGTCGAACGACTTGCTGCAGTACGCCGCTGTGGAGTATTTGTCTCGGCCGACTGGCTGTGCTGCGCAGCTTGGATGTAAACACAGCACGTCCTCTCCCAACGACTGTCGCTTGTGAGCTTCGAATGCACTGTGCTACAACTGCCCACATTTAGATTCTTCTTCCCGCTCCTGACTCCACATCACGAAGTGAAGTGTCTTTGTCTGCAATGAATGATGCTGCGTAGTTTTTTACAGCTGCAGTGACTGGCATAATTATGCAGACGTGCTGTTTTACATTTCCTTTTGTATTAGTGATTTCAGTAATAATAAAACTCTGATATAAATTAAATACAAGTGTCTCTGAGGAAGGTAGAAACTAAATGCTCATCTTAGTTGTAAAGATCACTGAAAATACAAATACAAGAATTAAGAAATAAAGTCAAAAACAATATCGCACAAAATTATTCCGACAGACATATTTCTTCTGATGGTCCAAAAAGTTCAATATTTCGTAGGCATTCCTTTTATCTTACTTACATCTCAAAGATGGCAGGCTGAGCAGTCTAAGGCGTCTCGCTGCGGAGCGCGCGGTTGCTCGCCATCGGAGGTTCGAGTCCTTCCTGGGGCATGGGTGTGTGTGTTGTCCTTAGGTTAGTTTACCTATGTTTAAGTAGTTTGTAAGCTAATGACCATGCAGTTTGGTCCGGTAGATTTGCGAACATTTGAACATTTTTGATGGCATGATATCCATTAACTTCCGGGTTTAGTCTGGTGATACTTTCTTCCACTATCCTTGAAGTCTGTTCTCTAGTTGTTCCTCAGGTGTGATTGTTGTCTTCCTTACTTCTTTTCCAAGTTTTTCTCACAGATTCTCAATCACATTTAAGTCTGGTGATAGAGGAAGAAGTGTGCATCACATTTTGACAGTTAAATAGTAACCGCATCCTCGCATTCCAGGCTGAACTGTTCGAGTCATTATCTTGATAAAACTTAAAATATTCTCCAGTCCCCATTTTTGCACTCTTTTTGACATTGTCCCTCAGTATTCTAAGTTAATAAAATGGGTTTATTTTACTCTCAATAAAAACCAATCCACCATCTCCATTCTCCGACATGCACACCATTACATGTCCACTGTCATACTTCCCAGTTGCTTTTTGATTTAGCTATCGAAGCTCAGTATTAGCACGCCGCGAAACCGTTATCCTCCCATCTGAATGAAAGACCTTAAATTTACTCTGATTAGCAAATATGACGGCTATCCACCACATCTTATCCACGGCTATCCTTTGGCAGAAGGCATTCTCTTTGCTTTACTTTACTTATGAACGGCTTCTGTCTTGCAATACGCCCATGGAAGTTACCTCTTCTGAGCACTCTCCGTATTGATGCACTTCCTTTCCTCTATCTTTGGCGAACTTAGTGGTGAATTGTGGAGCACTTAACTTGGGTTCATTTCTTATTTTTCTCATGATATAACACTCTTCAGTCCTAGAAACGTTTCGAAAGTCCGCTATGCAGCAAACTGTCAATTCTATCTTCCCGCCGGAATCTTCTGATTATATCTGAAACAGTACTTTACTTCATTTCCACCATTTCAGCAATTCTCCGACAACTTTTGCCTTTTGCATGATCCAAAACCAGTTGCTGCCGCTGCTTCAATGTGCTCTCTCTTCCTTTGCAGCCCACCATTACCTCAGGTATACGTAGCATACTCGCTCTCTGAATGTTTACGTTGACACTGCCCGTGATTCATCTACGCACGACCTCTACGCGACTTCAGACGTTAAAGTGATCTTAACCACCCCCACTCCTCCGACCGTCCAGTGGTGTGTTATAGGACCGTTGCTTTACACAATATGTACAGGATGAGTCACGGAGATATGAAATTATTTGTTATGTTATTCTACAAGTCAACTAAATAAAAAAGTGCATAAAAATATAGGTCCGCAAATGTTTAGTTACGGACTTACAGGTAATAAAAGATTTTACCTGATATTTAGCAACCTCGCAAATATGAAGCCATCGCAAAACTGTGCGAGGCTACAGTAAAGCACGATTTCCATTTATTTTGTTGCTACTGATCTGGTGAATCTCATAAAACATGTGCCAGATGTATATCTGCAGTAGTTCTCAAGAAATATCAGAAATACTAAGATATAATTCGGAAAATTTTGTGTCCCAGCCTCGTCGCCGCTTTTGTGTCTCGTTTCCGTCGTAGGTGTCGGTGGCCGAGTGGAATGAGACCGACACAGGAATAAAGATAGCACGCTGGTGCAGGTACGGAGGGGAGCAACCAGAAACTAGAAACACTAGAGTAAATTAGAACGAGATATATATTGCACAGAATTTATACAATACTTAACTTTTACATAGCTCAGTACTGCAGAATGCTGATACATAGTTGAGCTAGAGGCCTGCCTAGTGCCTATCCGATAGCCAAGTCTTCACTGAAGCCTATCTGATTCCGAAGTGTTCGCTGGTTCCTATCTCAGTCCCAAGTGTCCGATGTCGTTCAGTGCTGGCCACGAGCGGAGTTGCAGCAGAGGGCGCTCGTGGCTGTCGTCGTAAGAACGCCGCGCCGTGCGTGCATGGCGGCGCGCGGCGAAAGTAGGTGGCGCGCACTTTGGACTTGTGCGACACCACAGAAAACTTTGTAATTCATTAACTACTTGGCCCGGTTTAAAAAAAAAAAAAAAAAAAAAAAAAAAAAAAAAAAAAAAAAAAAAAAAAAAAAAAAGTTGTAAAGAATTTAATTTTGAGAAATTATGGTAATAAAGTTCATTAAACCTGTGTAAATATGTCAGATAATTTGCTTTTATTAATATAACAGCACACGTGAATTCATGATAAACCGAAAATCCAAAGCTCACTGTTGCACAGTGTACATATAATCACACAAATTATTCACAATAAATGTTCAAAAATGATCAGCATCCATAATATCCTCATCATATCTTCACGTGTCGAGCGCTCGTACTGATTACGAACGCTACGTAGAGAATCTGTCTCCCATAACATGTGAAATACTCCGCCAATACTTCGTACATTCGGAATCCTCAGAGTTGGATAACGTAGGCCTACGCGACGTTCGTTAACTGCAGCCGCAGTATTATCATCACATTTGCCATAAAGAAACTTCATATCGGCGTATTCCTCTATCGTAAATATGGAAGTCATCCCTGTTTCATAAATTATCTACGAACTACAACAGTTACTATGCGGTTTCACTTTATACGCTGTTGTTATTGTATTCTTTTCACTGAACAATACAGAAAAGTAACTCTTTCGAGGTTAAGAAACGACAGAAACCACTCAATAACGGTTGCCAATATTCTTAATGGAAAAAAAACCACACACACACATAAGTTTGTATAATCCTGGAATTTTCTAGTTTTATTATATTCATCAGATCAATAACAGCAAAATAAATGGAAATCGTGATTTAATGTAACCTCGTACAGTTTTGCGATGCTTCATATAAGCGATACTGCTAAATTTCGCCGGCCGCGGTGGCCGAGGGGACTGAGGCGCTCCAGTCACGGTCTGCACGGCCACTACGGTCGGGGGTTCGAATCCACTCTCGGGCATGGATATTTGTGCCGTCCTAGTTCGTAAGTAGTTCATAAGTAGTTTGTAAGTTTAGGGTCTGATGACCCCGTAGTTAAGTTCCATAAGCTATACAAACATTTGCTAAATTTCGGCTACTCCAGCCCACTAAATCCGCAATCGCCGAACATTGTATTTCCACGGGTCATTCAATGAACTACAATGAAACGAAAAATCAAACTTTTGCAGCTCAATATTATTAATGAAGCTGTGGAAATAAGACTGTCTGACAGTGCTACTCTTATTAATCCAGACAGCGGTTTCCAAATAAATGCTGCATGGAATCCTGTCACTGAAAAACTTTGTAGTCGGCGTAGTTCCCTGCAACTGAATGACTATGATAATCGATCTGATATCGAAGCGGCAAGCCTCCACCACAGAGGGCGCTCGAAGCAGCGTACGTAGTTTAGTGAACGCGCACGCGAAGTTCGCGCATGCGCAATGTCGGCTGAATTGGTCATAAATAGCACATCTCAGTGCGTCTTCGCCAGTACTTCGGCGGTAGTCACCTGAAGATGGCCAGAAGACTCTGCGCCGAAATATCGTGGCAAGAAGTTACAGACTTCCGGTAGTTCGCTCGAGATTTTATGGAAATAGCTGTACGCCGGGTAAGCTTTAAAGATCACATTTCGTAACACTTTACTCTTTCACAAATATAACACTATACGCAGAAGGGCATGGGGTGCCGACAGCAAGGTCATTCGCCCGGGGTTGTAACACTTGCGGGGAGTGACAGTTACGGGGAACCCGGGGCCCTTGGGGTGGCTGATGGCTTTTCCTGGGTACAGGCACACCAAGAAGTCTAGCACTGCTGTTATCAAGTTTCCACACTGTCAACATAACACGAAACTCAGTGAAATTGCACAACCCTTTGCAAGCTGAAGAGCAATATAGTAACTTGTTCTAACTACATATTAATTCGTTGAGTGTTCCTCCTGAAAACAAAAAAGTATTTTAATAGTGATAATGTTTGTAGAGTTATTAAGACATTCTCTGCTACTACAAGACGATGACTTTCCACAGTCATACCTCCTAAAAGCATATTATTCAGAACACTAAGAGTATCAAGACACCTGTGCAAACAATAAATATATTAGGCATTCTGCACAGATACGTTGATGTAATTGACCGCTATGTAGTTAACCCCATTATCACGCAACGTCCATCTCTTTAAAAATAGCTACTATGATTTTTAATAGGAGACGCAACCTTAAACCTTCCATTAAAATACGTTAAAAATAAGTCAATGAGTATTTCACATACTTGAAGCGTTTATTCGTAGACCCAAAACGATTTGGCTGTATTCGAATTACAAATACATCTAAGAAATGTATGAAATATGGAATGTGTAAGGGAATGTCACACACCGAAAAATGCTAAAGATAAATTCTATTTTCTATCATCGTCATATGAACTTGGCATAAACCAACAGGGAGAAACAAGTTTCAAGACTTCCAGGAAAAATGAAGCGAAATTGGCAGCCAATAGTTGGTTATAAATTACATTGCCTGTTAACTGTATAAATATAAATTACGGAATACGCGGAACTCCTGTTCAGTACAGTCAAAAAGGTCTAAGGTAATAGGGAGTGGTTTACAATCAGATATCCGTATCACTCTCCTCCTCAAGAAGTCTGTGTGAATATTTATATTCAGAACATTCAAGAAAAAGGCTACTGTGGTGTTGAAACTACAAGAAGCAGCTCATTTACTCTGGAAGGGAAAACGTTATGGTGCCCATAAATTTGAATGGCTGTATCTCTTGTAGTAACATTCATTTTACTACTGCTCCCTCGCTCGGTAGGCCTTTCCCTGAATACGGCACAGGTAGCGGCTGGAGGGCGTGGAGTAGGGGTGGTGAATCCCTACTTCTGGAACACCCTGTTCACTACCTGCAGCGTCCGGGTCTCCCCGCAAGTGTCTACACATTCCCTTTCCCCGCAAGTGTCACTCCCCGCAGGTGTCACAAACTCCATTCGCCCAACCCGTAGCTATTAACATGGCAATTCCTATTAGCAAAGCTGACCCTCCATGTACGGGAACGTGGCTCAAAACAAAGAAAGAAAGAGAAGATCCAAAGGAGAGCAGCACGCTTCGTTACGGGCTCATTTAGTAAGCGCGAAAGCATCGCAGAGATGATCAGGAAACTCCAGTGACAGACGCTGCAAGAGAGGCATTCTGTACCGCGGTATGGGCTTCTGTCAAAGTTCCGAGAGCTTACGTTTCATGATGAGTCAGTCACAATACTGCTTCCTCCTACGTTTATCTGGCGAAACGAACACATGGATAAGATCAAATAGAGATTAGGACCCACACGGAGACGTACAGGCAATCTTTTTTCCGCGAATCATACGCGACTGGAATAGGAGGAAGTGGCAACGGTACGTAAAGTACCCTCCGCCAAACACCACAAGCTTGCTTGCGGAGTATGGATGTAGATGCAAACTGAAAAAAGTAGAAGTAGAATTTGTGCCTATGGGTCGACGAGCAGCGAGCATTCTCTGTTAGGAAGTATTGTAAAAATAGTATTATATATAATGTTAATGCTATTTCTGGATTTCCGGAAGGCTTTTGACACTGTACCCCACAAGCGGCTTCTAATGAAATTGCGTGCTTATGGAATATCTCCCAAAATGTACGTTTGGATTCACGATTTCCTATCAGAAAGTACACAGTTCGTGTACGGAAAGTCATCGAGTAAAACAGAAATCATATCTGGCGTTCCACAGGGAAGCGTTATAGGTCCCCTACTCTTCCTTATGTTTATAAACGATTTAGGAGACAATCCTAATAGGTCTCTTAGACTGGTCGCGGATGATGCTGTCGTTTATCGGTTATTGAAGTCAACAGAGGATCAAAAGCAACTGCAAAGCGATTTAGACAAAATTTCTACATGATGCGAAAATTGGCAATTGACACTAAATAAAGAAAAGTGTGAAGTAATATACATGACCACTAAAAGAAATCCGCTGAACTTCAATTACGCGATAAATCAGTCAAACCTTAAGGTCGTAAATTCTACCAAATACCTAGGAGTTACAATTACGAACAACTTAGACTGTAGAGAACACATAGAAAGTATTGTGGGGAAGGCGAATCAAAGGTTACGTTTCATTAACAGAACGCTTCGAAGATGCACCAGCACCACCAAAGAGACTGCCTACATCACACTTGTGCGTCCTCTCCTGGAGTACTGTTGCCCATTGTGGGACCCTCACCAGTTGGGACTGACGGAAGACATTGAGAAGATTCAGAGAAGGGCAGCTCGTTTTGTTTTATCACGTTACGGGGGGAAAGCATCACGGAAATGTTGCACGAATTGGGGTGGAAATCATTAATAGAAAGACGTTATTTATTGCGGCGTGATCTGTTTGCGAAGTTTCAATCACCGACTTTTGCTTCTGAATGTGAAAATATTTTGCTAGCACCTAACTACTTAGGGAGACATGACCATTCCAAAAAAAAAAAAAAAAAAGAAGAGAAATCAGATCGAAAACGGAACGATTTAAGTATTCATTCTTCCCGTGCGCTATTAGAGAATGGAACGATAGAGAAAAGTTGTGAAAGTGGTTAATGAACCCTCTGCCAAGCACTTAAATGTGATTTGCAGAGTATATAAGTAGATGTAGATTATATTTATGTTTACTCATTTCCACTTTACATCACTAACCGCTAACGCTGCGAAATGTTGTCACGGGTCATTTAGTTAGGTGTCCATAATACGAGTGGAAGGTGGAAAATAAGTTTTCCCCTTTCGACTATGGTCAGTCTTGTGTATTAAAAAAAATGAGACATTAAAGATAAGTCCTATCTTTATTTTTCAACATAATTTCCAAGTGCATTGAGACATTTGTCAAACCGCTTTATAAGCTTCCGAAAGCCGTCCAGGAAAAAAATCAGGGCGTTGCATACGGAAGAAGCGTTGAACGACTATGGGCGAAAGACAACACAGCAGGTGAACGCGCACATCCAAGGCACCGATAAACCATTGGGTAGAGGTTGACCGCGATCAGGCAGATGCCTTTCCGTTTCGTGTTGTGACGGGGGATGAAACGTGGATCCACCATTACACGCCCTAATCGAAGACCGCATCCATAGAGTGCAAACTTCCGTCATCTCCTGTCCGAAATAAGTTCAAAAGCACTCCGTCTGCAGGTCAAGTGCTACTTACCGTCTTCTGGAACGCCCAAACAGTTTTGTTGCTGGGCTTTTTGAGAGTAACAACAATGCCATTCCGTACTGTGCCACTCTTTCGAAATTCAAACAGTCGATTCGGAAAAAGTGGTATGGCCTTCTCAGATCTGGAGTTCTGCTGTTGGATAACAACGCAAGACCACACTCGGCGACGGCAACGCAAAACCATATTGCAACTCTTGGTTGGGACGCCTACACCATCCGCCATACAGTCCTGATCTCGCACCAAGCGACTTCCATCTGCCTCCAGCTTTGAAGAAGACTCTGGGCGGAAAGCGCTTTGGAAACAGTGCTAACGTGAAACAAGCCGCTCAACGCTTCTTCCGTACGCAACCCCCTGATTTCTTCCTGTAAGGCTTTTTGAAGATTATAAAGCCTTATGAGAAAAGTCTCAATATCCTTGGAAATTATGTAGGGACGCAAAGATACGTCTTATCTTCAAGGATGTTAGAATAAAGGGAGATAGCATTATCTATGTCAGTTGAAGCCTGTCCGCCATATTGGTCAGTTTTGGAATGCTATTTCTCCGTTAAAAGTATGTGTGAGTCGACCCTCTTACTGTTAATGTATTGAACTGACAGTCACTGAAAAGTATGTACTTTCAAACAATATACTTTCCTGAATAAATAGTAATAAATAATCATAATACATTTGAAAACTTCATTTTTATCGGCAAATTTGCACTGTTGCAACACGTTGTACATCACGGCAGAACCGTCGAACGTTTTATTCCTGTTTTAAGTGACATAAAACATTAGCTGTACAATACGGACACTACTGTAAAACTTAGCAATATGGTGGAGACAGGCTTCACTTTTTCAGCGTAAGGGTGTTCTAACGACAGTCACTCCTTTTGGGAATGACTCAAACTGAGCCCTAATATTTTCCTAAATCACGGAAAGTTTTATTAGTTCACAGTCTCTATAACAAAGTCATTCCACTGTAGGTGAAGTTGAACTTATATGCTGGCTGAAGTCCATTGCATTGTGAGCTGTCTTCGGCATTCACTAAAAGATTTGATGTTACAGGATCTTTTCGTAAATCATAAACATGTCAGTTGATATGGAAACAATTTTATTTCCATTTAAATAAAGTTTAAATCAATCACATTGTTGCACAATCAAAAAATGCAGCGGCAAGCCAACAGAGCTGCTTACAGGTTTGTGACTGCTAGAAACATCTCTCAAACATCTTTCTACGTAACCACGTAATAAGATTGATGACAAAGTTTTGTAATTCACAATTAAACAATATTCTTTCACATTAAATATGCCAAAATACTGAAATTAAAACATTACATTTAAGCTTTGACTATTTATCTCAATGTATGTACATGTTTCAGGAAATTTGTATTTAATGTGGTACACAAATTTAAAGTAATCTTTTGACTAGTGTTTACAGTGCTCAAATTATTTACATTATTTGTGTTTTCGAAGTGCACACATATTTGTTTTGCCAATATTGTGTAGGCGTACTATTATTGTGACATGGAATTTTAATGTATTTTAGTTTGCGGTCAAATTTTTTATTAATACGGATTTGTATATGGTTGTCGTAGTTTTGTTAATTTCGAAGATACTTTCTTAGTACCAAACAGATTATCAATTTTAGTGCATGAAAAATTATCAGTATTTAATTTAGGATCCAGTGATATACAAAACATGGTCTGCCCTAATTTATTTAAACAAAAGGTATATATGAAATCATGTTGTGCAATAGTTATAACATGTAGTATTGTTGTTTTTATACAAATTAGTATCTATATAGGTTCAGCAATTTCCGGAACTAAATGTAATGCATTTTTAGTGTTTGCAGCTATTATTTACGAAAGTATTAAAAATTGAAAATTACGTAAAAGAACAGCCAAAGTTATGTTTAAATCAACGTACTATTTCTTAAAGGTGTTTTACTAATAGTGTTAATAGAATTTCAAACTGAAGGCGAAAACGTGATATTTTACATGTCCGGTAGTGAAGTTTTACTTTAGGTGTCAGATATTTCGTGTTTATATGTTGGCAACGGATTTTTGTAAGGAGTGTCCAACATAGCAGAAACGTTACAGTGTCACCCTGTATTCTAACCTTTGCTTATCTTTAATGTCTCACTCTATTCTTTTTTCCTTTCGTACGCAACTCTGATCACAGTCGACAAGGGAAACTCATTTTCCATCTCCCCTTCGTATTCTGCCCGCCCCACATACATGGCAGTTCTGTTCCCGTTATTTGTTTCTCTTTCCCTATTTCTCTGTGTGTCCCTTTTCGGAACAGTAATTTAGCAGCTATCAACACCGTCAGATCTGCAGAATGTAGTGCCGTGCTTGACACGCCTATGCTGAAGGTGAACGAGGCAATGTAAACACGACCCGAGAGGACAATCACAAGGCAATTCGGCCTACATTCGGATTGTTTCTGCGAAGAACGTGTGACGAACCATGTTTATGCAAGCACACGCGCCTCTTTTGTATTCGATACTCGTGTGTCAGTGTCTCATGTTGCCGGTTGTGTTCACACGCATTTAAAACGCAAATACGCAGAACGGCCTATATGTGGCAAGGCAACAAGTCAATGCGTCTGAGGTGTGGTGTCTTCGCCAAGGCTGTTCCTTATGTTCCGTCTGGAACCCACTTTCCTAATTACTGCCATAAGCGATAATCTCTCCTATTTGTTGTGGTTTTTTTTTTTCATAATTCTTCACCGAGAACGAAAAAAAGACAATATAGCACGTCTCTCAAGTCGTAAAAAATGTTCAAATGTTTGTTAAGCTTAAGGGACTTAACTACGGGGTCATCAGTCCCTAAAATTACAAACTACTTATGAACTAGCTACAACTAAGGACGGCACAAATATCCATGTCCGAGGGGGGATTCGAACCCCCGACCATAGTGGCCGTACAGACCGTGACTGAAGCGCCTCAGTCTCCTCGGCCACCGCGGCCGGCTCTCAAGTCGTAGATATCACTCGTAAATATATATTAAGAACGACCAATGATTGACTGATGAAGTTTAGCACTAACAAGGAAAAACTCCGCTCTCGGAAATTCAGTTTTTTTTTTTTTTTTTTTTTTTGGGGGGGGGGCGGTCTTTTCTAGATAGTGGTATACCTCAAGGGTGTTCACTCACAAAAATCCTAAATCGTACTATCCAGAAAAATCCGAGAATAAGGCCTATAAAGTTCTAAGCGTAACACATATGTAAATGACAGATTATCGATGAAGATTGTGCTGCAGCGCAGTCAAATACCTCAGGTCTTTACAATAACGGGTTTTCACAGAGGTTACTTTATTTATGAAGATCATATTCTTCATAGGAGAAGACTTTATTTACTAGCTGTGAAGATTAATCCTTTCAAACCTAACGGGACAAATATGTCCCATAAGAAGTCCTAAGTAGATTTGTGGGATGAAAAGGTCCCAATTTAGCAATGAATTTGCACATTACAGTGTTTTAAACTTCCCTCCTTGAGGCTGGACTGGTATGATGTATGATGGCGAATAGCGAATAGAAAATTGGTTGTAGAATGTCCAGTGGTACTGAAAACTTATAACGATTGTATGAGTGGTGTGGACTTGGCTGATTAGATGATTTCACTGTATAATTTAGACAGAAAATCTGATAAATGGTGGAAGAAAGTGTTCTACAAACTATTGCTAACTATTGTTGTAGATGCCTCGACTTCACAAAAGAAAATTCAACACAAGACAGTGGCAGTATAACATTTTCTAGTCAACCTGGCAGAGCAACATTACCAAGGGAAAAGAGACTGCCATGGTACCGCGCGCCCTTCTACAGGTGCCTTCACACTGACAACCAACTCCAGTAACCTCAGTTGCCAACTGTTTCCAACTTGAAGTACGTCTTTTTTCCAGCTGTAGTCAACAGCTGTGTGTAACCGTGAGTCTGAAAAACTAATTAAGGGATGTTCTGTCTCGAGTTTGTAGTTTATGGTCAGTGAGCAAAAACACGGCGGAGTTGGGCAATTTCCGAATGCGTATTGCCGTGTTACCCTGTCGTCTGCTGTGTCGTTTAGCCGGTATTTCACTGCAAGTATGAAGAATACAAAATATTTCTTAATACAAAGCACAATGGCTAAAATGAGCTGTTAGAATCGTATATAAAAAAAAAGCTACCACAATCAGTGGTAGTTCAAGTTGCTCACTATGGATGATACGGGAGAAATTAAATGGACTAAAAGATTTGTGAAGATGCATACGTGAAATAAATGTTATTATTTGTACTCTAAACTAACCAATTTAATTCCTGAAGTGATTTATATTTTAATTCACCTTTGACTGGAAGAATAGGTAAAATAGTACACTTTAGATTCAAGTATCAGTACATATTTTTCTGAGTGCTGGAATAGCTTTTTATCGGCAGAAATGCCATTCAAGATTTGCATAATAAAACCTGCACCAGTTAGCTCCGTACTTTTTCGTGTTTAGCACGATGTATTTACGGAATTAACCACTAGAACGGGTAGTTATACAGATACATTCAAGGTCGGTTTCGAGGGGGGGGGGCATAGGAGCACGTGCCCCCCCCCCCCAAGACGGCCAAGAAAGAAGGAAAAGAGAGAGGGAGAGAGGAAAAGGAGGAAGGGAAAGAATCTCAGCATTACAATAATCAGCTTTTACGTACGGAAAGCATGTAATTGTGAGTTTAAAAATGGAAAATCCCTGTTATTGACAACGTAATTTAACTTTTTGAGTTATGCTTCCATTTAATTGTTTTTTTGTTAGTAATTTACCATAAAAATAAATAAAAGTTGTTTATTGTTTCGTGATTGCTTGGGAAATAAATGAGCTAGCGTGTATGTTTTACGAAAACCTAAATAAAGGATTTAACTATGTGAAGAAACTGTGAATTTCAGGGGCTACGTTCAAGTTGGCGCATTCAGGTGTTTACGGTAAACGGTTCATCTCTCTGGATTATTTTCCTAGACACTAAGAGACAGAACTGCCAGCCACTATAAACAGTTTTATTTGGAGCTACACATTTCGATTTTGCAGTTATTGGAGCAAATTAGAAATTTCAATGGCACTTTTCCACACATCAGATACAAAGGATTTTCATGGTAGTAGAAATTCTTCTTAAAACACAGTGAAATATAATTATCAGAATTAAATTTTCACTCTGCCGCGGAGTGTTCGCTGATATGTAACTTCCTGGCAGATTAAAATTGTGTGGTGGAACCGGGATTCGAACCTGCGACCTTTGCTCTTCGCGGGCAACCAGACGAGGCCACATCCCTGCCTCACAGTGACAGCCAGATGACAGTATGGTACTATCAGCGAGTAGTTCCCTCACAGTTGAGAGAGAAGGAACTCCAAAAAAGACTTCGGGAAACTGAAGCAAATGCTTAGACTGAATACGGCACTAAGCATTTCGAGAAGATGAGCTTTTGAGTTCTCACTTACCTGCTACGTCAAGTGCTGCGAATATCATTCCTCAACAACTGGAAATTCACCATTTCTGTTTCATGGTACAAGAAAATAAAAATTTACGCATATGGTTTACGCAGATAAGAGTCGGGATAGGGGGACTAAACTACTGAGGTTATCAGTCCGTCGGTGTGGAGGGGAAGGAGTGAGGAGAGGAAAGGAGGGGAGGGGGACAGGAAATGCAGTCCGGGAAGTAAAGAAGGAAGGAAGACTGCATTGGCTCGGGGGCCAGTGCTCGCCACGCACGTACTCACGAAAGAACCATCAGCCCCCTGAGGGGATGCAGATAAGAGAAAACCAAATTGTTCAAAAGGCGTGAATCGTGTGATGTACATGATCTAGGTTCGAACCTAAATTCAAGAAATGTTTTATATATTTTATTATTTCACACTTCCTGATCACCTCTAGCTTTGTATACACACAATATGGCAACAGTTCTCTCCTCTGCTTTTTCATGAAAAACCCTCGGAATTTCGACGAATTTTTATAATCCTTCCATAACTTACAATATCGCCAAATTTTGCAATAAAAATGTAATCACAGTAGTATTTTATGCTTTAATCTGCGTACATTAATTGTAAAATTAATTTGGAATTGTTAAACTGTTTCAAAAGAAAATATTGTAATTAAAATGTTAATTAGCTGCAACCCTCATTTCGTAAATAAAATAAAGTTCTTTATTATGTAATTAAAACATTTTATATATTTAATTTCATTTAAAAATTGTTATAATTTTTAAAACAAATACTGACAATATGTTTTCCACAGGCAGTATCGGAGCCAAATCATCTGCATAAGAGATACGGACCCATTGCCTGAGCTATCTCGCCGTACTCATGTATAACACTCATTGACTACATAGTATATAACATGTATATGAGTCACGCTTAAAGTGTAGAACACTTTTCTCGAAATTTTCTGGATAGTGCGATTTAAAGCTTCCTTAAGTGAAAACCCTTCACGCATACTACGAGGGTTGGAACGTAAATAGTGATAACACTGCTGTGGAGACACTCTGCAATGGAATCTACTATTGTCGCTGACAGCACACGTTTTTTAAATACCTATCTTACCTCCGAGCAAATGGACTCGCCCGTCCCACGTCACCGGCGTGCGAATAATCGAGGGAAACACAGTCACTTGTGAGCGAGCGGTCTAATGTAACAGTGTCACTATGTTTTCGAAACAGGAACATCGGAACTGGATCAAAATTAAATGTGCCAGAGGTCGTAGAGCACTACAGTGTCATCTCAATTGTTATCTTAATTTATACATTATTCCGATGGGAAATGTTCACGGTCTGTTTGAATAATGGGCTACACTGCATGACAGTCCGAATTTATAGGTGAACTCTATGGATTTGGAGCTACAAACGAAATTGTTTCTTAAAATCGGATGACAAATATTTCGTAGAACCTCAAGTCCGCATGCACAGAACTGCGCGAAATTATCTGTCCGTCGGATATATCTCGGTACTGAAATGAGTTTTCGTTCTGCTCTCAACCTTAAATAAAATTTCGATATCTAACCTTCATTTCGCCCGCTGCCTTGTATGGCTAAAATCAACCATACGCAAAGTTTACGCAATGCTATTTTCCATCTGCGAACTCTTCAAATGTATGCGCAGTAGTTTACTTAATTTGATGTAGCACAGTAACTATACGCAATAACAAATAGAAAGTCAGATTATTATAGTGCGCAAATATCACAGTATAAGGTGTGAAAAAATTAAAGTTTTTCATCGAATAGTTTTCTCAAAATCAGCTGATAAATATTGTAAGAGTTCGGAAGGCTGTGGCGGCGAGTGTACAACCAGCAGCGGAATAGGCGCAGCAATGCCGATGCAGACTTGCGCATGATAGTTCGCGATAGGGAGCGCGCACTTTAGTTCCCGTCTCTACCGCGAACTAGTTCGCTCTTTTAGTTCGTACGTTCCCAGTGACAACTGAGCGGCGTGGTCTGCGCATGCAGGTGGAGGGTGAAGTTCCCCCACCTAGCTGCTTCATGTGCTTACTGCTTGAGCCGTTAACGATATCAGGCAAACCAAAAGAAACAGTTTGTGGATAATTTCAAAAAATGTTCAAATGTTTGTATAATCTATGGGACTTCACTACGGGGTCATCAGTCCCTAAACTTACAAACTACTTATGAACTAACTAAGACTAAGGACGGCACAAATATCCATGCCCGAGAGGGGATTCGAACCCCCGACCGTAGTGGCCGTGCAGACCGTGACTGAAGCGCCTCAGTCCCCTCGGCCACCGCGGCCGGCTGTGGATAATTTCTCGAATTTAAGTTATATCTATATCTTGTCATTATGGAATTTATTAGTCAGATATTGCAGAGTGCAGAATACTTCAAAACAGAAATTTTGTAGCACTGAACTATGTAATCTAGCAGGCAGACGCTCACCTCGAAATGGCTCTCATCAGCAGAAGGCAAACACGTGATTTGAGTTCTGCTGGGGGCCTATGCTATTACCCGTCGGTCTTCGGAAAAAGAGTCCAAGCGAGATAAGTTTGGCATAATAGTTCGCATGTTTTAGTTCGCGACCAATTGCACATATTTTAGTTCGCGGCCGATCGCGCATATTTTAGTTCGCGACCGATTGCGCATATTTTAGTTCGCGACCGGTAGTTTAGTTCGCAGCTAAGTAGCTCGAAGTAGCTCGCTCTTTTTAGTTCGTCCGCTCTTTTTGGCTTTTGCTACCGCTACTAAAAGAGCTCTTTCTTTTGTTATGACAGCTTTTTTATATGATGATCAGTGTTGCCCAAGTGTGTGCTATTACCCGTATTTTTGGGCAATTAGACATCAAATACTTACGTAAATAAACTAGTTATTTACACGAATGGGTGATAAAATGGTATTCAACTACTCTGCATACAGAGTACTCGTACTCAGACACTGCTGAATACCTTAGAAAAGAAAATTTGTGGCAATGAACTATGAAAGTACAGCAGAGCTGCATCTCAGCTCGAAATGACGGTAACTAGCTGAAGGAAATCACGCGAATCTGCGCGCTCTCGCGTCCTCTCGCTGTTCCCCGGCAGTCTACGGAAAATGAGCGGACGAACTTTAAGGCGAGGGAGCTGGAACTAGTTCGCGTAGTTCGCCTGTGGGAGCGCTCTTCCGAACTAGTTCGTTCGCGAACTACCCAAGACTAGCTGGTTGGCCACACTTTCCCTGTACAGAGCTTTATGGGCAACTAGAGAGCCTGTATAGGGAGAGAGTGGCCGTGCGTGATACCGCTCCTGATTGGCTAACAGGCCAGGACGCCATGTTTTTACCAGATTTGCCGGGCTTTGTATATGTATGAATAGCTACAAGTGTTCGTTTCTGTACTGTGGAGTGTCTTAAAAGCTTCTGACAGCGATTTCACTGTACAGTTACACACAGTTTGTATTACTGTAGGCACTGCTAGACTTTTGCACGTCTGCTGTAGGTTCTGTTTACATAAATGAACGTGTTGTTCGTCAGTCGTTGACGATAACTTTAAAACGTCGCGGCCGTTTTTAAGATGAAATGTTGATTTGCAAACATTTTCTGAGTGTAATTAATAATGTGTATTACACAATCATTAAGGACAACCAAGAGAAATTCCTCGTTGTTCCTCTGTTGGCTTTAAAAACTGAGGTGAAGATTGTCATATTATGGTTGTATTCGCAAGGAATGAAAAAAGACGGAAACAAGTGTGCGGTAAAGTTAACCGAGAAAGCGGGAATCCATAAAGGCGCCTTTTGAATACCAACGATTATTCCTGTCTGTGTAAAGTAATCATTTTCTGCTTCTCCTCACCCAATACCTGAAAGACATTGACAAAAATTAATAACAGAAATAGTGCCTGTGTAATTCTCGCGTGGTGTAGTGATTGCATACTGAATTCGTAATGTGAAGGTCGCGAGTTCGAATCTGAAATACTATTTTTTTTAAACAGTATTTCTGGCTTTTGGTTAGTTTATGGTTTTAGTTTTTGACGTGTCGTGCTACAAGGTACGTTTTAACGTGGCTACCGCACCACCCCCTTGGCTGTGTATTATTGGCTGCCGGCCGCGGTGACCGAGGAGACTGAGGCGCTCCAGTCACGGTCTGCACGCCCACTACGGCCGGGGGTTCGAATCCTCCCTCGGGCATGGATATTTGTGCCGTCCTAGTTCGTAAGTAGTTCATAAGTAGTTTGTAAGTTTAGGGACTGATGACCCCGTAGTTAAGTCCCATAAGCTGTACAAACATTTTTTATTATTGGCTGTTCACAATCTTATAATTATTTACGGAATGAATCATGAAAAAAGGAGAGGGTTGACTTATACCTATTTTGAGCCTTTTTCTGCTGTTTCAGTAGAGATAGTATCGGTATTTTCCGATTTTCTGTGATACTGTGTTCCTAAAAATATGTGCAGAATGGCGTTCTATATCCCAGTGTATGAAAATGTTAAAATCTCGACAGGAGCACACTTAAAATACATTGTTTCGGGGCGGAAAGCGATGATAATAATTTACTAATTTCAGCGGTGATTTGCAAACAGAAAATTATGAAACAGCATAATTTCCTTTATGATATATAACGTGAAATACCTCTTTTTCTAATTAATCAACTGCCAAATGTCGAAGTTACCAGAACATCATAAAATATGATTCAGTAGAGTCTCGAAAACTCGGTCTAATGTGGACTGAAGGCTGGCCGAGTTTGTAAAAATGTCAGGTTATCAGGAACGGTGTTAAAAAAGTGTAGGGAAGTTTTTTGTTATAAAATTCTTTTTATTGTTATTATTAGAATACAATACAAATGATGGAATAGAGTAACACAAAATAAATTTAAGAAAATGTCTAAGAAATGATATTCGTTACTTACTAGTACGTACTTTCACTTACATTTAGAAAACGTCTTTAAGAAGGCATACAGACTTGAACAATGAAAAGTATAGACAATAGTGATTTACTTCATAAAACATATTCCACTAAAATTCCCATCACGCCTAAGCTGATTTTCAAAGGCTCTGTGAAAAAACGTACTCCCATAATTTTGATCATGAGTATTAATGAAACTGAAAGGATTTCTAAATATGATGTAGGTGGCACAAGAAAAGATTATGTCTAGGCCCATTTATAGCATAGCCTGTAACTGCTACAGGCTGCGATTTCAATTCTATCCTGCATTCTGCGAGCACGGAATAACTCCAGAGGCTGTGCAGGGGGATGTCCGAGTTACCCAGACTGCCGGAGTACCGAGTGCCGAGTTTTCGAGACTCTGTTGTTGTTATGGTCTTCAGTCCGGAGACTTGTTTGATGCAGCTCTCCACCCTACTCTATCCTGAGCAAGCCTTTTCATCTCCTCTTAAGAACGGCAATCCATATCCACTTGAATCTGCTTACTATACGCGTCTCTTGGTCTCCCTCTGCGATTTTTACCCCACACACTTCCCTCCAATGCTAAATTTACGATTCCCCCATGTCTAAGAATGTGTCCTACCAAGCGATCCCTTCTTTGTCCGCCTCCGTAGCTCAACGGTAGCGTCGCCGACTACCATGCAGGGGGCCCGGGTTCCATTCCCGGCAGGGGACTGGGTGTTGTGTGTTGTCCTAATCATCATCATCTCATCATCATTGGCACGTAAGTTGCCCAGGCGGCGTCAAATAAAAAGACACTAAGGCGGCCGAACAAACCCGCAAGGGTTCTCCCGGCCATGAAAGCCAAACGCTCATTTCCATATCCCTTCTTTAAGTCAGGGTATGCCAAAAATTCCTTTTCTCACTAATTCTGTTCAGTACCTCTTCATTAGTTATGCGATCTACCCACCTAATCTTCAGCATTCTTCTGTAACACCACATTTCGCAAGCCTCTATTCTCTTCCTGTCCGCACTGCTTATCGTCCATGTTTTACTCCCGTACGAGGCAACACTCCACACAAATGCCTTAAGAAAAGACTTCCTTACACTTAAATTAATATTCGATGTTAGCAAATTTCTCTTTTTCAAAAATGCTTTTCCTCCCATTGCCATTCTGCATTTTATATTCTCTGTACTGCGACCATTGCATGTTATTTTACTACCCAAGTAACAAAACTCATCTATCATCTTCATTGTTTCGTTACCTAATCTAATTCCTTCAGCATCGCCTGATTTTCTAAGACTGCATTCCATTATCTTTGGTTTGCTCTTGTTAATGTTCATTTTATACGCTCTCTTCAACACACTGTCCATTCCATTCAACTGCTCTTCCAGATCCTGTCTCTGACAGAATTACGATGTCATCAGCAAAACGCAATGTTTTTATTTCTTACCCCTGAACTTTAATCCCTATTCCAATTATTTCCTTTCTTTCCTTCACCGCCTGCTCGATGTACAAATTGAATAACATAGGAGAAAGGCTACAACCCTGTCTTACTCCCTTCCCAACTGATGCTTCCCTTTCATGCCCTTCGAGTCTAATAATTGCGGTCTGGCTTTTGTACAAGTTGTAAATAACTCTCCTTTCCCTATATTTTACCCCCGCTGACTTCAGGATGTGAAAGAGTGTATTCCAGTCAACATTTTCAAACGCTTTCTCCAAATCTACAAAAGCTAAAAATGTAGGTTTGCCTTTCCTTAATCTATCTTCTAAGATAAGCCGTAAAGTGAGTATTGCCTCCCGGGTTCCTACGTTCCTCCTGAATCCAAACTGATCTTCCCCGAGGTCAGCTTCTATCAGCTTTTCCATTCTCCTGTAGATAATTCGTGTTAAAATTTTGCAACCATGACTTACCAAACTGATGGTTCTGTAATTTTCACACCTGTCTGCGCCTTATTTCTTTGGAATGGGGATTATTACAGTTTTTCTAAAGTCTGAGAGTACTTCGCCTGTCTCATACATTTCAGTTCAAATAGTTTTGTCATGGCGGGCTCTCCCAGAGACTTTAGTTGCTCTGAGGGTATGCCATCTACTCCTGGGGCATTGTTCCGACCTAGGTCTTTCAGGGCTCTGTCAAATTCATCTCTCAGTATTTTTGTTATAAATTGCTTTTTATTCTTATTTTAGAATACAATACAAATGATGAAATTTAAGAAAATGTCTAAGAAATGATATTCGTTACTCACTAGTACGTACTTTCACTTACATTTAGAAAACTACTTTAAGAAGGCACACAGCCTTGAACAATGAAAAGTAGGGACAATAGTGATTTACTTCATAAAACATATTCCACTAAAATTCCCATCACGCCTAAGCTGATTTTCAAAGGCACTGTGAAAAATGCACTGCCATAATTTTGATCACGAGTATTAATGAAACTAAAAGGATTTTTTAAATAGGATGTAGGTGGCACAAGAAAATATGATTCTAGGCCCATTTATAGCAAAGCCTGTGACTGCTACACGCCGCGATTTCAATTCTATCCTGCATTCTGCGAGCACGGAATAACTCCAGAGGCTGTGCAGGGGCGTGGCCGAGTTACCCAGACTGCCAAAATACCGAGTGCCGAGTTTTCGGGACTCTATTAATAATCGACAGCCACTTACTTACTTACAAATTTATTACGCCTGTATAAACATAGACGAATCGCAATTCTATACTGATTAGTAAGCTAGAAGATGTGCTTTGGTGTCATGGGTGTGTACAGCACTTGATCTTTTTCCCACGGATGACAGGAAAATTATACAACCCATCCCAGTGCTGTATAAATAAAATGGGTTGGAGGCGTTGTCAGGATGGAAGGCGGAGCGGTGAAGGCTTGTGGGCGCCCTAGGAAAGGGTGGCTCACTGGCAAATAAAAGATAGTCTTCAAGTTAATATTTGGTATATTCTAAAGTACGGGATACATGGCGGGACTCGCCCTGGGGTCGGATGCAATGAATGAATGACAGTCTAAGTTAGCGGATTAGAAAACGGAAAGGTAAAGGCTATGGTTATGGTTCACACAGTTGGCTGATGCCAAACAGCCGCTAGGCAGGAGCGGACGGCATGCGGCCGTCCGCCCCGTACCGAGGCTGGACCTCTCGAGTGCGTCTATTCTGTACGAGAGCTAAAACTGAAGAGAGCGACGGAACTGATTCTCGCACCTCTGCGTCCTGCAGCAGTAGCACACGTGATCAAACGTGGGTGTCTGCTATTGGCTCCACGGGAGCATGGAAACGCCAGTAGTTTCAGCACGGACGCCAGAAGGGTGGCGTGATTTTAGAATCACCATTCAATACTGGTTCTGTCCGGCTCTGTCCTGCAAGGTGGACAGCCTTGGTCACGTTGTCAAGGCGTATGTCGCAGTGGAAAAACACTTGTAAAACTTAGGCGAGTTTTGAAATAAAATTTTGAATTATTTTTCCCTAACCTATTTCAGACTGGCTGGTCATCCTGTACAGGTGGAACTGAATGCATTATTTCAATTATGGATGCTTTTCTGCCTGGCCCGCAATGTAAGGGCACGGCCTGAGCGCAATCTGGTAAAAACATGGCGGACACCAGCCGCTTGGCCAGCCGTGGCTGAGCGGCCGAGCGCATTGAGGCGCTAAGTTACGAAGCGCGAGGCCGTTCCCCGTCGGGGGTTCGAATCCCCCCTCGGGCATGGATGTTTGTGCCGTCTTTAGTGTAATCTACATGGTGTCCAGAAAAGGGCTCCCTGATTTCAAAATTAAATATCTCGAAAACAAAGATCGATAGAGGAATGCAGTAAACGGTATGTTTATTGTGAAAGTTGTAAGAAGTTTATACAGCAGTTTGAAATAATAGTTGCAAAAGCAGCTAACAGATGGCGATGTATGCTGTACAGCTCATATCAGCATACATAAGTGAAATAATCGTATGAAAATACTCTTTGCAAACAATCACATAACAATGTTTTCAAAATGTTCACCATTGGCACTACAGAGGTGGCGCAAACGAAGAATAAAATTCGCCATCGCATTTCGTAGTGTCTCAACCGAAATGGATTCACATGCCACAGAGATCGCCGATTCAAGCTCGTCCAGCGTGGCGAGATGCTTCGGGTGGACCATGTCTTTCACTGTGATCCACAAAAAAAGTTCAAATGTTTGTTAAGCTTATGAGACTTAACTACGGGGTCATCAGTCCCTAAACTTACAAACTACTTATGAACTAGCTAACACTAAGGACGGCACAAATATCCATGCCCGAGGGGGGATTCGAACCCCCGACCGTAGTGTCCGTGCAGACCGTGACTGGAGCGCCTCAGTCCCCTCGGCCACCGCGGCCGGCCAAAAAAAGTCACAGGGAGTCAAATCCGGAGAATATGGAGGCCAATCCATGCCTGCACCAGTAAATTTGGGATATTCCAAAGCAATGACTCGATTCCCGAAGAATTCCTCAAGAAAGCGAAACACTTGTTCGGTCCGATGTGGTCGGGCCCCATCTTGCATAAACCATTCAGTACCTGGTCGATCCACTAACGCTTGCTGTGTGGCGACAAATTGTTCCAAAATTGCCACGTAACGTGCACCAGTGACCGTTTCTCGAATGAAAAAAGGGCCAATAATGCCTCTGTTGCATACTGAAGCCCACACATTAACTTTAGGAGAATACAGGGGTTTCGCTTCACACCAATATAGCTTTTCGGAACCCCAAAATCGCCAGTTCTGCTTATTCACGTATCCATTCAGCTGGAAGTGTGCTTCATCTGTAAACCAAATGCAGCCAACATCAAATCCTTCACTATCAATCATTGTGAGCATCTGATTAGGAAAGGCAACCCTTTGTTGCACAGCCCCTACGGGTATGGATGGCCTGGTGCGTTTGAATTATGAATGGAAACATTTGTAGGCTCTTTCTCCTTATTTACTGCGTGCTGGAACGCTTCAAACCAGTGTCAGATGCAATTCTAAGGACGGATCACATTGGAGTTCACTGAATAATTCCAGAAATTGTGGCGATATTTTCAGGCGTAACTGCGGTTTGCTTGCGGCCAACATGCCCCATAGATCATCAGTTTCGCTGCCTGTTCATTGAAATTTTGCGAACAGCGTACGAATGGTTTTCGCATAGGGTCCTTTTGGAACATTAAATCGTGCGTGAAAACTTCGCCTTGTTGCCGTAGGACTCTCTTCTAACCTGTGGTATTCTAGCTCCAGAAAAACGCGTTGTTCAATGGAGTACATGGTTTTAATCTCTTCCTTCGGTACGCTAACCTCCTTTCACGTTTTAATAGTGCAACTGATCGCTCTGGGCTTCGGATCACTATTTATACTAGGCATTACATATGGCGATCTGTTAGCAGCTTTTGTAACTATTATTTCAAACTGCTGTATAAACTTCTTACAGCTTTCACAATAAACATACCGTTTTCTGCATTCCTCTATCGATCTTTGTTTTCGAGATATTTAGTTTTGAAATCAGGGCGTCCTTTTCTGGATACCCTGTAGTTCATCAGTAGTTTGTAATTTTAGGGACTGATGACCCCGTAGTTGAGTCCCTTAAGCTCTACAGACATTTCAACATTTTCCGGTTGGTAACTCTCTCCCTATACAGGCTCCCTACAGGAGCGCCGCCGCTCGCTATTGGTGGCTTGCCAGGAACCCACCACACCTGCACCTTTCGCCTCCCCCCCCCCCTCCCCCCCCCGCCCCATGCTTGGCTGCCTGCCCCGTAGCTGCCCAGTAGTTCTTCACGTGCGGCCGTTCTGTCACATTCAGAAGCCAGCTGCTCGCAGTGTCACAACCCTTTTTTCCGCACAATTACCCGTCGCAGCAGCAGGTGTAACATATGTCTCCGTCATTCTCGTTTCGCTCGCATTAACAGACGTCGCTGTAATCGCCGCAAGTTGCCACAAAGCGACATAATGAGTACACTAGAAGACTCCCCATTTATTATCTTCGCTCTACAAACACTGGTCAAAACAATTAGGGGATCGGTTGAGACATCTAGTTTCTGAAGTATTGTCGTCGGCGCAATGGACTAAAATAGTTCCAGATATATATATATATATATATATATATATATATATATATATATATATATATTGTGTGTGGAAGAACAGACGTCACTTCTGATCCTGCAGTTGTTATTCTTTAATTTTCACCGAATATATGACAACAACTGCGATTGGGCAAAACTGAAAATATGTACCCAGCCGGGATTCGAACCCGGGTCTCCCGCTTTCTGGGCAGTTGCGGTGACCACTACACCACCAGCCTCTTCTGCAGCAACTTTCTGTTACTGCCGTAATGCTCTTGTCTCTACTCCGTAGAAACGACAGAAAGACGTGGAACCATTTTTCATATTCACAGAATATATGACATCAACTGCGACTAGACAAAACTGAAAAAGTGTACCCAGCTGGGATTCGAACCCGGGTCTCCCGCTTTCTAGGCAGTTGCGCTGACCACTACACAACTGGGGACACAATGAGCACCGCACCGCCACCCGTCAGACACAAATTCCCAGCCTTACCCTGCCCACAGGGAATGATCCTTTCGTTAGTGGAGAGAGGTGGGGAAATTTGCGGCCCTTACTCTTACGGTATTTAGTTTCTGAAACTACGAGTTTGAGTACTGTGGGCAGGGTAAGGCTGGGCATTTGTGTTTGACGGGAGGCATGCTTACGTAGTCCTTGCAGGGGCGCTGATCACTGGGTCCCCAGTGGTGTAGGGGTCAGCGCAACTGCCTAGAAAGTGGGAGACCCGGTTTCGAATCCCGGCTGGGTACACATTTTCAGCTTTGCCCATTCGAAGTTGATGTCATATATTCTCTGAATATGAAAAATGGTTCCACGTCATTATGTCGTTTCTACGGAGTAGAGACAAGAGCATTACGGCAGTAACAGAAAGTTGCTGCAGAAGAAGTTGGTGATGTAGTTACTCTACCAAACGAATTACACAAGCAGATGGGTTCAGATAGTGTAGTGAGCAGGTAGTGCAATGCAACAGCGTGACTTATCCGAAGCTGTGGTGTAGAGAGCCACAGGACGGTTGCAAACGGGACAAAAAAATGTTCAAATGTTTGTAATCCTATGGGACCAAACTACGTTGGTCATCAATCCCTAATCTGACAAACTACTTAAACTAACATAAGGACAACACACACACACACACACACACACACACACACACACACACACATATCCATGCTCGAGGGAGGGTTCGAACCTCCGACGTGGGAGGCCGCGCAGTCCGTAACGTGGCGCTCCAGACCGCTCGGCTATGCCCACGCGGCCAAGCAGGGCAGACACAGTGGGATTAGTCTGCAGCTATTGGAGTGTCCCAAAGTGAAATTTCCAGGACATGGACGTAGTTTTAGACAATAGGAAGCGTTAAAAGAAAGCGAAGCCGTTATGAGACAGGAGGCTGAATGCAACTCAGTTGCAACGCACCCTTCAGGCAGCAGCAGGACGCGAAGTATCAACACAAACAGTCCCAAATCGCCTTCGGGAATGTGGCCTCTGGACATGGAGGCCTATGGTATGTGTACCATAAAAAAACCACGACACCGTTTCGCCCGTACATATTGGGCGGAGGAACATCTGCATTCGAGCCGTAACGAATGGCGTCGAGCTCTGTTCACAAATGAGTCAAGATTTTGTGTTCAGCCGGTCAATCGTCGTTCCCGAATCTGGAAAGAATGTGTAACTCGGAACAATCCAGCTTATGTACATCATATCACGATGGAGGACGGATGATGTGGGCAGAAGTCAGTATTGGCAGACACTCACTTTACATCACACAAGCTCTTAAAAAATGAAAGAAAATAGAGTTTATACCAGTGATTCCCAAAGTGGTCTATTGGACCCACAGGGATGTCTATTCCAACCTGCAAGGGGTTCACGTCAGCGGCAAAATAATGTGTGGGTCTATTTGTTGTAAATGGGCGTCCACGGTAGTGGTGCATATTTAGGGTCATAACCAAAATTAGGAATTATTCCCACAATGCCGGAGCTTGATCCTTTGTATGTCTCTGTTCACTTTATTGGCTAAGGGAGAGCGTGGAAGAATTCTGTGTTTTCGGTCTCCTTCTGCAGGCCCTTAGTCCGATATTTTATTTCATTTATTTATTTATTTTGGAGGGGGAGGGAAGCAGATCACACATTTACCAGTTATATATTCTAATTTTTAAAGCATTTTTTCACTCCACCCATTTACAGTTAAAGATTTCAAAGATGGTAGCAGCCTATCAGGCGCGGACACACATTTCAAGTTAGGAATTCGTAAAAAAAATTAAGTACACAAAAGGCAAGGGGTCTACACAGGGCAGAAAGAGTTGGTCTATGAGAACAAAAGCTTAGGAATCCCTGGTTTATACGAATTTCCCAATCCACAAATAAAACTAAGGTCTCGTACTAAAATTAATTTTGCACGTGAAGTTGAAATTGGATGTGTCCTCATCCGTCAGTCTCGCGCATGCATTTAATCCTTTTTTGCGTTCAACATATTCCACCTCACATCTGGTACTGATCGGTCAAAATATGACCTTGGCTACAACCTCCACGACGTGCAAACCTTAGCATTCATGACATAGTTCAGAAGCGGTCATGGCATATTCTATTCCTGCTCTAGGTTATTACAAACTGATTTCCTGTCGCATGTCTAGTCCCCAGACCATCACGCTGAAACTGCCTATCTCGCCTTCCGTTGCGTATGTATATTACCATCACCTTTGTCTCACTCACCTTACGGCTGCCTTGATCTGATTTCACACGCGTTAATAAACGTATGTCACTGTATGTCACCTTCGCGCACTCCTTCTGTAATTACTTATTCACAGGAACGGCAATGTTCACTCCTCTTCGCAAGCCAGTAAAAGGGTAATCAGAGCGATGGACAAATTTACTCAGCCCTGGCCGCAATCACACGTGAGACAAAGTTTGCATGAAATTACTTTCGTTAAACTAGTTCTTTCCCAAAGTCAGTGTATTTCAACAACATCTGTTCCGAGCACATTAAAACAGTTATGTTAAGCTATTCACGATTTCCTAACTGACATCCGGGTCAAGCACTACAGTTCCTCATGATTTTG
Organism: Locusta migratoria; assembly: GCA_026315105.1. Taxonomy (NCBI): domain Eukaryota; kingdom Metazoa; phylum Arthropoda; class Insecta; order Orthoptera; family Acrididae; genus Locusta; species Locusta migratoria. The sequence continues at coordinate 410,149,058 of CM048748.1, forward strand.
TCGAGACTTCACGTGGTCAGTTGGAGACAATGGAAACTTCTGTAGTCATCTTCTATGGGTACGTGACCGGTAGTTACAGAGTTGCTCCAGCTTTATTAAAACTACATATGCCATTGTATTCATTATAAAACCACAGAAATGCATCTAATGACACACATTCTGCTTAACCACCTTGCCCTCTGTATTGCATAATGTATGCTACCAATCGCCATCGACATAAACCTACTTAGAGCTGAAGTAAAAATTAAAGGTATTATGTAATAACATCTATCTCCTGAAAAAGAAATGATTTGCCTCCTAGCCTTCGTAACTATTCCATATAGCTTATTCTATGGAGTAGGCGTACTAACGTAAATGTACTGCATTTTTTCATCCCCAGCCGTCAAGACCAGAAAGACCATTTCTCCTCCCTGTTTTGTGGGGGGGGGGGGAGCGAAAAGGGGGTGGAGAAACGGACACGCCACCGTACCAACCATGGCCCACCTCCCAACTCATGTTTGACAATCCAGAGAGGTGGTGCTCTGCTTTGCACTGACCAGCTATCAAGCTGGCAACAACTGCTCATGCAGTATCTATGAGAGCTAACTCTTCCATCAGAGCAGAAGATACACATACCGTGCCTTTCATCATTCGAAGCAAAACCACCATGATTAATTAAAATTGTCACCTGAGGAATAATGAGGGATGTACATTGATCAAAAAATACTCCATTCCTCACTGGTCTTGTCTCCTAATTGAAGCATTTAAGTTACGAGCATAAATTATGAGCTCTGGGTTATTCAAAGTGGGTCGTAATGAAAGGGGAAACTGGTGAATCGCTTTCTTACCGCTAGTGGTGCCAGCGTGAACTATCAGGTGGCAGTATATTATTTTGTTGGAATAACATATCTCCTTCTTGTTAGAAGAATGCCAGAAGAGAGGAACTTACAATATTCTGTATGTACCGAGCGCTGGTCAATAGTCCGGCCACAAAGACAAAAGGTTGACCATAAGGACTGCGGTGGATCAAGTGTTTCTTGGACGAATTAACTCTACTAGACAGCGCTCGTCAAGTTTATGCTGTTTGCACGAACGACCATCATTATGTCCAAGGGTGCCGTCATGTTTTTTATAAACCATTACATCCAGAAACGGAAGTTTCGCTTCACTTTCGACCTCCATAGTAGATCTCATATTTGGATGAAGGTAGTTAAAATGGTCCAAAAATCGATTCAGCTTATCACGGCCTTGAGGCCAAATAAAAAAGATGTCAACATATTTTCTAAAACACGTTGGTTGAAAGTTGAAAGTTCCGAGTGCCCTGTATTCAAAATTCTATATAAATAAATAGGTAAACTATGGGTGATAAAGGGCTGCCCGTAGCCACCATAGCCACTCTGTCCTTTTGCTCAAAGATGTCACCAAAAGAAAAATATGTGGCCGTCAGTACATGACAACAGAGATTCACCACCTCGTCATCCAGTCACTAATTAGACTCAAGGACTCTTCCAAAGGTACCCGTGTAAAGAGGAATACCACGTCAAAGCTTACTAGTAAATCCAAAGGACCCAGCATCAAAACCTACAACCGTCTAATGAAATCTATCGAATTGGAGATGTGGTGCTCACACTTTACAACGTATGGACCGAGAATAGACGTCAAATGGTTCGCCAAATTGTATTTGGGTGCACCTAAATTAGAAACTATAGGGCGTAATGGCGCTTCTTCCTTGTGCACTTTTGGAAGACCGTACAACCTAGGCAGAATCTGGTTTGATCACTGAAGATCTCAGCCCGCTGTTTCATGTTACAAGTGATCTTCCGACAGGTCCATCCGTGGATGTCGCTGGCGTGGCGTGAAAGGAAGACCTGCTAGAGGTGTGCGTGCCCATTGTCCCACTGCTAGTAACCGGTTGGCAACAGTTCGTATTGAGAATCCTGGGCACACAAGCCGTCTTATCTTTCCTGTGGTAGCTACAGGATCTGCCACTGCTGCCCTTACAATACGACGCTCTCGGCGGACGTCTGTGCTGCGTGGACGTCCAGAACCTCTACGAAGAGCTTGAGAATGTTCTCGTGACCATTGCAACCAGCATCGTTGCACGAATGACGCAGCACGCCCAACTTGTGTGGCGATTTTCCAAAAGGACTATCTCGGTACTTGGAAGGCCACAGTTTGACCCCTTTCAAACTCGCTGGATTGGCTGTAGAAAGCAAGACTGCATCTCAAACTTGCTTCACACGTTGATATCGCACTGAGCCTTATGGATGTAAACAGTCCCTATTAAAGGCTACACACACATGGCGCTCTGGCAGCTATGCTGTTGGCGGTCGACTAGTAACCATTATCAGTATATCAACTATCTCCCATGAGGCATCTGCCGTGATCGCATCAAAATCGTTGTCCTCTTTCCAGATACACCAGCTTTTTTTATCCCAGGCAGTGTATATGTACCACAGTGGTGCTGGAAAAACGATAAACCACTGTGCTCAATGATAATATAAAGACGATAGCTGAAACTCCCTGAAACTAGCGACAGCGCTTACGAGCTCCTCCTATCGGCGTGAGTTGTAAATTAAAACTGGAAGTCAACGGACGATAACATTGCGAAACTCTGAACACGTACATCATTCGTTGGTTTACTGCATAGAAGTAGGAAATGGTTGGAAGGGGGAGTGTATGTGCTACATACGGGTGTAACAGCTAGCTACAAACAGCGATGCACTCAGAAATCTTTATTCAGGTACCAGAAAAATAGATAATTGTAAATATGATAGTTTAAGTAGGCTACTATTTAGGCATACTGCTATGAGCTATGATTTTCTTAGTATCTTTAACGCTTTGATTTACCCTTATAAGTTCTTTATAGATACAGCCAGTGGGTTATTAGTAAGCAAAGAGCTGACTTTGATAAAATTTTGAGAAAGAAGGGCCCAGAACATTCGAACAAAAGCTATGTTTTATGGCCAGACTGGAGAAAGATTTCAGAAATAAGATTTTGTAAAGCCGAGGGTAAATGTAATTCGTTCATTTCGTGTAGTTTTCAAAAAATGGTGGTTGATGTATTATAGCAGCAAATGTATAACAGCAAGTTTTATTTGAACCCCTTCATTTAAAGCGTTGACGAGGCTTTAGAAACATCAGCACAATACCTTCACTGCCATCTATTTGTATTTAAGCAAAAATTATATTCTATGAAACACAAGGCTATATAGAAATTTAATATAATGCTGTACATTTTCGTTTTCATTTCCAGTATTTAGCCTGATGCAGTGCCTTCCGTTCTGCTGCCTAACCGCTCATGGAAATTGCGTTGATGTACGTGGTTAAAACTTACGTGTTGTACTGTGTTAGTTTCAGCTCGAATTCCATCGAAATAAACTGTAAACATATTGAAAGGTATTTTATTTGTCCGTCTACAATAAGTGCGATCGGTTTTCACCACGAACCTTTCGTTTCACTGAATATAAAATATCTTCAGTTGTCTGAAATGTTCAAATGTTTGTTAAGCTTATGGGACTTAACTACGGGGTCATCAGTCCCTAAACTTACAAACTACTTACGAACTAGCTAATACTAAGGACGGCACAAATATCCATGCCCGAGGGGGTATTCGAACCCCCGACCGCAGTGGCCGTGCAGACCGTGACTGGAGCGCCTCAATCCCCTCGGCCACTGCGGCCGGCAATACGAAAGAAACGGCGTGCGAAATCAAATAAAAATGGCACGGAAAATATCAAGAGAGTAATGGTTCCATACTTTGGTAATCTACCTCAGAAAGTGGCCAACATTCTAAAACCTTTTAAAGTCGAAGCTGCTTTTACAACTAATAATACGTTACGTCATAAATTACGGAATAACTGATAAATATGACAAAGCAGGGTTTATAAGATACAGTGTAATAGTTGCAATGCCAACTACATTGGTCAGACCGGTAGATCGTTCAGAGTTAGGTACAAGGAACATATGGACGCCTTCCGACTTAATAATTTTGAGAAGTCCGCTGTAGCTACGCATATCCGCGAAACTGGCCACCCTTTAAAGTGGATTGTAGAAGACCTTAAGATTTTGCATAGACAGAATAAGGGAAGAAAGTTAGATCTCCTAGAACAGCTGGAGATAATACGAGGCGCGTCCAGAAATAAGTTCCGTTTGGTTATATAAAACGAATGGGTACAAATACAAAAAAAAAAAAAAAAAAAAAAAATTATTGTACAAAATTCTACACCTGTTAAACTACTTTTCTGCATAGCTTCCGAAATTTTGTAGGCAATTGTCATAGCATGGCACAAGGTTTTGTGTGCCTTTTTATATAATGTTGCCGCCTGTGTATTCAACCATGTGGTAACATGTTCTTTCAGCTCGTCATCATCGTTGAAGTGTTGTCCACCAAGGACAGATTTTAGGTGTAAGAAGAGGATTACTGTCAAAAGATTCTTTCTTGCTTTCTTTCTTTCTTTTTTTTTTTTCTTTTTTTTTTTCTTTTTTTTTTCCGCGATAATGCCTGACCTCAAACACCGAATGTGACCAAACAATTCTTACGGAAATTTCAATGGGACCTGTTTGATCATCCTCCATACAGTTCGGACCTCTCTCCTAGCGACTTTCATCTCTTCTTACACCTAAAATCTGTCCTTGGTGGTCAACACTTCAACGATGATAAAGAGCTGTTACCACATGGTTAAATACACAGGCGGCAATCTTTTGTGAAGGATGCATGCTATGACAATTGCCTACAAAATTTCGGAAGTTATGTGGAAAAGTAGTTTAAGAGTTGTAGAATTTTGTGCAATATAAATGTCTTATGTATCTGTGTACAATTTCATTTTATTACCAAACGGAACTTGCTTTCTGGACGCGCCTTGTACATAACGCTAAAAGCGACGCTTCATTAAATGAACAAGTTCAAGGTAATACATACAGCTTTTTTAAAAACTTTGTGGACCTATTATAACAAAAGTCGTTTATTTTAAATTTCAACTTCTGTCATACTGTGCAAATGATTTCGTACACCTGAACGTACCCAACAGCTTGTGGATGATCTTTGGAATTTGGAAGTCTTTATTTTCATGTGCTTACGTGCGCCCCAGTCGTGTTGTTGAGTTGGTACATTTGTACATTTCGGCTGTGTTATGCGCCGCCAGTGCTGGGGTCTCGTTTAAATTGTGACGTAGCACAGTATGCCGAGGACCTTTCTTCGTAGACACGGTTACAAGGGAATTAACCCACGTTTTCTTTTATTACGTTTTATACTTTTATGGTTTCATGTTTTAAGATTCTTGTACAGATTATCTGATGATGAGGGCTTGACCCTTGAAACGCGTCATATTTTAGTGTTTTTACACGATATCTGTGGTTGAGTCTACTTGTTGACAAAATAATTAAGTAATACAACCACGACCTCACATCCATTATGGATGTAATTAAATTGATGTCTTTTCAGGTCAACCAGTCCCCTCCCCTCCCCCCCCCCTCAGCAGTGTATATGTTGCACATTGATTAGTTGTACACCTTTATGACGACATAGGTGTGTTGCGTCACTAAACAAAACTCCCCGAGCTCAGTTTGATGCGATAGGGTATGTGACCTAGGCCTGGGTAAACGATACTCGCGTTCGAACATGTTCGGGATTTCCCGATACAGCAGAGAACTCTATACAGTATCGAACTGTTCGAACGCTCAGATAACAAATGACTCGCGCTGCGTATTTGCAAACGATACGCGGGAACTTTTGAAGTTAACAGGTCATCGCTTTGCCCAGGACTAATTTCATAGGAAGTGCAAATACATCTAAAAGAAATGAAATCACTATGAAAAACTGTATATTTCGTTTAAGACAGTGCATACGTGACCTGCCTAATATAACTTCAAGGTACGATATATTGAGGGACAAAATATCTGCTACTGTATCAGAACTACTGCATCAAAATTACTGCAAAGCTAACACTCAAAGGAAAATATCACTTATTTCTGGAAGTCTGTTATGTGACTGCAAATCCTTCATAAGTAGACATCACGTTTAATGTGATCATAAGAGACAGGTTGCAAATGACCATTCCATTCCTAGTTCATACGGTACACTAACATATCAAAATGTTACCACCTTTTAATCGCCTTGAATACAAGATTGAAAGCGATGAAATAGGGAAAACATTAGAAATTTAATAGCCATGAAAATAAACTGTAACTTCGACTGCCGAATAGAGTACACGAGCTGTTGTGTATGTAGTACCAACAGGCGTCGCTAGATCGCAGCACTAGAGTTATAAATAATGATTGTTATCGTTTACGTCTAGCCCAAATTCGTAACTGTTTTTACTTATGACGTGCGCCCTAGAAGCTACTACAGTCAGCATTTCACACTTACTAATATCCTTAATACATTAATGACACTATCTTGGATATAAATAGTTTACTGCACATCGCTGTAAATCGTAGAGATAGTACCTCCTGACATTGCTAGATAGCGTCGTGATCGAATGTTCGAACATGTCCCGAGATTTCCCGAACTGTGACGTAAATTGTTCGAACAGTTCGAGTCATGTTCAAACTAGGGTTGCCAGATTGAACTCGAGGCAGGCCCGGAGACCAGACGTGGCCCCCTCCCCCTTGGCCAATGACTCACCCCCCCCCCCCAACCAGGATTACACGTGAATTCTAAAAGGAAAAAAAAAAGCCTAATGAAAACGGGACATTTTGCTTTAATTTGCTTAATAGCTTCTCTTTAGCATAAGGCAGAAGCACATTTTTTACTAATGCCTCGCTTTTTGTTCGGCCGCATCTTACTTTCGTTGCCACTGAGGAATCTCTAAAAACATATAGGATATAGCTTATTACCACAATATTGAGAATTGTAAAAATGGTGGTGTTTCACACCATGGTAAGTCAAAGTTAATTCCGTTGCAGTGATTTTGTCGTCTTCTGCAGAAAATTGTTTCAGCAAGAATTTAAGAAGCGACTGGTTATTCTTTTGTTTGGTAATATTCGCTTTGTGTGTTTCTGATTGTAAATGTTTATTCACAGCTTTCACTCTGTCGTACTCAACAGTAAATAAGATATTGCATATTCTGCACTTACACATACACTCATCAGTATCGACGTTTTGTAGCCACTCTTTATAATTTTCTTCCTGCAACCATTCTTCACGGAACGAACTTAGATATCGTCTCTTCATTTCACTGTTATTACTCACGAATCTGAGTTAATGTAAGCTTGTCTGTTCACAAGCGATCCGAGTATTCCAAAAATTGCCGGTAAACTGATAACAATGTTCGAACGAACACTAATAAAAGACGTCGCCAGTTGACACATTGCCGCAACAGTGTTTGCTTAATAATGCGCTAGCCGATTACTACCGACGCAACAATGAAAAGTTTTCAGAGGAAGAATAGAAAAGTAGCGTTTGTTGCAATAAGAAATTGACATTTGTATAAAGTTATTCATAATTACTAGAGAGGAGCCGGCCGGAATGGTCGAACGCACTGAGGCGTCTTGCCAAGGTGCGCGAGGCTGCTCCCGCCAGAGGTTCGAAGCCTCCCTAGGGCATGGATGTTGTGTTCGTCCTTAGTTTAAGTTACGTTAAGTTCGATATAGATCGTCGCTACATGAGCATAGTACTTAAAAAACGGCGTAAAAAAACTTGTTAAGATGAAGGTTACATTCAAGCCCGGAGATGAGAGTCATTGGCCCGTAGACCCGGAGAACTCATTCCAAACCCGGGCACTCCAGGCGGCGCCCGGAGATCTGGCAACCCTAGTTCAAACCCAGCTCTAATATGACCACAGCCGTTGCAGCCAGACGCACCTGCTATTGCGTGTTCGCTCCCCCCCCCCCCCTCTCCACCGATCGGCAGATTACGGGCTCTTTGCTGCGGCGACATAAACCTGTTCAGGCTTCCCTCTGCCGCCGTACGTCATTTGCGCGCGTCCATAACCTGACGCTGACGAGCTTCTATATTAGATTAGATAACGCGCTTTACGACACTAATTCCTCGTATATCTACCCACAACGGTGTCGTTAATGTGATCAATTCGAGCTACTCACACATCGGCGGTCCGTCGCAACACTCTCTGCTCATACCGAGTTCGACCCCCAGTTGGGGTTCTGTCGCCTGTCACTTCTGTCTGGTGAACTAGAACTCTGTAACAAGCAAAAACAAAAACAAAACAAAAAAATAAAAGCCTTCACTGCAAGTATACGAATTTAGAGAGTTGCAGGAAACCCGTCATTTCTCTTGATCGTAAGCCTATACCTTTGGTTGGCAAACCGTGGGTCGCGATCCACTAGTTGGTCGCCTTATGTATTCAGTTGCGTCGTCAGACGAGCTTAACATATCTTACGAATTTGATAAAAAGTGAAAAATTTGTTTCTAAGACTTAGTACTTTCATGATATTATTTTACATGCCTTAAAGGAAAATCATAATTAATGATGATAATGGTTACGGTCTAAAGTTTTAAGTTTCAAATTTTTATTGCAACAAATTATGTATTGTGGGCATCCGCAGCTGTAGGCTTGAGTCATAATAATGGAAACCGCTTCAGCTGTATGGTATTCTTTTATTAACCAACTAGTTTCGTGGCATTAGAGCCACATCATGGATTATAAGTTAACGGTCGGCCTCAGTACAACGCCACCGGACCAGAGAAAGTTGGGTCGTCTAGTCCACTGAGAGAGAAAAATATGAAATAACTTATAACCCTGATGATGTGGCTCTAATGCCACGAAACCAGTTGGTCAATAAAAGAATACCATACAGCTGAAGCGGTTTCCATCAGTATGACTCAAATTTTGATGCATTAACACTTTCACGTTACTCCTAGTGAAACGTGATTGTTTTTCTACGAGTACTGCGTAATACTTGTTCTTATTTTAGTAGTTACTTTCCAGTAATTGACAATGAATTGTTGCTGGTAAGAAATCCGTTTCTAGAGCACAACCTTAAAAAACTAAAACTGTCAGCATTCGAGTAAGACTTCATGATGGAACAAACAAGTGTTTCTTCTTTGAACAGGTTTTTAACAATCTCATACACTGAGCTTACCATTTAAATTGTACAAATTTCCAGTCGGACAAAATAGTTGTCTTTTAAACTCATGAAATACGCAATACTTTGCGACCCTGTACAGGGTCACGAAATATTTTCCAGTAATATTGTGGGTTCCACTACCAAACAAGTTAGGAACCACAATCCCAGGTCAGTCATAACAATACAGGATGACAATTATTGAACTATATTAAACGAAACTTAAATCAGAAACTACGTCGTCTGCAGACACCCGTGGAAAGGGGGAAGACTGTCACTTTTGTGTTACGCAAGTTCATGTGGTGATCTCAAAGGCCTTTCTCGTTGCGGAAAGTTCATGTCCCAAAATTTCAGTCACCAGCTCTCTTTTCCGAATGCCCTAATATTTTGTCAACTTCCACTTACAGAGTAGAAAATCATCATCGTAAATACAAAGAATCTCAGGAATTGTATCTCCCACAGAAAGATTTAAGAGATCGATTTTCTCACGTCCTATTTCAGTGTCGAACAATACATTAGATTAGCTGTGCGTTCCATAGATCCTCGTGTCTGTGGAATATGTCAATATATTTTTGTTATGTTTTACAAGCTGAAAAAATAATACTAATAGTATGAATACGGGTCATTCCATGAAAAATCAGATATTTTGATCAATGATAAGGTGATCATTTTAGAATTTGCTCATATTTTGTGCATGGGCACCTACAAGTATTAATAGAGTAGTAGTGTGACCATATATTTTTATTAAGCAAGTCAGTGAAAAAAAAGTATGAATATGATAAAGAAATACACCTTCTGTTTGTTGACTTCCAAAAGGCTTATGACAATATCCACAGGACAAATTTGTTTAAGGCCTTGATCGAATTTGGTGTGTCCAAGAAACTGGTAAGACTTGTATCGCGCCGGCCGCGGTGGCCGAGGTAACTGAGGCGCTTCAGTCACGGTCAGCACGGCCACTACGGTCGGGGGTTCGAATCCCCCCTCGGGCATGGATATTTGTGCCGTCTTTAGTCTTAGCTAGTTCATAAGTAGTTTGTAAGCTTAGGGACTGATGACCCCATAGTTAAGTGCCATAAGTTGTACAAACATTTGAACATTTTTTTGAACTTGTATCGCTATGCCTGGATGACACAAAGGCAAAGATTAAACTGGGTAATAGAACCACGGATAGTTTTCGTGTAACAACTGGACTAAGGCAAGGGGTGGTCTCTCCCCAATATTATTCAACCTAGTGCTTGAGAAGATCATTAGAGAAATTGATAGTTTCAACCATCAGGGTATTAGGTAGCAAATACGAACATCACCCATCCAGCATAAGCTGATGATATAGTCTTGATGACACAGACAAAAGAAAATTTGAAGATGCTAATGATGACCATGGAAAGCATAGCAAACAAATTTGGACTGAAAGTGAACCCCACAAAAAGCAAATACATGATAGTTGGATGAGCCCCACACCCAGAAATCCAGGAATTAACTGTGGATAATAACACCTACAAAAGAGTAAAGGATTTTAAATATCTTGGAAGCATAATATCAGAAAACTCTTCGTCTGGAATGGAAATAAAGGCAAGAATTCAAGCGGGTAGTAGATGCTTGCACTCAATACACAACATTTTGACTTCGCGGAGCAAATCACGAGCCCTCAAACTAAGGTTTTTGTGTCCCAACTTCGTCGCCGCTTTTGTGTCCCAGCCTCGTCGTAGGTGTCGGTGGCCGAGTGGAATGAGCCCGACACAGGAACAAAAATAGCACGCTGGTGCAGGTACGGAGGGGAGCAGCCAGAAACTATAAACACTAGAGTAAATTAGAAAGAGATATATATTGCACAGAATGTAACAATACTTAACTTTTACATAGTACTACAGAATGTTGATACATAGCTGTTAGAGGCCTACCTAGTGCCTGTACGATAGCAAAGTCTTCACTGGTGCCTATCTGATTACGAAGGTCCTCACTGGTTGCTAACTCAGTCCCAAGTCCCGATGTCTTTCCGTGGTGGCCACGAGCGGGGTTGCAGCAGAGGGCGCTCGTGGCTGTCGTGAGAACGCCGCGCCGTGTGTGCATGGCGGAGCGTGGCGAAAGTAGGTGGCGCGCACTTTGTACTTGTGCGACACCACACCCCTACCCCCCAAACCGCCGCGCCGTCGTGGCGTAGGGCTGAGGGCCACGGCGACGGCACTGGGAGGAGGGCCTGGGCGGGGGCGTTACTGGTGGGACGGGCGTCGTAGCTGAGGCTGGGATCGAGACGCCGTCCGCGCCCCGGCATCCGCCTTGCGATCCTCCAGGAAACCCACCGAAACCTGGGGAAGGGCGCACACCCCCGCCCAGATTGAGCAGTTTGTCTTCTTCTGAGGTGCGTGGCCCAAGCTGGGGGGGGCCCGCACGGTCCCGGAGTCCCTCTCGGTGACTCTGTCATCTGCGGCGGCGACAGCGGCGGCGACGACTGCGTCGGAGATGCGTCGACGTCCATAGGGATCTCGTAGTCCGGGGACGAACGATGTGGTTGTGCTCCCTGGCGGTGAACTGGGTCTGGAAGCAAGAAACCGGAGACAGGATCGCGCGGCCTATGCAGGCGCAATTGGTTTGCGTGGCGCCGCAGCTCCGACCCTGTGGAAGAACGTACAACATACATATTGCGCCCGAGCACGCGCTGAATGATGCCCGGCATCCATAGTTTCTTCTTGTTTCCAGCAAACACCCTGTACAGCACCGGCGTGGAAACCTGAAAACGCGTAGCGCCATACGAACCGACTCGGTGCGTGGGAGGCTGCAGCAGGTGAAGGAGAGTGCGGTGACGGCGGCCGTGTAGCAGCTCGGCAGGAGACGGGCCGTCACGTGGCATGCACCGATACGTAGACAGGAAAATTTGAAGAGCTTGCTGCCTGGAGTGCTGACCTTTCATCTTCTCCATGTGAGACTTGAATGTTCGAACGAAACGTTCTGCTTCACCATTGGACTGAGGGTGAAAAGGTGCGGTGGTGATATGCTGAATGCCATTCGCACGACAAAACTGTTGAAATTCCGCACTAACAAACAGAGGTCCATTGTCACTGACGATAGTTTCAGGCAAGCCTTCGAAGCAAAACACTGATGTTAAGGCACTGAGTGTACTAGAAGCTGTCGTTGAGTTCATGGCAATCACAAAAGGAAACTTGCTGAAAGCGTCTACAACAATTAACCAGCGTGTATTCCAGAAAGGTCCGGCAAAGTCAATATGTAAACGTTGCCATGGTCCCTTGGGGCGTGGCCAGTCTGAGAAACGCTGTGGAGGAGCCGCCTGATGCTCCGCACAAACTGTACACTGTGATGTCATGCTCTCTATCTGAGCGTCCATACCAACCCAGGTACAATGACGTCTGGCCAGTTGCTTTGTCCTAACAATGCCCCAATGTCCTTGATGCAGGAGGCGTAACACTTCTCGTTGCAGGGAACGAAGAACAATCACTCTTGCTTGGTCGTTGTCGGTATGCAACAACAGTACACCCTGACTTAAAGATAATGCATGACGTTGTGCAAAATAACGTCGAACCAGAGGCCGATCAATGTCTTTGGCTCTGGCAGGCCACCCTGAGCGAACAAAACGTGCTACCACACTTAGGTCTGCATCCGCAGCTGTTTCCTGTGCAACCCGACGAGAGTTCAAAGGAAAGTCTGCGACAGCGGAAGCATCTCTGGAGTCTATCTGACAACATGCCATTTCTGAAGAATCAAATGATACATCCTGGCCAACCGGAAGTCGGGAAAGTGTGTCCGCGTTAGCATGTTTAATGGTAGGTCGGTACAAAATCTCATACTGATAATTAGACAATATCAAGGACCATCTCTGAAGCTTTTGTGCCGTACGTGGCGGAATTGGCTTTGTGGGTGAGAACAACGACGTGAGAGGCTTGTGGTCTGTCAACAAATAGAATTTTCTGCCATACAGGTAATGATGAAACTTTGTGACGCCGTAAATGATTGCTAAGGCCTCCTTTTCTATCTGACTGTAATTCTGTTGCGTTGGCGTCAGTAGCTTGGATGCAAAGGCAATAGGACGATCGTGACATCCAATACGATGCGACCGTACGACGAGGCATCGACTGCTAGCACTACAGGCTTCTGTGGGTCAAAGGGAATCAAACATGCATCACTGAGTAGTGCAGACTTTAAGTTGTCAAAGGCAACCTGACAAACTTTAGACCATACAAAAGGAACATTCTTCCTACGTAAGTGATGCAGTGGAGCTGCAATCTGAGAGGCATTGGGAATAAATCTGAAATAATAGTTAAGCTTTCCCATCACTGCTTGCAATTCGTGCACATTCTTAGGAGGAGGCAAGTCTTTGATTGCTCGAAGATGTGACTGTAAGGGATGAATTCCTTGGGCATTAATCACATGGCCTAGGTACTCTATTTCAGTTTGAAAAAACGAACACTTTGCTTTATTGCAACGTAGACCTGCTGCAGTCAAAACTGTGAAAATGCACTCCAGGTTTGCTAAATGTTCTTCAACTGTACGTCCGGATACCACAATATCATCTAAATAGTTCGAACAACACGGTACAGAAACTGCCAGCTGTTCCAAAAAACGCTGAAAAATAGCGGGAGCGGAAGAACTGCCAAAGGGTAGGCGTTGAAATTGAAAAAGGCCCATGTGAGTATTAATGACGAAAAACTTTTTTGACTCGTCATCAAGTGGAATCTGTAAGTATGCCTCTGCTAAATCAATCTTAGAAAAGAAGCGAGACTGTCCTAATTTGTCCATTAGTTCCTCAGGTCTGGGCAGGGGATAAGTGTCTACAATTGTTTGACTGTTCACTGTTGATTTGAAGTCCGCACAGAGACGAAGTTTTCCTGACGGCTTGGGTATAATTACTATAGGCGATGCCCACTGACTCGCAGAAACAGGAGAAATCACACCACCATCCTGCCAACGTTTAAGTTCTTCGGCAACCTTATCACGAATTGCGATAGGCACTGGTCTAGCTTTACGAAATTTTGGAACTGCAGATTCTTTTAAAGTTACATGTGCCACGAAGTCTTTTGCACAACCTAGTTCCGGCGAAAACAAGTCACTGTATTTTTCACATAATGCATTTATTTTGTCCTGAGGCACTACTGACGAAATTTGAAGCACATCTCTTTGAATCGATAAGCCAAACAAGTCGAATGCATCTAGTCCAAAAATGTTCTGCGTAGATTTGGCCTGAAGAACAACAAAAGCAACTGTTTTTGTTACACCTTGAAAAGAGGCGGGCAGGCTACACGTTCCTAGCACGGGAATATTTTGACCTGTGTACGCTGTTGACACTTGTTGACACGGCGACAATTTTGGCGAACCCAGAAGTTCATATGTGTCTTTATTTATTAATGTAACAGCGGAACCAGTATCAAGCTGAAATTGCACAGTCTCATTTTCTATAGAGAGAGTAGCAAACAGCTTGTGCTTCTGGCGCACGACCGGTGCGCGAATGTGGGCAACGTCTAATACATATTGTTTTCTGCGCTTGCGCGGGTTGCGTGCGGTAGGAAGCGGCGCATACTCGGCACACAGCGGATTAACCACACTGTCACTAGATGACACTACCGCCGGATCGGCGTCCGCGCAATGCGAGGCTACTGCACTAATATTACTTTGAGTAGCTACCTGATGTCTACTGTCACTAGCTACACAGTACTGGGCACTATTACAAGGAGCAGTTGCAGAAGGCACTATTTTCACTACAGGAATGCACTGTGCATAGTCATTTTGCTTGTCCCGAACCCTTTTCCGTTGCACTGTTTTACGCGCTCGTCGGCGCTTGCTACGTGGTGCACTATATAGTTTTGCCATAGGCGCAGAACTACTTTCTTGCAATTGAGATCCAAGGAAAGCACTGTTCAATTCCACAGCCCGTATAACATTTACAGAATGAACTGTTCTCGCACTCTGCGAAGCACTATTTCTAACGGTACCGTTCTTTGAGTTTTTAATTTGCATACACACAGACTGTACATGTCCTGATTTGCCACATTGATAACAGGTTGCGTTGCGACTAGGGCAATGAGCACGCTTGTGGCGAGACACACACTAGGGGCAAGATTTACGTACATTTTTCTGAAATGAGCGTTGGCGCCCGTTATTCAAATCACTGTTTCTAACACGACGGGGCGACTTTTGTGTCACACTTTTATACTGGCTACTGTTCACTGTCTATTCAGCACGGCCTGTACTATTGTAAGAATCACTAGTGCTACACTGAGAACTATGGCTAGGAAAGCGTCCGTTACGGCGCACTGAATTTACACTGTGGCTTTGCATTTCTACATCTGCTAAGTCAAAAGTAACATGCGCTTCTATAAGCTGCAGTACACTGTCTAATGAGGGGTCAGACTGTTTCAGAATTGCAGCTCTAATTCTGGGGTCCTGAATATTCTGCGTAATCGCATCCCTCAACATCACGTCACTATACGAAAGTCCACAAGAGCAAGTAAATTTACATTGGCGGGTTAAGCCCTTCAATTCCGTAATCCACTCTTGGTGTTACTGCTCAGGTAATTTTTTAAGTCTGAAAAATCGGTACCGTGCAGCGGCTACAAGAACTTTTTTCTCATAATGAGCATTTAGTGCCTCTACTATTTGTTGAAAGTCTACATCACGAGGAGATGCTTGCGGGAATAGTTTCTGCAGTAATACGAAGGTCTGGGGGCCCACAATCGATAAGAAAAGGTTCTTCACTCTCTGACCTGTAATTTGATGAGCCGCGACGAGTTCTTGAAACTGTGCGAAATAGTCGCTCCATTCTTCCTCACGTTCGTTGTACTGGCGAAATGTAGGAAGCGGTGCAGCGGCAGGTGTGGGCTGCTGAGGTGACGGCTGTTGTTGTTGGTGAGCAGCCTGTGCCGTCAACTGCGACACGGCCTGCAGTAGTTGAGTGATTTGCGCCGTCTGTAACTGAATAATTTCCATTAAGTTTGGGTTCGGGGTAGTGGCCATGCTGACCGATTAAGCGCCGCGCATACAAGTAACTTATAACAAAACACAAATGCAATATGAAAGAGGACGCTCTGCAACAAAAAAGTCCACAACACACGTAACTGAAAATGTTCCCCCAAAAATCTTATAATAAGGGTGGGTGGGCGGGAGCAATTTCTGCGTGCTCCGACTGCTGCTGTCTGGCTGCTGCTAGCGGGCTGGTCCAAGGTTCGTCTATCGCTCCTCGTCGCCACTTTTGTGTCCCAGCCTCGTCGTAGGTGTCGGTGGCCGAGTGGAATGAGCCCGACACAGGAACAAAAATAGCACGCTGGTGCAGGTACGGAGGGGAGCAGTCAGAAACTATAAACACTAGAGTAAATTAGAAAGAGATATATATTGCACAGAATGTAACAATACTTAACTTTTACATGGTACTGCAGAATGTTGATACATAGTTGTTAGAGGCCTGCCTAGTGCCTGTACGATAGCAAAGTCTTCACTGGTGCCTATCTGATTACGAAGGTCCTCACTGGTTGCTAACTCAGTCCCGAGTCACCGATGTCTTTCCGTGGTGGCCACGAGCGGGGTTGCAGCAGAGGGCGCTCGTGGCTGTCGTGAGAACGCCGCGCCGTGTGTGCATGGCGGCGTGCGGCGAAAGTAGGTGGCGCGCACTTTGTACTTGTGCGACACCACAAAGGTAGTATAAAACATTAATTCTTCCTATCATTCTGTATGGGTGTCAATGCTGGAGCACTAGAAAACAGGAATGAAACAAGCTCGCAGTTTTCGAAAGGAGATGCTTGAGGAAAATATTTCAAATGTTCAAATGTTTGTTAAGCTTATGGGACTTAACTACGGGGTCATCAGTCCCTAAACTTACAAACTACTTATGAACTACTTACGAACTAGGACGGCACAAATATCCATGCCCGAGGGGGGATTCGAACCCCCGACCGTAGTGGCCGTGCTGACCGTGACTGGAGCGCCTCAGTCACCTCGGCCACCGCGGCCGGCTGGAAAATATTTGGAACGGTTAAAGACAACATAACATGAGAATGGAGGAGAACGCACAATATAGAATTGGAACAACTCTATAGTGAACCGAACATTGTGGGCTTGATGAGAAGTAGAAGATTAGAATGGGCAGGGCATGTGGTACGTAAGAATGAGGAACGATGGCCTAGGGTGGCCATGGAGATACCAACAGGCAAAAGACCACTGGGACGATCAAGGAAGAGGTGGATGGACGGGATTAGAGAAGACCTGCAAAAACTTGTGGCTTGGAAAAACTGGGAACAGGCAGCGAAGAATCGCAATGAATGGAGAGCCTTGATTATACAGTCCTCGAAAATGATAAAAGAACATAATGAATTTGTTGACCCAGCAGAGGGAAATTTTATTGACACTTTCTTGAGGATGTAAACAACACACGATCACACAGGCAGAGCCGTACGAACGTGAGTGCAGTCACCAGAGCGACCAAAATGTTGGCTTTAGTACTGGGTATACCGTCCTTTTGCAGCAATGCAAGGTGTAATTCTCTCAAGGAAACGATCTTAGAGGTTTAGAATGTGATTATGTGGAATGGTCTGTCATGTAATTTCCACCTGGTATCTCATTTGGGACACATTTCGTGCCACTCATGCAGACCACCCAACATGGCGTTACATGCGGTCCCTAACGTGCTCAATGGGGGAGACATCTGGGGATCGTGCTGGCTAGGGTAGTTGACGTACACCTTGAAGAGCACGTTGGGTGGTACGGGATACATGTCGATCTGCCCTGTCCTGTTTGAAATGCATATCACGTTGTTGATGCATGAGTGGTAGCAAGACGGGTTAAATGGTGGTTTCAGTGTATCGTGCACTGTTCAATGTTCTCTAGACGATCACTAGAGGATAATGGCGAGTGTAGAATTTCGCTCCCCTCACTATGATGCACTATCATGTGTACCGTTAAGAGTGTCCTCCGCTCACGCCCCATCATCGTTCAGTCCGCCTCCAATTGTGTCATGGTAGGCGCTTATGAAGGGACGAATGGAGACGTGTCGTCTTCAGTGATAAGAGTCGTCACTGCCTCGGTGCCAATGATGGTCGTACGCGTATGTGGTGTCGTGCAGGGTAGTGCGAAAATTTGGAGTGTACGAGACAGATGCAAACGGGGCCTACACCTGGCATCATGGTGTGGGGAGCCATATCATACACTGGCCGATCTCCTCTGGTGTTCGTTGTGGAAAACTTGAACAGTGCATGGTACACTGAAACCATCATTCAACCAGTTATGCCACCATTCTTGCACCAACAACGTGATGTGATTTTCTAACAGGACCTTGCACACCCACACGTATCCCGTACAATCCAATGCTCTTCTAGGTGTACGTCAACTAAACTGCCCATCATTATCCCCAGATCTGTCCAGATTGAGCATGTCCAGGACCGGATCAAACGCCATCTTGGCGCGGTCTACACGACCGGCACGAGATCTGGTTCAACTGAGACATCAAATATAAATTGCATGGCAGGTCATATCGTAAGACTTCATTCGGCACTTCTACGATCGTCTTCATGAAAACGTTGCACCCTACATTGCTGCAAGAGGAGGCTATACACGATACTAGCGTCGACATTGTGCACGCTCTGGTGACTGTACTGACGTGCGTATGGTTTTGACTGCGTGATCGTGTGTTGTATACATCCTCAAAAATGTGTCAAAAAATTCGCTCTGCTGGATTGACGAATTCATGGTGTTCCTTTTTTCATTTTCCATGAATGTCTCATCGCGCGGTCCACTGGGCCTGATCGCGTAAAGAAGAAGAAGAAGTCGTACAGGTTCAGATGGGCGCCACACGATTTTAACCTTGCCCTGTACGCGCCTCCTCTTCAGATGAGGTCACCCTCCCCGTTGCTTCTCACTATTCAGAAAACATCCTGTCGTGTCCTACATAGGAAAGAGGGAAGAAGTAGCAAGGTCAGTCTGCATATCCCGAGCGGAAAGGAGTGATTGCAGAGAGACAGTACAGGCATCTACTAGAGATGCGGATTTCGGGACTCGAGAGGACACTTGTTTAGGAAACTTTATGGAACTACTAGGTACCTTGCATTGAATTTATTGCATCCCATACTAAGTCTACTACACCGGGGTTAGTTATTTAAAAAAAAAAAAAAAAAAAAAAAAAAAAAAAAAAAAAAAAAAAAAAAAAAAAACAAGAAGTATAAATCGTTTGCCACACAGAAGCCAGTAATTACGTTCTCTAGCAGCATCCCCTAGACAGACGCACTACCCGCGAGAAACAGACTGTCATGGAGCACCCCGAGGCCGACGGCGATAGTCACGGGCTGGCGCCCGACTCGTCTGACTGAGAACTCCCTTCTTGATCCAAAAACCGGGGGTTTTAACGGCCGGTGTGGGCGCACCTCTTTTCCCCACTTTCCAACAGTTAACAATTTCCTTTTGGCCGCTGCTTGGTTCAACCAATCTAAATAAGGTTGCCCTCTCTCTGAGTCCTCTAGCGAACCACGTTTCAGCCCTGTCCCTTCTGCCATTCCCCTGGGTGGGGAGGTGGCTTGTTTGTGCACTAACAAAACCTATACTTGGTAGCAACATTGTTCAGCTGAAAGTAAAACGTCACGACGCTACCCAATATGGGCAACAACAACAATGTTTTACGTCAGTTGGCCACACCTTAGGCTCCGCCTTAGGCCACGCCTCAGGAGAGCTGCTAACTTGCAGTTTTTCTTCTTTACCCTCTCACTCTAGCCTCGTGAAACCACTGACATTGCTGTTCCCAAGTGACTCGTATCAACTTTGCTATGTACGTTAAAACGTGCCTGCTGGCCACCAAGTACTAATGTAACGTCTTACAACAGCGTCCAGACGCTATATGAAGTTGCGCCCATCTTCTCCGAAAGGTAACCTCCAGCCTTGGACGGTGGCTGAGGGCATCAGCAGTTCGCTAGGAGATTTCTTTAGTGCCTACATCGCGTAAGATATACGTGTTTGTTTTAGCCTGTTATCTGCAATGGTCTCTATTTCTCAGCCTGGAGTGCGTCTCTGTGGCTCACACAGCCTCTCAACAATTCCAACAGTAAAATCAATATATGACAATCCAGCATGCTCCAATTATTACGGGAGACTACGAAACACTGCGAGAAAAAGAGGTAATGGGCGCGGACACTGCGTCAGTAGTGTGTGGATGAGTTGAAAATATGGGTCTCATTGGAAACAAGGTAGGGAGATACCTCAGTGTTCGGATGGCGTATTGGTCAGAGTGCCTTGCGAGCGAGAGGCTAGGGGTCAAATTACGGTCCGGCCCAAGTTTCCGAATTGCCACGGGCGCAGGCGGCGGATGCCTTTGTGCGTCGACACAGTGACCTGGCGACTAGAGTGACGCACAGGTGACGTCGCCCCCAAGGCAAAGGCCGCCAGCCCCAAATAGCTCGCCGCCCTTGGCGCGGCTTGGCTCGGCTCCTCGGGCCTGAGGCGCGCGTATTTCGGCGTCGCGCCGTTACCAGCAGCTGAGGCGGCGGCGGCGGGGCCGCGAGTCTGCGGAGGTGCGTATCCACCTGCTGTGTCTCCTGACGATGGACCAGGGGCGCCCAAACGCCACGGCCGAAGTCACACCACTGGTGCAATGACGTCAGTGGAAGGTCGCGGAACGGTAGGCAGTGTTTCCAGATTGGAGGAATTTTTTTGGATTTTTTTTTCGAAATTCTGGGAGAAAATAGTTTTTGGGGGTAAGTTTTGGTGAAACGGATGCCTTGCGTAAATTTTGGGGGAAGAAACAGTTTCACTTCTGGGGAAATTGGGGTTAGTTGGGTTGTTTGGTGCGGTCTTCAGTCCGCAGACTGGTTTGATGCAGGTCTCCACGCTACCCTGTCCTGTGCAAGTCTCTTCATCTGTCAAGGAAAGTACTTAGGCTCGAACAAACAGAAATACACCAAAATCGTATGATAGATAATGTAAAGGTCCTTTATTGCACTAGCGGCCGGCCGCGGTGGCCGAGGTGACTGAGGCGCTCCAGTCACGGTCAGCACGGCCACTACGGTCGGGGGTTCGAATCCCCCCTCGGGCATGGATATTTTTGCCGTCCTAGTTCGTAAGTAGTTCATAAGTAGTTTGTAAGTTTAGGGACTGATGACCCCGTAGTTAAGTCCCATAAGCTTAACAAACATTTGAACATTTGAATTGCACTAGCGATACTCCCGCATCTGCAAAACTCTGCAGTCGACCATTAGAGGCCTCTGCGTGTGCCATGACGCATTGCACTTTGACCTGCCGGTACGCCAGTAGTAACGGTGCAGTGTGCCTCTGAAGTTGCGCTTTGTGGCGTTATTTGTGTAGTGAAGTGGCAGATGGATCGGCGATTCGTAATGAATCCTGCTAATGTATTGCAATTGGTTTAGATGAAATTCAGAAGAGCCCTTCTTGGTGAATAAGGTCTTGGTTTAGAAGAAGAATCATTGACATGTTTTCTGGTATCTATTGTAGTGCAGAAATATGAGCATAGATTAGAAACACTATAATAGATAATAGGTAACATGCGAATGATTCTACACCAATACCATCTACACTAAGAAGGTTGCTTCGTAACTTCACCTCAACCAGTCAGACTATATTAGCAGGATTGCTTAGCAGTCGCCGACCCATCCGACACTTCACCACACAAATAACGTCACAAAACGCAACTTCAGAGGCACACTGCACCGTCACTACTGTCGTACCGGCAGGTCAAAGTGCAATGCGGCATGGCACACGCAGAGGCCTCTAATGGGCGACTGCAAAGTTTTGCAGATGCGGGAGTATCACTAGTGGAATAATATACCTGTACATTATCTATCATACGATTTTGGTATATTTCTGTTTGTTCGAGCCTAAGCACTTTCCTTCTTAGAATACAATCGGCATCCACCTTTTTTAATCACCTTACTGTATTCGTCCTTCAGTCTCTCTCTACGATTTTTACCCCACACACTTCCTTCTAATGCTAAGTGACAATTCCTTGATGTCTCAGAATGTGTCCCAACAACCTATCCCTTTTTTTAGTCAGGATATACCAGAAACTCCTTTTCTTCCCAATTCCGTTAAGTACCTCCTCATTAGTTACGTGATCTACCCATTTAATTTTCATCATTCATCTGTAGCACCACATTTCAAAAGCTTCTATCATCTTTCTGCCTGAACTCCTTGTTGTGTTATTGTGGCCTTCAGTCCTCAGACTGGTCTGATGCAGGTCTCCACGCTACCCTGCCCTGTGCAAGTCTCTTCATCTGAGAATACGATCGGCAATATCCTCCTTTTTGAATATGCTTACTGGATTCGTCCCTCGGTCTCCCTGTACAATTTTTATCCCACACGCTTCCTTCTAATGCTAAGTTGACAATTCCTTGATGTCTCAGAATGTGTCCCATCAATCTATCCCTTCTCTCAGTCAGGATATGCCAGAAACTCCTTTTCTCCTCAATTTGGTTATGTACCTCCTCATTAGTTACGTGATCTACCCATCTAATTTTCATCATTCGTCTGTAGCACCACATTTCAAAAGCTTCTATCATCTTTTTGCCTGAACTCCTTATCGTCCACGTTTCACTCCCATACAATGCTACACTCCAGACAAATGCTTTCAGAAAGGACTTCCTAACATTTAAATTAATGTTGGATGTTAACAAGTTTGGCTTCTTTAAAAATGCTTTTCTCCCATAGCCATTCTGCACTTTATATATATATATATATATATATATATATATATATATATATATATATATACTCTACTTCGGCCATCAGAACTTATTTTTCTACCCAAATAACAAAACGCATCTACTACTTTTATTGTGTCATTACCTGATCTAA
Source organism: Locusta migratoria (assembly GCA_026315105.1). Taxonomy (NCBI): domain Eukaryota; kingdom Metazoa; phylum Arthropoda; class Insecta; order Orthoptera; family Acrididae; genus Locusta; species Locusta migratoria. The sequence continues at coordinate 410,171,843 of CM048748.1, forward strand.
TTCCTTCAGCATCGCCTGATTTTCTGATATGACATTCCATTACCTTGGTTTTACTCTGGTTAATGTTCATCTTCTTTCTTCCTTTCAAGATACTGTCCATTCCATTAAATTGCTCTTCCAAATCCTCTGCAGTTTCTGACAAAATTACTATGTCATCGGCAAACTGCAAAGTTTTTATTTCTTCTCCCTTTAATTCCCTCTCCAAATTTCTCCTTGCGTTCCTCCACTGCTTGGTCAGTGTACAGATTGGACAACATTGGGGAAAGGCTACAACCCCGTCTTACTCCATTCCCAACCTCTGCTTACCTTTCTTGCTCTTCGACTCTAATAACTGCTATCTGGTTTTTGTATTGGTTGAATATAACTCTTCGCTCCTTATATTTTACGCCTACTACCTTCAGAATTTGTGAGAGTGTATTCCAGTTGACAAATCTACAAATGCCTATCTTCGAAAATAAATCGTAATGTGAGTATTGCCTCCCGTGTTCCTACATTTCTCCTAAATTCAATGTGATCTTCCCTAATGTTGGATTGCATTAAGTTTTTCCATTTGGTTGTAAATGATTCGTGTTAGTATTTTGCAAGTATGACTTTTCAAACTGATAGTTCTGTAATTTTCACATTTGTCTGCACTTGCTTTCTTTCGAATTGGAAATACAATATTCTTCTTAAGAATTTAATTTGCCTAGGGTTGCTATCAATGCCATCTGATCAGTTCAAACAATATGTAGTTATTTGGAGAATGTCATTATGTTTGTCCAAAGCTATTTATTTTTTGTCCCAAAGCTACCAGTTTCAATTTCAAACCATTTTAAACCTCGAGAAGAGCTTAAACAGTTGATTAAAATTACATGTTCTTAAGTTGAAATATATATATCTCGCATTATGCTTGACTTACCAGCTGCTCATTACAGGGTGAGTCTCTAATAGGCAGTCATTGTAGATACACATCTAGCAAATCAAGCAGAACGCGAGATATATATTTTCAACTTTTTCACTTTCAAGATTATATCATGTTATTTTAATCAATTGTTTAAGTTGTGCTGGTGCTTGAAAATGGTTTAAAACCGAAACCGGTAGCATTGGGCCAATAAATAAACAGCTTTGGTTAATCGTAATGACATTCTCCAAATATATTAATGCTGTTAACCCCGAACTTTTCACTTACCTAAAATATGTGGTTAATTTTATGATTAGTCTCTATCTCTATGTCTTCAAATCAATCGATATACCGTTCGTTTTGTCGTCTTCATGTCAGTGGCTGCTTACCAAATTTAATTCGGGCATTTATAAGAGGGATGTTCAAATGAAAAGGTACGGATCAACACTGCGTTTATACTTGAAGACTTTATTCAAAAGTAGGCCTAATCATCAGAGGCCTGAGCACAACTATACTATCGGTTAATGAGCCGGAGGATTTCTTATTCCCAGAAATCCTGCGACTGAGACAAGAGCCAGTCCTCTACCGTGTCTTTCAGTTCGTCGTCCAAGTCGAAATGTTTATGTTATATATTCTTGCGGACCAAACAGATGGAAGTCACAGGGTGACATGTCAAGGCTGTAGGGCGGATGCTCAAGCTGCTCCCACTTAAACTTTCCCCAACACACTTTGTGTGACCCTGGAGACGTGTGGACGCGCGTTATCACGGAGCAGAATTACTCCCTTCGTGACCAGTCCAGGCAGTTTGCTCTTCATGTACTTCCGTAGACTACGGAATGTCTCACAGTAAACGTCGCTGTTTCCTGCAACAAGGTATAAAAAAATTGTTGCAGAATGTCACAGGGTTCTGGTGGAGCTAGGGGAAAGCGATAGAGTAAACCTATTGTGGGTCCCTGGCCATTCGGGGATCAGTGGCAACGAACATGCCGACAGATTAGCCAGGATGGGGGCTGAGTCTCCATTTATTGGACCGGAACCTGTCCTGACAATCACAAGGCAATGATCAAATTGGAGCTACGTAACTGGCTCAGAAGACAGCACGTAGAATATTGGACCAAAGTCTATTCACAAAAACATGGCAAGGTAATGATGCCAAAGCCATGTTTTGAAAGAAGCTCTGCAATCCTGGGCCTGAACAGGACAAAGATTAGACTCATGGTTGGATTGCTGACAGGCCATGGGAATTTCAAAAAACACTTACATACAATGGGAATAACAGAAGAGGACCCTAAATGTAGGATCTCTGATGACGGTGATGAAACTGCATCACATCTAATCTTCGAATGCATTGCATTGGAGAGTAAAAGGCACAGAACATTTGGGACAACCAGACCCGAAGAAATTGTGTATAATAAAGAACTGGTAAAGGGACTCCTTGCACTGTTCAAGGGCATTGGTTGGCTTTACTAGATATACAGGGAGCGATACCGCACAATTAACTTAGTTTCGATGCGGGCAGTGGCGGATTGGACCAAGACTGTTTTGGCTTCCCTGGAAAAATCAAATCAAATCAAACGTCGCTGTTAATGGTTTTCCGTGCTCTAGCAATTCTATAAGCGTCGGACCTCGGACATCGAAAAGACGGTGACCATCACCTTGCCTGTTGAGGGCACAGCCTTCTATATTTTAGTTGTCGACGAACGCTTCGCGTCCCTGGATGTCGCACTACGTTGTCCCAAAGCGGCATATTCAAATTTTAACCGGTCTGGTTGTTAAGAAGTTTCGTTTTCATTTGTACTCGCCTTGTATAATGACCTTAGTGCGCTTGCTGTCATGTCATTTATACTGATTTAACTATTGTCTTAATTCAATATAAACGATAATGAACATTTTTTTTATCAGTTCGACGGTTACAGTAATTTCTCGTAATTTCATTTATTTTACCATATAACAAAATATGTTTACAGTAATACATCATTCAACTATAATTTTTATGACAGAGTAAATATTATATTTCGAATTGTTACAAAGACACTGAAAACATATTTACATTATGCCGCGTGCAGGCCGCGGTGGCCGAGGGGACTGAGGCGCTTCAGTCACGGTCTGCACGGCCACTACGGTGGGGGTTCGAATTCCCCCTCGGGCATGAATATTTGTGCCGTCCTAGTTCGTAAGTAGTTCATAAGTGGTTTGTAAGTTTAGGGACTGATGACCCCGTAGTTAAGTCCCATAAACTTTACAAACATTTGAACATTATGCCGCCGTAATTGTAGATCTGACACCTCTAACATATTTCTCAATTTACTTTACCATGCATTGTTAAATAAATATAATAATGGAAAAACCACGTAGAAAGGAAATGTAGAGCCGATAGAACAGGTTTCTTTTTAATATTTCTTGCCATGTTCTGCGTTTTATTTGTTGTTGTTGTTGTGGTCTTCAGTCCGGAGACTGGTTTGACGCAGCTCTCCACAATACCCTATCCTGAGCAAGCCTCTTCAACTCCACATAAGAACGGCAACCTACATCTGTCTGAATCTGCTTACTGTATCCATCTCTTGGTCTTCCTCTGCGGTTTTTACCCCACACGTTTCCTTCCAACGCTAAATTCACAATTCCTTGATGTCTAAGAATGTGTCCTACCAATCGATCCCTTCTTTTAGTCACAAAATTTACAAAATAAAATTTTAGTTATATCAGTGTTAGGACTCTGAACACGACATTCAATCTCTTCAAGTGCCAACACTAATAATAAATTATTATTTGAAGAAATAGTTATATGTCAGGTATGTGGCTGAAAGTTGTCGAAATAGTGTCAATTTGGGGTCATTTTCGACTGATATGGGGAAATTTCGAAAAGCGAATCTGGAAAGACTGACGGTAGGAAACATCACCTTCGCATAAAAAGGAACATCTTCTTCACGGTATTTTCACTCTGCAGCAGAACGTGCGCTGATATCAAACTCCCTGACAGATTAAAACTGTGTGCTGGACCAGGATTCGAACCTCGGACCTTGTTGTGCGATTGGATTCGTGATTTCCTGTCAGAAAGCACACAGTACATTGTAATCGACGAGAAGTCATCAAATAAATCAGAAGTGATATATGACTTCCGCCAGGGCACTGTTACAGGGATGTACTATTCTTTATTTTTATAAACGATTTAGCTGACAATGTGAGCAGCTCTCTTAGACTGTTGGCGGATGATGCTATCTTCACCAGAAGATCAACAGCAACTGCAAAGCGATTTAGATATCTGCATATTGCAAAACTTGGCGGTTGACCCTTAATACGTGTGAAGCCATCCTTATGAGTGCTAAAAGAAATCTGTAACATTCATTTATACAATAAATCAGTCAAATCTACAGGTCGTACTTCAATTAAATACCTCGAAATGACAATTACGATCAACTTAAATTCGAAAGAATACGTAGAAAATATTGTAGGGAAGGCGAACCAAATACTACGTTTCATTGGCAGAACACTTAGAAGATGCAGCGTTTCCACTAAAGAAACCGCCTATACAACAACTGTATTTGGGAATATTGCTGCGCATTGTGGGATCTCCACCAAGTGCAACTGACTGATGATTTAGATTAAGTTCAGAGAAGGGCAACTATTTTTGTATTATCGCGGTGTAAGGGAGAGGGTCTCATGGAAATGATGGACGAGTTGGGATGGAAATCATTAAAAGAAAGGCGTTATTCGTTGCGCCGAGATCTATTTGTTAGTTTTTACACCAAGTTTCTCTTCCGAATGTCAGCGTATTTTGTTAGCACCACCTACATAGAAAGACATGATTATCACACCAAAATAAATCAGATGGAAAAATGAAAAGATTTAGGTTACATTCTTTTCCTACCTCGTGTAGGAACTTTAGAGACCTTGTAGAAATAAAGATTCTCTCGCCATACCGTGAAATCGATAAAAATAGCGTACCATCTTACAAAATTTAATATATAGAAGTGAAACATGCCACGGTGGCCGAGGGGACTGAAGCGCTCCAGTCACGGTCTGCACGGCCACTACGGTCGGGGCTTCGTATCCCCCCTCGGGCATGGATATTTGTGCCGTCCGTAGTTGTAGCTAGTTCATAAGTAGTTTGTAAGTTTAGGGACTGATGACCCCGTAGTTAAGTACCATAAGCTTAACAAACATTTGAACAACATTTTTTAAAACATGTTTTACTTTGAGTCCAGCCGAAATGGTACACCATATTGAAGACAAATCATTTATTATAACATTTTTATCTATTTTACATTAATACGAGAAATTCTTAGTTTCTACAAGGTCTCTAAAACTCACACATGACACCGAAGATGATCATTTATATCGTCGAAACCGGTAATTGCAATAAAAACAAAAAGGCCATTGCGGTCTTGACTTAAAAACAAGGCGTATACAATTTAAAAAAAACTGTAAGATTGTTGCCGCGCCGGAGCGGCCGAGCGCATTGAGGCGTTATGCTACGATGCGTGAGGTCGTTCCCCGTCGTGGATTCGAATCCTCCCTCGGGCATGGATGTTTGTATCGTATTTAGTAGAAGGTAGTTCATAAGTAGTTTATAAGTTTAGGGACTGACGACCCCGTAGTTAAGTCCCTTAAGCTTAACAAACATTTGAACATTTTTTATAAGATTATTCTTCAGTAAAAAGGGGAGAAGAAGTAGATGACGATGAAATAGGAGATACTATACTGAGAGATGAATTTGACAGAGCACTGAAAGACCTAAGCCGAAACAAGGCCCCTGGAGTAGATGATATTCCCTCAGAGCTACTGAAGTCTCTGGGAGAACCAGCCATGACAAAATTGTTTCACCTGGTGCGTAAGATGTATGAGACAGGTGAAGAACCCTCAGACTTTAAGAAAAATGTTATAATCCCCATTCCAAAGAAAGAAGGTGCAGTCAGGTGTGAAAACTACCGAACCATCAGTTCAATAAGACATAGTTGCAAAATATTAACACGAATTATTTATAGAAGGATGGAAAAGCTGGTAGAAGCCGACCTCGGGGAGGATCAGTTTGGGTTCTGGAGAAATGTAGGAACACGAGAGGCAATAATCACTTTATGGCTTATCCTAGAAGATAGATTAAGAAAAGGCAACTCTACATTTCTAGCTTTTGTAGATTTGGAGAAGGCTTTTGACAATGTTGATTGGAATAAACTCTTTCAAGTTCTGAAGCAAGCAGGAGTAAAGCATAGGAAGCGTAAGGTTATTTACAACTTGTACAAAAACCAGACAGCGGTTGTCAGAGTTGAAGGGCATGAAAGGGATGCAGTGGTTGGAAAGGGAGTAAGACAGGGTTGTAGCCTTTCTCCAATGTTATTCAATTTGTACATTGAGCAAGCTATAAAGGAAAGCAAGGAGAAATTTGGCGAAGGAATTAAAGTTCAGGGGGAAGAATTAAAAACATTGCGTTTTGCCGACGACATAGTAATTCTGTCAGATACAGCATAGGACCTGGAAGAGCAATTGAACGGAATGGACAGTTTGCTGAAAGGTGCATATAAGATGAACATTAACAAGAGCAAAACTAGGGTAATGGAGTGCAGACTAAGAAAATCAGGTGATGCTGAAGGAATTTGTTAACATAGAATATTGATTTAAGCCTAAGGAAGTCCTTTCTGAAGGCTTTTGTATGGAGTGTTGCCTTGTATGGGAGTGAAACATGGACGATAAACAGTCGGACAGGAAGAGGATTGAGGCTTTTGAAATGTGGTGCTACAAAAGAATGCTGAAGATTAGTTGGATACAGTAAGGAGATTCAGACAGATGTAGGTTGCCGTTCTTATTTGGAGATGAAGAGGCTTGCTCAGGATAGTATTGTGGAGAGCTACATCAAACCAGTCTCCGAACTGAAGACCACAACAACAACAGGTAAAACATGCGAGGTAGCTATTTCGCCGATTTCCGTAAGTGTTCGGAAGTGATGTGCATCTCACTGACTCAAGGCATCAGTGGCCTCTTATCGCCTATTTTGATAAAATTCTTCTAACAATTTATTAGTATCTTTGAATTTCTTAAGGAAGGGGATGCCCCTTTCTCTATATGGCGACGCCCCTGAATGAACAGACACAACATATACAGAAGTCAGGTCATGGGATATCATTAGCACTGTTAATTGCGTTTGTAGGTAATCATAGCAGCCTTATAATTTGTAAGGAGTATTCTTGAGTACGCAGGCAAAGAAACAACATTAGGCAAACGTTCCAAGGTATCAATCAGTTGAGAAATGGAAGGCGTGGTGAGTCTCTAGACATTAAAGATGGGACGATTATAATAAATGATCCCACAAAGATGGACAAAATATTTTGTTAGTCTATTATTGTGGCCGACCCAGATTATTTATTTAGGGTATGACGCATTAAATTACAAAATAACACACACAAAATACAGTACCATACACATATTACGAAAATTGAAAGTTTATATTTTCAAACCTAGTTCCTTGATCCACTTCACCGCTGTAAGGCGAACCAGGTTCAGCTCTTCTAGATTTCCAGGAAAATTACGAAGGGGATAATCCACAACTACGTGATTCATTGTTTGTGGAATGTCAGCACAGTCACAAAATCGACCGTCAATCCAGCCCCATTTATGAAGAATGGAGGCCGTTCTTCCAACGCCACATCTATTACTGTTACTCTTGCTCCAGGTATCTAAGCTAACTAAATCCATTGAGTTTCGCTGTTGGTTCCTCAACTTTCAGGATGCCCTGTGGGTTAGAAGTTGTCTTCTCATTCCGCCATTTCTCTTTGGGATTGAAATTGATGCTGAGCAATTCCATGGCAGATTTACATCCTGGTTTGCGGGACTTCAAACCGGATGATGTTAACTGATTCACATTCCCATGAATTGGCGGTGCCAAGTTCTTCAGTATTCTTGACCACAGATGAACAAGATGATTTTGTCTTCTGATGTGAGGAGTTGGTATGTTGCTCAACACTGGCAGCCATTAAACTGGAGTAGAAAGTAATGTTCCAGTTACGATTCGCACAGTGTGACGCGGATGAACATCCACAAGGCGAATATGGCAGCTATTTAGCCATACAGCAGAACAGTACTCTGCAGAAGAATATACAAGTACTTGTACTCAACTTGATGGCGTCAGCTCCTCATAATGTTCCAACTAGGCGCTGAAGTAGGTTATTACGGCTCTTCAGTTTCGAAGCAGATTTACGTAAGTGAACTTTGTTTGTTAAAGCCCTTTCCGTAGTCACTAACAAATACATAGGGGTGTCGTTGTACCACAATTATTTAAGTCTAAAATTTACTCTGGATTGGTATACTGAAAGCCTATTGTCGAGGTGAAATGCAGTTACATCAGTTTTATCAGGGTTCGGTTTCAAGCGTCATTTCTTAAATTATTCGTCTAGCAGGATGAGGTCTTGGTTCAGGGCATTTTTTCAATAGAAACTATGAAAGAGGAAGAGGATGTCAAAAAGTTCAAATGTTTGTAAAGTCGTGGTCATTAGTTCCTAGAATCACAAACTACTTAAACTAACTTGTGCTAAGGACAACACACACACACACACCCATGCTGTAGGGAGGACTCGAACCTCCGACTGTGAGCAGCCGCACAAGGCGCCTTAGAGTGCACGACCATACTCGCGCGGCACAGAATGTCAGAAAGGTAATAATAACCTGAAGAAGAGCAAGGCACCAGAATAAAATCAGATAACATTAGTTATTATTAAAGAGGAAAGTGCAGACCACGTTAAAGATCTGAGCAGCCTAATCAAAATGATATGCAAGACCAGATAAGACACACAGCTTGTTATCATTGTACCAATCCATAACAAAAGAAAGGAAATGAGACTGTAATGTAATGGGATCTCAATATCAAACACAACCTACAAAGTCTTAGCCTGGATAATATTAGATAAACAAAACCGAAGCGATTGATTTTTTGATTAAAAGGAAAACGGCCACAGCTGTTTTTTTTTGTAATATACTGCTACCTGGGAATATTTTACGTAACAAGTGACCCACATGGTCATCGCATTTAATTGGTAACTCGTACTCTAAAATATACAATGCAAATAAGCGTTCTGTATCACACGAACACTTTCACTTTTATCAGCAATTTCAGTTTTTTATTGTTACTCACTTATCATTTTCTGTTTCTTTGTTTGCTCATATTCCGGTACATCGCTTTTCCACCATGTGATGTGGAAATATCACATTGATAAAAAGTACTAAACGCAAATAATATTCCGAAAACTGATTAAAAACGATTATATTTTTTGCCATACTGGAACACATATCACTGAATCAAAATCTCACATTCATGTATAACAGCTGTTTATGTGAGTGTTGTTTTTCTGCAATTCGCGTATGGAACTAACGCTCCTAACTATTTACTCAAAAGGTTTCCACCGATTAAAAACCCACTGAAGCGATTTCACTTACATACAGTGACAAAACATAACATCCAAAAAGATCGCAACTCGGAAACACTACATGTGTATTTGCAAATATGCGGGAAAGAGCAGAAATAATCGAAGTCATGCGCAACTCCGAATATCTATGAATTTCGATACCTATTTAGACTGATAAATGAGCAAATGACTTTTGAACATCAGCCAAATGACGAATCTTGGGTTTCGGGGTAAAAGCTAAAAATCGGTAGAAATGATGACAAAATCAGGAGGCGGGAGAAAAAGTGTAAAAAACAGGAGATTCCTGCCTAAATCAGGAGTGTTGGCAGGTATGTAATAACAATCATCGAAACTCAAACGGCGAGCAACCGCGCGCTCCGTAGCAAGACGCCTTAGAGCACTCGGCCACTCCACCGCGACCGTAAATAGAATGGTCACTGTCGAAAACTTTTATTGTCATGGAGAAATTACTTGGCAAAGGCACCAGTTTATACAACAAATCCACAACTAAAAACTTGGTGGATACAAACAAGTTTCACGATAGAAATACACAGTTGAAAACAGCCTCTTGTCTGTTGAAGTGAAACAGAGTTGGCTACGGTTTCATGGTTTCGAAACCAGGTTTCGATACACACAACAGTTTCAATGTTTCAAAACCGGCATGTTGCACAGTTTCGAAACCATGCGGTTTCATTCCGTTCTGTTTCGGATCACATTCGCAGTCGATTGTCGATACACTGAAACCGTTTCTTCCTGTCGGTTTCACGGTTTCACGATTTCATGTCGGTTTCAAACCACTAATGCAGAAAGGCGGAACAGACTAATGGTATCGAAATGTTCCATTTTACTGAAGCTCCACACAGATACATATATAACTTACTAGTATATAAACCGTTTAGAGAGTGTCAAATAGTAGTTGACACTCGTGAGTCTGCAGCTTATGATTACTGAAATCAAGATTCGTTTCAAAGAGACTGCTGTATTCCGAAATGACATAATGTCTGCTTTATAAATATAAATGAACAATAAAACAACGTTCACTATTTGCATTGAAATAACCAGTTAAATTCTATGTTTATCTACCATATTAAAAACACACGAGTGAAACTACATTTTTTAAAATAAGATACAACATGAAGCCTGAAATGACATTTTTTATACTAACAAGGGTAGATCGCATATTTAATCTCGTGTTAAAGAGATAGTTTCTTACGAGCGAAAACGAAGTTACCTACTGTCGTTATAATTTTTCGACAGTCATGTTAAAGGAATTGCGGCGATGGTGTAACGGTCAAGACCTACAAGTGGTGAACTTGCCTCTTATTTTATTATTTTTGTACTTCCATAGTATTATTTGTGATTATTTAGTGTGCTCTTTATTCCCTGTAATTTATTTAGTATGTATAGGAAGTAGTATTTATGATCCATCACTTTAATATGCGTACCGTATTGCAGTTTGTGAGTTCCTAACGGGGTAAACTATTACCTACCATACCGGCGGCCTCATGTGACTATGTTGGCAAATCAACATGTTTCGTGCAGACCAAGAAGTAAATATATACTCTATGGTTGACAGGTTCTTGTATGTACCCTTGTCCACACAGTGAAAAATATTGCCCTCCTAGAACGAAGATTTCATGACAAAACATACATTGCTTTACGGTTTCATGGTTTCGAAAGAGTTTTTCGAAACCACAGATGGTATGGTTGCATTTGTTTCGAAATCGTCAGATGTTTCAGTTTTCCCATCTCTAGAAACAGTCAATTGAGATGGTCTTCGGCGCATTCGGGCCGCGCTGGGATATTTTGGGATTTGGTGGGTCGTTCCAGGTAGCTCTGCCACCCTTGGTCGTCAGGACTGGTGGGGATAATGGCAAACGAATAGCCCGGGCCCGTTGTCCCAAGGGACGAACACGGACAAACAGCCCGCTTAGTGCGAACTCGCGTTTCCTTTGTGTCAGTATTTCTCCACGGGGATGTCCAGGGGGCAGCAGGCATCGGATGGCCTTGTGCTGAAGGGCGGGGGTGGGGGAAGGGAGGCAAGTCGGGGACCAATAGAAGAACGAGCTACTTTGTTGTAGGCATATCGCCAGCAAACAGCTGCGAGTCAGTACTCAGTAGTCTCTAGCCACTAGCTAGTGTGGAGCAAGGATTCAGCGAATGTGAACTGCTGTAATTTTGGTGGTGTCCGTCCTGGCTGCTTGTATCACAGTCTGAAGTAAGTGACGTGAATTTAGTTAGTTTCAGAGGTTGGCTACCGTGGGAGGATTCAGTTTTCGCCTGCGATACGCGAAATTTTAATATTGGCATGGAGTAGCATATCGGAACAACCGCTGCAAAGTCTATTGTCGATTTGGAATTGTTCGTAGGTTTGTTTCACTATTCATTTGATTGAGCTTCTCACCGTCCTATGCAGTAGTGTGCGACGTTAATTGTCAGTGGCGGCGCTAGGCGTCGGCGACGTCGGCCACCGCCGACGGCCTCGCGCCTGTGGGGGCCTCGCGAAACATTGTCAAAGTTTTAGTTTTTATTTTTATTTTTTTATATTTGATGTTTAATGGTGCTTTCCAACTGTTAGGTTATGTAGCGACGACCTACATCTAACTTACACTAGCTTAACCCAAGGACAAACACAACATCCGTACCCAAGGGTGGGATTCGACTCCCGATGAGAGCGTTCTCCCTCACCGTGGTATGACGCCTTAGTGCGCTCGGCCATTCCCGGCCGGCAGCTATTTAATTGTCCGTATTTATTTCCGTAAGAGTGCAGCAGTGATGCAATTTTTAGTTAAATACTTTGAAAACAATTTCCTCAGTACATTTTAGAAAACTGTTTGGAAGAAGTATATCCAAATGTTTATATAACAATCAGAATCATGCTCAGTTCCAGTCCGTACAGCATCGGCCGAGAGAAGCTTCACAAAGTTAATATTGATTAAGTCTAACTTGAAAAGCACAGTGAGCCAAGAAAGACTATCTGCGTTGTCAGTACTATCAACTGAAGCCGTAATAGCGCCTAGTATTAAGATGTGATCCTAAAAATTTTCAGTGAGACGAAAAGCTGAAAAGTTTCTCTAATTTGCCTTTGTTTGTTGTATTTTTTGTCATTGCAATAATATTCGTATATTATACTAAGAGAATTTTAGTATAATGATTATTGATGTATAATTCAGCTCATTTAACATTCTCTTCATTAATGAAAAATGAAAGGGGCCTCGCAAAAACGATTTCGCCGACTCCCAGTTTTCATCTAGCGCCGCCACTGTTAATTGTTTTAGTTATTATTATAGGGCTCTTTAAATACCCCTCTAGTTATTAACCAGAGAAAAGCGACAATCATCATTACTGGTTATTTTTTTTTTTTTTTTTTTTTTTTTTTTTTTTTTTTTTTTTTTTTAGCAGTGAGATGTACCTTAGTAATTTGTCTGCGTACTTGTTCTCTTACTGCATCCCACTAAACTTGCTTTAGATTTAATTATTAAAAATGTTTAATTCCAATAAGCATGCTTTGAAAGCTGGCCCTTTCAGGTCTGTTTGCGCGAGATGTTTTGTTATGCGAGCAGTGGTCACTGAAGGCGTAACTTACGTCGGACAGTCACAATTTCGTGGATTACATTAGCTGTCTCTAGTTTCCAGGCGTATGGATATTCTCAAATCTTGTTGTACGTACATTCGTAGCACAGACTGCAAGTCATTACTCACAGAGATATAGCGCTCTATTTCTAAAATAACCACGGAACCGAATGCCATATGCGCATGATGTAAATCTTGGTCGCGAAGAAACATAGTGCACTGAAGACATTTTTTTAACTATTATTTTTGTAAACATGCTTTTTCTCCATGTGAGGCTGATTTTCATGTTCCACAGACTATGAAACATCCTTACTTTGATGATGTCTGTAAAGGCGAAACCGGTTATCTGTTGAAATAAAATACGACCAGGACATCAAGTTTTAATACCGGTACCTGTTTGCAATTGAAACAGATGCTGACATTTCTTACTGGATATTCCTACATTTATGGACTATTTTGACGTTCATTTTATGGAGGCAGTTTTGTATTAAACACTGTTTAATGGCCAATGATTTTCTTTGTTCCTAATTCGCGTGACGTCGCGTTGACGTCATGCACGGACGAACGGAGGTGGTATTAGCAAAGCACTGACAGGTAGTTAAAAGTTATAAATCGTTGTTGTGTGCAGATCTTTCTGAGATTTTTCTTATTGCGATTGTTCTGAAATATTATCGCCTTTTTTTCTATTCAAGAATCATTCCTTTAGTTTGGACGCAGTCCTTGATTTTTCAGAGTGTTCAACACTACATCCACTGTCTGACGTATTCTGTGGCCAATACTCCAATCTTAATCGCAGCCTTTAATATTGCGTAGCTTCATTTAAGACTGGGTATGCCTTTCAGCGTTCAGTCTGGAGCATATTACTCCTTGATACTCTATAATCTGTCAGAAAGTATTGTTCATTATTCCATACTATGCTTCAAATTGCCATCCATAGCCCAGAAGGAGAAATTAAAATTCTTGACAATTTAATAAATATTGCTGATTTTTAATGAATGAAACTCCGTAAATTGTCTGCTACAGAATTTAGCCAAAAGACATTGCATACAAAATGTTCTGCGCATGCCCTGACCAAAAAGAATATGGACAATAAAGTATAGGGAATAATATTCTTTTGTGTGTTTACATTGATAAGAACTTGAATTCTCACGACAGCTGCTTTTCTTGAACCTCTAAGTTCTAAAAAATGTTACAGGTTTACTGTAACTACGGATCGTATTTGATTTTGGAGATGAAAATGTCTAAAAGCTTAAATACTTGCGGTATTTTGATTCCCTAATGTTGTATGATATTATATTGTAAGCCCCTCTCTCGGACTTCTTGTGTGACGAATGTGAGTAAGATCAAATCAAATACAAACTACTTAAACTACACACACATGCCCGAGGGAGGACTCTAACCTCCGACAGAGAGCAGCCGCACACTTCTCAGCAGGATGCCTTAATGCACACGGCCATTCCTTCGCGGCTGAGTAAGATCAATTGTGCCTAGCAACCACACCTGCTCCTTAGAAACATTTCTGAATTAATTGCCCAAAATTGTTTCATCGTTTCACTTGCACACAGGTTGCACTGTTCAGCGACTAAAACCATTGGGTGATATGGCTTTAGTGGTTGTTACGTTCCATAGTGATTTGAACACTGGTGACCATCACATTATTCAAATCATTTACCCAAAAAACTAAAATTAGATAAACATAAAGATATTTATTTATTTTATAAAACTCAGTCTTGACCGCAAATTAATCGAAACCGGTCGCTAAAAATAAGCACTTTGTGATCGAGTATTGTTCACAAAAAATAATACAACTAGATGACGTGGTGAACTTCGTATCACTTACCTCTTAAAATAAACCGTATTAATTTAAATCCAGTAGCTTTATAAAGCATCATCATATAGTCTTAAGTATCGGAGTGGGCAAATCACGCACACAAGTCCAGGATAATGTTCATGTCTCATTCGTAATCAGATGACTGGTACTGGTAATTTATAGAGTGTTCCAATTTTCGGGAATACTTTTCCAAATTTTTATTTATAAGAACTTTACTCTTGCTTTGAACGTCAAATATGCTAACTTTATCGCAATCAGACGAATGATATTGATATCCCATTAAAAAAAAAGTTCAAATGTTTGTATAGCTTATGGGACCTAACTGCGGAGTCATCAGTCCCTGAACTTACAAACTAGGCTACTTATGAACTAGCTAATACTAAGGACGGCACAAACACCCATGCCCGAGGGGGGATTCGAACCCCCGACCGTAGTGGTCGTGCAGACTGTGACTGGCGCGCCACAGCCAGCTCAGCCACCGCGGCCGGCCCCATTGAAAAAAGCTCTTTCAGTTTCTTGCGAATATTCAAATTTTCTGAGTAACTTTCCTAAATGTTTAGTACACAAGAAGGTTCATATTTCGTTGAACATGAAATAATCAAAATTTTATCGAGATCGGATGAACGGTTCTCAACTTATAGTGTTGAGTACATTTAGAAACACATTGAAAAGGAACTTGGTTCGAATTTTTTGACTTTCCTTTGTAAGTGTCCTTTTTTTCTTTTATTGAAAACTTTTCCAAGACCATAAAAAAAATTACCCCTCTCCGTCGTGCGAATAGTCAGTTATAGTGCTGAATTCAATCAAAAACACATTGAAAAACGCACTTTCAGTTTTTCTCAAATTTTTCAATTTTCCGGTAGCTTTTCCAAAAAATTTATTTCATACAAACCTTGTCCTGTCAAGCTGTACTCAAGTCATGCCCTTACAACATGTGCCAATTGATTTTTATTCATAGAAAAAAATCGCTTTTGGTTTTTCCTAAACTTTACTTCTTTCCGGGCGGCTTTTCCTAATTTTTATTTGCTGCTAATCTTCCTCTTGCTTTCCACATGAAATGTACGACATTTTATCGCAGTTGGACGAAGGGGATTGATAGCTCACTGGAAAAAGCAGTTTCACCTTTTCCCTATTTTCCACTTTTTCTGGGCAACTTTTCCATATTTATCACCATTTTAAAAAAATGTTCAAATGTTTGTATAGCTTATGGGACTTAACTACGGGGTCATCAGTCCCTAAACTTACAAACTACTTATGAAATAACTAAGACTAAGGACGGCACAAATATCCATGCCTGAGGGGGGATTCGAACCCCCGACCGTAGTGGCCGTGCAGACCGTGACTGGAGCGCCTCAGTCCCCTCGGCCACCGCGGCCGGCCACCATTTAAACCTTCCCTGGACTTACACGAATATTACAAGACTAAAATGAGCCAAATCGATTCAGTCGTTCTCGAATTTTAGCGAGACTCACGAACAGGGGAGAGAGAGAGAGAGAGAGAGAGAGAGAGAGAGATAACATATCACTGTTCTTCCAGGGACATTGTGTTAATCATGTAAATCGTAATGTTACGGTCATAATTTTACTGGGAATGTCCACTTTAAAATGAAAACTGCATAGCGAGAAGTCAATATAACGATCCATGGAACTGGTAACCAATGTAAATGGTCATAGGTTTAAAGGGCCCCACATACAATTGAAACGTGTCGCAGCAATCAATCTATCGCATGGGCGACGGTGACTCCGATTGATCGATGACGAGAGGGCGGGGGGGAGGGGGGTTGCGGAGGGGATTCACACCTTCTCCCCCGACACATGAAGTGTATTTTTTTGTCACTTACAGCGGAACCTATATTCCACTTACAAACGTTCAGGCACTGTGTCTGTTGAGATTAGGTAGGGATGATGATATGAAAGATTATCTTATAAATGAAGAGGAGTGAATCACCCTCACCCCCTCCCAGAATAATAAATTACTTATGCCACTTACTTTGTGTATCACATCTGTGTGCATAAATGTCTGTGATCGCTGGTTTCATGGAAATACCAAAGAATCTGAATCTCATGCTGTTAGTGTTTGCATTATCGCTGGCTGGCTATTTATCAGCGGTTAATGGGAATGTAAACTAATTATAAGACGGATTACCTCTTACAGTTAATTTTAACAGCTATTGCGGAAGATGGCTACACAACCAATCATAGTATGGGAATATGGTTGCAACTCGTTTGTCGAGTTCCGAAGTGTGATTGTGCAATTTGATCACGATTCGCCTTGCCCACGTTGAGTAAGAATTTTCTAATTCCTCTTATGGTTCCTATGCGTTCCGGATGTTGCTAACCATCTTGGCTGTGCTGCTCCAGTCTTCCGCAGCGCGAAATAAATCCATAGATATTTTGGAGGTCCAAGCTCTGATATTATTTATCCAGGATATTCTCCTTCAAGCAACACTTCTCTTTGCAGGTATCTTTCCTTGAAATATTGTCTGGAGAAGGTGTTATCTATTTTCATTCCTCATTAATCATTATCTATCCTGATACTGGATCTTCTTTGCTTTCATAGTACTCATCACTTCCATTTCTTTCTCGATTCTCCGTAGAATTTAGATGTTTGTGACATGATCTGTCCACAGTACTCTCCGAATTTTTCAGTACAGCCACATTTCGAAGGCCTCCAAGTCAGAGGCGGATCCAGCAGGATGGCCTGGTCGGAGGGGGGGGGGGGGCGGTGAAAGAATTCTCATCTTCAGCTAAACTCTGGCTCAGTAAAAAGATTCTAGTACCGGCCACCCATTTTTACCCCTCTCCCAATCAAACAAAAGTCTCGCAGTTTTGAAGACCCAGTGCAGTGATAGCACGCTAACTAAGCAGTCTAAAAAATTAAATTCTCATATATCTTACGCACCATGTGAAATAGTTTTGTCATTGCTGGTTCTCCCAGAGACTTCAGTAGCTCTGAGTGAATGTCATCTACTCCAGGGTCCTTGTTTCGACCTAGATCTTTCAGTGTTCTGTGAAATTTATCTCTCAGTATAGTATCTCCTACTTCATCGACTCCCTCTTCCCATCCTACATTATCGTCTCGAAGTTTATTTCCTGTATAGAGCCCCTCTATATATTCTTTCCACTTTTCAGCTTTCCCTTCTTTACTTAGAACTGGTTTTCCATCTGAATTCTTGATATATGAAATTCTGTAATATGATTAAAACTTTTTCAGAATTTTTTTTTAGTTGTTCACTTATGGAAAAACTCTCCTAAATGACAGTCGACGTTCAAGGGATGAGTCCATTACTACCTATTTCTTGTTGTTGTCTACAGTTCGGAGACTGGTTTGATGCAGCTCTCCACCCTACTCTATCCTGAGCAAGCCTGTTCATCTGCTCATAAGAACGGCACCCTAAATCCATTTGAATCTGCTTACTGAGTTCATCTCTTGGTCTCGCTCTGCGATTTTTACCACACACACGTCGCGCCAATGCTAAATTCACGATTCTTTGATGTCTAAGAATGTGTTCTACCAATCGATCCCTTCTTTTAGTCAAGGTATGTCAGAAATTCCTTTTCTTCCCAATTCTGTTCAGTACCTCCTCATTAGTTACGCGATCCACCCACCTAATCTTCAGCATTCTTCTGTAACACCACATTTCAAAAGCCTTTATCCTCTTCCTGTCTGCACTGTTTATCGTCCATGTGTCACTCCCATACAAAGCAACACTCCACACAAGTGCCTTCAGAAATGACTTCCTTACACTTAAATTAACATTCGAATTTAACAAATTTCTCTTTTTCAAAAACACTTATCTTTCCATTGTCATTCTTCATTTTATATCCTTTGTACTGCGAATATCGTGTGTTATTTTATTGCCCAAGTAACAAAACTCATCTACCACCTTTATTGTTTAGTTACCTAGTCTAAAGCCTTCATCATCGCCTGATTATCTTGGACTGCATTCCGTTACCCTTGTTTTGCTCTTGTTAATGTTCATCTGATGTGCATCTTTCAACACACTGTCCATCCCGTTCAACTGCTCTTCCAGGTCCTTTGCTGTCACTGACAAAATTACAATGTCATAGGCAAGACGCAATGTTTTTATTCTCTCACCCTGAACTTTAATTCCTTCTCCAAATTTCTCCTTGCTTTCCTTGATCGCTTGCTAATTGAATAACATTGGGGAAAGACTACAACCCTGTCTTACTTCCTTCCCAACCTCTGCATCCGTTTCGTGTCCTTCAACTCTAATAACTGCTGTCTTGTTTTACTACAAGTTGTAAATAACCCACCGTTCCCTATATTTTACTCCTGCTGATTTGAGAATTCCAATCATCATTGTCAAAAGTTTTTTCCAAATCTACAAAAGCTAGAGATGTAGGTTTGCATTTTCTTAAACTATCTTCTAAGATAAGCCGTAAAGTCAGGATTGCCTCCTGTGTTCCTACATTTCTCCTGAATCCAAACTGGTCTTCCCCGAGTTCGGCTTCGACCAGCTTTACCATCCGTCTGTAAACAACTCGTGTTAAAATTTTGCAACCATTACTTATTAAACTGATGTTTCTGTAATTTTCACATCTGTCTTCTCCTGCTCTTTTTGGAATGCGGATTGTTACATTTTTCTTAAAGTCTGAGGGTATTTCTCCTTCTTCATACATCTTACGCACCAGATGAAATAGTTTTGTCATGTGGGCTCTCCCAGAGATTTCAGTAGTTCTGAGGGAATGTTGTCCACTCCAGGGACCTTGTTTCGACTAAGGTCTTTCGGTGCTCTGTCAAATTCTTCTCTCAGTACATTATCTCCTATTTCATCTTCATCTACTTCCTCTTCCCTTCCTATACTATTGTCTCTCAGTTCATTTCCTTTGTAGAACCCCTCTACATATACTTTCCACTTTTCAGATTTCCCTTCTTTGCTGGAACTGGTTTTTCATCTGAGTTCTTTATATTCATACAGCTGCTTTCATCGTCTCCAAAAGTCTCTTTTATTTTTCTGTAGGCGGTATCTACTTTTCCCCTATTTAAACATTCTTCTATTGAGTTGCATTTGCCTTCTAGCCACTGCTGCTTAGCTATTTTTGCGCTTCCTGTCAATATCATTTCTTAGTCGTATGTATTCCTTTTTACTGCATTTTTATACTTTCTCCTTTCATAGATTAAACGTAGTATTTCCTATGATATCCAAGGATTTTTAGTGGTGTTGCCTTTCTTCCTAATTTGTCCTCTGCTGCCTTCACTATTTCATCTCTCAATGCTACCCATTCCTCTTTTACTGTTATATTTCCCCCCGTTTCCGTCAATTGTTGCCTAAAGCTGCTTCTGAAATTCTCAAGAACTTCAGGTTCCTTTAATTTATTCAGGTCCCATCTCCTTATTTGCCTACCTTTCAGCAGTTTTTTTTTCAGTTTCAGCCTACAGTTCATGACCAATAACATATGGTCAAAGACTATATCTGCCACTGGATATGTCTTACAGTTTAAAACCTGGTTCCGAAATCTATTCCTTACCTGCTATCTCCCCGTGTCTCCTGGTTTCTTCCACGTATACAATCTTCTTTCGTGATTCTTAAACCAGGTGTTTGTTATGAATAAATTATGTTCTGTTCAAAATTCTACCAGGCGGCTTCCTCTTTCATTCCTTTCGCCCAGACCATATTCACCTACTATTTTTCCTTCCCTCTCTTTTCTTACCACCGAATTCCAGTCTCCAAACACAATTAAGTTTTCCTCTCCCTCAATTGTCTGAATAATTTCCTTTACCTCCTCATACATTTCTTCGATCTGCTGATCATCGGCAGAGCTAGTTGGCATATAGAACTGTACTATTGTAGTAGATGTTGGCTTCGCATCTATCTTGACTACGATAATGCGATCATTGTGTTGCTCATAGTAGTTTACCCGCATTCCTATTTTCTTATTCATTATCAGACCAACTCCTGTATTACCCTCCAACTGTTTTTGTATTTATAATCTTGTACTCACCTGACCAGAAATCCTGTTCCTCTTCCCACCGAACTTCACTAATCCCCACTATATCTTCAACATATCCATTTAGCTTTTTTAAATTTTCTAACCTCCCTATCCGATTAAGGGACGTGATATTCCACTCTCCGATCCGTAGAGTGCCAGTATTGTCTTTCCTGATGACAACATCCTCCTGAGTAGTCCCCGTCCGGAGATCCACTTGGGGGACTATTTTAACTCCGGAGTATTTTACCCTAGAGGATGTCATCATCATATATTCATAAAGTAGAACTACATGTCCTCGGGAAAAATAACGGCTGCAGTTTCCCCTTGCTTTTAGCCATTCGCAGAAACTGTGTGGCAAAGCCACATTAGCTGATGTTACAAGGCCAGCTCAATCAACCATCCAGACCGTTGCCCCTGTAACTACTGAAAAGGCTGCCGCCCCTCTTCAGGAACCACACGTTTGTCTGGCCTCTCCACATATACCCCTCCGCTGTGGTTGCACCTACGGCACGGCTATTTGCATCGTTGAGACACGCAAGCCACCCCACCTCGGCAATGTCTGTGGTTCATGGAGGTGGTACCTATTTCTTATGTGCTTAAAATTCGATGAGTCACTACAGCGTGAGAACAAAAGAAGTAAAATCAATGAACTGTAAACTGGCTCGCAATAGACATCAGTGAATAAGTTTTGATAATCCTCGTGTTTCTTTCAATATTCTGCTGACAGCTAAACTGAAGCTAAACTGAATCCACGTATTTTTCTTTTAGTTAAAGTAGAAGAATTTTTTTTTTTTTTTTTTTTTTTTTTTTTTTTTTTTTTTTTTTTTTTTTTTTTTTTTAGTTACTTCATTCTTTCTTTAATCTCTGGTCTGAGGGATACCGCTGTAATGGGGGACACACTGTGTACAATTATTTTCACTTTGTTGTGCAACATTTTTTCGAGAGCTACAAAAGCGAAAAAAAAAAAAAAAAAATACTTGTGCGTTCTAGCCAAGAAGTCAAATATTTTTGTGCGGTACCTGGGGTAAATTTTACTTGCAGTGGCAGCAGTTTAGTATGTTAACGTTGGCAACGAAATATTCTCTTTAGGGGGATCATTAATTTACTGATCGGAACAACATTAATTATTTATTTAATTATCGACACTCATTGTAGGTGACTGATTTTTCAAAAGGAATTCAACGGCCGTTACCAACATCATTATACTACACCGCTGCTGTAAGGAAAATCATAGCCCTTGTTTCAGTGTATTACACTTTAGTTATGAGAATAAACAACGCATCATCGCTATCTATTAGTTGTTTTGCATACTATGTCAGTAACAGCGCCTCTATAGGATCTTTGCTATACTACGCTGTATTTCTTGCATTGCATACACCAGAAACTACAAATTACGATATCTTTTCTTCCCCTAATGCGATTTTGATGAAATGAAACTTATATGTTGCCCCACGGTACTCTCAGTCGACCTATAAAACCCCATGAATGTTCGTGTAGTACTCTTGGAGGTTTGCTGTTTCACACCATACTTATAAGCATAGCATACACATAACATTTCAATTTACGATATCTTTCCATCCTTTGATCCGATTTTGATGAATTTAAGCCTATGTTACACTCCAAACTATTCTCAATTTACCTGTGGAAACCCACGAAAGTTCGCGTAATACTTTTGGAGATTACCTTAAACAAATAGACACACACGATGGCTTTTAAGCAAATGATTAAATTATATATTTATTTTATCTGATCCGATTTTAATTATTGAAGCCTTTATGTAACCGCACGATATACTCGAGTTACGAGTGAAAACCCCTTGAAAATTCGTCTAGTAGTTTATGAGATAGACGTGTTCAAAGAGACAGACAGACACGTGACGGTAGTTGATAATAAATTTCAAATTACGATAGTCTTTTTTCCGTGATCCGATTTTTTTTAACGAAATCTATATGTTGTCCACAGTTATGCTCAAGTTACCCGTGAAAACCCCATGCAAATTAGTGAAGTAGTTTTGCAGATAAGAGGTTTTTAATAGTTGAAAAAACAGACACAACGGTTACTGAAAACACTTAAGATTACGATTTTTTTCTGCTATCCAAATTTGATAAAATTATGCCTATATGTTGACCCAAACGTTTCTCGTGTTTCCTGTGAAAACCGCATGAAGATTCGTCCAATAATTTTGAAGATTGAAGGGAATAGCGACAGGCCTACATTTACATATTATTATTAGTATATATTTATTTAACAACAGCAGATCATTGGCCATTGTAATCGGTCACCACCAAAGAAAAATTCGTTTACATTTGTTTTCTGGTTACGGATCATTAACACACCACGAGGGACCGACACCCTTGCCCAGCAGTTCATCTTTTCGGTGCTGGAGTGCTACAGGCTGCGTCCAACACCTACCGTGTCCGTAGTATTGCTAAAAAAAATGTTCAAATGTTTGTAAATCTATCGGACTCAGCTGCTGAGTTATCAGTTCGTAGCTTACAAAGTACTTCAATTAAGTTAAACTAACCTAAGGGCAACAAAAACACCCATGCCCGAGGGGGGACTCGAACCTCCGACGGCGAACGGCCCCAGTGCTCGCGGTTAATCAACCGCAGCCGTAGACTTGCAATCGCAGCATTGACACTGCTCAGCTAACTCGCAATTACTTGGGAAAGGAGGTAGATATCAGTGCGACTACCATCTCAAAAACTTTTCTGTACTTCTAGCTGCATTCCGTCGCTGTAACATATGGTCTAAAATACATCATAGAATATAAGCAGCCCGCTATCGAACGTCCTCCCGGAACGAGCCAAACTGCCATATGCCTACTGCCAATCAGTGCTCGTACTTCTACGATGTAATTCTCGCACAGGGAGAGACACGTTTTACTATATTAGTCGCAAGCACTGCTGTGGCTGTTTTGAATTCTAGGCGCAGTGACCATGTTTATCGATAGAGCCAAGCAAATATCCTTCAGACAGGCTCGCGTGTCTGAAGAACATTTGCTTAGTTCTACCGATAAACATAGACATTGCACATCGTACTTAAAATTCATGTGCAACACCATCTCAAACACCTTACTTAGCAAGTTACAGCTAAGCTTACTGCCTGCATTCCAGTCCTTTGTTTGATAAGGAAAATTAGACGGGATGATATTAATGTTTCATAAATCAAAGAAAGTAACACTGAGCTCCCAGTTTTCCCTATGCCGGTATGCCTCCTTAAACGCGACTGTGCTTTTTCATCGGTCCAAAGACATCGTGTTTGAAGTGCATAATGAACGGTACCGCGCGTGTCTGCTGTGGCAAAACTCCACTCCTGTTTCCCGCCAAGGTGAGCAAGCTATTCAATTGACGCGCATCTGTTTCCGACAACACGCGCATGCGCAAACGGACAGCTGCATCTCGCCAGTGCACGCGCAAAGGCTAAACAGTCATCGAATGGCGTGGTGGCATTTCTGAGTTCGCTTTGTGGCTACGATTTCTGAGTTCGCTTTGTGGTTATGATATCGGAAGAAAGCAAGTAATATCATGTTTTAAGATCCCGTCGACGGATGACATTATTACCAACTGACCACAAGCATGCATTGGAAAAAAGAAAGGGGGATCATCCCGAAGGAAAATGCGAGGAAGCTAATCTGAGTGGCCAGACTAGGCCTCGAACCGCCGTCCTCCCGAATATGCGTGATTGTACTAATATTGCACCCTAGGTTCTACGAAAAATGTTCAAATGTTTGTAGAACTTATTGTACTTAACTACTGGATCAGCAGTCCCTAAACTTATAAACTACTTATGAACGAGCTAATACTAAGGACGGCACAAATATCCATGCGGGATTCGAATCCCCGCCGTGCCCGTGCAGACTGTGAGTGGCGCGCCGCAGATTATTCGTTTCGGACCTCTTGATAAGTATGGAAGTACGATTACGCATGTCAATCATATCGCTATTACGGGCAGCATGGGGTTCACGCCTGAGCCTCAGGACGTGCGCCAGCAGCGTATTTCCGGTTTTTCAAGCGTCAACTTCTCGTCGCAATATCTCGGGATGTAATTGCAATATTGCGATGCAATCAACGCCATTGTTTATGTGATTTGTCATGCTATGGATTTCTGAAGAAAAAATACAGCGTGTCCATTAAAAAAACATAAGTTTGTGTGAAAAAAACACATTTGCTATCGTTTTAGAATGTTTCCAAATATGTACATTCATGGGCCCCAGCCGTACATTGATAACGGTGAAAGTCGTTTTCCAATAGCTGTTATTGTTCCAGAGATATTTTGGGTGGACAAGACAGCTGGGACACCCTGTATATACACACATAACCACATACATAGGACCTACATACAGCCTATTAAATTGATAATAAATCACAGT
Source organism: Locusta migratoria (assembly GCA_026315105.1). Classification (NCBI taxonomy): domain Eukaryota; kingdom Metazoa; phylum Arthropoda; class Insecta; order Orthoptera; family Acrididae; genus Locusta; species Locusta migratoria. The sequence continues at coordinate 410,196,840 of CM048748.1, forward strand.
AGACACTCAGTTTTTACAGTTTTTAACACACACAAAAAAGAGACATGTAAGTTACACAGAATGAACACATGATAAGTGAGACTGAACAGTTCAAATTTTTAGGCGTTCAGATAGATAGCAAACTATCCTGGAAAGCCGATGTTTAGGATCATGTCCAAAAAGTAAATGCTGCGTTGTTTACCATTCGAAAAGTTTTTGAAATAAGTCATTGTTCTACACGAAAGGTAGTCTACTTTGCATATTTTCATTCGTTTATGATGTATGGTGTTATTTTTTGGGGTAACTACTTCGGTTCAAAAGGGTATTTACTGCATAAAAACAGGCGGTTCGGGCAATATGAGGGGTAAGCTCGCATACATCTTATCGCCCCCTTTTAGCAACCTAGTAATTCTGACATTGGTCTCTCAATGCATATTTTTAATGTCATTTGTTGTGAATAATATTTCGTTATTCCTAAGAGCTAGCAGCTTTCAGCCAGTTGATACTAGACAGAAATAGAATCTGCGTTTGGATCAAAAATGTTCAAATGTTTGTAAATCTATCGGACCAAACTGCGTGGCCATCAGTCCGTAGCTTACAAATTACTTAAACTAAGGTAAACTAACCTAAGGACAACACAGACAACCATGCCCCAGGGAGGACTCTAACCTCCGACGGCGAGCAACCTCGCGCTCCGCAGCGAGGCGCCTTAGACCGCTCGGCTACTCCACCGCGTCCTCGTTTGGATCACAGCTCGAGCGTTATGCAGAGAGGTGTGCAGTATTCTGCCGCAACCATTTTTAATAAGTGCCCACAAGAAATGAAAAAGCTGAAGTAGTAATCCGCGCACTTTCAAGGCTAACCGAAAAGTTTCCACATGACTCTCACTTTCTGTTCTGTCAAGGAATTCCTCGAAAAATAAAAAAAATAAAAAATATTAAGCTAATTTCTGTGTTATGTTGTCGCTTCTTTTCAAGTATTCTTAGACCTCTCGGGTGCTTAGGAATTCAATACGTTGCACTTGATGGGTTACTACTCCTTTGTAACAAGTTGCACTGACTCATTCCGTGACCATGGAGACTTGCTTCTCAGTTTATTCCGGTGGAAAATGATAAATAATAAAGATATCGAAAAAATTAAAAAGTAGTTCAATCACATTAAAAATATATTTGGTAAAAATGTCTGCGGTTTGCAGTGATTGGAAAGTACAGAAGTCAACTCCCGCTAAATTCGTACTTTTTGTTCACTAAAATGATGGTTTTTCGTGGTTCTTGAAGAGTCGCCCAAGAACAAATCGTATTTTTCTTAATTTGGCTGGACCGCAGGAAATGTGAAGCTTAATTTTAAATTTTCTCTCTTGGAGTGGTGCAGGATGCCCATTCCTCTGGTAGGTATACAAATGATCACCAGGCCAAGGGCTATCCAGAACGTTTTATCCCATTCGTGGTTTAAAAACAGCCGCAACTTTATATTCAGCTTCGTTTGCTATTATTTCGCTACAAGTTTCGAAACTTCAGTAGTGTCATCTTCAGGACATATCAGTGATGTACATCCAATTACATATGATTAGATCAATACTTATTCCATAGATCATGAATACGAGATTTCGTAATGATGTGGAAAGTGTCAGTTTTGTAAAAGATAACATTACATTTATTTATTTTTAAATTTTCGTAAAAATTACTAATTTCTATGTAGCAATTCATCTAAGTGGCAGGGGTTATCATTCAGAAAGTATTTCACCTTATTTTTAAATGTTAGTTGGCTATCTTTCAGCCAGTTGATGTTATCCGGTGGGCAATCAAATACTTGTGTGCAGTTTAATTTACCCCCCCCCCCCCCCCCGCTTTCTGTGCCAAAACTAGGTTTAACATTGAATAGTGCAAGTGATATTTAATCGTAGTGTTGTAGCTATGCAGGCTAGTATTACTTTTGAATTGGGTTGGGTTAGTAATAACAAATTTCACAAGTGTGAAGCTAATGAGAACATTCCTAGAACCTTACATAAGTGTCTGCAGGATGATCTTCCTTGGGTGGGTTACAGAAATGTACACGCGTTTGTGCAATGAGTACTTCTTTGCTCAATGATAAATTGCCCCAAAATATGATGCCATGTGAAAGCACTGAATGAAAATAGTCATAGTAAGCTAAATTACTGAGATGTTTGTCACCAAAATTTGCAATAACCCTAATATCATAAGTTGCTAGACTCAAACGTTTCAGTAGATCATCAGTGTGTTGCTTCCAATTCAATTTCTCATCAATACACATACCTAGATAATTTGAGTATTCTACCTCAGCTACAGACTTCTCCCAACAATTTACTAGTGGTTTTATGCTATTTACCGCATGGAACCCTGTATATACAGTTTCGTCAAAATTTTTATGAGAGTCCGTTTTTCTGAAATAGATTATTTACAATTTTGATCAGTTAACTCTTGTTTGTATAGTGTGATTACTAGCGTTGCATCATCGTGAATATAGAATGAAAATCATTAATACACGGTATATCAAGAACAGCAAAGGATCCACGACCAAACCCTGTGGCACCCCATGTCATCATGCTTGATTCCATTGTGGTACTTGTAGTCAACGACTGTTTTCTTGATTTCTAGAATTTTTTCAGCAATCAGTCGCAAATAATTTGTTTATTTACGACTAATTGCTGAAAAAATTTTCTACGGTCCCTATGTTGTCAATAAGGCCGTATTTACCACGTGCCCTACGAACTAAGGGAACTAAGGGCTGTTGGTGTATAAAAATATTTTTGAATCACAAATTTGTTCAGACACTGTCCGACACTCCAACAGAATATGGAGCTACATCTACTTTATGCCGATATTACACTATCGAATTATTGGGTAAATAATTGGACGAAAAAGTGGTTTGAAATATTGGTCACATTCTTTGACAAAGATATTAGATGAAACGCTAAAGGGGGTATTACACTATCATCCAATATTTTGTCAAAGTTGCTTCAAAAAGCTGTTGCTTATACTACAGTTGAGAGGAGGGAAAAAAGAAAAGGAAACGTACTTGGATGAAACAGTGGGTGTAACGGCGAGATAAATGTGTTCAATAAAATTTACTACGGAAACGGGACGATTTTCTTTTCCATATCGCCGTCAGTGTAGCCAGACCGTAATTCACTGCTAATTATTTTGTACCTCTATTCTTCTCAATTTACAATAGAGTAACAGAAAAGGCTGACGCAAACAATGTATATGAATAAGGTGGTAAGTTGATAAAGCAAGTTTAATTAAATAACCTTTTAAATGGAAAATGTCAGCACTGACAAAGGGGAAAAATAAGTTGTTTATGACATTATTAACAATGTAAGGTGGGAAATATACCTGATAAAGAAAATAGGCTCTATTTATTCCCTTACAAAAATTGTTTGATATGTCCATAGGTATATATTTTCGCTTACAAACAGATGTCAATGTTTGGATTGTTGTTTACTTCCCAGCACTTGGCATACTAAATTGACCGATAGCATGCATTATAAGGTCTGCTTTGGCCGTAAATAAGATGTAGGCGTCTTACTTCTTCAATTCCGATAGTACCGGTATACTACGATTTTTTGCATCATGGATTATAACTCACAACCTCACTTTCACCGCAGGGAGTTGGGCTAAGCAAATTGATGTGACGGACAATGTGAATTGCCCTTCGCGTGTTATACAACGCCCCATTTGATATACACGTTCCTACCATTTTTGTTGCAGACAAATTAGAAGGAGATGAGATAGGAGATACTATACTGCGAGTAGAATTTGACAGAACACTAAAAGTGTTGTATGAGACAGGGGAAATACCCTCAGACTTCAAAAAGAATGTAGTAATTCCAATTCCTAAGAAAGCAAGTGTAGGCAAAAGTGAAAATTACAGAATTATCAGTTTAATAAGTCATGGTTGCCATATACTAACACAAATTATTTACAGACGAATGGAAAAACTGGTGGAATCGACCGTCGAGAAGATGAATTAGGATTTAGGAGAAATTTAGGAACACGAGAGACAATATTCACGTTACGACTTTCCTTAGAAGGTAGATTAAGGAAAGGAGAAATTTAAAAAGGAAGTTAAAGTGCTGGGAGAGGGAATGAAAACAATGCGGTTTGCTGACGACATACTAATTCTGTCAAAGTCAGCAAAAGACCTGGAAGAGCAGTTAAACGGAATGGACAATGTGTTGAAAGGAAGGTATAAGATGAACATTAACAAGAGTAAAAGAAAGGTAATGGAACTTAGTGTCAGAAAATCAGGCGATTGTGAAGGAATTAGATTAGGTAATAATACAAGTAGTAGATGAATTTTGTTATTTGGGTAGCAAGATAACTTCTGATGACCGAAGTAAAGAAGATATAAAATGCAGAATGGCTGTGGGAAGAAAAGCGTTTCTGAAGAAGCAACATTTGACGTCCAATATTGGTTTAAATGTTAGGAAGTCGTTTCTGAAAGCATCTGTCTGTAGTGTAGCATTGTATGGGAGTGAAACGTGGAAAATAAGTTCAGACAAAAAGAAGATAGACGCTTTCGAAATGTGGTGCTACAGACGAATGATGAAGATTGGATGGGTAGATCATGTAACTAATAAGGAGGTGATCAACACAGTTGGGGAGAAAAGGAGTTTGTGGCATATCCTGACTAAGAGAAGGGATAGGTTGGTGGGGTACATTCTGAGACATCAAGGAATCGTCAACTTAGTATTAGAAGGAAGTATGTGGGGTAAAATCGTAGAGGGAGACCTAGGGACGAATGCAGTAAGGAGATTCAAAAGTATGTATGTTGCCGTTCGTATTGTCAGATGAAGAGCATTACAAAGGACAGGGTAGCGTGGAGAGCAGCATCAAACCAGTCTGTGGACTGAATACCACAAACAACAACATCAATTTTGTTGCTGGAACACACTACACAACCTTTCCACTAGTAGCCATGTTTATGAATACGAAAGCTAGTCAAACATTGGCCTCCAAATAAAACAGCTGCAGTTGCAAGGGCGCTGTACTACTAGAGTTCCGAGCGGTCACTTTGCTCACTGTAGAAAACAGAAGACGAGCGATTTCTTTGATCAAATCTAAGTCGAGGCTTTAGATTTGGTGAAATATTGGACGACAGTCCCAATAGACTGCGTCCAATATTTCTTTGTCCAATAATTTGATAGTGTAATCAGTGGCGGACTATGGCTGTGGGAGGCCCGGGGCGGCGGCAAAACAAGCTGAGGCCCTTCCCCCATCCTCTTGTAAATACATGTATTACTATAAAACAGTAACTTTTTCGTTTTGGAGGCCCTCCCGGAAGGAAGAAGGAAGGAAGCTTAGGGTTTAACTGCTTGGTCATTAGAGACGGTGCTCACGCTCGGATTTTTGGGGAAGGATGGGGGAAGGAGATCGGCCGTGCCCTTTGAAAGGAACCATCCCGGTATTTGCCTGGAGTGATTTAGGGAAATCATGGAAGACCTAAATCTGGATGGCCGGAGGTGGATTAGAACCACCATCCTTCCGAATGCGAGTCCAGTGTGTTACCACTGCGCCACCTCGCTCGGTGGCCCTCCCGCGACGGGAGGTACGGGCCAGTCTGCATAAAATAGCTTTCGAGATTCGGAGGCCCCACAACGAGAGGCGAAGGTAGCTCCAACTAAAATAAAAACCTTCTTTCCGGGTATTTGGAGGCCCCCCAAGAGGAGAGGCCAGGGGCGGACCGCCCCCCCCCCCCCCCATTCCGACACTGAGTGTAATACCTGTATTATCCCGTGTGTTCATGATCAACAGAACCCTAGATAGGGCTCCCTCGAAGAGTCTTACGCGGCCTTTTCCAACATCGTGCTCGGTATGAAATTAGACCGCTGGTGCAGTGGCGTAACTAGGACTTGGCTTTGGGGGGGGGGGGAGGGGATAGATCTACTTGACGAGCAAAATTTTAATCGGTTTCCAGACAGACTACCATCTACCACTCCCATCCACTACCACTAATTCACTCCTATCCAATGAAAGCTTATGGTAAAACGCCCTAAGTTTCCAATCTTTACCTTTACCAGATTGCTGTTATACGATTTCTTTTTTTCTTTTTCTTTTTTCTCCTCTTTTTTTTCTTTTTTTTTTTTTTCTTTTCGGTTTCTGGGGGGGGGGTTCTTTCCCCCTCATCCCCCCCTCCATAGTTACGCCAATGCGCTGGTGCACTGTGAGTGGTCTTGAGGTCGTGGGTCGGCGCTAGCTCCACCTCCGGATTGCTCCTGACGCCGCTGTGTCCAGACCGCCGCAGGTGATGTGACTGGCTGGCTGCTGCGCGTGGTGACGTAGAGGACCAGCACCGCACATTCTGCAGCAACGCCAGCGCTGCGAGCGGGTGAGTCAGCGGACCAGAGCAGACGCCGCGTCGCCAGCCGCAGGTGCTCACGCAACCTCTCTGCCTCAGCAGTCACCCCCCGTTTACATGGGCTCCCAAAACTGGATTTCGTAAACCGTATAGCTTCACAGATTTGTGACTGGCTGGAAGACTTCCTAAGTAATAGAACGCAGTACGTTGTTCTCGACGGCCAGGTTCATGAGAGACGAGTGTATCGTCAGGCGTGTCCCAGGGGAGTGTGATAGGACCGCTATTATTTTCTATCTATATAAATGATCTGATGGACAGAGTAACTTGTAATTTGCGGCTTTTTGCTGATGATGCTGTGGTGTGTGGGAGGGTGTCAAATTTCAAATGTTTGTATAACTTATGGGACTTAGCTACGGGGTCATCAGTCCCTAAACTTACAAACTACTTATGAACTAACTAACAATAAGGACGGCACAAATATCCATGCCCCAGGGGGGGATTCGAACCCCCGACCGTAGTGGCGGGGAGAATGTCGTCTTTAATTGATTGTATTTGCATACAGGATGACATACACTAAATCTCTAGTTGGTGCGAATAATGGCAGCTATCTCTAAATGCAGAAAAAGTGTAAGGTATGGAGAAAAAATATAGGGGAGTTATCGTAGGTTGAAGCCTGGTTGGCCTCAACCTACGATAACTTCCCTATATTTTTTTCTCCATACCTTACAGTTCCTACCTCTCTATCCCAAACCCCGCCTATTTTGAGTGATGTGTGAATGTGCGATCGTGTGTGTGTGTGTTTGTGTGAGTGTGTGTGTGCGTGCGTGCGTGTGTGTGTGTATGCGGTCTTGTGTACTTGCAGTGTGCACGCATTTTCTATATATATTTAATTTTATGTTATCCTCTCACCCGCCTACCCACTCCATTCCTAAGCTGCATCTCGTTATTCCCATCTAACCCATCCCCAACACCGTGACGTAACCTTCCTATCCCCTCTCCCCTCCCTTCCCCGATTCGCTGCAGAGCGTGATTCGAAGTGCGGCAGTCGGAGGTGATGGTTGTATGACTGTCTTGTGTGCCTGTGTGATTGCGTGAGTGTTCTATTTTCTGACGAATTCCATGACCGATAGCTGAATCTGTTGTATGTGTGTGTCTTTTGTATGTGCCTGTCGCAGCTCGTCGCCACGTCTTTGCGGTGAGTTGTAAACTGTCCCCACTGTATTATTAATTCCCACCTGGACTTTCCATTATTATAAATGTTCTGATGGACAGACTAACTTGCAATTTGCGGCTCTTTGCTGATGATGCTATGGTGTATGGGAGTGTGTCGTCTTTAACTGACTGTAATAGCTTACAGGATGACATAGACAAAATTTCTAGTTGGTGCGAAGAATGGCAGCTAGCCCTCAATATAGAAAAATGTAACGTGATTCGCACGCGTAGGAAAAACAATCCCATAATGTTCGAATACAGCACTAGTAGTGAGCTTCTTGATGCAGTCGCGTCGTTCAAATATCTAGGCGTAACATTGCAGAGCGATATGAAATGGAACGAACATGTAAGGACAGTTGTGAGTAAAGCGGACAGCCGACTTCCGTTTATTAGGAGAATTTTGGGAAGATGTACTTCATCTGCAAAGGAGACCGCGTATAAAACGTCTAGAGTATTGCTCAAGTGTTTCGGACCCGCAGCAGATCAGTTTAAAGGAAGACATAGAAGCAGTTCAGAGGCGAGCAGCTAGGTTTGTTACTGGTAGTTTCGACCAATGCGCGAGTGTCACGGAAATTCTCCTGGAACTCACTGGGGATCGCTGGAGGAAAGCCGACGTTCTTTTCGTGAATTTCTGTTGAGGAAATTTAGAGGGCCGGAAATCTGAAGCTGAGTGTACTACGATCTTGCTGCCACCTACTTATATTTCGCATAGTGATCACGATGACAATAGAAATTAGGACTCGTACGGTGGCATATAGGAATTCTTTTTTTCCTTATTCTATTTGGGAGTGGAATAGGAAGGGAAGTGCCTAGTAGTTGTACAGTGCCACCACGCACCTTACGGTGGGTTGCGAACTATGTATGTAGATGTAGATTTCCCAAATCAGAATTGGTTGGTCATGCAAACACTGCAAAATCGATTGTGGAAATCCACTTCTTTAAAGCGGTTTTCCAGTTCCACAATCGATTTTCGTGCCCATGTAAACGCAACCGTGTTTGAAACGTTCTTGGCTGAACACACTGTGTTTTCTTGTTAAAACTTTTCGGTTCATATGAACAAAGTGATATTTTATGCAGTCACCCCATTTACATGGGCTCCCAAAACCGGATTTCGTAAACCGATTTTCCAAACCCGCTTTTGGTTGGTCATGTAAACACTCCAAAATCGATTGTGGAAATCCACTTCTGTAAAGCGGTTTTGCATTTCGACAATCGATTTTCGTGCCTATGTAAACGCAACCGTGTTTGAAACGTTCTTGGCTTAATACATTGTGTTTTCTTGTTAAACATTTTCGGCTGATATGAACAAAGTGACATTTTATGCAGTCATCCCGTTTACATGGGCTCCCAAAACTGGATTTCGTAAACCGATTTCCCAAATCCGCTTTTTGTTGGTCATGTAAACACTCCAAATTCGATTGTGCAAATCCGCTTCTGTAAATCGGTTTTCCACTTCCTCAATCGATTTTCGTGCCCATGTAAACGCAACCGTGTTGGCAACGTTCTTCGCATTGTGTTTTGTTAAGAATTTTCGGCCCACTTGGACAAAATGACACTTTACGCATTAAAAAAAAAGTATAAATATGAGGGTGAGCAATCAATATGTGTATTTAAGTACAGAAATATAGCGATTGTGCTGACTGAAATCAGAAACTGAATCAGCGTTTTTCAGTCGTCATATTAAGTGGGCTAGGAAATCCGCTCCAGGCTATAACATTTAATCACGACAGAGAAATACGGTTTACGAAATTCGGTTTTCGTCTACCGGAAGATGTGTTGCACATAAAGGTTATGACTCTCAGCCCCAACATCATCCATCCTCGTGGATTTTTTTGCCTCAATTTAGGTTGCGGTAGTAACACTAAAAGTGGGCCTTTGCGATTGCTTTTTGACAGCTCGAAATTTAAATGTAAATAATGGCTCAACCGGTCGCTGACACGAAAACTGAATAAACGAATTTTCAAGTTGTTGGCCGCCACGTACCAGAACCTCCCTTTTCAAATATTGCGGACAAAACATAGGCTAGTAACCCCTCCGCGCTAATCCCGCGGGTTAGGAGGGACCAGTTTTTTAGATTCGGGGAATACGATGTACACCATGCCCCTAAACTTACAAACTACTTATGAACTACCTTATAATAAAGAAGACACAAACATCCATGCCCGAGGGGGATTCGAACTCCCGACCGTAGCGGCGCGCCGCAGACCGCTCGGCCACTGCGGTCGGCTCACACACACGCAGTTTACTCACTCCTTCAACACACAGACTCACACTAGCATCCCATGGGCCTCCGTCGGCGTTTTGCCTAATTTGAAACAAAACTTGATGTTGACGCGTTGCTTCATTTTGCGCTCCACGTTGCAATGACACGAGTTCTCACACTGGCCCTGTTAGCTGGGTGGCAGCGTGTACCACCGTTTCACTGCAGTGCGTTGCACGATAGGGGACGCTTCTTGACATTTCCCTCAATGTGTAATGGCGAGCACCACATCCTCGCCAGCATCTTGTAGAAGGAATTTTGACAAGAATATTTCAACATATACACCTTATCAATTATCCTTGTGACAGCGTGTTTCGGCGGAGTGGCCGAGCACATTGAGGCGCTATGCTCCGATGCGCGAGGCCGTTCCCCGTCGTGGGTTCGAATCCTCCCTAGGGCATGGATGTTTGTGTTGTCTTTAGTATAAGGTAGTTTACAAGTAGTTTGTAAGTTTAGGGACTGATGACCCCGCAGTTAAGTCCCATAAACTTAACAAACATTTTAACATTTTTACACCGGGTTGGGGAAGCAGTGTTTGGTTCAGTGGTATACTACTGACGTCACAGTTAACCACAACATCATATAGGTTGTTTTATTGATTTATATAAGCACAGAAATAAAGGCATAGGATGAAATTCCGCCGCGGTAGAGTAGCCGAGCGGTCTAAAGCGGTTGCTCGCCGTGGAGGTTCGAGACCTCCCTGGGGCATGGGTGTGTGTGTGTTTGTCCCTAGGTTAGTTTACCTAGGTTTAAGTAGTTTGCAAGCTACGGACTGATGTCCTCGTATTTTGGTCCGATAGATTTACAAACATTTGAACATTTGATGAAATTCCCGACTGCAAACATTTGAAAACGGACTAAACAGCCACACAATTATTTTTCAACAAAACTTCCAGGCGAATGTACAATAAATCAATTACTTTTCATAAATAAAAAGTCTTGCTGTTTGCAGATGACAGGCTGTGAAATCTTGTCATTCCTCATTTAAAGCAGATGCAAATACTGCGAATGGCATAATGTAAACATCGTAAATAAATGAGGGCTAATAATTATATCCAACCAAACTGTCAAATCAAACAACTCATCCAACTGACTTTATAACCATAATCTGTAACATGTTATTCTAGAAAATAAACGGCGAAAACCCACGGAAGGTGGCACAGTAAGTGCCGAAACATGTTTGGGTGTTAAAACAAAATAAGGTGTCTTGCACAAGGCGAATTTAACCACAAATCTAATACAGCAAACACGAAAGATGCAAGAGCAGCACCATCACAAGATGAATGCTCAAATGTTTGTAAACCTATTGGACCAAACTGCTATGGTCATGAGTTCCTAGACTTACAAAGTACTTTAACTTACACAAAGGACAACAAATACACACACCCTCTTCCGAGGGACGACTCGAACCTCTGGAGGGAGCGGCCGCTCAGTCCGTAGCATGATGCCTTAGACCACGCGGGAGTACCATAAATTTGGACAAATTCGGCGATAATAAGTAGGCGTTCTCTCCTTGTTAGTTCCGTTTGAAGAAATATAAAAACGTGGAGGGGACTAAAATCTTGGTTGGTGGGGACGATTTTACAGAGGGTAGACTACAAATCCAAAGGCTGCGGGTTCGATCCCCGCCAGGGCCCAGGAATTTCATCTGTCACTTTCCACTTCTTTCACCTCGGGCAGTATTCCTCATGTGAAAAATACCGAATAGCGCCGTGGTTCGGAAACCACGTTAAACTGTAGGTCCCCCCCCCCCCCCCCCCCCCCCCATAACTGGCTGGATAAGTCAGTTCGAAGGTCGGAGGAAGGCAACGGCTACCACCTCCAGACTGGACCATGCCTAGTAAAGCACTGTGGTGTTCAAACCAATCTTCGGATTGTTGACTGCTTTACCTTTTTACATCCACTCCCTCGTGCACCCTTGCTTTATGAGAAGGCAATCACTTACTGTCTGCAGACGTTAAACTCTAACCCTGCTTCCTTCTCATACTCTTGAATTCCCGTCAAAAGTCGTGAATGAAAGCTGTCTGACGCTAGTCGTGCTGTCAGCTTCCCAACGTACCCCACGTCCTTCAGCCTATCAACAGCGGTGGGCGTATTATCTCTCGGGGGAACTTTTCATCCGTTCAGCGCAACGTCATCTGATGAGATATCGTGAGTGCCGAATTACAGCCGTAATATAAGCCTCTACATTCCGGCAGGATGGTTGAGTATCTAGCGCTGCCATCACGAAGTGGTATGTCGTATATGTGAAGATACGTCTTCATTCGGCATGGCAATTCTGAGAGTGTGCACCGCACTTCCAGAGGGCTGGACTGAAAACATTCGATGCCTTTAAGTGTTGGACAGAACATTTCAGTCGACATAAGTACTCCGCTAATCACATTTAAGTGCATGGTAGGGGGGTCATCGAACTGATTTTATAATATTTCACTGCCGTTCTTTTCTCTAACAGCGCACGGGAAAAAGGGACATCTGAATCTTTCCATTTTCTATCGGATTTCTCTTATTTTATTCTGATGATCATGTCCCCCTATGTAGGTCGGTGTTAACAAAATATGTTCGAATTCGAAAGAGGAAGTTGGTGAAAGAAATCCCGCAAATAATTCTCTCCGCAACAAATAACTCTTTTCTGTCAGTGATTTATACACCAACTTATACATCATTTCCGTGACACTCTCTGCCCTATATAGCGATTATATGATTTCCCTTCTCTGAATTTTCTCTTAATCGTCAGTCAGTCCCACTTGGTGGCGATCCCACAATCCTCAGCAGTACTCCAAAGTAGGACGCACAAAGGGAGTGTAGGCTGTTGTCTTATTTTCTGTCAATGAAACGTAGCCTTTGGTTCGCATTCCCTACAACATTTTCTATGTGTTCTTTCCAATTTCAGTTGTTCGTAATTGTTATTCCTAGCTATTTAGTTAAATTTACGGCCTTTACATTTGACTGATTTATCGTCTAAATGACGTTTAACAGGTTTTTTTTGTGCTCATACGGATGACTTCATACCTTTCATTGTTTAAGGTCAATTGGCAAATTTTGCATCTTGCAGATATCTAAATAATTTTCCACGTGGTTTTGATCTTCTGGCGACTTTACTAACCGATAAACGACAGCACGGTGGCCGAGGAGACTGAGGCGCTCCAGTCACGATCTGCACGGCCACTACGGTCGGGGGTTCGAATCCCCCCTCGGGCATGGATATTTGTGCCGCCCTTAGTCTTCGTTAGTTCATAAGTAGTTTGTAAGTTTAGGGACTGATGACCCCGTAGTTAAGTCCCATAGACTATGCAAACATTTGAACATTTTGAAACGACAGCATCTTCCGCGAACAGTAGGCGTATAGGAAAGCTGTTGACATTGTCCTCTAAATCGTTTATAAAGGTAAGGAACAGTAGCGGCCCTATAACATTTCCCTTGGGGACGCCAGATAGTACTTCCGTTTGACTTGATGACTTTTCGTCAGTTATGACGTATTGTATCCTTTCTGACAGAAAATAGCGTATCCAATTGTACAACTGTGGCGGTATTCCATAAGATTAGATGAGGCTTGTGAGGTACTGTGTGGTTCAGTGTCAAAAGCCTTCCTGAAATCTAGAAGTACGGAAGCTATTTGAGATCCCTTGTTGATGCACTGTGTTTTGGATTATATTTCTTTGCCCTTGTTAGCAGGTTAATCCTCGATTATCTGACGTCCGCTTTTAACTCAAAGGTATCTTTTTTTATTATTTTTTTACCTGTAAAGGTTTCAATATAAGGGTTGATCTTGTTTACCGTGAAAATCTTTTGTAAAAAGTACTGAAAAGTTATCATCTACACATTTTCATTCATTTGTTAATGTCACATAATACAGTACAACAGTCCCGCTGCTCGCAAATGTAGTGCCACTACTATGATCGGTCACACTGGCTTTTCGTCACGAAATATTCAGATTGATTCTGACATTCCAAGCCTCTAAGTGCGGGAACAGTACTTAAAATAAGGGTGTCGGGTAAGTCTCGCTAATTTTGATCAGTTTGTACGACAATTGTATTTTAATCACGAGGGAAATGAACTGTATTGATCCCTTCCTCAGTAGTATAATTGCCTCGGAAAGCAGGCATACCGTATATGGTAAATTTAAATGTTAAAAGTACTATTAACAGTAACAGTTATAAAAATTTCACGGTTTCAAAGATAATCACTACGTTTACATGCAACACATCTTCCGGAAGACGAAAACCGATTTTCGTAAACCGTTTTTCGCTGTCGTGTTTACATGGCGCAGCCTGAATCGGATTTCCTAATCCACTTAAGATGGCGGCTGAAAAACAGCTGATTCAGTTCCTGATTTAGTCAGCATAATCGCTGTTTTTCTTTACTTAAATACACAGATTCATGCTCACTCTAATATTCATACCTTTGTTTCACATTAGAAAATATCACGCTGTCCATATGTGCCGAAAATTCTTACCAAAGAAACACAATCTGACTAGCCAAGAACGCTTCAAAAACGGTTGCGTTTACATGGGCACGAAAATCGATTGTGGAACTGGAAAACCGCTTTAGAGAAGCGGATTTCCAGAATCGATTTTGGAGTGTTTACATGGCCAACCAAAAGCGGAATTGGGAAATCGGTTTACGAAATTCGGTTTTGGGAGCCCATGTAAACGGGGTGAATGTAGCGGCCGTGGCACTGGTAAGGAGAGTAACGATACTTTTGTAACTAGTACTGTTTCGTTTAGTAACGGATACATTTTTTTTGCTACTCTCACAGCTCTAGGTAATAATATTTCATTTCTCGTACTCCATTTTGCTATATATGCCTTCAGCGATCAAATATTAAATGCTTTGAATAACCGGACATCACCCATTGATATTTTTTGTGATCTTTCAAAGGCCTTTGATTGTGTAAATCATGGAATTCTTCTAGATAAGCTTAATAATTATGGTTTGACTGTGGAAATGCACAAATCGTTTAATTCATGCATCACTGGAAGAATGCAGAAAGTTGAAATAAGTGGTTGATGTAATGTCAAAACTTCAGCTGATTCCTCAAACTAGGCTGCTACAGTGTTGGGTCTTAGGGCCTTTCCTGTTCGTGATACACATAAATGACCTGGCATTCTACGTTGATGAAGACGCATAGTTAGTTCTTTTTGCTGATGATACAAGTATAGTAATCACATAAAAAAAAAAAAAAAAAAAAAAAAACAAGAACTAAGTGATGTAATCGTAAATAATGTTTCTCACAAATTTATTAAGTAGTTCTCTGCAAACGGACTCTCATTAAATTTTGATAAAGCACAGTATATAGAGTTCTGCGCAGTAAATAGCACAACTTCAGTAATAAATATAGATCTTGAACAGAAGTCTGAAACTAACGTAGAATTTTCAAAGTTTTTAGGTGTGTGTATTGATGAGAGATTAAACTGGAAGCAACACATAGACGATCTTCTGAAACGTTTGAGCTTAGCAACGTATGCTGTTACGGTTATTGCAAATTTTGGCGATAGGAATCTCAGTAAATTAGCGTACTGTGCCTATTTTCATTCACTGCTTTCGTATGGCGTCATATTCTGAGGTAATTCATCATTGAGTAAAAAAGTATTCATTGCGCAAAAGCGTCTATTCAGAATAATTGCTGGAGTCCACCCACGATCATCCTTCAGACTTCGATTTAAGGATTTAGGTATCCTCACAGTATATGTATTCACTTATAAAATTTGTTGTTAATAATCCAACCCAGTTCAAAAGTAATAGCACTGTGCACAGTTGTAACACCAGGAGAAAAGAAGTCTTCACTATGTAGGGCTAAATATGAGTTTGGCACAAAAAGGGGTAAATAATGCTGCCACAAGAGTCTTTGGTACCTGCCAAGTAGCATCAGAAGCCTGACAGATAGCCATCTAGCATTTAAAAATAAATTACAAGACCCATTACCCATTGACTGACTTTTTAGATATAGATTAGTGTTAAAAAAAAACCTCATGTAATGTTTTGTGCAGACACCCTTCATTAACCTGACACGTTCCACATCATTACGAAGTGACGTATTCATGATCTATGGAACAAGTATTAATCTAATCTAATCTCAACAACCGTGCTTTTCTTTGTCTCTGTGTACTGAGTGGATCTTAAAAAGTTGGGAGGAAAACGAAGGCAGGATGGAGGATTCAGATTTAATATCCCGTCTACATCGTAGTCGTTGGATTAGCCTTCAAATGTTGGGTAGCATGTCTATACACTGCCAGAAATTAAAAATAAAAAGTGTCACCTGGAAAGATGCCGTCGATTTTGACAATATGAAGGCAGATGCCACTTACGAGATAAGAGATGTATGATGATAGTTTCAACGTCGTCCGCTAACAGATAGCGTAGTGACGTGGCTGTTAGAGCGACATCTGTGTTGACACTTTAGTAGGGACTGTTTACAATCATAAGGCTCACTGTGATATCAACGTGAATGGCAAACCGACGCCAGCCATAGGAGATATACTTCCTACAGTCAACAGAGCGAGTTTGAAAGGGCTCAAATTGTTTCCTTCCGTCTAGCGAGATGGACTTTTCGGATAATGCATACCTGCCAACGTTTACGGTTTATCCGTAAAATTAACGAAAATTTCAGCATTTTACCGTTGTACAGATGGAGGGTATTACTTTACGACTTCGCAGCACGCTGTGGGAACCGATCTTCAAGCGTGCCGGGATAGCTCAGTTGGTAGATCGCTTTCCCGCAAAAGACACAGATCCTAGGTTTGACTTCCGGTTCCGGTGCACAGTATTAATCTCTCCGTACATTTCAGTTTACTATCATGTTATGCAAGGAAGAGAATGATCCGGTGAATGAGCTTCAGAGGCTCTTCACATAGATGACAGTTTGATCGGAAATGAAGGTGCTGCAAGTAATAGCAGTTTGACACAAGTATGAAGAATTCGTAGAGGCAACATGCGGTCGTGCATTATCCTGCTGAAATATAGGGTTTCACAGGGATCGAATGAAGGGTAGAGCCACGGGTCGTAACACATCTGAAATGTAACGGCCATTGTTCTAAGTGCCGTCGATGCGAACAAGAGGTGACCGAGACGTGTAACAGTATGTACACTACTGGCCATTAAAATTGCTATACCAAGAAGAAATACAGATAATAAACGGGTATTCATTGAACAAATATACTAGAACTGACACGTGATTATATTTTCACGCAATTTGGGTGCATAGATCCTGAGAAATCAGTGCCCAGAACAACCACCTCAGGCCGCAATAACGGCCTTGATACTCCTTGGTACTTAGTCAGAGCTTGGATGGCGTGTACAGGTCCATGTAGCTTCAACACGATACCAAAGTTCATCAAGAGTAGTAACTGGCGTATTGTGAGGAGCCAGTTGGGCGTTGTGACAAACAGAGCTGGATGGCGTGTACAGGTAGAGATGTCAAGAATAGTGACCTGTATGAAAGGGTCAAAAGCAGTAGTACGTTTCTGTGGAGTCACATAAGAAACATTCGAGACTGAAAAAGGTCTCAAACAAGGGGATGCACTCTAATGTGCTTTGTCCAATGTCATCTTACAGACAATAATAAGAGAGTGTAGGAAACAGGAGTGGGGTTGAGTACAGATGGACGATAACGTCAATTGTCTCGCATATGCAGATGAGATTGTCCTGCTAAGTGAATCAAAGAACGAAATGAAAAGAATGTACCAACAAATGGACAGTTATGCGCAGAAGTCGGGCCCGGTGGTCTTGGTGTAAAGTGCTCGACTGGAAACCGAAGGTTCGCGGATTCAAAACCCGGTCGGACCTCGGACTTTTACAGTCTGCACTTTAACCCATCCTTCACCTCTCAACGACGTGAGGAGTCGCCAGAAACGACACGTGGTTCGGATTCCACGTTAAGCTGAAGGTCCCCTATCCCCGGTTGGATAACTGGGGTAGGCTAGGGACACGCAAGTCGCCGAAGTGGCATCCAATTGAAAGACTTGCACCAGGCCAATGAGCCACACGGAATTATTATTATTATTATTATTATTATGCGCAGAAGTTTGGGCACAAAGTAAATCAAGATAAAACAGAGTGCATGTAAGGAAGAAGACAAGACCAAGAAGAATTTCTGGACACAAATGCTTGGGATTTTGGTTTACCACGGACAACAAAATAGACATGGAAATCAAGCAAAGAATAGCATTGGGAATGAAATGCATACATCCCCTCAAAGAGACGCTCGGCTCTAAATCAGTTCCAGTGAAGATAAAGGTGAAAAATCTCACCGTGATATGCCCAGCTCTGAAACAAGGAGCATGACTAAACGAGACAAGGAAAAATTTTTAATGTTTGAAACAAACGTAATGAGTAAGATATGGGGACCAGTTTTAGATACCGGAGAATGGAGGAGGAGGACGAATGGGGAAATCTACCTTCTGATGCGACAGCCAAATATTTAAAGAAGATAAAGAGCAAGAGAATACAGATGGTAGGCCATGTAGCCCGTATGCCAGAAGGAAGACAGGCGAAGATGGCACTAGAAGGGAAGCCAAACGCCCCATTGGACAACCAAGGCAGCAAAAAGTCACATGTAATGGATTTAATGGAAGAACTTGAAATTTTTGTACACCACAAAAAGCAAGAAGAAAAAATAATAATGACACACTGGATAGTGATTCGACGAATTCCCTTAAAATCTTTTCATGTCTTATATAAATACTAATGTAAGTTTATTTAATTCATCACAATAGCTATAAATAATATGTTACAAGAAATGTGACATCTTTGAATATACATCAACTCTATATAAAAAATTACATCTCTGAATGTATAGAAACTCGTAAATCTGTGCTTCATTAACATCTGTGCAACATGTTTGTTACAAGAACAGTGTACTTGTGTTCTCTATTTGTGTGAGATTCTGTACAATGAAGAAGGCACAATAGCTGTAAGTAGAAGCTTAAAAACACTATTTATAGAAGTAATGTAGAAATAAAAACCTAATATATATTACTGAAACTATTCTCCGATTGCAGTATCATGACGAAACAACATGACAGGAGAAAAAGAACACCACAAATAGACACATCACAATAAATACAAATATGTAACAAAGAGCATATGAAGATTGGAAAAATTCTCTTAACACGTAATGCTGAGCATTAAAAATAAGTAACTTATGCGTTTTCTTTATATAAATTGAGACTGTCTTTTACTTATATTACTGGAAGGGTATCTCGTAAAGCCAAATGTGTTAGAAGGATTCGCCAAGAAAAGTTTTAAAAATGCGGCATTGTATAATATGTCCAACTGTTACCAGTACTCCACAGTTGAGGTCTTTGGCACCCTGTGTAAAGCTTATGTGAGATGGATTGTGACACACCTAAAAATCGGAGGAATGTGGAGGCCGTAAACTCCACAAAATACCTAGCAATTACAATTACTTCTGACTTAAATTGGAAAGAACACGTAGATAATGTCGCGGGAAAGGCGAACCAGAGACTGCGTTTTATTGACAGAACGCTTAAAAGATGCAACAGAACTTCAAAAGAAACTGCATACACTACGCTTGTCCGTCCATTTTTGGAGTATTGCTGCCCAGTGTGGGATCGTTATCAGGTGGGTCTGATTGGGGACATCGAAAGAGTCCAGAGAAGGACATGTCGTTTCGTATTGTCACGATACAGGGGAAACAGCGTTACGGAAATGATACAGGATCTGGGATGGGAATCATTACAACAACGGCGCTTATCGCTGTGGCGTGGGCTACGTACGAAACTACAATCGCCAACATTCTCCTCCAAATTCGAAAATATATTGTTGACTCCCACTTACATAGGTAGAAATGATCATCAGAATAAAATACGAGAAATCAGAGCCCGAACGGAGAGATTCAGGTGTTCATTCTTCTATTCGAGAATGGAATGAGAGATAAAATAGTATAACGGTGGTTCGATGAACCCTCTGCCAGGCACTTAAATGTGATTTGCAGAGTATCCCATGTAGATGTAGAAACGCTAGTAGCCCGTAGCCAGTTTCACTGCTGTGCCATGCTGGTTAGAAGCGGCCTCCTCAATTGACATGTAGATAAGATAATATTTATTTGCGCACAAATATGACTGTTGCCAAGGTGCTGAAGTGGGCGTTTCTACGTCAGATAGCTGCGTAAATCCCCAGTTGTTACACAGTAATCTTTAAACATAAAAATGAATAGCTCTGTGTTAGTCTCGCTAAAACTCCGAGATGGTTTGGCCTATTTGAATAATTTTATTTTTGTTTCGTTCCCTTTAATACAGAGGTAGTTCAGGAAAAATAAATGAAAAAGAATAGAGAAAATATCTAAGAAGTAGCTGAAAAATCTAAAAAAGTCTAAATTCCAATGTTGTTCATCCCATGGAAACGCAAACCACCATACACAACTGTTCGAGTTTCGACTGTAAGAAGAGGCACACTGCTTGCATCATAATACTTGAACACGGAAATTGAAGTACAGTACCGATTTTTCATCTTATCTTTCCTTATACATAAAGAAGAACGTCCCTTTGCGTGTCTGTTTGTAATTCACACTTGTCTACATTTTTATTACGATCTTGATCAAATTTTTCACACTTGATCGTCAAAACAAGAGGAAGGTCACTGTCTACATAAAAATTTCGTATGATGCGTGGCGGACGGTACTTTACATACAGACTCTGACACATAGCAATAATTTTATTCCGATCTTCAAATAAAATTTTTACATTGAACGTGAGAACAAAAGGAAGACCATTGTCTACATAAAATTTCATATGGTGAATGGTTGAGGGTAGTTTGCTTTCAGACTTCGACTCATAGCAATATGTTTATTCCGATGTTAAAAGAAATTTTTCATGCTTGATCATGAAAACAAGAGGAAGGCCAGTCCAGTGTCTACATATAATTTCATATGGTGGATGGCTCGGGATAGTTTACTTTCGGACTTCGACACATATATTAATGAAATTTTGCACACTTGTCCATCACACTTCTCTCTCTCTCTCTCTCTCTCTCTCTCTCTCTCCGTTTGGTCAGTTCCGACTTTTCGTGACCCCATGAAATACAGCACGCCATTTTCTCTGTCCAGCACTTTCTTCCGAATATTCTCCAGGTTGAAACACATTGCTTCTGTGATGCCATCGATGTCTTATCCTCTTAGTACCTTCAATCCTCCCCGTGTCCAAAATAGGTCAGCTTTTGTTTTAATAGCAGACCGTCCAAGGAGCAAAATTGTTTTATTTGCTCTAATTTTGATATGTTGGTTCCTTTGCAATCCATTGAACTCTAAGAATTTTCTTCTTGCACCACAATTCAAAGGAGTCAATTCTTCGCCTTTCAGCCATTTCTAATGGCGCAGGTCTCACAGCCATATATTATACTGTGGCCATACATTGCAACTAAGAAAATCATAGCTTTCACAATACGGATTTTTGTTGCTAAAGTTATATATCTGGATCTTATAATCTTGTCGAGGTTTGACATCGCCTTTTCATTGAGCAACAAGCGTCTCCTGGTTTAGTGGCTGCAGTCGCTATTATCAGAGATCTGGGAACCGAGACAATTGAACGTCGACACTACCTCCATGGATTCTCCTACTACATCCCATGGATTGATGTATAGATGCCAGAGACGGCCTTTTCAATTTCATTTTTCACCTGTTAGCAAGAGCATCTTTAACTGGTCTTCACTGTGTGCCAACAGTATGTTATCATCTGCGTATGTGAGTTTGATTACATTTATTCCAGCTATTTTAATTGCCTTCTCTTCTTCATCTATCCTGGTATTCCTCATATCGTGCTCTGCATAAAAGAGGGTACCTTACAACAGACTTTGACGCCATTATACTAATTATGTTAGAAGTTTCGCTCATGTATGAATGTTTTCATGGAGGAGTTTTTATAAACCACAAGTTAGGGGGTGCTGCACGGCAAAGGGTACCTTGCAATAAATTTCGACAGTGTTTCACCGATCGCCACGAAAACTGACAAGATATATGTGAAGTTCCATATATGTAGGGTGGGGAGGGGGGGGGCGAGGAGATGAACTGCAGAGGCAGAATGAACAGAGAGGGGACGAGGAGATGGATTGCGGGGAGGGGGGGGGAGATTGGCGAATGAGGGGGAAGGAGGAGATGGGAGAGGAAGCGATGGACAGACAGAAAGACGATTGGAGGGGAGATGGGCAGTAAGAGAATGAAATAAATAAATGCTGTAGACAGATCTAGAAAAGGCTTATGATCATGTTTCTAGGCTGAAACTGTTGACAGTTCTGCAAGATTATGGAATAGGAGCCAAACTTCTTCAGGCAATTAAAGCTCTTTACGTAGACTGTCAGCCAGCGGTTAGAGCAGACGGCAAATTAAGTTCATGGTTCATGGTAGTTTCAGGGGCAAGACAAGGCTGTAACCTGCCACCGCTGTTGTTCATACTATTCCTGGATCATATGTTGAAAACAGTAGACTGGCAGGGCGGGATTAAAACAGATGAAAACAGAATAAGCAGTCTTGCATATACAGATGACTTAGCTGCGATGGCAGATTCGATTGAAAGGTTGCTATTTAATATTTCAGAGCTCGATCAGAGGTGTAACGGTTGTGGTATGATCAGTATCTCCAAAACAAAAGTAATGTCTGTGGGAAAGAGATTTACACAGATTGAGTGCCAAATAGGAGGAACATAGTTAGAACAGGTAGATAGAGCAGGTAGACAGTTTCAAGTGCCTAGGACGTATTTTCTCATAGGATGGCAACATAGTGAAAGACCTTGAATCAAGGGGTAGCAAAGCTAATGCAGCGAGAGCTCAACTAAGATCTACTCTCTTCTACAAAAAGGAAGTCACTACCAACACTAAGTTAGCAGTACACCGCTCTGTCTTTCGACCAACTTTGTTGTATGGGAGTGAAAGCTGGGTGGATACAGATTGCCTTATTTATAAGGTTGAGTTTACAGATATGAAAGTAGCATGAAAGATTGCAGTTACTAATAGATGGGAACAATGGCAAGAGGGTGTCCATAATGAGGAAATCAAAGAAAAACTGAGTATGAACACCATGGATGAAGCAGAGCGAACAGGCTGAGATAGTGGGGTCATGTTACACGCATGGAAGGAGCAAGGTTACCTAAGAAACTCATTGGCTCAGGAGCGGAGGGTGACCGAGGAGAAAGTTCGTAGATTCGGTGAAGAATGGTTTTGAAGTTAGCATTGAATAGGGGATCATGGAGGAATTTTATTAGGGGTGCTATAATGCTAAGGTACGTTTACACTGGGATTTGTATCGGACCATGCATGCGCGACTTGTAAATGCGACTTCGGGACATGTATTGTGACTTGTACGAGCTGATAAGTAGCGACCTCATACATGTATGATCGCGCGTCTGCACCTGTTGATTTTCGTCAGTTCACTAGGGCTTCCCACGACGACGTCGAAAATGCACTTGCTCTTTTGGAAGCTGAAAGGAAAGAAAGACGGAGGAAGCGTAGATGGTGGCAAAGAGATTTCCTTTGCAAACGTCGTACTCACGAAGCTCACGCAATGCTTATTTAAGAATTAACTCTAGAATTCGGCGCGTATTTCAAAAATTATGTTAGGATGAGGTTGGAAGAGTTCTTTAGTTTGCATAGAATGTATTTGCATAAAATATAAAAAAGCTTAATATGCAATATTATTCTTCCTGTTTGTGAGACCATTGTGCACGTTTTAACCCAAGAAGTGAAGGTAGAAACCAGGTTATTAAATTTGTGTTAAGAATATATAATGCACTATTTAATACTATATCATATTCTCTGTAATGTTAGGAAACTGAAACATACACCCTGCACTATTATTTTCTGAAATGCTCTTAAAATAGAATACTTTCAAAAAATGTTCAAATGTTTGTAAAGCTTATGGGACTTAACTACGGGGTCATCAGTCCCTAAACTTACAAACTACTTATCAACTACTTACGAACTAGGACGGCACAAATATCCATGCCCTAGGGGGGATTCGAACCCTCGACCGTAGTGGCCGTGCAGACAGTGACTGAAGCGCCTCAGTCTCCTCGGCCACCGCGGCCGGCTAGAATACTTTTTAGTGTTTTGAAACGACTGGCATGCTTCAGTCACGAATACAATATTACAGACTGCGAGGCCACTCTCTGCACAAATAAGATATCTAACAGCATTAATGCCGGGGAAGAGTGCTTTGTATTTTGTTTCGACCACGAAATCATTTTTATTTGATGAACAAAAAATCAGCTGTGACTAGACAACACAGTACACCGGTCAACAAAGCAATAGACGCCAAGAGAGACTGGTACTGCAGCTTCTGCTACTTGTCAGAATAAGCCTTGGGCTACGAGAAATACTAGTACAGGTACTGCGCATGCGCAAGTTCTGCGACATGTCGCGTATATATCGAAAAAGCGAAATACACAGTGGCGTATCCAGGGGGTGGGGGCTGTCGGGTTCCAGCACCCCCCCCCCCCCCTCCCCAGGCCCTCCTTGAACCCTCGAATACAATGCTGTAGCCCCCTACAGATCTCCTTGAACTCCTCAGACCATGCTTAGAGAGAGAGGGAAAGACAATAGAAAGGGATCGAACCTTTCAATATGAGTAAAGGCACAATACTATACAGCGACATTTTTTTTAGCTCTGATTGACCCTCAGCCCCCACCAGACCCAGACCACGATCCTGGATACGCCACTGGAAATACAAAATGTATGCTTGACAGGATCCTCATGCAAGTTCGGTGAACTTTTTGTATGGGGTGATGTATCGCGACGTGTCAAATTGACATGTCTCTCATACAAGTTGCTATACAAGTATCCCAGTGTCAACGTACCTTAACGTCCGTGACTCCGTGCGTCAATTGTGCACTGCGCTCCATATCGGCATCATTTCCTGGACGGATTCGAGCTTAATGAACGACAATTCTCGCGCTTATCGTGCTCATTTTTGCGTTCCTTCATGATAACGGCATCGCAAGATTAGAGTAGCCAGCAAGTTCTCCAGACATGAACTGTATCGAACATGCCCGGGTTACATTTAAAAACACCGATTTTGGACGAAACGACCCACAAACTAATCTGAAATATCTACGGCAAATTGCCGTTCAGAACGAGACGACTCTCAAACCAGTCTGAAATATCTACGGCAGATAGCCGTTGAAGAGTGGGACAATGTGGACCAGGAGTTCCTTGATGACCTAGTGGACAGTATGCCATGACGAATACAGACATGCATCAGTGCGAGGGGATGTCTTACCGGGAATAAGGAGTACTGATGCATGTTGCAGTCTGCAACACAAATTAAAAATATCTAGGTTATTGTACAACTTGTCGAGTTCTGTTTTCATGAGAAATAAAGAGAACTGAAATGTGATTTTGTATTTTTTTCCATTTTTAAGTAAAGGGTCATGAACCCCTGTATTACCGAAACACCGTTCAAGCAGAAATTTATGCTTGTACTGACGTCTCATTTAATCAGACAACATTGGCTGGTTCCAAGGGTGCAGTGCGAGTGGATGGAGAACTAAGCAAACGGTTTAGCATAAGTAGTCAAACAAGGGATGCATTCTCTACAAGGCTATTCAGTCTGACCTTTAAAGCAACTAATCGGAAGCTCCAAATATCTAGTTACATAGGACAAAGTCAGCGCAAATATGTGCATATGCTGATGAATTAGCAATTATTAGCCGAAGAAGGATGTCACTAGAGAAGATAATAGGCGAGCTGAAAGAAGCCGCGGAAGCCAGAGGCCTTTTCTACACTACTGGCCATTAAAATTGCTACACCAAGAAAAAATGCAGATGGTGGCGATTGCATTTTCACGTAATTTGGATGCATTGATCCTGAGAAATCAATACTCAGAACAACCACCTCTGGCTGTAATAACGGACTTGATACCCCTGGGCATTCAGTCAAACAGAGCTTGGATGGCTTGTGCAGGTACAGATGCCCATGCAGCTTCAACACGATACCTCAGTTCATCAAAAATAGTGACTGGGCCGCGGTGGAGTAGCCGAACGGTCTAAAGCACTTCGCTGCGGAGCGCGCGGTTGCTCGCCGTGGAGGTTCGAGTCCTCCCTGGGGCATGGGTGTGTGTGTTTGTCCGTAGGCTAGTTTACCTAGGTTTAAGTAGTTCGTAAGCTACGGACTGATGACCACGCAGTTTGGTCCGATAGATTTACAGACATTTGAACATTGAATAGTGACTGGCATATTGTGACGAGCCATTTGCTCGGCCACAATTGACCAGACGTTGTCAGTTGGTGAGAGATCTGAAGAATGTGCTGGCCAGGGCAGCAGACGAACATTTTCCGTATCCAGAAAGGCCCGTAAAGGATCTGCAATATGTGGTCGTGCATTATCCTGCTGAAATGTAGGGTTTCGCAGGGATCGAAATGTTCAAATGTTTGTAAATCTTATGGGACTTAACTACGGGGTTACTTACAAACTACTTATGAACTACTTACGAACTAGGACGGCACAAATATCCATGCCCGAGGGGGATTCGAACCCCCGACCGTAGTGGCCGTGCTGACCGTGACTGGAGCGCCTCAGTCACCTCGGCCACCACGGCCGGCTCGCAGGGATCGAATGAAGGGCAGAGCCACGGGTCGTAACACATCTGATATGTAACGGCCACTGTTCAAAGTGCCGTCGATGCGAACAAGAGGTGACTAAGACGTGTAACCAATGGCATCCCATACTATCACGCCGGGTGATACGCCAGTATGGCGATGACGAATACACGCTTACAAAGTGCGTTCACCGCGATGTCGCCAAACACGGATGCGCCCATCATGATGCTGGTAAGTAGAACCTGGATTCGTCCGAAAAAAAAAAAAAAAAAAATGACGTTTTGCCATTCGTGCACCCAGGTTCGTCGTTGCGTACACAATCGCAGGCGCTCCTGTCTGTGATGCAGCATCAAGGGTAACCGCAGCCATGGTCTCCGAGCTGATAGTCCATGCTGCTGCAAACGTCGTCGAACTGTTCGTGCAGATGGTTGTTGTCTTGCAAACGTCCCCATCTGGTGACTCAGGAATCGAGACGTGGCTGCACGATCCGTTACAGCCATGCGGATAAGATGCCTGTCATCTCGACTGCTAGTGATTGCCCCCTGAACCCACCGAATCCATATTCTGCTAACAGTCATTGGATCGTGGCGAACGCGAGCAACATTGTCGCGATACGATAAACCGCAATCGCGATAGGCTACAGTCCGATCTTTATCAAAGTCGCAAACGTGATGGTACGCATTTCTCCTCCCCACACTAGGCAACACAACAACGTTTTACCAGGCAACGCCGGTCAACTGCTGTTTGTGTATGAGAAATCGGTTCGAAACTTTCCTTATGTCAGCACGTTATAGGTGTCACCACCGGCGCCAACCTTGTGTGAATGTTTTGAAAAGCTAACCATTTGCATATCACATTATCTTCTTCCTGTCGATTAAATTTCGCGTCTGTTGTACGTCTTCTTCGTGGTGTAGCAATTTTAATGGCCAGACCAAAGACCAAAGACATGAATTTCTCCAGGACAGAGAATAACAACTTGGCTAGACTATCATCAGCAGGCTAACTTTGAATATTTGGGCTCTAATATTAATAGGACAAATTCCATGTCAACTGAAATAAAACAGCGCATCTTAAGTGGTAACAGATGCTTCCACACATTTAAGAAACTGTTGATCTCTAGGATAATAAATAGACAGTTAAAACTGCAAGTATGTAAGTTTATGATCAGGCCATTTGTAACCTATGGATACGAAACATGGACGCTAACAAGCGCTGATGAGGAGCAGCTTAGGATATTTGAACGTAGAGTTTTGCGCAAGATTTATGGAGCAGTTCAGGATAACAACGGTATCTGGAGATCTAGGACGAATGCCGAGCTGGATCACCTCATACAAGGAGTTGACATCGTGCGAATAATAAAAAGTAGGAGATTAGCCAGGCTTAGACATCTCCTCAGGATGGATACTGGCAGAACAACTAGAAAGATTTTTGAGTGGAAGGCAGAGATGAAGACTACGAAAACGATGGATACACAAAGTGGAAGAGGATATAAAAACCCTCCGAATCAGACGATAGCGAAGAACCGCACTGGAGAGGGTAGAATGGAGGAAACTTGTCGAAGAGGCTAAGACTCACGCAGGATCGTAACGCCATTAGAAGAGGAAGACTGACGTTTCCATATTGAAGTAATTTGCTTCTGTCTCGTGATACAGGTGCGCAGTCTTGACACAGCTGCTTGCCTGCGCTTTGTACCGTAAACACCAGGTCCTTCCACACGATTGATGGTAGAAAACAGGCAAACAGAATGCTATCGAAGAAACGGCCATTGTATTTTTTACATGTAGCTACCCTGAGATATATGCTTTCGTTAACCCCTTGTGACGATATGGTTTCATTTGAAGCCACCCATGATATTTTGATTTTGTGGCAAGAGCACAGTTGCTACCAGCGATCTCTATACTAACTGGATGAATAACTTTGGTTTCTGAGCGTAGCATTGCAGCGTGCCTGCACATTCATATGTTTTGCACACGATTTCGCA
Source organism: Locusta migratoria (assembly GCA_026315105.1). Classification (NCBI taxonomy): domain Eukaryota; kingdom Metazoa; phylum Arthropoda; class Insecta; order Orthoptera; family Acrididae; genus Locusta; species Locusta migratoria. The sequence goes on from CM048748.1 coordinate 410,225,129, forward strand.
TTGTCCTCCATGTTTAAATTTAGCAAATGAGTTTCCATTAGTTATTACGTGACAAAGAATTGCTTGCTTACCACTTGGTTTGGAATTTAATTCAATATTCGATGTTGTAGGCTGATATCGGAGCGGAACCGCAACATATTCTCTTCTCTTTTTCTTGAAATGCTACCTAGCCATGTTTGAATTTGGCAAGAAACTAAATATGAATATATATGGGTGGCACACTAAGACAGCTGAAGTTCAACATCCAGAGAGTATAGAGATCAATGGTGGCTACTCTCGTAACCACGTCTCTGGACATAGATGGTGCTGCCATCTCGCAAGGAAAATATGAACTACGTTAATGTTTTTCAAGTTATTGCGTTTGGCGATTCAAGTATAAGTGCCATTATTGTATGTGGTGTGATGGTTCTCTTTTTCTCGACTTGTGATTGAATTTCTCTTTGAAATATAAGTTTCACACATGGAACAAGCGCATAATACTTTCTTGTATACGTACATGCTATATGTATTGCAATAATAATTAAAATCGTGTACTTTTCCCGTAATTACTGAGGTGGTTTCGTTTGAAACCATTGTGGCTGAAGGGGTAGCAGTAGAAGCTCGTCATATTTTATTTTTTCTTTATTTCAGTTTTACGAAACGTTTTCTCTCAAATTAAAGGATGTGGAAGTTCTGTCGTGTCTTTTAGAAGAAATTCCTTGTGAGGTGTTAAGGCTTATAAGGCAAAGATATCACATATATTTTGATAATTCTTTACTAGTGTTCTACTGTTGCAGACACTAAACCTTGACGGAATCCTAGCCTGTGCTACTATTAGAATTCACAGAAAAGGACTTCCTCCTCCACTGAAACTGGACAAAGAGTTGCGAATAGGGCATAGTGATAAGTCAGTTCGTTCTGTGGGATTGCACGTATGAAATGGAAAGACAAATGTGTTATCACATTAGTATCAACAATTGACTCCCCTCTAACTTGTGTGCATCAGCACAAAGAACTGTTTCGTGCACTATCCTGGAAAGTAATGAAGTTAAATGGTGGTGGTTTCATTTAATGTGGAGTGGTTTCATTTGAAACCACCCTGTACCTTCCGAAATATTGTATGAAAAACGTTTTTATTACATTTTCCATAATATCGTATGATTTATATCCTAACAAATTCATATGTTTAAATGTCCGTAAATCTATCGGACCGAATTGCGTGGTCATCAGTCCGTAACTTACAAACTACTTAAGCCTAGATAAACTAACCTAAGGACAACACACACACCCATGCCCCTGGAAGGACTCGAACCTCCACTGCGAGCAACCGCGCGCTCCGCAGCGAGGCGCTTTATATATCCTAACAGAACACGAAAAAAGCTTAAAAGTGGATTCTATTTATTTTGAGCCTGAAAGGGTTAAAGAAGGAAGAAAAAAGAAGAGTGTTAGGTCCCGTCAACAGTGTGGTCATTAAAGAAGGTGCTCGGGGGACTGATGACCTCCGCAGTTTTGTCCCCCTAAAGCATCAAACCAACCAACCAACCAAAGAAGGTGCTCACGCTCCGTTTGTTTGGGGAAGGATGTGGAAGGAAATCCGCCGTGCCCTCTGAAGGGAACCAACCCGGCATTTGCCTGGAGTGATTTAGGGAAATCAAGAAAATCTAAATGTGGATGGCCGGAGGTGGATTTGAACCGCCATCTTCCCGAATACATGTCCAGTGTCTGCTCGGTCGTTCGTTAAACTAAAATAGAGCTCGAACATATCCATAAATTGAGCTCGTCAGCAAAGTGAGTAAAAATTACAATTTGCCCGATAATGGTGTTTACTAGTCTTTATACACAAACATCAACAACAAGTTTTGCATCACCCCTTCATTTTGAAATTCGTGGTAGACAAAGAAAAAATTGGCCCTGAGCCATGTGTATATATTCATTTCTGTCCAGATCTCCATTAAAAAAAAACGAATATTAGCTCAGCGACAAAATCAAATGTTGTCGCTGGGGGAATTCCTAAACGTCAGTAGTGGAACATCCTCTTGTTCGGATGCAGGCTCGACTCCGTCGGCGCATACTATCGATAAGATCAAGCCAAGTTCTGGTTCACTCAACTATGGTGCTAGTCACACGGATTACGTCGTGGTTGTCGACGACCAAAATACAGCTTGTTTCAGTCGATCACACACTTGAAGATTCAGATATACTCCGTGTAAAATTTGGATATTTATGGCGACAACTTCATGGCCGATGTTGTCCTTTAGTTCCTGTATTGTGTCTGGATTTGTTTCATAGGCCTTGCTCTTCACATGTTTCCACAGGGATAAAATCTAATGTTGCTAGATCCGGCGAAGGCGGCGGTTAGCCATAGTAGAATGGCCGAGCGCTCTAAGGCGCCTTGGCGTCTGGGGCATGTTAGTTTCGGTAGTTTGTAAATCAAGGGACTGATGACCCTAGCAGTTTGGCCCACTAGGTTCACAAACGTTTTTGTGGTGTTTACAATTAATATTTACTGACTGTTCGCTTCTAAGAGAAGACATCATGGACACAATCCAGGGATACCTTAGCCGTGGTACGTTGCCCCACCTTGCTGGTAAAGGAGTATTGTTTTTCATATTCATTGAATTGATCACGTATTTAAAATTTCCACAAATGCAACTGTTTCAAAAGACAAAAATTAGCCCAATGATGCGGATTCCTGCTTCAGCGCACCAAACGCCTATTTTTCATTACAGAATGGTTGCTGACACACAGTGGTAGGTTTTTATATTTTATTTTATTAAATTCAGCAACCAGCCACTTTGTAATACTTATTTAGTCAAAACCTGTTTTGGGTTTCACCCATCTACTGTTGGAGTAATTACAGTTTTGTTTCAGCATATAAATGTCGACATCAGTTTGGAAGTTACAGATGGCATTCTCCTCTACATGTTGGTTTTTGGTTGTTTTGTTGGATGTTTTAGTACAAACACTTTGTATCTCGCAATTTGCACATGTCACTGCACTATCCGCCATGTTGTCGAGATACAAATTGTTTGTTTTACAGCATCAAATAGAAAACCCAATAACCAACAAGCAGAGGAGCATGCCCTCTGTAACTTCCAAACTGATGTCGACGTCTGTATACTCAAGCAAAACTGTAATTATGCCAACTGAAGGTGTGTGAAAACCCGAAATGCGTTTGGGCTAAATAAAAAATATAAAAAAGTGGATGGTTGCTGAATTTATTAAAATAAAATAATAAAATATAATCCATTGATACGAAGCTCAACAATCGAATAAAAATGGATAAATGATTGCACTATGTTAGAGTTCTCCGTTGGCCAGTACATCGTGTTCTGTGAATTCACATGATCGGATCAAACCGTGCTCCATCACTCATGATGTAATGGAAAGGGTCTAACAAACCATCGTTGAGGTTATTCAAAAGGCACGTGCAGAAGCTACGTGTTTATGGTGTGTTCATTGAAGGGAGATTGAATTGGAAGAAACACGTTGATGACCTGGAACGTTTACGTTCTGCTACTTAAGCTGTTGGGATTATAGGTAATTTTGGTAATAAATATCTTAGTAAATTAGCTAACTATGCCTACTTGCATTCATATGATGTTGGGGTTTTCAGTCCGGAGACCGGTTTGATGCAACTCTCCAACCTACTCTAGCCTGAGCAAGCCTCTTCATCTCCTCATAAGAACAGCAACCCACATCCATTTGAATCTGCTTACTATACGCGTCTCTTGGTCTTCCTCTGTGATTCCCCCGCTCCCCCCTCCCCCCCCCCCCCCCCCGCACACACACACTTCCCTCCAATGCTAAATTTACGATTCCTCGATGTCTAAGAATGAGTCCTACCAATAGATCCCTTTTTTTAATCAAGGTGTGCCAAAATTTCCTTTTATCCCCAATTCTGTTCAGTATTTTGAGGTAATTCAACACTGACAAGTGTTCAGTGCGAAACGTTCATTGTACCTCAATAACATGAGTACGAAAAGAAATCCGTTACACTTTGTTTACAAGATAAATCAATCAAAAGTGAAGGCCGTAAGCTCCACAAAATATCTAGGAATTACTATTACTTCAGAATTAAACTGGAAAGAACACGGCCGGCCGCGGTGGCCGAGGGGACTGAGGCGCTCCAGTCACGGTCTGCACGGCCACTACGGTCGGGGATTCGAATCCCCTCTCGGGCATGGATATTTGTGCCGTCCTTAGTCTTAGCTAGTTCATAGGTAGTTTGTAAGCTTAGGGACTGATGACTCCGTAGTTAAGTCCCACAAGTTCTACAAACATTTGAACATCACTAAAGGCTCGTTATCACATTCCAAATCACTTTCGCATTCCCGCAGTCCAATATCGAAAGCCACACTAATTACATTTTAAAATGTTGATGTTGGTATGTGATTGACATACCCTGTCTTTCGCTAAACGTATTGCAACGTAGACTTATACGTAGGTGCAGCAAATTGATTGTAAATCACAGAGTGAAGTTTCACGACGAAATAACGATTATGTACCTTCACTTGAAGTTTGGCACCTTGTAGTCTTACAAACTCAGTAATCCTTCTAATATACAGTTTAAATTTGCCGAAAGAAGTAAACGTCAAGCGTTTGGCAATATTTTTTGTTTTGTTTTCGCTGGCAAGATCTTTGGCGCAACATTTTTGTTTGGAATACTTGCGTCTAGAATGGTACGATCTGTATGACCCACCCAGGAATCACACAACAATAGGCTCTTTTCATTTGGCGATGGCAGGCAAGTGTGGCGTTTTGCATGGAAATAACGCACACCAATACTTTGTGTATGATTGCTTGTTATTCTGAGCATGGTTTTGTGCGGTTTAGGTAGTTCGAGGTCAAAGGTGTGAGTAAAAAAAGTAATCATTGCATAAAAGCGTGTGATCAGGAAATATATATAGAGTGCCAGGGGCGTAGTTAAATCTTTCCTCGGGGGGAGGGGGGGGGGTTCAGAGTCAGAGCTATATTGAGGTGCCCTCACAGAGTGGACGTGTGTCAAAACTGTGACGCCCCCCCCCCCCCCCCCGCCCTCCAATAAAACGAACTTACGATTTTTTCTATGAATTTGGAAATTTTTGTGAGTAGTTGATAAAAGAATGAAGCGTTATTGAGCAAGATTGTAGACATGAAGAGCAGTCTTTTCTGTTATACTTTGAAAATGACGGGCGTTCACCTCCCGAAATACTGGCTGTTCTCGAAGACGTTGCCCAACTATATGCCCGTAAATTATTTGAAGATAACATACAGAATAAGCCCAATTCTCAGAACAAAAGTAATCGGGTAGGGATTAGAAAATTAGAAATACCTACCGTACTACTACATCTGGCTCAAGTCGTAAGTTGTTGTTATAATTTTTTTCAGCCATGTATTTTGTTAAGTTTTATTGTTAAAAATATATTGTGGAAGTATACGCAGTGGTGCCATTACCCTGGGTTCCGGGGTAATGACGCCATACATCTTGTCGATGTGAATTTGGAATGAAAGTAGATTTTATAATTTAGACTTGATTAAGACATCGCAAAAGTCAGAAATACAGTTTTCATCACTTCAAAACTACCACAATCTCTACATTCTGCAAGTGCCCATTTCACAAAATGTATACATCTGTATTACACTTCATTTTGCCTAAATTTCCCACCATGGCGTCATTGCCCCCAGTTGCAAAATATGGCTAACAACGTCAGTTGCCGCGGCGGAGCAGCCGAGCGCATTGAGGCGCTATGCTACGATGCGTGAGGCCGTTTCCCGTTGGGGGTTGGAATCCCCCCTCAGGCATGGATGTTTGTGCCGTCTTTAGTATAAGCTAGTTCATAAGTAGACTGTAAGTTTAGGGACTGATGACCCCGTAGTCCCATAAGCTCTACAAACATTTGAACGTCAATTAAAAGCCTAAGAATTTTGCGAAACAATTAGGTTAGAGTCACGAACTTGAATACGAGTATTAAAAAGCACTGACAGCCTATAGAGTTTCTTATTTCAATAAAATACATACTCGAAAATTAGATCCAAAACGTCAGAACTAACAATTCCTTTCACACGATATATATATATATATATATATATATATATATATATATATATATATATATATATAATATAATTTTTTTAGTAAGTTTTGTTGATGACATTGTAATTCTGTCGGAGACAGAGAAGACGGCCGCGGTGGCCGAGGGGACTGCGGCGCTCCAGTCACGGTCTGCACAGCCAGTACGGTCGGGGGTTCGAATCCCCCCTCGGGCATGGATGTCTGCGCCATTCTTAGTGTTAGCTAGTTTATAAGTGGTTTGTATGTTTAGGGACTGATGAACCCGCAGTTAAGTCCCATTAAGCTATACAAACATTTGAACAGAGTCAGCAAAGGACCTGGAGGAGCAACTGAACGGAATGGACAGTGTGTTGAAAGGAGCATATAAGATGAACATTAACAAGAGCAAAAGGAGGGTAATGGAATGCAGTCTTAGAGTCAGGGGAATTAAAGGAATTAAATTATGTAACGCCAGGTCCTAGGATTTTAATTTTCCACTTTTTACACCTCTGGCAGTATTGCTCATGTAAAAAATACCGAGTAGCACCGTGGTTCGGAACCCACGTTAAACTGTAGGTTCCCCTATAACTGGCTGGGTAAGTCGGTTCGAAGATCAGAAGAAGGCAATGGCATACCACCTCCAGACAGGACCATGCCTAGTAAAGCACTGTGGTGTTCAAATCGATCTTTGGATTGTTGACTGCTTTACCTTTTAACGAATCAATAAATGTGGTAAATGAGTTTTGTTACTTGGGCAGTAAAATAACATATGATGGTCGCAGTACAGCGGATATAAAATGCAGAATGGCAATGGGAAGAAAAGTGTTTTTGAAAAAGAGAAATTTGTTAACATCGAATATTAATTTAAACATAAGGAAGTCCTTTCTGAAGGCATTTGTGTGGAGTGTTGCCTTGTATGGAAGTGAAACACGCACGATAAACAGTGCGGACAGGAAGAGGATAGAGGCTTTTGAAATGTGATGTTACAGAAGACCGCCGGCCGCGGTGGCCGAGGGGACTGTGTTTTTTTTTTTTTTTTTTCTACAGAAGACTGCTGAAGATTAGGTGGGTAGATCGCGTAAATAATAAGGAGGTACTGTATAGAATTGGGGAGAAAAGGTATTTCTGGCATACCTTGACTAAAAGAAGGGATCGATTGGTAGGACACATGCTTAGACATCAAGAAATTGTGAATTTAGCGTTGGAGGGAAGTGTGTGGAGCAAAAATCGCAGAGGGAAACCAAGAGATGAATATAGTAAGCAAATTCAAGTGGATGTAGTTTGCCGTTCTTGTGCTCCAACCTTTACGATTTAATCGTAATTGTTACGAAGACTGTTTAAAATTACGAGTTTACGATTAGAGTGGTTCAAATTCCGATTTTCGGGTTTAAATAAGATATCGGTGTCATTCTTCCGTGTGATATTATCGACAAAAACAAACTGGTTATGAGCAACACCGTCTATCATGTCCTTGTGGAAATCGCCAATACTGATACCATCTTCAACGAACTCGAAATATGGGTAATACAACATGCGGGATCAATCCACATTGTGCAATCTAGCAGTAACGAATGAAAATTCGGGATGTCACTTGACTCACAGCCGGCCGCGGTGGCCGAGGGGACTGAGGCGCTCCAGTCACGGTCTGCACGACCACTACGGTCGGGGGTTCGAATCCCCCCCCTCGGGCATGGATATTTGTGCCGTCCTTAGTATAAGGTAGTTGATAAGTAGTTTGTAAGTTTAGGGACTGATGACCCCGTAGTTCAGTCCCATAAGCTTAATAAACATTTGAACTTGGCTCACAGCTGCGCTATTTCAAGATAAATCGTGAAGTGTGTGGGCAAAAATAAACAATGCTCGTCTTATATCCTAGTTCGTTAATCTCTGTTCAGAAGTTGAAGTTGTTTTGGTTATTATTATTATTGAATCGTGTGTATGATGTGCTGTTCCGGAGTGTGTGATAAACATTTATTATTTGTAAAATAGAATTTTGCGAGAAAAGCTTGAATAAATTCAGAATTTCGACCAACTCTAAGCACTTCAACATTAAATTCACTACTAGTACAAAAAATTCAAACGATTTCTTTAAAAAAAAAAGTAAAGTATGCCATCAGTTAACATTTACCGTGAAGCAGTTTAGTGATGCCAAGAAAGCGACTAGATTGTACAAGTTTGAAGAGCTTGACTGTCACTTCAGGTTCTGTCTCTCGCAATGCTGAAACTTTCACGATGTTTAAAAAAATAAGGAAAATTATTTCATTAGGGCTAGTAACATCTTGGAAGAAGAGGTCCTAGATGGAGACATTAAAATTTGACAATTTCTTTTAACTTTCTTAATCTTCACAATCACCGAACTGTCTTAACCTGCACTCTTACTGTAAGTTATAATTTTGCGTTATTTTGTGTTTGTTTGCAACTTTCAATGATTAGATTGTTTTATATTAATCTGGAAATTACAAAATCTAAAATTTTCGGTTCTGAGGTAGAAACTAATTGTTAAGTTTTGCCCCTCCCCCACCCACGGACGCTCCTACTTTACACGTCAGAATGATATGGTATACTGCCCATATCTCACCTGCAACCTTACAGAAACTGTTTTCACAATTTTGATGATTCTTTATTCACTTATTCACCTTGGACGCCCTCCTATCGTCTCCCTCGCCGCTTATACATACTAGGTCGCGTTACTGTTCGCCATATTCAAAAGTTGGAACCTCTGTTATGAGGAGAGGAAGAGGCTTGCTCAGGACAGAGTAGAGTGGAGAACTGCATCAAACCTGTCTGGCTAAAGACCACAACAACAAAACATCCAATCAGCAAATGCAGTACCAGCTTAAAACAAAAACAACTTTCACTGATAGCGAAATTGTCGTTTTAAAATAGTCAGATGATGTGTACTTTCCTTTATTATTATTATTATTATTATTATTATTATTATTAGAAGACTGCCATTTATTCCTAGACGATGCATTGTGAAGTTGACTTGCAAGCAGTATGGCATTGTTTTACAAAGACTATTCTGCGGCATTGGCCCCCTACTTAGCTTGCATTTATAGCGAGTCTTTAATTCAGCGCAAAGTTCCTAGTGATTGGAAAAAAGCGCAGGTGACTCCCGTGTATAAGAAAGGAAAGAGAACTGACCCATACAATTATAGGCCAATATCGTTGACATCAGTTTCATGTAGAATTTTGGAGCATATTCTCAGTTCGAATATAGTAAATTTCCTTGAAACGGAAAAGCTTCTTTCCATGAATCAGCACGGGATTAGGAAACATCGTTCATGTGAAACTCAGCTTGCCCTTTTCTCACATGACATCTTGCGAGCCATGGACGAAGGGCAACAGGCGGATTGTGTTTTTCTCGACTTCAAAAAGGCGTTCGACACGGTGCCACACTGCAGACTGCTAACGAAGATACGAGCTTATGGAATAGGTTCACAGATTTGTGACTGGCTGGAAGACTTCCTAAGTAATAGAACGCAGTACGTTGTTCTCGACGGCGAGTGTTCATCAGAGACGAGTGTATCGTCAGGCGTGCCCCAGGGGAGTGTGATAGGACCGCTATTATTTTCTATCTATATAAATGATCTGATGGACAGAGTAAGTTGTAATTTGCGGCTGTTTGCTGATGATGCTGTGGTGTATGGAAGGGTGTCGTCTGTAACTGACTGTAATAGCATACAGGTTGACTTAGACAAAATTTCTAGTTGGTGCGAAGAATAACAGCTAGCTCTCAATGTAGAAAAATGTAAGGTGATGCGCATGAGTAGAAAAAACAATCCTATAATGTTCGAATACAGCATCAGTAGTGAGCTTCTTGATGCGGTCGCGTCGTTCAAATATCTAGGCGTAACATTGCAGAGCGATATGAAATGGAACGAGCATGTAAGGACAGTTGTGAGTAAGGCGGACAGCAGACTTCGGTTTATTGGGAGAATTTTGGGAAGATGTACTTCACCTGTAAAGGAGACCGCGTAAAAACGCTTGTACTACCACGTCTTGAGTATTGCTCAAGTGTTTGGGACCCGCAGCAGGTCGGTTTGAAGGAAGACGTAGAGGCGGTTCAGAGGCGAGCAGCTAGATTTGTTACCGGTAGGTTCGACCAATGCGCGAGTGTCACGGAAATGCTCCGGCAACTCAATTGGGGATCGCTGGAAGAAAGACGACGTTCTTTTCGTGAATTTCTGTTAAGTAAATTTAGAGGGCCGGAATTTGAAGCTGAGTGTAGTACGATCTTGCTGCCGCCTACTTACATTTCGCGTAAAGATCACAAAGACAAGATAAGAGAAATTAGGGCTCGTACGGAGGCATATAGGCAATCTTTTTTTCCTCGTTCAATTTGGGAGTGGAATAGGAAAGGAAATGCCTAGTAGTGGTACAGTGTACCCTCCGCCACGCACCTTACGGTGAATTGCGGAGTATGTATGTAGATGTAGATGTAGATTGCGCTCTTAGACCAACAATTTTAAAATTACTAGAATGCGGGACGCTTTTGCCATTTTGCAGGACATTTCCATAATTATCCCAATTTGGGACAACGAGTCCAAATGCGATACAGTCCGGCAGAATCCGGAACGGTTGGACGCCTTGTTGTGTAAACCACAACAAATGCTCGTTACTTGGTAACGAAAGCAAATTAACAGTACCTGTAAGGGACATGCTTTGCTTGTTGTCTGATTCTCTATCGGATCCTAGGAGCCTTCCCACATAGTTATACCCTATTTATTCACTTATGAAATACGTTATTCAACCCAAATAAAAAGTAGTACTTTGCATAACCACAACACTAGGAGAAAAGATGATTTTAACTATTGAAGTTTAAAACTAAGTATGGCACAGAAAGGGGTAGTTATGCTGCCACAAAAGTCGAACACCAGGTAGCACCAAAATTTCGACAGCCAATTACCATTTAAAAAGACGATAATAGAATTTTTGAATGTCAACTTCTTCTACTCAGTAGATATTTTTTTAGATATAAATTAGTAATTTTACAGAAAAGGAAAAATAGAAGAATAAAAGTTAATGCATAATTTCAATGTCTTCTGATACGTTCCACATCATTACGTAATATCGTATACCTGATCTATGGAAGAAGTACTGATCTAATCTAATCTAATCTGACTGCCATCCATCCGTATTTGTTACACAAGCGTCACACGATATGGCTTCAGATGAAGACTTTCCAAAATCCGCTGGCAACTCCTACATTCAGGCTCCAGTTGGGCCAGTTTACGTGTGGACTTCTTTGGACTTTGAATAATTCTTAATCGATGGTCTGCAATAAATTCTGTTGTACGAACTGCTGCAATTCTTTGTCCATTTACATTTTGTTCAGATCTGCAGTAGGTGCACTATTATTTTACATATAACTTTTGTATTTCTCCCTTTGTTGGTAGGACCCTCTATCCGGATAATTGGCCCCGAAAATTTGTCGAGTTTCGTTAATCGAATCTGTTTTCACATGTTTCCACAATTTCAGTCATTTCTCCTGTTTAAGAGTTCAAATGTTTGTAAACCTGTTGGACCAAACTGCTATGGTCATCAGTCGCTAGACTCACAGACAACATAAACTAACTTACATCAAAGACCAGACACACACCCATGACCGAGAAAGGACTCGAACCTCCGACGGGAAACAACCGCGCGCTCCGCAGTGAGGCGCGTTGGAGCAGTTCCATGTCAGAAGTTGCATTTTCTTCCATGCATTTCAATATTCTAAGCGGAAGTGAACTTTTCGTTTCGACAACGAAACGTAATAACGTAATAAAAATTACAGAACAGGGGATGCAAACACGACGCAGGCACAGGAAACACAAGAATCGGAAACTGCAAAATTCACACAAAATCAGTAGTTGTACTGCTTTTCGGTACAGTGAGTCAAAGATATTGAGATTATATTAAAAATTAGACTAGCTAAAGGATTTCATAAATTACGGTGCTGCTTTCTCCGAACTTCTCACGCACAAAGTGGTGAAAAACTTGGAGAGCAATGGTTGATAAAAGTAAGTAATATCTCCTTACTTCAGCGGACTTCAGTCCTTGGTCAGCACGTTCGTTTTCTAGCATAAAATTGCGAATGGTCCGCGAAATCAGCGACGCATGGCAGCCCTATTTATATAAGAAAACTTTCTTTGCTGTAACGAGGTAAGCACGCAACTTCCTCTCCTGTAACGATGGTGGTTACTTTCATGTGTTTAAGTAATGTCACGTAAGAGTATTGCCATCCTTAATTGGAGGATTAATAGTCGACCGAGTAGGCTGCACTCTCATTTTTAACACAATAATTTATTGTAAGGATTTTCACTCGTCATTCTACGCGCTTAACGGCACAATATGCGAAGCGGGGTCCAAACTTTAATTTCTCCATCAACGTCAAAGCTGAACTAGTAAAGTCAATAGGCATGCGAGAAAAATCAGTCCGTTCAAATCACTGGTTCAAGCTAACAAAATGACAGAAGTATTTGAACGAGTGCATTATGCTATACAATTATAACAAAAGGAAACTCTGTGCCAAGCTATTGTAAATATTTATTGGCGTGTTTTCATCCGACGCCTCAAGAAACAGAAGTTTACGTAGATGAAAACTGTAATGATTTGGAAATGATTGCGTTTAAGGCTTTCATGGGGAAGAATGAATTGAAAGATGCTTGCTGAGAGATGTCATATATCAAACCGACAAACAGCTTACGGTATCATAACAACTAATGGCGGTTTTGTAAGTTACAGTTTAAAACATGCAGTTTGATATGTCCAGTTGTCTTCAGATCCGAAACCTCTGCGTGTCTGAAGCGTGACATAAAATACCTTCCATCCGAACAAAATTGCTGTTTCAGGTAACGATTCAGTCAATATAACCCGAACTGAATTAGTTGAGTAATGTGGGAACAGCAACTACGCTTTCGAATTGCATTTCAAGTGTTTGTAAGGTAACACATTTGACTCAATGTTAATGATACCAGTGTGAGATTAGAAATTATGCTTTTCCTCTAGATTACATTGAAATTGAAATTCCTGAAATGTGCTGTTGCGCTACCTTTTTCTGACACGTGCCAAAATGTGACCTTGTTTCGTATTCACGCACTTGGCTCATGGTCGCAAGATTCGCGGCACACGAGACCTTCGGTTGTTTCCTCTATGTCGTATTCAAAGAAAATTTGGAATACATGAGACTTTGTGTTAAAACATGTTTAGTTGATTTTATTTTCCCGAGATTACTTGTCCTTACGAGAGAGAAACATAATTAAAAATTTGGAGTTTGTACGAATTGTTATACCGTTGTGACAGCAGACGCCAATGCCGAAGGGTGGGGATAGAGGAGGGAGAGTGTCATATCTTTCTCGTGAACTGCCGTATTCCCATGATACCTAGCTGTAAACAGCTGTGGAACTGCCACTAATGGCAGCTCATAATATGGAAGGCTGTCTGGGAAATGGTTTGGGAAAGGGTACGTTTGAAATATATTTGTTGTTAAAAGTGTTATTTGGAGTGTTTTTAAAGTTATTTTCGTGTTTAAGCAAAGGCTTTGTTATTTGTGCTGCAGTGAATTCGCGAGTGACAGAAGCATCGGCGATCCTTTGTTCGTAGGATTTGTTTTGTTTGTCTGATTTGAAACTTGTGTTGTTTGCGAATATCTGCTTACCATCGTAGAAAGCAATGACAGTTATCGTGTGATGTGTGGTTTTGTGAGTTAAGCTGTCGTGTAAAAATGCTTCATTGTGCGATGTGCTACTACAAGAAATTTATCAGCAGTAAAAATTTACAAACATTGAAGAATTATTGTGTAGCTTCAATTAAATTTCGGTAAAATATTGTTTTGTTGTTGTTGAATCGCTGAGGTCACAATTCCATGCATTTGTAGGCAATTTTGGTGCATATTGTACGACTTAAGACCTTTGTCATTGATTTTGACGCATAAAAAAAAATTCCGTATACTTGTTAGGTATCTTAGTTCCACTGACGAAAATCTCTGCCTACGGCAACAAATTGTAAACGTTTTGGGTGCGAGAAAACAAACGGGAGTTGAAATAATTCTGTTATTTTGACATCTCTAGATTGTGATGCGACGTAATGCGTTAAAGAAACTTGCAGTTTCTAGTTTCAACACAGACCATTTTCTTGTTTCATTGTTTACTGACAAAGAATTTAAAAACAAATGAATTAAGTATTGCATTTCTATGTTGTACTGGTTGAATTTTTGGGACCTGGATAATAAAGTGGTTGGACAAATTATCGATGACACTCGAAATATTTATGACTCATAGTGGATTACATCTAGAGTTCGCACTAATCATTTTGTTTTCGTTCTAGCGAGGTATATGAAGTATACAATACCAATCGCCGTTTAAACAATGATTAATAAAAATGTACATCTTCCATTGTAGTATAAACTGTGTGTGTAACAGCATAATTATGTTTGTTTGAGTTCATTTTCATGCTGCTTCTAGTACTGCCTGTTGCTGCATAAAATTTCAGATTGTGATGAAACAATAGTGCAGCGGATTGGGGGGGGGGGGGGGAAGTTAAAGTAAAAACACAAATTTTCGATATACATTTATTTGCATACATGTCTCCTGTTTGTTTATTGTTGGAAGATACCTGACCAAATTAATGTTACTGGGCTTTTTGATGTGAAAATTCCTGTGGTAAGTGACCACTGATTTCTTTTGAGATGCTCACAGTATGAGTCTTTAGGCGACTGTTTATTGGTTGCATTAACATTTTAATTTAATAACTATCCACATAGGTGTCAGTGCGATTGGAGCACCTAAGTGTTTGTTTCCCACAATGTAATATTATTCTAAGATTTTTCTGCTGAATGCGTTAATAATCACATTTTTCCATTTTGATTCTTGTGAACAAGGTTGGAAGCAAAACTGCTGCTTGGGATGTTGCTATCGACTTAGATTTTTTCCCTAACTTCAAAAAGTTGAAAGCGAGTGAGGGACACTTGGCATACATGGATGAACCTGTACAGTTTGCTATTTGAAGACACTGACATCAATGAATAAACTGTTGTTTATGGGTTGGATGCTTCAGATATACAAATGCAGTTGATCAGATCTCAAAACTCTCATTAATTTTCAGTTTGAATGTAATACTGTGTGTTTTTGGCAGAATGTAGTAATATTAACACCTTTTCACTTGGAGCTAATTTTCTGCTCTCTAGACGATTCTAATATTGTCTCATGGTGTTTTGTTTGCTCTATGAAACTTTCTGGTTGCTGACATGTCGTCCAAAACTGTTCTGGACGTTTTCGGTGTGTTCCTGGCTTTGCTGACTTGATCAGAATTAACATATCCAATTGTAAAAGTCTTTATTATGTGATCTTTAGTTCTAGTCTGCTTGTGTTTGTTGTCAAGGTAGTATTTTATTTTTGTTTTTCTTTTTCAGCTGCAAGTTTCTATACTGCAGACCACCCCAACCATGCCCTATGAGGTGCAATAAGCAAGATTCTAGCTCTTAGCGATTCCTCCTTCGGGAGCGAGTCGAGTGGGCAGAATGTTGTACGTATTCCACGTGGATACTGGGACGATGAGGACGTTTGACATGAACTTGGCTTTGGAAAGGTTTGTACTGTAATTTGTTGATTAATAAGTAAAGCTTAGAGTATCTGTCGGCAGCATGTCTGAAGCATTGAGTATGACTGTATTTTTGCAAATACAAATCCAGTTTACACTATCTCCTATAGGAGGAGAAGTCACTTGGACTTTTTGCCGTTATTTTGCGTGTTTTCACAGATGACTCCTTTGTGAAATAGGCCTATATTCTGAAATGATACTACCTTGAGCAATACTCTTATTTTTGCAAAATAGGCCTATCTTCCACACCATCTCGCTCTCTGCTACAGCAACCAAAGCATCATAGTTTCAGATGCTGCCAGACTTTGCCATGAAATCTTTTTAATGCAAGCTGACCGATATAAGTATTATTTTAAGATTTTCATGATGTCCTAAGAAGGCAAAACATGTTGATCTAGATAAAATATTCCCAACTAAGACTGTTTTATTAAGGGGGGAGGGGAAACTTTCATTTATTATTTATTTTCTACTTACCTATCAGGTGGTTAATAGTGAAATTGAGAAGACATGCAGAATGCCTTGCAGCCATGTGTGTGAAGTGCACCATCATATTAATGAGTTTGAAAGACGGTGCATTATTGGCCTCACATAATCTGATGCATGTTGGCAGCATGGTCCATGGAAGGCCATATAACACAGTGAGATGGGCCAGGTCTCACCACTTAGACATTTAAATCCTAGTTTAGTTGACACTAGCTTTTCATTGATGTGCAGATGTTGGTAGTGAAAGTCAGGCAATTAGAAGTGTCTTTGAGAAAGACAATGAAAGTGTGTCTTTCTTACCATGAATTTTGTGTTTGTTTTAATGCAATATACTGTGTAATTTTTCATTTTAGGTGAATGAAATATGATGGATTCTATTTGACATGCAGTTTTTGAGATTGTTTACTTATGAACTTGAGTTTCATAGTAATTGGAAGAAATTTGATATTAGTGCAATCAAAACAAATAATTAGGAGATAGTGAATGGAAGAAAATACACATAAAGAACCAGTTCCTAGTATTTTAAATTTTAAGAAATCCATTATTGACAAATTAATTGCACTAAATTTTCATTAATTACAAAAAAAAAAAAGTCACACCTGTGTAGTGACTGGATCTGGATGTACTTTTTGATGATATTCTCTAGTGACAGTTGGAGCAATAACATTTACGCTGAAAATTGTCGAAAACATTGATCTATTTCCTATGAATGTGTCACTATTCTGCTCTAAAAATATTCCTTAATTACAGATTTACAGTGCCACTTGTCAAAGACATTGACTTGTTTTCAGCCAATATCAAGTCACAAATTTCGGCTAAAAGTATTTACATGGACGACACAGTATTCTTTACAAAACAAAATTGGAGGACACATTTTCATGTTCTCTCGACTACACTTCTGATTGGCTGCACATCAATGAGAAGCTAGTGTCATATAAACTAGGATTTAAGTCACCAATGCAACCACCAACAAAATTAACATCTCATCTGAATGGCATTGTTGGACAGATCTGCTTCTTCCTCAAATCTGTCATAACAGTGGAACACTATGTCAAGAGTGACAGTCTGCCACCATTTATTACGTCATGGATTATATGTGCATCTATATTTCTGCCTACCTTTTACTAATTTGCAGAAATATGTTAGGTGGCAACGGTGTATGTAACCACATCACTGGAGATGGGGCTTTCTGACGAATCCCCGTTGTGTTTCTTTAAAAATGATTTTTGTTTTTGGTTTGCCACAGGCAGATATATTTTTCTGCTAGACAATGCACAACTAGATGTTGCTGCATGGACAAGTGTGTTCTTAGTGTGACAGGATGTCAGTCTTTCACCCAGTACCGGACTTGTGGCTAATAAAAATTTATGGGATATAGTGAAACAACTGGTAGATCCTGGTATCTCAATGCCAACCACCGCAGATAAACTTTGGAGGCCAGTGAATGCAGCATGGATGGCATGCACCTTACATGAATTGATGTCATCACCAATAGAACAAATTACCAGGGCCTGTAATGGATGCTTTCTAGGACGGCAGGACAAATGCTGTAGTGGGGTGATCAGCATTTAAATTGTATCTTTAGAATGTACATGATAAACATGTTCTGCGACTATGAACTTGCTGTTTCTAGTCCTTCCAGAAGTTATAGATTTTATTATTATTATTATTATTATTATTGTTATTTCCTCTGAATACGAGTGGATGAAGAAGAAAATGTGTGTGCTCAAGACTAATTCTTTTCAACAGTATTTCTTTTTCAAAGCAAATAAAGCGTGGCATTCAGTTACAATTTAAAGTTTATACCCTAGTAAATTATTTTCTCATTTGAAGTATTTTGAGATGAAATAAGTAATTACATCAGTTTTGGACACGATACATTTCTGTGTTACCTATGTGAAGGTTTTTGTTTGTAGAGGATAGATTAAATTTCAGCAAGATGGTGATAAGTTCAAAATAAGGAAGATATGTAATGGAATGAAATTGTATGTTGCCAAAACATTTCCCCTCGGGGGGGCCCACTGTTCTTCTGTGGGTACGTGTGTGGCACACACGGGTCCCCAAGCCATTGTAGCCTTCCTTCTTATTTTCCCAGGCTGCATTACCTCTTCCCGTTCTTCTCCTCCCCATCCTAATCACTCCCTGCCCCCACTCATTTCTCCCTCTCTAGGTGGGTTACCTTTATGAAGTCCTTCCTATGGTTCCGAAGATGGTTTTTGCCATTTGGATCTTAGTTGTTTACCTTGGTTTTTGGCACAATTTGGTCCCCCCTCGGGGTTTGAACTCCACCATAAAATTTCAGTTGGCAATATGAGCCATTTGGAGAACAACTCTCGATCTAGCCCCTATGGCGTGGACCCCTCCCCTTCCTATCCCACTTCCCTCCTCCCCGTAGCCCCCCACTCCCGCTAGGTGCCCAGTCCATGTGAGGGGGGGGGCTGTTAAGTACCCTTCTGGCTGAGCCCCCTGACAATGCAGGGATCACTGGCATGCCATTTTGGCTATATCCTTCAGACATTTCATATCTTGCAACATCATCTTCAATAGCTTCTCAGTGAAGCAACCAGCAACAAATCCTAATCTAGTAAGGGTCCTTATTCTTCCATGTAAACACCAGACGTGCATCATATGTGGGTCATTCCATGTCAACTGACCTAGCACTCCCTGCTAGACCATCGCAGATTTTGTTAAAATTTTATGCGAACATTCGCACGTGTACCCACTGGACACCGGTAAATTATAAGGATTGTCAAACAATACTGCCTGAGATATAATCAGTTGTTTGACACCATGTGCGACTTTGCACAGAGTGAGCTTGAATTTTTGAAGACTGAGCTGTTATAACTGGGGCAATATTTCGTTGATAAAAATGACATTTGGCTATCTTGTACAACTGTATGCATTCTCTTAGGAATAATAATGAAAATAATTTCATGCTATATACAGCCAGAAACATTCAGCCAAATTTGCAAAAGAAATCTGCGCCCAAAAGAACTTCAAAGTTTGGCATCCTATATCTTGGGGACTAAAACTGTGGCGAACATGAAACTTGGCATGTGGTAAGCTAACAATACAAGGGTCTCAAAAATAAAGGTTTGTATAGGTATCAGTTTCCAATTCTGAATTAATAAAGTGCAATGTTGAAGATTTTAGAAGAAGATAAAAAAATTCTGTATTTTCAACCTTATTTTGCAAAAAACTATGTCCTATAAATCTTTCCAGACTGGGCTCATTAGAAAGACCAATATTTTATCTACATAAAAAAATGTATTTGATCATTCAACGCAGGCTAACAGTGCTAGTTAATTTGAATCAAAGTTGAACGTGTAAATTACAGTACAAAAAAATTATCTACCTTTGTTAGCCCACATTGGATGATCAAATACACTTTTTTATGTAGATAAAATAATGGTCTTTCTAATGAGCTCAGTATGGGAAGTTATATAAATTTTTTTGCAAAGTAAGGTCGAAAGTACAGCATATTTTATCTTTTTCTAAAATCTTCAACTTTTCACTTAATTTATTCAGTATTGGAAACAGATATGTAAATGAATCTTTATGTTCGAGAACTTTGTATTGTTAGCTTACCACATGCCAAGTTTCGTATTCACCATAGCTTTAGTCCTCGAGATATAGGATGCCAGACTTTGAAGTTTTTTTTTGGGCACCGATATATATTACTTACCAGGTGAAGGAGCACAGGTAGTGATAGTAGCACAAATAAATCTCTCTCTCTCTCTCTCTCTCTCTCTCTCTCTCTCTCTCTCTCTCTCTCTCTCTCTCTCTCTCTCTCTCTCTCTCTCACACACACACACACACACACACACACACACACACAAATGCTAGCTTTCGCAGCCTAGCTGCTGCTTCAGGCAGAAGGGAAGGAGAGGGAAAAGGAAATGATGAGGGTTTCAAGGGAGTGGGTAAGGAGCCATTCCAATCCTGGGAGAGGAAAGACTTACCTTGGGGGTAAAAAAGGAGGGTAAACAGGTGTACACACACGCGCGCACACACACACACACACACACACACACACACACACACACACACACACACACACACACACACACACACATATGAGCTAAATGTTTGTTTTGAGCATCTCTTTCAAATGAGACTGTTGAAGCTCTCATTTGGGCTTTGTTTTCCACCATGATATATTTCCTTAACAAATCTGGAAGAGCTAAAAACTGGAATGTTGGCTTTATAGTGCTTAAGACTGTTTCAGGAACACTGTGTTGTTGTGAATATGTTTTGTCTTCCACTTTTGACTGCTCATATTTGCACCAGAATATATCACACAATTCATGTACTGGTTTCTCATCAGTTGACAACTTATGAAAATATATTGCCCACACTGCCTTCTGCATTGCCTTCAAATGTCGAGTATTTTGCCTTATTGCTTTGCCTTAATATATATGCAAATTGTGGATCTCTTTGTCATTCAGGCGATGTGGCCCACCCAGTGGTAAAGACCCCCTGGTAGAGGCCAGGCCCATGGAGGGGTGATTACCCGAGCTGATACCTTCCGAACGTGCCGATTGGTCCCTCCGTCCGTTTCTCGGGAGGTGTGACCTGAGGTGTAGACAACCACCTAAGGTGGGTGGGCCCTCAGTGAGGGTTCCCCATTAGGAAGGAACGCACCATCGGAGACGCTGGTAATCGTGGGGGGAAAACTTCACAATGACTTCTTCCTTTTCTACTTTACCCAGGAAAGGAAATACCGACCCGAACTGTGTTTTTGACGTTTGACAAAGTTGACCTTCCTTCCAAGATAAAAGCAGGCTATATCATCATCTCCGTTCAGCTATATGTTCCTAATCCCACCCGATGTTACCAGTGTCAGCGGTTCAATCATATGCGCCAGTCATTCCCCAATGCAGCGAAATGCGTCGCCTATGGTAGGGACGCACATGAGGGTGACTGTCCACCTTCATTCCCTCACTACATCAACTGCATGGGTGACAATCCTACTATTTCTTGAGAATGCCCTGTGTATAAGGATGAGCGGGTCATCCAGGAAATCCGAGTTGAGGAAAAAAGTTTCCACCTCTGCCCGGAAATTACTAGCAAGTAGAAAGCATGCTGTGCTCCCAGCAATGTCCTTTCGTCTCCTCGACCAACAAAGGAGATTCGTATGCAGACATGTGACTTTACCTACAGCAACACAGTTGTTGGATCAGCCAGCCCAGATTGCCCGCTCGACATCCCCAATGCCTTCTGCTCACTCTAAATACCAGTCCACATCCTTTGCACAGAAATCACGGGCCACTAAGTCGGAAGCCCAGACTTTGAAAAAAAAATCCTGTTCACAAAGATTTTCTAAAAATGTCATCTTCCCAACCATCAGCCGCTCATTCTTCAAACCAAACTGCCTCCAAGAAGGTACACTAAATGAGAGGTTCCTCTCCTTCCACGCCATGACGTGACTCTTTGGTCACGTCATCCAGCAGTAGACTGCCCCGCCCATCCTCTGTCTTGCCAGGACGCTCTACTGCTTGCCGATCTGCCGGCATTTCACCGGCGAAGGAAGCTGCCCCTTCTGATCAATCCAGGAAGGAGGCAGAACTGATGTCTGAACCCATGGAGCAGGATTGTCCATCTGTCGATTGCAGTAGCAGTGCCTCCTCCCTCAGCGGCCATTTAGATGATCCCCTCTTGCCTTGTCCCTCTTTCTTCTTCTCTTGCTTTCTTCAACACTCCTTCAGTGGAACATCAGAGGCATTCGTTCCAACTGCAATGAATTAAGACCTACTCCTTCGACTGCACTGCCCGCTTATAGTCGGTCTGCAAGAAACAAAGCTCCGCCCAATCGATCATTTCGATTTCCCACACTATACTGCAGTGCATTTTGATTTACCTCCCGTGCAAGGTATTCTTGCCCATGGAGGTGTTATGCTGTTCATTCGGGAAGATGTCTATTATCATCCAATCCCAATGCAAACTCCCCTACAGGCGGTTGCCGTCCGTTTCACCAACCCATTCACCTTCTCTCTTTGTAATATCTACACCCCATCGTCGTCTACCTTTCTTAGGGCAGACTTACTGCACTTTGCTGTCCAGCTTTCTACGCCATTTTTGATGATTGGCGACTTCAATGCCCACCCCCTTCATGCGGCTCTCCCGCTTCTTGCGAAAGGGGCTCCATTTTGGCTGACTTTTTCAACCACCTTAACCTTGTCTGCCTAAATACCGGTGAACCATCTTTCTTATCCGACACGACGCATACCTATTTCTATTTGGACCTCGCATTATGCCCTACTCCACGTGCGCATGGTATGTTCTGTCTGATAAGTATTGGAGCAACCATTTCCCCAGTATCATTTATCTACTGCATTATACCACGTTTCCATGTTCCACCAGCTGGAACATCTAACCAAAGCCGACTGGGGGCTCTATTCTCCCATGGCGGTTTTCCATGATCAGAATTTCCCCAGCTGTGTCAGTCAGGTCAACTACCTCACAGATGTCATCCTCACCGCCACCGAATGTTCCATACCCCGAACTTCCCCCTCTCCACGTAGGGTCCCAGTTCCCTGGTGGAATGCAGCATGTAACAATACTATTAGAGCCCGTCAACGTGCTCGATGTCTTTTTCAGTGTCGGTCTACTTTGGAAAATTGTATTAATTACGAAAGACTAAAAGTGAAATGCCGTTGTGTCATTAGAGAAAGCAAAAAAAGCTTGCTGGACTTCTTTCACAAGTTCCTTCAACAGATTTACTCCTTCGTTGGTTGTCTGGGGTAACCTACGCCGGCTATTTGGCATTATGGTCCATTCCCCAATTCCCAGCCTGAACATAGCAAGTGAAGTTGTCGAATGCTTTGGGCCGATCTTTCACTGAGGTCTCAAGCTCAGCTAATTACGACCCTGCCTTCCTCCCCTGAAAACAGGCAGAGGAGGCACGGCCACCGCCTTTTAAATCTCCCAATTGTAAAAGTTACAATGCCACCTTCACGATGCAGGAGCTAAAACGTGCTCTTGCCCTCTCCCGGTCCTCTGCCCTGGGGCCCGATGCCATTCATATTCAGATGTTGAAGAACCTTTCTCCTGTGGGCAAGTGTTTCCTTCTTACACCTATAATCGCATATGGACTGAAGGTCAGGTTCCCACAAATTGCCATTGTTGTCCCCATCCCCAAACCAAGGAAGTACAAACATCTTCCTTCCAGTTATCGTCCCATTTCTCTCACGAGCTGCGTCTGTAAGGTGACGGAATGCGTGCTTAAAGCCCGGTTGGTCTGGCTCCTCGAATCTCGACGCCTCCTGACTAATTTTCAATGTGGTTTTTGTAGACACCGCTCTGCTGCTGATCACCTCATCACCTTGTCAACCTTCATTTTGAATAACTTTCTAAGGAAGCGTCAAATAGTAGCAGTGTTCTTTGACTTAGAGAAGGTTTACGATACCTGTTGGAGGGCGGGCATTCTCCTCACTTTGCACACATGGGGCCTATGTGGCCACCTCCCTCTTTATTCAAGCGTTTTTGGCGGATCGCACGTTCCGGGTACGGGTGGGCTCTGTTTTGTCAAGATACCTTTCGCCAGGAGAATGGGGTGCCACAGGGCTGCAGGTAAATGCTTTCTTCTTTGCACATATAATCGCGTCTGGACTGAAGGTGAAGTTCCCACTCGTTGCTCGTTGGCATGATGCAATTGTTGTCCCCATACCCAAACCAGGGAAGGACAAACATCTTCCTTTCAGTTATCGCCCCATTTCCCTGATCAGCTGTGTCTGTAAGGTAATGGAGCCCATGGTCAATGCTCGGCTGGTTTGGATACTCAAATTTCGACACCTCACTAATGTCCCGTATGGGTTTTGAAGCTCTGCTGTTGATAACCTTGTTACCTTGTCAACCTTCTTTTTGCGAAAGCGTCAGACGGTGGCTGTGTTCTTCGATTTGGACAAGGCTTACGGCACTTGTTGGCGGGCTGGCATTCTTCGCACCATGCATACATAGGATCTTTGTGGCCTTTTAAAAAGATAGAATGTTCAGGGTACGAGTAGGCTGTTTTTTCGGACACCTTTCGCCAGGAGAATGGGGTGACATTGGGCTCAGTTTTAAGCATAGCATTTTTCGCTATTGCAATCAACCCAATTATGGATTGCCTCCCAGCTGATGTTTCAGGCTCCCTGTTTGTGGAAGACTTCATGATCTATTGCAGCACTCGGAGAACGTGTCTCCTGGAGCGACGTCTTCAGCATTGCCTTGACAGTCTCTATTCCCGGAGTGTCGCAAATGGCTTTTGTTTCTCCCATGAAAAAATGGTCTGTATTAACTTCTGGAGGTACACAGAGTTTCTTCCACCATCTCTCCATCTCGGCCCTGTCGCTGTCCGATTTGTGGAGATCCCGACATTTTTAAGGGCTAACGTTGGATAGGAAATTTAGCTGGTCTCCACATGTCTTCTCTGGCTGCCCGCTGTACTCATTCCCTCAATGTTCTCTGTTTTCTTAGTGGTACATCATGGGGCGCAGATTGTACCATCCTGCTTCACCTCCATCAGTCCACAGTGTGATACAAGCTGGACTTCGGGAATCCAAGCTGGACTATGGGAATTTTGTCTACTCTTCTGCATGGCCGTCCATTTTACGCCGCCTCAGCTCGATCCACCATCGGGGGTTACGCCTGGTGATAGGAGCATTTTATACTAGCCCTGTTTGACAGCCTCTATGCCGAAGCTGCTGCATTACCTTTAACCTATCGACGCGGCGTATTGCTGTGTCGATGCCCCACCACCCTTCCTATCCATCATCCACTCCCTCGATAACCAATATGGGCTGTCCGCAACTGCCCTGTTCCCTCGTGAAGTCTATTTTCGTTGCTTGCTTCAACAGCACAATTTTACCATCCCTTCCACATTTCAAATAGGTGAGAACCCAGTGCTGCCTTGGCTTCAGGCTCAAGTTCGCGTTCACCACTAACTCGCCTCGCTCCCGAAGGAGAGTACTTCGCATGCTGTTTACCGGTTGATGTTTCTTGAACTTCGTGCGCGACTCAATAATTCTGTCTTCATATACAAATGGCTCTAAGAGCAACGAAGGTGTCGGATGTGTGTTTGTCATTGGGGATGATGGTTTTCAGTACAGGCTTCATGACCACTGTTTGAATTTTACAGCTGAGCTTTCCCCCTCTATCGGGCTGTACTATATATCTGACGACACCATTATCTTTCGTATGTCATCTGCTCTGACTCCCTCAGTGCCATCCAGAGTCTGAGATACCCCTATTCGGCCCATCCTGTTGTGTACTGAATCAATTGCTCTCTTCATTTGTTAGCTGCCGACGGCCCTTGTGTTCACCTCCTGTGGGTACCCGGCCACACAGGGGTGCCTGGTAACTAGGCTGCTGATGCTGCAGCCACGGCTGCAACACTCCTTCCTCGGACAGTTACTTTCTGTGTCCCATTGAATGATATTTGAGGGGCTCTTTCCTGTCGCATTATATCATCGTGGCGCAATGTGTGGGCCTCACTCACAAATAATAAGATTCAAACCACTGAACCGCTCCCAGTGGTTTGGAAGACCCCCTCACGCCGCTCGCAACGAGAAGAGGTCATCATGACAGAGTTGCGGATCGGACATAGCTGGTTCAGCTACTGCCACTCGCTAACTGGTGACCTCGCACCCTTATGTTCCTGTGGTCACCCGCTGATGGTGCGCCATGTTTTATTGTGTTATAAAAATCTTACGATTTTCCTGTTCGTATTGCACTGCATCTACTGAATACCCTGGAAGAAATTTTAGCTGATGACGCACAAGCTGTTGCTCAAGTCTTGGATTTTATCAACTTGACCAATCTATCAAAGGACATTTAGTTCTTCCTTTTGTTGTATTTTACCCTATGTTTTTAGCTGACATCACTCTTACTTCAGAAGACTTCTCTCCATTGTGAATGACATGCTGCGTTCTGTTACCTAGGAACTCCTCAATCCAATCACACAATTGGTGTGATAGACTGTATGCTCTTACTTTGTTCGTTAAACAAGTAATTAAACAACTATGGGGAACTGCATCAAACACCTTTTTGGAAGTCAAGAAACATGGCATCTACCTGAGAACCCGTGTCTATGGCCCTCTAAGTCTCGTGGACAAATAGCGTAAGCTGAGTTTCACACGACTGCCTCTTTTTCGAAACCCATGCTGATTCCTACAGAGCACATTTCTAATCTCTAGAAATATCATTACTCGATTATAATACGTGTTCCAAAATTCCACAGCTGACCAACTTTTAGAGATAAAGGCCTATAGTTCCGCACTTCTATTCGACATCCCTTCTTGAAAATGGGGATGACCTGTGCCATTTTCCAATCTTTTGGAATGCTACACACTTCTAGAGGCCTACGGTACACCACTGCAAGAAGGGGGCCAAGTTCCTTCGCATACTGTGTGTAAAATTGAACTGGTATTCCATCAGGTCCTGCAGCCTTTCTTCTTTTGAGCAATTTTAATTGTTTTTCTATCCCTCTGTTAATTATTTCGATATCTGCCATTTTGTCATGTGTGCGACAATATAGAGAAAGAACTACAGTCAACCTTTCTCTGTGAAACAGCTTTGGAAAAAGATACTTAGTAATTCAGCCTTTAGAGTGTCATCCTGTGTTTCAATGCCATTTTCGTCACAGTGTGTCTGGACATTTTGTTTTGATCCACTGCTTTGACATAAGACCAAAATTTCTTAGGATTTTTAGCCAAGACAGTACATAGAACTTAACTTTCGAATTCGTTGAACACTTCTTGCATAGCCCTCCTCAAGCTACATTCTGCTTCATGTAATTTTTGTTTTTCTACAAGGCTTTTTTATGTTTATGTTTGCAGTAAAGTTTCCTTTGCTTCCGTAGCAGTTTTCTAATTCGATTATTGTACCACGGTGGCTCCTTTCCATCTCTTACGATCTTGCTTGGCACTTACTCATGTAATGCATATTCTACAGTGGCTTTGAATTTTGACCACTGCTCCTCAACACTATCTGTACTTGAGATAAAACTTCTGTGTTGACCAGTCTAGTTCTCTGAAATCAGCTTTTGATCAATTTTCTGAACAGAAAAAATCTTCCTACATTTTTTTATTATTCTTGTTTACGGCTGAAATCATTGATGCTGTACCGGCTTTATGATCGCTGATTTCCTGTTCTGCGTTAACTGTTTCTAATAGTTTGGGTCTGTTCGTCATCAGAAGGTTTAATATGTTGTCGCCATGAGTCGGTTCTCTGTTTAACTGCTCAAGGTAGTTTTCAGATTATGCACTTAAAACAATTTCAGGATTCTTTGTCCCTGTCACCTATCATAAATGTTTGGGTCTCCCAGTTTATTTCCGGTAAATTAAAATCTCCTCCCAAAACTATAAAATGATCAGGAAATCTACTCGAAATATTTTCCAAATTTTCCTTTAATTGTTCTTCCACAACAGCTACTGAGCCAGGAGGCCTAGAGAAACATTAAATTACCATGTTCGAGCCTTCTTTAACCGTGACCTTCACACAAAGTATTTCACATTTCAAATTTCCTTTGATACTATCACAATAAACACACCACCCCCTTCACTTTCCAGCCTATTGCTGTAGTATACATTCCAATCTGAGTTTAGGATATCATTACTGTTTACATCTGGTTTCAGCCAACTATCGTCCCTAGTACTATGTGGGCATTGTGAGCATTTGTTAATGAGAGTGTTTCAGGGACCTTATATAACACAGACACAAAAATGTGTGCCTGTGTGTGTGTGTGTGTGTGTGTGTGTGTGTGTGTGTGTGTGTGTGTTTGTTTACCCTCCCTTTTTTTCCCCCAAGGTAAGTTTTTCCTCTTCCGGGATTGGAATGGCTCCTTACCCACTCCCTTAAACCCCCCAGGGGGCCCACAGCTCTTTTGTGGGCACATTTGTGGCGCGCATGGGGCCCCGAGCCGAAGCAGCCTTTCTTCCACCCCAGGCTGCTTCACTTTCCCTCCCGGTTTATGCCTTCGCCCGGAGACGGGCGTCCTTTACGAGTTAAGGTGGTTTCTTGTCATGGTTTCTCTTATTCCTTGGTTTCTTCCTTTCCTAACCTTTGCTTCTTTCTCTCCTTGCTGTACTCTCCCAGCCTTCTTTTCCTCCTCATTAGTCTCCGCTTCGGCGTTTGAGACACTTCTTTCCTTCTTTCACTTCACTTCCTCTCTTCTTCTTCTTTCCTCCCTGTGCGTGTCTGAAGGCTGACCCATGCATTATCTCTTCTTCTGTGACGTTGACCCAGAAACGAAAGATAGATTCGCCTCGGCAAAAGAAAACCTTGCCCAATCTTCCAAAATTCCTTGTTGTATCTAGAACCGACGGTAAAGATTTTACCTCTGTAAATCCTTTCGTCATCCAGAAAGGTGTTGAGATCAATTGCTGGCCCTGTTAGGACATGTTCGCATCAACGAAACGGTACATTGTTGCTGGAAGCGGACAGTGCCTTCCAGGCGCAAAAACTCGTACGGACCACACGTTTCCTGTCAAAGGTAGAAGCGCTTCGCACTCTTAACTCGTCACGGGGGGTAGTTTTCACGAGATCCCTTGACGGGTTGTCTGACGAAGACATACAAACCTATATGTCCGATCAGGGGTACAGCTGTACATGGGGTGTTGAAAAAGGTAGATAACCAGCTGACACCGACTCGTACTGTGTTTTTGACGTTCAACAGGGTTGAACTCCCGTCGAAGGTCAAAGCAGGGTACGAAGTTATCTCCGTCCGCCCTTATATACCAAACTCAACGCGCTGTTTCCAGTGTCACAGATACAACCATACCCGTCAATCTTGCCCTAACACAGCAAAATGTGTCACTTGTGGTAGGGACGCCGATGAGAGGGATTGCCCACCTCCGTCCCCTCACTGCCTTAATTGCAACGGTGACCATGCGGCTTCCTCTCGGGACTGCCCTGTATATAAGGATGAAAAAGTCATTCAGCAAATTCGGGTTACAGAAAAGGTAACAACATCTGCCACTCGTAAGTTGTTGGCGAGTTGAAAGCCCACTGTCCTCCCAGCGGGCACATACGGTAAGGTCCTCACTTCCACTCGACCTACTAAGGATTCCGGTACCCAGACCTGTGACTTCACTTTCGCTGACACAGTTGTACGATCCGCCAGCCCGAAGATTGCCCGTTCCACGTCCCCGCTTCCTCCTGCTGCTCCTAAAGCTCAGTCTTCGTCAACCTCTAATAAACTGCGGGCACCTAAACAAGATGCCCAGACTTTGAAAAAGGAACCCGTCCGTGAAGATTTTCTGCGTACTCAGGCTTCTCAACCGTCAACTGCCTCTTCTCACCGTCACTCTTAGAGAAGAGCCAACAAGAAAGACAGTTCCTCTCCTTCCCCGCTGAGGCGTGACCCATCCGGCCCCCCGCCCAACAGTAGTCGGTCCCGATCATGTTCAGTCTCACCGGGACGCACTACTGTTAGCCGGGCAACCAGCATTTTACCGGTGGCTGAAGCTGCCCCTCCTGATAAAGTCAGGAAGGTGGCAGATGTATTGTTCGAACCTATGGAACATGACTCTCTCCCTCTAGATGGTGACAGTAGTGCTCCCTTGAAGTCCGGTCCTCAGCGGCCGTCGAGGTGACCCCACCTGCCTGTTCCTTTTTACCCTCCCTTCTCTTATTTTTTATCATGGCGCTCCTTCAGTGGAATATTCGCGGCTTTCATTCCAATCGGGAGGTATTAAAACTACTCCTTCGATTGCACTGCCCGCTTCTAGTTTGTCTCCAAGAACGTCCAAGTTACGTCCACGTGATCCTGCAGACTTACCCCACTACACGTCTGTGCATTTCGACCTGCCACCTGTGGAAGGTACCCCAGCCCATGGAGGGGTTCTGATGCTCATTCGGGACGACGTCTATCACCATCCCATTTCATTGCATACTCACCTACAGGCAGTTGCCGTCCGCATCACTCTACCCACCTTTTCCTTTTCCCTCTGTAATATGTATTCGCCATCGTCATCCGCCCTTACTAGGGCAGATGTGCTACACCTCGTTGACCAGCTCCCTTCATCTTTCGTGTTGGTAGGCAACTTTAATGCCCACCACCCCCTATGGGGCTCTCCGGCACCTTGTCCGAGAGGCTCCCTTCTCCAACACCTCAATCTTGTCTGCCTCAACACCGGTGCACCGACCTTCCTTTCAGACACAACACCTATTCCCATATAGACCTCGCAATATGCACTCCTCAGCTTGCCGGTCGGTTTGAGTGGTATGCACTTTCTGACACGTACTCAAGTGACCATTTCCCTTGTATCATCCACTTCCTGCATCATTCCCCATCTCCTCGTCCCACCAGTTGGAACATTTCTAAAGCCGACTGGGGGCTTTATTCTTCCATGGCTGTTTTTCA
This sequence comes from Locusta migratoria, assembly GCA_026315105.1. Classification (NCBI taxonomy): domain Eukaryota; kingdom Metazoa; phylum Arthropoda; class Insecta; order Orthoptera; family Acrididae; genus Locusta; species Locusta migratoria. The sequence continues at coordinate 410,255,551 of CM048748.1, forward strand.
CGATCAGAATTTTGCCAACTGTGACACTCAGGTCGAATACCTCACAGAGGTTATTCTCACCGCTGCTGAACGTTCCATACCTGTAAGGTGATGGAACGCATGGTTAACGCTCGGTTGGTCTGGCTCCTCGAATCTCGCCGCCTGCTGACTAATATCCAATGCGGTTTTCGTCGGCACCGCTCTGCTGCTGATCACCTCATTACGTTGTCGACCTTCATTATGAATAATTTCTAAAGAAGCGTCAAACAGTAGCAGTGTTCTTTGACTTGGAGAAGGCATACAATACCTGTTGGAGAGCAGGCATTCTCCGCACATTGCACACATGGGGTCTTCGGGGCCGTCTCCCTCTTTTCATTCAAGCGTTTTTGGCGGATTGCAAGTTCCGGGTACGGGTGGGCCCTGTTTTATCAGATACCTTTTGCCAGGAGAATGGGGTACCACAGGGCTCCGTCTCGTAGATTGCCTTTCAGTCGACGTCTTCGGATCTCTTTTTGTTGACGATTTCGCAATTTATTGCAGCGCCCAGCGGATGTGTCTCATGGAGCGTTCTCTTCAACGCTGTCTTGACCGTCTATATTCCTGGAGCATCGCAAACGGCTTCAGATTCTCTACTGAGAAAACGGAGTGTATAAACTTCTGGAGATACAAGGAATTTCTTCCACCTTCTCTACATTTCGGCCCTGTGGCTCTCCCTTTTGTGGAGACTACGAAATTCTTGGGACTCACGTTGGATCGTAACCTTTGCTGGTCCACACACGTGTCCTACCTGGCTGCCCGTTGTGCCCAATCCCTTAACGTTCTTCGTGTCCTCAGTGGCACGTCTTGGGGAGCGGATCGTACCGTCCTGCTTCACCTTTACCAGGCCATTGTTCAGTCGAAGCTCGACTATGGAAGCCTTGTATACTCTTCTGCACGGCCGTCGATTCTCCGCCATCTCAACTCTATCCACCACTGGTGCATTTTATACCAGCCCTGTTGAGTCTGTATGCCGAGGCTGCTGTATTCCCCTTGACCACTCGGCGTGACATACTCTTGTGTCGGTACGCATGCCGCTTGCGGTCGATGCCCAACCATCCATCTTACTGATTATTTTTTGACGACTCACTCGATCGCCAATATCAGTTGTCTCGGATTGCCTTGCTTCCACCTGGAGTTCGGTTGCACCGCCTGCTACAGCGGCTTGATTTTCCCCTTCCTTCCACCTTTTGGTTGAGCAACAGCCCATTGCCACCGTGGCATCAGGCCCAGGTTCACACTCACCTTGAACTTAGTTCGCTCCCCAAGGAGAGCACTCCGGATTTGGTATACCACTCGAGGCTTGTCGAACTCCATTCGCGGTTCGATAATGCCATATTTATTTATACTGATGGTTCCAAGAGCACTGCCGGTGTCGGATCTGCCTTCGTCGTCGGGGACAACCGTTTCAAATACAAGCTCCCTGACCGGTGCTCGAATTTCACGGCTGAGCTTTTTGCCCTCCACCAGGCTGTCTTGTATACCTGCCGCCACCGCCAACCTTTCTATGCCATATGTTCGGACTCTCTTAGTGCCCTGCAGAGTCTTAAGGACTCTTTCTCGAACCATCCTCTCGTGTATCGGATCCAACGCTCCCTCCAGTTGCTAGCAGATGACAGCTGTCACGTTTCTTTTCTGTGGGACCCTGGCCACGTGGGTGCGTCCGGGAATGAGACTGCTGACATAGCAGCCAAGGCCGCAGCTCTTTTACCTCGCATAGCTACCTTTTGCGTCCCATCGGACGATGTTCAACGGGCTCTTCGCCGGAGTATCGTGTCGTCCTGGCACAGTGTGTGGTTCTCACTGTACGTCAATAAATTTCGAACTGTAAAACTGATCCCGACCGCTTGGAGGACCTCCTCACACCCCTCTCGGCGGGAGGAGGTCATCCTGGCCCGGTTGCGGATCGGTCACTGCCGTTTCAGCCACCGTCATTTGCTAACCGCTGATCCTGCACCGCTGTGCTCCTGCAGTGAATTGATGATGGTGCGACATGTCTTACTGTCTTGTGTTATTTTTAATCATCTCCATGTAGCCCTTCACTTTCCGTCTACTCTGGAGGAAATTTTAGCTGATGACACACGGGCAGCTGTTAGAGTTTTGCGTTTTATCAACTTGGCCAATTTATCAAAGGCTATTTAACCCTTTTAACTGTTTTTATCTTTTGTTTTTTTGCCTTCTCTTGATATTCCAACTGGCAGTTACCAATTTTTTTAGATCTACCGAATCTCTGTTCTTGTCTCGGCGCTAATGACCTTAGCAGTTGTGCGCGCTGAAACCACAAAAAAAAAAAAAAAAAAAAAAAAAAGAAGAAGAAGAAAAATTCATGTTGAAGAGACACATCGCTTCCTAGGCATGCTGTTTGATGCCCGACTCACTTGGCTGTCACACCTCTGTCAGCAGAGACAAAAATGCTGGTGACATCTTAATATTCTTCACTGCCTCAGCTGTACTGTTTGGGGAGCTGTTGTTCTACCCACCTGCGGCTTTATAAGGCTCTGATCTAATCATGGCTTGACTATGGGAGCCTGCTTTACTACTCTGCAGCACCTCGAGCATTGCAGAGCCTTGATCCCACCCTTCATAGTGGTGTCTCTCTCTCAAAGGGGGCTTTCTACACTAGTACTGTGCTAAGTCTCCTTGTTGAAGCTGGTGTCCCTCCCTTGTATTTTCGCCGGCAACCGCTTTTAGCCTCGTATCTTACCAGTGTTCATGTCACGTCTCAACACTCAAATCGCACGCTTCTCTTTCCAGCTACTGTCCTTCCCTCCCCTCAATGCCGGCCTAAGTCCAGTTTTCATATTGTGATCTGGGCTCATTCTCTACTACCCTCACTAGAGTCCCTACCTGCAACTCTCATTCTCATCCATAGCTTGCAGCTCCACCTGGAATTGGCCTGCGATTCAAAGTGATCAGTTTCAACATCAGCACTCTGTCGCATGTCCCTGTCCATCCTAGATGTGTTCCATGGTACAGAATGATCAATACCGATGGCTCCTTGGCAGATGGCCAAGTTGGGTTGGCAACCACGTTGAACTGTGCTCACTTCCTCCTGTCTTCAGTGTTTTCACCGCAGATATGATAGATATATTTCTTGCTCTCGAAAAACTCCTAGCTTGCCCCAGGAATTCGTATGTCATCTGCAACAACCTTCTGAGTGGCCTACAAGCCCTCGAGCAGTGTTTTTCTTCCCACCCTTTGATGCAATCTATTCACAACTCCATATTTACATTGGGTAAATCTGGCTGTTCAGTAGCCTTTGTTTGCAACCTGGGTCATGTTGGAATCCCGGGCAATCACCTCCCGAATATTGATATTCTGGAAGGGGATATCTGCTTGGGGTTGCACCACAAGGACTTTGATGCACACCAAACAAGCTCCTTGCAATCAAGTTTTCTACGACCGCATGAAAGTTCTCCCTCAGGCCTTCCCATAGGGACTCGGTCATCCTCTGTTACTTGCTTATTGGCCATACATGGCTAACACGTGGCCATCTTCTCCATTGTGAAGACTTGTGTGTCACTGTGGTGCTCTCCTGACAGTAATCCACATCCTGTTGGAGTGCCCCCTTTTAGCCACTTTGCGTCAGTTCTTCCATCTGCCTCCTGTGCCCAGTCTGATCCTGGGACAAGATGACTCTATGGCTGACTGTGTTTTACATTTTATTTGTGCATTTGGATTTCCTGTCCTGCTTTTAATTGGAGGTTGTAGTATGTGCTCATCCTTTATTATCCTCGTGATCAACCAGCCACGGTCCTACATTGTTTCATTTCAGTTACTCTCTCAGTCTGGGTCTTTTATATTTTCTTCCTTTGTGTTTCTCTTTTGTTTTATCAGTGTAGTGGTCATTGTCACTCAGTGCACCTAGTGGGTTTGCACCTGTAGGTGTTCGGTGATAGTTTTATGTTTGTACACCTTTCATTGTCCCGTCTTTGCTTGGAACAGGGGACTGATGACGTCGTAGTTTAGTCCTCTCTACCTCAAAATAAAAAAAAAAAAGAAGTTAGTATTTCAGCCTTTTGTTTGTCATTCTCTCTTTCAACACTGTTATGGTCACAGACTGTCTGGACCTGATTTCAACACTTTTCTGTCAAGTCAGTATGCATAACATAGCTTCAAAAGTTGTTGAACACCTTTTACATTGTGCTCCTTACTTTAATTTATGGTTGTTTGATTATTGCTTGTTTGGAAGACTTCAGTTACCTTTATATTGGCTTTCGTAACAGTTTCCTAACACTGTTTTTGAACCTTGGTGGACCTGTCTTCATCTTCATATCTAACTCTGCAATCCACCCTAAGTTGTCTGGTATAGAGCGCCTCGTACTGCTACTAGTTACTTGCTTTCCTGTTTAACTCCCATATAGACTGAGGGAAAAACAAGTGCTCGTATTCACCTATATAATCCTTAATCTCTCTTATCATAGCTTTGTGGTTTTTATGCAAAATGTTAAGTTGATTGCAGTAGAATCTGTTCCATCTCTCATCATTATACGTGACATATACTTACGTAATGCATATTGTACGGTGTTCTTGAACTTCGCCCATAGATGCTCAACACAGTGATAGATCTCTGGGGGTGAGAAGCCTATATGAAGTGTTCAGTTTTTGTTCTTGGATATGATGGAGTGAAAAGAGTGGTGGTTCTGATTGCTGCAACTGGGAGGGTGGTTGGAAAGTTTGAGGAGAGGGTTGCCTGTGGGATTTGTTTGTGGTTGATATATGTTTGGGTTGCTGCTGGTAAGGAAAGCCATGGAGAGCTTATTGGTATAAGAAGTGAGGAATTTGTTTGCTCTGACCCCTTCCACATTAAATACAGGGTATTTTAAAAACACTTTACAACTTTAAAAATACTTGCAATTTTATTGGAAGAAGATGTAGAGCTGGATTTAGCGTTATTTTGTTGGAAAACACATCAAGTGTTGCTTTACCTTAATATTGTATGCCGCTTCCATTGGTTATCCTTTCAAACATCACATGGAAGTCAATTTCTTCACAAACTCGCTGTAGCATTGCAGGTGTAACTTGCTCAGGTAGAGAAGCCAACATTGGAGTTAAAAAAAGATATCCTTGATGATTCTTCAATAAAGAAGAAGAAGAAGACGAAAATAAATGAAAAAATAAATAGAGTTGCATCAGGTGTCAGGTTATGCAATTGGCACATCACATCCAATCCATTTACTTTGAAATGGGGTGGTGCTTCATCTTACATGAAGGAAGCATTTTGTTCTTGGTTATCCTCATTGATATGGTATCAATTATTGTAACATATCCAGGTCACTGCAGTATTTTAGTTGAATCTTCGTGAAATGTCTGCTCTTTGAAGTTTGACAGAAGCCTGTATTGTGAACAGAATGTGGTCTTTTTTACAGCGTCTCCCTCTGGAGTTTTCTAATCATCTCCATGTTGCTTTGAAGCCTACTAAATTATCCCATAATGAAGTGTGCTGTTCTGTTGCATTTTCTCTTTGTCTTCTATTAGCCTTACCTGATAGTTCCCACTATGATGAGACTCAAGTGCTGACGAATGAGACACTTTTAATCTACTTCCTTTGTTGATGGACTACACTTTCTGAATTTTCTTCCAATGAATCTCTTGTCTTCCATTTGAGTTAACCACAATTGCTTTTATATGGTTGTTCCATTTTAAATCACCCGTTATGTCTACTCCCAGGTATTTTATGGAAGTAGCTGCTCCCAGTGTTTGTTCTGCTATTGAATAGTTGTATAATGGAGGATCTTTCTTTCTATGAAAACATAGCATTTTACTCTTCATTATGTAGAGGCTCATTTGCCATTCCCTGCACTAATACGCTGCAGATCCTCCTGCATTTCGCTACCCTTTTCCAGCGTTGTCACTTTTTGATAAACTACAGCATAGTCTGCGAAAAGCCAATTTGAATTTCTGATGTTATCTACGAGGTCATTTATATTTACTGTGAAAATCAATGGTCATATAACTCTTCCCTGGGACACATCTTGGATCACTTCTAATGTCTAAAGACTCTTCTCTGTTGAGAATGGCATGCTGCTTTCTGTTAGCTAGAAATGCTAGAAATGTGCTTCGTTCGTCAAGTGACAGTGCGGAATGCCTGCAGAAGTGGAGAAATGCTACCATCTACCTGGGATCCTGTGTCTGTTGTCCTCTGGATCTCATGGATGACTACCATGAGTTGTATTTCGGATGATTATAGTTTGAAACTGTGTTGATTCCTACAAAGGAGATTTGCGACCTCCAGAAATGATACAATAGTCTAACATAAAATGTATTAAAAAATTCTGCAACTGCAACTGACCAATGTCTGATATATAGGGCTAGGGTTTTGAGCATCTTATCTCGTAAATGGAACACTTTGTTCCTCTAGGACCTGTGCTACACTGCAGCTAGAAGAGGGGGGTGGGGGCATGTTCCTTCCTGTAGTGTAATTTTTTGCCTTTTTATTGTTTTTGTGGCATCTTGTAGGGGGGACTGCTAAGCAAATAGTAAAATCAAGAAACTTGAGCTTACAAGTATATTAACCAAAATTTACACACCATCCACAAAAATGAAAGGTGTATGTTTTGGGAAATGTTGTGCAGTTGTTAATAGAATTCTTGTAGTGAGGTGCAGTTTTGTGTTTTATGCACTGCAAGCATTAGGTTGATATGTACCATTTTGAAGTAAGTCAGTATATATTACAGAGAAAATTGTACTGAAACTATTGTAATGAGACTGAATGGTTGAGCAGTAGGCTACAAACATACAGTAAGTGCATTTATTTTAATACTACTGCTAAAAACAGTTGAGTAGGAAATTGCTTTCACAACATATTCCTTTGATAGCAAGGAAAGGGCATTTGGTTAGGAAAATTTGATGTTGGGGGTGTGGGTTGGGATGGCTTGTAAGTGATGCCCTGGGCTGATAAACCTATATGAAGCGTTCAGATTGTTGTTGTGGATGTGATGGAGTGAAAAGAGTGGTGCTTCTTACTGCTGCAACTGCGAGGGTGGTTGGAAGGTTTGAGGGGAGAGTTGCCTGGAATATTTGTTTGTGGACAATATCTGTTTAGCTAACTGCAGGAAAGGAAAGCCATGGAGAGCTTGTTGGTATAAGAGGAGAGGAATTTCAATGCTGCGACCTATTCTACATTAAATACAGGGTGTTTTAAGAAGCACTTTACAATTTAAAAACGCGTATAAATGTATTTAAAGAAGATACAGAGTGGGATTTAGCATTATTTTGTATGAAAACACACAAAGTGTTTTGATCTAATGTTATATGTGGCTTCCATTACCACTCATAAATTGCAGGCCTACCAGGGGGATCTTTAGCGTACTTGATATGGAAAATTACATTGTCACTCAGTGCACCTAGTGGGTTTGCACCTGTAGGTGTTGGGTGATAGTTTTATGTTTGTACACCTTTCGTTGTCCCGTCTTTGCTTGGAACAGGGGACTGATGACGTCGTCGTTCAGTCACCTCAAAATAAAAAAAAGAAGGTAGTATTTCAGCCTTTTGTTTGTCATTCTCTCTTTCAACACTGTTATGGTCATAGACTGTCTGGATCTGATTTCTACACTTTTCTGTCAAGTCAGTATGCATAACATAGCTTTAAAAGTCATTGAACACCTTTTGCATGGTGCTCCTTACTTTAATTTATGGTTGTTTGCAAGACTTCAGTTACCTTTATATTGGCTTTCGTAACAGTTTCCTAACTCTGTTTTTGAACCGTGGTGGACCCGTCTTCATCTTCATACCTAACTCTGCAATCCACCCTAAGTTGTCTGGCATAGAGTGCCTCATACTGTCGTTAATTTTGATTTTTTTGGACCAAAACACATAAGTAGCACACTCGGGTCCAGCGAAGGCAGACAATTTTAATGCAACTCTCACTAGCACTCCTTACGGTGCGATTTGGCTCTAGCAAACTATACGAGTCAAAACATTATGTATTTCCCTACAATCGCATCTGTAGGTAATGAACTAATTTATAATTAAGAATTTTGAAAGTTGTGAAGTCACTCTTGAAACACCCTGTACATGTGCTTTTCAACATCAAAGTGAAGGCAGACAATGTAAATCTGCTTTATACTGTATTCCTTCAATCATTGTAGATCTACTTGCAAGGAGAACTAAAAAAGTAAGTCCAGTGAGACAAAAAATGCATCATACACTGATATGTCAAGACGAAATATGCAGAGAAATTATACACAAATAACCAAAGTATTGTTTTCGTTACTGTGTAAATTGTAGTCTAATAGGAGTGGAATTTTCTGTAATATTTTGTTGTTTGAAATGCTACATTAGAAGATAAAAATTTCAAAAGAATTTATGGAAGATACAACATTTGAATATAACATGCATTAACATCTTGTATACGAGTTGTTTTGAATATCGTTACTTCTGCGTAATTCATGAGTCGTGCAGATAAAATAAAATTGCATCAATAAGTCCAGATTTTCCCGCATATGGAAATGTACTGAGGATGTACTGAGAAAAGGGTAATAATATCAATATATAGAACATTATGCAAGTAATAGTAATAGTAGTAGTAGTACTACTTTGAGCAATTGAGACACATTCAAAATATTGAAAATGTTGTTGAGCTTTCAAATTGGGGCTTTCATCAAAACTAATGGGAAAATGTTTCTCTTTTTGGGGAAGTTACACCATATTTTTCAGTAACTCGGAAGACTTCTAAGTTTAGGTTTTTTATACTACAAAAAAGTGGCTGTGAAAATGTAACTCCTTTTCATCTTTTACAGTGTAGTGCAGCTGAAAGAGGCAATTGAGAAAGTATGTCACATACCAGCCGACAAGCAAGTTCTTTTGGTGAGTGGCGGCGATTGCCTAGACCCAGCAGCAAGAGTTTGTAGCTATTCGGCTGGTACAGACACCAACCCTATATTCCTGTTCAGCAAGTCTACAATAGAAAGCATGACACCTCCATCTCCCAGTATCGACTATGGTTCAGGTAATATATCTTGGCAGCAACCATAATGCTGTTTGTTGAAGTTTGTTATCCCAAAGGGAAATTTCAACTCTGTGATCATTAATCAGTGAAAATTACTACATTCCCCATTTCTCATTAGAGCCACTTATTGCACTCGTGGGTCACAACACACTTTGTGTGTGTGTGTGTGTGTGTGTGTGTGTGTGTGTGTGTGTGTGTGTGTGTATATAAGAAAATTCATTCGTCGCTAACTTTAATTTCTTTAGTGGTAATTCACAAGATTAATGTGTCTGCTGTGTTGGAATGATTTAGACTGCTGTTCAGGTGTTAATCTGAGCAACTGCTGGATGATGTTAGAGGACTGTTGAAGAAGTATAGTTACAGTGATAAGGCATAAGGCAACATTATGTACACCCATCATTAGCCAGTGTAGCAGTTGCATGAGAATTCCATAGTATCATTAAACAGGTTGTAGCCCTTTACAATGGATGGGGTATACCACATCAGCCTCTATGAATCACCACAAAAACTCATCTTGCAGGCAGAAGTTCAGTGTGATAAGAGACAGGGACTTAATTGTGAAACCACTGACAGCCTGTAAAGAGCAGCTGTCAATATTGAAATGAAATACCAGATACTAAAATTCTCTTGTCATCTTCTTACTGGAATAATGTTTTAGGTGGTGGATATTCCTAGTTTCCAAAAGATGCTGAAAACACACACACACACACACACACACACACACACACAATATCAACTAAAACTTATCTGTTTCCTCTATAAGAATTGTTTGGGCGAAACCTATATCGACCTCTTTCTGAGTCGGTGAATGCAGAGGTTGCTGGCAAACAGCAGTGTTACTTCCTGTACATCAGAAGAGACTTTTTATTTTCATCATTAACATGTATTATCAGCATGTGGTTTCCAACAGAGGGCACTGGGGTGCTTGAGGGCAGAGCAGCTATGATTAAAGGCTGTTGCACAGGTGCTGAAGCTTTTGTTTTATCATATGACACATGGTGTCACTGTCTGATCTATTACCAATCAGGAAGTCTTCACTATAGGCTACTGAACTAGGTGTGTTCATGACAATGCCTGTTGTTAGAATGGCAAAAATATGGTTGCTGTGCCTAAATTAAGTATTTCAGTTGGATCAGTGAAATATTCTGGGAATTCAAAAACTGATGTCTTGCTTAAGAACCGCATATGCAACTAATTTTTCCACTGGGTAAGGCTTCAGCAACAAAAGGATACCTGTGTAGGAAGTGATGGACAAAGAAATAAACAAGTTATTTCAACTTTGAAATAAGAAGAGTAGGTTACTGTGTACTCTTATTAGGATGACAAGATCTGCAGATTATTTTGCTCTCGAAAGTTACCTATTTACAAGTTTTGCTGTCATCAGCAGAATTAAAAATCAAACTTGCCACACACAGGCTGAGAGGGGGAACTTACTACACTTAGTGGAAATTAAACTTCATATCCGCCGCTTAACTGCTGCTTCATCTCAAGTTTTATCTCTGCTATCAGAAGTTTCTTGAAAATGGAGTGATAGTGCTACTTTGGCATTGTTGGACAGAAAGTGACATGACACATGGCAAATTGACAAGTTTATTACCTTCAGGATTGTTCTTTACAAGGAGGAAAGTTAGAAAATGACATTTGTAGATGGGCCATGTACAGTCCGATGCAGCAGTTTTGCTCTTGTTAAAGGACTAAACTTCACACACACCATGATGATGCCACTTATTATAGCTAGTATTAACTTTGTTGAGAAGGGAATCATGAAATTTTGTGGGAACACTGCAGGAAATTAAGTTGGAGGACTTGCCATGCTATGACATGGTCACCAATGTCTAGTAATAATATTTAAGCTGTAGATGTCTCATCCCTTAAATCTCTGCATGAGAGTCCTGAATTACAACTCTAGATAGTGTGATATTGCCAGTAGATAAAGATAACTAAAGTAAACACTGCTTGAACAAACACTGTCTTCTTCGGCGTACAATAACAGACTGAATCCTGCTCGTCTCAGCCCGCCGTTTGACAGCGCGCCACCAACATATGGCATGCGGCTGGTATGTCAACTGTCGTTGATGGCCATGATTGCCTGTGGCCAGTTGGCGAACTATTGTGGCCAGGCCAGCAATTGTCAGTGACATGTGATACGGGCATGCACAATCTAAATGGCTTGTTAGGCCATGGCATCCCTTCCTGCATGGGGTGGGTGGTTGAACCCGAAACAGCTGTTAAGAATTCTGACTGCTGGGACAGTTCCACCTCCATTCGACCAGCAGGCTGCTTCACAAGCTCCCTAGCCAGAACCACTTCATATGGGCGGAATCCCTTTGCACGTCACGGGGTCCGCCCTCATGAGTGACATACCGCTGCTCCCAGTACCGGCGACGGTGGGCGATCCTCCATCCCCATTGCCTGTAAGTGTTTTAGATGCAAATGCCAACACGTGTTCCAACCCATCCGGAAACCGATGTGCCAGCACCACCCCCACATTGAGCTGGAAGCCGTCCGTCGTCACTACTAGTGGGTCCCCTGGGGTGTATGCAGTGAGGCAAGGAGCCGTGAGGAGGGTCTCTTTAAATGCTCAAAAAAACTCACTCGCAAGCCGGAGACCAGCAGAAAGGTATGCCCTTACGCAGCAGTTGGTCACTGTGACCACCTGCAGGAGGAAGCGGTGATAATAGGTGCACCACAAACTGGGATACCTCAAAGCCTAAGTACTGTATAGATTGGAAGAAGGAAGATTTGTGGAAATTACAGCTTAGGGCATCTGCCTCAAAGACGGAAAACAAGGAGCGGATGTTGGCGTATAGTCTGCAACTGTGGACCCCATCACCACAAGATCATCCATGTAGTTCACATAACAGGGTACCAGCACTAGCAACTGCTCCAAAAAACGCTGAAAGATTGCGGGGGCACTGGCCAACCCAAATGGCAACTGCTGATACTGGAACAGGCTGAAAGATGTAGAAATTGCCATTGCCTGCTTGGAGTGATCATCCAAAGGCAACTGCAGACACGCCTCCACCAGACCTATCTTTGAAAAATACCTGCCCCCCCCCCCCCCCGACAACCAGTCTATCAATTACGCCGGCCGAGGCATTGGGAAAGAATCAATCAAGGAGTGAGATTTCAGTTTTCTTAAAATTACCACATGAGCACAGGTTATCTGAGGGATTGCATATGACAACTAGATGTAAGGCCCACTCGCTGACTGTGACAGGAAGCAAAATACCCCCCGCCATCATACAATTTAATTTAGTTTTATTAGCCTTACGGAGGGCGATCGGAAGGGGCCAAAGACAGGGTGAGCCGTCGGTTTAAGTGTAATGGAGGCCTGAAAATTCTTAACACACCCAAGACTGTCACAAAGAAAGGCGCGAATTCTGTGTGTAGCTGAGAGAGACTCTCATATGGAATTTGAGTGGAAACCAAGCAGAGCAGATCGGTAATACTAAAGCCAAAGGCATGGAATGCATTGAGACACACAGCTATCATTCTGATACGTGGCCTCGTCTACAAACGACCCCAAGAGTGGACTGGGTTGGCTGCTGAAGCCTGCCAATGCATTTGGTGCCGAACCTAACATGGGAGAGCCCAATGCTTGATGAGTAGCTTTGCTTAGAAGCAATGTCATTGCGCCTGTGTCCAGTGAAGCGTGACAGTTTTCTGCAGAATGCGGAGGTTAATAAACAATTTTGGCATCTTTATGCCTAAGGGAATGACCTCATTAATATCCATGTGTGAATCGCCAAAATCGCCAGGGTGTGAGATCTTGTTGCGGCCCTGCGTGGAGGAGTGACACACTCGGGCAATGTGCCCGAATTTTCCACAGCAATTACACGTGGCCCATTTGTGCAGGCTCAGTTCTCGAGACTGGGCCACCCCGCCTGAAAGACAAGAAATCTGCCCACTCTATGAATGGGTGATATGCATTGCCGTTCCCTCCAACCGTAAGACTCAGGTGGGCACAGAGATGCTAGAAGGAGAGGAAAGGGGTGTGTGTCAACTATAGCCACCGCGAAAACAGGCACTGTGGATACCCGGGCTGAATCGTCAACCGAGGATACCTTCCCCCATGTGGAAAGCTGACTCCCCACTGCCTCATAAACTTCGAATGTGCACACAATATGCAAACCTCCACTAAAGAGGGGTCGTCAAATTGAAGAGCCTGCTTGTAAACGTCCAGGTCAGGAACAAAACAGATCAAAACATTGTGGACCACAGAGTCCACATTCAAACCTACATGCAGCTCGGATACAAACTGACGGCGAAGGGCCAGCTCTTGCAGTTCCGTGCTACAACTGGCCCAGCTGTTTATGCGAACGGTTGAAGGAAATGTGTGCTGACACCACGTAAGAGTAGCGGCGAAAATAGGCTGCAAAGAGGGAACAGATATCCGTAAAGGAAAGGGAGATCTGTGACTGCAGAGGCACCAAACCACCTAATAAACGAAAAAGACTAGGCGAAAGCCATGAAAGGAAATAAGCTTTTTGCTTACTGTCATCACACACTTGGAAAGCAACGAAGTGCTGGTGCAAACGTTGCTCGTAGTTGGACCAGTCTTCTGCATTTTCGTCAAAAGGCGTGAGGGAAGGAATCTGTTGGGCCAAAACTTCTGGCAACAACTGAAGATTCAACCTACAATAACAGACTGAATTTCGTTCGTCTCAGTCAGTTATTTGATAGCCCACCACCGATAGATGGCACACAGCAGTCGTTTACGGTCATGACCTCCCGTTGCCAGGCCACATACTATTGCAGCTGGGCCGATGCCTGTTGATGATGTGAGATATGGGCGCGTGCAGTCCGAATGGCTTCTTAGGCCTTAACAGTAATGCTGATATTCTTTTCCAACTGAGTACTTCAACCAGATAAAACATTTATTGGATGACTGTGCATATAATGTTCTAAACAATGATCCCATGACCAAAAATACAATGAACTTTAGAGCCTCTCAAGAATAGCTTGGTCCTGAATGTTGTGACCGATAGATTGTACAACAGCATATGTTCTTCCCAGCTTATAAGGATAGTCTTAAGATTCATTGGGATTTACCACTTTTTATTTTTTTCGAACACCACATCCACAATTCAGCTTACAGTATCAGGAGTGCTGCTTAATTTTGACTTTTTTTTTTTTACTTGAATGCCATTGCAGAACACACTGTGGCTCATTGGCAAAACATTTTTATAGAAGACTAGTTTTATTCTGTGTGCTCGTACCTTCATTAGCAATATGCAGTGAGGCCCTGAGTTAAATTTCTTTCAGACATCAAGGAATATGCAGTCTGCCTGTGTCCATTCTTCCATGACTCACGTCGTCATGTGAGATGCTTTCTAAAGTCGTGCTTCTCCATCTGCAGAAAATGTAATATATTCCATATGAGACAGTGTTCCAAAATTTTGCAGCAAACTGATACTGAAGATATAGGCCTATAATTATGTCCTTTATCTTCCTTAGAAACAGAATTACCTACACTTTTTTTCCAGCCATTGGGAGCAACCAGTACGGTACAGTACTCTTGGTTAAACTTGAATTGGGATTTCATTCAGACCTCACAACTTACGTGCTTTTGGTTCTCTCAACTGCTTCACTACTTCAGGGATGCCCCTATGTCCTCCATTCAGGAATCTTTGTGGTGGTCAAATGGCAGTATGTTTGTATGATCATCTTCAGTGAATGAATTTGTAAATGTGAAATATAAAACTTCAGCTTTCCTTTTTGTGTCTTCTATTTCCACCCCGTACTGACTTGACACAGGCCTTCGACCTCTTTATTTTACAATGGGCCAAAATTTTTGTCGGATTCTCAGTAAGATTTTTTGATAAGGTATGACTCTGTTACTTGTATAGTTCACACAGCGATTTGTTTTATACACACACCAATGACTACAAACTTCTGTCTGACTTCATTTATTTATTGTTTTTGAACAGACAGTCTATTTTACAAACATTATTATTAAATCAAGGTAGGTATTTTCCATCCGTAATTCACTTAAGTCACCATATCCATTGTACTGGGCTAAACAGTGTCTTTTCATTGTCTAAGCAATTGTTACCAAACAATTTCTTATTTGCTCTTCCTAGCAAAACATTCTCCTAGCCATCTCGGCCTATTTATTAATGTTAGCAACAATTGTCTCTATGACAACATCATTATCAGGAGGCTCTGTTTCTACACTGATATTGTTAATTGATTAAGAGTTCCCCGACTTCCAGCCAGATGGCTGTGTCTTTTAACTGTGACATTTCGATGAGTGTAGTACTTGTCTTATTCGCGCGAGAACATTTCATCAAAATATAATAATGGAAAGTCCAGGTTGGAATTCATAATATAGTAAGGACAGTTTACAACTCATCACAAAGGTGTCGACGAGCTGCAACAGGCACATACAAAAGACACACACATACAACACTTTCAGCTATTGGCCGTGGCCTTCTTCAGAAAATAGAACACTCACACAGGCTCACAACACAGTTTCATCAGTTATATATGCTGGGAAATCATACATTCACAATTGTTGTTAAGGTTAGGCCTATTTATAGCTGTGATATTTAAAATATTTTCATTGAGAGTGGGCTTTGTTGTTTGGAAAACTTGTTCAGTAGTAGCTTACAAGACTGTTTGTCTATATAATCTGAAATGAAGCCATAGACATCCCAGTCTATATTTGGTAGTTTAAAAGTAGCCTCCAACTGATATTGCGTGGTCCGGATACTTCACACTACTGAGTGTAGGCTTTCTTTCAAAGTCTAAGACTATCATGGTGGAACTTGGGCGGTCAGTAAAAATAACCAGCTATGAACTTGATTTCTCCTAGGCCTGTTATAGATGTGTGTTTAACTTCATAGCAACACTTAACTGAAATTACTAATTTCTATAGACAAAATATTTTTTTCAACTGCAGTCAACACAGCCCATCTGCCTTTCTGATGTGCATGCTGTGCCTCACTAAATACCCCCGAGCTTTTTATGTCAGGATTTAGCCAACTTAATTCCAAGAATAACAAGCGCAACAAATTTCCTGCAAAGCAGTAAACTTGGTAATAAATACTTCAAAAGTGTACAATTAATATTATTACAGTTGAATGTCATCCTCTGAATATATGTAGTGCATCCTTCACCTATTAAGGTGGGTTCTTCAATTCACCATCCAAAACCATAGCTCAAGAAATCTGCAGCCAAGACCATCACATAGTCAATAGAGCTTGTGGTTGAGACCCTCCACTCTGTTCCAAAAGGAAGGATCCTGATCATTTCTGGGAACAACACTACAAATTGGGAGCTTGGCTTGAACAGAGGCCCGCGGCCTTCACAAATTCCACCATCCACCTGTATGAACAGACGATGGTTTTAGAACCCAAGCAACAATCATCACTACTGCTGACTCACACCACAACTTGCAGACAACTGCTTCCTGTACACATACTTGATAGCCACAGTCAAGGTTGCATTTACACATTGGATTATGCTAGTGTGCACATTGGAATTCTGTCTGGCCCTGTATGCTCTCTCCTCAAGGAGCACCATGATGTAATTAACATTGGAGCTCCCATTTATTAGCAAACCCCTCCCCTCCCCCCCCCTCCAGGTTCCTGTTTGGACCCTGCTGAAGGGAGTGGTTACTGGCCATCTGTCCACTCACATGGGGAATTAATGAGGCCATATGGTCAACCTCCGCATTGGCCCTTGGCCTTGAAGGACACTTATGTGCTACTACCCATTACACACTTTGAAGCACCCCCCAGGGGGCCCACAGTTCTTTTGTGGGTACGTGTGTGGCGCGCACGGGGCTCCGAGCCGGAGCAGCCTTTCTTCTGCCCCAGGCTGCTTCACTTTCCCTCCCGGTTTATGCCTTCGCCCGGAGACGAGCGAATATCGTGAGTTATGGTGGTTCTTCTTGTCGTTTCTCTTATTCCTTGGTTCCTTACTTTCTTACCCTTTGTTTTCTGTCTTTCTCTCCTTGTACTCTCCTAGCCTTCTTCTCCTCATTAGTCTTCGCCTCGGCGTTTGAGACACTTCTTTCCTTCCTCTTCACTTTCTCTATCCTTCTTCTTTCCTCCCTGTGCGTGTCTGAAGGCCGACCCACGCATTATCATGCGTAGCAGGTGACGGGGTAACGCGTAATTCCCCGCCCCGGGTAGACAAGTAGGGCACGTACGTACCCCCTGGTAAAGGCCAGGCCCAGGGAGGGGTTATTACCTGAGCTGGTACCTTCCGAACATGCCGATTGGTCCCTCCGTCAGTTCTCGGGAGGTGTGACCTGAGGTATGAACAATCACCTAAGGTGGGTAAGCCCTCGGAGAGGGCCCCCCTAGGAAGGAGCGCGCCATCGGAGACGCCGCTAATCACGGGGGACACCTCCGCGATGACTTCCTTCTCTTCTTCAGTGACGTTGACCCAGAAACGTAAGATAGATTCGTCTCAGCACAAGAAAACTCTGCCAAATTTACCGAAATTTCTTGTTGTGTCTCGCACCGATGGAAAAGATTTCAATTCTGTCAATCCTTTCGTTATACAGAAAGGTGTTGATGCAATTGCTGGCCCCGTTAAAACCCGTTTGCGTCAGCGCAATGGTACGTTGTTGCTGGAAGTGGACAGTGCCTTCCAAGCTCAGAAACTAATCCGGACTACACTGTTACACACATTTCATGTCAAGGTAGAAGCACATCGCACACTCAACTCGTCACGGGGGGTAGTCTTCACGAGATCCCTTGACGGGTTGTCTGATGAAGACATACAAACCTACATGTCAGATCAGGGAGTCACAGCTGTGCATAGGGTTTTGAAAAAGGTAAATAACCAGCTGACACCGACTCGTACTGTGTTTTTGATGTTCGACAGGGTTGAACTCCCGTCGAAGGTCAAAGCAGGGTACGAAGTTATAAGCAGGGTACGAAGTTATCTCTGTCTGCCCTTATATTCCAAACCCAACGCGCTGCTTCCAATGCCACAGGTACAACCATACCCGTGAATCTTGCCCAAATGCAGCAAAATGTGTCACTTGTGGTAAGGACGCCGATGAGGGGGATTGCCCGCCTCCGTCCCCTCACTGCCTTAACTGCAACGGTGACCATGCGGCTACCTCACGCGACTGCCCTGTATACAAGGATGAGAAGGTCATCCAACAAATTCGGGTTACGGAAAAGGTGTCGACATCTGCCGCTCGAAAGTTGTTGGCGAGCCGGAAGCCCGCTGTCCTCCCAGCGGGCACATACAGTAAGGTCCTCACCTCCACTCGACCTACTAAGGATTCAAGTACCCAGACTTGTGATTTCACTTTCGCTGACACAGTTGTGCAATCCGCCAGCTCGAAGATTGCCCGTTCCACGTCCCAGCTTCCTCCTGCTGCTTCTAAGGTACAGTCTTCGTCAACCTCTAGTAAACCGCGGGCACCTAAACAAGATGCCCGGACCTTGAAAAAGGAACCCGTCCGTGAGGATTTTCTGTGTTCTCAGGCTTCCCAACCGTCAACTGCCTCTTCTCACCGTCACTCTTCGAGAATAGCCAACAAGAAAAAGAGTTCCTCTCCTTCCCCGCCGAGGCGTGACCCATCCGTCACGCCGCCCAACAGTTGCCGGCCTCGGCCGTCTTCTGTTTCACCAGTACGCTCCGTCTGCCGGGCACCCGGCCGTCTACCGGCGGTGGAAGCTGCCCCTCCTGATCAACTCCGCAGACGCGTCGATTGAACTAATGGAACATGACCCTTTGACCCTAGACAGCGATAGCAGTGCTCCCTCGAAATCCGGTCCTCAGCGGCCGTCGAGGTGACCCCGCTTGCTTGTTAGTTTTTATCCTTATCTCTTAGCTCATTTTTATCATGGCGCTCCTTCAATGGAATATTCGCGGCATTCGTTCTAATCGGGAGGAGTTAAAACTACTCCTTCGATTGCACTGCCCGCTTCTAGTCTACCTCCAAGAAACTAAGTTGCGTCCACGTGATCCTGCAGACTTTCCACACTACACCTCTGTGCGGTTCGACCTGCCACCCATGGAAGGTATCCCAGTCCATGGAGGGGTTCTGATGCTCCTTCGAGACGGCGTCTATTTCCATCCCATTTCATTGCATATTCACCTACAGGCAGTTGCCGTCCGCATCACTTTATCCACATTTACCTTTTCCCTCTGCAATATCTATTCGCCATCGTCATCTGCCCTGACTAGGGCAGATGTGCTACACCTTGTTGACCAGCTCCCTTCACCTTTCGTGTTGGTAGGCGACTTTAATGCCCACCACCCCCTATGGGGCTCTCCGACACCTTGTCCGAGAGGCTCCCTTTTGGTGGACCTTCTCCAACACCTCGATCTTGTCTGCCTCAACACCGGTGCACCGACCTTCCTTTCAGACACAACACACACTTATTCCCATATAGACCTCGCAATATGCACTCCTCAGCTTGCCGGTCGGTTTGAGTGGTATGCACTTAATGACACGTACTCAAGTGACCATTTCCCTTGTATCATCCACTTCCTGCATCATTCCCCATCTCCTCATCCCACCAGTTGGAACATTTCTAAAATTGACTGGGTGCTTTATTCTTCCATGGCAGTTTTTCACAATCAGGACTTTGCCAGCTGTGACAGACAGGTCGACTACCTCACAGAGGTTATTCTCACCGCTGCTGAACATTCTATACCTCGTACATCCTCTTCTCCACGTTGTGTCCCGGTCCCTTGGTGGACTGCAGCCTGCCGTGACGCGCTTAGAGCCCGGCGCCGTGCTTTACGCACCTTCCGCCGCCACCCAACTTTGGAGAATTGCATCAATTACAAACGTGTGAGAGCGCAATGTCGTTGTATCATAAACGACAGCAAGAAAGCTTGCTGGACTGCTTTTACTAGTTCTTTTAACCGTTTTACTCCCTCCACGGTTGTTTGGGGTGGCCTACGCCGTTTATCCGTCTTCAAGGTCCACTCCCCGATTCCTGGCCCGACCGCGGAGAACGCTGTCCTCGTGGACCCCGCTGCTGTTTCCAATGCATTGGGCCGTTTCTTTGCGGAGGTTTCGAGCTCTGCCCATTACCACCCTGCCTTTCTTCCTCGCAAACAGGTAGAGGAGGCACGGCCGCCTTCTTTCCACTCCTTTAATCATGAAAATTATAACGTCGCCTTCACCATGCAGGAGCTAGACCGTGCGCTCGCCCTGTCCCGATCTTCTGCTCCCGGGCGGAATTCCATTCATATTGAGATGCTGAAGAACCTCTCTCCTGCGGGCAAGTGCTTTCTTCTTAGTACCTACAATCGCATATGGACTGAAGGTCATGTTCCCACAAGTTGGCGTGAAGCCATTGTTGTCCCCATCCCCAAACCAGGGAAGGACAAAAACCTTCCTTCCAGTTATCGCCCCATTTCTCTGACGAGCTGCGTCTGTAAGGTGATGGAACGCATGGTTAACGCTCGGTTGGTCTGGCTCCTCGAATCTCGCCGCCTGCTGACTAATATCCAATGCGGTTTTCGTCGACACCGCTCTGCTGCTGATCACCTTGTTACGTTGTCGACCTTCATTATGAACAACTTTCTAAAGAAGCGTCAAACAGTAGCAGTGTTCTTTGACTTGGAGAAGGCATACGATACCTGTTGGAGAGCGGGTATTCTCCGCACATTGCACACATGGGACCTTCAGGGCCGCCTCCCTCGTTTCATTCAAGCGTTTTTGGCGGATCGCAAGTTCCGGGTACGGGTGGGCTCTGTTTTGTCAGATACCTTTCGCCAGGAGAATGGGGTACCGCAGGGCTCTGTCTTGAGTGTGGCGCTCTTTGCCATTGCAATCAATCCGATCGTAGATTGCCTTTCAGCCGACGTCTCTGGATCTCTTTTTGTTGACGATTTCGCAATTTATTGCAGCGCCCAGCGGATGTGTCTCTTGGAGCATTCTCTTCAACACTGTCTTGACCGTCTATATTCCTGGAGCATCGCAAACAGCTTCAGATTCTCCACTGAGAAAACTGTGTGTATAAACTTCTGGAGATACAAGGAATTTCTTCCACCTTCTCTACGTCTCGGCTCTGTTGCTGTCCCTTTCGTGGAGACTACGCAATTCTTGGGACTCATGTTGGATCGTAAACTTTGCTGGTCCTACCTGGCTGCCTGTTGTGCCCGATCCCTTAACGTTCTTCGTGTCCTCAGTGGCACGTCATGGGGAGTGGATCGTACCGTCCTGCTTTCACCTTTACCAGGCCACTGTTCAGTCGAAGCTCGACTACGGAAGCCTTGTATGCTCTTCTGCACGGCCGTCGATTCTCCGCCATCTCAACTCTATCCACCATCGGGGATTACGTCTGGCGACCGGTGCATTTTATACCAGCCCTGTTGAAAGTCTGTATGCCGAGGCTGCTGTATTACCCTTGACCACTCGACGTGACATACTCTTGTGTCGGTACGCATGCCGCTTGCGGTCGATGCCCAACCATCCATCTTACCGATTAATTTTGACGACTCACTCGATCGCCAATATCAGTTGTCTGTGATTGCCTTGCTTCCACCTGGAGTTCGGTTTCGCCGCCTACTACAGCGGCTTGATTTTACCCTTCCTTCCACCTTTCGGTTGAGCGAAAGCCCATTGCCACCATGGCATCAGGCCCAGGTTCAAACTCACCTTGAACTTAGTTCGCTCCCCAAGGAAAGCACTCTGGATATGGTATACCGCTCGAGGCTTGTCGAACTCTGCGGTTCGATAATGCCATATTTATTTACACTGATGGTTTCAAGAGCACTGCCGGTGTCAGACCTGCCTTCGTCATCGGCGACAACCGTTTCCAATACAAGCTCCCTGACCGGTGCTCGAACTTCACGGCTGAGCTTTTTGCCCTCCACCAGGCCATTTTGTATACCTGCCGCCACCGCGAACCTTTCTATGCCATATGTTCGGACTCCCTTAGTGCCCTGCAGAGTCTTAAGGACCCTTTCTCGAACCATCCTCTCGTGTATCGGATCCAACACTCCCTCCAGTTGCTAGCAGATGACAGCTGTCACGTTTCTTTTCTGTGGGTCCCTGGCCACGTGGGTGTGCCCGGGAATGAGGCCGCCGACATAGCAGCCAAGGCTGCAGCTCTTTTCCTCGCATGGCTACCTTTTGCATCCCACCGGACGATGTTCAACGGGCTCTTCGCCGGAGTATCGTGTCGTCATGGCACAGTGCGTGCCTTTCACTGTACAACAATAAATTTCGAACTGTCAAACCGATCACGACCGCTTGGAGGACCTCCTCACGCCCCTCTCGGCGGGAGGAGGTCATCCTGGCCCAGTTGCGGATCGGTCACTGCCGTTTTAGCCACCGTCATTTGCTAACCGCCGACCCTGCACCGCTGTGCCCCTGCGGTGAATTGCTGATGGTGCGACACGTTTTATTGTCTTGCGTAAATTTTCATCATCTCTGTGTAGCCCTTCACTTTCTGTCTACATTGGAGGAAATTTTAGCTGATGACACACGAGCAGCTGCTCGAGTTTTGCGTTTTATCAACTTGACCAACTTATCGAAGGATATTTAATCCTTTTCTTTGTCCTTTATCTTTCGTTTTTAGCCTCTTCTTGATTTTCTGACTGTCACCAAATTTTTGAGATCTAGTGAATCTCAGTTCTTGTCTGGGCACTAATGACCGTAGAAGTTGTGCGCCCTAAAACCACAACAAAAAAAAAAAAAAACACACTTTGAAGCAAGAGCAGGTCTACCACATTGGTCACAAAGGCAAGTACATAGCCAATGTGTGAAACAAGTTATACCTGAGCAAATCCCGTGTGATAGGCCAGATTCTTTCCCACCACTACACCTCAAGGCAGCACGCTGAAGACAGGTGTACATAGCTAACAGCACATATTAATACAGTATTAATAAAATATAGCATTTTGTTTGTATTCAACAGTGCACCATGTTAGATGCAGTTCTTGTCTGCAGCAACAGTCAGTTCTGATATGAATCAAAGTGATGGTTATCTCTTATGCAAACCATCACATATTGTATATAATGGAACTGTGAAATTGAGAAGTTCTCAACAAAATATGCAGAAAACAATACAAATGAAGCAGTATGTTGCTGATTTAAATCATAATTGACTCAGGTTCAAGATTTTGGAAAAAATTTTGATGATAAAATCCAGTATCTCATTTCGCTGTCAATTGTATGTATTGTCATTTCAGTGAACATTAGTGTAGTACAAAAAACTGAGAACTGGAGATGTTTGTTGGATTCATTCACTGTTAACAAATAAATGTATTTAGTGTGTGTGGTGTATAAAATTCCAAGCAAGATAAAATTTTCAAATCTTACGTCATGTGTAATCAAAATTGAGTGGAAATGTTAGATACATTGGTGTTAATAGTCAATGCTATTTTTATCATCAAGACTTCTACCAGTTATTAACTTTGTGCATGCAAATGAACTGTGGGAGGCATTATAGTGTGCTATAAGTGAAGTAGGTAGAAATTGCAGAAAAAAAATCATACTGTTGATGTTGGCGTCAACTGTTAAATTAAAGAAATTTGAATTTTTGCATCTTAGTCATAGGGGTTTCAACTTATTGCAGACAGCTACATATTATATGTCACAAATTTTTCTCAAGCCTGTATATTCCATCCATAAACATTCAGTATATTCCACAACTTAATTACTTTTTCTTTTTTTCTATCTGTTGAGAGGTTGAAACCCACTTAAAACTGAATAGTTAGCTTGCATTGAAGAAGTTCAAAGTACAATGCTTAAAGAATTGCCTGCCTCATCATTAGATTGATATTGTGATTTCCTGCATAAAATCTGCAGCACTATTCAATATTCTTCCAGTAATTTTTGTGTATACAACAGGATCCCATTGACATTCTGCCACAATATTTTGGCTCAGAGATATCCGGCCATCTTCAGGTGAGTAGGCAACTACTGAAGAGCCCAGGTATGGTGGCGGTATTTATGCCAAGTTTCGTGCATGCGAAATACACTGACGTTTTTTGTGCATGTGTTAGGTGGACTCTTCAATAGTTGCCTACTCACCTGAAGATGGCCAGATGTCTCTGGGCCAAAATATCATGTCAGAATGTCAATGGGATCCAGCTTCATACCCTAAAATTACTGTAACAAGAAATACGCTGGGAAAATTTCAAGTCACATCAGTATTCAATATTGTCATACAATATAATCTGTTTTCTGTAGCTGAAATTGTCCTTTTCCAGACATTGACCTCAAAGATCAGGCAGAAGCTTCTGTAAACATGCCACATTCTTATAACACTGTTGTGGTGCGAGCCCAGCTAGCGCAACAATTTTACGAGCTCGCTAAAGAGCAAGCGCGCTGTTGTGAAAGTCTTGTTCATGATCAGCATCTACAGCAGCAAGGTGTGTAGTATTTCATTATAAATAAAATTATACAATACACAGTTATATGCAGAATTTATTTATTTATTAGTCATATATATATATTTATTTATTTATGTGTGATGTTGTCTTCACCTGTACTTGTTCACACTGTACATTGAAGAAACAGTTGCAGAAATAAAGTATAAAGTAAGGTTCAACTCTGGGACTAGAATTTAAAATGAAAGTATATTAGTGGTAGATAATATTCACTGAAGTTATCAATATACCATTGATAGTGAAGAAAAAATTGCAGGGTGTGTTGAAAGGAATGAATAGTAATGAATGCAGATTATGGATTGATAGTGGACCGAAGAAAGATGCGAAAAACTACAGAGAGTGTCAGAAATGAAGTTAGTGAACAACTTTGAATCGGAATTGGGGTACACACAACAAGCAAAATGAAGAAATACTGTGACCTTGTAAAGAAGTAGCACATGATTGATCAGCGGAAGAGCACATAAAAAGCAGATGGCATACACAAAGAGGGCATTCGCGAATAATATAAATCTGTTAGTATCAAATACCAGCCTTAATCTGTGGTAGACATTTTTGGGAATGAACGTAGGGAAAACAGAATTTTATGGAAGTTAGTAACTGACTGGAGAGAAACTAAAAAGAAAAGAATTGAAATGCTTGAGATGGGATGGAATAGAAAAGTGTTAAATTAGGTGGACTGATTAAATAAAGAATGCAGAGATCCTCTGCAGAATTGGCAAAGACAGAAACACACAGAAGCCTTAAGAAAAAGGTGGAGAAATAGCACGATGACAGGACATGTGTTAAGACTTGAGGAAACCACTTGCACGGTACTAGAGGGAGGTGTAAAAGGTAAAAGCAGTAGATGAAAACAGTGATTAAAATCTATCCAATAAATAATTAAAGATTCACAGTTCAAGTTCAGTTCTGAGAATAAGATATGGGCACAAGAAAGGAATTTTATATTTTAGTAAGAAAAACTCTCAGGTGTTCTGCAGTGAGTGGTCCATAATAAACGATAGGTTCCCTTATACTTTGTAGGCTAAGAAAGTTGCTAGTTCAGAGTCAATAAAGGAGAGGTATATCATAACCAATATGATGATGTGTAAAAAAAAGTACTGCAGCTTTACATTATTACTTATTTGGTACTCATGCTTACTCCAGGAATGGCAGAAAAGTAACATTAAACATCAAATATTTTGAAACTTCCTGGCAGATTAAAATTGTGTGCAACAACCGGGACTCGAACCTGGGACCTTTTGTTACTCATAAACTTGCTGATCAAACCCTAGGGGGCTTATTGACTTAGAATCAAGAAATTTGATAAAAATCTAAGTTTCCCAGTAAAGGTAAATGATAAAAAAAATTAACATTGTTAATTTTTAATAATATCACATGAAAATATTTGTTTGTAATTACTGCTGGAAGTGGCAGTGGCAGCTGCATCGCTGTTGATTTGGTAAAACCTGATGATTGGGTTTGCCTGGAACCGGTTGTGTATTAGGAAATAAAGTAAGTATGCAACTGAAGTGGGTTTTTCCTCTACAATGCTAAATGAAATAATTGTACACCATTATTGTCCAGTAGAGTCCAATGAGGTTGGTTGGCTGCACACAAACTTTCGTGTGCACAACATACATAACGTTTCAAAGCCAAGCAATAATAGTAATAGATGCAGGTTTGCTCCTCTGTTGTTTCAGATGAGATTTTGATATCCCATAATACATCAGCTAAGTGTTCCACATGACAATTAGACATCTAGGTAACTAAAATAGCCTTATAGCCAGATGTACCATTTCCTTTGGAGAGTTTTGATCAATCTTGTCAGTAAGTGCAAGAGAGATGAGAGAAGATGCAGTCACCATATCTGCAATTTCTTTTTAACATAGCATGTTAATAAAACTTTAAATTAATAAAATAAGTGAAAGATTATATTAGCACAAACAAATAAAACACACACACACACACACACACACACAAATGCTAGCTTTCACAGCCTAGCTGCTTCTTCAGGCAGAGTAGGGAGGAGAGGGAAAAAGAAAGGATGAGGGTTTTAAGGGAGTGGGTAAGGAGCCATTCCAATCCCGGGACAGGAAAGACTTACCTTGGGGGGAAAAAAAGGAGGGTAAACAAATACACCCACACATATACACAAATGCAAACACACCTAGGCAGATATACTGTAGAAAGCAAAGAAGTTGGACAGAGATACCACTTGAGGCAGAGGCTTTGTCCAGAGAGTAGAGGCAAAGATGTTAAAGATGGCGGGCGGGAATTTGAATTTAGTGGATGTTGAGACCAGGTGGTAAACAGGAAGAGAGAATATGCTGAAGGGCAAGTTCCCATCTCCGGAGTTCTGAAGGATTGGTGTCGGTGGAAAGTATCCAGATAACCCGGACAGTGTAACACTGTGCCAAGATGTGCTGGCCATGGACCGAGGCGTGCTTAGCCACAGGGTAATCCTCATTACCAACAAACACTGTCTGCCTGTGACCGTTCATGCGGATGGACAGTTTGTTGCTGGTCATTCTCACATAGAAAGCTTCACAGTGCAGGCATGCCAGTTGGTAAATCACGTGGGTACTATCGCAAGTGGCTCTGCCCTTGATTGTGTACACCTTTCGGGTTACAGGGGTGGAGTAAGTGGTGGTGGAAGGGTGCATAGGACAGGTTTTACAACGGGGGCGGTTACAAGGGCAGGTGCCAGAAGGTAGGGAAGGTGGTTTGGGGATTTCATAGGGATTGACTAGGAGGTTACGGAGGTTAGGTGGGCGGCGGAAAGGCACTCTCGGTGGAGTGGGAAGGATGTCATGAAGGATAGAGCTCATTTCGGGGCAGGATTTAAAGAAGTCGTAACCTTGCTGGAGAGCCACATACAGTGTCCGCTCTAGTCCCGGGAAGTATCCGGTGACAAGAGTGGCACTTCAGCACATCTTGGCACAATGTTACACCGTTCGGGTTATTTGGATACTTCCCACCGACACCAGTCTTTCAGAACTCCGGAGATGGGAACTTGCCCTTCAGCATATTCTTTCTTCCCGTTTCCCACCTGGTCTCAACTTCCGCTAAATTCAAATTCCCGCCCGCCATATTGAACATCTTTGCCTCGATTCTCTGGACAGAGCCTCTGCCTCAAGTGGTATCACTGTCCAACTTCTTTGCTTTCTACAGTATGTCTGCCTAGGTGTGTTTGCATTTTGTGTATATGTGTGGGGTGTCTGTGTATTTGTTTACCCTCCTTTTTTCCCCCCAAGGTAAGTCTTTCCTGTCCCGGGATTGGAATGGCTCCTTACCCTTCCCTTAGAACCCTCATCCTTTCCTTTTCCCTCTCCTTCCCTACTCTGGCTGAAGAAGCAGCTAGGCTGCGAAAGCTATCTTTTTTGTGTTTGTGTGTGTTTTATTTATTTGTTCTACTATCACTACCTGTGCTCCTTCGCCTGGTAAGTAATCTTCATCTATTTTTATATTTTTTTTTTTTTTCCTGCTAGGAATTTTTCCTCTATAATATTCGTATCATAAATTTGAAAAATTATATTAGTGGTTATGAGACTAAAGATAAACAATTAAAGATTCTAGAAAGACTTGGAATTATTGTGACTGGTATCTTGTCAGTATCATTAAGGGAGTGTCTTCTGCATGTTCTCTGTTTTAAATATATTCTGTTTTATTGGCATTACTAGCAGTATAGTATTAATACTGAACAGATCTTTGCACACACTGCCTTTTTGTTTTTCGATTTTTTCCATTTTTACTTTTAAACCTTCACTCCCTGATGGATTTAGTAATTACTTTTGCTTGCAATTAGTCTGACTGTTAATGCAAAGAAACTATTGGTTTTTGTAGGTTGGGCCGCAGTTGTAGCCAATCTAGAAGATATTACTGCAGCATTTCGCAGCCGTACTGAAGTTTTTGACCAGACCTTTAAACAACATTTGGAATCTCGAGAAGAATACATGCAACTGCTTCAGAAGTATGTATTGTTTATACATTAAGTTTCAGGTTTGAATCATGTTAAATTCAGCTTGATTAAGGATGGAAGTTCTCATCAGAGATGATAAATTATTTTTCAAAAGCGATAGATTGGCTGGCCAGTACTTACCTTTGTGCTGTACCGCCGATAGTGACACAAATGAAGAAAAAAAGAAAACAGATGAAAAAGGACAAGCTTTCAGAACACAGTTATTTTTTCAGGTGGGAGAGAAGGGGGGGGGGATGGGAATGGAAGTTCACACTCCTTAAACACCATCCTCATGACCTAGGTCGGGATTTACCTTCCTCTTCCAATCCCATCCTTTTTTCTTCCCTTCTTTCCCACCTGAAGAAAGAACTGTGTTCTGAAAGCTTGTCCTTTTTCGTCCATTTTCTTTTTTTCTTCATTTGTGTCGCTATCGGCGGTAAAGCACAAAGGTAAGTACTGGCCAGCCAATCTATCGTTCTTGAAAAATAATTTAAAGTCAGCTTGACTTTTTTGTTTTATCTCATCCTCACTGTCTTGACTACATATGAGGCTTTCCTGTACTGTGTGTGTGTGCGTGTGTGCGTGTGTGTGTGTGTGTGTGTGTGTGTGTGTGTGTGTGTTTTGTTAGTTTTGATTCCTCGTCCTTCCCCACCTGCCCACTCCATTCCTGTGTTACATGTCTTTCCACCTATTTATATTTTCATGCTTCTTAAGGCTGAGATGTATCAATCTCCACCATCAGCTTGCAACCCTCCTGAAGCCCCTCCCCTATTCTCCTATCCCCTCACTGAAGAGTGTGATTTGGAGTGCAGTGGCTGGAAACGATGGATGTGTATCTGTGAAGTGTGATTGTGTGAATGCTCTTTATTGTCTTTATATTGTTGAACTCCTGTAATACATATGTCAATCAGATAATGAACATTTTCCGACTCACACATTCATTTTATCAAATGCGAGTAAAAAGCTACACACCCAGTGACTGAAAAGATTTTGTTTTGTTCGTCTCAATACAGGACGAAATAATGGTTATTGATTTTTTTTAAATAAACTGTAAATGTCTCCACTTATTGTGGGGGTAAAAATAAATAGATAAATAAATAGAAGTTGTAACTGGTTGTTTGTCTCACAAATTATTATTTCTAATAAAATTTGTTGATTATGGTCATATCCTTTAATTCTAGTTACAAGGAAGATCTTGAAATGTTGGCAAAAATTCCATTGATCTCAGCACTTATAACAGATAAAGAGTTGTTAACAAGCTCTGCAGGTAAAGAATGTGAAACAAAAGAAAAATCTGCAGATGAAACTATTGAAACCACAAACACGTTGGTTAAAAGTGGTGCTGGGACTGAAGAAAAAGACCAAGAAGAGAAGCTGATGACATTGTTTGAGTGGATATCTGCAAAAGACAATCAAAGCAGTCTGGAACTCTTAGCTGAGCAGTGTAGCCACCATCTAGAACAGGTAAGTTCACTCTTTTTTCACAGACAGATTCTCTATTGCACTATAAGGTGTTCCTCTTCAGTCTTGATGGTCACGAGCTGAGAGTGAGTCTATGCAATCCTCTGCAAGGTTGATAATTGCCTTGACTCTGTGATGTTATAAAAAACATCTTCCTCACATCTATTGTGATAATTTTACCTTAAACAGTGTAAAGTTGAGTCATTCTTATAAAATACTTAGTTGTGCACTGTCCTGCTAGAGAGATAATGTAGGTATGATATTATGAAGCCTGTCACTGGAAACTTCATTTCCGAAAAGTTTTTGTTAGAATTGCATCATCCTAAAAGTAGAAAGATTCGATTAATGATGGTAATTCTTCTCAGAGATGATAAATTATTTTTCAAAAGAGATAGATTGGCTGGCCAGTATTTACCTTTGTGCTGTACTGCCGATAGTTACACAAATGAAGAAAAAGAAAAAGGGGACGAAAAAGGACAAGTTTCAGAACACAGTTCCTTCCTCAGGTGGGAGAGAAGGGAAGAAAAAAGGATGGGAACGGAAGGTAAAGGTAATTCACAACCTAGGTCATGAAGGTGGTGTTGGCGGTGTGAGGAAGTCAGAGATATTGCATGTTAGTACTAAGCCAAGCCCGAGAGGATATGTATAACCAAAGAGGAAAGATAAAGTAGTAAAGAGAAGAGGAGTGAACTGAATGATGCTGAGGGGTGGGGGGTTGTCAAAAACATTTTTGATTACCAGGGGAATGATGGACACACACACACACACACACACACACACACACACACACACACACACACGCGCGCACTGGGGGGGGGGGGGGTAGTAAGGAAGGGATAATGAATAGGTGAGCTGAGGATGGAGGAAGGGGAGCGGTTAGCGTAGATTTAGGCCAGGGGGGATGATGGGAGGAGAGGATATGTTGGAGGGCAAGTTCCCACCCCCATATCTCTGAGGGACTGGTGTTTGTTAGTAGTATCCAAATGACATGTGTGGTGTAACACTTGCCAAGGTCCCTGGAGGTATGCTGGAGGGCATGTTCTGGCACGGGGACCTAGGAATGTGTTACACCACACATGCCATTTGAATACTACCAACAATCACCAATCTCTCACAGCTACAGAGGTGGGAACTTGCCCTCCCACATATCCTCTCCTCCCATCACCCCCGCTGGCCTAAATCTACGCTAACTGCTCCCCTTCCTCCATCCTCAGCTCACCTATTTATTATCCCTTCCTTATACCGTCCTCTCACGGGATGTGGAAATGCACGTGGGAGAGGACGTGGTGCCGTTGTAGCGTGGAATTCCATGTTCCACTGCCATACGAAGCTTGGAATGAACGATCCAGCATGTTAGATTTCTGCTTCGTGGAGTGGAACATGGCCAATGAAAAGCAATCTGGTTTGATCCACCATATTGCAAACAGAACTCTGTATTTTGTGCCTTCTTTCGTTTTAGTGTACAATGTATAATCCTTTTAAAGCACCAGAAAAAAGAACAACTTTTGAAAACGCATCATTTTATGTATGATTTGTTACAATAAATTACTGGAGACTATATATTCATAGCTTTAAAGGATATCATATTTAACGTTAGTCAGTTATAATTTGTATGCCGTGAAAGAATATGCTTCCTATACTACGGTTCAATGCCATTCTATCAAAGGAGTGTCTCTATATGATACTTTGTCATAGATAAATAAGATATTACAACATATTTTAGGTGCATAGTATATCTGAAATACAGCATGTTCTCTCCCGAGGAGAAATAGCATCGTTGGTAGCGCAGTGAACTACGGAGCAGAAATTGGTACTAGCTCAGGTTTGCAACCCTGTACTTCTAAAATATTTTTATTTTTTCCTTTTTTGTTTCCTTAATGTTTCTGGTTTGTTCTTATTAATTTAAGTGTAATACCCGATATTCGTTATTATTTCTTTTTAAGACGACGGATTCGCGTGGTGGTTAGCGTTACGAGCTATGGAGGAAAAGATGTAAATAACAAGCTTGCATCTACACTCTGGGATATTTTTTAACAATTTTAGTTTAACTATGGTTTACATAATTTATTTGTTAATTTAATACAATTATAATAACCAATATTCTGCGTTATTTACTACAAACGTGAACAAACTCTGCTCACAAGAGAACTTGTTGAGTATTTCGTGCAAGGGCACAGGTACCAATAACTTTAGAGACTGTACCCACTGTCATTCGGTTTTCGCCACTGTGTTTGAATTCTGTTGCAGTTCAGTACAGTGCTGGAATAGTTCAGTTTCACAGTGCAGAGAGAGTGTGGTTATGGAAGCAGATGAAGTAAAGGAGCAAAAGTGTTTGTGATAATTTTTGCTTTTAGTATTGTACATAATGAACATTGTCGAACTGAGGCGTTGCCTCACGTGTATGAACAAGTATACTGTATCAGGCGGAACTTATTATCTTCGAAGGAGTGCCAAAGTAAACATTTGGATATGCAGAATATGTACATCGTGATAAATAGCCATATAAGAGAGCAGGACAAGTGGAGCAGGCGCAGATGAAGGATTTCACCATTTACAGTTTTTTAATGATATTTTGCCAAAGGTGATTTAGTTGTACATTTTGTTGTTATTACCATCACTTTCAGTTAATGTAACATCTTTGTGTTTTTTGAAGAAAAATTACAATTTCTGGAAGAGTATTGCATGCAACGTGCAAGCATAAGAAAGCTACAGTATTTGGTTTCCCCCCCCCCCCCCCCCCCGGCATTCGCTAACAGACACCATGTAATTTTACCCATATCCATCTTTGTAAAGACAATAATTTACACGCACCAGCCCGCAACGAGCGCTGGAGAGCGCTGCAGTCGCAAATCACAATGAGCAGCACGCTCTGTGGGATGTAGCAGGTCGTTCCAGAGTGCGCTGTAGCTAGGTAGACAGCACGTCTGGCCTGCGCCACAATGGGACAACATGTCCCATGTGAGGACGGGGGGGGGGGGGGGTGAACAACCTATCCTTCTCAAAAATATTGTTGAACGCTTCCTGGAATTTCCATTGTTTAAAAACATTGTTTTATCGTTTGTATACTAACAGGTGTTATAGTTGATCTTTTTTATTTTCGTTTACATGCAGACATTTCAAAGACAAACGCTAGTAAATTTCAAACTTCGCAAAAAGAAACTATTATACTAGGAATATGTTTTGAAGTAGATTTTTTTATTACATTGTACCAACAACAATGTTTCAAAGCCACGTTTTAGACCATAAATGCTTGCATATATTGCTGCTTGTTAAATGTACGATATGCCAGACTAGAAAGCAGAATTAATACAGCATTGTAATCCAGTTCTGAACTATGTTAAGTGTCTAGGCTCTAGTTCATCAAGAAGTTAGTTAGAAATCTGCTGCAAAATTAATACTGTACAGACAAACCAAAATCTTATTAATTATGTAACATTTTAATATATTGATTATTTCTGTTGATATGATTAATGTAATGTTAACAATGGAAGACAAATAGGAGTATCAATAGTGGAGGATAGGTAACAACTCAGCGTAAAGAGGCTTACTGAGCAGCTGACAGGCACAGAAATAAATAATCACATTCACACAATTTAAATTTTAGGGCCGGCCGCAGTGGCCGAGGGGACTAAGGCGCTTCAGTCATGGTCTGCACGGCCACTACGGTGGGAGGTTCGAATCCCCCCTCTGGCATGTATATTTGTGCCATCCTAGTTCGTAAGTAGTTTATAGGTAGTTTGTAAGTTTAGGGACTGATGACCCGTAGTTAAGTCCCATAGACTATACAAACATTTGAAACATTTTAAATTTTAGGCCATGGCCTTTGTCAGAAACAGAAACACGCATATTCACACAGTCATTAGACAACTGTATGTATGTGTTTATTTTTCTGAAGAAGGCTATGGCCAAAAATTTAAATTGTGTGAATGTGATTAACTATTTTCGTGTCTGTCAACAGCTCAGCGAGCCTCTTTACGGTGAGTTGTTACGTATCCTCCATTATTGATAATCTAATTTTAAATCTGTCTGCTATGTAACATCACCTGCGTGTGGTGAAGGCAGTTTGTCCTTTCTCATGTTCATATTTAATTAGCTTTGTTGATACTTTATGCCATTAAAACTTTGGTACTCTCTCTTGCACTAAATTTTAATGGTTCTCTTATACAAGGCTAAACAGTTCTGTGACTAAGTTGGACAAAGTATTTAAATTGTGATAATGTTTACCTTTTAATTAAAATTAGTGACACCATGATATATGAATAGTTTACATTACTTGTGATTTATAAATTTTTTGCAGTTTGATAGCCATGTTGTAGAAGCTCTAAAAACTGAGATGTATGCAGCTTTGGAAGCAGCTAACAAAACAGAAATGAAAGAAATAAAAGGTTTAGAAGAAAGGCTTTTTGGACTAGAACAGCTAATGTTTGAGGCAAAAAGAATAGTCCAGGAGCAAACAGATCTGGCACAGGTAAAGCATAGCTTGTGTAATTTTTTAATTTTATTTTTATTACATACAATAAAAGATACTAGGTATAACACAAGAGGATGTGTTTTACTCTCATGTTCAGAGTGTAAGCATGGTATACTGAGATGGCTGGCTGGCAGTCTAAACTCAGAACACAAAGAAAAGCATTTATCACAGTATTATAGGGTGCGGTATAGTTTTTTTTTTTTTTTTTAAAAGCTATAATATTACTACAGTTCCAAATAAAATTCTTTATTGCACATAGTATATAAAATATACTACAAAGTAAACAGTTGTTAAAACAGTGTCTTCTAACGAATGTTGATTTATTTTTCTAGTGCTTCAAAGAAGTATATCATCCTATTTTGTGAAGTCATTTCATGCATTTTTCTATTGTAAATATAGTTTGTTCATCTTGTGCAATAGCTGAAAATGGTTTGGTTTACTTACTCTTTCCATTTCTGTACTCACTTTATTTGCATTACTCAGTATTTCACATTCAGAGAGTGAAATTCTATAATTTTTCCCTTGTCTTCATCAGAAACTAGAAGTTGAGATTTTTAAATAATTAAAATAGATGGGCAGAAAGGCACTACATCATAGTGTACTGTAAGATGAGAATTTGGGCAGATGTCTAGATGGCCTAATTGGTCAAGCTGACTGTTGTCCCAAATCAGGATATCTTAGTTTGAATTTGAATGGTTTGAAACAGCCAAGATTTTTTTATATTTGTAATTTGTAAATTTACGGCTTTTAATGTCAGACAATGGTGTGTCTTTTTGTTTCTAATAATAGAGGAATAAATAATAAAAAAGGCAACAAAGGCATTTTTTGCGGTTAGAAATTTGTATGTAAAAAAAAGAACAGGGAACTATGGGATTTCAAACACACAGATGTAAATTATTCAGATTCATTCATACCGTAGACAGATTTAACACATTTGAAAATGCATTCTGTCAGAGTTCCAGTTTCTAGTTGTCATTGTCGTCACATTGTCATTATCGATAAAGCCTTTCTGCGACATCTGTTCCTCATGATGTATGACATCACACCAGGTAAAGTCTTCAAAATTAATATTCCACTGCAGAGCATAATGTGCAGACTGAATAATCACGGCTTTTCTTACACCTGTTGCCATATTCAATTATTGTATTTTCTTTAATTGGAACAGTTGTTCCAGCAATACATAACAGTAGTCAGACTGATACTTCGCTACACCAGAACTACAGAATTCAGAAATGTCTTATGATTTACGGAATTTGAGAACATTTCTCTCTCTTCACCTGAATTTAACATTGAAGTGAGCAGTTCATTGGTGATAATGGACCACAAGTGCTTTTGTGATGCCCTGATAGAGTTGCTGAATTAATGCTAATTTGAGCTAAATCAAAGTTTTTGTTTGTCCACCTTGTAAGTGCAACATATCAGCAAGTTGATGAGCTAGACAGTGATGAAGGAGTAGTAAAGTATCTTCTCTCGGGTACTATCTCGCTGAAGAAAGAAACTCCTCTTGAAACAACTTTCTGAAGATATTACGCATCATACAAATGGTCTCCATCTGAATATGTTTAAGTGAAATGTAATGTTATGCTCACATGATTGAAACATCTACATCTACATACATACTCCGCAATTCACCGCAAGGTGCGTGGCGGAGGGTACACTGTACCACTATTAGGCATTTCCTTTCCTATTCCACTTCCAAATTGAACGAGGAAAAAAAAGAATGCCTATATGCCAAATCTGTGAACCTATTCCATTAGCTCGTATCTTCGTTAGTAGCCTGCAGTGTGGCACCGTGTCGAACGCCTTTTTGAAGTCGAGAAAAACACAATCCGCCTGTTGCCCTTCGTCCATGGCTCGCAAGATGTCATGTGAGAAAAGGGCGAGCTGAGTTTCACATGAACGATGTTTCCTAAACCCGTGCTGATTCATGGAAAGAAGCTTTTCCGTTTCAAGGAAATTTACTATATTCGAACTGAGAATATGCTCCAAAATTCTACATGAAACCGATGTCAACGATATTGGCCTGTCATTGTATGGGTCAGTTCCCTTTCCTTTCTTATACACGGGAGTCACCTGCGTTTTTTTCCAATCACTAGGAACTTTGCGCTGAATTAAAGATTCGCTATAAATGCAAGCTAAGTAGGGGGCCAACGCCGCAGAATAGTCCTTGTAAAACTGAACTGGTATTCCATCCGGACCAGCAGACTTTTTCGTATTTAGCTCTCTCAGCTGCTTCTCTACACCGGAAATACCTATTGCTATGTCCCCCATTTCGGAATTAGTATGTTGATCAAATGATGGTATATTTGTGTGGTCCTCCTGCGTGAAAGATTTATTAAAGGTTAAATTTAGAACTTCAGCTTTCCGTTCGCTTTCTTCTATTACTGCCCCGGAATGATCAACTAGTGACTGGACAGTGGGCTTTGACCCGCTTATCGATTTTACATAGGACCAGAATTTTTTCGGGTTCTCGGAAAGATCGTTTGCTAAGGTATGGCTGTGATAATTATTGTATGCTTCACGCATCGATCTTTTTATAGACGCACGAATCTCTACTAACTTTTGCCTGTCATCATTTGCGTGTTCTTTTTTGAATCGAGAGTGCAACAGCCTTTGCTTTCTCAGCAGCTTTCTAACATTATTATTATACCACGGTGGATCTTTTCCATCCTTAATCGTCTTTACTGGCACATATTTCTCTAACCCTTCATTAACAATGCATTTAAATTTAGTCCACAATTCCTCTACATCCATAGTCCCAGAATTAAACGATGCCCATTCATTTTCTAAGTGCGATCGTAACATTTGCTTGTCGGCTTTTCCCAACAAAAACACTCTCCTAGCCTTCTTGACTGGTTTATGAACTTTGGTCACCATCGACGCTATGACGACATCATGATCACTAATTCCTGTCTCTACACAGACATCATTAATAAGGTCAGGCCTGTTTGTGGCTATAAGGTCTAGAATATTTCCATTGCGCGTGGGTTGCCAGTTTAACTGCTCAAGGCAGTTTTCGGAGAATGTGTCCAAAAGTAGCTCGCAAGACTGCTTGTCTGTACCGCCTGAAATGTAACTAGCGAGGTCCCAATCTATACTCTTAAGGTTGAAGTCACCTCCGACTAATATTGCATGGCCCGGATACCTATGCACTACCTGGTGTAGACTTTCCTTGAATGATTCTAAAACTGCTACAGCAGCACTGGGGGGCCGGTAAAAACACCCAACTATTAACTTTACTTCTTTTAGACTTGTTATGTGTGCCCAGATAACTTCACAGTTACTTTCAACCTCGATCTCTTGGGCTTTTGCTTTTGCTTTTCAACCTCGATCTCTTGGGCTTTTGCTTTTGATCATACAAAAAAGTTTCAGTATTTGGCTATAAACATTAATTTGTAGAAAAGGAACCGTAATTCTGTCTCTACTCATTTAGAAATCTTTCTTCCTCAATGTTAGTGATTAAAAATTCTGATTGGAAGGAAATAACTTTGGCATGGTCATTTGTTTTTTATAATGTTGTATTTACGCAGTGGTGTGGAATAATACATAAATGCTTACTCACAAGTACAGTGGTAGCAACTGAATGATTACACTTTTTTCTAAGGTACTGGTCTGAAAATATCCTTAACAGACATTAAAGAAAAATAGTGTTTCAATTTATCACATAAGAAAAGGACAATAAGCCAAATCAATCTTGGAACAGCATGTACAGTAGATTGAAAAGGGAGGGGTGATAATTACTAAAATAAAATACATGCCGGAAATAGTCAATCTTACTGTTTAAAAAAACTTTAATCATGGAAAATCCGATTGGAATGTCAATAATAGAGGACAGATAACAACTCACTGTAAACAGGCTCACTGAGTTGCTAACAGGCCAGAAAAATAGACAATCTCATTCACACAACTTAAATTTTCACCCATGGCCTTCATCAGAAAAAGAAATGCAGACATTCACACAATCTCTGACAACTATAGACAGGCAACCATGTCCAGCCAGTCCAGTGCTGTTTAAAAAGTTGATCCAGATATTAAAGTCTTCAAATAAAACTCATTTGAGTTTCTTTGAAGTAAGTATATATTATCAAACATAAACTTTATATAATAATGGAAAGTCCAGGTTGGAATAAATAATATAATGAGGACAGTTACAACTCACCGCAAAGACGTGGCGACGAGATGCGACAGGCACATACAAAAGACACACACATACAACACATTCAGCTATCGGCCATGGCCTTCTTCAGAAATAGAGCACTCACGCAATCACACAGGCACACAACACAGTCATACAACCATCACCTCCGACTGCCACACTTCGAATCACGCTCTGCAGCGAATCGGGGACGCGAGGGGAGGGGAGGGGATAGAAAGGTTACGTCACGGTGGTGGGGATGGGTTAGATGGGAATAACGAGATGCAGCTTAGGAATGGAGTGGGGAGGCGGGTGAGGGGAGAAAATAAAGTAAAGTAAAGTAAAGTAAAGTTATATATATAGAGGAAAAATTCCTAACAGGAAAAAAATATACGTAAAAAATAGATGAAGAACACTTACCAGGCGAAGGGGCACAGGCATATATATATATACCAACCACACTTAGGCAGACATTTTGTGTGTTTGGATGTGGATATGTGTGAGTGTGTGTGTATTTGTTTACCTTCCTTTTTGTCCCCTAAGGTAAGTCCTTCCACTCCTGGGATTGGAATGGCTCCTTTTCCACTTCCTTAAAACCCGTATCCTTCCCTTTCTCCTCTCCTTCCTCCCTCTTTTTCCCGAAGAAGCCACCACTGGTGGCGAAAGCTCGAATGGTTGTGTGTTTTTGTGTGTGTTTAGTGTTCCTATCGACCAGCCTGTACTTTAGGTAAGTCAAAAATCTTTATTTTATACTATATATATATATATATTACTTTACTTTACTTTACTTTACTTTACTTTACTTTCTCCCCTCACCCGCCTTCCCACTTCATTCCTAAGCTGCATCTCGTTATTCCCATCTAACCCATCCCCACCACCGTGACGTAACCTTTCTATCCCCTCCCCCTCCCCTCCCGTCCCCGATTCGCTGCAGAGCGTGATTCGAAGTGTGGCAGTCGGAGGTGATGGTTGTATGACTGTGTTGTGTGCCTGTGTGATTGCGTGAGTGCTCTATTTCTGAAGAAGGCCATGGCCGATAGCTGAATGTGTTGTATGTGTGTGTCTTTTGTATGTGCCTGTCGCATCTCGTCGCCACGTCTTTGCGGTGAGTTGTAACTGTCCTCATTATATTATTTATTCAAACATAAACTTTCTATCACTTGCACATGAGTTAACATATTCTTTATAAACGTGTAATTTGGACCTTTTAAGTTTTTGAGACAAATTTGTTAAGTAATATTGTATCTCTTTTTCCTTCATATGTTAAGCCTGTAACCCATGTTATTGGAAAATAAAGTTAACAGACTATAAATTATAAAAGTCAAAATTCATTGCCTGTCTTATTTGCTGTGATTTGGAATTTTTGAAGCATCACCACTAAAATAATAATATGAAATAGTAGTAAAGTATTTTTTTAAAAATATATATATATATATATATTTTGAGTGTCAAAACGTAGTTTCTATTTAAAATCAATGAGAAGAGCCAGTAATTTTTGTGTATGTACACTGACACTTCCACTATTTTTTCCAGGCATTTCTGCAAAATCAAAATCGTGCCAGCAATTTGGGTGATCCATCCATCTTGCCTGATTTGTGCACATCGCACAAGCGACAAATGCTAGTTATGTTGAAGAATCATCATCAACTTAGAGACATAAAGCGAAGATGTACACGTGCAAAAGAGGAACTTAGTACAAACCTTTACCACAGGCTACGATGGGTTATGTATGTTGAAAATCATATCTACGAGGTGGATAGCAAATTTATGATATACCATGAAAGCCTGAAGAGGTTGAGGCGACAGTTGGAAATCGTACGGCAGATTCACCTAGCTCCACAGATGTACGTCAAGGCTGTAGGGGAAGTAGTACGCCGTCGAACATTCTCTCAAGCTTTCCTGGTGGTGTGTAATATTGCTGAATATTCTGAAATACTCTGAAATTAGCCTGTTAGGATTATTTAGTAGTAATAGTTTTTGTTCAGTGCTGCTCCTCATCATTGTTTTAGTATTATTCAAATTAGTTATTATCCAGCTAATAAGTTATTGTTGATTTTAAAATCTTTACCCAGGTTTTGACGGAAGTAAATGTAACTTCTTCTGAAGACAAATTTTTACCTAAAAGACTTATTAAACCAAACGAATTAAACAGTCTCAGTTGGTCTCACTACCATTCTTTTTCCACATTACAACGCAAAAAAATGTTTTTTGTAGATGTGTCTGAAAATAATCAACAAATTTATCCAGTTCATAGATGTGACAGAATTTACAGTTTTGAATTATATATAGAGGGAAACTTTCCAGGTAGGCAAGATTTGTATAAAAATATAGAGATTCAAGCTTTTGCAACTGTTGGTTGCTTTATCAGGAAAAGAAGAAGGAAGGAGGGGAAAAAAGGAAGGATGCATATTTTTTAAGGGAGTGGATGAGGAGCCATTCCAATCCTAGGAGTGGAACGGCGGTTACATGGGTAGGAGCTGGAGGGTAGGGGAGGAGGTTTGGGGATTTCATAGGGATGAACTAGGAGGTTACGGAGGTTAGGTGGGTGGTGGAAAGACACTCTTGGTGGAGTGGGAAGGATGTCATGAAGGATGGATCTCATTTTGGGGCAGGATTTAGGGAAGTCGTATCCTTGCTGGAGAGCCACATTCAGTGGCCGATCCAGTCCCAGAAAGTATCAGATGACAAGAGGGGCAGTTTTGGGGTTCTTCTGTGGAAGGTTCTGGGTTTGGGGGGATGAGGAAGTGGCCCTGGCAATTTGATTCTGTACCAGGTCAGGAATGTAGCTGTGGGATGCGAAAGCTTTTTTTCCAATCAGCTCCAGAGATTCATTCAGTGGCACCTATGAAGCTGATTGAAAAATGTTTGATGGTGCTCTCCCAGACTTCCTATATGGAGCTCCATTTTATGAGCAAACAGATGGGGTGGCAATGGGTATTCCACTTTCACCGGTGGTGGCAAACAGGGGCTCACAGTTCTTTCATGAGTACAGTCATGGTAAGCATGTGGCCCTTCCTCCTTACTTCTCATACTGCATTTCCTTTCCCCCTCCCCTCCTTTCATATCCTCAAACCTTGCCCTCCACAATTGGAGGTCTGATAACCTTAGCAGTTTTTAGTCTCCCTATCCCTCAAACAACCCAACCCCATCCATTTGATTCATTTGTTTACGTACATTGTTATGCACAGTTTAGAATGTAACACCTTTTTTGTGACAATCGTGGCATTGAACAATAATAATAATAATAATAATGTAGTCTTCAAGGTCTTTTGGCAAAGGTAAAGTCATTTGACCTCCATTTTCACATCTTGAATAAGGCTTACTATTTGGAGATTGAGACCCTCCTAATTTTTGTTCAGTTTTTCTGTATTGATCTAAAATCAAAATTATGTATTAAGTTTTACTGAATCCTGCTGCTGAAAACTGGAATCTTTATCTCGTCTTCTTGCAAGTGCTGACAGCATAAAATAGCACAGACAGCTGAAAATTGATTGATGCAAAAGAAAATTTGAGCTGCTCAATTCACATGAAAACTCAATCTGCTCATTACAGTTTTATATACTGTCATGTTGAATCTCAACTAGCAGCTTTTAACTATAACAGTGGAAATTTCAGATTGAAGTATTTAATATATGAGATGACAGCTGCCTTATTTTATTATATGCGTGTTAAGAGAAGGGTAATAGCTTGTAATGTGGAAGTAGTTTACTTTTTAAGTATTGATAATTCAGCATGTTAACCAAGAACAATGTTTTGACTATTAAATTATATGTTTATTAGTGGGCAAGTGACCTAGCATGTCAGTTACTGACTGTGTACAATGATGAAGTAGCAAGAAGACAGGAATTCCAAAGACAGTTTGAAGGCCATTTTTTAAATACACTTTTTCCTGGAATGGAAGACATGCCTCCTTCATTTGCAACCCAAGCACCATCTGTTTTTGACTCTGGTCTTCCAAAGGTAAATATGCTGTGTAAATATTATAAGCAATTTTAATGTGGGTGGAAAAGTCATTTCTTACTAAAATGCATACTTTCAGCTAACAGTGGATGATGTTGATCGCCTAAAAAGTGAGTTACCAGAACTGAATATATCTCTCTCACTTCCTGACCTTGGCGCAATTACACAGTTTTTTCTATCAAAGTCTGTCTCTGGTACAATGAAAACTGAAGAAAAGGAAGACACCGCCCTTGAAGACAGATTAGTAAGCATTAATTTTAAAATTTGGAAAAAAATAGTAGGTTTTAAAGTTTACTCATGAGCTCTTCTATACTAACAGGCTGTTTACTCATATGTACTGATAAAGTTATGTTGCAAAGAAGTTATGTTAATCATTGTAGCTTAGTTATAAATAATTTAGTCAAGCCATTATAATTCCAAAGCAGAAATAGCTTTTTGTAAAATTGAGGGAAATTGCAAACATA
Source organism: Locusta migratoria (assembly GCA_026315105.1). NCBI lineage: Eukaryota > Metazoa > Arthropoda > Insecta > Orthoptera > Acrididae > Locusta > Locusta migratoria. The sequence goes on from CM048748.1 coordinate 410,298,280, forward strand.
TGTGCTAGAAACAAAAGTTCTACTGCTGATATTCATTTATCTAAGTGAGATGGGGCAGCAGTTAACACAATTTACTCACTTTGGGAGGAAGATGTTGCTAACCTGCCTCTGGCCATCCAAATTTGGGTTTTCCTTACTTTCTCTAAATCCTGCCAGGCAGATTATGGGATGGTTCCTTTGAAAGTTAATGGCTGATTTTTTTCCCCCATCCTTCACAGAAAAAATCAAAGCTTGTGTTCTGTCTCTAATTTCACATAAAGGGATGAAAATAATTCATCAAGGTTTTTTTCCAGTTGTAAGAAATTGAAAAGACAAAGGGCTAATTTGTTTTTACAGGAGTGTTTCACATTTATCAGATAAAAACAGAAAGAATAAGGTGTTATTGATGAGAACAAAATAATAAATTATTTTACTATTATTTATTTACCATTATTTTTTATTATTTTGAACAGCAACAGTGCAAGTTGTCACTAATTGATTGCTCTTACCTATGGTTTTAGTGGACCCAATGATACATAAATATAGAATGAGTGTCTGCAAATATTTATCATGCAAATTTGTAAATTTTGGATGTTTTGACTTTATCCGCCTCTACCAATATCCTGAAATCAGTAACACAAAACAGAACAATAAAGATTGAAACAGTGAGGAGAATTGTTCATTCAGTAGGCTAACAGATATACTGACACAGAGTTTTGACTATTTTATAGTCACTGCAGTATGATTGAAGCATTTGGGTGTCTTTTGTGTATTCGCCTCCTACCTGTAGGTGCCCAGCTTTACTTCAGAAATAGCACTCACATAAAAACTTGTGGTCACTTCTTTCATATATGTCTGTAGCGTGTGAATAAGTTGTAAATTTGGGTCTAACGGGCTTGCAGGTGGGTTGACCACAGTGTTCAGGTGGCATAGTAGACATCACAACTACCTGGTACACTGGGAAATTAGGTTCAAATCTTGGTCTGGCAATGATTTTCAACATTCCCCATTGATGTATTTAGTACCCACTGGCAGCTATTGTCTTTCTCCTTTGTGTGTTCACTTGTGATACATGTCACTCTTGCTAGATAATGATATCGAGTGCTATCATTTATTGCAATAAAACATTATCATCTGGTAAAACAAAAACTAATATTGGTATTAAATTGTGATTTCATAAAGATGTGTCTTCATGGTATGCTAACAATATAAATTTCTTAAGAGCCTCCTACAATTTTTTGCATTAGGTGAAAGTTGTAACTGACGCTGGACTTGCAAGTAATTTGGATCCAGCTCTACTACAGACTGGAGAGGTTGATACTGTTGTAAGAGTGCATACTTCTAGTCCTATTTCTCTTCAGGAGGCTACTGCTGTTAAGGAACCTGATAGGTAAGTTGATATCATTTATATAAAAATCGGTAAATTTAGTAACTAATAACACTTTATCATAGCATTATACTTAGATTTTTATGCACAGTTTGTCCTGGCCATTTTATATGAGCACTTTTGCAATAGTCTGGTTAATGTGCTCACATGTAATAGCCTAGAAAGATGTGGATTGTGTGCAAATAAATAATTGTGACATGTGTTACAAAATAACAGATGGAAAACTGTACTTTTCTGCTTGTTGAAATATTTAAAACTCTTAGTTCTGTCCACCTAAATCTTGATCACTCATTTTTTATGATACAATAATGGGAAATCCAGGTTGGAATTAATAAAATAGTAAGGACAGTTTACAACTCACCACAAAGACGTGGCGACGAGTTGCGACAGGCACATACAAAATATACAAACATACAACACTTTCAGCTATTGGCCATGGCCCTCTTTAGAAAATAGAACAATCACACGGGCAACAACACAGTCATACAACCATCACTCCCGGCTTCGAAGTGTGGCAGCCGGAGGTGATGGTTGTATGACTGTATTGTGTGCCCTTGTGATTGCAGGTATCTTTCATCAAAGAAATATCATCAAATGTAGCGGCTCGCTATATATTTGATTATAAAAGTTGCTTGTCTTCTGTTTGCTGCAATACAAAATGTAACTGCTCTGAGCGCTAGCATCCCTGTTGCTAATAGACATGTGCGTTTGTTTGAACATAGCTCATAGTTGTTGCAACACCGCGCCGTAATTGACATTTAGCCCCAGCACCAAGAAATCGCTGTCACCCTGGACTGCTGATACCAGTTTAGATAATATGGTGGTACTGAACCGAATAATACCCAACATCAGTAGATAATGTACTTTATTACTCACAAAAATGGTGGTATCACAAACAAATACAGGTAGTCATTCTTACACCAACAAAGCAACTGTTTGTACGCCCCAGCCACGCTGGCAAAGAAACTGGTGGACAGATGCTACGCTACCACAGTGGTTTGTGATGTGAGGAAACCCTGAAATTACTGATGTGTCACTGTCATTGTCAATTAAATTATATGCAGATTCATCTGTGCGCTGCCTTAGCCACTATCAAAGTTATTATTATCTGCTATCTTGAAATATGACGACCATAATACTATTTCTTAACACCATGATTAAGATTTATGTCTAAGAAATATTACGAATATTTAATAATATTTCTTTGTCAAAGATTTGATGGAAAATATTATCATGTAATACTGGCCTAAAGGGATCTGTTTTTAAAGCGGAGTAATACCCACCTAGTGTGTTTTGCTGTTGCAGATGGAGTAATACCAACCTAAATTCGAGTAATCCGTGCACCCCAGTTTTTCGTTCATAAATTTGGGAAAAAAATGTGCTCGGATTACTCGAGTATATACAGTAATTGCTTTAAATAAACACTCATGACTTTGACATGAAACTAAAGTCAGTGTTACCATTGTAGTCTCTCCCATCACTAACTGCGCTAGAATTACTATGTTAATTAAAATCTGTTGCATCAACTGTCTAATGGTTTGAACATAATTTTATTTTGGCTGTGTGTCACTGTTCATGTACATCTGAATGTAGGAAGATACAGTGTTTAATTTCACACTCCTCAGTGATTGTTCTGTCTCTATGATCTGCCAGTGGTATATGTGTACAGAAAATTAGTTGGTAATTTTGTCTATGCTCTTGGTATTTTGTAATTTAGTTAACATTTAACAGATCTTGTGATTTGGTTCTCTTTAGAAAGGACACAAACATTAGGATTGCAGTGTTGATGAATTGTAATTTACTGTGTAGAAAATAATTATTACAGTAGCTTCCAATAATGTTTTTAGGGGTTTTGAATCCGAGACTGACACTGAGGAGTTTGAAAAAGTCGGCCAAAGCCCTGTGGATTTGGGGTTTGATACACGGCAGACGCGGCCGGTGACCGGAGCTGCCAGTCATTCTGAGCCGAGTGCAGAACAAGGCCACGAAGGGGAGAGTGGTTCGACAGCTGCTCTCGAACGAGTTGCCACGCTGGAGGTTGGTGTCCGATGTGAGAGTGCCGGCAGCGCTCACGCCCTTCCCACACCCTCGCCTTCACCAGCACCTTCCCCCTGTTCGCCCTCATCTGCCCACCACCAGAGTCAACTACAGCAGCAAGAGTTCACCACGACAGACTTTTACATTGACGAGTCGATGCCGTCCAGCTACACGGACAGTAACAGTGTGAGGTGCCACTCCCAGGGCGCTTCGGACCTGCGGCGGCAGCTGGAAGACGTGAACACTCTGGTTGCCCTCCTCCAGGTACAGAACACTTGCCCTCCCAATCCCCACCCAGATACGCTTATGCCACAATCGTTTTGACTTGTAGTGCTGTTTTATATTTTCTTTTTTTCTGTCACATATAGATTAGTTTTATGATTAGTTTGTTAGACATGTGAATTTTGAACATTAAGTGCTTGTAGTCAACCCCCATTGATGTTCCCTTTTGTCGTCATCATCAGATTGTGTGCCTCAGATGCCTTGGCTGAGTAGCTGCTGCTACTGCTTTGTGTGTGTGTGTGTGTGTGTGTGTGTGTGTGTGTGTGTGTGTGTGTTTCAGATAGAAATGAAAGTCTCCTTAATATAATTGATTATTGTTTGAAAAGATCCTCTTCAGGATGCATACGCTCTGAGAAATCGAGGAGATTTTCATCTGGGAGGGGGTACACCTGGGAAGTAAAATTCTGGGAGTTTTCCATTCTTTTAGTTAACAGCGAAAATCACAAAATAATTGCTTATAAGTACTGATACCTGATAGAAGAATTACTTTTGCCTGCAGAGCAGAATAATACTGGAGTGTGATTTATAACAAAAACATAGGAAATGTCCAAGCATCTGCCAACAGTAAAATGTGTCAAAGGCTTTAGGATTAAGACAATGCAGAATGCAAGGTAACGACGAACTGCTTTTGATGAGTGCTATGCCACAACTTTTTAAATTTCTAACAGCTCGCACAAAAACTTTCCAAATAGTGGTTTGACAAACATTAATTTTGAAATAAATTTCTTTTTACACCTGTTGCTAAGAGTGATAACTTTTAAATTTGTTAAATCACAGACCAATTATCTCTTAGATAAACTTTGGGTACAGAGACTAACAATTTACGGAGTCATTAAAAATTTTATGGGAACATTTGTGTGTGATATAATAATTAAAGAGTAACACATATTAGAAGAGACGAAGATCAAGTTTAGTTCATCAATTTATTTTAGTTTTTTATAAGTTGGAAATTCTGCAAAAATGATGGCAAGAACAATAATTATTCTTAAAAAATGGATGGAAAGTGAAGACAGACAATGGCATTGCGGTCGTCAACAAACATTGACCAATCATGGAATCACAAATCGTAAAATATATGCAGAAAACAGCAAAATACTTTTGAAATCAAGAGAGTAAATGTGATTGGGCCTTTTCTTTCAGAGCAGTTTATTCAGTTTGTGTCAAAGCTCAAAGACCAAATATTCTGATATACTCATAGAAAAAGCATATATTTTTGAGAAACAAGAAAATAAATTAGATTGCTGGCAGCAATTAAAGCTGTTCTATTGGATGGTTGCCTATTCAGATACTAGAGAATCACACAAAAAAGCAAAGTATTTTGTTGTTGCTGTCTTCAGTCCAAAGACTGGTTTGATGAAGCTCTCGCCATTACCTTGTCCTGCAAAAGCCTCATCTGTGAAGGAGAAGGACAACCTACATCCCTTTGAACCTGCTTACTGTATTCATCTGTCTCTCTCTGAAATTTTTACACTACAAACTTCCGCCCAGTAGTAAATTGACAATTCCTTGACATCCCCAACCTATTGATCTATTCTTTTAGTAAAGATCTGCCTTCTTTTTTTCTCCAATTCTGTTCAGTACCACTTCGTTAATTACCTGATATAGTCATATAATCTTTAAAATTTTCCTGTAACACCAAATTTCAAAAGCTTGTATTATTTTTCTGTCGGAACTCCTTATTTTCCATGTTTAACTCCCATACAAAGCCATCCTCCTGATAAATGCCTTCAAAAAGGATTCCCCAATACTTAAAATTAATATTTGATGACTACAGAGTTCTCTTTAATTTCCATAGCCATAACCTACACTGTTACCATCATTTAAATGTAATAAAAAAATCTGCAACACATATATTTTAGCCACAGTAAATTCTATGCCAGTGTATAAAATTTCTGTCTTCCAAAAGAGGGAAAGTAAATTTTCACTTTTGAAAAGGTGGACCTATACTTGGTAAAAAGTTTAATTTTACCCTCTAAAAATGTATTTGCATCCAAGAAAAAGCATATTTTTAACCAGTAATTCTGGGAAATCTCCCACCCTCCATTCCTGTACACACCCTGTTCTGGAGCCAAAATGTTGTTGCAAAAGTGCTAAAAAACTAAATAAAAGAGGAATAATTCAGGATGTTCTTTGTACAGTTACTGCAGAACATGTTGTTAGAGCCTGAAACACATTCACAGAACCGTTTCTTGTAAGTGTCTTAGTTTTGAGATTATTCATGATTGGTGGGAATGGGTATGGATGAACAACCGGTGGGTGAACATTAGTGGATAACCTTTCCATAATGGCTGGGAACTGAAATTAAGCTTCTCTGAAAAAGGTGATATCAGAAAAGAGCATAGCAAGTGAAATGTGCAAAAATTCGACCCTTAATATTGTTACACGTGGTCTAACAAAGAACATATGGAAACAACAATTTTCCCGGAACTTGGTCATCTTCGCTTTGTGTTTGCCCAGAATGGCTACTCTGAGAAACAGATTGGCACTGCATTTCAACCAGCTTGTTTGAAATTTGAAGAGGCACCAGAAGAAGCAGAGCGCCCTATGAGGATGGTTTTTCTTCCCTACATTGCTTACGTGTCCTTAAAGATTGGCAGACTGTTTAAAAAACCTAGTATAAAGTGTGTTTCCACTTTCCAGTGAGAGTGCAGACAATGCTGGGCTCCGTTAAAAATGACCTCAGCCTCAGGAGTCTAAGAATACATAAAATACTTTGCCAGTGTAGGATGCCTTATAGTGGTCAGACATGTCGCACTATGTGGTAACGCGCGGCGCGTATGTTTGAATGGCGCGCCGCCTGTTACCAGGACTGGCCGTTGTGTGGCGCTGGCTGAACTATTGCGCTGCACCCTGCTGGCCGTGCGGCAGTTTGAGAGAGTCACCGGGCCAGCCGTGAACTTCGCTTCAGTTGGATTCTCACAGTGCTCGCTAAAGTGATTGTGCCTCCGGACGATACTGATAGCTGGGACGTGAGTGGTCGTGTATAGCAGTGGATTTCGTCAGCCTCTGATGGGACGGTTCCAGATCCTGGCGACAATTGTAACTGGCTTAATGTGCATATGAGTGTTATTAGTCATAACACAATTGGCACGAGGGTGGTGTTTGGATTGACGTGTGCTCCGTCATGGACGATGGTGGAAAATGAAGGACTGGGTCCGGCAGAATTTCAGCTACCCCCGTGGGGCCAAATCCTGCAGCAATCACTACAGACGTGCTTGATTCCGTTCAACAGTTAACTAAGATTGTGTCATATCAGGCTGTCTGGTGTCATGGTTGCAGTCGACTCCTCTGCCGGCAATTGATTCCAGTTCTGTGTTCCCACTACAGCATTTCCACCTCCCTTTTCTGGCTTTGATGATTCCTTAGAAGATTGGGACTCTTATGAAAACAGGCTACGTCAACATTTCCTTGCGTTTGGCAAATCCGATCTGGCGTTGTGTAATGCCTTATGTCTTTCATGGTTCTCCCCTCACATCTAGCAACTTTTGTGTCAACTAGCTCCCCTGCAGGAACTGGCTGCTTTGTCTTTTGATGAGACGTGTCGTTTTTGGCCCATTACCGGTCGCATAAGAAGCCCTCTCAGTCCTATCGGGCATGAGCCGCAAAGCTGCACTGTCTTAGCCGTCGGTGTATGTTCATTACTCCGACCCACAAGGAGTCATATGGAGACAATATGGTTCAGGGACGCAATTCTCCAGCTTGCTCTAGATAGGAAAGTGTGCCAATGCGCCCTACAGCTGCAAAATCCTACCTAGAAGGATGTTTTAAACATTGTGTAGTCTTTTGAAGTCTCACGGGCCGCAGGGGACCAAATTGAGACTTGGGTGATGTCGCTGCAGTTTTGCAGTCGGGCTTGGCACCTTTGGATTGCACAAATGTCGCTTTCGTTCGGGAGCGCACCACTCGCCACACGTGCGGCCGTAATCAGGCCGCAGCTTCGCAGCAGCCGCGGGCCACGTCACACAGTCCCGCTCGTACACAGAGACCCTTTCCATCTTGTCCTCTTTGTTTTGTACAGCATGATAGAGCAGATTGCCCCAAGCATTGGGTTATATGTCACTCGTGCAAGAAAAAAGGCCACATGGCTTCTGTTTGCCGTTCCTGACCGACTGAGCAAGATGTCGAGATGCATGTTAATCTTGTCCAGACTGCCTGTCTCCCAAACCTTTTGTTGAAGTTCTGGCTTGCCTCCCCTGGCAGTTGTCAACCGTTCTTTGAGTGGCTACAGCCACCAGCGCATTCCTATCCTGGGTCAATTTACGGCTTCCACGGCGTATAAATCTGTAGTCAGGCCGTTCACTTTTCTACTTGTTGACACTGCGGCTGCTAACATTTTCGGCCTGGATGCTTTTAATGTTTTTGGTTTTACTAGCGATGATTCCGTCAATCTCCTCTCAGATTCGGTCCATTTCCCGAAGTTGGATGCTCTTTGTCGGGAATTTTCTTCCTTCATTTCCGGTGGACTGGGTTGTGCCGTGGGCTTTACCTCCCACATTACTATGAAACCGACGGCACGCCCCAAGTTCTTTTGTGCGCGCCAGGTGCCGGTGGCCATGCGCAGCAAACTTAAGGCTGAATTGGATAGCCTACAGGACTTGCAGGTCTTAACTCCCTATTTCTTCAAGTGAATGGGCTACACCACTGGTTCTTGTAAAGAAACCTGGGGGGTCTTTACATACCTGTGAGGATTTTAAAGTAATGCGTGGCGTGTATGTTTGAATGGCGTGCCGCCCATTACCAGGACTGGCCGTTGTGCGGCGCTGGCTGGACTATCGCGCTGCACCCTGCCGGCCGTGCGTTGGTTTGAGAGAGGTACCGGATCAGCCGTGAACTTCGCCTCAGTTGCATTCTCACAGTGCTCGCTAACATGGTCGTACCTCCGGATGATACCGATAGCTGGGATGGGAGTGGTCGTGTATAGTAGTGGATTTCATCGGACTCTGATGGGATGGTTCTGGATCCTTGGCTTAACGTGCATAGGTGTGTTATTAGTCATAACACACTATGAAAGACAGATGCAACAAACATAAACGTTGCACAAGTTTGTGTCAACTGAAAAAATCGTCTGTGGCTGAACAACACAGTCTTACTTCAGGACCCTGCATCAAATAAGAAGAGACCAAGATCCTCTTTTCTACTTCCACCTACTGGGACTCCATAATTAGAGGCCATTGAAATACTTTTGGCCAAAGACTTTATTAATAGACATGGGATTCCAACTTGGGAACCAGCCTTGGCAGTGCTGAGGCATCATCAGCCACAGACAAATGATAGTGACCAATCGAATCTGATGGTTCATCAAAGCCAAGACATGTAAAATGTGCAATTTTTTTTTTTTTTCTGGCGGTGCGCGCACATGCGCGCGCGCCGGTCTTGTCTGCGCAGACCTCTAGTAAGGGGCTCTCAATGTTTATGCTGTCAACGTTCTGCTCTACAATGTCACAGCAATGCCGGTGTTTTTACAGTGGTAATAAGTCAGCATATATGTTGGCAAGCCGATAAGCAACAGGGGCAGTAGCACCTGAAGATGAGGAGCAGCTGTCTCGTTGAAATATTGTGCGATTACTATTGTATGATCAAACGTAACTCCCCTGAACCATACAAGAACATTATGAAGATACTGTCAACTTCCTGGATCAGGTGATGGATGCCAGTTGACTAGGCTGTACCTGACAGCCACCTGACATAGTTGCTGGCACACACTATGTTTGCCATAGTACTCGGATTATTTTTGGAGTGAGTGGTAGATGTAGTAAGGGTTACTAAGTGCACCACCTCACTGTCTTGAGAATTGTCACCTCCCAGTTAATGACCAGTTAGACAGGATGTTAAACTAAAGTCTTCCTTACTTCCTTGAGGAAAGAACCATTATTTATTGCACATCAAGGTAAACACTTGGTCACTTTATTTCAGCGCCGCGGTGGAGTAGCTGAGCGGTCTAAAGCACCTCGCTGCGGAGCGCGTGGTTGCTCGCCCTGGAGGTTCGAGTCCTCCCTGGGGCATGTGTGTGTTGTCCGTAGGTTAGTTTACCTAGGTTTAAGTAGTTTGTAAGCTACGGACTGATGAGCACGCAGTTTGGTCCGATAGATTTACAAACAAACTTTATTTCAGTGTTGAAAAACAGCTCATAAACTTGGTCTTGGAATTTGTCATAAAACACATTTGTTATGAAAATGAAGCCTTATTCACAGTGATTTACCTTTGGACATTGTTAACCTCTGAACACAAACACTATAACATTTATCCTCACATTGAGATGAAATGTCTTATCCAAGAATGAAAATTTTCTTAGGATACATTACATGCAAATGGTTGTACAAAATTAACAAAACATTCTCCATTTTCGGCGTAGAATCAAAATTAGCAAGAAAAAGTAGGTCATTCCATAAAAAAATCAATTTCCAGTGGGAATCGGCACCGATCAGTCCAGCGTAGTATGTCTACTACTAGGCCGCATTGCAGTTTACATTTCATATGACTCCCACAGTTTTAGGAAGGGTGGATGGGTGGTCAGATTAAAAGTAATTGCTAATTGACATTTGTCACATGGCGCTAGTGTTGCCACATAGGCAGTCAGCTGCTACTCGACTATAGGTGATGCACAAACACGGGCTCACTTCACAACTGCTGTTAATATATAACATGGTACAATGTTGGAAGAGGCCTCCAAGAGTTATTGGTGGCAATGAGAAAATCTCTGTCGACAGGTAATCACAGAACTGCAGCAGATGATGTTTTGGAAATTAAAATAATAGCACATGACAGGATTCAAGCCCACAAATTTTCACAAGTCTTAGGTTTATATATAAGTGACATTGGATATTGAGTAACAACACTCAATTGTAGCCATCGGAGAGCTCGGTTTCACATTAATCGTATGAAGCCCATCTAATGTATATTATATTTGTGATATAATAATTGTATATAATAGCTTGTACAAAAGGCTCCAATAGTGTGTGGATAGTGTTGTGTATAACTACCTATTTTGTTAAAACCATTGTCCATGTTTTGTTTTCTGTACGGCTATTATTATAAGAATAAATGTGAAATAAAAAGCATAGGTCGATGAATCTGGTACAAAACAAATAAAGAAATTGAGCCAGCAAAGAAGGGGAACTGAATTGACCAGTCATTGTTGCTGTTTGGCAACAGGGAATGATTTTGGCATGATGTTGAGTGCTCTGATTGTAGGAAAGCAGCCCCAGCAATTACTAGCAAGTAATTTTAATTGGTCTATAGTAAGTTTGTAAAATTACATACAGCTCAAACCTGGTGAATCTATTCTGTAACTTTACTGTTTATTCACCCCTGCCCATGTAAGAGATACAGAGTAGGGATACCCTGATTTTTTTTTATTTTTTTTTATTTATTCATTTATTTTATTTTAAAAACACAGTAAACCCCATTTTTACATTTTTTAAGGGGCTCAAATAAAATGGTGTGAAAACGTAAAATGTGGGAAATAATGTTTTAAACAGTCACCCTTGCATTTTTGTAGTTCATATGTGATGTATGTACATAATAGGCATAAACTCACTGGGAAGTTTATTTATTATCTAATAAAGATTATCCAAATTTTGTACTACGTTAAACCCAGGCGAAACTGGAACTAGTGACTTTATAGGAAGTAGAAATTTTTGACATATCAATCAAGTTTGTCACCAAACCTTTAACTGACATAATATCAATCAAGTTTGTCATTATTTACATAGTGAAACTGCACAAGTTCCGTACTTTTTGTATTTTTCGATGTTTCGCCCGCTGATATTCAAAAATTTATTTGTGTTCTAGAGTGCAAATATATGCATAAGTATTTTTGGGACACTTGCACAGGGTTGGCACATCTCACATTATAATCACTTTTTTTTTTTTTTTTGAGGTTATAATATACCATGCCCCCCTTCAGTGTGCAGAAAAACACACAAAAGCAAACCATCAGTGTCATCGTTTATAATAAAAGTCACAGTAATACTTAATTAAATATTTGCATTTCACAATAAGAATAAATTCCTGAAACGTATCATGCAAAGCATGAAAAACTACCAGTTGTGTAAACAAAGCTAAGCTGACAGTTTGCACGGTGGCTTATGGGACAAGAATAGTAGCATCAGCCACCACGTCATGAGACAACTACGTAGGTGCATATTGCGAACAACAAAATACGAAATATTTTAATTAATGCAACGTGTGAAGAAACTTGACTGTGTAATGTTTACAAACACTATACTTTAAGGGAAAAGCCATGCCAGCGTCAATGTATGTCAATTACATATGTTTTTCTTCATGAACGTGGTTTCAAAAAGCGTAAAATGCGGGAAAAGTGTAAATATGTTAACACAGAAATGGGGGATATTTAATATTGTGTAAATAGGAAATTTGATGGGACCGACAAAAGATGGTGTAAATGGTGGGAAAATATAAAATCTTGGAAGGTAAAACTGGGTTTTACTGTAGCTGGATTTTCTAAACATGTTTATAAGAGATTTGACTGTTCAAGGTGTAAGAAAATGTGGTTATCCAGGGACTGTTCATAGACATTCTACAATCAGACACGTATCTGAAGTAGAGGATGTAACAAAGAGTTGAATCCAGCTACATCAGGTATTTTTAGAAGGAAATGTAATTTTGTATCCCAGCAAATTTTTCAACAGCAGCATTCACTGAAATGTGATGATGAGAGTCCAGAATTAAGGATTCAAACTACCTTCAATTATACATATGTAGTTATGGATTTGTAAGTCAACATATTATTTTTGTACTGCTATAACCCTATAATTACATTGTGTTGCTAAATGTAGCCATTATACCCCACCCTAATGAATGAAGTGTATCCTCCAAAAACTGCAGAAATTTGCAGGTGCTTGAAAATGGAAATGTTTTGAGTTGTACCTGCATGGTAGTCACACAATGCAGTGCTGTGCAGAGACTGTTACTGGTAATAATGAAATTGTTGTTGTTCTTGCTATCAGCATGTTCCCTTGTACTGTTTTCTGTTGCAGAGACCTGTGTTGCTGTGATGTTTATTAAAGATGATATGTTTTTGCAGAAACCAATAATAATGTGCCTTAAAGTGTTCTTCATTGCATACATGTTACTGGTGTCTTACACTGTACTGCCTTAAATCATAAGTGACATAACCTAATTATTATGATTAGTTCAAAATAATTTCAGTATACTGATGTGGAAATAGAATTGCCCTCACTGGAGTAGGATTCACAAGTATTAAACATCAAAGCTAGGGCATATTTAACTTGTTAGATTCTTAATTTATATGTTTTTGTAAATATTAATCTAGAGAATTTCTGTGTTTGACTAAACTTCAAACAGTTTTTAAATTTGCCTGTGGATGGAATGTGATGGCGAAGTCTTACCTCATTGGATTCCATTAATATTTTATGATATTGAAACTGCATGTTCAGTAGGTCGCTGCTCAAGATCCACATGACTTAAATACCTATATTTCTTTAAAGAAAATGCTCTTAATATTTAAATGAAGAATATGAATTTCGGAAATCTGTCTGATTTTGATGGAAAGTAGTTGGCAGTTGGTTAATCCGCATAAAAAGTTGTAACACTGAAGTACAATGTTGTAATTCAACAATATAATAAGGATAGTTCATAACTCGCCACAAAGACATACAACAAGCTGCAACATGCACATAAAAAAGTCGCACATACAATATTTGAACTTTCGGCCATTGGCCTTATTCAGTCAAGAAAGCATTCACACAATCACACAGGCACACTTCAGTCACACAACCGTCATCTCTAGCTGCCACACTCTGAATCATGCTCTGCAGTGAGAGGATAGGAGGAGAGGAGAGGAGAGGGGAGGTGCCCACAGGGAGGTTGTGGGGTTGGGTAGATCATGCCGTTATGGAGCATGTATGTACTAAATTGGTTGAATAAGATGCAGCTTTGAAATAGAGTTAGAAGGTGGGTGAGGGGAGGGAAGCAAAATAAAACATGCACAGCAAACACATCACATGGAATGGGCAAGATGTTGGATAGAGGGGGTAGGAACTGTTGCCTGTGGGGGGAAAAAAGGGGGGGGGGAGTTTGTCGTTAGTTGAGGCCCGGATAATTTTGAAGTCAGAGAATGTACTGTAGGGAAAACTCCCATCTTTGTAGTTCAGAAAAGCTGGTGGTTCATGGGACGATCCAGGTGGCCCATTCTGTGAAGCAGCCACTGAACGCAGGCTTAAGCTCCTCTGCATGTTATACCACAGGGTGGTCTGCCACAGTTTGGCGGTGGCCACTTAACGTAAGGGACAACTTGCTACCTGGATCCACCCACCAGCTTTTCTGAACTACACAGGTGGAAGCTATCCTTACAGTACATTTTCCAATCCCGAAATTATCCAGGCCTCAAACTACGAGAACCTCCTCCTTTTCTACAGCCAACAGTTCCTACCTCCTATATCCTACACCTTGCCCACTCCGTGTGCTGGTTTAGTGTGTGTTTGTTTATTTTGCTTCCCACTCCTCCCCACCCCCATACTCCATCCCCAAACTGCATCTCATTCCACCCATTTAGTACATACATGCTCCTTAAGGCCATACTCTACCCAACCCCACGATTGCCACACAACCCGTCGTGAAGTCCAGTCCTGATGTCTTCGATATCGTACGCATCGATGGCAAGAGCGAACTGTGTTTGGGCCGCTGCGCTGGCTTATAAGGCGTGTCCAGCCCAGGGGCCAGGACACAACAGCCAATCTCCGTCGGGCGTATGGATACTAGAGGTACAGCGCCATCTGCAGGAAAAGGTTCCCGGTTACCATTGATAGGCACTGTACCTCTCTGGTTACATGTAACATCTTTGGACTTTGGGGGAAGAAACAACCTTGCCTTATAATCGAGTAAATACGGTAAATTGTATACAATATATCGTAAAGGTCCACATCCATTGGTGAATGGTCAGAGTATATGGTTGTTATATGGAGAACCACGTTTGATACCTGGTATTAAGGATTTTTCTGTGTTGGGAAGACTGGTACAGCATACACTCAGCCTCATGATTTTCAGTTGGGGAGCTGCTCAATTGAGAATTGGCTGCTCCAAGATGTTGAAAACTGGCAAAGCAACTGGGAGAGCAGTAGAGGAGTGTGTCGATGACGTACCCATCCGTAGCACGTCCACAAAACACCACATGACAGAGGTTTACATGGTGTGCATGCTCAACATCCTTTGGGCTTTTATGGCCTGGAAAAGAAGCTCACTACATAAAGTTCAGGTTGGAATTCAGAAATACAATGAAAATAGGTTGTACCTCATTGTAAAGAAAATCAAGCCACAGGCAGGCACATAGAAAAGGCAATTACATACGTACAAATTAGCTTTCGGTTACAGCCTTCATCAGAAAAGAATTGACAAAGATACATACAGTTGCACATGAACAACTCTTTTAACACTCAACTGTGGTCTCCAACCTCTGCGTTACCAGGAGTCATTGTATCAGCCACAGTATCTTACACAGAATCAAATGGGTTTTTTCTAGTAGTGCCTCTGATATGCAATGTATTGAGAAGTTTGCCTACCTGTCTGAAACTTAAGTTGGGTCACAATGGTGATTTTCATAAGTGGTTTCGCCTATTGACCGATTTTTGTTTAAAGTTTTCTGTATTCTGAAAATATTATCCACTTGTGTTCTTCAGACTATGGAACTGCTCCCTCTTTGTTCATTTGAAAAGAATATACATGTAGGTTGCTTCTAAAAAAAATTACTGCTTAAATAGTACTAACATTGGAAAAAAATTCCTTTCTGTAGTTGAAATAGAGAGAAAGAGGCGGCTTTTTATCTGTGACGGAAAACAGCACAATTTTTGGTATGTAGAAAACAATAGGAAGAGGGGCAAAAAATTTGAAAGAAATAGGGGATAAATTGGAACTATAATAAGTGAATTATGTGCTGAACATAGATGTTACTTTTGCTCTCATTAACTGAGTTTAAAATGTTGATAGATGTAATACAGCTCAATGTGACTAAGATTTTTTTTGTGCTGTTTTGTTCCATGCATTGCAGTACCCTATTTTTATAGGAAATACCTGTGGTGATTTAATTTCAATAATATTATCCTGATCCTTAAACTTATTGTTTTCACATGGTACTTTAAAAAAGAACGAACATTTTGTATAGAGGCTGTTTATCATGTTTACTTCAGATATTCCCGCAGGCAAGTTTCTTGCTATCCTTGGATTTTACAGATGGAAATGGTTAACTGCAGCCAACTAGATTCCACAAGCAATTTTCCTGTATGCCTACGAAGCATAAATTTTGATTTCCACTCCCCTGCATCTTGAGTTGTTCTTGTGTTTATCACAATTACTGTACTGCCATTTACTTCATTTACTCACATAAGATAGTAAAACTGCATTATAATAATAATAATAATGTAAATGGGTCCCAAATAGGTGTTTCTATAACACTGGACAACAAATTAAAACTTTTAATCAGGTTAATGGATAAAGCAAAGTGTAACCTGTGGATTGTAATTCACTGAACACACAAACAGTAAAATAACTATTTGGTGGTTCTTATTTTTTGTGATGTAGGCAATTTTTTTGTTATACTATTTTTGTATACGACACTTTCATCTTTCTGTGTACTTCACTGCGTTTAGTACAAACATCATTTGTGTATATATCTATGCTCATTTATATTCACAAAAAGCTCTCAGATTTTTATGAAGACTTCATATGAATTCTTCAACTGTAGTAAACTGACATATTAGGACTACGTTGTCCCTGGCAACATAGTGATCTGCTGATGGAACCTCTCCCCACGTTTATCACTAACAGGATAGATAGATTCTGGAAAAAGTTTTAAGTGGGAGTGCAAGTAATGAAACACAAAATTTTGGAAATTTATAGTCACATCTGTAAACGAACATGATGTTCTTTTTCTCTTTTCATCTAGTAGCTCTGTAGTTTGATTGCTGTTCATGACTGTCATAATTTTTCGGAGAATAAATACACATTCTGTGATCTTAGGCTCTATCAGATGAGGAAACCTTTCTTTCTTGAAGCCACTCATAGCCAGCACAGATACAGAGCTTTTCTTATTCCCAAAATAGAGAAGCAAACATTTCAGATGCACCTTTGAATCATCTATGGAAGCACCATCAGTATTATTGCAGAGATGGATGATTCCACACATTGAATAATGTCAGTACGTACCTTTCACCACTGTCTATACGAGGGGTAGCCTTCGTCTCACTCAAGCTCGGGTGAGTTTTTCGTCATCGTGACATAGTACGTATGTAAGCTTTGTCGACTGTATATCGGTACATCGATTTCTGTGCGTGGCAACATTCTTTAAGTTTCAGACATTTGTAGAAAATGGCAAAGTACTTTTGAAAAGCTATAATGTAGATGTCATTGCTTCTTGTTTCATTTGTAAAAATTTAAGCTGTACTTGTAAGTTCCTTCTTAACCACATGTATTAATGTAACGACGTCTCAGTTTCTTCAAGATTTCATAGTGACGTGTGTAAAATCAGCAAAAAAAGGCCAAGAGGTATACCGTGTGTCAAATGCAAGTATTTGTATCACCATAAATGTGTAAAAGTAAATGTTAAATAAGTAAAAGACAATCATGACTGGGCATGCCGGCAGTACATTGTGAATGCCACGAAAAGTGAACTAGTGAACACACTAAAGTCAAAAGAAGAAATAATACGTATGCTGACAGACGATTTAGTGACTATAAATACAAAACATCAAGAACTTCTGAATAAATATCAAGAACTAGTAACAAAACACAAAGAAGTGTAGCAAAATCATTGCCAAGAACAAGAAAATATTGTTAACAGATGTTCTGCTCGACAAAGGTTGCATGTACTCAATAAAAACTGGAAACAAATGATAAGTGTAGCTCCGGCATTAACGCTTTCAAATAAATTGCCGGTAGTAGAAGACAATTTCGGCTATGGCTATGAAACAGTAAGTCGCGAACGATCGCTAGTGACTAAATTACCATCAGAATACATTAACAAGGAATTGAATTACAGTGAAAAAACGAGTTCTGCTACTGAATGACAGCCATGCCAAGAAAATTTCCGAGGAAATAAATGAATATAATATACTTTCTATAGCCACAGGAATAACAAAGCTGAGTGCATGTTGGAGTGAAATACTGAGAAATGGAGCTCACAATTTGCGACTCGTCTAATAATGATTTTGTCATTATCATGGGAGGCAGTAATGATGTCTGTCGAAATGAGAGTAAAAATGCCACACTATGTTTAAAATCTATACTGTGTGATCTTAAAGTGCCTAAAATCATAGTTACTAGTATGCCTCACAGATACAGCCTGCAGGAAAACTCGATCGTAAATATGGAACTTGCAAAAAGAAACAGACAATTCCACAAAATATGCAAGTCCTTCCAAAACGTAATATTCTGTGAGCTTCCAAATTCAAGAGATCTGTTCACAAAACATGGGCAACATTACAAAACACTGGAAAGTCATACATCGGTAAAAAATTAATAAAATTACTTCAGAAAGACGATCACACTAAAAGTCAACCAACTGCTATCCAATCAGTTCAGACCAAAGATACACAAAAACCCCAAAACAACCCAAAATCAAAGAAAATTGTGCCACCCTCAACCTCGAAAATTAGAAGAAGAATCTACATCAGCATCAGCCCCAGCAAATTCCATTAAAGAAGACAAGGTCTCAACGGAAGAAACGAGTATTAAAATGAGTGACAAGATAATGGCACCCTTTCATCATCCAAATCTTTTTTAGACCAAAACAAGTAAAACACCAAATCTCTAAGATAGGCAGTGCTCAGTGTTCCATCAAAACACCCAGTCCAAAAATAATAAAGTGCAACAACTAGAGGTGGAATTGCAGTCTCTAAACAGCACTCTTGTTTGTATAACAGAACACTGGTGTAAGGAACATGAACTAACACATGTTGCACTAAAGTCAAATATTCTAGCATGTCATTATAGCAGAACCACTTTGCAATATGGAGGATCATGCATATATGTAAAGGTAGGGATTGTGTTTAAAGTTAGGAATGACATTATAGCATTAAGTGAACACAAACATATAGACATTTCAGCTATAGATATAAGTAATTTAAATGTACTTGACTCACTGTATTATGTATTTACTTTGCTCCCAGTGGTGACATGGATATTTTTTTTTATTGTAAAGCTTACACAAGCATTGGACATGATCTCTAAACCCAAAGGCAGAATCCTCATCTGTGGAGATTTAAATAGCAACACACTGAGTTTTGACAACATGTATCACTTTCTTAAACACCTTAAACAGCTATATCACCATTGATTAACGCTATCGTCCTATTTCTCTGACGAGCTGTGTCTGTAAGGTGATGGAACGCATGGTTAACGCTCGGTTGGTCTGGCTCCTCGAATCTCGCCGCCTCCTGACTAATATCCAATGCGGTTTTCGTCGACACCGCTCTGCTGCTGATCACCTCGTTACGTTGTCGACCATCGTTATGAACAACTTTCTAAAGAAGCGTCAAACAGTAGCAGTGTTCTTCGACTTGGAGAAGGCATACGATACCTGTTGGAGAGCGGGCATTCACCGCACATTGCACACATGGGTCCTACGGGGCCGCCTTCCACTTTTCATTCAAGCGTTTTTGGCGGATCGCAAGTTCCGGGTACGGGTGGACTCTGTTTTGTCAGATACCTTTTGCCAGGAGAATGGGGTACCACAGGGCTCCGTCTTGAGTGTGGCGCTCTTTGCCATTGCAATCAATCCGATCGTAGATTGCCTTTCAGCCGACGTCTCCGGATCTCTTTTTGTTGACGACTTCGCAATTTATTGCAGCGCCCAGCGGACCTGTCTCTTGGAGCGTTCTCTTCAACGCTGTCTTGACCGTCTATATTCCTAGAGCATCGCAAACGGCTTCCGATTCTCCACTGAGAAAACTGTGTATGAACTTCTGGAGATACGAGGAATTTCTTCCACCTTCTTTACATCTCGGCCCTGTTGCTCTCCCTTTTGTGGAGACTACGAAATTCTTGGGACTCATATTGGATCGTAAACTTTGCTGGTCCACACACGTGTCCTACCTGGCCGCCCGTTGTGCCCGATCCCTTAACGTTCTTCGTGTCCTCAGTGGCACGTCATGGGGAGCGGATCGTACCGTCCTGCTTCACCTTTACCAGGCCATTGTTCAGACGAAGCTCGACTACGGAAGCCTTGTATACTCTTCTGCACGGCCGTCGATTCTCCGCCGTCTCAACTCTATTCACCATCTGGGATTACGTCTGGCGACCGGTGCATTTTATACCAGCCCTGTTGAAAGTCTGTATGCCGAGGCTGCTGTATTACCCTTGACCGCTTGACGTGACGTACTCTTGTGTCGGTACGCATGCCGCTTGTGCTCGATGCCCAACCATCCATCTTACCGATTATTTTTTGACGACTTACTCGATCGCCAATATCAGTTGTCTGCGATTGCCTTACTTCCACCTGGAGTTCGGTTTCGCCGCCTGCTACAGCGGCTCAATTTTACCCTTCCTTCCACCTTTCGGTTGAGCGAAAGCCCATTGCCACCGTGGCATCAGGCCCAGGTTCACACTCACCTTGAACTTATTTCGCTCCCCAAGGAGAGCACACCGGATTTGGTATACCGCTCGAGGCTTGTCGAACTCCGTTCGCGGTTCGACAACACTGATGGTTCCAAGAGCACTGCCGGTGTCGGATCTGCCTTCGTCATCGAGGACAACCATTTCCAATACAAGCTCCCTGACCGGTGCTCTAACTTCACGGCTGAGCTTTTTGCCCTCCACCAGGCCGTTTTGTACACCTGCCGCCACCGCCGACCTTTCTATGCCATCTGTTCGGACTCCCTTAGTGCCCTGCAGAGTCTTAAGGACCCTTTGTCGAACCATCCTCTCGTGTATCGGATCCAACGCTCCCTCCAGTTGCTAGCAGATGACAGTTGTCACGTTTCTTTCCTGTGGGTCTCTGGCCACGTAGGTGTGCCCGGGAATGAGACCGCCGACATAGCGGCCAAGGCCGCAGCTCTTTTACCTCGCGTGGCTACCTT
The DNA here is from genome assembly GCA_026315105.1 of Locusta migratoria. NCBI lineage: Eukaryota > Metazoa > Arthropoda > Insecta > Orthoptera > Acrididae > Locusta > Locusta migratoria. Next base: position 410,319,013 of record CM048748.1, read on the forward strand.
TTGCGTCCCATCTGACGATGTTCAACGGTCTCTCCGCCGGAGTATCATGTTGCAATGGCACAGTGCGTGGTTTTCAATGTCCAACAATAAATTGCGAAATGTCAAACCGATCCCGACCGCTTGGGGACCTCCTCATGGCCCTCTCGACGGGAGGAGGTCATCCTGGCCCGGTTGCGGATCGGTCACTGCCGTTTCAGCCACCGTCACTTGCTGTCCGCCGACCCTGCACCGCTGTGCTCCTGCGGTGAACTGCTGACCGTGCGACATGTTTTACTGTCTTGTGTACTTTTTAATCATCTCCGTGTAGCCCTTCACTTTCCGTCTACTCTGGAGGAAATTTTAGCTGATGACACACGAGCAGCTGCTAGAGTTTTGCGTTTTATCAACTTGGCCAACTTATCCAAGGATATTTAACCCTTTTAATTGTCTTTTACCTTTCGTTTTTAGCCTCTTCTTGATTCACACTGCCACAAGAATAATAAAAAAATCAGCATCATGTATTGACCACATGCTAACAGATATTGAAAAAGATATGTGCAGTGTTGTTGTAAGTCATCTTTGGTATCTTTGAATCTTTGACCATTCCAGTCAGTTTCTAAAAGTAAACATAAATTTGCCTCGCAGCTTGCCAGTGAATCATGGGCAGAAGTGTACAGAGTGTCCACAGTGAATTGGAAGTTTTCAAAGTTTCTATCAATATTTAAATTCATATTTGAAGAAGTGTTTCCTAAAGCGCTAAATGTAATTAAAGCACAAAATAAGAATAACTGGGTTTCTAATGGATAAGGCAATCCTCAAAAACACTTAGATATCTCAGCACCATAAACACTACAACCACCACCCTGAATTTCAAAACTTTTATAATACATACAAATATTTACATAGAGAAGTAGTACTAGCAGCAAAAATGTATCAAAATGATAAACTTGTAGAAAAAGCTAATAATAAGACCAAAGCAGCCTGGGATGTCACCAATCGAGTGACAAACAGGAAAAAGGCAAGGCAAATAAATACACAATTTCAACTTAATGTTACACTCAGAGCATCAGTCACCCTTTAGCGCACATCATAAATGAATCCTTTACCAAAAGTTGTTTCGTGAAGACACTAAAACATGCAAAAGTCGTGCCTATACATAATAAAGGTGACCTAGAAAGTATAGAAAATTACAGACCCATCTCTTTACTCTCATCATTTTCCAAAGGTATGGAAACAATAATGAAAAATCAGCTCATGGCATTTTTAACAAAGTATAATCTCCTGTGTAAAGAACAGTAAGGTTTCAGGTTGGGCAAAAGCACAAGTTCAGCTATAGCTCAGTTTACAAATTCTGTACTTGAAGCACTGGACAAAGGAGACCATGTAACAGGCATCTTTCTTGATCTTACCAAAGCCTTTGATACAGTTGACCACATTTTTTTTTTTGTTAAATAAACTGGAGGCACTAGGTGTAATGGGGGTAGTAAATATGTGGTTTCACTCATATCTCAAAAACAGAGTGCAATGAGTGGTGATCACTAAAACTAACTCAAATAACATCATAAAACACATTTCTGAGCCAGAATATGTCAATATAGCTGTCCCCCAAGGAAGTGTCCTGGGACCAATCCTGTCTTTAATATATATGAATGATTTTCCTCGGAGCGTGAAACATGCCATATCAGCACTGTTTGACGATGACAATAATACATTAATCATAGATAATTCACAAATTAACCTCAATCAGAAAGCTGAGGGTACACTCATGCTTGTAAGTAGGTGTGTAGAAAACATCGATCTCTATACTACCTGGATGTTGAACTACAGATTTCTAAGCGTGCCAGCCACAGAAGTTCATATTCTGTTTCTTGGCTAATTACAACATGGCTGCCAAGAAGTATTACAAGAAAACAAACAGGAAATATGTTTAGATTTCGTACTCGTGCAAGTCTGTTACTTCGCATATTGACAAATTTCAAATCCAGAGGTAATCTAGCAATTATTTCTCATGTAATAACTGATGTAAATTCATTTGACTAATTACAACATGGCGGACAATGCAAAATCGTGTGCGAAACATATGAATGTGTAGGCACACTACAGTTCTACGCTTAGACTCAAGAGGTATACATTCAGGTTATATAGAGATCTCTGGTAGAAAATAACACATTAACCCTAAACGTAAAAAAAAAAAAAGGGCTGTAAGGATCATGACAAACAGTAGCTTGAGGGCCCACTGAACAGAATTATTCAAATATATGGGAATACTAACTGTTCCTATGTGAATACATAAAGAAAACCATCAAGCAGTACCCACCAAACGGCTCCATATGTGAACATGAAACCATATCCAGTCGCTACCTACATCTCAATAGAAAAAACACAACAACCCAAAATAGTATATTATATAATGGAATAAAACTATATAAAAGACTTCCTTGGGATATAAAAAATAAAGATAAAATACAGGATTTCAGAAATTCCCTAAAAAAATATCTATTAGAGAAATGCTACTATACTGTCCTGGACTACCTAAGTTAAGATGCAAATTTATGTTTGTCAATTATCAGCATTGTCATATGAACATATAAATGTACTAAATATATTTTTATTTGTGTGTAAGTGTAGATCATGTACTTAAGATTTTATGTTTGTATTGTATACAAAAATGACAACAACATCCATACATTTTTTATTGTATACAGATGGATAAACAAACAGATAGATAAAATAAATAAATCCTTAAAATCATGACATATTTGCAAAAGTAGTAGTCCTTTCGTCAGTTAGAATAACTGATTATCTCACCCACAGCAATGTACTCTTAGGTTCCTGGCTAACATCACCTTTTAAAATGATGCTGTATTTGTTTACTAAACAACCGATCAATCAATAATTTGTATTTAATCATGTCACAAGTGCTGAAATATTCATCCCTGCCAATGTATTAGGATCAGGGACATATGCCATCTGAAAAGATATGTAGTGATTTGCTTCTAGATCAATCTGTTTATACATCTTATAAAATAGGGTGTGTGTGTGTGTGTGTGTGTGTGTGTGTGTGTGTGTGTGTGTTTTATATACCATATCTCCTCCTAAACTACTGGACCTATTTCAACTAAAGTTTATGCACACGTTCCTTACTATTGGGCAATAATCGCTATTGGGGTATGAACCACCTACAACACATATGTAAGGAGATATGACGTTATAAACAATGACAATCATGGAAAAACAGTCACATCGTGCGATAGTATTCTACATCTGCTCTTAAACTAATAGACTGATTTCAACTAAATTTGGTCCAAATATTCTTTAACGTCTGGAATCATTTGCTGTGGTTGAAAAGCCACCTACAATGCATAGTTCATACACTATCATATCATAAACAAAGTAAATGTCCCATCTTGCGGCATGTGATAGCACGATTTTATTCATCAACTATTTGACAGTGAGAGCACTTAGCATCTTGCAATAAACTTTGAACATGAAACTTCCTGGCAGATTAAAATTGTGTGCCGGAACTGGGACACGAACCTGGGACCTTTGCCTTTCGCGGGCAAGCGCACTACCGACTGTGCTATCCCGACACTACTCACGATGCCACCTCACAACTTTACTTCTGCCAGTACCTCGCTTCCTACTTTCCAAACTTCACAGAAGCTCTCCTGCGAACCATGCAAGACTAGCACCATATCCTTTCTTCCAGGAGTGCTAGCCTTGCATGGTTCGCAGGAGAGCTTCTGTGAAGTTTGGAAAGTAGGAGGCGAGGTCCTGGCAGAAGTAAAGTTGTGAGGCGGCATCATGACTCGTGTCAGGATAGCACAGTCGGTAGTGCGCTTGCCCGCGAAAGGCAAAGATTCCAGGTTCGAGTTCCGGTTCCGGCACACAATTTTAATCTGCCAGGAAGTTTCATATCAGTGCACACTCCGCTGCAGAGTGAAAGTTTCATTCTGGAACTTTGAACATATTTTCAAATCTTTACGAAACTTTTCCTCGCTGACAATCCCAACAAAATGATGGAAAAAAGTTTATCACTTACTACTTTTCCTATGTTCTTGACATATGTCTATGGCATTTGGCATGACATTACAAGTTATTACTTCTACACTGTAAATAGTATTCGCGAGACAATTCACATACATTACACATACATACCACTGAATTACCTTCGATACTATATCACAGTTCAGTATATAGTTCATGAGAAATAAAGTCATAAACAATTTTGTTCATGGAAAAACCGCATCATAACCCATGAGGTTTCGATTTATTAGGTCTTTACTACTAACACTATTCACGAAATATTTTGCAGATATTAGACACACCACTGAATCTACCTTTGATTTTATGCCATAGTACGATATATATTTCAGGAGATATGACATCATAAACAATGAAATTTCCGATTAACTGCTACATAATGTGCTATTTTTCCGCATTTCCTTCTAAAATAATGGACCAATTTCAATTAAACTTAATACACATATTACTTACTATCAGACAAAATCATTGTGGGGTTAAAAGCTACCTACACACATAGTTAAGGACATACGACGATGTAAACAATAAGTCATAAAAACTTTCTTGTCATACGATAAGTGATTTACGAGACTTTATTCATCCACTGCTAGACTTCATGCATCCACTGCTATTCATTGCAGAAAGTTTCCTAATATTACTCTCTACAAATCTGGAAAATTATAGTATTGTAGAAAACATAGTCAAAGACATACGATTTGATAAGTATTGAGCTGCATGAAAATGAAACTTAAATGGACAGATAGTAAGGTAGAAGCCTATGGACAGAAGGGAAGAACAAGATGCGCTAAGATAAGAAAGGAATAAATACATGTAGTTCATGAGATATGGTGACCCAAACAAGACTGGAAAAATGCATATATACCCGAGCAATACCAGGTTTAGCAGCTTGTATTTTAATATGATTAACTGTAATTTATCATGTGAACTAACCATAAATTCGAAAATCCCCACATATTTGGAAATAACACCCAAAATGTTTCATAATCAGATGGAACAATGGAAATACCTTGAAGGATTCAACAATATTTTGGAAAGGATAGGCTGCTACTCACCACAGGTGCCCGATGAGCTGCAGATAGGCACACTAACAGGAAAATAAATAAAAGATATAGCTTTTGGCTGTTAAGCCTTTGTCTGCCAGAGAAAACACACACACACACACACACACACACACACAAAACCACCGTTAGAGACGGCGGTCTCATAAGAAAGACCCTGAATGATTTTGAAAACACTAAAATGGGTGAAAAAATTTTGAACTGTAGAGGATGTTAACCCAAAACAATGACCAATTACAGTTTTACATAATAACACTATAGTCATTACACCAATGGTGCTCTTACAGCATTACTGTCTTGTATTTAATGTTAGTACTATACACAGTAACTTACAGGTTGTGTTTTCTTTTAAATTTTAACTGTATACTTGTGTTGACATGGTATAGTATAACATTTTTATACAATGAAGCTCGTGTTCTGATAATACCACTACCGCTGCTCGTTTCGTGACATTTCGGCACCCATTTTTTTTTTACTTTCATAATAATTGTTTCCTTTAGACTTCAGTAACGTTCATGAAATACACAATAACAGTCACAAAGCTGACCTGACATTTTATATCAACCATGTATTTTCATTCAGGTTTGAGGTTAGTGTATGATTACAAGTTTGATTTACTTCCGATGGTCATATACACTTGTTTATGCCAGTGCTACGTAACGATGACGAAATGTTCTACTGGGCTTGGGTGAGACAAAGGCTACTCCTATACGAGATGCTAACACCAGTAAAATTACATTCCATTCTTTCAGCAAGGAACCTTAAACTTCTGCTTTGTTCTTATTAAGGTAAAGATAGTAGTAAACAAGATCATAGAGTTCTTCCCATGTAGGATGATGAATCTTGGTTCCCTTAACTGTAAAATTTTCATGTTGTATCTCAGGTTCTTAAGGAGATGATAAATATTCTTTTTAGTCATTGTTGCAATGCACAGGGGGTTGTGGAAAGATAAATCTGGGCTGAGGGGAACAGACCAAAGTGCTGATGGTAAGATTGGATACGAAATCCACATTTTTTCTTATTTTTATGCCTTTTGTTGTCAGTATTGTACAAAAATAAGTCTTCACTGTAGTTCTTTGGTTCTCACTAAACCACGGACATTGCACAAAGGATCAATGTTTGGTTCCCATTCCGTAAATGCCTCAGTAGAAGTACTATAGCAGAAATAAGTAGCCCATCATTTTACATAGTCCCCCAATTTTCAACTAAAGTACAGTTAAGGTTAGCAGACAACAGGTATGTGCTTCCTGTTATGTGTAGTAAATATGAAGCCAACACAAATTGTCACTGTTGTTTACAAACAAGTGTGGCATTTTTCTGTGATAATGACACAAATCCGAAATTTAGAAACAAATAATCAAGGTAAAAGGTTTTATGTATATAATACATCAAAGAACATTATCATAATATATCTCAGAAACTATCATCAAAAGTGATTTTCATTGATATCTTTAAAATCAGCAAACCGAATTTGGTTTATACCTGTACTTTCATTATGAACCCAATCCATTGTTGACCAGTGTAATTGTGGAAACTAGGTGAATAGATTTTACACTGCACAAAAAGCTTGATATTGTTAGATTCTCAACTACTTAGCTCTGCCGCTCCTGCCTCTATCCCGTTCCTACCTCTTCTCTATCCTGCCCTGCCCCGCCGCAGCAGAATAGCCATGCGCACTAAGGTGCCCTACTGCGGTGCACACAGCTGTTCACCATCAGGGGTTTGAGTCTTCCCTTGGCCATGGGGGTTTGTGTTGTCCTTAGTGTAAGTTACTTTAAGTTAGTGTAAGTAGTTTGTAAGCCTAAGGACTGATGACCAACATAGTTAAGTCTCTTAGATTTACAAACATTTCAACATTTTTTAATCCCACCTCTGTACCACCACGCTCCAGGGCTTATATCCTGGGCTCCAGGTCTCTATCCCCCATGCAATTCATACTTAAACCCATCCCCTCCTCTACCCCTTGGGTCCATCACCCTCTGCTTCTCCTTCTACCTTGTCCAGCCCCACCCGATTACCCATCACCTATCTCCCTCTCCCTCTAAGTAGCTTTAGATTATATAGAGGCATTTTGTCTGTTTTACAGGAGAATCTAGGAAACACGCGAGAAGAAGTAGAAAGACTGCAATTACATCTACGGAAAGCGGGTACATTTGTTGGAGCTTATGCATCTGAATTGCGTAATGAGTTGGCAGCTTTACGTGGTCTGGTTTTGGCCGAGTTAGCTCAGTTGTCACATACTGCTAATGAGCTGGCTGTAGCTGCTGCAGCGGACAGGGATGGAGCGGTTCAGAGGCTAACAGTGGACCATGAACTTGAGATGGAAGCTCTTAGGCGTGATGCTGCAGCAGCGTCAGATGCGAGGGATGAAGAACTGCGGCGTGTTAGAGAAGTTAGTATATATGTTGGATTACCACATATTTGAATGAAGTTGAAGTAAGATTATTTGAACTTTTGTTTGTTCAAAGAAATACATCTTTTCTAACAAAGCTGTCAGTTTAAATGAGTGCTTTATTGATTTCATAAACTAGATTTAACAGATGCATGATGGATGTTGACACTTAGTCCTCGTAGATAGTACTACACTGACACATGCCATATGCTAAATAGCTATGCACATCATGGAGTAGATAACCCATGTATATCTGTATGCATTCAGCAACATGATAGCTTATAGTGTTTATTAATTTACTTTTGCAAACTTGCTGCTTGGTAAAAATTATAATACACTTTAAATTTACCAAAGCATTGGTATCCACTCAAAACTAGTTGGTTTTATGTATTACTGGGGAGAAAACCTTAGAAAAGGGATCTTAATGTGGGTATAAAAATGGTTCACCTTGTATCATTTGTAGTAGTGTAGGAAAGTGCCTTGATTCTTTGTATTATTGTAACCAAACAAATGTTTTAAATACATTTGTCAGTCTTTGTAAGGTTATAGGAAGATACAAAAAGTATTTAAATTCTAAAATATAAGGATTAAGTATCAACAGATAACTAATTATAAGGTTTTGTCATTTTCTTAATAACTTTCTATCTTGTCATTTTATTATTCTCATATTCCGTTACTGCATTTCATTCCTTCTGTTTCCAGATTGGAAGAAATTTTAATAATGTTGGAGGCACTTATAAGTACAGGCAGTCTTCCATTTTGTATCTGTACCTTACTGCAGAGATCATTATATTGAGTGTTTTTAAACTCACTGTTGTATTTTATCATTACTTGAATGACAAGGTATACCTTTGATCTCAAATGCTTGGGACTGCGAACTTATTAAAAATAAGCAATTGAAAGTCGTCATTGTATAATTACATTTTCGATCAACAATGATGAAAATCCTCTGCTTAAAGAAATAACATTAGTGTGAAAAACATCTGACATATCTGATAGTGCTTATGTGGGATTTCAATGAAGTAATTGTAACAAATTGGAAGAGAACACTGTGCACACCTCACAGAACCAACATAAAATTTACACACCAATCATATTTCCTATTAACATGAGTATGTTAGTGTCATTATCCTTCTTTTCATTTCATATTGCAATATAATCTTACACTTTGGTGCAGAAAATTGATTGTAAATGGCAAAGTGAAGTTTGATGATGATGAAATAACAATCAAGGCTCTCTTCCACTTTGTTTTAACCACTTTATTAAAATCTTGCATGTCGACTTTTGAGGGCTAACCTAAGCACTACGCAATATTGATAAATTGTTACTTTGTTCCTTCTCTATCTAATCGTGCCAAATGAGATTAACCACGGTGACCCTGTGTATGCAGGTCAGAAGTGAAATAAAAGATAAAAATGTCACCCCTGGTAATGCTAAATAAAACAATTGGTCGAATTAAGAGTTTTAAAAATTGTTCAAGAATGATGCTGTGCACTTTAGTGGATATACAATTGAATCACCACATCGAATAACGCTGTATGGCACATTTTGCAGTTTATGGGAAATCGAAAAAAAACTGTTAATTCCAGAGAATTGATGGAAAATAATAATGTACCAGTAGATACGTATTATTTGTGCATACAGACTCTTAAAAATACTTGGTTGTGCTTTCCAAAATTTCACTAAGTAGAGTTTTTTTGAAAATTAGTAAGTTTTAAAATGGATAAACGCTATATAGCACTGGATGTACAGCTTTATTCCAGAACTCTCTGTACTCTGCTGTAATGGTAAGGTTGTCTAGAATCCAAAAAGTGTAAGTAAGAAAATTAGTACAAGATACAAAAAATATTTATTGTAAACTGATTACATTGGTCTTAAAAAAGTAGCAGTACATGAGTCCGTTAAAGTTGAGACACAAATCTGGTAGCCAAACTCAGCTGTCTGTATTTTGTATCCATATATTTTATCATGTCCAACAGATCCTCTTTCTTCTCCTTCTGAAGTGTCAGTGCCCCATTGTAAAGCAACCGAAAACCAGAAGACAACGGTAATTTTTTTATTTTATGTACATGGAACCCATACAGCATTATTCCACTCACCTGTGTTGGAGGTTGTTTCCCAAAAACTACCTTTCCTTTCCATGATTTATATTCCGTTCCAGCATCACGAAGCCTTTTCCTCTTAATATCCTGCCAATTAGCGATGTTAATTATCCTTTTCTGTGTGTTATTAGCGCGTTTCAAACCGCTTTCGGTAAGCGTCACCTTGCTACACTCCGCCATTATCGTAACATACAGCATTGTTCCAGCGGAGACGCGAAAACTTCGTGGGTCTCCTCGCTGTTTAGTGCTGCCCTCGGACGGTAAACCGGTCAACTTTTACAGCAGGCGGTGCAGACTGCCGCTTATATCATTATTCCACGCGATTCTACGAAATGTCAAAATGTGCCATACAGCGTTATTCGATGTGACGATTCAATTATATGAAAGAGTTTTATATTAACTTAAACAAAAATATTGTAAGATTTATATACTTTTACCACTTGTTCCAACTATAGGAGAACACACTTTCTAATCCATATATTCAAAAGAGAGACAGTGGCAGGGCAGTACTTATCTCGCCTCAATACTGCCATTAGTGACAACAAAAAGATAAAAATAAATTTGACGCTGGGGTTTCAGGATACCAATTCGCTTCACCGGGTAGGTGTGACACACACCACCCAGCATTATTCATTTCTCTTCTAGGGTCTATGGATTGCAGCTGGCATAATTTAGTACTTATCATGCAATATGTTTGACTCCATCTGTATTTAAAAGGTCTAGATTGTGAGGAATCCAAAAGCATTTTAGCTTCTATCCCACTTTGTCCTCCATCCTCTTTCCTGCCTTATGAAGGAAATTTGTCTCTCAAAAGCTCATTTCCACATTTATTTTCATCGTTTAGATGTTACTAACAATGCAACTGATCTAAGTACTGGCCATTCGCTCTTCTCTCCTCTGAGGGTGGTTTTTCCTCCCCAGTTCTCTGTGGAAATTTTCATCATTTCAACCTATCTGTCTTATTGGTGGTTCATTTGGTGCCTTTTGTATCTTATTTGCAATAAATGAATGGTAACACCTATTTATTTTTACTTTTTAGGAATTAAGTATGAAGGAAGAAAAAGCAGTAGCAGCACATTCAGATCTTGTTGCTCAGCTTAGTGCCATACAGGCGAACTTGGAGACTGAAATATCTCAGCGACAAGAACTACAATCTAAACTAGATGCATTTGAGTTGGAGAAGCAGCGTGCTCTCAAGGAACTGTCTGATAGACTGACACATGATTACAAGACTGAGCTGGAGGGTCTGCGTTCGAGGTTTAGGCTTATGACAACAACTTCCATGGAACGCAGTCCCAGTGACAGCAGTCTTGAAAGAATAGAGGTTTGTACAACTATTGATTTTAACCCAATGAAACATAATTAAATTGCCAAAAAAGACCATAACTGATTTTTATGATCGGATGGGAATGTCGTCCTTAAGACAAGCTTAACATTATAATAGATACTTATCTTTTCTGATGTTTGGCCACTGTCTTCGTAAATATAGAGCAGTTAAAAAGTGCCAATTCATATAAACTCAGAAAGCTAATATCCTTCTAACATTCAATAGCTACAGTTATTGCCAAGCACCTAATTTTGCATCTCACACTGTAAACCTCATTTTGAGGTTATAACACACCAGTTGCGTAAACTAGGCTAAGCTCTTACTCGGGGCGGTGACTAATGGTATGCTCCCACCAGCCACTGTTCCGTGAATGAAATTTGCGTGTACTGCAACCAATGAAATATACATTTGAATTGTAAAGTGTGTGTAATATGTTTTGTAGAAGATGACACAGGAGTCAAGGCAGGGGAAGGTAAATGAAATGTTTGGGGTATTTAGAATAAGGAATTACAGACGGGCAGCAGACACTCAGTAATTACCTGAATCATTAATGTTAATAAATGAATAAAGTTCTTATTGAATTATCAGTAAAATGATTGGATGTGTATTGCAACCTTCTCTTATCTCCAGTCCCACAGACAAATTAACAACAGTTCCTATTAATATTTGTTTTCCTGTCCAAAAATTATGAACTAAAAATGGGAAACAATAAATAAATTCGTTAAAAAAAAGACTTTCTCAGCTATAAGTTTATTATAACGACTCAAAATTCTTATTATTTTACAGCAATAACTTAAATATCTCGATTAAAAATGGAATCAAAATTCGCATACATTTGATATACCAGGGTGGCCACCGAACCTTGAAACCGGGAAAAAGCCTTGAATTTGAAAAAACCGGAAAAAACCGGGAAAAAACCTTGAATTTCAGCCAGAAACCGGGATTTTTAACCCATGAGATCTCGCGGCTTTAAGAGTTAAACGATCGTTCACGTGTATAGCCTATTGCTCAGATTACAAGACCAGTTCGAAATGTGCGTAATAAGTGTAAATATGTAATCCCTGTAGTTTTAGTAAGAAAAAACCTCAAAGTTTAATATTTACAAGTAACAAAATGCCAGTCGTTTTAAAATTACGGTGAGCACAATGCTCAGATCGCTAGTGCCCACTGGTTAAATAATATTCATCGCTTCATTTTTGTGTACAAAACATTTTCAAATATATTTCTGGACGGTTTAAAAAGTTTTATAATTATAGGTTAAGTATTCCGTTATCTATTTCTGTATTTATCTCGAAGTGTTGTTCAACCACGCGATGTACTTCGAAGCGACGCGATGTTATCGTAGGGCGCGACTATGAAATCGCAGTTAGAATGAAAGACGTTATTTATTTGTACTCAATTTTAGCAGTTTTTGTAATTGACCTCCCTCCCCCCCCCCCCCCCCCTCAGAGATACTCAACACAGATCTCGTTTGTCTGATTCTGTGTTGAAAAATCTCTTCACGGAAGCATGTTGTTGATTTTAACTATAAACTCCGTAAAAGTTGGTATTGTTATGCTTCGTTAGCATAGGCGCTGACTACGGGTATGCTTGGCCGCTCAAGCATACCCCAAAATTTGAGTGGGTATGCTAGGCATACCCCACTGAAAATTTTGGTATCATTTTTTTTAAGTTATATTTCTTAACTGTAATTAAAATCGACTCTCTCCTCCCATTGATGGCCGGCTGGCTTTTGTAAGACACCACTCTAAAAGGATTATTTTAAACAGGTAACTGAATTCATAGGCATTAAAATCCACGTTCACATGTGAGTGAAGTGACCGTTTTCTAAATAGTCCCAATGTTAATGGAATTCCACTTCTTAAGTCAAAATTGACTTAAACTGAAGGTGGCATCCTTTAATTGTATTACATAACTAGAAGCGAAGTGGGTTTGGTAGGATACATTGAAAATGTATACAAAACGAATTTAATTCCCGGTATCTTTTGTGATAACCTTTTGACAACCGCATACGTTACCAGTGAGCCGACATACTTGCTAAGAAGACTGCCCTATCCCTTCTAGCTAAAACATTCTGTAAACAGACAGTCCTCATAACAACTTGCGAAGGTCTTTGTGTTTTAATTGGCAGCTCTACAAAATTCTCGAAACGCAACAGCTAGTGATAGATTTTTTTCTGAATTTGAATTTTCAGGCTTCAACTATTTGTCAACAATTGAACTTAGTAGTCGGACCTTAGTTTCTGCTCATTTTGACCTGAGTCACCTGTGCATGGAATTACGTCTTATCCCTTTCACTCCCCTCATCGTTATCTGTCCGTCTAGCCAGAACGATTTGTTCAAAGATTGTAAATAACATTTCAGGGCTTCCAATAATTCATTGTGACGAGACTGTCTACCATTACCTCGAGGAAACAAAAAGCATTAGGCTACAAAGCATTGTAAAAATATATATATCGTTGCTTGATGTCTAAGTTGGAGTAAATGCAACAATACTTTCAAATAATCCACGGATTATTAAAAACTTATTTAAAAACTTTAGTAATAAATAATTGCCCAATGTCTAAATTAGTAGTCAACAGTTTGAAAATGTTATTAGTTACGATAAAGGAAACATACCCTGCACACTGATGCCATCTGTAGTCATCCCAAACTTCCTTCCAAAAACTAAAAATAATCAAAAATACTGTCAAATATACATTAATCCAATCATTATTTATAGATATATGCAAAGAAATATTTTTGTTCATAAATCAATAAAATTTGGGGTTAAAAGGGTTAATGTCTTGAGTGTGAAAATCGTTAAGAATGGATAAGTATATAGTGAAATACAAAAGACTTCGGCTTATAATCATGATGATGACGGTGATATGGAATCGATAGTGTGTATGTTTTGTATAAGTTTTTGGCTTTGCTTTGTGTTTATTTATTTTTCTTTAGAAATACCTGGGAACGCCACTGAGCATACCCCAAGATTTTAGTAATAATTATAGAAGATTCCTGTGACTGACGGAACATTGATAATACATAAATAGTAAACAGTCATCATGTACGTATTGTCGATGGCTGAACTTTTTTTCATGCGGGCCCGGCTAGGGCCAATGAGGAGTCGCGGTAACAATTAGGAGGACAATTAATTTACTTAGCGGACAATGGTCCATCGAGAACCATAGAGCAGGAACAACATTAATTATTTATTTTATGTTCAACACAAAAGATTATTACCCTCGTTACATGTAAATGGGTTTTCAAAAAGCACAAGTACATGAAACGTCACCTAGTGAGCGCTAGCCGGGCCCGTATGAAATACAGTTCTAACATTGTTTATTGCGACTTTTTGACATGCTAATTGCCCTCCAAAAAGATGTAAGTATAACTCTGGAATACGGTGTGCGACTTTTGCGAAAAGGCAATTTCTTTCTTTTGTACTTTGTTGCTTTAACAGCAGTCTTATAACAAAACATTCAAAATATCGTTAAATATATTTCGAGACTAACGTCATCTACATCTTTCTCAGATGTAACAGAGTGAAACAATCGTAGCAGAGAACAATAGAGTGAATCCAAGTGTGAATCGACCTTACCTGTGCCTGCACAGATGAAGTAATTCAACGTGTGTTAGAATGAAGTGTTTTTCCGTCATGTCAAAAGATAGAATAACTCGAAATCAGAGCTCAGAAGAGTCAGTGTATCCGTGGATTACATGTGATCCCAAATCACAAACGAATGCTTCATGCTCATGGTGCAACACAATGGGGAAGAGTGCTTTGAACAGCCACGCAAGAAGCAAGAAACATAAACTTTCCATAAGCAAACGGAAGTCTATTGCTTTTCACAATATATATTTCGCTGTCTGTTTAGTACTAAAGGAATTTAAAAAATGAAACAAATTCATTAGAACAAAATAATGTTTTCATTAAAATCTGCTGTTGAGTGTTATTTTACCAAATGACACTTGAATGCAAATACCACACAGCTGTTGCTCCAGATAGGTTTTTGCATTCCCCATTTCATCTCCTGGAAGTTCAAGAACTCGCACACAACATTGTGCATTATCACGCATGCTGGGTTATTAACATTCATTAATCTTTTAGCTAGAGTTTTCCAGGGCAAAACTTATTTGACTGTATGGGCTCTGGAAACTGAAAACCATCATTGGGAACAATCTAAATGAAAACTTGAAAGAGGCGAATAGGTTGTTCATGTCCTGAAGGCAAAGTAAATCATAATATACGTGTGGCATTCGGATGGGGGATTTAAAGGATTTCCTGCTGACGAAACTGAAGACACGCCAGAGAAGCCAAATATTGGACAGTAGTTTGCTGATCACGGTATAAACAAAAGTAGGAAGAGTTTTTTCTTTGTTTCGGTTTATCTCTTTGCTTTAATTTCAGACTTTGATTAAATAAAATGCTTATGTTGGAAAGACGAGTCCTGATTCCTGCAAATTTTGAGGGCCTGTTTCGGAATGAACTGAACAACTAACGACGTAGATTTGCCGCATAATTATGACGAATTTTTCCGAGTGCCGTTTTGCCTGTGACGACGTACTGTATTTGACGTGCAATACTGTTGACTATGAATCTACGACGATGATTCACATTTCAGCGACGATTTACGGGAAACAGAACGACGCAAGGAGAAATTCTAATCGTTTTGAAGTACGGAGAAGTAGTAGACGAAAAGAAAAAAAATATTGAAATGGCAACGTTAGGCGCTATTGAAAAAGTAAATAAAAATGTAATTCTGCGCCGGTTAAAACCATCAGATCCCTTCACAAGTTAATTTACGGAACAGTTCCAGACGACAGAAGAAATCGAAAACGCTTGAGAGAATTTTCTGGTTTTACTTTTCAAACAGGGAATGGTGAACTTGAAGCTAAGAACTTCGTAATCGAAACATCATTACTGATGCGGAGTAGGGAGCTATCTGCAATATATTGCGAAACGCAATTATTACAAGATCAGTGTAAATTTTCTATTCCGTTTCGTGACGTAGATGGTGCTCTTAAATCATTTAACGGCAGTGACGGATATCCAGTTAAAAAATAGATCATTGACTTCGAAGAAACAGCGTTTTTAATGGGCTGAAGTCAACTGCAAATGCTTATTTTCGCAAAAAAATCGCTCGAAGGTTTAGAAAAGGTTTTTGTTCAAGGTGAGAAGGGTCTTACATCGTGGTCTGCATTGAAGAAAGCTTTGCTGGAAGGATTTGACGTGAAAACGAGTGCTGCAGAGATTCATCAGCTGTTGTATCGGCGAAAGAAGAAACAAGAGGAGTCTCTTGAAGAATATTTCCTCGTAATGAAAGAAATTGCCAGTCTTGCTGATATTGATAACCCAAAGGAATGGTGTAAGGTGGTACCATCAGTTCAACGTGCTATGAATTCAACATTTCACAGAAGTATTCAGAAGACACCATTTGAAATACTGATGGGAGTCAAGATGCACACACAGTCTGATCTTCAGATCACAAAGTTATTGGATGAAGAAATTATTAACTTGTTTGAAGAAAAACGCAGTTCACTGAGGGAAGATGCTAAGCTACAAATCGGCAAGGTACAAGAAGAAAACCGTGTTAACTTCAACCGTCATCGGAAGAAAGCCTACAAGTACAATTTTGGTGATCTGATAGCAATTAAATGAACACAAACTGGACCACATCTGAAGCTGAAGGCCAAGAATCTAGGTCCTTACAGAGTCACAAAAATAAAATAAAAAAAAAAAAACCAATGACACCTATGATGTGTGCCGAGAAGGTGATAACCATGAGGGTCCCAGAAGTAAAACAACATTTTTATGCAACCTTGGCCAAGTGACGACTCATCATCCGAGTCGGATGATTGTCAGGATGACCGAATGTGGGATTCGGATGGGGGATTTAAAGGATTTCCTGCTGACGAAACTGAAGACAAGCCAGACAAGCTAAATATTGGACAGTAGTTTGCTGGTCACGGAATAAAAAGTAGGAAGAGTTTTTTCTTTGTTTCAGTTTATCTCTGTTGTTTTAATTTAAGTAACTTTGATTAAATAAAATGCTTATGTTGGAAAGACGAGTCCTGATTCCTACATGTGTATTGGGTTCTCGATCACTAGTTCATGAGATGTGACTGTATTTTAATGTATCAGGACGTCTAGTATAAATTAACGGGGTATGTTGCATAAACGAATGCAATTCACATTAAAACGTACAGTATCCTCCAACTACTTGAACTCAACTTAGTCGTCTATTATACAGGGTGTAAATTGTAAGTCGACAAACCGAAATAACTCGGAAAAACAGTAGATTTTCAAAAAATGGTTTTCACGAGCATGTGCGGATGGCAGAGGCTTAGGAAATAATACCCAACCGGAACCATTTGTATGTGTGTGTGTGTGGGGGGGGGGGGGGGAGGGGGGGGGAGAGTGTCAAGTGTAAAATTTTAAATGCGAACCCCGATTTTTTATTGCAGATTCGGATTCTAAGGCCCACATCATGAATGGTCTGTTTTTCTTTTTTTTTTCTTCCCTAGTTATTCTGGGTTGTTAACTTAAAATGTACATCCTGTACTATACATTGTGTCAGTGTCGAATCTCGGGTGGGGGAGCGGGTATATGGGTCTGAAGATCCCCAAAACCATGAGCAAAGCCTCATAATATGAGCTGGTTCTTTTTAGATCAGTTTGAGGTACAATGCCACAATTTTTGTGAGCTCTGCCCGCCCCCTCCACAACACAAATCCTGGATTCGCCACTGCTTGGTGCCTATTACAACGTTACATGGTTGATCGTGGATTCAGTGTGTTTTTAAAATATGTAAGTAGTTTTGTTATGGTATAGATCTTTGCTAACCCCTTTGAGCAAAATTACGTTTCGTGAAAACCTGGAAAATAATTATTTTTAACCTGGAAAACCTGGAAAAAACCTTGAATTTGAAAATGAAGATTTGGTGGCCACCCTGTATACTGTAAATGGAAAAATAAACCTATGTCATTGCTTTACATTAATCAGAATGCCATTAACATGAATTTAATACTGTTTGGCAAGTCAAATTATCTCCTATTGGAAAATGATAAACTACATATCAAAATGTAAATTTACATACATGTTCATTGTTGTAATAAAATATTCTGAGCAGGGTAGATTTATGAACACATTCCTGTTAGACTGGCAAACCTGATACAACTGTCACTTGCTGTTGGCGTGTGCAAGCCACACATTACCCAATCAACGAACTGCAGTGCAACTTCGCTGCACGGCTGTGGTGTGGGCATCTGGCAGTTATAAGCTGAAAAGTGTGCGACCACAAAATAAATCACACCCTGATATTCGGAAGCTGTACTCCCTAATATCAGCCACAGCAAACTCTTTAAAATATGGTGCAATAGTTCACTAAACCAAATGCTGCATATTAACTGTAAACGAAAACAAAAATCACCCCTTCATTGACCGAAGATTTCAATCTTGAAGATGTACAAAAATCATATTTTTTCGCCGAGTACCTTTTTTCAAATCACATGGTGAGTTTCAGAGCTGTCCGAACGCCATCTTTCAGCACAATACACACTTTTTCTAGCAAAATATCGCAGTTTTTTGGCCGTATCTTTTACGGACTAAGATTGACAAAAACTGAAAAGTGCTGTTTATAGATAAATGTCTACAGGATGTTGTAAATATTTGAACAATTTTCTATGGTTAGTTATTTAGATATTTGCGATTCACAATGTTAAAATGGTTAAAAATCGGGTTTTGTGATTTTGTGCAAAACTGATTAGTTTCAACCTCTGGATCTCAGTAACGGATAACGATATCAACAAAATTTAAAAAAAAGCCTTGAGAATATCATCATAAGAACATATGGTAAAAATTTCGAAGATTTGCAATGAATAGAAAGTATCGAATAACAATCCCCACAATTCTTTTTATACCCAAAAATCATGTTTTTTGACATTTTTTTCAGGAACCACCCATGCATGAATGGTGCTTTTGTAAGCTTTTTAAAGCCCACCATAGACTACACGTCATGTACAAAAGCCGACTGATTTACTCAATTTGGATGGGTTCCAGGAAGTGTGTAACTTTGAAAATTTTGCCGATGTACTGTATGATAGCTATAGTATAACCATTCTTCTAATATGTACACAAATGATCACTAGGCCAAGATCTATCCCGAACACTTTACCCCTTCACTCTGAGATGAGTAGAACCTGAGATATGGGCCCTAAAGAATCGCAAATTCGCATGCATCGTTTATGAACATATTAGTGCCTCGGTGCAACTAATTATGGCTGGGTGACCTTGTTGTCACCAAACAAGAACTATCAGTACCAGTTCAAATCTCATAGCACACTCTGAAATTTGTACAAGTTCGGCTAAACTAGGAAATCTTCTTGTCTGTACCCACGGAAAGCACGAAGCAAAGAACATTTGCAGTCCAAGAGATTCACGGCGCGAAGTCCCCAACACTGTCTGCCATGCAAATCTATCTGAAAAATGCAGTTTTTCCAGAAAGCCAATCAGATTCAAGCTTCCTAGCACTGGCCAGTGAAATTTCACCTCTGCTGTGTCTCGGTTCGTATGCAACCCTCAGACCCCTGGGGCAGCACGCCAGCAGTTAAAGAAACACTGTAGCCAGCTTCACACTGGAATTCCAGCCTGCGGGCCTTCTTCCTCCACCGAAACAACCAAACAACTCTCCCTTCACACACAAAACTGCCCTGCTCCATTACTGCAGAACAGCAACAGCAAATTATGTGTAATGAACTAATGACATGATTATTCTTACTTTAAATTACACAATAAAGATCAGAGATGGACTGCCACCTCTGAGAATAAATGAAAAGTTTCAAGAAACTTGACTGCCTAACATTTATAAAACACTATACTTGAAGGCAAAAAGCACACCAGGATAAATTGTCATTGTCTTCTCCTTGAAAATGGCTTCAAAAAGTGTAAAATGTGGAGGAAAATGAAAATATTGACATTGTGAAGAAATTTGACGTGATTGACTTTTACATGAACATAAAAGTGGGGTATATACTGTGTGTGCATAGTGTGCATAATTTAAAACATTTTTTCTTTCTTTTTTTTAAGTAAATTAAAATTTACTTTAAATGGAACTGTCGCTTGAATCCATGTAAAATGTCTTTACTGGAATCAGTGAGAGAAATTTCAACATTATTTAGTATGGTAATCATTTGAACTGCCATTGTATCATTGTCTTTAATAATACAAAGTGTTTTCTAATGGTGTTTGGCCACCACTGGATGTCCGGTTAATTGATTTGTCGTTTCCCAATGTAACTGACATACCACTGCTGCAGTATAAAATTATTTGGAGCAGAATTCTACATCATGATTTGTATATATACAAGTAAGAAACATCCAAATTTACAAAATCCAATATAACTATTATTTAATGTCTATTAAAAGTAACTTTAATTCACCTCATTGTTGATATCATCAGTAGCACAAAAAGGACAGTCTAATTTAATAATTTAGAGTTTTGCCAATTGTAACTTCGCGGCATTCATTGGGATAAAATACCACCTGAATGCTGACTCTTATGTTTAGGTAGCATCATGACCATAATTGATAAGCTGCATATCTAATCACCCACAAGCACAGAGCTTGAGTAGCTGGTCAATTATAACATCATATCAATGCAACATTTTGTTGAAAGTAAATTGCTGTAATCACATGACAATATTATTCTGCCTGGCATGTGAGCAATTTTTTTGTGCCTGTTCCAACCAATCGCTTAGTTCATTTTACTATTCGTGGGTATAGCTTTACGTGACTTTTAGATTTTCATAATACATTATATAATGATGCAACAAATAACTTGTCAATTCATTTGGTTCAGAAACGTGCTTAACACAAATAATTTTGAGAAGTTATTAATGCAGTTACTTATTTCAGATGAATGAATTTTATAGTGTGTAGAACTCTAGAATTGTTGGCCATTGGAAGAAGATTATCTTATCCAAATTTCTCAAAATTGTTTATAGAAATCAAAATGCACCCCACCCGAGTAGTAATAATGCAGTATGTTTTGCAACAGGTTACACAGAAATCATCTCTTGCATGTAGTAACTGAGGTCCCTTTTAGTGAACATCTTATGGCTCCATGTGACATATTAATGCTGACCTTAATATCATTCTGAAATCATTAGAGAGAACCGTAATAAGCAGAAATGAGACTGTATTGCTGGCAACTGCTTAACCTTCAGGAGGTGAAATTCCAGTACTGCTGACACACACACAGGTGAAACGATTATTTTAGCTTATGGAATTATTGAGTCCCCTTGGTTCCTTCATCAGGAAGGATGGATGGATAGTTTGGGTAATGTTGGAACTGCTAGCTCACTCTTGACCCCAGGACAACGACAGTCACTTGTTTTGCTGTTGAAGGGAAATCTGGCTGACGGAAACAAGGAAAAGAATGTCAGTACCACACACAACTGAAAATTTGTTTAGGCAATTCATGTCTGTTCATTGTAAGCAGTAAGAAAGCATGGAGTGTACTTGTGGGTGGGTGTGCGTGGGAAGGGGGGGGGGGGGAGACAATTGAATTCCAATAACTCTTGAACTATGTATGTAATATCATCATCTTACTAAGAGGTACTTCAACAATATAATGAGGACAGCTTACAACTCACCGTTAAGACATAACGACAACCTGCGAAAGGCAAATAAAAAAAAAAAAAAATAAAATAAAAATAAAAAAAAAAATAAAAAAAAATAAAGGTCACTCACATACAACACTTAAGCTATCTGTCATGGCCTTCTTCAGAATATTGAACATTCATGCAGTTACACAGGCACACAACACAGTCACACAACCGTCATCTCCAGCTGCTGCACTCCATATACGGAGTGTGGCAGCTGGGAATAACAGTTGTTGCCTGTGTTGTGTGCCTGTATGATTGCGTGAATGTCGTATATTCTGAAGATAGCCGTGGACGATAACTTAAGTGTTGAAGTATTGTATGTGTGTGTCTTTTTTACGAGCCTGTCACAGCCTGTCATCACTTCTTTGTGGTGAGTTGTAAACTGTCCTTATTATATTGTTTAATTCCAACCTGAAGTTTCCATTGTGAGAGTTACTTCAGCTTCCTAAATTGTTTGCGTGTGGTGTGGCACTTACAACACACACATTAATGTAAATAGGAAGATTAGCATAAACATGTTCTCCATGATAGTCCTGTATTATATTTTCTATAATTTTCAGCGTGCTGACTTGATAGAATTGGCATACCATGAACAACAGATGAATCAGCTGCGAGAGAAATTGTTGGTTGAGAAAGAAACTGCAGTAAAAACAGCTGTTGAAAGTGAAAGAAAACAGTGGGATCTGAAGCTACAAGAGGAATTGAAGAAGGCACGTAGAGATGATGAGGCAAAAAAGCAGGTAAGAGTTAACCCAAACTCTACTAACATCCCACCCACAACCACTTGTTTATTATTCCACATCATAGTTAGAGGTCACATTTAAATCTAAACACATCCTGCTGCAGATTGTATTATTTGGCTGCACACCTCTACATTGCCCTTAACCATTCTGAATGTGTGTAATGGAATTGTGGAAGTTGTGTTCTTATTGGTGACACTGAACAGAAGCACACATTGACCAGCCATTCTATCTTCACAAAATTCCTATCTCTGTAGTATAGTTTCTTTCAGATTAATTTAATAGAAGTTATGTAGTTAGTACTTCAGAAACAGGGCATTGTGTTTCATGCGTCCTTCAATATAGTTACATTTGGAATTATTACCTCTCAAGGGCTTACAGTGCATGTTATTGAGGAATATGATTTTGATGAAAACTCATACATTTTATCCAAACTTTGAGTAAATTTTATAACAATTCATGATTGAATCTAGGTATTCCAGTGCAGAAATAATGTGTGTGTGTGTGTGTGTGTGTGTGTGTGTGTGTGTGTGTGTGTGTGTGTGTTTTATGCATATAAAAGTCCTTTTTGTTATAGGTTATATTTCGATCAGTTGTTGCAAAAATACTATATTCAACAAACACCTACAAAAATTCATGTATTTGTTATAAGGACAATAGAGTCAGAAGATGAAAATGTTGCTCTCATGGCAGTGTTTAAAGTGTGTCACAATCACAATAATTTCTACAAAGCTTTTGGCTCATCATGCCTAAAGTGTTCCAACAGACATATTGGTACTGAACAGTTCCATTGATCTTGTGGTCATTAGAGACAAAGAACACACACTCAGATAGTTTTTGTCAGGGATGGAGGAAGTCGGAATGCCTTTTGTAAGGAGCCATCCTGGAATTTACCTGGAGTGATTTAGGGAAACCATGGAATAGCTAAATCAGGATTGCTGTATGTGGATTTGAACCACCACACTCCTGGATGTGAGTCCAGTGTGCTACCCTGTACATGCAGTTTTACCAAGTATGCTGGAGGGACACATTAGATGGCTCAACTATTTACTCATGCAGCCCCAGATTGGAAAAGGGGTGGGGTGGCAGTATGGAGTGTCTGTCCTAGGCAGCACTTGAGAGTAGTGCCAAATAGTCTCAAATATGTGACATGCTCTTGTTGAGTGAGAGGGACATCGAAGGGTGGTGGGCAAAAGTTGGTCACTGAATGGTTTTAATTTTAATTTTTTTCTTTTAGTGGGGGGGGGGGGGCAGGGGGCACTATCATGTATTTACCCTGGTTGGGAAATGTACAACTATGGGCAACCTTTCTTGACCTGCAGATGTGGATTCATATACTAATTATAGCATGTAAGCCACCTCATCTTATGGAGGAATGCACTGATATGAATTGTAGCTGCTTCCTGACAACATGGAATGTCAACAAATTGTCTCAGAACACTTTTTTGAGAGTTTGTGTTAAGTTCAATCCTTTTCAAATGTTTTTATTTATGTTGTTGAATATTATTTCTTCACTTATAATAATCTGCAGTAGCTTTCTCTCTCTTCCACTAATTTTTTCCATGAACCAGATTGAAAACAATTCTAGGATGGATTGAAAACAGTGTGAGCCACTCTTTAATTTTTTATGTATGTTGTTTATGGTTTAGTTGTAGCTTTGTTCTATGTGAAAGTGTGACATGCTGTGAAAGAAGGTAGTAAACACAGCAAATGTACTTGGAAAATTGCTCCAAACTGCCAGATCCTTTCAGAGGAACAGTAAAGATAATCACTTGGTACTAAATAAATGTGTGACAACAAATTATAGACTCCCCCCCCCCCCTCTCTCTCTCTCCACAGCTATCTCCAATTGTCGCCTCTCAAGTGTTGCTTCAACAGTGCATACAATTCAGTGTGGGGCAAATGTAGGGTATTGGAGGAAGGGGGTTACAAATATCAACATTGCCTGGGAGATATGTAGGTGTTAAGATTAAACAGGGAGGAATAATGAAGAGAGCTGACATTTGGGGGAGAGACATAAATTGAGAGGTGGTGTAGGATGAAAGTAATTACTGTACTCATTATTTATTAAGAAGCAAATTCTGTATTAGGCTCTACATGGTAAACAAAAACTAAACAGTGTTTATTTCAAAATTTATATATGTCATACATTATTTTTAAGTTCATACATTATTTTTAAGGTCATAAATGTATGAGTGCATGGTCTTGTGTCGATATG
This sequence comes from Locusta migratoria, assembly GCA_026315105.1. Lineage (NCBI taxonomy): Eukaryota > Metazoa > Arthropoda > Insecta > Orthoptera > Acrididae > Locusta > Locusta migratoria. Next base: position 410,343,520 of record CM048748.1, read on the forward strand.
AATTAATAAAATCTTCACAAGCTTCCATCCGCGTCAAGTGGTTGTGAACCTATGAGATTTTGGCTAAGTTCTCCTTAGCCATTGTCAAGTGGTAAAATGACTGCTGTATAACCGTCGCCTTGCCGTTATATAGCTGCGCTGCTGGCTGTGACATCACTGGAGCCTTCTGCTTCGCCATATAAGGCAATGTTTACATCCTGAGTTGGCTGCGTCCGCTTTTGGCTGCTGGCTGTGACATCACTGGGGCTCACTTTTACGTCCCATGTCTGCTGCGTCTGCTTAAACCTCGCTATGGCTGGGTCCCACACTGTGCTGAGCTGCAAACCAACGCCCTTATTAATGGTGTTCACAGATATTTTGATTTCAATAGCTTCCTGTATAACGCTATCCCAATATCCTTTCGTTTTAGCAATGACAGATGTTTTGTCGAACCAGATTTGGTGTCGATTTTCTAAAGAATGCTCTGCCACGGCAGATTGTTACAGGTAGCGTATACGTAAGCACCTCTCGTATTCAGTCCGGCATTGCTCCAAAGTGCATACAGTTTATCCAATATAATAGCAGCCACACTCAAATGGTATTTTATATGCTCCTGGTGTTTTGAGACCGAGGTCGTCTTCTATTGGCCTCATTATCTGTCGAATTTTTGCGGGGGGGGGGGGGGGGGCGGCTGAACACAGAAGCGATGTTCTCTCTCTTCAGGATCCGGCTAATCTTTCCCGACACAGTTCCACAAAAAGGGAAGAAAGCTAGATTCTTGCTTTCTTCTTCTGACATACTTTTCCTCCTCTTATCACTCGAAATTGCTTGTTCTATTTGTTGGTGACTATAGCCATTACCCCTGAAGACCCTTCGGAGATGGGTTAGCTCTTGTGGCAGATTCTCAGCGTCTGAAACGAATTTTGTGCGGTGAACTAGAGTGTTCAGAACGACGCGGTTTTGCGCAGGGTGTTGGTGGCTGAGCACATTCAGATACCGATCCGTATGAGTGGGCTTTCTGTAGACACTGTAGCTGAGGTGACCATTGGTTTTCCGGCAAACAAGGATATCTAGGAAGGCTAAAAAACCATCTTTTTCCACCTCCATCATGAATTTAATGTGGTTGTGAACACTATTCATATGATCCAAGAATTCTTCCAGTTTCTCATGTCCATGAGGCCAGATGACAAATATATCAAGGACATAGCAGTAAAAACATTGTGGCTGCGCTGGAGCAGTGTTCAAAGCAGTGTCCTCAAATTTCTCCATAAAGAGGTTTGCAATTGATGGAGCTAACGGACTGCCCATTGCCACAATGTCTGTCTGGTTGAAATACTGGGCGCCATACACATGTTCCGATTAAAGACTGCTTGGATTTCCTCTCGCATTTATTCAACAGTACAATTGTGGGATGGTTTAAGCACAGATGCCCTCGTTCGCCAGAGAACCAATGGTCACCTCAGCCACAGTGTCTACAGAAAGCCCACTCATACGGATTGGTATCTGAATGTGCTCAGCCACCACCACCCTATGCAAAAGTCGTTTGACGCTGAGAGTCTGCCACAAGAGCTAACTCATCTCCAAAGGGTCTTCAGGGATAATGGCTATAGTCACCAACAAATAGAACAAGCAATTTCTAGCGATAAAAGGAGGAAAAGTACATCAGAAGAAGAAAGAAAGAATCTAGCTTTCTACCATTTTTATGGAACTGTGTTGGGAAAGATTAGCTGGATCCTGAAGAGATATAACATCGCTTCTGTGTCAGGCCCCCAGCAAAAATTCGACAGATGAAGAGGCCAGTAGAAGAAGACCTCAGTCTCAACACGCCAGGAGTATATAAAATACCATGTGAGTGTGGCTGCTATTATATTAAACAAACTGTACGCACTGTGGAGCAATGCCAGACAGAACACGAGAGGTGCTTACATCTTCGCTACCCGGAAAAATCTGCTGTGGCAGAGCATTGTTTAGAAAATCGCCACCGAATTCAGTTCGACAAAACATCTGTCATTGCTATTGGGATAGCTTTATACAGGAAGCTATTGAAATCAAAATATCTGAGAACACCATTAATAAGGGCATCGATTTCATCTCAGCACAGCGTGGGACCTGGCCATAGCAAGGTTGAAGCAGATGCGGGGGACACGGGACGAAGAAGTAAGCCCCAGTGACGTCACAGCCAGCAGCCAAAAGCGGACGCAGCCGACTCAGGATGTAAACATTGCCTTATATGGCGAAGCAGAAGGCTCCAGTGATGTCACAGCCAGCAGCACAGCTATATAACGGCAAGGCGACGGCGATACAGCAGTCATTTTACCACTTGACAATGGCCAAGGAGAACTTGGCCAAAAGCTCATGGGTTCACAACTGCTTGACGCGGCTGGAAGCTCGAAGATATTATTAAGGTCATAAATGGTTTGATTTTTTTTAGGCCATTGTTATGTGAGCTCCACATATTATATAGTGGCTTCATTTTGTAGAATCATCTTGAATTTTGGTCCATTGTACTGTATCCATTTCTAAATTCAGTCTATTCCTTGACAGTATAGCACTTTCAAAAATGTATTTGTTGTATGTTGGAAACAGGCTACTTGATGTTGACCATGTGCATGAAACTTCTGGTGGAATGAAGCACATAGCTGTAATTGATAGCGGACTAGAATGACTTTACAGATCACTAAGCAACTGCGGAATACAAATTCTTATACAAGTGCTAACTGTTACAGGTATCTTTCAATGAGGTGGTCAGAAAAGTTGTCCAGGAAAAAGACCAAATGGTTGATGAATTCAGAACAAGGGAAGCATCTTTAATGGCTGAATGTCAAAGGCTTCAAGATGCGATTCGGCGGCTTACAGAAGATACAGATGCCAAGTAAAACCAAATATACCTTTTCTCATTAGAAATTATTATTGGAGCATTTTTTATTTTAACTGAAAATGAAATTTTTTACCTTAATAAATTAGCCAGTATGTGGATAGAAACCATAGCTGCATAGTAGACTGTTCATTAATTAACAAAGACAACTTTTTGAATAATGGATTTACTTTTCAGTAAATTTAAAATGTTATTGGGCTCTTTAACTTCTGTGACTTTCTCAGAGTCTGTTAACCAGTTTTAAAAAAATGATGTATTTCACTGTAGTGTTTTTGGAGAAAAAGCCTTTTGCTACTGCAAATGAAGGGTTTTATTTTTATAATTCACCCCTACGCATTTCGCCTTTGTCACAAGGCATCATCAGTGGGTGTCCTGAAATATTTACATGTTTCTGTTTACACATAAAGGTCAGGTTTCTTACATATGTACAGAACATTTCGTTTCCGATTTAAAACAGTTTGTTGTTCGTCTACACAAGTGGGGACAATGGTGTAAGAAAATGAAGAAAGAAGTAGTAGTCGATGTTGCTAATGTTTGTTTTTAAGAAATCTAGACCAGTCTCTCTAGATCTGCTGATAGTATAGGTGGAAATTTTCAGTGCCATATTTGAAATTTGTGAATGCCATTTTGAATTGATTTGTGGGTGTAGACTTTTGATTAAGCAGAACAACTGGCTGGACATTCAGGAGAAGGGATTGTATCATTTTGAATTCAAAATGCATATTGAAGTAAACACCGTTTGGCGCAAACACTTTGACGGTTCCGAGTACACTCGAAGACTGAGCTGGCTGTCACTGCAGGCCATTTGATGGCATGCCAACGGCAGATGGCGTGCTGCTCATGGCAGCTGTCTTAGACGCCTGTGACCTCATGTGGCTAGGCCACGTAGTATTGCAGCTGAGCCGGCGCAAGCCAACGGAGCATAATTCTGGTGCACGCGATCTGAATGGCCCGCTAGGCCATAACATCCCTCTCCCCTTAGGGCGAGGGGGTGGAATCAGAAGTAGTTTGGCTGCTGGGTCTGCTCCACTTCCATCACCTCGTCAGGTGGCTCCATCCACTCCATAGCCGGAACCACCTCGTATGGACAAAAACCCCTTTGCTCGCCGAGGAGTTCACCCTCGCGAGCGACATCCTGCCGCTCCCAGCACTGGCGATGGCGGTGGATCCTCCATCCCCTCCTCCTGTGGGATTTCCATCAGAGACCCTGGACCCCTGTCGGCTGACAGCAAGGGAAAAGGGGGAATGGACTATAGGCCAGGGAGAAGGATGGCGGACTCGGAGCTGATCATAGTGGCAGGTGAGAATACCAGTGGGAGAACAGACCTCGCAGAGACGCCCCCAAACAACAACTGGGACCCAATGAGGATGGCAGCTATAGCCTCGATCCCAGACAGCCGAAACTGGGGCAAAACGCGACTAGGACGAGGAAGGGATGCAGGAGAGCCCGGAGGCAAGAGGGATAACAACTTCAATGAGGGCGGTAATGAAGGAGCTCAGAAGGGTCATGATGACCAGCTGGAGTGGACCGATATATGACAGGAATCAAAGGAGGGCAATCTCCACTGAAAGATGCAACACATACTTGTGCAATTGTCTTAAAAATGCAGATAATTCTCTCCGCCACCCCATTTGACTATAGGTGAAAAGGTGGGCAAGGACATGGCAGATCCCATGGGTAGAACAAAAATCGCAAAAGTGTTGCAAAGTAAATTGTGGCCCATTATCTGTCACCAATGCGGCCGGGAGACCTTCAATAGAAAATATTGTTCACAGGGAATGTGTAGTAGCTTCTGCAGACATGCAGGCCGAGCGAACAACAAATGGGAAGTTTGAGTATGCGTCAACAACTAAAAGCCAAAAGCTATCTAAAGGGCCCCGCAAAATCGACATGGAGTCAGTCCCAAGGTGCGGACGGAATGAGCCAGGAAGAGAGAGATGAACGAGGAGTTGCTTTTTGGGAAGCACAAGAAATGCATCCTGCTATAAGGCGAGTTACGTCCTTATCTATGCCTGGCCAATATACATGTCGACGGGCAAGCATCTTTGTGCGCGAGACACCCCAGTGGTCCTGATGTAGAAGATATAGAATCTGGCGGTGCAATGATGCCGGAACCACCACTCGGTGGAAGCCGTCTTCCGTGGACAGAAGTAAAATGCCCTTGTAGGTGCTAAGGCGGTGGCGAATTGTGTAATAATTGTGGAGAGGATCCAATGCCTGACCCCAGAGGGTGCTCTGCCGAGCCTTGCTGCACCCGGTGAAGGGCGATGCAGAGGACAGAGTCAGAGATGTACCCTCCACGATCTGTGAGCTATTGATAGGGAAACTGGCGACGATGTCTACTGCCGACTCGTATACTGCAAAACACAAAAGCTCTTCTGACTGGGTCGGGGCCTACCGGAAAGCGCATTAGGGCTTCAGCATTGGCGTGATAAGCCGCCGACCGATACTGTATCTCGTAATGAAAACGAGAGGTACAAGGCCCAGCGTTGGAGATGATGGGCCACCTTGTCTGGAACAGCTGCCGACAGGTGGAACGAAGACTCTAGTGGGCGGTGGTTCGTGTATAGTGTGAACTTGGACCCATAGAGATAAACATAAAATTTTTTTAGTGCAAAAATGATGGCTAGGACGACCTTGTCCACCTGGGAATACCGATGCTGCGCCTCCGTAAGAAATGCAAATGCCAACGGGCGTTCGGACCCATCTGGGAATCGATGTGCCAGCACTGCCCCCACACTGTGCTGGGAGGCGTCTGTTGCCTCCACTAACGGTACCCCCGGGGTGTATGCCACGAGGCATGGAGCCTCAAGAAGGGCCACTTTTAAGTGGTTTAAAAGTCCGCTCACAAGCTGTAGACCGGTGGAACAGGACGCTCTTACGCAGCAGTTGGTGCAGGGAGGTGAGCCACTGTGGCCGCCGGCAGGAAGAAGCGATGAAAATAGGCGATCTTGTCCAGGAATACTTGAAGTTCTTTAACGGAAGGAGGACGTGGAAGATCTGCGATTGCATGCATGTGATCGGCTATGGGGCGCACTTCCGACCTGAATACCTTGTAGCACAAGTACTTGATAGATGGTTGGAAGAAAGACAATTTCTGGAAATTACAGCGGAGGCTAGCCTCATCCAAAATGGAAAACAAAAAGCGGAGGTTGGCAATATGGTCAGCAATATCATTCATGTAGTTCACGCAGCAAGGAACCGGTGATAGCAACTGCTCCAAAAAAACGCTGAAAGATTGTGCGGGCACTGGCCACTCTGAATGGCAACCTCTGATATTGATACAGGCCTGCTTGGAGGAAACATCTAAAGTCAACTGGAGATAAGCCTCTGCTAGATCTATCTTCGAAAAATACTGGCCTCCTGACAATCACTCTATCAATTCTGCTGGGCAAGGCATTGGGAAAGAATCAATGATGGAGTGGGAATTTACAGTTTTCATAAAGTCGCCACATATGTGCAGGGCCCCAGAGGGCTTTCGTGTAACAACTACAGGTCAGGCCCACTCGCTTGCTGTGACAGGAAGCAAAACATCCTCCGCCGTCAGGCGATCTAATTCGCTTTTAACAACGCCGTGGAGGGCGATCAGCCGAGCCCGACAGAAGACGGGGTGAGCCGTATTATTAAGTGTAATAGAGGCCCAAAAATTATCAGCACACTCCAGACCCAGTGCAAACAAGGACGAGAATTCCACACATAACTGCGTATGTCTCTTGTACGGAATTTGATCAGAAACCAAGCAGACAGAATCGGTAATAGTAAAGCCAAAAGCACGGAGGGCATCAAGGCCAAAGATATTTGCTGCCGTCGCACAGTTTACGACCACAAACAGCACTGCGCGGCTAACATTCTGATATTTAGCTTTGGCGACAAATGACCCCAAAATTGGAATAGGGTGGCTACCGTAGCCAACCAATGCACGAGGCGCCAGACATGCTTGATGAGTAGCAGAACTTGGAAGCAATTCTGCCGCGCCCATGTTCACTTGAAGCATGACAGATTCCCGCAGAATGCAGAGGTCAATAAAAAATTTCAGCGGCTGTAAGCCGGTGGGAATGACCTTATTAATATCCATGGGTGATGTGCCGAAATTGTGAGGGCGAGAGGTCTTGTTGCGGCCCCGAGCAGATCAGCAACACACTCGGGTGATGTGTCTGAATTTTCCACAACAATTGCATGTGGTTCATCTGTGGGCACAATTTCCGAGAATTGGACGCCCCGCATGAAAGACAAGAAATCAGCTCGCTCTCTTATGTGGGCAACATGTGTTGCCTTCTCCCCCCTCCCCGACCATACGACACAGGTGGGCGCCGCGGCATCGGGAGGGAGGGAGGGGAGGGCGATGCAACAACAGCCACTGAAGACCCAAGCGTTCCAGATAACTGGGCCAAATTGGCAACAGAGGACGACTCCCCACGTCCTTAGAAACTTCAAAAATGCACACAATACGTAAAACCTTCCCTAATGAGGGATCTTCTGATTGAAGAGCCTGCTTGCAAACATCCAGGTCAGCAGCAAAACAAATCAAAATATCGCGGACCATAGAGTTCTCATACAAATCACCATGCTGTTCAGACCAAAACAGACGACGACGGGCCAGCCCCTGCAGTTCCCTAGCCCAGGTGCAGTATGTCTGACCCAGCTGTTTACGTGAATGGTAGAAAAGATATGCGGGCCGACACCACGTGAGAGTGGCGGCAAAAATATGTCGCAAAGAGTGAACAGATATCCGAAAAGGAAAGGGATGCATGTGTCTTAAGTGGTGCTAAATCACCCAGCAATTGAAAAAGATGAGGCAAGAGCCACGAAAGGAAATAAGCTTTTTGTTTACCTTTGTCACACACCTGGAAAGCGACAAAGTGTTGGTAGTTGGACCAATCCTCAGCATTGTCATCAAAGTAAGGATACGAAGGAACGGGCACAGACGACCACAACCCGACCTGTTGTGTCACAGCCCTAGTCAAGGTGTCAATAGACGCCATGAGGGAAGCATTCTGTTGAGCCAAAATTTCCGGCAACGGCTGAAGATTCGTCAGCAAGGCGCCAAGTTCCTCTGCCATGACTGCGGCAAGAAGACCACGCTACCATAAACCTCGTCGCCACTGAAGTAAACACTGTTTGGCACAAACACTTTATTGATGGTTCCTAGTACACTCGAAGTCTGAGCCGGCTGTCACTGCCGGCTGTTTGACAGCTCACCGCTGGCAGATGGTGCGCAGCTCATGGCAGCTGTCTTAGACGGCCGTAACCTCCTGTGGCTAGACCACGAACTATTGCGCCCAAGCCGGTGCAAGCCAACGGAGCATAATATGGACGCGCACGATCTGAATGGCCCACTATGCCATAACACTAATAAGAAGATCTTACATGTATAACAAATGTTCAAATGTTTGTAGAACTTATGGGACTTAACTACGGGGTCATCAGTCCATAAGCTTACAAACTACTTATGAACTAGCTAAGACTAAGGACGGCACAAATATCCATGCCCGAAGGGGGGATTCAAACCCCCGACTGTAGTGGCCGTGCAGACCGTGACTGAAACGCCTCAGTCCCCTCGGCCACCGCGGCCGGCCATGTATAACAATGGAATGGAAATTTATCCAGATGTCTAATTTGAAGGACTATGGAAATATATAATGATAGAGACTTTGTAAGTGTTGAATACAACATGTAGGCATAAAGTAGCATATATGTGCTACATTTCACATTCATACAGATATTTCCAACCTTAATTGATGAACTCAACTTTCATTACTTTTCACAGTATAACGATTATATCACTAACTACACAGTAAATTTATTACCTTTTGCTTCCCTTTTTATTTAACTTATTTAATATTTTATTATAACTTTCTGTAAAACACTTGTTTGAAACTACTTTAAAATGTTGCAAACTGTTTTATTTATTTTCAGAAGTTTGGAATCAAAAACTGATTCTGCTACGAAACCTTTATTGGACAAATTGGAACAACTAGAAACAGAAAAGGTGTTGCTGCAAAGGGAACTAGCTAAAGAACGCGCCCGGAAGAATAGAACTTTATCTGAAACAGCCCTCTCAGATCTCATCAATGAGTCAAAGCCAGCTGCCCCAGACATGAGCACATCTGTTGCAGTTATGCAGTAAGTACTCTGTCAGAGATATACACTCAGATAAAAGTAATTGTGCTAAAGATCACATTCACAAGGTTTTGCAACACTTAACAGGCATGTATTAGACGTTACATACAGCTGAGAAACTAATTCCATTCAAGAACACATTTAGGGCTTTAGAGGCAAGGTCAGTGAAAAGCAGCTTCTGTCAGTATTTAAATTACATTTCCTATGATGCATTATATTTCCATGTGTAAACTGTAGAGTTATTAATTTCACTCCTTGTTAAGCCAAAAATAAATTCATTTGGTATGTAGTGGATACTATTATAAATTCTTATTGTTATATTTGTGAGTAGTACATGCTACATTGATGCCTAATTTAAGACATTTCTCATGAAATCGTTTACTCAGACATTTGAATTTAATGCACAAATGTGGAATATCAAGCTGTGAAAAGGATTTTAACACCTTGCAAAAGATCAAGTGGTTCACAAGTTCTCAACAAAAGAGCCAATGATTTCAAAAATCTGTAAAAAAAAAAACATGTTCTATTAGACAGGCTGTAGAAAATTTAGACTATTTAAAAAAAAAAAAAAAAAAAAAAAAAAAAAAAAAAATAAATAAATAAATAAATAAAAAATACAAAAGCTCCTCATTTACAGCACTTTCCATGTGGAACAGAGAATCTTGGCTGCTGTCTCACTTTCTTGTTGTATAAATGTGTTGCGACATCTCTGACCACAGCATCCAGTTCTGCCTGTAAACCAGTATGCACTATCTGTAATTGGCTATTTGATTATTAAATGTTTCTCTAACAACGGTGTGCAAACATTTTACTGTTTTAAGTACATTCTTCAAAGCTCTTCATCTCTTAACTGAATAGTTTTCCTAGTTATTTCTGATTTGCTAATTTTGTGTTTGCACTGTACGTCTGCCATGTCAGAGGTGCACTTCATGCGCGCGCACACACACACACACACACACACACACACACACACACACACACACACACACACACACTCAAGCACTGAAAAAAGGTTTATATGAAAGCTCAAAAAATGTATTGTGAAAGTAAACTTTCCTGATGGGAAAAATATGTATAAAAATAGTGATCATTTTACTTACCCAAAGCACAGGCTCTTTGACAGATACAAAACACACACACACACACACACACACACACACACACACACACACACACAAAGATTCAAGCTTTCACGACCGTTGGCCGCTTCATCAGGAAAAGAGGAAGGAAGGAGGGGAAAAAGGGAAGGATGCAGGTTTTAAGGGAGTGGATCCACTACCTTAAAACCCGCATCCTTTCCTATTTCCCCCCTCCTTCCTTCCTCTTTTCCTGATGAAGCGGCCAATGGTCACGGAAGTTCGAGTCTTTGTGTTTGGCCAGCCGCGGTGGCCAAGCGGTCTGCGGTGCGTCAGTCATGGTCTGCACGGCCACTATGGTCGGGGGTTCGAATCCCCCTTCGGGCATGGATATTTGTGCCGTCCAGTGTTAGCTAGTTCATAAGTAGTTTGTAAGTCTAGAGACTGATGATTCAGTTGTTAAGATCCATAAGCTCTACAAACATTTGAAAAAGCCGCGGTGGAGTAGCCGAGCGGTCTAAAGCGTCTCGTTGTGGAGCGCGCGGTTGCTCACTGTGGAGGTTAGAGTTATCCCTAGGGCATGGATGTATGTGTTGTTCTTAGGTTAGTTTACCTAGGTTTAAGTAGTTTGTAAGCTACGGACTGATGAGCACACAGTTTGGTCCGATAGATTTACGAACATTTGAACATTTCTTCAATGAGCCTGTGCTTTGGGTAAGTTAAACGATCTCCATTTTTTATACATATTGTGGAAGTAAGTTGAATATATTCTTATTCACTTTGCATCTCAGTGGAGAATTTAAGTTGAATATAAGATACAGTAGTAATGCGCAAATACAAATGATTGTCTTTCACATGTTCCAATATTCATTATCTTTACACAAATAATTGTATTAATTTCTTTTGCAGGGATGTTAAAAGAAACCGTGATGCTGCAACAAGTCCAGATCATGTCGATAAGGGTGTTCCAGAGCAGTTTCTACAAGAAAATCTGGTAAATTACTATTGTATTAGTTTTGTTAAACTGTAAACAGATTAATTTATTAAAGCAAGTTCAAAATTATTGTAGTGAATTCAAATAATTATGAATAATATCTGAAAGAACAGTTTTCTGTCTTATGATAAAATTTTAAACAACGGAAGTTCCAGGAAGGACTCAACAATATTTTTGAAAAGGATAGGTAGCAACGCACCTTGGAGACGTCTCAATGAACTGCAGAAAGGCACACACAAAAAGATTACAACTTTCTAAAAAGCTCTTGGCCGAAAGCGTTTTAGTTTTGTGTGTGTGTGTGTGTGTGTGTGTGTGTGTGTGTGTGTGTGTGTGTGTGTGTGTGTGTGTGTGTGTGCGCGCGTGCGCCTTTTTGTGGCTCATGAGACATCTTTGTAGTGATTAGCAACCTATCCTTTTTAATAATGTTTGGCGTAATCACAGACTTATCACATCATTGTGTGAGCAAAACTTGGTGTTAGTGATTGGGGAAAATTTCATGAAACTTATTATTATGGCCTTGGCTTAGAAATGTCCATTATTCTTGGAGACACATTCATTCTTAACCACCATTCAGTTCTCTTTGAGGGCAACCATTGTTTATATTTTCCCTAAGTTGTTCCAGTGTAACAATTAATGCATGAGCTGAAAGTTGTAAATTTGTGGGAAAAAGTGCTATGTCAAGTAATTTTTAATAGTTGGATATTGTTAAACATCATTTCTGTAAACTATTTAGCAATACTAAATTGACATAATACTCTCATTGTTTTTCAATACAATAATAAGAATACCCTTTCTTATAGTTATCACTGTCTTTTAGATCCAATCAGGTACTAGTTATCTCTGTTGTGGTAAACTCATGATAAAACATCTCACTTATCTGATGATAATGGTTTTTATTTTCTTTTCAAATTGTTTTATCCTCGTGGTGTAATGTTCCTCCATTGAGAAAGTATGTTGTGGCCATTTCTCAGATTGAATTTGCAGTGATGGTGTTGTATCTAAATCTAGATTGCACAAGTCACCATTTAGTTGATTTTGAAGGGTGCTTTATTACCATTATGATTTACTCCCTATTTTGCAATGCAAATGCTGAATGGATAGAATGACTGTTGATAAACCTTTTTATGAGCTGTAATTTGTACAATTTTCCCATTATGACATTTTTACAGGGTACATACAGGAATAAGTGTTAGTATTTTGTCCGTGGAAGCAAATGTTTTATAATTGGTTTTGAAGCAAGCAGTAACCAGTTGCAGCAGAAGTTGTCTTATTATTATCAGTTTTTTCAAATTATAGTGGTGCCCTTATATGTTCAGTCTGAACAAAAGACCAGCCCACAGTTCAGTTAGTACACTACTAGATTCCTACTATCCATTGACAGAACTTCTGGATAACTCACAATTTAATGTGTAGGATCATTGCTTGGAAGCCACATAAACTGTAGGTCCCCCTGTAACTGGCTGGGTAAGTTAGTATGCCACTGTCATCCTCCGACCTTTGAACTATCTCCAAAAGGACCATACATAGTAAAACATAATGCTGTTCAAAACAATTTTTGAATTGACGACTGCTTTACTTTCCCATCTAAAGTGAATCCAGGAATAATTATCAGGTGTTTGTTGTACCCAGAATTTGTCAACAGAAAATTGCATTTCATTCTTCTTGTGGACATTGTAGCATTAATTGTTTTGCAGGGGTAAAGAAGTGTAGTGTTGATAAACTCAAAAATAAAGTAAGGAAAAAAATCTGAGATACAGTAAATGCTTAAACATCAGGTGCCATCATCAGCTGCAGTCTGTCCACTCGTGTGACTGCACAGGGCTTGTACTTAAATTTGTGCAAATAAAATAATGATCTTCATCTGTCTCTTTTATTTGTTAATACCAAGAGGTTTTTTATTTTATTTTTGTATAAGATTATTGAATTCTTTTTCCACTTTTACTTGCAGACTCGCAGTGCTAGTTCGTTAATCCAACAGGGAAAAATCAGCATTGTGTCGTAAGTATAGTTGTTTACCCTTTTATAATTTTGTATTTCATAGCCTGTATTTCTAATTAATTTGCCTATAGACATTGTAAATACACTACAGTTTTGCCTTTCATTTCAATACTGTATCTCAGTTTTGCATGTGTGATGCTTCTACCCCGATATTACAGTCACTTGATAAAAAAATTCTTTTTTGTTGTTCGTATAAATCAAATTTTTGTCCTTACTAATACATATAAATTAGCTTGTAAACATAGTTGTTAGTGTATTATTAATTAGAGTTCTAATAATAAAGGGTAGATAACCGCTCACCCTAAAGACTATTGCTAAGCCACTGATAGGCATATAAAATAGGCAGTCACATTCACACAATTTAGTTTCAAGCAATGCCTTCATCAGAAAAAGACGTACATTCACAAAATCACTCGAACATAACTATAGACACATGACACCATCTTTGGCTGCTACAGCAGAACAAGCATATTGTTAGTGAGTGAGGAGGAGACTGGAGGGAAAAGGATGCTAGGTAAGGGTATGGATGGAAAGTTCAGCATTGCTCTGATGTGTGGGAATGAGAGAAGCAGCTTGGAATGCAGTAAAGGGAAGGGACATGAGAGTAAAAAAGGGGAATAGTAGAGGTGTGTGTGAGGAGGGGCGGGGAACTGTGAAATGATAACAATAAAAAATAAAATAAAAATAATTATTTAATTCTAAATTGAAATATTGAATAGGGATATATAAATTAATAATAAAACAGCCATTGAAACCAAGTGTGTTGTGTTCATTTGCATGTTGTGCCGAGGGAAGTCCATCTTGCTTTTGCCACAGTTTGAAGGTGTCGTTCACCCTGATGGACAGGACCTCCACAAGAACGTAGTCCATCCATATGCCATTACCAATCCTGACCCCTTACCACAGGGATTGTATTGCTGTGGAAGACCCTGGTGTAAAACCTACCCAATCCAGTTCTGTCACAGGCTTGCCCTACCTCCCAGAGCCCAGGCTGCCTGTAAAAGGAGTCATGTGGTTTTCCAACTTAGCTGCAATCATTGCACAGTGTTCTGTGTCGACATAACAGCAACTAGCTGTCCATCAAGATGAATGGCCACTGTCAAACTATGACAAAACGTAAGAAGGGCCACACTGTGGCACAGTATGGAGCTGAACACACAACACTTGATTTCAATGGCTGCTTTGCAAACCAATCCGTCTGGATCCTCTCTTCCACCACCAGCTCTTCTGAACTTGACAGATGGGAGTTGTCCCTACAATACCTTCTATGGTGCTGCAACCACTCTAGCCACAACTTATTTAAAAAATGCAAGTATTTCAACACTTTTTGGTTGCTTCAGCAACTGTTAACAGTTTACACAAAGGCAAGGCCGACACAAGTAGTTGTGCAAAATTAAATAGTGCAAATAATGATCAAATTGAAAGTAAAATAATAAGTTCAAGCTCCTGTAAGTATTCCCAGTATAAGTAGTTATGGATTTACTTATGTGAATGGTACCAAGAAGGAAAGTGAAAAAATGATGATTAGAATAAGAAAATTAGTACAAAAAACATTGGCCTAACCACTGTTTAAAGTTTAGACAGTAATACTGTGAAACACCCAAGTCTTAATACAGTGGATGGCACCATTACAAAAAAAGTGTAGAACTGGGCAGAAATTTTGGAATCAGTATTGTATAGAATTGCCGTGTTCAGTAAAAGCCAATACACCAGTCCATCATGCGTTTTGTATAGGATTTCCACAAGACATTAATTCTATAAATCTTCACGGTTGTATTGATTGCTGTCGTGTTTCGTCCAAACTACATGTAAACCTAATGAACCTTAAATCTTTAAACATGTTATTGTAATCATTTGTGAGATATGAATATATTGATTTTGCAGTACTTGAAAATTAAAGGAAAGTTTCAAAACCACCCCTGTATTAACAAAATATGTTTTTCCACACAACATTATTCTTTTCATACACACTAGTTTTTATTCATGGAAAATATTTATGAATGGAAATTGTCAAAAATATAGTATTTATTGGTCTAAATCACAACCTTATCTCAAGGTTGGCAGCAATGGATCATACTCCCATGTCTCCAGTAGTGTGTCCACATCAGTTCTGCAAGTCTGTCTGTCTGAGTGTGTTTTGGTTTATTCTTGCTGACACCATCAATCCCCCCCCCTCTCCTTCTTAGTGCCATTACCCGTTATTGTAATGTTCTGCTTGTCACTTGTTCATAACCGTCTGTATAAATTCTTTTTAATTTCAGGTGCAATGTTGGTGATGCTGTGCTGGTAGTTTGGAATGAGGTTCATCGGAACTATCTCATTCTCCAAGAAACGTCTACTTTGTATTTCCTGCATCAAGATTGTTTGGATGTACTTGGCTTGCGCCCAAGTTCAGGTCAGTCACACATTTGAAGAAAGGGAACAGTTTCTCGTTAAGTATTTGGTAGTTCCCCCTGTACCTCTTAATCTTTCTTTCACCGTATTTGCTTGAATATAGGCCACACTTTTTTTTTCAAATTTTGGCTTACAAAATCATGGTGCG
Source organism: Locusta migratoria (assembly GCA_026315105.1). NCBI lineage: Eukaryota > Metazoa > Arthropoda > Insecta > Orthoptera > Acrididae > Locusta > Locusta migratoria. The sequence continues at coordinate 410,359,105 of CM048748.1, forward strand.
ACCTATAATCGAGATTCCATACTCTCCCCCTTCCCTCCAAGCCCTCCTTTTCCCAAAGCTATTAGTTCTAAAAATTACACGCTCATGTTTATTTTGGTTTGAGAAAGTCTTCAAAAATGCTACGGTAACTGTTTCGCAGAACTGCATCTACGTTTTTGTTCATGTTCATGGAAATGCCACAGCAATTTGTGGAAGTCGATATTTCGACATTCAGTAAATCAAATGGTGTCATTCTGTACCGCAGCCAACCGTAGCAGACAACTGTTTTTAACATGTCTGCGTGGCCTTAACCAAAATAAGTATGTATCAATCACTTCCTAAGTACAGAAATGATTTTAATTTGATGTAGCCAATGAAGCTAGTCTTCACAATAAAAGTTTAGTGTATGTCGCGAGAGATCTTACTGTGATGTTTATGTAGCTACGGTAATGCCTAGCGCTAGCGGTGATGGGAGTTTAAGATAGCAGAACAGCTGATTTGTGTAGCTAATATCGAAGTTGAATTCAAATGATACATTTTAAAATAACATATTTTACTACGACCAGATTCACTGGTTTGAAATTCATTAGGGGTAATTTCCATGAAACGATGTACATGGAATTCGGGGCTATTTTGCAGCCTTGCAACTGAATCATTTATATTTTAACAGCAAAACCACAGTTCCTGTTTTGAATTAAGAAGTAGAGCAAGTATTTTCTACATGGGGATATTTAAATTTTTAGTTGTCGAAATGCTTAATGACTCTTCAACACACAAGTGTTGAACTTCTTTTTGTCAGTGCCAAATTTACGTGCAGCCTCCCGCTTTCCATGTCCATTACTGTGACTGGACTGAAGCTTACACACACACACACACACACACACACACACACACACACACACACAAATGCAAGCTTTCGCAACCCAGTTGCTTCTTCAGGCAGAAGGGAAGGAGAGGGAAAAGTAAATGATGAGGGTTTTAAGGAAGGGGGTAAAGAGCCATTCCAATCCCGGGAGAGGAAAAACTTGCCTTGGGGGAAGAAAAGGAAGGTGAGCAAATACACACACCCCCACACATTTACACATTTCAAAAACTTGCTCTTGCTCACTAAAATTCTTCCATAAAATGTACAAGGTAGGAATTTTTTATAACACAGACAATTGTTAGAATTCAGAAATATTATTTTCATTCAAAACTTCCAACCAATGTCACACTGTAAAAACAATTGCTGAGGCAGGCATGTAGAAAAGACAAACAGATTCACAGAAATTCAAATTTTTAGTCACAAACTCATCAGAAATAAGAACATACATTCACAAAATCACTCTGGCACACACAACTGAAATTTCTGGCTGCAACGTAACTATGAACGAGGAGTGTAGGGGAATGGGTGTAAGGTAAAGGTGTGGGGAGTGTGTTCCACAGTGCCTGGCAGAGGCATCAGTAAGTGGGAACGCGAGATGCAGCTTGAAATGCAGTAAAGGAATTGGGTATGGGAATGAAAAGGGAAGTGTAGAAGGGATTCTAGCACTTGTGAACTGTACAGATGGCAGGTGTCCTTATGACCCTGCAACCAACTTCACTACTTCTACACCCCACACCTAATAGCCTCATCTCCCCCATTCTACATCACCTCTCAAATCATGACTCTTTACCAACAGTGTGCCACCTAATTTTATAGATTTATAAATCTTTCCCGAGTATTCGACCTTATTTCCTATACAAATGGGATATTGTAGAAATGTGTTTATCTACCTCATTTTTCTCACACAGTTTGAACCAAATCGGTGAGACTTGTCCGCAACCTCCAAATGTCAGATTCAACGAGAGTAGGACCATATTCAATTAACACACAATTTTATGCTTCTGTAACTTGGGTAAAAATACACTTCATTTTGTATTGTATGTCTTAGATGCAATTTGTACGTAAATAATGCTGATTATTTGTGTTAATTTCATTGATTTTGACATTTTGGTCCTGTGCTTACATGCATATGTTGCAGAGACTTAAGACTGTTATTGTACTATTGCAGATGGTTCCCAAAGGAGGCTTTACTGCACAGGTGAAGTAACGGATAAGGAATATTGCCATGCTTTAAAGGTAAGTTACTGTCATTTAACATGTTTCATAGAGTACCTTCTTAAAGCAATAAAATTATCTCCATCTCAATTTGCTGCTTACATTTGCAGGACATACAATATAACTCCACTGTTAATTTCTTGGAATTAACATTTTTCCTGCAATTTACATTGTATTTTGTCAGTACCATAAAATTTCCTATGTCCATAATTTTAATTTGCCTCCATTTTTGCATTAACGTGTTTACATCTATACCGTGACTTACACTTTATGAAACCATGTTCTCGAAGAAAAAAACTAAAATACTTTACGTAAATTGATGCTGGTGTTGCTTTCAACTTCACGTAGTGTTCATAAACGTTACACTGTCAAGTTTTTTGACACTTTCATTGTTACAGTATGTGCCAAGTTGATTTGTAGCACAGTGGCTGATGGGAACATCGTAAATGCTTTTCCCATTTATGATTGATACCATTGTCCCCTGCACTGTCACTTTAGTGTTTTCATGCTTAGTATAACACATTTAAAAATTTTAATTCTTATTGTGAAGTGCAAATATGTTCTCAGATATTTTTGTGGCTTTTATAAACTGTGAGGATGGTGGTTTGTTCACGAGTGTTTGTCAGAACATTGGAGGAGGGGCACATTATGTAAATAAATTTTAAATTATAATTGTTTGAAACATGGAGAAATACAAAAAATATGTAACTAATGCAGTGTTTCAGTATTCAAATAATAAATGACAGTGTTAGTCATGGTCTAAACATCAATTATCATAAATAAAATGTCAGAAGTTTCTGCTTAGTATAAAGGTAACAGTTCCAGTTATGTTTGGTGTTAACAAAAAAATATATAATAAAGAAACTTAATAAATAAAGCACCTGGTGAGTATTTAGGTAGGTAGTATGTACTTATATCTTGATGAAAAAATGGAAATGCTTAGTCGGAAAATGAGGTAATGAGGAATGTCCTAATTTGGTACCACTGTACAGCTTACCTAAGCTACGCAAAAAACACGAGGTATGGCAGTATCACATTTGCTGTTTTCCACAAGAGCATAAAATGAAAGTATGGTACTCACTGAACTATGTCATTTGAGATATGATACAGGAGTGTAGCCTTACAGGGGAGAAACGGTGTATCTACGGAGCTAGTACAATAAATTCAATACTGGTAGTGCATTCGGTTGGTTCAGGTGAGGCTAAAATCCATTATCATTTTATCACGCTTAATATGAAAGGACATATTTTATTGAAACTATGTTACATTAAAAAATATATCTATGTACAACTAATGTGTTATGCAATTTGTCACAGTTTTCATTGCAAAAGTCCTCCTGTGTTCTGCTTTTGTTACGTAGTTGGTGGAAACTGCGTGCTGTTAAAAAGTAAGGTAACCACCTGAAATACGAAAATTTTGGAATTTGTTTTCGATACTGGTAGTTTATGCTTCACTAAAGAATGTAAAGGATGGGGGGGGGGGGGGGGAAACAACACTGGTAGGCCTACCTTAATCTTCACTCTCGCCTCCCCTGCTGCTGTCATTATCACTAACTGTAGGTGAAACTGCGTTGTTTTCTAGGTGCTCTCTCCAAAGGAGGTCCTCTTGTGATCCATCCAGGGCATACGAAATATTAGTCTTCTTAAAACTCTTTTCTACTGTCTTGGGAGAGATCAGATACCAAGAACGCATGATCCATTCCGTAATTAATTGGAAGGATGGACACTTAATTTTTCCTTTGTTTGTTACCTCGTGTAAGTTTTCCACTATCCAGTTTGCATAAAATCTTCTAAAGTGATCTGTGAGTGGCTTGTTTAGACACACATCTAATGGCTGCAACATAGACGTAAGCCCTCCAGGAATAATTAAGAGGCATGTATTTGTTTGAGACATTTGTTTTGTTACAGCGTTAACTAGGTGGCCCCGAAAGCTGTTGAGAACAAGCATAGATTATTTGTTCAGCAGGGCTCCTGGTCGGCTTTCCTATACAGTTTTTAGCGAATCTTTGACTAATTCTTGCATACTCCAGCCTTTTTGCTGCACTCGAAGACGAATTCCCTTTGAAAAAGTTTCTTCGGGCATTTTTTTCCATTTAAAAATGCAATAGGGTGGTAGTTTTCTTCTGTCTGCTGTTACGGCTAACATAACTGTACAGCACAACTTCTCAGCTCCCGAGGTTCGAACTAACACACTCGATGCACCCACTTCATTAACTGTTCTGCTTATTGACATGTCGAAGAGGTGTTTGATCAGTGTTTCCAATCTGTGATAGCAGAAATTTGCGTTGTTCTCTCAGTCGTATCACAAAGCGATGAAATTCAATGATTTTATCCGTAAGTCAGTTGGAAGTCGTTGACACAGATGTTCTTCATCGAAAACTCAAATTGTTCCGATCCATGAAACACACTGCCAAACCTCGGCTTGCTTTAAATTCAGTTGCCAAAGTCCTGCCTTGTTTAGCAAACTCTCGCACTTTCAACTGTAGCATTTCATGCACAGCGTAACCAGTGTTTCTCGTTTCGTGAATCCACTGAAGCACTTTTTCTCCACAGCGTCGTATTTTTCCTTTTGAGTTCCATGGAAAGATTTGCTGTCTGTTTTCGTTGATTTTAGCTTGTCATCGTGATTCCTACAATATATAAGCAATTTTTGGTTGATCTTCAAATTTACGGGCTGCTGCATGGACATTCATTGCAAAGTCGATAGCTTGTAATTTAAATGACACCGTAAAACTAAGTCTCCGATCGCCGGTGTTTATTTTCTTACGTTGTTCACAGTACAAATCTGAACTCAACACTGCCGGAAAATGCAAGCCTAGCGATGGGGGGGGGGGGGGGGGGAAGGCATGGTAATCCAATGTTACCGTTACTTATGTTGTCTACCTGTGGGAGCCAGCAGCAGGCAATGTTGCCGAATGTCGTGTGACTAAGTGTTTACAAATAATGAGTTTACCGCAACAATACATGTTAGAGTTGACGAATTTGACCTCGAAAATTATGGAGGGTACTATATGCGGAACCTTTTCGTTTCCTATTTTGACCTCAAAAATTAAAGGGGCTACTATAGGCGGAGGGGTACTATACCCGAGTAAATACGGTACATTCATTTTCAATATTTTTACTGTGACCATTTGTCTGTCTGTAACATAGCAGTACTATTACTCGCAAATTGTTACATGGCATCAGTTGAGCAGGGAGTTTGGGGTATGTGTAGAAAGCATGTATTATGCTGAGGGGAGATGGCAATATGCAGTGCTTGTATTTAACCTCCATGAAAGTATGAAAACAAGACAGATGCAGTTGTCAGTTAAATACTTTGTGCCAAAAAAAAAAAAAAAATTTCACTGTTCAGTGAACAAATAAATGTTTGCAGTTGTATCCAATATTTCATGTATTTAAATAATGTTTCCCCTTCATTTGATTTGATTTTCTCAGGGAAGCCAAAACAGTCTTGGTCCAACCCGCCACTGCCCGCTCCCTGTATATCTAGTAAAGCCAACCAATGCCCTTGAACAGTGCAAGGAGTCCCTTTACCAGTTCTTTATTAGACACAATTTCTTCGGGTCTGGTTGTCCCAAATATTCTGTGCCTTTTATTCTCCAATGCAATGCATTCGAAGATTAGATGTGATGCAGTTTCATCACAGATCCTACATTTAGGGTCCTCTTCTGTTATTCCCATTGTATGTAGGTGTTTTTTGAAATTCCCATGGCCTGTCAGCAATCCAACCATGAGTCTAATCTCTCTCCTGTTCAGGCCCAGGAAAATCAGAGCTTTTTTTAAAACATGGCTTTGGCATCTTTACCTTGCCATGTTTTTGTGGATAGACTTTGGTCCAATATTTTACGTGCTGTCTTCTGAGCCAGTTACGTATCTCCAATTTGATCGTTGCCTTGGTGATTGTCAGGACAGGTTCCGGTCCAATAAATAAAGTCTCTGCCCCCAGCCTGGCTAATCTGTTGGCATGTTTGTTGCCACTGATAGCCAAGTGGCCAGGGACCCACAATAGGTTTACTCTATTGCTTTCCCCTAGCTCCGCCACAACCCTGTGACATTCTGCAACAATTTTAGACCTTGTTGCAGGAGCTGCCAGTGATCTTAGGGCTGCCTGGCTGTCTGAATAGATATAGATGCTACGGTCTTTGTAGCACCTTCACAAATTCTCCTCCACACACGCCGATGGCAGTGATTTCAGCCTGGAATACTGAGGCCAGTTTCCCTAGAGAGATGACGCCCTCCAGTCTTGGCTGCACCCCATATACCCCGGCCCCAACGCCTTGGTCTGATTTTGACCTGTCAGTGAACCAGACAATATCCCCCGTACGGTGTCAAACGTATTTTCTCCCACTGCTCCCTACTTCCAATTGTTATATTGAAAGGCTTGTTGAAGTAGTATGGGGTTATAATATAGTCGGCTGGCATTTCCCCAACCTTTCCTATATTTACCTCACTCACTATTTTAGTGTGTGATTCTGGATATCCCAAAGAGTTCCAGTTTTTGGCAGTTTTGAGTCTGTATACACCAGCTGCTGCCTCCATCTTGACCCAAAGGTGTAATGGGGGCATATCCAGCATAGTTTCCATCCAAGCAGTTGGTGTGCTGCTAATTCTGCCTGTTATGGCTAAGCAGGCTAATCTCTGCACCTTACCAAGCTCCTTAGCAGCAACCTGCTGTTCTACCTTCTTCCATCACACGACCGCCCCATAGGGGATCCTGGGTCTAATCACCGTGGTGTATATCCAGTGCATACCCTTGGGGCTCAGGCCCCAATTTTTGCTACAAGCTCTCCTGGTACTTAGCAAAGTATCTTTTGCCTTGTAGCAAATATTTCTAATGCGAGGGGTCCATGTCAGTTTCTCATCTAAGGTAACCCCTAGAAATTTCACTGTCCCCTTCACAGGTAGCGCTTCATTGAAAAGCTTTAGATTCCAACTTGAATGTTGGATATGCTTCTTTGTGAATGGTACAACAACAGTTTTCTTAGGACTAACCCCCAGATCCTGTTTTCTGCATCAGTCTTGCACAATGTCCAATGCACCTTGTGCCATATTCTTGACTGTGTCAGCAAATTTGCCAAGTATTACTATGACAAGATCATCTGTGTATCCTTGGCAAAAGTACTGCCGCGAGTTTAATTCTCCAATGAGATCATTCACCACTAGATTCCACAATAAAGGGAAAAGAACTCCTCCTTGCAGGCAACCCGTAGTGGTGTTGATTACCATTTTTTCATTCATCATGGAAGCCTCTACCTTTCTTCCACTGAGCATGGCCCTAGTCCACCCACATATAGTGGTCCCTAGGTCATGCACCTCTGCTGCCCTAACCATGGTATCAAAGGTTGTGTTGCTGAAAGCCCCCTTGATGTCCAGGAAGATACAGAGGGTTATTTCCTGAAAGTGTAGTGTTATCTCCACCGTCCCAACGAGTTGGAGGAGAGCTGTCTCACGTGGTTTACCTGGCTGATATGCATGTTGGTTTGAATGTAGAGGAGCCCTACTTAACCTCCTTTCTCCAACATGCACATTAACCAGCTTTTCCAATGTCTTAGGAATGAATGGAGGAGGACAGGCTGATTGGTCTCATATCCTTAGCCTTGGTATGATCAATTCTCCCTGTTTTTGAAATGAAGACAACCTTCACTGCCCTCCAGGCATTGGGAATGATTCCTGCTGCTAGGCTAACCCTGAATAACCTGCATAGGAATCTAATAAGATTTTCTCCTGCTTGTTGCAGGAGAGCTGGAAAGATTCCATCGGGGCCAGGTGACTTGAACAGTTAAAATGTTCCCACTGTCCATCGGACCTCACTGAAATTGACACACTTCTTGGCCAAATCCCAGTCCTCTTTGCGAATTCCTGAGAACTGTTGTCTCTCATAAATCGCATTCTGGTCTGAGTTATCCACCAGAGTATATTGAGGAAAGTGAGTCTTAAGGAGCAGTTCCAGTGTTTCATGTACTGTCTTTGTATACTCCCTGTCCTCCTTCCTCAATGTTCCTCCTGGATTAGTTGGTACCCTAGTGAGGATTTTATAAAGTCTCGCTTGAGCAGTCGTGCCCTCCACTTCCTCACAGAATACCTTCCAGGATGCCTCCATCGCCCGTCTGATGGCAAGGTTGTAATTGACAAGGACCTCACGATACTTTGCCCATTGTCCTTTGCGCCTCGCAAGGTTAAACAGTCTTCGTACCTGTTTCCTTTGCATTTCCAGGTTATTATTCCACCAAGGCACACTCCTATGTGCACTTCTTGGTGATTGAGCAGTTGTCCTGGTATGAGGTCACTATAGCAGAGGTTACGGCCTCTGCTACTTCCACAAACTCTGCTGGATTCCTTATCGAAGTTTTAATTTCTGATAGGCTGAAGTCAAGGTCTCTCCTATATGTCTCCCAGTCTCTGATGTTTCTTAAAAAAAATTGGAGAAGTTATTTACATTTTGCTAAAGATAATGCTACTAAGGTTTATCAATCGTAATGATTTCCTTCCTGAGTATGTAGAAAAGCTGTCAGAAATGTTAACGATAGCATTTTCACTGGAACAAGTCTGACCTATTCATCCCCCTCGACATTTACCAAATGCATGCTCACGTGCCAAGAACTACATAAATTCTTTGATCTACACTGAGTATGTGCTTATTAGTCCTAGCTTAACAGTCCACATGTGCTGCCGGGTGGCGGAAGTTAACAACTTTGTATCCATAGAGAAAAGCTTTCAATGCTTTTCTTGTGTGTACTTGTTTTTATAGGAATTGTCAAGCAGCTAGAACTATATATTAATGTTGAAATTTTGGTGATTTGTGACATCTGTATTTTGTGGTTTCATTTGTTGTTTTAAAATCAAAAACTTTTGTATATGGATTTTATAGGCTATTTTTGAGAAATGCAAGGAATTGTAAGAAACAACAATGGAAGGTCCAGGAAGGAATGTTAATAATAATGATAGGTAGGTAGGGGGAATAACTCACCGTAAAGACGGATGTTGAGCCACCAACACACACACACACACACACACACACACACAATTCTAAATTTTCGACCACAGCCTTCCTCAGAAAGATCACACTCAGCCACACACAGAATGTGTTGGGTGGCCAGAGATGCCTGAGTGATTGTGTGGATGAGTGTGCCCGAGTGATTGTGTGGATGAGTGTGCTCTTTCTGAGGAAGGTTGCGGCCAAAAATTTAGAATTGTGTTTGTGTGTGTCTTTTATTTGTGTCTGTTGGCGGCTCAACATTCGCCTTTACGGCAATGAATTGTAAGCATTTTTGTTAATTTGGCAACTTCAGTTTCTATAACGACAAGCTTAACGCAAGTAGTGATGCAAAATTAAATGGTGCGAATGATGATCGAAGTGAAAGTAAAAAAGTAACGTTCAAGCTACTGTAGATGTTCCAAGTACAGGTACTCATTGATTTACTTATGTTGATAGTAGTAAGAAGGAAAGCGGAAAAATGGACAATACAATAGAAGTGAGTACTGGAAAAATTGGCCCAATAACTGCCTCAAGTTCAGACAGTAACACAGTGAAACACCAGTCAAATTCAGTGGATGGCATGTTAACAAAAAAGTGTATAATTGGACAGAAATTGCAGGAATGTTTGTAAGCCACACTTCATATTTACAATAATAATTTTTTAGGTTTTTCCAACTAATGTCATTCTTTTCATTTAGAATAGTTTTTATTAATGTAAAATATTGCCACAAGACCCCGAGTTAACCGACTACCGGCATGGCACAATGGATAGTGTCACAGATTGCGGTGCTGAGAGTCACCGGTTCAATCCCGTCCACTGACAAAAACTTTATTTCTTTGTAATTATCATTTCCATATTTCTTATGTTTACTTGTAAATTCTACACGTTTCTTAGGAAGTGGAAAAGGAGTCATTCCAAACCCAGGAGTGAAAGGACTTACCTTAGGGGGAAAAAAGGAAGGTAAACAAATACACACACACACACACTCGCACACATCGAAACACAAACACACCTAGACAGACATTTATAAAAAGAAGGTAAGTCCTTTCACTCCTGGGATTGGAATGACTCCTTTTCCACTTCCTTAAAACCCATATCCTTCCCTTTCTCCTCCCCTATTCTCCTCTTTTTCCTGAAGAAGCTGCCAGTGGTGGCGAAACCTTGTATGTGTGTTTGTTTGTGATTATTTGTGCCTATCGACAAGCCGGTCCTTTTGGTAAGTCATCCGATCTCTATTTTTTATATTTGTTTATCCCACCAGGAAAGTTTCCTAGTATAATTTTCGCTACATGTTTCTTATGTTTACTATTCTTTTAATTTCTGGTAAATTCTGTCTGTGTATAAATAGCAGAGCACTTTGCCCGCGAGTCAGTCAGTGCTGCATTTGTGTTTCAGTTCGCAATAAAGTTGCTTTCAGTATAAGTGCTGTGTTCAGTTGACAACTGCCGTAGGAGTCAAGCCTGCTTCCATTTCAACACAACAATATTTAGGAACAAAAAGTGTCAGAAATATACATTTATTGATGTAAATGAGGTTTATAAGTTTTAAAATTTTCTTGGGGAGGGAGCGCATCCCCATCCTTCCTTTCCTGACTCTCTCTTCATCCTTCCCCCCCCCCCTTTCCTCCTCTTCGGTCTGACACATGATACTGACATCCTCTTGTCTAGGTTGGCAGATGTATACATGGTTTTCTACAAAATTTTACCAAGTTACGAGGTATTCAGTAGCATTAATGAGATTGCCTTTCCGAATGACATTTATAGAAAGAAAATTGGCCGTGACACGTGCCTTTGTACCTTGTACCCTGCCAGTGGTGCTTCACATTGTGTTTTATACAATACTAGTGTAGGCTGTAAGTTGAAAATTTGTGTGTGTGTTTGCGCGCATGTGCTCTATCCACCATGTCCCAGTTGGCGTATCGGATAAAGCATCTGTTTAGTAAGCAGAATAACTATGTTCAATCCCCAGTCTGTTCACAAATATTCAACTGACTCATTGAATTTAATTTATTGTCCCACAATAAGCAGCTAAAATGTCTTTTAAGATCCTTGATTGTACTTGCATCGAATTTAGTTACTGGTAATTTTATAGGATTAAATATAAATTTCAAATAAAATTAAAAAATTTTCAGCACTGATAGATTTAAACCCACAACTGCAAAGTTTGAAGTTATTCGTCTAATCTATTATGTTCTAAGGAGAACCCTGCATCTGTAATTTAATAACAAACTGTGCAGTTGTTGTGACACTTTGTTAGTAATTTTCTCCACAAGCATTAACACTTAAGTGGGTTACCTGGAATGGGTGGGGGGAGGGGGGGCAGGGTTCACCTTGTGAGTCATTCAATGTCACTATTGTGGTGCATGGCAATCTAAAATATATGTATACAAAATATTTACAGATTTTTGTGTGTGTTTTCAGCCCCAGAATCGCTTCAATGTGCCTAAGGGGACCAAGTTTTTCCGAGTAAAAGTGCGGCCATTGCCGAAGATTGCTGCTCCTCGCTGTACACACCATCACCAGCACCATCATCACCACCACCATCAGTGCTCTGGTAGTTCCAGCTCCAGTTCAGCAACTAAAGATTCATCTGTAAACTAATTAAGTCAGACAAGATGAATTCTATTTTGCGCTTTCAGTTACTATCATAAATAAACTTCTCAGCAAATGTGCAGTTATGAAGCCTCGTTATATTTTAACGTGATGCACTGCAAAGTTGGTGCTGCAGTATTATTCGTTGTTGTTACATTTTTTCTTTCCCAGTCAGCATAACATTTTTGTTTAACAATAATAAGTTTTAAGTAAAATATTTATTGTTGTTGTTAGTGATGTCGTGATTACAATTTTAAATCGTACTGATACTTTTATTTTGTATAAAGGATGCAATTATTTAAGGATTCCTTGTAGATGAAGCAAGTGTCAGAGGCTGGCACTCTGATGAATGTTCCATCTGCTCTAACAGTGTTAGAGTAAGAACACCCAAGTACCTTGCTTTTCCCCCTCTCTTCTTCCTTTCTTTCTTTATACTGAAGATGCTGTTCCAAAAGAAAAACTTATAAAATCTCTCTCGTATTTACAAGGGAGTTATAGGTGTGCTACATACTACTGTATGCACAATAACTTCCAGACTGTTTGTAAATTGTATGTATATACGGTCATTAGCTAGCTAGGATGTCTCGGAAAAAAAAAACATTAAAGTAGTGTTTGTCCTTTCTTACGTGCTGTGTGATAAGTTTAGCAAAATATTATTTGACAGGATGTTTTGGATAACTTGTGTGTAACCAATACAAATTGCTTGAGTATTAATTTCCTATGTGTATATATTTTGTATAAATTGTGATGATATTGTTAATAAGCATTAGAGTCTTTTAGTACCTTAGTTGGAACTACAAGCTGGTTCCTAGCTGTAATTTTATGAAGAGGACTTGTATATATTTGATAAAATAGTAATTGTTTTTCTGGTCTATTTATAATATTTTCAAGACACTGAAACACAAGTACCTAAGATACGACACTTTGATTTCTAGTGTTCCTTCCTTGTGTTAGATCTGTTTTCAATAGTATTTCTGGAACATTTTTTATGTTGTCAGCATTCAGATATATATTAGGTAAAAGTGTTATGGATGTTCTTTAGGATATTATAACAGTTTGTAGGGCTGTGATGCAGAAAAATATACTTAAGCTAACAGTATATTCTGGTTCACCAAAGAATCATCCTTTGGATGTTTTCTTTGTGTTAGTAATTTTCACTGTTTTATAAATTGTATAGGCTCTTCTTCTGTAACGTGTGTGAAACCTGTCAGTGTATGGAAAATAAACTAGAAATAATAGGTAAAACTTTTTTTCACAAGTCTCCAGTTTCTAGTTTTGTATTAAGTGAGTTTTAAGCTTGGCGCAATTATCAGTAATTATTAATCGTGCAACCAAGCTTTGTAAATACAGTTGTGCAATATTATATACTTATAATATAAGTAAATACTGTAGCAGACACACTTTGTGTGCATATGCATGGCATGTATATAGTGTTTGGAAAAATATTTATACTAATATATTTTTTCATATGCATTTAAGAGATCACATAGACTTACAGAGCTTTTAAGTCTTTTAATCAAAAACTTCTTTTTCCCCCAGCAAGGCTGTTTTGTAATATAAAGATTTACATTGCTAATAACTCTTTTGAGAGGGCACAAAATTGTTGTAAGGAGTTCACTTGTAATGCTTGGGCAGCAGGATGATTTTAATCGGTCATTGTTCGAAGACTAAATCTGTAACTTAAGACAAAAACTGTTGTGCCTAAGTAATTTTATGAACCTTGTGGACAAGTAATTTGTATTGCTGTGTTAATTTTAAGATGTGGATGTGAACAGAACTATGGAGATTTCCTCCGTATGTTTGACATGTTGCAAATTGCGATGACTGCTAGTTATGTTTGTGTATGTTTGTATTTAAACACACAGTTATTCATTTGCTTGACAGTGTGTGTTTTTTTTTCTGTTGGCATGTTTGTGTGATGTAAAATTCAGTCTACTTTCTGTGGAAATGGACTGTATTATGGATCTTCTGGTCAGTATAGTTATTATTTATTGAACAAGATTTGTAGGTTCCTAGTTGGATGGTTAATGATTTGTGGCAAACTCAAGATTGGAAGGTCCAAAGATACTGCGCCTGTATGTAGTAATATTTGCCTAGAACTGGGTTAGTGAACCAGCTTAGTTTCTCTCCCGTTTTTAATTATAAATGTCATTGTTTTTGAAAGATATGGTGTAACGACATGTCACCCATTGCCCTGAGTAAATGAAATTGTACAAACATAGAATAAAAATTTTTTATTTGTTCAATTTTGTTTGTATTTTATTCTTTTGTCTTTTTGCTTAAATCTTGACAAGTATTGCAAAAGTATTTCTTTATTGACACAATTGATATTTTGTATATTCTTTCCTTTTTGTGTGTTTGGCATTGCTTTCCACTTACATCATAATTCTGACAGTAATTACCAATGGTGAAAGTGCATGAGGTGTTGCAGTAAACTGAGCCTGTTAGCCACAGAGGCTGCTGCTAGTTACCCTCAGCTAATATCCATCTTTAGTTTCTCATATAAAGTCTTTATATCTACCTCTTCTAAGTAAAATACAAAAATTATAAGATGGAAATTTGGATTTGAAAAAAGTAATATTTGGCAGTTTTATATACTAATTCACCTGAAATTTGACAAAGCAAGAGAAAGGGGTGTGGAGGGTGTTGGTCTAATTGTGAATTACTTTTTTGTTGGCTTGTACAATTTGGACAAAATTCATCCGTATTCATGTCAAGTAGTATCTTACAGTGTTTTGTTGTGTGTTCATATCCACACTTTATACACTCAAGTTGTTGTTATTCTAGGCACTTTGGAGTCTCTTGACAACTTACTTAACAACTAACATTTTATTGCTGAACAGATACTGCACGTCACTAGACCAGTGTGATGTGAAGCATACAGATCCATCAAGAAAATAGTTAAGAAATCAGTGAATAAGGGATTTACTTTCTCTGTTTATTCAGAATACTGGGCTTATTCATTTTTGTAACTTCATTTTCAAGTATCATTTATATGCTACAAGACAACAGCCTATTTTCTTATGTTAAAAATATGACCTGGATTTTATATTAAAATACCATTTTAAGTCAATATTCTCACAAAGCATTTTTTGTCTTCTTGTAATTAAAGCTTTAAAATGATAAGATTTCAAGATTTGGTCATGTGGTTATAACACTTAAATTTCTGATATCACAGTCAAGTAATAAGATGAAGCTAGACATGCATTGTGGCAGTGTTAGCAGAAGTAACTAGCATTTTCTTTACTTTTAGGTACAGTTTAGGTATTTAATGATGGAAAACAAATTTACAACTTTTAACTAACATTAGGAGCAAAAATTAAATAGTGCCAAAATTAATGAAAGATGGGCCACATGTGATTCTTGTAAATTTGTGTGTACCAGCTTGTCAGAAAATACTAAGAACTTTTGCTCTTACATTAAATCAGTAAATAAATGTATTGAGACCGTGTCCAGACACTCTATGGCAATGTTGGTGTTGAAACAGAGGATGTCTTACTAAGACCGAAATACTTCTTTTTCCAAAGCTGTTTTATAGATGAAGATTGCACTGTTCCTCCTCCCCTAAATCATCATACAGGTGACAAAATGACAGTTAATTGAATTAAATGACAAGAGGGATAGAAAATTAGTTGAAATTGCTGAATTGAAGGAGGCCACTGGCTCTTGCGGAATACCAATTCAGTTTTTCCACAGATTATTCGAGGGAACTTGCCCTTAATCTCGCAGCAGTGTGCTGTAGGTGTAGAGGAGCAAACCATTACTAATAATTGGAAGAAAGTGCAGATCATTTCCATTTCCAAGAAGGGTCAACAATGTGCAAAACTAAAGCCCTATACCTCCGACACCAGTGTCATATAATTTTGGAACATGTTTTGCACGATAGTTAGTGTGGTGCACTAACCAAGTCTCCTTCCATACTGCATTTGTTGATGCTTTTGGGCCGAGGGTGAGATGGCAGTGGTTGGTACCTGCTCGGCCTTTCAGAGTTAGATTTGTTTAATTTTATGATAAAGTGGTAAGATTTATTTCGAGATCGAAAATGTCCTCTGAAGAAATCAACATTGTTTCTTAAAGCAAAGATTATGTGAAACGCACTCGCACTACTCATCCGTGAAACCAAGAAAGCAGTAGCTACAGCAGGTAGGTGTCATGTTTCATTACTTTGTAAAGGTATTCAGTATGGTTCCTGTCACCTAATGAACAAGATAATTGTGTATGGAATATCATATTCCAACTGTGTGATTGAGTTGAAGAGTTTCAGGCTATCCGAATGCAGCTTGTCATTCTGGCAAGCCCTAAGGTAGTGTTATAGGGCTTTTCACATAATATATGATTCCAGTTGGACACCAATACGAAGAATATGTAGAGCCGATGGACTTCTTAAGTATAACTGAATGTGAATGTGTTTTAAGCCTTTTCAATTTACATTGAATCACAGGAGTTCATTTCTAGTTTGAAGACTAATAGTTCTGGGGGCCCTGTTGTAACATTTTCTCATGTCTTCTTGCAAGAAGTTAAGGAGGCCATAACTATGACTATGTCAAACTAATGTATGATTTGCAGTGTGTGTTCTGTTACTTTTTTCTAATGTTTAGTTAAAGAAGTTTTTATTGTCTAAATCCTTTTTCAACTATCACACATCTGCTTCATTTATCAAGGAAGTCCCATTATGTATGCTACAAAATAATATTTTCTACACCTGCTGATTTTTAAGACTGGTTTCATCTTGTTCCATCTAGAAACATTAGCCTTTGATGTAAGTATATATGATGTCATTTACTTATCCTGTTTGAAGCACGAATTATTGTATTTTGTGGCCCAGAAGTATTATTTTCATCAAGCCGGGGTATGTTGACATTCATGATTTTTATGGATAAGCTTTTTGAAAAGTTGGCTGGTATGATAGTGAAAGGAGTTAAATAAGGTTTTTCATGATTGATGCTGTAGTATATTGACATGTTGCATGCTGGAAAATTGTAGAGAAATGAAGGATGATATGCAGTACATGAACGGAGCAGGGAGTGGCAATGGACTTAATCCCTAGGAAGGGTAACCCATCAGCAAACAAAGTATCTTACAAAGCAATCATTTAATACCTGAATATTGATCGATAGTGTGGGATCCTTACCAGGTAGTGTTGAACGAGATGATACACAGGGGAGCAACATGGGTCAATATAGTTTCATTTATAAGTGTGATGGTGTACTGAAGTGACTGGTAAACTTGAGTCGCAGACAATGCGGTGGAGACGTCCTGCATCAATGCGTGGGCTTTTGTCAATGTTGCAAGAGCATACTTTTCTTGAAGAGTCAACCAATAAATTGCATTGTTTTACCTATATCTTGTGAATAGGCCACTAGGATACAATTAGAGGGATTAGAGCCCACACACAGGCTTATTTGCTGACTCTTTACCCCTGAACCATATGTTACTGGAATAGGAAGGGAACAAGGACAACTGTATACAAAGTACTCTCTACCATACATCTTGAGGTGGCTTGAGAATACAGATGTTGATGTTGAGAAACGTGTATGTAAATAAGGATCTCTTCTTGGACTCGTCTTCATTTATTTACCAAATGCATTTTCTTTTAAGTAAACACTTACAGTAAAAATGCCATAGTAAGTGCATGCCTATGCAATTGCAGTTTGGAATCAGACTAATTCTTGTGAATACATAAACTGATCTTGCAAAATTTTCACATATTGTTATGCACATTTCTTATGCTATTTACTTACAGAGGTTTCTCGGTTTAATTTGAAACTTGGAAGGCTACAGAAGAATAAATGTAAGAGTATAACTATTTAGGCTTAGGTGCCAACATTAAATATTTTTCAAAACAAGTGATTGTCAAAGTTTTGAAATGGCTTTATCTGCTTGAGCAACTTCTACGATAGTTATTTCATAGTGCAGTGGTCATCACTTTAAATTTTGTATCCAATGTTGAAATTCAGTTCTATGTTATTTCCTATTCCACTCCAACCCCACTCTTTTCTTGCCCTTATGAAGCAAGCAAGCATTTCAAATTTCAATTGCATTCATCAGATGCTCTCAGAAAGTTTTTTGAGGCACAAATTAGTGTTGCGTCCATCTTCTATTGAAGCACTGTCATTACTCTAAATATTAAAACTTACAACCAGCATGGAATCTATACTTTTAAAAGCTACATTGATAAATGACTTAACTTGAAATTGTTGTGTCATACAACAGTTTTGCAAATTTAAACATAAACACTAATCTGTATAGAAACATTTCAGACTTTGCAGTTGCAGAGCATAATACAGTACTTAATATTGAACTAACAAAATAAGTAGTGTTCACTTTTTAATAAAATCATTCTCATAGGTGTATATAGTGACCATGTCTCTCATTTGGATCACTGTCATTAAGTAGCAATCACATTTTTACTCGTTTTTGGAACACACAAATAATTTTAAGGAGTATTTATTGATTTATTTTTACATTGTTACAGTACATAGCATTCGTAAAACATTTTTCAAAATCTAAATTCCAAAATAATATGACTGTGAGCTTTACAGCAGTAACAGTATCTAAACCAAGAGTTATACCTGTAGTTGGCCTTCCTGAAGGTGGTGTGGGGCCGTGGGAAGATGGGGCATTAGCCTTCCTCTGGAATCTGCAGTAGTTTTTATCTATTATAGAATTCTGATACACTTGTAGAAATAATGTTCATGATTTTGCAAACCTCCCACTTTCCAAATTTTAGCATCATATGGCCAATTGATGGCACTGAAGCAGTACTATAGCACTTACCAACGTCTCTTTACAAAATTTAATACTCAACAGTAATTTATGGTGTAGCACTGAATAATTTGTTAATAGCCCACTGAGCCTTCCATGAGCACATTACTGCACCATGGATGAAAAGAAGACGGGGGGGGGGGGGGGGAGAGAAGAAAAAAAAAAACACACACTTTTGTGTGCAATGTCAACGCCCTTGATTATCATTTCTCGAGTTAGCTATGAGGTGTTTCACAACTGATGTGGAATCAAATTACCCATCACAGTCTTTTTAACCAAATCAACAATAATAAAATGTAGGGCTAAATACAGCATTGATTGGTTTCATAGAAAGCTAATTGTGACAGACTGCATCCCACTATTAAAATATTTTCTCTGCATTATTACTTTCTTGGAAGATGTTTCACTTGTAAACCTCTTCTCATTTCTGATGATGTTTTACTTCAGGTTTTTCACATTCAGTTACTGTTACCTTTTCTAAATATTTTATTGCTTTATTTCTTAATTTAAAGGCCATATTTAATTGTAGAAGTAGGTAATTTTAAATAATCATCTTCAAAAATATGTCACATCCACACACTTTTTAATAATATTATAAAAACTTCTGTTCATAGCAAATCACTGATTCTTACCTTCTAGGTATCAAAGTAATCAACATATAACAAATATACGTAAAAAATAGATGAAGTCCACTTACCAGGCGAAGGAGCACAGGCAGTGATAGCAACAAATAAATAAATAAACACACAGACACACACACAAACGCCAGCTTTCACAGCCTAGCTGCTTCGTCAGGCAGAAGGGAAGGAGAGGGAAAAGGAAATGATTAGGGTTTTAAGGGAGTGGGTAAGGAGTCATCCCAGGACAGGAAAGACTTACCTTGGGGGGGGGGGGGGGGAAAGGAGGGTAAACAAATACACACACACCCACACATTTACTCAGACGCAAGTGCACTTAGGCAGACATACTGTAGAAAGCTTTCCTTAAAACCCTCATCATTTCCTTTTCCCTCTCCTTCCCTTCTGCCTGACGAAGCAGCTAGGCTGCGAAAGCTGGCGTTTGTGTGTGTGTTTATTTATTTATTTGTTGCTATCACTGCCTGTGCTCCTTCGCCTGGTAAGTGGACTTCATCTATTTTTTACGTATATTTTTTCTGTTAGGAATTTTTCCTCTCTAATATTCGTATCATAAATTTGAATATAACAAATATAAATATCATTTGGGATGTAATAAATTTTTGTATGAACTAGAACATTTAGTTCTTGTGGCATTACATCTCTAAACTTACAAATTAATTTATATAAAACATAGCAGGTTTTGAGTCATATCTCACTTCATCAACTTTGAAAAATTTCTATGGGTGCCTGCAACTAGTTTAATTGTTTCCTGAGACCACCATGTCAGTAGCGGACAGTAATTGCAGAAGTATTTTTTAAATTAAGTCATAACATTTTTCTAGTGTAAAATATCTCCGACACCATTCCAGGGAAGAAATATTATAGGTAATAAAATACTGTAACATTTAGGTAAATGTTTTACTTACAGTAACTCGAGTGGAATCAGAAATTTGCGAAACATGAGCTAAAAAGTTTGTGACTCAAGCATACTAATAAATAAAACTATAGAATGTCAGTAGTCAGGTTGCCATTTTATCCCTTAAAATTACAAATGGTATAGGGAACTAAATTTGATTTTAATAATAGCCACAAGTTGCTACAATTGTCGCTGTTTATTTATAATCAAATTTATTTTCAACAGTCGCTTTCCCCTGACTGATCTTTCTGTATATAGGTATAGGGAACTGTTAAAAGGTAAACTGATTTCTTTTTATTTTAAAATGTTTATTTTTTGTAACTGCTTGTAGAACATAAATATACATTTATAAAAACTTAAAGATTGCCATTGATAAATATCATTTGCGAAACTTTTGATGGGTCCAAACGACTCATTCTTTCACTCATTATTTGTCCATCTTTTGAAAATATTGTTTCTGAAGGCACTGAACTTGCTGGTATACAAAGTCTCTTTGTGACCAATGAATATAAATGTGGGTAAAGAAGCTTCCTTTGATCCCACCAAAGCAGCGGATCACCATCCCTCGGGAGCAACATTTCAGAAATATACTTGTCTATTTCAATGGTGGCCAAAGCCTTAGAATCATAACTTTTTATTGTTTTTGCCACTTCACTGTCGAAGTCTTTCCACAAATTGAAATTTGTTGTTGTAGGAAAAGATGATGTATGAAATGATGTAAGTCCACTTGAGAAGGAAGTTGCTGAATCAAGTTGATTATCTTCTTCTTGTGCCATTAATTGATTAACTTCATCTACAATATCATTGTATGCCTGTGTATATTTTGTGCTGCCTGCTTTGAACCCATTTTTCTTAAAACGTGGATCAAGTAATGTCGCTTGGCCAACAATGTGTGACATATTAAGGAGCCACTCTTCGACAGCTTCCTTCATCCTCTCAGACACTTCAACTAATACGGGAGGCAACGTTTCCTGGGTCTGAAATGTAGAAATGAAATTGATAAGAGTCAGAGTTAACACCTCTGTTTTGGGCAATGATACAGTTTGCTCAATGCTCATTTCTTTAGTTACCTCATAGAAGATTTGAAATAATTTTATGGAATGTTCTATGATTTTCCATTCCTCACTCGACAATTTATGCTCATCGTTTCCAAGAACAGCTAATGTGGAAATTATGGCCAACTTGTTTTCAAACACACGGACCAGCATGTCGAAAAGTGAGTTCCATCGTGTTGGGACATCTTGCTTTAATTTTAGTATTGACAGATTCATTTGCACCTGAGTTTCTTTTAGTTTATTTCGTGCAAATAAACTTGTTTTGAAAAACTGGACAATAGATTTAACCTTATCGACCACATTTGCAACAGGTGTTATGCTTGATTTGATAATTACATTAATAGTGTGGGTGTAGCAGGGAATGTGAGCCCATTTACAAATCTTGACTGCAGCAACAATGTTGGCTGCATTGTCAGTTACAACTGCCACTATTTTGTCTTGTATTTCCCAGCTGGATACTTCTTTTTTTAGAAAATCGGCTATATTTTCGGCAGTGTGCCAAGGTGAACATTCCAGACAGCCCAACACACTTGAATGAAGCTTCGTGTCCTGGTCAAGATAGTGAGCAGTAACTGTAAGAAAGCTTTGGTTGTTCAAGGAAGTCCACTCATCAACTGTTAAAGCGACTGCTGTCGTTGCATTCAATTTTTCTTGTAAATTTTCATGGAGTTGATGAGACAGTTGTGGCAGCAAGCTGGTTGAAAGTGTTTTACTACTTGGAAGATGATAATTGGGACAGAGCAGGGAAACAAACTTTATAAATTCTTGATCCTCCACAATACTGAAGGGATGGTATTTCTTACAAATCATTTTGAGTAACTGAATATCGATTTCTTTGATTTTATAAATTGGGAGGGGTTTAATAATGTTGACAAAATTTTTTGAAGATGAAGGTCCTACACCTAATGCAACAGGTTCACAGTTGGCAAATGCAGGTGGCATACAAGTCAAATTATTCAGTGGTCTCGGATAAGTTTCACTCAGAAATATTCGGTCAATAATGGAAACATTGTCTGTAGCAGTAGAGACCAAGGTGGATTGCTGGCAATGTGCTGTTGACACTGAAGGACTCGTTTCTGCAGATCTTGATGGTGAAGATAGAGATGGAAAACTGGTCCTATCCAAAGGCACTGTAGGATGTTTCCTTATAAGATGCCTTTTTAAGTTTCCCACAGAGCCTCCAGCAACACTGATGGTAGCTTTACAATATTTGCATTCTCCTCGGTCCTCCTCTGTTTTGTTGTAGTGGTACCACAATGATGAACATAAAAATTTTGGCATCTGTAATATTAAAAGTACGTAAATAATATGCCTTAGCATGTTATCTTTAAAACTTTTATAGACAAATTTTATACATTTCACCATTAAAAATTAATATTATATAATTAATTACTTATCAAGTATAAACTAAATAATTTGATTTAAAAGATACTTCTCAACATTATTTTTTTGAGATAAACTGCATATACAGTGTGTGTGTGTGTGTGTGTGTGTGTGTGTGTGTGTGTGGAGAGGCACTTAAAACTGTTTTTCGTAATATTTGGATTAAAATAAAGTACATCCAATTACATAAAGCTTGGATTCTCTGTGAAAAAACATGCAACTTTTATGTGAAATATTTTTGTCGTTTGATGATTGATGGCACTATAATCAGCACAAAGAAAAAATTATTGAAAAACGTTAATATCTCAATTAAATAAACATCGGAATCTTTCTCTAGGTTTAACACTTTCTGTTTCTGAATGATTGAAGTACAATGATCAATCAGACCAAGGACTGAGGGCATGATTACGGACTATGCTTAATTTGATTGTGAGAGGTGTCACATGTTAGCTTTATAAAAAAAATCGAAAAATGTACTTTTATTTTCCTAATCTGAAGTGTGTAAGTTTTTTAGATATTACCATTCTTCAACAATTTTCAATGCCAATTACTGCCCCATCTACAATGAAACGAGAAAAAAAATGTTTCATACAAAAGTTACTTTTTTTTTTTAGGGATAAACGAAATTTGCAGTAAAAAAGGGGGTTCCTTTTTAAAATTACTAAGTAATCCCTCCACTAAACAACCCCGGTGGTAGTTCAGGGGCTACGTTAACGGATGTATCGCTTTGAGATGAACAACTTTTGTTTTTAACCTGACCTTTCATTCTTTCTTCTTCTTCTTCTTCTTCTCCAAATAATCTGAAAGGCAGTTTTAAAAGCCTCACCTGTATATTTTTCTCTCACTATTTCTCATTTTTTTTATATTATTAACTAGTATTACCCGTTCATTTGACAGCTGTCAAGTTCAGGAACCGTGACATTTTAATTGAGTCTAGTTTGCGACTAGATGGGGCCAAAGACGTCCGACAATAACTCTACGATCGACGCCGTAAATGAGGGCTCACCAGAGTGAATGACCAGCCTACTCCAGAGTAGTTTCAAATCGTTGATCCTCCCAGCGGGACCCTGTTCCTCTTAGTTATTAGCTCGTACATAATTTTTTCTTCATTTTAATTTTTAAGCTTTAGTGTAAAATAGTACCGTATATTAACAGCAAATGTATTTTTATCAGCTACACGCCAAACTCGAAAAACAACAGTTTTAATTTCATACGATTTTCTTTACAAGAATGTATTAATAGCAAAAGTATTACGCATTCGCTTCATTTATTCCATAGCAACATTAAATTTTTTCTTTAGTTTTCATACGCTTTCCTATAGAAGAATATGTTAAAAGTGAATGTATTGTTGTGTTTTAGTTTCATATTCTTATTGTCCATTTAGATTGCTTTTCTGTACAAGAATGGGTTAACAGAAAGTAAGTTTGGTTTTTTTCTGATGCTCGTATACCTAGTTCAGTTCAGGAACCATGTTACATTTTAGCTGAGTGCGCCATTCGAAACTACAGTGTTGCCAACTCATGATAATTTTTTTCCGTCAGACCAACACCTAAAAAGCCATCAGAATTAGATATCTCTGTATTTTCTTGCAAAATCAAGAATATTGAAACTTGGGATCTGTACTTTGTTTACGTGTCAGAAAAATATTTAAGAATCCGTCAAAATTAGATATTCCCAGTTTTCCTGCAGAAATAAAGATCAAATTAAAATATATACTAAACATAATATTCTTAATTTGTTTACGAGTCGGACAAGCATTTAAAAATCCGTCGAACTCAGCCAGTGTATTGAGCCTACTATCCATAATTCTCCCAACTAACTCTTAAAGCACAGCACGTCATTGTAGTGTGCTGCTACTGCTATTGATGCATGTATCGTATCTCCGCATCTAGACAAATTAGAGCCATATGCAATCGTAATGTTTATTTTACGTATTTCACTGTAATGTTTTTAAAGCAAACGCCTTTTGCTACTTTAAAAACATTACAATGAAATACAATTCAGCAGCTGCTCAAAATGGCCACTGCAAGCAACGTATTTATTTTACGTAGTTTTTCCAGTCATCGTTATTGGGTTTTAACGCAACAATTCGGTAATATACTATGCTACTGTCTTGCTGACACAGAATGACAGAAAGATCTGCAACCGTAATAGCTTTTTCAAAGAATTTTTCTTTTCCAAAAATTGTATTAAACCAGCAATATCTGCCAAAAAACGTAAATTTCTAATAATATCCGTCACCCGTCAAAGCTAGATTTTATCCGTCGAAATTCCATCAAATTTGATGGGGAATCCGTCAAGTTGGCAACGTGTTGAAACAACCAACAGTGCCGGCCGCGGTGGCCGAGGTGACTGAGGCGCTCCAGTCACGGTCAGCACGGCCACTACGGTCGGGGGTTCGAGTCCCCCCTCGGGCATGGATATTTGTGCCGTCCTAGTTCGTAAGTAGTTCATAAGTAGTTTGTAAGTTTAGGGACTGATGACCCCGTAGTTAAGTCCCATAGACTGTACAAACATTTGAACATTTTTTTGAACAACCAACAGTAAAACACCTCAACAGTTCACAGCGCCCTCAGCTAAAACACCAATTGTAAAGTGGAGAGTTAATGCATAGCACAAAGAAACAACCAAACATGAAAAATTGTAGCCACCCTAAATGTCATGTTTCATTTGAACTCTCTTACACTGAAGTTTAAGAATATGATTAAAAGTTACATTAGAAATTAGATATGAAAACATGAAGATATCCAAATGTTTGTAAACGTATTGGACAAAACTGCAACGATCATTAGTTCCTAGACTTATAAATTGCTTCAACTAACTTATAACTTACACTAAAGACAAAATACACACACACAAATATATATATGCCCGAAGGAGGACTCGAACGTCCGGCGAGAGCAGCCGCCCAGACCGTAGGATGATGCCTTAGACCACGCGGCCGCTCCCGCGCGTTTAAACGAGA
Organism: Locusta migratoria; assembly: GCA_026315105.1. Lineage (NCBI taxonomy): Eukaryota > Metazoa > Arthropoda > Insecta > Orthoptera > Acrididae > Locusta > Locusta migratoria. Next base: position 410,384,432 of record CM048748.1, read on the forward strand.
AGATAAAACCTAAAAATAATACAAAAAAACTACCTTTCTCGAATCCTTTTGTGCCGTTGACAAAAATTATGAATAAGTAAACCGAGTTGCCTGCAAAAAGTACATATTACGTAGAACGTAATTTTTATGAGCGCTAAGTTATAAAATACTTGTGAGTCACAACGAGTAGCGAGCGCAGTGAACACAACGGACAGCAACTCGCTACTGAGTTGGAAGGAACTGAAGCAGGCAACCGGCAGCGCCGTCCTGGAACTAGAACGGGACCGGCCACGCGGCACTTCCCGGAACTGGAAACCGCCGCAACCGTTCCGGAACGGGATCGCCGAGTAAGGTCAACTGCGACGATCGAAGTGAGCGGCCAACTGCCGTTTCCTTGTACGTAGTTCATCGCTGCTTCTGTGAACTGTTCCTTTGGAGCCTTTCGTTATCGAAAGACTAGGCTGACCGACTCCGCCATATTATAAGGGTTCTCCCGTATTTTAGCACTGATTTTTTAAATCTCCCTTATTCTCTGCCTGTTTCTCCAGTATATTACGTCAGTGTTTACTGTTAAGCCCTTTCTACACGGAACACGAAAGCTTACGAGATTATCCACCATGCACCGGTCGCGCCGTCTGCGTACAGTGTAGACGCGTCCACTTGCATAAGATGCTCGCATACGATCGCTACTAGAGGGAATAGGATGGATCCTATTCTCACGCATATGGAAGTGCTTCGCGCATGCGCAGACGACCGAATGGGAAATCCAGCTGACAAACGAAGCCAAGTCGGGAATTTGTTTGAGAATGTGTACTTGTCTCCTGCTCAGTCGAACGTAGTTTTTCGACTCGGTCGTAAGTATTTAAGAAGTGATACTATAGAGGAATTGCATTAAAAATTTACTATAACCTGTGTACAATTTCTATTGAATACAGAGATATAGCTGTTAATATGACATCCAAACAAACGTAGAGCAAATGTAAATCAAGAAATTTTCTCTGATTTATCCGTCGGTTCTTGGTAGTACAACATCACACTTACTTAAAAGTAGAATTTTTCTACACGTTCATTTCCACTTAGTTACCCGGTTTTCGGCTTACTAGGACATATTCAGACTTCAAACTACGTCGAAAACCGGTTATTTAAATAAAAGTCAATATGGTGATCTACCAAGAACCAACGAAAGAATCAGCCAAAATATCCAAATAAGTTTGTTGTACATACCAAGAGCTGTATCTCTGTACAGTGGCGGCGCTAGACGAACATTGGGCGTCGGCGAACTCGGCCTTGCGAGGCCCCTTTCATTTTTTCATTAATGAAGAAAATGTTAAATGAGCTGAATTACACATCAATAATCATTATACTAAAATTCTATTAGTATAATATACGAGTATGATTGCAATGACAAAAATCACTATAAACAAACACGAATTAGAGGAACTTTTTACTTTCTCGTCTCAATGAATTTTTTAAGACCACATCTTAATACTAACCACTATTTCAGCTTCAGTTGATAGTACTGACAACGCAGATAGTCTTTCATGGATCATTTTGCTTTTCAAGTTAGTCTTAATCAATTTTAACTTTGTGAAGCTTCTCTCGGCCGAAGCTGTACTGATTGGAACGGGGGAATGATTCTGATTGTTATATAAACATTTGGATATACTTCTTCCAAATCGTCTTCTAAAATGTACTGAAGAAATTGTTATGTAAGTATTTAACTAAAAATTGCATCACTACTGCACTCATACGGAAATGGCCGAGCGCACTAAGGCATCATACCACGGTTAGCGAGATCGCTCTCGCCGGGGGTCGAATCCCACCCTTGGGTACGAATGTTGCCTTCGTCCATTGGTTAAGCTAGTGTAAATTAGATGAAGGTCGTCGCTATATAACCTAGCAGTTGGAAAGCGTCGTTAAACATGAAATAAGAAAAAAAATAGAGGAAGAAACAAAAAACTAAACTTTTAACAATGTTTTGCGAGGCCCCCACAGGCGCGAGGCCGTCGGTGGTGGCCGACGTCGCCGACGCCTAGCGCCGCCACTGTCTCTGTACCCAGTAAAAATTGGACACACGTTATATGAAATTTTAACTGCAAATCGTCTTTATTGCCATCTTCTAAATTATTTGCTAATTTTCCTGAAACATGCTGTAGTTAACAGATGAAATATTTGCTTTTGATGAGCATTATTTGAAGCTTAATCGAAGTGAAAGGTTTATGTATAGACAGCTGAGCTTGTTCATCATACACATAGGCGCCTCAAACCGCAGGGGCTGGAAGTATGTATCGCATTTCATAATGAGGACATTAACACATGAAGGGTGCACGGGAAAAACGATCAAAGTCCATCGCAGATAGAATTTTAGCTTGCACTGCCATCTTTTAGTAGAAATGAAGAACTTTCAGCCTGTGAAACTTTGCGTTCGGAGAATTGATCGGTGTCCATGTAATCCAGTCTCAAAGTTTTTGTATACTTTGGAAGAATGATCAAAGTCACATTGTTCCTTTGGAAGAACGATCAGAGTCCACAGATGCGGGCGTTAATGATCCATTATTGCATTTCATTGTTATGAGCACAGTCTCAGAATAACGTTGCTAGTGCACAGTCAGTTGTGCTGTAGCTGTGTGTTGAGTCAGTGTTCGAAAAATTTCACAATGTCAAGCAGTAGTGAAGAAAATTCTAGTGCAAAACCTGGAACCTGTTCAAAGAAGAGGAAGGTTCATGGGCGAGTTACAGATGCTTCAAAACGCATTCGAGCTATGAGTCACATTACCGGCGACGACTGTAAGTGTTCACGCTTGAAATGCTTTGTAAATACAACTAACACAAAAAGAAATACATTGATTAAGCAGTTTAATGAAATGGCATCTTATGACAAACAAAATGCACATTTATGTGGTCTAATCACTGTGAAGCCTATATTGCGCAGGAGACCAAGAAAGAATTCTGATGAAGCACAATATCGTGACTTCTCTTACAGTTACAAAGTTCGGGTGGTAAGGGATGGAAAGGTAGTTGAAATACCAGTCTGTCATGCAGCACTTCTGTCAATTCATGGCATTACAGATCGACGTCTCCATCACTTTGAAACGTTCCCTGGTCACTACAGGGAACGCACACGTCGAGACCGAGGGTAAACATGGTAATAGGCCACACAAACTTAAGGTGAAACAATAGCCAAAGTTCATGAACATATACTGTCGCTCAAAGGGCGCCCATTACAGCTTGCATGACAGTAAGAAACTCTACTTATCTGAAGAACTTAGTCAATAAGTTACACCACATGTACTTCAATAAATTCTCGGACAACCCAATGTCCTATGAACAATATCGTTTAATTTTTGTGACAAAATATATAATACAAAATAAAAGTTTTGGCTACTCAAGGACTGATACCTGCAGCATATGCGATAAATTTCAAGCTGATGTTGCTCAATTTGATTTACAGATAGCTATCAGTCACGATGAGGTGTCTTTACATGACCAGACTAAGAAAATAAAACGCTTATCTGCTGAAAATGAAGAACACAAAAAAAGGCTGACAAGTTTTATGAAATAAAGAGAACTGAACGGCGGAAGTGTAGAAAAATTGGAAACAGAGTTGCAATTACGATGGATTATCAGAAAAATCTTCCACTTCCGATATCTCAACAAGTGAGGTTTACTACCGACGGCAGCTACCATTTTATTCATTTTATATACATTGCCTTGCCACAGGAAAGTCCGTATTCTATACCTATGATCAAACCATTTAAAACAAAGGTTCAGACGAAGTTTCTTTTGCGCTATGGCATTACTGTGCCGAAGTCATACCCAGCAGTGTACGTGAAATCAGTGTATTCTGCGATTCTTGCTGACAGAACAAGAACTACAGCGTGTTTCGTTTCTGTCATTTCTTGGTGCATGCTAAATGTAGATTTGACTGCATCCATATAACTTTTCCAGTGAGGGGTCATTCCTATCTTGAATGTGACAAAAACATGGGGCTAGTAAATACAAAGGCAATATGCGAAACGCCAAATGACCGGCGTCAAGTTATTGAAACTTCAAGAAGACTTTCAGAACCCTTTGCTGTCGTGGGCTGTAAGCAAGATTTTTTCCTTCAGTGGTGGCAATTTCTTAATAAAAGTTACAAGAAGAAATGTCCTTTTGCTCAAAGAACTATCTCACAGTTCCTCGTGACGCAGAATGATAAACTGACCCACCTCCGACAGTCATACTGTGGTGCATATGAAACATACAAGATCATTGATGCTCCTCAACTTCAAGAACTAAAAGAGAATCCCCTGTCTTCACAAAGTCACTTACAGCTTCTTGGCATCCCTAAAGCAAAATATGACGATCTGCAAATTTTGAAGCAATATTGTGGTCCAGAAGCTCAACAATATTTCAGTTCATTACCAATCGGCGAAACTAATGATGAAGATGAGATAGCGTTTCATAATTTTACAGATATTGTAACTCTGGACTTATATTTTCCCTATTTATATACCAGTATTAATTTGTTACTGTTTTGCATTATTGAATAATAACTTGTGTGCCATATATAAAGGTAAATAATTTAGAAAAACTGTCTCACTATAATAAAGCCCTAACAATTGTTTTATGCTTTTAAAATCATTTCAGATATTTTAAGCATTTTGATAATAATTTTACTATGCAATTTTTGTGTATTCTTGTATTAACTTTTTTCAATGTCTTACTATTTATCGCAAGTTGACCTATTATTAGGTAAAGTTGTAAGATTTCTTTATAGAATATATCCTGTGTGTCATGTGCAAAAGTGGTCCAATGGTAATAATTTATTTATTTTATTTATTTATTTGTCTATTTAGCCTGATCAGATTAGGGCCATCAGGCTCTCTCTTACATCGGGCCAGGGTTTTACACATACAGTATTTCTTTACATGTGAGTTACCTATAACATAATAATGATTTTTACAGATAAACAATTAATAACATAATTTATACAGATTGATTACATGTAAAAGGATGTAAATAAAAGGTATTGACTTCACTCTAATAGGATTAATACTAGCAGTACCACTGAGACACCTTCTGCTGCTGCTGGTGTAATAATAGAAGTAACAACATTGATATTAGCAGATACAAGATGTACTTTTGAATATATCGAGACTGGTTTAGGCATGGCGAAGTCTGACAGTAGGAAGTTAAGAAAGCTGTACCTGGCGAGAGCAATGGCAGTCGGAGAATATCTGGGAGGAGGAATGGATGTGACGTACCTGGATCGTAGGGTTATAAAGACTGGCGTAATTATTGCTTTAGTAGATAATCCATTAACTGTCGTTTGAAGCTGGCAGTGCTATTCAGTTCTCTGATATACTGAGGTAGATTGTTCCAGAGCCTGGTTCCTGCTACTGAAAAAGATTTTGAGAAACCGGTTGAGTGATGGATAGGGACAGAAAGGGTTTTGCTCTGGTAGGAACGAGTAGTTCTGTTATGTTGATCAGATAAGAGTGTTAAGGTCGATGAAAGATATGAGGGACAGTGTACATTGATAAGAGAGTAGAGGAAACAGTGTATGAAAATCTCTTCGCTTGTCAGCACGGAGGCAGGAGGGTTGCTTATAAGATGGTGAAACGCGATCAAAGAGACGGATGTTACATATGTATCGAACGCAGGCATTCATGATTAGTTCCAGACGTCGTTAGCTTTCCCAATAAAGACCTTGCAAGATAACATCACTGTAATCAATAATTGGAATTACAAGTGTTTGTATAAGTTTCTTTTTAAGATCGAGAGGAAAAAACTTCTTATGTCTTTGTAGGGCATGAAGAGATGCTGATGCCTTCCTACACACGGCGCGGCTGTGTGCTCAGCCCAATTTAGTTTGTCGTCTATTATAACTCCCAGACTTTTTACCGAGGGCGAAAAATAGATAGGCGTGTCATTTAATATCAATGATGGTTGAGATTCGCGGTATTTGTGGTTAATGAGCCTAGGATGACCTACCAGAATCGCTTGTGTTTTACTTGGGTTGAGCTTTAATCCTATAGTCTGTGCCCACTTTGATAGTGCACATAAGTCAGAATTAAAATTCTCGATTGCTGTCTTCAGGTTTTTTGGTTTTGCACTTAAATACACAATACATATGGTATTTACAAAAGGACAAGACCGATGATACGTCATTTACGTACAATGAAAAGAGAAGTGGACCTAATACCGAGCCCTGTGGTACGCCTGATGGTACTTTTCCCCACTGTAACTTTTCGGTGCCGGACAATGGTAATAATATTCACAAAAAAGTAGTTCATAAGCTTTTAAATTCATTCATGAATAGACTTAGATCGTTTTTAAATTGGAAATTTTGTGTATTGTTGTTTGGCTATGCTTTTCCATTGTTGTGCTGTACTATTGTAACTGGTTATTATTCAGTGATATAACAAATAAAGTAGACAACAATTTCAGGGGAAAGAATCTACAAATTAATTAAATCAGTAACCAGATAACAGACTTCAAAGTTTGAAATTTAATTTTCTCAGGATCCTCCAAACTAGACTTAGATCGTTATTCCCGTGTGCCCTTCACATGTGAGCGACGAGGTTACGCATGAACTGCGTTAAAACAAATACAGTTTCACAGTGGCAGTCTAAAACACAAATGTTTTAATCATTATAACCTATCATACAGTTTCGAAAAGTGATATTAACGCGGCGGTTCATTTGCTGTAACTTGGAAACAAACGAAGTAGACGCGTGAAGCAGACGACTCAGAAAATGAGTAACGTTTGAACTCTTCTTTGTAGTTCGACAGTCTATCGCAAGGGGCGCTGCAGCTGACTAATGACTTCCTTGTGCGTGTTGCACGTCTCGTATAGAAAGGGCTTTACACCTGAAACCCTTGAAGTACTGCTGATGATACAAATTCTCTCTGTGAAATATTCTAAATAACGTTTATTATAATACGATACTATTCCCTTTTGTGTCCCGACTTCGTCGCCGCTTTTGTGTCCCAGCCTCGTCGTAGGTGTCGGTGGCCGAGTGGAATGAGACCGACACGCTGGTGCAGGTACGGAGGGGAGCAGCCAGAAACTATAAACACTCGAGTAAATTAGAAAGAGATATATTGCACAGAATGTAACAATACTTAACTTTTACATAGTACTGCAGAATGTTGATACATAGTTGTTAGAGGCCTGCCTAGTGCCTGTACAATAGCAAAGTCTTCACTCGTGCCTATCGGATTACGAAGTACCTAACTCGTTGCTATCTCAGTCCGAAGTGCGAAGTCCTTCAGTGGTGGCCACGAGCGGCGTTGTCGCAGAGGGCGCTCGTGGCTGTCGTCGTGAGAGCGCCGCGCCGTGCGTCATGGCGGCGCGCGGCGAAAGTAAGTGGCGCGCACTTTGTACTTGTGCGACACCACACCCCTCCCCCCCAAACCGCCGCGCCGTCGTGGCGTAGGGCTGAGGGCCACGGCGACGGCACTGGGAGGAGGGCCTGGGCGGGGGCGTTATGGTGGGACGGGCGTCGTAGCTGAGGCCGGGATCGAGACGCCGTCCGCGCCCCGGCATCCGCCTTGAGATCCTCCAGGGAACCCGCCGAAACCTGGGGAAGGGCGCCCGCCCCCGCCCAGAGGGAGCAGGTCATCATCTTCTGAGGTGCGTGGCCCAGGCGGCGGCGGCACGCACGGTCCCGGAGTCCCTCTCGGTGACGCTGTCATCTGCGGCGGCGACAGCGGCGGCGTCGCGTCGATCTCCATCGGGACGATCTCGTAGTCCGGGGACGAACGATGTGGTTGTGCTCCCTGGCGGTGAACTGGGTCTGGAATCAAGAAACCGGAGACAGGATCGCGCGGCCTGTGCAGGCGCAATTGGTTTGCGTGGCGCCGCAGCTCCGACCCTGTGGAAGAACGTACAACATACATATTGCTACCGAGCACGCACTGAATGGTGCCCGGCAGCCATGTCTTCTTGTTTCCAGCAAACACCCTGTACAGCACCGGCGTAGAAACCTGAAAACGCGTAGCGCCATACGAACCGACTCGGTGCGTGGGAGGCTGCAGCAGGTGAAGGAGAGTGCGGTGACGGCGGCCGTGTAGCAGCTCGGCAGGAGACAGGCCGTCACGTGGCATGCATCGATACGTAGACAGGAAAATTTGAAGAGCTTGCTGCCTGGAGTGCTGACCTTTCATCTTCTCCATGTGAGACTTGAATGTTCGAACGAAACGTTCTGCTTCACCACTGGACTGAGGGTGAAAAGGTGCGGTGGTGATATGCTGAATGCCATTCACGCGACAAAACTGTTGAAATTCCGCACTAACAAATTGAGGTCCATTGTCACTGACGATAGTTTCAGGCAAGCCTTCGATGCAAAACACTGATGTTAAGGCACTGATTGTACTAGACGCCGTCGTTGAGTTCATGGCAATCACAAAAGGAAACTTGCTGAAAGCGTCTACAACGATTAACCAGCGCGTATTCCAGAAAGGTCCGGCAAAGTCAATATGTAATCGTTGCCATGGTCCCTTGGGGCGTGGCCAGTCTGAGAAACGTTGCGGAGGAGCCGCCTGATGCTCCGCACAAACAGTACACTGTGACGTCATGTTCTCTATCTGAGCGTCCATACCAACCCAGGTACAATGACGTCTGGCCAGTTGCTTTGTCCTAACAATACCCCAATGTCCTTGATGCAGGAGGCGTAACACTTCTCGTCGCAGGGAACGAGGAACAATCACTCTTGCTTGGTCGTTGTCGGTGTGCAACAACAGTACACCCTGACTTAAAGATAATGCATGACGTTGTGCAAAATAACGTCGAACCAGAGGCCGATCAATGTCTTTGGCTCTGGCAGGCCACCCTGAGCGAACAAAACGTGCTACCACACTTAAGTCTGCATCCGCAGCTGTTTCCTGTGCAACCCGACGAGAGTTCAAAGGAAAGTCTGCGACAGCGGAAGCATCTCTGGAGTCTATCTGACAACATGCCATTTCTGAAGAATCAAATGATACATCCTGGCCAACCGGAAGGCGGGAAAGTGTGTCCGCGTTGGCATGTTTAGTGGTAGGTCGGTACAAAATCTCATACTGATAATTAGACAATATCAAGGACCATCTCTGAAGCTTTTGTGCCGTACGTGGCGGAATCGGCTTTGTGGGTGAGAACAACGACGTGAGAGGCTTGTGGTCTGTCAACAAATAGAATTTTCTGCCATAGAGATAATGATGAAACTTTGTGACGCCGTAAATGATTGCTAAGGCCTCCTTTTCTATCTGACTGTAATTCTGTTGCGTCGGCGTCAGTAGCTTGGATGCAAAGGCAATAGGACGATCATGACATCCAATACGATGTGACAGAACCGCGCCCACACCGTACGACGAGGCGTCAACTGCTAACACTACAGGCTTCTGTGGGTCAAAGGGAATCAAACATGCATCACTGAGTAGTGCAGACTTTAGTTTGTCAAAGGCAACCTGACAATCTTTAGACCATACAAAAGGAACATTCTTCCTACGTAAGCGATGCAGTGGAGCTGCAATCTGAGAGGCATTGGGAATAAACCTGAAATAATAGTTCAGCTTTCCCATCACTGCTTGCAATTCGTGCACATTCTTAGGAGGAGGCAAGTCTTTGATTGCTCGAAGATGTCACTGTAAGGGATGGATACCTTGGGCATTAATCACATGGCCTAAGTACTCTATTTCAGTTTGAAAAAACGAACACTTTGCTTTATTGCAACGTAGACCTGCTGCAGTCAAAACTTTGAAAAGGCACTCCAGGTTTGCTAAATGTTCTTCAACTGTACGTCCGGATACCACAATATCATCTAAATAGTTCGAACAACACGGTACAGAAACTGTCAGCTGTTCCAAAAAACGCTGAAAAATAGCGGGAGCGGAAGAACTGCCAAAGGGTAGGCGTTGAAATTGAAAAAGGCCCATGTGAGTATTAATGACGAAAAATTTTTTTGACTCGTCATCAAGTGGAATCTGTAAGTATGCCTCTGCTAAATCAATCTTGGAAAAGAAGCGAGACTGTCCTAATTTGTCCATCAGTTCCTCAGGTCTGGGCAGGGGGTAAGTGTCTACAATTGTTTGACTGTTCACTGTTGATTTGAAGTCCGCACAGAGACGAAGTTTTCCTGACGGCTTGGGTATAATTACTATAGGCGAGGCCCACTGACTCGCAGAAACAGGAGAAATCACCCCACTATCTTGCCAACGTTGAAGTTCTTCGGCAACTGTATCACGCAAGGCGATAGGCACTGGTCTAGCTTTACGAAATTTTGGAACTGCAGATTCCTTCAAAGTTACATGTGCCACGAAGTCTTTTGCACAACCTAGTTCCGGCGAAAACAAGTCACTATATTTGTCACACAATGCATTGATTTTATCCTGAGGCACTATTGACGAAATTTGAAGCACATCTCTTTGAATTGATAAACCAAACAAGTCAAAAGCATCTAGTCCAAAAATGTTCTGTGTAGATTTGGCCTGAAGAACAACAAAAGCAACTGTTTTTGTTACACCTTGAAAAGAGGCAGGCAGGCTACACGTTCCTAGCACGGGAATATTTTGACCTGTATAAGCTGTTAACACTTGCTGTGACGGCGACAATTTTGGCGAACCCAGAAGTTCATAAGTATCTTTATTAATTAAGGTAACAGCGGAACCAGTGTCGAGCTGAAATTGCACAGTCTTATTGTCAATGGAAAGATTCACAAAAAGTTTTTGCTTCTGGCGCACGACCGGTGCGCGAATGTGGGCAACGTCTAATACATATTGTTTTCTGCGCTTGCGCTGGTTGCGTGCGGTAGGAAGCGGCGCATACTCGGCACACAGCGGATTAACCACACTGTCACTAGATGACACTACCGCCGGATCGGCGTCCGCGCAATGCGAGGCTACTGCACTAAAATTACTTTGAGTAGCTACACCAATTCTACTGTCTCTAGCTACACAGTACGGGGCACTATTACAATTAGAAGTTGCAGAAGGCACTATTTTCACTACAGGAATGCACTGTTCATAGCCATTTTGCTTGTCCCGAACCCTTGTCCGTTGCACTGTTTTACGCGCTCGTCGGCGCTTGCTACGTGGTGCACTATATAGTTTTGCCATAGGCGCAGAACTACTTTCTTGCAATTGAGATCCAAGGAAAGCAGTGTTCAATTCCACAGCCCGTATAACATTTACAGAATGAACCGTTCTCGCACTCTGCGAAGCACTGTTTCTAACGTTACTGTTCTTTGAGTTTTTAATTTGCATACACACAGACTGCACATGTCCCAATTTGCCACATTGATAACAGGTTGCGTTGCGACTAGGGCAATGAGCACGCTTGTGGCGAGACACACACTGGGGGCAAGATTTACGTACATTTTTCTGAAATGAGCGTTGGCGCCCGTTATGCAAATTACTATGTCTAACACTACAGGGCGACCTTTGCGTCGCACTTTTACTCTGGCTACTGTTCACTGTCTGTTCAGCACGGCCTGTACTATTGTAAGAACCACTAGTGCTATACTGAGAACTACGGCTAGGAAAGCGTCCGTTGCGGCGCACTGAATTTACACTGTGGCTTTGCATTTCTACATCTGCTAAGTCAAAAGTATCATGCGCTTCTATAAGCTGCAGTACACTGTCTAATGAGGGGTCAGACTGTTTCAGAATTGCTGCTCTAATCCTGGGGTCCTGAATATTCTGCGTAATCGCATCCCTCAACATCACGTCACTATACGAAAGTCCACAAGAGCAAGTAAATTTACATTGGCGGGTTAAGCCCTTCAATTCCGTAATCCACTCTTGGTGTGACTGCTGCGGTAATTTTTTAAGTCTGAAAAATCGGTATCGTGCAGCGGCTACAAGAACTTTTCTCTCATAATGAGCATTCAGTGCATCTACAATTTGTTCGAAGTCTACATCACGAGGAGATGCGAGAGGGAAAAGTTTTTGCAATAGTACGAAAGTCTGGGGGCCCACAATCGATAAGAAAAGGTTCTTCACTCTCTGACCTGTAATTTGATGAGCCGCGACGAGTTCTTGAAACTGCGCGAAATAGTCACTCCATTCTTCCTCATGTTCGTTGTACTGGCGAAACGTAGGAAGTGTTGCGGCGGCAGGTGTGGGCTGCTGAAGCGGCGGCTGTTGTTGTTGGTTAGCTGCCTGCGCTGTGAGCTGGGACACCGCCTGGAGCAACTGGGTGATTTGCGCCGTCTGTAACTGAAGAATTTCCATTAAGTTTGGGTTCGGGGTAGTGGCCATGCTGACCGATTAGGCGCCGCGTATACAAGTAACTTATAACCAAAACACAAATACAATATGAAAGAGGACGCTCTGCAACAAAAAAGTCCACAAACACGTAACTGAAAATGTTCCCCCAAAAATCTTATAATAAGGGTGGGTGGGCGGGAGCAATTTCTGAGTGCTCCGAATGCTGCTGTCTGGCTTCTGTAAGCGGGCTGGTCCAAGGTTCTATCACTCCTCGTCGCCACTTTTGTGTTCCAACTTCGTCGCCGCTTTTGTGTCCCAGCCTCGTCGTAGGTGTCGGTGGCCGAGTGGAATGAGACCGACACGCTGGTGCAGGTACGGAGGGGAGCAGCCAGAAACTATAAACACTCGAGTAAATTAGAAAGAGATATATTGCACAGAATGTAACAATACTTAACTTTTACATAGTACTGCAGAATGTTGATACATAGTTGTTAGAGGCCTGCCTAGTGCCTGTACAATAGCAAAGTCTTCACTCGTGCCTATCGGATTACGAAGGACCTAACTCGTTGCTATCTCAGTCCGAAGTGCGAAGTCCTTCAGTGGTGGCCACGAGCGGCGTTGTCGCAGAGGGCGCTCGTGGCTGTCGTCGTGAGAACGCCGCGCCGTGCGTCATGGCGGCGCGCGGCGAAAGTAAGTGGCGCGCACTTTGTACTTGTGCGACACCACATTCCCGATTACTGTTTGTACTCCTACGGCCTTCGGTACGCATGGGGCTGCGAGGAAATGCTCATTGGTTTCTTGGTCAATACTGGCAACAGTAAGACACAATCGCATCGTACCTGTTAGATAACAATTTTATACCATAACAACATCCGGAAGAAATGACTCGCGAAAGCTGATTATAGAAATTAAACGAAGCGTATCATTATTTATTTCTCAATTGACTCTCACATCTCTCAACTCATCGAAAGAACCAGTACTAATGGATCGCTTGTCACCTATCGATAACAGAGGAAAGTTAGCACCTAATATTTCGACTTGAGCCATATTCTTTGTTTTCGCGTCATACCTGCTGTGAAGTGTCGTGTGTATTTTCATTTGGTTTAAAGTGAATTGGTTTTCATTTTGTGCTCTCACAGTGAAAGTGAAGATTAAAGACAATTTTTTTATCACTGAAGAATTATTGAACAACTTAGATACATCCGTAGAAAAATGCGTCAGAAATGATTTTATGAACTTCTAGCATTGCTTAAACAGGTAAATAACAAGAAAAAAAAATCGATTTATTAAATACAAATTCAGTAGGTTTCAGCAAACTGTGTTTGAATTTGCTTCACAAATGAGTCTTATTAATGCTACTGCTCTCTTAAAAACACCCTCTCTGGTTCTAGAGCTACTCCAAAACATGATAGGTGAGTAAAAATAAGCAAAGTGTGTCTGATTATTTAAATGTTTACAGACCCATTTGTTATTCAGATGTATATAACATGACTTATTCTGTTAGTTATGCATAGGCTAGCCTGACCAGATTACCAAAATGCATATACGGGACGCACATGTTACACTTTCTCAATATATAAGATTTTAATCCTAGACTTAACATCATCGATGACTAGGATTACACAATAAATATGCAAATTATCCTAAGGACGATAGGCACACCATGCTCAAGGGTCGACTCGAACCTCCGACAATAGGCAACCATGCAATCCGAAACATGGCGCCTCAAACCCGTGGCGTTATCAAGCTTTATACAGTACTAGCTTATATGCCCGTGCTTCGCATCGGTTGTTAAAGAAGGTCCTGTGTATATCATGGTTCTTTGGGTTCCGGACTTAGGTCAGCAGAAACACAATCCTTGTGGCCGAGGGGGCTGAGGCGCTCCAGTCACGGTCTGCACGGCCACTACGGTCGGGGGTTCGAATCCCCCCTCGGGCATGGATATTTGTGACGTCCTTAGTGTTATCTAGTTCATAAGTAGTTTGTAAGTTTAGGGACTGATGACCCCGTAGTTAAGTCCCATAGACTCTTCAAACGTTTGAACATTTTTGATCTTGTTGGATCTCTCTGTCAATAAACTCAGTTCTCCTGGCCAAGATGTCAAATTTAAGTAGAAGTCATTGTCGAAAACGATGAATGTTCATAAAGTTTATATGCTAAGAGTGAAATTAATTTAAGTCCGTGCTTCGGAACAATGTAAATTCAATGTTAGGTTGTGTTCATAAGGTTACACATTGCAACAGCAGCGCCGAAAGCGGCTGGCAAATTACATTTCTGAAAACGATATTGGATAAGTGCGAATATTGATTTGTAACAGTTTTCACAAATATCTTTTTGAATAGGAATTTGGAATGAATTGTAAGACTGTATGAATCATGACACTCTATACAAAAGAGTTTCGCGTTAAAGTGCTGGTCATAATGAGATGTGACAAAAACGGATGTATCTGATTCGGTAAAATTTTACTTTCTATCCTGGCGGCCTCGTGTTTTTATGATGGCAACACCAATAACACGATATAAAATCGTTGCAAAGATGACCGAACCACATAGAGTGTAGATAAATACTGCTGTTCCTGCTGCATGCTTCATTTCTCGACAAAATATTTGCGTGTCACGCGATTGGCTTATGACGATGTCACATGATTCTCGTTATTCAACATCTGTTGCCAACGTTAGCACAGGAGGCCGCAGGGATATGAGTAGGACTACGTCGCATAGATTTTCTTGACCCAGCTGTCAAACGATAACACCTTTCACAGCAGAGTGTCGCGGCTATATATATCAGAGATCACTGATTAGCACAAACCAGTGAGCTTATTGGCACAGACATATCAATATCTATGGCCTAAAAGGCATTCATTAATGTATGTTATTTTTCTATGCTAGAAGCTAATAATAAATAAATAATAAAAAAAAATTAATGTATGTCTGTGTTTCCACCACGCTTCCACGACAGTGATAATTGTTCCACGAGTATTTTTATCTTTGACTCTATCTGGATTTTTATCTTTGTTTTGTGTTTCTGTATATAGTCGGTAATGTGTGGTTGACGGAAACATGTGATCTACTTAAAAACTTGCGTATTTGATATTCCTCGTCGTTATTAAAGTCTGAAAGGACTGCATTATCTGACGATTGAAAGAATAAACAGATTTTTACTCGTACTGTAAAGTTGGTAAGTCACAGAGTATATAGCTAAGAGTATTTATTGCATATTTTGCGAATTTTTGCTCGTCACACTCACCCACTGCGACGCACCGCGACCAAACTCCGTTACTAACATCATTAGACCAAGGGCTATCTACCACCACAACCACGAATGGTGGCAGTATGTGGTCATGGAGAAAAGTCTGTCAGCACGTACACACACAAGCCTTTTATATATACATATAGATTAAGGCGTTTGTGTTACTCATTAGCGTAGGCGTAACACAAATTTTTCATTCTCTTTAAATCAGCTCGGTTGTAGCGTTCTTTGTTCTGGATAGAACAAGCAAAATTTGACTATAAAACTATCATGCACCGTATTTATTTGCTTAAAGAATGTGAAACCAATGGGACAAGTGCAGGACTTTTCTTTTTCTTTTTGGGTAGACTCATTCCAAATATACGACAATGCCGATTATGAAGATATATGAAGTTAAATACTAATGCAAAAATTAACCACACGCTTAAACATACTCCTGCAAAAATCCAAATAAATTACACAACTTAATTAAATAAAGACGACATTGGTTTATAGTTGTAACATGCAAACAAGTAGAAAAGACAATTGTTATTACCTAAGCCGTTTACTTTTTACTTCCTCAGTTGTACTTAGCAGAAGAATGCACGTCCTTCAGGAGTTTAGTATTGTCACATAGAATTTCACAATGACCAACACATGGAGTATTTTGAAAATGACTGTTATAATTGGTCCCTTCCCCACTTCGACGGTTTCAAGTACATTTCTCAATAAAATCAGTAACGTTTTATAAATGAACTTGATATGTCTAAGAATTCAGTTTCAGCAAGCAATTTTCTTTCAATGTACTTGTCAACGACTTTTGGAAAAGCTGCAGAGAAGTTCAAAACTTATGCAATATTCAGTTTGAGTTGAAACCTATTTTCTTTAATGTTGAATTCTGACTACATATCTTCTCCATTTCCTTAGCTAAGCATACTTAAAAACACCTTATTCCAAGGAATATAGGACGTTCAGAAAAAAACAAGTTATTCCAAGGAATATAGGACGTTCAGAAAAAAACACTTGTACAATTTACGTTCCGTATTTATTTTGTCGGTACAACTGGACACTCAGGGTAAATAAGGGACGATCCCATAAGATATGGGACGTCGCGATGCGATGCGTAGCCAAGCGATAGCACACGCAATGTTTTTTATTTCTTCCCCCTGAACTTTAATCCCTATTCCAAATTTTTCCTTGCTTTCCTTCACCGCCTGCTCGATGTAAAAAATTGAATATCATCGGAGAAAGGCTACAATCCTGTCTTACTCCCTTCCCAACTGATGCTTCCCTTTCATGCCCTTCGAGTCTAATAACTGCGGTCTGGCTTTTGTACAAGTTGTAAATTACTCTCCTTTCCCTGTATTTTACCCATTCTGACTTCAGAATTTGAAAGAGTGTATTCCAGTCAACATTGTCAAACGCTTTCTCCAAATCTACAAAAACTAAAAATGTAGATTTGCCTTTCCTTAATCTATCTTCTAAGATAAGACGTAAAGTGAGTATTGACTCCCGGGTTCCTACGTTCCTCCTGAATCCAAACTGATCTTCCCCGAGGTCAGCTTCTACCAGCTTTTCCATTCTCCTGTAGATAATTCGTGTTAAAATTTTGCAACCATGACTTATCAAACTGATGATTCTGTAATTTTCACACCTGTCTGCGCCTGATTTCTTTGGAACGGGGATTATTACATTTTTCTTAAAGTCTGAGGGTATTTCGTCTGTCTCATACATTCTGCACACCAGTTCAAATAGTTTTGTCATGGCTGGCTCTCTCAGAGACTTTAGTAGCTCTGAGGGTATATCATCTACTCCTGGGGCCTTGTTCCGATCTAGGTCTTTCAGGGCTCTGTCAAATTTATCTCTCAGTATAGTATCTCCTATTTCATCTTGATCTACTTCCTCTTCCCTTCCTACAACATCGTCTCTAAGTTCATTTCCTTTGTAGAGCTTCTCTATGTACTCTTTCCAACTTTCAGCTTTTCCTTCTTTGCTGAGAACTGGTTTCCCATCTGAGTTCTTGATATTCGTAGAGTTGCTTTTCTTGTCCCCAAATGTCTCTTTTATTTTCCTGTAGGCGGTATCTACTTTTCCCCTTGTTATACATTTTTCTACAGATTTGCATTTGGCTTCTAGCCACTCCTGCTTAGCCATTTTGCACTTCCTGTCAATCTCATTTCTTAGTCGTCTGTACTCCATTTTGCCTGTTTCATTTACTGCATTTTTATATTTTCTTCTTTTATCAATTAAATTCAGTATATCCTGTGATACCCAAGGATATTTTTGTAGGTCTTGCCTTTCTACCTATTTTGTCCTCTGCTGCCTTCACTATTTCATTTCTCAATGCTACCCATTCCTCTTCTACTGTTTTATTTCCCCCTGTTTCTGTCAATTGTTGCTTAAAGCTCCCTCTGAAATTCTACAGAACTTCACGTTCCTTCAATTTACCTAGGTCCCATCTCCTTATTTTCCTACCTTTCTGCAATTTTTTCAGTTTCAGCCTACAGTTCATGACTAACAAGTTATGGACAGAGACTATATCTGCCCCTGGGCAT
Organism: Locusta migratoria; assembly: GCA_026315105.1. Taxonomy (NCBI): domain Eukaryota; kingdom Metazoa; phylum Arthropoda; class Insecta; order Orthoptera; family Acrididae; genus Locusta; species Locusta migratoria. The sequence continues at coordinate 410,402,365 of CM048748.1, forward strand.
GTCTTACAGTTTATAACCTTCCGGTGTCTCCTGATCTCTTCCATGTATACAACCTTCTTTTGTGATTCTTAAACCACGTGTTTGTTACGATTAAATCATGTTCCGTGCAAAATTCTACCAGGCAACTTCCTCTTTCATTCCTTCTGCCCAGTCCATATTCACCTACTATTTTTCCTTCTCTTCCTTTTCCTACTACCGAATTCCAGTTTCCCATCACAATTACGTTTTCCTCTCCCTTAACTGACTGAATAATTTCCTTTAGCTCCTCATATATTTCTTCGATCTCCTCATCATCGGCAGAGCTAGTTGGCATATAAACCTGTACTACTGTTGTCGGTGTTGGCTTCGTATCTATCTTGACAATGATAATGCGATCACTGTGCTGGCCATAGTAGTTTACCCGCATTCCTATTTTCTTATTCATATCAATCCTACTCCTGTGATACCCCCGACTGATTTTGTATTTATAATCCTGTACTCACCTGACCAGAAATCCTGTTCATCCTGCCACCGAACTTCACTAATCCCCACTATATCTAATTTCAACCTATCCATTTCCCTTTTTAAATTTTCTAATTATCCTACTCGATTAAGGGATCTAACATTCCACGCTCCGACCCGTAGAATGCCAGTATTGTCTTTCCTGATGATCACATCCTCCTGAGTAGTCCCCGCCCGGAGATCCGAATGGGGGACTATTTTACCTCCGGAATATTTTACCCGAGAGGATGCCATCATCATATGTTCATACAGTAGAGCTGCATGTCCTCGGGAAAAATAACGGCTGTAGTGTCCCCTTGCTTTCAGCCGTTCGCAGTAACTGTGTGGCAAAGCCGCATTAGCTGATGTTACAAGGCCAGCTCAGTCAATCATCCAGACTGTTGCCCCTGCAACTTCTGAAAAGGCTGCTGCCCCTCTTCAGGAACCACACGATTGTCTGGCCTCTCCACAGATACTCCTCCGCTGTAGTTGCACCTACGGTACGGCTATCTACATCGATGAGGCACACAAGCCACCCCACCTCGGCAATGTCTGTGGTTCATGGCGGTGGAATAATATAGTAAGGACAGTTTAAATAGTTTATATAGTTATAGTTATATATAGTTTATAATAATATAGTAAGGACAGTTTGCAGCTCACCGCAAAGACGTGGCGACGAGCTGCGACAGGCACATACAAAAGACACACACATACAACACTTTCAGCTATCGGCCATGGCCTTCTTCAGAAAATAGAACACTCACGCAATCACACAGGCACACAACACAGTCATACAACCATCACCTCCGGCTGCCGCACTTCGAAGCAAGCTCTGCGGCGAGTGATCGGAGACGGTTGGGGAGGGGAGGGAAAGGGAGAGGGGATAGGAATAGAGCTCCTAAAAACACCGGCTGGCGCATCCGCCATTTTCATACCGTGCGTATGCTCAAGTCAATACACAGCTTATACTTACAGTGTTGCGTTGTTCAATTTTAGTGAAATATTTTGGAAGTGCCGGCATAGAGCCTTAGATCGTGCTACTTTGAGCTTGCATTCCGCTGTTGTTTACATCGATATGTGGAATAGACACAAAAATTTCCCGTTTTCTTTACTTATTGCTGTTTTTCTTTTCTGTGCAAATAAAGATAAAAGTGCAAGGAACGTATATATTTCTGTGATAAAAACCGGGTACTACGTTTAATTCTGTCGAAACTCATCATCTAGATAAAAGTTTTAAGCGATCTTGGCTTGTATTTGAATAATGACTGTCAATATGCGAGGTTTGTTTGCCGTCCTGCAGTGTTTGTTGTCCGCTGTGACAAATACACCACAACTGATTGTCGTACTCACATTGCTGAATGTACTTCTATTCTATTACGTTATTGAAAAAGTTTCAGAACGTATTACAAACACTAAAACGAAAAAGAATATTAGTGTACACGATCTAAAGTTTACAGTCGTAGACGCACACGGTGCTGATGTTGGCAACAACCGTTGAATGTTATTGGAAAACCTAATCGTATACAATGAGGGGAATAATCCTCTGTGTTGACAATCAAATAAATAAATAATTCTGTTCCTTCTCTAGGTTGACAGGCTTTTATATGTAACAGTACCCTTGTCTTGTCAGTAATTTAATAATACTTAAAAAGCAAACATTTCGTTGCCAACATTAGCACACTGCGCCGCCGCAGTCGTAACTAAAATTTATCCAGTATTCTTTGTCAGTTATGTTATAGTCCCTTATAGATAAGCGTCAATATTGGCATTTAAAGACACACATGTTGCGCTCTAAAAACAGTATGTTCTGGAATGTTTTGCTGTGTTATGATATTTTGCGGCTGCTAACTTCCTACAGGCAGCTTCCCTGTTAAGACGTAGTTCTTTAAAAAAAGAGGCACACAAAAACTTACATTAGAATATCACAGACGATTTTTACTACTAAATATTGCTTCAAGTCATAATAATAAATATTTATTTATAATACATAACTGTGGGCTCGGTCCGGGTCACCAGTTTTTGGGCCGACAGTTAATGATCCATTTTTTTCTTCTCTCAGAATCTCTCGGGAAACTAAACGTTCTGTAGCCACCTCTGGAATGTGTTGAACAGTTTATGGCAACGCAACCACGCATAATGTCGTACTAAAGTGCCGTGGCGCAAATCCTCTAGCACCGCATTATGTTTAAGTTAAGAGCTACCGGAATGAAAATGGCGGATGTGTCAGCTCGTACTTATAGGAGCCTTAGATAGGAATAGAGCTCCTACTATTTGGCCACGATAACTTGACGATTTTGTTGGTGCTGCCACAAGCGGAGAAAATCGGCATCAGTTGAAAGATGTTCATTTATTTACATACGTTGCCAACTTTACAATGCTCCTTGACGGGAAAAATTACTGTACACATTGTTAGGGTAACGGTTCCAGCACTGCAGCAAGCAGCCGATTTTGCCGTCCGTTCGTGCAAGACAGGCCTCTTGCGGCTCCCAGCAAACTCCGCGCGAATCGTCAAGTTATCGTGGCCAAATAGTAAATACCCAGGCTGAATCGTCCGCCATGTTTTCCCCAACATGGTTTGGAATCGCGCTGCACAAACAGCGTGGAGGCGCATGCCCTGCCATCTTTCACAAACGATTTCGCAAAAACTAATTGGTAGAAATATTTAATTTTTCCGCCACTTAAATCTTTATATGTCAGCATTGTGACGAAATGCTCGTCATTTCGTTAATAGCCATAGTTAATAAGATATTGGCTTCCAAATAAGAGACTGCGCTACAGTAGGAAAAGTTTGCAGTAAAAAATAGAGGCTGCTATGATATTCCGTTTGGTGCTTGTTGCACCATATGTTGCTGCGGATGAAACTTTTCTAATGGATTGAATTTTATTTCCGACTTAGGAGGAGATCTTTACCTTTCACTCATACCGCTAAACTTTATTTTATTTAGCGCACTCATTTCCGATGGCGATAAGGTCAGAATGAATCATTGCGTATTTCATACACGGTTAGAGGTATCAAAATGATATTTTGACAAATGATAACATGCAAAGAGAGGAGTATTTTGCCACATGGTTACTACACAAAACTTCATTAACTGTCGCGTTATTCAAGGAAATACATAGTTGCAGAATGAAAAAGAGTAAAGTTAGTGATTTATTATTCGATTTGCAGATATTCCTTCGTAACTCACAAATGTTTATTTCTTTGCTTCTTGTCCACTGTGTTTCAGAACTACTACTCAGTTTCCAAAATCTCATAGGAGTTACATTTCCTTCAGTTTAAAGCCTAGCAGTAACAGAACGGAAGTTACTAGACCTAGTATGCTGTTTATAAATTATTGCCATAAATAAAACTGAAATGAAAATGTAGTGTAGTTCTTAACGAACACGTTGCTGAAAGTTCCACGTTGGTACAGTGAGTAGTTTGCGAGTGTGAGCGAGTTGAATGAAACGCGAGGTAACGCATGAGCTTCGTCTGGAACGTGGTAACTCCTACAGCTTGGGGAGAAAATGGCGGTTAGTTCAGCTCGGGTATATAGGAGCCTTAGATAGGAAGGTTACGTCACGGTGGTGGGGATGGGTTAGACGGGAATAACGAGATGCAGTTTAGGAATGAAGTGGGGAGGCGAGTGAGGGGAGAAAAATAAACTAAACTTAACTAAATATAATAAATATACAAAATGCGTGCTCACTGCAAGTACTGTTATTAGGTCTTGTGGCACACCATGGGTTAATTTTGATGGCACTGAGTGATAAGCTTGGAGTTTCATTTTTCCCATAAGTTTGATCTCTGTTATCTGAGAGCGATTTTCTAAGTATGATTTTACCCATGCATTTGCTAAGCCTCTTACATCATAGCACTCTCATGTGATAATGTTGGCAATCCTGTGAGGTTGGCGTTAGCCAATTGCGTGAAAACGCAAATGTTTTATCATGAAATTTTACTTTAACGAGGACAATTACTTTTACTGGATGGATAAGGGTCTGGTACATAGAAGAACCTGTAAACTGTAGACCACGAATATCATTATTTATTTACTTCATGGTCTGTACGAAACACCAATCAAGTCATTCTTTGTGGATTTCTAAGAATGTTAGCATTTTGGCAAAGATATTCTACCGTTTTGTTCATGTTGCCAACAGAATGACGTGAGGCCGCCGGTATAGTAGGTAAAATTTTACCCCTGCATCAAATGCACTGCTTTCGCAATAAGTGACGTTCTTGCTATCCCATGAGCTGAGGACTGACGTATTTATGCCCTATATTTTAATCAAAGTAACTTAGCTGAGATTAATACATTTTGCTTCCCTCTGTTCAAATGTCTAATTCTTATAGCTGTTGTGTGTCGTAACCTATATGTGATATTGAAAAGACATATTAACACATTAAGTTTATTGCGCTAACATTTTGGGAAGGGTTTAGTTTTTATACATCGTTATCGCACTGCTAGACACTTTACTATAATAAACCTTATTTCACCATTCCACTTTTGTGAAATATCTTTAATTCGCGGTTTCATTTACCGCCCAAACTTTCGTAATATGCAAGTATAAAACCGGGATTTTTCAGATACGGCACATTACATTAGATTTGTCATACGTCATTTCAGGCTTTACGGTGTTTCTTATTTTTTAAAAAAAAAGTAAGTTGTAGGTTTAGTCGTATGTTTTTAATGTGATTATAGTAAATGGACCGATAAACCTAGAACTTTACTGGATATTTCAACGCAACTAGTGAGCGTTGTTTTATTGTAATTTACGTTTATAAAGCAGACATTATGTCATTTCGGAGTACAACAGTTATTTTAGAAACGAATCTTGATTTCAGTAATCTTAAACGGCAGACTCATGTCTGTCCATTAGTTTTTGATACTCTTTAAACTGTTCGTTTAAACTGGTAAGTTAGATGTCTATCTGTGCCGAACTTCAGCAGAATGAAACACCACTGTTTCGATTCAGTTCGTCTTTCGCCTTCCTGCATTTTGGTCTGAAACACCGCTGTTTTGGAACAGTGAAAACGACAGGGTCGAAACAGTTTCAGTATCGACCGCGAATGTGATCCGAAACCGAGCAGAATGAATCACAGCGGTTTTGAAACACTGGAACAATTCCGATTATCGAAACACTGTTCCGAAAAATGAAACAGTGGCCAACTCTAGTCTGCTGGCTTCTTTCGGATGCTAATGCAAGTGATTTTGCATGGTGAATATACATGTTAGTTTTTACTTTGTCTCCACTTGTTTTATGCTCTCACATACAGCGATGCAAAAGATACACAATGTTTTGAAAGAGCGGTGTTTCGTCAATACACATCGATATTTTTAACAGAAATATATCGCCGATGCATAGACATCGTTTAACAGTGGATTGTTACCTCTGTTATTAGTTGCTCAGCCAGCGACAGGTCGAGTCGTCGGTATTTTCTTCCATCTGAAATATTAGGTAAGTGAAATACGAAATTCACAATATCATTTACTTCAAACAGTCTCAACTGAATTATGTGCTGTAATCACTGGATGTAACAATATAAGTGATTCTCCCTGTCGAGTGCCATATCCGTGGTTGTGATTGTGCGCCAAAACATTAGGTGACATTATCATAGTTCGTTACGGGTACATTATCTATGTGTCAGTTCAGTAAACAGAGACACCAGAAAATGAAATTTTACGGATATGGGGGAAAATTTATGAACAATTGTCGAATTTCCGTAGTATTTTATTGAATTTGTACTAATTTTTAGACTCCAGAACATATCTGAATCCGGATTTAATTTGGCGGAATTTCTAGCGGGGTTCAAGAAAGAGCAATTTTAAAAAGTGCACTTCGAACAAATTGCATAACAATAATTATGTGCCAGATAATAAGGTAAGATTTCAAGTTACGGTACTTTTGGTCATTCTGACATAAAATTTTTATCACTGGCCATCAAACAAGAAATCAGTCAGTAAAAGTTGCAGTAGCACTTTCAAGGATATGTATTTTACGCAGGAGTTACCTAAGAGGGACCTCGTCTATATACTGTGAGGTGGGGGTGTAGAAATGGAGAAAAAATTTTATTCAATATAATTACATTTTATTTAGGACATCATTACACGGAACTTGTTGCGACAGAAATGCTCGCCCCATGTGTTAGTAGATTTCACTTTTTTAAGCAATTCTGTTTTTCGGCAAGACCTTTTTCTCTTTTACGTATTTTAGTATTTATAAAACGCCATGCAAGTCAGCTATTAGTCAAATCGTCGTTACAAAGACGCAACATCAACGCCATTGATCAGTCGACCTAGTCAAAAAACGTGTTAACTGAGAATGCATCTATATGTTGCGCTAATAGATGGCGTATCTTCAGTATCTAAGTCTAACTCCTAACAATATTTTAATAAATCGGACATAATTGGATCTTATGGGGATGTCGAGACAAAAAGGTCCATATCTGTGACATATGGCAAACCTATATAAAGCAGAAACCGTTATATGAAAGTGACATTTAAAGGTAAAATTACAGTAGCGGCGGCATAGTGACTGATTTTTCCAACGACCGTTGAATACTGCTCATCTAGTATGAGAGGAATAATACGGGTGTTTCTCTTCAATGGCTGACAGGTTACTCCATATTCCCTTGTACGCTCAGTAAATTGATTATCCTCGTAAAGTGAACATTTCATTACCAACATTCACACACTAAACCGTCGCCTCCATAAGTGAAATGTAACAGCTAGCACTTAGTAAGGTGGAAAATCCTTTTCCCCTACGTCGCCTAATCCTGCGGCGATCATTGTGCTGATCCGACGTTCCTAACACTGAGAAAGTTTCACACCACTAAGCGCAAGGCGTATAATGTCGCACAGAGATTCCACTCACTTGAATAGTTTTCTGAAATGATCTATATTCCCGACATGTGTATAGAATGTAGGTTAAATTTTACTTACGGTAGCGGCAGCGTAGTGTTCTAATGTTGGCAACGAAATGTATGCTTTACCATCATAACTCACTTACTGGTCTCAACCAGCACAATACTTTGCGAAACCTCACACCCAATTACGTTTTCATTCTAATCTGCTGCGTATTTGTAGCCTAGTTAAAGAATATTTAGAGGCAGATACTTCACATTTCATACGAAATTAGTCACTCTGTTGCTAACGTCATGTGTAGGTAGATACAGGTAGGTTTTTGTGAAGAAACAAGTGTCGTTTGTATTTTAATAAGTCTGACAACTTTCAGTTATTATCATACTGAAAAATAAAATCACTTCAGTGTGTGTTTCCTAATACTTCTTAAACATATGAAAATATTAATGGTGACTGTACAAAAACCTAGGGCATATGTTTCATAAATAAAAAAAAAAAGTTCAAATATTTGTAATTCTGAGGAACGAAACTTCCTACTACTTAAACTAACTCATTTCAAGGACAACATACATACACATACACACACACCCATTCCCAAGGGAGGACTCGAACCCCTGGCGAGAGAGGCAGCTTTATTGACTGATTGATTGATTTTACCAGGGAAGCCAAAACAGTTTTGTTCCAACACGCACCGAAACTGAGATTATTGTGCGGTATCGTTCTCTGTATATTTCAATGAAACTCAGGAAACGATTTTTTTAATTTTAAACCGAAATAAGTACATCTTATACAAACTAATGTTTTCAAACCACATAAAACATTGAGTGTAACAAACAAAATAAGACTGTTTCTGTAGTGTTCAACATTGATACCACGAAAATAAATTAAAAAAATCACTCAAACTACATACTTTTCAGGAAAGAAACCAGGTAAGTCCCTGAAACGGAAAGAGAACGGAACATATGAGTCAGCTACTTTTAGTTTCTCTTGTATGAATGAATGTTTTACTGTCATTACAGTATTATTATTGTAATTTCTAACATTTGTTTTACTATTTACAATATTATAATTATCATTTCTAACGTTAATATCACCAGTTATAATTTTATTATTATTATATCTATGGAAACTCACAGATCTGTTTCAAGTTATCAATCCTGAGGCAATGAATGGGAAAACTCCACTGCTGAATACATTACTAACTGACGCTTATAATACACAACGTCCGTACTTAAGTTTGGTAATGACACATTTTTAGCAAAATCCATACAAATTGCTTCCATCTTCTTGGTTTTCATAGCTTTATGCCTTTCATCTCTTTTGCGTTGGTAGAATGTTTCGGCATTTTTTTCCCGTAGAAAATTCATGGTTGTTAACTTTCTAATTTCTTCTTTACCTTTTTCTGGGGAGAGTGCTTTTAGTCTGGCTGACAATTTATCACAATGAGTGCACCTGTCAGTACGTGGGTAGCCGAAGGATATGTTGACAATTGTGTTCATAATGCATCTACAGGTTTCACTGAAAACAACAATTCTAGGATAAAGTTCCTTAAACATCAGAAACATTTTCTTGACATTAAAATCTTCAGGCAAATAGTACTTTGTCAATCTTTTAAGCTGTAATGACATTGTCGACCTTTAAAACTGCTTATATCACTGAATATCAACGATCTTGCAGATTCGTCAAGCTTCCTGGGAAGACGTGTGTGCTTACCCCTCTTGTCTTTCGGTGCAAAACCAGTTAGTTTCAAGCTCTTCTGTATATAATCTGTTTTTTGTGATACTATGTATTGCACTAAAAGCTTTTGCACAAACTGGTACATCACACTTATTGTCACACCCTAAAGGAATTCTGACTCTGCAAATGCAGCATATTGTAATTTCGCGTTTTTTTTCTGTATGGCATGGTCGCCTTCTTTTGCTACATAGAACTGTTATTAAACCTGCGAAATATGTATTCTGATCGTTGTGTGTTTATAGATTGTTGAATTTGCGTAGTATGACAGCTCTTTCTGCTTCAGTGGTGACATCAAAGCATTTAAGACGGGAATATTTGCACGTCTCCCCGATTTCATGTAAACTTAGCCTTAATTTTTTACCAACATCAGCAATTCGGCCAGTTTTCCTCCGCTTCTTAGGTTTAATTTGTGAAATTCCATCTTCTTCATTAACTAATGTTGACATCAAAGCAGAGCACAGCACGATTTATTAAACAGTACCGAAATAACAACTGACACTAAGAAACACTACTTAGAAAAAAGAACAACTGCAACAATGAAATATCAAAGATCTAATCGCACAAAACTCTGGTGATTGCACGACCATCTGCTGAGTTCCAGTGGACTTACCTGGTCTTTTCGCTGGAACAGTGGACTTACCTGCTTCTTTTCCTGTACGCCAAAACTTTAAGGGCAAATAAGCCTGTAACTAATCTGGTTTATGCCCTGTTTCATGCTGCTAACAGGTAGCGATATCAATGGAGAATCTAATGGCATCTCAAACTCATTTCGAGAACAAAAATGGACTTACCTTTTTCCTTGGACTCTTCGTATGTAGTGTTTTAGAAGTTCCCATGGCCTGTAATCAATCCAATAATGAGTTTAATCTCCTTCCTGTTCAAGCACAGGATTAAGAGCTTCTTTTAAAAATGGTTTAGGCATCATTACCTTACCATGGTTTTGTTTGTAGACCTTGGTCCAATATTCTACGTGCTGTCTTCTGAGCCAGTTATGTAGCTCCAGTTTGATTGCTGCCTTAGTGATTGTCAGGACATGCTCCGGTCCAATAAATAGAGTCTCTGCCCCCATACTGACTTATCTGTCGGCTTCTTCATTGCCGCGGATCCCAGAATGGTCAGGGACCCACAGTAGATTTCTGGACGTCAGAGGTAACCTATCGTAAGTGCAAAAATGACGATTTTGAGGTTTTTATCGTATGTTGCTAGTTTAAGTCATACCTTCTTAGGGGTAGAATACTGTATGCATATATTTTACACAAAAGAAATTTTGCAATGCGATACTATCGTATTTGCAACCTGAAACCAGTGGTAAACAATGGTAAATGACCATACGACAATTGACCTGAATATAGACCGCCACGCTCTTTATCGTATTGGCTGTTACGATGGTTTACCTCTAAGTGTTACGTTACTTATACACATTGTAAATCACGTGCGAATAGAAGTGTGCTGTAGTCTGTAATGTTTGGAGGAGCATTTTATGACGGAATCGAAGATTACAATGGATACTATTAGTGGAAGAAGTAAAAGGATCGTGGAATTAGCGCTGAAGTTAGTACAGGTAAGCAGTACAAGTATTTCTAGACCTTCAAGAACTAATATTCTATTCTACAGTCTCATTACATCATCAGCTTACAACATTAAATCATTATGCGTAGCTAATATACATTTTAAGATATTATTAATCATACTGGGATGTAACAAACATCTAAATGTACGTTCCAAGATTTAGGAGACAAATGATCTGGATGCTTTACCACCAGTCGAAGGTAGTAATGTCGTCGAAAGAGAAGGGAATAATAATGATTTTAAGAGATTATATGTTGCCTCTCAAAAAATGTTAGTAGAAGAGAAGTTCAAGAGAGTGAGTTTAGGCGTAATGTGACACTTCATTACTTCTTTGAAGTTCGTGGCAAGAGACTACAGGTTTGCAAAACATTTTTCTTAAATACTTGGAATATTTCCGAAATGTATGTCACGACAGCTTTGTCCAAAAAAATTAATGGTGGACTTATTGAACCAGACCAGAGAGGAAAGAAAGTTCCACCAAACAAGTTGGATGAAGAAATAAGGGACGGTATCAGAAACCACATCAGGATGTTCCCCACAATCGAGAGTCACTACAGCAGAGAGAAAACAGGTAGATTGTATCTTGGCAGCCATCTCAATATATCAAAAATGTATTCTTTGTATGTAGAGCACTGCAAGTTAATTGCAAATCAGTGGCTTTACCGTGACATATTTAACACTGAGTTTCATTTAGGATTCAAGGAACCTACGACTGATACGTGTGATGACTGATGAGTTTCAGGTGAAACTCAAAAATGATATAACAGCTGAAGAAGCAGTCCAAATTAAATCAGATTACGATGCCCACTTGTCAGAAGCAGATATAAGATACAGAAACAAGACCTTCGACAATAATCGCTCAAAACAACCTGGGTGAAAAGTAAAGGTTGTCATGTTCGATCTTCAGAAATGTTTGCCGACACCTCACCTTACTAATTCCAGTGCGTTTTATCTAAGAAAGCTCAGGACGTATAATCTGACAATCCTTGATGCTTCAGAGCAGAAATCCTATTGTTGCATGTGGGACGAAACAGTTGCAGGTCGTGGACCTAAGGAAGTGTCATCTAGTTTGCAAAAGTGGGCCCTAGCTAACCTGCCAAAAACCCAAACTGAGAAACTTACGATATGGATCGTAACTTCCCAATGATTATGTCATTTTGGATTCTTAGGTGTCTTCCTAATGTTAAAGTGATAAACCATAAATTCTTATTGAAGGGACACATATGGAGGTAGATGGTGTACTTGCTGTTATTGAACGTGCCAAAAGCAAACTGGGCCCAAATGAGGTAATCGCTACGCCTTGGAATTGGCAACAGTTTGTTCGCCAGTGCAGATTCAAAGAACTCATCGAAATACACGACATGTAAATGGCAGATTTGAAAGACTTTGAAAATCTTTTCAAAGGATCATCACCTTTAGTTAAACGGACATCCAAAAGTTTATCGTCTGGAAAATTTTTGGTTAGCCAAGTTGTGCATCTACGAGTACAAGCAGAGAATTCAGGTTGTGTGTTCTATAAAACAGCATTTGATGGTGAATTTCAGGAGATTGATGTGCAACGGCGAACAAGAGGGGCAGTATGGCCGGAAGAGCTTCCTGCTATACGAAATACTCTCAGACCTATTGCTACAGAGAAGTATAAAGATTTACAAAAGCTGCTTAGGTGGGTGCCTGAATCTTTTCACTATTTCTACCAAAATATACCACAGATTATGTCAGCACAAACTGAAAAGGACTCAGAAGGATATGAACATGATGACGCTGTCATCAATTAATTGTACAAGGGAATTCTTTTTCTACTTTTAGAATTTTGTCCTCAATTTGTAAATGAATATATGCTGAATTTGGACAGAAATGTTTGTCATTGTCTCAGTTTTTAAAGTGGTTTAACATTTGTTACTTTCTAGAGTAAGCTACTATGGTTGGAATTTATTTTGTTCAATTTACTTAAACTTTCCTGAGTGACTAGTATATGTGACTGCCTTTGTGAAAGGATAAAATTGTAACTCTTAATAAATCTACTGGTTTTCAATAAGTATGAATCCCTTTATTTCTTAATTTCAATACCAATAATTCTCATATTCCTGTATGTATTTCGTAGAATAATCCTGTATAATATAAACATTTATAAACATGAAAAGGATCGTTTATAAACATAAGAAGGCATGCAAATGAACAGAAAACCTAATGTAATAAGCACCTTGACAATATCGTATGTGTAAATAAAGACTGCTTCACAAATATATTTATGTGAGGTAAAATATCGTAAGTGCTGTTTCTCCCGTAATAGTTCATAAAATATTTCTAAAAACGAAGTACATGTAGAGACTAACTAGAAAAGATATAAAAATTAGAGCTCTTCATGATTGGGTGTTGGACTTATTCTACAGGTAGCAAAATTCGAGTCGCAGCAGCTTCTTTTTGCTCTCCTGTAAAGTCAGCGAAATGTTACTTACGATAGGTTACCTCTGGCGTCCAGATTTATCCTATTGCTTTACCCTAGCTCCACCAGAACCCTGTGACATTCTGCAACAATTTTAGATCTTGTTGCGGGAGGTGTCTGGCAGTCTTAATAAATGCAGATGCTACGGTTATTGTAGCACCTACTCAGATTCTCCTCCACATACGCCCTGATGGCAGTGATTTCGGCCTGGAATAATGAGGCCACTTTCCATAGAGAGATAATACCTTCCAGTCTTTGCTGCACCCCATATATACACGCCCCAACGCCTTGGTCTGATTTCGACCCATCAGTGAATCAAACAATGTCCCCCGTACGGTGTCGAATTATTTACTCCCACTGCTCCCTACTTCCAATTGTTACATTGAAAGGCTTGTTGAAGAAGTATGGGGTTGTAATATAGTCGGCCGGCATTTCCCCAACCTTTCCTATATTTACTTCACTTACTATTTTAGTGTGCGATTCTGGATATACCGATGAGTTCCAGTTTTTGCCAGATTTGAGCCTGTATGCACCAGCCGCTGCTTCCATCTTAACCCAAAGGTGCATTGGGGCATATCCAGCATGGTTTCCATCCCAGCAGTTGGTGTGCTGGTAATTCCGCCTCTTACGGCTAAGCAGTCTAATCTCTACACCTTACCAAACTCCTTAGCAGCAACCTGCTGTTCTATCTTCTTCCACTACACGACCGCCCCATAAGTGATCCTGGGTCTAATCACCGTGCTGTATATCCAGTGCATACCCTTGGGGCTCAGACCCCAGTTTTTGCCACAAGCTCTCCTGGTACTCACCGGAGTACATTTCGCCTTGGAGCAAATACTCCTAATGTGAGGGGTCCATGTAGTTTCTCATCTAAGGTAACCCCTAGATATTTCACTGTCCCCTTCACAGGTAGATCTTCATCGAAAAGCTTTAAATTCCAACTTGTATGTTGGACACGCTTCTTCGTAAATGGTACAACAGTCTTCTTAGAACTAACCCCCAGATCATGTTTCCTGCACCAGTCTTGACAATGTCCAACGCACCTTGTGCCATATTCCTGATTGTGTCAGCAAATTTGCCAAGTATTAATATGACAAGGTCGTCTGCATATCCGTGGCAAAAGTACTGCCCAGAGTTTAGTTCTCCAATGAGTTCGTTCACCACTAGATTCCACAATAAAGGGGACAGAACTCCTCCTTGCGGGCAACCTCTAGTGGTGTTGATTACCATTTTTTCATTCAACATGGTAGCCTCCACCGTTCTTCCACTGAGCATCGCTCTAGTCCATCTACATATAGTGGTCTCTAGGTCATGCACCTCTGCTGCCTTTACCATGGAATCGAAGGTCGTATTGCTAGAAGCTCCCTCGATATCCAGGAATATGCAGAGGGCTATTTCCTGAAAGTGCAGTGCTTTCTCCACCTTCCCATCGAGTTAGCGGAGAGCTGTCTCACATGATTTACCTGGCTGATATGCATTTTGGTTTGAGTGTAGAGGAACCCCAGTTAAGCTCATCTCTCCAACATGCACATTAAGCAGCTTTTCCAGTGTTTTAAGAATAATTGGTCTCATATCCTTGACCATGGTGAGTGGCAGCTTACTCCGCGACGTTGCGCCACAGATATCGTGGCCAATCCCGCGCGGCGCACATGGTTTGATTGTCATTTTGATAAACGTAGAGTTCCATACTCCCAAAACTCTGTTTTTATTTTGTGGTAAATTTTTAAACTTTTTAATGTTTAATGTGGTTGAATCATTGTAATATTTTTTGTAATCATGGACTCTTTTGAATGATATAATGTGCCGAAACTAGTAGTGCATTGTTAGTTAGATGCAGATATACTAATTCGACAAGAGAAGACGATTTTTCCTTGGGATGCCAGGAGCAGAAAACATTTGCACTAGTTGCACGATATTCATTTATTTCGGAGCGCTGACAACGTTACGCTGCCCCTAGACACGACATATTACTGCACCCATTGTTACAGGTAACGTTTCCAACACTACGATGCTGCCTTCCGCTCACTGCTCCTCGCCTCCCTGCAGCCATGGTACACGCCCCCTGCCGCTGCAAACAGCCAGCGCACGAATCGTCAACTTACCGTGGACAGACAGTACTGTATCCGGCGTATCTGTTTCATTATCAAACAATGCACTGAACAACAACCAAACAGTCAGTAAATATGTCGCACTAAGTTTGGTATTCCCTTAAAACCCAAAATCAGATTTCCTGTGTTGCGTTGTACTGAATCAATTTCTTTTTCGTGCTGTGTAAAGTTACTACACGAATAGTGATAATTTTTCAAGAAAACTTTCCCGATCAACAAAATTGCACTTGATTGTGTTTTTAGAAGAATTTACACTAGATGAAAATCCTTTGTATCTGATGTGCGGAAAAATGCCATTGAAATTTCTAATTTGCTCCAAAAACTGGAAAATCGAAACATGTAGCTTCAAATATGTTTATAATACGCGGCAGTACTATTTCTTTGTGTCTACGGAAAGAATCCAGAGTGATAAACTGATTACCGAAAACACCTGAATGCTCCAGCCTGAACGTAGCCCTAGAAATTAACGATTTGTTTCACATAGTTACATCATTCAACTTGTGTATGAATACAATGTACACAATATCTCATTTATTTCCCAAGCAATCACAAAACAATAAAACAATAAACGATTTTTATTTAGTTTTATCGGGAATTACTGACAAAAAAGGAGCAAGAAGCGATTAAAAGGAAGCACAACACAAAAAGTCAATTTACGTTACGTTAATTACAGGTATTTTGCTGTTTTAAACTCACAGTTACATGCTGTCTGTAAGAAAAAGTTAATTATTCTTATACAGAAATTCTCTCTCTCTCTCTTCCCCCCTCTCTTTCCCCTTTCTTTCTTTCTCTCATTTTTTTTATCACGCTGTGTCGGGGCGGGCGGGGGCGAGGACGTGTGCATGTCCCCCCCCCCTCCTAATCCGCCCTTGGAGGTGACTATTTCGAAGGACAGCAAGGTAATTGTAGTATAGTTCCAACTTTAATGTTACAGGACTATTCATCGAACTTCAGTTTCAGAGTTTGTATGTCTATTGAAAGGTATTCCGAGTTATGGATCATGCAGAGTATAAAAGTTTCTACATGAAATCATACCTACCTATGTCAGCTTTCCCGCTGACCCGTCAAGCGGTGTCTAATTGTATGCCTATTGTAAGATGCCTCTGGCATACATCGTCTAGTGGCGTACTAATAATAGCTTTTGCATTAATTTGGAGGATAAGCTGTTTCGATTCCACATTTTATCCAAATCTGTCCAGTCGTTTAAGCGTAAAAAAGTAAGAAAACTTACGTATTTAATGCATTTATAATATTCACTATAATAACACTGAGAGAAGAATTTGATAGACCTATGATACACGTAATTCAAGACAAGGCTTCTGGAGCAGACGATATTCCCCCAGAGTAACAGAAGTCTCTGGAAGAGCCAGCCATGACAAAATAATTCCACCTGCAGTGCAAAATGTAAGGGACTGGCGAAATATCCTCGGACTTCAAGAAAAATGTAATAATCCCAGCCGCGGTTGAGTAGCCGAGCGGTCTAAGGCGCCTCGCTGCAGAGCGCGCGGTTGCTCGCCGTCGAAGGTTCGAGTCCTCCCTGGGGCGTGTGTGTGTGTGTGTGTTTGTCCTTAGGTTAGTTTGCTTTAGTTTAAGTAGTTTGTAAGCTACGGACTGATGACCACGCAGATTTACAAACATTTGAACATTTTTTAATAATCCCAATTCCAAAGAAAGCAGGCTCAGATAGGGGTGAAAATTATATAATCATCAGTTTAACAAATCATGGTTCCTAAATTATTTACAGAAGAATTGAAAAACTGGTAGGAGCTCAATTCGGGGAATAGCATTTTTCGATTTAGGAGAAATATAGGAACACGTGACGAAATAGCCAACTTACGACTTATCTTAGATGACCTAAATTTCTAGCTTTTCTAGACGTGAAGAAAGCTTTTGACAATGTGGACTCGAATACACTCATTCAAATTCTGGAGTTAGTAGTGGTAAAATATGGGAAACGGAAGATTATTATAAGAGTCGAAGAGCACCAAGGGAAGCATTGGTTGTGAAGGGAGTAAGTCAGGATTGTAGCATTTCCCCAGTACACTGAGCAAGCTGTGAAGAAAAGCAATGAGAAATTTGAAGAAGGAATTAAAGTTCAGGGAGAAGAAATAAAAGCTTTGGGCTTTTCCGTGGGAATTGTAATTCAGTCAGAGACAACAAAAGACCTGGAAGAACAATTGAACATAATGGACTGAGTCTTGAAATGAGCGTGTAAGATAAACATTAACAAGACTAAAACAAGGGTATTGGAATGCGATCTAAGGAAATCAGGCGATGCTGAAGGAATTTGATTAGGCAACAAAACAATGAAGGTGGTAGATGAGGTTTGTTACTTGGGCAGGAAAATAACATACGATAGTGGAAATACAGATGATATAAAATGCAGAATGGCAATACGAAGAAAAGAGTTTCTGAAAAAGATAAATTTGATAACATCGTACATTATTGTAGGTGTTAGGAAGTCTTTCTGAACGCATTTATGCGAAGTGTTACCTTGTACGGGAGTGAAACATCGACGATAAATAGTTCAAACAATAGAAGGATAGAAGCTTTTGAAATTAGGTGTTAAAGACGAAATCTGAAGATTAGGTTGGTGGATCGCGTAACTAATGAAGAGGTACTGAGTAGAATTGACATACCTTAACCAAACGGAGATGTCGATTGGTAGGACACATACTTTGATATAAAGGAGTCGTCATTTTGAGGTAAGTGTGCGAGATGAAAATCACAGTGGGAGACCAAGACACGAAAACAGTAAGCAGGTTCAAATACATGGGCTGCCGCTTTTATGAGGAGATGAAGAGGCTTGCCAGGAGACAGTAGAGTGAAGAGCTGCATCACCCCAGTCTCCCGACTGAAGACCATAACAGCAACAACAACAATTTTCTTCCTTGGAGACATCCGCAAACATCCATCTTCGTTTTTAATAATTGGATCCGCACAGCTATATCTCATTAACAGATGCATCTGCAAATTACAATCAAATAAAATAGTG
Source organism: Locusta migratoria (assembly GCA_026315105.1). Taxonomy (NCBI): domain Eukaryota; kingdom Metazoa; phylum Arthropoda; class Insecta; order Orthoptera; family Acrididae; genus Locusta; species Locusta migratoria. The sequence goes on from CM048748.1 coordinate 410,420,539, forward strand.
ACGTTTGTCGTGTAATAAAATAGCTTCCCTACATCCCGAAACTCGGGTAGTGCATAGAAATAAGAAAGTTTAAAATTAACAATTATTGCGGATCCAATACTGAATAAGGATTCGGTAAGTGTATTTTAGTCTCATGGCCTGTCTGTAGTTGAGTTGGCTTGGTGTTAGTGTTACTAACTGTTGTTGGCAAAACATCAACGATTCGAAATATGAATATTTACTCAGATGAATATTTGTCATCTATGTGTTGGAATGCAGTTACGAACAATCAATTTATGTTTACTATTATAGGATAACTAGCATTAGCTCCTGACGTTTCTCGGGTCTGTTTCTTATATTAGTCAAATTTGTTTTAGCCTCCGTGTACATTGCCTTGTACCCTATTCTGTAGCCATTTCAGTTTCGTTTTCATGCAGCGCAATCCTTATAAGTCATATCTCCTGAAATATGAGTTCTACATTAATACAGTTTTCCAAGATCGTACAGTGGAATATTAGGAACTGTATTCAAAATGGGTTGCGAATGGAATTGGTAGTAAAAACATAATAAATTACACCACCTTGCGTATTCGGGCAGATTTTCATGCATTTCATTGTTTTTAACGTCATATCTCTTGAACTGTGTGTCGCACTGTGATGCAATTTCGAAGGTACAGTACCTTCAGTGGCACCTGTGCTTACTATCTGTATGTCGTGTAGTAAAGCACAATAAATGTAATGGGGCGGTTTCTCATGAATCAATATTTGTATGTACTCATATCTCATGAACTATGTGTTGTACCGTGACAGGTTTGTTTAAGCAGCTGACAGAAAGCTACTTTCACGCGCAAGAACTCAGGCAGCATTGCGCATGCTAGGCTACGATGACGTTTAAACCCCAGTTTGGAGTTTTCAATGCTTAAACGCTTTTCTTCAAATTATGGTAGGTTTATCGTGCGTAACAATCATGGAGGTATATCTCCATGACAGCTGTGAATTAACAGCTGATCTATGACCTCAATATTGTTTTGGTATTCCTGTATGAGGTCGATCAGTTATGCAACTACAGAATTTTTTATTAGTGTGCCTTAACGAAACCATCGTAAGGGTATTAAAACTATTTATATAATACATCATACGTGCAAACGAATGAAAATGTGTACAATGATAAACACTGAACGATATGCTGCCAATGTATTCCGGTAATTTACCAAGAAATGTCAGTCGGTAAATTAAAAGCGTAAAAACATAAATTAAGAAATAAAGGTAAACCTAGATCATACACCAGAGATGTATAAAAAAACTTTTTTCTTGGAGTGGAAGGTAGGTGCGTAAAAGAAACCATTTTTTATTATAAAGCTGTCAATATAGGTATTTCAAATAAAGTCTTTTATTCCATATTACTGATTAAATCGCCTACGTAGTAACCTTCAAGTGAACATTTACGAATATTCGTACGTGCAGCATAAACAGATCCTAAGTTGTCTCATAAAACAAACAAGACATCCGATGATAAGCCAAGAGTATCAGAATTTCGTGAACCTCATTCAAAACAGAATTCGGCTTAAAGAGCACACTCATATGTCCAGATACACGTAGATGTACCCGATATTAAACTTTATATGTGGTTTACAGGATACCAATATCCTAGAAGTATGCCCTCATGTTTAGTTGTCTATTATCATTTATTATTAACACTACATTTACTATAAAATAAAATAAAACGAGCCCTTAAAACCCAGCGAACAGTTGAAACAAGGCAATAGTCTGGAATATTGCTACCAATAAATTGACTACCTCTGTGGCAAGGAACAGTTTATTGTAGTTGATTGATAAAGCTAACTTTCTTTAGTAGATCGACCAAAATAACTTGAATGTTCAAGTCAAATAATGCATGATCTTGTTTGAAGATTGCATAATGAGGCGTCTGCCCAAACCTCCACAATATTATAGTAATAATAGAAATTTCCACTTGGTGGTTATAATATAAAATATTTAATTAAAATATAGTTTATCGACTTCGTTCAATGAATGAACATCCTCAGTGTAGTTTGAAGGCCAGAGGAGTCATGTTCACAGCATAATTTTTTTACCGTTAAAATGCATAAAATGACCAGTTGGGTTTCCATTACATGTTCAACTCAATGCTTGATCAGTCAATAACTTGGAAATAAAATGGGAAAGCTGAAATCTTATATATAAAAAATGTTTGTTTGTGTGTCTTTTTGTTCGTATTTTATGCACAGCCATACCCTACATTCGATTGTGATAAAACTTTGTCAACTAATTGGTTGCACTTGTGCGAAGATTATAGGTATACTAAAGTTAACTTCGTATGGTGAATGACGAAGGGTGCTTTACAATTACTTAATTCGTTTCTTACGCCTTCACGCTGAAATGGCAGGACGGGTATGAATGAAATTTGGAACAGAGGTAGCTTATACCCTGATTAATACATGGGCTACATTTCGTATGCCACCGTAAGGTAAGTGGTGGAAGGTACCTTACAACGGGTTAATATATTTGCTACTTCTTCATGCTGAAAGGGATTAACGGATTTGATTGAAATTTTGAATAGAAATAGCATATATCCTGCATTAACACAAGGCCTACCTTCCGTAAGCTACCTTACAATGGGTTAATACTTTTGTTACTTTTCACGCTGAAGCAGCTGGAAGGAATTGAATGAAATGTGGAGTGAAGATAGCTTATACCCCGAATTAACACATGAGCTATCTTTCGTAAGCCTCCGTAAGTGCATGGCGGAGGGTACATCCAAATTGTTTGACTAGTCATCATGAAAGCCAGCACATAAATATGTTTTTATGAAGGAGATTTTTATAATCTGCAAGCCAGTAAATTGAGCATGGCGGAGGGTACCTTGCGACTTTCACACCATTTGACCAGTCACCATGAAACTTGGCCCATATATGTATGTTTTCATATATGCGAGGAAGAGGGTGGGAAGAGAACGACAGAGAGAGGATAGAGGAGGAGACGAACAGAGAGAGGGCAGAGGAAGAGAATAAGAGAGGGGAGATGGTGACAGACAATTATTTCTTCTGTGGCAGCAGCGCACCGGGTACCAGCTAGTATCATATATATTTAGCTTTCAGTGATTTTGTGAATAAATTCACTTTTCAGTTCCCAGTCAAAGAAATGCATTTTGTTTTCATGAGACAGTTGCACGAAGACAAACAAATGCAAATATCAAGAAACGTAAACACTGATCACGTGGAGATCTCGATTACCCATCGACAAACACTCAGACATTTCTGCGTATTTAAAGATAAATCTGAAGCATTGAATTAAATTTTGTGATGCGGCCGGCAATCGAACCCGGACCTCCATGCTTACTAGACAGACGTCTTACCGCTACACCACCACCTCACCAGCAGCTAAGGCGCCTTGGAATAGCCTAAGCACGATTTCCTTCACATTACATAATTCAATGCTTCATATTTATCTTTAAATGTCTTTGACATATTCGAGACGAAAAACCGTCTCAGGGACTGTATATTTCTATTTATATCATCTTAGACAGGAATGTTCCAACATGTCCATTGCCGAGGTGCTATTCCGCTGCATGGAGAGCCTTGACAGTAGTGGAAATATTCTATGGAACACAGAAGCAGAATTAAAGTTTGCAATGTGAAGGAATTCGTGCTTAGGCTATTTCGTAGCGCTTTAGCTGCTAGTGATGTGGTGGTCTGGCGGTAGGCGGACGCCGTGGCTCAGCGCGCCCGGTCAGTGGGCTGAACGCCCTCTGTAATAAAAAAGCTGAGTCAACCATTCAACGAACAACCACGAACAAACTGAACGAACGACCGCGAACCATAGATCTACGAGATGGGGAGAAAAAGCGGTAAGACCTCTTAGTTGTTGGTAGAACTTCCGGGTTATAAGGCCGTGGTCCATAAAACTTTCCAGTTTCACCTAACGTTTCGTCCAGAGCTGCACCGGACGTCATCAGAGGTCTTCTTACTTGCGTTTAGTCCTGCCGACTGATTAGTCGGGTTTTCATTATAGTCGACATGGTCGATTATAGAGAGTCCGCAACTGCACTACGTTATTTTAAATGTGTTTATTTCCGTCAACAGTTGCTATAAAATTGTTTCATAACATGTTTCGATCACTTGGATCATCTTCAGATCTTATAGTTGCGTCCGCAACTCGTCTGGCTGAGTACTAATTGGTACTCAGCCAGACGAGTTGCGGACGCAACTATAAGATCTGAAGATGATCCAAGTGATCGAAACATGTTATGAAACAATTTTATAGCAACTGTTGACGGAAATAAACACATTTAAGATTAGTCGGGTGTCTGAGAGCGCCATATATACTGTGAAAAGTGGACGTGGTCAAGCTGTCACGATATCAGCAGCGATAGTCCTATGGCGCTCTCAGACACCCGGCAAGACTAAACGCAAGTAAGAAGACCTCTGAAGATGTCCAGCGCAGCTCTGGACGGATTTATAACCAGGACGTTCTACCAACAACTATGACATCCGGTCGTGAAGCCTTCATTTCATGGTAAGACGTCTGCACGGAGGCCCGGGTTCGATTCCCGGTCGCATCACAAATTTTAATTCAATGCTACAGATTTATCTTTAAATGTCTTTGACATTTCCGAGACGAAAAACCGTCTCAGGGACTGTATATTTCTATTTATATCATCTTAGACAGGAATGTTCCAACATGTCCATTGCCGAGGTGCTATTCCGCTGCATGGAGAGCCTTGGCAGTAGTGGAAATATTCTATGGAACACAGAAGCAGAATTAAAGTCTGTAATGTGAAGGAAATCGTGCTCAGGCTATTTCGAAGCGCTTTGGCTGCTAGCGATACGGTGGTCTGGCGGTAGCCGGACGCCGTGGCTCAGGGCGCCCGGTCAGTGGGCTGAACGCCCTCTGTAATAAAAAAGCTGAGCCAACCATTCAACGAACAACCACGAACGAACGACCGCGAACCATAGATCTACCAGATGGGGAAAAAAGCGGTAAGACCTCTTAGTTGTTGGTAGAACTTCCGGGTTATAAGGCCGTGGTCCATAAAACTTTCCAGTTTCACCTAACGTTTCGTCCAGAGCTGCGCCGGACGTCATCGGAGGTCTTCTTACTTGCATTTAGTCTTGCCGACTGATGAGTTGGGTGTCTGAGGAGCGCCATATATACTGTGAAAAGTGGGCGTGGTCAAGCTGTCACGTTATCAGCAAAGATAGTCCTATGGCGCTCTCAGACACCCGACTCATCAGTCGGCAAGACTAAACGCAAGTAAGAAGACCTCTGGAGATGTCCGGCGCAGCTCTGGACGAAACGTTAGGTGAAACTGGAAAGTTTTATGGACCATGGCTTTATAACCCGGAAGTTCTACCAACAACTATGACATCCGGTCGTGAAAGCCTTCATTGCATGGTAAGACGTCTGCCTAGTAAGCATGGAGGCCCGGGTTCGATTCCCGGTCGCATCACAAATTTTAATTCAATGCTTCAGATTTATCTTTAAATGTCTTTGACATATTCGAGACGAAAAACCGTCTCAGTGACTGTATAATTCTATTTACATCGAGTTCTGCGTATGCACGATTCTGGCAGCTTGGACACCACCAGAAATATTTTTCCGGGTAGAACCTCACAACTAATGGTTACTTCTTAAACAGCAAACAGCCACACGACAAATAGCCAGAAACGGGAGAAGGCGCTGCTTGAACTTAATTTCAGGTCTGCACACTGGCAGCTGCTAAAACCAACCTAACATAACTTCGGACGTACAGTCATTGGTATGGACGTATACTGTCTGTAAATTATCTTGAGAATACAATTGGTAGTGTACAAGTAATTAATTGTAAGGTCATACTGAATATCGTAGATTTACTTCAGTAATAAGCGATAAACTTTCTTTTTTCATCATTTTGTTGGGAATGTCAGCGAGAAAATATTTCGCAAAGGTTTGAAATTATGTGTAAAGTTTGCTTGAAGTCGCTAGGTGCTCTCATTCTCAAAGAGTTGATGAATAAAGTCTAGTTATTCATGCGTCGCATGGCCGGACGCTTTTAATTACTTATGACGTCATGTTTCCAGTACCATGTGTAGTATGTGGTTTTTATCCCCACAGTGATTGATTCATTATGTTAGAAAGAGTATTTTTAGTACGTTTCGGAGAAGTCGGCCCGTTACTTTGGGCGGGGATGTGGGGTATTACCATGTGATATGGCAGTTTCTTGCGAATATCAGGGTTTATGACATAATATCTCCTGAACTATGTTTCGAAGGTGGATTCTAACCCCACACTAATTGTTGTCTAATAGTAAGGAATATGTTACCAAGTTCGGTTGAAACTGGACCGGTAGTTTATCAGGAAATGAGGAAAATACACACACACACACACACATTATATATATATTATATATATATATATAGTGTTGCGTTTTGATTTCTAGTTTGGGACTAGATTGCTCTCTGAGTGACGTTTGTTGTGCATGACATTTTGTCGCAATTGTTTTGTATTGGTTGCCTCGAGCTAGTGTGATATTGTTCTTAGTTATATGCACAGTAAGTTATGGCACCTATTAACAATAGATTAACGCTGTTAACTGCAAGACTCAAGTCCCCAGCTTTCTCATAGATAAGAAATTCAAGCTAATATTTGGAACCCATTCGAAATTACTCAGTTACGACCAAACTGTAGTTATCGCTACGACAATATTTTCTAATCCCTTTTGCGACATTAGTACTTTTGTTTGGCCTTTTAATTAGATTATTGGCACTGTAAACGAGTATACTTACATTCTACATACAACCTTTAACAATAAATTTCGGAGGTAAACATACAATGACAATAAAGTTCGGTGAATAGTCCTGTGACATCAACGTAGATGAACCGTGAACTACAGTTACCTTACTGTCTTTCGAAATAGTCAACTCGTATACCTAGGCATCGCTGAGCTCTGCGCTATATGTTTCGGAAACTTTGCAAGAAGTTTTCCTGTGGATGGTGTTCAAAAGCTCTTCACATTTCGTTGGATGTCAGAAGTATCGTAAAATCTCTTTTCTTTAAAAGCGAGTTTGAGTCGAGGGAACAGGAAGAAGTATGGAGGATTGAGAACCGGCGAGTATAGTGGATGTTGAAGCTTCACGACAATGCTCCCACACACAACTTATATCTTCAAACAGTTCCTTACAAAAAAGGGGTGGTGCAACTTGATCATCCACAATATTCACCGGATCTCAATTCTGCAGACTTATTCCTATTCCCACGACTGGAACTCTCTTTGAAAGGAAAGAGATTTGATGATATTCCTGACATTCAAGAAAAGTGACGAGGCTTTGGAACACCTTCCCAAAGGAAGACTTCATGGAAAGTTTCCATGGCAGTGAATAGTTATGAGATGTGGCTACTTCGAAGGACAGTAAGGTAACCGTAATTCATAGTTTATCTATTTCAATGTTCCAGGACTTTTTATCGAACTTTGTTGTGAGATGGTGAACATTTAAGTGTGTCCCTTACTATGGTGTCTAAGTAACTTTCAGTGCATACTGTAAAGACCTGGAATACTTCCAAATCTGGATGTTAGTTCATGTATAGTGTTAATCACAGTTATATGGAAAAGTCTGTACTATTCTGTCATTGAAGGTAATGTATCATTCATTTGGTAAGGTCTCTGATAATATTTTTGACTTTTTTAAAACTCGTTCAGATCGGCATTGCTGTGAAACAGAGGCAAGTATAATGTATGTTGTATACTACAAGCAATCACATAATCATTGATATAACCAACAAAAAGTTAGATTTAGGTTTTGACTGAAGAATAAGTTGGTAGCCCAGCTTAACTAATCTTTTGGGAACCTAGCCATTATAATAAGGTAATACATACTGTTCAAATCCCCCCTTGGGCATGGATATTTGTGCTATCCTTAGAATAATTTAGTTCATAAGTAGATTGTAAGTTTAAGGAGTGATGACCCCCACAGTTAAGTCCCATAAACTTTACAGACATTTCAACTTACTGTTCATTGTATAATACAGGATGGTACGAAGTGTTAAGAGTTTTTTTTTTTTTTTTTCAGTAATAAGGAGGACCCGGGGTGAGGGTGGACATGTGCTAAGAATAAAGAAAAAGTTTTCAATAATAGAACTGCTAATATAGCATTTATTCTATGTACAAACATGAAGCTTCAGAAGTAATCTGTAACAGCAACTTTGTAAAACAAAAGTGAGCCAGTCAATAGAATGCCACATGCAAACATTCTGCACATCAGTGGTTTGCTACGTGCTGGAAGTGAGGACTGCTGTGGAAGTGAGGGGGTGAGTGGAAGCCGTCACTAGGCAAGGAACAGTTTATTCGGAACTCGTGCATCGGGTCATCCGCAGCGTTCACACACATCATCCTCAGGCTGTCGCCGTTAGCAATGTGTCTCCTGTCCTGCATTTCAATGTCTCCGTCCGTGCAGTACATCCCGACGACACTGTTGAGTGGGTAATCTACGATCGGACAGTGGACGTTCTCGTCACCCGCGGTCACACCAGAGGAACAGTTTGTCGCGAAGCCCGGGGTAATCAGATCCCTGCCCTGCAGTCGCGGGTCGAACGGGGAGTCACCGGCGGAGTACCGGTAGTTCTTGAGGATGTCGTTGCTAGTGTCACACGCGATTCGGTCCGGCTGGTCGTGGGGGCGGCCTTTGTACAGGTGATCACTACTCGAACTGTAGAAGTCGTGAAGGCCGTCGTCGTGGTGCTGGAAGTTGTCCCTCGCGTCGTAGTAGACGGCGGCTCGGACGTCGTGCACGGAGCCGGGCTGCCCGTCAGTCACCGGTAGCTTGTCCCTGCCGTCGTCGAGGCCGAACGGGAGCACCGGCACGCAGTCGACGTCGTGCTTGTTCGCGACTGCCAGATCCGGTGGCAAGTCCGGCGTGGTGCAGGGCACGCTCTGCAGGCCCTCGGCGCACTGCATGCGCAGCGAGGGGTCGCCGAAGCCGAGGCCGTCGCCGGCCGTCGGGTCGTCGACGGCGGCGGTGACGGGCGGCCCGCTGTCCGGCGAGCAGGCGGCGAACCTGCTGGAGCAGCTGTCGCTCTCGTCGGCGGCGGTGACGTGGTGCTGCGCCGGCTGCGGCGTCACCAGCCAGTAGGGCTCCGGCGCCGGCTCCGACTTGACAACGCCGCTCCCGAGGTCGAGCAGCATGGGGGGCGAGTGCGCCTGCGCAGATTCGCCGCCGCGGCCCTGCTCCAGCAGGTCGCCGTGGCCGTGGTGATGGTGGGGGTGCGGCGCCGGCTGGTGATGGTGCAGTAAGGCGCCGTAGTCCGGCGTGCGCAGCGGCTGGTCCAACTGGAAGATCTCGTCGGGCTGGAAGAGGTCCCCGGCGGCGGCGGTGAAGTCGTACTGCGGCTGCTGGTGGTGAGGTTGCACCGCGCCGCCGCTGTCCTCGGTCGGAAGCCCGAAGAAGGAGGACGGCACCGGGGGCGGCTCTTCGTGGCCCGGTAGCGTCCCCATCTGGTGCAGGTGCTCCTGCAGCCAGTCTGTATGTGGCGCGCCGCCCTGGTACTGCGAGCTGGTGAAGAATCCGCCCTGCTGGCCCGTCGCCTGGCGCGAGCACACACACTCGAACGGAGGGCAGGAACAGGAGAAACCTGCAACAGTGATGGACTGTTCAGGAAATGCTGCAGACTGCTAACGAAGATACGTGCTTATGGAATAGGTTCACAGATTTGTGACTGGCTGGAAGTTCAAAAAATGTCCGACAGATGGCCCTTCAACTGATCAGAATATCCATAATTAGCATAACAAATTAAGACAAAGCAAAGATGATGTTCTTTACAGGAAATGCTCAATATGTTCACCATTATTCCTCAACAATAACTGTAGTCGAGGAATAATGTTGTGAACAGCACTGTAAAGCATGTCTGGAATTATGGTGAGGCATTGGCGTCGGATATTGTCTTTCAGCATCCCTAGAGATGTCGGTCGATCACGATACACTTGCGACTTCAGGTAACCCCAAAGCCAATAATCGCACGGACTGAGGATGGGGACCTAGAAGGCCAAGCATGACGAAAGTGGTGGTTGAGCACACGATCATCACCAAACGACGTGCGCAAGAGATCTTTCACACGTCTAGCAATATGGGGTGGAGCGCCATCCTGCATTTTGCTTCTAATAAAACCACATGTCATTCCAAGCATTTGTGTCAATTTTTACCTCTCTATCTAATTTATACTGACTTTTTGATCACCGGGGATTTTGTTGTTGTTAGCCATGGAAGAAGGGCAACAGGCGGATTGTGTTTTTCTCGACTTCAAAAACGCTTTCGACGCGGTGCCACACTGCAGACTGCTAAAGAAGATACGAGCGTATGGAATAGGTTCACAGATTTGTGACTGGCTAGAAGACTTCCTAAGTAATAGAGCGCAGTACGTTGTTCTCGACGGCGAGGTTCATCAGAGACGAGTGTATCGTCAGGCGTGCCCCATGGGAGTGTGATAGGACCGCTATTGTTTTCTATCTATATAAATAACAGAGTAAGTTATAATTTGTGGCTGTTTGCTGATGATGCTGTGGTGTATGGGAGGGTGTCGTCTTTAATTGACTGTAATAGCATACAGGATGACTTAGACAAAATTTCTAGTTGGTGCGAAGAATGGCAGCTAGCTCTCAATGTAGAAAAATGTAAGGTGATGCGCATGAGTAGGAAAAACAATCCCATAATGTTCGAATACAGCATTAGTAGTGAGCTTCTTGATGTTGTCGCATCCTTCAAATATCTACGCGTAACATTGCAGAGCAATATGAAATGTAATAAACATGTAAGGATAGTTGTGACTAAGGCGGACAGCCGACTTCGGTTTATTGGGAGAATTTTGGGAAGATGTACGTTATATGTAAAGGAGACCGCGTATAAAACGCTTGTACGACCACGTCTTGAGTATTGCTCAAGTGTTTGGGACCCGCAGCAGATCAGTTTAAAGGAAGACATAGAAGCAGTTCAGAGGCGTGCAGCTAGGTTTGTTACTGGTAGGTTCGACCAATGCGCGAGTGTCACGGAAATGTTCCGGCAACACAATTGGGGATCGCTGGAGGAAAGACGACGTTCTTTTCGTGAATTTCTGTTGAGGAAATTTAGAGTGCCGGAATTTGAAGCAGAGTGTAGTACGATCTTGCTGCCGTCTACTTACATTTCGCGTAGTGATCACAAAGACAAGATAAGAGAAATTAGGGCTCGTAAGGAGGCATAGAGGCATTCCTTTTTCCTCGTTCTATGTGGGAGTGGGATAGGAAAGGAAATGCCTAGTGGTGGTACAGTGTACCCTCAGCCACGCACCTTACGGTGAATTGTAGAAATGTAGATATAGATGCAGATGCTGTTCTCTCGAAAACTGGCCTGGTGAAACAGTGGCTGTGTAAAAATACAAGTTAATTTTTAGAATTCCTGCAGTATTCGTAAATTTGACGAAAACAGTAATATGACGAAGAATATGCCACAATCGTCATATTTTGTTTTTATTTTTTAGGCAACATGACTGGTTTCAAAACTCAAAGGAGTCTTCTTATAGTCGCTGCTACGCTTGCTTATTAAAATGCTCCACATATTATCTGAAAATTATACTGGTAGATATTTGTCGTGCCGGCCGTACGCCTGCATGCCGACAAGCAGCAGACCGCACGACACAACGTTAAGACTGGTTGCCGCGGGTCGGGCCATAAGGGACGCCGCAGGCAGGACGCAACAACACACGGTGTCGATGACGACACAACACGGCACCATCGTAAACATACCGAGCCGCCGTGTTGACCAGCCAGCCCAACACCACCTAGAAGACAAGGCCTTACAACAGGCCGTGCCTACGTCACACTTAGAGGCCCCGGCCGCCATCTGACTGTCCGGCCGCTGCGCGGCGGTAGGCGTGCCCCAGCCAACAGCCAGTGAGGTGGCGGCCGGGGCCTCTAAGTGTGACGTAGGCACGGCCTGTTGTAAGGCCTTGTCTTCTAGGTAGTGTTGGCCAGCCTCCCCTGCGTCCTGCAGCCAGGGGCCGCTAGCGGAGCAGTCACGCGGCATCACGCCTCTTGCTGCGATTGGACCGACCTGCCTATAAAGGAACGGCCGGCAGGGACCAACGTCAGCTCCTACCAGAATCGAAAATACCACCCCCCCCCACCCAGTTAAATTAGCTGAAGAAATTCAGCGTCCTATTTGGCAGTTAGTGGGCCGTCAAGGTTTTAACGATTTAAATAATTATTGCGTTTTCACAGAAGAGCAGTTTAAACAGATAGCTCAAATAGCCCAGGAATACTTGGACCTTCGGCGCTATCGCAAATAGAGCGGCCCCCCACTCCATCTATCCGGGGTGCCTTACAGGTCGAGGGCTTAAGCCCTGCAGGCCCTTACAAGTCAGCCCCGAAAGTTTATTGTAAAATAAGGAAATAAAGTTAGCCTTCCTTACTCCTAAACTGCTCCATCAGGGGTTGGAGATCGCTGGATAGTGTTGGTACCCCATTCCACCTTGTCCCATTACAAAAAAAAAAAAAAAAAAAAAAAAAAAAAAAAAAAAAAAAAAAAAAAAAAAACCAACGCCAGTTCTCCTCGGCGCCTCCGCTCACCGGACTGAAGACCCATAAGACGACCTCGGCTACGATCTGGTTATTCTGGAGCGCGTGTTGCGGACTTTGTGTTTCCGGCGTTATTCTACGACCGGCTACGGACATGGACTTTCTCTGCCGGTTACGCCTTGTGAACTTTACTTGGTTCAGTGTAAGGGACTTGACTTTCCTGGCAGTAGGAGGACTTGTGACAGAGTTATCAGCTTCACTCAGTGAACTCGAGTTTGGCAGTCTGTGCAACCTGGGAACTTTGTCATAGACCAGAAGCGGAGTTTTCGTTACTTTATCGTACGTATTATACTAACTGAATTCGCCAATAAGGGTGTATTTTGTGAAGATCCGCTTATTGCGTCACAACAGTAGTGAAATATGAAACCACATTGTGCTGGTGGATAGTCAAGCAAGAAACTGTGAGAAAGATATACTTAAAAAAAACCACCATAGTACACATTGCTGACTGACCAACTCCCTAGCGCTTTCAGGCCCTGCACACACAATTGTGCGTTTCTGGTTTTGCTCGCTTTATTTATTTTTTATTCGAGTTGGCCAGTTCGGGCCTGAATCCCACAATCGTGGGTGGACTGTGGTACCGTGCGCAAAGTGTTTTAGTTCCGTGTGTCTACACCGTGTGGTACCAGCAGTCTATAAACTTCCAGTACACTTACAATGGCAAGAAAGACTTCTTGACAAGGTGTTGATGTCCTTGTTTTGACATGTGAAGCTATCATATCTGACAGCCAATTAATTTTATATTATACTGTGATGTTATTATGTCATTTCATTCTAAGGCATGTTACTGTAAGATGATGCAGGTCATACAAATTTGTAGCGACAGCCCAAAACAGACAACTGTCTACGTACAAAATTTTTGAAAATTTATTTTCTTTTTTGTAATGAATTACTGGATGTATTTTGTATCTTAAACGTCCCTCTCTATTTTAATGTCACGTCATCTACGTCTGAAAGGATTAAATCTGAATCCAGCTTTGAGTGTCTAAACTGGTAGTCTTGCCTAAAAAATAAAGCAAAATATTGCGATTGTGGCGTGTTCTTCTTCATATTACTGCAATAAGATCGCTGTCTACAGTGACAAAATTAAGTCTGATAAAAACTCCCAAGAGCAAGTCATAGCCAAGATATTAAAAAAAGTCCTTTATTTAACTGATTACCAGTTTCATTGACCAAATCACCATCTTCAGATAAGTGTTCAATATTTACAGAGGAGGTACATTTGAAGTCAAACAGCTGTACGTTGTTGTACAATACGTAAATTAAAACAGTCTGCATGTAAACAGTGTACAATGTCATTGAAAACATATGAAGGCGGCTATATTTACTGCATAACGTGTGAGGTGACTTATCCACTTTACATAGTACCAGAATTTTCTCGATTTAGCGGCAAGATCTTTTGAAAAGTTTAGTGGTGGTAGTTACTGTCTGCTTCGCGCATCGATCTTTTTACAGACGCGCGGGTCTCTACTATATTTTTCCTATTTTCATTTGGTTGTTCTTTCTTTAACCGAGAGTGCAATTGTCTTTTTTCCTCAGTATTTTATTATTTAACTATGGTGAGTCTTTTCAATTTTAATACTCTTAGCCGGCACAGTCTTCTCCAACAGTTGATTTATGAAGCGTTTAGTCTTTCCCCATAAATCTCCTACAGCCATTGTACCAGAACTAAATAGTGTCCATCCGTTGTCAACGTGGTACTGTACTTTCGCTTATCAACTCTTTCTAGCAAAAACACTGTCCTGATCTTCTTGACTGATGTATCAAGTTTAGTACCCAAGTTCGTTAAGTTGACATCATGATCACTAACCACTGTCTCTACATTGACAGGCCGCGCGGAATGCCGCGTGGTCTAAGGCGTCATGCTACGGACTGGGCACCGTTCTCGCCCCTGGAGTTCGAGTTCTGCCTCGGGCATGTGCATGTGTGTTGTACTTAGTGCAAGTTACAGTAGTTTGTAAGTCTAGGGACTGATGACCGTTGCAGTCTGGTCCAATAGATTTATATACATCTGAACTGCAATGGCGTCATTGAGGACTGTTTGTAGCTAAAAGGAGTAAAATTTTTCCATTGTCTGTACGCTGCCAACTTAGCTGTAGGCGACAATTTTCGGAAAACTGAAAGTTTTGCTAATAGGCAGCTGCAGATGCGGTGGCTTCATCTGATCTTGTCCCTGAAACGACTGCTGGCATTGTTTGATCAAAGTTTCTGATGAAGAAAACGCACAGCTGACCATAAGGTTATTTTTGTTACGTAAATGTCAAAATACTCCGAGGAAAGCGACAATGAATTATGTATAGAGCACCGGAGCCTCATCGCAAGCAGTGGAAATGCATTCCACCATAATTCTCAAGTATTACTTTGCTCTAAAACAATACAGATGCTGTACCGAGTGAGGTTATCACCCTGGACTCGCATTCGGGTATGCCGTGGTTTAAACCCTCCTCCAGCCATCCAGATTTGGGTTTTCGAGACTACCGTATATCGGGCCGCGGCGGGTAACTTTTCCACATTTTTAGTTCATAAGAACGTTTATCTTTCGTTGAACGTCAAATGATGAAAATTTTGTCGCAATCGGATGAACGGTTCTCAAGTTATAATGTTAAGTACATTTAGAAACAATGAAAAAGGAACTTGGTTCGAATTTTGCGACTTTCCTTTTTAACTGTCCATTTTTTTTTCTCAAATCTTTTCCAAGACCATAATGAACAAAACAAAAGAATTACCCCTCTCCGTCTTGCGAATAGTCAGTTATAGTGCCGAATTCAAACAAAAACACATTGAATAACGGACTTTCAGTTTTTCTCAAATTTTCCAATTTTCCGGTAGATTTTCCAAAGAAATTAATTTCATACACACCTTCTCCTGTCAAGCAGTAATCAAATGATGCTCTTACATCCATGCGGCAATTGATTTTTATTCATAGAAAAAAATCCCTTTCGGTTTTTCCTAAATTTTACTACTTTCCGGGCGACTTCTCCAAATTTTTATTTAATGCGAACCTTACTCTTGCTTTCAACATGAAATGTACAAAATTTTATCGTAATTGGACGAGCGGTATTGATAGCTCGCTTGAAAAAGCTGTTTCAGTTTTTTTCAGTTTTTTTGTACGAAATAATTTTTTTGGAAAATCTACCGGAAAATTGGAAAATATGTGAAAAACTGAAAGTGCGTTTTTCAATGTCTTTTTGATTGAATTCAGCACTATAACTGACTATTCGCACGGCGGAGAGGGGGTTATTCTTCTTTTGTTTTGTTCATTATGGTATTTGAAAAATTTTCAATAAAAAAATAGGGGCAGTTATAAAGGAAAGTTACAAAATTTGATGAAGTTCCTTTTTAATGTGTTTCTAAATGTATTCAACACTATAAGTTGAGAACCGTTCATCCGATTGCGATGAAATTTTGATCATTTGACGTTCAACGAAAGATGAACGTTGTTATGATCTAAAAATGTGTTAAAATTACCCGGAAAATGTGAAAATTCGCGAGAAACTGAAAAAGATTTTTTCAATGGGATATCAATATAATTGTCTGATTGCGGTAAAATTTTGCACATTCGACGTTCAAAGCGAGAGGAAGGTTTGAGTAAAGTAAAAGTTTGGAATAGTTGGCCAGAAAATAGGAAAATGTGTGCGTGATTTACCCACTCTTTTCGCCCACTATCGAGCCGATACTTAGACTATCTGATGATCCCTTTATAAAGCTACTGAGCTTAAAATACATATGATTTAAATTAATACGGTTTATATTAAGAAGTAAGTGATACAAAGTTCACCGGGTTAACATTTTTATATATATATTTTTTTGTACGCGATAGTTGTCAAAATCATAAAATAAATGAAAGGATCTGTAAAACATGCCATTGTGATTGTTCATTGTAAGAGGTGCACACGTGGTAAGAGGCTGTGCCCCAGAAGCAAGCAATGGGCGGTGACACGTACCTTTGTCGGCGTCCGAGATGAGCGGCGGGGGCGGCTCGAGGGCGCACAGGCTGCCGCGGGGGCTGCTGTCGCAGCTGCCCTCGTCCGGTCGCTTGCCCTCACGCAGCGACAACAGCTGCGGACACACCAACCAAACACTCAGCACTCTCACTCTCTACTACCACGTAAAAGCAAGCCGTCGTTTGGAGGGTTGGAACTTAAATGGTGGCAACACTGCTGTGGAGACACTAGGCAATGGAATCTACTATCTTCGCTGGTAGCACACGGTACCGGCGTGCGCACAATCGTGGGAAACACAGTCACTTGTGAGCAAGCCGTCTGACGTAACGGTGTCAATATGTTTTCGAAACATCTACATCTACATGGGATACTCTGCAAATCACATGTAAGTGCGTGACACAGGGTTCATCGCACCACCGTTATACTATTTATCTCCCATTCCATTCTCCAATAGCGCGCGGGAAGAAAGAGCACCTGAATCTATCTGTTCGAGCTCTGATTTATCGTATTTTATTCTGGTGATCATTTCTACCAATGTAAGTGAGAGTCAACAATATATTTTCGCGATTGGAGTTTCGTAAGTAACGCACGCCGCAGCGATCCTGTATCATTTCCGTAACGCTGTCTCCGCGTATCGTGACAACACAAAACGAGCTGCCCTTCTTTCGACTCTTTCGATGTCGTCCGTCAAACCCACCTGATAAGGATCCCACACTGGGGCAGAAATACTCCACAAAAGGACGGACAAGCGTAGTGTATGCAGTTTCTTTAGTAGTTCTGTTGCATCTTTTAAAGATTCTACCAATAACACGCAGTCTCTACTTCGCCTTTCCCAGGGCATTTTCTATGTGTTCTTTCCAGTTTAATTCTGAAGTAATAATGATTCTTAGGTATTTAGTGGAGTTTACGGCATTCACTTTTGATTGATTTATCTTGTAAAAATAGTTTAACGGATTTCTTTTCGTACTCATATGGACGAAACAGAAACAACGGAGTTGGATCAAGACTGAATGTGATAGAGGTCGTACAGCACAGTGTCATATGTCTTCAATAGGCGTGCGGGGAATCGGCATTGCCGTACAGAACAGTGACACTTGGGGTAAAAGCCTTCAACGAAGGTCGGCAATTTGTTGCAGACATGCATCGGGTAGGTAGTCCTAGCGTCTCCGAAGAAAGAGTGCACACTGTTGCCGCGGTAGTGGACAGAGATCGATGCCGGACAATTCAAATGTTCAAATGTTTGTAAAGCTTATGGGACGTCTTCGGTCGACGGGCCGATGGGAACTTAAGTCCTTGTGACTTTGATTTGATTCCGAAGATGAGGGAACCACTTCGTGGCACTCGCCTAAGAACTGTTCCAGAGATTCGACAGGCAGTAGACTGCTGCATTCGCACCATCAACAGAACAGGTTCTGCTAACGATATACTACGCCTTCCACATCGCTGCCAATTGGTTCTACACACCGCTAGTGACTACTTTGAAGGAAAGTAACAGGTGCAAACATCTAACGGTTTTGTATTGGTTGTGAATAAATAGTTGCCACTATTTAACTTCCATCTCTCGTCTGTACATACACATATACTACTCTACCCATCTTAATGAAATTTTGCACACTGTGTGTGATTCGGTGCTACTTAAAAGATGTGATACTTTTTATCTCGATTAAATGACCTCAATACTATTGGAAATTAAATGTTGTTATCTACGCTGGGTAAGTCGTTAGTATACAGAACAGTTTTTGCTTCACTCTTTGTTTAATTGAAATAGTACTACTGACACAAAAGACGTCGTAATTTTAAGTTTTTTATTGTTGTTTAAAACAGACTTGTCTCTTTACCTGTTAAACACGTTAAGTTACAAAAGTACTAAATGAAATTTCAAGGCGATCCGCTAGTAAACTGCACAAATAAAAAAAGGCCTTGTTTCATCACAATCCGATCAGGAAACAAAATATTACGTAATTTAAAATTACATCCTTGCCCGTGTCGTTGGACTATTTGTCTGTTTCAAGACGCTAATCTCGGAAACTACTAGTCGAGTTTGCGCGTGGTTTTCGCTGAAACTTCAGCATTGCTTAGAGCAACAGATACACTTTATTCCACCAAAACAGGAGAATGGAAGCAAAAGACATCATAGTTTTAAGGTTTAGAAGTCTACTCTGCTTAGTGGTATGACATAGTTCACCAATCAAGCTGCTTATCTGGCAGTACACCGAAGAACCTGTAAGCAATAGATGGCACTGTGTCTTTTTCTTCTATTTTATCACATTTAGTGACAACAATACTTTAGGTCATTTATGTGGGCGACAAAATTAAATGTTCAAATGTTTGTTAAGCTTAAGGGACTTAACTGCGGGGTCATCAGTCCCCAAACTTACAAACTACTTATGAACTAACTTACACTAAAGACGACACAAATATCCATGCTCGAGAGGGGATTCGAAACCCCGACCGTAGGGATCGTGTAGACTGTGATTGGCGCGCAGTAGACCGCTCGGCCACTGCGGCCGGAGGGGCATTGTCCCTTCATGCTCCCTCTTCCAATGAATGCTGTCAACAAAGCCTGTGCCCAGAAGATTCCTGATGGAAATATAATGCCTTTGGAAATCGGCGGTGTCCTTGTTGAAACATGCGTAGTGTGCTTGAAGCAAACGATGAGAAACCGTGGGAACGTATAGTAGCATGAGACTGGAGGCCCCCTGCTATCGGATATGACTAGTGTGTCGCCTTACTCAGACCAGACGAGTATGACGTCAGCGGCTATGACGCAGTGACTTCCTGCCAGGTGAGCCAGTGACCCGTCGATAAGCAGTAAGCCACTGCAAAAAGCGGCGGCTATCAGGTGGCCTGGCCTTCAGGAAACCACGGTCGTTTTCTGCTTGTCCGCAGGAGGCTATCGGAGAACGCCTCTGTTGTCTCAAAGTTTGTCTACGGTAGTCGTTGAAGTTATGGCAACTCTTAATTGTCGGAGTAATTTGTGTATCCTGAGCGGCTAAGGAGACTTTCGTCAGATATGGATATTTGACGTGATATTTTCGTCAGACTATTTATTACTGTTTTCGCAAAGGCCAATACGCAGGAACAAATCCTTGAATCACTTTGTTACTTTTTTAAAAATCAATTTCAGGAAAAAGTTATTAGAAGTCATCTGCCAAATTCCCTCTTGTTGGTGAATCCATCAGAATTTTCTGATATTCGAAGAGCTGTAATACATTTTTATTTCGATCGTTTCAAATTTTAGCTGCTACTTACTGCTGTCACTTTACTTAAAGTGATAAAAAAATCAATATTCGGATCAGTAAAGCCATTTCTAGGTTTTACCGAGACTAACGCACAAGCAATATATATATATATATATATATATATATATATATATATATATATATATATATATATATATAATAGACCAAAATTAGAATAAAACACACTAAAATTTTAAAAAGCGCGTTTATGTTTTATGTAAAACTAGAGAAAATGTATAAAGTGAACTATATTGTAGCATTAAGGAAATGTCCTAAACCGAATATAATAATAATTTTGCGTAGTTCAGTGACTTGGTGCAAGTCTTTCGACTGGACGCCACTTCGACGCGTAACATGTCCCTAACCTATCCCAGTTATCCAACTGAGAAAAGGCAACCTACAGTTTAACCTGGAATTCGAACTAAGTGTCGTTTCTGGCGACTCCTCACACCGTTGAGAGGTGAAGGCGCGATTAAAACGCCAAGTGAACCCAGCGAGCTTCGAGCCCACAACCTTTCGGCCTGCAACCGAGAACTTTGCCACTAGCCCAGACTTCAAGTTAAAGAACAGCTCCAATTATTGAGCACATAACTAACCTTGGTAAAAATAGTTAATGTGAAAAAAATAATATTGAGGTTATTTATCGAGGTGAAAAGTATCCTAAGTTTTAACTTGGGCCAAATCACCTACAGTGCGAAAATTTCTTTAAGATCAGCCGAGTAGTTTCGAAATTCATCGCGGACAACCATCGCGACACGGTATTCTTACATACACTGAAGAGCAAAAGAATCTGGTACTCCTGCCTGATATCGTGTGCGGTTCCCGAACACGCAGAAGTGCCGTGGACTCGACTACTAATGTCTGAAGTAGTGATGGAGGGAACTGACGCCATGCGTCGTATAGAGCTGTCCATAAAGTCGCAAATTGCGATGGAGTAGAGATCTCTTCTGAATAGGACGTCGCAAGGCACCCCCAGTTATGCTCAATAATTTTCATGTCTGAGAAGTTAGATGGCCATCGAAGGTGTATAAACTCAGAAGAGCCACTGGGTAGCAATTTTGGGCCTGCGTGGTGTTGGATTCTACTGCTGGAATTGCCTTAGTCCGCTGGAATGCACAATGAATATGAATGGATGCAAGGGATCAGCCAGTAAGCGTATGTAGGCTCGTGCAAGAAGTCGTGGCCCCTGCCTTCTGAACTTGGGCGCTGGGCGGGTCTATTCCTTTGTTTTGGAGGGGCGGCAGCATGCGTTGCGTGATGCCTACTTGTCACGGGGCGCAGTTAACTACGAGTGACTATGTAAAGACCAGAACTTTTGGCTCCCGGTGCTAAATCGGTCACGTGACCACCCCTCTCCCTGTCGCCTGTGATTACTTTTAGTAATTTCCGCCATTTTTCAATCCCCAGATTGCTACGTAGTGTGTTTCTGAACCGAAGAAACGGGTGATACGCGCCCCCACATACTTAAAAAAAAAAAAAAAAAAAAAATACATAAATAAAATTAAAAAAAAAACACTTATTGTGTAACCTATACCTAACCATAAGGGGGGGCCGGAGGTGGTTAAATAAAAAAAAATACGATATTTTTTGCTATCAACAATTAATAGGAACATTCCTCTTTAATGCAAACTTTTAATTACTGTTCTACTCGTCCTAGAAGTGGAGTTATTACCATTTTCTCCCGCGCCTGCACAGGAAATGAGCAGGGCAGCAGAATGCATCTAACACCCTCTCGTGACTTCTTGGGAACTCCTTGGCTTTTCTCGTCCTAACGTTGAATATTTCCGTATGTTACTCATACAGTGAGTGTGCAAGGGTTTGCTACATTGTTTTCTGTGACAAATGAAGCGCTAAGAGAGCCCGTGAATGTTTATTATTGTTTAGAATTAGTCAGTGTTGCGCCTTTGATGGAAAGTCAATAGGAGGGAGAGGCAGGCTTATTGGTGAGGTGACTGAATGTCTACAGAGGTACTATGGGTATGCAATAAGGCAAAATACTAGTAATGCTAGTGACATGCGAAAAGCGGATAAATGTCACTCAATTCACGAGCAAAATGTATCACTTTACGGCACAAGTTTCAAGACAAATATCGTCATAAATAGTAACATGCTCCAAAGACATGCATTTGCTTAAAATGAAGCGCAAAATACCCAAGTGTTTCATAATGAGAGCATTTAGCGATTTCCAACAAACTTCTAAGCATAATTCTAAGCTCATGCCCACTTTTATGATTAACATAAAGAATAACGGAGTTAGAGTGATTTTATGTTTGTCGCATAGCACTGGGAACAGCACAAGTGTACGCAATTGCCGCAGTCAGGATCTTCAAGTGAACATAACTGACGCTTTCAGTTTCGTTTACGAACAACATTAAGGGCATTTTTTACTGCCGGCCGCGGTGGCCGAGCGGTCTGCGGCGCGCCAGTCACAGTCAGCACGGCTACTACGGTCGGGGGTTCGAATCCCCCCTCGGGCATGGAAGTTTGTGCCATCCTTAGTATTAGCTGGTTCATAAGTAGTTTGTAAGTTTAGGGACTGATGACCCCGTAGTTAAGTCCCATAAGCTCTACAAACATTTGAACATTTTGGCATTTTTTA
This sequence comes from Locusta migratoria, assembly GCA_026315105.1. Classification (NCBI taxonomy): domain Eukaryota; kingdom Metazoa; phylum Arthropoda; class Insecta; order Orthoptera; family Acrididae; genus Locusta; species Locusta migratoria. The sequence continues at coordinate 410,442,897 of CM048748.1, forward strand.
CTTCCTGGTATGACTTGCCATAGATGCCGGCTTGCATTCTCCTCTCCCCGGTATGACCTTCAGAAATCAACCAACTTCCACAGTGATCACACTACTAAGTGCTGTTACAAGCAAGGAAGTTAGAATAAAGGGAGACGCCATTACCTATGCTGAGCTCATACGTCAGTTGAAGCCTGTCCGCCAACTTGGTCAGATTCTATCTCGAATAAATAGTAATAAGTACTCATCATACTATATTTAAAAACTTAATTTTTAACCAATAATTTTCAATCTTTTAACTCGTTGTGCGTCACGGCAAAACCGTCGAACGTTTTACTCCTGTTTTAAGTGACATAAAGCATTAGTTCTATAATACGAACACTTATGCAGAACTTAGCAATATGGCGAAGGCAGGCTTCACATTTTCAGCGCAAGGGCGTCTCCCTGTATTCTAACCTCCTTGGTTACAAGTCTGGTGCGGTGCTGCACTGCCAAGTGCCGAAAATGAAATTGTTGAGGGAACGAAAAAAACTGCACATCTCTGTGAGAAATGGTTGTTCATTCCTAACAAAACTCACATTAACTCTTTACATGGTTATACAAATGTTGACAAAGGTTTTTCTACTTATATTGAAAAATCAAAAAGTTAGGTAGCGTTTTATGCAGAAAAGTGTAAGTGCAATAGATTTTGTCATAGCTAATAGATCTAAGTGCCAAGAGACAACATTGACTTTATGAAGGTAACAGCTGTCGGAAAAAGTCCTTGTTGTTTTCGTCCGCGTAATCAATAACAGTGGGATAGTAGCTGGAAGTTTTATCAATTCCACAGATGTAGCGTCTTTCATTGTCTTGCCTTTCTTCAGGACATGAAAATTCTCTCAATCACACTGATCAGAAATGCTTCTTTTGCAGGACACAATAAGAGGCTCTTGTTTGCTTATTTTGATCAAAGAAAGCTGTGTCTTTGAAAACTTCAGAATCTGATTTTTTCTTCGTAACAATTGTTTGATTTTTAGCAGAAATATTAAACGTATTTAAAATGTAGCTTTGCATACTCTTTTGAGGTCTCCTGTCCCATCAGGAAGTGTGTAGCAGAGAGCTGACTCCCTTTTACCTCTCTGCGTCTTCATTATAGGTCCCATGACGTCGTCTTTGAGTAAGAAAAACCTCTATAAACCCCATTATGTAATTGCCTTTCTGGTTCAGGTCAAGTTTATGGTATTCTTCAAAGAGCTGAGAGCTGAGTTTTCATATCAACTGTACTTACACTTGCACAACACCTAAACACAAAACAAACGAAAAATATATACATCAACCTGCTACAACTGGATAATGTAGGCTTCTTTTATAAGTTTACTGTAAAGATGACGGTTGTTTTTCAGCAATTCCCCTCCTTGTTCTACTCCTTCAGCGTGAGGTACGACGTTCCGCTTAATCTTGCCTTATCCTGTTTCTTCCGGAATGTAACGTTTTCAACACTTCCATCACCACTAAAATCACTAGCGTTCATATTATCATTATTAACAGGTACATCATTTTAGATAGCAAGCAACAGCTTCAGTAAGCAAAACAATAGCGTTGTGGCATAACCTTGAATACAGACTGCTGTTGGGCTAGCGCCAGATGCCTGTGGCACATAGATCCATTAGCAGCGCAGGCCAATCTGGACATAGGACTAGTGGAATCTCTTGTGGTCAGTAGCACCTACAAAGAATGACTGGAGCACATAAATCTCTTAGCAGAGTATTGGCGCGAAAATATAGATCGGTTATCAGTGAAAAACCCCGAAAGTCAAAAAAGTGGCACTTACATTCTTCATATGTAATAACAAGGAAATTTCGATGTATTATGTGTGAGGCACTTTTTACGTTTTAAAACAAGAGCTGCACTATACCCCTGGTATAGAAAGATATGGTGAGTTGCGAAAATTATTCCACAAAAATTGAGGCTCACAAAAAAAGAAGAGTGTTAGCTTGTGGTTTAGGTGGAGCTGGTGGCACAGTGTTTACGCACCTTGGAGCCGAGCGCGGCGTCCCTGGCGAGCAGCACGGCCAGCCCGCGCACGCGGCGGCCGGCGCCCAGACTGCGGCGCGCCTCGGACGCGGACTTGGCTTCTGGGCGCGGGTGGTCGTGCACGCCCTTGGCCTGGAAGAAGATGGCGTGCTCCGTGTGGCGCCAGAAGTGCGTCACCGGGTAGCCGCAGTGCCCGCGGCACGCCAGGATCTCCAGCCGGCCCGAGCACTGCCGGTTCGGGCACGGCTTGCCTGCAAGAACACACGCCAGCGTCAGGTACATGTCACCTATATTAACCTGCAAGGTAGAAAAAGTGTGGAAGAAGGCGTGGCCAAACGACGCCAGCATACGTCACTGGGGGCACAAAGACCTTACAAGCTTATCAGGCCTCCTTTAAAATTATAAATAAAAAGTTTATTTCATACATTGCTGTTTCTACTAACTGTTACATATTTCAAAATATTCAAATGTTTGTAGAACTTATGGGACTTAACTACGGGGTCAACAGCTAGCTAAGACTAAGGACGGCACAAATATCCATGCCCGAGGGGGGGATTCGAACACCCGACCGTAGTGGCCGTGCAGACCGTGACTGGAGCGCCTCAGTCCCCTCGGCCACCGCGGCCGGCTGTTACATATTTAACACTCCGAGTGTCAATCACGTCAATTGACGGGATACGGAAATTTCTGTAGAACGCCAATCACGTCATTTGACGTGATCTTTGTTTTCGTGCTTTTAAAAACAGAATCAAGTTTATTGACGGGCTAGATCTACCTTAAATACCTTACTTGGTAAACCTAGTGTCTAAACCAGCCTATAGACCTTTTATTTAGTTTCTAAATCGTCCGGCTTGTCGCATTCATTGTATGAAACGGGGCAGGTAGAAAGTGGTGTGCCGGCCATGGTGGCCGAAGAGACTGAGGCGCTTCATTCACGGTCTGCACGGCCACTACGGTCGGGGTTTCGAATCCCCCTCGGGCATGGATATTTGTGCCGTCCTTAGCTGTAGGTAGTTCATAAGTAGTTTGTAAGTTTAGGGACTGATGACCCCGTAGTTAAGTCCCTTAAGCTTAACAAACATTTGAAAATATGATTTGAGAAAGTGGTGTCCGCTCACTCAGTAGGTAAATCAACGGACATGGCTTCACGCAAATTGTTCTCCCCGAAAGTACTGAGAGGTGACTATGACAGAGGGGTGACACAGCAACATATCGTAGTGACTCTACAGACTGTTTGCGAAGTAGAGAATTTTTTAGTGGGGCCCTTGGCGTCGGAGTTGTATGTGATTTAGATGCCCTGTGTTCAGTTCTGTATTTATTTGAAGGAGCAAACAATTCTTTCCGCCAGACTGAAGATAAAGAAACTAAGTGCAGCTGGGGTTACTCATGAAAGCAGAATGTCCGGCATTCTAAGGGATGGAATGGTTTACATGGCCGGCAGTCAAAGTGTTAAGCACTTAAATGATAATGATAAACATATTCAGAGAATATATGACTTCAACTGCGAATGGGCAAAGCTGAAAATGTGTACTCAGATGGGATTCCAACCCGGGTCTCCTGCTTTCTAGGCAGTTGCGCTGGGCCCCATACCTCCCCTCACAGTCCCTCCTTTCGCTCTCCAGTTGTCGCCTTCTTCGGCGCCTTTTTATACATATTTATTGATTCTCTCTTCTTCCTTTGGTAAATTAAATTCTTGTCTACATCACTGGGGACACAGTGATCACCGCAGCTGCAAGGACTACCTAAGCACGCCTCCCGTCAGACACAAATTTCCATCCTTAAAACCGTGCCCACAGCACTCAAACTCGTAGTCACTATGTACTGATTCTCTTAAGAGTAAGGCCTCCAAAATTGCCCACCCCTCCCCACCTAACGAAAGAATCATTGCCTGTCACTGGCATATATATGGCGTCTATTCCGAAAAATACAGACGTCACTTCTGATCCTGCAGCTGTTATTGTTTTCATATTCACAGAATATAAACATGATAAACATAGTTGCGTCTGAGTGATTCTAAATGAGCGGAGTAACAAATGAAGAAGGTGATGATGTCAGCCGATATTATTATTAAAAAAAAAAGGTAACAGTTAGGTTGAAAAACTTAGTCGGTGACATTAGCTACGTTTCGTAAAAACATCCATTTCCAAGCATAGTATTAAGTGGCTATCGCTCCGCGTTTACTCTCTTTCAATATGGCGTGTACAGATCGAAGGAGCCGCGCCCTGCTTTCCCTTCATTATACTACCTATTCTGAGAACGAGACGTTGAACCCTAAGCTTCCTTCCTTCCTTTTTGAACCGAGGTGACCGACAGACACTGATTCAGTGGTGCGTTACCTTGCTGCTTCTTGCGCGCCTTGTCGCAGATGGCGGGCCGCAGGTGCACCTTGTCGCCGTGCGGCAGCACGCAGCGGAGCGAGCAGACCAGCACGCCCAGGCACGACTTCTTGAGGATGTGCACGTTGTGGTTGTTGGTGTTGCGCATCGCCCAGCCGGACGCGTGGCGCTTGGCCTCCTCGCTGGACGCGGGGTACACCAGCCGGCAGTGCCCGTCCGCCCACTCCTGCCACCGGTCGAACTCGCTCACCTGCCAAGCACACGAAACAGCGCACACTTGTAGTCCAGCCGATCTACAAAGCTTTGGGACCTAACTCTATACTTACTAACTACTTAAACTAAGGGCTAGCGCGTATGGATGACCTTTGTCACCGTGACTGTTTTGTCACTCTTGCCAAGTCTACGGATACATACGCAGGTGCGCGCACGTTGCGACGTGACATTTTTGTCCGCCGACCCGCGAACAAGCCCGTGACAAAACTGCGTCGCCAGGCTCTGATAGCTCTGATAACTTGTTCAGTGACTGTCATCTGTCGTGAGCGCACTTCGCTTTGTTTACGTGACGTGACAGTGACAAAAACTTTTATGTCACGGTGACAAAAATCTCCCGTGCGTGCTAGCTCTAACCTTTCCTAAGAGCAAAACACACACACACACACACACACACACACACACACACACACACACACACCCATGCCCGAGGGCGGACTCGGACCTCCAGCGTGAATGGTCACGCTGTGCCTGACATAGCGCCTAGAATCGCACGGCCATTACGTACGGAGACTATATCTATAAAAATGAAATCCCGATTCCCTAGCTGACGCCATAATTTCAGAATTGTTAAACCAGTTTGGCTGTTTTTTTTTCTCTCTTTTTTTGTGTTCGTAATTCGTAGGACAGGCTAGTATAAAATAAATTTTTTGAGAGGAAAACTTCCGGAAAATTTAAAATTCGAGAAATTTTCAATCTGAATTTAGATCAATAGTTTTGTTCCGATATTGATTAAATTTCGTACACTTGACCCTCAAAACTAGAGGAAGCTCCCTGGCATACGGTCCATGACGGATGGTATTTTACTTACGGTCTCTGACAATTGTTTACCTCCGATGTTGATGAATTTTTGTACTTAACTTGCTGATTCTTGTAAAATATTTCAGTATTTTTTTCCTCTCACTAATTTTGTGCTACCACGAATGCCAACCAGGCATCAACACCGATAACCCTATTGTAATGACACGAAGACGAATTATTTACAGACGAATGGGAATAATTGTGGAATGCAACCTCGGGGAAGATCAGTTTGGATTTAAGTGAAATGTGGGAACACGGGAGGCAATACTCACATTACGACTTATCTTAGAAGATAAGCTAAGGAAAGACAAACCTACGTTTTTAGCGTTTGTAGATTTAGAGAAAGCTTTTGACAATGTCGACTGGAATACACTCTTTCAAATTCTGAAGGTAGCAGGGATAAAATATAGGGAGCAAAGAGTTATATTCAACCTAGACAAAAAACAGACAGCAGTTATTACAGTGGAAGGGCAAGAAAGGGCCGCAGAGATTGGGAAGGGAGTAAGTAGGACAGGGTTGTAGTCTTTCCCCAATGTTGTTGAATCTGTACCTTGAGCAAGCAGTAAAGGAATGCAAGAAGAAATTTGGAGAGGTAATAAAAGTTCAGGGACAAGAAATACAAACTTTGCGGTTTGCCGATGACATAGTAATTTTCTCAGAGACAGCAAAGGATCCGGAAGAGCAATTGAATGGAATGGATAGTGTCTTAAAAGGAATATATAAAATGAACATTAGCAAGAGTAAAACGAGGGTAACGGAATGTAATGTCAGAAAATCGGGCGATGTTGAAGGAATTAGTTTAGGTAATGAGACAATAAAAGTAGTAGATAAGTTTTGTTATTTCGGTAGCAAGATAACTTCTGATGGCCGAAGTAAAGAAGATATAAAATGGAGAATGGCTATGGGAAGAAAAGTGTTTCTAAAGAAGCGAAACTTGTTGACATCCAATATTAATGTAAATGTGAGGAAGTCCTTTCTGAAAGCATTTGTCTGGAGTGTAGCATTGTATGGAAGTGAAACGTGAACGATAAGGAGTTCAGACAAAAAGATGATAGAAGCTTTTGAAATGATGATAATTAGGCGGGTAAAAAAATGTTCAAATGTTTGTAGATCTATCGGACCAAACTGCGTGGTCATTAGTCCGTAGCTTACAAACTACTTAAACCCAGGTAAACTAACCTAAGAACAACACACACACCCATGCCCCAGGGAGAAATCGAACCTCCACGGCGAGCACCCGCGCTCCGCAGCGAGACGCTTTAGACCGCTCGGCTACTCCATTAGGTGGGTAGATCACATAACTAATGAGGAGGTGCTTAACCGAACTGGGGAGAAAATGAGTTTCTGGCATATCCTGACTAAGAGAAGGGCTAGATTGGTTGGACACATTCTAAGACATCAAGGAATTGTCAACTTAGCATTAGAAGGAAGTGTGTGGGGTAAAAATCGTAGAGGGAGACCGAGGGACGAATACAGTAAGCAGATTCAAAAGGATGTAGGTTACCTTTCGTATTCTCAGATGAAGAGACTTGCAGAGGACATGGTAGTTTGGAGAGCTGCATCAAACCAGTTTGCGGACTGAAGACCACAACCAGAACAATAATAACAACAATGACACGGAGTGAAGAAGTCCGTCGTCGCGCGCTCGTGCCAGCAACCGGGCAATGTGAGTTGGTAGGTGGGTGGGGAACCCGCTACTGCCAGCGCCGGCAGGAAAGCAGTGTGAGCGCTCTGGGGCGCCCGCGCTCGCCTTAGCGCCGAGTAGCGAACATTAACCCTGGGCACGCTGGCGTCGTTGATGCTGGTGCCCGGTCAGAGCAGGAGACGAGAGTAGGCGCACTCACCCTGGGGATGCTGGTGTCGTTGATGTCCCAGTCGGCGTGGTGGCGCGGCGTCGTCGACGTCGGCGTCGGCAGTCGGCAGTGGCCGCCGCCCGGCACGCTCATCGCCGGCGGGGATCCACCCGCCCTTCGGCTCCTGCACAGACCGACAGCCACCTCACACCTCAAGACTCTACACAGGGCTACACGACATCGCTGGTGGCTCACCGAGGCCTCCATCAAGCAAAAAATAATAAAATAGCGAAATAATGAAACGAGCTCTACAAAAATAATCTGAAATAGCTATGAATTTTTGTAGCATAAGCAATAATTTTAACAGATATTGACGACACTTCAAAAAGACTGAAAACATGTTGACAAAATACAACTTCCGACAATAAAGATCGGTGGATGAAGTCAAAACGGTCGATCGGGCAACACAGTGCAATTCACAACGCTGCACCTCTGTAGTGGCCGGAGTTGACAACCTGCCCCTACAGCAGTTCAATTGAGCAGCGGCAGTGTTCCGTGTTAAACCTGTTAGACGAAGTGCTGCTTTTTTACTGTGTTGACTAAGAACTGAGAACAGGACGACGAACGAGCAAAGCATAAGTTTACAGTTTTTAAAGTGTGCAAGACACCTAAAGAAACGCCTGCGATGCTGGGACGTGTTTTTGGGATCAAGCACTATCCATGAAATGTATGCACGAGAGGTTGGCCAGTTTTCTAGGACGTCGGGAAAGTGTTTCTGCCAAACCCCTTCAGTGACGACAACACTGAGAAAGTGAGGACATGAATCACGAACTATCGTCGATTAACTGTGCGGATGATAGCGGATGAACTACAGATTAACCGTGAATCCGTGCGACAAATGCTTATCCAGAAGTTAGCGAAGAGCAAAACGTGTTGTCGTCTTGTGTCACATCAAAAAATCAAATGTTTGTATAGCTTATGAGACCTAACTACGGGGTCATCAATCCCTACACTTACAAACTACTTATGAGCTAGCTAACACTAAGGACGGCACAAATATCCATGCCCGAGGGGGAATTCGAATCCCCGACCGTAGTGGCCGTGCAGACCGTGACTGGCGCGCCGCAGTCCCCTCGGCCACCGCTGCCAACTGTGCCGCATCACCTGACGATCGGCACGATTTTGTTGTAACGGCGGATGCGAAACCCAATTTCTTCAACCATGTTGTCACTGATGATAAAACCTGATGTTTCCGGTACGACCATGAAACGAAACGACAAAGCATGCAATGGCGTTTCCAGACAGCACCTCGTCGGAAAAAGGTCAGTCGAAAAATCACGCATCAGAACGATGTTCATCACCTTTTTCGACAGTCAAGTAAGCACGACAAATTTCATAGTTTTTTGCTGACGACAAAGCTCGCCCACACGCAGCGAATATTGGCAAATAGTTCCTGGCAAAAAAGAGGTGCTGCAGCTTGAATATCCAACGTAATCGCCGGATTCAAATTCTCCGTACTTCTCCTATTCCCTCGAACTGGCTTTCAAAGCAAAGAGATTCGACAATATTCCTAACATCCAACGAAACGTGACGAGGCTTTTGAACACCAACCCAAAAAAGGTTTTCGAGCAAAGCTTCTAGGACTTGTACTGCAGAGCTCAGCTGTGTATATTTAATGGGAGGTGACTATTTCAAAGGACAGTAAGGTAACTGTTGCAAGACTGTTCTATAAACGTTTCTGTCGGAGTTTGTATAAAAATTGTGATGACTTGTTACTCCAAGACTGTCTACGTATGTTATGTCGTGACTGGTTCCTCTTCAAGGATTAAAGATTCAAAAACGTTCAAATGTTTGTAAAGCTAATGAGACTTAACTACGGGGCTATCAGTCTCTAAACTTACAAACTACTTATGAACTAGCTTATATTAAAGACGGCGTAAACATCCATGCGCCGCGGTGGAGTAGCCGAGCTGTGTAAAGAAACTCGCTGCGGAGTGCGCGGTTGCTCGCCGTGGAGGTTCGAGTCTTCCCTGGGATATGGGTGTGTGTGTTTGTCCGTAGGTTAGTTTACCTAGGTTTAAGTAGTTTGTAAGCTACGGACTGATGACCACGCAGTTTGGTCCGATAGATTTACACACATTTGAACACCCATGCGCGACAGGTAACGGCCTCGCGCGTCTTAGCATAGCGCCTCAACGTGCTCGGCCGCTCCAAGAATTAAAGGATTAGAGGGTTATCGATAGCTGCCTAACGATGAAAGCAGCTTTGGAGTGGACGTTGCGATAAAAGAAGTGAAATACTGAACTAATCGTTAAAAGTTTTGTGCGGTAAAAATTTTTGCAATGCTGAAGGGGTAATAAAAGAAAATTGGAGTACTGCTAGGCAAAATACGACACATTTAGTCTGCATTCTACGAGGTGCATTCAAGTTCTAAGGCCTCCGATTTTTTTCTCTAATTAACTACTCATCCGAAGTCGATGAAACTGGCGTTACTTCTCGACGTATTCGCCCTGCAGACGTACACATTTTTCACAACGCTGACGCCATGATTCCATGGCAGCGGCGAAGGCTTCTTTAGGACTCTGTTTTGACCACTGGAAAATCGCTGAGGCAATAGCAGCACGGCTGGTGAATGTGCGGCCACGGAGAGTGTCTTTCATTGATGGAAAAAGCCAAAAGTCACTAGAAGCCAGGCCAGGTGAGTAGGGAGCATGAGGAATCACTTCAAAGTTGTTATCACACACACACACACACACACACACACACACACACAAAAACTGTTGCGTAACGTTAGCTCGATGAGCGGGTGCGTTGTCTTGGTGAAACAGCACACGCGCAACCCTTCCCGGATTTTGTTGCAGTATAGGAAGGAATTTGTTCTTCAAAACATTTTTGTAGGATGCACCTGTTACCGTAGTGCCCTTTGGAACGCAATGGGTAAGGATTACGCCCTCGCTGTCTTAGAACATGGACACCATCATTTTTTCAGCACTGGCGGTTACCCGAAATTCTTTTGGCGGCGGTGAATCTGTGTGCTTCCATTGAGCTAACAGGCGCTTTGTTTCTGGACTGAAAAATGGCATCCACGTCTCATCCATTGTCACAACCGACGAAAAGAAAGTACCATTCATGCTGTCGTTGCGCGTCAACATTGGTTGGCAACATGTCACACGGGCACCCTTGTGGTCGTCCGTCAGCATTCGTGGCACCTACCTAGATGACACTTTTCGCATTTTTAAGTCGTCATGCAGGATTTTGTGCACAGAACCCACAGAAATGCCAACTCTGGAGGCGATCAGTTCAACAGTCATTCGGCGATCCCCCAAAACAATTCTCTCCACTTTCTCGATCATGTCGTCAGACTGGCTTGTGCGAGCCCGAGGTTGTTTCGGTTTGTTGTCACACGATGTTCTGCCTTCATTAAACTGTCGCACCCACGAACGCACTTTCGACACATCCATAACTCCATCACCACATGTCTCCTTCAACTGTCGATGAATTTCAATTGGTGTCACACCACGCAAATAAAGAAAACGAATGATTGCACGCTGTTCAAGTAAGGATAACGTCGCCATTTTAAGTATCTAAAACAGTTCTCATTCTCGCCGGTGGCGGTAAAATTCCATCTGCTGTATGGAGCTGCCATCTCTGGGAAGTATTGACAATGAACGCAGCTTCATTTCAAAACAATGCTCATGTTTCTATCTCTTTCCAGTCCGAAGAAAAAAAATCGGAGGCCTTAGAACTTGAATGCACCTCGTATGGTAATATAAACCATGAGAAAACTGGAAAATGCAATATGTCGAAACATAGCGTCCTACAGCAACTGGGATTAATTGTCGCGCGGTAGGTTACATACTCTGTGATATTAACCGAGGTAGTATGCGGACAAGAGTATGCAAACAAGAGCGCGTAAAGTGGCATGATGCAGTTTAATTCAGTAGCTATCATTGCACGGTATCTCATTTAACCGAGTATCCATGTCAGTTTACATATGCCAGTATATCGTCGCCTTGTTATCTACAAAAATGTACACGGCCTCAGCAAACAAGTTGGTGGCTGCTACTGCCGGTTTCACGCTATTTGCGCACTGGAGATACGGCGCGCAATTACCTGACTAATGGCGCCGAGACGTACGGAGCATGTCGAGTGTCAGGCAGAGAAATCCTGTGTAATTCCGCGCCGCGGTCGGCCCATCACAGTCACTTTGCGCTCAGCAAGCGAGTAAATCCTCCTGGGCACGGTGCCCACCGCAGGCATTATCAATTCTTTCTGCGCCGCCGCTGGAAAACACAGGTAACGAAGTGCCGCGAGGGTTGTAAAGAACGGAGACCCGGCTGCCTTAAACGGCGCAACCGGAGCCGCAGCAAGAAACCTGTCGTGCAATTAGTAGCAGCGGGCGGGACGGGTAAAGAGGCAGCCTCCCAACACCGCAATTCTGCGTCTGCAATTGCTTTATACTCCGTGCTCGTCTCAGCGCTGAGTGCAGAAGAGATTAACTTTTATGCCGACTTGTTTACATGCCAACTGTGTCCTGCGGCAGGAAGCCTGTACTTGTGACAAAGAATTTCCTTGTCTACTCATGTAATACAAGCGACGTTTTATTTTTTCAATTTTTTACACGCAACATCTACATCTACATACATACTCCGCAATTCACCTAAGGTGCGTGGCGGAGGGTAGACTGTACCACTACTAGGCATTTCCTTTCCTATTCCACTCCCAAATAGAACGAGGAAAAAAAAGAATGCTTATATGCCTCCGAACGAGCCCTAATTTCTCTTATCTTGTCTTTGTTATCACCACGCGAAATGTAAGTAGGCGGCAGCAAGATCGTACTACACACAGCTTAAAATTCCGGTCCACTCAACAGAAATTCACGTAAAGAACGTCGTGTTTCTTCCAGCGATCCCCAATGGAGTTGCCGGAGCATTTCAGTGACACTCGCGCACTGGTCGAACCTACCAGTAACAAACCTAGCTGCACGCCTCTGAACTGCCTCTATGTCTTCCTTTAAACTGATCTGCTGCGGGTCCCAAACACTTGAGCAATACTCAAAACGTGGTCGTACAAGCGTTTTATACGTGGTTTCCTTTACAGGTGAAGTACATCTTCCCAAAATTCTCCCAATAAACCGAAGTCGGCTGTCCGCGTTACTCACGACTGTCCTTACATGTTCGTTCCATTTCATATCGCTCTGCAATGTTACGCCTAGATATTTGAACGACGCGACAGCATCGAATGTTCAAATGTTTGTATAGTCTATGGGACTTAATTACGGGGTCATCAGTCCCTAAACTTACAAACTACTTACGAACTAGGACGGCACAAATATCCATGCCCGAGGGGGGATTCGAATCCCCGACCGTAGTGGCCGTGCAGACCGTGACTGGAGCGCCTCAGTCCCCTCGGCCACGGCCACCGCGGCCGGCGCGACAGCATCAAGAAGCTCACTACTAATGCTGTATTCGAACATTATGGGTTTGCTTTTTCTACTCATGCGCATCACCTTACATTTTTCTACATTGAGAGCTAGCTGCCATTCTTCGCACCAACTAGAAAGTTTGACTAAGTCATTCCGTATGCTATTACAGTCAGTTAAAGACGACACCCTCCCATACGCCACAGCATCATCAGCAAACAGCCGCAAATTACAAGTTACTCTGTCCATCAGGTCATTTATATAGATAGAAAACAATAGCGGCCCTATCACACTCCCCTGTGGCACGCCTGACGTTACACTCGCCGTCGAGAACAACGTACTGCGCTCTATTACTTAGGAATTCTTCCGGCCAATCACAAATCTGTGAACCTATTCCATACGCTCGTATCTTCGTTAGCAGTCTGCAGTGTGGCACCGCGTCGGACGCCTTTTTGAAGTCGAGAAAAACACAATCCACCTGTTGCCCTTCTTCCAGTTGGTACACCAGTTCCTGCTAGATCACCGGAGTTAAGCACTGTCGGGCTTGGCCAGGACTCGGATGGGTTTAAGCTAGAGTAGAAGGCCGAAATAAGTGCTAAAGGTAAATTGCAAAACTTAGTTCATTCCTCAAACTGGGGATCTATCAAGAATGGGGTCCACAGGATTCGGTTTTGAGTCATTTGCTGTTCTTGATATACAGAGTGTCCCATTTATCTTGATCACCCAAAATCCCTGGTGATCAAAAAGTCAGTATAAATTTGAAAACTTAATAAATCACGGAATAATGCAGGTAGAGAGGTAAAAATTGACACACATGCTTGGAATGACATGGCGCTCCTCCCCATATTGCTAGACGTGTCGTTTGGTGATGATCGTGTGCTCAGCCATCACTTTCGTCATGCTTGGCCTCCTAGGTCCCCATCCTCAGTCCGTGCGATTATTGGCTTTGGGGTTACCTGAAGTCGCAAGTGTATCGTGATCGACCGACATCTCTAGGGATTCTGAAAGACAATATCCGACGCCAATGCCTCATTATAATTCCAGACATGCTTTACAATGCTGTTCACAACATTATTCCTCGACTACAGTTATTGTTGAGGAATAATGGTGAACATATTGAGCATTTCCTGTAAAGAACATCATCTTTGCTTTGTCTTAATTTGTTATCCTAATTATGGTTATTCTGATCAGTGGAAGCGCCATCTGTCGGACATTTTTTGAACCATTTTTTGGTTCTAATAAAACACCATGTCATTCCAAGCACACGTGTAGTATAATGTCTTTGTCTGTTGAAGAACTGGGGTTAATTTCGTTCACCGTGAGAACAGCAGCCACCTGTGATCCTGGCGAAGGCTTTAGCCCAGCGTCCCTCGGTACTGTGCGGAGAGTTTCGAACCGATCGGTATCTCTTAAGCGGACTGTTCTCGAGGGAAGCGCTGCACGCGATACGGGAAGTGGGTGCTTGTTCCCCGCCCTCGGCCGGCCTTTGTGTTCCAACACGGTTTCTCGAGTGTCCCGCGCGTCTTTTGTGAGGGGCGGACACCCAATAGGACGCGGCGGTGACGCCTGGACAGGCGGCGATGTCAGAAACAAAAGAGTACGTGACCTGCGCCGGCGGCATCGCTGGCCCCTCAGACGCTGGTTAACTTGTCTGCGGTGCAGGTGGCGCACCGCCAGGTGGCGGCCGCCGTGGGACAGCGCCGGACCCGCGTATTCTGCGCATCGCCGGCCGTGGGAAAACGGAGACTCATCGCGTTTGGAATTAAACGCACCACAAAAATTAGCGTATACCGCCATCGATACGTATGATACATACCTTTTTTTTGTACTCTTATGTTTTTCTGATTAAAAAAAATACCAAAAAAGCATATTTTTTCGTCATCTAGTGTGGCCTAACCATTTGAGTTAAGCATTTTAGATCTCATGTTTACTGGATAATTCTTTTTGTTTTGTTTCGTTTTCTGTAAAGAACCCAGTGACGAGTCAGTGGGGGGGGGGGGGGGGGAGGAGGGTTATGGGACTGCAGCCTTCCCCAGGGCACGAGGAAATCCTCCTAATATGAGCTTTTTTTCTTTATTATTATTATGAATCTGGACAATTATTTTATGCCTCTTCTGAAAACGACATAACCAAGCCAAGCCGGCTCAGGCTCTATATATATATATATATATATATATATATATATATATATATATATATATATCAAAGTATTAGTCTGAGGTACGATGTCACAAAATTTCTTTGAGTTTGGCCCCCGCCCCCCTCCCCCCAAAATAGAAAAAATCCAAAGTCATGGATTCGCCTCTGAAAGAACCTCTAACAAAACTTTTTTTCTTTTTTTTGTGGGGGAAGGGGGGGGGGGGGCGGAGCACCAGTGGTTAGCTAAACTCTGTTTATCAACGCTGAACCATCACGTAAGGCAATGTACGTTCCGACGCTGATCGCCACCTTTGCATAAACATGTGGTGTCACACAGCATTATTTAAGTATCTGGTATTTTTGTTGTTGTTGTAATTCCAGCACAAATGAATCTCGGTATCGTATCTTGAAAAATGCTAATGCGATTTTGTTACAAAATATAGCAAAAATAATTGATAAAGCGGAGCTAGTTAATATTGGTGTTTTCAAGTTCCAGGTGAAAGAGTAAAAGAACAATGAAGCTTGATTATTTTGAAACGGTTTTACAAAGTAAAGTGTAACAGATACTTGTGAAAAAAATTGAAATATCTTTGACCACAATGGCGGTGGCTGCAGCAGCTTGGGAACGCAGTTTCAGCAAATTAAAGATGATAACAAAACTCCTCGAGATTCAATACGAGTGAAAGGAGATTGCGCTAACTTTTCAAAAGAACACGAAACAGTTGCTGTACTTAATTTCAGCCGCTGGATTTACTTTGTTCAGAGCAAAAATTTATAATAAAAGCACTGAACCTGGGAAGGGATATGTGAATCACTTCATGAGGAGGCAGAGAAGAGTAGACGGAGTTTATTTTTATTTATTTATTTGTGGGCTCATGTGGGACCGCAAGTTTTTTTCTTGGTGTATGAATGGTAAACAAAGGAATGTCGCTTTATTTATTTACACTTTCAAGAGGAAACTGGGGGATACTTTGACTCCTTAGTTTCTCGATGGCGTCACGTATTTAATTTCTTAGGTTGTTGCTTGTAGGCTTGAGTGTGGCATTTTGTTCAGCCTTTGTTTCATAGGCGGACGGTGCCTTGTTCAAGGTGGGTGCCAGGATTCTAGTGCGCGCGATAACTTACGCACCATTGCGGGCGTGTTGTCCCACCAGTTGGAGTTGCTGTACTTCATCCCGAAGTAGGTCGACCATAGAGAATAATTTGGTGGCGTGATCTTCAATCTTATCCATGAGGTAGTGCTCCTGTAGTGCTGCATTGGTTTCTCTTGTCCTCGTCCATCAGAGCGCTCCTAACGTCCATCGCAGGCGTCGTTTTTCTATCGCTCGGAGAGACTTGATATTTGTTATGTAGGGAAAGGTCGGGTAAGTTGACGAGGAGTCTAAGATGACGAATTCTGAATTTCTCCGATAACTAAATGCTACATGCATTATGGTATAACTTCCTTACCGCGCTCTGCAGGCATGTCTGTTGAAACAGAACCGCTTGGTCATTTTGTTTTGTTGACAAGATGGTCGAAAGTGAATGCTGTTTTTGTAACAATTTTTCCTGCGCTTTAAATAAGTGTCACGCAAATAATCCTTTTTTTATTAATTAAAATGAGTTGACTCCTCTCATAACCTTGTGGATTTACTGATATTTTAATAACGGTTTAAGGAATTTCTTGTCTAAAATTGTGTGCATATATAAGCCTGAATCCAAAATGTCGACGGCGGTTAAGATGACGAATTATGCAGGTCATAAGGAAGACAGGGTGACATAAATGGAGCAAGTAATCATTTGAAAGAAGCAATGCAGCGTGTAAGAAATGGTAAGCTTGCTTAAGGCACCGCTAGAAAGGTCAACTTCCCTGAAGCTACTTTAGGTCACTACGTAAAAAAAAAAAAAAAAAAAAAAAAAAATCTTAATGAAGTAGGCTCTGCTCAGTGTACGGTCTTAAATTACAGGTATGCAAAGGAGAAATGTTATGTTTGT
The DNA here is from genome assembly GCA_026315105.1 of Locusta migratoria. Classification (NCBI taxonomy): domain Eukaryota; kingdom Metazoa; phylum Arthropoda; class Insecta; order Orthoptera; family Acrididae; genus Locusta; species Locusta migratoria. Next base: position 410,459,624 of record CM048748.1, read on the forward strand.
CTCTCTTTTCATAACTAGATAAGCATCAATAAAAGCCTCGTTTTCTAAATAAAATGTTCATTTAGTCATCTTGACCTACAGGTAGGGCAAGTCGACGAGTGGTACTGTCACTAACAAAAACAGATATATCTAAAAACTCTCCAGACTTAGGAAACGTTTAAGAGCATTATTACAAAGGGGATACATTAAGCATTCGTTTTTCCATAAATGAAATATCTGATTTCAACGTAAGAGCCAGAAAAAATATATGTTAATGTCGCCACGTTACCCGACTTTCCCCTAGTGATCATGCGATCCTGTTGATCCTGTTTTCTTATATTGTAGATACGTCACTGATGATGGCGTTACCTAGCCGAAATCGCTCTGTGATTAATAAACATTTATTACAACCCAACGTTATGTTATACACAGTAAGTGCCCATTTTTTCATGGCATCTATTTGCCACTGGGCTCTAGTGAGCACAAGGTCAGTGCTGCAGCGAAGTCTAATGAAAGCTGTGTCGTCTGTATATAGGCTGCAGGTAACCAATATGATCGTCGGTAGATCATTCATGTACAGGTTGAACAGCAGGGTGGAATAAGACGGAGAGCATGCAGCGGATACGTATCATTAAGACGGAAGAAGGATCGTAAAAAGATGCCCCTGTAGTACAGGCAACCCAACGTGACGGTCAGTGTTGCGGGCTGCCTGCTCGTAGGCGCGCCTGCGGCCGCGACGCCGGGCGCCCATTGAGGGTCTTGGTGGAACCGGTCCAGGAGGAGCTGAATGAACAGTTACTATGGTTACGCAAGCGGCGCGCGCCGCGGCACGCGCTGCACGCCTGGCACACTTCCCGCGGTCGCCCTCCCTCCCTCCCTCCCTCCTTCTCCTCTCCTCCTCCTCCTCCTCAGCCGGCAGCGGCTGGCCAGACGCCGAGGCAGCGCAGCGGTTCCTCTGCCGTCGCCAAGGACGCCTCGCCGGACCACTCCTCTTGTTTTCTTTCCTCGTCGCTCGGACGATTACGCGCTGCACATTAAATGTCTAATTACTCTTCTGCGCAGTGGAACCTATTTTCACCCGCCCGGATAACCGAGCGCATTAAAGCGCCTATATCCGCGATGGGGAGGTGCGCCGTCCCGATTCGAATCTCTCCTGGGAATTAACGACGAGGTGGGTTTAGGGCGGTTTCTCATATCCCACTAAGTGAATAGCGGACTAGTAGCCTAGATCCGTCTCACACGGGTATCGCATTTTAGAATTTTTTGATGTTTATGGTACGTAAAGTTCAGAACTCAAATGACAGGTTTTTTTTTTATTTTTTTTTATTTATTTTTTTTATTTTTTGCCTTTTCAAATGCAGTTATCCCAAACATTTTGGAATCTCTAATTCTACGTGTTGTGTCATTTTTTGTTTATATGTTTGTAGACGAGCTGAAAACCTTGTAGTCACCTAAAACGTTGGTTAAGTACGTTAGCTGTTTGGAAAGCCATTCGTTGCTGTGGAAATGTCTTTCCAAAAACTGCGTATTTCTTCATAAATTGAACAAACAAAGACTACCATCGTCAACTAATAGTGAAGCCAAACGGAGAACTTAATTTTTTTTATTGAAACCGTCACTATAATGACCTTTTACGAAATATAGATAATTACGTCTAAAAAAAGCCGTGCATTCTTAGTAAAAATTACCATTAGATGTTAAAATTGTGTAAGTATTCGAACACAATGACAAAAAAAATCTCTCATAGCAGGATTCGAACCACGGACACTACAGTTGCAAAGCCAGAACACTAACACCTACGCTACCCGATAGATGCTATGACTGATTTAATTATTGGTACTTACGTGTACTAGCAAAACTTCAAAGTCGATTTTCTCGAGAATTTTTGAGAGTTGCGTCTAATGGCGTTGGCTGATTGTTATTTAAGTTATAAACTTCACGTACCATGAATAAAGAGACATACTCAAATCCGATACCCGTGTGGTCTGCTTGCCATTTTCTTGATCTGGAAGAAACGTCCAATCACTTTCAGATGTACAAATTGCTTCTGAATACTTCGGTGAGTGGTCTCAGGAAATATGGGAAACAATAGTTACAAAAAAAAAAAAAAAAAAAAAAAAAAAAAAAAAAAAAAAAAAAAAAAAACCTACTGGCCTTCAAAACAATCGCATCGCCTAAAATACACTTCTGATATCCGGATAACAGAAAGAAGTCTGCTGGCTCCAAATCTGGAAAATAAGGAGGGCGTGGAAGCACAGTGACCTTGTGCCCAGTGAGAAAGTTGAGCATGCGGATTGGAGTTTGCGGAAGTGCATTGTAGTACTGGAAATTCGACTCCGGTAGGGTTCTGGCAGAACCTGGCGGATGTGTTGCAGCAGTCGTTTCAAACCTCCATTGTAAACTTTCGCGTTGACAGTATAAATTCATGATGGATCAAGCTCCATTTTTCGCTCCATGGAGCAATGACACGAGTTCTCTTACTGGCCCTGTTAGCTGGGTTGCAGTGTGTACCACCGCTTCATCGCATTGATTTGTACGATAGGGTGTGCTTGTTGACATGCCCCTCAATATATATGGGTGGGCATCTCATCCTCACTAGCGAGGTTGGTAAAATATGGGATCAGTCACAGAACTTTTCAGACGCACCTTATATAACACTATATAACGCAGACAATGTGGAAGACATTATATTTTTGTTGAGACAGTGTATAGAATGAACTAATATGCTGACCGACTTTTAGAGGGAAGCATACACTGAGAATTGCAGTGATAACCCGCATGATCAGGCATAGTACTCTTTCGTAGCGCCCCCCTTGGAGTTGTATGAGCAGTTCCGTGGTTATTCCTAAACGGGTTAACTCTAAATTTCTCGTTTAAAAAGCTACGTCAGAAAAAAACCAGGACACCTTGAAAGACTAGAGACGGTACTGGCGGAAGCAAAGTTGTGAGGCGGCATCGTGAGTCGTGTCGGGATAGCACAGTCGGTAGTGCTCTTGCCCGCGAAAGGCAAAGGTCCCAGGTTCGAGTCCCGGTTCCGGCACACAATTTTAATCTGCCAGGAAGTTTCATATCAGCGCACACTCCGCTGCAGAGTGAAGTTTCATTCTAGAGATATGAAGTTCATATTCACAGAAGATGTTCATTAGTATGTTCTGGAGTAATGATTAGCATTTCAGTTACACTGACCACTTTAAGAATTTTGATTTTGGAACGCACAAGAGCTGCCAGGGCGAGAATACAATAGCTGAGTGGGCGGTGATCAGAGGTAGCAGTACGGCGTCTCTAATGAAGCTGTTTATACACACCGACGGGCAAAATATCTTTAAATTTCATTGAGGATGCACAAGAGGCACGATATCTTTATAATACTCTGCTAACTATACCGTGAGGTAACGACAATAACGGGTAATGATCACTACGATTATAATGTAGGATATTAAGCTCAGAATTTGTGTATGGCTGAGAGCGTGCTAGGGTAATTCCTGAAGCTGGTGGAGCAGGTGGCTTAGTGGATAGAGCACCTGGCGAGTCAGTAGAGGAACTGGGCGATCCTCGGTCTGGGCACAAATCGTCGGCAGGCTCATTGAATTTAATGAATTGCCCACCAAAAGTAGCTGAAACGTTCGGGACATTTCTTATTCTAAGCGACATATTTTTCCTGTCGTTGTGATGCAACTGTTTCCAACATTTTTTTTCCCTGCCACTGTGTGAAGACAACGTGCACTGAAAACTCGTAGTTTCGCAGTTGCAGTCATCGGGAGCGTTGGGATTTTCATTTTGCACCTGATCCCGAATAGCTTTGCATCAATCAACAGCGCGTCGGCAACGCTGTCTCTGGAAGAGCGTCTGAGTCTTTTTTGTGATTACGAGCGGCCCTAAAGCGATGCCCTGGGGGGCACGGCCAGCGGTCTCCATTTGCCCCTAACGACCCGCCCACACGCATAATGTTCCGCCATTATTTGCAGAGTGCAATAATTGCATCCGCGGCGACGAATGAGTTTTACGCGTGACGCGTTCGGCCTTGGGCACGCAGAGTGCGTCGGAGAGGCTGCGTGCGTTGTCCGCGTCTCCTCCGCGCGTCCGCCTTCCTGCGGGGAATTCGCGCCGTGGAGCCGGGCGCGGCCTTGCGCGCACGGACGACCGGTCTGCGACGTAAATGCCTCGCCGTTAAAGGCTGGCCACTAATTGCAGCGCGACCCCTGCTTCAGCAATGGCTAATATTAATTTAATAGCAACGACACTGCAAAAACTGACTGGTAGGGTAAGTGTACCAGTTATAGGCATCTTAATGTGGCTCTCAATGTGGAGAAATGTAAGGTGATGCGCGTGAGTAGAAAAAACAATCCTATAATGTTCGAATACAGCATTAATAGTGAGCTTCTTGATGCTGTCGCGTCGTTCAAATATCTAGGCGTAACATTGCAGAGCGATATGAAATGGAACGAGCATGTAAGGACAGTTGTGAGTAAGGCAGACAGCCGCCTTCGGTTTATTGGGAGAATTTTGGGAAGATGTACTTCACCTGTAAAAGAGACAGCGTATAAGACGCTTGTACGACCACGTCTTGAGTATTGCTCAAGTATTTGGGACCCGCAGCAGATCGGTTTGAAGGAAGACATAGAGGCGGTTCAGAGGCGAGCAGCTAGATTTGTTACCGGTAGGTTCGACCAATGCGCGAGTGTCACGGAAATGCTCCGGCAACTCAATTGGGGATCGCTGGAAGAAAGACGACGTTATTTTCGTGAATTTCTGTTAAGTAAATTTAGAGGGCCGGAATTTGCAGCTGAGTGTAGTATGATCTTGCTGCCGCCTACTTACATTTCGTGTAAAGATCACAAAGACAAGATAAGAGAAATTAGGGCTCGTACGGAGGCATATAGGCATTCTTTCTTTCCTCGTTCTATTTGGGAGTGGAATAGGAAAGGAAATGCCTAGTAGTGGTACAGTCTACCCTCCGCCACGCACCTTACGGTGAATTGCGGAGTATGTATGTAGATGTAGATGTAAGGGGATTCACATTAAATATCGCGAGTAAATCATATTTAATACCACGAGGCGCGTCCAGAATGTAAGTTCCGTTTGATAATAAAATGAAATTTTACACAGATACAGAAGAAATTTTTATTCCTCAACATTCTATAACTCTTAAACTACTTTTCCACCTAACAGCCGAAATTTCGCAGGCATTTGTCATAGCGTGGCACCAGGTTTTGTATACCTTCTTCATAGAAATCTGCCGCCTGTGTCTTCAACCAGTTGGAAACAGTTTCTTCCAGCTCGTCGTCATTGGTGAAATGATGACCGCCAAGGAAAGACTTGAGATGGATCTTGTCATCAATCGCGTAAACCAGTTCTTCTGTAACCAAAGGTGGACGCCCACTTCGTTCTTCATCGTGCACATCACTACGCCCGCCATTGAACTGTCGGACCTATCTTCTCACCATCGAATCACTCGTCGCATTCGGTCCGTAAACATGACAAATTTGCCGATAAATTTCACTTGGTTTCACTTTCCTCGCATTCAGAAACCGAATCACCGACCTGATTTCACAGGCGGCGGGATTTTCAATCAACGCCGACATTTCAAACAAGCACAACAAAGCGTACGTAACTGACAGCGATCTCCAAATGGCGCACGTTCTTCTCCTTGATACACATCGTCTACAGCGCAATTGCAGCGCTGCATCGCAGATAAATTGAAACGGAACTTACTTTCTGGACGCGCCTCGTACAATATTGGTTGTAACTTATAGGGACATGCCACATAAACCCATTAGGTTTCCTATGGATATGCCCAAGCCCTTGTAATGACTAACAGTTCAATTTAAAATAATTATATTTATAAGATGCACCAGTGATCGGCACTCACAAGGAGACCTTTGACACTCGGAACCGCACGAAACAAAGTATATAATAACAAGCAATCATAAACACAACAGTGGCGAGCGTCAATTACATGCAAAATCCGCGCTTGTTTGCTGGCGTCACTAAATGGTGGCATAGTATATCTGTACTAACCAGTGCTCCACTTGCAGTGCGTATTTGTCTCTTGGAATGTTCACAAGCGAGTTACTGTGTAAACTGTGTAGTCAAATCATGAAGAGAATTAACCCTTACAGACCTGGCGTCCAATATATTGGAAACCGACTTCTTATTAATTTTTGAACAGTACAAGATTTTGCTTTACTTTGAGACACACTGGCCTCTTCAATGGACATCTGTCGCTTTTAGTTTCGTCCTTGTTACTGCCATCTGGCACCAGAATGGCGTGCTATGATGAAAAATAGTGAACATAGCGGACCTCTTGTGGAGTGCGTAAGACATGACATCAGTAGTTGAAATTATTATACGTATTGATTTATGAATTTTACACAAATTCCACTTAGCGACATAATTTCTACAATACATATGGTGTGACATATATAACTCTCGATTTCTTATTTCATATCCTTAACCGCCTTAAAGGTGCGGTGTCCAATTTATTTGACATTTTTTATTTTGGAAACCAAATATGAAATTTTTTAATTTTGCTCAAATATGTAATATATAGGATCTTATGAAAAAATACAAGAATATGTTTTATTCTATCTTTAAAATAATCTAGAGCTGAAGGGGTTAATCCTACGCATGTGGTCCAAATACGGGGCCAAGTCGGGACGTGGTGAATATGGAAATGGCATCGGGGCCGAGGTTATTGCGTTCGCGGATATATTACATAATAATTCAGAAATATAACGGCAAGGGGACAGAAATACACGACTTTACGCTACGTATAAGCCTTTGTTGCAATACGCTTGGAGAAAGCCGGGGTATGATATTGACATAGAAACATAATTTGAAACTGTAAGTAGTGTGGCCTTTGATATTGCACTGAGTGAATGCGAAAGTGATTTGGAATGTGACAGCGTGGCTTTAGTGAGATAAGCACATTGTTCTCTCCCACTTTTTTTAACCACTTCATCGAAATCCTCCACCTACACTTCGAGGACTAATATAAGCATTATCAAGTCTGTGGTACTGTTACATATGTGTGTTCTGCGTTATTATAAGTACTTTAAGCAGAGAGTTTTGGCACTGCTGATTAAATATATAATGATACACTGACGCTATTAAATTACATATTATTTATTCCTATGGTACTGTCACAAAATCAGGCGATGCTGAAGGAATTAGATTAGGTAATGAGACAATAAAAGAAGTTGATGAATTTTGTTATTTGGGTAGTGAGATAACTTCTGATGGCAGAAGTAAAGAAGGTATAAAATGCAGAATGGCTATGGGGAGAAAGGCGTTTCTAAAGAAGCCAAACTTGTTAACGTCCAATATTAATTTAAATGTGAGGAAGTCCTTTCTGAAAGCATTTGTCTGGAGTGTAGCATTGTATGGCAGTGAAACGTGGACGATAAAGAGTTCTGACAAAAAGATCATAGAAACTTTTGAAATGTGGTGCTACAGACGAATGATGAAGATTAGATGGGTAGATCACGTAACTAACGAGGAGGTTCTTAACCGAATTGGGGAGGAGTTTTTGGCATATCCTGACAAAGAGAAGGGATAGATTGGTAGGACACATTCTGAGACTTCAAGGAATTGTCAACTTAGCATCAGAAGAGACAAAGAGAAGGGATAGATTGGTAGGACACATTCTGAGACTTCCAGGAATTGTCAACTTAGCATCAGAAGGAAGTGTGTTGGGTAAAAATCGTAGAGGGCGACCGAGGGACGAATACAGTAAGCAGATTCAAAAGGATGTAGGTTGCCGAACGTATTCTCAGATGAAGAGACTCGCACAGGACAGGGTAGCGTGGAGAGCTGCATCAAACAAGTCTGCGCTCTGAAGACCACAACAACAAAAACTGATATTTCGTTACTTTGTTTCTTTCCGTTAAAATGTTGAGATACAATGCAACGTTATGCATCGATATGATTGTGATTACCTGTTATTCCAAACATTTTTTCTTGCGGTTCCGAGCGTTCGAGGTCACAGGTGTCCCTTATCAGTCGTACTGTTCATCGCTAATGGGACATAAATTTCTACTTCTAGATGACCGAACTACTCATAGGTCGCAAAAATGTTACAAGTCACACTTCAAGCACAGTACGACTTTAATGACGCGTTTCGGAAGTTTCTGCCATCAGATATCCATTTGTTTTGTGACAACAGCTGCAGGTTCACAGATTTTGCAAAAGACCCGCGGTGGAGTGGCCGAGCTGTCTAAAGCACCTCGCTGCGGAGCGCGCGGTTGCTCGCCGTGGAGGTTCGAGTCCTCCCAGGGCATGGGTGCGTGTGTTTGTCCGTAGGTTAGTTTACTTAGGTTTAAGTAGTTTGTAAGGTACGGGCTGATGACCACGCAGTTTGGTCCGATAGATTTACAAACATTTGAACATTTTTGATTGCAAAAGATGTTTCTTTCACAGACACATGTGTACAGACAGCTATCCTCACAAAACAGATGTATATCTGATGATGGAAACTTTCTGAGCCCGCCATTAAAGTCATACTGTGCTTGAAGTGTGACTGTAAAATTGTTGCGCTCTATCCAGCATATCTGCAGCATTACCAGCTACGCTGATCATTGGCGCCTGGCTCCTTCGCGACTCAATGCCGCATTTACACAGCAAAAACTAATTTAATACAGTTTGCTCCCGAAAACCGGTCTCCGCTGCCAAGTGCGTCAAGTGGTTGACTGGTTTCGCTGTCAGACCGTTTGGCATTCCACTGCAACGGCGCTATCGATATCAGCATCACTACTGGGTGAGTGACGGCGTGAAGGCCTAACGAAACGAACACGGCTCTGCTGACTTTTTCTTTACGTCGTTTCGAAGCTAGGCTGTGAAGCTGGTCACCATCTTCAATGCCACGAAACCTTTTTCAAAAAGGCAAACACACAAACACACAAAACAAAACAAAAAACACACATATCTAAGCTACCATTTTGCAAGATGTGACCATGGCAGCTTACATCTGCCAAAACCGGTCATAGGGGTATTTTAAAGTGATGTTTTTTTATTTTTATTTATTTTATTTTATTTTTTTTTTTTTTTTTTGCTCAACAAATAGATGTTACAATTTCAAAAATATGCCAAAAGATTTTGTCTACGCTCATATTTTACAATTTCTTCTCGTTCTTAATTTTTGTCGTGTGCAGGCAACAAATGTTTTAAATCTATAAAGTTACAAACTAGTCGACGCAGGTACGTAAGAGCATCACTTGAGAACGGTTGGACCGATTTAGCTAATTTTTTGTTGTTGCGTTAGTAATGCTCAGGACAAGATTTATTTTGTTTTGTTTCATTTTATTTATTTATTTTTTGCAAAACCCGCCGGAAAATTGAAAACATTAGGGAAAAGATCGGTGTTTTCAGTATGTTTTTGAATAAACTCAACTCTTTAACTCATAGTTCGGACGATGGAGAGTGGTAATTAATTTTTTGTTTGTTTGTTTGTTTTGTTCAGGAAAAAATTCTGGACAGTTACAGACGATAGGAAAGACGTATTTGGTTTGACCGGTTACCATCAAATTTGGCAGATTTCAGCATTTTTTTAACGAGAAAGTTTTAATGCCCTGCAACCTACTGTATGGTGCGTGGCGGAGGGCACTTAGCAATAGACGTCGACGCCATTTGACCGATCAGTATATTTAGTCACGGTTTTACCGATCACCATGAAACGTGCCATAAGAATGAACGCTTTCATGGAGATGTCTTTTACCCTTCGAAAGCAGTTTCTTCTTCGTTTGATCACTCACCATGAAAGTTGGCAGGTATACGCAATTTTTCGAAGAAGGAAGGAAGCTTGGAGTTTAACGCCCCGTCGACAGCGTGGTCATTAGAGATGGAGCTTACGCTCGGAATGTTTGGGTAAGGATATGGAAGGAATTTGGCCGTGCCCTTTGAAAGGAACCATCCCGGCATTTGCCTGGAGTGATTTAAGGAAATCACGGAAAACCTAAATCAGTATGGCCGGAAGTGGATTTGAACCACCATCCTTCCGAATGCGAGTCCAGTGTGTTACCGTTGCGCCACCTCGCTCGGTTAATTTTTCGAAGATATCCGGGAGGAGAGGTTGTACAAACGCAGGGGGAGTTGGGCTTGGGGGAGAAGCAGGTGAATGTAGACAGAGGACGATGGAGGAAATGGACGATTGGAAGGTTCTTCGAATAATTACACGACGTAGGACGATAGCGCTCGTCCATACACAGCCAATTTCGTCAAACGGTTCCTCTCACAAAAGGAGGTGGTGCAACTCAAAAACATCAACCAATATCGCCGGATCTCAATCCTCTAGACTTCTTCCTATTCCATCAATGCTTTGAAAGGAATGATATATGACGATATTTCTAACATCCAACGCAACGTGATGAGGATTTTGAATCCATCCGAACGTAAGACTTCGTGTAATGATTCCGGGACATGTATCGCAGAGCTCAGGGTGCATAGTTGCTGCGGCCGAGCTGTAGGTTGCCAGCTTTATGACAGAATGAGGCGTGAAACCTGGTGGAGCGCCAGAGGACGCTAGTAAAACCGTTTTAGCGTTTACAAGTTTATTCAAGTGAATACAAGATTTTTGTGGTGTAGATGCTAGCTCGGCAGGAACTAGATCAGCAGGTGTCGTCTCCGTTGGGCGCGTTAGCACGCCGAATCTCCTAGGGGTCGGTTGCTGTACTGTTCGGGCGGAGGTGCCCGTGCCGTGACATGCGGGTGTTGAAGCAAAGATTGCCAGGTGGAGTGCTCGGTCCCTCATCCTCTCTATGCAGCTGCCTGTGCTTCCAGGATTGGAACCACTGAATCGGATGCTGGGATGACAGTTGACCTCTTGATACCACTGGCAGGGTTAGCAGTAGAGTGCTAGCGCGTCGGCAGGATCATTGGCCTTTAGGAAACCAACCAATGAAGACTGAACTGGGCTCAGGCAGCAATCACATTCAGCGTTGTGAAGTCGGTAGACGGCGGTTCACCATCTCCCTGGACGATGGTCAGTTCGAAGCATAGTAGTTGTCTCCGGACTCCGAGTTGCGACTAGTGGCTACTAGTCTGTACTGGTTTATCTGAGACGTAAGCTGGATCGCCACGGTGGAGTAGCCGAGCGGTCTAAAGCGTCTCGCTGCGGAGCGCGCGGTTGCTCGCCGTGGAGGTTCGAGTCCTCCCTGGGGCATGGGTATGTGTGTGTGTGTGTTGTCCTTAGGTTAGTTTACCTAGGTTTAAGTAGTTTTTAAGCTACGGACTGATGACCACGCAGTTTGGTCCGATAGATTTACAAACATTTGAACATTTTTAAGCTGGATCCTTGAATCGATGACTACTCTCCTGAACATCTTCGATTTGAAAGACTAAGTGACTAAACTTCTAAAAGCGGTAGGTTTATATAAATAATCGGTTGAAGCTATGACGTATGGGACGATTCGCAATGACAGAATGTGTCATACTTGTGAGTGCAGCGTTCACTCAATGAGCCCTTTAACCGCTTACGCCGGCCGCGGTGGCCGAGGAGACTGAGGCGCTCCAGCCACGGTCTGCACGGCCACTACGGTCAGGGGTTAGAATCCCCCCTCGGGCATGGATATTTGTGCCGTCTTTAGTATAAGGTAGTTCATAAGTAGCTTGTAAGTTTAGGGACTGATGACCCCGTAGTTAAGTCCCATAAGCTTAACAAACATTTGAACATTTAACCGCTTACGTATCCTCGGTCTTGTGACAGAGTTACGTGTAGTTATGAAATGTTTACAACCTGAGGAATGTACCTTCTCTCTCTTCAGGTCGTCCGACGCAGTCAACAGTCTGCTGACTGTAGGCTTTCAACTCGCCGATGCAGCGTCTGCTGTCGTCACGAACGACTGACGTCGCATTTACGACAGAACCGATGACATGTTTCCGCCTTGCTTGGCTGCCGACTGCTTGCGAAATCTAAGATTTTAACAAGTTTCTCTGTCACAATTTTGCGCTGTAACACAGTCATGGGAGATGAACATTTCGAACGTAGCTGTAGTTCACAGTCCATCTACGTTTATATAACAGGACTATTCACCTAACTTTATTGTCAGAGGCAGTAATTCCTTCTTGTAGGTATTGAGAAATCAGTTCGTGCAAGTTTATTCTTAGCTTCTTCAACAGTGCATTCCATTACATTAGAGTTGCGATGCAGGGTATCTTTTCTTGTGTTAGAATTTAGAATTATAGCGGCTCGAATTTCTTTTTCTTTTATATATATATATATATATATATATATATATATATATATATATATATATATATATATATATAGTACTGTCTCTTGTTCATAATACTGTGATACCTTTCGGCACTTTACATTTCGACCATTCCGTGACAACAGTCACCAACACACATAACATTCAAATACCACGAACTCAAACAAGAGAGCGCGTTTGAGGTTATACTCCCATGGTCTGGACTGCGTTTGGAGACTGTATTGTGCATACCCGAGTTCGGGGGAAATGTTGCACCCTATCTCCATTGTTGACGGCACAGATTGGGACATTTCTGTACCCGTCGTTTGTGCCGCAACGACTTTCAGACGGTCTGCATTTAACGAAATTTCCGAGGACATGTGCCAGAACGTGATGTTCGACACGTTGAGGGACGGACTTGGAGACGCTCGTTGTAGGCAGCGCCAGTTGGACCCACGCCCCGAACGTCCTTCTCGGTATCATCGTCTGGATCGGCTGGAGCCCCTTCTTAGAGATTCGCAGCCGCATTTCGGGAGTTTTGCAACGCCATTGTTCGCGCGTTCTGGTAGGAACAGTCGCGTCCTTGAAATCGAAATTGTTGATGCAGCCCACAGGGGGCCCGTTTCTCTGAATCTCCAACGTCACGAATAAATATTCGTGCTTACTTTTCTGCGCCGCACAGGCGTTTAGTGGAAGGAAGGACTACTGAACGTCGAACGTCTTACCTAAACAGAAACCTTTCCGACACCCAGTTTACGTGGGGTTCCCAGAACCAGATTTTGTAAACTGGTTTCCCAATACCAATTCTAGTAGGTCATATAGACAGTTTACAACCGATTCTGGAAATCCGTTCTCAGTTTTCCATTTACGTAATCGATTTTCGCTACCGTGTAAACACGTGACAGTTGTGAAACGTGTTTGGGTTTTCAGCCTGTGACTTGTTTCCGCTAATATGACGGAGTGACCTTATCTGTAATGATGGATACTATAAATATTAGCAGTGGCGTATATAAGGTTTGGGGGGGGGGGTGGGACCAAGGAGGCCTGGTCCCCGAAATAATGAACATACAGAAAAAAAAGTAAGTACGGTGTGTGTATTACTTTAATGAATGATGCGTGAAGGTACCGCCGCGTAGACAGTCATACTTCCCTGTTTTGGTGAGGGGTGTTAGTGGTGCGAAGTACGTGCAAGTGTTTTATAAATAGCCATATTTCAATGATTTAAAGTCAACAATAAAAAAGCTTGATCTCGGTAAAGTTAAAACAAGCTTCAGTGCAAATTTTGCCCTCTGAAATGAGCCGCAAAATTGATAAAAAATATCATTGTGTGTCTACTTAAAATTACTTATGTTTACATTGATCTTGCCACTCCCTCCTCGTGGAAAATAAATGCTATACTCGCCACGTAAAATAAGCAGACGGATCCATCTGATAAGCCAATGCATTGTGCGAAGGGCAACAGTAATGATTTCTGAATTATTACTCGCCTGCTTCCTACCAAGTTCGACGACTTTTAGTGGTGTTGTCTCTGATGCTGATAGCTTAGGAGTTAAAGTGGTCCATAAATTTGCTCGCTTTCCACACTCTCTTCATCAGTGTCGCGTGGCATACTGTTCCGGAATAACTCATTCTACGTACGCGAGTTCTTTGGAAGGACTTTAGCCCCGTCGCTACAGCTAGCGGTTGTCCTACGGCCCCGACGAAAAAGTCGTCGCGAACCACTCCTTATGTCTGCTAGCGGCACAATGTCAATACTAAGACACCGGTCGGCATTTTAAGATCAGCAGCAAGTTTTTTTGCTTTCCCGGCACCAACCACCGTCACTTTCCAAACATGTTTTCGGCGGCAAGGACAGGTGGGCGCAGCGAAAGGCACAAAAATGGATCGCTTGAGAAATATGCTAATTGGTGGCGAAATTAGATTAAGCTCCGTGTCGCACACGTTCGAAGGGAGCCGTAATTATAAATTAACGATCGCAGTTTTTTTTATCTAAAAGGACTGCTCCAGCAGTACCAAGGATACCGCCGTAGCCCTTGAAGTCTAAAACGACTTAACCGTGGCAAGAGTCGTCTCTTCATAGTCGATCGCCACCGTTGTCACAAACCCGGAAGCGATTCGCAGAAATCGTATCGTTGTGTTCTGATTCGATTCGCCGTAACTGTCTGCTAATAAGCTGTGGCATGTAGGGATGTTCCGACAGCATTAAAGTATACATTCCCAGTCACATGAGTACTACTCAAATCATCCTGCGGTTCTACTCATTTCGAACTCCAAAGGTATGGATACTTTACACATACCGATAGTTTTTTTTCATTTTCTTATGTAAGTAATGTTAAGTAATTGTAGAATGACATGTTGACCATAGCTGTTTATTAAATCTCAATGCTACCGGTTTCGGTTTTGTACCATTGTCAAGCGTTAGCAGAGATTAGCTAATAGCTTAACATGTCGGAATATAAAAATGTTAAGCTATTAGCTAATCTCTGCTAACGCTTGACAATGGTACAAAACCGAAACCGGTAGCATTGAGATTTAATAAACAGCTATGGTCAACATGTCATTCTGCAATTATCTGAAAGCTGTTATGCCCCATCTATTCACCTTTATAATGCTAAGTATATACGATATCTTACTTTATTACTTACTTTATGAAATCAGACAAAAAAGTTTTCCTTCATTACCCCTTTTAGTGTGAGGTTAGCGCGCACGCGACCCTTTCTCGGCGAACATGAGGCGCCCCTGCCTCTGCGGTGATGCGTAGTTTTGTCGCACATTATAGTTTTCCTTCATGTTTTCGTTTTCGAAATTCCCTTCGACAAGTACATCTTCTGATCATGTTTGTGAACAATTCTTTCGAGCACGAGAATTCCAATTAGAGTTTTTACCCCATCACTTGTAGTATCCTGCCAACTGTGAACCCTGGAGCGTGGTGCTAAATTTCGATGAGACGCTATGGACTGTTGGGTGTGTAAGTTACGCTATTCAGCTATTATTATGCACAACGCCTCATCCACAACACACTAAAATCACGTCACCACGTCATATTGTTTCTGAGGCATAACTGTACCAGTACTACCGCTGAACAAATTTTGAGTACGAATTGAAGTAGCAGGCACAAGTGCACTAGGTACCGTGTGTTGCAATAGTATCTCGTCATCAGTTATTTTTGAATCGAAGTCACTTTCCCTAGCTTCAGCATCTGTGTCTTGAAAATTTTCAGAACTGTCACTGAAATTATCGTCACTTTCTACACGAAGCTGCTCGATCTCTAAATCTGATAAACGTTATATTTTCGCCATTGCAAAAGCTCACTCAATAACGGGGCAGCTATAACAAAAATTCAGAGAAATGAATATCCTTCAATACATCCACCTTTCAAACCCAACATTCATTTCATTTGCCACATCACACAGGATACCTTTTAAGAATGTACAAAATGTTCAAATGTTTGTATAGTCTATGGGAGTTAACTACGGGGTCATCAGTCCCTAAACTTACAAACTACTTATGAACTACCTAAGACTAAGAACGGCACAAATATCCATGCCCGAGGGGGGATACGAACCCCCGACCGTAGTGGCCGTGCAGACCATGAATGAAGCGCCTCAGTCCCCTTGGCCACCGAATAATGTTCATATACATCAAAATTATTATTGTTGGCATGTCACAATACAATTGAAATATCAGACACATCATGCTTTTTGTTCTTATGATTTTAAAGTTATTTATTTATTTATTTAGCCTGATCAGATTAGGGCCATTAGGCCCTCTCTTACATCGGACCAGGGTTTTACACATACAGTATTTCTTTACATGTAAGTTACCTATAACATAATAATGATTTTTACAGATGAACAGTTAATAACATTATTTATACAGGTTGATTACATGTAAAAGGATGTAAATAAAAGGTAATAACTTAACTCTACATATGTAATAACTTAACTCTAAATAGGATTAATACTAACAGTACCACTGAGACACCTTCTGCTGCTGCTGCTGGTGTAATAATAGAAGTAATAACATTTATATTAGCAGATACAATATTTACTTTTGAATATATCGAGACTGGTTAACGCATGGCGAATTTTGACAGAAACTGTACCTGGCGAGAGCAATGGCAGTTGAAGAATATCTGGGAGGAGGAATGGATGTGACGTACCTGGACCGTAGGGTAAAAAAGACTGGCGTCATTATTGCTTTAGCAGATAATCCATTAACTGTCGTTTGAAGCTGGCAGTGTTATTCAGTTCTCTGATATACTGAGGTAGATTGTTCCAGAGCCTGGTTCCTGCTACTGAAAAGGATTTTGAGAAACCGGCTGAGTGATGGATAGGGACAGAAAGGGTTTTGCTCTGACATGAACGAGTAGTTCTTTTATGTTGATCAGATAAGAGTGTTAAGGTCGAGGAAAGATATGAGGGACAGTGTACGTTGATAAGAGAGTAGAGGAAACAGAGTGTATGAAAATCTCTGCGCTTGTCAGCACGGAGCCAGGATAGTTGCTTATAAGATGGTGAAATATGATCAAAGAGACGGATGTTGCATATATATCGAACGCAGGCATTCATGATTAGTTCCAGACGTCGTGAGCTTGCAAGATAACATCACCGTAATCAATAATTGGAATTACAAGCGTTTGTATAAGTTTCTTTTTAAGATCGAGAGGAAAAAACTTCTTATATCTCTGTAGGGCATGAAGAGATGCTGATGCCTTCCTACACACGGCGGCTGTGTGCTCAGCCCAATTTAGTTTGTCGTCTATTATCACTCCCAGGCTTTTTGCCGAGGGCGAAAAATAGATAGGTGTGTCATTTAATATTAATGGTGGTTGAGATTCGCGGTATTTGTGGTTAATGAGTCTAGGATGACCTACCAGAATCGCTTGTGTTTTACTTGGATTGAGCTTTAATCCTATATTCTGTGCCCACTTTGATAGTGCACATAGGTCAGAATTAAAATTCTCGATTGCTGCCTTCAGGTTTTTTGGTTTTGCGCTTAAATACAACTGGAGGTCATCGGCATACATGTGGTATTTACAAAAGGACAAGACCGATGATACGTCATTTACATACAATGAAAAGAGAAGTGGACCTAGCACCGAACCCTGTGGTACGCCTGATAGAACTTTTCTCCACTGTGACTTATCGGTGCCGGACATGACGCACTGAAGACGCGATGTCAAGTATGAGCGAAACCATTGCACCACGCCTTGAGAGAAATTTAGACTGCTAAGTTTAGCAAGTAAAATATCAAAGTCCACAGTGTCGAAAGCTTTGCTAAAGTCTAAGAAGCACATAATAGTCGCCTCTTGTCTATCCATTGCCTGCTTAAGATCGTCTGTTACTTTTATCAAAGCAGATGTTGTGCTGCGATATTTGCGAAAACCTGATTGGTGTTCGTCAAGAAGTTTATTAGTAGTCAAGTAGCTGGTTAGCTGATCATGTACTATATATTCTAGGGCTTTGGACAGTGCCGGAAGAATGCAGATAGGTCGATAATCAGAGGGTGCTGTGGCAATGTCCTTTTTTGGCAGTGGCTTAACTAGTCCACGTTTCCATGCATCAGGAAAAACACTTGTGGCTAAGGACTGATTAAATATATCTGTTATGATGGGCAGTAGTGGATCAATAATCAGCTTTATCATTTGGATAGTGATACCATCATCCCCGGTAGATGCTGATGTAATACGCATAATGGCTTTTTTGACTGTATTTCCAGTAACATGCTTAAAACAAAACTTATCACGGTTAGCGATGTTGATCCTCGTGATATGGTCAATAAGTGTTTGTTTCGTTTGGTGATCGATTGAAGTGGTAGGCGTTGTGAAATAATGATTTAGTTCCTCAATGGAGACAGTGGGTTCGGCTGCAGTTTTTATTTTCCCAATACCAAGACCGTAATTGCATAGGCTTTTTACTGATAAAATTTTTTGAACAGTAGGCGTATATTAGGTGTCACTTTATACAGGTCATGCAATTAAAATTATAAAAGATGATTATCGATAATGATCATTGTCCAATGTTTAGGTTAGATACCACGTATCCAAATTTAAGTATGTATGCAATTATAGACAATTTAATTAACACGACAATTTTTGGTATAAAAGTGTTCTACGTGTTGTACCGCGGCATAATGTAAGATGGCTATTACCTTAGCAACCAACGTTGTGGCAAACGTTAGGGTGGCTTTCTTCTGAGTATACTCATACAACACCTGAAAACTTTGTCAACTGATTCTGGCCGCGGAAACCTATGCAATTTCAATAATTTTAAAATAATAAGAACATAAGCATGATGTGTCTGATATTTCAATTGTATTGTGACATGCCAACAATAATAATTTTGGTGTATAAGTACATTCTTAAAGGTATCCGCTGTGATGTGGCACATGAAATGAATGTTGGGTTTGAAAGGTTCGTTTCTCTGAATTTTTGTTATAGCATGTTGAATACGATTTTACACGCCTACAAACAGATTCTATGAGGATAGTTTAATCTGCGGAAACCGATCATCTTAATAAAGATTATAAGCCTTTTTGGATTTTTTCCATAATAAATTTACTGAACAGAACAAGTATGACAAACTTGGTTCCATTGTTATTTAGAAAAAAACGTGGGTCTTCCTGTTCTCAGACCTAAACAGATATTAATCCTTTTTTTAGCGATAATTTTAAACAACGTCTTTTGGCCTTTCCTTATCATCTCCAACCTTTAACGCCAATATGGTGGTCAATGAGGGGAATTGGCCTTAATACTGATCGGGATATGTGGTCAAGGCGTTTCCCTTAAAAAGTCTTAATTACTCCCACGTATCGCGGATAATAAAACACAGATCACATTGACCTCTAAACTCTTCTACGTTCATACCTTACGTCTGTCGTTCCATTTATGTGTGGCGAAATTGAATCAGTTAATTTTGATAATTTAAAAGTGTCTGTTCTCTTATATTTGGCATTATACAAGTATATCCGATCGGAAAGTGTCTGCTGTTGCCGCTTCATATAGGGCATTAAGCTGACTAGAAAACAATATGTCCGAAATCAGATCAACGGACACGTGGCACTTCTGCAATGGCACTGGTCACAGTTACAATCATAGGTGCGGAAAGTGACCACTATGTAAGGCTTCAGAAAACTGTAAAACGTTATTATCTATTACTGAATTTTCTATTAGAAATGTATGTACCTACCTTATAAAATTTACATTTAAAATTCCTGAGTGGCATGCTTTTATCAGCAACCTTTGTTTCCTGAAACTTTAATTTCCCTTAAAGTGGTGACTCTGCCTCCTCCCCCCCCCCCAACCCCCATGGGGAAACATAATAATGGTTAGATGATGTAACAGTAGCAGAGGAATCTATAAATAGCTCTAGATGGCCATAGAACACATGAAGAACCTATTGCATGGAAATAAATATGAAGGAAAAGCGGAAATGCTATACATAAAAAACTAAAGATAGTCACGAGGAAAATATTTAAAGTGCGATCTTTCACTGCAAAATGTTCAAATGTTTGTAAATCTATCGGACCAAACTGCGTGGTCATCAGTCCGTAGCCTACAAACTAGTTAAACCTAGGTAAACTAACCTAAGGACAACACACACACCCATGCCCCAGGGAGGAGTCGAACCTCCACGGCGAGCAACCGCGCGCTCCGCAACGAGATGCTTTTGACCGCTCGGCTACTCCAACGCGGCTTTCACTGCAGACTTCGTCATGAAACACTCCAATGTTTTAGTATTTGTTTTGTTGTCCTTTCAGCCTCAGTTGCATCGAATGTTATGTTGCTAAATATTACTTAAGAGTCTATTATAACAACTGAATAAAGCTAATTTTTCTTGCCAGAACTGTTTATACGCTAATATATAACGTCCAAATTGTAGAGCGAAATAGATGAAACCCAAATACGTATAGCCTAAATTTCATGTCGCTAAATTATAAAGGCGGAATGCAAGTGGTAGGAATGTTTGACAGAGTTGTGATAAACTGAGGTAACGTAATAATTATCAGTATACTATTTGTCTTCTAGGTACGTACTGTATCAAAGTCCACGTACCACTATATTATTTTTTGGCGATAAAATTCTGTTATGTATTTTTTTTTTCGCTGTCTAGGATCCAAATTACAACAAAATTTTCAGTATCACACATTATTTTACTTTCTGATTCCAAACGTTACATGAACATCGGCTCTTTCCTTTCACGTCTCTTCACATTGCTGATGTAGTGTCCACGGAAACTGGAAATCTTGTTTTTCTCACATAATCGATGTCACTGTTTGAGTTTCTCGTTAATTTGATGTATGATTTGTAATGGGAAGGTAATCTGGAACATTAGATTAGAAAATGTAGACCGATGGGAATACATCTCGGAGATAAGCATCTACATGCTATTTTCCTTGCAGACGATGAAATAGTAATAGCAGAAGATCAACAGAATATGACTTATATGATTCAGAAGTTAATTGAAGAATATAGCAAATGGAGTTTGCAAGTTAATACGGAGAAAACAAAATATACGGTAATGTTGGTAAAGGAGAAGATAGAGTTAAGTGAATATGAGTATCTAGGGTTATATTTAGTGAAGATGGAAGATGGACATAAGGAAGATGGGAAAAGGTAAGAATTTAAAACTCTACATTTGCTCCTGTCGAATAACAACTTGTCTTATCAGATAAAGAAGAATATATTTAAGACAAAAATAGAACCAGTCATGACGTATCGGCCAGAGGTGTGGGTCTGAAATAAAAATTGAGAATGAAAACTAGTTGCTACGCAGATGTAAACGTGGAGAAGATACTGCAGTTTAACATTATTCGAACACATGCAGAATGAAATCATTACAGGAAGTATGACAACTACAGCCACCATTATACATAAAATTAATGATAAAAAATAGAAATGATACCGACATTTGCAACCTATGGAACAGGAAAGGGTGCCGTTACAAGCATGGAGTTGGATTGCATCACAAAGAAATAAGCTAAGGAGACCACCTACAAAGTGGATAAATAGTATTCTAGATGATATGCGGAAACGAGTATTGGAATAAGGAAATTGGACCGGAGGCGCTCTGGATGCGAAAAGCGGCATTACTGTAGTCATAATACATCTGACAATAAAGTTCAGTGAATGGTCCTGTAACATTAACGCAGATGAACTATAAACAACATTTACCTTACTGTACATCGAAATAGTTACTTTCCATAACTATACACCGCTGAGCTCTGCGATACATGTCGTGGATACTTCGCACGAAGTCTTATGTTGGGATTTTGTTCAAAGCCTCGTCACGTTCCAATTGATGTCAGGAATGTCGCAAAATCTGTTTCCTTTCAAAGCCAGTTTGAGTCGAGAGATAGGAAAAAGTCTGGAGGATTGATATCCGGTGAGTATGGTAGGTGTTCAAGTTGTACCACCCCCTTTCTTACCAGAAATTGTTTGACGTTGTGCGTATTGGGGGCGTACCCTTCGTAGGCTTTGCATGAGACGGGTCAGAATTTTGAAATACATTCCAGCGTTCAACGTCGTTCGCTCAGGTAGAAATGCCTTATGGATAATGTGCACTGAGCATTGATTTGATGTCTGAGTATTCGGCTTTGACATTTTTCTGACGATGTGATGCCACAGAACGCCATACATTGCATTTCCGCTTTGTTTCAGGGTCGTTCTGGGGACACCAGGTTTCATCCTGTGGCCTTAGGGTTCAAGAAATTGGGTGTCTCATCCGCCGTTTCGACACAAATCCTGTGAAGCCTTAAATGTACCTATTTCTGATCGTTAGTCAAGTGATGTGGCACACGACAACACACTTTCCTCTTCAATCACTTCTGGGTGAGGATTTATTGCACGGATTGACAGTTAATCTGCAGTTGATCCGCTATCATGCGCACAGTTAATCGACGATCGTTGCTGATTAATGTCCTCACTTTCTCAATGTTTTCGTCACTGACGGCGGTCGCCGGTCGTCCTCTTTGGGGATTGTCAGAAACACTTTCCGGGCATCCTAGAAAACGGGCGAACCACTCGTACATACACTTCATGCACAGTTCTCGATCCCCATAAATGCGTACTAGCATCACATGCCTTTCTTTCGGTGTCTTTCCAAGCTTAAAACAAAGCTTTAAAAATTGATCCTTTGCTCGTCCATTACCCTGTTCTCAGTTCTGAACCAACGCAGTAAATAAGCAATTCGTCCAATAGGTCTACCACGGAGCACACACGATGTTCAGCTGAACTAGGATGGGGTCAGGTTGTCAACAACGGCCGCTACGCAGGTGCAGCTTTGTCATTCGCCTGTGTCCGATCTACCGTTCAGACTTCATTCACCGATTTTATTGTCAAAGACTGTATATATAGTGTCATTGTAATAAATTGTACAACCATTTGAAACCATGACTTCCAGTTTGGTAAGTCTTGTATAATTACTCGACAGTGACAACATCAATCGACGCTTTCTGGACGTCAGAAATAACCAGACATACGAGGTATGTCCACAATGTAAGTTCCGTTTGGTTATATAAAACAAACGTGTACAGATACAGAAAAAATATTTACTGTAAAAAAATATACAACTGTTAAACTACTTTTCTACATAGCTTACGAAATTTTGTAGGCATTCTTCATAGCGTGGCACAAGTTTTTGTATGCCTTCTTTGTAGAAGGTTGTCGCCTGTGTAGTCAACCATGTGGTAACATGTTCTTTCAACTCGTCATCATCGTTGAGGTGTTGACCACCATGAAGAGATTTTAGATGTAAGAAGAAAGTCGCTAGGAGTGAGACTGTACGGAGGATGATCAAACACGTCCTAGTGAAATTCTCGTAAGACTTGTTTGGTCTCATTCGCCTTGTGAGGTTGGGAGGTAAAGTGAAGTTGAAAAAAAAAAAAAAATAAAATAAAAAAAAATAAAAAAAATAAATAAATAAACAACTCCTTTTATCTCTTCTTACACCTAAAATCTGTCCTTGGCGGTCAACACTGCAACGATGATGAGCTGAAAGAACATTTTACCACATGGTTGAATACACAGGCGGCAACCTTCTATGAAGAAGGCACACAAAAACTTGTGCCACGCTATGAGAAGTGCCTACAAAATTTCGGAAGTTATATAGAAAAGTAGTTGCACAGTTGTAGAGTTTCATACAATAAATATTTTTTCTGTATCTGTAGACGTTTGGTTGATATAACTAAACGGAACTTACTTTGTGGACATACCTCGTATATAGAGAACAGTAGAAATAAATGGGAAACAGGCATATCGCCAACCGAACGGTAAAGAACTAAAAAGGACCGGAAGCGTTTTCGACTGGTCTGCTTGCAAAGCCTCTGTCACCCCGTTTACATGGGCTCCCGAAACCGGATTTCGTAAACCGATTTCCCAATTCCGCTTTTGGTTGGTCATGTAAACACTCCAAAATCGATTCTGGAAATCCGCTTCTCTAAAGCGTTTCTTGTTAAGAATTTTCGGCACATATGGAAAGAGTGATATTTTCTAATGTGAAATAAAAGTATAAATATTAGAGGGAACATAAATCTGTGTATTTAAATAAAGAAAAATAGTGATTTTGCTGACTAAATAAGGAATTGAATCAGCTGTTTTTCAGCCGCCATGTTAAGTGAGCTAGGAAATCAGATTCAGGCTGTGCCATGTAAACACGACACGCAAAAACGGTTTACGAAAATCGGTTTTCGTCTTCCGGAAGATGTCTTGCATGTAAACGTAGTGTGTGAGAGGGAGGGGCGTGGCTATGTCGAGCGGACGGTACCTGGGGTCGGCATCCAGCGGGCGCAGGTGCATGCATCAAGGGCCACTCGAGTGCTCTCCTGGCGGCGTCGTTTCGGCGCCCAGTGGCGTGCGCGTCATCGGGAGCGGGCGACTTCCCGCCAGCCTACCGCGTGCCTCACTGCGTCCCCGCATCTGCCCCGCCGCGCGCGGGGCACTTCCGCGCACGAATCTGGAGCTGGCCAATGGCAAAACGCGGCCGGGAGCCGGGCGCGCGCGATTGGCCGCCGCCGCCGGAAGGGTGGGTGCCGGCCCGGCCAATCGCGAGGGCTGCCCGCGCGGGGAAGGGGGTTGAAGCGGAAGCGCGGGGGAGGGGCGCGGACGGCCTCGCCCCCTCGTCTCTCCCGGCCGCTTTTTCCAGCCGCCGATCTGCTATCGGGTGTCGAAAGCCGGTGTGCGTGAAATAGGCGCGCGATTACTCTTTCCGCCCCCGTGACGGCGACGGCGTTACTTCTCATTGTCACCCGCGCCATGCCTTCACGCCTGCCACCATTATCCTCTATCTTCTACACCCCGTCCCTACAAAGTCGCCAATCAGTCGTCGCAGATTCGTTCGGAGCAGTGAACACGAATTGGTGGCTGATTTATTTCTCTCAAAACGAGGAGATATTTGTACCCGAGGTCTGTGATCTGCCAGTCACAATAGCCTGTGCTCCGTGCTACCTCGGACATCGCTACATGTTCATAAGGCCGGCCGCGGTGGCCGAGGGGACTGAGGCGCTCCAGTCACGGTCTGCACGGCCACTACGGTCGGGGGTTCGAATCCCCCCTCGGGCATGGATATTTGTGTCGTCCTTAGTTGTACCTAGTTCATAAGTAGTTTGTAAGTTTAGGGACTGATGACCCCGTAGTTGAGTCCCATACACTCTACAAACATTTGAACATTTTTGAACATGTTCGTAAATAAACAGCCAGCTGGCCAGCTAGTTGTGACAAGTGGGAAACGAACGCTATTGCTGACAGAGGAAAGTCCAGAATGGAATTCAACAATATAATGAGAATAGTTTACAGCTTACCGCTTAGAAGTTTGGTATCTCTGCGTATGCCTTTGGGGTGAATTGAAAACTATAATACATATACATATATTCGCCGCGGTGGAGTAGCCGAGTGGTCTAAAGCGCCTCGCTGTGGAGCACGCGGCTGCTCGCCGTGGAGGTTCGAGTCCTCCCTGGGGCATGGGTGTGTGTGTTTGTCCGTAAGTTAGTTTACCTAGATTTAAGTAGTTTGTAAGCTACGGACTGATGACCACGCAGTTGGGTCCGATAGATATACAAACATTTGAACATTTGTACTCGAGGTCTGTGCTCTTCCAGTCACAATTGCCCGTGCTTCGTGCTACCTCGGACATCGCAACATGTTCGTAAATAAACAGCCAGCTGGCCAACTAATTGTGATAAGTGGGAAACGAATGTCATTGCTGACACTGGTAAGTCGAGATTGGAATTCAACAATATAATGAGAATAGTTTACAACTTACCGCACAGAAGTTCGGCATCCCTTCGTATACCTTTGGGGTGAATTGTAAACTATTTTGTTGAAAAAAAAAAAAGTTTGGCCATTCTCTGAGGAAGGCTGCTGACGCATCCGGAAAAAAAAAAAAAAAAATAAAAAATAAAATAAATAGAAAAAAAATTCAAATGTTTGTAGAGCTTATGGGACTTAACTGCGAAGTCATCAGTCCCTATACTTACAAACTACCTATCAACTACCTTATACTAAAGACGGCACAAACATCCATGCCCGAGGGGGGGGGGGATTCGAACCCCCGACTGCAGCGGCCCTGCAGACCGTGACTGACACGCCGCAGACCGTTTCGGATCCTTTACAGCAGCCTTCTTCAGTGAATGACCAAACTTATTTTTCAACAAGATAGAGTAGATTATATTAGATTAGTTCTTGTTCCATAGATCATGTATACGACATTTCGTAACGATGTGGAACGTGTCAGTCTAGTAAATGTTTCCCACACTTGACATACATCTTAACATTTTAACTTTAGCGTTTATAGGAAAGTGTTGGCTGCCCAGTAATTTTTCATTGGACCAGATGTAAAAGTTTCGACGGTGCAAGGTTCGATCTGTATGGTATACAGGGAAGAATAGTAAATGTCGTTGGAGGTGGTAGTATACACGAATGGCAATAAAATGCCAGGTAAAACGTGCCCAATTTTTATTATGTACAGAGATAGAGCTGTTGGTATGTAACGCAGACAACCTTGAAAACAAAGACACCACAGGACGGTTGCACTTATGCTTCCGTAGGTTCTTGATAGAACATAATCAGATTGAATTGAAAGCATAATTTCGTGCATTTTCTACAAGTTTATTTTTATTTAGGTAACCGGGTTTCGCCTTATAAGGCCATCTTTAGATTTTAAAGTGGAAAATCTATTAACTAAATAAAAATAAACTCGTAGGATATGCATATAATTGTGCTTTTAATTATTCGATTAGTTGATGTTCTACCAGAAAACGACGGAAGAATCAATAAAACTGTCCCTGTCTACTCTTGCTTTAAGGTTGTGTTGGTTATATACTAACAACTGTGTCTCTGTATTCAACATAAATTGGACGAAAGTTATATGGCATTTATATTGTAATTCGTCTATACTAGCCGCTCCTAAAATATATTTCACTATTTCTCCAGAAACACCTCATATACTGGAGCACCTCCAATCGTAAATTGGTGATTTTCTCTCGAACAGGAGTAGTCCAATGGAGGCGACCACTGTCGTGAAATAATTTGACTCAGGCAACGCTGATGTTATGGCGTTAATTATGAAGGGCACGCCGTTCGTTTTTCTGTCTCAATGGCTTCGACACAGAGTTTTCAGCTGCTACTTGCCGAGACAGAAAGTGGCGAATCACGAAAGCTGACACGGCCCTCTTGGTTGAATATACACCACCACCTGGAGACATAGCTACGGTCTATACAACCGACTCCAGACACACCTCGCTTTTCACCCTGCATTTTCTTGAGCTCATAACGTTTGGTCCACAAATATCGAACTACATTTCGCTGCTCTTCAGAACTCGAAGTCTGTAACATGCGCGCCATTTTGTTTCGCATTTCGTGCTACAGTCGGTAGAACTGCTAACGAGAACAATATAACATACCCTCTGTAGTGCAAACTTCAAAGTTTACCGTCGTGAAATTTCTATAGTCAAGCTGCAGAAGAAAACCTTATGGATCCTTCCTCTTAATAACGCCGCAGAATCTGTTACAATCGAAGAACTGTTGTTTTTGTTTTCATAAATGGACAGCACCATAAAGAATTACGGCTAACAGCTAAACAAAACAGATAAACAGAGAGAGAAGCCGATATTACAAGAAGAAGAAGACCAACCGATGTATGTATAAATAATGCATTTATAAGTCGAAATTATCGAATTAAATTTACTTGTAGAACTATCCACGTACTTTACAGTAATCTACAGTCGATGTGACGATGGAAATCACGCCGAAACAGGTCTCTCATAATATATATATATATAAGCAGCGTCCTTGTTATACATCACCTTTTAACAATGTCCTCAAAAATAGTATAGTTAATAACGGGAAACCTAAATGAGAATTGTGGGTTGTGATTCGTACACAACTCCTTTTGTAGTTCGTGTGCGTTGGCTACCGAATGCTTCGGTGAGCTGCGGCAAAGTAAGTAACTCACTAAATTCTGCTCGCTGCAGAACTGACTTCGAAGTTGGTCCATAATGGACCTACGCGAGGTATTCGCTGTTCATATTTAGTCATAAAAACAATACTTTCTTTGGTCATTTCTACTGTGGAAGGCTTCGGGTCTACACCGTCATTTTCTCCCCTCGCTACAAACGTCTCATTTCAGGCTCACCACGAGTAGCAGGTAGTGATCGTTTTCGTTCGATGTCGAAAGCGAAGACTAGAGATGTCAGACAGCATTCAAGAGTGTTAATTGCTGGGGACGCGAAGGCTAATGCCGCATAATAAAGGTGGTTATCGAATGAACAGAGTTATTAAGACGCACTCCAATCCAGTGATTAAATTACTGCTAGCGAAACAAGCAATTCCCTGGACGATGGTACAACTTTCACGCATTATGCTCACAGTTAATTTGTTCTTGTACAGCACGCGTTAATGACGCGACGGGTGCCGTTACTTTTAAAGCGACCGTCTGCCTTCTTAACTCTGTATCCTTCCAGTGGCTACGTCGCTTCTCAGTATAGCTTTTTTTCCCCAGTGTACCATCAGTGGCAGCAACGAAGCTCCATTACATGTACCGAGCGAGGTGGATCAGTGGTAACACACTGGACTCGCATTCGGAGGGACGACCAACCGATCTAGGTTCTCCGTGATATCCGTAGATTACTCCAGGGAAATGCCTGGATGATTCTTTTTACGGGATACGGGTGATTTTCTTCCCCGGCCTTACCCAAAAATTAATTCGTGCATGAGCTCCATCTCTAATGACTACGATATGGACAGCACGTTAAACCCTAATATACCCTCTTTCTCCCATTATCCCTAGTTGGTCTCGCTACAGCTTCCGTTCTGATAATGAAGAGTTAAGTTCCAAGCGGACAGCAGAGTGATCACTGGTACTGCAAGTGGTTTACCCTTTCAGACCTGGTGTCCATTGTGAAGGACGCCGACTTGTATTAATTTTAGAACTCTATACGGAAGCGCGCTACTTTGAGACCCATTAGCCTGTTTACTGGACATCTGTCGCTTTTAGTTTCACGCTTCTTGTTTCCATCTGTCAGCAGAATGTGGTGCTACAATGAACACAGTGAGCACGGCGGACCGATTGCAGAGGGCATCAGATATATCATTGATTGAAATTATTTTATGTATTTATGAATTTTGCACAAATTCCACTTTTCGATGTAAGTTCCATAATAAATATAGTGACATATATAACTGTTGACTTCTTATTTCACATCATAAGCTACCTTCCAGACCCAGTGTCCAATTTATTTGGCATCTTTTATTTTTGGGACTAAGTGTGAAAATTTTTAATTTTGCTCAAATATACAATAGATAGGGTCTTGTGAGAAAGTGCCAGAATATGTTTTATTCTATATTTAAAATAATTCAGGACTGAAAGGGTAAGAAATATTTATCAGGAAACTAAAAACGGAAGGTTTGTGCTGAATGAAACAAATTATGGAAACCCTACTACGGGATAAAACAACATACGTGAAACTAAAGAAAACAAGAGATGCGCTTGGAACTTTCTGGCGAATTAAAACTGCGTGTCGGAACGGGGCACCTTTCGCTGGTAAGCGCTCTATCGAGTGAGCTACCCCGGCACGCTTGGCGTTTCGTCCTCACAGTTCTATTTCCCCAGGTTCTAATCCAGGTTCCGCCAACGCACACTCCGCGGCAGAGTGAAAATATCATTCCACAGTTCTAGTTGTACCGTGCGCTTATTTACATTATTCCACCCTCGTTATTGATTATTTCTGTGGTGTCGCACAAGTGTGAAGTGCGCGCCACGTACTTTCGCCGCGCGCCGCCATGCACGCACGACGCGGCGTTCTTACGACGTCAGCCACGAGCGCCCCTGCTGCTACCCCGCTCGTGGCCACCACTGAACTGCATCGGCCACTTGGGATTAGGACCAGGCACTATGACTCATCAGTAGGCAGGCCTCTACCTAGCTAACCTATGTCTCAGCAGTACACTTAGTCATGAACTTTGTAAAAGATAAGTATTATCATATTTCTACGAAATATATATCTGGTTCTAATTTAGCCTAGTGTTTCTAGTTTCTGCTGTGCCACTGGCTGGTCACCTCCGTACCTGCACACGCGTGCATCCTACTTCCCTGTGTCGGCTCTTTCTACACAACCGGTGGAAACGAGACACAAAAATTTCCAAGAATTATTGCATTTATTTGTTGGTTTATAAACAGTTTAAGCGCAATATACCGAGCGAGGTGGCGCAGTCGTGACAGAGAGGACTCGCTTTGGGGAGAATGGCGGGTCAAATCCACTTCTGACCATCCAGATTCAGATTTTCCGAGCTCTCAGTAAATCACTCCAGGGATTTTCCGGGATGGTTCGTTTCAAAGGGCACGACTGATTTCCTTCCCCATCCCTGACAAAAACGACCCGAGAGTGTTTTTCGCTTCTAATGATAACGTTGTCGTCTAACGAATTCGCGTTATCAGCATTTGAAACGATAGAAAAGAAAATATTATGCAATCATAAATGAGGACTGCCAAGATAGAGATGTGTACAGAGGACGACTCGTAAGAAATATGCCTCGATGATTTTAATATATTTTTTAAATAATTTTTTTAATTGATTACGTACGAAGCATCTATACGCTCGGCAAAGAAAGTACCAATTAAATTCCACCGTTTCTTTATTGAAAATGATAATAGTTCCGGGTTTGTGCAATAGTACTACTTAGAACTGATTCTTGCTTCAGGAGTTACTTTTGAAGAATTCATGATGTACTGTTATCGATAAGAAATTCGTTTGTAGAGGACAACATTATTAGGTAAAGCTGTGAGCATCTGAGGAAGAACATGTAATAGAAACAGAATGCAAATCTTATTTGAAAACTTTCTTTAAAGCCTCAAGTGTAATGACGCCTTTGATCAAAATAGAGGGAAAGTATTGAGTGCTTCAATTAATTAATGGGCTTCACAGGTAATCAACTACTTACTAATACGAGCATGTATTTTTAATAGATATGGGAGGAAAAACTGCGTCGAAATTGATGTATACATAAAACTAACAATAATCATTTCAAATAGAGAAAGTATCAATAAAACCAAGACTAAACTGAATTTAACATTTAATTTTTATCTTTCATAATGTTTCCCTTATCATTTTTAAAATTATTGTTCAATATTGGGCCTGCAGCAAATTATACATCGTAAAACGACATCCTTTTGATGCTGTCAATTATTTTATTATTATTGCAACAGCTGTTTCGTCCTTAGGCCATATTCAAGCAATCTGTCATACGCTTACTGATTGTTTTGCTTTGCTAATTGTACGTTTGTAGTATAATAATAAATTTGTGTGGCTCATTGGCCTGGTGCAAGTCTTTCAATTGGACGCCACTTCGGCGGCTTGCGTGTCCCTAGCCTACCCTAGTCATCCAACCGGGAAAAGGGGACCTACATCTTAACGTGGAATTCGAATCACGTGTCGTTTCTGGCTGCTCCTCGCATCGTTGAGAAGTGAAGGATGGCTTAAAGGGCAGACTGCAAAAATCCGAGGTCCGACCGGGTTTTGAACCCGCGACCCTTCGGTTTCCAGTCGACCACTTTACCCCAAGACCACCGGGCCCGACTACGTTTTTACTTGTTGCGTGTAGCTAGAACGAACTTTTTATTAAACCTTTAGAATGTAAATTTATGAAAGGCAACATCTTTGTGAATATGCAGCATTGAAAGGAAACTGTCATATAAAAGTATACACGAACATCCTAAATATTTAATGAAAAGATCGCTATAGTTACACACAATAAATACAAACGCACAATTAGCGTAGCACAAAGATCAGCAAGCTTATGACAGATTGCTTGAAAATGGCCCAAGGACGAAACAGCTATTGCAATAATAATAAAATAATTAGCAACATCGAAGGACAAACATTATTTACAAAGTCATTTCTCTCGGGCAGGTACTTGAGTGTGATTTGCTGAGTGGGCACATAGTGTTCAGTCCCAAGGGACGTTGCAGGTAACGGTCGCACCTTGTTTGAAAATGGCTCAAGGCCAAATCAGCTATTGCAATAATAATAAAATAATTAGCAGCATCGAAAGGACAAACCTTGTTTACAATGTCACTTCTCTCGGGCAGGCACTCGGGTGTGATTTGCTGAGTGGGCACATAGTGTTGAGTCCCGAGGGACGTTGCAGGTAACGGTCGCCCCTTTCCGCAGCGGGTCGGCACTTGTCCAGTGCAGTTGCCGGGAGAGCGTCGGTTAGGCGGCGATGCGCCGGCACGGATAGCCGTGTAGCCGGGCCGGGCGGCGGCTGAGTCACCGCAAGGATAACCAGTGGCCACCAGCGCCGGCACGCGACGCTCGCGTGCCTAGCCGGTCCCGCTGCCGGCTCACCTACGCGCCGCGGCTGTCCCTCTACTGCCGACGGCGTGACGAAACTTGCCACTTGCTGTTACCAGTCTAAGCGCGTCGTCATAAAACCTCTGTGGAAGCGGTACATAGCGATATGGCAAATATTCGCAGATTCCTCCCTCAAAGTCTGGGATCTGCCTAAGGAGGCTTCTGCAAGGTATTTCTTACATTGAAACTTCCTGCCAGATTGCAAGTGTGTCCGCATCGGGATTCGAACCTGCGCCCTTTGCCTTTCACTGGCAAGTGTTATATCATATCAGCGCACATTCCGCTGCAGAGTGAAAATATCATTCCGGATACATCCCGTAGACTGTGGCTAAGCGATGTCTCCACCAAATGCTTTCTTCGAGGAGTGCTAGAGCCCTGTGAGGAGAGCTTCTGTGAAGGAGGCGCGGTACTGAAGGAAGTAAAGCTGTGAGGACGGGCCATGAAACGTGGCATGATAACTCAATAGAGAACTATCCTGCGAATATTATATACTAGCTGAAAACCCGGCGTTGCCCGAGTATTTATTTATTCGAACCTTTAGTTAGTACTTTTCCTATCCACTCTCTCTCTCTCTGTCCATCGCCATTTTTCTAAAAACATGTTACATTTAGCAGAGAATATAGAAGAAATCGAAGGTAAAAATGCACTCGTTTCGAAGAATCTAATCACAAAATTCAACAATAATGATTGTAATACTATCACAGATGGATCACTTGATGTAATGCGCGAAACGTCAAATCGATTTTTTGTAAAGAGATGTTTTAAAAGAAATTTCTTTCTTACTGCTTTATTTATTAATTATTATATTTCCTTATTCGTATGCTTATCCTTACAGAGAAAGAGCTGAAGACATTGTAGCATGCATAGACCAAAGATATGATCTGTGGCATCACGTTTCGCTGTACGTAACCTCCTTGCTATATAGTCGCAAACGTCATCGCTGGCCTTCAGTCCGAACTTTTTAAAATTTGACGACTTTCAACCACCATATCTACCACCCCCTTATAGCTGTTGCCATAGAACTGCTATGGTGTTCAACGGGACACTTCGGACAACAATTACACACACACACAAACACACACACACACACACACATACACACACACACACACACACACACCATTCGTTTGAGTTCTGTAGTTTTCGCTGCAGAGTGAAATATTACCACCGACACGTAGAATTTTATATACACCGGTAACTTTCCATTCCAATATACTCCACCCTTTTATCATTATCAAACCTCAAGCAACAATGCAACCAATAAAACCATTTTGAAAGAGTAAATATAATTTTCAAAGAATCATTATTGTTCCGCATTTCGCGTTATATTTTTCAAATTACTATAAAACCGTGCCTAAAACCTTCCTCGTGTATAAATTAGTAACTGTACAAATATTTAAGACTTTGCACCTTGTCGTTTGGAAGTGATAAGCGTACACAGAACAGACATTCACATAAATATATAGATAAATAGCTATCCGATCGCCATAAAACCGCGCCTAAAGCCTTTCCCGGGTAGACATTAGTAACTGTAAAAACCTTTAGCTCTTTATGTCTTGTGGTTCAAACGTGATAAACGTACACCGAACAGACATTCACATTTATAGATATAGATTAAGCTTGTCTTATTTTATTTTTGAGAGAGTTGGGGAGGGAAAGTACAATTTAATTACTGCACAAGCTACCAAACTAGACTATGGCAGGAGAAATTCATGGAACAGATAACTTATATAATTTCCAAAATCCTGTGGTATACTGTTGAAACTACATGGTGGTATAACAGATTATTTTTTGTATTATCTCCACAGTGATCACAACCATTTTTCTGATTAATATCGTCGATGAACAAACAGACTTGGAAGATTAAAAATTATTTAGGTAACATTATTGAACTTTAGAAAAAGAAAATGGATAAAAATCGTATGTCACATGACCATACCCCATGAGCAACAAAAACATATTTTTTTTGTAAACGTAAAGCATGAAAGGAATTAGAAGTGTCAAATTATTTACCAGTTGTCTGCAATAACGAGATAAATCGTGACATAAATCTCGTCACAAAAAAATATTGTCTACAGGATGCTTTATAAACGTCATTCGAACTAGATGTAAGTAAATTTGTTAAGAACAGTTTTGTATGAAATGTAATTCACGACATCTAGATGATGACAGTAATCGAAACCAGCTTATAGTCGAAATAGTGAGCCACAATCTGAATAAATATAATTTGTTCTCAATATGGAAAACAGCCAAGATCGCTTATAATCTTCATTCACATGACCGGTTTCGACGGATTAAGCTGTCATCATCGGATCTTGCATCACAAATATGTGTTTAAAGAAGTGAATAATCCGATAATGGAACTTTAATTTGCCGAAATAGGCTTCTCAATAAAGATTATAAGCGATCTTGGCTGTAAACCACAATAAATTAACTGAACAGATCAAACTCCTAAGTATGACAAACTGTTATGAAATATAATTTGAAGCAACATTGAATTGAATCTCTAAAACAAAACACCGTGGGTGTTCTTGGTGAGGAATCCGAATCTGCAATAAAACTGAGTATGTAATACATATGAATGTTGCTTTAATCATCTCATGCGTCGCGCCCTCAAATGAGGACACTTAAATTTTGTCTCATTTCTTTAAGACTAATAATGAATGCTAGAATGTCTCCTAGACGGCAGTGTTAGTCTTTGGGCTAACAAAGAAATGGAAAGTTGATATTACAAGAAAGAATATAAGTTTTCAAATGTTTGTAAATCATATGGGACTTAACTGCTAAACTTACAAACTGATTATGAACTACCTTATCCTAAAGACAGCACAGATATCCATGCGCGGGGGGTGGGGGGGGGGATTCGAACCCCCGATGGGGAACGGACTCGCGCATCGAAGAAAGAGTAGAGACAGGCCTTCAGATGCTAGCACAATGTTGTCTGTACATGAAAATAAATAAATAAATAAATAACACCTGTCATTCGGTACCTAACGGATTACGCACAGGCCAGCCAAGTCAGGTGATCCCAAAGCCAAGAGGTGTCATGGTCGGGACTGCCGACGGAAACACGTTACGATTGAGGAAAGTGTTAACTTGCTATGTGCCCTGAGCGCCTGAAACATTTTCATTTGACGAAAAATACAAAATAGTGTATTCTTTGATATTATTAATAGATGTTCCATGTGAAATGTAGCAGTTTTAGTTCTCCCTGTACTCATTTGAGGATACTTCCCTATTGGTCTATGAAATTATTTTTTTTTTTAGAGAAATTGCGATGGATTCTGCACAAAGTAGGTCTTTAGTTAGCAAATAATGGTTAAGAAAGTCTGTTGATGGTCGGGTTGGCAATTCGAAATGCGAGGGTTAAGGCAGTCCGTGCAGTCGCGGTATCCATAAGGCCACGGTGACTGAGTGGTCCTTTGATGGGTAACCTCTACGTCTGCCGACCGTTGTTGGCAAGCGGGGAGCACTCAGCTATGGCTATGCCGGGCGCGGTGGCTCACTCAGAGAGCTCAACGCCCTCTCTAATAATAATAATTAAAAAAAATAGAAAAAAAATAAAAAATAAAAAACCTGAGACAAATACTCAACGAACATGAACTAACGACCGCAAAGCATCGATCTATCCGAAAAAAAGAAAAAAGAAGTGGTTATATCCCCGTAAGCAGGAGATCTCGAGTTCAAATCCCGGCTGCGGCACAAATTTTAATTCGGCGCCTCTCCTTCTCTTCAATATCTTTGATATATGTAGAGAAAATATGTCTCTGGAAATTGATTTATTATTAGAGCTACGTGAAATTAGCAAATAAACTTCGAAAATTTAGCATTTTGAAATTCAGATTTAGCATTTATTTAGCGTTTATAGTTTTAAATGTGTTTAAACATTTAAATGAGCTACGGCTTTTTAATTCTTTGACATATCAGTAACTGACACTTTAAATGTGTTTTCCACATTTTTTTCCTCCCAGTTGTTTCACATTGCAAAAGTGACACCCAGGAATTTCAGCCATGAACCTTATTTCAGATAGTCATTGCGTCACACCTAAAACTCAGTTCATGCGTAGCAATTTTTAACATACTTCAGTCAATATAAGTGTAGTCTTCTGTGACCGTTATCGTCGTCCATAACAAATTTGTTTAGGCCAGTGTTGCAAGTAGGTACCTCGAGGTGCAAATGAAAGCAACTTCCATAATGGTTAAAATGCAGTTCAGTTTTATAAATTGCGAATAGGAAAAATAGCAGCCATTCCAAAATTTAAGTACTTGGTATATATTTGCCATTTTTCTAACAAATAGTTCTGTGTTTAGTGCAAAGTTTTTGAAGTTTTATCTGTATAGGTAATGAAGCAAATAAAAGAGAAAGAAAACATTGATTAGGATGAAATTCAAAAATTCTACACTATAAAACATCATTCACAAGCCACAAAGCAAGATAATATACCGTTCAAAGTCTACTAGTAAAGATTGGTGTTTTTTTTTTTCTTATCTTCCCTTCTTTTCTTATACCTCCAGGTACGAATGAAATACCTTTGGACTTTCACTGATGTTAAATATCACTCTATGGTAGCTCGGTAGTGCACAAATGTGTCTTAGAAAGTTTAACAGAACATTGCAGTTACACAACAAGTACTCATTACCAATCTTAATTTTCGGTCTTTTGGTCATTTTATAAGAAAAGCTGGAAATGAACACCATAGATGAAGCAGATAGAGCGAACAGACTGAGATAGTGGGGTCATGTTACATGCATGGGAGAAGCAAGGTTACCTAAGAGACTCATGAGTTCGTCAGTGGAGGGTAAGAGGAGCCGAGATAGACCAAGAAGAAAGTACTTAGATTCGGTGCAGAATGATTTTGAAGTGAAAGGCATAACATCAGACGAGGCATCAATGTTAGCATTGAATAAGGCATCATGGAGGAATTTTATTAGAGGTACTATGCTCTAGACTGAACGCTGAAAGGCATAATCAGTCTCTAATGATGATGATGATGATGGTAATTTTATCTGGTGATTTCACATATAATTGTAGATATATTCTAATCAGTTACATTCTGTTGCCTGTATATTAAGATGTTTTATCAACTGAGCAATGAATTCTGCTGAAATAACTAATTTTCATAAATGTCATTGACTTTTACTTATTTAGCACTTATGTAGCATTTATAGCATATACGAAATTCACGTAGCTCTATTATTCGATATTCAGGTTAAATGGAACAGCGGGCAAACGAAAAATCAGGAAGTTGGGCGGTAACGCTACGGCAGGCAGGAAGTGGCTAAGGCACCCCGCCGAGTTGTGGCGGCAGACGCGGTTTGTAAACACGGCGGCTTCTGGGGAGCAGGCGGGCCAGGCGCTGAAGGAGCCGGCAGGCCGCCTTCAAGGCACTCCGGTCTCGCCTCGAGGCCGGCCCACTGGCGGCTTTTAAACGCCAGCCGGCCAAGACACTCGCCGCTACCACTGGTCGCTCGTGGCACTCAACCCTCCAAATATACAGACGCACTGCCTTCACAACCTGCTGGCTCCACTACAAACGCGACTTCTAATGGGGTAGTCTACCGAGACCGTCCGATCTGTATCTGCAGCAAGCGAGACACCCTAACTCTGTATGATGTAGGGCACAGTATGAACCGCCAAACACCACTGCCCCCTTTGCTGGTCCTGCTGTGAAGGAGAAGCAGCACGCTATACTGCAACCACTTAATCTCGTGCGATATTTTTCGATTGTTGCTACACCCACGTTCGTGTGGTCTACACCTTGCTGTTAGTTCAGCACTTAAGTACCACTGCTCTGTAAATGGAAATGAGCGTATGGCTTCTTGGTCGGGTAGTGTAAGTGTATTTAGTTGACGCCGCGTGAGCGACTTACGTGCCAATGATGATGAGTTGATGATAATTAGGACAACACACAACACCCAGTGCCCTGCCGAGAATCGAACCCGGGCCCCCTGCGTGGTAGTCAGCGACGCTGACACTGAGCTACGCAGGCGGAACCACTGCTCTGTAATTACGAGACACACGCAAGTAACCGTTTAGTGTTGGCATTATTATGACTTTCAATTGGACTTAGGTGTATTTTAGGACGATTTCGAACAGGAACCTTCATTTGCCTTTCACAACGTTTGGGCAATTTCCTTAGTTGTGTTCGTCAAATGCTCGTAACAGATTTCGTTGGTCGGCGTTTGGAGTCGAGCAAGAAACTGTCAGCAGTACATGTTGCACCCGATCAAAGGATAAAAAAGGCACTCAAATCGTGAGAGATAATCCAGAATTCATCAAAAACTCGAATGTCAAGAATAGCTATTTAACTATCAGTACAGCGATAGCATTCCAGAAATGATTTAATCACACAGAAACAGATGCTTCGTCGAAGGAAATCAACATGCAAATTCTTCGGGCAGCATCAGTTTCGCTGACATACATTAATATGAAAGATCACATTCTATCCGCTCGCAGGGAAAGATGAAGGCACAATAGTATCGTATTGATTCTAACAATGCTACTCAATTAATTCCAGTTTACCACTTGGACAATAATTTAGTAAATAGCATCTCATGTAATTACAAAATTGTACAGTAATGTCACTCGGGCACATAAACAATTACAGCAGATATGTAGTTGAAGAGAATGATGAAACACCTGAACGTTTTGCTTGAAGCCACGGTTATGTATGCAGTAAGTCATATAGTATGGTGATCAGGTCTAAAAAAATTAGTTTTTATTGTACACACGTTAGTTGATCATACTTCATCGTTCCTCCTGTTCGGGACGTGGAAGAGTATAAGCGTCAACGAAAATTTGAAATGTGTGTGAGCTGTATGACGACACTATACTATATATCTGCACTGATATATCAATTGTACAGTAATAATAGTACACGATCGTATTCGCCTAAATTTATTCATTTTGCAGATCCTCAATACTCCTGTACTCTTTGATCGCTAGCACATAGAGCAAGTACGACGACAATATACTATGTGTGTGCATTGACATGTCATATCAATTATACAACAGTAATAGTACTTTAACGGGTTGACCTAAAAGTATTCGCACTACTTGCAATTCCTCAACATTCCAGCGCTCTGTGATCGCTACCACACGCCGCGGTGGAGTAGCCGACCGGTCTAAAGCGCCTCGCTGCGGAGCGCGCGGTTGCTCGCCGTGGAGGTTCGAGTCCTCCCTGGGGCATGGGTGTGTGTGTTGTCCTTAGGTTAGTTTACCTAGGTTTAAGTAGTTTGTAAGCTACGGACTGATGACCACGCAGTTTGGTCTGATAGATTTACAAACATTTCAACATTTGCTACCACACGTGGAGCCAATACATGTGACTCAGTTAGGACTTCGGTCAAGCCAAAGACTCGAATCAAACGGTGTGGTCCTATGACGGCGCGGAGGTGAGAGGCCTAGATGCTTCTCTCTAATAGAAAATAATTAATAAATAACTGAGCAAAGAACTCAACACTGAACACACAACAAGCACGATACCAGGACAAGAAGGAACCAGTCTACTCGAGGGGATGACAGTGATAGCACACGACTGTGTTCACCTAAATATATCCGAACTTTTCGCAATTGCTCGGTAACTCCACATGCAATGACCGTTACCACATCGGGCAAGTACATGCGTCACATTTTCTATTTCGGGTAAGGTTCCAATCACACGCTGTTGTCCTAACTCCTATTACCTCCAGAATACTCTTTCGCAATAGTGTCAACACGGGGCAGCAAGAGCCACAACCTACGCACGCTATGAGCCGGGAGGCCTTTAAAACCATTACGTCACTTGACACGTTACCCTTGCAGGAGCTGAACGAACTTCGGACACCGCTAACGCCAATTGTGGCGCCCGACTTTTTCAGCCTAGTCGCCGCACCTACGATGCACTCGCTCGGTCTCGGTCCACGCCGCCGCTGGCGTCACAGTCACTGAGCCAAGAACTCAACAATGAACATACAACAAGCACGATACTGCTCAGTAACTCCACATGCAATGACCGTTACCACATCGGGCAAGTACATGCGTAACATTTGCAATTTCGGGTAAGGTTAGAATCACACGCTGTTGTCCTAACTCCTATTACCTCCAGAATACTCTTTCGCAATAGTGTCAACACGGGGCAGCAAGAGCCACAACCTACGCACGGTATGAGCCGGGAGGCCTTTAAAACCATTACGGCACTTGACACGTTACCCTTGCAGGACCTGAACGAACCTCGGACACCGGTAACGCCAATTGTCGCGCCCGACTTTGGCAGCCTAGCCGCCGCACCTACGATGCACTCGCTCGGTCTCGGTCCACGCCGCCGCTGACGTCACAGTTGTGATGAGCGCCGATGGCCGGCGGAAAGTGAAAGCGGCGGGTACTCACAGGACGACCATGGCCGCTGCGCCGGTCGCTGGCCGCGCGCTCGCTCACACACTGCCGCTGTCGCTTGGCTGGCTCGCAGTCACGCCGGCACGCAAGCACGCAGGCAGGCACGCACGCACGCACGCCGCGGTGTCAACTGCGTGGCTGGGCGCGCGCCGGCTACTGGCGCTGGCGGCGGCGCCGGCGCGGGACATCCCCGCGGCCCTGGCCACGCCCCCCGGCCAATGGGCGGCCGGCGTCGAGGGCGCGCTCCCCTCCCCGCCGCCAGTGGCGCCGCCCGCCGCCAGGGTGGCGCCCCTGCCCTTCCGGCCAGCTGCGCGCCGCGCCGCCCCGTGCGCGAATCGACAGCTGCCGTCGACAGGCATTGCGTCGCTAATTTTGGCTGGCAAGGCCTTCCGGCTCCTCCGACTAAAACTCTTGTGCATTTTTTTTTTTTTCAAAGTATACTACCCGAAAACGTGGCTCTGCCCGCTGCCACGTTCTCTCCTCTCTCTATCCATGTCCAACTCCCCTCCTTTCTCTCCCCCCCCCCCCCCCTCTCTCCATCTCCTCGACCTCTATATCCACCACTGACTCGTCGTTCTCCTCCTGCATACATGCAGGGTGTAAGTAAATTTGCGCGAAAGCAAATTCAAATGTTCAAATGTTTGTAAATCTATCGGACCAAACTGCGTGCTCATCAGTCCATAGCTTACAAACTACTTAAACTAAGTTAAATAACCTAAGGACAACTCACACACACCCATGCCCCAGGGAGGACTCGAACCTCCGACGGCGAGCAACTGCGCGCTCCGCAGCGAGTACACTATACCACAACTAGGCATTCCCTTTCCTGTTCCACTCCCAAATATAATGAGGGAAAAAAGAATGACTATTTGCCTTTGTACGAGCCCTAATTTTTCTTGTCTTTACCCGAGATGTAAATAGGCGGTAGCAAGGTCATTCTGTAGTCAGCTTCAAAATCCGGCCCTCTAAATTTCCTCAACAGAAATTCACGAAAAGAACTTCGTCTTTCCTCCAGCGATCCCCAATTGAGTTGCCGGATCATTTCCGTGACACTCGCGCATTGGTCGAACCTACCAGTAACCAACCCAGCTGCTCGCCTCTGAACTGCTTCTATGTCTTCTTTTAAACTGATGTGCTGCGCGTCCCAAACACTTGAGAAATACTCAAGACGTGGTCGTACAAGCGTTTTATACGCGCTCTCCTTTACAGATGAAGTACATCTCCCAGAATTCTTCCAATAAACAGGGTGTAGCTATAGTCCGCATCACGTATGAAGGCGGCCCAGTTTTCAGCCGTTGTGCGCATCCCGCAGGATCAACAGATGACGTGCGGCTATAGCTCCTCTCCTCCACGCTTCCTCTATTCCCCTATCGCTCCGCCTATATGCGTGGAAGCGCTTTCAAAAAAAAAAAAAAAAAAAAAAAAAAAAAAATCCTTCTGTTTGTAAATCAATGGGACTTCACTGCTTGATTATTACTCCTAGCTTACAAACTGCTTAAACTAACAAACTTCCTTGTGTGCGGAACCGGGACTCGAACCTGTGACCTTTCCCTTTTGCGGGCAAGCGCTCTACCACTGAGCTATCCCGACACGACTCACGGTCCGTCCTCACAACTTCATTTCTGCCAGTACCTCGCCTCGTACTTTCCAAACTTCACAGAAGATTCCTCCGAACCTTCCAAGACTAGCACTCCTGGAAGAAACGATATAGTGGATATACGGCTTAGCCACAGCCTAAGGGATGTTTTCAGAATGAAACCTTCACTCTGCAGCAGAGTGTGCGCTGATATGAAACTTGCCAGGGAAAGGCAAAGGTCCCAGGTTCGAGTCCCAGTTCCACACACAATTTTTATCTGCCAGAAAGTTTCATATCAGCGCAAATACGCTGCAGAGTGAAAGTTTCATTCTACTTAAACTAAGTTAAACTAATGTAAGGACAACACATACACCCATCCCCGAGGGAGGACTCGAACTTCTTACAGTGAACTGCCGTGCGCACTGCAGCCTCAGTGCGCATGGCTATTCCGCCGCGGCTTCGAAGATTCCATACAGCTTCTGACAACAAGCGGAAAATAACTTGTACGTATATAGTTTATTTGCTTTCCTTGCCAAGGTACATGCATTTTTGTGGTGTACTTACCACAGACCACTTTATCTACATCTACATATATACTCCGCATTCTACCGTAAGGTGCGTGACGGTGAGTACACTGTACCACAACTAGGCATTTCCTTTCCTATTCCACTCCAAAATAGAATGAGGGGAAAAAATATCTATATGCCTCTGTACGAGCTGTGATTTTTATTGTCTTTGTGATCTTTACCCGAAATCTAAGTCGACAGATCATTCTGTAATCAGCTTCGAATTTAGGCCCTCTAAATTTTCTCAACAGAATGTTTTGTAAAAGAACGTCGTCTTTTCTCCAGCGATTTCCATTTGAGTTCCCCGAGCATTTCTGTGACACTTGCGCATTGGTCGAACCTGCCAGTAAC
Source organism: Locusta migratoria (assembly GCA_026315105.1). NCBI lineage: Eukaryota > Metazoa > Arthropoda > Insecta > Orthoptera > Acrididae > Locusta > Locusta migratoria. The sequence continues at coordinate 410,502,500 of CM048748.1, forward strand.
GAACCTAGCTTCTCGCCTCTGAACTGCTTCCATGTCTTCCTTTAAACTGATCTGCTGCGGGCTCCAAACACTTAAGCAATATTCAAGACGTGGACGTACAAGCGTTTTATAAGCGGTCTCCTTTACAGATGAAGTTCCAAAATTCTCCCCATAAACCGACGTCGGCTGTCTGTCTTACTCACAACTGTCTTTACATCTACATTCCACTTCATAACGCTCTGCAATGTTACGCCTAGAAATTTGAACAACGCAACTGCATCAAGAAGCTAACCACTAATTAGTGTTCGAACATTAGGGTAAGATTGGAGCAAACGGACTAAGCGGATTTTTAAAAATAACTATTAAAAAATCTAATTCCAGATGTTTATTTTATATCACTAAGAAGCTTATACTTTATGTCAAAATAATACATATTTAATTAATTTTTAAATTTTATTTTCAACACAGGATATTTGATATAAATGGATGGTGCGCTAATGTCCTATAGGGGCAAACGGGCACACCATATGAGGCAAACGGGCACTTTACTTTTTGATCACTGTCTTCACTGTTACAATTATGGTAAATAAAGTGAGGATCATTTCCATTTGGAACACACGCAGCATGAAACCAGAAAGAACAGACAAGACACTGCACCCGATTTTCACCATGTTTGTACAGTTTGTTACACACATTGGACATATCATTCTTACGGTTGTCACGTTTGGTATTTTTCGCTGCCTTCTTGTTTGCCGTCCTGGCCTTTTTCTCTTTTAGATCAGAAATAAAACTAGGATCTGTCAGAATGGATGATGTTCCCATCTTCGGTTTGCTTTGGCAGATCCTGAAGCCGATGGGATACCACTGAGGTCCTGGAAACTTCTCTGATTCGCAGCATGTTTGGTGACCCTTGTTGTTGGCTGTGGTTGCAGTTCCGACACGATTAGGCCTATTTCCTAGTACAGTTGTCATCTACACGTCTGCTGTTTGAATCTCAGGATTTCCTACTGAATTATTAGTGGGGTCTTCATGCACAGTTGTGGGAGCAAACACGTGCTCAGGCAAGCGATTGGGGCTGAAGGGATGAATCCCACAAGCACTGAAGCCATTACAGCGTTCCCGAATGTAGCTGCACGGTTCCATGCTTCAGCAAAAACAGCTCTAAATGCCATTTTTTATTAATTCGTTTCCCTTTATTTCTTCTGACGTACAACCTGCAGGCTTTATTGTAAAATGTCTTTAGTGGAGCAAAGAAAGAGACATGAAGGGGCTTGCTGCCCATGAGTACTGTGTGCGGGCAAACACAATAGATGTACACCGTTGGCTGCGGCCTTCTATTTGTGTTCCTTTTGCGATTACGGACCATTTTTGTAAATAAAAATAGTACTCAGTCACAACTACTGAGATTTACTAAAAATTAAATCATTAGTCAGTTAAAGATATTTGCTACACCTCCATAACCGCTGTATTAAGAAAAAACTTATGTGTTCGTTTGTCCCCACGAACAAGTGTCCGTCTGCCCCACCAGAGCAATATTTGAGTTAGTGTCGTAAAAATACAACGCATGGCACCACCAAGGCATATCGTCATACTGGCACGTTGGAAGGAAGCAGGAGCCCGCCACCGGACCAGGGTAGAACCTTCGTGAATTCATTGAAATACCAGCAACTCTTATTTCCCGAGCAATATTCTGAAGAAAGTCATTGGCTGCACAGCATATGTTGCTTACCTGCGTTAGTTTACAAGCCAGAAAGATATTCTGAATAGGTTATTTCAAACAATGCTTATCGCAGTCACTCGTATACACTACACTGCAATTATCTGAGTCACAAGAACGGTATTGCCTACTTCAACGAGATAAATACACCACATTTGCTTACTTTTGTCCGTTTGCCCCAACCTACCCTATGGGATTATTTTTCCTACTCATGTGCCTCACCTTTCATTTTTCTATATTTAGAGCTAGCTGCCATTTTTCGCACCAACTAGAAATTTTGTCGAAGTCATCCTGTATGCTATTCCAGTCAGTTAAAGGCGACACCCTTCCATATACCACAGCCTCACCAGCAAACACCCGCAAATTACAAGTTACTCTGTCCATCAGATCATTTATATAGATAAAAAATAATAGCGGTCCTATGACACTCCCCTCGGGCATGCCTGACGATACATCGTCTCTGATGATCGCTGTCGAGATCGACGTTCTGTAACTTAGGAAGTCTTCCAGCCAGTTAGATAATGATCCGGGTCGGTCATTTGTGTTAATGCAACGTCATTTACTACGTACAGTTCCCTACAGAAAGTGCTCAAAATGAGTCTACGCCATTCATCGATTGTCTCACTCGTTCCCATATTGCAGGCATCCGTCGTATAAACCCGACACCAGTGGCGCATTTGGTTCTGGGATGAGGCTCATTTTGAAAAAATAAAGCATACTGAATTTATTAATGGTAAACGGTTCTTTTCATTCGCTATCAGAAATATAAAAAACTCGACTATGTTATGACTGTTTAATTAACATGAGACTCTATGTGTAAAAATTGAACTAGTAGTTTTTTGGCGGTCTTCATAGCATTGCAGTCGATGGTGCCGCTGACCTGCTAAGTAGCGAGTCGCCGCATGTGGACAATCGGCTCGTAACTTCAGCATAGCAGTAACAACAGCGGCGGCATCACAGCTGGTCGCGGCGGCGTTAAAACCGCTCACAACAGCAGCACACGTTCTCAGTGGCGGCATCACGTTGGCAACCCATTATCACGTTCACTTGTGCTTGGCAAATTATAATTACATTGTGATTTATTACATGTGTACTACTTCAAAATTCCGGTGCCGACCTCTTTGAAAACATAAAAAAATAAGAACAATAAAAAATATTAAAATTTAAAAAAAAAATTGGAGGTGCTGAGGGGAGGCTTCATCCGCATTACGCCCCCCCCCTTACCCTCTTGTGGCTACGCCACTGCCTGACACCCTTACTCTATGCTTTGAAGCAGCAATTCCACGTTAGGAATAGATGAGTAGCCTATTACCAAAGACGAACAACTGTCGTTTGCCAGAAACTGAGATAAACGTCATTTTTTATTGCGAAACGTAGAACTAATACATTTATAAGCTGATTTGAGCATTATCAACTTTAATACTCGAGGGTTTATACCTGGAAGTGGCTAATATCTACTTGATTACTTAAGCACCTTCAAATTGTGTTTGAAAATACAGATGTCCGTCTTTGAAACCAAAACGTGTAGGTGTCCGCTTTTGATGTGATCACGCTTTCAGATGTCCGTTTTTGATACACAGAGATTCGCTTACAGCTGACGAGAATCTTTTACAGGCGTATAATCTGGGAAATTATAGGAATATCGACATAAAGTGGAAAATATTAAATTCTGTACTCTATTACATATTGGAAAAAATGAAGAACTACAATAATCATAATAATCTTTTTAATTTTGTATACAAAATGAAATGTTACAGCACTGAATCTCTAAAATTATTAGCATAAGGTCTGTTGAAACTGTCGCCAGATTTTTCCTTAAACATCCTTACGTTATTTCTGACATCAAACTTTTTTCCAACAAGTGATAATTTCGTACAACACACCTGATAATAGAACAGTGTAGTTTACAAGCTTGTCTTACCTTTGTTTCTTTTCAATTTTTATTTTCCACTTTTCAGGTTGTCTCAACCGCTTCCTAACTTTTCCTTCGAACGCTGGTGACAAGTTCCATTTCATTCACTTTAAGATGGTTATTAATAATACTATAAAACATTAGTGAAAAACGTAAGTACGGACTAATACGTCTTAGTATCTCGCACATGCTGTCGCCATGTCTGATTTTCGAGGTCATGTGATCATATACTGTGTTCCCATTGGAGCACACTGCTTCATTGAATAAGTGGCCGAATTTGATATCCAGCTCTTATGTAGGTGTCCGCTTTTGATGTGAATAGTCAAATTTAACGTGTAATTTATCACATTTACGTCAATTTTTTTTTGGAAAAAAACGGACTTCACCAATGAAAAGAGCGGAAAAACGTCCCTTGGGATCGACTGCTAACTAAATTTCGATCATTAGGTCAGATGTCCTGGTTTGATATTAGGCTAATCAGATGTGGCATACACAATAGTCTTCAAATAACTCCATTTACATCTACATAGATACTCCGAAGCTACCTTACTGTCTGAGACGAATGATACTTTGCGTTCCCGGGAAAAATGGTTGCCTGTATGCCTCCGTGGGGGCCCTCGGACCTTACCCTTGTGGTCGCTTCGCGAGATGTATCAAGGAGCAACCAACATATTGGTTGACTCTTCATGAAACGTACGCTCTCGGAACTTCACTGAAGACCGTACCGCGATACAGAACGTCTCTCTTCCAGCATCTGCCACTGGAGTTTCAAGTGTTCAAATGTTTGTAAAGATATGGGACCACACTGTAGACTTACGAACTACTTAAACTTGAAACACGTCGACTGAATGTGTGGTCGTGTTCTATTTTGAGTTTTGAACTATAAAATGGTCTACTTTCATTACTCTAAAGTGCTTCTCCACCATTAATTTTGCTTATCTGTATATCCATTATTAATGATCAATGCCCCATGTTTATACATGTTTCCACCCATGTGATTGAACTTGTGTGTTCGTATGAATGTGGAAGGTTGCTTTTGATATTGACTAACCGACGCACAATGGCTAACAGTCGCCGCTTCGCGCGTTTAGGACTCGTTTACTATAGTTAAAAATGCATGGTTTCCTATGTCGTCTGCACTGCTGTCTGCTATGTAGCCAGAGACACCCTTACTTGACAAGATGGCGAGGTGACTAGTTCTTAGTGTGGTACCAACATAATCATGGACAAAAGAGGTAACAAAAGAGACCTCTCTGGAACAGTAGTAGAGGGTATGATCTACCTCAAGTAGCAAGGGTTGGTAGGCAGTAGGCTTTGAACGCAACCTAACATCCGGTACAGCCAGGGAACGCTCTGCGCGTGCCCTTCACTCACTCTTGTTGCGACCGCCGATGTGTGTATTTCGTCGAATCACTCTGAGGGGATGGCATGCTGTTAGAACTTTACTTTATTTGTGCTCAGGCATTCCTGGGTTGATACTGACTTTCTTAAATAATTCTTTCGCTATGCGAAGCGAAGTGTCTCTCCTGCTACTGCATAGTTATGTAATAAAGGGTCTTTCCTTCTGTGTAAAAGTAGCATTTTAAACTTGTTTACGTTTACACTAATTTGCCATTCCCTGCACCCTGCGTCAATACGCTGCAGATGTATCTGCATTTCGCTACCCTTTTCCAGTGCTGCAACTTTTCAATAAACTACAGCACCATCTACAAAAGCCTCATTCAACTGGAAACTTTATCTATGAGGTCATTTATATATATTCTGAAAAGAAATGTTGCTGTAACACTCCCCTGAGGCACGCCTGAGATCAGTTCTTAATCCTTCTCTCCAAAAATGTTCAAATGTTTGTTAAGCTTATGGGACTTAACTACGGGGTCATCAGTCCCTAAACTTACAAACTACTTATGAACTACCTTATACTAAAGACGGCACAAATATCCATGCCCGAGGGGGGATTCGAACCCCCGACCGTAGTGACCGTGCAGACCGTGACTGGAGCGCCTCAGTCTCCTCGGCCACCGCGGCCGGCTCCTTCTCTCCGTTTAGAATGAAATGCAGCTTTCTGTCATTTAGGAACGCCTCAAACCAATCACACAGTTGGTTTGATATTTTATAAGCTCGAACTTTCTTCATAAGGCGACGGTGCGGAAAGGTATCTAACGCCTGGCGGAAGTCAACAAATAAGGCATCTACGTGCGATACTGTAACTACTGCGCTCTGAATCTCGTGGATAAATAACGCGAGTTGTGTTTCATATCATCGTTGACTTCGTAAACCTGCAAATGATCCTTCCGTTCTTGAAAATTGACAGTATTCTAAAATTAAATGTGTTCCAAAATACTGAAACTAACCAGTGACAGAGATATAGGCCTACAGTTTTGCGCATCCAATCGATGACCCTTCTTGTATACGTGAATGACCTGCACTTTTTTCCAATACTTACAAGGGAAGCTCCCCATCGCTATCCCCTCAGATTTAGTTGCAAGTTGGCACAGTGGATAGGCCGTGAAAAATTGAACACAGATCAATCGAGAAAATTGGAAGAAGTTGAGTAGAACTAATAAACAAAAGCAAAATATAAAAACTGAGCGGTCCATGCGAAAGATAAGCAACGTCGAGCACGTTGTCAGTACAGGAGGACCATGACCCCGCGTCTAGCGTGCGGAGCGAGAAGTCTTTTGTTCGAGCCTTCTCATAGGCGAAAATTTTCAAATCAAATGTTTGTAAATCTATCGGACCAAACTACGTGGTCATCAGTTCGTGGCTTACAAACTAATTAAACTAAGGTAAACTAACCTAAGGAGAAACACACACACCCATGCCCCAGGGAGGACTCGAACCTCCGACGGCGAGCAACCGCACGCTCCTCAAAATGTTCAAATGTTTGTAGAGTCTATGGGACTTAACTACAGGGTCATCAGTCCCTAAACTTACAAACTACTTATGAACTACTTACAACTAAGGACGGCACAAATATCCATGCCCGAGGGGGGGGGGCGATTCGAACCCCCGACCGTAGTGGCCGTGCAGACCGTGACAGGAGCGCCTCTTTTTTTATTTTTTTTATTTTTTTTGTTTTTTTTGTTTTTTTTTCCAATTTTTTGTTGTTGGGCCTCCAAACCTCCCCTTCTAGCCCAGCCTTTCGCTCTCCATGATCGCCTTCATTGGCGAGGCTTCATTGCCTGTAACTGAAATCATCCATCTACTTGGATTTAAAGTAAATAAATGTTTTCCATTCGGACAAAAGGAGTTGTTACAGTTTCGTTTCCAATGCATTTATTTATTTCCACAACAGATGGTCGTATACTTCTGACGAAAATAATTGGGCTCCTGCGCGATAAGAAAATCAAAACAAATGTTGGGGTCCTCCATAAATAAATAAATAAAACATAAGAAAAACCGAATAGAAAAGTGAAATTGAATAAAATAAAAATCCTTCTCCCACGGTAGTTTCGTCTGCACAGTGCTTCAAAGCTCGTCTTCTCGATAAGGTGGGTTAATATTCCGTGTCTTCTATACGTAACTCTTATAACATCATACCTGTGTTGTTGTGTGTGCAGTTTGTCATCTCTTAACTTTGATGCGTCCGTGCTCCGAAATTTCCGAGGTCATGAGTAGAACATTTCACAATTTTTTTCCTCTGTTTCTATTGTGCTGTTTTTTCCCCCTTTTTTTCAGTTTGACTGACTTGAACTGTCGTCACATTTGTACCATAATTTGCAGCATGTTACCATATGTGTCCTTAGAGTCCCGGAGTCCTTGTAAGGCGCTGTGTTCGTATTCCAGGTATGCTCGGTAATCGTCAAGGGTGGTGTGACGATTGTCAAGAGCGTATACAGCCGTGTGGCCTAACATCCAAATCGCAGCGTTGTTTTTCCTTCGTGGATATCGTAACTTGTCGGGTCTGAGTAATTCATTGACGTCGACGGTGTGTGGAACCGTACGGTCGATTATCGCCAGGCGTTGTCGCATTTCTGTAATAATCTGTCCCGTTATTCCACAGGTGAGCCTGTGAGGTAAAGTGTCAACGAGACCACATGTGGCGCAAGCCAGCGAAGGACACATCTTGATGTTGTGGCGCTTTTCGGCCGTGGGAACTTTATCATTGACGATCATGTACCACGCAGATCTAATGCGTGATGGCAGTACAGAGCTATGGACATTCTTCCAGATGATGTTCCATTTGACATTTGGGTACTTCTGCATTGCTCTGTTATCACTTATTCCTCTGGTGAGAAAGTCGTAGATCTTGGCGTTCGTATAAGGTGGGAAAACGTCGTCTGCATGGTGGATGTAGCTGAATTCGCTGTAGTAATGCCGGATGTGACGGAGGGCTGTCGGTATCGAGTCTTCGTTTAGCGGAGGCCTGAAGCTGCATGGCCTCAAGAGAGATGTGAGGTCCTTTATTAAACTCGGAGAGGTTGTGGTGACGGTTTTATGTATACGGTTTATTAGGAGAGTCCGACACTTGTGTTTGGCACTGATGAGACCAAGTCCTCCCCGTGAAGTTGGTAATGTTAGTGTTTCAAAACATACTTTGAAGAGATGGCCTCTCAATACGTACCAACAAAACGCTTGTTGTATGCTTGTTGCGAGTGGGTCGGATACTGGCAAGATTTGGCCGAGGTAGCACATTCTGCTTGCTATGGAGATTTTAACTGTATGAACTCTTTGCAACAGGTCTAATTCTCTGTCGGAATAAATACGCGTTGTAGCTCTGATCTTGTGCAGGATGCCGGTCCAGTTCTTCGTTGCCATAGCATCTGGCTCCGCTCTCCAGAAGACGCCGAGACTTTTATGTTCAGTCGCTGTCTCGCACCAATCACGTTGCGTAGCATCACCAATTCCTGCACCTATATTCAGCAGTATCGTCTTCCTGGTGTTGAGCTGTGCACCAGTAACCTCGGTAAAATCGTTTACAATGGTCCGCACCGCTATGAGGTTTGCAGTGGATTCAACAGCTAAGCAGATGTCGTCAGCATAGGCAATACAGGTCACCTTTTTGGCTCCTATGTTGATTCCTTGTGATCGACAGTTAATGTTGACAAGCAGAGGTTCTACTGCAATGGCATACAACGCCGTGGATAAGGGGCAGCCTTGCCGGATAGACCTTTTAATGGTTATGTTGTCTGTCAGGTGTCCATTGAGCAAAACACGCGAGGGAGCATCAGAGAGGAAGTGCTTGATTAATTTAACGAAACGCTGGCCAAATCCCATCTTCGTTAGTACTTTAAGAAGGTAATCATGGTTGATGCGGTCATATGCCTTTTCGAAGTCTAGGAACAGGAGCGCGCCAGGATCTTGATTGTGCTGCAGGGTGCACATGACGTCCCGTAACTCGCAGGCAGCTGTTATCGCGCTGCGCCCAGGCACTGCAGCATATTGATGTGGTCCCAGTATTTTTTGGAGCAATGGTTGCAGTCTCTGTTTAGCAGCCCTCGTTATGATTTTAAAATCTGAGTTTAACAATGTGATAGGTCTCAGTTCGGTGATCTTTTTACTATTGCCTTTTTTGGGTATAGGCACAATAAAACCTTCCTTAATTTCGTCCGGAACAGAGTCGAGTTGCCACATTTCATTGGCCAGTTGAATCAGTGTTTGGGCCAGCAGATCCCAAAATTGTTGGTAAAATTCAGCGCAGAGTCCGTCAGGTCCGGGAGACTTTCGCTTCGCGGCGTTGAACACGGCCTGTTTTATGTCGTCGTCAACAAATGGGCTCTCAAGTGTGGCAACGTCTTCACGTGACAGGAGGCAATGTATTTCACTGAGGACTTCATTGCAAAGTGCTTCATCGATTTCGTGGGTGTTCAAATGTTCAAATGTTTGTGAAGCTTATGGGACTTAACTACGGGGTCATCAGTCCCTAAACTTACAAACTACTTATAAACTACTTACGAACTAGGACGGCACAAATATCCATACCCGAGGGGGGATTCGAACCCCCGACCGTAGTGACCGTGCTGACCGTGACTGATCGTGGGTGTCATATAGTTCTCTGTAGTACCTGCATACGTGTGATATAATGTCCCGTTGTTGTGTGACCGCGTTCCCGCCACTATCTTCGACCACCTCGATTAACTTTGCTTTCTGACGCTTCATTATCCGTAACGTATGATAGAGGGAAGCTGTTTCTTGCGACGCAATGTCCTTCGGTTGCGACCTTGTGATCGTGCTTTCCATTTGTTGGCGATACAAATTCGTTATTTTCGCTTTATATTTCTGTATTCGGCGGTAGGTGTCTGTTATCGGAACGTCAGTAGAATGGTACAGCTCGCGAAGACATGTCAAGTAGAACTCTATTCTTTGTTTGTACCAGTATGATTTCTGGTAAGCATATCTTTTAACCGTTGCTCGAAGCTTCGGTTTGGCGCAAGATAGCCACCATTCTATGGTCGTCCGGTACCTGGTCTAAGAGCGCTTGGCCTGCTCCCACGCCTGTTGCACTTCTGTGTGCAGCTGTTGGTCGCGCAACAGACCGCTATCCATCCGCCAATAGCCTCTACCGCGAAAGACTTGCGGTCGTCGGAGATTAACATAGCACTGGTGAGCACTATGGTCGGAAAAGCTGACGGGTGCAATATCACTATTGGCGACATTTCTGCGAAGGGCGTCAGAAACGTAGATCCGATCTATTCGACTGGCGGAGTTGTTGGAGATGTGCGTGTACGCTATGCGGTTGCCGTGGATTATTTCCCAGGTGTCAAGGAATTTCAGTCCTTGGATGAGGTGGTCGAGTTCGATACATTTATTAAAATTCGGAGCTTGGTCTTTTGGTGAAACTACGCAATTAAAATCTCCTCCAATAATACAGTTATTGGCGTAGGTGTTAATTAGAAATGGCACATCAGTTCTGTAAAACGAGGAGCGTTCTTGTCTGCGATTACTGCCGGATGGTGCGTGTAAGTTGATAATCTGAATGCCATTGATGTTACAGGAGATGCCGCGTCCATTCGTAAGCCGTATAATGTTTGAATGAGGGATTCCGTCACGTAAAAGAATTGCAGTTCCAGTATGATCCTCTTTGCTGATGTTCGCGATTGTGAGAAATCCCGCCACCTGTGGTTCTACACAGACTTCTTGTAGTAGCCCAATGTCTACGTTAGTATTATACAGGAAGGCCGTGAGGGCTCGAAGTTTGACGTGGTTCTCAATTCTATTGATATTGATCGAAGTAATGTTGTACGTAAAATTAGCAGACATTAGATTATCTTTTATGTGTGTAACCATAAGCACGCACAAGTAGGATTAGGAGCAGACACACTAACAATAGAATACTACTTATCCACGTACACATACTTGAACACTTGCAGTAATACACTTTATCAGTGTTCCTTATTACCCTCCATGTCATCGTCCGCAAACCACACAGGGTCCGGCGGTTTTTCTCTCGTGTCGTCGGACTCCATAGGCTCGCCACTAGTAACTGCGGCCACTTTCGACGCTTCCGACTGGTTGTTTTTGGGTTTGACAGCTACCCGCTGCGCTACCATACGCAATTCCTTAGTGGCCTCCGTAACACCTACGCGAGCAACACGAACTTTCTTTTTCTCAGGCGACGAACGGCCTGTCGCATCTTCCGGTAAGTTAGAAGACGACTTCTTCGATTTCTTGGAAGTAGGATTTTCAGGTGCAGGAGCAGTCGAATTTGAATCACTTGTCTCGGGAATATCACGAGTGGCAGGTGTAGGTGAGGGAGGGTCTCCTCGTTTTTCAGTTTGTAATTGTTCCATACTGTTCAACGGCTTAGGTGGAGGGACGTTTGTGGCATCACGGACGGCTTTCGCTGATTCACGGGCCTCATTCTCGTCTCTCGTGACAGACTCTGCTACATTGGTATCGTCAGTGATGTAATCTTGTGCGGAACGCGTTTCGGAAACAAAAGGAGAGTGCCCGTGCTCCTCGGAGGCTGCGTGAGCGCCGGACATGTGCACGTCGTCTTGTACGGCGGGTGCGCTTGGCTGCGGCGCGGCGGCAGAGGTTGCCGCCGCAGTGACGTCACCGGACAGGTTGGCCGCGCTCCGCTCGCGCGTAAGCAAACGGCTGGCGACTGAGGCGTACTGGGCCCGCGGTCTCCCGTCCGCGTCTACCTCGGCAGGCAACTGTACAGGTTTCTTGCGCGGACATTCCGCCCTAAGGTGGCCTGGCAAATTACAAGCAGAACAGGTACGCGGTTGACCCTCGTACACAACAAGGGCCCGGAATCCAAATACGTTCACACAGGACGGTATATGACATTTCAAATCGATCTTCACAGTTCGTACACCGTTGTCAACCTTGTAGTGCATGTTACCTCCCCATTTATCAATAGTTACGCCATACACGGTGCCGTACTTCGAAAGAGCCTCCGCGATATATTGCAAATCTAGCTCAAACGGTAACAGGTGAACTTTAACGGTGCGAGGGCCTAACCCGGCATAAGTAATGGTAACTCGACTCACCTCACCAGAGCTGGTCTTGTACTCGGCACTCCCGTTGGTCATGGTCATTATCTTCTGACAGATTTCGTCGTTCCTCAGTTTTACCACATATACGTTGCTCAGGAAGTCGTAAGACATACCAAACAGATCTTCTTCAGGTACGTGAAACTTTCCGAAGAACCAATCGTCGAATTCGAATATTTTTGGACGTTCTATATCAAAACTAAAACCAAACTTCAAAGTATACTTTCTCAATTGTGACTCCATTTCAAATTAATAACTTATCAATGCAAGCAAGCGCGAATGTAAACACCAGTGAGCGACACTGGCGAGAGAGCTCCGCACATGCGTCCGACCGCTGCGACGGCCGAGCCGCGACTGAGCGCCTCAGTCCCCTCGGCCACCGCGGCCGGCCACGCTCCTCAGCTAGGCGCTTTAGACCGCTCGGCTACTCCACCGCGGCGCGAAAATTTTAATTTTTTCATTTTCAGAAAATTATTATCTGTCCGGCCGTCCGTAGGATGCTAGGTAACTGCGCCGTAGTATGGGGACGCTACGCCTAAACAAACATCTAAAAACACGACGTCAGACGACTGCAGTGCACTGCACGGCGGAGAGAGTATTCCTGTCATTTGACGCACATACCGTCACCAGTGTCGTCTAGAATACATCAGACGTGTTTTCCTGTGGAGGAATCGGTTGACCTATCACCTTGCGATCAAATGTTTTAGGTTCCCATTAGAGAGGCACTTCCTTTCGTCTGCATCGCACGGTTTTGCGGTGCGGTCACAAAACACAGACACTAAACTGATTACAGCGAATAGAGACGTCAGTGAACGGACGGACAGATCAGAATTTTGGGAAAGTAAAAGTTTGAAATTTTCGCCTACAGGTAGGCTCGAACTAAGGACCGCCTAGTCCAGAGCTTCTCATGCTAGCCGCGGAACCACTGTGCTCTTCTGCTAAAATTTTGCTCGACGTTGCCTATCTTTTGCATGGACCGTTCAGTTTCTATATTTTGCTTATTGTTTCATAGTTGCACACAACTTCTTTCAGTTTTCTCGATTGATCTGTGTTCAGTTGTTCACGGCCTATCCACTGCGCCAACTTATTTTTAAATCTGACGGGGGTGCGATGGGGAGGTTTCCTTGTTAGGAATACTTCGCTCCTCTAGAGATCTTCGGTACACTGCTGCTAGAAAGGGGAGGGGGGGGGGGGGCAAATTCCTACGCATAGACCTTGTAAAATAGAATTGGTATCCCATCAGATCCAACGGCCTTTCCTCTGTTGGGCAATTTCAGTTAGTTTTCTGTCCTTCTGGCACTCGTTCCAATATCTGCAGTTTTGTCGTTCGTGTGATGGTTTAGAGGAGCAATTACTGAGCAAGCTTCCTTTGTGAAACAGCTTAGGAAAAAGACGTTAAATATTTTGGCCTTTTGCGTCATCCTCTGTTTCAACACCATTACGGTCACAGATCATCTGGATGTCTGGTTTCGACCCGTTCACCGATTTGACATAGGAGTTCGGGTGAAAGAGCACGCCACGGTGTCGGTCCCTGCCATTTGTTTGGATGGGAACGAGTGAGTCACCTCGTCGTAGCCGTTTCGAGTAACTTTGTAGAGAATTGTATGTATTAAATTACAATCAACACAAATGACCTCCAGAGGACTAGCGGTTCTTTCGTTAGTACGTGACTGGCGAGCACAGGGCCTCTAGCTAATGCTGTCTTTCTTGTTCATTTCATCCCTGGACTGCATTTCCCTTCCCTTCTCCTCCTTTCCTATCTTCACTCCTTCCCCTCACCACCGGACGACTAATGACCTTGGCAGTTTGGTACACCTTTTCCCAACAACAAAGACCCATCCATCCATCAATCAATGACCAGCCTCCATAGCGGAAGTGATCTGTGTTATATATACCAGAACAAATGCCTTTACCACTGCAACGAAAGTAAATAAACCACACTTGTACCGGACATTTTTGCTTGTTGTAAAATCTATCGAATTCCAAGAACTTTCCCACATTTTTGTTATTGGTGTTGTAACTCACAGTAACGTTTCTTGCATTATGCCTTTATTTCAGTTTACATCTCATCTCTTCAACTGTTTCTCCCTGCCTCTTTCACTCTATCTCTTCCTGCCCTTTGTCTTACCTTCTCCTACTATCTCTCTGTCTCCTGCTCTATCTTCCTCCCTCATAACCGTCTCCCTCCCTAGCTACAAGAAATTACGCATATATTCCATTTTTTATGGACAGAAATGAAATAAAAGGAAGGTAAAGAAAGGTCGGGGTTTAACGTGCCTTCAGAGGCGGATCTCACGCTCCGTTTTTGGGTAGTTTATGTCTTGAAGGAAACATACTGGCAGTTTCTGGAGTGATTTAGGGAAATCTCGGAAAAACTAAATCTGGATCTCCGGATGTGGATTTGAACCACCGTCCTACCTAATGCGAGTCCAGCGTGTTACCACTGCATCACCTCGCTTGGTGTCAATGAAACGGCGTCGAAGTCTACTGCAACGTGTCGGCAGCCACACGGTGTCGTGCGGAGTATAAAAGATCTTCTCCATAAAAACATACATACCTGTTCCAACTTGCATCGTGTACGGTCAGAAGCTGTCGAAGCCTATTGTCATCTACGCTCCGCCTTGCTCCATATCGTCGCTTAGGAAAAGTAGCCTATGTGTTAATCTAAGCCAGTGTTTTTCAACCTTTCTACCGTTCCAAGTAAAAATTTTGTGGCGAATCTCTTCCCCAACCGTAACACACTTGTGTGTGTGTGATTTCAAAGGGAACGATTGTAATTTTTTCTGTGGACACAACTTTCTTGTAAAATAACTGTACAGCATTACACAAACGATGAAATTTTTGTGTGTGTATTTTTCGGAATGGAACACGATACATTATTTTTCATAAATTGCGACAGAGAAATATATGTTACCTAACGAGTGTTTCGCATTGCAGGTAAGACTCACAATCCTATTACCGTCTATTGACATATTGTGAAAGGTTAGTCCAAAACACTGTAATGAATTATTTTATTTATATATGACAAGATATCTTTCGGGTTAAGTGCCATCGTCAGTGTTTGCACAGGTCACCCCAATAATGAAAAAAGGCAATAGAAGTGATCTGCAAAATTACAGGCCTGTATCATTGACGTCGGATGGAGCAGGATTTTAGAACACATAAATTCCTCAAATATTATGAACTACCTCAAAGAGAACGACCTATTGACCCATAGTCAACATAGACTCAGAAAATATCGTTCTTGTGAAACACAGCTAGCTCTTTACTCACATGATGTGATGAGTGCTATCGACAAGGGATGTCAAATAGATTCCATTTTTCTATATTCCCGAAAGGCTTTTGACATCGTACCCCATAGGAGTCGACTAATCAAATTGCTTGCTTATGGAATATCGCCACAATTGTGCGGCTGGATTTGTGATTTTGTAGCCTTTGTGGTTGTCTGGTGGAACTGTTAAATTCTGTGGAATGGCTGCTTGTTACTTGCCCCTCCCCCCCCCCCCTGGAGAAATGGCGATCAACACCTCACGTGAACGTATGCTGCTGCCTGACCGTGGCTGGCATCGAACTCCGTCTTCTTCTAGCAGGGTTTCAGTGCTATTGATAGTAATAGGACAGCAGTGGAGGAGTTACAGACCAAGTAAGCAAACAGGTTTAGCTGGTATAATTGTCTGTGTTGTCCCTTTAAGCAAGAGGAATGTGAGGTAGCCTGTTACACATTAAAGACGGTTACTTCTGCAATCAAATATAGAAACAATAACTAGTCTCGCTGCAGGACCAAGACACTATGAAAGTCAATTCAATAAAATCATTCAAACTGAAATAGTCCAACCCCTAGCAGAGAGAGAGTGCGATGAGAAACATTACGTATTTTTGAGAGTTAACGGAACAGCCCAGGCAGAGGCAAAGGCTACAGTCCTATCGGTAACATTCCGAACATTCCGTACACTTTCGTCCGTTGGTTGGCTAACGCCTTTACTCGTCCCGGCGGAAACCGATAAATAGTGGACGACTGCTGGCTCAACTAGCACTGGCGTAGAACTGTACACGACTAGATATTGACAGATGACATAAAAATGATGGGACATACAGATGAAGTAACTGGCTGCAATTCGAAAATGAAATATAAAACCTAATGAACATTCAGTTGAAGGACTTAAGGCCTCTAAATGCTAAACACCTGACGATGGCACTTAACGCCGAAAAATATCTTGTCATATATAAATAAAAAAATTCATTACCGTGTTTGGGACTAACCTTTCACAATATGTCAATATACGATATTTCTAACACTATGGGCCCAAGATATAATGTCCAATTATCCTCGTTAACCAAGGTCCTACAGTGTTGTCAACATGTAACGATATAGATCTTTTTCGAATTTCTCAAAATTACTTATTGCATTCTAGTTTTAGATTGGATTCTGATACAAGTTTTTCGGCCTTTTCGTATATACATGTTCAATACGGTAAATTGATTATGACAAACAAAGAGTTAAGTAATTTTTATATAATTTTTAAGTAATTTTTATATAAAATAAATTTAACTTTCCATTCGCCTATGTTCTTGCATTGCGGAACCCGTAGTGGGCCGGTTGTTTTACTGTGCAACTACTTGCTGTGACGGCGACCGCCGAATAAGACTGTGCGACCCCCCTCTCCCCCTGATTGAAGCTATAAACTATATCCATTCCAAATATCAGCGATATCTTTTCCTTTCTCCTCGCTGTAACCATCAGCCCCTCCCCCAAATCTTTGCCCATTTCATCCTATTTGCCATTCTCTCTGTCCATCTCCTCTTCCTCACTTTCTGTCTTCATCTTCTGCTCCCCTGCCCCCCCCCCCCCCCCAACCTCGTGCTGTCTGATGTTGCACCTTATTTCTGATTATTCCATACGAACTGTTGATTACGAAAATAACTTAAAACGTACACTCATTTTCAGAAAAAGAACTCATTCGAAGTGTGGAAATAGGAAGTTCATATTCGCAGGACATGTTCATTAGTATGCTTCACAGAAATGAATAGCATTTTGAACCATGACCCGCGAGTTCAAGGTCAGCGTTGATATCACGGCGCACCACCACCAACCGGCGAAATGAATCTGCGACTCTCGGTGTCGCAATAAAGTGAAGCTAACGGTTCAGCGTGACTTGTGCGGACGTGATGGTTGTGGTCGCATTATTGGCATGAGAAAACGTGAGGCAGCAATTCGAGAAATTGCTCTAGCTCGCACAACACCCAATACCCCCGTCCTCCTCCGAGAAATCACATACGCACCTTACCCGAATGACACTGCAGGGCAGGTTGGTTTCCTCCTCAGTGGTGACCAGTCCGTTGCCTTTTATTACGGTATGGGTTCTGTGCTCGTCGGCCATTTTGCCCTCACTTTGACTGATATTCAGAAACGTTGTAGACGTCAACGGTGTGTGGGCCGACCGCACTGCTGGCAGGAATGTCATCAGATGTGTTTTCGGAAGAGTCCAGGTTCGATTTACTAGAAAAGGAAGCAAATACTCATGAATTCGTATCAAGAACAGCTGCCAGCATGCGTAATTCAAGTAGTAGTATATATACTTGTGGCGTCTGTTCCAAAAGAACAGACGTCACTTCTGATCCTGCAGTTGTTGTTCTTTAATATTCACAGAATATATGACATCAACTACGATTGGGCAAAGCTGCAAATGGTACCCAGCCGGTATTCTAACCCCGGTCTCCTGCTTTCTAGGCAGTTGCGCTGACCCCTACACCACTGGGGACACAGTGATCACCGCACCTGCAAGGACTACCTAAGCACGTCTCCCGTCAGATACAAATTCCCAGCTTCACCCTGCCCACAGTACTCAAACTCGTAGTTATGAAACTAATTCCCGTAAGAATAAGGGCTTCAAACTTGCCCACCCATCCCCACTAACTGTGGGCAGGGTGAAGCTGGGAATTTGTATCTGACGGGAGGCGTGCTTAGGGAGTCCTTGCAGGTGCGGTGATCACTGTGTCCCCAGTGGTGTAGGGGTCAGCGCAACTGCCTAGAAAGCAGGAGACCCGGGACCGAATCCCGGCTGGGTACACATTTCAGCTTTGCCCAATCGCAGTTGATGTCATATATTCTGTGAATATCAAGTAGTAGTGTTAAAGCAACTTAAATCACTTAACAAAAGTAGGTCTCCCAGTCACGACTGTATACCAATTAGATTCCTTTCAGAGTAATGCTGATGCAATAGCCCTATACCTAGTTATCATATACAACCGCTGGTTCAGCGAACGTTCCGTACCCAAAGACTGGAAACTTGCACAGGTCACCCCAATAATGAAAAAAGGCAATAGAAGTGATCTGCAAAATTACAGGCCTGTATCATTGACGTCGGATGGAGCAGGATTTTAGAACACATAAATTCCTCAAATATTATGAACTACCTCAAAGAGAACGACCTATTGACCCACAGTCAACATAGACTCAGAAAATATCGTTCTTGTGAAACACAGCTAGCTAGCTCTTTACTCACATGATGTGATGAGTGCTATCGACAAGGGATGTCAAATAGATTCCATTTTTCTATATTCCCGGAAGACTTTTGACATCGTACCCCATAGGAGTCGACTAATCAAATTGCTTGCTTATGGAATATCGCCACAATTGTGCGGCTGGATTCGTGATTTTGTAGCCCTTGTGGTTGTCTGGTGGAACTGTTAAATTCTGTGGAATGGCTGCTTGTTACTTGCGCCCCCCCCCCTGGAGAAATGGCGATCAACACCTCACGTGAACTTATGCTGCTGCCTGACCGTGGCTGGCATCGAACTCCGTCTTCTTCTAGCAGGGTTTCAGTGCTATTGATAGTAATAGGACAGCAGTGGAGGAGTTACAGACCAAGTAAGCAAACAGGTTTAGCTGGTATAATTGTCTGTATTGTCCCTTTAAGCAAGAGGAATGTGAGGTAGCCTGTTACACATTAAAGACGGTTACTTCTGCAATCAAATATAGAAACAATAACTAGTCTCGCTGCAGGACCAAGACACTATGAAAGTCAATTCAATAAAATCATTCAAACTGAAATAGTCCAACCCCTAGCGGAGAGAGAGTGCAATGAGAAACATTACGTATTTTTGAGAGTTAACGGAACAGCCCAGGCAGAGGCAAAGGCTACAGTCCTATCGGTAACATTCCGAACATTCCGTACACTTTCGCCCGTTGGTTGGCTAACGCCTTTACTCGTCCCGGCGGAAACCGATAAATAGCGGACGACTGCTGGTTCAACTAGTACTGGCGTAGAACTGCACACGACTGGGGCGTCGGGAGCGTCTCCCATCATTTTTATGTCCGTCACTCCAGGACACTGTATCGCTCCGCCGAGAAGAAGTGGGGCTCCGCAGCCAACCTGACAACGCGCCTTCTGAACCCTTCCCCCGGCCCGTGCGGGTAAGGTCGGCGCCCTGGGCGGTTGGGACACCTGGACTAGCGGTTCTTCAGCCAAACGGCGCGAAGGCGTGTGTCCCTCCGCCGTTGGTGAGGAAGAAGCGAATTTAAACTAACGGCCAAATGGACCTTTCAAGAGTACGCCATATTTCTTCATCTTCGTATTATTTAAATGGGCCTTGATAAAATTATAAAGCCTCCGCCAGTAGGGAGTCAAGGTGTCAGCCAAGCCTGTGGAGGTTCTTACTTCTCGAGGAAAATTCACTTTATGCGATTAAATTGGCAATTAATTTATAGTACTTATAAAGTACTGGGCCGATCAGCCAGCGACCGATATCATTCTATTCGTAATTTCACATAAGGGCCGAATCTGCTGTCAAAATCACGGGATTAATTTCATTGCGGCACTCTCCCTTCGTCACAGGGCTGGACTATCTGTCATTAGCATCTGCCTCTCTTCAACAGTTAGGTAGCCCAAGATATTGGTACTACAATTTCCTGTCAGAAAGGACACAGTACGTTGTAACTGACGGTAAGACATCCAGCAGAACAGAAGTGATATCTGGCGTTCCTCGGGAAAGTATTATAGGACCCCTAACGTTGTTTATTTCTATAAACGATTTAGGAGACAATCTGAGTAGCCCTCTTAGACTGTTCTTGGATATTGGTTAGTAAAGTCACCAGAAGATAAAAAGCAATTGCAAAATGATTTGGATAAGATATCTGCATGGTGCAAAATATGGCAATTGACCCTTACTAGGGTCATCGACGAGATTTGAGATATTTCTTTCACCAACTTTCTCTTCAGAATGCGAACATGTTTTCTTAGCATCCACCTACGTAGGAAGACATGATCATCATAATAAAATAAGAGAAATCATATCGAAAACAGAAAGCTTTTAATAGTATCAGGAAGAATTAGTGCTACATGAAGAATGACGATATGGAGTAACTGGTAATGGGCCAATTTTACTTGATGTACCAGCTAACAAAGACTGTTATTTCATGTCATGACTTTCAAATTGTCAAAAAATGTTCAAATGTTTGTAAATCTATCGGACCAAACTGCGTGGTCATCAGTCAGTAGTTTACAAACTACTTAAACTTAGGTAAACTTACCTAAGGACAAACACACACACCATGCCCCAGGGAGGACTCGAACCTCCACGGCGAGCAACCGCGCGCTCCGCAGCGAGACGCTTTAGACCGCTCGGCTACTCCACCGCGGCTCAAATTGTCTGGCGCTGGTTTGCGTACAGGTGTCTTTGAAGCTACTTAAAGTGTTTTGTGTTTGTGGCTTTTTAAAGTTGGAACACCCATGTTAGAGATGTTTATATTTTTCTTACGCGATCTGCAATGTGCAGTATTTTTACACGTTTTGCTTTCTTCTACCCAGCCTCTGAATTACGGATCACGGATGAGACAACCACTCAGGCTTAAATGGCACTTTCTATTTCCACTCATTACTGCAGCCTCAGCTCATCACCTATTCAAAAGAAAAAAAGAAAAAATACATAAATATAGACATGTTAGCAACATGCATATTCATAGCATTTACGGAGGTCGTCCATTAAGTAAGTTCAGTTTCTCTTTCCATCTGTGGCAGCCCTACGATCGCAGTTCCGAGCATGCGTGGCAGTTACTCTGTCTCAAGGAGAAGACATGTACGCCATTTTCAGATCGTTTCTGCCAACGTGTGCGTCGTAGTGTTTCTTTATAATGCCAGCCGTAATTGAAAAAGCCGCCGCGTGTAAAATCAGAACTGTGATTCGTTTTCTAAATGCAAATAAAGTTAAACCAAATGAAATTCATCGGCAAATCTGTGTGGCTTACGTACAAAATTCTATGAGTGATTCAATGGTTAGAAGGTGGGTCAGACTGTTCAATGAAGAACGTGATCAAGGGTACGATGAAGAACGAGGTGGACGCCCGTCTGTGGTTACTGGTGAACTGGTTCACACACTTGAAGAGAAGATTAAGCACAACCGTAAGTTTACACTCAGTGCCCTTGCTGTGAAAGTTCCGCAAATCTCACGAACACTAATTCATGTAATTGTTACTGAATGAAATTTCGAAAACTTTGCTCACGTCGGGTACCTAAAATACTTCCTGAACGACACAAAAACTAACGAATAGGCAGTGCACTTCAGTTTTCGATACGCCAAACTGAAGATGGCGATGGTTTTTTTTTCTCGGATAGTTCGGTATCCATAGGCGGATACTAGGGAGGGCGGGAGGGCGAAGGGGCGTTCGTCCCTCCACCCCCAGCAGCTTTTTTTTATTATTATTATTATTTTAAAGAATGCTATTACTGCACTGAGTATTGAGTCTTCAAAACTGTGAGACATATGTTTGATTGGGCAGGCGGTGAAAAGGGGTGGCCGGTACTCGAGTCTCTACTGAGCCAGAGTTAAGCTGACGATGAGATTTCTGCGCTGCGCTAGGGCCTTTGCAGTGACGTCAGGGGACTCCTCCAATAGCGAGCGTTTCCACTGGAATGGCCCTCCCCCTGCGTGACACACCATCTGATCTTTATGTAAATATCTCATCTTTAAGTATCTCTTGGCTTTACAATAAATTATTTTCTGTATAAAAAGTATGTTTTCTAACTTTCCTTCCATCCCACTTAGCAACAGGAATGCTAAGAACGGAATTGATCTGATTGATGTATTTTTTCTGTACATCTATATTTGGACGAATTTTTTCATTTACTTTCTCACCGATTTCATGTCAGACTGAGTCCTAGCGAAGCACAATAGGGGTTAGCTAGTTATTATTGGTGAATGTGGTCAGATGTAAATTATTACCAGGGTGAAATTTTCTAATTACTGCCAGTTCAGAACTAACGTATTTAACAATCAAATGAATTCAGTACAAGCGGTTAGTATAGTGCAAATATTTTAACTTGCTTAGTTTTATGTGAGAGTTTGCATGATGTGGGTGAAGCAGTAGATGAGTGATGGAAGACGAAGCTTGTTCCGAAAAGTGATGCTCTAAGTGTGAATACTTTCCTTTTTTTTCTGAAAAGATATCGTGTGTAGGTAGAGCACGCGATGCAATATAAAAAAGGGCTGTTAGAAATAAGCTTCAACAAGTATGTCATCGACTCATTATTTCGTGGCTTCATCAAACACCTACAAAAATTGTTATTTACCTACCGTCATTTTAAAAATAAAAATGTCAGAAGCCTTTTTTATTTCTCAATATAATAAATATAATAAATATGGCAGGATCGTAGTTACTATCTCGTTGTATTTAATGGTAATAAGCTGTCAGTTCTGAGAAGCACTCCTCCATAGGAATCCTAAAAAGTTATGGCAAATCGGAACGAAACTATGTTAGGCTTTGCAAACCAACAGTCGTTTGTTTTTATTTATTATTAACACGCCCCATTACATAGTAATATTACATGTTTGATGGTTAGATTCAGGCGGTTACATCAGGTATTTTTGCTAACACAAGTACAGTACATACGTTGACAGGGTTTACAAAGGAACAAACGATTTTATACATCAGGAAATCTTATTGAATTACAAAAATTGTAAAAGTCTGTAGTTAAATTATGTACGAAGTCATATTTACTGACGGACCATCCTCCTCCTTTGGCAGCTATTTTTTTTCCTGAGATGGTCCCTCTCTTTCAATAAATTACAGCAGTCGAAAAGTACGTGGTCAATAGTTTGGACAGCACTGTCACATATGCACGTTCCATCTTCAATTTTTTTGAAGCGCTGATAATAGGCTTTCAGTTTCCCATGACCTATTAACGATAGCTGTAAAATTCGGAGATACTGGAAGTTTAATCATTAAACGTTGTCGGATCGTAGGAAAATACGGTTTAGTGTTTCCCCGTTTTTTGTTCTTTGCCACTTAATGTCCCCTTTTGTTCCTAAATTCTTCTCGAAGTTTCTTCTTTACGGCACTTGTATGTATTTTGTTGTAGCTTATTGATTGTCGTGATCGAACTGCTCTTTTAGCAATATTGTTAGCAAGTTCACTTCCCCATATCCCTTGATGTGCCTTAACCCATTCAAAATGCACCAGCCAGTTGTGTGTCTGCAATCTTCTGATTTTACATCTTATTTCCTCAATCAAGAAGTTGTGATTCTTCGGATTTCGCAGAGAGTCCAAAGTAATCCTGCTGTTGGTAGTGAATTACAGCAGTTGTATCAGTATTTGAGAGATTGTTTATGAACTCAAGAGCATTGAGGATGGCAAATTGTTCCGCTTGATTGTTTGAGCGTTCATTAGACTGTTTTAGCTGTATCTGAACAGTCGATTAATAAGTAGCTTTCAAAATATCGAAGAAGCCTCCAAGAACATATGTCACCTGAAAATGTGAAGCTATGATGGCGGCGCACGCTCAAGAAATGATGTAGCTACCTGCAATGTTGATGTGAGTCGGGGATTGGCATACAAGTAGCAGAGGTGTTGATGCATTGTCGCCTTCGATTAGATTCATTTTACAATCCACGAAGCCATACTGAGACTTTCATTCACGTGAATCCTGCAAAAAAGAAAAGCGCTTTATTACAAACCTACGCAAGATGTGAGCTAGGGGAGACGGGGGGAGAGACTCATATTAGATGCGTGTAAGTGAGAGATGTGGAGGAAACGGAACTCCATTTCTTACGAAATAAAATTGACACATATGCACGGCGATACTGCTAAAGGACAAAGGGGGCAAAGGGAAGTTCGAGTGCTCCCTCGGGCATGGCTGTGTGTGTGTGTGTGTTCTCCTTAGTGTAAGCTCGTTTAAGTAATTTGTAAGTCTAGGGACTTGTGACGTTACAATAACGTGCAACACCCATCTGGAGCGCAAAGCGCGCTGGTTTGACACGGGAGAGCGTCGAAATTTGTGACGATTAAGCGAACGTAATCCTCGCCGGGTATCCCAACAGCGCGGCGGGGCAAGGGCACGAGGAGACCATAATGCCGAGCCGCGTGCAAATGAAAAGCCTAACTGCCACTTTTCTAGCCGAAAAACGGCACTGTCTTTACTTTTAGATACTACGCTGGACACTGTTAGAGTTACAGACTAGTACATAGTAGCAAATGCGAGAGGAGAAGAGCGCGATTCAGATGACGGGTTGACATCATTTATATTAGAATTGAAAAGTAGTCTCTGTTGCAACAGAGACTACTTTTCAGTTCTAATATGGATTCACTGTTGCTACACCAGGCCAACGAACTTTGAGTGACGTATCATTTATATTAATTTTATATCAAAAGTTATTCAGAAAATTAATATTTATTCACTTGGAAAAATCCAGAGGCTAATTGAAATACAGTAACGACACGTGTTCAAATGAAAGGTCTCATCAAGACGCAAAGTTTGATATAACCATATTATCTGCAACATTTATATTGATCATAATAAAGCACTTTTAGGAAGGAAGAATAGTGATTTGTTGATAACAATTAATACAAGACAGATACACCAACACCGAGTCAGTGGTAAGTTGCAGGTGTCGTAAACACACATTATGGCCTGTTTAGAATATATTATTTTTGTTTATTTTAATATGTTGTCTGTATGTAAACTAATTTGTTTATCGAACGTAATTTGTTTAAATTATGAGCACAGTAATTCGAAACGGTGCATTGGAAAGAGGCCTGGAAAATCTACCTGAAAAACACTTTACCTAAGTGATTACTTAAATATTCATTGTGTGACGACCGAAAGACTTATTTGTCATGCTGAAGGTACTCATTTGTTTAAACTTAAGATTTTGGGAGTATTATTAGTGTTAGAAATTAAAGTATGTATTTGCATTAGAATCTTGGCGCGCATGTAACGATGGCGTCATATCAACATTTTCAATCATTATGTAAAAAGTTTGTACTCTACTGGGAGAGTCACTGAACCTCGTTAGGGGGAAAGACCCTCCACATATCGTATATAAGTGGGAGCCGCGAGCGGCCCGGGATCAGTGGACGGCAGTTCAGTCTTGATGGCAGACGTGTGTTGCGAGTGCAGTGGAATCGAGTGAGTTCCAGAATCCACCAGGCTAAATTTTTGGACGTGTGTGGGCTATGATTTTGAACAGTAGTCGGAACTCAGAAATTTTTCATCGCATTCTAACTTGTTTTTTTTTTTTTTTGATAGAACAACGAACTTTAATAGCAATTTTGGAACATTATTCAAATGATTAAACACTGATATTACTTCATAGTTTCTTCGGGTTTGCTGCCGGATTTTGAAGTCAAACTGACCCAATATTTCGGCGGTACACCTGTCCGCCATCCTCAGGGAACACCGTTCCATGTCCTCGGCATCAGTTGTCGGCGAGTCCAGCAGCAGCTGTTCCCCTGAGGATGGCGGACAGGTGTACCGCCGAAATATTGGGTCAGTTTGACTTCAAAATCCGGCAGCAAACCCAAAGAAACTATGAAGAACTATTACGCCGGGAAAGCCTACGAAACTACTGATATTACCATTTTGTTAGCAACATTGGGGTCACAAGCTAATCATACCATATGGGTTCTAACGAATTTACTGGTTCTCCCCAGACATAATCATGCAATGGGCAGGGTGAATATGTCTTTAAAGGCTCTGTAAGACTACACCCGCCCATAAGAGCCTTTAAAGACATGTTCACCCTGCTCAGCCTTGTGTCCCTTCCAGAAAAAAATTCTGTCTCTGCCACTGGACAAAACCGTCTGCATACAAGTAAGTCAGTAGGTAAAAATGCCTACCCACGTTGGCATTGCTATGAAGAGTGGCAGCAATGTGAAGAATATATATAGGAAACATAAAAATATGTTCCAAAGCTACATCCGCTTTTTAGAAAAATATTACAATGATTCATCCACATGAAACACGGAAAAGTTTCAAAATTACCATAAAAAAAGTAAATAATAAATAAATAAATAAATAAATAAATCCAGAAAATCTGAAGTGATGAACGCTAATTTTATCAAAATGGCAATCAAACCATATGCTCTGAGTTTATGTACAATTACCAGTAAGTCATTTGGCTCATTTAATACCATGATCCTGTGGGCATGATTGTAGAAAACTGCTAAGTTTTGACCATATTGTACAACTGTTTGAGTTTTCGAGTGGTCAGTCTTATTCAACCTTATAGTCCAATTCTTTATCGCAATTGTACATAAATAACACAGACTGTCCTTGTACACACGAGCCTCGCTTATTCGGACTAGGTGGGACCCGGTGTAATCCGAATTATCGAAAATGCTGATAATCCGGAAGCCTTACACTAAACAGAAAAACAAGCCATAATTGTAACTCGATCTTTACACCTCTTGTAACCCCTTTCCAGGTCATCTACTATGGGTAGAATTAAAAAAAAAGGTCACATTCTTCGTCATTATAAATTTAGTGCGGAATTAAGTTTTCGGGGGAATAATTTCTTCAGATTCTTTGCTCAAATTTTCTGCTGCCATTGTAACCCCCGAAAAAGTTTCAGCCGGCCGCGGTGGCCGAGGGCTGAGGCGCTCCAGTCACGGTCTGCACGGCCACTACGATCGGGGGTTCGAATCCCCACTCGAGCATGGATATTTGTGCCGTCCTTAGTATTAGCTAGTTCGTGAGTAGTTTGTAAGTTTAGGGACTGATAATCCCGTACTTAAGTCCCATAAACTATACAAACATTTGAACATTTGAAAAAGTTTCATCTGTCACTGACAGCTGACGTATTCCATGAGGAGAGTTTCATCTTTGCAACAAACCTTGACTGTCAGTGAAGTTAGTGCCATCATCGGTAGCTTGCTGTTTAACTTGAGCGCCTTTCCTGCAAAATTGGACCGGATATTGCAACTCCATGCTCTTTTATCAATGAACGAAATGAACAATCTTTCATCCAGTATTTCATATCCTCCTAAAATTATTGTACCGCGATTCTGCAAACTATCTTTAGTCATCATTTTAAAGCAGATGTCTTCCATCTCTTTTCGGTTCTTCTTCCTGTCTGATTCAGTTGATGCTCATTCTAGAATACGGAAGTTACAGTCTATTAAATTACATAATTTGTTTATGAAACTTAAATGAATCTTGCTTTACATAAAGATACACAAAATTATGACAAATGTAATAATAATTTTTCATATCAAAACAAAACAATACAAAAGATCGTAAGTAAATAACAATTAGTGCAGTGTTAATATATGTTTACATTATTTAAAATTGTTAAATCAAAACAACTATAAACTTCTACAGTTAGCAAAGTATTACATTACGGTCAATACATTATAGAAGACCTCAGATATTGTTAGTTAACAATTTCATTAACAAACACATTATTATCGAACATTAAGCTTACCACTTTCAATAATTAATTAATTTAGTTTGTTAGGGGATCCAAGTAATGAAAGTGGTTACGTGACTAGCCAGAAGTGCCTTAAAATGCTTATATAATACAAACACGGAATATTAGGGCATAATACCACGACAAACTACGGTATTGTACGTTGCATTAATACAAACAAACGAGACTTTTCAGGGTATATACATTACAATGTCTACCTAAGCAAGTTTTTGATATTGCGTGCAAAGTTGTCAGCACTGCACGGCACTGTCTCTCCCCATCTTTTCCTCTGCAATTAATTCCCAGCATTTTTCCGAACAAGATAATATGTATTAGCTCTTTACCTGTGACCGCCCAAAGCGTTTTATTTATTTATTTGTGAAGGTTAGTGCGGACCACAACTCTTCGCCTTCTGCCTAGGTAAGCTGAAAGCTTGCGCAGCCGGCCGCGGTGGCCGAGGGGACTGAGGCGCTTCAGTCACGGTCTGCACGGCCACTACGGTCGGGGGTTCGAATCCCCCCTCGGGCATGGATACTTGTGCCGTCCTAGTTCGTAAGTAGTTCATAAGTAGTTTGTAAGTTTAGGGACTGATGACCCCGTAGTTAACCTTTACAAACATTTGAACAGTTTTGAAAGCTTGCGCAGCCCTGGTAGAGAGCACCGGTGCCTGCTGATTCTGGGTGGAGCGCCGCCTCGCCACGCGGCCGACTATGTTGCGCGGGTCAGGCGCCCGGAGAAGAGAAGGCGCCGCTACCAGTGGCTGGCTCGTCCTAAGCTGTCGATTGAACACTAGGGATAGTGGTTATTGCTGAAACAACCGGTTTTCGGTTATACCGCTTCTTTTCATCTCCAGTTTAACCGCACTGTAAAAATTGCTCAAGATAACAGGTTTTTTTAAATAACCGGTTTTCGGTTTTTTATTGCTATTGTTTCCAGTAGAGTTCGACCGAAACGTATTTTGCGTCCGAAACAGAAACCGCAATTGCATTTTCGGTTCTTTTAGTTTCGGCCGAAACCGAAACTTACGAAATTTAGTTACAATTTAGGTAAGTTTACATTATATGACAAATCACTAGTCTTTCCATATTTTGCAAGATCCCCGCCCAATACTGCGCCTTCTTGATTGTGTGTAAGCCTAGCCAGGAGTCCGTAGAAGACGATATACGAAGCATACAGATTTACTGGCCTAGTATTTCCATCCGGCAGTTGCGAATATTGAGCCAACCACTCCGTAAGTTGGACTTTTGAGCCAGCGGATACCAATATCTCGTTATATATACAATATACACGTATGTATGTATAAGTTACAGTCAGTAAATGAACTTCAATCAGTGCTGCAGAAGTGTTTCGAAAAATAAAGTCACAGTTCCGACTAACAATGTCAATGTAAATTTACGTAAATTGAACTAGGAAAGCTGTGTACCACATGATCAAAGAATGTTCAAATAGGTTTGAGTTCTTAAGAGACCTAACTGCTTAGGTCATCGGTCCCTAGACTTAAAAACTACTTAATCTAACTTAAACTAACTTACGCTAAGGACAACATACACACCCATGACCGAGGGAGGACTCGAACCTCCGACTGGAGCAGCCGCGCAGTCCGTAACGTGGAGCCTCAGTCCGCACGGCTAACTCGCGAAGCACCACATGATCAATGTTACCTAAACCCATATTCGTATTAAAAAAGCCCCTCGCTTTCAAGGAATCACATTAATAATACTTGTTAGCATAACAATATGATAATACATTAAAAGTTATTATTCCAAGCTTACATAATAAGTATATGAATCGAATTTACCTTCTCTTCCAAGAAACATTTTGGATACTTTCCCCTTAAATGACACAGCATGTTTGTAGTACCTCCACCCATTTTTAGCTTTTTAAAGAAAGTGGAGCATTGTACCGCACTGCTACCATACTTCGTGAAGTACTTCCAAACTCGGGATGGTGCCATTTAAGACACAACCGATGTCTGGCGACGACAGCAAGGAACTGCCGCGTGATCAGACGGAGGCAAGTCTCGTACACTGCCGGTGCACGCGCGTCGTCTAATAGGCTACGCCACACGGAAACAGGTGCATCGATGCCTCAATAGCTGCACCAGTTCTTAAGTTCTTATGCCACACTTTTGTTGCGCGTTTCTGTTTGCCGGGATTGTTCTTAAATTATCACTGATCGCTTTTCTTAGTTACTGTGATGACCTAATATTCCACAGCAGTGTAAATTTTAGGAATAGCCCAAAATATTAGGGTCTACTAGTTTTAATTTTTTAAAATTATTTACAAAAATCACATTTTGAACCACTACTACAGGAAATAGTCGTACCGGTTTCTTTACCCGGTTCTTGGCAATAACTAGGAAAAAAAAAAAAAAAAAAAAACAGATTAGAATCCACAACAAATAAATACCGAAAAAACCGGTTATTCAGAACTAAAATACCGGATCCGTTTTTTACCGGTCGGTTTTTCCCATCCCTATTGAACATTCAAATAGCGGGCTGTTTTACCAGAGGGTTCTCGCTGACGTCGCAAGCAGCGTACAGACGTAAAATGAAACAGTTATGCTGCAAAGCAGAGTAAGACGTATTTGTCGTAATAAAATTATGGACTATAGCAGACATGGCCAGCAATTTCGCACGGCGGGCGCGCCCGCCCCCGCGGTTGGAGTACACTGTAGTTGACTGCCCCGGCCGCGACCGTGTATCGCTAGTGTCGCCAACGGAACGAGAGAGACAGCTGCGGAAAGAGTGAAACCGCACAGCACTGCTCTGCGCTGGACTGTCCCGCGGTCAGATCCAACGTAAACGACATAACAGAGGAAGCGCAGCTCTGTAATGTGGTCGAAGAACGGTGAAACTAGCAGACCATTTACTGGTTAGGATAACAAATTGTGTCCGTATGGGCCGGCCGTGGTGGCCGAGGGGTTCTAAGGCGTTTCAGTCACGGTCTGCGCGGCCGCTAAGGTCGGGGGTTCGAATCCCCCTCGGGCATGGATATTTGTGCCGTCCTAGTTCGTAAGTAGTTCATAAGTAGTTTGTAAGTTTAGGGACTGATGACCCCGTAGTTAAGTCCCATAGACTATACAAACATTTGATTTTGTCCGTATGGCTGAATCACTACGCGAAGTTTTAGAAAATATGCAAAACACGAATATAAGAAAAACTTAATAATTTTGTGACTCAAAATTTGATTCTATTAGTATTGTACATGCACACTCGTCATATACAGGGTGAATCACCTAAGACTTGCACCGCAAATATTGCGGAAACGAAAGGTGCGATTGATGTGCGGTTTTCACAGAATGGATTGGTAGTCAAGGACTAGTATTGTTAACCAATAAACAGATTGTAAAAATACCTAGAAAGTTTATTTTTTATGCATCAATTTTTCAAATGGAACAATGGTTGTTTCTATCATGCACTGGAAGTTTTGACACCAGCTGTGTACAAAGAATTTTGAATGACATTTTTATCACGTTTAGTTTGGCAGCTACAAGCATTCTAAGTTTTGGGGGCGGAGGCTACGACAGGGTAGCTGCCTGGCTGGTGGACATGAGTCAGTGGGCCACTCGGCCAGTCGGCTACGCTATCGCAGCCTCCGCCACCGAAACTTTAAACGGTTGTAGCTGCCAAACTAAACGTGATAAAAATGTCATTCAAAATTCTTTGTACACGGCTGATGTCAAAAATTTCACTGCATGATAGAAACAACCATTGTTCAATTTAAAAACTTTATGTTTGCATAAAAAATACACTTTCTAAGTAATACTGCAATCTGTTTGTTGGCTAAAAATACGAGCCGCTGACTACCAATCCATTCTGTGAAAACCGCACTTCAGTCGCACTTTCCGTACCCGCAATATTTGCGGTATAAGTGTTAGGTGATTCACCCTGTACGCAGTAGGCTTCTTCTGAAAGATATGTATTTCTTAAATGAACTAGTATCATAAATATGATATTTTAAAAATAATTTTATGTAAGGGCTATTACAAGTGAATATTGTTTGTTAGCCGGCCGCGGTGGCCGAGGGAACTGAGGCGCTCCAGTCACGGTCTGCACGGTCACTACGGTCGGGGGTTCTAATCCCCCCTCGGGCATGAATATTTGTGCCGTCCTTAGTCTTAGCTAGTTCATAAGTAGTTTGTAAGCTTAGGGACTGATGACCCCGTAGTTAAGTCCCATAAGTTCTACAAACATTTGAACATTTGATTGTTTGTTAAAACACAAATAAAAAACTATAAAGAAGATTGGTTTTAGGTACATTTTCCCCTAGTTCCTCTGAAAAGATGCTAGTGCACTTCGAACGCGAGCCGTTTTGACGGCAAAGTCGCCCGTGCCCGCGGGGCTGTGTTTGGCCATGCCTGGACTAGAGTATAAGAGTGTGTGTGTGTGTGTGTGTGTGTGTGTGTGTATGTGTCTGTGTATAACGGCTCTCCTGTCTAGACTGTCACTACTCTGTGAATATAAAAATTGATCAGATTGTCTATATTAGATTGGCTGTAAACACTATGATTAATCAGCCTGGAGTTGACAGATAGCGATATGTATGGCTCTGTAATTATTCTGTCAGCCAGTATGACTGTATAACTGAATAATGATTTGAACTGGTTGAAAGCACGTACAAATAAGAGATGCAGTTTAATTACGTGCAATCACGATCTTCAAATAAGTTAATTATTTAAAGACCTAAGTTTAAAATACATACGTGAAAAGGAAATGAGCATAGGTTCTTGTGCGACTTTACCAATGATTATTCTTGTGTATCTAAACTCGGGACTTAATTTAATTAGCAAACAAATTACTACGTTATGATAAAGTGGTGTAATTAATTTTACTCTTCCAAGCGCTTTTTATAACTGATCATAAATAATGGTTTCGTTATAATAGCAAAATAAAAGTCCGAGACTAAGTAGCAATCCAAAAAAAGGAAAAAAAGAATTAAAACAAATCTGTGAAATGAACAAATGAACTCACAAGTATGCGGTCTTTCCTATTCGTGTTGTCGGACATAAATAAACTGAATTTCACTCACCTCTTTCGGCCAGCACATGCAAATTACGAGCATAAATAAAAATGTAATTTGTAAGAAAGAGGTCGTTATTATACGCTAAATGTGAAAAAAAGTTGGTAACTGGCTTTTGAACATACATTTAAATAAGACTCGCTCTGTAAGACCAAGGAAATTCTCTTTCTAATTGTAATTGTCGAGTATTGGTTGTTCCCATATGACAATTCTTAAACTGATCTTACCATTTCTGCTCAAAAATCAAATTCAGATAAATTATATATATATATATAAAACGAGTGTCTAAATTCATTTCCAAATTTGACAAATTATTTATGAATAAGTTTTTCTGTTATTCAAAAGTAATCCTTTTAGCTTAAATTAATACTGAATGCCTTCGAAATACTTGGATCGGGTGGGCTAACACTGTCACATTGAAATCACTTAGCAATGCAAAAGCGAGGTAAAGAAATCAGAAAACAACACATACCTTCAACTTTTACTTTTGTATTCTCGGCCTGCTGCTCTGTATACAGTAGGTTCGGGAGGTGGGCCGTGGACAACTGAAAGAAGCGTTTAGTTCACGTATACTTTTATTGCAAGTGAAGATAATACTCAACTTTTATGTGATATGCTTGTGGTACACTGCTGCCTATTACGTAGTATACAGTACTGCAATACATCAGTCACTAGTAGTCTTCCGGGTTGTGGTAACGTAGACAGCTGCCTCGCTGTAGACGGATCTCTGCTACACTGACGCACTCTTCCCTTGGTAGAGTGCACGTAGTACGCTATACTCTGTCGTGGTGTCGATGCGTCGGCGTATCTTCTTCTGATTGGACGGCGCGCGGCGCAAGGCAGAGAGGTACGAGACTTGTGGCGCCCGCAGCGGTCGAAGTACTGTGACGCGAGTTACCGCGTCTTCATCTTCACGTGGCGTGGCGGCGTGTGGAGACCGCCGGCGTTGTGCCGAATGGCGACGCCACAACATTTACGAACAATAACTCCAAAACCATCTCGAAAACTTTAACCGTCCCTTTCCTTCCAAAGAAATATATTATTAAGCTCCTGATACTATCATGGTCCTCACCAGACAGTTCACTACGACCGACAGCTCTGTACTCTCCGACGATTCTGTACAACCTCTCTATTACTAACGCTCTCGAACGGCCACCCGTGCAACCAACGTTTATTGCTATCACTCTTCAAAAATATGCGCTTTACAAAGCGACCGAAGCAGTTATGTGAGCAGTGGTAGCCCCTGAAGTGATGCGGCAGGGTCTTCAAATAGCCTCAGCACCGAGGAAGAGCGAAGGAGCCGATGTCTTCTTCCAAGTGTGGTACGGATCCAACTGGAACATCGGTCCCTAAACTTACAAACGACTTAAACAACTTTACTTCCGCCAGTACCTCGCCTCCTACTTTCCAAACTTCACAGAAGTTCTCCTGCGAAACTTGCAAGACTAGCACTCCTGGAAGAAAGTTTGGAAAGTAGGAGGCGAGGTACTGGCGGAAGTAAAGTTGTGAGGCGTCATCGTGAGTCGTGTCGGGGTAGCTCAGTGGTAGAGCGCTTGCCCGCGAAAGGCAAAGGTCCCAGGTTCGAGTCCCGGTTCTGGCACGCAATTTTAATCTGCCAGGAAGTTTCATATCAGCGCACACTCCGCTGCAGAGTGAAAGTTTCATTCTGGAAACATCCCCTAGGCTGTGGCTAAGCCATGTCTCCACCATATCCTTTCTTCCAGGAGTGCTAGTCTTGCAAGTTTCGCAGGAGAACTTCTGTGAAGTTTGGAAAGTAGGAGGCGAGGTACTGGCGGAAGTAAAGTTGTGAGGCGGCATCGTGAGTCGTGTCGGGGTAGCTCAGTGGTAGAGCGCTTGCCCGCGAAAGGCAAAGGTTCCAGGTTCGAGTCCCGGTTCCGGCACGCAATTTTAATCTGCCAGGAAGTTTCATATCAGCGCACACTCCGCTGCAGAGTGAAAGTTTCATTCTACTTAAACAAATTTATCCTAAGAACAAGACAGACAACCAAGCGCGAGGAAGGACTCCAACTTCCGACGTGGACCCGTCGCGCGCACCGCAGCAGGGCGCGTCAGTGCGCACGGCTATTCCGTCGCGGTGTGCACGACACAATGAACGGACCAGTGTTTCGGAACGCCATGAGCTTAACCTAAAGCTCTGTATAGGGAAAGTATGGCCGTCCTTTTCCGCGCCGCGTGCCGCCGTCTGCAGGTCGTGATTGGCTGAAATCCAGTCACGTGGTTCTTTCCGCCATCTTGGTCCTATACGTTGCTTAGCTGCCATGAGAAGCCTTGTGAATATTCGTATGTTTTGGTTTGAATAATGACACAGTGTTGTACTTTTGGGTGTTTTTAAGAAGCAAAGAAGGGAGGTAAACATTGTAGTACTTCCAATAGGTATCAGAAATGCAGGAAGATGAACACCCTGGCTGATGAAAGTCGTCAGAGAAAACTAGGAGTCCAGAAGGGAACTTCGCTTCTTGTGCTGTGATGATTTTAATTCATAATGTAAATTAATAGATTAAAAATTCACTGACGAATGGATCTCGCAGCAGATACCTCTATATTTTTAACTTGAATAAATTTGTGAAAATATTCCTGCACAATGTCGCAAGGTTAAATTATTCACGCGTCGTTGATTTTATCTGCAGGTAGTTGTCGAAAATACACATTTTTTTTTACATACTAGTGAGTGATCTAGATTCCCGTTTAGATATGAAATTAACATACAGTTCCTGAAACAAGCTTTTCTCATTCGTTTTCATGTGTTAGAGCGTATCATAACAGGAAACAAAGAATTGAAAAAAGAAAAATATTAGACATTCAAATGTAATTGGCGTTGTTAAGACACCTTTAATTTCTGTTTGCCGGCCGCGGTGGCCGAGGAGACTAAGGCGCTCCACGGCCACTACGGTCGGGGGTTCGAATCCCCCCTCGGGCATGGATATTTGTGCCGTCCTAGTTCATAAGTAGTTTGTAAGTTTAGGGACTGATGACCCCGTAGTTAAGTCCCATAGACTATACAAACCTTTGAACATTTTTGAATTTCTGTTTCTGGTAAAAGACATGTAGTGGGTATCTCCTTGCATTTTTCGTAGTTCATGTGAGATATATGTACATAACACACAAGAAAATACTCAAAGACTTTTCCATGATCTCAATTGTTTTCTTAATTTACACGATGCTCCGATGACGACATTTTCGCGGTCTATTGAAATATTTGGCTACGGTACCGGACAATCTGAATTTATAGGACAGTTGGCTTTCGTCCGTAGGCGCGTGCGGACCTGCTCCGCGCGCAGGGTACTGCCCCGCCGCCGGTGTTGTTTACTTCCGCGTCGCGGTATTTGTATTTGTCTCGAGTCCAGTAACTGTGTACGTTATGGCGCACTCTTACCGCCGAGCGACCCTTAAAGTTACATTCCAAGCAGAACATCCACGACCACGCGCTTACGAAATTGAACAATTTATTCGTGATGAGCTACGATTGAACCCACAAGAAGTGATAGGTATCCACTTCTCGATCACCGGCAGTGTCGTTTACATCAAAATGACATCTGAGACCGCATGTGCTGAAGTCGTACGTCAACACGCACAAGGACTGAAATTTAAACACTCGGACGGACATATCGGGGAGGTGACGGTGGACCATGCAGGATTCGGACTGCGAACACTTCGTGTGTTTGAGCTTCCATTCGAGGTACCGCAAGACGCCGTCATTGAAGCCTTTCGCCCCTACGGCAAGGTTGTGGGACACATGGCTGAAAAATGGCAGACGTTCACGACGTACCAAGTATTAAACGGCGTACGACAGATCAAGATCGAACTGTCAAAACACGCACCATCCTACCTAATGATTGGTGGTGTGCGAGCCATCGTCATGTATGATGGACAGCCGCGGACTTGTGCAGGCTGTGGACAAGAGGGCCACGTTCGTTCCGAATGTCTCCATCGCCGTTTACTCCGGATTCCGACAGATGAGGCAGTTCCAGCTGCAACAGCACCACCTGTGTCAGACTCCTACGCCTCAGCCGTACGAAAACCTGAAGCAACACTTGAGGATGCGTCCTTTCTCCCGCCAACGCTTCCCGCCGAGGACTGCAGCGTGGAAGAGACTTCCGCATCCTCTTCTACCATGCCTGAGACGAGACCGACAAACTTTCAGTACATGAAAGACGGCGCGGCCGAAGCGATGGACCTCGACCCAAGAGTGGTGCCCACCGCAGCTTTCATACAGACGGGCACTACATCTGACGACGGACACCCGCACTCCGACACGGAGCAGCACGTTCGGAAACAGCGGTCGCCCAGGAGACGGAAGAAGAGAATTCGAACGTCCTCCAATGACCGCCCCCCACAGGAAGAGGACAGGATGTCTGACAGTGTTCTCTCTTCGAGCGTCACAACCACGGAAAACGCCGTACCCGATGTCCCAATCGAAGAACGTCCTATTCACTGCCTTCTATCTCCACCGACAACAGTGGACCCTGTAGAGGCACCCCCACAGGATAACACTGTGGCAGCATCACCACCCCTACCACTCGAAGGGAGTGAGAATCACTCGAATTTCGTGTCGGCCCCCTGGAGCGCCGATGTCGAAGATGAGGCAGATCAGAACTCTGGCCCGCCGGATGGGGCGAATCCCTCGGTGGCGCCCGACAAAACTTCCGCCTAGTGATTGCAGACACAGTGGCGGCTTCTGACGCCCCACACCCACCGGACATCTTAACAGAACCCCTATCGACATCAGCAGGAGCACGTCCGCAACACTACCGCATTGCAACGATGAATCTTGCTACCATCAGAGCTCCTCACAAATTGGCGATGTTCCGTGACACCATATACGCTGCCGATGTCGACATTGCCCTTCTTCAAGAAGTGTTCGTCTCTGCCTTCTACGCTCCTACCGGCTACGAAGCGCACATCTCTCACGCCTCTGACAATGGTAGCGGAGTTGCCATCCTCCTCCGCGAAGGGCTCCCTGCTGAAGATGTTGTGTACCTTCCTAATGCGAGGGGAATGGCCCTTACTCTGTTCGGTGTGCGTGTTATCAACGTATACGCACCGTCAGGCTCCAACAGACGTAGAGAACGACATGTCTTCTTTGCTGACGAGGTAATGCCGCTTTTTGTGGGTCCACTGGATGATCTGGTGCTTGGCGGGGATTTCAACTGCACACAAGGACCCACTGATCAACTCCCCACACATTCTCCGTGCGCAGCCCTGTCTTCCATTATCGATCGACTACAACTAATCGATTCATGGACGAAACTCTATGGAACACGCGCGGGGTTCACATACTACACAGCACACTCGTCCAGTCGACTCGACCGCGTTTACCTTACACGCACCCTCGCTGATGCCACACGACATGCTGAAGTATGGCCTATGGCCTTCTCCAATCATGAAGCCTACATCTGCGACGTTGTCCTCGCCCGACAACGAGTGTGGCACAGTCGCGGTCCATGGAAACTGAACGTTGCCCACCTGACTGCTCCTGACTGTCGATGCGTAGTAGAGGACGCATGGGCCCTCTGCCGCCGCCGTCGCCCCGCCTACACGTCGACTTTATCATGGTGGTTATCCTGCGCGAAACCGGCACTACGAAAAGCATTGATGGGATACGGTAAAGATGTCAAGGCCTGGCAAGCAAGCACCTTAGACTTTCACTACGCGATCCTACGAGAGTGCACTTCGATGCCATTCTCTCCATCTCGACAGACGATCGTGCATCGTGCTAAAGCACATATCACCCTTCTCACGCGTCGACGATTAGAAGGCGTCATTGTGAGGTCCCGTACTAATGATCGTATACCTCAGGAACCACCGTCTATGTACCATGTACTTGCAGAACGCAGTCATCGACGTCGAGCTCTTATACAAGATCTTGTCGATGTGGAAGGCCGACGACATACATCTCAAAAAGATATTGGTCATGCTTTTCATTCTCACTTCACCCGGTTGTACATGGCCGCTCCACAAAACCCAACTTTAATCGAGGAGGTTGCGGCACTCATCACTAACACTGTTCCGGAAGACGTGGCGACTGAACTCGAAGAAGACGTGACCACTGACGAAGTCCTGGACGCTATCAGGGCGGGAGCCGCCAATAAATCCCCAGGACCTGACGGCCTCCCCCTAGAATTTTACAAGAGTTTTAGCTACCTGTTGGTACCCACTTGGACAGCTATCTGCCGTGAACTGATGTCCCCAGCAACGACGATCCCTCCCGCCTTCCTCGACGGTGTTATTGTTCCCGTCCCTAAACCTCACGGGCGATCACGGATCAGCGACTACCGGCCCATCACTCTTCTCAATAGTGACTTAAAGATATTCACCCGCTTGTTAGCAACTCGACTCAAGAAGGCAGCACCGTACGTAACATCCCACGACCAGACTTCCCTGGGTGGAGCCAACAATGTTCGAACGGCCCTTTGCCGTTACAGGGACATGATTGCGCTCGCCAAGTTCCGACAACTGCCTGGTGCACTGGCTTCGCTTGACTTCAGTCAGGCATTCGATCGGGTAGATCACACTTTTCTGGTAACGGTCCTACAACACATGGGCTTTCCGGCACAAATAGTGAGTGTAGTAAAGCGCCTTTTGAGTGGCGCAACTTCCAGAGTACTCTATAATGGACGCCTCACTGCGCCTCTTAGGATTGCACGGTCTGTTAGACAAGGTTGCCCACTTTCTACAATTATGTATGCATTTGTCTTAGAACCCCTGCTCCAAGGACTTCGCCAACGTCTGACGGGCATATCTTTGCACGGACACCGTTTCTGCTGTGTGGCATACGCTGATGATCTCATGCTCTTCCTACGCAGTGAAGACGACGTTCGCGCAGCTCTGACATGGATAACAACATATGGCGAAGCATCAGGCAGTTCTCTCAACGTTGCTAAATCGAAAGATCTGCTTATTGGAGAGGGACTATCTGCTAGATGCGTTGCCCCCCTAAGTGTGGCCACCACCGTCCGCTACTTAGGCATTGACTTTACAAAAGATCTTCGTCGTTCGGCGACCTTAAATGCCAGGCGTCTGCTCCAAACGATCCGGGGAAGCCTCTTTCAACACCGATTTAGATCCCTGGATGTGATTCAACGTGCGCGTTACGTGAACGTTTATCACGCCTCTCGCATTCCCCATGTGGCACAAGTGTTCCCGATCCCGATATCCATTGCCCGTCGCATGATGATGGCGATGGGATCCTTTATCTGTACTGGACTATTATTCAAGGTCCAATATGCCTCACTTTCCCTCCCACGGGATCGTGGTGGGGTCGGTCTCTTCCACGTCCCACAAAAAGTCACGGCACTGTTTGTTAGTTCCCAACTGAAAATATGGCGACACTGCCCGACGAGCATGACCGGACTGCTTTTACGAGAATATGCACCCGTCTCTAAAACATCCCCAGTCAATTTATCTGACATTCCAGGCCCTTTTTACTACATCCGACACTTCTTTTTGGAATTAAGCTACATTTTCCAATCCTTACCTCTTTCACGAATATTACGGGCAAAGACTGTCTATGAGACCATCCAACTACATCAGCCCCCCAATCCTATTGAACAAAAGTTTCCGCAAATCATATGGCGTCGTGCATGGAAAGCAGTACATGCAGTTTTTCTTGATTCCAGCGTCCAGTCCGCCTGGTATATCACCGTCAACGGTAAACAAGTCAACCGTTTTCGCCTGCACCGTATCCGACTCGCTGACACACCCCTATGTCTTCACTGTGGGGTGGATGACACCGACAACCACCGGTCCGAATGTGGTCCTTCCTCCGACGTCTGGAGACTAGCACAACGCATTCTCGCTTTCGTCACCCGACGTACACCTGCGCAGCTCTCATTCCAGACGCTGCTATTCCCGGACACGATTTATTACCCGGCCACGAAAACTAACGCTGTGAACTGGATACGCGGACACACCGTCCGCTACCTTTTCGACCGAGACGAGAAATCAGAACTGGCTTACTGGACGTACCTCAATGATCGCCATTGCGCTATCGTTCGTAACCCCAAATACCAACAGTACTTTTCCAATTTTTTATGGAGCGTCTTTCACGATCCGCCTCCCAGCTGGAACGTTCAAACTATGAGAAGCTAATGTGATGTTCTTGTTGATATGAGTCCTGAAAGAACTGAAAACGGAACCTATACAAAAATTATCGAGAAGACGAGTTTGGATGTTCCCCACTGAAGACGTGTGAAGAACTGCACAAAGAGAACAAGACATAGAACACTTCAATAAAGCAATAAAAATAAATAAATAAATGATTGCAAATGACTCCTTCCCATTCCTATGTTTTCCTCCTATCACTTAGTGTATCTAGGTTAGTTTGTTTTGGGATAGGTATAGACAGGAGCCAACGCCTAAAGAGGTACAGTTTTTTTTTTAGGGCAAAAGTGGCGGTGGCACATAGGCCCCTTTATTTATTTTTCCTTTTTTTGTAGTAATTTTTTTTTATTTTTTATTTTTTTTTTCCTGACCTTGGGGAGAAAAGAAAAAAGAAATAAAAAAATAAAAATAAAAAAAATAAATTAAAAAAAAAAGAAAAAAAAATGTGAAAAATACCGAGTAGGGAAAAAAAAAATAAAAAAAAACGGCCAAAAAAAATGCTCCGTGATATAAAAAAAAAAAAAAAAAAAAAAAAATAGTGAGACAGCGAGCAGCAGAAAAGAAAGGAAAAAGAAAGCGCCGCATTGGTACTCTGGAAGCGCACAAGTAGAGTACGGCGGGGAAAAGAAAATAAAAAAAAAAAAAAAAAAAAAAATGACACTCTTCGTTCATAAATATATTCCTCGAAAAGTAAGAATTCTAAATGAACACGATCAGGTTAGGAGGAATAACCCAAAAAGTTATTTTTGTAAATACCGAGGGGGAAAAAAAAAAAAAAAAAAAAAAAAAAAAAAAAAAAAAAAAAAAAAATAGGTGAACTCTTTAGATATAGAGCCACAAACCAGTTTTCTTAAAATCAGACGATAAGTATTCTGTAGAGCAACGAAGTCCGCATGAACAGAAGTACGCGAAGTTCCCGCATCTGTCCGTCGGATATAATAGCCTGTATCTCGAGAATTAATAGAGTAATCGTTCTGCTCCGAACCTTAAATAAAATTTCGATCTCTTACCTACGTTTCGTCCGCAGCATTTTATGTGCTAAAATCAACCATACGCAAAGTGTACGCAATGCGACTTTTGCTCTGCAAACTCTTCAAAATTTTGCGCAGTAGTTTACTTAATTTGATGTAGCACGAAAACTGGAAGTAATACTGAACATAAATTGACATCATTATCGAGAGAATGTATCACACTACAACATGTGAAAAAATTAAATTTTTTTATTGAATGGTTTTCTCAAAATCGGTTGATAAGTACTGTTAAGCGCTGGGAACGGCCTCGCGAATCGTAGCATAGCGTCTCAATGCGTTCGGCCGCTCCGCCTCGGCTCACAGGTTCCTACAGCCTCACCCTGCAATGGTGGAAATGTCACCCGCAGCTTATGGCGACGATTCAAACAACACGTGGTCGAGAAATTTGGAAAAAAGGTCAGAGCTCTGAATTACATGTGACGTAGCAGTTTTTCGCGCATTTCTTTACTTATGACGTCGAATCTCGTGAATTATGCATTTCACGTGATACCCACATTGATCTTTCTCTTGATTTGAAGGGTAAATGTGCACAATTTCATCAAGATTGGAATAAAACTGTACATTTGTATGCCTAAAAACCAACACATGGACACTCTAGTTTTTATTCAGGATATCACAGTCCAATTTGTCACAGAAAATATCTCTGGAACCATAATATATATTAAAAATCGACTTTCACGGTCAATAACGTACGGCAAGGGTTTATGAAAGTTACTACTATGAGACAGTCTAATACGTATACAAATACTATTTTCGACACAAACTTATGGTTTTTTCCCTTTTTTAAATTTATACTATTATATATACTCATCATGTGTGTTATGTCGACAACTGCAGGATGTAACAACAGCCGGTACATGTATAAGGATGCTGACGTGGGCGCATTACTATAACAACCATTCTGATTAATGAAACAATTTATTCGAGGAACAAAGAAAAACACTTAACTTGCATCAGGCAGGAATGGAACAGGAACAGAAAGACTTCTGTTCAAATGTTCAAATGTTTGTAGAACTTATGGGACTTAACTACGGGGCATCAATCCCTAAGCTTACAAACTACTTATGAACTAGCTAATACTATGGACGGCACAAATATCCATGCCCGAGGGGGGATTCGAACCCCCGACCGTAGTGGCCGTGCAGACCGTGACTGGCGCGCTTCAGTCCCCTCGGCCACCGAGGCCGGCAGAAAGGCTTCTAAGTAATACAATAAAGTGAAGTAGGTTAGAGTTTGCTGGGTCATTCTTCTGGCTGCTACTCGTGGGTCCGGTGGCCGACAGACTGGGCCCGACCAGCAATTGTGGCTCCTGAAGTCAGCGATGTAGATGTAGAGGGCGCTGCTCTCTGCGGTGCCCGTAGGCGTGGCCGCGCGTCTTGTTGTTATGGGCACGTGTGGTGGTGCCTGCTATACTTCGTTCTCCTGTTGCTGCACGGCTGGTGTGCAGTCGATACGACAGGACTGCAAAGATACCCCATATTATTTCTTATGCAATCAATAGCATGAAAAATTTCGAAAATAATGGCATTGATTACACCAGAATAAGTGAATTACATCATCATCATCATTAGAGACTGATTATGCCTTTCAGCGTTCAGTCTGAAGCAAAGTACCTCTAATAAAATTCCTCCATGATCCCCTATTCACTGCTAACATTGATGCCTCGTCTGATGTTATGCCTTTTACTTCAAAATCATTCTGCACCGAATCTACGTACTTTCTTCTTGGTCTACCTCGACTCCTCTTACCCTCCGCTGCCGAGCTAATGAGTCTCTTAGGTAACCTTGCTTCTCCCATGCGTGTAACATGACCCCACCATCTCATTCACTGGAGGTAATGTGAAGCGAAGTTGGAATGCATGAACCATGCAGTTAGGACGAACCAAGACTCATGCGAGACTCACAGTTGACCAACTCATACTCACAGTTGACTCAACTCATGTTTACAGTTGACTCATGTCATACTCACTGTTACCTCAAGCGATTCTCACAGTTGACTCAAGCAA
This sequence comes from Locusta migratoria, assembly GCA_026315105.1. Lineage (NCBI taxonomy): Eukaryota > Metazoa > Arthropoda > Insecta > Orthoptera > Acrididae > Locusta > Locusta migratoria. The sequence continues at coordinate 410,546,408 of CM048748.1, forward strand.
ACAGTTGAGTCAAGTGATACAGTTGACTCAAGTAATACTCACGGTTGACTCAAGTAATACTCATGGTTGACTTAAGTAATCTGGTTGACTCCAGCAATATTCAGAGTTGATTCAAGTGCTACTCACAGTTGACTCAAGCAATACTCATGGTTGACTCAAGTGATACTCATGGTTGACTCAAGTGATACGATTGACTCAAGAAATGCTCACGGTTGACTCAAGCAATACTCACGGTTGACTCAAACAATACTCACAGCTGACTCAAGTGATACTCATGGTTGACTCTAGCGATACTCACAGATGACTCAAGCAATACTCATGGTTGACTCAAGCAATACTAATGGCTGACTCAAGTGATACTCAAGGCTGACATGTTATATTCACAGTTGATTCAAGCAATACTCGCGGTTGACTGAAGGAATACTCATGCTTGGCTCAAGGAATACTCATGCTTGACTCAAATAAAACTCACAGTTGACTCCAGCAATATGGCTGATTTAAATGATACTCATGGTTGACTCAAGTGACTTGGTTGACTTGAGCAATAGTCACAGTTGACTCATGGAATACTCACAGTTGCTTGAATCGAAACTCAGAGTTGACTCAAGTGATATGGTTGAGTGTCTGCTTGCGGTACCCATTAACAGAAAACCGTTGTGTTGAAAATAATATTTGTTTATGTTTTAGACTGTTCATAATACACGTTTTTATAAGCCCCTGCTCAACGTTAATGGCCATGAAAGATATTTTTTAATGACTATTGTTGTTCCAGTGATTTATTCGGTGAAAAAATTCAGTGGGACACTCTGCATAAAGAATAAGAAACACAATAACAAGATGAAAGTAGATGTACTGATTACTTTACAGTAATTTAAATTTTTATTGGAGGGTGAGTATCGTTTACTGTTTGTTACTATTTAAAATGTTATTGAGGTCTGGCGACTTGCCCAGAAATATTTTGGAAATGGTGTAGGGTCAGTACGGTAGCATTTGGTGACGATATTCTGGCTGTAACTGGAGTACAGTCAGTTCCAGATGGGAGGGCCCTAGCAGTGCGGCTGTTAGCGGCCCTGGCTGCAGAGCGCAGTGCAGTGTGACGCGCCAGAGCAGGTCCCGGCGCGGCGAGAGCAAACAGCCGGGTCGCCGGTCGCTTCAGCCGCCGCCGCCCAACTTCTGCTGTTCGCCGCCCCCGTATTGATTTGGGCCCGTTTCCCCCAGACCGGCGGCGGCTCCGCAGTCGTGCCGCACCGCACCGCGGATCTCCGACACACTTCACACGTTCACATGTTTCCTAGGCCGCTTCCGTGACGTCACAATACACAACTTAAAACTAGAAATTGACAAGTTCTATGACAATAATCTAGACACCCAGACTTCCTGTTGCAGATTGCGACTTGTCCTCTTGAAATGATGTATGCCTGGATTCGGCGTGACGCACTGTCCACTGCATCACCGAGCGACTGTTGTCCGAGATTGTCCCTATCTTCAGCGGTGATATTGCGTAGATCTCTTGTCCAAGAACAGCCCTTTCCAGTCGGCACGGTCGGTACGGAACGAAATCGCAAGATGTGCGCTATGAGTGCGAGAACTGCTTTGCATGAAGCCGAATCCCTCACCGAAATGCTGCCCATACTGTTCCGCTATACGTCGGAGAATGTCACCCCTCTACCGGATTAACGTTTGACTGCCTTTTACGACAACCAGTGGCGTACTGCGGCCTGACGTAATGCCACCCGAAAACATCTGACAAACCACGCTACCTCACTGCTCTCGCTGGACAGTGGCTCCGAGACGTTCAAGCTGACCACGCTGTCTCCAAAATCGTTCCCTACGATTGTCTGGTTTAAGGCAGATGCGAGTCTCATCTGGGAATAGCTTCGGTTATCAATTATGACGAGTCCATTCAGCATTCTGTTGAGCCCAACTGTACCGCGCTGCATTGTATATGCCTATATGTGTCAAAGATGGACTCGCCATGGACGATCAGGGGTGAAATTGTATGCCATTGGCCCAACAGATTGCTGAATGGACTCGTCAGATTTTACATCAAGAGCTATTCACAGATTAAACTCGTATCTTCCTTCAACCAGAAAATAGTCTTAGACTTTTTTGGAGAACGCATGGTCAGCCTGATCGTCTTAGACACACCATTTAGCGAATGGAGCAAGGTGTTGATTCTCTCATGTTTTGGGGTGGCACTATGTGGGGCCACAGTACGCCACTGGTGGTCACAGAAGACAATCAGACGACTATACGGTACAGGGATGACATCTTCAGAGGTATACTGCAGCCATATTGAGGGATTTGTCTTAATGGACGAGAATTGTCGCCATCATCGTGCCAATCTTGTGAATGCGTTCCTTCCTGATAAAGACATCGCAAGAGTAGGATGGTCATCATGTTCTCCAGACATGAACCCTATCGAACATGCTTGGGAGAGAGTGAAAAGAATGTTATTGGACGAGACCTCCTCCCCCACCCTTAACCAATCTGAAAGATTTACGTGTAATCGCTGTTGAGAAATGGGACAACCTGGACCGACAGTCGCTTGATGATCTATTGGACAGTATGCGTCGGCGAATAGAGGGATGCAAGAGTTTAATGATATAGTGGACGATATGCCACGACGAATACAAGATATTTCATAAGTGTAAGAGGAAGCGTTACCGCGAATTTGGGGTACTGCAGTACGCTGCATTCTGGGACACAATTCCAGAATATCTAGGTTAGTGTCGTAAAATTGTTAATTTCTGTTTCCATGAACAATAAAGAGATCTGAAATATCGTTTTTATATTTCCCAACTCAATTTTTTGTCATGAACCCCAAGAATTGTGGTGATCCAACACCTTTTTTTATGTGCGTGGGTAACTTCTTCGTCGTTCACACGGAATGAGTTCGTTCACAAAACCAAATACAAATATTTAAAAAAATTAAAATGTGAAAATTTGAGTGCGTGTTGCATGTTCAGATAACTTACATGACTACAGCAGAGGTCCTTGACAACCACTGGTACCAGCAACGGTGAACACCTTGTCAATGTCAAGGCTGAACTGGAGTGAGACATCGCCGTGTACCGCAATTTAAATCACCGGTGAACAGGGCTGAACTCAGGCGGAAATTACAACACACACAGAGAAGCTATCGACGCTACCGAACAACAGAATCCGACCAACGCCAAACGTTATCGAGAGCGAAACATCAATCAAAATCAGATGAACAAGTAGCGCTTGTTCTGCCATCTGCTATGTATCACCGGGAGGGAACAGCACTCCACGTAAAACTTAGGGGAAAACGTTTGTCCCTATTTATGGTGTCTTCCTACTATAAAATCAACAGCTTCCTTCTTAATACTCTTCTAGTAAATGACTGCGACACACAATCTTTGTACTTTTACAACAAAATGCTTGATTGGATGAACTATTTTAACACCCAGACGGGTTACGCCTAATTTACAAGGGACAATCAAATTTTTCTTACGCGAAAACCTGATCGACATATTGCACATTTTCTTGTTAAAACTTTACACACCGCCCTGTATGTGCCATTACTGTGTCTAGACTGTGTAGACAGTATAGAGACTGTAATGGAAGATACAGTGCAGATCCAGATCACAAGAAAATGTGCAACATTTCAATCAGGTCTCCATGTGAGGAAAATCTGATTACGAGTAATGAAGTAGGCGCTTTTCTGACACTCACTGAGAATGCCTTTAAATAATGCGAAATGTGCCTGGGTGATGAAATACTTCATCTGCGGTATACAATAAAGTCTTTTTCTTCCAAAAATATTACAGTTTAAGTATATTCAGCTGCTTCCAAAACGGCCACCATAAATAACGTGTTGTTATTCAAAGTATGACATGCTACATCTGCGAGGAATACGGCGGTAAGACTAACCTGAGCTGCTGATAGAAAAACAAACTTCACACATTATTTCTTTAGAATACATATTGGAAATAGGTATGACATCTAGTCATTCACAGCGATGTCTAGTTTCATTTGTGCCTTTAAAATAACGCCGCGGCCGAGCGCATTGAGGCGCTATGCTACGATGTGCTAGGCCGTTCCCCGTCGGGGGGTTCGAATGGCCCCTCGGGCATGAATGTTTGTGTCGTCGATAGTATAAGGTAGTTCATAAGTAGTTTGTAAGTTTTGGGACTGATGACCCCGCAGCTAAGTCCCTTAAGCTTAACAAACATTGGAACAATTTTTGAAAACAAAGTTGTGTTCATCTACGGAAATGTTGACGATTGGCCAACCAATTTTCCGAACACATTCCCATGTGTTATTTCAACAAGCAGCAACCTGAGTATCCAATCGATACTGTAACTGCCGTAGACCGAGTACGTGTAGCGAAAATGAAGTATAAAAATTTAAATTTGCATATAAAGAATCAATATAAGAACCATAATTACGTGACTGAAGTAGCAATGGAAAACCGGATTTAGGAGGCCAGTTTAACATAGCGTCTTACATTTAGCGCAGTTCATGCATGCGTTCTGGTATTATAGTTGTAAACCGCTGTACTACTCTCAGGCTTAATAGATATTTTATTTCCCATGAAGTGCACTGATCTTGCACTACATGTGTCTCTACGTTTCTTTGGATGAAGATACTCTTCTGATTGCTGAAGTATCTAGTTGTTGTGCTGACATTTCTTGATACTGCAGAAAACGGAACTGCATTTTCTCAAACACCATAATACTTCTTTCGAAACTAATCAGGTATCAGTTGGGAGACTGGTTTGACGCAGCTCTCCACGCTATACCCTAAGCGCCGCGATGAAATGACCAAGCGCACTAACTCGCCATGCTGCGGAGTGTCGGGTTGTTCCCCGTCTGAAGTTCGAGTTCTCCCTCAGTCATCGGCGTGTGTGTTGTTCTTATCTTAGTTGAAGTTATCATTTAAGTACTTTATAAGCCTAGGGACTGAAAACCTCAGTAGTTAAGTCCCATAGATTTACAAACATTTGAACATATCCTAAGCAAGCATCTTCATTTCCTCGTAAGAACGACAACCCAAGTCAATTTCAATCAGTTTACTGTATTCATCTCTTGGTCTCCCTCTACGATTTTACCCACACACCTCCCTCCAATGCTAAATTGATGATTCCTTTGTGTGTAAGAACGAGTCTTAGCAATTAATCACTGCTTTTAGTCAAGGTGTGCACGAAATTTCATTTCTTCCCATTCTGTTGAGTACCTCCTCATTAGTTACATGATTTATCCAGTTTTATCTTCAGAATTCAGCTGTAGCACTATAGCACTACATTTCAAAATCTTCTCTCTTCCTCTTGTGTGATCTATATCGTCCATGTTCACTCCACAAATGCCTTCAGAAAAGATTACCTAAAATTTAAATTAATGTTCGATGTTAACAAATTTCTCTTTTTCAGAAACCTTTTCTACCCATTGCGTTTCAGCATTTTATATCATCTCTACTGCGACCAGCGTACGTTATGTTACTGTCAAAGTAAGAAAAATAATCCCACCATTATTGTCTCGTCACCTAATCTAATTCCTTCAGCTTTGCTTGATTATTTTAGACTCCATTCCATTGCCATTGTTTTCCTCTTGTTAATGTTCATGCTCCTGTCAAGACATTACCCATTCCGTTCAATTGCTCTTACAGGTACTTTGTTGTGTCTGACAGAATTATAATGTAAGGTTTCATGTGTAAATGGCTGTATTGGCTTTATTAGCAGTTCTGTTTGCGAAGCGAAAATTTGTTAACAGCTATACCTTATACTTGATTAGTTTCGAAACAAGTGTTATGATGTCTAAAAGCTATACAATTTCGAAACGCCGAGGTGGAGTGACCGAGTTCTCTAAGGTGCCTGGCTGCGGAATGCGCAGTTGGTCGCCGTCGGACGTTCGAGTCCTCCCTCGGGATCACGTGTGTGTGTGTGTGTGTGTGTGTGTGTGTGTGTGTGTTTTGACCTTAGTGTAAGTTAGTTTAAGTAGTTTGTAAGCCTAGGGGCTGATAAGTGCTGCTCTTAAGTCCCCTAGACTTACAAACACTTGAATTTGAGTTTGAACCTTTAGCATCAATCTCATCTTGCGTAGAATCTTGTAAATGTACTCCTTCTTTTTTCAGTAACTCTGTCATTAGACAGGTATCAACTGAACATCCTTCATGTCCTTCTGTCCTGGGCATTCTCCTTCATTTGGTGGTAACTTCTTCCTTTCTTCACAGCTGTTAGCATTCCAAACTTTCTTCTACCACTTCCTCTTTTTCCTTCCACTTTCCCTCCATTACCCTCTGCAGTGGACGTTTCCAGCATGATATGTATCCCATGCAAGATGTTTTCCTCTTTTGTATCATCCTCATGAAGTTCCTTTCCTCTACTACCCTGCTCATCACCTCCTTATTTCTCAGTCCGTCTTTTTAACTTTCTCCATTCTTTTCCATAGCCGCATTTCAAAACTTTCTAAATATTTTCGTTCTTTCTATCAGACTGTCCACGTTTCAGAAGCATAAAACCCCACACTCCCCACAAAACATTTGGCGAACGTCTCCCTGAGATTAATGGGAATGCTTCTGGCTGTCAATACATCTCCCAAACTCCCAAACTCCCCCAAACACTTTCTTCCCTATGTATATTTTCCGTCTCACTTCTTCTGTACAACTTCCATTGGAAGTTACCAAGCCGGCCGCGATGGCCGAGGGGACTGAGCCGCTCCAGTCACGGGCTGCACGGCCACTGCGGTCGGGGGTTCGAATCCCCCTCGGGCATGGATATTTGTGCCGTCCTTAGTATAAGCTAGTTTGTAAGTTTAGGGACTAATGACCACGTAGTTAAGTCCCATAAGCTATACAAACATTTGAACATTTGAAGTTACCAAGCTTCCAAATTTGACATAAAGTCACTAATGAGGTATGCACCCAGTTTTAATTTCATAATTAAGCAATGCTATAAGGGACGCTTTAAAACATGAAGGCCGCAGTTGGTGATACGCCTGTTATTTATTGACGCGTTTCGACTTTCTCATCGTCAGAATCTAAAACATGGGATAAAGTTTCGTACAATTGTAACACGTCATGGGTCTGCTGAACTGTACTATACTGGACTATAGTTCAGCAGATCCATGACGTGGTACAATTGTACGAAACGTTACCCCATATTTTAGATTCTGACGATGAGAAAGTCGAAACGCGTCAATAAATAACCGCCGTATCACCAACTGTGGCCTTCATGTTTTAAAGAGTCCCTTATAGCATTGCTTAATTACGAAGTTACCGAGCTTCCCACATATTTGAATGATTGAATCTGTTGCAGTTTTCTTGCATGTAGTGATATACTGACCATGGTGCCTTCTATTCCGATTTTCATCACTTTGGTCTTATCTATGTTTACTTTCATACCGAATTCCTTCCCTACCCTAACAGTATTCTCTATCATTACCTTGAGCTCTTCTTCTGTTTCCGTTAGAAGAATTTCCGAATATATATATATATATATATATATATATATATATATATATATATATATATATATATATATGTCAACTGGGGCGTTTCTTTTACGCAGTTGCATCTGTTTGAATGCCAAACAGTTTGTCTCGCTCTCCTCCATCCACCCCCGACCCCACTGCCTTCACGCTCCCTCCCGGCAACAACCCCACAATCACGTAATCCTTTAGAACCTGCAGGTCTTGTTTCGTCAAAGGCGATTGAAACGGCTGCGCTTTGGTAGTAATTACGATAGATCTTAAAGGATTCCGAAACGCAATTACTGGCAGCACTTTAATACCTTCATTAACATATAATTTAGGGGTAAGATTCGAAAAGATCTGTCGCAAAAAGAGAGGAAGAACTTGATTACAAGTAGCCTTGGCTTTTTCGCAGACATTGATATTGACCTTGAATTGTTGGCCGGTCGCTCTCTTCGAATAACTGACCTTGCGTAACACGCTTTCTATGGGGAAAAAAATCTTCTTCGGCAGAGAAGAATAATTAAGCATCTGATCTGCAAAAGCGAACTGTACAAACAGACCTTAATTTTTTACTAATTTCCGCAAATCCATCTTTTCATTGATATGGAACAGTAGCTGTTATATTTATGTGCGATTGTAATAAAATTTCAACTGTTTGCACTACTTTTGATTGATTTGTGGCCAATTTTGGTGATACAATTTATCATCTTGAGACTCCTAGATATAGCAAAAATCTTAATTAACATTAATTTTTCTCTCTTGGCTGCAATTAACGGTGCTTTTAGACCATGGACAGCCAATGGCTCCCATTAGTATGCAATATCGCCCCTCCTGATATCAGACGCAAAGAAGCCTTAATGAGAGAGTATGACAAGATCTTGTCCATTCCTAAGGTTCCTGGCCTTTCAACCTTAGAGTCGGTGGTTCGAATACTGTCGTGACAGAATTTTTTTTCGTTGCGTTGGAATACTTACACAATTTTAATATCTAATGATAATTTCTACCAAAATTGCAGGTATTTTTGTTTATTCGTACTTTTCTATATATTATAGAAGGTTGTTAATAATGATGATGTCAATCAAAACACAGTATTGGCTTTACTATCAGTTGACAACGGTAGTATTTGATTGTTCAGTTTGTGAAGACCTACGGAACTGTTTTTGGAAAGTCACTTCCATAAGTACTAATGGCTTTCCAAGCAGGAAACCTACTCAACCATAGTTTTACGTGACGACAGGGTGTTTAGTTCGCCTACATATAAACATGAACTGATACAACACGTGGAATTAGAGATAACTAAATGTTTTATGTAACTGAATTAGAAATAAATAAATAAATAAAATAAAATCTGCTGCAGTGAGATTCGAACCACCGACTTTAGGGTTGAGAGGCCAGAAGGCTACAACCATTTTTTCCCGAGTTATGAAGTTACTCAAATTATTACGAAACTGGAAATTAGTAACGACTGGCAAGTCAGAAACCCCTATCGTGAAATAATATAATATAATAATAATAATATAATATAAGAAGCTGATGTATCGACTATATGTTGCTGGCGAGCGCTTTGCCACACATTACCAAACTGACGACTTGCGTGTGAAGGTGCTGCGCTGCAGTGGCGTGGGGACAGGGCGACTGTGAGCTGAAAATTTGCGTGACCACGAAAAAAAAAAAAAAAAATTCGCTCCGTCGCTCGGAAGCTGTACTCCCTGCTATCAGCTTCTGTGCACTCGGAAGTACACAGTGCCTACGATCTGAAACAATTCTGCCAAGTCAGGACCACTTCAGTGAGCTTAGAAATGTTCAAATGTTTGTTAAGCTTAAGGGACTTAACTACGGGGTCATCAGTCCCTAAACTTACAAACTACTTATGAACTACCTACAACTAAGGACGGCACAAATATCCATGCCCGAGGGGGGATTCGAACCCCCGACTGTAGTGGCCGTGCAGACCGTGACTGAAGCGCCTCAGTCCCCTCGGCCACCGCGGCCGGCAGTGAGCGTAGACAAGTACGCACGAGTACTGAATGTCTAAATGACTCCAGAAGTTGAGTATATCGCAACTAGTGCTTCGATGCACTAGTATTGGCCGGCTGACCTTATTCAAACCGAAAACAAGAACAATCAGCTCAAGTATAAATCTCAGAGTGTACCATGAAACTTATACAAGTTCACTCGTCCAAGTATCGGCTCAATAAGCAAAATCTCCAAGTCCGCACACTGGAAGGACAGGACGCCACCAGGTGCGTCCGTACTCCAGCGCTACGAAACACGAAGTCCCTTTCTATCACCCCGTCTCTGCACAAGACCACCCCCCTCCCCCACCGAGAAACGCCGTTTTTATGATAAAGCCAATCAGCGTCGAGTTCTTGAACTCCAGACAGTAAAATCTCACAAGACAAGCGCTGATTTCGAAAAACTGGCACTTTGAACATCAGCCAATCAAAGACGGCATCCCTTCCACACACACGTTTGGCGCGATTCTTAATAAACGGCTCTAACCGTCGCCCGTGGGAGCGGCTGCCTAGCCTCCAGCAACATTCTGTCGCTTTCCCTTTCGGACCCTCGGCCACAGGCGTATGCCCTGATATCTTCTTCTAAAAAGTGCAGACGATGCCTCTCCTTCATAGTTTGGGAAACAAGGCTAAATTTTTACTGCCCTGTCAGTGTGCCACCCAAGGCCAGCGCGCCCAGCCTCCTACGACGCCGCAGGGCGTAAGTAGGAAAGAATTTGCCCTCTCAGGGCCAAGTCAGCTCTGCATCTCACATTAGCAAAACTCTTCCCTGCATCGTATTCCCGACAGCAATAGAAAATTGAATGTACAGGACTCATTAAGACAATACGTCAACAATAAACATCGATAATAAAGATGAGAGATGGACTGCCATCTCTCAGATTCGAACCACCGACTTTAGGGTTGAGAGGCCAGAACGCTACAACCATTTTTTTCCCCTAGGTAGTTCTTTGCTTTGCGGTCGTTGATTCAGTTCGTTCTTGGTTGTTCAGTGAATATTTGGCTCAACTTGTTTTATTACAGAGGGAGTTCAGCCCCCTGACCGGGCGCGCTGGGCCACGGCGCCCGGCAATATCTATTGAAGAGGTACCTCAGCTACACTGCCAGATGCTGCAAATGTTTGATATTTGGTACTTAGGTGTACTTTGCCAAACTTCAAAGTCGATTTTCTCGCGAATTTTTTAGAGTTACGACGAATAGCTTTGTCTGGTTTTTATTTATGTCTTGAGCTTTACTTACCAGAAATACAGGGTGTTACAAAAAGGTACGGCCAAACTTTCAGGAAACATTCCTCACACAGAAAGAAAGAAAATATGTAATGTGCACATGTGTCCGGAAACGCTTAATTTCCATGTTAGTGCTCATTTTATTATTTACGGATGAGCCTTCATTCCAACGTGATCAAATTGTAAATTTTCACAATCAACATCTGTGGACTGACGAGATTCCGCAAGCAGGCAAGCAGTTGTGCAATCACATTATCAACATAGATTTTTTGTGAACGTTTGAGCAGGAATTGTTGGTAATGTTTTGATTAGGCCTCATGTTCTTCCACCTACGCTCATTGGAGCTAGAACATGTGCCTTTCCAAGTACGACACAACATATGGTTCAAACACGGTGGAGCTCCTGCACATTTCAGTCGAAATGTTCGTACGCTTCTCAACAACAGATTCGGTGACCGATGGATTGGTAGAGGCGGGCCAATTCCATAGCCTCCGCGCTCTCCTGGCCTCAACCCTCTTGACTTTCATTTACGGCAGCATTCGAAAGCTCTTGTCTACGCAACCCCGGTGCCAAATGTAGGGACTCTTCGTGCTCGTATTGTGGACGGCTGCGATACAATACGCCATCCATGCATGACTGCATCAGCGCATCAGGGATTCCATGCGACGGAGGATGGCTGCATGTATCCTCAATAACGGAGGATATTTTGAACATTTCCTGTAACAAAGTGTTTGAAGTCAGGCTGGTACGTTCTGTTGCTCTGTGTTTCCATTCCATGAATTATGTGATTTGAAAAAAAAAAGTTCAAATGTTTGTAGAACTTATGGGACTTAACTACGTGGTTATCAGTCCCTAAGCTTACAAACTACTTATGAACTAGCTAAGACTAAGGACGGCACAAATATCCATGCCCGAAGGGGGATTCGAACCCCCGACCGTAGTGGCCGTGCAGACCGTGACTGGAGCGCCTCAGTCCCCTCGGCCACCGCGGCCGGCTGTGATTTGAAGAGCAGTAATAAAATGAGCTCTAACGTGGAAATTAAGCGTTTCCGGACCCATGTCCACATATTTTCTTTCTTTGTGTGTGAGGAATGTTTCCTGAAAGTTTGGCCGTACCTTTTTGTAACACCCTGTAAAATGAAATTCTAGGACCCGATACCCATGTGGTCTCCTTGTTAGTGTACCTGGGTCTATTAATAGAAAAGTGGCGTAGGACCAAGTTTGTAGTGCATGCTCTTTGGGGCTGCGTGAACCGCCCGGGCGACCGGTCGTGGTTCGACCTCGGGCTCTTGGATGCTTATTTTCGCGATATGCGCGGGCGGCATTGTGCCGCTAGAGAGACTCGTTTCCCTGTTAGGGAGAGGCCGGATCGCTTGTCAGACCACGTGAGTTGCAGCGCCCATCAACGCCACTAGCGGCGCCTATTGTAAGCACAACCCTACGCGAGCGTGTCAGCTGATTCAGAGACGGCCATCAACTCACGACTCGAGTTTGCAGCGGCAAGGTAACGATCGGCAAGCGCAACCTTGGTAGGACTCATCACTCTTCTCCGCAATACACCACAGGTCAACTGAAAAATACTGCCTGCGATTAACAAATGTCACACTTTATCTGTTATTACACTCCTGGCCATTACAATTGCTACACCTCGAAGATGACATGCTACAGACGCGAAATTTAACCGACAGGAAGAAGATGCTTTGCTATGCAAATGATTAGCTTTGCAGAGCATTCACACAAGGTTGGCGCTGGTGGCGGACACGTACAACGTGCTGACATGAGGAAAGATTCCAACCAATTTCTCATACACAAACAGCAGTTGACCGGCGTTGCCTGATGAAACGTTGTTGTGATGCCTCGTGTAAGGAGGAGAAATGCGTACCATCACGTTTCCGCCTTTGATAAAGATTTTAGCCTATCGCGATTGTGGTTTATCGTATCGTGACACTGCATCTCGTGTTGGTCGCGATCCAATAACTGTTAGCAAAGTATGGAATCGGTGGGTTCAGGAGGGCAATACAGAACGTCCTGCTGGATCCCAACGGCCTCGTATCACAAGCATTCGAGATGACAGGCATCTTATCTGCATGGCTGTAACGGATCGTGCAGCCACATCTCGACCCCTGAGTTAACAGGTGTGGACGTTTGAAAGACAACAACCATATGAACGAACAGTTCGACGACATTTGCAGCAGCATGTCTGTCTGTAATTCTATCGGACCAAACTGCGTGGTCATCAGTCCGTAGCTTACAAACTACTTAAACCTAGGTAAACTAACCTAAGGACAAACACACACACCCATGCCCCAGGGAGGACTCGAACCTCCACGGCGAGCAATCGTGCGCTCCGCAGCGAGACGCTTTAGACCGATCGGCTACTCCACCGCGTCTTTGCAGCAGCATGAACTATCAGCTCGGAGACCATGGCTGCGGTTACACTTGACGCTGCATCACAGATAGTTGCGCCTGCAACGGTGTACGCAACGAAGAACCTGGGTGCACGAATGGCAAAACGTCTTTTTTTCGGACGAAGCCAGGTTATGTTTACATCATCATGATAGTCGCATCCGTGTTTGGCGACATCGCGGTGAACGCACATTGGAAGTGTGTATTGATCATCGCCATACCCGCCGTGATGGTATGGGGTGCCATTTGTTACACGTCTCGGTCACCTTTTGTTCGCATCGACGGCACTTTGAACAGTGGCCGTTACATTTCAGATGTGTTACGACCCGTGGCTCTAGACTTCATTCGATCCCTGCGAAACCCTACATTTCAACAGGATAATGCACGACCGCATGTTGTAGGTTCTGTACGGGCCTTTCTGGATACGGAAAATGCCCTGGTCACCACATTTTCTAGATCTCTCACCAACTGAAAACATCTGGTCAATGGTGGACGAGCAACTGGCTCGTCACAATACGCCAGTCATTACTCTTGATGAACTGTGGTATCGTGTTGAAGCTGCATGGGCATCTGTACCTGTACACGCCATCCAAGTTCTGTTTGACTCAATGCCTAGGCGTATCAAGGTCGTTATTATTAGGTGGTTGTTCTGGGTACTGATTTCTCAGGATTTATGCACCCAAATTGCGTAAAAATGTAATCACATGTCAGTTCTAGTATAATATATTTGTCCAATGAATACCCGTTTATCACCTGTATTTCTTCTTGGTGTAGCAATTTTAATGTCCAGTAGTGTATTTGAAACATGTAGCTATACATTGAGCTTACTCAGTGTAGCCTCCATCAGCTGTGATGCGTCTGACCCATCGTTCTTCCTATGATGTAAATGCACAATGGGAAAATATTGGGTATTGTCTTTTACACCATATCTTGACAAAGAGAATAATGTCTTTCTCACTATCAATTTTTTACCGCGTAGGTGGGGTAGGTGGGCGACCAATCAAATGGAGGCAAGTTCGGACTGTAGGGAGGACGAGGAACAATTTTTCAACCCATTTTCCTGATTTCCTCCTGCGTCATAAGGACTGTTTGGGGTTTGGCATGTCATGGTGTAGTCAGATCAACTGACCTTGAAGCCGTGGTCTGTGGATCTTGATGGCACGTCGCAGCTTGTCAAATGACAAACAGTAACGGTCCCGATTAATGCTGCTGCAAGGTTCCAAAAATGACACCATGCTGATCCCAGACGAAGGAGGCCATCACCTTTGGGCCTGCTGTTCCTGTAAGTCTTGGTTTCTTCTTCCGAGTCGAACCCGGATGACGCCACTTGCTCTCAAGTTCGGACAAAAACAACCATATTTCGTCCTGGATAATGACGCCGTCACACCACTGCTTCCACTCTTCAGTAAAGGTTCCACGAGACACTCGCAGACATTTTCCCTCATCGTTTTCATTTCTCTTGTCAATAATCTAGGCACCCATCGTTCACAGATTTTTCTGCACGTAATGACATACCAATGATATCACACTAATCAATGACAAACGAGTCATTTGAGCAAGCTGTCGTGTCGTCACATATCTGTCCTTTGGATAATTTGATCAATGGTCTCATTCACATCAATTCACAAATGTTCAAATGTTTGTTAAGCTTATGGGACTTAACTACGGGGACATTAGTCCCTAAACTTACAAACTACTTATGAACTACCTTATACTAAAGACGGCACAAATATCCATGCCCGAGGGGGGATTCGAACCCCCGACCGTAGTGGCCGTGCAGACCGTGACTGAAGCGCCTCAGTCTCCTCGGCCACCGCGGCCGGCTTCACATCAATCACTGCTGTCGATGGCCTGCCGCTTCGTAGAGGGAAATCACCTTCTTTAAACCTCTACAACCACAGCTGGATGCTGCTGCGATCCACTGTGTGTTCTCCGTAAATAGGTAGCAAGTTCCTGTGAATCGATGGTCTTGAAGAGGAACTCCATTGCCGACGGCTGTCGCAACTTTCCATTACGGCTCATCTGTAAATAAAAGAAAATACTTTTATATACCAACTTATAGCTGCATCTTGCAAGTATGAGCAGAAAAAAATTTATCTCTCCTCCTAGAAATAATCTAATATATAAAGCAGAGTGTCCGTATCTGGTACGTGTTACATACAAATATAGTTTTGTTCCAATCTTTATGAAATTTTGTCCATGAGGACGATCGCCGTAAGTGTAAGAATCAAAATGTTCAAATGTTCAAATGTTTGTAAGGCTTATGGGACTTAACTACGGAGTCATCAGTCCCTAAAATTACAAACTACTTATGAACTACTTACGAACTAGGACGGCACAAATATCCATGCTCGAGGGGGGATTCGAACCCCCGACCGTAGTGGCCGTGCTGACCGTGACTGGAGCGCCTCAGTCACCACGGCCACCGCGGCCGGCAGTGTAAGAATCACATACGATATATAGTTCACGAGATATGACGCTATAAACAATGAGATGCGCAAGAAACAGCTGCATTTTGCGACACTGAACTAATTTCAACCAAATTTGGTACACACATTCCTTACCTTGAGGTAATTGTCCTGCATGGTTAAGAATCACATGCGGCACGTGGTTCAAAAGATATTACGTCATAACCAATCGCAAAAATCGCAAAAAATGCCATATAATGCGGCGAGACTTTCGAAATACACTGTAAGAGAATGACAGTACTTAGCGACTTGCAACAAACTTTAAACACAATTTCAAACCTTTATTAAACTTTTTGTCGCTGGCAACCATAGTAAAATGATGAAAGGAAAAATGTTTCTCGCTTACTACTTTTCCGCTGTTTATGGAGTAAAACTACGGCTCTCGGTATGACGTTACTATTTATAATTTGAATATTACAAATTATAGCGACAGGAAATTTTACAGACAGTATGCACACATATAGTTGAATGTAGCTTCTAAATTGTATCTCATTCCGACTCATAGTTCATGAGATATGAGCACGTAAACAGTAACGTTCCGCCGTACATGGACTAAAACTACGGCATTCGGTATGACGTTACAATTTATAATTTATACACTACAAATTGTAGTTGAAGGAAATTTTACAAACAGTATACAAGCATATAGTTGAGTGTAGCTTCTAAAATGTATCACAGTACGACACGTAGTTAATGAGATATGAGTACATAAACAGTGACACTCAAAACCGCCCCATCACGTACCAAGTTTTAATCTATTACTTCTTTACTACTAATTGTATTCCCAAGAGATTTTACAGAAATGCAGCCCTTATACAAATGAACATATATACCCGAAAAACGGCAAGAATAAATAAATAAATACCCGAGCAACGCCGGGTTTTCAGCTAGTAATAATAATAATAATAAAGGAGATGACTGTGCAAAACTATTTGATCGCATTTTCTGTACAAGGAAAGAGAATGGCATTTGTGGTTGCCCCATGTACGTGCAGTAAATGAAATCAGGCAATGTTCCTACCAAATGAGGCTTATTTTTTTCTTCTTCTTTTTTTTCCCCCAAGGAGAAACACCGGCAGACGTCGAACGGAGAATGTGCACAGCGAAGTTGTCCTGTTGTTTTCTGTGTCGTAAAGTTCTGGTATGTTCGTCACGAACAGGTCGAAGATGTTATCTCCACGATTTACGGAAATCGTGTTCAGTTCTTTAGCAACCTGCGAGGCAATTATGCGTAAGTGAATTGTCAGTTACTTTACAGTCGAAGCCAAGTTATTTCGGCCACATGTCGTGTTACCGCAGACGAAACAATTCCGAGTAAACAGGCGCGGATGGCTCGTGCCACCGATACAAAACAAGCTGCCGGCTTTTTATGCGGCCGTGTGCATAATTTGATCGTAAACACTGCTTCGCTGGCTGCATTACCGCCCCACATATGCGTAACGCCCAGAGACGCGGCAGCTGCTCACTTTCGCTGTAACCATGGTTACCGTTTACCGTTTCTCCTGGCCTTCCGTCTCTTTTTTATTGTGTTTGCATAACGGTAGGCGGTAGGTCTTTCCCGGTATACTCTGATTTATTAGGCGCGCCACTGAAAGCGGAGTCGTTGGAGGAGAATACAGCTGTCTAAATAAGTTCAGTAATCCTGCCTCCGAAAATTATCATAAGCGCGTAATTTAAGTTGCAGCCTGTCGGGTAACAGACAGTATTTTAAATCTGAGTAGGAGGTTCCGGGCTTTCTTGTAGGTGAATGCGCGTCAGTTCCTTCGAGTATTAACCACTTAATGACGGTTGTCGCAAATTCGCCTCATACCGTTGTGACCTATATATATATGGAAGAGTAAGTGTTTTCAGACCCCAGCGAAGGTTGTATCAGATTATACAGGGACCGGCGAAGTGCGTGTGACATGTGCTACCATTTACAGAGCACTGACTGTCTTTCTATGACAACATTTGTGTATTTTGTGCGTGTTGCTAACCAAGACCTGTGTTTGTGTTCATTGTTCCGTGAAATACAGCTAAATACAGAGGTCAGTTTCATTTTTAAAATTATATTTTGTTTTTATAATATCTTTTAAGTATTTTATATCATATTTAGATGTGATAAAGCAGATAAAACTTTCAGTGAACACGTAAATACGGTTTGTGTAAAATATGCATCATCAGGCACTTGGGCACTTCTATGGGCAAATGCAAGCGATAAAATAAAACGAAGAAAGGACGATGGTTTGACAACAGAGGTGTTGCCAGTGCATTTGCATCTGCTCATCCGGTGATCACAATAAAAAGATGGGACCGAAAGAAAAAGCACGTACTCATGTACCATGCCCTAGCATTGTTACAGTTTACAATACATTCATAGGAGGGGTGGATTTACTTGACGCTCTAATTTCCTGTTATAGGGTTTTCGTAAAGTCAAGGAAATATTACCATAGATTGTTTTTCCACCTAGTTGATCTTGTGATATTGAATTCGTGGTTGCTGTATCGAAGGGATTGTGATGCTTTGGAAATTCCCCGTCGCAAACAAAACGATCTTCTGGAATTCAAATCCAGAATAGCAGATGCTCTCTGTAAGCAAGGAAAAGGCATGACACGAAAAAAGAGAGGTAGGCCCTTACAAAGTATGGAAACGGAAATCCAACGTAAGAAGCGTCGGGGTCCAATGCAAATTTGACCTTTGCCTAAACAAAAATTCCAATTGTTTTAGGCAATTTCGTGAGCAAAGAAATGTTGATCCTCTGCATTAGATTTATAAGTAACCATAATTGTAATTCAAACGCATGATCGTTTTTTTCATTAAATCTCATGAGAAAAATAAAATAAATTTCCCTCAATGAAGGGTTGTAAGCGTTTTATTTCTCAAATGCCTGTTGTCGCAAATTTGACACATACCTAATTATACCAACTATGTATAACATTTCTTATATTTGATGTTAGAAATGGTCTAAGACCCCAATATTGAGCACAATATATGATGTTTTATTTTTTTCTTGCAGTAGAAATTAATTCAGGCATTAAGTGGTTAAAATGATCGTGTATGAGGCAGTCTCTCTCCTGCAGTTAACCGGGGACTTAGAGTAATTTTAATTTTTATTATAGGGGAAGGTTGCCGATATTGGACCACTTTCTTATTTTGATATCCCCAGCCTACATTATTTATCCAATCGAAACAAAAAACACTGTTAAAGAAGGTACATGTTGTACACTTTCGTCTGTCAGTATTATACTTTGAATAAACACAAAGCGTAAATGGGTATTATTTAAAGTGTAAAAAAGTTAAATGGTCCATATTAGGTAACGGTTGCCTAATTTGGACCTTCAGTTGCTTAAATTGAACCATGTGGTAAAACAATGACTAAAAGGGAAACAGGGCCCGAAATATTTATAAAAAAGCATCATTTTACACATTTATTAAACAAACATATTATGTAGGTACTTAGGTCATAATGTACAAAACAAAGAGTTTACAAATATTTTACCCGCCATTTTCTTTTCTCTGTTGAAAGAATGAGATAGTTTATATTTCTCTGCTATGTCGAATGCAAGTTTGCGAACATGTTTGATTGTGAATCCAAAAAACCTCTCTTCAAATAAAAGGAGGTGATCTGCGACAATTTTTTCCATCTCAGTCGTAGAGGTTGATTGTCTTCCAAATAACTTAACTTCATTTGAGAACGTGCTTTTCCCATCAGCATGTCTCTTTATTGTAGCTTTTGGTACTTTTGGTACCAGTCCATGGTCACCGTTTTTGTGTGCTGCTGCAGCGGCCTTCAATTAATCCTCTGTCCATTTCCCGTACGTTCTCCTTTTTGCCATGTTGCAAACCTGAAAAGATTACCATACATATTACTTATTTTTTTAATTGTATTGCCGCCTTGAAAATAAATCTAAAAACGTAACATGTACTTATTATCTATTGTTAAAATGACCTTAAGTGTTATTTCAAAATGTTCAAATGTTTGTGAAGCTTATGGGACTTAACTACGGGGTCATCTGTCCCTAAACTTACAAACTACTTATGAACTACTTACGAACTAGGACGGCACAAATTTCCATGCCCGAGGGGGGATTCGAACCCCCGACCGTAGTGGCCGTGCAGACCGTGACTGGAGCGCCTCAGTCCCCTCGGCCACCGCGGGCGGCTAAGTGTTATTTGTTATGACGGTCCCCAAAATTGCACCAGTCCAAATTAGGAAACAAGCATTGGTACAACTTCGGCAACTCGACGCCATATAGATAAAGATAACGTTGCAGAAACAAACAACGCTAAACTCTAGTTTTGCGATATTGAATTATTAACTAATTAATCAGTGGCGTAACTAGGACTTGCCTTTGGGGGGGGGGGGGGATAGATCTGCTTGACGAGCAAAATTTTAGTCAGTTTCCAGACAGACTACCATCTACCACTCCCGTTGAAGAAAGTAATTCACTCCCTTCCAATGAAAGCTTATGGTAAAACACCCCAAGTTCCAAATCTTTACCTTTACCAGATTGCTGTTATACGATTTCTTTTCTTCCCCCCCCCCCCCTTCTCTCTTTTTTCTTTTTTCTCTTTTCTTTTCGGGTTCTGGTGGGGGGTTCTATCCCCCTCCCCCCATACTTACGCCACTGTAATGAACGGCACTTATGAACTATAGCGCTGGTGATTTTTTTACTTACTTTTACAGCAGGGCAAAGCTTGTGATCTGTAGCAGAAAACTTGCAGCAACAACGAAGAAAACACAATAATGGAATCTGTTCTAACTCCAATGAATATTGTCGTCTGCCGACTGAGCCACGTGACCTCGACAGTATGTCTCACCAGTTGAGCCAACTTAAAACTTCACGTTACCAACACACGGTGAAATACGTAGGTGGGCCAACTTAGGCAACGGTCCAACTTCGGCAACTCTCCCCTATATTTTTGACTATGTTACAGCGTTAAATGAATGAAATAAATCGCAATTTGCGATCAGTTACGGCTTCACTGTACTAGGTTTAGATGGAATACCAAAGTGCGGCGAATGAAAATTCGTACCCGGGATCTCCTGCTTATTAGACAGACGCGTTAGCCACTCCGCCACCGAGGACACCGTGACTAGTCCAACTGCAGAGGACTCTTCCCTGCACGTCTCCCGTCGCACCCAAATCTCCATTCGCCACGCTGTCTCTTTCCTATTACCACAGCCTATTTGTTCTGTTATGCTCGCAGCCTGTATTCCCGCATCAGGGAGAACAGACCATGAGATATCGAGACACAATTAATTGTCGTCAGGAGCCCAGCCTCGGCTTGTGTACAATTATATATTTTGACGACGTTACGGCGTTCAATGAATGAAATAATTTTAATTTTTTAATTTCCACTGCGTTAGACATTATGAAATTATTATCTTTTCCCGTTGTTATTTTACCTCAAAGTAAATGCTGCCTAACTGAACCTAATTGAAAATTAAATGACCTAGTCTTAATCGGCAGTAGAAGATATTGTGATAACATTTCTTTTTTTCTAGAAATACTGTGTCCGACCCGGTAACGCTTCGCATTTGCTAATATGCGTGGGGTATACACCTTAATCTTCCCCCCTCTCTCTCCCTCCTCTATTTCTCCATATCCTCCTGCCCCCTCGCTTTATCCATCTTCTCCTCCTCCCCCCATCTCCTTCCATCACCTTCACCGCACCTCCTTCCTCCTCCCTGCCTCTACACCATCCAACCCTATCTTAAATATTTTTCGCCGCGGCGGAGCGGCCGAGCGCATTGAGGCGCTATGCTACGATGCCCGAGGTCGTTCCCCGTCGGGGGTTCGAATGCCCCCCTCGGGCATGGATGTTTGTGCTGTCTTTAGTATTAGCTAGTTCATAGGTAGTTTGTAAGTTTAGGGACTGATGAGCCCGCAGTTAAGTCCAATAAGATTTACAAACATTTGAACATTTGATTTTTGAATCTTAAATCTTTTTCATTCCTCCTGTTCTATATCCTCCTCCCCCTCTCTCATTTATTGTTACTGCAATTGGAACCTTGATTGGGAATACAAGTCAAAATACCTAGGTAAATTGGATGCATGCACTATCATAGCTGAGGATGTGAAAGACATATTTGTTTAAACGATGAGTATCAATTTGGCACATTTCTGTATTTTTCTCGAGCGTCATAGCTGTACTTATATCACTGAACGACATTTCGTTCAGGACGAGGCCAACGAGAAAGACAGGCCCTGGCGCATACGTCATGCCACGTCACCAGAGAAGGCTTGAGACAACGTGACCGCTAGCTGAATAGCTGGCCACTGGGGCACAGCCCACTTTCTCATAGCGGCTAGGCAGTCAGCAAACGGTCCCGTTGTCTCAAGCCTTCTCTGGTGACGTGTCATGACGTACGCCAGGGCCTGTCTTTCTCGTTGGTCTCAGTTCAGGAGATGTGACGTCATGAACATTGAGCTGCATGAAAAACTGCCCTCTTATGAATGACGTTTAAATTTATTACTTTTTTTTGCCACTAAATGTATTCCAAACAGTATCTATTTATGCCAGTCGCCGGCCGCGGTGGCCGAGGAGACCGAGGCACTCCAGTCACGGTCTGCACGGCCACTACGGTCGGGGGTTCGAATCCCCCCTCGGGCATGGATATTTGTGCCGTCCTAGTTCGTAAGTAGTTCATAAGTAGTTTGTAAGTTTAGGGACTGATGACCCCGTAGTTAAGTCCCATAGACTATACAAACATTTGAACATTTTTATGCCAGTCAATGCACTTACAAAATTATTTCATTTTACGAGTTACGTTCAGAAGATATGACGATATGTTCGCAACACACAAAAATACCACGAACTGACGCTCTAAAGTCGTGATGATCACCAATACCACGGTTAACATACTGAAATATAGCTTTCATTTGTTATCTTCCTCGATAAATCTCAATATTTGTTGTTGTTTTGAAAACATGCGACAGCGTAACAGACAAACTATAGTTTTTTTTTCCTAATTTTTATTTATTTGTTTTAAAAATAGGTGACTGTGGACCTGTGAAACTGATACTCACATTTCTTCAACTGAGGTTTTCATACAAACAACCTTCAAAAGTTTTCTACTTTACCGGTGGATTTTCAAGAACTGTCCATTCATACAAACGTTATCCTAGCAATTACAAACACAAAAACAACAAAATCAGCCAAAATGGTCGAGTCGCTCTGAAGTGATGATCTGGCGTTCAAGTTTACCGCATAGTACCGTCCGCCAAGCACCATACCGTCGGTTGTGTAGCATGAAAGAGTACACAAATGTACGAAATGTAATGGTGATCGCTTAAACTAAATGTGTCGTCCCTATCGTCAGATATGATGGAGAGTGCAATCACGAATACTGATTTTTGCACTTTGTTAGTGTAGCGTTCGTGATCTTTTTTTTTTTTTTTTTTTTTTTTTTTTTTTGAAAACTTTTCTGACCAATCAGAGAAAATAATAAAAATAAATAAATAAATAAAATAAAAAATAATATAGACCTTTCCGACGTCCGAAGCTTGAGTTGTGAAGTTGAAATAATTAAAAGACACACTAAAATAAGCACTTTCAGTTTTTCTCAAATTTTCGAATTTTTCGGTAGATTTCGCAAAAATTTTCTTTCATATATACGTCGTTCTGAGAATTATGGACACAAAATAAAAAAAAAGTTAGCCAAATCGGCCAAACCGTTCTCAAGTGATGCATTTATATGCACTTTGACAGCTCCGAAACAATACGTTTTTCATGTTAGGTGCTTCGTATTGCCACCTACTCCATACCAGGTGCTCAGCGACCTCAGTAGTGATTAGACATCGTGAGAGAGCAGAATGGGGCACTCACCGGAACTCACGGACTGCTAACCTGGTCAGGTGACTGGGTCAGTAACGCGAGATTTCCACTCTCCTAAACACCCCTTCGTCCACTGTCACTAGTGTGATAGTGAAGTGGAAACGTGAAGGAATATGTACAGCACGAATGCGTACAGATCGACCTCGTCTATTGACTCACAGAGACCGCCGACATTTTAAGAGGGTCATACAGTGTCATAGGCAGGCATCTGTCCAGACCATCACACAGGAATCCCAAATTGCATCAGGATCCACTCCAAGTACAGACGGCAGGTGAGAAAACCTGGATATCATGGTCGAGCGGCTGCGCATAAGACACACGTCACGCAGGTCAGAGCAAAACGACACCTCGCTTGGTGTAAGGAGCGCAAACAATGAACGATTGCACAGTGGAAAAACGTTGTGCGGAGTGACGAATCACGGTACACAATGTGGCGATCCGATGGCAGGGTCTGGGTATGACGAATGTTCGGTGAACGCCATCTGCCAACATGTGTAATGCCAACAGTAAAATTCGTAGGACGTGGTGTTATCGTGTGATCGTGTTTTTCACGGAGGGAGCTTACAACCATTGTTGTTTTGCATCATCTTGCTCCCCAATTTTGAAGAGCAACACGATCGAGCACCTGTCCATAATGTACGGCCTGTGACGGAATGATTACACGACAGTGACATTCCTGTAATGGACTGGCCCGCACAGAGTCCTGACTTGAATCGTATAGAACGCCTTTGGGATGTTTTGGAACGCCGACTTCGTGGCAGGCCTCACCGTCCAACATCGATACCTTTCCTCGTGCAACTCCGTGAAGAATGGGCTGCAATTCCACAAGAAACCTTCCAGCACCTGAATGAATGTATGCCTGCGAGAGTCGAAACTGTCAACAAGGCTAAGAGTGGACCAACACCGTACTGAATTACAGTATTACCGATGGAGGGCGCCACGAGCTTGTAAGTCATTTCAGCCAGGAAATACACGTATAACCAACACTTGACCAAACCAGTCCAAAAGTTAAGAGCCAAATCAATGTCATACATCAGTTAGCAGGACCGATATGGCGAGCAGATGAGAAGACTCTTAGAACTGCTGCTATATCAGTAGTGGAGGACTATGCAGCATTCTGGTACAACAGCCATAGTAATGACAAACTAGATTTTACTCTGAATGAAACAACGAGAACAATAAATGGAAATATAAAATGTACCTCAACTATCAGGCTGCCGGCTCTAGCAAACATCACCCCTCTTCTATTTAGAATAACTATGATAGCCAAAAGTAAATGAGGAAAAAAATATAATATGCACTGTCTCCCAATTCATGATCAACTCCCTTCCTAGAATGAAACTTTCACTCTGCAGCGGAGTGTGCACTGATATGAAACTTTCTGGCAGATTAAAACTGTGTGCCGGAATCGGGACTCGAACCTGGGACCTTTGCCTTTCGCGGGCAAGCGCTCTACCGATTGAGCTATCCCGACAAGACTCACGACACAATGCCGCCTCACAACTTTACTTCCTCCAGTACCTCGCCTCCTACTTTCCAAACTTCACGGAAGTTCTCCTGCGAAACTTGCAAAACTAGGACTCTTGGAAGAAATCCAGTTCAGCACTAAAACTTTCAACATCTGACGTCAAATAAAATTCTAATTATTTTTCAATTATAGGTTATACAGACACCGCTTATGCTAACATAACCTTTATCTCTTTGTCATGTACTTTGTGCTCTGGTTAAATCAGGAGAATAGTATATTTTATCTGTAAAATGGAACGTAGTGCACTGCGGCGTTGTTCATATGGCGATGAAGAAAGATCTATATATTTCCAAGGCGGGAATTGGGTCCAGACCACTACCATACATGTTGTCGTAACAGAAGTCCCACAATGGATGAGAATACCGATTTTTTTGGAAGCGAATTTCAAACGATTAGACTCTCATCACCCTCTGCTTTTATTTCAGTCATCAACTTCAGAGCCACTGATGAACATCTTCGGATACGCATTGCGTATTTCGGACGAGCGTCTTACAGCCTCATATCCAACGTTTTACTGGTGTTTCACAGAAATATGCCACTTTAATTTCTATAACACGAAATTAACTGGGAAAACCGGTATGCACGAGGATTTTAACAACTAGTTGGATATTGTTGATTTCTGACAACGGCAGTAAAAGGAACATCCTGAAAAATTAAAACTTTGTGCCGGAGGGCATTCGGGCCTGGGATCTTTGCCTTCCGTGGGAAAGCTTGCCCACGAAAGGAAAGGTTTCAGGTTCGAATTTCAATCTAGACACAGTTTTTGTTTGTTTGTTTGTTTTGTTTGTATAGTCTATGGGACTTAACTACGGGGTCATCAGTCCCAAAACTTACAAACTACTTATGAACTAACTAAGACTAAGGACGGCACAAATATCCATGCCCGAGGGGGGATTCGAACCCCCGACCGTAGTGGCCGTGCAGACCGTGACTGAAGTGCCTCAGACCCCTCGGCCACCGCGGCCGGCACAGTTTTAATGTGCCGGGAAGTTTCATATCAGTGCAGACTGCAGAGTGAAATACCATGCTGACAGCAGTAAAGGGAATTATAAGTTAGCACTCTGAAGAAAAACAGGCTATTTAGCGGTCAAGTAAGAGCGAGTTATTGGTGTCACATTCCTCTTCCCGGCTTGTGAATTATGCTAATATCTTGTAAGTGGCGTGTAAAGACATTTTTGTCGTCATAATTGTGTTGGTCATTACACTATAGCAATTTACGAATTTTTACTGTTTTTTTTTTTTTTTTTTCGAGAAACTGTCAGACGGTAAAGAGGTAATAAGACGACATGAAAGCAGACAGACGAACAATACCTGAAATTAGAAGAATGATGCTGATTGCTTTTTAAGAATCCATAGTAGCTCCGATGGAACGTAAAAAATATAACAAAATAAATAAATTAATTAATAAAAAAAAATAAAAAAATAAAAAACGTAAAGCGTGTTATAAAGTTTCGAATTTCCATTATATCTATTTTTTTTCATTTTGATAACTGGGACAGGCGGTTAAGAGATAATAAGACGACATCAAAGCAGACAGACGAACAATAAATGAAACTGGAAGAATGATACTGACTGCTTTCTGAGAGTCCATAGTAGCTCTGAAGGAACGTAAAAAATGTAAAGCGTGTTATAACGATGAATAACCAGTGGCGGCTGGTGATAACGTGCTAATGTGCTGCAGCACACTGTAAATATATTACTAAAATTATGCCATTTCTCTTCGAATGCAAACGAGAAATCGCTATAAAATTACATCCTTTCTCTTGGAATACAAGACAGATATCACAATAAAATTATGCCAATACCTTTCCAATGCTTATTAGAATGCTAGTAATAAGGATGAAAACTCATTTTGAAGCGCTCTCGCCGCGATAGCTGGAAACCAGCTCCGTGTGCTGAAGTGGGATTCAGCCGCGCTGGTACGTGCGCAGAGAGGCGGCACAGTCGTCTGTTCGCTAGTGCGCATGCGCAGACGTGACGTCAGGCCTGGCGGCTCATGTGTGCTGAGACCGACTGCAGCACCAGATCAATATTTCTCTTCGCGCTGCGTGTAACGGCTGCGGAAGAATTGTATATGACGAATATTGCGGCATACAGAGTCAAATAGCGCGCTGGCTCAGGCGTCTTGCGCGTTGTCTCTCAAACCTACTTGTGTGAGGCTCGTATTCAAATACCTCTGGGTCTAAAATTTCTGTAAATAAAATTAATATTTTTAAACGCTATATTTACTACCTGCAGTGAATACATGCAGTTGGCAGCGCTGTTATAGTTTCCCCTGAAAGTCTTACTGTCAATACAGTATTAATTGATATTTAATTAAAGGCTATCATACAAAGGTTGACTTTTTATTTTAGTATATTTTGTTTCCTGTTTATTTTTCTAATATTGTAGCACAATGGTCAAATTTTGTACGAGCCGCCACTGTGAATAACTTCATTTTGTTCGCATTTCACTCTCTTAGTCAATCGAAGAGCAGCTGCCATCGGTACCGGCTCAAGGAAAATTAATTCTTAGACTTACACGAATCATGCAATATTAATGAGCACCTTTTAGCAAGGGCACTTATCATCTGCAGTCAGACAGTTTTATGTAGCGCATGACAAGACAGGGTGAGGGAGTTCAAAAAACGGCGTGTCCAGGGAAACAGGCTTGACGTCGGAAATAGCAGCCAGGGGAGTAAGACATAAATGTTTGGCCGTCGCCAGCTAGACTCTTGATGAGATATTCGAGTCCAGAAACGCGGTGTGGGCGCTCAATGTCAACGGCATTGCAGTGGTGCAAAAAGCAGAATGCGTCTGGCGCTAGGATGCCAGCCAGCGGAGCCAAGGCTAAAAGGGCCGGGCACGGGGACCAACGGCGAGGCGTCCAGCCCAAGGTGTCTGCCGGAAACGGTCGGGGCCGGCCGCGGTGGCCGAGGGGACTGAGGCGCGCCAGTCACGGTCTGCACAGCCACTACGGTCGGGGGTTAGAATCCGCCCTCGGGCATGGATATTTGTGCCGTCCTTAGTCTTAGTTAGTTCATAAGTAGTTTGTAAGTTTAGGGACTGATGACCCCGTAGTTAAGTCCCATAAGCTCTACAAACATTTGAACATTTTGAACGGTCGGGTGGTGCCCTTAGGGGACTGCTCAGTGACATCACAGTGAACGGGGCAGGCAAAAGTGCGCCCACGTTCAGGAAACAAACGGAGCTTCTTTAATGCTACACGAACCACGTTCATATTCACAGGACATCTACATTAGTATCTTCTGCAGACAGGTGTGAAAACTACAGAACCATCAGTTTGATAAGTCATGGTTGCAAAATAATAACACGAATTATATACAGAAGGATGGAAAAGCTGGTAGAAGCCGACCTCGGGGAAGATCAATTTGGGTTCAGGAGAAATATAGGAACTCGGGAGGCAATACTCACTTTACGGCTTATCCTAGAAGATAGATTAAGAAAAGGCAAACCTACATTTCTAGCTTTTGTAGATTTGGAGAAGGCTTTTGACAATGTTGATTGGACTAAACTCTTTCAAGTTCTGAAGCAAGCAGGAGTAAAATATAGGGAGCGTAAGGTTATTTACAACTTGCACAAAAACCAGACAGCGGTTGTCAGAGTTGAAGGGCATGAAAGGGATGCAGTGGTTGGAAAGGGAGTAAGACAGGGTTGTAGTCTTTCTCCATTGTTATTCAATTTGTACATCGAGCAAGCTATAAAGGAAAGCAAGGAGAAATATGGAGAAGGAATTATAGTTCAGGGTGAAGAATTGAAAACATTACGTTTTGCCGATGACATAGTAATTCTGTCAGATACAGCAAAGGACCTGGAAGAGCAATTGAACGGAATGGACAGTGTGCTGAAAGGTGCATAAAAGATGAACATTAACAAGAGCAAAACTAGGGTAATGGAGTGTAGTGTAAGAAAATCAGGTGATGCTGAAGGAATTAGATTGGGAAACGAAGCAATAAAGGAGGTAGATGAGTTTTGTTACTTGGGCAGTAAAATAACAAATGATGGTCGCACTACAGAGGATATAAAATGCAGAATGGCAATGGGTAGAAAAGCGTTCTTGAAAAAGAGAAATTTGTTAACATCGAATATTGATTTAAGCCTAAGGAAGTCCTTTCTGAAGGCATTTGTGTGGAGTGTTGCCTTGTACGGGAGTGAGACATGGACGATAAACAGTGCGGACAGGAAGAGGATTGAGGCTTTTGAAATATGGTGCTACAGAAGAATGCTGAATATTAGGTGGGTGGATCGCGTAACTAATGAGGAGGTACTGAACAGAATTGGGGAGAAAAGAAATTTCTGGCATACCTTGACTAAAAGAAGGGATAAATTGATAGGACACATTCTTAGACATCAAGGAATTGTGAATTTAGCGTTGGAGGGAAGTGTGTGGGGAAAAAATCGCAGAGGAAGACCAAGAGATGGATACAGTAAGCAGATTCAGACAGATGTAGGTTGCCGTTCTTATGTGGAGATGAAGAGGCTTGCTCAGGATAGGGTATTTTGGAGAGCTTCATCAAACCAATCTCCGGACTGAAGACCACAACACACAAAGACATCTTCTGCGTCGCCCCCTGGGTTCGATGTTTAAACGTTACTGCCCTATGTTTGCATTACTAGTTAGTGGATGAAATGGCTTGCTCTGCAGGTTCCGAAGTGGAACAACGAAATCAATTAACCCTTCTCGCAACACAGTTTAGGAACAGCCTACCTGCAGAGACATAAAGGTTAAAGCGCAACGGAAAACTTCGCCACTCCCAGACGGGGAGAGCCAAATCTGATATTTAAATTAAACTTGAGAGGGGTGATAAGGAACAGACAATACGTTTAACAAGTATGTATTCTGAAAACGCTTATGAAATGGGGACACGCCTCACATAAAATTCAACATTGAACTTGATAAGCGGCCCATTTGATTGACCACCTATCAATGAAGCTAATAATTCAGAAAATGGGGTACAATTGTGGGTGAGCAGACATATGTTCATTCACACACACTCATCAAAGCTCTCGCGACAAGTACTCAACAGCGACCAGCGTCTGCAGCAGAAAATGAGGGGAAGAGCAAGCTTGAAGCACGCGCACATATTAATGTAAAACTCCACTGTTATTCCGTAATCGGGACACGTGGTTGTTCACAGGCTACTGGACTGGTTCACAACTCAACTCGCAAACTTGAAATACATGGAACTAAAACACGACACGCGGAAGAATTGAATAAATGGAAGCAAATTATTAACCTGTATCGCCTGAGGGGTCTTAAAGCAATTTGATGATCGGTATCGGATTCATAATAGCTAACATACGTGGCATGACAAACAGACAAAGCAACTTCGTTAAAATTTGAATAAATCACAGGAAATTTACTGCGGAAACAAGATAATAGAATAGCACTGTTTAATTACACAGGTAGACAAATTTTGACTTATTGTCTGGGGTTGGCATGAAAATATGAATTTCTGACTAAATTGACCGTGCTGATCACAAATCTGCAGCCTGTTTCTCTGCAGCACGTCAGGTTTTTGCACCACCACTATCATCATCATATTCACCATTGTCTGACTCTGCGCCCAATGAAATTGGAACGCAATTACGGGACAATGGAAACGAAATGGAACAGTAAAGTGGTTAAAAAAGAATTGTAAGAAAGGCATATGAATTATAAGAAGCAAATATTATGGTGGGCACTTACCAGGTAGAGGTATTACTTCCGTTTACGTTTGCCCGTGATGAACGCTTGATATCTTTCCTCTTGTGTCACTTCTCCTTCACGTGTGATGCACCAACAGTAGTCAGCCATCTTGTTTATTCCCCAATGACATTGATAACGATGTTCCATAGTTTTAAGTTCCTGATGAAATCGTTCACCATGTTCCTCTGATGTGTCAGCCAAATTTTCTTGAAGACTCTCTAACTGTGACATTAGAAAATGTAGTTTTAGAGAGTCCTTGCATCCTAACTGTTTAAAAGACTGTAGCATGTCTTCCACTATTTCCTTGTAATCAGGCTGCTTATTCTGTCCAAGGAAACGATGCACAACATTTTTTAAACTTCTTCAAGCTTGAAGTTCTATTTCCGTCATAGAAATGTCAAAGTGCTCATCAGACATCAACTTCCTTATATCTGGTCCAACAAATATCCCTTCTTTCAACTTTGCAGCCGATAGATTTGGGAATTGCCTACACAGGCATTGGAAACAGTTTCCTGTTTTGTCCAGTGCTTTAACATACTGCTTCATGAGTCGTAACTTGATGTGCAGTGGAGGCAATAAAATATGATCTGGATTAACCAAATGTTCATTCAATATGTTCTTTTATCCCACTGTCAGATTTTGCCTCTTAGGCCACTCTCTCCTACTCCAATGGTCATGATAAGCTATACTGTCCCATTCACACATATAGCACGGCATCTTAGTGTACCCTGCTTGCTGACCAAGAAGAATGCCAATCACTTTAAAGTCACCACACACAAGCCACTGGTGTTCTTCGTACTTCACATTTTGTAGAAGTATTTTCATGGTATTGTATATCTCTTTTAAATGTACTGAATACACAATTGGAATTGATTGTAGGTCATTTCCAATATGTATCAACACTGCTTTCAAACTTCGCTTTGAAGAATCTATAGACAATCTCCATTCCTTACTGTCATACTTCTGAGCTCCCATTTTTATCACTAATCCGG
The DNA here is from genome assembly GCA_026315105.1 of Locusta migratoria. Classification (NCBI taxonomy): domain Eukaryota; kingdom Metazoa; phylum Arthropoda; class Insecta; order Orthoptera; family Acrididae; genus Locusta; species Locusta migratoria. Next base: position 410,577,987 of record CM048748.1, read on the forward strand.
CGATGTCTTTGCAGAACACCATAAAATCATCTTCAACAAAAAATTCCCTGAAATCTTTATCACGATTTCTGTACAATGAATATGATGTACCATGTGTAAGTAAGTTATTTTCACTGAGACGTGATCCCAGTAATTGTGCTGAATCTTTTGAGAGTCCTAAGTCTTTCACCAAATTGTTAAGTTCTGTTTGAGTAAGAGGTTTTGGGCTACTATCGGGTACCACACTCAGAATAGTTAGATTCACTGCTTTCTTGACTTACATCTGGTTCAGAGAATTCAAGAGTATCCAATGATGTTGGTGGAGAGGGGATTGGTAGCGCTGGACCATGAGGAACAGGTCTAATTGCTGAATCTAAGTTTGGATACAATATGTTTTTCATGTTTCTTCTGTTGTATCCCGTAACATTCGTCATACAGAAGTAACAGTCATCAACATGATTCTTCTGTTCACACCATACCATAGAAATTGCGAAGTTCAAGCACTTGATTTTACCTTAACTCCATTTCCTTAACTGCTCCACACATGTATGGCACACAATGTGTGGAGCAAATGACTTGTCCTGATCGCCGAGCTTCATGCCGAAATGACTTCTGCACAAATTTTGTTATTTGTTGACGTCTTGCACATATCACATAATTTCCACAGATATAACAAAATGTATCTGGGCTATTCACACACTGCCTTCCTGACATTTTTAACACACCTTCAGTGAAATACCACCACTCACAACAAAGCGCGAAAGCACCTTCTTGCAGGTGTAGCACTCATTCACTGATTTCTGTGGCGATAATGGAACGTCAGCTCCAAGCTCATAAGCCCCCTCTGCCTCACCTTCACACAAAAAATGCAGCGTTGCCACATTTCTGTAGTTGTGGACTCTGCATAACATAGATTTCGCAGCTAATGGTAGGTTTGGAGGGGGGGGGGGGGTAGCTGTGCAGAAAAAACTGGGGGTGATGAGAAAAAACTGATATGATTTTCATATTCAGGGGTGCAAATTTAATAAAGAACACCACTTACTTTCCAAACCCCAGAATCCATGTCGACCTGTGTTATAATCGCAAATCAAACTGAACATTTTCAAGAGCTGAAATCCTAACATGAACAAAGGAACAAAGGCACACGCTGTTCGGTTATCATAGCCACACGTTATATAGCACAAGTTTTAACACTAAACTCGTTAGTTCTAACCGAAATATCCACCGCGTATTACGAACGAAATCCTAAGCAGTTTAAGACTGCTGCGAGCATTTCGCCTAACACCATGAAATTATTCAGCAATGCTCCTCAGATCACCAGTCCAGTTAAAGCCGCTTACCTCGAGGGCGTCCGACGTTAGAGTGTCTTGGCCGCCGCGTGTCCTGAGCGATTCACCGTTTGCGAGTCTTTAGCGGGAGGGGTGGGGGTTGTGACCAGCTAGTGAGCCCTTCGAATGTTCGAATGTTTGTAAAGCTTATGGGACTTAACTACGGGGTCATCAGTCGCTAAACTTACAAACTCCTTATGAACTACTTACAAACTAGGACGACACAAATATCCATGCCCGAGGGGGGATTCGAACCCCCGACCGTAGTGGCCGTGCTGACCTTGACTGGAGCGCCTCAGTCACCTCGGCCACCGCGGCCGGCTGCGAGCCCTTCAGCAACGGCCAGAACCAGAGGATTAGTCTAGGTATCATAGCATCTCTGCACCTCACCGGACAGGAGATACTTTGGTGTCAAATAAAGCGTTGCTTCAGAGAGTAGACGATTACATGGTTACAGAGATGTAACCAGCTCGTCTGCAGAGTGCAGAGACAGCACTCCACATTGATATTGCAACACGTAAGATAGCGACACATTCCACACACACACAATCTTTTAGTGGCGATGTTAGTCAGGGCAATATACAACATAACACATAAAATATTACGAGATAATAATTAAAGGAGTAAGACGCAAGTTGGGGCGCCATAAAATAGTTGCATAAGCGAGCTTACAGAGTCTCCTAGCAACACAAGCTATATAATTGCTTCATTAAATAATATGGGGCAGGTTCATATCATTAAGTGGACGTGTTTCAATGTGCATATCGATATCGCAGCGCAGTACCACCTACCTGTAAAATCTGACTGCTAGTCTCGTTGTTACTACACTCGTCAAAACAATTAAGGGATCCAGTTGAGATATCTAGGAGCTGAAGTATTGCCATCAGCAGAATTAATTAAAATGGTTCGACGTTTTTCTGCCGGTTCTACGGAGTGGAGACAACAACACTACGGCAACGGAGATGGTGGTAATAACATTAGTCGCTGCAGGGAGGGTTGGTGTTGGCTTGTGTTTACTCTGCCAAAAGTATCACACGAGCAGTTGGGTTCAGATGAAGTAGTGAGCAGGTAGGGCAATGCAACAACAAGGTAACTTATCCAGAGCTATGGCATGCAGAGCCATAGGAAAGTTGGAAGCGGGACATACACAGAGGGAAGTGGCTGTAGCTATTGTAGTGTCCCAAATTGTAATTTCCACGACCTGGACGAGATTTCAGACAGCAGGAACCGTTAAAAGAATGCAAGGCCAAGGTCGTCTACGAGAAACATCAGAAGGAGATTACTCTTAACAGCCCTTCGAGACAGGAGGCTGAATGAAATTCACTTGTGACGCATCCTCCAGGCAGCAACAGGACGCACAATCGCCGTCGGAGGTTCGAGTCCTCCCTGGGGCATGGGTGTGTGAGTTGTCCTTAGTCTTAGTTAGTTCATAAGTAGTTTGTAAGTTTAGGGACTGATGACCCCGTAGTTAAGTCCCATAAGCTATACAAACATTTGAACATTTTTTTGTTCACCGGTTAGTTTACCTAGGTCTAAGTAGTTTCTAAGCCGCGGACTGATGACCACGCAATTTGGTCCGATAGATTTACAAACATTTGAACATTTTGAACAGGACGCGCAATAACAACACAAACAGTCCGAAATCGCCTTCGGAAATGTGGGATCTACGCACGGAGGTCTATGGTGTTTGTCCCATTAAAACCACAACACCGTTTATCTCGTAGAAACTGGGCGGAGGAACATCAAGTTTGGATTCGTAATGAATGGCGCCGGGTTCTGTTCATAAACGAGTCAAGATTTTGTGTTCAGTCGGGCAGTCGTAGTTGAATGTGGAACTCTGAACAAACATGCTTCTGTGCAGGAAACATCAGCATATCAGATGGTAGACGAATGGTGTGGGCAGGAGTCAGTATTGGTGGAAGTACCACCCCTAAGTCGTTCTGAATGGTGGTTTGATTGCTTAGAGTTACAGAGACGAGATTCCTCGACCTTTTGTTGTACCGTACGCTGGTTCCATAGATGGGTTCCTTTTGGTGGACGATAACTTTCATCTCCACAGAGCTGCACTGGTGGGACAACATCGACATCGCCCTAGAGTACAGAAGCTGGGCACACGCAGCAGACTTTACAAGGATAATTGAGAAGGACGCCAGCAAAAGCTACGCTCTTGGAGTATACACAGATGGAAGCAAATCAGACGATGGAGTGGGTTCGGGGATAGCAATATTTGTTAATAAGAGGCTTACTTACCAGATACAGCTAAAACTGTCTAATGAATGCTCAAACAATCAAGCGGAACAATTTGCCATCGTCAATGCTCTTGAGTTCATAAATAATCTCTCGAATACTGATACAACTGCAGTAATTCACACCGACAGCAGGATTACTTTGGACTCTTTGCGAAATCCGAGGAACCACAACTTGTTGATTGAAGAAATAAGAAGTAAAATCAGAAGGTTGCAGACACAAAACTGGCTGGTGCATTTCGAATGGGTTAAGGCATATCAAGGGATATGGGGAAGTGAACTAGCTGACAACCTTGCTAAAAGAGCAGCTCGATCACGACAGTCAACACGCTATAACAAAATACCTACAAGTGCCGTAAAGAAGAAACTTCGAGAAGAAATAGGAACAAATGGGACATTGAGTGGCACAGAACAAAAAAACGGGGGAAGCACTAAACCGTATTTTCCTACGATCAGACAACGTTTAATGATTAAAGTTCCAATATCTCCGAATTTTTCAGCTATGTTAACAGGTCATGGGAAACTGAAAGCCTACTATCAGCGGTTCAAAATAATTGAAGACAGAACGTGCACATGTAACAGTGCTGTCCAAACTATTGACCACGTGCTTTTTGACTGCTGCAATTTATTGAAAGAGAGGGACCATCTCAGGAAAATAATAGCTGCCAAAGGAGGAGGATGGCCCGTCAGTAAATATGACTTAGTACATAAATACACTACAGACTTTTACAATTTTTGTAATTCAATAACATTTCCTAATGTATAAAATTGTTTGTTCCTTAGTAAACATTGTCAACCTATATACTGTACTTGTGTTTGTAAAAATATTTGATGTAACCGTCTCAATCAAACCATCAAACATGTAATATTACTATGTAATGGGGCATGTTAAATAATAAATAAATAAAAAAAATGCTTGAAGCTGAGGGAACTGAACGAGTGGAGTGACCAGCTTGTTCACAGGCCGGCCGCGGTGGCCTAGGGGACTAAGGCTCTCCAGTCACGGTCTGCACGGCCACTACTGTCGGGGGTTCTAATCCCCCCTCGGGCATGGATATTTGTGCCGTCCTTAGTCTTAGTTAGTTCATAAGTAGTTCGTAAGTTTAGGGACTGATGACCCCGTAGTTAACTCCCATAAGCTATACAAATATTTCAACATTTTTTTGTTCATCGGTCTTAAACCCGACTGAGCATGCCTGGGCATGACTTGGCAGACGCATTGCAGGCATACCAGCACCTCCCACAACGACTGCAGATCCGGATACTGCATTAATGGAAGAATGGCCAAATATCCCTCGAGAGAATACTGTTTATGCCACGCAGGTGTGCAACTGTACTGGCCGTCTTAGGTGATCACATACTGTATCAGATGGAAAAGAGAATTTTTTTTTCATTATTAGGGTAAATACTTAGTGCCTCTTTCTACGGAAACGCCTTGTAAACCTCACGTATAGTGCTAAGACAGGAAAATAGTGTACTGTATCACATAAAAATTACAATTGAAACCAATAACTGAATAAACTGAATCAGTGTAGGATATCTCACCTCGCGCCCTAATTGATGTATGCAGTGTATAAACCGAAGGTAATGGATCGGTGATGAAATAGGCAGGATGCCTCGCAAACGTATGTGTGAACCGTACCGTCAAAGCACTGTCCCACCCTGGCACCGTGTCTAGCAACTCTGGACTGTTTACGAAACTAGGCCCCAAATGACTGTAAACCTGTTGGACTAAACTGCTACGGTCATCAGTCCCTAGACTTACAAAGTGCTTAAACTAATTTACACTAAGAATAACATACACACCGATTCCTGAGACAGAACTCTAACCTCCAGCCGGAACCGCCACCCAGTCCGCAGCATGACGTTAAGTATTCCTTCCTTCGCGAACAGAAACTTCATTCTGTCTCACCTCATCTTGCTGTACCATTCTTCATTCGTATCAATACTGCCCTGGCACACGCTTTACATCAATGTTGCTCTCTATACTTATTATCAGGAATAATACTGAGAGCAAATCCGTCGGAGGTTCTAGTCCTCCCTCGGGCTTGAGTATGTGATTTGATTTGATTTGATTTTCTCAGGGAGGCCAAAACAGTCTTGGTCCAACCCGCCACTGCCCGCATCGAAACTAAGTGTATTGTGCGGTATCACTCCCTGTATATCTAGTAAAGCCAACCAATGCCCTTGAACAGTGCAAGGAGTCCATTTACCAGTTCTTTGTTAGACACAATTTCTTCGGGTCTGGTTGTCCCAAATGTTCTGTGCCTTTTACTCTCCAATGCAATGCATTCGAAGATTAGATGTGAAGATTAGATTCCCATGGCCTGTCATCAATCCAACCATGAGTCTAATATCTCTCCTGTTCAGGCCCAGGATTGCAGAGCTTCTTTTAAAACATGGCTTTGGTATCATTACCTTGCCATGTTTTTGTTGATAGAATTTGGTCCAATGTTCTACGTGCTGTCTTATGAGCCAGTTTGTCTCCTTAACATAACTTAGTTTAAGTAGTTAGTAAGTCTAGGTATTGATGACCACTGCAGTTAGGACCCACTGATTTACTAACATGTGAACATTTTTGAGACCAATTCCCAAAGATTAATGATTTAATATCACCTGCGCTACAGGTCCCCCCTCCCCCCCATCCATGAGCCACAGACATTACCAAGGTGGGGTGCCTTGCGTACCTGAACAATACAGATAGCCTTACCGTAGGTGCAACCATAGCGGAGGGGTATCTGTGGAGAGGCCAGACAAACGTGAGGTTCCTGAAGAGGGGCAGCAGCCTTTTCAGTAGTTACAGGGGAACAATGTTGATGACTGAATGATCTGGCCTTGGAACGTCAGCTAATGTGCCTTTGCCATACAGCTGCTGCGAACGGCAGAGAGCGAGGGAAAACTACAGTCGTTATTTTCCCAAGGACATGCAGCTCTACTGTATGAATATATGATGATGACATCCTCTCGAGTAAAATATTCCGGAGGTAAAATAGTCCCACATTCGGATCTCCGGGCGGGGACTAGTCAGGAGGATGTCGTCATAAGGAAAGACAACACTAACATTATACGGATGGAACGTGGAATGTTAGACCCCTTAATCGAGTAGGGAGGTTAGAAAATTTAAAAAGAGAAATTGATAGGTTGAAGTTAGATATAGAGGGGATTACCGAAGTTCGGTGGACAGAGGAACACGATTTCTGGTCAGGCGAGTAGATAATTATAAATACAAAATCGGCTGAGGGTATTGCAGGAGTAGGTTTATTAATGAACAAGAAAATAGGAATGCGGGTAAAATACTATAAGGAACACAGTAAACACATTATTGTAGTCAAGATAAATACGAAGCCAACACTGACCGCAGCAGCACAGCTTTACATGCCTACTAGTTCTGCCGATGATGAGGAGATCGAAGAGATGTACGAAGAGGTAAAGGAAATTATTCAGTCAGTTAAGGGAGAGGAAAAGTTAATTGTGACCGTAGTAGGAAAAGGAAGGGAAGGAAATATAGTAGGTGTATATGGACTGGGAAAAAGGAATAAAAGAGGAAGCCGCCTAGCAGAATTTTGCACGGAACATTACTTAATCATAACAGACACGTGGTTCATGAATCATGAAAGAAGGTTGTATTCGTGGAAGAGACCAGGAGACACCGGAAGATACCAGATAGATTTTATAATGGTAAGATATAGATTTCGGAATCAATTTTTAAACTGTAAGGCATATCCAGGGCCAATACTGACTCTGACCATGTCTTATTGCTTATGAACTGCAGACTGAAACTGAGGAAACTGCAGAAAGGTAGGAATATAAAGGAGATGGAACCTGGATAAACTGAAGGTACCTAAAGTTCTTGAGAATTTCAGAGGGATATTTAAGCAACAGTTGACAGAAACAGGGAAAAATAAAAGAGTACAAAGGAAATGGGTAGCTTTCAGAGATGAAATAGTCAAAGCAGCATAGGACCAAATAGATAGAAAGGCAAGGCCTACAAACAATCCTTCGATATCACAGGAAACACCAAATTTAGTTGATGAAAGGAGAAGACATAAAATACAGCAAATGAAGCAGGAAAAATGGAGTACAGACGACTAAGAAATGAGATTTACAACAAGTTCAAAGTGGATAAGCAGGAGTGGCTAGCCCTCGCATGATGCCTGGGGTCTTTTTAGACCCCTAGGATCATGTAACTAGAAATAGGCAATTTTAATGTGGGTGTAGATAACTCATCCCTTACATAAGCTATCCAAGGACTTTTTATTATAACTGGGTAAAATATTTATGGTTATGTCTCATTTTGCAGAACAACAATTAGAAATTTGTGCAGTGGGGTCAGAAAATACCCCAGGTATACAATAGGTGATTTCTCAGTGTCATGTATAAGTTTTGTTCCGAAAATAAATCTTGGCAACAATGTACCTTATAAATCGACATTCATTTGTACATTGTTGTAAGCAATGAGTAGAAAATACTATTATGTGGACTGTCACGACAAATTCACTGTTTGGAATTGAGCTTTGTACAAAGAAGACGTGGTGTTATAGTTTATTCGTAATGGATGGTGATATATGTTTTGCGAGGGGCTACAGTCTGAAACAGGCTTTCGCAGTTTTACAGAAAACTGATAATGCTAATGACTCAATTTTTGGAAACGAGAATGATAGTGATTCTGATCGAGATATGATAGAGGAAGATGTACATGTGAAGTGACTGAAGAACATGATAATGGCATTCAGGTAACTAGTGCATCTACTTTTGTGTCTAGAAGTGGACAGAGAACATACAACACAATACCACCTGATGTGCGCAAGCAGGTTTCAAGAAATGTATTACCTGAAACTGCGCATATTCCACGTCACCTTAGACCACAATTACAGACAAGGGCAGACTGTTTCTGACTTTTCATCACAAATCACGTGCAGAGTATAATAGTAATGCACACCAATATTAATGCAACAGATAATAAATTTATGTTTCTAACTTTTGAATGCTGGATTAAACTGGATTGACACTGAGAACGAGTAGGAGTGTATTTCTAATAATATTCCACGTAAATGTCCTTTACACATAATACGAATAAATTACAGTATTAGTACATAGTCTTTGGGTTATGAATATTTTGTGTTAAAATAATTTTTGGAACCTAGGAAACTAAACAAAATATGATTTCATATTTGAAACAAATGTAGTAAGTAATTACAACTTATATGCAACTTAAGTATATGAAGAAATTGTGAGGTTGTTACATCAACTTTGTACATATGTTTCTCAATAAAGTATATTTGCTATTTATGGACATATTTCAAATTTTATCTCCATTAAGTCGCTTGAATCACTTTTGGGTCAAAACAGACCGCAGGCATACAATAAGTTTTCTACAGCTGATACCATGCGAGGGCTAGAAGCTAAATGCTTTCTGTAGAAGAATGTGTAACTGTTAATAAGCAGAATTGTTTTATAAAAAATTTGTGTACACATGAGCGTACGTTCTGAAAATGTTGCCGTGAACATTCCAGAGTTGACAGTTTCAGCAACACAGACGGAGTGATAATTGGAGGCCACGTATATGCGGTCGCTTCGCTCAAGTCGCTCTCCTTGACCGGTGCACCGTTCGCAAACGCGAACGAATTAACGATGCGGGGCGTTGGCCATCTGCTTGACGAAGCAGAAAAAATGTCACGCGTTATCGCGAGCTGCAAAAAACGAGTAACGGTCCGCAAAAAATTCTCCAGGGTGCTACGGCGCGGCTATTTCTGTCAGGCCAGCACCTTGAAAACACTGGCACGCGAGAATGGAGGAAATTTGTCAGATGGACACGTGTCCTTCAGAAAGGAGTTCTTAGAAACGAGTTGCTTAGTTAACATCTTTGCTGTTGAATCAATAGGCATGCAAAATCTGTGATTAGCTGATTACCAATTACTTCATGGCAGTATACGACCAGGCTACTCAGTACTCACGAAAGCACTAAAGTGCCCCCCAGTGCACATTTGAACCTTTATAACAGTAATGAAGAATGTCGAGGATGTAATCAAATGCAGGTTCAGCCGACATCTTTCGTTTTTATAATCCTTATTTCTCAACCTAAGTTACACTGGATAATTTCCTTCCAATCCAATGCCAAACCCTTCGAATCCGCCAGTCTCTTCATTTCTTTTACGTGAATCATCTATGTCACGTAATCAGCATTTCTGCTATAACTTTTCCAGTTTAGATGCTATATGCGATTTCTCTCTACTTTCTGTTTTCGCTGACAGAATTGGCCACGTAAATAAAATTTTAATCTGTACTCACCGTCCTGTAAGATCAGTTTCTGTTGTGGGCTTCTCGTTCTTTATTGTGAAAGAAATTCTCCTGTTTCAGAGAACGGCCGGTATCTACAACAGGACCTTTGTTAATTATAATGGACTTTGCGGTAACGTAATGGTTGTCGTTTTCTTCATCAGCCTTGCTGATATTCTGACTGATTCTTCCATCGGTTCTTGATAGAACATCATCTTACTGAATGAAAAGCACAATTTTGTGTATGTTCTACAGGGTAATTTTTAATTCGGTAACCGGTTTTCTGCTTAAAAGGACACTTCAGACAAACTGTTTATGTAAATGATACATGATTGATTACAGTATCGCAGGAGATGTTATTAATGTAGGCTTATATTCAAACCCCAATTTATGTGTCATTTTTGAGAATAATGTGGCAGTACATTGAAAAGTTAAAACTTAGAAACAAATAATATAGATAGACCAAATCAGTAATGAACGTTTTATGGGAAAACTGTAACTACATAGCAATTCAAACAAAACTAACAATCGCAGTAAAATAAATTACTTGTGAAGACTGCCAACGAATATTTTGAATATACAGGGAGCAAACCACGAGTAAACTTTAACCTAGAAAAAATACACATATATAACATTTTAATAAAATTATCAACTAAAAATAAAATAAATTACTTAACAGACTGATGAAGAATATTTTGAATAACATTGCATTTTGCGATGTTTGGGGTTCCTAGGTAACACACACACACACACACACAAAATGCCATGAGTGGTATAGAGGATTGCAATATCACAAGTGAGTGTGTTTGTGAAGTATTGCACGCTATTCAAATCATCGAGCAGATTACCAGTTAGGTGTAGATAATGGAACGAAAAACTTGTTAGACAAACTGCTTATCAGCCAGCAGATCAATTTTCCAAAGATTCTGACATGGAAAGTTTAAATTGACTGGACAAAAAATTTGGAGAACTTGTGATGTAATTCATCTAAGCTAATTCTGTTTCCTTGTAAAATGTGTTGGCTCCTTGGAAAAGAGATACTGTGGTCAGTTTGGATGGAAAGCATTCGAAATTGGATGGGGCTAACGAAGAGTATGGTGCAACACGACACTAGACTCGCACTTTCAGACTAATGCCTTGTGTACAGTTCGTGGCATGAGAAAACAGTTGACGTGGAAATGAATTTTTAACTTAAGAGAATTAGAAACACAAAGAAAAAGTCCTTGAGCGCACTGTGAATGTCATGTTACTGTTGGCATCCAGATATAGAGATTTTCAGAAAATTGGAAAAATAAAACAATGGAAACTCTGTCAGGAGTCAAGTTTTCCTCACTGTCATTTCCTGCATATTCCGACCTCACAATCACATTCTACTCATAAAGACGAATCTGGATGGAGTTCGGACATTTTCAATGATAATAATTACAGTTTGATATGCAAATTACGAGATCATGTCACAAGTGTGACAAGATCATCAAGGCTGAGCGTACTAGCGAACAAACACCCAGAGTTTTCATAAAGCAGAGGCTAAGCACCCGCATGCCGATGGCTGGCGAGAAACCGCAGGTGGGCAGATGGATTCCCACAACAAACCAATCTGGGCGGTCTTACGCACAAAATGTATTAATAAAATTTCCCTCTGCTGGGTCGACAAATTCATGGTATTATTCTTTCATTTTCCAGGAGCGTAGTTTCAGCGTCCACAGTCAACAGTTAGTGCCGTAGCTGCTTTGCGCTGTAAATATATAAATAACTAAAAAATATGTCTGAGATAATAAATCAGTTGAAATTAACTCTCTCTGGTTATGTTCTGATAAGATGCTGCAAAAAAATTCTGACCACCACAGGCTAGACGTTGTGGCGTCAATGTAGGTCGTAGATACTCGATTCATGTTCTGCAATTGTGTGAAGCTGCAAAAATTGAATTTATTTTTACATAAGAGAGAGAGAGAGAGAGAGAGAGAGAGAGAGAGAGAGAGAGAGAGAGAGAGAGTCACGGAATTGAGTATCTCTCACTCAATGGATAATCCACTACCCAATCTGGAACTGCTAGCTGCTCTGTGTCTAATGTAACAAATATTTTACGATCAATTTAGATAAAGTCCCGTGTGTATAATCTGCAGGTTCTTAATTCCAGGTGAGGCAGTCCCATAGGCTACCTGTGTACTTAACAGAAATTGCCTGTGCAGTTGATTAAATAACTGTAGACAAATGCAGAACTTCCTAATTAATGTTGAATTTAATTCACAACATAACAAAATCTTTTATTGATAGTTACGTGATTAACAAATGTACCTATGTGACGCATAGTACTGACAGGTAGCTTACAGCGCCATCTGTGTATACACTTTAATAGGGAGCGGTTACAGCCATAAGGTTCAATGTGATATCAGTGTGTGCGGCAAACTGGCGCTATGTCTCAAACACGCACTCATGCTTCCTACAACCAACTGAGGTAGTTTGAAAGGGGTCCAATTGTTTCCTCCTGAGTGTCGCGATGGCCCTTTTGGAGAATTGCCACACAAGTTGGACATGCTGCGTCAACTGTGTAATAATGCTGATTGCAATGGTCCCGCAAACATTATGACACCCGTAAACTACTCTCAGGTAGTCCACGTACCACAGACTCTCGCCAAGATCATCTTATGGTGAGGGCAGCAGTGGCAGATCCTTCAGCTGCAACAACACAGATAAAACAGTTTGTGAGCCCGTAAGCATCAATAGAAACTATTGCCAGGAGAGTACTAGCAGTGGGACTACGGGCATGCAAACCGCCTTCCACTTTCGCCATAGCATCGGCATGGTGCCGTCTGAGGACCACTTGGCAGACGGAATGGCGCGCTGTGCTCTTCAGCGGTGAAACACATTCTGCCTGAATGCAAGTGATGGTCATTAGCGCGAACGACGTACACCCAGGGAGGACTCGAACCTCCGACGGCGAGCAACCGCGCGGTCCGCGGCAAGGCGCCATAGACTACTCGGCTACTCCACCGCGGCCAAACAACCCTTCCGCTTCGAAGCCATTCTTCTCAATACGCCAAAGCACAATACTGGTAGGGAACAGATCAACAATGACTACAGCCGATCTGTTTGTTGCATGCGATGGGAATATAATAACGGTACATACAGTGCACCGTACTACAATAACAACTCCATACCGCACATTACCGCGAAAAAACAAACAAACTTTCCGGTTAAACCTGAAATTCGGAAACATGTGGGCCGGATAAATGTCCCAATGTTTGTTACGCTTAAGGGACTTAACCGCGGGATCATCAGTCCCTAAACTTACAAACTACTTATAAACTAACTTATACCAAAGACAGCACAAACATCGATGCTCGATGGGGGATTCGAACCCCCGACGGGGAACGGCCTCGTGCATCACAGCATAGCGCCTCAATGCAGTCGGCCATTCCGCCGCGGTATGTGGGCCGGATAAACGAGATTCTTGTGTATTAACGTTTACGTGTTAAGTGTAAGTGACTGGATGTGCGTATGTAGTGTTTGGAGATGGTAAGAGAAGGGGGAAGGTGAAACCCGATGCCGAAACAAAGTCTACTCCTCACCGAGGGGCCGCCGAGTTTAACGTCCCCATCCGACAAACAGAACTCCATCAACAAAGAAATGCTCAAATATTTGTAAATCTATGGGACTCAACTGCTTGATTATTAGTCACTAGCTTACAAACTACTTAAAGTAAGGTAAACTAACCTAAGGACAACACATACACCCATGCCCGAGGGAGGACTCGAACCCCCGACGGCGAGCGGCCGCGCGCACCGCAGCACGGCGCCTCAGTGCGCACGGCTAATCCGCCGCGGCTAGGTTCCTCACAGGGTCCGCAAAAATTAAAGATGTGTGATAAATCATAGAGTGGAAACGAGTCGATTAAACGTAAGTTTCGATGGCGTGAACATGTCGAAAAAGAAAGAATGGTGTGGATGCACTTTATAACAAGCGATAGAATAGTCTGACCTTCCAAACACCAATTAATTAATAAATTGTCCTACATCCAGAAGTGAAACCCTTCCAAAAGTGGTGATAAAAGATTTTATAACCAAGTAGAATGAATATATGACATCAACTGCGATTGGGCAAAGCTGAAAATGTGTACCCAATCGCAGTTGATGTCATATATTCTGTGAATGTTGGATAATAACTTCTGCAAGATCAGAAGTGACGTCTGTTCTCTCGGAACAGATGCCACATGTATATAAGTAGAATGAGGTAAAAATTTGTTAATCAGATAATATTTATTTGCTAATGAATCATGTGCACTTCACAGTGTAAGACCAAAAATTATACGAGGAGTGTGCATCTGAAAAGGCACGAAAAGACATTGCGGATATAATTGAAGTCTTTATTCAAAAGTAACCACCAGAGGCCTGAGCATAACAATCGCACTGTTTAACGAGCCGGAGGATTCCCTGTCCTATGGCTGTGACAAGAGCCAGTCTACTGTGTCCTTCAGTTTGTTGTCCAAGGTGACGCGATTTCCTCTGAGATGTTTTTATTAGCGGACCAAACAGTTGGAGGTCACATGGCGACGTGTCCGAGCTGTAGGACGGATGATCGAGCCGCTCCCACTTGAACTTGGCCAGTTCACTTCGTGTGACCCTGGAGACGTATCGACGCGCGTTGTCGTGGAGCCTAGCCACTCCCTCCGTGAGCGTCCCAGGCGCCTTGCTCTTGATGAACTTGCGTAGTCTACGGAGTGTCTCACAGTCCACTATCTTTCTCTTCCCTCCTCCCCCCCTCCACCCCCCCACACACCTACACCTTTGTATGAGTACGAAGTCTTTCGCGACGTAGTTCTTGCGTAAAATACTCTTGGTGTTCTTGCCGCGTCAAATATGGGTAGGAGCCAAAGCTTTCGACTTGTCCTCCAAAGTCGTCGTCAGGGGTAAAACTGATTGCCGTGAACTGGAGGCTTCCGCTTATATAACCAGGAGACGGCTTCTCATTGGCATTACAGCGGTAATGGCGCGTACTTGGGTGGTGCCATCTAACCACCTAGAATTTTCTAGCGCACTCTCTTCCGCGTTGTTAGCAGCGCCATCTCTCGCAGCAGGCGGTAATTTGCGGGAAGTACTAAAGGTTCTGGGAGCCAACCTCTGTTCCTTCTCCTTATCCAGTGCTCGCTTCCATGCATTGCTGAGTGTATATCTGGAGTCTCTATTGATGTTATTATCACATAATCTGATTTCAATCGCCTCCCTGATGACAGAATCCCAGTAGTTGGAAGCGTGAGCCAGTACTTTCGTTTCTTCAAACAAAATCCGGTGTTTATTTAACAGGCTGTGCTCAACCACCGCAGATTTTTCTAAATGCCTGTATTTCAGGTGACGCTGATGTTCAACGCAGCGTTCAGAAACAGTTCTTATTGATTGCCCGACGTAATTTTTGCCACACTCGCACGGAATGCTGTATATTCCCGGCACTCTCAGACCGAGGTTGTCTTTGATGGGTGGCATCATTTCTTTCATCTTCTTGGGAGGACGAAAGACAGGTCGGATCCCCTGCCTGTTTAGGTCTCTTCCGATTTTACTGCTTGTTGCACCGCAGAATGGAAGCCGCGCGATGTGTTGGTCCTCTTGATTTGTTGAAATAATATCGTGTCTAGGTTTCCTCGACAGTGTGGACCTAATATCACGGGAGGAATATCCATTCTTTCTGAAGACCCTCTTCAGGTGGTTGATCTCTGAGTCGAGGTGGTTTTCGTCTGAAATAGTCCTTGCTCTGTGTACCAAGGTGTTCAGCATAGCTTTCTTCTGAGTGGGATGATGAAAGCTACGGGCATTCAGATACAAGTCTGTATGCGTCGGTTTTATGTACACAGAGTGTCCAAGTCGTCCATCTGATTTTCGTTCAACCAACACGTCTAAGAAGGGTAGCTTCCCGTTCTTCTCTACTTCCACTGTAAATCTTATGTTGGGGTGTATTCCATTCAAATGAAATGTTCAAATGTTTGTAAAGCTTATGGGACTTAACTACGGGGTCATCAGTCCCTGAACTTACAAACTACTTATGAACTACTTACGAACTAGGACGGCACAAATATCCATGCCCGAGGGGGGATTCGATTCGAACCCCCGACCGTAGTGGCCGTGCAGACCGTGACTGAAGCGCCTCAGTCTCCTCGGCCACCGCGGCCGGCCCATTCAAATGATCCACGAACTGCTGCAGTGCCTCATTCCCGTGTGGCCAGATTAAAAATGTATCGTCAACATACCTATAGAAGCAAGATGGACGAAAAGGAGCACTGTTCAACGCTCGTTCTTCAAAATCCTCCACGAAGAAGTTCGCAATGGCTGGTGACAGTGGCGAACCCATGGCTCTTACGTCAGTCATTTCATAATAATTTCCACCATACAAAAAATAAGTGGTCGTCAAAGTGTGCCGAAATGGGCTCCTATCCATATTTGACGCGGCAAGAACACCGAGAGTATTTTACGCACCTGTGGGCGTTAAGGGGTTAAGTGACGTGCAGCACCAGTCGAGAAACACAAAAACTGTACAATATGTAATAAAACTCGCCACTAAAAGCAAGTAGTTGTTTCCGCGAAGCGTCGATTGACTAGGGGCCTTGCGATGAATATTAACGGGGGCGACAGCTGCATTTTATTGCGCCGTGGGCGGCATAATGCAGGGCGGATGCGCGCGATAGGCCGCCATCTGCCAATTAGGCCCGGGATGGACGCCGCGCCAGGTGAGAATGCTTTGGCACGCTTTGTCGACGCCCCGACCAGGCATATGGCGCGAGTCAGCTGCGGTCGCCGGCACGCGTGGGCCACGCCGCCCATTGTCACGGGCCGGCCCCCAATAACGCTTTGTTTCAGTTAGGCGCCTGCCCGCCCACGGAACTGAAGCGCGGAAGGACACAGATCAGTTTCATTCGGCGCCGCAGCAAGGACGTTGAAAGTTCTGGTACACTGTCCGTATGACAGGGTCTTTATATTTCTCTTAGCCGCGGTGGAGTAGCCGAGCGGTCTAAAGCGTCTCGCTGCGGAGTGCGCGGTTGCTCGCCGTGGAGGTTCGAGTCCTCCCTGGGGCATGGGTGTGTGTGTTTGTCCGTAGGTTAGTTTACCTAGGTTTAAGTAGTTTGTAAGCTACGGACTCATGACCACGCAGTGTGGTCCGATAGATTCACAAACATTTGATTTTGATTCCTCTTAAAACCGTAGTTAGACGGGACTTACAACCTCAACAGTGCGAGGAGATGGTGTTACTCCTAGGGATGGGAAAAACCGACCGGTTAAAACAGATACGCCGCGGTGGAGTAGCCGAGCGGTCTAAAGCGTCTCGCTGCGGAGCGCGCGGTTGCTCGCCGTGGAGGTTCGAGTCCTCCCTGGGGCATGGGTGTGTGTGTTTGTCCTTAGGTTAGTTTACCTAGGTTTAAGTAGTTTGTAAGTTACGGACTGATGACCACGCAGTTTGGTCCTTAAAAAAAAAAAAAAAAAAAAAAAAAAAACTGTGTTTCAAATGTCCAAATGTTTGTATAGCTTGTGGGACTTAACTATGGGGTCATCAGTCCCTAAACTTACAAACTACTTATGAACTAGCTAACACTAAGGACGGCACAAATATCTATGGCCGAGGGGGGATTCGAACCCCCGACCGTAGTGGTCGTGCAGATCGTGACTGGCGCGCCGCAGTCCCCTCGGCCACCGCGGCCGGCTTCACTAATCGCACCTAAGTTTTGACACGGCATTTTGATTTTTGTGGCTGCTTTCCCAAATGAATCACTTTCTGATACAGTTCTAATATATGCAAAGAGATTTTGAAACTTTGAAATAAAAGGCGACGAGCAACGAACAAAGAAAAACGTTTAGAGACATGCAGACGACAAGACAGAATGAAATGTTGGCCCAATGTGTGGACGACGATCCGTGTTGGTTCAACGTCCTTTGATGTTTGGCCAAAATACCGACCACCAACGGAGCCGTACCAAAGTTGGAGCCACCGTTCGTTCCAATGCTGTTTCACCGATCCATACATTGGACGAACACTGTTGGCGTCAACGTTGGTTCCAATGTGTGGACCCGACCTTCTACTCCGTGGTCCGCACAAAAAATTTCGGAACTTGATCCACAAAATTGATAAAAACTACCGGGCTAAGATGCCGTGGTCCATCTGTAAAACTCCATTCCCCTGACGTTTCGTTCCATAGTGCATCATCTTCAGAGGTGAGTCGCCGACTGGCTGCTTGGCTCGCTCGCTGGCTGCATGACGAAAACAACTGGGTTTCCGAGTTTCTGTTCAGTTCAAGCCGGTCGGCTAAGCCTACAAGATGAAGGATGGGAAAAGGTTTTGCCTGACGAATTGTTATTGTCCTAACGGTTGCTGTTCTGAAGTGAGTTGCCTGACATGTTACTCGCACCTAATTGTGGCGGAGCAGGTGGGGCCAACTGGTGGCATTGGACCGCTGCGCTACAACTACATCCATACTCCGAAAGCCACCTGACGGTGTGTGGCGGACGGTACCTTGAGTGCCACTATCGGTTCTCCCTCCTGTTCCAGTCACATACTGTTCGCGGATAGAAAGACTGTCGGAATGGCTCTGTATGGGCTCTAATTGCTCGATTTTATCCTCATGATCCCTTCGGAAGATATACGTAGCAGGGAGCAATATACTGTTTGACGCCTCGGTAAAGGTATGTTCTCGAAACTTTGACAAAAACACGTACCGATCTACAAAGCGTGTCTCTTACAAATTCTTGCACTAGAGTTCATCGATCATTTCCGTGACGTTTTCACGATTACTATATGATCCTGTAACGAAGCGCGCTGCTCTCCGTTGGATCTTCTCTACCTCCTCTATCAACCCCACCTGGTACGGATCCCACACCGGTGAGCACCATTCAAGCAGTCGCCGACTGCGCGAATGAAGGCGTTGGGCGATCGGGCAGGCTTCTGGTAGAAGAGCCGCGCAGCCTGCCGAAATCTCGCCTTGATCGTGGGGACTTCTGACTCCCTGATGAGATCCTCCGAAGAAAAATCCCGTGGAAGATGAAGGGCGACTAGCAGCACCCAATTTTGAAGCCGGTTGATGTGGGTCTTCGCCTTATGTCACGGTCTGCACGGCCACTACGGTCGGGGGTTCGAATCCCCCCTCGGGCATGGATATTTGTGCCGTCCTAGTTCGTAAGTAGTTTGTAAGTTTAGGGACTGATGACCCCGTAGTTAAGTCCCATAAGCTGTACAAACATTTGAACATTTCTTCGCCTTATTCCCCCAAACCACCGGCACATATTAGAAGATGGGGCGGACGATATTGGTGTAGATGGCAGCACCAAGCTCTGCTTGGCGCTGGAGGTCCAGCTTATGTAGAGTGCACAGAAGGTGCCACTATTTTTCACGTGCTGCCAACTATGAAGCTATCTGTGACCAGCGTCATCTCTCTCGATTACTAGACTCGATGGTCGCATCGTTCGTGCAAAGTCAATCGCCATATCTTATCTTATTTTGGATCTTCTACTATTCCATTGAAATTTTTGAGGTGTTCCTGTATCTCTATAGCTTCTCTATACATGTGGGTATACTAATGCACTAAATTTTATTTCATAATCACCGTCTGTAAAGACGTCGTCTGTTAGAACTGATTTTCGGTGTGACCCAGTCGACAATTCCTTTTATATTCCATTAGATGGGTATTAAATACTACTTTTTTGTTGTTCCAGTATAAACCATACGACAGCTAGACGTAATTTTACACACCCCAGGTGATGCTAAGGGGTGTCTTGCGTCTTTCGCCAATCGTAAACAGTGATGGCGCCCTCTATGTGCTTTATATAAGCAGGACGTTCAGCGCCTTGCAGCCAGTTGTCGACTCACCTCTGAAGTTGCCCGCAGTAGGTACTGAAACGTTAGGAGACAGAGGTTTTGCAGATGGACCACAGCATCTTAGCCTGGAAGTTTTCATCAATGAAGACGCCGGCCGTGAAAGCCTAGATGTTATGATTGGTCCACAATTTTTTTTTCTACTCCTACCTCTTACTTATTGTCAACGGTCTCCGTCAAAACAGCATTCTCAGCAACTGATACGCTGTTTGCACTTCCGGAAGCAGTCTTTGGTACGTCGTGTTGATGGGTCACACGCGTTGCTATCTAAGAATTTTCTCTTTCGTCTCGCCCATCGTCGCATATATTCGTTCTTTCAATAGGTTTTTCATTTTGGAAATAAAAATAATGTTACCAGGGGACAGGTCTGCAGAGCACGAAGGATAGCCAACACAGTGACAGGACTAAAATAATTTTAACAATAAGTATCTAGCAAAGGAAACTCATCTGACTTATTTACAGGATGTAAAATGGGGGAATCACTATACACAATTGATATTGAAATAATACAAGTTTAATCGTTTACATGGGTAATCGTGATTGCGGGGAACGAAATACTAATCAAAACCAACGACTATTACCAAATATATAAAAGATAAAATTAAAAGTAAAATAAATTGATCCAGTTTTGAAAATGAATACTTACATTCGAGCCGGATGTTCGATTCCTCCCTCGTGTGTGCGTGTGTGTGTGTGTGTGTGTGTGTGTGTGTGTGTGTGTGTGTGTGTGTGTGTGTGTGTGTGTGTATGTATGTGTGTGTGTGTGTGTATGTCAGTGTGTTGTCCTTACTGTAAGTTGGATTAAATAGTTTGTAAGTCTAGGGACTGATGAGCATAGCAGTTTGGTCCAATAGGTCTACAAAAAAGTGAATATTTACGCTCTTGAATATTTAAGCTCCGGGAAAAGACGCATCTATACTTCTCCGTCGTTCACCCCAGACAATCGCACTCACTCATGTGGTCGGGCCGGCCGCGGTGGCCGAGGGGACTAGGGCGCTCCAGTCACGGTCTGCACGGCTACTACGGTCGGGGGTTTGAATCCCCCCTCGAGCATGGATATTTGTGCCGTCCTAGTTCGTAAGTAGTTCGTAACTAGTTTGTAAGTTTAGGGACTGATGACCCCGTAGTTAAGTTCCATAGATTATACAAACATTTGAACATGTGGTCGGTCAAGAGTGATAGCTCCAAAGAGGCTTGTGCAGATATATATGATATAAATGTTCAAAGGATCGATGAGATGCGAGCTCAGTAAGGAGAATTTGAGGCTACAACTCATCTTTGACCGGAACACGGATGCAGCAGGAAAAAAAAACTAGTTTTAACTAGCGTGCATAAGTTACATATCTGGATGGACCCATTCACCTGTGCCAAAATTTCAAGCGCTTCTGCTGCCCCTCCTCCCCCCCCCCTCTAACCATTTTTCGACATAGTCAGCTTTGACTATTATGACATCTTATTTTCACATAAATCACAATCATGAGTCTCTTTGTCGTGAATGTGTATTTAGGAAGAAAGCAGCGAAATTTTTATTTGTAGTGCAAAAATATTTTAGCCATAACTCCAAAACTAATATGTCAACGACGCTTATGTTACCGGCAGAGTATAAAACTAAAATCTGCCCACTTTTTCTACTTCAAAATCAGATGTTTGTGAAACTGTTGGACCAAACAGCGATGGTCATCAATCCATAGACCTATAAACTACTTAAACTAACATACATTAAGGACAACACACAGACCCAAAGCCGAGGGAGGACTTGAATCTCCGGCGGGAGCGGCCGTACAGTCGGTAGCATGATGCCTTAGACCACGCGGATACTCTCGCACGGCTTTTTTTCCAGCTCTTTGAGCAGTGGGTGGGGAAGTATCCTACCAATTAATTGTTGAGTAAGATACAGATTCCGTGAAAGAACGTTTCATGCAACACATACAGTGTGGTCCAAAAGTCCGAGAACACCCTCATAAAATTCAGATGGAGTAGCAAACGAGGAAACAGAGTCCCTACACACGAGGAACGGGAAGGGGGAAACTTTATAGGCTATGCCACCAACATGGCGGCAATCTTGGATTCAACTCCAAAATTTCAAATAGGAATGTGGTCATGTGACATATCAAACAGATAGAGAATTTCACCGGAAAAACAATGCCGTTTTTATTTTAAACATAGCTTTATTCATGTTCGAGTTATAGCCAGTTACATGCGGCAGCGGTGGGACGCTCGGCAGCGTGTGTGTTATGTGCCGAAGAGAAATTACGCCGATGTTACACAGTCCAACAGTCATAGGACTGGATAGTTAATGCTATCCTCCGAACCCAGTCCTGATGCACTTTGACCAACACATCTGGCTGAATTTGACCACACGCATCAACAATGCGCTGCTTTAGATGATGCAAATCTCGTATTTTCACAGAATAAACCAGTGCTTTGACATGACCCCAAAGATAAAAATCCAAAGGAGGCAAATCTGATGACCGTGGTGGCCACTCCACAGCACCCCTACGACCAATCCACTTTTGAGGGAACTGCACATCCAGGTACGCTTGCACATTGGGCCCATAATGTGGTGGGGCTCCATCATACTGGAATAATTCCGGAAATGTCCCGTCCTCCGTCAACAACAAGGGAAACAAGTCGTCATCCAATAACCTCAGATAAACGTTGGATGTTAACGTACCATTAATAGAAAAAGGTCCCACGACTTTGGTATCCCACACACCACAGCAGACCATCTATTTTTGTGAGTCGACCGTTTTGGAAGCATCAGTCCAGTGCGGATTGGTGTCGGACCAGTATCTGTGATTCTGCTTGTTCACTTCACCATTCATAAAGAAATTGGTTTCATCTCTGAACAGCACCTGATAGGGGAAACGTATTCGTCGCAGTATGTAATTAACACAATGAAACAAAAACACGTTCGCTTATTAAGCACTGAACTAGGGCTGGGGCATCGACAAATAAATATTTATATTCGATATGATCTACTATTTCTTTTAGCAAAAGCGATGCCAACAATTTTCAGTAATGGTAAGACCCCTGATTTCACAAATAATAAGTATTTCCAAGCCATTCTCATTTATCTTCATTTATTCAACTTACTACAACTTCTCATAGTCTTATTTAATTTAATCTTTTGGAACTACAGAAAAATTAAAAAATAGGCCGCACCAAAAACTATACCACAGACTGTGAGGAGATGGTCTTTCTGGTCTTGGACGAATAACCTGTGGGACGAACTTGGCGGCAAAACGATGTATTCCAAGATGATGTGTCAGGACTTCATGTTACATTCTGTAATCTCTCTAAGAGTTTGCCATTGGCAAGAACAATTTCGTTGATGTTCCTGACATCCCGAACGAGGGTCATCTTCATCCAGCCTGAGCGACTTTCTTTGCTGGTGTGTAGATGTCGGATATTGGCATGTGTCTCAGTGAAGTGATTAACAATTTCCATTTTGCTTCTGTTGCAAATGGCGGAGACTGTTTTAGATCCGCTAAGGGTATGGACGAAGAGCATGCTTTCGACGAAAGGAAGTTGCTGATGTCTATAAGTCGAAAACAGTTTCGATTCAGTTTTTCTCCTAGGCTTCACAGGTATATGTTAGTGCCCGACCGGTAAAACAGTATGTAACACTAGCAAGTCAATATCCTGTACTATTATCGTGATAGTGGGATGCAGGGAAGCTTTTTCTAACGCATAGCACTGTCATCATCGCCTGCAGTACCTACTTTTTCATCCTTCTTTTCTGGAATTTTGACACCAAGGAGTGCTATAATCCTGGTTTGGTGCTTTTGTTTGTGAGAAAGTTGAACAACGACCGTCGTGCTTTGATTAAAATTGATTTCAACAGAAATTTTTGTGAAGACCTTTCTTTTCTACTCTGCTTCTTATGTAATGTTGACGTCACCATAACTTTCAAAAACCGCAGTACAGCTCTGACTGTAATATCTGAGCAGTAGGCTGTGTATTGATTAGAAAGTACAGAAATAGTACTGCCCGCATTGCACTGAGAAGGAAGCTTCCATCTACTACATTGACGCTCCTTTGATGGTCATGAGTTCCATAATTGTCCTCTGGAAAGGTTTCGAAGAATAAAGATTTCTTTCCTATCTGCATTCCGTCTTAATCAAAGAGACATAACGGAAATGTTTATCACTATTTTTTGCAGTGACTGTTCTTTGGAAAATAGTCAGAAGGTCTACAGCCACTGTTTCACCGTGCACTTTTACAGTATCGTTCGTACCAGTCAGAGACAACAACACTTTTCTCCGATTGTTTATGTATCCAAAATACCGCCAATATATATGTGCATGGTTCCAATACCAATATGTAGGGCTAAGTACCTAATTAATAAATTCTTGAGTGCCCCTACGGATTAGCCGCGCGTACTGGAGCGCCGTGTTGCGGTGCGGGCGGCCGTCCGCCGTCGGGGATTCGAGTCCCCTCTCAGGCATGATTGTTTGTGTTTGTCCTTAGGTTTGTTTACCTTAGTTTAAGTAGTTTGTAAGCTTTACAAACATTTGAACTTTTTTTTTTTTTTTTTTTTTTTTTTTTTTTTTTTTTTTTTTTTTTTTTTTTAATTCTTGAGTTTTCTACTATCCCTGTTGGCAGGGACGAAAGTGAATTCCTTTTAGAAAAGGAGGATGGTTATTGAACCACTCATATATTTTTGCAGTCTTGTCTATCGTTATTTTCTCGTGATCACCGCAGATCAACATGCTCGTCCCCAATAAATAAAGTTACTCCAGTAAACTATTAACGACGAGCGAATGGCGGTTCTGCAAGAATTTAGTTCTGCAAGAATTTAGTTATGCCTTTCCCCACTTCAAGCCACCTGAGCTTTTAATAGATCGCATCAGAGTCTGCTATATCGTCGTACCTGATCAAACTTCTGCCCAAGGAGAAGCAGTTCCGTTTATAAAGTTTATAATCAAAACAGCAACCAGACACAATTTTGGTAGAAATGGTTATTTTCATAAATAATTACCGGTTTCGGATTTCATGCTTTTGAGCGTGGACCGTGTCTTGCATTAGTTATAGTACCGCAGACCTAGGGTTGACAAAAAATATTTTATTAACTATTTGCTGAAGTTAACTTTAAGTTTTTTATGTTCGTCTTCATAAACATATTTATAGAAGAGATTTATAGTTAAAATACATGAAGCATGGCGAATACATACATGTTGTGTCCGTTAAAATAAATAAATTCTCGGACAACGCCGGGTTTTCAGCTAGTTGTCAATAAAAATAAAATAAAATATTTTCTCATATTTGAAAAAATACATTTTTTATTAATAGTCAGAATTTTATTTAAAATGACAACATTGTGCTGACTGAGTAAAAATTACATATTCAGGCAAATACTTAGCTAACCATCGTTTTCGAAAGAAGACAGACGATCTCTAAATGAATGTATTTCATTTCACATTTTTCGATTACTTGTATTTCCAGTGTCTAATGACCACGGTATCAACGCTACGTTAAACCCTAATATTCCTTCCTTCCTTTTACCTCTATTTCGTGTTGTTGGTAGCAACAACCCACAGAATTACTCTGCGAGGTTGATGGTTGACTTCCCAGATCAGAATAGATACTCCTCCAGGACATCATCTTCACCGCTATTAACTCTAGTCAAGGACATCTTACTCGTTTTCAGTATCTGATGCCGCCCTATAATTCGAGATTCTTCCCTCGTGTACATGATATAATGAAATTACACGGATATTTCACATGTTTGTACATTTTGAAATATTAATCGTTACAGTGCGGTAGTGCTGTAACAAAATACGTGCAGAATCGAGGTTTGGATGTCTTTTTGTGCTTATCTCGTATTAGAGCTAGGGACAATGGGTAAAACGTTTTAGGTTTAGACAGGACTACCATCCGTCTGGACTTAGGCCCAGAGCTGTCAGCTAGGCAAAGACTGTCAGTTGAGATGAAACGACGCTTAGCTAATGTCGTCATTTTTATGTGTATTGTTCCGACTTTATTCGGATTTTAAGCACAAATAAACATCTTTTCGGCTGGGGTTTTGATGTGCGTCATTCCTCTTTAGACTTATACGAAACCGTTCAAACTTTGTTCGTAGGTAGATAAATGGACAAAGTAAAAATTATTTTTCTTCCATCAAATAATCGTTATTTGTCATTCATATGACATGGTATGAAGTCCAGCTAAATTTATGTCATGCTGATACTCACGGGATGTCTTTGTTGTACTAGATTAAGAGTTATACATTAATCATTACTGGCTGACCCTCTAATTCAAATTATTCATTACTGGGTTCTTTGCGTTCTGTTGCTCAATCTATTTCTCATGCGGTTAGATTGACTGTAATTTAGTTCTCATTAATTACTTTAATTGGGAGTTTTAATATGTTTCATTTTATGAATTTTCAGTTGTATTATTGATTTATTATTTTTTCTTCTCCTTTAGCTTTATTTTATTTTGGTTCTCGTTTGGCGGAAACTAACTGGACTCCATTTCATTTTGCTGAAGGTGAGTCTGAGTTAGTTTTCGGTTTCAATATTGAGTGTGATGCTGGGGGCATAGTATACTAAAATTATTTGTATATGAATATTATTTTCATTATTTTTTAGGTGGTCATTTTTATTCTTTGTATTTTTAAGGCTTTTTTTATTTCTTAGAGATTTATAGTATTTTGTTAGTTTGTTGTTTGTACGTCAGGGGGAGCAAGATTTTAAGAACACTGAATAATAGTAAAGGTAGCGATTATTTCATTTTCGTGAAGCAATTTCGAAAAACTTCCAATTCACAACCCCTGTTGATCACGTCAGGTAGAATAAAAGTTACCAGAATGAAGAATGCTTCTATAGCACCACAACAAAAGACAAATATGTGCTAGCCAGAATCAAAGATGTAAAAGAGGACAAATAACTTGTTACTTATCTGGCGGTTTCAAAAATATTTAAGTAAACAAATCTTGATACATTAAGCACTTTTCTATAACCCTAACGATCCAGGGCAGTAAGCTCTCAAAGGGGGTGCATTTCTAGTGATAAGTATCGAAACATCCTAAATTTCATTTCTATGTAATGTACAACACAGAACGTAATAATTAACGGAGACTACTCATCACAAGTGATTCCTGGCGTTTCCAGGGATGTGTTATAGAGCCCCTGTTGTTCATTGTCTGTATAAACGATTTAGGAGACAATTTGAGCAACTTTCTTTGACATTTCGCAGATTATGATGTCGTTTATCGGTTAGTACCGTCACAAGAAGATCGAAATCTACTGAAAAACGATTCAGATAAGATATTTGCTTGGTGTGAAAGTTGGCACTTGACCATAAGCAATGAAAAGTATAAAGTCTTCCATATGAGCTCTAAAAGACATCCGTTAAACTGCATTGGCACAATAAAGAAGACAAATATGAAGGCCGTAAATTCAACTAAATACCTAGGAATTACAATTACGAACAAATTTAATTGGAGAGAACACACAGAAAATATCGTGTGGAAGTCGGACCACCGGCTACGATACATGGGCAGACCACTTAGAAGATACAACAGTTCTACTAAAGAAACTGCCTACACTTGTCCACCCGATTTTTTGAGTATTGCAACACATTTATGGGTGTCCTCACCAGATGGGACTGACTGAGGTAGTAGAAAAAGTTCGGAGAAGGGCAGCTCGTTTTGTGTTTTTGCGATTAGGGGAGAGAGTGTCCCGGAAATTATGCACGAGTTGGGGTAGAAATCGTTAAAGGAAAGGGGTTTCTCTTCGCGGCGAGATCGATTTACGGACTTTTTCGAGTCCACACTCTCCGTCAACCTAAATTTTTGGCCCAATATCGGGACACGTCAACTGCCGCATCGCTAACCAACCATAGATCATCTATGGTACAGGACTGTGGGAAATTACAACATTGAAGCAAATGTGCCATGTCTTATGGTTCTCCACATTCGCAGAGAAGATCCTCAGCGCCCGCTAGTGCCCACTTAGCTTTAATGGTTTTCACAGGTGCAACCCCCGTTCTCCTCCTATTCAGGGTTCGCCAAGTTTTCCAGTCCAGATCACGTGCTTGTCGTAGTGGGTAGCTTATAGGTGGTTCAATTGGTACTTTCGTCAAAAAGCTTATCCTTGATTTCGGTCTTCCTGGCGGAACTTGGACGTTGTAGAGAACGTGGCGCTCTTCGAAAGTTTGCTTGAATCGCTCTGTATACTCTTCAGGTGTTCTGCGGTCTTTTGGTGAGGCAAAGCCAGATACCTTATGTAGGAGGTCAAGGGGGGGGGGGTCGGTTTCATAAACCCAGATTATCCTACACGTTTCGTTCAGGGCGATATCGACGGTTTTGGCATGCACAGATATATTCCACACTTGGGATACATACTCTTCCGTTGAAAAGCACAAAGCCTGTGCTGTGGTGCGCAGTATGCCGGGGTTCGCTTCCTAGCCGCTTCCCGCTAGCTTTCTAATCCTTGAGCCTAAGTTCTGCCTGGTTTTGAGGCAGTAATTTTTGTACTTTAGTGATCTGTCCAATGTTACACCAAGGTATTTAGAGGTTTGTATGCATCAAGGTGCTTCCTTCCCATCTGATTTGCAGGGTTCTGTGTGCATTTTTTGTATTTAAGTGGAAAGCACATACTTGCGTTTTGCGGGGTTTGGCTTTAGGCAGTTCTGTCTATAATATTTAGACATGTTCTCAAGTGCTTTCTCCAGTTTTTCCTCAATATCCAGGAAGCTTCGGGAATGTCCAGCGATGGGCAGGTCATCGTCGAATGCGGAATTTCTTGATTTCATTATTGTAATGAGCAGGTAACGCAACAACAATGTGACTTACCCGAAGCTATGGCCATAGGAAGGCTGGAATCGAGACAGACACAGAGCGAGATGGCTGCAGCTATTGGAGTGTCGCAAAGTGTAATTTGTAGGAGGAGGATGCGATTTCAGAGAACAGGAACCGTCAATATAAGGGAAGGCCAAGGTCTTCCATGGGTAACATCAGCCAGAGATGACTTATCTCCGGTTAACAGCCAATCAAGACAGGTGGCTGAATGCAACTCAGGTACAATAAGACGCGTCATATCAACACAAACAGTCCTAAGTCGCCTTCCGGCATGTGGACTCTACGCATGGCGACCTACCATGTGTGTCCCATTAAAACGCCGTTTAGCCCGCAGAAACTGTCCAAAAGATCTTTGTGATTGGGGCCGTATCGAATGGTGCCGGGTTCTGTTCACATATGAGTCGAGAACAGTCGGACAGTAGTCGTTTTCCTCATCTGGAGAGGACGTAGAACTGGGAACAATCCTGCTTATGTGCAGGACACATCACAAGAAAACTTAATTCCTCTCATTCTTCACTCCGAGGAGTGGAGCGGGCTGTTTGAGATCCGGCTCATAGAGAGTAGCTGTTCTATTCAGCCAATTATCAGGCAAGCTGAAAGTGGGGCAAAGGGGGATCCCAACTGGAAATATGTGGGAGGGGCTTACCAGTTCCGCCACAAGCCTTACAACTGAGGAAAGCCTCCCCTGCGCTGTTCTGCCCAGGATTGCCAACGAAGTCTTGATAAAAACCACCGAAGTGACCGTAAAATCCCACCAAAAATCACCGAACTTTCCCAAGTTCCCATGGGAAAAAAAAAAAAAAAAAATCCTGTCTATTCGTTTGTTCTTGATCGATTTATTTGAAATTTTGACGCAACTAAGCATTTTAAAAGAGGAGTTTTTATGTACCTGACATATCTATAAACACTACACGGAAATACAAAAAAATATAGTTTATTCAAAAGCACTTCAGTAAACATGTTATATATAAAAACAAACAATAATTACTTTGAGCCATTGCAATGCTTGTCGGGTACAGACAGCAAATTGTGAAATATTTGAACTTGAAAACAGAAAGTAATCAAGTCTGGAAAGGAGGTCAGCGTCAGTCATTCTATTGTCTTTATTTTATGTCGGAAGATCTATATTTCTGCTATATTCCAATGTAATCACATCTGAGAAAAAGGAAAGTTAACAATGAAAGTACAGTCACATATTAAGTGTCTGCAATGTTCAGTCATTTTCACAACAAGACAAATCTGATAAAGTGCTGTAGCAACAAATACATACCATTAACACAATGTCAGTGTGTGATGCAAGTACAACACTTCCTCTCTATGGAGATTGGAGAAGTCAACACAGAACTAACAGCCTACAACAATGAGCAATGAGTCATACCATTGTTAATATCTTTGAACTCTTGAGAATTTTACATTTTATCCAATAATGTGATACAGTTCCTAGTCATAAACGATTTCATTAAAATCCACCAACTTTCCCACCTCTCACTGACTCAGATTTTTTCCCACCGTCGGCTTTAAAAAACCACCAGATTCGGTGGTAAAACACTGACGTTGGCAACCCTGGTTGTGCCAGGCAATAATAATAATAATCAGGATAGCACAAGTTCACTCCTCCCTAGAGGAGCTGCACCTGGTAGCGAGGTATCCTTTGCATCGCATAACATTATAGAACAGAAACAGCAAGTACTTAAAGATGACAAGGAAGATATGATACTGCAAGAACAATTTTACATGGCAGTGAAAGATCGAAGTGCAAACAAGGCCTCTGCAGTAAACTA
The DNA here is from genome assembly GCA_026315105.1 of Locusta migratoria. Taxonomy (NCBI): domain Eukaryota; kingdom Metazoa; phylum Arthropoda; class Insecta; order Orthoptera; family Acrididae; genus Locusta; species Locusta migratoria. Next base: position 410,608,249 of record CM048748.1, read on the forward strand.
CATTCACACAGGATTGTAGGTATCCTTGAACGAGCCAGCCGTGACAAAATAAGTCCACCTGTTATACAAGATATATGACACTGACGAAATAGCTTTACACTGTAGGCAGAATGTAATAATTCCATTTCAAAATAAAGTGGACGATGAAAGGTGGGTACAATTCCATTTATCAACATAACATGTCATGGTTGCAAAATGCTGATACCAGTTATTTACGGAAGACTGGAAAAACAGGTTTCAAGCCAACCTCATTTTGAATTCTGGTGAAACGTAGAAACGTATAAGGCAACACTTACTACTGAAAATCTGAAGTAAAAAAGAAACCTAAGTTAATTGCATCTGGAAATTTTTAGGAAGCTTTTTCACGAGGAAGACTGGAATATTTTATTTTATTTTATAGGTAACAAGAGTAAACGACAGGAACATTTAGGGTGTATGCAAGTTGCACAGAAACAAGAGGGCATTTATAAAGAGTCGGCGAAGATCAAATGGAAGCAACGTTTAAGAACGGGTTGATACAGGCTTACACACTATCCCTCATTTTCTTCAATCGGTACATAGAGGAAGCTGAGAAGGAACCCAAGGAAAAATTCTACAAGGTCAGGGATGGCGAACCAGAGGCACGAATGTCATTACAGGCACGAGACCAAATAATTTGGGTATTACATGAATTTTAAGAATTTAACTGCCTAATTGAACTGCCGATTTGTTCTTTTCTATTTGAAGACATAGTAGCAACGTTCATTATCAGTGGAATATCAGTGCCAGTTCAATATCGCCAGTTCCCGTGATGGACAGATTTGGTTGGAATGTCAGACCACACAGGAGTGGGCTGGTGTGGGTTGTGGAGCAGAGGGGTCCTGAAACGAACTGCAGTTCATGCGCGACGACTTGGACCCTTGTTTCAGATAATGCTGGCAGCAGCATTTGTCGGTATAAGTCGGAAGTTGTCATTTAAAAAAAAAGAGTTCCTTGTCAGAGGATGTTGGGAAGAAAATGTTCAAATGTTTATTAAGCTTATGGGACTTAACTACGGGGTCATCAGTCCCTAAACTTACAAACTACTTATGAACTACTTACAAACTAGGACGGCACAAATATCCATGCCCGAGGGGGGATTCGAACCCCCGACCGTAGTGGCCGTGCTGACCGTGACTGGAGCGCCTCAGTCACCTCGGCCACCGCGGCCGGCATGTTGGGAAGAAACTTCACCCTGAAGCTGTTGGTCCTCCGAGACTGTATGGCTTACCTAAGGTTCACAAGCATTTAATTGCTCTTCGCCCTATTGTGAGCAATTTGGGTGCCCCCACCAATAATTTGGCCAAATATATAGCTTCTGTTCTTTCTCCTCAAGTTGGAAAGTGTGAACATCACATACTGAGCTCGTCACATTTTATTCGGCGGCTGCAGTCAGTTCGTCTTTGTACATCAGACTTGCTAGCGAGTTTAATGTTGTTTCCCTTTTCACCAGGGATTCTCTTGAATGGTTCTTGTTATTAATTAGTGAAAAATTGGATGAAACGGTCAAGTTATGTCGTCATCTTCTGACTTCGACGATTTAATTTCTTCCATTTAATTATTTATATTTGCCATCTCTCTGCAGCTTCACGTAATACTTGAAGAAAATGAAACATTCTGTCGGATATGATTGTTAGCACCAAATACTTCAAAAATACAATACAATACCCCGAGGTCTTCAATTAACTGAATAAAATCAGCAGTCAAAGTCATTTCGATAAAGATTTGTAAATAAATATTCACGTGAACGACGAGATTCGAATCTATTACGCTGGCTCAGGCACAGACACGCTAGCCACTACACTACAGCAGCTGTTAGACCGAGTCTTTTTCAAAGCACTAGATGATCAAGTGAAATTTCAAATTTGTTTTTCTGTGATTACTCGTAAAGAAGCACTTCATCAGCTCTTTGAATGTCTTCTCTGTTTTAAAGCTGTGGATATTTTTCGTTGGTTACTCATAAATTAGTACTCATTAGGGTGAATGACCAACCTACACCATCATATAAAACTTCAAACCGTCGATTCTCTCAGTAGGGACCGGTTCTTATTATTTTTTATTTAATTTCAATTTCTTACGCTTTACTGTAGAGTAATGTATTAACAGCAAATTCATTTTTGTGAGGCACACAGCCAACTGAAGTTACTCCAAAACAGCAGTTGTAGGCTAATTTCATGCGATATTCTGTAGAGATATGTATTAATAGCAGGTCTATTACGCGTTCGATTCAGTTATTCGACAGTACCACTACAGTTGTTTTTTAATTCATAAGTTTAATTAATATAACAATATATTTAAAGTGAATGTACAGTTGTTTTTTTACAGTGCTGAGCATTGTTTGATCGCGAAACAACTGTTGTTTTTATCTACACCTACATCCATACTCCACAAGCTACCCAACGGTGTGTGACGGGGAGTACCTCTATCGGTTCTACCTGCTATTCCAGTCTCGTATTGTTGTCGGAAAGAAAGAGTGTCGGTACGCCTCTGTGTGGGCCCTAATATCTCTGATTTTATCATCATGATCTCTTCGCGAGTTATACGTAGGAGGGAGCGATATGCTGCTTGACTCCTCGGTAAAGGTTTGTTCTCGAAACTTCTACAAAACCCCGTACCGAGCGACCGAGCGTCTCTCCTGCAGAGTCTTCCACTGGAGTTTATCGATCATCTCCGTAACGCTTTCACGATTACTAAATGATCCTGTAACGAAGCGCGGTGCTCTCCGTTGGAGCCGGCCGCAGTGACCGAGCGGTCTGCGGCGCGCCAGTCACGGTCTGCACGGCCACTATGGTCGGGGGTTCGAATCCCCCCTCGGGCATGGATATTTGTGTCGTCTTTAGTCTTTGCTAGTTCATAAGTAGTTTGTAAGCTTAGGGACTGATGACCCCGTAGTTAAGTCCCATAAGTTCTATGAACGTTTTTTGAATATCTCTCCTTCCCCATTACACCTACCACCACGTCTCATTCTAGGTACGCGTTAAACTTTAGTTGAAATTTAGAAAAATACGTTTCTTCAGGCGTAGTTACATCCTTGTAAAACACGAAGGACGCACTAACACAAATTAAAACCAGAGCAGACGAATGAGGATCATGGATTAAATTTTACTTCTCGTCCTGGCGGCCTCGCGTTATAATATTGGCAATCATGTGACATTGGTATTATCCAATCGCGTGAAACCGCAAATGTTTTGCCATGAAATTTTTGTTTAACGAGAGGTTCGTTTCAGCAGCCGCCAGACTGCTTGACGCATATGTGCAATGCTGAAACATTGTTTCAGCATTTTTTATTATTTCGAAGCTACTGCATTTCCCCCTTGAGATCAGATATTTCTCGTTTCCACTTCTTCGTTATTAGGAATGTAAGTATTTTAATTATTTCTCTCAACTCATCTTCGCCTGAGAATCACAAAAGAAATGTAACTGGTTGAAATATGGAACTTATAACTGACGTTTATTCCAGGCGTCCAGCGAATCCGAGCCTGTTGTATTGTCGAGTGACGAGGAGTTTGAAGTGATACAGAATGGTAAAGGACAGAAAACAGAAAACTATTTCGAGCATGTTGTGCCGCAATATAGCGACATAGAATTCCTCGAACATTTTTGTGACGGAGTCGTGTGGCAGTGGAAAAAAATTCAGGAATTTCAACTATTTACAGTTATCAGGTAGGAGGAAATGGAAATTTCCTTTGACTGCAGCAAATTCTGATATTTTTGTGATTTGCTGACTATGAGGCGGAAAGTTTTAGAGACGTGGCAGACAGCTTCAATATCAGTATTAGTTCCTTGCATAGAAAGTGTGACCTAGTTTGTTAGCAATTTAGGGATCAGTGTTATAAAGTGGCCATCTGACGAGGAAAGGGCACAAACAAAGGCCAATTTCAGGAGAAATAAGATGCCAGGTGCGATTGGGCAATCTATGGGGCTCACATTAGAATAGACAAACCTACAGATGATGCCGAGTCGTATTTGAACAGAAAAAACTGTTTTTCTATGCAGTTACAAATTGTGTGTGATGATAACCGACGGTTTCGTGATTTAATCATCGATTTCTTTAAAATGAAGGGCCATGGCATACTGTACCTATTTTCTTTTCAGGTTCTTACCAACTTATTCATTATGTTGACGGTAAAACTATTATTTTTGATGTTAACTCCCTGCCCCGCCAGGATTCCACTGTAGTTGCTTCTTGTGTAGAACTCTTCTGTCACTTCGAAGTCTGAAAACAGGGCTACTTTATAATTTCCACATTCTCTACAATAAATAATATTAACAAAAAATAAGATGATTTTTTTTTTATTTACCTAATATCTCTTCCCCACACTGCACGAAATTATTGCTGCTACACATATCAGTTGTTCATCTACCAATTTGCGCGAAAAACCAGCCAGAAACAGGGGAAAAAGCGTTCCAGCAGTGCAAGCATCAAATACGGGTTCTTACCTCATACAACTGCGCATGCGCAATAACGCCTGTTTCTTAGGGCTTCAAAGTAGCAGTCTGACAGCTGCTGGAACGAACCTGAGGGTAATTACTTTTACTGAGCGGGCAAGGAGACATACAAGAACCTGTCAACTATAGAGCAGGAACAGCGTTATTTATTTACTTCACAGTTTGTACGAAACACTAATTAAGTAATTCTATGTGGATTTCTAAGAATATTAACATCTTGGCAAAGATTTTCTACTATGTTGCCAACTCGCCAGGTTGGTTGTAAAAATTTTACCGGATTCTGGTTTCAGCTGTCATAGCAAGGAGTTTACTCACAAATAACTTCACGCCTTTTTTCAGTCGTGTAACTATGCAAGTGCTTTCTGTCAGAATACCGATATTATCTGCTGAGAAATTCGAAGGTGTTATGTGCATTAAAGGAGAGAGGGTTTCTCCTTGAGGAAAATATTCTTAGGATAGATGAAGGTTCCTGATCGGTGTTGAAACCGGAACACCAAATTCAGAATCACTTGAGAAGTACACTCAAGTAACAAGGATTTTGCTACTATTTTTCTTGTTGCGAGACGTTAGGTTGTGGTCTGTACATTTTATAGACGTTGAAGCACCACACATTTAAGTAGCTATGGAATAATGCAATAAAGATAATTGGAAGATATTATTAACTCTTCAATTACAGCAATTTATGACGAGTAAAGTTCTTGATGTTTTGAAAAACTAGTTATGTAACGTGTGTAGTGTTGAGCCTTATTTGTACACCATATTGTATCTTGAGAACTAGGAAAGTTTTTTTTACCAGAGCACACATCATATTTGCAACTGAACTGAGTGTCTTTAATGTCCTAACAGTTTTACCTTTATTTAAAATAATACTTTGTGTTAGTTTTCAACAGATGCTATTTAAAAATACTTTATACTAATCGATGTCCCTCTTGGTGGTGAACAATTTTTATTGCCACTTTTTTTTTAAAATCCGATTTGGATTTTTCCAAATATTCGAAAACACTTTTAAGTGCCTCACCCTGTATGTCGGATAAAATGGATACTTAGAGCACGATCTCATCCCGGCGGCGGCGCTAATTTTAGAACTTGTTACAAAAATTGTTCATATTGGTAAAGTTATCAGGTGTCCAGCAATGTGGATCTTACGTTTTCATTCTCTTGATAAATATACATACATCTGCCAACCGTGACAACACTTTTCGAATTCACTATTTGACTGTCACATACAAATGCAGGTACACCGAATCACGTTTTAGACTTTCCTACTACATCTATAAATAATGTCATTCGTTTTTTGTGTGTAACTCCGAAAATTTTTGTTTCCAAATGCAATATAAACTGTTTGAAGGAACATCATTGTTATGAACCTAAAGATAAATATTAGATTGAAATTTAAAAGTTTTTGCAATGTAGAAAATCTTGTCAATGTTATATTAACATTGTCTGTCGAATAATTATTAAATATCAATAATTAGTAAGTGAAATCAAATCAGGTAGATGTCTTATCAAAACATCAGTTGTAGTTAAATGCATTTTTAAATAGGAGCTGTTGAAAACTAACTGACTGAGGGCCGGTTGCATAAACATTGCTAATCGTAGTTCAGGTTTGATCGAAGATCAGAAATGAACGTGGTTCTTAGAACATTGAACTTGGTTTAGTATTGAACTAAGGTCAGCGAAACAGAGTTGACAACACCGCTAGGTAACAGGGCTAAATTCGACTGTATCGAATCGAGTTGAGTCGAACATGCGATTTATGTAGAAACGACTGACAATTTTCGACTTCATTCGAGTTTTGTCTGCGTACGTAAACGTAAACGTAAACGGGAAACGGAGAAGAAAACTCGTACGGCAAATATGAAGAAAGAGGAAAAAGATATTTTAATTGTATCGTTCTACAATACAAATCAGTTGTTGAAAATAAAAAGACGGACTCCTCTGCTACTAAGGCCAAGGAGAAAGCGTGGAAGCAAATTTCGTGTAATTACAATTGCAAAAATGTGGTGCAGTGGGAATGGAACTCTTTGAAATTGTGTTATGAAAATATTAAGAAACATCAGAGTAATCTGAAAGCTGACGGAACATAACTTGCAGACCATGCGTATAAAACTTTTGGTAACAAATAACTTATAGGATTATTATTCAAATAATTACAAATAGCATTATCATTTTATTTGAAGCAATAGTAAGCCTATTTATTCTTCTTCGTATTATTAAGTTGAAGACACAGACAGACACTAAAACAGTTTATAACAATCCTTCCTCTAAACATAGTTCAACCACGTTAATCGGAGAAAATTCGCAAGTCAAATTTGAACTTAGATCAGGGGGAATGATCTTGGATTAAAGTTTATACAACAAAATTTCTAAGTCCAGCGTGACTGGAGGTCAGTTTCAGGTAGTTGAATGTAGATTAAGTTTTATGCAACCGGGCCTAACTGATTATAAACAATATTTCTTGTTACTTGTCCAGGATCTAATATGAATAAATTCTTTGGTGAGCCCACCCTTGAGCAAATGACATGTCATACATGAGTGCTGTAAGTCTGTAAAATCTGTTGCGAATACAGTTAGTATTAAAGAAGTAATTGATTAAAACCAGATAATAGGGCGGTTTTCCATGAAGTTTCTGATATGTCGTCATATCTCACAAATTATATGTCGTTCTGTGATACGATTTCGAAGGTACATTCAGCTGTTTGTGTGTATACTGTCCGTAAGATTTCCTGTCAGGATATAATGCAGGAATTATAAATTGTAACGTCATACCGAATACTGTAGTTTTACTCCACGAACAGCGAAAAAGTATTCAACGAGAATCTTTTTTCGTTTCATCATTTTGCTGTGGTTGTCAGCGAGAAAAAGTTTTTAAAAAAGGTTTAAAATTAAGTTTGAAGTTTATTGTGAGTCGCTAAGTACTGTTATTTTCATATAGTGTATTTATAAATTCTCGTCGCATTATGTGACAGTTTCTTGCAACTGCTATTGTTTATTGCGTTATATCTCCTGAACTGTGTGTCGTATGTGGTTCTTACCCTACAGAAACTGTTACCACATGGTAAGGAATATGTGTACAAAATTTGGTCGTGATCAGTCCAATGGTTTAGGAGGAAATGTACAACACTGTCACTTGATGCAGCATGTTTTTCGCGCATCTCATTGTTTATTACGTCATATCTCCTTAATTGTGTTGTACGTGACCATACACTTACGGCGGCCGTCTTATTGGTTTGAATGACACGTGTGCACAATCTCATAAAGATTGGTACAAATTATAGATTTGTATGCAACACGTACACACACACAAACACACGAACACACTTCTTCTTTGTACCGTATAGCTGAAACTCCGGCTTTGTCCGGGTATTTATTCATTTATTCCTGCCTTGAGTTATATTAGTACTTCTCCTATCCCTTCTCTCTCTCTGTCCATCTCCTTTATTCCTACATTTATCGGAACATAAATAAGAAATAAGGCTGTCTCGCATAATGTACAAAATTATGTGTTCATACCTAATGAACTACGTGTGGTACTGTGATACAATTTATACATGTTATACACGTTACAATTTATAATTTCTACACTACAAATTATAGCCGTAGGAAATTTTACAGACAGTATACAGACATGTAGCTGAATGTACTGTACCTTCGAAATTGGATCACAGTACGACACGTAATTCATGAGATATAAACACAAAACAGTAACGTTCATAGAAAACCGCCCTATCACACACTAAGTTTTAGTGTATTACTTCTTTACTATTAATTGTATTCGCAACATATTTTACAGACATACAGCACTTATACAAATGAAAAATATCTGAAAAATTATACAATTGTACAACACATAACTCAATAAATATGAGATCGTGGAAATTTTATATGTCATTTGTATTTTGATTGCTATCTTTCTTTGTTTGGATAGTTCACGTATAATTTTGTATATTATTTAAGACAGCCTTATTTCTTACAGAATCACCGATAAATATATCGCGTTTTTTAAAAAAAGGAGATGGACAGAGAGAGAAGGGATAGGAGAAGTACTAACTCAAGGCAGGAATAAATAAATAAATAAATACCCGGGCAACGCCGTGTTTGTTGCTAGCTATAAATAAAGATAAAGCATTCCATCATCTTTCGGGAGTGCACCCGGGATAGCGACAATTCTTCGTCCAAGAATTGTCGCTGTCCCGGGTGCACTCCCGAAAGATGATGGAATATTATGTCCGCCGGGAAAACTTCAAGAATCACAAAGATAAAGCATCTAAACCATAACTATCACTAGTCTACCTTAGCTGACGTAGATGATCCCAAATCTCTGAGATCGTGACGGAAAATACTGGTGCCAATTTAACTTCTGTTTTCCTGTACTCACAGTTGACCCAACAGACATCGCCGGGCAGCCGCGGTTGCGGAAGCAATTGATCACTCTGTAATTTGCATATGTATGGGGCCTCGAACTTCGGACTGCCTCTTATTCAATGAACGTATTATGAGAGTGTTTAAAATATGATTAACAATGGTTAGGTCCTGCGGCGTCTCCACATGTCGAAGCACTCCCCTATCCCGCCCACGACTTAGTTCACCACTGGTCCAAACGTCGGCGACGCCCAAGCTGTGTTCGTTGCCTGAGTTATGGCACATTGTGTACGCCACCTGTCTTCGAAGTCTTCCTGCAGTTAACTGTCCTTGTATCCAGGCAGCCAGAATACTTACAAAAGTGACATTACTGCATTTTCAGGTGCTTGGAAGCTAGAATTTCTTGATGTATCCCTGTCGGAAACTCTGTACTAAAGATGTTTGTTGGATCCTTGTCGATCGAGGATTTTGACGATCTCGTGAATAACAGAGACTAACTAGTAAGCTCCTTGTAAAGAGTCTCTACGTTTTAACAGCATGACAGATGATAGGTAAGAACCTCCAATCATTATTCAGCCAGTGAGAATGTTGTTCTTAACTTCAGTTTCGTAAATGTAGCTCGCGTATAGTATTACAGTTTTTTCGTGATGACGCAAAAAATTTACGAGTAGGGCGTTTATCGTTTATTTCATTTCATAAAATACTTTAATGATTCTATCAATATATCACGATTTTCGAGTATGTTGTTAGGCTGGAACCTAAAAGTAATTGCTCTAGGAAATTTACATACTCAAAAATATTTCTCAGTTCTCTGTTAATGTGCTACGGTTTTAGAGTATGTTGTTAGGCACGAACTTAAGACAGCGAAAATGCGACCACAATGCATAATTATTTATAAACTCCTTATTGGCTGTTATCAATTTCCATAATTATTTTTAACGATTATGCTTTATGCCACCACTATAGCATAATTCTGAATGTATCTATGAATCAATTAAAATAAATATGATAAGACAACGCTCCAAGATTCATTTTTAGTGCATGTCACTCTTTAAGATAAAGGTGACGTTAAAATTTTTAAGAACGGCATAAATGGCTGGTCTTCTGAGCACTAAATTTTTCTAAGTGGCTGGTCTAGAAAATAAGTTTTCAATTGGAGATTATTGAGATTGTAGATATCTCATTGGAGTGAGAAGATAATTTCCTGTGCGTACTACCCATGCACAAGCTTTATGCTAGGTGTTCACAGTTGACCAAAGCGTAGCCGGCACAGTATTCGAGAACAATACAATCTAAGGTATCCGAGATGTTTTAGCTGCTAATTGTGGGCCCTGAATTAAGTTCAGAGGCGGTTGAAAATTTTTACCCAGACGGGCGATCGAACCTGCATCTTCTTCTTTAGTAGGCAGATGCGTAAGCCACTAAGCTAACTAAGGCACGGTAGGTTTCTCCGCCAGTCAATAATTCTGGGCCAATAATGCGCCTCGATTGCACAGTGGTAGAGTGCCAGACTACAAATCCAAAGGTCCTACGATTTTTATCTGTCACTTTCCTCTTCTTTCACCTCTGGCAGTATTGCTGATGTGAAAAATATCGAGTAGCACCGTGGTTCGGAACCCACGTTAAACTGTAGGTCCCCCTATAAACGGCTGGGCAAGTCAGTTCGAAGGTCGGAGGAAGGCATCGGCATACCACCTCCAAACAGGACCATGCCTAGTAAAGCACTGTGGTGTTCAAACCAATCTGCTTTACCTTTTTTTAGCGTACACTTCTATCCTAGTGTCTTGTTCATTAGTATCGTGTACTTGTGGTCATGGTTGGCCGATTTCCGTAAACGTGCCCGAAAGTACAGACACGTTATACTGTATATTTATTATAAATGCCACGACGGGCAAAAATATCCTTTAATTTCAGACTCGATCTGTTTACGGGAATCGAGTAAACGAGACCAATGGGCAAACTACTCTACGTTACCACTGTAGGCTGCTAAGCGGAGTAGTCGTTTCTGTATGAAAACGTGCGATACCCACCGTGTCCCGGTGGCTTAGTGCATGGACGATCTGCCTGGGCAGTAGAAGACCCAAGATCGATCCCCGGTCTGGGTAAAAATTTTCATCCACCTAATTTAATTTAATTCAGCGCCTACAATAGGCACCGAAAACGTATCTGACATACTTGATTGAAGTTCATATCATCTGCGAAACATAAATTCGAACATAATGACTGGCGATGTTTAGTTCAGACCGTAAGACCTTTACATCGATATGTGCCAGTTGATGAAACCTGGATCAATCATTAGCCTACAGAATCAAAACGACAGTTAAATCATTGGATCAAACCTTGTGAAGAACGCAAAGACCATTTTGTTGGATGGTAAGATGATGGGCACTGTTTTTTCCTTGTGATTCCGAAGGAATAATCCTTATAATTTAATTGGGAGACGGCAGAAACATAACTGAATACGGTTGTGCTTCATTGTTGAAACTTGTGTTAGCTGAAAACAAAAGACAAAGGTAGGCAAAAGAAGGAGAAAAATCGCACTGACGTGTTTCACGGCGCAATTCAGGTTTTCCTGTAGTTTTATGGTTCTTATTTTTTTTTTTAATTTCTAGTTAATTTTTATTGAAAATATTTAGGACAAAACAATATCTATGCACCGAAGACGAAATGTCCTCCCTGACCCTACCTTAACACAAAGCCAAAAGTATTTGATATTTGAAAGTTTAACTTTGTGAATTATGCTCTTTCTGAACTTTTCCCTCTTTAAACTATTATTTTAAATTTTTTTCCATACTTTAATTATCTTCTTCCGTTAAAATATTATCACTTGTCTTGCCGTGGTAGTTTCTTCTTTTTCAAGTTAATTATCTTTGCCTGCACTGGTTAACGTAAAATCAATTGCTAGTTTCAAATTCCCGTTATTTTTGCTAATGTCGCAGAAACAATGCGAGTTACTGAAAAAAGAAACATAAGACAGCAAAGTTGTGGAGATTTTTCTCCCCTACATATAGCCTACGTTCATTCAATTTTCGTCTCACTTTCAAATGAAAGGTTGAGGCGTTATTTGCAATTACATTTTGTGCTTTCAAAAGATCCCCTTAAACGGCCTGTTTTTTAGTGTTACTGATTTATTTTTTGTCCGAAATATTAGCAAGAGGGAGGTCCTGGTCGTGGCGGACAACAATTACGTCTGTAAAATTTGGTGCCGTTCGGGAACTTGTGGTAGCACACAGGCAGATAGTGTCAAATCGCCGTTATATTTGCAAAAATTTCTGAAAAGGTGCGAATTATGGGAAAAACACAAGAGAGCAGAGTTGTATAGAATTTTCTCCTCTACAAATTCAATTTACGTCTCAGATGAGGGGTTAAGCTGTTATTTTCATTTAAACTTCGAGCTATCAAAAGGCGAGCGCAAAAGCCCATTTTTAGTGTTACTCCCATAACCTAAAGTGGGCCAAAACTGTTAAACTGTTTCAGCAGGAAAATGCAGAATTTTACACCTCACCGATAAAAATGGAAGAAGTGCATGAAGTGGACTGTGTGTTGTTCCCTAGTTCAAGTCAGTCACCTTACTTAGCCCCAAGTGATTTTTTACAGTTCTGTAACATGAGATTTTTGGCTTGCTGGAGCCCCAAGTGATTTTTTATAGTTGTGTAACATGAGATTTTGTCTTGCTGGGGGGAAATGTTCATTTGTATGACATGAATATTTTACAGATATTTACAAACCATATTTTTCCTGTGGGATGAGAAAGGAAAAGGATCGCTGCATCACGTATGTAGTAAGCTGCATCGAGAAGTAAGATGGTTCTTTGCGAAACAACATTTTCTTTGTTATAGTTTGCAATTCACCGGAAAGACGTACGCCGAGCCGTTACAGGAACCTAAAATTGATACACACACACACACACATGCCATGTACAACTTAGCTTCCGGCCATTAGCCTTCATCAGAAAAGATACACACTGTTAATCATACAATGAAGCAGGCACACCTCATAGACACACGCAGCGGCCTGCGATGACAGGTGTGCCGGTGCGATCGTGTGAATGACAGTGTGTGTCTTTTCTGATGAAGGCTAAGGCTGCATTCACGCCGAGGGCAACGTCACGCCAACGTCAGAGACGTCATAGACCGTCAAAAATCCATGTGCATTGCCACTAGACGGAACGTCAAGAGAAGGCAAAAACGTACCGTCAAAGGGGGTGATTTTGGACAGTTCTGGGATTATTTTCACTATAACTGTCGTAGGTTTTGTCACATTTCATTATTTTTTACGGAAGTGGTGGGGTATATGCATAAACAATAATATATCCTAGAAACAGAATGTTCATATGCATCTACTTTTGCCTGAGACAGATAAATAAAGTGTCCGAAATCACCCCTTGGACTGGGGCGATTTCGGACACCTGTGTATTTTAAATCTCTGTCCGGTGTTTCGAAGTGCATGGAGTGTTTTCTAACACAAATTGACTTTTTTTTTACTTTTTTTCTGTTTGATTTTAGTTACTTTTAACATATTTAAAGGACTTCCACCATTAAAATAAGTGATAAGGACTGAGATAACGAATTTTACTTATTAAAGACTATTTCTATATGATAATTTGCCACGCTGAACATCTCGAAATGCTTTCTTTAAAATTCCCGAGTTATTATTACACCAATCACCAATCATGAACACCTTTCTTACTTTTTACGTTCGCGGCGTTCCCGAAATCAACCAACAAACTACACAATTTCGTAAAAAAAGACAACTCCGTTACTTGTAAACTTTACACAAAACTCGTGGCAAACTGGTACAAAACTTCTCACAGTGCCGCAGCCTACTGATCTCGTTGGCAACTGACGCTACAGTACTTGTCCGCCAGTCGCAACAACAGAAAGTTTCCGCTCTGCCAGGCACTTAAATGTGATTTGCAGAGTATCCCATGTAGATGTAGATGTAGACTTTCAACAATGAGACTGTCCGACTGATCATTGCGTCGGTAAACAATCGATCCAGACGCATAAAATAAGCATCACCGGAGGTGTAAATTAGCGCTAATTCGTTGCTATGCAGCGGAAAAGAGAAAATAATCCATATCGTCCGAAATCACCCTGGTGTCCGAAATCACACCGTTTGACGGTACCATTTTGCGCATTAAAGTCCGAAACACGCAATAGCGGTGGTCTTTGTTCACAAAAGAGAACGTCAAACAATAAATTTCGTTATGACCGCAGTTGCCTTGGATGATGAGAAAAGAGGGCAGAAATCACGCAAGGCAAGCAAAACTAGTGTCATATATAAAGGGGGGGGGGGGTATCGGGATCTGCCTCTCCCCCTAAGTAATAAATATAAAGAAAAAATAAGTACGGTAATCTGAAATATTTTAATGAAAGATGTGTGAAGGCGTCGGCGTGCTAGACAGTCGTACTATTCTGTACTGGTGTTGGGAGTGGTCTGTTAGTGTTGTAAAGTTCGTGCCAGTTTTATTAAAAATGGATGTTTTTTTATGATTTTATGTAAACAATAAAAAGTTTCATCTCAGTAAAGTAAAAGCGGTTTCAGCGCATATTAACCTGTGAATCTGAACAGCAAAACTGATACAAATATCTTAGGGTGTCTTCTTCAAATTACTTGTCTTTGCATCAATTCCTCCCCCCCCCCCCACTCCTCCCAGAAAAAGTGTATGATATATTTGCCACTGAGCAAAACGAATAGGCCTTTTGCAGAGGATGTACGAAAAGAAATTTCACACACTGCATAGAGAACTTTGACATTACATTTCACAAAAAAACTTCGAATGGAGAGACAGTTTTTAACTGACTGTCTGATAAGTGGCAGGATTAACAAAGCAGACACAAATATGTACCAAGCAATTTCCTCACAAGGAAAATTGGTGGTACGTATGAGCTTTGTGTGATATTTCAACTTTACCAATTCTTATACGGATTTTCTCTCCCTTGTTTTGACGTATTTTATAGACCGAAATGTCTATTTTTATCACTGCTCACCATCAAAAACTACATACTATCGAAAACTTATCTATGAACATTGACGATTATGCAGTTGTAAGTTTAAGGCTCTAACTGGGGTTCGTTTTATAAATAGCTATTTACATTGTTTAAAACAGTATAAATAGTGGTGTAAGACAACAGTAAGTAGTGATGAGCCGCGTGGTCTAAGGCGTCATGCTATGTACTAGTCGCCAGTTTCCGACGGAGGTTCGAGGCCTCCTTCGGGCATGGGTGTAAGTTAGTTTTATAATTCGCAAGTCCAAGAACTGATGAAAAACAGGAGTTTGGTCCAATAGGTTTACAAATATTTGAACATTCGAAGTAATGATGGTATGTAGGCCTATAACTGCTAAAGTTTATCCTGCGTAAACTCGTTTTTACTATAATAATACAGTCTGAAATATTTTTGCTGCTCATATCGAAGTATTCCAGATGCTTATGAACAAGCTCAATTAATATTTCATCGTCATTTTCTAATACAAGTATAGCCCAAAGCTCAGTAACGAAATATATTTTTAATGCGAAGAACATAGCAATGAATCAAAAGTAGCCAAACAGATCTATAACAACCAATCGTAAGCAATTGATCAGGCACATGAAGTTCACCGTCAATATCAAACCATTCTTTCGAAGCAGTCTCACCGGACCGCGGCGGAGTGGCCGAGCGCATTGAGGCGCTTTCCTCCCATGCGTCAGCCCGTTCCCCATCGGAAGTTCGAATCATCTTTCGGGATTGGATATTTGTGCTGTCTTTAGTATAAGTTAATTTATAAGTAGTTTGTAAGTTTAGTGAAGTTGCCCACAGTGTGAACGACGCCGTTTGAAAGCATGGCAGAATAAAAAATGTTCAAATGTTTCTAAATCTATCGGACCATACTGCGTGGCCATCAATCCGTAGCTTACAAAATACTTAAACTAAGGTAAACTAACCTAAGGACAACACACACACACCCATGCCAAAGGGAGGACTCGAACCTCCGATGGCGAGCAACCGGGCGCTCCGCAGCGAGGCGCCTTAGACCGCTCGGCTACACCACCGCGACATGGCAGAATATTTTGACGTCACGTGACCCAGCTTGAAGTCGAAGTGACGTTTTGTGTGTGTGTGTGTGTGTGTGTGTGTGCTTGTGTGCGTGTGCGTGTTTTCGTGGCTGTCGAGGTTCGGCATACGTCTCTGCGGTGAGCTGGACATTATGATCATTATATTCTTGAACTAGCTGAAAACCCGGCGTTGCTCGGGGATTCATTTACTCAAGCCGTGAGTTAGTACTTCTCCTGTACCTCCTCTCTGTTTCTTTCTGATCATTTCCTGTTTTTCCACAAATATGTTACATTAATGGGAGAGTATTTAAGAAATAAGGCTACCTTGCATAATGTTCAAAATAATACCTGCAGTATCGAAACAAAGAAAGGTAGTCATCATGATGCAGAAGATATGCAACATTAATACATTCATTTATTTCAAAACTTCATTATAAACAATATTTCTGGTTAGTTGTCACCCTTGAATTTAGTATCAAAGTTGTACGTTTGAGAAACATGGATATATCAAATCCACCCCGCAGTGATTAATAGATTGCACTGTGATTATTAATCGTAATAGAAATAGAAAATGGAAAGCCGGCCGCGGTGGCCGAGGGGACTAAGGCGCTCCAGTCACGGTCTGCACGGCCACTGCGATCTGGGGTTCGAATCCCCCCTCGGGCATGGATATTTGTGCCGTCCTAGTAGTTTGGAAGTTTAGGGACTGATGACCCAGTAGTTAAGTCCCATAGACTATACAAACATTTGAACATTTTTTAGAAAATGGAAACTAAAGTCTCTTGAAGCTAAAAGGTATATCTGTCAGAAATAATGGGTATTCGTTGGATGTGCACAGTTGTATTCTCTTCCTTTCCCTGTAGCTCTACAGAAGTATTTTGCTTTCGCCTATAGCCGCAACTGCTTCAAAGTTGTCAACAGCACCTTCATCTTTCAGGAATTTATTTAAGGTGATTCGAATAAAGGGGTGTCTTAACAGTAAATAAGGGATATATTAAAACGTGGTGGATGGTATGAAAGGGTTTTACTCATCGCAATACGTATGATCTCAATTTTATTGGATTATATGTTTGAAAATTGTATAATTTTGACGGTTATATTCATTTGTATTAGTCCTGTATATTGGTAAAATCTGTTACGAATACGGTTAGTAATAAAGAAGTAATAGATTAAAACCTGATGAGTGATGGGGCGGTTATCCATGAATGTTACTGTTTATGTCCTCATATCTCATCAATTACGTGACGTACTGTGATACGATTTCGAAGGCACATTCAGCTTTATGTGTGCATACTGTTCGTAAAATTTCCTGCACCTACAATTTGCAGTGTAGTAATGTCGTTGTCAGCGATAAAAGGTATAATAAAAGCTTGAAATTATGTTTAAAGTTTATTGCAAGTCGCTAAGTACCCTCATTCTCATATAGTGTATGAATAAACTTTCGTCGCATGATGTGGCATTTTTACTACTCCTATTGTTTACGACTTTATCTCCTGAACCATGTGTCGTATGTGGTTCTTACCCCTACTGGAATTGTTAACTCACCGTAAAGGATCCCTGTACCAAGTTTGGTTGAAACTGGTCCAATGGGTTAGGAAAAAAACTGCTGCGTTGTCGATTGATGCAGCAGTTTCTCGCGTATCTCATTGTTTAAGACGTCATATCTCGTGAACTATGTGTCGTACGTGATCCTCACACTTAAACGGAGACCGTCCTCATGGATTGAAGCTTACGTGTGCAAAATTTCATAAAGGTTGGAACAAAACTATAGATCTTTATGCAATACGCACACACAAACCCACAAACACACAGACACTCTGCTTTACGTATAAGGACTAGCTGAAAACCCGGCGTCGCCCGGGTAGTTATTTATTCAAAAATCAAATGTTTGTACAGCTTATGGGTCATCAGTCCCTAAACTTACAAACTACTTATGAACTGTGACACTTTAACTTTTCCCGGCGTAAGGAATGTTCAAACAACTTACGGGTATGCTGCCGGGTGACGTCGTCGACAACCGCCGATATTTCGGCAGGAGAACACCCTGCCATTCTCAAGGCACAACTGCACTTAAGGAAGCAATGTGCAAGCGTATTTAATACCTCGGTTTGCAAAGTGTAAACAAGGAAGATAACACACACAGTACAAGTCACAGCAGAGTCAACACAACCAAAGGTGACCAAACATCAAAAATATCGACAGTGACTTAATCAACAGGTGAGGCAGCATTAATTTTATCCCTCTGTTTTTTGACGAGAGAGAGTGCTGGATTCCAAGCAGAATTTAAACAAAAACCACCATCTCTGTTTATAAGGTCGCTTGCTAGTTTAATTTCAACAGCTTCCTTAATAACACTATCCCAATAGGTGGAGGTGCATGCCAGGATCTCCGTGTTGTTGTATTCCATAGGATGACCGGTGTCAAGACAGTGTTCTGCAACAGCGGATTTGTTGGGCTGTTGTAAGCGCGTGTAACGTTTATGTTCAATACACCGGTCTTCCACAGTCCTGATTGTCTGACCAATATATGACATGCCACAACTGCCAGGAATACGATATACACCTGCCTTACGAAACCAAGATCATCCTTTACGGACCCCAACAGGGCCTTTATCTTAGAAGGTGGTCGAAAAACACATTTCACATCATATTTCACATATATTTAGGTGGCACCTAAATCTATGGCCTTTTTGCCTTACGCAGGAAGTATTTCCAACAAGATTGGTCGTATTTTACGGAAATATGATGTGAAATGTGTTTTTCGACCACCTTCTAAGATAAAGGCCCTTTTGGGGTCCGTAAAGGATGATCTTGGTTTGCGTAAGGCAGGTGTATATCGTATTCCTTGCAGTTGTGGCATGGCATAATTGGTCAGACAATCAGGACTGTGGAAGACCGGTGTATTGAACATAAACGTTACACGCGCTTATAACAGCCAAACAAATCCGCTGTTGCAGAACACTGTCTTGACACCGGTCATCCTATGGAATACAACAACACGGAGATCCTGGCATGCACCTCCACCTATTGGGATAGTGTTATTAACAAAGCTGTTGAAATTAAACTAGCAAGCGACCTTATAAACAGAGATGGTGGTTTTTGTTTAAATTCTGCTTGGAATCCGGTACTGTCTCTCGTCAAAAAACAGAGGGATAAAATTAATGCTGCCTCACCTGTTGATTAAGTCACTATCGATATTTTTGATGTTTGGTCATCTTTGGTTGTGTTGACTCTGCTGTGACTTGTACTGTGTGTGTTATCTTCCTTGTTTACACTTTGCAAACCGAGGTATTAAATACGCTTGCACATTGCTTCCTTAAGTGCAGTTGTGCCTTGAGAATGGCAGGGTGTTCTCCTGCCGAAATATCGGCGGTTGTCGACGACGTCACCCGGCAGCATACCCGTAAGTTGTTTGTACTTATGAACTACTTACGAACTAGAACGGCACAAATATCCATGCCCGAGGGGGGATTCGAACCCCCGACCGTAGTGGCCGTGCAGACCGTGACTGGAGCGCCTCAGTGCCCTCGGCACCCGCGGCCAGCAGTTATTTATTCCAGTCTTCAATTAGTAGCTGTCTTCTTCCCTTCTCTCTCTCTCTCTCTCTCTCTGATCAGCTTCTGTTTTCTTCTCTCTCTGTTCGTCTCTTACCCTTCCCTGTCACTTTCTCTCTCTGTTCGTCTCCTCATCTCCCCTCTCTCCATTCACCTGCTCCTCACCCCGTCTCATCCTGTCCCTTTCTCTGTCCATTTCCTCCTCCCCCTCTCTCTGTTCATCTGCTTTCACCTATCTGCCACCATCTCCCCTCTCTCATTCTTCTCCTCTCCCCTCTCTCTGTCCGTCTCCTCCATCCGCTTTCTGTCCACCTCCTCCTTCACCTATTACTTTCCCTCCTATATATGAAAACATACATATATACGGCAAGTTTCATAGTCACGGGTCAAACGGTGTGAGCGTCGCGAAGTACCCTTTGTCATTCTAAATTTATTGGCTTGCATAATGTAAAAACCATGAAAAATTCAGTTTTTGTGCTGACTTTCATGGCGACCATTCTAACAATCTGGATGTTTGTTGTAACGTACCCGTATACGGAATCTTATGAAAGGTATCTCATATATTAATTAAGCTATCATTATTGCACAATTCATTGAATTGCGTCCAGCCTTTTCAGCGTGAAAAGTAACAAACGTGTTAACCCACTGTAAGGCACCCTCCGCCATGCACCGTACGGTGGTATTCTAAAGGTACTCACTCATGCGTTAATTCAGGGTATAAATAATTTGCATTCAAAATTTCATATAAATCCATCAAGCTGTTTCACCGTTAAGAGAAACAAACGTGTTAACCCATCGTAAGATACCCTCCGCCACACATCGTACGGTGGTTTACGAAAGGTAGTCCATGTATTAATACAGGGTATAAGCTACTACCATTCAAAATTTCATTGAAACTGTCCGTCACTATCAAGTGAAGAAGTAGCAAATATATTAACTTATTGTAAGGTACCCTCCACCACGCAGCATACGGTGGCTCACGAAAGTTAGCGCCTGTATTTATCAGGGTAAAAGCTACCTTTGTTGCAAATTTCATTCATATCCGTTCAGCCATTTCAGCGTGAAAGCGTAAAAAAAGAATTAACTAATTGTAAAGCACCCTACGCAATGCAACGCACAAAGTGAACTTCAGGATGCCTATAACCTTCGCGCGGATGCAAACAATGAGCTGACAAACTTTTATCACAATCGGATGTACGGTATGGCCGTGCATAAAATACGAACAAAAAGACAAACAAACAAACATTAATTTTAATTACATTAGATTACAACCTGGATTTTTCATTGTTAGACATTTTTTGTGATTTCTTTTATTATATTATTAATCGACATTTCGCCTTGTGATGTGCATGAGCCGGCCGCGGTGGCCGAGGTGACTGAGGCGCTCCAGTCACGGTCAGCACGGCCACTACGGTCGGGGGTTCGAATCCCCCCTCGGGCATGGATATTTGTGCCGTCCTAGTTCGTAAGTAGTTTGTAAGTTTAGGGACTGATGACCCCGTAGTTAAGTCCCATAAGCTTAACAAACATTTGAACATTTTTTTTGATGTGCATGACTGTACCGTATAGGTTAGGGGTATATAATAATAATAATAATAATAATAATAATAATAATAATAATAATAAACAATAATAATAAGCCGTTTACAGTCACAATAATTATATTGTTTTTGTTGTCCGACGCGTTTCGGAGCTATAACTCCATTTTCGAGGACTTTATTGCTGTATTTTTGTGTTGCATCTGCTTCAGTTTTTTCACCTAACGGTAGAAGAACGACACAGTTGTTAGTTTTTGGCGAGAAAGTTGCTGCAGATGTTAAAGCAAGGATCTTATAATAAACGTACAGTGAAGTACTGTGAAATGTTACCTGCATTTGTCTAGATGAAATTATCTCCTGGATTGGTGAAATAACTTCCGCGTTTGCACACATTTTAAAACACGTTTTTGTAACTGGCATGTTTATGCCGGTACTGTATACAACAAATTCATTACGTTAAAGTTATGGAGTATTGAATCTATAGTTACAATAATTTGTTTTGATTAACAAAGTAAGTTAACAAAAAAAAATAAACAACATTATTTAAGATGACAGATGTAAACATTACCGAATCTCTGTCATCTTAAAAAATTTTGTTTATTTTATTTTGTAAAAAAAATGTTTGTTAAGCTTATGGGACTTAACTACGGGGTCATCAGTCCCTAAACTTACAAACTAATTATGAACTACTTACGAACTAGGACGGCACAAATATCCATGCCCGAGGGGGATTCGAACCCCCGACCGTAGTGGCCGTGCTGACCGTGACTGGAGCGCCTGTCACCTCGGCCACCGCGGCCGGCTTTATTTTTTAATGAATTTGATGTATACGATAGAGGCATAAACATGGCAGTTGCAAAAATGTGTGCAAATGCGGAAGTTATTTCACCAATGCAAGAGATAATTTCATCTCGACAAATGCAGGTAACAATTCACAGTATTCACGGTATGTTTATTATAAGACTAGCTGAAAACCCGGCGTTGCCCGCGTATTTATCTATTTATTCCTGCCATTTTTCACGTATATATTCATTTGTGTAACGGCTGTATGTCTGCGAAATCTCTTGGAAATACAATTAGTGGTAAAGAAGAAATAGATTAAAAACTGGTGGGCGGTTTTCCATGAACGCTACCGTTTATGTGCTCATATCTCATGAACTACGTGTCTTACTGTGATACAATTTGGAAGGTACATCAACTGTGTGTGTGTGTATCCTGTCTGTAAAATTTCCTGCAGCTTTATTTGTAGTGTAGACATTATAGATTGTAACGTCATGCCGAAAGCCGTAGTTTTAGTCCATGAACAGCGGAAAAGTAGTAAGCTAGAAACTTTTTTGCTTTCGGTTTTTTGATGTGGTTGTCAGCGAGAAAAAGTTTAATACGGGTTTGAAATTATGTTTAACGTTTGTTGCACGACGCTAAGTACTGTCACTCTCATACAGCGTATTTCGAAAGTCTCGCCGCATTATATGGCACTTTTTGCGATTTCTATTGGCTATGACGTAATATCTTTTGAACTATGTGCCGTATGTGATTCTCAACCATGCAGAAATTGTTACACTCACAGTAAGGAATGTATCTACCAAATTTGGTTGAAATCAGTCCAATGGTTTAGTAGAAAATGAGCAGCATTGTCGCAAAATGCAGTAGTTTTTCGCGCATCTCATTGTTTATGCGTCATATCTCGTGAACTGCATATCGTATGCGATTATTACACTTACGGCGACCGTCCTCATGGATTGCAGCTTACGTGTACAACATTTCATAAAGATTGGAACAACACTGTAGATTTCCTTGCTTTAACGCTTGCAGCAACTTTCTCGCCGAAAACTATCAACTGTATCTATCATTCACCTATCGTTAGGTGAAAAAAATGAAGCACTTCTAACACAAAAATACAGTAATATAGTCGTCGAAATTGGAGTCATAGCTCCAAAAGGCGTCGCCCACGCCCACCACCCCCAACCCATAAAAAAAAATTGTGACTGAAGACGGCTTATTATTATTGTTGTTTGTTTGTATAGCTTTTGGGACTTAACTACGGGGTCATCAGTCCCTAAACTTACAAACTAGCTAATACTATGGACGGCACAAATATCCATCCCCGAGGGGGATTCGAACCCCAGACCGTAGTGGCCGTGCAGACCATGACTGACGCACCTCATTAGTGCCATCTTCAGCCCCTAAATAAATAGAGCAAATAATCAGCAGTCAAATCTATAAATCCCATTATACATTGCACCATTCAAAAAGTGAAGAACAAGCAAAAACAAAAAAGACAAAGATGGCCCTGAAGTAATTATAACGGCCTAAGAACGGCATACAATGAATAAAATAATTTATTTGAACGGCATAGAAATAAAAATCATAGAAGGACCTAACTTCTACCAGGAATGATGTTGAATGCCATACATTCAATTTAAATAAATAAATAAATAAATAACTAGCAAACTCGGCAACGCTTCGCAGTAGCTAACGTGTATGGGATGTAACTTACACCTTATCTTCTTTTCCCTATGTCTATTCCTTCCTCCTCTACCCATCGCCTGCTGCCCCTTCCTTTGTCCATCTCCAACTCCCCATATCTTCACACACTTCCTCGTATCACACACCATACCCATTCAAATGGTCAAATGTTTGTTAAGCTTATGGGACTTAACTACGGGGTCATCATTCTCTAAACTTACAAACTAGCTAATACTAAGGACGGCACAAATATCCATCCCAGAGGGGGATTCGAACCCCCGACCGTAGTGGCCGTGCAGACCGTGACTGACGCGCCTCAGTCCCCTCGGCCACCGTATTATTGCTATTAATATTATATACCTGTAACCTGGTCCTTTATTTATTTATTTATTTATTTTTAATTCTTACCAGACGTGTCAAATCACCCCTGTAAATACAGATGTAAAATCGAAACAGAAGAAACGTGAACGAAAAGGAATCGCCAGTAAATACTATTGTCCGAGGATGGCCTATGATAAAAAGTCACAACTGACAAGTGTGTGTTTACTAACTGAAATTTCGCGGTGGGAACTGTAACTCTGAGACAGCGCCTCTTCTGTTGTGAGCTAAATTTTAAGTCTGGCAGCAGGTGTGCCGGAATCTGAGTTGGGGAGCGTTTTGAACAATGGTCGGTGTTTGAGGAGGGAGGGCGCGGTATGCGGGACGTTGGCCGCCCTGCCTGTGCGGAAGTCAGCGCGCGCGTCGGCCGAGTTGGGAGTTGTGCGGCGTTCGGTGGGGCTCGGCGGCGCTCGGCGGCGCTCGGCGGCCGGCTGTGTTTGAGCCTCAAACAGCGGTCGCGCTCTTCCGCCGTCTCTCATTAGCGACAAAGAAGGCCGAGGAGTTTTGCGCGCTTCGCTTTGATCGATGGGAACGGCCCGATGGCGGCGCTGACGAGCCGCCTGCGACGCCCCCACTTCAAACGCGCCGCGCCTCTTTAATTAGGACTCACAATATTTGGTCGGCACACGACCGGGATCGAGCGCCCGCCCTCCGACACACACACACGCTTTGTCACTAGGTGGCGGCGGCAAATTTGGCCACTTGTACAGAGTGTGCGTGGCTGCCGAGCCCCAACTGCTGCACAAGTGCCGCACCATCCGCTGTTTATAATACACTAGCTGAAAACCCGGCGTTGCGTGTGTTTGTACAGGATGATTATAACTGAAGTAAAACTTTCAAAACGCTCTAAAAATAACAGCACTGATCAGAATGACATCGAATTGCAACGGTAGATTATCGAAGGGTGGGAAAACGCATGTCAGGAAAAATAAATAAATAAAAATAAATAAATAGAATAAAAAATAAATAAAAAATTTCAGCCGCGCGGGAGTAGCCGAGCGGTCTTGAGCACCACGTTACGGATCGCGCGGCCTCCCGCGTCGGAGGTTTGAAACCTCCCTCGGGAATGGATGTGTCTGTTGTACTCAGTTTAGTTTAAGTAGTTTCTAAGACTAGGGACTGATGACCAACGTAGTTTTGTCCGATAGGATTACAAACATTTGAAAAAGTGTAAAAACTGATCAATAGATGGCGCTGTGAGCATCATACTTTACTTATCATCAAAGTATTTTAAAGTATATATATATATATATATATATATATATATATATATATATATATATATATATATATATAAACAACAGCCGTAACAATAATGATTTTAAATGTTTTATCCATTGTAGCGCCGGCCGCGGTGGCCGAGGGGACTAAGGCGCTTCAGTCACGGTCTGCACGGCCACTAGGGTCGGGGGTTCGAATCCCCCCTCGGGCATGGATATTTGTGCCGTCCTTAGTATTAGCTAGTTCATAAGTAGTTTTTAAGTTTAGGGACTGATGACCCCGTAGTTAAGTCCCATAGACTATACAAACATTTGAACATTTTTTTTCCATTGCAGCAACTGTGTTTTATAGGTTGGATAAGTAAACAGCCACCAGTTGCAAGGTTGCAGATTTATGTACAACACGTTTGGAGCAATTATTACCCTTCTCCAGCTATCTGTATAGGAAACAGTTAAGAGTAATATACAAATACAAATCTATCTAGCTATAAATGTGAATGTCTGTTCGGTGTACGTTTATCACGTCTGAACTACAAGACACAAAGAGCTTAAAATTTCTATAGTTACTAATGCCTACCCGGGGAAGGCTTTAGGCACGGTTTTATGGCGATCGAATAGCTATTTATCTATATATATTAATGTGAATGTCTGTTCGGTGTACGCTTATCATGTCCGAACGACAAGACGCAGAGACTTAAATATTTGTAAAGTTACTAATTTATACCCGAGGAAGGTTTTAGGCACGGTTTTATAGCGACCTGATTGATATTTAGTAATTTGAAGAATATAACGCAAAATGCGGAACAATAATTACTCTTTGAAAATTATATTTCCTCTTTGAAAATGGTTTTATTGGTTGCATTGTTGATTGAGGATTGATGATGATAAAAGGGTGGAGTATATTGAGATGGAAAGGTATCGGTGTATATAAAATTCTACGCGTGTGTGTGTGTTAATATTTCGCTCTGCAGTGAAAACTACAGAACGCAAACGAATGGTGTGTGTAATTGTTGTCCGACTTCTCCCGTTGTACACCATAGCAGTTCCAAGCGGATAGCTATAAGGGGATGGTAGATAAGGTGGTTGAAAGTCGTCAAATTTTAAAAAGTTCGGACTCAAGGCCAGCGATGACGGTTTGCGACTCAATAGCAAGGAGGTTACATACAGCGAAACGTGATGCCACAGTCCATATCTTTGGTCTATGCGTCCTACAATGTCTTCAGCTCTTTCTCTGTAAGGATAAGCATACGGATAAGGAAATATAAGAATAAAGAAATAAAGCAGTAAAAAAGACATTTATTTTAATACATCTCTTTAAAAAATCTATTTGACTTTTCGCGCATTACATCAAGTGACCGATCTGTGATATTATTACAATCATTATTGTTGAATTTCGTGTTTGGATTTTTCGAATCGAGTGCATTTTTACGTGTCATTTGATCTACACTATTTACTTTCCTGATAACATCGATTAAAAATGTATGTTTCTAAAGAAGGTATTGTATTTCATTTCGTCCTTCAACACCAGTTTCATAGCACACTACTGAAAGATAGCTTATCTATCATGATCGACCAACACGCGAGAGGAGCCGCGGGTTTAAGCTAGTATTACATAAAATTCGCAATAGAATCACAAGATTAAATGGTCGAGAAGTACACTGTATATAAAACTATCTCGAAAAGTGACAATGTTAAATATTAATACGCTCTTCTGCTGCATATTGATAAGATAATTAGTTCATATACACGACGAACGTTTAGATACTTACGTAAATTGTGTCCTATAGGTTTACACAGAGAATTTTGTAATCACACTGAACATCAAGTGCAGAGATTATGCCAGCACTCGTAACTAACATGCGAATATGTGCCTCTTTGGATAAACCATATAGTGAACGTAAAGAGAAAAGGGGATAATGAAGTTACAGGATGTACGGGTCATAAAATACAGTATTCTTTAGTGAAAACGAAACTTTGAGTATGCAACACCATCATGCTAACTGCCCAATATAGTCATACTTACGAACTAGGACGGCACAAATATCCATGCCCGAGGGGGGATTCGAACCCCCGACCGTAGTGGCCGTGCAGACCGTGACTGGAGCGCCTCAGTCCCCTCGGCCACCGCGGCCGGCATCTATCATAGTATACCAAACATAAAGTACTTAACAATTCTTTGTTTATATTAACCTAATATTTTGTACAGTCCTTATTTTATCAATAAGCAGCAGAATAATATTTCACACTTTTTCACTTTTTGAGAAAGCTTTATATACAGTGTACTTCTCGCCCCTTTAATCTTGTGATTCTATTGCGAAATTTATGTAATATTTTTATTTGTATATTATTCTTAACTGTTTCCAGTACAGATACCTGAAGGAGGGCAGTAATTTCTCGAAACCGGTCGTAAATAAATCTGCAACCTTGCAACTGGTGGCTGTTTACTTTTCCAACCAATAATGATTTTATTAACTGGCGACCAGTTTCAGCACATCATTAGTGCCATCTTCAGGCACTAAATAGAGTAAATAATCAGCAGTCAAATCTATAAATCCCATTATACATTGTACCGATCAAAAAGTGAAGAACAAGCAAAAACAAAGCAGACAAAGATGACCCTGAAGCAATTATAATGGCCGGGTCATTCCATGCCAAGTGGTCTAGAGGCTCCCACATGACCCTCATGGATTTTGATGAAATTTTGTATGAACATTCACACATGTTCTCAATGAACACTGGTAAAGTTTCAGTTTCAGAAATTCAATAGTTCTGGAGATACAGTCACTTGTTTTAGACCATAGCACAGCTTCCAATAGTGCGTCCTTAAATTTTCAGCAACTTTGAGATGATATATCTCTGGGAGTATTTGCATAAAAGAAACAAAACTTGGCTATCTTATACAACTTTTAGAGCTCTTTAAAGTAAAATATTAAGAACAGGATTTGTGAGCAATTTTCATATAGATAATTTGGGGCAAAGTTGGGCGAAAAAATTGCTGGTTAAAAAAAGTGCGAACTTTAGTTTTTTATATCTCCGGAAGTAATTGTGGGATGTACATGAAACTTTGCACACCATAACTCACCAGCACAAGGTCTTAGAATATAAAGTTTCATTCTCCTAGTGCTTCCCGTTATTTCACAAATCTAGGGTAAAGTTGACGATTTTTCAAAAAGTGCTAAAAATGGGTATTTTTAGTCAAATTTTTTAAAAAAGTGTTTTCTCCAAACTCCTTTAAACTATGCTCATTAGAAAGAGCATATTCTGAACTATCTAGAAAAGTGTATTTGGTTTTGCAATGCAAGCATTTAAGGCCCTAAAAAGTAGCATAATCATAGAAGTGCACTGGAAGTTTGAACCCATTTTTCTGGCACTCAAACTATACCTAAAATCTTTTATTATGTCTAATAAATGTTTGTTAATGCCTGGGATAAGTGAAATAAGAAGTCCTGATGAATAGGTCATAGCTTAAGTCCGCATAGAAAAAATAAAAATAGAAACAATGTTATTTCTTAATTGTCACGCCCACCCCCAACTCTCTCTCTCTCTCTCTCTCTCTCTCTCTCTCTCTCTCTCTCTCTCTCTCTCACACACACACACACACACACACACACAATTTTAATTTAGAATGAATGTAAGTTGTAAAATTTATTTGCCCAGTCATTGTCTTATTATTAGTAGCATTTTTGATGAACACCACCAGCTTACTGAAGGAAAATAAGCTTATAAATGAGTTGTTGTGGTTTAACCACTGATAGTTTCATTTCAACTGAGAAAACCAGCATCTCCATCACCATAGTGGCCACGCTCGAGCATCAACAGCTATGGGTGATTTTCTTTACACAGGTTTCCAAGCCTGATAGTAAAATTATTTAAGTGCCCTGGGTAAAATTAGAAGCCGCTCTTAGGTTCCTTAGATTGTTTACTCTAACCTATTTCATTTTTTGATATGCTACATTAATTTTCTGATGAATATCAACAGGAATGGTGTATTGCCGGCCAGACGAATTTACTGACGGAACTGGAATAACTGCAATAATGTGGTGTTATGGAACCCAGCACTTGTCACTTATTGGTGGTCAATAAAATGAATCTGCTGGACCATGAGGGTGCATAAAGTTTATTAAGGCATCCCTTTGCTCAGTGGAAGTCTCACAGATATTCCCCATCCACCAAAAATTTTCTTAGATGCATGCAACACATTGTACTGCCTTCTTCAGTTCTCTGACCCATTGTAGCTAGAAAAGAAGATCAATCATTTGAAACTCTGCTGACCTGAATTGTTGTTTCATCAATAGGTAAAAAGTGGTGATTTTCTCTAGTGCCTGCTACTGTTTGTCCAAGTTTAAACCTGTCTTCTTGTGACCTTTTTTTTTTTTTTTTCCTTCCCAGTTTCATCTTTACTGACGAAAACAAATTTAATTCCATTAATGTTTTCGGAGCATTAATGAAACAGATCTAAGGGAGTAAGATTGAGCACTGGAGCCATCACTGAAATTATGAATGTGAGATAACTGTGCTTTTATATATATTTGATGAGCTCCTTGATAAAAACGTTAACTGTACCAGTGTCATGCCGCAAACAAGAACTGATAATGCAGAAACTTAAAGATTCCACTTTCTCATTTTGATGAAAGTAGATAACAAATGGATGAATTGTTGCTTTCCAGTGGAAGCCTTGCACAGCATCCTGAATAATAAAAGAATAATTTTCCAAAAAATCCATTAGGACAACAAGCCCTGTTTTTCAGATGACATTTAAGGCCTTTAAGATGCAGTTATTCCAGCTCCATCAGTAAATTTGTCTGTCTGACAATACACCATTCGTCTTGATACTCATCAGAAAATTAATGTAGCATATCAAAAATTGAAATAGGTTAGAGGAAACTAAACAACCTATGAATGGCTTCTAATTTTACCCAGGGCACTTCAATAATTTTTTCATCAGGCTTGGGAACCTGTGTAAAGAAATACTTATCACGCTTGGGATATCCTGTGGTAAAGGAACCCACCTGTGGGTGTTGTTGCCCCTATGGCGATGGGGATGCTGATTTTCTCAGGTGAAATGAAACTAGCAGTGGTTAAACCATAACAACTCATTTATACACTTCTTTTCCATCAGTAAGCTAGTGTTGTTCATTAAACAGGCTACTAATAATTAGATAATGATTATGGAAATAAATTTTATGAATTAAATTAAGTTTGTTTGTGTGTGTGTGTGTGTGTGTGTGTGTGAGAGAGAGAGAGAGAGAGAGAGAGAGAGAGAGAGAGAGAGACCAGGGGGGGGGGGGGGGGTCCGAGGTGACAATTAAGAAATAACACAGTTTTTTTTCTTTTTCTTTTTTTTTCTTTTCGGACTTAAGCTACGTCCTATTGATCAGGACTTCTCATTTCACTTATCCCAGGCATTAACAAACATTTATTAGACATAATAAAAGATTTTAGGTATAGTTTGAGTGCCAGAAAAATGGGTTCAAACTTCCAGTGCACCTCTATGATTATGCTACTTTTTAGGGCCTTATATGCTTGCATTGCAAAACCAAATACACTTTTCTAGATAGTTCAGAATATGCTCTTTCTAATGAGCATAGTTTAAAGGAGTTTGGAGAAAACACTTTTTTAAAAAATTTGACTAAAAATACCCATTTTTAGCACTTTTTGAAAAATCGTCAACTTTACCGTAGATTTGTGAAATAATGGGAAGCACTAGGAGAATGAAACTTTATATTCTAAGACCTTGTGCTGGTGAGTTATGGTGTGCAAAGTTTCATGTACATCCCACAATTACTTCCGGAGATATAAAAAACTAAAGTTCGCACTTTTTTTAACCAGCAATTTTTTCGCCCAACTTTGCCCCAAATTATCTATATGAAAATTGCTCACAAATCCTGTTCTTAATATTTTACTTTAAAGAGCTCTAAAAGTTGTATAAGATAGCCAAGTTTTGTTTCATTTATGCAAATACTCCCAGAGATATATCATCTCAAAGTTGCTGAAAATTTAAGGACGCACTATTGGAAGCTGTGCTATGGTCTAAAACAAGTGACTGTATCTCCAGAAGTATTGAATTTCTGAAACTGAAACTTTACCAGTGTTCATTGAGAACATGTGTGAATGTTCATACAAAATTTCATCAAAATCCATGAGGGTCATGTGGGAACTTTTCTCGATATTAGACCACTTGGCACGGAATGGCCCAGCCTAAGAACGGCATACAATGAATACAAGAATTTATTTAAACAGTTTAGAGATAAAATCATAGAAGGACCTAACTTCTACCTGGAATGATGGTGAATGCCATACATTCAATTTCTTTTTAATAAACAACTAGCAAACCCGGCAAAGCTTCGAAGTAGCTAATGTGTTTGGGATATATAACCTATTAACTTCTCTTCTTCTCCATACGGCTATCCCTCCCTCCCTCCTCTATTTCCCTATCGCCTGCTGCCCCCTATCTTTGTCCATCTCCTTCTCTCCCTATATTTTTCCATCACCTTCACACCACTCCCTCGTATCTCACACCTTACCTATCTTCAATGTTCAAATGTTTGTAGAGCTTATGGGACTTAACTACGGGGTCATCAGTCCCTAAACTTACAAACTACTTATGAACTAGCTAATACTAAGGACGGCACAAATATCCATGCCCGAGGGGGCATTCGAACCCCCGACCGTAGTGGCCGTGCAGAACGTGATTGGCGCGCCCCAGAACGCTCAGCCACTGCTGACGGCTTACCCATCTCCCCCTTCCTATCTGCGCCAATATCATCCCCACCTTTTAAAATCCATTTCATTCCCCCATGCTGTATCTCCTCCTTCCCCTCTCTCTGGTCTTATTTATTGTTATTGCAATCGGGTACTTGATTGGAAAATGGATGGGTAAATCAATTGGAAACGGGTTATTAGACAGATCTTTCGAGCTCCTCTATCTGTGAGGTTAATAGCTTTAATGGCCGTACTTTTAATGGTTGTATTCTACGATCAGGTATGATTATAAATTTAGGCATAAAAACAACTTTCCTGTCTTATGTTAAGAATGACTGGGAAAAGGAAAACAAAACCGCACATTTTTACAGCACAGCATAGCACGTTTTCTCGCGGCGAGAAGAATAAAAAATGCTTTTTATAACATTTTATATGTTCTTAACAGTTTTTAATTTGAAAACTTAATGATTGTAGGATTATCATATTATAATGATAGAAATTTCATATGAAACAATTACTTGCAATCCGATAAGTGCAATGCTAATATGTTTTGAAAGCAAATGTTCAAATGTTTGTTGAGCTTATGGGACTTAACTGCGGGGTCATCAGTCCCTAAACTTACAAACTACTTATGAACTAGCTTATACTAATGACGGCACAAATATCCATGCCCGATGAGGGATTCGAACCCCCCACTGTAGTGGCCGTATTGAAAGCCTTTGTGTTGAGTTCATTGTAACGCTTGTTGATGAACGATCTTTTTTTTCTTTCTGTCCGGAGAGAAAACGATCGGAGCAGATGGTTTACCAACTCTCCAACACGCCACGTACACTGCCCATTGGGAAAACACGGCGATTCTAGATTTATTCCACAAACTTCCAACGACTGACCTTGCGCTTTATTAATCGTCATTGCGCTTAAATTGAAAGCGGCAAGTTGGTTGGAATCATTGGGATTCTTGGAATCAGGACATTGTCTCCTTTGAACTTTCCTGTGACCATCGTTGTTTCAAACTGATGCATCCGCAATGGAGGCATTGTTCCAAAAAAATAAACCACGATCTGTACTCAATTTGTAGCACTCAAAAATACCATTAACTGGCATCAATTCTATCTTTGCAACGCTCCAAAGATATGATCGCCACCGATAACACCATGGAGGTAAGAATAATACGAAGGGGCTTCTAAAGAAACGATGTTTCATGTTAAATCTGTCTGGTTGTTTGAACCTTGTGTGTATAACGCCATCTCCTTTTATTCCAACCTCCTTAACGGATTTGTTCGTTCCATTACAGGGTATTTGGTCGCTAGGCGAGTAGCGAATGAATAAGCCGATTAATGGAGAATATAAAAAGTGATCCGAGCTGGAAGAGTACTTTCAGTTTTTCTCAAATTCTTATATTTTCCGGCAGATTTTCCAAAAATTTCCATTCATACAAATCCTGTCCTGAAAATTACGAACGGAACAAAGAAAATATCAACCAAATAGCTTTCGCTATGAACAAAATAAATCACAGGGTCAGTCGTTGAGTGTTCGCGGCGTCAATCTGGAAAACCCATGCTTCTCTCTTCGACAGTTATATGTTGCCTGCTTTCGCGTCGGAAAACCGACAGCTTTATTTATTTACGTGCCAGTCAATCAAACAAAAAATATCGTGGACCATACGACATTACAATGAAAATACCACATTATTACTACTACTACCACTACTACTACTACTAAAGTCCTGCAATGTACAAAATAGAAAACTTATAATTCAAATGTTAGTAGAGCTTATAGGACTTAACTACGGGGTCATCTGTCCGTGAACTTACAAACTACTTATGAACTGCCTTATACAAAGGACGGCATAAATATCCATGCGCGAGGGGGGATTCGAACCGCCGACCGTAGTGGCCGTGCAGACTGTGACTGGCGCGCCACAGAACGCTCGGCCACCGCGGCCGACTAGAAAACTTATATTTGTAAGTAATTGTTGTTTATTATGGAGACACAAATTTATAAATAAAGTGATCACTCTGAAATATGTTTTATTAGTGCGAAGGGCCGATAACTTTTGCCATAAAAAGGTCAGTCGGGGAAGACCTATTAACATAAAAAATCAATGTAGTGCTGTTTCAGAGAAAAAAGGGCAGAACAACGTCTGCCGGGGCAACTAGTTGTAATATACTTCGTAATTTCAAAAACTCGTTGTCCCACTCTTCTCTTACATTATAATTTAATAGTGGTCGACTGCAAACGACAAGATGTTTGTTAAACGTTAAACAAACTGTACTACTGAATGTGTATGGGTGTAGATATTTGATACTGTTAGTTTCGTAAGCCCATCCACCACGGCTAGGTCATATAACATCGGAAGGAAAATCGGTTTTTAACTGACCTGAGACCAAAAATCACATAAAAAACACCAATCAAAATCAAACAGGATTTTTAATTTCCGCCTGGCTGCCGCAAAACATGTTCAGTGTGCTGTCCACCGTCTTCTGCAATAAATTGAAATCGAGAAACAGCATGTTCCGCAACTGATCGAAGTGTTTTCGGGTCACGTTCATAATGTGTTGAGCAAAACTTGCCTCCAATGCAGCAAAGTTCACAATCAGAACTCTGAAGACATCTTCTTTCAGGTAGCCCCACAGCCAGAAGTCACACGGATTGATCGGAACTGCCAGGCTGTAGGGAAATGGCGGCTGGTAATTCTAGCATTTCTGAACTGGCGCTTCAACAGGTACTTAACTGGATTTGCAATGTGTGGAGGTGCATAGTCTCGCATATAAACGATATATCCATACATCCACAGACCACACTGTTGTAGAGCTGGAATGAAGTGGTTGCATAGAAGACACTCATAGCGGTTACCAGTGACGGTTCAGGTAATAGGACCGGTAGCACAGATCTCTTCCAAAAAAATATGGCCCTGTAGTAAATGATGTCGTAAACCCACATCACACATTGACATTATGAGGATAAAGCAGTACTGTTTCATTAACGTGTGGATTTTCTGTTGCCCATATTCGACAATTCTGTGTATTGACATATCCTGCATTGGTGAGGCCACTTCTTCCACTGACGTCGAATCCGTTCGTTTCCTCCCTCTACCAAGTTGCACACCAAAGGAACCTGCCTTTTTGAATTTTCCACCCACGACGGTCATCGGAACAACACCTATTTTCAAACACTCCAGTGCCCGGAACTTTTGCAGAGCGACTTGTGCACAGCCACCATTCTTGTAAAACAGCTTTAAAAGCAGAGCGCGATTCTGCGTTGAGACAGTCAGACGCGAAATGAGGAAAAGCTGAGCACTAGCGTGTTTGCACCAACTTCAAGGGGTCGTGCGCATGGCAGGTGTTCTCATTTACAAATTCTGACAAATATTGATTAATTTCCTCACTATTTTTCTTCTGTCACGCGTTTTCCCCCTCCTCCGATAATATTCAGTTACAATTTGACGTCGTTCTGACTAGTGGTGTTTCTTTTTACAGCGTTCAATTATAATCATCCTTTATTTATTTCATTCTTATGTTAGTTCATACCTTTACACCTCTGTCCACCTCTTTCTGTGTAGGTCTGCCCGTTTTACCTGTATCTGAAGGGAATGTAATCCTGTACTTCCGTTAGCACGGAGATCAACCTTTATGAAGTTAATATTTCACACAATAACGTAATTTTCCATGCGCGTGGAGTGGAATATCATTAAAATGTAAACTAAATGTTTTACGAATAGAGTTAATAGTGAAGACGTTGCAAATTAAAACCTATTGCGTGACTGGGCTGTTCATCGTGCCTCTCATTGTTTATCACGTCATATCTCCTGAAGCATGTGTCGTAGCTGGTTCTTATCCCTACAGCAATTATTACCCCACGGTAAGCAATACCTGCATCAAATTTGGTTGAAATCGTCCCGGTGGTTTAAAGATGTGCAACATTATCGCGTGATGCAGAATTTTTCGTGCATTCCATTGTTTCTCACGTCGTATCTCCTGAACTACGTGTTGTAAGTGATC
Source organism: Locusta migratoria (assembly GCA_026315105.1). Classification (NCBI taxonomy): domain Eukaryota; kingdom Metazoa; phylum Arthropoda; class Insecta; order Orthoptera; family Acrididae; genus Locusta; species Locusta migratoria. The sequence continues at coordinate 410,643,973 of CM048748.1, forward strand.
CTTGCACGCAAAGTGACCTTCAGATGTGTAATTTTCATCAAAGAGCAAACCTTTGGATTCTGTAAGAGTTCCCAAGTAAAGAACCCTTCACCATGTACCACTCCAAATTTTATATACACAGTGACTTTATCTTTCTCTGAAGGTTAACTGTGCAAAATTTCATCAAGACCGAAATAAAAAAAGGAAATTTTATCGAGATCCGTAAGTAAAGTGTTCTTCGCCACGCACCATACATGCCATCTCTTCTGAGAAATGTCTCTTACCTGTTTCTTACCCCTACAGAAATTGTTACCTCATGGTAAGGAAAATGTGCACCAAATTTGGTTGACATTGGTCCAGTGGTTTAGGAGGAGAGTCAACATTGTCGCGTGTTGCAGCAATTTTCTGCGCTTCTAATAGTTTATGCCGTCTTATATCCTGAACTATGTGTTGCACGTGATCATTCCTCTTACGTCGCACGTCCACTTGGTTTAGATATCATGTGTGCGAAATTTCATCGATATTGGAACACAACTGTGAATTTGTATGCAATACAAACACGCAAACCCATAAATATACGTACACACTATATATAAAGATTTGACATGTTACTCACATAACTGGTATTAAACTTTTATTCTATTAGGAACTGATGTCCAAACTCACCGGTATGAAGTGTGATCACTACAGACACTACTCTTTTTTCCCCTTAGTGGTTATACCGCCTAGTAAGCCGATGGAATCCACTGTACTTGAAGGTTTGGCAATGTATTATCAACACATTGAACTGTTTTTTTTTTTTATTGTGCACTTTTCTCATAGGAACAAATTTTTTGCATTTGCTTTTGAATTGACTTGTCGATGAGTTACATTTCATTGCTTTTAAATTGACTTGTCGATGAGTTACATCTCGGGTGGCCAAATAAATTTCGCATTGGGTCATGTTATTAACTTTTATCCCTGTGGCAGGCCAAATGAAAAAAATAGCACCGCGATGTTTTACGGCCCAGTTTAGATTTTCCTGAATTTTTATGATTTTCTTGCAAATATTTCGGACCCAAATAATAAAAATATCAATAAAAATTGATGGTCGATACGATTACGACTCTACTATTGTGATAATATCTATGCACCCAACAAGTATTATCCTTTCTTACCGTATTTTAACAAACAGCCAAAATTATTTGCGGTTGTCTTGACAAATATACTCTTTTTTGAACTTTTACCTCTTTAACCTATTATTTTAATCTCTCTCCCAAATTTTAACTATCACTTATTTACTCATCTTAGGGAACAATCTTATTGTACACTTCTGGCCATTAAAATTGCTTCACAACGAAGATGACATGCTACAGACGCGAAAATTAACCGACAGGAAGAAGATGCTGTGATATGTAAATGATTAACTTTGCAGAACATTCACATAATGTTGACGTCGGTGGCGACACCTACAACGTGCTGACATGAGGAATGTTTCCAACCGATTTCTCATACACAAACAGCAGTTGACCGGCGTTGCCTGGTGAAACGTTGTCGTGATGCCTTATGTAAGGAGGAGAAATACGTACCATCACGTTTCCGACTTTCATAAAGGTCAGATTGTAGCCTTTCGCGATTGTGGTTTATCGTATCGCGACATTAATGCTCGCGTTGGTCGCGATCCAATGACTGTTAGCAGAATATGCAATCGGTGGGTTCAGGAGGGCAATACGGAACGTCGTGCTGGATCTCAACGGCCTTGTATCACTAGCAGTCGAGATGACAGGCATGGCAGTAACGGATCGTGCAGCCACGTCTCGATCCCTGAGACAACAGATGGGGACGTTTGCAAGACAACAACCATCTGCATGAACAGTTCGAAAACGTTTGCAGCAGCATGGACTATCAGCGTGGAGACCATGACTGCGGTTACCCTTGACGCTGCATCACAGACAGGGGCGCCTGCGATGGTGTACGCAATGACGAACCTGGGTGCACAAATGGCGAAACGTCATTTTTTTCGGATGAATCCAGGTTCTGTTTACAGCCTCGTGATGGTCGCATCCGTGTTTGGCGACATCGCGGTGAATGCACATTGGAAGGGTGTATTCGTAATCGCCATACTGACGTATCGCCCAGCGTGATGGTATAGTGTGCAATTGGTTACACGTCTCGGTCACCTGTTGTTCGCATCGACGGCACGTTGTGCAGTGGCCGTTACATTTCAGATGTGTTATGACCCGTGGCCCTACCGTTCATTCGTTCCCTGCGACACCCTACATTTCAGCAGGATAATGTACGACCGCTTGTTGCAGGTGCTGTAAGGGCCTTTCTGGATACGATGAATGTTCGACTGCTGCCCTGGCCAGCACTTTCTCCAGATCTCTCACCAATTGAAAACGTCTGCTCACTGGTGGCTGAGCAACAGGCTCGTCACAATACGCCAGTCGCTACACTCGATGAACCATGGTATCGTGTTGAAGCTGCATGGGCATCTGTACCTGTGCACGCCATCAAAGCTCTGTTTGACTGAATGCCTCAGAATGGCTCAGAGCGCTCGGTCAGTGTTGCAGGCGTGGTAGCTCAGCGTGATCGGTCAGAGGACTCGACGTCCAAGGTAAAGAAAAACCTGAGTCAACGACGAAACGATCAAAATTACACAAAATTAACCAACATCACAAAGGACCGATCAAACCAAAGAACCAATGAAAAGAGAGAAAGAGGTCTCAACGCCATCTGTAATTAAAAAAAAATGATCAAAATTCTCAACGAACAACCCAGAACGAACATGAACAAACGACCGAAAAGCACTGATCTACATGAAGAACAAAAACATATAAATAAATAATAATTAACCAAAACCCACCACTGACATTTTTTCATCTTGCTTTCTAAACGGTTTTTGCACACTCTTGTTAATTGACAACAACTATATTCTGCAAGATTATGAGTTGTTGAAAGGTAACAGCACTTGCTCTGAAAAGTGCATTTGTTTTATTTTGTGAACATATCATGATATACAAAGCAACTAATTGCAAAACAAAGACTTCTTTATCACATGTACACAAACTGGGAGATACTTTTACAATGACTGTTGTAAATGATGTAATGATAATAGTAACTTCGTATATAGATTAAATAATAGAGCTGTGCGTAATTCAGTATTACCACACTTATTCGGTTTGTTAATTTAGCTGTATAAGAAAACATAGTCACGATTTGAAACAGAATATTTGCTCCTTATTTTGGCGCAGAACAAAGTAACATGAACAAAGCCATATCTGAGCTACAGAAAAGGTAACACAATCTACGGTAAAAGCGTCCATAGCAATCATGCCAAAGACAAACATTTTAGTAGACACATTGATTCTAATTAATTCAAATGTTCAAATGTTTGTTAAGCTTATGGGACTTAACTACGGGGTCATCAGTCCCTAAACTTACAAACTACTTATGAACTACTTACGAACTAGGACGGCACAAATATCCATGCCCGAGGGGGGATTCGAACCCCCGACCGTAGTGGCCGTGCTGACCGTGACTGGAGCGCCTCAGTCACCTCGGCCACCGCGTCTAATTAATTCCATTAATAGTGAATAACTGCTTAGAAAAAAGAGAAACAAGGTAATTTGTTGAAATGTATACACTTCTCTTCTTTTTCCTTAAGGAACGACAGTTGCCACAGAAATGTAGGACTCCATTTGTATATGAAACTACTAGTATCAGCACGTTAGAATATTCATTATCCAAGTATCCTCCCCGTTGTTGTGCAGATACTTCAGAAGACCATTGTGCAATACGTTGTTACGTATTTCACGGCATGATCACGAAACAGAATCAACGCACATTTTAGAGAGAGCACTCGTAAATCTGCACAACTCTAGACATTGCAGAAGATAGCTCTATTGCGTTAATAAGATTGCTGGAAACCCTTTTAGGAATCAAGGCGAAAGAAATTGTATGAGGGGTTTCGAACTAACAACCACATGCATCACGACGTAACGCACTACCCACTACACCACGGCGAACAACTGCGGCATTTTCCATTAATTCTCTTACTATTGCTGGCAGTTGCTAACAGCTAAAATGACCTTTTTAGACACTAGATTATAATTTATCGTACTATGAATGAGTGCTTTTGTTAATTCATCAGTGCGCCACTGCTTTGAAATTTTGAAATGACAAATCGTAAGTTATAATAAGAAAATAATGAAACACAGGAAGCAAGATGGCGTATGCCAGAGAGAGTTCTGGACGAGGACTGTCGCGTGATATTTCCTAACGTCTGGTTTACGTAGAATCAGGTGTCAAATCGCCGTTATTTTTGCAAATATCTCTGTAACGGTGCGAGCTACGAAATAAACATAACATAGGAAAGTTGTAGAGAATTTTCTCCTCTATAAATTCGTTTATTCAGTTTTGTGTCAGATGAACGGTTAAGCCATTAGTCAATTAAATTTCTAGCTGTCAAAAGGCGATCACAAAGGCCCACTTTTAGTGTTACTAACGTAACCTAAAGTGAACAAAAAAAAAAAAAAACCTTTTCAGCAGTTACAGGGCAACAGTCTGGATGGTTGACTGAGCTGGCCTTGTAACATCAAAAAAATGTTCAAATGTTTGTTAAGCTTATCTACGGGGTCATCAGTCCCTAAACTTACAAACTACTTATCAACTACCTTATTCTAAGGACGGCAGAAATATCCATGCCCGAGGGGGGATTCGAACCCCCGACCGTAGTGGCCGTGCAGAACGTGACTGGAGCACCTCAGTCTCCTCGACCACCGCGGCCGGCTTGTAACATCACCTAACATGGCTTTGCCATTGAAACACTGCGAACGGCTTAAAGCAAGGGGAAACTACAGTCGATAATTTTCCCAAGCTGTACTGTATGAATATATGATGATGGAATCGCATGCATCGTCTATGCCAAGAGATACATTTATTTTGCCCAGGCACCTTAGGGAGCGAACGATTTCCGAAAGACGGAACAGTTTCTTAAATTTATTTTTAATTAATTAATTATTTTTTTATAGTCCTAAACGTTTGAGTTTGGTTAGAATTAATATATGCTGTGTCTATATTTACCTGCAAAATTGCTTTCCATATGAGTTGTATGTATTACGTTACTTAAACTGTATGTGCCGAGAAAATGAATGTTATAGTTGTTAATGCAAAAACATAGGATGTCGCAATTAATTGGATATACAAATTAGGAGTAAAAAATCGGAGGCGATGGTGGAAGGCCTAGCGGCGGGCGGGGGCGGTAGCGATCAGTTGAGGGGGCGGTCAATTCGTTTACGATACTCTCTTGTTAAGTGCAGGTATGTGTGTTAGATGTTATAGTTATTATTCCAGCTAATTGTATTGTCTGAAGTACGGTTATAAACAAAATAATTGGCTCCTTTTTTCCAATGTTGGCCTAGGACATAGGAATACAACCTGTACGTCGATAACGAATAACTTTTGTAAGAAAAAATGGGTGGGGGGTTGCCGGTTCGGGTCCCGGACCGGGTCGCACAGGGGCGGAAATTTTTAGGACTGTCAGTTGGGTTGGGGTGGGGGCGGTGACGGGGTCTGGGGCGCGGGGTGTACTCACGCAAGTGCCCACTTGTGGACGCGGTTGCCCATGATACTGATAATTTGATATGCAAATTAAATATCGAATGTTCTAATTGTAAATGCATATACATAGGATGTCGCAATTCATTTGATATACAAATAGGAATAAAAAGTAGTAGGGAGCGGTGATGGATGGCGTGGGGGCAGGCGGGGGCGGTAGTGGCCCAAATGTCCACTTGTGGAGGCGGTCATGTTGTTTATGAAAACTTTACTTGTTATTTGTCATTCGTCCTTAAGAGCGTCATTGTCTTAATAAGTGTAGTTATATGTTCGATGACAATCATCCTTAAGTGCGCTATTGTTTGTCCTGTTCTTGCGAGGAGGACGGGTGGCGGTGTTCTTTGATTAGCAGTCGGGCAAGCGGCCGAGGGAGGAGGGGTGGGGTTCCTGACCCTCATGACACTAACGTAGACGATCGATTCTCAGTGGAACCGAACTCTCATTACTATACTATTTCTATATAAAAAAAAAAAAAACTTTTTTCAACATTATGATAAAACCCAGAAATTTACTGCAGTGCAAGATAAGCAATATGTCAGGGTTTCGAATGCCCCCTCGGGCATGGATGTTTGTGCCGCCTTTAGTATAAGCTAGTTGGTAAGTAGTTTGTAAGTTTAGGGACTGATGAGCCCGTAGTTAATTAAGTCCCATAAACTCTAAAACATTTGAACATATGATTTTTTCATTATTTAAAACACAGAGGTTAACTGATTTATGTCTACACAACGTCAAACGGATTCTGCAAACTATGTTTTTGTAATATTGCAGCCACGGGGGCCGAGGGGACTGCGGCGCGCCAGTCACGTTCTGCACGGCCATTACGGTCGGGGGTTCGAATCCTCTTTCGGGCATGGATATTTGTGCCGTTCTTAGTGTTAGCTAGTTCATAAGTAGTTTGTAAGTTTAAGGACTGATGATCCCATAGTTAAGTTCCATAAGCTATACAAACATTTGAACATTTTTAATATTGCGCTTCAGTGTCACCATCAAATATCACGAATAGGTAAAGGAAATTTCTCCTTTTACCGGTACCTCATATATTTCTAGAAATTTGGTTAGTTGCAATACCTGGGAACAGTGTGCACAATCCTTGGTACTTTCTTTTTAAAAGACAGATGTGGTTGATTCATATGCATTCGCTGCCTTCATTAATAGAAAAAGCTCAAAAGTGTCGTGGAAACCACTACACCCTACGAAATTGAAATCTAATCTACTTGACACACAGAATAATTTCTAACCTAACAACCGAAGCTTACCTTCTCCTCGATCTCACCAAATGACAAACTATGTCCCAAGAAGTGTGACCAAGCTGTCGACCGATGTTTTCAGGCAATCTATGGCGACGGAGGTTGACGACGGTTCGTCGACGCCACTTTGAATGCAGCCCAAGAAACGCGATGTTGGCGAGAAGTGTACTTAATGCTTCGGAATGATTGCAAATTTTAGCGGAACTACGAAAACTGTGTAGAAGTAACACCATCAATAATGTAGAAGGCGAACCAAAATTAGCGCTCTTCGGCGGAAAAGGCTCGCCCCTTTCATACGAACAGTACAAATAATTTGGTCCCGTGGATATTTCCGGTGGAAAGAAATCTTGGGGCTTTAACTTCCTGTCGACACCGTGGTCATTAGAGACGAAGCGCATGCTCGGGTAGCTTGCTAAGGATGGGGAAGGAAATCGGCCGTGCCCTTTGAAAGGAACCACCCATGCATTTGCGCGAAGAGATTTAGGGAAATCACTGAAAACCTAAATTTGGATGGCCGGAGGTGGCTTTGAAGCACCGTCCTCTCAAATGTGTTACCACTGCGCCACCTTGCTCGGTTTCGGTGGAGAAGGACGTCAAAGGAAGACGAAATGTACTCGCTGGCTGTTAATTGTTTGACATCAGCTGTAAGGGGTGCACACAATTAACTTTTCGCCACTTGAGAAAGCTACCACGAAAAACGAATAATCGTAGGATAATGAAACATATTGGAAACAATTGCCAGGGAATGCGAGAGAGAAACAACAAACAAACCTTCGACGAAAACTCATTTTTATTTGCACAGGAGAAGGTGACATACCTTAATTGCTTATCATGTTAGAAACGTCGCTCAAAGTGACGATAATCTGCGTCCACGAAGTTTGTACGGTTACCATTTTATAATTGTTCGCTGCAATTTTCGGAATGTGGGCCATGGTAAGCTCAGCCGCCGTGACAAAGCACGTACACTAACTGGAGATCGCACATTGCGTTCAGCGAAGGCGGCAGATACTTTTCATTTATGCCGCAGTCGGACGGCGGCTGTGCACTATAGAAATTGGAGAAACCTGAACATTTCTGACCTTTTCAGGATGGAAAGGGCTTAACCTACCACTGACATAGTGGTCGTTAGAGACGGAATTCGGCCGTGCCGTGCCGTTTCAAAGCAACTGTCCTGGTACTTGCCCGGAGTGATTTAACGAAATCAGGTGAAATCTCAGTCAGTATGGCAGGAGGCGAGTTCGAATCGCCGTCATCCCGAATGCAGGTCCATTGTACTACTAGTGCGCCCCCTCGCACATTAGTTCAATATAGGGTTGACAGCAGCGATAGTAGTATTCGAGGAATCATGGCAAGAAAATACTTTGTTCGTTAGAAGTAGGATTATTTCGACCTTACTGTCCAAGTTAGTGCGAGGGGTGGAACTTAAATAGGGGCAACTATTTAATCACAACCGATATAAAGGCGTTACGTGATTGCATATGTTACTGTCCTTCAAAGTAGTCGCCAGCGTTATGTGGAACCCGTTGCCGGCGATGTGGAAGGCGTACTATACCGTTAGCATTGATGGTGTGAATGGAGTCGTCTACTACTTGTCGAATCTCTGAAGCGAAATGCCACGAAGTGGCTTCTTCATCTGCGGAATCAAATCGAAGTCACAAGGACTTACGTCCGGGGAGTACGGTGCTTGGTACAGTACTTCCCAGTCTCATCGACCTAACAGAGCAGTCACAGTTTGCGCTGTATGCGTCCGCGCATTGTCGAGCAAAACGATGGGTGGGCTGCGAAGAAAGTGTTGTTGCTTCTTTCCTGAAGCTGGTCGCAGGTGATGCCACAAAACGAACAGTAATATCACAGTCTAATAAATACAGTCGCGACACTCACTGCTGTGAAAGCTGTTACCCTCGGACACTTGGAGCGACACTAGCGCTCCAAGCGGTCGTAAAGCCGGCTGTCCCTTAACGCCGTACACGACACATTGATAATGCCCGCTTGTAATTACTTTTATGTGTGGTTTGATAAACACTGCATATATTCTTGCATTCCAAGCTTTATTTAAGTAGCTTGACACATGACTGAGTGTAAAAGAAACGTAAACCGAGCAAAAACTCTGTGATCGGACACAAACTGCATTGTGTAATCTGTTACGAAATAATTCTTTAGAAATTGCTTGCAGCTTACCTTGCTGGTACTGATAGATAAACATAGTATTTTGTGCAGACAATCCTATAATAGAACTTCCAAGGGTCAGTTAAATATCAACAAATGTAAATTTACTAAAAACTCGTGAATAAACTGACGCTAACTGCAACATATTTATGACGAAATTCTTAAGACATTGCATCTTACTTTGCTGGTAAACACAGTATTTCGCACATGAGAAGCATGTAATTGGCCTTCCCGGTGTTAAAAGGTGCGAAACAATGTTTTTCCTTGCTTTTTAGTTATGAGAACACCCACTGATTATGAAACTTTCATTTAATATAATTTTGCTACGAGGTTATTTTAATTATATGTTGCTTTAAGATAATATTATGTTGATTACACGACAGTCTAAATATCATATTATATGAATGATCCTAAGTCATTATCACAGTCTGTCATTATATGATTCGTAGATGAGGGAGGAGTGGGAGGGGGCAGGCCGACAATCGTCTGTAAAATAAGACGGCTCTGTGGTTTCAGGTAAATAGGTTTATGTGTTAGACTGTCTTTTTCATTAGATAAAACAGAAAACATTTAACCTTTCAAACATCAATAACGGTAACAATGAACATTTCTCTTCCATACATTTCTTATACATTTGCCTCAATAATGAATTACTTTCGAACGCCCAGACAAAAATGTTTCTAACTGTGATGTAGCAGCAACCGTAGTCGTAATACTTGTTTCAGGACACTGTTTAATTTCTTCCGCCTTTATATTATCACGTCTTTGCGGTATTTTCCTCTTCATTTCCAGTTTCGGTGGTTTGTTTGGAACGTCGAACAACGTCGGCACAGCATTCCACGCCAGCTTCTTCCGTTCATCATTCATGAACTGGTTTGCATCGAAGTGTAGGGAGCAGAACTTCACATTATCACGTAAATACGCGGTAACGTTAACCCAAAGATCTTGTCGTCTGCTATTTATAAGCCATTTCTTGATCCTAAAAAGAAATAATCTTCAATATGTGTCACAAGATAAATAAGCGTTACCGAAACTTGATGTCACATACCTCTCAGGCTCTGTAGGAAACCTAGAGAATGATAAATGTGACATTCTAGTTATTGCTGCAATTTAGTGCACTGCACACGCTTCCCTTCGTAAAAAACATTTCGTACACCAAAAGACATAACAAACACACGTCTCGTATACGATATAGAGCAGCGTGGCTTTACGTCCGCAAGGAGCGCTGCAGTCGCCTAGTATAACAAAAATCAGCGGTAGTGTCGCGACTGTATATATTAGACTGTGGTAATACTATGCATTGGAGATCTACTCTGAAGGGACGTAATGCTTTAGGATAACACCATCACAGTCATAGACAAGAATCACCAAAACTTTCACCATACTGTGGTTCTCACGCACTTCCGACTTTCGCGGCGACCCATAATGACGCCATTCGTTGGATTTCCGTTTCAATTTTGGCTCGTACGATGTGGACCACGTCTAATCCAGTGTTCAAAGTCTGTCCTTCGCGCTCATAGCGCTCCAAGTGCGTCTGAGTAGCGTCGTAACGCATCCATTTCTGCATTTCCGTCAATTCATGCGGAACCCACCATGATGCAATTTTTATCAGACCGAGGCGTTCCTTCAGGATGCGAAGCACACTCGTTTGCTCTAATCCGGTTTCGTGGGCGATCTCACTAATCGTCTGGCGTCGATGACTGACCATTAATGCGGTAACAGTATGCACTTCTTCAGAGACGCTAGGACTGTTGTGGCGTAAAGTCAGCGTTACACACCGGACGTAAGAGAACGATCGTGGATAAGGCAGCGATCGACCGAAAGCCAATCGCAAGCAGGCGCCGCGCATCCTGGAGGGCGTAACTGAAGATGCGCGCTCTCTGCAAGCGGCTATATCTAGGCCGACATACGTCTGAACGCTCTTAGTTACTATTGAGAACCCTGAGAGTTTCTATTCAGAACTCAGCCAGTTACTAGTCAGCTACGAAGTCAGAAATAGGACATTAAGTCAGAAAGCGGCTAATAACTTAGCGGTAACTAGATCACAACAAGGACGACCTTCGCAATCCGTGACAGCCACAGTTTGTCGACTTTCGTTGACGGCTTTTACAAATGTTCAAATGTTTGTTAAGCTTATGGGACTTAACTACGGGGTCATCAGTCCCTAAACTTACAAACTACTTATGAACTACCTTATACTAAATCCAAATATCCATGCCCGATTCGAACCCTCGACCGTAGTGGCCGTGCAGACCGTGACTGGAGCGCCTCAGTCTCCTCGGCCACCGCGCCCGGCTCGGCTTTTACCCAAAGTGCCACAGTTCTGTACGGCAAAGCAGATCCCTACACGCCTCTTGAAGACCTTCATGACAATGTCGTGCTGTACGACCTCTGGCACATTCAATCTTCATCCAGCTCCGTTGTTCATGTTTCGAAAGCATAGTGACACCGTAATGCTACAACGATCGGTCACAAGTGACTGTTTCCCTCGATTGTGCGCACGCCGGTCACGTGGGATGGGTGAGTCCATTTGTTCGGAGGTAAGGCAAGTATGTCAACAACTTGTGCTGTCAGCGACAACAGTAGATCCCATAGCATAGTGTCTTCACAACAACGTTGCCACTATTATGTTCCAACCCTCGTAGGTACAGCTCGTGCAAGAAGTCGTGGTCCCTGCCTCGTCAACTTGGGCGCTGGGCGAGTCCATTGCTTTGTTTTGGAAGGGGGGTCTGCTTAGTTTCAAGTTGCCTACTGGTCGCGGGGCCCAGTTGACTGTCGGCGTAACAAACCAAGTGTACGGCCGAGCAGGCAATGGAAATGAGCGTATGGCTTTCTTGGCCGGGAGATCCCTTGCGGGAATGTTCGGCCGCCTGAGTGTAAGTCTTTTTATTTGACGCCGCGTGGGCGACTTACATGCCAATGATGATGAGATGATGATGATTAGGAGCTCACACAACATCCAGTCCCCTGCCGGGAATCGAACCCGGGCCTCCTGCGTGGTAGTCAGCGACGCTACCGCTGAGCTACGGAGGCAGACGGCCGAGCAGGGAACGTGCAACTGAGCCGGCCGCAGAAACAACGGAATGGACTCGCCCAGCGCACAAATCGAGAATGTGTTTCTGCGCACAGGCCACGACTTCTTGTACGAACTCTACAGCCTTCAGTCACGTCCGGCAGTCACAGCGAAATTGTAAAGAGAAATCATTGCTCCTTATTCCAGCAAGGGGAGCTGTTAGTTCGTGCCACGCTGAGCTGATGCATCTTCCGTAACAAAACTGACAGGTTTGGTGTGACTGTTTGCGGCACGACGTGTCGTGGGCTGTTTGGCATCGGGTGGGCGTTGTGCCGTGCGTGTGTACGCAGGGGCGCGCCTGCGGGCAGCCGCCGCCGCGGCCCACACCCGCCTATTGATCGGCCGTGGCCGCACCGGCCGCACATCCACACATCCACACATCCACACACACGGCCGTCAGCACGACCCGGCTGCGACCTGACGCGCTACTCCAGGAAATAACGACACTCTTATTCTCACAACACATCTACTGATAACAGTCGGAATTTGATGACAATATACAACCATTGACAATAAAGTTTAAATGTTTGTATAGCTTATAGAACGTAACTACGGGGTCATCACTCCCTAAACTTACAAACTACATATGAACTAGCTAATACTAAGGACGGCAGAAATATCCATGCCCGAGGGGGATTCGACCGTAGTGGCCGTGTAGAAATAAAGTTCGGCGCAAATGATTATTATATGGTGTGTTTTCTTATTGGACATGTCAACAAGAACAGACACCATATAAAAATTGTATATCTGCCCCTACAGGCAACTGACAATTTCATTGCGGACGCATTAATACGCTGGATCCCTTGCGGAAATCCAGTATAGCCTGCGAGAAAGCGGAATCAAATGGGCAAGAGGCACCACCATCGTAGTGAGCTATAAATTGAGAATTTGGACTGTAACGACAGACATTGCCGAGGTGGGGTAGCTTGCGTGCCTCGTCGACACACCGTAGGTACATCCACACCGGAGGGGTATCTGTGGAGAGGCCAGACAAACGTGCGGTTCCTGAAGAGGGGCAACAGCCTTTTCAGTAGTTACAGGGGCAACAGTCTGGATGATGGACTGAGCTGGCCTTGTAACATCAGCTAACGTGGCTTTGCCATGCAGTTACTGCGAACGGCTGAAAGCAAGAGGAAACTACAGTCGTTACTTTTCCTGAGGACATGCAGCTCTACTGTATGAATATATGATGATGGCGTCTTCTTGGGTAAAATATTCCGGAGGTAAAATAGTCCTCCATACGGATCTCCGGGCGGGGACTACTCAGGAGGATGTCGTAATCAAGAAAAACAAAAAGGACTGGAAAGGAAGCGTGCGTGGATAGCCTAATTGGTTAAGGCGACCGCTGGCTCAAAGTGGGAAATCAGGGTTCGAATTCCAGTCCAGCACTAATTTTCATCTTTGCCATTGGATCTATTTCAGTGTCCTGAAATGGTCGAAATGTTTATATATTTCTAATTCGGAGAATGATATCAGAACGGACGATAGGACAACGTAGGCGAATCACATCACTGCACTTGCGTAGCGGCCGGTGTTGACGTCCTGCCCCCACCGTACTTCAGTCGAGCATCGTGTGTGTTCCGTGTTACACCTGTTGGACGAAGTGCTTGTTCAGTGCGCTGGTACTGAACTGAGAACAGGACAGTGAACGAGCAAAGGACCAATTTAAAGTTTTGTTTACAGCTTGGAAAGGCACACAAAGAAACAAAATGTTCAAATTCAAATGTTTGTTAAGCTTATGGGACTTAACTACGGGGTCATCAGTCCCTAAACTTACAAACTACTTATGAACTACTTACAAACTAGGACGGCACAAATATCCATGCCCGAGGGGGGATTCGAACCCCCGACCGTAGTGGCCGTGCTGACCGTGACTGGAGCGCCTCAGTCACCTCGGCCACCGCGGCCGGCACACAAAGAAACGCATGCGATGCTGGTAGGTGCTTATGGGGATCAAGCACTGTCCGTGAAATGTGTGTACGAGTCGTTCACCCGTTGTGTGGGAAAGAGGAAAAGTGTTTTGACAATCACCGTAGCGGACGACTGGTAACTACCGTCAGTGACGAAAACATTGAGAAAGTGAGGACATTAATCAGGAACGATCGTCGATTAATTGTGGGCATGATAGCGGATAAACTGCAGATTAAACGTGAATACGTGCTACATATCCTGACCCACAACTGTAAACGACAAGTTTCAACACTTATTTTTTTATCGAAGGATCCGACGCAACAACTTTTGTTGCTGACTTTTATTAATACATACATTGGCGACAATAAACAGCATCAAGATATAGATTAAAACAATATTAATTACTTTTAAAGGTGGATACTGTTTTTACTGATTAAATGTTCAAATGTTTGTAAAGCTTATGGGACTCAACTGCGATGTCATCAGTCCCTAAGCTTACAAACTACTTATGAACTAGCTTGTTCTAAAGACGGCACAAACATCGATTCCCGAGGGGGGATTCGAACCCCCGACGGGGAACGGTCTCGCCAATCGTAGCATAGCGCCTCAATGCGCTCGGCCGCTCCGCCGCGGCGTTTTTACTGATTACAATGGCTCATACGGCGCTTTCTTGTAAACCATGTTCAAAACTACTGCTATGTTAAAATGCACAAACGTCTGTGAGCATACGCCATACCTACGTTGTAGTTTAATGGCAGTGTCTTACCTCCAAATTGTAACCTACTTATTCGCCTATTGGAGGCAATCGGTTTTTAATGACTTAATTAGGTGCTTTTTGCCATCAGTCGTAATTGAAAACCTGTAGGGAAGACGAAAACGTTTTGTGACTCGATCAGACGCAGGCATGTTTAGAGACTGCACAGGATTTTGTGGGGACGGTGGATGCGACACTCGACTTTTTTGAAGCGTATTGTCATTAAGGAAGAAACCTTTTGTCTCCGGTACGACCCTCAAACGAAACGGAAGAGCAAGGCATAGCGGTCTCCGACATCACCTCGTCGGAAAAAGGCCAGAGACCAAAAATCAAGCATCAAAACGATACTCATCACATTTTTTATAGTAAAAACATGTTGTCATTTTGTGCCACATCACTTGATTGACGACCAAAAGCAGGCACGGTTAGAGACTTTGTCGGTTGCGGCACGCAATACGTTGAACCGTATTGTCACTGAGGATAAAACCTGGTGACTCCTGTAAGAGCCTGAAACGAAAAGGCTTTCTTCCACATCATCTCGTCGGAAAAATGCCAGAGCCGAAAAATTACATATACGATGCTCGTCACCTTTTTCGATAGTTAAGGCATAATCTACAAGGAATTTCTACCTACGGGAACGATGTAGAACGATGTAACGTACGTTGAAATTTTGTTTCGTTTATCGAACGTCTACGCAGTGTGTGACCTATTACGCATAACACAGTTCCTGGGTTTTTGTTCACGACAAAGTTCCCCAACATACAGCGAATATTGTCAAACAGTTCCTGGCAAGAAATGAGGGAGGTGCAACTTGAACATCCACCAAACTGCCTGATCTCAATCCTTCGGACTTCTTTCTATTTCTCGACTCAAAATCGCTTTGAAAGAAGAGAGAAGATATTTCTGATATCCAACGAAATGCGACGTGGGTGTAGAACACCATCCCGAAAGAGGACCATGGAATCTTTCCAGGACGTGTATCACAGATCTCAGCGGTGCATAGTTATGGGAGGTAAGTATTTCGACGGACAGTAAGGTGACCGTAGTTCATAATTACGTACATTAATGGAACAGCTATATTCGCCGAACTTTATTGCCAGAGGTTTTACTTCGACATTCACATGACTGTTTTTCTACGTAGATTCCATCTAGTTCCAGGGCCGTCGCCATCGTTGTGGGACAACATGTATTCCCTGCCGGTAAACGCTCTAGTCCTGTAGGCTTTGCTATGTTTTCACTGCACGAGTCACACTCTCGACATATTTAAAGTGTGTTCCCAGTAGAAAATCTTTAAGCGCTACAAAGAGATGGTGCCAGGTCGGTACTGTAGGCTAAACGACGCAAATAATGTCCAACCCAATTTGGCGATGTGTTTCCAGGTTCTCAGACCTGTGTGTGGGCGTGCATTAGCGTATCGGAGCAAAATTTCAACCGGATTCTTGCCCGATCGAACAAGTTGGAGAGGGTTCTTGATTTTATTTAGAGCCTTCACGAATTCCTCCGAACTGTTGGTTGAGCCTCTTCGCATCACATACACGAGAATGACGTCACGCAATCCCAGACGTCACCATGACTTTTGCAGCAGAGGGGGGGGGGGGGGGGGGGAGTCTCTTATGTCACTCCATGGACTACCGTTTTATTTTCGGTGCAAAGTCGTGCACCCAGCTTTCGTCTCACGTAACGATCCGTAACAGAAACGTCCTTCTGTCGGTCTCGAAACGCTCCAACAATTCACACGAAGTCACGGTTCTTTTGAATTTTGTGGTCCGCTCTGAGCATTCGTGGAACTCATCGTGAACTCACCTCTGAATAGCCGAGTCTGCATCATTACTCACGCACTTCCAATGCTGACCGGCAACTATAGAGCCAATTGTCAAACTGTGATGTGCCGATGGGCACGAATAATGGCATCCGCATGATACAGCCTGTCTGAAGCAGTGGCTGGGGCAGGACGTCTCGAGCGTGGCTGATGGTGGAGCTCTGTTTCTGTAGTTTAAAAGCTGTACGTGTGTTGTGTGGATGTTGAACCTGTCGTTAGATCAGACAACAAATTGTTCCTTGACACAGCAATTTGGTTTAATTACGGCCCTGATACTGATGTATATGCTATTAAGTGAGAAACAGTGCATGAAACTGATTATGTGCGCAACGGATATTTTTAACAAAACAACTGTGACATGTAGCCTTTTGAAACAGATACTGACTATACTCAAAGATTTTGACTGCGAGAAAGATATAAAAAAACCACAAATCACTTTCTTAATGCTTGACTGTGAGAATTTTATGCAGATCAGTTTCTAATTATTGAAATTTAGTATCAATTTAGTATCATAGTCAATTAACTATCATTTACTATGGCACCAATAATGAAATACGTTCAACAATATTATTCACATCAATACTGCACTTTAAATCCACTAATACTTGATTATCAAATGAAGGAAGTAGGTTAATTTTCTAACTACGTAAATGAGAGATGCAAGAAAGTTTAAGTTACTTATTATTAATAATCAGCATTACATTACCTACATAATACAACTTCTAACTTGCTGGCAAAGCAGCCTCTGCTCTACATCGGAGCCATACACACAACCCAACCGCTCTCTAAGCGAGCTGAACCACTAGTCTCTCAGTGCGAGCTACAATGCTATGCAATACATGATCTTTGCCAAAGATGAAACTTCATAAAGGACACATATCGATACATATAGTAGAAGCGATATTATACATTTTCTTGCAAGCAAGTTACTCGATACAAAACAGGAGGTACAATATTGGACATTTTCTTACAAAATAATTTTTTATGGACACGTTTCATCACCCCCCTCCTACCTATTAAAATTTTGTAGGGTGGGTGATGCCAATGGCATTGCCTAGCCAGCAAAATTACTGAATTTCAAGTCCAAAAATCCATTAATGACATCCAAAATATAACATGAAAAATATGAAAACCTGATAAAGATTTTTATACAAGATATTCAGGATCAAAACAACAGATGAAGTTCATAGGAAATTTAAAAAAATGTTACATTCATAAATGCATGCAATTTTACAGACGAGTACCAACAAGAGTAATGCTTGGAGTGGTACAGGATGTGACAGGCATAAGCAAATGTCAAAATGTACAACACATCAGCAATAAATGGAATACATGACAAATATACATAATGGTAAACATAAGTATATATAGAATTTTACATAATATAGTTTGACAAATGATATAGTGGAGAAAATGAGATAGCTAGAAGTAATAGACAAGTGAAAAAAAATACAATAATAAACATGAACATATACAAAGTTTTACAAAAGGTAGTTTAACTAATGTCATCATTCTTTAAAGAAAATGAGGTAATTACAAGTAATACACACAGTAGTGTAAGTTCCATGCGTCTAAATTTTGTACAAGAGATCAGTATTTTTGGGAACATAAAATGAACATTTGTATCTTGTGCACAATGTAGTCTATGTAAATTTTTAGTGCACTTAGTATAATATAAAGTGTCAATTTTGTATTCTGTGATGCATTTAAGATGCCATACTTTCATGGATGCTAGAACATACATGTAAAATTTTTGACTACATAGGTTTCTGATCATGTACAAAATAATGTCACTGCTTCGGCACAATAGGATTTCAATATTACGTTTGTCAATTGAATAGTTACAATGACAGTTCAGACTAAAGTGTATTGACTCATTATAGTTCTGAAAGCATATTTATCTATCAAGAGCACAATTTTATTTTGGTCACTCAATGTAAAAGAACCATGAAATATACCTAAACACTTGTAATGAACCTGTGGACAACGTTTGCAATGGGAGGCACTGAATAGTATAGGCACACGAATAGCACATTAGCTCCTAACATTCATTTTAGGTCTGCACACGATTAGCCATTTATCCCCTAACATTCATTTTAGGTCTGCACACGATTAGCCAATTATCCCCTAACATTCATCTTAGGTCTGCACACGAACACAAAACACTGTAAGATTACACCACACTGTAGGCGAGCTGGCTGGTTGCATTAAAGTTGAAGTCATGGGGAAAAGGTTCTGATGTATTCCTCCATGCAATTCGACAACCAAGTGTGCTCCAACCAACGGGGCTACTAGCAGACTGCATCAGCATAGCCAAAATTAGAGCAAAATTATGGTGGTTGGCCAAGGCTGCAATGGACAGTACTATGTGGCCAAACATCATCCAAAAAACATCTTCATTAAAAGGCCCAAAATCAGTGGTGTATAATAACACGTCCATTGTTCTGTGTGCATTATGGGATCTCGTGTGCGAAATCGCCAGTTCCCATGCGTGTCCAAAGTACATGAAATAAAGAATTTTACACACAAATTAGTAACATAGTGATGATATTTCAGTTTACACTGAAAGAAAAGTCGTTGATTATTAAACCATATTTTTACATTACAAGTAGTGTCTTGAAGACGGATACATTTGAATAGTAATGAGTAATTTAATTCTTATACTAGAGTATCTACAAAATTAGTGTCATTTCATATAGGCATAAGACTTTACATACTATGTACATATTACTTTACAAACACATAATCGTATGAAATACATTCAGGGTGCTTGTCATCAATTTGGCATTAGGTCATGTAAAGTAAATTTTTTGTCATAATTAGAGCAATTAACGTGAAGCCACTTCAAATAAATGACACTCCAATTACCACTAGTCAATTAAATTGACATATATCACTATGGTGGGGATTGCCTTACCACCAAATTATAACAATTAAATTACATATGTTGCCATGGCCAGGCTTTTGTCTGAACTGAGTTACATATTTCATTGCCTTGAGGTATAACACATCAGGGTGGTTTCGTGAGAGTATCAAAAGAGGTTCAAGTCATCAGGTCATGTCTGTGTCTGTCTGGGTCAGCAGTAGGGTCAGACAAAACAATTAAGGCAAATTTTGGCACAGTAATAGATGTACATCACAGTAAATCATCCGATAACATACACTACTTGTTAGGCATAGCTGCAGATTTTCATCAATAAGATCATCAATAAAATTTTGAAAATAGCAGTAAGCAAAAGCAAAGTATCTCTGTGCATTAACTAGACTTAACTAGGCGTAATTTATGGCAAAACTGCAAGTTTGCAAGAGAGATGGCTGTATGCAACGTATAAGCATAACCATACATTTTCATGAGCTTCATTATAAAATTAATTAGCATAGTGGTAGGGCTTAGGTATATAATTAGTGAGCATAGCGGTAAGCTTTGATTACAAGAGCAATAAGCATAGCTGCAAGCATAATTAGAGATATTCATTACACATAATTACAAATAATTACAGAGCATCAGAAGGATATGATTCTCACCAATCACACATGCCATTGAAGGCACAATGCATCAACATACAAAATGGTGCACATAAGCACAAAGAGAAAACACAAAAGCGCAGTGCGAGTAAGCACATAAGAAAAGAACAGAGCATAGCATCATTAGCAATAGAGCGATTCTCCTCATAATTGCTTCATAATCATTGTATACTCTCGTCCACATAATTACATTTATCAAACATCTTTGACAGTTACCAATACCTTCCTTACCATCATTTATCCATAAACAATAGTGCATTTTAAAGACCACCATGACATATTGTGTATTGCCTTACTCATCATCCTCCAGAATGTCCTTTTTCTTTTTCACTGCTTAATTGGCTTACAAAATGCTTATGTCAACTCAAAATCTTCTTCACTCGCTCAGAAGTTCGTAAGTTATGCAATTAGTAATACAGAAGAGAAATCTGATATTTTCTGAAACATAGGAACTTAATTAGATTAATCAATCAAAAATTTCCATTAATTTTATTTGTCTTGCACAGCCACAGAGTTCGTTATATGTAAATTGCAAGATAGTCATAGTGTTGTATGACAATATCCCAGCGTAGCACAGAGCATAAGTATTCAGAGTTAGAGAAAAGTAACAGTGAGAAAAAGATGTAGATAGAGCGCACTAAGGAAAAGCGGAAGAATAGTGACACTCAGCTCGAGAACGGGGCACCAATCGCCACTTGGTGTGTCCAAAACAGATTAATGGACTCTCTACCCCAATTTTATGCCTTGAAAATTTTAATATTGGAAATGTGGTGTATGCCTTTCGACTTGTGCGTCTTTAAAGTTTCTACCTCAACGACGTTGTCGTGGATGATACGTTTGATTCGATACCTTTTCATTTGTTTCGTTAAATTTGATAGTACAATTTTTGTTACTGTCATTACTTTCAGGAGTAACGGCTTTAGGTATTGACACAATTTGTGTCGGTTTTGCCTTATCACTTACTGAGGTGCTACCAGCATCAGTATTGTGCACTTCCGCACAAACTACTATTCTGTTTTGTTCGGGAGGTTGTTCATTGTAACCTTCCTCTCTGTGAGGACATTCACAATGAACAAGTTTCAGCGTATAGTTAGGATCACATAAATCCTGTACGGCCGAATTATTTGCCGTCGAGTCCGCTAGTCATACCTGACGCGGCCCTTTTTTTTTTGACGAATTATAGCGTGGATTGGCAGGTCTGAATTCAATGTTTTGCTCTTGTCTTTCCGGGGTCCGCGATCTGCTTAGGCCCCGATTCGTGTTTTCGTGTCGCGGAAGGCGATCACGAGAATTATCGCGTGTGCCCTCCCGACTACGCTTCTCAGTGTTATTGTTGTTATTTTCAGTCTCGCGATCACTATCAGTATTGCGTCTTTCACGCCAATTAGTATCATTTGAGGTATCGCTGTTATGATAGTAATTATTGTGGCGTCCTCCGCGACCAAAGCCACCACCTCGGTAACGGCCACGAAAACTTCCACGGTTATTCTCACGATCTTGACAATCACTGTTCTCATTGTCGCGACTTTGTTTGTAAGTTTCATTAGCAAAAGAATTACTTTTTGTTTGATCCTCGTGCCTGGATAACGTTTAGAACGCGGCGGGCTTTGTTGCGACCGGCGATCATATCTGTTTCTGTCAAAATATCGACTGCGCGAGGAATTTTCCTCGTCTTCTTCCTCTAAGTCTTGTAAGAGGTTTCTAAAGGCTTCAATATCATTCTTGCATCGTGCCGCAATGGCAATTTGACGCAAGTGTAGAGGCAATTTGTTCAAACAAATTCTAATTAATTCGGCAGGGCAGTAAGGTGCCGATAAAAATTGATTTTTGTATACCAAATGTTGGAAATATTCCACCGGGCTCGAGAAATTTGATCGCTCAAAAGTTTTGAACGTCGCAATACTGTTTTTAACGCGGTCTTGTGCCGCTTCCGACCAGTATGCGGATAGAAATGAGCGTCGGAACTGATTCTCGCTATAGCACTCTTGTGCAATAGCTCTCATTCTGGTGGCTGGCTCGCCTTCCAGATAACCACATATAAATTCTAATCTGTGCTCAAGTGGCCAATTCGGGGGAAGACAATAATCGAATTGCTGCAACCACTCTTTAGGGTGCAAGTCATTCGGAGAGTTTTTGAATGTCTTGAATTTACGTACAGTCAGGAAATGCTTGTAGTCAAACGCTTCACTTCGCCTGTGCGGTGTAAGTGAGCGTAAACTACGCATCGCGCCTTCATTGTTGTTGCTATGAGGTACACTTCGTTCACGTATCAAGCGACCTACTTGAGTCGAATCATCATTGTCATTTTCGTTCAAATTTTCTTCTACGTCTTCGTATGCATTTCCATAAGTGTGGTCAAATTTCCTCTCTATTCGCGCCACGCGATCATCTAATTTTCTGACCTCAGCCTTGTATTGCTGATTAATGGTCATTTGACCTTGTTTGAAACGGTCAAGGGCGAGATATTAATTAGTTTCATTAAACGGGTTAGGATGCATTACATCAGAACTTTTGTCACTGTTATCACTGATTTGGGTAATTTTAACAGTAATATCCTCAACCTGTTTATTAATTTTATTGATCTGTTCAGTCGTGACTGACTGGAAGTTCTGCAACTTTTCATCAAATAGATTACTCTGTTGCTTCAACTGAGCGAGTTCAGTGGTTTCTATATTTTCGACTCGTGACGCAAGGCTTTCCATAACCGGATTAATCTCGTCGCGAATATCTTGTCTTATTTGCTGAGATTCACATTTGAAAGTATTGAGCAGTTGTTCCCTGAACCGATTGTTGTCCTCATTTATTCTATTAAAACTCCTTTGAATACTCGCAAACCTCTAATCGCACGTCTGTTCTATTTTCTCAAGTTTTTCATTTAATTTCTGAGATTGTTTCTCGAGTTTTTCATTTAATTTCTGAGATTGTAATTGACTATTCTCAAGTTTTTCATTTAATTTCTGATATTGTTGAGATTGTAATTGACTATTCTCATTTAATTTAGAGAGCTGTGAGAGTAAAATCTGCATGAAGTCATTTGGTAATACGTTTTCCGTAGCTGTTGCACATGTATTTTTTGTAGCAGAGCTAGGCGGAACCGATACATCCTTTTCTGCAACCACGTTACAAGAATCGGAATTCTGGATTGTTGAATCCTGTACTTTGTCATTATCCATATTGTCTGTTCCTGAACTAATCTCTTCCGCATTTTCGGACACGGTATTTACTGTCGTATTTGTATCAGTGCAGTGAGAAGACTGTTGTAAAAATTCAGCTTCTCTCCTTGCATCATTCGAGGTCTCATTTTCGGAAGCAGATTTAGCATCAGCGCGGACTCTCCTATTCTTCGACATTGTTAACAGAATTTTGCAGTAAAGTGACTAATAATATTTATTTTCACCAACTGCAAAATTTTTGAAAATTACACACGGTAATTATGAGAGAACAATAGGCTGAATCGGGCTAGTGCAACATACAGTCACAATCGAGATTACGCGAACCGTCAATTATCACACGAGTTCCGCGATACTAAAACTTTCATCACAACAAACATCAGACAATATAAAAGAGAGACTTGTTCAGTAGTAATGCAATTATTTGTATATTCAATTGATCTACTATAAACAATGCTACACACTATCAAGAATGGTAAGTAACAAACTACAGAAACAATTACTATGCTAATGTTGCTATAACAGAGGATGATGCTATAAAAATTAAATTAAGAGCCAAAAGATAAGTTGGTTAGTGGAAAAAAAACAAACTAACTGAAATAAGACTACGTATCTAACTACGTCACGATCCTGTTTGTGAACTATCCTGGCAGAAAGGGCGCCAGATAAAAGCTGTACGTGTGTTGTGTGGATGTTGAACCTGTCGTTAGATCAGACAACAAATTGTTCCTTGACACAGCAATTTGGTTTAATTACGGCCCTGATACTGATGTATATGCTATTAAGTGAGAAACAGTGCATGAAACTGATTATGTGCGCAACGGATATTTTTAACAAAACAACTGTGACATGTAGCCTTTTGAAACAGACACTGACTATACTCAAAGATTTTGACTGCGAGAAAGATATAAAAAAACCACAAATCACTTTCTTAATGCTTGACTGTGAGAATTTTATGCAGATCAGTTTCTAATTATTGAAATTTAGTATCAATTTAGTATCATAGTCAATTAACTATCATTTACTATGGCACCAATAATGAAATACGTTCAACAATATTATTCACATCAATACTGCACTTTAAATCCACTAATACTTGATTATCAAATGAAGGAAGTAGGTTAATTTTCTAACTACGTAAATGAGAGATGCAAGAAAGTTTAAGTTACTTATTATTAATAATCAGCATTACATTACCTACATAATACAACTTCTAACTTGCTGGCAAAGCAGCCTCTGCTCTACATCGGAGCCATACACACAACCCAACCGCTCTCTAAGCGAGCTGAACCACTAGTCCTACTCTCTCTCAATGCGAGCTACAATGCTATGCAATACATGATCTTTGCCAAAGATGAAACTTCATAAAGGACACATATCGATACATATAGTAGAAGCGATATTATACATTTTCTTGCAAGCAAGTTACTCGATACAAAACAGGAGGTACAATATTGGACATTTTCTTACAAAATAATTTTTTATGGACACGTTTCAAGTTACTGAAGCTGTAACTTTGTTTCCATCGTTAAACTGTACTTCCAGCAACTTCAGCATACTGCACGGATACGCAAACGGATATTTACCACGATTTATTTTTCTACACACAATAATTCAATAACAGCAAACAGCTTGTAACGTGAGTCGTATGCAGACACCATTTTGATGGTCTACTACGACAATGCGATCTGCCGCAACGTTGCAAAAGTTCACAGGCGCACAGAAGAAACATCAAATGTGGCAGCACATTTGTCTATGTATATTAATGGCTTTTTATATGCGGAATTACCGCTACTCTGAGAAACACACGCACCCGTGATGTCTAGTGACGGTATCGGCAAACCTCCGTGCACAAACGACTTCCAGTATGGTCTTTGTCGTGTACTGGGCATAGGACACTCAGATCAACCCGGTGGCCGAGGAGACTGAGGCGCTCCAGTCACGGTCTGCTCGGCCACTACGGTCGGGGGTTCGAATCCCCCCTCGGGCATGGATATTTGTGCCGTCTTTAGTATAAGGTAGTTGATAAGTAGTTTGTAAGTTTAGGGACTGATGATCCCGTAGTTAAGTCCCATAAGCTTAACAAACATTTGAACATTTTCAGATCAACCTGCAGTTCCGAACGGTAGTAGCAGCTACAGAGGTAAAATTAGACCTTATGGATAAGAGAGACCATATGCTCCAGAGAAGATTCTCACAGCAGAAGCCGCGCGGAATGGCCGCGTGTTGTAAGGCGTCATGCTACGTATTGGCCTACCGTTCTCGCCGGAGGTTCGAGTCCTTCCTCGGGCACGGCTGTGTGTCTTGTCCTTTGTGTAAGTTAGTTTAAGTAGTTTGTAAGTCTAGGGACTGATGACCATAGCAATTTGGTCCAACAGGTTTACAAACATTTCAACATTGCTAGAGAAAAACTACATTTCCTGAGTAAGTTGTCAATTTAGCAAGTAAAAAATCCTTTCAGGTTTTTCGCAGCATCTTATCAGAACCTGACCAGAGACTTTAAATTTCATCGAGTCTAAAGAGCGAGTTAATTTGAAATAATTTATTATCTCAGACATATTGAATTTATTTATCTATTCATTTATTAATTTACAAGACATGGCTTAGGGGATGATTACGGCCGTGACAGTTACAGGTTAGCTCAGGCTGTAGAGCGCTTGCCCGCGAAAGACAAATGTCCTGAGTTCGAGTTCCGGTCCTGCTCACAGTTTTAAAATACAGGCGCTTTTGTATCAACTGCGGAGGCCGCGGTGGAGTAGCCGAGCGGTCTAAGGCGCCTCGCTGCGGAGCGCGCCATTGATCTCCGTCGGAGGTTCGAGTCCTCCCTGGGGCATGGGTGTGTGTGTGTGTGTGTGTGTGTGTGTGTGTGTGTGTGTGTGTGTTGTCCTTAGGTTAGTTTACCTTATTTTAAGTGGTTTGTAAGCTACGGACTGATGACCACGCAGTTTGGTCACAGAGATTTACAAATATTTGATTTTCAACTGCAGAGTGAAAGTACATCATCGCGATTCTAGGGGTTGCTGACCCTTTACATCGAAATGTAAGAGAGATGCAAAAATAACACTTCACTACTGTTGCCCATGAAAACAAAAAGTGACTGTACGACAAGAACCTAGACTTTCTGGGTTTCTGTTCTAGATTTCAGCATACACCAGTAGTACAAATACCCCGTAACAACTCCTCCTGCACTGATCCATGGCTGTAAGTATAGTGGCATGCTTTCCACTAGATCATCAAGGGACTGTTGGTCCAGTTTTTCTCATTCCTCAATGGTGGTTACACGTAAATATCTCAGATAGGTTTGCGGGTCGTTTCGCATAAATGAGCCTTTTTTAATTTATCCCTCGCATGTTTGATAGGGTTCATGTTCGGAGAACACTCTGCTCATTCTAACCTTGCGATGTCGTTATCATGACAAGAACTGCACGATGAGCCCGAGAATTGCCGTCCATTAAGAGGAATCCCTCACCCACATGCAGCCGATATGGTGCACTATACGTTGGTGGATTTCATCAGTGTACCGTGTAATCCTGTGACTGCCTTCGACGACCAGCAGTGACGTACGGTGGCCCTACATAATGCCGCCCCAAAACATCAGGAACCACCGAGCGAGGGGACCCAGTGGTAACGCACTGGACTCGGTTTCGGGAGGACGGCGGTTCAAATCCACCTCCGGCCATCCAGATTTTGGTTTTTCGTGATTTCCCTAAATCACTCCAGGCAAATGTCGGGATGGTTGAAACGTAGGTACACAATGATAATAACGTTGATTGTCTCTAAAATGTCTTTGTCTCCGCGAGGACAATCTTTGGTGTGCGGTGTCCCGCGTTTAAGCTTACTGAGTTTGGTCTACGGCCTCCGACTGGTGAGCAGGGGTAGTGTGGTGAAGGTAGCTCTGGAATGTAGTCGCAAATTGCAGTGTGAGCTCCAATCATTTGAATCCTTTTATGTGTGATACCGTTGTGAAATATTTGAATATGAAAGTGTTCTGAGCTTATGAAGAATAAAGGTAAGGAGAGACATTTTTTCATTATTAGGCGCTTCGCGTAATTGTAGTTCATCTCTAACAGACATTCAACATGAATTCCTTTCTTTAGAATAATTAAAGTTATAGTGTTTTTACTGTAAAAAAAGGACATACGAAGTGTGATGTAGACAATTTCAATTTTTTGATTTACAATGTGTAAAGAACTAGATTGTTCTTCCTTTGTTCAAAATGACAGTAGAAGTAAATGGGGTCCTGAAAAGATTAGTGTAAGATATTCCCAAGTCGTAATATCCATTTTTGAGCATTATTTACGTTCATGTTCTATTTTTATGATAAAAATATATAAAATGCTTAAGTTTAAACTTCAACCTCAGGCCTGTTTCGTGTTACTCATTCATCCCGAAACCCAATTAATGATTTGTTTTAAATACTAAAGAGATGGACAAAATTAATATTTGGGTAGTTAGTGGATTCGCATTGCACTGCTGCGAATTCTGTAGTTAGTTTTGACCTAGCAGCTGCAGCATTTTCGGCAGTAATTCTGAGGGCAGTTGCATATGTTTCCTTGCGCACAGGTAGGCCATAAAATGAGTGTAAATCCTTAAATCCTTGAATGAGATAATTAGTCACTTCTGCAGCAAGCTGATGTCCTATTGTTCAAACAGTTACACTCTTTAATGAAACAGATTATTTTCTACCGGAGATCAAATTGCTCATTCTGTTAATAAAGTCACAGGGTCACAATTGGTTTTTTATTACATATTTGGTTTTTGTCAAAGTCATACTTAACTAATGGGATAAAGTGTACAGTCAGATTATGAAGTTTGAGCTACAGCTACCCATACACACATAACTACACACGACACAATTGCTTGAGAAGGCACTAAAGTTCAGTCAAGCAATTTTATTGACAACCTCCGAGTATAATAATAAACAGTGCTATTTTAATTGCGATATCAATCATTTTAAATTCATTTTGATTAATAATAATCATTTCTGTTTTGTCGTCCTGGTCAGCTCCTGTTTAGTTATTCCCGGCCTGTCTTTCAGGAAAGGTTCTGTTCAGGATGCGTGGACATCTATAACAACTGTAGAGATTAGTAATACAAGTTTTATTTACAGAAATAAACAATACTCAACTTTTATACATAGGTCTGTCTCTTCTCGCGGCGGCGTCTTGCACGATGCTGGCTGCGTTGAGTCCTAGTGACTGCCTAGTTCGGTGCCGAGTTCAGATGGGCTCTTCCAGACGCATGTCGGCCTAGATATTTTATTTTTTATTTTAATTCTGGTTTTAGGGCGCGCAACTGCTGAGGTCATTAGCGCCCAACACTGCCCATAGTAAAATCGAACCGGGGTTAGAACTTAAATGGCTTTCGCCATATTTGGTCGATGTATAAATAGTGAAACTGTCAGCAGAATGCGCATCATCAGCTAAAATATCAGATATTTCAAATGTTAAACATAGATCATGACGCAGACGATTAAAAAAACGGACATTGCACTAAAACGTGGTACATAGTAAAAGGTTCATCACAGTGCTCACATAAGGGAGCAGGATCACCACGATGTAAATACTGGTGGCTATAACGGCAGTGGCCAATACGAAGCCGGGCCAGGACAATCTCCTCTCGACGAGAAGGTCGCGATAACGTTGACCAAAGATCAGACACAGGTTCAATGGTCCGCAATTTGTTCCGTGACAGGGGTGACCAATGTAAAAAACAACGGGAGCTTATACGCCGGGAGACACCAGCGCGAAGGTCATCAGAGCTAGTATAAAAGGTAGATAGCCAAGGAAGGAGAACTGCCTCCTTGGCAGCCGTATCCGCAGACTCATTCCCCAATACTCCCACGTGGCCAGGGACCCACAGAAACGTCACAGCAGTTCCGCTCGCTGAAAGAGAGGTAAGGCAATAGCGGATGCTTTGTACCAGGGGATGGTCAGGATATAGCGTGCGAAGGCGGCGGCCTAGATATAGTCGCTTATGGAGGGCGCGCTTCTAGGTTGCTCCCTCCAGGATGAGCAGCGCAGGCGTGTGATTGGCTGCCGGTCGTCCGCTGCCTTCTGCACGGTCGTATCGAGCGTCTGGCGCGTGACGCTGTCTTTACGCCACAAAAATTACAATATTTATATTACAACTTTCATGGTTCCTTATAAAGGGCACGGCCGACTTCATTCCCCATCCTTACCCAAAACTCTGAGCGTTAGCTCCGTCTCTAATGACCAAGCTGTCGAGGGGACGTTAAACCCTAAGCTTTCTTCCTTACAGAACACCACCTTTCTGCACTAGCTGGACTGTGTATCTAACAAGGAAAGTACATGGGCTCGAACAAACATATCTGTATGAACGTTTGCTTACAGGATCTCTACGTACACCTTCAATGTTTTGGTGGGTGTCGTTTTTATGCAAAACTCTGCAATCATGCTCCAGATAGCACTGTAGATGTAACTGTAGACGCCATACGTAATGCAGATATTTTAACTATAACTTATGTAATAATCATCGTACATGTTCTCTAGCGTATTGTCATCAAAAGCCGTGATGGTAGTTGCAACTATAACCTTCTTCTCGGAAGATTGTTGGTATCCACTGCAGCTGCTTCCATCGCCTCTTCCCGCACTTACCGTAGCACTACCGCTTGCAATGAGTTGTTGGTCGTTATTATCCCTATTATCATCATTATGTGTTAGTCTTATAACAGTATTTAACTTACGCTCATATTTCTGTACCATAACAGGTACGAGAAAGCATGCCAATGATTCATCTTCTACACTAATACCATCTTCACGAAGAAGGGATCTTCGTAACTTCATCTCAACTAATCGCAATACATTAGCAGGATTGATTACCAATCGCCGACCCATCCGACACTTCACCACACAAATAACGTCACAAAACGCAACTTCGGAGGCAGACTGCACCGTCCCTACAGGCGAACCGACAGTTCAAAGTGCAATGTGGCATGGCACATGGAGAGGCCTCTAACGGACGATTGCAGAGTTTTGCAGATGCGGGAGTACCACTAGTGTAAAAAGGGACCTTTACAGCCGCGGTGGAGTAGCCGAGCGGTCTAAAGCGTCTTGCTGCGGAGCGCGCGGTTGCTCGCCGTAGAGGTTCGAGTCCTCCCTGGGGCATGGGGGTGTGTGTTTGTCCTTAGGTTAGTTTACCTAGGTTTAAGTAGTTTGTAAGCTACGGACAGATGACCACGCAGTTTGGTCCGATAGATTTACAAACATTTGAACATTTTTGCACATTTACATTATCTCTCATACGATTTTGGTGTATATGTGTTTCTTCGAGCCCAAGTACTTTCCTTGTAAGACATTCAGGCTGACCAGGCTGCTACCAATAACGTTCCCAACGATTGTCTGGTTCAAGGCAGATGCCAGTGACTAGCTCGTGATGCCAGTTCTGACGAGTCCATTAAAATGCTGTTGGGTCCATCTGTACTGCGCTGACTGGTGTCGAAGCTGGACTTTATCATAGACGTTTGGAGTGAAGTTGCATGCCATACAGCTTGCTACGTACAGTTTGAGTGGAAACCCAGAAGCAGCAGCAGCGTGTTCTAGGAAACGGAGCGCCACCTGTCGCCGACTGCTCAGGCGGGGTCGACAACCGGCGGGGATGCGGGCCCGTTCTCTCTGACACCCATTTAGCGATTATCGCGGCGCGGCTCTCGTGAAAACGCCCCGCATTCGGCGCCAGGTACTGTTTTCCCCACCGTTAGGAGCCGCGGGAGGCGGACATCTTTCCAAGTAATATCGCGCTAGTTATCTAGGCGTGCAACGTGCAGGTCTGTCTACCGTGGCCTCGTTTTTTGGGAAACGTTTCGTTCAAATTTTTGTGTCTCGTTTCCGCCGGTTATCCTGGGTGTCGTTGGCCGAGTACAGAGAGACCGACACAGGAAAATAGGATGCACGCGTGTGTAGGTACGGCGGTGACCAGCCAGTGGGACAGCAGGAACTAGAAACTCTAAGCTAGATTAGTATAAGAGATATATTTCAAAGAAATAATACATTACTTAACTTGGAGAGCAGAAGACTAGTAGAATGTTGATACATAGTTTAGATAGAGGCCTGCCTACTGATGATTCCTAGTGCCTATCCGATAGCCAAGTCTTAACTGGTGCCTATCTGCTTCCCAAGTGGCCGACGCAGCAGTCGTGGCCACGAGCGGAGTTCCAGCAGAGGGCGCTCGTGGCTGACGTCGTAAGAACGCCGCGCCGTGCGTGCAGGGCGGCGCGCGGCGAAAGTACGTGGCGCGCACTTCATACTTGTGCGACACCACACAAATGTTTGTAAATCTAAGGCAGGTAACTACTTTGCTCATTAGTTCCTCAAATGTTCAAGTGTTTGTAAATCTTGTAGACTTAATTACTCTGCTTATCAGTTCCTAGGCTTACAAACTAAAACTAACTGACGCTAAGGACAGCACACACAGCCATGCCGGAGGGAGGACTCACACCTCCGACAGCGAGCAGTGGCGCGCTGCGTAGCAAGGCGCCTTAGAGCGCTAGGCCACTCCACCGCGGCTAAATGTATCGTAGGCAGGTATCACTTCATTAGAATACACGTAATTTCGTGATGATACTGTAAACTTTCTTGGACGATAGTGAAGGGTTAACGTATGCCGCAGTGGAGGGACAAGCGCAGTTTTTATTTATTTATTTATTTTTGTATTGTCGAGTTCCGCCTTAGCTCATTCAGCGCCCAAACTAAGAGCCCCTCTTTCCGAATCTGATCATGACCCAATGAATTTTTCCTATGTTTTCCATGGAGCGCCACGTTACTGATCTTGCGGCCTCCCACGTCGGAGGTTCGAATCCTCCCTCGGGCATGGATGTTTGTGTTGTCTTTAGTATAAGTTAATTCATAAGTAGTTTGTAATTAGGGACTGATGACCCCGCAGTTAAGTCACTTAAGCTTACCAAACATTCGAACATTTTGTATTTTCCACAATATTTCCCTCCCCCTCCTCCCCCAAGAAAATTTCCGCTGTTCATGGGCCAGTAACGTCGCAGATAGCAATATGACGTCGAGAGTCACAGGACGTCCGAAGTCTATGGTACAGTGATAATGAATTACATTTACCGATGCTACGTTTACGATAATTATTCAAAACAGCTTTCCCAAGAGTCGCCACACAAAGTTCCATCGTACCCGTCCTACACTGGCCAAAACAATTAGGGTATCATTTGCGACATCTAGGTTCTGAAGTGTTGTAATCGGCACAATAAACCAAAATGGTTCGACGTATTTCTGTCGGTTCTACGGAGTAGAGACAACATTACCACAACAGAGATTGTGGTAATTACAGAAAGATGCTACAGAGAGGGTTTGTATTGTGCTCTCTCTACCAAAAGAAATACACAAGCATTTAGGTTCGCCAGCCGCAGTGGCCGAGCGGTCTGCGGCGCGCCAGTCACAGTCTGCACGGCCGCTACGGGCGGGGGTTCGAATCCCCCCTCGGGCCTGGACGTTTGTGTCATCTTTAGTATAAGGTAGTTCATAAGTAGTTTGTAAGTTTAGGGACTGATGACCCTGCAGTTAAGTCCCTTAAGCTTAACAAACATTTGAACATTTAGTTTCAGATGGCATGAAGAGCCATGGGAAGGTTGGAAGTGTCAGAGACACAGAAAGGGGTGGATGCAGCTATTGGAGGTCCCAAAGTGTAATTTTCAGGACCTGGATGCGATTTTAGACAACAGAAATCGTTAATGGAAGGCAAGTCCAAGCACGAGCACGGGTAACACACCAAGACATGACCGTTATCTTTGGTTAACTGTCCATCGAGACAGGAGGTTGAATGCAACTCAGCTGCAACGCACCCTCCAGGCAGCAGTAGGACGCGCAATATCTACACAAACAGTGCGAAGTTGCCTTGGGTAATGTGGCCTCTACACACCGAGACCAATGTTGTGTGTCCCATTAAAACCACGACACCGTTTAGCCCGCAGAAAATTGGCGGAGAAATATAAGGATTGGAGTCGTAACGAACGGCGCCGGGTTCTGTTCACAGATAAATTATGTGGTTTCTTTTTTTAATCCGGACAATCGTCCCATCATCTGGAGAAAACGTGCAACTCTCACCAAGCCCACTTATGTGCAGAAAGCAACACACACACACAAAAAAAAAAAATTGTTCAAATGTTTCTTAAGCTTATGGGACTTAACTACGGGGTCATCAGTCCCTAAACTTACAAACTACTTACGAACTAGGACGGCACAAATATCCATGCCCGAGGGGGGATTCGAACCCCCAACCGTAGTGGCCGTGCTGACCGTGTCTGGAGAGCCTCAGTCACCTCGGCCACCGCGGCCGACAAGCAACACCATATTGGTGGATGAAATATGTGGGCTGGAGTCAGTATTGGCGGACTACGGACCTCTGTGTCGTTCAGAATGGTGCTTAGAATGCTCAAAGGTATATAGACGATATCCTCTTACCTTTCCTTGTACTCTACTATGGTAGATGGGCTCCTTCTGGTGAACGATAACGCTCGTCCACACAGTGCTGAACTGATGTTAAATACACTTGAAGCTGAGGGAATTAAACGAATAGAGTGGATAGCTTGTTCATCGGACTTAAACCCGACTGAGTATGTCTGGGATGCACTTGGCAGACTCATTGCAGTCAGACCAGCGCCTCGCAAAACAGTTGCAGAGCTGGATACCAATCCAAAGTGAGATACGGCTTCATCATATTGGACCCGTTTCCGTTGACTTATAATTAGCGCGGTACGTATTAGGAACCTCGGCAATACCTGTTCATCTATACCTCTTACAAAGGAATCAGAAAGATTTTCGCATATAACACCACAATCTGTCGCTTCCCGACCGTGGTCTCTTGCCTCAAACTTATTCTCCATCATTCATGAAACTTTTAATATCACAGGAATCAGCCTGCATCACTACGTGTGTAGGAAGTATTGTACAGGATTTAGGAATGGAATACCTCCTGTATCCTACCACACAAAGTCGGATCTGGCGGTCTAGCGTTAGCTGGCGCGGTGCCTCAGAGCGTGTTCGGTCAAAAGGTTCCTGCCCTCTGAAAAAAAAGAAGTAAAAAAAAATATCTTCTATAATTATTGAGCATAATGATCCCACGTCAACAAAGTATCGATCTACCTGAAAAAATAAGGGAAAAACCAGTAAAGCACTTGAGTGCATATAGATGTCGCGGGTTCGAAAACCGGACAGAACATGGATTTTACAATCTGCGCTTTACCTTATACCCCCACTTATCAACTATGTTCTGGGGTAGGTTATAGACGTGTAAACCGCTGAATTAGGGTCCAGCTGAAAAAATTGCACCAGGTCACTGCGCCACACGAAATTCTCGTTTCGATCTCTAAAGCAATCTATTTTAGGACCATAGCAAATTAATGGGAATAATTTTGATAGCGGTTTATAGCAGCATGCAATACCCGACAATTACCAATGAGTTGCTTCATTTGGATACTGCGAACCTGAATTTATTTATCATCCGATACCCATGTCTACATTTTTGTGGACTAATGCCTACAATTATAGGCGCATACTATCTTAATCTCCAGATGCAGTTTCCTGTTGCATTTAATGGCTTTACCCGAAATATGATTAACGTCGATCTTAGTGATTTTTTACAGTCAAGGAGAACAGTCAGCAATAATGTGGAGGATTGACTGGAAGGAGGCAAAACCGTCACAAATAGCAGAATCAGCCCCTTGTTACTTTGCGCATAGTTGCCTAGTCAAATTCGAATCTGGTTCTTAATCCTAACTTCATAGAACTACGCATGCCTGAAAAAACTCGAGTGATATTTTGATCGCCGGCCGCGGTGGCCGAGGGAACTGAGGCGCGACAGTCACGGTCTGCACGGCCACTACGGTCGGGGGTTCGAATCCCCCCTCGGGCATGGATATTTTGTGCCGTCCTTAGTGTTAGCTAGTTCAT
The DNA here is from genome assembly GCA_026315105.1 of Locusta migratoria. NCBI lineage: Eukaryota > Metazoa > Arthropoda > Insecta > Orthoptera > Acrididae > Locusta > Locusta migratoria. The sequence continues at coordinate 410,679,142 of CM048748.1, forward strand.
AAGTAGTTTGTAAGATTAGGGACTGATGACCCCGTAGTTAAGTCCCATAAGCTATACAAACATTTGAACATTTTGATATTTTCATCGCCAAACTGCGTCCTTTATCAAGCCTATAGACGTTGTAATGGCGGCTTTGGGCAAATGATTAGTCAGCACCTGCAGATTTAAGGTGATTAACTAGTTCCCGGTATACTTGTTACTATGTAGTTTTAAGTAATCGCGCCCCACGATTATCATTTTCTGCACGTTACGTATAGGGTGCCCAGAAAAGCACTCCCTGATTTCTAAATTAAATATCCCGAAAACAAAGATCGATAGAGGAATGAAGTAAACGGTATGGTTATTGTGAAAGCTGTAAGAAGTTTATACAGCATTTTGAAATAATAGTTACAAAAGCTGCTAACGGCGCTGTAATCGCCATACGTAATGCCTAGTATAAATAGTGATCCGAAGCCCAGAGCGATCAGTTCCACTATTGAAACGTGAAATGAGGTTAGCGTACCGAAGGAAGAGATTAAAACCGTGTTCTCCATTGAACAACGCGTTTTTCTGGTGCTAGAGTACCACAGGTTAGAAGAGAGTCCTACGACAACAAGGCGAAGTTTTCAAGCACGATTTAATATTCCAAAAGGACCCGATGGGAAAACCATTCGTACGCTTTTCGCAAAATTTCAACGAACAGGCAGCGTAACTGATGATCTAGTGGGATATGTTGGCCGCAAGCAAACCGCAGTTACGTCTGAATATATCGCCACAGTTTCTGGAATTATTCAGCGAAATCCAATGTAATCCGTCCGTAGAATTGCATCTGAGACTGGTCTGAAACGTTCCAGCACGCAGAAAATACTGAGAAAGAGCCTACACATGTTTCCATTCAAAATTCAAACGCACCAGGCCATACCTGTACGAGCTGTGCAACAAAGGATTGCCTTTGCTAATCAGATGCTCACAATGGTTGATAGTGAAGGATTTGATGTTGGCTGCATCTGGTTTACAGATGAAGCACACTTCCACCTGAATGGATACGTGAATAAGCAGAACTGGCGATTTTGGGGTTCCGAAAAGCCATATTGGTGTGAAACGAAACCCCTGTATTCTCCTAAAGTTACTGTGTGGGTTGCAGAGGCATTATTGGCCCTTCTTTCATTCGAGAAACGGTCACTGGTGCACGTTACGTTGCAATTTTGTCGCCACACAGCAAGCGTTAGAGGATCGACCAGGTACTGAATGGTTTATGCAAGATGGAGCCCGACCATATCGGACCGAACAAGTGTTTCGCTTTCTTGAGGATTATTTCGGGGATCGAGTCATTGCTTTGGAATATCCCAAATTTACTGGCGCAGGCATGGATTGGCCTCCATATTCGCCGGATTTGACTCCCTGTGACTTATTTTTGTGGGGCACAGTGAAAGACATGTTCTACCCGAAGCATCCCGCCACGCTGGACGAGCCTGAATCGGCGATGTCTGTGGCATGTGAATCTATTTAGGTTGAGACAGTACGAAATGTGATGGCGAATTTCATTCTTCGTTTGCGCCACCTCTGTAGTGCCAATGGTGAACATTTTGAAAACATTGTCATGTGATTGTTTGCAAAGAGTGTTTTCATACGATTATTTCACTTATGTATGCTGATATGAACTGTACAGCGTTCAGCGCCATCTGTTAGCAGCTTTTGTAACTATTATTTCAAACTGCTGTATAAACTTCTTACAGCTTTCACAATAAACATACCGTTTACTGGATTCCTCTATCAATCTTTGTATTAATTTTGAAATCAGGGAGCCCTTTTCTGGACACCCTGTACATTTTCAATGTCTACACGCAGAGTGTTAGCAGTCTCCCTCCTGAATGGGCACGTAACCCCGACACCGCATTGAGTTCGAAACTTTCTCCAGTAGCGGTCGGCAACCCGCGACGCTTGGGCGTCAAGTGGCAAGAGAAACCCTAGCGCGCGACCCGCATGATACGTGACATAAAACTATCTGACATCCAAACAACGAGACAGAAACAGAAGTTCCAACTCGGCTGGTATGTTCCATTGCTAACTTTAAAACTGCCTTTAAGCGGCGCTTGGAAACGTTTTGTGACATTTTACGTGTTGCTAACAAGAAGCGAACAATTTTTTCACGTGTGTACTTTGCTAGTGTATTTTCATGATATCTGCGTCTTAGTATATAGACAAACAAAAAGTGTTCCTTCATCAAGATTTTACGGGTTCATGCCCCTTTACTTGAAAATGGAATAGAGATATAAGCAAACAACATTTGAGTTCTCTTTATTGCTCGTTGTTGTTGTTGTTGTGGTTTTCAGCCCGCAGACTGGTCTGATGCAGCTCTCCACGCTACCCTGTCCTATGCAAGCCTTTTAATTCTGAGAATATGCACTGCAAACTACAGTCTTTTGAATCTGCTTACTGTACTCGTCCCTCGGTCTCCTACTACCATTTTTCCCCATCCCACTAAGTTGACGATTCGTTAATGTCTCAGAATGTGTCCCACCAACCTACTACTTCTCTTAGTCAGGATATGCCAGAATCTCCTTTTCTCACCAATTCTGTTGAGCACTTCCTGATTAGTTACGTGATTCTACCCATCTAATTTTCATCATTCTACTATAGCACTACATTTCGGAAGCTTCTATCATCTTTTTGTCTGAACTCCTTATCGTCCACGTTTCACTCCCATACAATGCAACACTCCAGACAAATGCTTTCAGAAAGGACTTCCTAACATTTAAACTAATATTGGATGTCAACAAATTTCGCTTCCTCAGAAATGCTTTTGTTCCCATATCCATTTTGAATTTTATATCTCCTTTACTTCGGCCATCAAAAGGTATCTTGCTACACAAATAACAAAACTCATCTACTACTTTTATTGTCTCATTACCTAACCTCATTCCTTCAGCATCGCCAGATTATCTGACATTACATTCCATTACCCTCGTTTTACTCTTGTTAATGTTTATCTTATCCTTCCTTTCAAGACACTGTCCATTCCTTTTAATTGCTCTTCCAGATCCAGTCTCTGACTGAATTACTACGTCGTCAGAAAACCGTAAGGTTTTTATTCCTATCCATGAACTTTAATTTCCTCTCCAATTTTCTCCTTGCATTCATTCACAGTTTGCTCAGTGTACAGATTGATCAACGTTGAGGAAAGCCTACAACCCTGTGTTACTCCCTTTCCAACCACTGCGACCCTTTCATGCCCTTCGACTCTAAAATTGCTGTCTGGTTTTTGTACAAGTTGAATATAACTCTTCGCTCCCTATATTTTGCCCCTGCTACCTTCAGAATCTGAAAAAGTGTATTCCAGTCGACATTTTCAAAAGGTTTCTCCAGATCTAGAAATGTTAAAACGTAGGTTTCCCTTTCCTTAACCTATCTTATATGATAAGTCTTAATGTATTGCATCGCGGGTTTCTACATTTCTCATTTATTGCTCATGAAGACAGAAATCTGAAAACTACACGTCAGTAACCTAGTCATTCTTAATTTGTGTTCCAGATTGCAGCATACACCAGTACCACTAATACCCGATGACACGCCTAGTTGTACTGAAGCATGCCCGCATTGGTCGTGGCATACTGTGAACTAGAACATCGAGGAACTGTTGGTCCAGGTTGCCTCCCTCCCCAACTGCCATTTGGCCTACATCTCTCAGACTGGTTGCTGGGTCGTCTCGACCAAAAACAGCAATTATCAATGAACTCCGGGCATGTTCGATACGCTTCATGTCTGGAGAACATTGTGGTCATTCTTACGATGTCTTTATCGTTAAGAAACGCAATCACAAGATGTGGACGCCAAGAGGGCGTCCATTAAAACGAATCTCTCCCCGAAATGCTGCCGATATAGATGCTGTATAGGTCGGATGTCAACCGTATAGCCATTTCTACACCACCATCTACATACATACTCCGCAGTCCACCGTGAGGTACGTGGCGGAGATTACACTGTACCACTACTAGGATTTTATTTTTCTATTCCGCTCCCAAATAGAACGAGGGAAAAAAAAGAATGCCCATACGCCTCCGTACGAACCCCAATTTCCTTATCTTGTCTTTGTGATCACTACGCGAAATCTAAGTAGGCGACAGGAAGATCTTAGCCCACTCAGCTTCAAATTCCGGCCCTCTAAATTTCCTCAACAGCAAATCACGAAAAGGAACGTCGTCTTTCCTTCAGCGATCCCCATTTGAGTTGCCGGTGCATTTTCGTGACACTCGAACCTACCAGTAACAAACCTAGCGTCTCGCCTATGAACTGCTTCTATGTCTTTCTTCTAATTGATCTGCTGCGGGTCCCAAACACTTGATCAATACTCAAGCCGTGGTCGTACAAGCGATTTATACGCGGTCTCCTTTACCGATTAAGTACATCTTCCTTGCCGGCCGCGATGGCCGAGGGGACTGAGGCGCTCCAGTCACGGTCTGCACGGCCACTACGGTCGGGGGTTCGAATCCCCCCTCGGGCATGGATATTTGTGCCGTCCTAGTTCGTAAGTAGTTCATAAGTAGTTTGTAAGTTTAAGGACTGATGACCCCGTAGTTAAGTCCCATAAGCTTAACAAACATTTGAACATTTTTGTACATCTTCCCAAAATTCTCCAAATAAACCGAAGTCGGCTGTCCGCCTTACTCACAACTGTCCATACATGTTCGTTCCATTTCATATCGCTCTGCAATTTTACGCCTAGATATTTGAACCGGCCGCGGTGGCCGAGCTGTCTGCGGAGCATCAGTCAAAGTCTGCACGGCCACTACTGTGGGGGTTCGAATCTCCCCTCGGGCATGGATATTTATGCCGTCCTTAGTATAAGGTATTTCATAAGTAGTTTGTAAGTTTAGGGACTGATGACCCCGTAGTTGAGTCCCATTAGCTCTACAAACATTTGAACATTTTTTTTAATTTTGAAAGACGCGACTGCATCAAGAAGCTGACTACTGATGCTGTATTCGATTGCCTTCTACAACCAGCAGTGGCGTATTGTGGCCCCGCAGTATGCCACGCAATAACATCAGAGAACCACCACCTTGCTGCTCTCGTAGACCGGTGAGTTTGACAAGGAGACTACGTGAGTATCAAAATTTAGAATTTTTGATATTTATGGTACGTGACCTTTAGAACTCAAATAACAATCAGCCAAAGTCATTCGACGCAACTCTGAAAAATTCTGGAGAAAATCGACTTTGGATTTTTGCAAATGCATGTATGTACCAATAATTATATGAGGTGCAGCATCTCTCGATGTAGCTCAGATGGAAACGTACTACCCTTACAACCATAGGGTCGGTGGTTCGAATTCTGCAGTAACAGTTTTTTTTAATATTTTGTGTTCGAATACTTATACAATTATAATATCTAATGCTAATTTTTATGAAAAATGCACGTATTTTTGCTTATTCGCAATTTTCTATATTTTATAAAATAATGGTGGTTTCAGTGAAAAACAGAAATATTCTTTACCATATTGGGGCCACTATTAGTTGACGACGTTGGTCTTTGTTCAGTTTCTGAAGAGCTACGACGCTGTTTCTGGAAAGTAGCCTCCATAGCTACTAATGGCTTTCCAAGCGGCTAACCTACTGAACCATCGTTTTAGGTGACAAGGTGTGACATAAACAAAACCTGACACAACATGTGGATTTAGAGATCCTAAAATGTTTTGTATAACTGAATTCGAAAGCAATGAAAAAATTGAAACTTGCTGGCAGATTAAAATTGGGAAGGCAACAGTCCCAGGTTCGAATCCCGGTTGAGGCATACAATTTTAATTTACCAGGAATTTCGTATCAATGCACACTCCGCTACACAGTGAAATTTTCATTAATGAAAAAAATATTCGTCTCAGAGGGTTCTAACCATCAACTTTACTGGTTTGAGCTACACCAACGGATGCTGGAACTCTTAATTATTGGTACTTACGTGTACTTGCAAAACTTCAAAGTTGATGCTCTCGAGAATTTTTGAGAGTTGTGTCGAATGGCTTGGACTGATTATTATTTAAGTTCTGAACTTCACGTATCACAACTATCAAAAATTCTAAAATCCGATACCCATGAGGTAGAGGTCTGCGCGGATAAGAAAAGTGTTATCCGCATCCGCACCGCGTCCGCAAGGCCCATATCCGCAACCGCATCCGTGGCACTTTATCCGCATCCGCAAGTTCGTTATCCGCATCCGGGATAATGGGTAATAGTAATTGGTATCAGTATTTAAAACCGTGGTATGTAATGATATAATTATTGCTAGAATGTCATTTCTGTGACAAATTAACTACTATTGACTTCTCGAATCACGGTAACTGTTCTATATCTACTCCAAAACAGGCTATTCCAAACAGGAAAGCAGTGGCGCTCCGGACACACACAGTAGCGCTCTGAAGCTACAGTTATTGACATAATTAAAAGATTGTAAGACACAAGTTCAGGAGGTATACCACCACATCAATAAGAAACTGTGCCGTCTCGAGAAACCCAGATCCATACGCACCTTCTAACGGTAAAATGTGTTTGCTAACAAGGTTGATAAGTCTTTCGGTCGCGGTTGTCTTCCAATTTGGTGGAACTTCTGGAACTTTTGTATCTGTCTTGGTATTTAAGTAATTGTGCTACTTTGTTCTGTCTCACACCAATGTTTCAACAAATATGAAGCTCTATTTTTTTGTCCAGTGTAAGAAGATACAGGTTGTCTCACGAAAGACGCCTTCCAGGCGTCCGCAGATCACTCGGTACTGCTCCCGGCCGCCGCCTCCGCATCCGCCAGCCACGGCAGTGCCCGATTCTCGGACTCTATTGTGCCGCGGGCGCATACACTAAGTTAAAGTCTAAAACACATTACCATCTGAGTAACCTAAGCTTACCGTTATTTACAGTAGATGACCAAAATGATGTCCCTCTATGGACAGAGCGGCCTGACATCTCTTGAACACATTTGCGAACACTGGACGAATTTCGGCTGCCGAAATCTGGGAAATGACTAGTCGAATCTTTCTTCACGAAACAAATTCTGACAGGTATGTGAACAATATCCTGCATCCATTTTCTCAAGAACTTTCACCCAACGAAAAGCTGTACGGTTATTTCATGCAGGACAATGGAAGACCACACTTTGCCAATGGTTCTATGGCAGCGATACGAAGTGTTTTTGATGATACGATAGTTGACTGGCCTTCTCGTTCTCCAGATCTAAATCCCCGTGACTACTATATTTGGGGAATGTTAAAAGACAAGATGTATGCAAGCAATCTCCATACACTGGAAGAGTTGGAAGTCAGAATTCGACTAGTCATTTACCAGATTTTGGCAGCCGAAATTCGTGGAGTGTTCGCAAATGTGTTCAAGAGATGCCAGGCCGCTCTTTCCATAGAGGGACATCGTTTTGAACATCTACTGTAAATAAAGGTAAGCTTAGGTTACTCAGATGACAATGTTTTTTAGACTTTAACTCAAGTATATGCGCCCACGGCACAATAGAGTACGAGAATCGGGTGCTGCCGTGGCCGGCGGATGTGGTGGCTGCGGCCGGGAGCCGTACCGCGCGATCCGCGGGCGCCTGGCAGGCGTCTTTCGTGAGACACCTGTACTTTTTTTACACGCAAAACAGGCCACTATATCGCTGATCTTTTCCTTCCCATCAAATACCTATCCATTTTTTTCCAAACTGACGATTTTAATTCGTTTTCTTTCACTAATGTCAAATCACATCTTTTCACTTTACACGATACAGTATCCATTGACCTCACGTTCATTTTAAGAAAGAACTGTCACTATATTGTGTACGTTTTCAGATAACGTTTCGACAAACATATCGGACAGATATCTCGCTCTTTATCCGCATATAACTCGCGGATATCTGCGATGCTCTCAGTTTTATCCGCAAAGTAAGAAATACTGCGGATATCTGTATCCGCGCAGGCCTCTACCATGTGGTCTCCTTGCGTGACGTTCAATCTGCCTCTTGTGAGCTAAAATTTATGTTTGGCTGAACACAAGTGATGAGGTGGGAAGTAAGTGTCGGTTGAGTCGCGCGCCATCTATTAGGAGAGCGGAGGCTGGAGTGTCAGACGGAGAGTGTCTGCCGTTGCGGTTGAACTGGGGGCAGCCGCGAGTAACCCTCGCATTCCTGCGGCCGTAATGTGAGCCAGGGCGCCAGAGGGCGTGTGCCCGCCCATTCACCACGCGGTCGCTACCTGCTGCCGCTTCCTGCGGCTAGCTCACCTTACCTGCCAGGGACACCGCTTCACACCTCCGCAGCCGGCATCCGAGAAACTGGCGCCGCGCGGCTACCGAACACCACCACGACAGCCCCTAAACCACCCAACACTATCCGAAAGCAGTGTTCATTTCATCGGAGTGTCATGCGTTTTTTTACATCTTAACCATGGTCTTCTATGGGTTGGAGGACAGGCACACTTTCAACGAATTATAAACTAAGTTGACTACAAATACCTTTCAAGTCCCAAAGTCTACAAGACTGTGCTGAAAAGTAGATCCTCTGATTTTTTTATTATTCTCTTCCCAATATCAGTTAAAGTACACTACTGGCCATTAAAATTGCTACATCAAGAAGAAATGCAGATGATAAACGTGTATTCATTGGACAAATATATCATACTTTAACTGACATGTAATTATATTTTCACGCAATTTACGTGCATAGATTCTGAGAAATCACTACCCTGAACAACCACCTCTGGCCGCAATAACAGCCTTGATACGCCTGGGCATTGAGTCAAACAGAGCTTGGATGGCGTGTTCAGGTACAGATGTCCATGCAGCTTCAACACGTTGTCACAGTTGATCAAGAGTAGTGACTGGCGTATTGTGACGAGTTAGTAGCTTAGCCACCATTGACCACACGTTTTCAATTGATGGGAGATCTGGATAATGTGCTGTCCAGTGCAGCAGTCGAACATTTTCCGTATCCAGAAAGGAGCGTACGGGACCTGCAACATGCGGTCATGCATTATCCTGCTGAAATGTAGGGCTTCGCAGGGATCGAGTGAAGGGTAGAGCCACGAGTCGTAACACATGTGAAATGTAAAGGTCACTGTTCAAAGTGCCGTCGATGCGAACAAGAGGTGACCGAGACGTGTAACCAATGACACCCCATACCATCACGCCGGGTGATACGCCAGTATGGCGATGACGAATACACGCTTCCATTGTGCGTTTACCGCGATGTCGACAAACACGGATGCGACCATCACGATGCTGTAAACAGAACCTGGATTCATCCGAAAAAATGCCGTTTTGCCATTCGTGCACCCAGGTTCGTCATTGCGTACACCATCGCAGTCTCTCCTGCGTCAAGGGTAACCGCAGCCATGGTCTCCGAGCTGATAGTCCATGCTGCTGCAAACGTCGTCGAACTGTTCGTGCAGATGGTGGTTGTTTTGCAAACGTCCCCATCCGTTGACTCAGGGATCGAGAAGTGGCTGCACGATCCGTTACAGCCATGGGGATAAGATGCCTGTCATCTCGACTGCTAGTGATACGAGGCCGTTGGGATCCAGCACGGCGTTCCATATTGCCCTCCTGAACCCACCGATTCCATATTCTGCTAACAGTCATTGGATCGCGACCAACGTATGCAGCAATGTCGCGATACGTTAAACCGCAATGGCTATAGGCTACAATCCTACTTTAATCAAAGTCGGAAACGTGATTGTACGCAATTCTCCTCTTTACACGAGGAATCACAACGACGTTTCACCAAGCAACGGCGGTCAACTGCTGTTTGTGTATGAGAAATCGGTAGGATACTTTCCTCGTGTCAGGACGTTGTAGGTGTAGTCATCGGCGCCATCCTTGCGTGAATGCTCTGGAAAGCCAATTATTTGCATATTGAAAGACGGCTGTCTGCTGTCTTCCCTAGGTTTCTAACTTTGTAATTTATCTAAGTTCGCTAGACGGGCTTTTTAGCTAAACGAGAACCCCTTTCGTTCGGAGGTATGAGGAATAGCATTTCATTTCATGTTTTTAAATATTAGTTTCTGTAATAATGTATTAATATTGCTGGGATTTTATTATGATGATTATTTATCATTCTGTCTATGAATGTGGCAATATGAACGGTTTCTCCGTGACGCCACTGTCCCTATGAGAATGTGTACTTGCTTTATCAGCGATCGAGGAAGAATGACCTTTAAGTTTTACTAGGAAGCGAGAATATTGCAAAAATGTTTCTCTTATGTGAAGGCCTATTTTAATTTTATATCGTTCAGTTTGTCGTGGAACTATTTATAATTCGCTGCACTTATTGACACAACATGCAACTTTTCGTAGAGTTATATTGTTACATATGTAGGCCTATATCGCAGAACATGACTAACATATGCACAAGCGCGGAAATATGCGTTTCAATAGAGGTAAATCAGGAATACAATAATATTATTTATTTTTTTTTTTTACTAGCACCTAATTTCCAATCTGTACAATTGAATTTCCTCTCACCCACAGGCTCTTGACTCTCGAAAGAGGAAATTCTTTCAGGTCTAGCACTTGTACCTCCACACTCATTATCAGTATTCTAAGCGACTGCAAAGACCCTCCCGTAATTTTCTCTTGTAAAAGTACGCTGTCATTCGTGACATTTCTGGACAAAAGTTTCACCTCCAAGTGAGTATTACAAGACTATGTGTAGTACTACGTTGTTGAAGTTTAATAGGGTACATCTTGTGGACTGAGATGAAGATGGGAATTTGGACTCTGGAGGTTGGCGTTCGCCGGCCGCGGTGGCCGAGGTGACTGAGGCGCTCCAGTCACGGTCGGCACGGCCACTACGGTCGGGGGTTCGAATCCCCCCTCGGGCATGAATATTTGTGCCGTCTTTAGTCTTAGCTAGTTCATAAGTAGTTTGTAAGCTTAGGGACTGATGGCCCCGTAGTTAAGTCCCATAAGTTGTACAAACATTTGATTTGGTTGGAGTTCCAGGATATATCCTTTTGCTTGTGCGAAGCCATTGTTGCAGGGTGCCGATGTGGTTAGCGCAACTAACTGAGGACCTCAAACAGTGGATAAATAAATCCTGAATATTCGCATCTGCGCAAACCAGTAAACGTTTTGAGTAGCAAATGAGGTTTTTAAATGAACTTCAATAATTTAAAATATTTCATTAATGCAGGAAGATTTCTTTATAAATCTTCCTCATAAGAAGCCGAAAACATGCTTTATTAAGACCAGATCGAACATGGGACCAGCCACGCCATCCTTCTTTCATAAAACAAATTCTTCAAATAGTCAATGAGAAAATACGTAAGTATCGTCTGGATCTTCTTTCCTTCTTTTTCTCGTTTTCATTACAGATTGTCGCTTTTGTTTCATCCACGTAGAAACTTTTCCTAGCTTTTACTTCAACTTCTAAATTTAGAGGACGTCGGTACTACTGATTTGGCCTTTGTCCTGTTGGTGATACTTCCATGTCAATGTTTCAAGCAGCTGTTATAAGCATTTTATAGAAGGTTTTTGCCCTTCCCACAGTGTCCAATTTTGTCCGAAAGTGAAAGATTGAGCAGAGCACGGCGCTGTAAAGTTGTAATTAACATAATGTGCATCATATTTATATTGAAATAAAGTAAACGATATTCTTCAACGAAACAGTTATTACATATTTTATCATGTAATCTTTTGCTTGAAGAAACTGCCTCGAGAGGAGCCAACATCGATAAAATTCCAGCAATAACTTTTAAAATGTCTGGGAAAAAAGGTAAAGTTATTTTAAACTCACAGAACGACGGTTGCTAGTCAGAATGCTGGGCTAGATGAAGTAACTAGAGTTATAAAAGCTGAGATAAATGTAAAACATCCTTAGTTGCCCCGATGACACTATACTGTTGGCATAAAATAAAGAAGAGTTAAAGAATCTCTTGCTGAAGACGAAAGAATAAGTGAAAAGGCCATTCTCGGACTGAATGTTAAAGAAAATTGTGGCGACTACACCGATTAGTTCACGGCAGATAGGAAAAAAATAATGGAGGGAGTGTCCACGTTCAATTATATCGGTTCTCAGATTTCTGCTGATGGTGGCTGTAGCCACGAAATCAGGAGAGGCTTACTGCTTGGACGACAGGCTATGTCAAACCTTCACAAGGATTTAAGGAACAGAGATGTAACTTTGCAGCTGTAATCGCTAAAAAGTCTGAACGATGAAGAATAGTGTCCTTTGAATTGTGGTGTTGGAGGAAAAGTCTTAAAGTCCTATGAATTGCAAAGAGAACAAAAAGATCAGTATCAGAGGAAATAAAACCATATTGCTCCCAGGAAGGTCAGATATTGGAAAAAAGACCTAATTTGGACATATGAGAAGACACACTTCAATGGAAAATCTAAGGCACTATAAAAGAGGACGTCAGAAGATGAAATCGATCGATGGCATCGCAGAAGTAACGTGTTCCAAAGTCTGGGAAAAAGTGCAGGGGAGGATAACATGGAGTGATTTAGTTCAGGAGAGAGAGAGAGAGAGAGAGAGAGAGAGAGAGAGAGAGAGAGAGAGAGAGAGAGAGAGAGAAGTTCTGTCACGAGGCTGATGGTTACACCAAGATCTACTGTAGTTCAGATTGTATGAACCATTTGGTTTATACAGAAGTACACTGCACACATATCGATATAGTACAATGTGATATGGTGGCAGGAATGTACAGTGTTAAACCAAAATTTATTTCACCTTAAATAAAACACATCAGTTGCGAAAGAAAATTTATAAGACGGAATATTTAAAACATAGGCAATTGGTATAGATAATCAAATTCCTTACTGACACCTTTAAAGTAATAAACAATGATTCCAGGTACTCAAAATCTAAGAATGAACACTTGAACATAGACAGTTAATACAGTAAATACAAATCCTGAAGACAATTTTACTCAAGGAACAATTGCCTTATATCAGCTACAATACACACCATAGAAAAAAACCTTATCGTTTCTTTTTTTTCCTTTTCTTTTTTTTTCTTTTTTGTTTTTAAACACAGCAGGTAAACAAATTAAATGTGGCCGCTAAACAATACAGAGTAAATTAATGTCCTCAAAGCTGAAATACAAGCAGAACGCCTGTGAAGAACATACGCTACTCAACAGAATGGCGATGCTAAAACAATCAGATATTACACTGAAACAATTTGGTCCAAGTTCATTGTACAGGCCACGGCCAAGTTACACCAGAAATGGAAAATTAACTTAAAACACGTTGCACGAACGGGCCTCAGTGCAACTGGTAAGCCCACAACTTCAGACTCTGCTCACTTCTTACAATTTATGCGAGGTTTAGTATCTTTTTATTTCCTCGGACGGGCTTGTAAGCAACACAACATAGGCCACAACTTCTTAATAACAGCTCAAGAACTCTGCAACACTCGTCCGAGTAATACAAACAATTCGTACATCAGCACGTTTTACACATACTTTACAATTTTAGGACTTTATACGGAACCTGAAACACGCTGTGATTAACACCAGGCAGTATAACACAATAAATAATAGTTCATACTTCAAGAAGCAAGCGTGATTTACCCATGCGATCTGATTCACAAAACTTAACACAACAACTCACCTTGATCAAGCTGGAAGGAAGCACCGCGTCCCATGCCGATGGGAACTGTCGACATAAACATATCATTAAGAAGGTACAGTCCACAATCTAGGATGTAACTCACGCACTTAAGGTCAAAATTCGGAGTCGTGTGCACGTAGCTCCTCAAGTTTTGCGGAAGCTCAACACGACAGCCACAACAGGTGCGTAAAAGTGACGCAATTCCCAGAGCACCACCGCTCCCGCGCGGACCAAGTTCACGTCCGCCGTCTTTCGCCGACCACCACCGAACTTCCTCTCTCGTCTCGCACGTGACGTCCCGTTCGGCCGCCAGAGTGCGGGGCCGACCCGGCGATAGTATTTCCATTTCCCCAGCGGTACAAACGCAATCTCTGGAAATCGAAATTGATCCTCTGTGCCACGCACGACACACAATGCAAGTATAAAACATAACATTAAAAACATCTTTTGGTCCTACATTTAAAAGAACAAAATCTTATGATCCATATGGTAGTACAGAAATACAGTGATATACGAAGGTTGGAACTTAAAATAGTGACAAATATTTATTCACAAACAATCCAAAGCGTTACATGTTTGCACCTGTTACTGTGTTTAAAAGTAATCACCAGCGTTGTGTACAACTCGTTGCTAGCGATGTGGAAGGCGTAGTATACCGTTAGCAGAGCCTGTTCAAATTGTTCAAATGTATGTATAGCTTATGGGACTTAACTACGGGGTCATGAGTCCCTAAACTCACAAACTACTTATGAACTAGCTAATCCTAAGGACGGCACAAATATCCATGCCAGAGGGGGAATTCGAACCCCCGACCATAGTGCATAGCCTGTTCTGTTCATGCTGCGAATAGAGCGGTCCACTACCTGTCGAATCTCTGGAACAGTCTTGAGGCGAATCCCACGAAGTGGTTCCTACATCTTCGTTATCAAATCAAAGTCACAAGTATTTTAGTTCGGGGAGTATGGTGGATGGTACTGTACTTTCCACTCCCATCGACCGAACAGAGCAGCCAAAACTGGGTGGGTTGCGCAGAAAGTGTTGCCGCTTCTTTCACAAAGCTGAATCGCAGGTGATGCTCCAGGAACGAACAGTAATACTGTCCATTTACGGTCTGCCGTGGAGGAACGTAATGCTTTAGGATAACACTATCACAGTCGTACACAAGAATCACCATAACTTTCACCATACTGGGGCTCTGACGCACCTTCGTCTTTTGCGGAGACCCATACTGACGCCATTCGTTGGACTGGCGTTTCCATTTTGGTTCGTCGTAAGTGGCCCCCATGTCTCATCCATTCTAATGATACGGCGTATGAAAGCCTCTCCTTCGTGCTCACAGCTCTCTAAGTGCGTCTGAGCAGCGTCGCAACGCATCAATTTCTGCATTTCCGTCAATTCATGCGGAACCCACTGCGATGCAATTTTTCGCAAGCCCAGGAATTCCTTCAAGATGCGAAGCACAGTCATATACGCTAATCCGGTTTCATGGGCAAGCTCTCCAATCGTTTGGCGTCCACTAACACGGCAACACTAAGCGCTTCTCCTTCAGAGACGCTAGGACGACCTGCGCGATACATGACTGCCGCAGTTTCCCGACCTTCGTTGGAGGCTTTTACCCGAAGTGCCTCTGTTCCGCACGGCAATGCATTCCCCGCACGCCTCTTGAAGGCCTTGATGAGTCTGTCCTGCTGGACGATCTCCGGCACATTCAATCCTTCAATCCTCGCTCCAACTCCGTTGTTTCTGTTTCGAAAATATGGTGACACCGTTACGTTAGACCTCTGGCTCACAATTGACTGTGTTTCTCTCGATTATGCGCTCGTCGGTGACGTGGGACGGACGAGTCCATTGTGGGACGGACGAGTCCATTTGGTCGGAGGTAAGGTAGATATGTCAACAACGTGTGATTCCATTACGTAGTATCTCCACATCAGTGTTGCCACTATTTAAGTTCCAACTGTCGTAAATAATGACATAGTACAACGTAGGTATATACCCTAATATTGAAATATTTTGTTAAATTGGGTACTAACAATTGGTAAAATTGATAATCAAGTGGTTATTAGTGAATGGTTGGTAGAAACGTACTCATGCGACCCATATAGCACATTAACAGTATCCTCAGAGATTTGTAAATATTTAAAACGTTATGTTCAAAAACCATAATTGTAAAACTTGTAAAATGAAATTGTCCTCAAATTTTAAAGATTTGGGTATAGAAAACTGAAATTGGTGATTTTTGAAATAGTGAACATCGAAGATCACGCTGGTATTAAGAAATGTTGATATTCTCATTTCAAAAGTATATATCAACTTCGACATTTTAAGTCACATTTGATTACGTGACCTATAAGTGTGTAAGTAATGAATTGTCAACCACCTATGGAGTCATAATGTGAACTGATAAATGGGGTGTAAGAATTGGGCAAATATTGTACTGTAGTGTACTTCTGTGTAAGCATATGGATCACATGTTACTGTATTTCAAAATGGTGCATGGTGGATGGTGCCTTACAATTAGTTAATTCGTTTCTCATGCTTTCACGCTAAATTGGTTGGACGGATTTGAATGACGTTTGGAACAGAGGTAGCTTACACCCTGGTTAATACACGGGCTACCTTTCGTAAGCCACCATTGGGTGCGTTGCGAAGGGTACCTTACAATGTGTTAATGTGTTTGCTACTCCTTCATGCTAAAAGAGTTGGACAGATTTGAATGAAATTTGGAATGGAGATGGCTTATACTCTGCATTAATATATGGGCTACCTTTCGTAAATCACCGTTCGGCGCGTGGTGGAGGGTACCGTACAATATAATATGTAGAAATGAATGTTTGTTTGTATGTTTGTTCGTATTTTATGCGCTGCCGTACGGTTCTCCCGATTTCGTTGAAACATTGTCAACATATTGCTTGCACTTTCGCGAAAGTTACACGCATGACGATATCCCTGTACGTCACATACTTCAGGAGATATAATGTAATGAACACAGAGATGCGCAAGTAAGGAGGAAGGAAGCTTGGAGTTTAAGTCCCGTCGACAGCTCGGAATGTTTGGGTAAGGATGTGAAAGGAAATCGACCGTGCCCTTTCAAAGGAACCATCACGGCATTTGCCTGGAGTGATTTAGGGAAATCACGGAAAACCTAAATCTGAATGGCCGGGGGCGGATTTGAACCACCATCCTTCCGAATGCGAGTCCAGTGTGCTACCATTGCGCGATGCGCGAAAGACAACCGCTTTATGAATGATGTTTAAACTGATTACTTCTTTGCTACTAAATGTACTCGCAACGTATTTTGCACACAGTATGTATTTATGACAGTGAATTTACCTGCAACATTATTTCATTGTACGACTTATAGTATAGGAGATATGGCGACATTATCACTGATACGCGTGGGAAACTATCGTATGATATTTGTTGGTATTTTTATGCGCGTCATACCGATCATCCGATTGCGATCAGCCCTTGCACACTAGATAAAGAAAATAAGAGGATAGTCATTGTCTACATAAAGTTTGTGGGATCCTTATCAGGTGGGTTTGACCGAGGACATCGAAAGAGTCCAAAGAAGGGCAGCTCGTTTCGTACTGTCACGATACAGGGGAGACAGCGTTACGGAAATGATACAGGATCTGGGATGGGAATCATTACAACAACGGCGTTTATCTCTGCGGCGTAAGCAACTTACGAAGCTACAATCGATAAACATTCTCCTGCTAATGCGAAAATATATTGTTGACTCCCACTCACATATGTAGAAAAGATCATCAGAATAAAATACACCGGCCGCGGTGGCCGAGGAGACTGAGGTCTGCACGACCACTACGGTCGGGGGTTCGAATCCCCCCTCGGGCATGGATATTTGTGCCGTCTTTAGTATAAGATAGTTCATAAGTAGTTTGTAAGTTTAGGGACTGATGACCCCGTAGTTAAGTCCCATAAGCTTAACAAACATTTGAACATTTTTGAATAAAATACGAGAAATCAGAGCTCGAACGGAGAGATTCAGGTGTTCTTTCTTTCCGAGCGCTATTCGAGAATGGAATCGGAGATAAATAGTATAAAGTTGGTTCCATGAACCCTCTGCTAGGCACTTAAATGTGATTTTCAGAGTATCCCAGGTAGATGTAGATGTAGATGTAGATATGGTGAGTAGCAGTGGGTACGTTATATACGAACTTCTAGAAAATCTACAGTTTTATTCCGATTTTGAAGAAAGTTTGCACATTCAACCTTCAAAACAAGAGAAAGATCACCGTGTATACTAACTTCTAGAAAATCTACAATTTTATTCCGATTTTGAAGGAAGTTCGCACTTTCAACCTTCAAAACAAGAGAAAGATCACTGTGTATTTACGATTTAATACGGTGCGTGGCGATGGATACCTGATGATCATGAAAGGTAACACAGTTATATAATTTCACACAGATGGAATACGCAATGGAATGAGGAGATGGAGAAGTTCGACAGAGAAACGAGGAGGTGATTGACAGAGAGAGCGATGGAGGTGGAAATGGGCAGAGAGAGGGGAAGGAGGAGAGGAACAGAGAGAGGGGAGATGGGGGGATGAACAGAGAGACCGAAAGAGGTGGGGAGGAGAGAGGAGGAGATGAACAGAGGGAAAGAGAAGGTGGATAGGTAATTAGAGAAGGACTAACTGAAGACTGGAATAAATAAGTACCTGTGCGACGCCGGGTTTTCAGCTAGTTATCTTCTAATATATAAGAGTGTCCGTATATTTGTACGTGTTGCATACAAATGTACAGTTTTGTTCCAATCTTTATGAAATTTTGTACACGTAAGCTTCAATCCATGAGAACGGTCGCCGTAAGTGTAAGAATCACGTACAATACATGGTTCACGAGATATGACGACATAAACAATGAGATGCGCAGAAAACTGCTGCATTTTGCGACAATTCTGCTCATTTTCTCCTAAACCACTGGACCTATTTCAACCAAATTTGGTACACAAGTTCCTTACCGTGAGATACAATTGCTGCAGGGTTAAGAATCATATACGACCCATAATTCAGAAGATATGACGTCATAAACAATAGAATTTGCAAGAAACTGCCACATAATGCGGCGAGACTTTATAAATACGCTATATGAGAATCAGAGTACTTAGTGACTTGCAACAAACTTTATACATAATTTCAAACTTTCATTAAACTTTCTCTCGCTGACAAGCATAGCAAAATGATGAAAGGAAAAAAGTTTCTCGCTTACTACTTTTCCGCTGTTTATCGAGTAAAACTACGGGATTCGGTATGACGTTACAATTTATTATATTTACACTACAAACTGTAGTCGCGGGAAATTTTACAGACAGTATACACGCATATAGTTGAGTGTACCTTCTAAGTTGTATCACAGTACGACAGGTAGTTTATGAGATATGAGCACATAAACAGTAACGTTCGTGGAAAACCGCCCCATCACGCACCAAGTTTTAATCTATTACTTCTTTACTACTAATTGTATTCCCAAGAGATTTTACAGACATGCAGCCTTTATACAAATAAATATATACGTGAGAAATGGTAGGAATAAATAAACAAACACACGGGCAACGCCGGGTTTTCATCTAGTACATACAAATAAAATTGACGCATTGATGCGTTTCATTCTACTTGTGGAATGTGGAACCAACACCTTTCAATAGCTACGATTTTAAGAATGGTCGCCTGCCTGTACCGTGGTTCAATCTGTCGATCAAATAAATAGTGAGCTTCTTCGAAAACTCTAGTAGTGGAGGTAGGTAAGTTGCCAGAGGGTGTCGGCCACCCATTCTACACAGTGTGATGGGGCGGACGCGGCAGCTGCGCCTTGTGACGTCGGCCGCTGCAGCTGCAGCTGCAGCCGCAGCCGCAGCCGCGCTGTCCCGGTGACACAGAGTGCGGCGGCTGCGCAGGCGGCGGTCCCGCGTTCGAGCCCCGCCGCTGCCGCCGCCGCCGCCGCCGCGCGGTGTCCTTGGTGTGTCTGCGGCGCCGTTGTGGTCGTCTGGTGGCTGCAGTGGGGCAGGTCTGGGCGGGCGTTCCCACAGCCGACGTCTGGGAATGCCGCGCTGGCGTCACCCGGCTTATTGCTGCGACACCGCACCTCGCTGCTGCTCAGCGTGGCGCGCCCACTACACCATAATCCACTGAGCAGCCCGCAGCACCTAGTTGCACAAAGAGACAGTAACCGCCCCGAAAGTAATGCAACGGTGGACTTATCACAGTCAAAACATGCAGGAGGCCTAACGACTGGATGACATTCATGCGAACAGACGAGACACAGCCCTGAGCTTGCTGTTCAAATGTTCAAATGTTTGTTACGCTTATGGGACTTGACTACGGGGTTATTAGTCTCTAAACTTACAAACTACTTATCAACTAGCTTATCCTAAGTACGGCACAAATATCCATGCCCGAGGGGGGATTCGAACCCCCGACCGTAGTCTCCGTGCAGGCTGTGACTGAAGCGCCTCAGTCCCCTCGGCCACCGCGGCCAGCGAGCTTGCTGCATAGCTGGACTGTAGTCACAATGCAGTGAAGAGATGGTGAAAGACTCGGGATGTCGGAAAGTGTGTGCCGGGGTAGCTCACACGTCATTTGAAGAAGAGAAAGGTGAAGTGAATTGTCAGCTTAAAAGTCGACCACTGTACGTAACAAGTGCCTCGTTTAATCGCTAAAATTAGTAAATGAAGTCCGTATGAACTGTTGGTTACTCCCTGCTATAAGCCGGCCGCGGTGGCCGAGGTGACTGAGGCGCTCCAGCCACGGTCAGCACGGCCACTACGGTCGGGGGTTCGAATCCCCCCTCGGGCATGGATATTTGTGCCGTCCTAGTTCGTAAGTAGTTCATAAGTAGTTTGGAAGTTTAGGGACTGATGACCGCGTAGTTAAGTCCCATAGACTCTACAAACATTTGAACTCCCAGCCATAAAGCCTTGTTCCCTGGCCCAAACTGAGAACTACAGTGGCCAATATACATAGCAGCTCACACGTTATTACACACAGACATTAATAAGCAAGCCACCACAATTAAAATTATCTTAGAAAGGTGGCTAAGAAAACATTTATGACGCAACGGAATTTATAATTTGAATCTGAGCTTCTTCTCAGCACTTGTGAAGAACAATATTAAGTATAAGAGGGAAGGTGCTCTAAAACTACAATTTATAGGCAACTTACGGGGCCGGCCGCGGTGGCCGAGGGGACTGAGGCGCTCCAATCACGGTCTGCACGGCCACTACGGCCGGGGATTCGAGTACCCCCTCGGGCATGGATATTTGTGCCGTCCTTAGTCTTAGCTAGTTCATTAGCAGTTTGTAAGCTTCGGGACTGATGACCCCGTAGTTAAGTCCCATAAGTTCTACAAGCATTTGAACATTTTGAACAACTTACGGATTATGCTGAACTTAGACTTGTTTATTCAGATAGAAAACAAGCAAAATGAGGAACCATTTTTGTTAATACAATAAAAATGGATCTCTTACAGGGATTAATGCGGACGGTGCCTAGCCTAAATTATACATGATTTAACGCTACTGGGGGAGAGGATTCACAAACAACACTCATTCTCTTACACACACGCAATGCCACAGCGAAACTCACCAAATTCAGTGTGCTGAGACGAGGCGGAAGCAGGCGCCGCTATCGTAGGCGAAATTCATCAAGTCAGAGGTAACACAAAACACAATATACAAAACACTTTGAAGCTGGCTCTGGTCTGTCGTGCCTGTTTTGAGATGGTGCGTGTGTATAGCAAGTTAAATTACAACTGAACAGAAAACGCGAGCAAACACGCTAACGGCGACACACGGCTACGTTACATGAACGCACTCCACTGAAGGTGAAGTGGTTGAAAGTCGGATTCATTATACAAAATCGCGGTGGATTGGCGCTCCAGTCACGGTCTGCACGGCCACTACGGTCGGGGGTTCGAATCCCCCCTCGAGCATGGATATTTGTGCCGTCCTTAGTCTTAGCTAGTTCATAAGCAGTTTGTAAGCTTAGGGACTGATGACCCTGTAGTTAAGTCCCATAAGTTCTACAAACATTTGAATATTTTGAGCAAACCCCAGAAGTCGGAACTTGGACCCGCGTGGTTCCGAAAACCGATAAAAAAGAATAAATTCAGTTTCCGAAAAATAAAGAAAATTAACCACAGCATGCAACCCATAGAAATGCTTAGAATTATATAAGGAAGTTACATGCGATAGGAGGCGATTACAGAGACGGGAAAACCACAAAAATGAAATAATTACAAAGTCGCTAAATTAAAAATAAGAATTACGGCATATAACCCATAGAAATGTTTAGAATTACATAAGGAAGCTATTTAAGGAATTTGAACAAGGCTCAGAGAGAATTACTGACAAAGACAGAGTGCGTACTACCAGTCGGAGAAGAAACAGGAAAATTAAAATAGGTGGGGAGAGAAGTTCGCGAAATATTAGTGGAAATCAGAAGGATACCCGCATAGTTATTTGCCTGATCGGCATGGAACAAACAATAGTGGAAGCTGAAGGCTTTGTTCTATGAACCAACCATGTGGAACACATATCACTCACAGAAGGAAAGGATGAGAAGAATTTTACATGCACTGTATAAAATGAACATATCACCTATTAGAAACCGGGCCCCAAAAATCTAGGAAGTATTTACACAGAGTTCATACACCGCCACATGATCACAAAAGGTTTTAACATATCAGGCCGTTATCACACTGCAACTAGAATCACACACACGACATTTATCTATTGGAAATCACAGAAATGAAAAACGAGAACACATTTCCGTACACAATCGGAGAAAATATTAAAAAAACAAATGAATCTAAGTTAACTGTGATATTAAATGAAACGCTACCATCTCCAGAAACAAGAGCAGTACCAACCTTACCTCACCAAACGCCCAGAACAGAATGATCCGCCGAGCGGCCACCGGGGATAGCGCGGGAAGCCACCAGAAGTCGGAAAATCCATGAAAACAACAGTGGTGGAGACGGACAGCGATACTCGCGCTGGAGGGAAAGGCTCGCTAACTAGACTGTAACCAAAAGGTGTAGAAATCTCTTTGGTAATCCCAGCAGCTATCGAATCTGAGCCAGAGAGAACGATGCAAAGTGTGTTAACACTCCTCACATTCAAACAGTCATAGATTCTCACACACTTAAAAGTACAACAAGTGCACAGTCTCACAGGTACAGTGGCGTAGCGGAGAAGCAGTACTTATGCCACATTAATCAGTATAATAATAAATGATTAACATAACAAAATAAGAAAAACCTAGCAATATTAACTAATATTTTAACACATGAAATAAAAATGCTCTTTCTCACGCCTTGAAAAGAGTGGGGTTCACGTTTTAACAAAATGATAATCCAGCGACATTAAATAAATTATAACTTTACAGAAACATACAAAAAATATATAGGAGATGATAGACGGTCGTGGAAGCATTTGAAGCTAGCGAAGACACGTTTCTCTCTGGTCTGGTCGCAGGGGATGAAACATAGGAGTATGCTTATGATCCGTTATCAAAGAATCAGTCGAAGGAGTGGTATGACTCTTCTCCAAGGCCTAAAAATTTCAAAAGGCAGCGATCAGCAAAGAAACTCAGGGAGACAGATTTTTGGAATAGCAAGGGAGCCAGTCTCGTTGATTTTCTGGCAAGTGGTTGTACAACGAACTCCTGGCCATTAAAATTGCTGATTAGCTTTTCAGAACATTCACACAAGGATGGCGCCGGTGGCGACACCTACAAGTTTCCAACCGATTTCTCATACACAAACAGCAGTTGACGGGCGTTGCCTGATGAAACGTTGTTGTGATGCCTCGTGTAAGGAGGAGAAATGCGTACCATCACGTTTCCGACTTTGAGAAACGTCAGATTGTACCCTATAGCGATTGCGGTTTATCGTATCGCGACATTGCTGCTCGCGTTGGTTGCGATCCAATGACTGTTAGCAGAATATGGAATCGGTGGGTTCAGGAGGGCAATACGGAGCGTCATGCTGGATCCCAACGACCTCTGTTCTGTTTACAGCATCATGATCGTCGCACATGTGTTTGGCGACATCGCGGTGAACGCACACTGGAAGCGTGTATTCGTCATCACCATACTGGGTTATCACCCGGCGTGATGGTATGGAGTGCCATTGGTTACACTTCTCAATCATCTCTTGTTCGCATCGACGGCACTTTGAACAGTGGCCGTTACATTTCAGATGTGTTACGACCCGTGGCTCTACCCTTCATTCGATCCCAGCGAATCCCTACATTTCAGCAGGATAATGCACGACTGCATGTTGCAGGTCCTGTACGGGCCTGTCTGGATACGGAAAATGTTCGACTACTACCCTGACCAGCAAATTCTCCAGATCTCTCACCAATTGAAAACGTCTGGTGAATGGTGGTCGAGCAACTGGCTCGTCACAATACACCAGTCACTACTCTTGATGAACAGTGGTATCGTGTTGAAGCTGCATGGGCATCTGTACCTGTACACGCCATCCAAGTTCTGTTTGACTCAATGCCTAGGCGTATCAAGGTCGTTATTATTAAGTGGTTGTTCTGGGTACTAATTTCTCAGGATTTATGCACCCAAATTGCGTGAAAATGTAATCACATGTCAGTTCTAGTATATTATATGTATCCAATGAATATCCATTTATTATCTGCATTTCTTCTTGGTGTAGCAATTTTAATGGCCAGTAGTGTACATTAAAACAATCCCGAAGCTGCGAGAAGCCATAAGGAAGAAGACATCAAACAAGAAGTTGATATCAATCCAAATTTCATCATGACAATGCGAACCCCACACTTCATTGACCAGACGTCTGTGGCCTCACAACCCTGAGCTTGCTGCATAGGTATAGCCGTATAGGCCAGGTTTAACATCTTCTGACTTCTACTTGTTTGGCCGAATGAAGGACAGTTAGGATCGACTCTTTCATGAAACAAACGAGGTGGAAGAGAAATTGAAGCAGTGCGTTCGACAGTCAAAACCTGAACATTTTCAAAGATGATTCGAGTGTTGGATGACGACGAAAACGTATCGCTTGCTATGGAGACTATGGTGAATAGTGCCAATGTTTAGAGGAAGTGTTACTCTAATAAAGAGTACAGGGTGAGGCACTTAAAACTGTTTATAGGAACACTTGGAAAACTAAAAAGAAAGTTGGAATAACAGTAGTTCACCTCCAAGATCGACATCCATTAACATAAAGGTCCACTCCACTCCACCACCATCAGGGGCGGGAAGAGGAATCAGGTTGAAATCGTAATTAGTAACCCCTATTTTATGGTAGATTTGAATTTTCCATGAAATATATATATATATATATATATATATATATATATATATATATATATATATATATAATTTTTGTATGAATTATTTTGTCGTTTCAAATTAGATGGCGCTGTAGTAGGCAAAAATGAAAATCAGTTGAAAATTGCTGGAAAACAGTAATATCTCAAAGAAATACATATTAGCCATATTGCATTTGCAAATTATTGTTGAACAAGGGGAAGGAAGAAGGGTTATGAAGAAAAGGATAGGTAGTGACTGCATTAGGGCATTGAAATTAAACAATGGCGACCAGTGAAAATTGTGATCCGAGCCTGAAATCAAACCCGTGTCTCCCGCTTCGGGCAGCGGTCGACTTGACTTCCACAAGTCGCACGCTATGGCAGTAGGGCCTGTACCGTCCATGCACTCTTACACTCGCCAATACGGATTCCCGTCGAGGTTGAACGTATGACTGCATCTGCGAACTAAGTGAAGCTAACACTGTATTCGCCTATAAATACTTATTATATTCTTGTGATGTCTGTACTTTTTTGACATGTCCTACTATGCTCTCTCACGATGTCACGTGACTACTGAGGTCGCTGACATTGAGTACCTAGCAGTAGGTGTCATCACAATGCCACTAATATGAAAAACGTATGTTTTGGAATGCAAGGAAAAAATTGGAGAGACAGTAAAAGTGCAGGGAGAGGGAATAAAAACATTGCGATTTGCTAATGACGTAGTAATTCTGCCAGAGTCAGCAAAAGATCTGGAAGAGCAGTTAAACTGAATGGACAGTGTCTTGAAAGAAAGATATAAGATGAACACGAACAAGAATAAAAGAAAGGTAATGGAATGTAGAGTGAGAAAATCAGGCGATGCGGTAGGAATTAGATTATGTAAGGAGACAATAAAAGCAGTCGACGAGTTTTTTTATAAGTAAAGAAGACATAAAATGCAGAATGGCTATGGGGAAGAAAGCGTTTCTGAAGAAGCGAAATTAGTTGACATCCAATATTAATTTAAATGTAGGAAGTCCTTTCTGAAAGCATTTGTTTGGAGTTAACACTGTATGGGAGTGAGACGTGGACAATGAGTTCCGACAAGAAGATGACAGAAGCCGCCGGCTGCGGTGACCGAGGGGACTGAGGCGCTCCAGTCACGGTCTGCACGGCCACTACGGTCGGGGCTTCGAATCCCCCCTCGGGCATGGATATTTGTGCCGTCCTAGTTCGTAAGTAGTTCATAAGTAGTTTGTAAGTTTAGAGACTGATGACCCCGTAGTTAAGTCCCATAGACTATACAAACATTTGAACATTTGACAGAACCTTTCGAAATGTGGTGCTACAGACGAATGATGATTATATGGGTAGATCACGTAACTACTGAGGAGGTGCTCAACAGAATTGGGGAGAAAAGGAGTTCCTGACATACCCTTACCAAGAGAAGGGATAGGTTGGTGGGACACATTCTGAGACATCACATAAGCGTCAACTTAGCCTTAAAAGGTAAGTGAGGTAAAAATCGTAGAGGGAGACCGACGGACGAATTTAGTAAGCCGATTCAAGAGTATGTAGGTTGCCGTTCTTACTCTGAGATGAAGAGGCTTTCACAGTGCAGGGAAGTGTGGAGAGCTGCATCAGACCAGTCTGCGAACTGAAGACCATACAACAATATATTTTGAGGATTCAAAAATGTTCAAATGTTTGTTCAGCTTATGGGATTTAACTACGGGCTTATCAGTCCCTAAACTTACAAACTACTTATGAACTAGCTGCGACTAAAGACGCACAAATATCCATGCTCGAGGGGGAATTCGAACCCCCAACCATAGTGGCCGTGCAGGACGTGACTGGGGCGCCGCAGAACGCTCGGCCATTGGGGCCGGCATACTTTTGATAACACAGTGTATTACGCAAGGTAAAAGATAGAAGACCTACAAAACGGTCGCTGGATCTAATGTAGCTGTAACAGGCTAAGTAAAAGCATAATGTATAACATAAAAAGCAGATGATGATGATGAAGGCACATAAAATTACTAAGCCACCCCTGCCGCACTCTTAACAGCCCACTCCCCCCACCCCCAGGTCCCCCGCTAATTAGTACTTATCGTTGCCGCAGATAAAATAAAGCACGCAACGTCGATTTACTTCCAGACATAACTAAGTAATTAAATGAAATTGAAGTTCATATTTACAGTGATGTCGGCAAGGTAAAGAGTGCTTAGTCGAAATTTTGTGCAGCAGATGACGTGGCCTGAAGGCCGAGAACATGTTATTCCAGGACTATCTTCATCAACAGTTACACCTCAAAGTCTCCGACTGCAGGGGGAGTCGTCATCGCTGCCAGCAACTGCTTTTGCTACCCCAAAATGAGAACAGAACTGACAACCAGAAAATTTACCAAAGACCGTTTGCCCGCTTGATTGGGGCCTCACGGAAGGTCGATCCCCGTGTGAGAAACGTTCGGGAGCTGGGGCCTAGATGGCGCTCTCGGCTATCGCGTTACGGCCGTAGGCAGCGCAGCGGCTGCCGAGGTCCAGTTTCGAGCGCCGCTTTTGTTTCTGGCGGCGCGGCGGGACCACCCGCTGGTGGGTTCGCTCGGGTTGCCAGGGGCGGGCGGCATGGTGAGCGCCGCAATGAGCCCATCCATCACCTCTGCAGGCAGATCCCCCTGCTCTCACACTCCGAGAGCGGCGGCACCCACTGCTCGGCCCAGTGTGGGACGGGCGCAGGATCCATTCCTCCCGCGGTCAGAAAAATAGGACTGAATCCTCCCGAGCCTGCAAGGGTGTGGAAAAGGACGGGACTGAATCCTCCCATAACCTGTTTAACCCAGATAGATCGGACTTGGTCTTTTTTTTTTTTTTTTTTTTTTTTTTTTTTTTTTTTTTTTTTTTTAAGAGGAGCTATAAATTACCTTCATATGACTGCACCACATCGTTATTAGTTTTGTGTTTGTGTTGTCTTCAGTACAAGTTAGTTCATTACTTTGTATATTGAAGGACTCATGACCTCGAAGTTAAGTGTCATAAGGTACAATTTATTATTATTATTTTTTTTTCACAATCTCGCCATTAGTTTTGTCATATTGCCCTTCTTTCTCGAAGAAAGTCAAAGTGAATATTATATAATTTGAATCAGGTGAATCAAATTGTTATTAAAGTATCATTTAAATGTAATATATACATGTCGCAAAAATTAAAGAATGTTCAAGAAATACAAACACAACTACGAGGAAGTCTTCAATAAATTCAACTTCTACGCCGTATACAGCCACTTCGCTATCAACAATAGAAGTTTAGACTGATCTGCAATGGAGCAGGCTACTCAGAGAAGTAAACTACGCCAGTATGACGAATTCTTAAATACAAGAATGATAACGTAAGTTGCAGTTCTCGTCCTTCTGGAAGGACGTCAGCCCTATCTGAGTTAAGCAGGTAGTTGGTGGCGGCCCGAGACCAGAGTTTGTGGCCAGACCTCTATGAATATTCCAGGCAAGCAAAGCTATCTAGCATATGTTCCAGTGTATGTTCCTACATTTTACAGTAAAGTCAGAGTGAGAATTAAGCCCCAGTTAACTTTAGAGTCAGAGAAACGTACAGGAATATCACTTTGGTTCTTACAATCAAAGATTACGTTTTACTCGTAATTGATAAATCGGTGCAACATTTTCAGCAGTTGGTATACAAGTTTATTTGATACAGCGTCGAATTATAAACAGAGGACAAGGCAGGCTAACTTTTTTCCTAAGGAAGACGAAATTCTGATTTCAAAGGGTGGGCGGTACATGAGTGTCATTGAACTGGCTTGACTTAACGTGAATAGAAGCAAGTTATGAACATCTGTAGTTTCTAAGAAAACTTGCCTTAATAGGAAAAAAACCTCAAGAAAAAATTCGTCAGCACGAATGATGTTGCAACTTTGGAAGAAACGGCAGGAGCAACAGAGAACTTACGCATGAAGACGAGATATATAATGCCAAACTTCAAAACTTGTTACGTAATCAACACGACCATACCGGATGACAGTATGAATCAACGCTGAACACTGGTTGGTATACGAGGATGCGGAGACCTTTTGCCAATCTTGCAATTAGCACTGCTTATTGTTTATACTATTAGAAAGATGAAAGTTTAATTTTTAGCGTCCCATCGGCGTCGGAGAACATCTTCACTGTTACGCGATCTGCTGTGGACTGAAGGAAGGCCAGAAAAGGCTTGGGGCGGGGGTGGTGGCAGGGGGCTGGTACCTGCAGGAGGTGCCATTGTGCTGGAATAGTTCTGCAGGATCACAGAGTAACATATATTTGTCTGTGGGAGGATTCAGTCCTGTCCCCTGTTCGCCTACCTGTCATTGGGAGGATTCCGTCCTGCGCCCTGTGGGACAGCCCGACAGCCCGTTGAAACGCAGGGGGCTCGGGTTCGATTCCAAGTCGAGTAAGAGATTATCTCCAATCGATGTTGTGTCGTCCTCATCATCACTGACACGCAAGTCACCACGCAGGCTGAACACGACCCCAGTTGGGGTCTAACGTAGGGTGACCCCATTTTCAAAATCAAAATAGGAGACACATACGTGAACCGAAGATTGTGAAACCAAAAGTTGCTTTTACGTGCGGCGACATCAGCATCATTGTTATCCCTTAAAGCGAATAAAATGTAACGGCCTTGATGTCACTCATTAACGCAGATATAAAGACACGAATTAATGCACACATGCAGTATAGTAAGAAAAGAAGTCGTTTCTATCTCTCCCTTTCCCTCCCCGCAACCCGAAGTTAACGTGTCGCATTTGGTGGATCTCGTATTTACATTTGCTCCGCTCTTTCTTTCTTTTTAGTACTTTATATTGTGCGCGTGCGCCTCGGTTGCACAGTGGTAGAGTGCCTTTCTACAACTCCAAAGGTCGCGGGTTCGATCCCCGCCAGGTCCTAGGATTTTTATCTGTCACTTTCCACTTCTTTCACCTCTGGCAGTATTGCTCATGTGAAAAATACCGAGTAGCACCGTGGTTCGGAACCGACGTTGAGCTGTAGGTCCCCCTATAACTGGCTGGGTAAGTAAGTTCGATGGTCGGAGCAAGGCAACGGCATACCACCTCCAAACAAGACCATGCCTAGTAAAGCACTGTGGTGTTCAAACCAATCTTCGGATTGTTGACTGCTTTACCTTATATTGTGCGCAGAAAGTGCGACTTTAGAGTATAAAAACCCGATAAGGTGGCGCAGTGCCAACACATTGGAATCGCATTCGGGAGGATGGTGGTTCAAATATACCTCCGTCCATGCAGATTTAGGTTTTCCATTCTATTGTTAGATCCCTCCAGGCGAATGCCGGGACGGTTTCTTTGTAAGGACACGGCAGATTTCCTTCCCCACCCTTATTTTTCAAAAATCCGAACGTGATCTCCATCTCTAATGATCACGCTTTTCTCTTCTCTTGTGTTTTTCACATGGTTCACGAAGTTGTTCTTCATATCTTTCTTATAGAATATTTTTATCAAACTCCGCTAAAGATTTAAGGTTTTACTGAACAAATTTGCAAATAAGATGTTATTTAACCTAATAAAAAATTCAAATGTTTGTAGAGCTTATGGGAGTTAACTTCGGGGTCATCGGTCCCTAAACTTACAAACTACTTATGAACTAGCTAACACTAAGGACGGCACAAATATCCATGCCGCCACTACGGTCGGGGGTTCGAATCCCCCCTCGGGCATGGATATTTGTGCCGTCCTAGTATGTAAGTAGTTCATAAGTAGTTTGTAAGTTTAGGGACTGATGACCCCGTAGTTAAGTCCCATAAGCTTAACAAACATTTGAACATTTTTGAATATCCATGCCCGAGGGGTGATTCGAACCCCCGACCGTAGTGGCCGTGCAGACTGTGACTGACGCGCCGCAGAACGCTCGGCCACCGCTTAAAATGCGTAATTAATGACTGAATTTTTATAGTTGCAAAACCTGCACGTCATGTGAAGGTGTTACGTAATAGCAACCAAGGAAATTTAAAAATCGTGACTTATTCGCTTTTCATTATAGCTTATTTTCTTTGCTGTTTGATTATGGCCACATTTGTTCTCCATTTGGTTACCCTGTTCATGGCCTTAAAAACATGTTTCTTCAAAATAAATAGAGCGGTCAGCAAAAAACGGGTCAATATACGTCCCGTATCGACTTTGTCGGGACAACGGGACACTGAGGCCAAATAAGGGACGATCCCGTAAAATACCTGGTCACCCTAGTCTAACGGCCATAAATGCCATACGAAATCATGATCATCATTTCGAATACACGCGTTGCATCACCACCTGTGACGATACATAATTGTTTTGAATTTTTTTACTTATTTGTTTTGTAGTTAAAGAACGAAATATACTCCGACACACCTTTTTACTGTTACTTATGTATATTTCAGGTTGAATGAATCATGGAATTTAGTATAACATACCACTTGAGGTCGGAATTGGCCCATGTTGTATTTTGTTTACTATTACAGTCGATGTATTTCAAAGATTCTTAAGAAGAAATGGCAGTTGACGAACACTCTGTAGAGCTAAGACTTTTCACAGCCAACACAAAGGTGTCATGAACCACAAGGCCAGCCTTTAGGACAAAGAGAGTGGGCATAAATCAAATAATACTTAAATTTATGACGACGGATTCCAGTCTAATGAAAAATGACGATTCGTTTGAAGTATTACAAATTTAAGTCCGATTAATATTCAAGAAGTTGGTAAAATTAATCGTCAATAAAATCATATAAAACTAATTTTCCTCGACAATCTAAAATTACCGTTTTCTTGCCTGACCAGAGGGCTATCATCTCGTGGGGGCGAAATAATTTTCCGTGTACTGTATTAATTAACATATTAAATTGGTAAGATGGGGACCAGCCACAAAGGCTACCGTAGCCGTTAAGTTCAAACCAGGAGAGCCAACGTCTTCGCGGAAGGACACTTCTGTTCCCGCCGTCTTTGACGAGTTGCCGCCTAGACAGGCCGTCACCCTAACAGTCGTGAAACCCGGCCTTGCGGGCCAGAACGAACTCTAGCTGTACTGTGGGTCAGGTTGGTAACACGTCACTAGTTTTGCCGGCGGAAGAATCAGCAGTGCGAAACTCGCGTTAACAAAGAGAGTGGGAATAAATGAAATGATTCATGAATTTCTGACGACGGATTCCAGTGTAATGAAAAATGACGATTCGTTTGAAGTATTACAAATTTAGGTCTGATTAAAATTCATATGCGATAGCTCTGTTAGCGATCGTCGAAACAACAACAACAAAATATTTGAAACTGTAGCTTTCTTATGCTTGCACGTGGCATACAATACTCTTCCAGATTATATATATATATATATATATATATATATATATATATATATATATATATATATTACAGGGAGTTTCACTAAGTGTGTTTGCCTCTGTAACTTATAAGATAATAAGTGACGGGAAATTTTAATGCGGTAGGTCAACACAAAAAATGTTACACATTCTGCGGAGCTATGAACATAGTTTATTGTATCATTTTCCAAAGAGTTACAGCACAAAGATATAATTTTTTAAATGGAACAATAGTTTTTTTCTATCGTGCATTGGATTCGTTGAAACCAGCTGCGTCCAAATCAATTTAAACTACATCCCTATCACTGTTACTTTGGGAGCTACAACCCTTCAAAGTTCCGGGGACGGAGGCTGCGATAGCGTAGCTTACTGACCGAGTGGCTACCCCCTGGGGCACGGCCCACTGTGTCATGACCACCAGCCAGTCAGCTACGCTATCGTAGCCTCCGCCCCCTAAACTTTGAAGAATTGTAGCTTCCAAACTAACAGTGATAGGAATGTAGTTTAAATTGTTTTGGACGCAGCTGGTTTCAACGAATCCAATGCACAAAAGAAAAAACTATTGTTCCATTTAAAAAATTATATCTTTGTGCTGTAACGCTTTGGAAAATGATACAATAAACTATGTTCATAGCTCCGCAGAAAGTGTAACATTTTTTGTGTTGACATACCGCATTAAAATTTCCCGTCACTTATTATCTTATAAGTTACAGAGGCAAAAACACTTAGTGAAACCCCCTGTATATATATATCTCAAGGAACACAATGACGGTACATTTATCTGGTAGCAAATGAGAATAATGACATAATATACGACCAAATCACTTACGGCAAAGCCGCGGAGGAGTAGCCGAGCGGTCTAAAGCGTCTCGCTGCGGAGCGCGCGGTTGCTCGCCGTGGAGGTTCGAGTCCTCCCTGGGGCATGGGTGTGTGTGTTGTCCTTAGGTTAGTTTAGATTAAGTAGTTTGTAAGTTACGGACTTATGACCACGCAGTTTGGTCCGATAGAATTACAAACATTTGAACATTGAACTTACGGCAAAGATCATAAAACAAATTGTCAGCGGTAAAATACATTATCTGCACCAGCTTGTGTTACTCTCTTATATTCCCACTTTCCACTTGGACATGTTCTGCATATTCAAACGTATACTTTGGCGTTCCTTTAGCAATAATACCTCCTGTCGGAGGTTCGAATCCTCCCTCGGGCATGGATGTGTGTGTTGTCCTTAGGTTAGTTTAACTTGGTTTAAGTAGTTTGTGAGACTAGGGACTGCTGACCAACGTATTTTGGTCCCATAGAATTACAAACATTTTTTTTTTAATAATAGGTTCTGCCTGATACATTTTACTTGTTCACACACGCGGGATAATGCCTCAGCTCGACAATGTTCGATGTGATAACTTTTGCTTTTAGGGTTGTATGTAAACCCTGTTCCTCTTTCATTGTATCTGCTTCCGTACCCAACACAATTCAAACACCGTGGGGAAAACCGAGTGACTTAAGGAACTGTCTTGAAATTTATTTATTCATGTGTCCTAGCACGAAAAACTCAACAAATTCTCTCGTGGAGATTTGTTCTTGTTTCTAATAAATAACGTCGAATACCGGATATTATAATTGTATGAAATTAGCAAATACGTTACATAAACCGTGTTCAAACCAAATCGTTATAAATGTCTGGAAGTGTGTAAATGCAAACCTGTTATTTACGTCTTTTCCTTCACAACTCGTGATGCTAACCACCATGCAATAACAACAAATATCAGATGTTATACTTAAATGAGCAAGAAAGAACCGTAAACATTATGAAAACACAAGAGAAAAAAATAAAAATATTTCGGCAGTACACAGGCACGAACCTTGTCACCTTATAACTTTAACACAGCGATCTACATTTTTTTTTAATTTTTTTATTTTGCTCTATTGGTAGTTCTGACCTTTGCGGTCGCTGATCCTGTTTTTTCATTGTTGTTCCATTTGTTGTTGGCTCAGTTTTTTTGTTACAGAGTGCGTTTAGCGCCCTGACCGTGCGCGCTGAGCCACGGCGCCAGGCAAATTAACAACCCTACTGATGCACTTCCCCCACAAACGCAGTCTTCAGATACACTACACATCTAAAACATGTTGTAATATGTTATATATCTATGACATAGCATTACAAAGACGCTCCTTCGATAGAATGGCGTTATACCGTAGCAAAGGAATAATATTCTTTCG
Source organism: Locusta migratoria (assembly GCA_026315105.1). NCBI lineage: Eukaryota > Metazoa > Arthropoda > Insecta > Orthoptera > Acrididae > Locusta > Locusta migratoria. Next base: position 410,713,563 of record CM048748.1, read on the forward strand.
CTGACCCAAGGTCAACACGGATTTAGAAAATATCGTTCGTGCGAAACACAACTAGCTCTTTATTCACACAAAGTGATGGGTGCTATCGACAAAGGTTCGCAAATCGATACCGTATTTCTTGATTTCCAGAAAGCTTTTGACACCGTACCTCACAAACGGCTTTTAATCAAATTGCGTGGTTATGGTATATCGCCCCAAATTTGCGATTGGATAGGGGATTTCTTGTCAGAGAAGACACAGTTCTTAGTAATCGATGGTAAGGCAGCGACTAAAACAGAGGTGATATCGGGCGCTCCACAGGGTAGTGTTATTGGTCCTCTGCTGTTCCTTATTTACATAAACGATTTAGGGGAAAATCTAAGTAGCTCTCTTAGGTTGTTTGCAGAAGACGCCGTCATTTACCGTCTAGTAATATCATCTGAAGATCAAAACCAACTACAGAACGATCTGAATAAGATGGTGTAAAAATTGACAATTGACTCTAAATAATGAGAAGTGTGAGCCGTCCACATGAGTACGAAGAGAAATCCGTCAAACTTTGTTTACAAGATAAATCAATCAAATGTGAAGGCCGTAAACTCCACAAAATACCTAGGAATTACTATTACTTCAGACTTAAATTGGAAAGAACACGTAGATAATATCGTGGGAAAGGCGAACCAGAGACTGCGTTTTATTGGCAGAACCCTTAAAACATGCAACAGAACTACAAAAGGAACTGCATACACTACGCTTGTCCGTCCATTTTTGGACTACTGCAGCCCAGTGTGGGATCCTTATCAGGTGGGTTTGACGGAGGATATCGAAAGAGTCCAAAGAAGGGCAGCTCGTTTCGTATTGTCACGATACAGGGGAGACAGCGTTACGGAAATGATACAGGATCTGGGATGGGAATCATTACAACAACGGCGCTTATCGCTGCGGCGTGGGCTACTTGCGAAACTCCAATCGCCAACATCCTCCTCCGAATGCGAAAATATATTGTTGACTTCCACTTACATAGGTAGAAATGATCATCAGAATAAAATACGAGAAATCAGAGCTCGAACAGAGAGATTCAGGTGTTCTTTCTTCCCGCGCGCTATTCGAGAATGGAATGGGAGATAAATAGTATAATTGCGGTTTGAAGAACCCTCTGCTAGGCACTTAAATGTGATTTGCAGAGTATCCCATGTAGATGTAGTATACAAATCGTACCACTGATACACTTTAAAAACGATGGCATTTCAAGATATGAAAATGTTGTTTCCTGTTATTTGTTGTAACACATGATATATAAAATGGCACGTTTCCAAAAGTTCCTCAATCTTCTGGTACTTTAAAAAAGACTACATTCATACACCGTACGCCAGAACGAGACAAGGAACGAAATACTGAGTTCCGCTTGCTATATGGCGACTCTAAAGTTCTGCTTGTCACGTGGAAACCAGGTCGCTTCTCATTGGTCACGTTCCACTCCACGAAGCAAAAATCTAACACGCCAGATCCATGCTTAGGGCAGCGGAACGTGGACTTCCACGTTGCGCCGTCACCACTTTCTCTTCCACGTCCCGTGAGAGGACGGCATAACGGTCGTTTAGCCGCGAATGAAATGCGCCGTGCAAATCCAGATCATATTGCAAACTGCACAACTAAGTAGCATTTGTGAAGTTCTGTGTGAACGACAGCTCACAGTGCAACTGCAGAAAGACACGCATTGTTGTCTCAGTTTAGTTGCTTGTGTGGACCCGTCTTAAGGCGTTCCGGCTGACAAGGATGCCTCCAAACGCTACTTCCACGATTGTCTGGTTGAAAGTAGATGCGATTTTCATCAGTGAATAGCACTTGGTGCTAATTTTGACGAGTTCATTCAGCAGGCTGTTGGACCCATCTATAGCACGCTGCATGATGTATAGCAGACAATACTGGACCCCGCTATCGACGTCGGGAGAGAAGTTGCAAGTCATGCCTTTTACGTACAGTTGAAACATGCCGTCCAGTGCCTGCACGAAAATCATTTTCAGCGCGGTGCCGTGCCGTTCAGAGATAGCACGACCACTACGGTCGGGGGTTCGAATCCCCCATCGGGCATGGATATTTGTGCCGTCTTAGTATTAGTTAGTTCGTAAGTAGTTTGTAAGTTTAGGGACTGATAACCCCGTAGTTAAGTCCCATAAGCTTTAGAAACATTTGAACATTTTTTAGAGATAGCACGAGTTCGTCAGTTCCGTATCTCTTGTGTTACAGCCTGTATGTGAACACTTGACTGAGCGGTCGCGTCCCCACTCTACCTACCTGTCGATATCACGAGGTTCATCTGCAGGGTGTTTCACAAAGCTGTACCGGCCCTTCTGCCCGCGCTTTAAATCAGTGTAAACCTATTGCACCAAACTTCTATGATCATCAGTCCCTAGACATATAAACTACTGAAACTAAGGACAACGCACACTCTTACCCGATGGAGGACGCGAATCTCCGGCGGGAACAGACGCCAACTCCACAGCAAGGTGCTCCTTTTCTTCCTTTTCCTACTGCCGAGTTCCAGTCCCCCATGAAAATAAAGTTTTTCTCTCTCTTAACTGTCTGAATAGCTTCTTTTATCTTAGCATACATTTTTTTCAATCTCATCATAATCGGCGGAGATAGTTGACATATAAAGTTGGCTTCGTGTCTAACTTTGCTACGACAATGCGTTCACTTCGCTGTTCATAGTAGCTTACCAACATTCGTATTTTCTTATTCATTATTAGACGTATTCCAACGTTCCTCCGAAATTGGCAATTGACTCTAAATAATGCGAAGTGTGAAGTCGTCCACATGAGTACGAAAAGAAATCCGTTAAACTTTGTTTTCAAGATAAATCAATCAAATGTGAAGGTCGTAAACTCCACAAAATATCTAGGAATTACTATTACTTCAGACTTAAACTGGAAAGAACACGTAGATAATCTCGTGGGAAAGGCGAACCAGAGACTGCGTTTTATTGGCAGAACCCTTAAAAGATGCAACAAAACTACTATAGAAACTGCATACACTACGCTTGTCCGTCGTTCTTTGGAGTATTACTGCCCAGTGTGGGATCCTTATCAGGTGGGTTTGACGGAGGACATCGAAAGAGTTCAAAGGAGGGCAGCTCGTTTTGTGTCACGATACAGAGGAGACAGGGTCACAGAAAAGATACAGGACCTGGGATGGTAATCATTACAACAACGGCGCTTATCGCTGCGGCGTGGTCCACTTACGAAACTCCAATCACCAACATTCTCCACCGAATGCGAAAATATACTGTTGACTCCCACTTACATAGGTAGAAATGATCATCAGAATAAAATACGAGAAATCAGAGCTCAAACGGAGAGATTCAGATGTTCTCTCTTCCCGCGCGCTATTCGAGAGTGGAACGGGAGATGAATAGTATAAAGGGACTCAAATGTGATTTGCAGAATATTCCATGTAGATGTAGATGTAGAATTGATTTTGTATTTATAATTCGCTATTCACTTGATTTGAAATGCTATTCATTCTGCCACCGACCTTCAATAATCCCCCAGCTTATTTGAGTCTTCTTATCCATTTCACTTTTAAAATTTTTCTAACGTACCTCTCTGTTACAATATTCCACGCTCCGATTCGTAGAATACCTGTTTTGTATTTCTTGACCATGAGAAAAATTATATCCACACATCACTTGTTAAGCAGTTTATTTGTATTAGTACCAAGAGATACGTGCGACTCATAGGTTAGGAGATACGACATCATAAACAATAAGGTTCATGCAAAATCGCCCCATCATACATGCGGTTTCGATTTATTAGATGCTTAGTGCTAACTCTCTATTCGAGACAAATTTTTCTGGCCGCATGCTCATATACTACTGAATGTATATTCGAAATTATCAGAGTACGACAGACAGTTCAGGAGGTATCACTATATAAATACGCTAACACGAAAATTCTGGTACAGATTACTAATTTATTCGTACAAGAAGGCCAATGAAAGTTACATAATTCGAAAGATTGTTTGTCGTAGATTTCACGAATATAAATATGTGTGCATTTAGCCATTAAAAGTGGTAAAAGGAAGTAGAAATTTTCCTATATATAGCTTGGATCACGTTCTACATTCTCCAACAATCAGCTCACTGATTGGCTATTCGCCTCGACGAAAGACGCTGTAATGCAGCGCATCTGCAGTATTAAAATAAGTGAATATTGAAACATGGAGTGCTTCCAACTCACTTTATTGTGCCGTTCAAATGCTTCATTTTCGCAGTGATTAAGAGTGGTTAAAGGAAATGGATATTTTCATCTGAATGCCGATATAAATGATGATGCCCCGGGACAGGCATATAGCGGTGCACGGGTGGAACTACGAAGCCGATATGTTCTCAGCTCTGGAATTCTGAATATCGCAGTATCGAAATAACACTATTTCTTGGCGTTGTATAAATATACGAACACCGAAATTGTAGTTCCATTTTAAATATTAGGCTAAGTTATATAATTCGAAAATGGCATGAGAAGTATGTACTTCCGTTTTTATTTGTTGTTATTGTGTCAGGCATTTTCCTTAACACGTAAAAGATACCGTTTCATACCTCCCAGTGCCGGTTAAATTTTACCAAATATCACAGCGGCCTCGTATGATAATGTTGGCAACAGATGCTGAATAGTGAGAATCCTGTAAGTCTTCATTTTAGCCAATCGCTTGACAACGCTGATGTTTTCTCATGGAACCTTCGCTTTACGAGGGCAATTATTTTTACTGAGCGGACGAGAGTACATACAAGAACCTGTCAACCGTAAGCAGGAACAGCATTATTTGTTTACTTCATGGTCTGTACGATACACTGATCGAGTCATTCTATGTGGTTCGAACAAATGGGCAAAGATTTTCTATCGTGTTGTTGATGTTGCCAACATTATCACGCGAGGCCGCCGACATGATACGTAACATTTTACCCCCAGTGACCATTGTAAACACAATTGGTCGATTTTCGACCACAGGCAATACTAGTTTAGGTAAAAAGCAATGAATTGCTTTAAAATATGTCCCATTAGGCATGATGTTGTAATTGATTAAGTCTTTACAGTCAACTGCAATGGCAACAATCCGCCGACTGTATTAAGGGGCTGATGTGCAGCCATTTACTTGCTCTTTCATGTTTTATTCTGTAAGGCACCTTTTACTATGTTCGGAAGAGCATTACGTAATATACGGTGTGACTGAAACATAGAGCATGTAGTCCGTTGAACAAGTACCCTGAGGGAAAACTCCGTCCATATTTCCATCTAAAATCTTATTGGCTCTTACTAGCAATCTCAGTCCGCCAAAACCCTCAGGCACTTATATGAATATTTAATATACCGCAATTAATTGAAATATATTTGTTTGTACAATGTAACTATCTGGGTTAATCTCTGGAGGGTTCAGCCATGTTCGCGCGCATGGAGGGCAGACTTATTAATCGGATTTGGCGTATTAGTAGTTACAGGGTGGCTGGGTGCCCCTCCTGTCCCCAGCCCATGTTCCCTGGAAGTAAGTATGTACTCCAAAATGTCTATGTATATATGTGTGAAAATGTAAAGTGTTATGAAATGTTTGCGAATCGTGTAACTGCGGCGGGACTTTGGGCCTGCTCGGTATTCACCTAGGTGTATGTGGAAAACCGCCTAAAAACCACATCCAGACTGGCCGGCTATTCGACCCCGTTCGTTAATCCACCGGGGGGATTCGAACTGGGGCCGGTACGCCTCCCCGTCACGGAAAACGGCGCGTTACCCCACAGGCCTAACCGAGCGGGTTACGAGGGTAAGTCAATTATTATCCGCAAAGTAGTTATATTTTAGTTTGTGTTGGTCGTACTGTAGTTTTACATTGTTTATTTGTTGTTATATCTTTGCAATGTTCGAGTTGCTAGGTTAGTTTCATTATCCCTGCCGTGCTGTTAATCATGGCTGCTCCGCTGTCTATTTTGATATGTTTTATGTGGTTGGAAGGCGTATCTGGGACTGAAGTTCATCGAAGACTTTCGGTACAGTACGAGATCAGTGTTTTGCCACAATAGAGTGTCTACGAATGGATTGAAGAAAGCCGAAATGATCGCACAAGTGTTACTATGAAAGGGCCGGACGACGGTTTACCGCCACAAATGAAGAAACAATTGAGAGTTCAAGTGAAATAATTGTCTTAGACTATTAACTGTTGCAGAAGTGGCACATCGTCTGCAAATTAGTCATGGTGCTGCCTACGAAATCATCCACAACAGACTTGGGTTTCATAAAGTTTGTGCAAGACGCGTCCCAAAACAACTCACACTGTTGCGTGAACGAAAACGCTTGGACATCTGCAAAAACATTTGGATCGCCGTGGTAACGAAGGGAATAACTTCCTAGACAGGATCATTATTGGTGACGAAACATGGATCCATCATTACGAGCCGGAGAGTAAACGAAAGAGTATGGAATGGCAACATCCAAATACGCCGTACAAGAAAAAGTTCAAAACCCAACCGTCCGCAGGAAAACTTATGGATACGGTTGTTCTGGGGCGCACAAGGTCCAGTACTGGAAGATTATTGGGAAAGGAGCACAACAGTAGACAGTGTACGTTACAGGGAGATGCTTGCTGCCAGGCTAAAACCTGCAATTCGAAGCAAACGACGAGGATTGCTGTCAAAAGGTGTTGTGTTGTTGCACGACAATGCCCGTCCGCAAACTGCTGCCAACACTGCTGAAACGCTCCAGAAACTCAAATTTGAAGTACTGGGTAGTCACGATCTTGCCTCTTCTGACTATCAGGTCAACTCGAAACAGATATTAAGGGCCGTCGGTTTGCCTCTGACGAAGCAGGGAAAGAAGCGGTCCATTCATGGCTCGCACCTCAACCGAGAGCCTTCTTTTATGAGGACATCAAGAAGCTTGTACAACGATTGACCAAGTGCACTGAAACTCAAAGAGTCTAGTTGGGAACTTGTTCTTATAAGTTTCCTATTTTATTACAATAAAATATTATAACTACATTACTGGCCATTAAAATTGCTACACCAAGAAGAAATGCAGATAATAAAGGGGTATTCATTGGACAAATATACTAGAAATGACATCTGATTACATTTTCACGCAATTTGGGTGCATAGATCCTGAGGAATAAGTGCCCAGAACAATCACCTCTGGCCGTAATAACGGCCTTGATACGAGTGGGCATTGAGTCAAACAGAGCTTGGATGGCGTGTACAGGTACATATGCCCACGCAGCTTCAACACGATATCACAGTTCATCAAGAGTAGTGACTAGCGTATTGTGATGAGCCAGTTACTCAGCCACCATTGACCAGACGTTTTCAATTGGTGAGAGATGCGGAGAATGTGCTGGCCAGGGCAGCAGTCTAACATTTTCCATATCCAGAAAGACCCGTGCAAGACCTGCAACATGCGGTCGTGCATTATCCTACTGAAATATAAGGTTTCGCAGGGATCGAATGAAGGGTAGAGCTACGGTTCGTGAAACATCTGAAATGTAACGGCCTCTGTTCAAAGTGCCGTCCATGCGAACAAGAGGTGACCTAGACGCGTAACCCCATACCATCACGCCGTGTGATTCGCCAGCATGGCGATGACTAATACGCGCTTCCAATGTGCATTCACCGCGATGTCGCCAAACACGGATACGACCATCATGATGCCGTAAACAGAACCTGGATTCATCCGAAAAAAAAAAAAAAAATGACGCTTTGTCATTCGTCCACTTAGGTTCGTCGTTGCGTACACTATTGCTGGCGCTCCTGTCTATGATGCAGCATCAGTGGTAACCGCAGTCATGGTCTCCGAGCTGATAGTCCATGCTGCTGCAAACGTCGTCGAACTGTTCGTGCATATGGTTGTTGTCTTGCAGACGTCCCCATCAGTTTAGTCAGGGATTGAGACGCGGCTGCACGATCCGTTAGAGCCATGCGGATAAAATGCCTGTCATCTCAACTGCTAGTGATACGAGGTCGTTGGGATCCAGCACGGCGTCCCGTATTGCTCTCCTGAACCCATCGATTCCATATTCTGCTAACAGCCATTGAATCACGACCAACGCGAGCAGCAATGTCGCGCGATACGATAAACCGCATTCGCGATAGGCTACAATCCGACCTTTATCAAAGTCGTAAACGTGATGCTACGCTTTACTCCTCCTTACACGAGGCGTCACAACAACGTTTCACGAGGCAACGAAGGTCAACTGTTGTTTGTGTATGAGAAATCGGTTGGAAACTTTCCTCATGTCAGCACGTTGTAGGTGTCGCCACCGGCGCCAACCTTGTGTGAATGCTCTGAAAAGCTAATCGTTTGCATATCACAGCATCTTCTTACTGTAGGTTAAATTTCGCCTCTGTAGGAGTCATCTTCGTGGTGTAGCAATTTTAATAGCCAGGAGTGTACTTTGAGGATAATAATTGACTTACCCTCGTATACGGGATATCCGTTTTAAAAAGTAAATAAATAAATAATATAAAAATAAAACAAAGGTGTGCTGAAAATACTATTTGCTTTCGTTTTCGACTGTGTCGCAGGGGCGGCTCCTGTATACGTTTGTTTGTTTGTATAGTCTATGGGACATAACTACAGAGTCATCAGTCCCTAAACATACAAACTACTTACGAACTAGGACGGTACAAATATCCATGCCCGAGGGGAGATTCGAACCCCCGACCCTAGTGGCCGTGCAGACTGTGACTGAAGCGCCTCAGTCTCCTCGGCCACCCCGGCCGGTGTCCTGTATACGTTTGCAGGTTTGCGCTACCCCCAGGAATAATAATATTGTTAAACTCTATTTACTGTTAGAGATTCTATGAAATGGGAGAAGTAGCGCTCGATTTATCTCTTTTGAAACGGCCGGGCTGTTACGCACCGATCGCTCCCGAGTGGTCCGAACTTCGCCGACAGCGTCTGGGTTTGCAGCCGGCCTGCAAACGCCGACTAGGGTGTCTCAGGGGTGTGCGGGATGCGGGGGCAACGCTTGGCAACAGTGCTTCCGTACAGTCGCCTTGAGTGTATAAACATCCCGCCCGAGTCACCCTGTCAGTCGCAGAAACAGTGTCCGAGCTCTCCCGAAGACAACCGGAGTAGGGCTTTTCGCGCCTTCTTACCAGTTCACGTGTAGCTGCGAGGGAAGTAACTGGTGCGTTGTGTCCGTTGTTAGTGAATTTCGAGGCTCAAGTGAACTGGAAGTGAACAGGTGAAATAATGAATCAGGTAATTTCCTTGCTTTCTGAACTCTTCAATTTACGCTGGTTTGAAGAGAGATTAGAAATGAAGAGGCTAGGTAAACCGATTCCCACTTCGACAATTTCACAGACAGTTAAAACTAAAAGTCGTCAATTCATCAGGAAATTTAACTCCGAACTGTACAGCGAATATCAATGGCTGTGTTGAACGAGACCTCGTTTTAGTAATTCCTGACTTCAGTCAGAGAGTGACTGAAAAATTTGCTCATATGAAGAATGGAGTTCCTGTACAAGTGACCACCATCTTAAAAATAAATAAATAAATAAATAAATAAATAAAAATAAAACGAGCTAACAGAACCTCCTCCGTTTGAAATAATATGTTCAAATGTTTGTAAATCTATCGGACCAAACTGCGTGATCATCAGTCCGTAGCTTACAAACTACTTAAACCTAGGTGAACTAACCTACGGACAAACACACACACCCATGCCCCAGGGAGGACTCGAACCTCCACGGCGAGCAACCGCACGCTCCGCAGCGAGACGCTTTAGACCGCTCGGCTACTCCACCGCGGCTTTGAAATAATACTAACGGCACTGAGCTTCCAATTTTTTTTTTTTTTTTTTTTAAATTCCTACGGTAGATATTGTCTCTGCGGTCATGTGATTGTTTCTGATACATATACATCTATGATATCTTGGCGTAATAGCACTTTTTTCCGAATGCGTTGAGCTGCTACAACGGAGAGGCCGAACTTTTTATTGGTGAAAAAAAAAGTGCGCTACCATCTTTTCTGGTGTGTCGTAATACTTTTACAAGCCCCTGCCGTACGTTCACGGCCGTCAGAGTCGTTTTGTTGTTGGAGAGATTGGGGTGGGAGCTCAGCCGCTGTGGCGCTGTGTGGGCCTGTGCCGCTGTTTTTTTGCGCGGGTCGCGCCGGTCACGGCTGGCCGCGCAGTGCCCCCGCCGCCAGCGGGAGGTCTCGCCGCTGCTGCCTCTTTGCCTGTCCGGCACGCGCCCCACAGAAGCCACCCAAACGAGCGCACAGCCGCCATGTTGCCGGTAGCGCCGCGGGGTTCCTGAGAACTGCGGGTCTGCCTGCCTGACTCCCCCACGTAAACAACTCCGGCGCTGTTGTTCCCCGCTACAGTTGTTGTCGTCTTGTAAGCGGCCCGTGTACTCCCGTTTCCTGATATTTTCACAAGTGACGCAATAAATGAAGTCAATAGGGGCGGCACGAGGACACATTCTCCCACAAAAGGAGTTGGGACACCCATTACCGGGCCGCGGTGGAGTAGCCGAGCGGTCTACAGCGTTTCGCTGCGGAGCGCGCGGTTGCTCGCCGTGGAGGTTCGAGTCCTTCCTGGGGCATGGGTGTGTGTGTTTGATCTTACGTTAGTTTACCTAACCTAAAATCGATAAGCTGGACAAAGTCACTCGTTGATCATTCCGGGGCAGTAATAGAAGAAAGCAAATGGAGCTAAATACGAAAAAGTCTGCTGGTCCGAATGGAATACCAGTTCGGTTTTACAAAGACTATTCTGCGGCATTGGCCCCCTACTTAGCTTGCATTTATCGCGAATCTTTAATTCAGCGCAAAGTTCCTAGTGATTGGAAAAAAGCGCAGGTGACTCCGGTTTATAAGAAAGGAAAGAGAACTGACCCACATAATTACAGGCCAATATCGTTGACATCAGTTTCATGTAGAATTTTAGAGCATATTCTCAGTTCGAATATAGTAAATTTCCTTGAAACGGAAAAGCTTCTTTCCATGAATCAGCACGAGTTTAGGAAACATCGTTCATGTGAAACTCAGCTTGTCCTTTTCTCACATGACATCTTGCGAGCCTTAGATGAAGGGCAACAGGCGGATTGTGTTTTTCTCGACTTCAAAAAGGCATTCGACGCGGTGCAACACTGCAGACTGCTAACGAAGACACGAGCTTATGGAATAGGTTCACAGATTTCCTAAGTAATAGAACGCAGTACGTTGTTCTCGACGGCGAGTGTTAATCGGAGACGAGTGTATCGTCAGGCGTGCCCCAGGGGAGTGTGATAGGACCGCTATTATTTTCTATCTATATAAATGATCTGATGGACAGAGTAAGTTGTAATTTGCGGCTGTTTGCTGATGATGCTGTGGTGTATGGGAGGGTGTCGTCTGTAACTGACTGTAATAGCATACAGGATGACTCAGACAAAATTTCTAGTTGGTGCGAAGAATGGCAGCTAGCTCTCAATGTAGAAAAATGTAAGGTGATGCGCATGAGTAGGAAAAACAATCCTATAATGTTCGAATACAGCATTAGTAATGAGCTTTTTGATGCTGTCGCGACGTTCAAATATTTAGGCGTAACATTGCAGAGCGATATGAAATGGAACGAACATGTAAGAACAGTTGTGTGTGTAAGGCGGACAGCCGACTTCGGTTTATTGGGAGAATTTTGGAAAGATGTACTTCACCTGTAAAGGAGACCGCGTATAAAACGCTTGTACGACCACGTCTTGAGTATTGCTCATCATCATCATTAGAGACTGATTATGCCTTTCATCGTTCAGTCTGGAACATAGTCCCTCTAATAAAATTCCTCCATCATCCGCTATTCAATGCTAACATTGATGACTCGTCTGATGTTATGCCTTTTACTTCAAAATCATTCTGCACCGAATCTAAGTACTTTCTTCTTGGTCTACCTCGACTCCTCTTACCCTCCGCGGCCGAGCTCATGAGTCTCTTAGGTACCCTTGCTTCTCTCATGAAAAAAAAAAAAAAAAAAAAAAGAAAAAAAAAAAAAAACCCGGCCTTTAACACACTATAGGAAATAAATATTATAATTTTCACAGATATATTGTGCTTCGTATGAAGTACACGAAATGATTACTTTTGCTTATCAACTTGCTGGGCGGCCCTGGAGGTAACTTCGTGTCCTATCCACCGCCGCCCAACCGACTCGGTGCGCCACACCACGCAGCAAGCATCGCTGACGCCGCACCAGGAAATCCAGTGCCGGATTAGCCACATAGCAATAGTTAGCAAATGCTACGGGCCCCGCGCATTTGGGGTCCCGCGGCTGGGCGCCAATCCTCTTGTCGGCTTTTTTCCCAGTTATTTCAAGTATAGCATTTATTTCTTGTGAAAAAGGTGAATTATCTCACCATTCGGTTCAGTTCTCAAAATTCTGCCAACTGATTCATCTACATCTACATAGCTACTCTGAAAATCACATTCAAGTGCCTGGCAGAGGGTTCATTAACCACTTTCATAACTTTTCTCTACCGTTCCATTCTCTAATAGCGCGCGGGAAGAAAGAACACCTAAATCGTTCCGTTTTCGGTCTGATTTCTCTTATTTTATTGGGATGGTCATGTCTCCCTAAGTAGGTGGGTGTTAGCAAAATATTTTCACATTCAGAACTAAAAGTCGGTGATTGAAACTTCGCAAACAGATCACGCCGCAATGAATAACGTCTTTCTTTTAATGATTTCCACCCCAATTCGAGCAATATTTCCGTGACGCTTTCCCCCCGTAACGTGATAAAACAAAAAGAGCTGCCCTTCTCTGAATCTTCGCAATATCTTCCGTCAGTCCCACCTGGTGAGGGTCCCACAAGGGGCAACAGTACTCCAGGAGAGGACGCACAAGTGTGATGTAGGCAGTTTCTTTGGTGCAGCTGGTGCATCTTCGAAGCGTTCTGCCAATGAAACGTAACCTTTGATTCGCCTTCCCCACAATATTTTCTATGTGTTCTTTCCAGTCAAAGTTGTTCGTAATTGTAACTCCTAGGTATTTGGTAGAATCTACGACCTTAAGTTTTGACTGATTTATCGCGTAATTGAAGTTCAGCGGATTTCTTTTAGTGCTCATGTGTATTACTTCACACTTTACTTTATTTAGTGTCAATTGCCAATTTTCGCATCATGTAGAAATTTTGTCTAAATCGCTTTGCAGATGCTTTTGATCCTCTGTTGACTTCACTAACCGATGAACGACAGCATCATCCGGGAACAGTCTAAGGGAGCTATTCAGATTGTCTCCTAAATCATTTATAAACACGAGGAAATCATTATCATTATTATTAGAGACTGATTATGCAGCGTTCAGTCTGGAGCATAGTACCTCTAATAAAATTCCTCCATGATCCCCGATTCAATGCTAACATTGATGCCTCGTCTGATGTCGTGCCTTTTACTTCAAAATCATTCTGCACCGAATCTAAGTACTTTCTTCTTGGTCTACCTCGACTCCTCTTACCCTCCGCGGCCGAGCTCATGAGTCTCTTAGGTACCCTTGCTTCTCTCATGAAAAAAAAGAAAAAAAAAAAAAAAAACCCGGCCTTTAACACACTATAGGAAATAAATATTATAATTTTCACAGATATATTGTGCTTCGTATGAAGTACACGAAATGATTACTTTTGCTTATCAACTTGCTGGGCGGCCCTGGAGGTAACTTCGTGTCCTATCCGCCGCCGCCCAACCGACTCGGTGCGCCACACCACGCAGCAAGCATCGCTGACGCCGCACCAGGAAATCCAGTGCCGGATTAGCCACGTAGCAAGAGTTAGCAAATGCTACGGGCCCCGCGCATTTGGGGTCCCGCGGCTGGCCGCCAATCCTCTTGTCGGCTTTTTTTTCCCAGTTATTTCAAGTATAGCATTTATTTCTTGTGAAAAAGGTGAATTATCTCACCATTTGGTTCAGTTCTCAAAATTCTGCCCTGTGGAACGCCAGATATCACTTCTGTTTTACTCGATGACTTACCGTCAATTACAACGAACTGTGTCCTTTCTGATAGGAAATCGTGAATCCAATCGCACAATTGGGAAGATATTCCATAAGCACGCAATTTCATTAGAAGCCGCTTGTGGGGTACAGTATCAAAAGCCTTCCGGAAATCCAGAAATATGGAATCGGTAAGAGATCCCTTAACATTAATAATGTTTCTGGCGCCACGATGAAGAACAGGGTAATCGGTGTGTCGGAGCTAACCTCGATGGCGAGCAATAGCTTCTCAGTGACATTTAGTTCATGCGATCCTGTTGCCGTATTCACTGCATCTTGAGTCCCAAATTGCGGTGTCAATACTCACGGTGCTGTGAGAACGGCAGATAGCAGCCGCTCGTGCACAGATGGCCGCGCTGTATGAGTCGCCGCGTGTGTGGACGCCCCATTTGTGGAAGGCTGGCCGCTGCTGCCGCGTTACGATGCCTTGTAAAAGCGCACCAGTGTTGACGCGGTAGCGATTAAAAAAGGGCAGTCGAGAGAAGTCCCGAGAGGTACCGAAAACAGTCGGTGCTTGGAGAGCAATCGTCAACTTCTTTTACAAAGTAGATGATGTGAAAAGTGGGCGACATCGATTTTATATACTGAATTCAAAGTTACTGACTGAAAAGAGGGAACCACTGAAGCATAAGGTAAGGTACTTGTCTGTTCATATATACTCCAAAGTTTAAACAATAAATTACAAACTGTTAATGGAAAATGCATTAGGGTCGTGTTTTCCAAATGTAGAAATAGCCTTACGCATTTACTTATCATTAATAATCACCAACTGCAGTGGAGAACGTACTTTTTCAACATTAAAGCGCATTAAAAATGAATTAAGAAATACGATGGGACAGGAACGTCTAAATCACCTCAGTATAATAATGAACATCGAATACGATTTGCTCAGAGAAATTGATGTAACTTGCATTATTTCTAATGAAATTAAATCGAGAAAAGTTTATTTGGAATAATCTTGTTTTATTTTATGTCCTATACCACATGACATAAAGTCCTAAACAACCAAAGGGCCCTTTGTCAGATTTTGCTACGGGCCCCAAGCTTGCTTAATCCGGCACTGAGGAAATCCACTGCGACCGCGAGTGAACGCAAGTTGACTGGCCGGCTGCTACAAGCAACGCCACCTAGAAGACAAGGCCTTACAATAGGCCGCGCCTACGTCACACTTAGAGGCCGCGGCCGCCACCTCACTGGCTGTTGGCTGGGGCACGCCCACCGCCGTGCAGCGGTCGGCCAGTCAGATGGCGACCGCGGCCTCTAACTGTGACGTAGGCACGGCCTGTTGTAAGGCCTTGTCTCTAGGTGGTGTTGCTACAAGACGGTGGGCTGTGCCCCAGCTGCAGGCCAGTCAGCTGGCGTTCGCGCCCTTCGGTGTGACGTGGCACGGCCTGTTGTGAGGCCTTGTCTTGTGAGGTGTTGGTGAACGCGTCGTCTGCTGGGCTAGCGGCGACGTATACACACCACAGTCGATACGAGCTGTCTAGACGGCGCTTCCTTTGCCACCAGAGTGAGCACTACTGACAACAAACTTAACGATTGGCCGAGCCTCTCAATATAAGCGAGCCACAGAGCCACTTCCAGCCCCTTTTCCCCCCACACAACGTCTTCAATGCTGTAAGTGCTCCACCGTTTATGGAACTTGCTTTGTGATTCCCTGTGAGTGCTTCAACAAGTGTGGTGTGTTTTAGTTACATTGTTTTATTTTACGACAGTGGACGGCCAACCCGCAGCCGACGCCATCAGTTTTAACTTGTGTATTTCTCCGAGTGTGTGTTGTGTTTTTTTGTTTTAACTCATAATAGCAGACGGTCTCACCATAGCCGCCGCCCTACGCTCATTTTAATTGTATGTGTGCCACTGACCTTCGAAAAAAATCAAAAGTTTGTATAGTCTATGGGACTTAACTACGGGGTCATCATTCCCTACACTTATGAACTACTTAAGAACTTGGACGGCACAAATATCCATGCCCAAGGGGGGATTCGAACACCCGACCGTAGTGGCCGTGCAGACCGTGGCTGGAGCGCCTCAGTCCCCTCGGCCACCGCGCCCGGCTGACCTTCGAGCAGCTGTTTTTATTCACCACTATCGCCGTTCCAATTCTTTTATGTCACCACCGTTTCCCTCCATTTTATGTACCTTGTTTTACCTCCATTTTACATCTCCGTTGTATGTCTATGTTATCTCCCACATTTTATCTCCTTTGTGTTCGTATGTTTTCTCCTCTGTCAAATTTTATTTCTGTAGGCTGAAGAGCGCCAGTGAGCGCTGCCGGCCCGCCCCTTTTTAAGGGATCTGAAACCGCAAAAAAAAAAAAAAAAATCACTTCCAGCAGTTCTCGTCTCGCCTGCGAAGTGTCTACGACTCTGCCTCCGATCAAGGATTACGACGGACCGTGCTTGGGCTCTTCGAGAAGAAAACCGGTTACTGACCACTTACCGGATTGGACTCTTCGCTACGCTATGGGAACTTCTGTTTGCCTTTTTGGTGTTTATGAACCTTGTCACAGACCGTAACGCCACTACTTATTAGCAGACTTTCTGTTACGTGTCTGTTTTCACAATACAAGAACCAGTTTATTCAATTTATTTTGTTGTGTGCAGACTGAACTGTTTGAAATAAATTTTGTTACATCAGCGGAACTTTATTTGTGCTATAGTGGCGGAGTATAACACTTTGGTAACGGATGCTGAATGCTGGGAATCATGTGACGTTCGCATTAGCCACTCAAATGATATTTTGCGGTATCCAATACCGTTTGTTATATTATTCCGCAAAAGATAAGATCAACTGATGCCGACCGCAGTGGCCGAGCGGTCTGCGGCGCGCCAGTCACAGTCTGCACGACCGCTACGGTCAGGGGTTGGAATCCTCCCTCGGGCATGAATGTTTGGGTCGTCTTTAATATAAGGTAATTCATAAGTAGTTGGTAAGTTTAGGGACTGATGATCCCACAGTTGAGTCCTTTAAGCTTAACAAACATTTGAACATTTGATCAATTGATGAAAGGAGAAGATATAAAAATGCAATAAATGGAGCAGGTAAAATGGAGTACAGACGACTAAGAAATGAGATTGACAGGAAGTACAAAATGCCTAAGCAGGAGTCGCTAGAAGCCAAATGCAAACATGTAGAAGAATGTATAACTAGGGAAAAAAAGAGATACCGAATACAGGAAATTTAAAGAGATATTTGAGTAGCCTGTTATCAAAGGCGGACATCTGTCGTTTGCAAATAACTGAGATAAACGCCATTTTTATTACGAAACTTGGAGTTAATACGTATGAATGCTAGTTTGGTGATCATTTGCAACTAAATGATGACCAAATAGCATGCATACGTATTGACTCTACGTTTTCGTACTAAAAATGGCGTTTATCTCAGTTATCTGGAAGCGACAGATGTCCGCCTTACATAACAAGCTACTCATTTGGAGACAAGGAATATCAATAACTCAGACGGAAAACCAGTTCTGAGTAAGAAGGGAAATCTGAAAGTTGGAATTGGTATATACAGGGGCTCTACAAAGGAAATAAACGAAGAGACAATATTATAGGAAGGGAAGAGGAAGTAGATAAAGATGAAATAGGAGATATACTGAGAGAAGAATTTGATAGAGCACTGAAAGACCTAAGTCGAAACAAGGCCCCTGGATTAGTTGACATTCCCTCAGAACTACTGACGTCTTTGGGATGAGCCATCCGTGACAAAACTATTTCACCCGGTGCGTAAGATGTATGAGACAGGTGAAATACCCTCAGACTAAGAAAAATGTAATAATCCCCATTCCAAACAAAGCAGGCGAAGACAGAAGACAGGTGCGAAAATTACAGAACCATCAGTTTAATAAGTCAAGGTTTCAAAACTGTAACATGAATTATTTACAGAAATATGGAAGGCTGATAGATTCTGACCTTGGGGAAGACCATTTCGCATTCAGGAGAATTGTAAGAACAACGGAGGCAATACTCACCTTACGACTTATCTTAGAAGATAGGTTAAGAAACTGCAAACCTACATTTCTAACTTTTGTGGATTTGGAGAAATCTTTTGACAGTCTCGATGAAGTCAGCATGGGTAAAATATAGGAAACGGGAGGTTATTTACATTTTGTGCATTAAGGAAGCATCAGTTATTAGAGTTGATGGGCATGAAAGACGCAGTGGTTGGGAAGGAAGTAAGATGAGTTGTGGCCTTTCTCCAATGTTATTCAATTTGTACATTGAGCAACCTCTAAATGGAGGAAAGATAAATTTCTAGAAAAAATTATAGTTCAGGGTGAAGAAATAAAAACAGGATGTTCTCTGATGACATTGTAATTCTGTCAGAGACAGCAAAGACTTGGAAGAGCAGTTTAAAGAAATGTACAGCGTGTTGAAAGGAGTGTATCAGATGAACATTAACAACAGCAAAACAAGGGCAATGGAATGCAGTCTCAGAAAATCAGGTGACGCTGGAGGAGTAACAGTAGGTAACGAAACAATAAAGGTGGTAGATGAGGTTTGTTACTTGGGCAGTAAAATAACACGATGGTCGTAGTACAGAGGATATAAAATGCAGAAAGGCGATGGGAAAAAAGTGTTTTTAAAGAAGAGAATTTTGCTAATTTCGAGTATTAATTCAAGTGTAACGAAGTCTTTCCTGAAGGCATTTGTGTGTGTGTGTGTGTGTGTGTGTGTGTGTGTGTGTGTGTGTGTGTGTGAGTATTGCCTTATACAGAAGTTGAAACATGGACGATATATAGTTCAGACAGTAAGAGGACAGAAGCTTTTGAAACGTGGTACTGCAGATGAATGCTGAAGATTAGGTGGGCATATCGCGTAACTAATGAAGAGGTACTGAACATAATTGGAGAGAAAAGGAGATTTTGGCATATCATGACAAAGAGAAGGGATTGATTGGTAGGACAGATTCTTAGACACCATGTTGTTGTTGTGGTCTTCAGTCCGCAGTTTCTTTACAGCTCTCCACGCTGCCCTGTCCTGTGCAAGTCTCTTCATCTGAGATTAAATTCGGCAACCTACATCCATTTGAATCTGCTTACTATATTCGTCCCTCGGTCTCCTTCTACGATTTTTACCCCACACGCTTCCTTCTAATGCTGACAATTCCTTGATGTCTCAGAATGTGTCCAACCAATCTATCCTTTCTCTTAGTCAGGATATGCAAGAAACTCCTTTTCTCCCCGATTCGGTTAAGCACCTCCTCATTAGTTACATGATCTACCCATCTAATTTTCATCATTCGTCTGTAGCACCACATTTCAAAAACTTCGATCATCTTTTATCTGAACCCCTTATCGTCCACGTTTCACTCCCACACAATGCTACACTCCGGACAAATGCTTTCAGAGAGGACTTCCTAACATTTACATTAATATTGGATGTTAACAAGTTTCGCTTCTTTAGAAACGCTTTTCTTCCCATAGCCATTCTGCATTTTATATCTTCTTTACTTCGGCCATCAGAAGTTATCTTGCTACCCAAATAACAAAATTCATCTACTACTTTTATTGTCTCATTACCTAATCTAATTCCTTTAGCATCGCCTGATTTTCTGACATTGCATTCAATTACCTTCGTTTTACTCTTGTTAATGTTCATCTTATATCTTCCTTTCAAGACACTGTCTATCCCATTCAATTGCTCTTCTAGATCTTTTGCGGTATCTGACAGAATTACTATGTCATCGATAAACGTCAAAGTTTTTATTTCTTCTCCCTGCACTTTAATGCCTTCTCCAAATTTCTCCTTCCATTCCTTCACTGCCTGCTCAATGTACAGACTGAACAACATTGGGGAAAGGCTACAACTCTGTCTTACTCCCTTCCCAACCTCTGCGTCCCTTTCTTGCCCTTCGACTCTAATAACCGCTGTCTGGTTTTTGTATAGCTTGAATATAACTCTTCGCTCCCTATATTTTACCCCTGATATCTTCAGAATTTGGAAGAATGTATTCCAGTCGACTTTGTCAAAAGCTTTCTCCAAATCGACAAACGCTAAAAACGTAGGTTTGCCTTTCCTTTGCCTATCTTCTAAGATAAGTCGTAATGTGAGTATTGCCTCTCGTGTTCCTACATTTCTCCTAAATCCAAACTGATCTTCCCCGAGGTCGGATTCCACAAGTTTTTACATTCGTCTGTAAATAATTCGTGTTAGTATTTTGCACCCATGACTTATTAAACTGATAGTTTTGTAATTTTCACACTTGTCTGCACTTGCTTTCTTTGGAATTGGAATAACAATATTCTTCTTGAAGTCGGGCGGTATTTCCCCTGTCTCATACATCTTGCATATCAGGTGATACAATTTTTTCACAACTGGCTCTCCTAACGAAATCAGCAGTTCAGATGAAATATCATCTACTCCAGGGGCCTTGTTTCGACTCAAGTCCTTCAGCGCTCTGTCAAATTCGTCTCGCAGTATCATATCTCCTACCTCATCTTCCTCCACTTCGTCTTCCATTTCTAGAATACTGCCTTCAAGTTTATTTCCTTTGTATAGGCCCTCTATGTATTCCTTCCAGAGTTCAGCTTTCCCCTCTTTGCTTAGTACTGGTTTTCCGTCTGAGTTCTTGATATTCACACAGCTGCTTTTCTTGTCTCCAAATGTCTCCTTTATTTCCCTGTAGGCAGTATCTATCTTTCCCCTAGTTATGAATTCTTCTACGATTCTGCATTTGTCCTCTAGCCACTCCTGCTTAGCCAGTCTGCACTTCCTGTCAATCTCATTTTTCAGACGTCTGTACTCCCTTTTTCCTGTTTCACTTGCTGACTTTTTATATTTTCTCCTCTCATCAATTAGGTTCAGTATATCCTGTGTTATCCAGGGATTTCTATTAGGCCTTGCCCTTCTGCCTATATGGTCCTCTGCAGCCTTCATTACTCTATCTCTAAGAGCTACCCATTCTTCTTCTGCTGTATTACTTTCCCCCGTTTCAGCCAATCCTTGCCTAACGCTCCCTCTGAAATTCTCAGCCACCTCTGGTTCCTTCAATTTGTCCAGGTTCCGTCTCCTAACCTTTCTACCTTTCTGCAGTCTCTTAAGTTTTAATCTGCAGTTCATAACCAATAAGTTATGGCCAGACACCAAGGAATCATAAATTTAGCATTGGAGGGAAGTGTGTGGGGGAAAAATCGTAGAGGGAGACCAAGAGGCGAATATATAAGCAGATTCAAATAGATGTGGGTTGCTCTTCTTACGAGGAGATGAAGAGGCTTCCTCAGGATAGAGTAGGATGGAGAGCTCCATCAAACCAGTCTCCGGACTGAAGACTAAAACAACAACACATGCCTACGTTTTACGAACGTATATTTTAATTGCTCACCAAATTGAAAATCTTTCCAAAATATGTGCTTTTAAGTATGGTTTGTTGGGCTACAGTAATAGTGAGACATCAGAACGTAGGCCAAAATTAAGGGAATGATTTACATTACAGTAACAATCAGTGCAGTTGCACGAAGCATAACCTCAAAATTCACTATAGATTAATATGTTGTCGCATATAATTGTGGGCAAGTGTAGGTAGCTATATTAGCCTTCAAATAAGCCCCCATGACATTGTAAGTATCTTCCAGAACATTACATCAGAATAATGAATTTGTTTTGATAACAAGATGTCAAATTTGAAGAGATAACAGGTATTGGCCATGTGTCAAATATCACAATGGCACTTGTAGTATCACTTCAGCAACTACCGGGTCTCTAATGATGAAATCGTTTTACAGAGCTAGATAAGCAGATCCCAATCTAAACTACCTACGTTATTCTTAATTAGTTGAAGAATGGACTTTTGTTTACATTTGCAACATAGTTCATACCTGTTTTTAATATCTGAGTGAGGTCATTCCACGTGAAGTGTCCAAGGGCTCCCAGCTCTAGCAGCTTCAATTTTGATGAAATTTGTACAGCATGTACTTGAGGGCCCGACATGAACATATGCAAAGTTTCATGCTCATCTGTAACTTGGTTCACGTACTAGCGCCATTTTTGTGAAGACCACTTTTACCGACATCGAAGAGTCATGAAGAAATCTTCAAGTTTAGCATTTCACTGTTGCTAATGTAAAAGAGCAAGACCATTGATTCTTGTTATAGTGGTACAACGTTTTGTGCTCTACACACAAATGTAGCAGATAGAGTTCAGAAAGTAATGCATTTGGCACAATCTCAGTTCAAAGTGGGCAACAAATCATGTAGCGAGAAATTTGCCCCATAGTTTAACGAGGTATAAGTAGTGGTGAAACTGCGCTACAGTGTAGAAACTGACACGTAGCTGACCTTGCATGGCTATCGAGCATGGCACCTAGGCGATGGGGCTACGAGTCACTGAGTCTGGCAGTGGCATAGCCAGCATGAACTAACGCAAGAATTTTTCTCGAATTACAAAAAAAAAAAAAAAAAAAAAAAAAAAAAAAAAAAAAAAAAAAATAAAATAGTTTAGGCAAAATACTTACACCCTTACCCAAAGAGACGACAACATGAAAATCTGTTTTTCTAATAGAATGAAATAATGTGGTGGGTGTCCATTTTGAGATACACGGGTATATTTTGACACGTGGTTTTTAGCATATTAACAGGATCGTACCACGGTAATTCAACACAGAAGCCAGGTCCAAATTGATGATATAGTAAACACCCAGACAGACAATAGTTTGACAAAAGACTAGCTCTGTAGCGCACTTTCTTCACTACTTTCGACTCGTTAAACTATGGGGCAAATTTCTCGCTACATGATTTGTTGCCAACTTCGAAATGAGATTACGCCAAATGCATTGCTTTCTGAACTCTATCTGCATCATTTGTGTGTAGAGCACAAAACGTTGTACCAATATACCAAGAACCAAGGGTCGTGCTCTTTTACATTAGGAACAGTAGAATTCTAAACTTGAAGATTTCTTCATGACTCTTCTGTGTCGGTAAAAGTGGTCTTCACAAAACTGGCTCTAGTACGTGAAGCAAGCTACAGTTGAGCCAGAAACTTTGCATACGTTCATGTCTGGCCCTCAGGTACATACCGTACAAATTTCATCAAAATTGAAGATGGTCGAGCTGGGAGGTTCGTCTAAGCTGGGACACTTGACGTGGAATGACCCAGTGTTATTTCTACGTAAAACCCATTCCTCCACAAAAACACATATACGCTTTTTCCTCTCTTATTGTATTTTTAAATCAATTCTAATACAATAACCTAAATGACAACACCAATGTCTCTTCAAAAAATATCAACATCCAACTAGGAATCTGACAAGAGTGAGTGCAATTGGCTGAGTCAGCACCACTTCCAATCACGTCATAATGCACTTGCTATGGCGCCGTTTTTGTGGCCAGTGTAAACTCGCCTTAAGACGGTCTGGAGGTGTGCGTGCCCATATCCCTTCTTACTTCTGGTAACCGGTTCCCAACAATTAATTACTGCTGTGGGCTCACAAAGCTCTTACGTGTGCTGCAGTAGCTGTGCGATCTGCCACTGCTACCCACCCAATATGACGATCTTGTCGGACTACTGTGTTGCGTGCACGCCCAGATTATCATCTACGTGTGTGAGACTATTTACTGAGAACAGCGCTGCACTGAACCGAAACGCAGCACTCGCCTAATGCAAACAAGCAAGTCGATTGGTCCATAATATTTCGGGCTTGCAGCCGGATCATGTTGACGTCTTCCAACGATATTTCGGCTGACAAACATGCAGCCATCTACAGGTGAGCACGAGACGGAAGATTACTGGTTTTTGTCGTTCTATATATACCGCAGATTGGCGCGGCAGCGCCTGCGCAGTGAGGAGGTACTAGCGCGCCGCCTGTTGAATTTGGCGCGCTCTGCGGTAGAAGCGGGCCGAGTCTGCGTAATGGTGTACTTACATTCGCGCCGTCTGTCGGAATACGCCTTAGTGCATCAAAAGCGCGATGGTCAAAGGAAATCACTTTCTGTCAGAGGTTGCACTAGATGTAGACATATGTCTCTGCGAAGCAATTAAATAAATTACAGGGTCCCATGCTGTATCCATTTCAAAGCCCCCATCCCGATTAATCAGGTCTTCTGTCAACCGTAATTCAACGGACTCCTTAATAATCGAATCCCAAAAGGATCTTGTCGTTGCCAAAATCTTTGTTGCAGAATAATCCATGGAGTATCCCGTGGAAATACAGTGTTCTGCTATGGCTGATTTGCTGGGCTGCAGTAGACGTGTGTGGCGCTCATGCTCCACGCATCTTTTTCGTACTGTGCGAGTAGTTTGACCAGGGTAGGATTGACCACATTGGCAAGGGATCTTGTAAATTCCCGCCTTCCTTAGTTCCAAATCATCCTTCGCAGAGCCAAGCAAAGCCGAGATCTACGCAGGTGATCGGAATATCACTTTTACACAATGCTTTTTTTAGAATTTTTCCTATTTTAGAAGAGAGGTTGCCCAGGTACGGAAGGAACGCCCTCGGGCTGTTTATCTCCTTACCTTCTTTTTGTTGTTGTTTACATTTCTTCCCAGTGGCGTAACTAGAACTTGGCTTTGGGGGGGGGGATAGATCTACTTGACAAGCAAAATTTTAGTCAGTTTCCAGACAGACTACCATCTACCGTTGAAGAAACTAATTCACTCCCATCCAATGAAAGATTATGGTAAAACACCCCAAGTTTTCAATCTTTACCTTTACCAGATTGCTGTTATACGATTTATTTTCTTTTTTTCTCTTTTTTCTTTTTTTTTCTTTTTTTTTCGTGTTCTGGGGGGGGGGGGTTTCTATCCCCCTCATCCCCCCCCCCATATTTACGCCACTGTTTCTTCCTTGTTAGAGCTGTGCGGATCTGGCGTTAAGAATATCAATTTTCCCTGAAGACTGACTGCAAATGTTCCATCTCTTTAGGAAGGCTGTCCTTATCAGATACCACATGTGCCCGGTGC
Organism: Locusta migratoria; assembly: GCA_026315105.1. Taxonomy (NCBI): domain Eukaryota; kingdom Metazoa; phylum Arthropoda; class Insecta; order Orthoptera; family Acrididae; genus Locusta; species Locusta migratoria. The sequence continues at coordinate 410,738,439 of CM048748.1, forward strand.
ACCAGAGTACGTAGTACACCTGTGGTTTGTGCAGGGTGATGACAGCTTGTCGCCTGCAAATAGAGATCTGTGTGTGTGGGTTCCGGTAGATGGAGTGACCCAGAGACCCATCAGTTCTTCGAGTGACAAGGACATCCAGAAACGGCAGACATCTGTCTTTTCCGACTTCCATAGTAAATTGAATGTTATTGTGGATGGAATTCATCCCAAAATATGATGGACCAATCAATACGCCGGGAAAACTTCAAGATACACAATCAAGTCGATGTTTGCCGTACATCACGTTACCACAGGATATTCAACGGATTACAATAAAGTAATAATTCTGGCCACAGGAAAATAGAACGTCAGCCAATAAAGTCCTGTGGCATTAAGAAATACAGTCGCATTACTGTCCTTTGCAATAGTCACCTCCTGTAACTATGCCCCGCTGATCTCTGCGACACATGTCCAGGATACTTTGCCCGAGGACTTCCTTTCGGATGATATTCAAAAGCCTGGCTATGTTTCGTTGGATGTCAGGAATATCTCCAAATCTCTTTACTTTCATTTCGAGTTTGAGTCGAGGGAATGGAAAGAAGTCTCGAGGATTGAGATCCGGCAAGTATGATAGATGTTCAAGTTGCACCATCCCCCTCTTTTTTTTTTTTTTTCTTTTTTTTTTTTTTTTTTCTTGCCAGGAACTGTTTGACGGTATTGGCTGTGCGTGGGCGAGCGTTGTCGTGAACTATTCGTTGTGCGTACTGGGGTCGTACCCCGCGAAGATATTGCATGAAACCGGTCAAAATTTCAACGTATCTAGCAGCGTCCAGCGTCATTCCTTCAGGTCGAAATTCCTTGTCTATAATGCCTTGACTGTCGAAAACGGCGATGAGTATCGTTTTGGTGCGTAACTGTTAGGTCCTGACCTTTTTCCGACAATGTGATGGCAGAGAGCGCTATTCCATGCTTTGCCGTTTCGTTTCAGGGTCGTACCTGAGATTGATTTGATTTGATTTGATTCTTTCAGGGAAGCCAAAACAGTCTTGGTCTAACCCGCCACTGCCCGCACCTAAACTAAGTTTATTGTGCGGTATCGCTCCCAGTATGTCTAGTAAAGCCAACCAATGCCCTTGAACAGTGCAAGGAGTCCCTTTACCAGTTCTTTATTAGACAATTTCTTCGGATCTGGTTGTCCCAAATGTTCTGTGCCTTTTACTCTCCAATGCAATGCATTCGAAGATCAGATGTGATGCAGTTTCATCACCGTCATCACAGAGCCTACATTTAGGGTCCTCTTCTGTTATTCCCATCGTATGTAGGTGTTTTTTGAAATTCCCATGGCCTGTCAGCAATCCAACCATGTCTAATCTCTCTCCTGTTCAGACCCAGGATTGCAGAGCTTCTTTTAAAACAAGGCTTTGGCATCATTACCTTGCCATGTTTTTGTTGATGGACTTTGGTCCAATATTATACGTGTACCTGAGATACTAGGCATCATAGTTGATGTATCGGCATTTATTGGCACCAGTGTCGTCACACGGCCGAAGTAGCCGCCGCGCCATCCATCGACACCCCCGGTTTCCCGCAACTGCCATAAGATGTTGCGAGGCACCGATCATGCGACCGCGCGGCTGTGGCATCTACCAAATGTTCAAATGTTTGTTAAGCTTATGGGACTTATTTACGGGGTCATCAGTCCCTAAGCTTACAAACTACTTATGAACTAGCTAATACTAAGGACGGCACAAATATTTATGCCCCAGGGGAGACTGGAACCTCCGACCATAGTGGCCGTGCAGACCGTGACAGGCGCGCCGCAGAGCGCTCGGCCACCGCGGCCGGCGTAGCATCTACCGATCGCACTGCAGCTTGCAGTCCAGTGTGTGTGTTACCAGCAGACTGTGGAGCTGCACCTGATTGGACACAAGTGCTGTTGAACGACCTACCGCATTGAGGACAGTGTGTTGGGACTGACAGCAATCTTCGACAAGATTTTATTTTTCTTATTTAGCTGGCATCTCGCTTTGTAATCCTATGCCATTGTTCATGCATTAATGAAGAATTGTTATTTGTGTTGGTTTTGTGACATAGTTAGTTTCTACATCTACATCTACAACCATACTCCGCATGCCACCCGACGGTGTGTGGCGGAGGGTACCTTGAGTACCACTATCGATTTTCCCTCCTATTCCAGTCACGTATTGTTCGCGGAAAGAAGGATTGTCGGTATGCCTCTGTGTGGGCTCTAATCTCTCTGATTTTGTCCTCACGATTTCTTCGCGAGGTATACGTAGGAGGGAGCAATACACTGCTAGACTCCTAAGTAAGGTAAGTTCTCGAAACTTCGACAAAAGCCCGTACCGAGCGACAGAGCGTCTCTCCTGCAGAGTCTTCCACTGGAGTTTATCGATCATCTCCGTAACGCTTTCACGATTACCAAATGATCCTGTAACGAAGCGCGCTGCTCTTCGTTGGATTTTCTCCACTTCCTCTATCAATCCCACCTGGTACGGATCCCACACCGGTGAGCAGTATTCAAGCTGTGGGCGAACAAGTGTACTGTAACCTACTTCCTTTGTTTTCGGACTGCATTTCCTTAGAATTCTCCCAATGAATCTAACTCTGGCATCTGCTTTATCGACGATTGATTTTATATGGTCGCTCCATTTTAAATCCCTCCTAATGACTACTCCCAGATAATTTATGGAATTAACTGCTTCCAGTTTCTGACCTGCTTTAGTGTAGCTAAATGATAAAGGATCTTTCTTTCTGTGTATTCGCAGCACATTACAGTTGTCTTCATTTAGCTTTAATTGCCATTCCCTGCACCATGCGTCAATTCGATGCAGATCCTCCTGCATCTCAATACAATTTTCCATTGTTACAACCACTCTATATTCTACCGCATCATCCGCAAAAAGCCTCACTGAACTTCCGATGTTATCCGCAAGGTCATTTATATATATCGTGAACAGCTTAAGCTGTAATCTAATTTTTATGAAAATGCAATTGGTCTTCTTTACAGACAAAAGAATCGTCAGTGACAATACGATTCAAAAAAAATATGGTGTCGCAATCGCCGTTTCGACAAAATCCTGTGAAGCCTCTAAACCTGCCTGGTTAGGATTGTCAGTCAAGTGATATGGCGCAAGACAACACGTTTTCCTCCTCCCTAACTTCCGGGTAAGGATTTGCCACACGGATTCACGGTTAATCTGCAGTTCATCAGTTATCACGCAGAAAGTTCATCGGCGACCGTTCGTGATTAACGTCGTCACTTTCTCAAAGTTTTCGTTACTGAAGGGGGCTGTCAGAAATACTTTCCCTACCTCCTCGAAAACAGGCGAATCACTTGCACACACACTTCATGGACAGAGCTTGATCCTCATAAACACGTTCCAGAATCGCAGGCCTTTCTTTAGGTGTCTTTCCAAGCTTAAAACAAAGTTTTTAATTGACCCTCTGCTCATTCATTTACCTATTCTCAGTTACGAACCGACGCATTAAACAAGCACTTCCTCCAACAGGTCTAACACGGGAGACACACGATGCTCAACTGAAGTATAGTGGGGTTGCGGCGTTGTGATTCTCCTGTGTTGTGCCTATCGACCGTTCTGACTTGATTCACCGCAAGGTACGTAGACTAGAAAGGTATGCCAGTTTGGGCTTCTTCACTCTCATTGGTTAGCGCTGTATTACGTTACTCGGCAGCAAGCCGCTGTATTATAACACCGCCGTGAACACATTTTCTCCGTCTTTTCTTTTCTCATTCGACAAAAAACATTGCTTTTAAGCGGTGGAACACGCTTGTGATTAATATTTATGTATACTAACATACAAAGGACTGAAAAAGAAAAGCTTCAAACATTATTAACAACTAGCTTATCCGTCCTGCCCCGCGATTTGGCACGTGTAGTATTTAAACGTCTTTAACTCGAGATCCACTGAACGTATCGTAATGAGGTTTCTTTTTAAATTGTAGAGCTCATAAAGATCTAAAAAGTCCGAGAGAGCACATGTCTAACTTTTATAGATTGCCTATAATGACTATTTGTGTAGTCTGAAGCCATCCAACGCCAGCGCCTTAGGAGAGAAAAATAGTACATATGCTTCACTCGTAAAAGTTAGACATTTGCTGTCATTGACTCCTTTGTGAGATCTACAATTTAAAAGAAACCTCATTACGATACGTTCAGTATTTCTCGAGTTATAGAAGGTTAAAGGGACACACAAAGAGAAAATGTGCTTCTGTTTTATATAATATCATGATACCACCCCCTTAGAGTGCGAAATTCCAAATTTTACTATACCTTTAACCGTAACGCTAGTTCATACAATAAGTTGACGAAGGTTTGTCGCAATTGAGTGAATGACATTGACAGGCATAGCATACCGACAAACAGAGGCCTTCATTTTTATATATTAGATAAAGAAAACTTTCGTTACAACGCAAACTTAGCAGCCGATTTTCGCATTAATCCTTTTGTTTTACTCATTTAATTACTGTGATCATTTAACTGCATACTACTTTCATACATAAATTTTTATCAATAAAATATCGATGATGTGAATCCTAACAATTCATTCTGCAAGTCTCTTTTGTAATCGGCTTCACAAAAATGTCCGGAACAAATTCTGGCATTTTCGACATTTATGTCGTCTTGTCGTTTACAGCGAGAGATCCATATGTGCTGAAGTTCCTCGCCTTTTGGAAACCGATGGTACAAAATGCCTTCCGTCTTGCGTCCACTGTTATTGCACTCCGCAACAGCACAACACGAAGTATTCTCACTCATAATTACAGAAAAAATATATGGAAAAATTGTTCCCTAATACAAGAAAGCTACTTACTATCCGAACACTTAACAGGTCACGAGCCGGCCGCGGTGGCCGAGGGAACTGAGGCGCTCCAGTCACGGCCACTACGGTCGGAGGTTCGAATCCCCTCTCGGGCATGGATATTTGTGCCGTCCTTAGCATTAGTTAGTTCATAAGTAGTTTGTAAGTTTAGGGACTGATGACCCCGCAGTTCAGTCCCTTAAGCTTAACAAACATTTTTGAACAGGTCACGAAACGAGCGAGCGCAAAACACAACTTCCTGCCTGCACGTTTCGTAGGGGTACTGCGGCAACTGCTAGGCGCTTGCTACCTGGTGACGTCACAGAAGCAAAGCGCGCGAGTCAAATTTACACCCCTTGCATTCACCCAACTTTGTCAGCGGTTGTACTGAAAGTCACATGGAAATACCCGTACAAGAAAGTGTCTTAAATGGTGACAGCGGCTTCCAGATGGACAATGGACGCAGCTCTTTCAGTTCACAATTTACTCAAAACTAAGACAGCAGAGAGCGCACCGATCTTCTCGGCATGGCTGACAACAGTGTATCACAAATATGAGTATAGTTTGTCAGTTGTATTACCTACGAAAATGTTTTCAGTTAGACAATTGTCTACTACAATTTCTACAGCACAATTAATGTTCAAATGTTTGTAAATCTATCGGACCAAACTGCGTGGTCATCACTCCGTAGCTTACAAACTACTTAAACCTAGGTAAACTAACCTAAGCACAACACACACACCCATGCCCCAGGGAGGACTCGAACCTCCACGGCGAGCAACCGCGCGCTCCGCAGCGAGGTGCTTTAGACCGCTCGGCTACTCCACCGCGGCCAGCACAATTAAAACGCTTTATTAGTTTCTCCATCACTGGATGGTTGCTGTTGCCGCAACTGTGGTTCAAATTTAATGAAAGTCCAGCTCCAGTTGCAATTATTGGTGCTTTATTTAAGCCCACACTACCGGTTTCGGCCTCTATGTTAGGCCATTTTCAAGTGTGACAGATCTGCATATAATGTGTAGCAATAAGTTCTCAAAAATTACATGGTACAAGATAGAATGTTACAGATGTAAAAGGGTACTGTACAGAAGCAGAAGGAAACTTACGTTATGCCGTAGAGAAAGCAACGTCAAGTAATTAAAACAATAGAACTCAGAGAATTTAAAACTTTTGGCGCCCAATGGTGACATAAGAAAAATGGGCGTGTCATTTTTAACATTCCAAAACATTATAATCGGCATGTTCTGATGTGTTCTGATATAAACATTACATCAATGAAAGCTTAAAATTATAAACATTAGTTGATAAAATGTAAAGGTCAATAGTATAATATTACAATTGTCAGTTAGGATAAAAACGGAACATGTAGCGGCCAATGAGGCTATGTGAAAAGTGGGCGTGTCGTCAATTTAAAATTTTAATACAGGAAGTATAATAATTTAGCTTAAGGCCAATTGTATTCAATTTAGTTTACATTAAAGTTGAATGTACTGTTTAAACAAGGTACAAAGATTCTTAGGTTGTAAAATGTAAAATGATTGCAACAAACGAGGCGTCCAAGCCGATAGTTGAGGGGCGGCCTCTAGCGAGCGAAATTTGAACCAGGAACGCTGGTGCGGGCTCCAGAGCAGTTTGGACGCGTCGTTGATTGCTTACATTGTACTGTTTACAAACAGTAGTATGTATTTCAAAAACAGCCACGAACTTGCGGAGCATTTCTAAAAAATTTTGTCAATTACTGGGCGGCAGATATTCTAAGAAATTAGTATTCTTTAAAGTGCATTGCTCGTTAAGCGTGTCTTCCTTGGACGTTTTTACATTCACCTTTAATGTAAACTAAATTGAATACAATTGGCCTTAAGCTAAATTATTATACTTCCTGTATTAAAATTTTAAATTGACGACACGCCCACTTTTCACATAGCCTCATTGGCCGCTACATGTTCCGTTTTTATCCTAACTGACAATTGTAATATTATACTATTGACCTTTACATTTTATCAACTAATGTTTATAATTTTAAGCTTTCATTGATGTAATGTTTATATCAGAACACATCAGAACATGCCGATTATAATGTTTTGGAATGTTAAAAATGACACGCCCATTTTTCTTATGTCACCATTGGGCGCCAAAAGTTTTAAATTCTCTGAGTTCTATTGTTTTAATTACTTGACGTTGCTTTCTCTACGGCATAACGTAAGTTTCCTTCCGCTTCTGTACAGTACCTTTTTACATCTGTAACATTCTATCTTGTACCATGTAATTTTTGTAAACTTATTGCTACACATTATATGCAGGTCTGTCACACTTGAAAATGGCCTAACATAGAGGCCGAAACCGGTAGTGTGGGCTTAAATAAAGCACCAATAATTGCAACTGGAGCTGGACTTTCATTAAAACGCTTTAGTTCACTTTGCTTCTATGTTTGAATAAGACTGACGGAAACATCCGCCAGCTATTTGGTTTTAGATCATCAGAGGCGACGTAGCGAGAAGCGAGTCCAGTGTAAGCACTGGGAGGAACTGAGTGCGTCGTTAGTTTGGTGACGGCTGTGCAAGGTCTGCCCGTAGGGATGGCTGCCCGGCACGCATCGGTAGAGAGCACGGCTTGTCGGACCCCCGTGTCCCGGAGCGTCGCAGACGGGCCAGCGACGAGCAGGCCCCGTCAGCAGCGGTTATCCTTAGAGATCTGGAAAAACAGGTCCCTAGCTGCAGCCGTCTGCCGCTTTCCCGGTTAATATAACCGGCCTGCTTCTTGTGCGCACTCTTCCTGTCTAGAGGACGTCACCCACATCCTTTGTCAGCGTTATGCTCTCGCATGTAGAGGGCGAATTACTAACTATTGGCATCAAGAATAACTCAAAAACTATGGTAGGAGCCGAAATGTTTGTGGGACAAAAGTTGCATGGGACAACGAGGGTCCGGCCGCGGTGGCCGAGGTGACTGAGGCGCTCCAGTCACGGTCAGCACGGCCACTACGGTCGGGGGTTCGAATCCCCCCTCGGGCATGGATATTTGTGCCGTCTTTAGTCTTAGCTAGTTCATAAGTAGTTTGTAAGCTTAGGGACTGATGACCCCGTAGTTAAGTCCCATAAGTTGTACAAACATTTGAACATTTTTGACAACGAGGGCAAGAATATGACGGTTGTTTATTGGGGATGGGTTGGGTTATTGGGTTGGGATAGGGGGACTAAACTACTGAGGTTACGTTTCATGGGGAGAACGCTTCGAAGATGCACCAGCTCCACCAAATAGACTGCCCACATCACACTTGTGCGTCCTGTCCTGGAGTACTGTTGCCCCTTGTGGACCCTCACCAGGTGGAACTGACGGAAGACATTGAGAAGCTTCAGAGAAGGGCAGCTCGTTTTGTTTTATCACGTTACGGGGGGAAAAGCGTCACGGAAATGTTGCAAGAATTGGGGTGGAAATCATTAAAAGAAAGACGTTATTCATTGCGGCGTGATTGGTTTGCGAAGTTTCAATCACCGACTTTTAGTTCTGAACGTAAAAATATTTTGCCAGCACCCACCTTCTTAGGGAGACATGACCATCCCAATAAAATAAGAGAAATCAGATCGAAAACGGAACGATTTAGGTGTTCTTTCTTCCCGCGCGCTATTAGAGAATGGAACGGTAGAGAAAAGTTATGAAAATGGTTAATGAACCCTCTGCCAGGCACTTGAATGTGATTTGCAGAGTATCTATGTAGATGTAGATTTAGATGTAGGTTATCAGTCCCCCGGAGGGGAGGGGAAGGAGTGAGAATAGGGAAGGAGGGGAAAAGGAAATGCAGTCCGGGAAGTACAGAAGGAAGGGAGACTGGGTTTTTTAATGCTGGGTAGAGTCGCTTCAGAGATATGAAGGTTAACTTCTTCCTTTTTTACTTTTTACATTTTTTTAATGGGATGCTACAGTTTTGTGCTTATTTTCTGATAGCAGCTATCGAGACGTATCCAATGATGTGAAACAGTAAGGTCACTGAAAGTTTACGAAGTTAAAAATTGTTGGCATGAACGTCCATTTACAGAATATGGTATCAATACAACGCCGCAATCTTCTTGTCGTAGATTGAGTGGCATTCTGGTGTACTTATCGAAGCATCTGCTCTGACAATTCTCTCTCTCATATCCTCAGGTGTAGTTGGAACTTCTTTAGGCCGGCCGCGGTGGCCGAGGGGACTGAGGTGCTCCAGTCATGGTCTGCACGGCCACTACGGTCGGGGGTTCGAATCCCCCCTCGGGCATGGATATTTGTGCCGTCCTTAGTTGTAAGTAGTTCATAAGTAGTTTGTAAGTTTAGTGACTGATGACCCCGCAGTTAAGTCCCATAGACTCTACAGACATTTGATCATTTTGAACATTTGAACTTCTTTATAAACACTGTCTTTCACGAATCCCCACAAGAAAACATCCAGAGGCATCAAGCCTGGCATCAACGTCCATTTACAGAATATGGTATCAATACCACGTCGCAATCTTCTTATCAGGGATCGAGTGGCATTCTGGTGTACTTATCGAAGCATATGCTCTGACGATTCTCTGTCGCATATCCTCAGGTGTAGTTGGAACTTCTTTATAAACAATGTCTTTCACGAATCCCCACAAGAAAAAATCCAGAGGCGTCAAGTCTGGCGAACGAGCCGGCCACAACTATTTGGTAATCAATTAATATAAATAAACAATCCCAGAGACGGATTTACGTCTCAAATATGTGAAAGACATTATTGATAGATCTGAAGCATTGAATTAAAATTTTGGTAATCGTCTCTGCGACTCATTTCTAGCCATCAGCGAAACATGTGCCGGACACCCTGATACCACATTCTGGTCCTTGTTCCTAAAGTTATTTCTTCCAATAACAGACCTAATGTTTCTTGCAGGAATGCGGTGTACATCCAGCATTAACATTTACTTCGATGAAATAGGGAACTATAATTCTGTCCTCCAGAATTCCACACCATACATTCACCGACCACGGTCTTTGGTGTACAACTTGCTGCTGCCAACATTGATTTTCAGTTGTCCAATAACGCATGTTATGTAATTAAGATGTTCGTGGTTCGTAAATGTAGTCCCGTTAGTAAATAAAATCAAATTAATAAATGTGTCATCCCTCTGAATATGACACTGATCACATCAGCAGGATCCCATGCGACTCATACAATAGCAGTTAACTCTTGAAGGATACTGTTATGGTAAGGATGATATTTATGGCAGCATGCCAGATTCCATTGCGATTTGACGCGAACACAAGAATCTCGAATCACAATGGCAGGAGTACCAACATACGCTCTCCCGTAAGTAATTTTCTTTTGCCGGATATGTTTTCCGATACTTTACAGATGCAATTGTTCTCAAATGAAGATATCTTTCAGCGTATAAGTCCCTAGATCTCAGTGAATTTCTTTGGCATTCTCCGTAAATGAGAAGGATATCGGCTTTTTCTTCGAAGGAATACATCATTCACATTACCTTTCTTCGACGAGACTAGTCTTACCGTTCCTATTAGTGTTGTAATGTGCAACCGTCGTATAGTGTTTACATGTCATCGGCACGTTAGATGGATACGCCGTATTCGGCGAATATTTACTATTGGAACGATATACGAGAGAGAATTGCCAGAGAATGTGCTTCGATAAGTGCCGAAGTGATATGGAATACCACTCAATCGATTATAAGATTGCAGCACTGCATTGATAGTAATGTTAATCACTTCGAACACCTTTTGAAAATGGACATTCATGCCACCTTTTTAACCTTCGTTGACCTTCAAAGAACTTAGTCTGGGAATGACAGGCAGAAACTTCAAAACCAGATATAAAGAACACATAAGAAGCTGGAAGTATGAAAACAGCCACTCAACCTTTGCAGAACACCTGATACAACATGGACACGAACCATCCACCATGGAACAAGACATGAAAATTATCAGAAGCAACAATCGGGACAGAAAAATCCTGACACTACAAGAAAACTTTCACATACAGAGAGCCTTGGCAATGAATAAAAAAGTGATCAATGATCAGATAAACATAAGCAACAACTCACTGATCAAGCTGGCCACAAAAACAGTGAAAAATAATAACGAAACATGAAATGCCCTACCTCCTTCTCCCTCTCGCTCCCCTTCCCCATCTCCCATAGTCACAAAAAACTAACACAAATAACACACACACACACACACACACACACACACACACACACACACACACACACACTCCCTTACTCACAAAAAACTAACACAAATAACAACACACACACACACACACACACACACACACAGTCTACACAGACACCAACACAAACAAAAAACAGCTGATACACTCAGAGATACAAGGAACACAAACAAGAGACAGACGAAAAGCGACAGTTGGCAACACTAAACATTGTAAACAAACGTCAAATACGAATACACAGTGAAGTGGTGATGAAAGGGTTTTCATCAAGACCGAAAATACCACATCCAACTGAAGACCTCACAAACATCTCCATGAAGACACACATGGAATAAAACAGAAAACCGTAAGTAGGGCCAAATACTAACAATTAAATTAACTTTCCAAAAGCTAGTGCTACAGAAGTTGTTTCTAACCTAGTAGATCCGAACTTTAGTAATTGTAACAAACTGTTAACTGTCATATTGTGTAAAACACCTATAATATTATGACTGTACTACAATATTATACAAAAATAACATGTATTACAGGCCACTGATGATGCTTCATAAATAAAGAAGCGAAACGCGTATGGCACACACAAAACGCCTTTCATTTAGTTGCTAAAGACGGTAATACACCTCCATCAATTAGTCTTACACATTTTTGGATTCGTCTCGATAGCCGCTATCAGAAAATAAGTACCCCATTAAAAAAAATGAAAAACAACAAAGTCGACCTTCATATCTCTGAAGCGACCATACCGAGTAACAAAAAACCAACGTCATATTCTAGCCTCCGTTGTCGCATGCAACTTTTGTGCCACCAAGTTTTCAGCTCCTATCATACTTTCGGAGTTATTCTTGGTGGCAATAATTAGTGACTCACCCTGGTACAGTCATTGCGTACTGAGATTGGTCACTTGGCGCACAGGCACCCACATGACCCTGTGTATGTTGCAGACGCTACAGCATTCCAGGTGGCTGATTTTCGTTTCAGTTGCGGATCGTAAAGGTCACATGTTTCGTCTCCAGTTATTATGCCGTTGTGAAAAGTCGGATCGTCGTCCGCACAACCGCACAACTGATGGGTCACCACAAATCATCATGCGATCGTCACGTTGGTCTTACGACAGGATTCGTGGCACACTGTGCTGGGTAACACTAGACATGTTGAAGTCGTCTGTCAGAATTTTGCGGCAAGTACCATGAGTGACCCCTAATTCTGCCGCGAAAGCGTGTACTGATTGGGAGCGGTTAGCACGCCCCGATGTTTCAACTTTCTTTCATCTTCTAAATATCAACGTATTAGCAGAAAACGTCGATGCCGCCTAAACTCAAAACTGCGAATCTATGCGTACTCACCGTACATATACTACAGCCGCGGTGGAGTAGCCGGTCTAAGGCACGCGGTTGCTCGCTGTCGGAGGTTCGAGTTCTCCCTGGGGCGTGTGTGTGCGTGTGCGTGCGTGCGTGTGTGTGTGTGTGTCCTTAGGTTAGTTTACCTTAGTTTAAGTAGTTTGTAAGCTACGGTCTGATGACCACGCAGTTTGGTCCGATAGATTTACAAACATTTGAACATATACTGCATCATTTTAAACGTTTCGGCAGCGGTTTTAATTTCTGTGAGAACTTGATGTTGGCCCATTGTAAGGTGGCTACTGAATGGAAATTTCCTACCTTACGTTTTGGAACTATATATGTTGGCAACAACATATATATAAACATCTTTGTTGGGTCCGCAAGGATTATCTTTGGCGGCCGGTCGGAGGGGTTTTTGCTGTGTGTTGCAGTGAGAGAGTCGGAGAGTAGTAGCGGAGCGTGACGGTTGCACTGGAGCTCGCGGTGGACACAGCCCGGAGATCTTCATGATTCTGCTAATTTTTTGGTAATTTACTTTAAATGTTTTCTTTTTTTCTCTTTTTTTGCATTGCGCAAGGTCGTTCATCGCATTTGATTTCACTTTATGTCACTTTCCATTCAGTAGGAACCTATCCACAACCTTGATTAATTCGTGGCTCGTCAGTGTAATTGTTGTAATAACGAGGATAGGGCATTAACCAAAGGTAATAATAATAAAAAAGCAGTTACTTTCACTTTTTGACATTTTCACTTTTTATAATTAATCCTTTCCTGAGGGTAGGGCTTCATCCCTATTTTAGAAACTGCCTCATTGCATGACTTCGCAATAATATGCACATTCTTCATTTTTATAGTTTATGTTACTTATGTCGAATTTGCAGATTCCTAATTTTCTTTAATACACATTTATTCAGTTTGATTGGTTTAATTTTGTTTATGATTATTCTTGACGCTGTAAGTGATTGTAAGTTAATGGTAATTAAGTACATTGTAACAAGTGGGTGACATGAAGATATGAAGTGAGGAATGTGTGTTGGTGGTATCACTTCCCATTTTTTCAACAAAATAATATTACTTGCAGACTGATTGTATAGTAATACTAACACTGGGCCAACAAGTACAACACAGTACGACATTCTTTTATTGTTCTCGAGTGTGACTATCAGCCAACCAAGATTTTGCATCTTTTTAATCCTTCTAATTTGCAGTCAGATAGCGTAAGGTTTCGATTGCCCAAACTTGCCTTACGTAGGTCAGCATTACGTTGCGCACTAATTGTCAAGTTACTCTCCTAGTAGTATTGCAGTCAGATCCATATGTTTAGTAGCTCGATACGATCTTTCATTTTTGTAGTTCCCTGTTAGTACGGAAGGCAACAATCACACACACATATTAAGTATCCCCCACTTACATATATACTAGTTGACCCGTTGCACCGTTGCTTATACAGTGACATGTCAAGCTTATACTGGCGCATTCAACTTAGCGTCACAAAAACGAATCTACGTGAGCTTGCGGTGAATGCACTCATCTGTCTCTTACAGGAGCGAGAGACTAACTGGTCCGGTACCATATCACGGCGATACCTTTGCGCTATAGTGCACAGCAGCGTCTTCATTCGGTGAGTCTCAGAACTTATTGACTGTACCATTGGTCTTGGATATGAAACCAGTAGTCCAATTTCTTCAAATATAAATTAATTGGTAGTACTGCAGAGAAGCTGCATTAATCTGTTTCTTGAGCGTCAGCACACGTAGATACGTAACAGATGTAGGTACATAGTTGTTCAGAAAGGTGTTCGCTATCGCTCACAGAACAGGTGAATATCTGATTATGGAAATATTTCTGAAACTCGGCAAAATAAAGTCATGCTGCGTCTGAAGTGTGACTTTCAATTACGACGAGTTATCTAGCTTCCTCTCTGCACTTACGAATAATTTAATAGTGGTCGCCTGTCACGAACGCGACTTTTTCGTATTTACTATACACCAGTGCTTCAAATATATACGTAACATGGTCTCTAATATAAATCTTTAATTTGCTGTTATACAAAGTGTAAATAAAATGATCATAGGAAATGAAAGGGCTGATACACTGAAGAAAGTACATAGTATTTTAATAAGGAATCATACCCGGATATGTCATCCATTAACGGTTGTTGTTGAATTTTTAAGGGGACTAAACAATATGGTCATCAGTTCCCATCCAGTTTATCTCTGACACTGAAGCAAATCTCAACTGCAAGCTCTTTGAATTCCATATTCTGGGAGGAAGTAGTATGAACCAAAAGATAAAACAAAGGCCTGGTGAACATGGACTCTAATGTGTTTAAAATGTTCCCTTAAAATGTATAAGCATGACTTGATACTGTAACCGCGCAGTCTGAGGCGACATGTGACGGATTGTGATGTCGTTCCGTCGGAGTTTCGAGCCTTCCCTCGGGCATGACTGAGTGGTGTCCTTAGCATGACTTAAAATAGTTTGTAAGCCTAGGGACCGGTGGTTTCAGCTGCTTGGTCCCTTAGATTTACGAACATTTCAACATATGATGACCTCGACGTCGACGGGACGTTAAGCCCTAGTTTTCTTCCTTCTCTCATTGCGTCTCTTAAGACCACGCTGTCGACGGGGCGTTAAACATAATCTTCCTTCCTTCCTTCTCATTATTTTGTCTTGTGTTCGTCATTTCCATAATATTATGCTGATAACCCATAATTTTGTCTGACGTACGCGTTTCGCCTTCATTGAACGCAAGGCATCTGCAATGGCCTGAAATATATATTAATTTTTTTACGTAAGATTTTATTTTCTTAGCTATGTTTGTGCGTTAGAAAGAGTTCTGGCACATTCAATTTTACTACGGTGTATTGGCATTTAAATATTACGTTCAGTGTTTGAGGATAATGGTCCGTATACGTGTTGCAATTCGCCAGTCCTTGCTGTTATACTTTTCTCATGCTCCTGCATTCAACTGTTGGTAATACGTTCAGAAGTTGGCAACAAAATAGAAGCAAACAATAAATAATAATTTCTTAATGCTGCAAAAACGATAATTCGTGCAGGAGAAATGTATAACAGGAAGAAATTATGAAATAGATCGAGCGAGGTGGCGCAGTGGTAAGACATTGGACTCGCATTCGGGAGGACGGTGGTTCAACTCCACCTCCGGCCATTCAGATTTAGGTTTTCATTAAATCACTGCAGGCAAATGCCGGAATAGCTCCTCTGAAAGGGCATGGTTGATTTCCTTCTAATGACCATGCTGCCGACGGAACCTTAAACCCTAAACATCGTTCTTGATTAAATGCACATATGTAGACCAAATCTAAAATAAAAACAATTACAGAAATAATAAAAGAATTGCATGTATTATGTTTATACCACCATACCATAGTAAAATAGAATGTGCCACAACTGTTTCTAACCTAAATACAAAACAATGTAAGGAAAATCCTATATAAAGAAATTTAAAAAGAATGGTAAATTTCATTTGTATTAGGCGGCAAAATGAAATAATTATCAATATAAATTCTTCTTTTGGAACCTGGAAAAGTTTCTGAAAATCAAGAGGAGGATATTACAAAGAATGTATGGTCCAAGAATAGTAAATGGAAACTACATATTGCTTTAGAACAAGGGCCGGCCGCGGTGGCCGAGGGGACTGAGGCGCTCCAGTCACGGTCTGCACGGCCAATACGGTCGGGGGTTCGAATCCCCCCTCGGGCATGGATATTTGTGCCGTCCTTAGGATTAGCTAGTTCATAAGTTTTGTGTCCCAGCCTCGTCGCCGCTTTTGTATCTCGTTCCGGCGTAGGTGTCGGTGGCCGAGTGGAATGAGACCGACACAGAAATAAAGATAGCACGCTGGTGCAGGTACGGAGGGGAGCAGCCAGAAACTAGAAACACTAGAGTAAATTAGAACGAGATATATATTGCACAGAATTTATACAATACTTAACTTTTACATAGTACTGCAGAATGTTGATACATAGTTGAGCTAGAGTCCTGCCTAGTGCTTAACTGATAGCTAAGTCTTCACTGGTGCCTATCGGATTCCAAAGTCTTTACTGGTTCCTAACTCAGTCCCAAGTGAACGATGTCGTTCAGCGGTGGCCACGAGCGGAGTTGCAGCAGAGGGCGCTCGTGGCTGTCGTCGTAAGAACGCCGCGCCGTGCGTGCATGGCGGCGCGCGGCGAAAGTAGGTGGCGTGCACCTTGTACTTGTGCGACTCCACACCCCTCCTCCCCAAACCGCCGCGCCGTCGTGGCGTAGGGCTGAGGGCCACGGCGACGGCACTGGGAGGAGGGCCTGGGCGGGGGCGTTACTGGTGGGACGGGCGTCGTAGCTGAGGCTGGGATCGAGACGCCGTCCGCGCCCCGGCATCCGCCTTGCGATCCCCCGGAAAACCCGCTAAAACGAGGGGAAGGGCGCAAGCTTCCGCCCAGATTGAGCAGGTCATCTTCTTCTGAGGTGCGTGGCCCAAGCTGGGGGGGGGCCCGCACGGTCCCGGAGTCCCTCTCGGTGACGCTGTCATCTGCGGCGGCGACGGAGGCGGAGGGGCCGACTGCGTAGGAGGCGCGTCGACAGCCATCGGTATCTCGTAGCCCGGGGACGAACGATGTGGCTGTGCTCCCTGCCGGTGAACTGGGTCTGGAATCAAGAAACCGGAGACAGGATCGCGCGGCCTATGCAGACGCAATTGGTTTACGTGGCGCCGCAGCTCCGACCCTGTGGAAGAACGGACAACATACATATTGCGCCGGGCACGCGCTGAATGATGCCTGGCAACCATGTCTTCTTCATACCAGCAAACACCCTGTACAGCACCGGCGTAGAAACCTGAAAACGCGTAGCGCCATACGAACCGACTGGGTGCGTGGGAGGCTGCAGCAGGTGAAGGAGATTGCGGTGACGGCGGCCGTGTAGCAGCTCGGCAGGAGACGGGCCGTCACGTGGCATGCATCGATACGTAGACAGGAAAATTTGAAGAGTTTGCTGCCTGGAGTGCTGACCTTTCATCTTCTCCATGTGAGACTTGAATGTTCGAACGAAACGTTCTGCTTCACCATTGGACTGAGGGTGAAAAGGTGCAGTGGTAATATGCTGAATGCCATTCACACGACAAAACTGTTGAAATTCCGCACTAACAAACTGAGGTCCATTGTCACTGACGATAGTTTCAGGCAAACCTTCGATGCAAAAAATGTTCAAATGTTTGTAAATCTTATGGGACTTAACTACGGGGTCATCAGTCCCTAAACTTACAAACTACTTATGAACTACTTACGAACTAGGACGGCACAAATATCCATGCCCGAGGGGGGATTCGAACCCCCGACCGTAGTGGCCGAACAGACCGTGACTGAAGCGCCTCAGTCCCCTCGGCCACCGCGGCCGGCTTCGATGCAAAACACTGATGTTAAGGCACTGATTGTACTAGACGCTGTCGTTGAGTTCATGGCAATCACAAAAGGAAACTTGCTGAAAGCGTCTACAACAATTAACCAGCGCGTATTCCAGAAAGGTCTGGCAAAGTCAATGTGTAAACGTTGCCATGGTCCCTTGGGGCGTGGCCAATCTCAGAAACGTTGCGGAGGAGCCGCCTGATGCTCCGCACAAACAGTACACTGTGACGTCATGTTCTCTATCTGAGCGTCCATGCCAACCCAGGTACAATGACGTCTGGCCAGTTGCTTTGTCCTAACAATACCCCAATGTCCTTGATGCAGGAGGCGTAACACTTCACGTTGCAGGGAACGAGGAACAATCACTCTTGTTGGGTCGTTGTCGGTATGCAACAACAGAACACCCTGACTTAAAGATAATGCATGACGTTGTGAAAAATAACGTCGAACCAGAGGCCGCTCAATGTCTTTGGCTCTGGCAGGCCAACCTGAGCGAACAAAACGTGATACCACACTTAGGTCTGCATCCGCAGCTGTTTCCTGTGCAACCCGACGAGAGTTCAAAGTAAAGTCTGCGACAGCGGAAGCATCTCTGGAGTCTATCTGACAACATGCCATTTCTGAAGAATCAAACGACACATCCTGGCCAACCGGAAGTCGGGAAAGTGTGTCCGCGTTGGCGTGTTTAGTGGTAGGTCGGTACAAAATCTCATACTGATAATTTGACAATATCAAGGACCATCTCTGAAGCTTTTGTGCCGTTCGTGGCGGAATTGGCTTTGTGGGTGAGAACAACGACGTGAGAGGCTTGTGGTCTGTCAAAAAATAGAATTTTCTGCCATAGAGATAATGATGAAACTTTGTGACGCCGTAAATGATTGCTAAGGCCTCCTTTTCTATCTGACTGTAATTCTGTTGCGTCGGCGTCAGTAGCTTGGATGCAAAGGCAATAGGACGATCGTGACATCCAATACGATGTGACAAAACTGCACCCACACCGTACGACGAGGCATCAACTGCTAGCACTACAGGCTTCTGTGGGTCAAAGGGAATGAAAAATGCATCACTGATTAGTGCAGACTTTAAGTTGTCAAAGGCAACCTGGCAATCTTTGGACCATACAAAAGGAACATTCTTCCTACGTAAGTGATGCAGTGAAGCTGCAATCTGAGAGGCATTGGGAATAAACCTGAAATAATAGTTCAGCTTTCCCATTACTGCTTGCAATTCGTGCACACTCTTAGGCAGAGGCAACTCTTTGATTGCTCGAAGATGTGACTGTAAGGGATGTATTCCTTGGGCATTAATCACATTGCCAAGGTACACTATTTCAGTTTGAAAAAACGAACACTTTGCTTTATTGCAACGTAGACCTGCTGCAGTCAAAACTTTGAGAAGGCACTCCAGGTTTGCTAACTGTTCTTCAACTTTACGTCCGGATGCCACAAAATCATCTAAATAGTTCGAACAACACGGTACAGAAACTGTCAGCTGTTCCAAAAAACGCTGAAAAATAGCGGGAGCGGAAGAACTGCCAAAGGGTAGGCGTTGAAATTGAAAAAGGCCCATGTGAGTATTAATGACGAAAAACTTTTTTGACTCGTAATCAAGTGGAATCTGTAAGTATGCCTCTGCTAAATCAATCTTGGAAAAGAAGCGAGACTGTCCTAATTTGTCCATCAGTTCCTCAGGTCTGGGCAGGGGATAAGTGTCGACAATTGTTTGACTGTTCACTGTTGAAGTCCGCACAGATACGAAGTTTTCCTGACGGCTTGGGTATAATTACTATAGGCGAGGCCCACTGACTCGCAGAAACAGGAGAAATCACCCCACTATCTTGCCAACGTTTAAGTTCTGCGGCAACTGTATCACGCATTGCGATAGGCACTGGTCTAGCTTTACGAAATTTTGGAACTGCAGATTCTTTTAAAGTTACATGTGCCACGAAGTCTTTTGCACGACCTAGTTCCGGCGAAAACAAGTCACTATATTTGTCACACAATGCATTGATTTTATCCTGAGGCACTATTGACGAAATTTGAAGCACATCTCTTTGAATTGATAAACCAAACAAGTCAAAAGCATCTAGTCCAAAAATGTTCTGTGTCGATTTGGCCTGAAGAACTACAAAAGCAACTGTTTTTGTTACACATTGAAAGGAGGCGGGCAGGCTACACGTTCCTAGCATGGGAATATTTTGACCTGTATAAGCTGTTAACACTTGCTGTGACGGCGACAGTTTTGGCGAACCCAACAGTTCATAAGTGTCTTTATTAATTAATGTAACAGCGGAACCAGTATCAAGCTGAAATTGCACAGTCTTATTTTCTATAGAGAGAGTAACAAACAGTTTGTGCTTCTGGCGCACGACCGGTGCGCGAATGTGGGCAACATCTAATACATCTTGTTTTCTGCGCTTGCGCATGCGCGGGTTGCGTGCGGTAGGAAGCGGCTCATACTCGGCACACAGCGGATTAACAACACTGTCAATAGATGGCACTACCGCCGGATCGACGTCCGCGCAAGCATGCGAAGCTACTCCAGATGTACTAACTACTGCACTACACTTTTGAGTAGCTACTTGATGTCTACTGTCACTAGCTACACAGTACTGGGCACTTTTACAATAAGAAGTTGCAAAAGGCACTAGGTTCACTACAGGATTGCACTGTACATTGTCACTTTGCTTGTCCCGAACCCTTTTCCGTTGCACGGATGTACGCGCTCGTCGGCGCTTGCGGCGTGGCTCAATACATAGTTTTGCAATAGGTGCAGAAGAATTTCCTTGCAATTGAGAACCAAGTAAAGCACTGATCAATTCCACAGCGTCTATGACATTGACTGTATGCACTGCTCTCGCACTCTGCGAAGCACTGTTTCTAACGTTACTGTTCTTTGAGTTTTTAATTTGCATACACGCAGACTGCACATGTCCTGATTTGCCACATAGATAACAGGTTGCGTTGCGACTAGGGCAATGAGCACGCTTGTGGCGAGACACACACTGCGGCAAGATTTACGTACATTTTTTCTGAAATGAGCGTTGGCGCCCGTTATTCAAATCACTGTTTCTAACACGACGGGGCGACCTTTGTGTCGCACTTTTACACTGGCTACTGTTCACTGACTGTTCAGCACGGCCTGTACCATTGTAAGAATCACTAGTGCTACACTGAGAACTACGGCTAGGAAAGCGTCCGTTACGGCACACTGAATTTACACTGTGGCTTTGCATTTCTACATCTGCTAAGTCAAAAGTATCATGCGCTTCAATAAGCTGCAGTACACTGTCTAATGAAGGGTCAGATTGTTTTAGAATGGCTGCCATAATTCTGGGGTCCTGAATGTTCTGCGTAATCGCATCCCTCAACATCACGTCACTATACGAAAGTCCACAAGAGCAAGTAAATTTACATTTGCGGGTTAAGCCCTTCAGTTCCGTAATCCACTCTTGGTGTGACTGCTGCGGTAATTTTTTAAGTCTGATAAATCGGTACCGAGCCGCAGCTACGAGAACTTTTCTCTCATAATAAGCATTTAGTGCCTCTACTATTTGTTCAAAGTCTACATCACGAGGAGATACGTCGGGGAAAAGTTTTTTCAGTAACACGAAGGTGTTGGTGCCCACCACAGATAATAGCAGATGCTTCACTTTCTGACCTGTAATTTGATGAGCCGCGACGAGTTCTTGAAACTGTGCGAAGTAGTCGCTCCATTCTTCCTCACGTTCGTTGTACAGGCGAAACGTAGGAAGCTCAAAAATGTTCAAATGTTTGTAAAGCCTATGGGACTTAACTACGGGGCTATCAGTCCCTAAACTTACAAACTACTTATGAACTACTTACGAACTAGGACGGCACAAATATCCATGCCCGAGGGGGGATTCGAACCCCCGACCGTAGTGGCCGCGCGGACCGTGACTGGAGCGCCTTAGTCCCCTCGGCCACCGCGGCCGGCACGTAGGAAGCGTTGAGGCGGCAGGTGTGGGCTGCTGAAGCGGCGGCTGTTGTTGTTGGTTAGCTGCTTGCGCTGTGAGCTGGGCCACAGCCTGCAGGAGTTGTGTTATTTGCGCCATCTGTAACTGAATAATTTCCATTAAGTTTGGGTTCGGGTAGTGGCCATGCTGACCGATTAGGCGCCGCGCATACAAGTAAATTATAACAAAACACAAATGCAATATGAAAGAGGACGCGCTGCCACAAAAAAGTCCACAAAACACGTAACAAAATATCTTCCCCCAAAATTCTTATAATAAGGGTGGGTGGGCGGGAGCAATTTCTGTGTGCTCCGACTACTACTGCTGTCTGGCTGCTGCAAGCGGGCTGGTCCACGGATCGTCTATCACTCCTCGTCGCCACTTTTGTGTCCCAGCCTCGTCGCCGCTTTTGTGTCTCGTTCCGGCGTAGGTGTCGGTGGCCGAGTGGAATGAGACCGACACAGAAATAAAGATAGCACGCTGGTGCAGGTACGGAGGGGAGCAGCCAGAAACTAGAAACACTAGAGTAAATTAGAACGAGATATGTATTGCACAGAATTTATACAATACTTAACTTTTTCATAGTACTGCAGAATGTTGATACATAGTTGAGCTAGAGTCCTGCCTAGTGCCTAACTGATAGCTAAGTCTTCACTGGTGCCTATCGGATTCCGAAGTCTTTACTGGTTCCTAACTCAGTCCCAAGTGAACGATGTCGTTCAGCGGTGGCAACGAGCGGTGTTGCAGCAGCGGGCGCTCGTGGCTGTCGTCGTAAGAACGCCGCGCCGTGCGTGCATGGCGGCGAGCGGCGAAAGTAGGTGGCGTGCACTTTGTACTTGTGCGACACCACAATAAGTAGTTTGTAAGTTTAGGGACTGATGACCCCGTAGTTAAGTTCCATAGACTCTGCAAACATTTGAATTTAGAACAAGGAAATATGTGCGCAGGTAGATCTGGAAACAACTATAAGGAAGAGAGAACAGATTCTACGGCCATACTGAGCAGAACGAGTCCTGACAGAAAGATCTTCGACGAAATTTATAACCTGAAAAGCCAGAGTGGTTATTCCATGCAGATGAAGGAAGAACCTAGAAGGCTTAGAATCACAAATGAGGACAGCCAAAATAGAGATGGATACAGAGGACGACTAAACAGCATGAGAGTTGTAGCTGAAGAGAAAGTGCTACGTGGGTATTGGAATTGGACGGAGGAAGGCCAAAGACAACAGTCTGAGAGAATGAAGGCTTTTTGCATGAAGAAGGAAAATGAGAGTGTGGCGAGAGTGAGAACTAAACAGTGATATCTGCGTGGTACTTTGACTCCTGGTTCGCGAATAATAATAATTCCTTCTTCTCAGTTTCTACATTTCTTTCCGATACACCCTACAGTAATATAATAGAGGTGTAACACATTCCCGTAAGAGAACCATGTTGTTGACTGAAGTCGGAGTCTTGACTACTTTACTGAATATTATGACGAACATTACATCCGGCTTGTCTGCTGTTTAGCCTCGGTGATTCTCTGGATGTTAGTATTTAACACGGACTCAGGTGAGTGTTAATGTGGACGGGGAGGAGTAATTTGGACGGCCGCGTGGCTCTCTTAAGTAGCCGCCCAGATTGCCACGGAGAAAGCTCTGTGGGCGTGGAAGATGTAATCGCCAGTTAGGCCACTTCTTGACAAGGTGGGACCCATAATATTCTGGCGAGGAGCAGCCCTGCTTCGCGGGTCTGCCTCGCCGCGGCGGCAGGCGCTGTGACGTCACGGCTTCTTACGTCACAGCACAGCAGGTGGCCGGCGGACAGTCCATTGCTGCTGTCAGTATAGACCTGAGATAATAACACTATTCGTGTCAAAATGTTACTAAATCTATCGGACCAAACTGCGTGGTCATCAGTCCGTAGCTTACAAACTACTTAAACCTAGGTAAACTAACCTAAGGACAAACACACACACACCCATGCCCCAGAGAGGACTCGACCCTCCACGGCGAGCAACCGCGCGCTCCGCAGCGACACGCCTTAGACCGCTCGGCTACTCCACCGCGGCACTATTCGTGTCCCTAGGTCTGTCGTGTTGTGGTAAGAGACCAACGTCATCTAAGGCCGTGTCCTACGTGAGCGATAAAAGGGAGCGACAGCGCGCGACATACAGAGACGCGACGCAGCAGCTACAAACAGCTACATTCGGCGACATGGCCGTGTGTGCTAAGTGAGCGACAACTTCTCGCTACAAAATGGCCGCTAGAACCGATCAGCTGTTTCTAAAACTTGGCACCCGTAAAACGTAGAAAAACGATAGCTCCAGAATAAGACAATAAAGTTTTCTTTTCTTTATGAAATAAGACGTAAAAAGAGTGCTGTGCATTAAATTTACAAAGTGAAGAATGTTCATGGACTATTTCGTTAGCCGCGGTGGAGTAGCCGAGCGGTCTAAAGCGTCTCGCTGCGGAGCGCACGGTTGCTCGCCGTGGAGGTTCGAGTCCTCCCTGGGGCGTGTGTGTGTGTGTGTGTGTGTGTGTGTGTTGGCCTTAGGTTAGTTTACCTAGGTTTAAGTAGTTTGTAAGCTACGGACTGATGACCACGCAGTTTGGTCCGATAGATTTACAAACATTTGAACATTTTGAACTATTTCGTTCGTAACTTCAAATACGAAAATAGACTATGAAGATCACCAGACAAATACAACGACGACTACAGATACTTTCGAGTTTTTCTTTTGTCAGTACAAAATATCAATAACTGAATAAGTACAAAATGAGTCTTATTGTAAGACGACAATAAATAATTTAATTCTGAACGGAATTGCTAGCAGTGGGCTTTGCATAGGAGTTGCGACGTGGGCTACCAAGTTGTAATATTTTTAACCAAGTTAATACCAATATATTCATCTTTATATGCAAACAGACGTATCTCACGGAAGGCCTACCAAACACATTAAATTCTTAGTGAAACATATCAAGATATTTTATACAGGAACGTAATTTTACACTCATCTCGTGTGACATCCTAGTGTTATCTCTCTCTCTCTCTCTCTGGAGTAAGTTTGTTGTTACTGCAAATGTAATTGTTCAAAACACTTATCAAGTGTAAATCAAACTACCACTCAGAATAAAAATAAAAGACTGTCATATTAGAAATGATTTAACAATTAACTTCAGTCGTAAATTTACGAGAGTTATTTTTGGGCACTTCTTATCGCAATCAAAATTCTTAATTATATGTACAACTGTAATTTTATATTCTGTTATTTCAGAAACAGTTGCAGTTTCATTAACTTCAGGGATCTGCTCGCAGAATTCTTGCGACATTCTTTATAACATCGACAAGCAGATGATTCTAAAACATTTCGACACTTTGTCGCGCGTGCGACTGCGACGAGATTCAAGCAGGTTTGAAACTCAAATGTCGCTCACGTAGGACAGACCCTTCAGCATACCTGCGGTTGAGATTTGTCGCTTGAAGCTGTCGCTCGCTTTGTCGCTCACGTAGGACACGGCCTTACATTGCATCGAGTCATGAGACTGAGTTTATTTCTCTTTTACAGGTGAAATCAAGCGTTGATTTTAACAGTAAAACGACTCAGTATGCTTATTACACGTGCAGGAAATGTCTCTATATTCCTGATAGTAATGCGGCCATTATAATATTTACATGTGATCGGTTAGGCCACGCTGGAGCAGTCGCGTGGTGTAAGGCATCATGCTACTGACGGGGCGGCCGCTCCCACCGGAGGTTCGAGACCTCCTTCGGGCGTAGGTATGTGTGTTATCCTTGGTATCAGTAAATTTTCTTACAAAAAAGTTAACAGTTTGCGAAGCTAAGGCACCAAAGTGCTGTCGTCGGCATCCGTGTACTTACAAGCTACTTAAACATACTTCTGCTAAGAAGGGACACCTTGACCAGTAAAGTTCGGAAACGCGCGAAACCACGCTTGGAATAACAGGCAATAATGAACAGGACAGTGGTGTGCGTCATTTCTAAGCAAAACTTTGCACTTTACCTCAGGTAACATTTTAACAAAATTCAAATTTTTTTTTAAAGCTTATGGGACTTAACTGCAGGGTCATCAGTCCCTAAACTTACAAACTACTTATGATACCTTATACTAAAGCACAAACATCCATGCCCAAGGGGGGGGGATTCGAACCCCCGACGAGGACCATTTTAAGAGAGAGAAACAAAGTAACAAGCTAGCAATAGCTTAGGATCGGTAGCACATTGGTAGAATGCTCGACTATGAATCCTGACGTCGCGGGTTCGATCCCCACCAGTTCCAATGATTGTTATCCGTAACTTTCCATTTCTTTCACCTCTGTCAATGTCGCCCATGTGAAAAATGTCGCGTAGCAACGTGGTTCGGAATCCAAGTTAAACTGTAAGTCTCCCTATAACTGACTGGGTAAGTAAGTTCAATGTTGGTATTCTGTGTAGACGCTGCACGAAAAGGGTCAAAATTTCAACGTACCTTGCGGCGTTCAACGTCGTTCCCTCAGACAGAAATTCTTTGTGGATAGTGCCTTCACTATTGAAAAACGTGAAGAGCATCGTTTTGGTGCGTGATGTTTCAGCTCTGACCTTTTTCCGACGAGGTGATGTCGATGAATGCCTGTCCATGCTTTGCCGTTTCGTTTCAGGGCCCTACGGGAAACACCAGACTTCATCCTTAGTGACAAAACAGTTCAAGAAATAGGTGTCACAAGTTTCGACAAAAGCTCGTGAAGCCTTTAAACGTACCTGCTTCTGATCATTAGTCAAGTAGTGTGGCACAAGACGACAAGTTTTCTTCTTCCTTAACTTCTGTGTAAGGATTTGTCGCACGGGTTCAAGGTTAATATGCAGTTCATCCGCTATGATGCACACATTTAATCGACAATCGTCCTCACTTTCTCAGTGTTTTCGATACTGACGAAGGTGGCCGGTCGTCCGTTACAGGACTGTCAGAAACACTTTTCCGATCTTGTCGAAAACGAGCGAACCACTAGTACACACACTTCATGGACAGTGCGAGATCTGTATAAACACATACCAGAATTCATATTCACGAAATGTATGACATTAACTTCGAATGGGTTCAGATGTTCTTAAATCTACCGGATCAAACTGCGTGGTCATAAGTCCGTAGGTTACAAACTACTTAAACCTAGTTAAACTAACCTAAGGACAACACACACACCCATGCCCCAGGGAGGACTCGAACCTCCACGGCGAGACGCTTTAGACCGCTCGGCTACTCCACCGCGGCACTGCGAATGGGCAAAGATGAAGATGTGTGTCGAGCTGGGATTCGAACTTGGGTCTCCTGCTCTTACGCAGTTGTCCTGACCTCTACACCAATGAGGACACAGCGAGCACCGCAACTGCAGTGAATTACTCAAGCATGCCTTCCGTCAGATACAAATTCTCAACATTATCCTGCCCACTAGAAGTCAAACTCGTAGTTACTTTGTGAACCAATTCCCGTAAGAGTAAGGGCCTACATGTGCCTCCGCGATGCGTTTCCTCTCGGACGACGCTTGTCCACCGTTAGACGAGCTGATCTATACGAGTTTATGAGAGTAACTCGGACGACCATTGTTTAATAGTCGTGAGTACATTCGTCCTCAAAAAAATGTTCAAATGTTTGTAAAGCTTATGGGACTTAACAACGGGGTCAACAGTCCCAACATTCGTGCTCCCCCGGTAATCTATTTTTAGTCTGGGGCAACGTCCCAGAGATAAATTAAATTGGTCCCAATCTCCCGGTTCCGACCAAGGTTTTCGGGAGGTTATCCTTGGTTGTAAGGAGTATGCAGGAACTGGTAAGCCCCTCCCACTTATTCCCAATTGGGATTCTCCCTTTGCCGCACTATCAGCTTGTCTGATAATTGGCTGAATAGAACCGCGACTCTTTATGGGCCGGATCTCAAACAGCCCGCTCCACTCCTCGGAGTGGAGAATGAAAAACAGTAATGTGCCTCGACGATCACTGCCCGTCATCGGCAAATTGTATAAGTTATATAAATGTGGTGTCTGATGTCCGAAAGAACAGACGCCGCACATATATAACTTATACATACCAGAATGTGATGGTTTTTAGGTGTCTTGCCAAGCTTTCTTTATATTTAAATTTTTTTATTTTTTTAAAGGTTTGGCAAAACACCTAAAAACCATGAAATTCTGGTATGTATCAGTTATGTATATGTGGCGTCTGTTCATCAGACACCACATATATATAACCTACACAAAAAACTTCTATTTGATTCTTCGGTGGTTCATTGTGTTCTCAGTTCATAAGCAACGCACTAAAGAAGCACTTCGTCCAACAGATGTAACACGCAACACTCACGATGTTCAGCTGAACTACGGTTGTCAACACTGGCCGCTACGCAGGTGTAGAATTGTGATTCGACTGTGTTGCCTAATCAACCGAATTTTATCGTCAGGTGATAAATAAAAGGATGTTCAAAGGATTGTAAAGCTTATGGGAATAAACAGCGGAGTCATCAGTCCCTAAACTTACAAACTACTTACGAACTAACTTCTACTAAAGACAGCACATGTCGCCATCATCAGGTGAACTGACGGACTGATCTCGTGAAAACGCGCCAGCACGGAAATCCGCACGCTACGGCGGCTCGAAGGGAACTGGGTTCTAGCCCGGTAGCGGGCCATTTAAATACCCTCGGCCCGCGGAGCGACCCCTCCGTGGTCCGCGCCCCGTGCCGCCGCCGCGCAGTGGAACCGATTGCGACGGCGTCTGAGATGACGTCGATGTGAGGGCTCTGTCCGTTGTGGTTGTCACTACCTTACGTTTGCTAGATATACCCTTAATTAACCCAATCCGTGGTTCACCAGCTTTGCTAAGATTATAGCCGCAGTCACGGTTTATGTGGTCGCCACTAGTGCGAATTTCAATGGCCTCTCTACCGACGCAGTCCCAATATCTCGATGTATGTACCAGAATCCTAGTGCGTTCATACTCCATCGCGTGATTATCCGACAAACAATGTTCAGCGACCGCCGACTTGTTCAGCGTACCCTCGAGGATCGATGCTTTGAACACCAGAGGCACACACGATTGATGTATCCGAGCAAGTCGGCGGTCGCTGAACATTGTTTATCGTAGAATCACGCGATGGAGTATGAACGCACTAGGATTCTGGTACAGACGTCGAGATACTGGGACTGCGTCGTTAGAGAGGCCATTGAAATTCGCACAAGTGACGACCTCATAAACCGTGACTGTGGCTATTATCTTAGCAAAGCTTAGGAACCAGCGATTCGGTTAATTAAGAGTAAATCTCGAAAACGTAACCTAGTGACGACCACGGCGGACAGAGCCCTCACACCGACGTCATCTCAGACGCCGTCGCAATCGGTTCCACTGCGCGGCCGCGGCGCGGGGCGAGGACCACGAAGGGGTCGCTCCGCGGGACCGATGGTATTTAAATCGCCCGCTACCGGGCTAGAACCCAGTTCCCTTCGAGCCGCCGTAGCGTGCGGATCTCCGTGCCGGCGCGTTTCCAGGAGCTCAGTCCGTCAGTTCACCTGATGATTGGCGCTCTACGCCGACGATACAGCGCTGTTTACCCGCAGCATGAACGCGCACACGATGAGACGCCGCCTGCAAGCTGGATGCGACGTACTGGGGGCATGGGCCACTAAGTGTCGGTTGAAATTCAACGCCGCGAAAAGCCAGACAGTCGTCTTCACTAGAAGACGAGTGCCTATTGGGCCACCGCCGATCGATATTCTGGGGGCTCCCATCCCCTGGAGCACAACGGCGAAATACCTAGGGTTTACCCTAGATCACAGGCTCACCTGGAAACACCACGTCAGTGATGTAAGACAGAGGGCCATTGGGCGATTGAGCGTAATTTACCCGCTGCTTAACCCGCAGTCGTCGCTGACGCCGCAACATGGGATCATGCTGTACCTGTCACTGGTTCGCCCAGTGCTCGAGTATGCGTCCCCAGTACGCCGCAGACCTTCACATCGAGTCGCTGCGGAGGATCCAGAACCGCGCCCTGAAGACTGCCCTGCATCTTCCGACGCGGTACTCCACCGCCCAGCTTCATGACGAAGTCGGCATTTTGCCACTCCGGGAGAGGTTCCGCGCCACCGCCAGGAAGTTCTACGAGAAGTCGAAGCAGTCCCAAAACCGGCTCGTCCGGGACCTTGGGACACAACAACACTTCAGGCCAACGACTCGTTGGCCTGACCTGCTACAAGATTAATCTTATAATCTCGTAGCAACTGTGGAAGAAACCACATCGTCATTATCTGACACCCTAAGACCCTTCCTCCAGTCAGGCCATTAATATGTGTTTCCTATTTTTCAGGTACCGCAGGAACAGCAGTAAATGCTTAGCCTGCAACCCACCGGCCCAAGGTCGACGTCCGTCAAGAGAAACGTGAGCGTGAGCGTGGCTAGAACTCAGTTCCCTTCGAGCCGCCGTACCGTGCGGGGGGTTGGAACACTTGCGGGGAGTGACACTTGCGGGGAGTGACACTTGCGAGGAACCCGGGGCCCTTGGGGCTGCTAATAGCTTTTCCTGTGTACAGGCACACCAAGAGGTCTAGCACTGTCAACATAACACGAAACTTGTTCTAACTGCATATTAATTCGTTGAGTGTTCCTTCTGAAAACAAAACGGTATTTTAACAGTGACAATGTTTGTAGAGTTATTAAGACATTCTCTGCTACTACAAGACGATGACTTTCAACAGTCATGCCTCCTAAAAGCATATTATTCAGATCACTAAGCATATCAAGACACCTGCGCAAGCAATAAATATATTAGGCATCCTGCACAGATACGTTGATGTAATTGACCGCTATGTAGTTAACCCCACTATCACACAACTTCCATCTCTTTAAATATAGCTACTATGCTTTTTAATAAGAGACGAAACCTTAAACCTTCAATTAAAAAACGTTAATAATAAGTCAATGAGTATTTTAGATACTTGATGCGTTTATTTGGGACCCCAAAACGATTTCGCTGTATTCGAATTACAAATACATCTAATAAATGTATGAAATACGGAATGTGTAAGGGAATGTCACACACCGAAAAGTGCTAAAGATAAATTCTATTTTCTATCACCGTCATATAGAACCATTTTTACTCCGAACTTGGCATAAACCAACAGGAAGAAACAAGTTGCAAGACTCCCAGGAAAAATGAAGCGAAATTGGCAGCCAATAGTTGGTTATAAATTGCATTGCCTGTCAACTGTATAAATATAAATTACGGAATACGCGGTACTCCTGTTCAGTACAGTCAAAAAGGTCTACGGTAATAGGCAGTGGTTTACAATCAGATATCCGTAACACTCTCCTCCTCAAGAAGTCTGTGTGAAGATTTATATTCAGAACATTCAAGAAAAAGGCTACTGTGATGTTGAAACTACAAGAAGCAGCTCATTTACTCAGGAAGGGAAAACTTTATGGTGCCCGTAAATTTGAATCGCTGTTTCTCTTAGTAACATTCATTTTTTGATAAAATGTTAAAATCCAATATACCAGAATTTTGTTTTTCTAAACTCAGTGCAAACTTTTTTTGTCGAAATGTTTGCAGGAAGTAGTCTTGATGTGATTTCATACTTCTATGCATTAAATTGATATTATCTAACATGTAATTTGTGTCACAAATTTCGCGGCCGGTCCGGTGGGCCTTTCCCTGAATACGGCACAGGTAGCGGCTGGAGGGCGTGGACTAGGGGTGGTGTATCCCTACTTCTGGAACACCCTGTCCACTACCTGCAGCGTCCGGGTCTCCCCGCAAGTGTCTACACATTCCCTTTCCCCGCAAGTGTCACTCCCCGCAAGTGTCACAAACTCAGCGTGCGGATCTCCGTGCCGGCGCGTTCCCAGGAGCTCAGTCCGTCAGTTGACCAGATGTTGGCGATATTTATGATCGCCGAAATATTGTTCCCCTTGGACACTATAGACCGGCAGTACACCCGTGGATATTTTGATTATCAAATACGCCGGGAGAAACTTAAGAATCACAAATAAATGGAATGTTTGGGAGGTGCAGGAAAGCGTTGCGGTCGAAATGAATGCCTGTGGTAGACGTGCGTGGCTTTGTCGGCGCGCCTGCTGTCGGCAGCTTGTAAGGCTGGCCGGCGCGGCGTGCCGTGCGCCTCCTCCGCGGTGGTCGGTGTTTTTGCCTGGCTGCCTGCGGTGGCTCGCGCCTCGCGCGTTAACACTGCACGCCCAATGGCTCAATTACCCGCCGCCTGGGGCAGCGCCGCCGGCTGCTAGGCGGGCTGGCCTGTAAGAGGTGCCGCGAACCTGTTTACAGCGCCACCACAGCATGACGCTGTTACGGTCTTCTATGCCCGGGCCGCTCAAACTTCGCACTTGACGTTTACAAATAACAAGTGAACGGTACACCTGTCATAAGACGAACTCAAGATAGACACTTTGGCGTAATCATAGATGAGCGCTGGAATTACGCCGCCCACGTGGACGCGGTTGCTGAGAGTTCGCTGGTAGCACTACACCGTTTGGCTGGGATCGGCCACCGGAGGTTTCACCTCCCTCCCGGTCTCATACAGCTGTATCACAACAGCATACTGACGTCCACCGTGGGCTACGGATTTCCGGTATGGGCCCACAGGCTCACGAGGCTGACGCCTACCATGGTCGTGAGAAGGGTGCAGCGCAACATCCTCCTGCGTTCAGTTGGAGCATACAGGACCACTCCCGGTGGGGCCCTCTTGGTGTTGATGGGGCTATGCCCCCTTGACATCAAGGTAAGGGAGCAGGGAGCTTGGCACTGGGCCAAGAAAGGGAACGGAGGGAACGTAGAAAAAATTATGTAATTCTAAGTAAAACAGTGATCAGACAGAAAGGGCTCCAACTTTGGCAGCAATCTTGGGACGAAGAGGAATCTGGGAGGAGAACTCACGCTCTCCTGCCAGATATCCAGGAAAGATTGGGTATGAAACATTTCAAACCACGTAGGGGGATGCTGCACTTCCTCACCGGACATGGACCCTATCCGACATATCTATGTCGGTTTAGGAGACAGGCTACGCCAGCTTGTGCCTGTGGTACCGAGATAGGCGCGCCAGAACACATCATTTATGAGTGTCCTATGTATGACGACGTGGCTGCGGATCTCAGAAGGGCTCTGCCTAGTAATAACACCTTTGCGCTCATAAGAACCCCAGACACGTTCCGAGTACTCGACGAAATCGCCAATAATGTCTCCCGCAAAGTGCTTCGGGACTTTATCCTGAATCAATAGGCGGATCTGACCAAATACCCGATTGAGACAGCCACATCTGCCATGCCGCCGGGGGATGGACTGGTCTCCAGCAATGGAAGAATCCGCCATCCCCTGGATTCGGATGTTAGATGTGGCAAACACCGAATTAGACCATAGACGTAAGTTAGATGTAGGTTTTTCTTAAATAGTAGAATAAGACACACACGGGAAAAATTTTTGCGGGGGGGGGGGGGGCAGTGGTGACAAAAGAATTTGGCTGCCCAGTGCCAGGGGCATGCTCACTGGGATTCGCTCGGTGAGCTGGCCACCACAAGCAGGTGTGTAATGTGTAATGCTGGCACACATGTAACACCACAGCAGTAGCATTACACACAACATCATACACATCACCCAGTATAAACATCAACAACCAGCGAGATGTCCAGTGGTTTCTACAGAAACATGTAATGTAATGAAATGTAATGTCACCATTTAGCCGAAAGAAATTTATCTATTATACTATTGCCCATTTTAGTCTTAGGTAATGGGTTGTATTGTTTGATATTATAATAAATTATATAAAAAAAACAAGTGAAGAGCAAGAAGCGCGAGTCCCTAGTCGCTGGGAATGATCCAATCACAGCGCGATAAACACTTCCAGTGATCACGTGCCGTGACGTCAACGTTCCGTGACGTCAACGTTCCCGCGTTGCGGGCTTTGTTCAGTTCTAACGTAAACAAAGTTGTGGTGTATCTTATCTACCTCGTGTTTTCGTTGTGTGTGCTGTTTTCGCTGCAATTTGTTTTGCTGTGAGTGGTTTAACTCGAATTTCCAAGTTCAAGTAATTGGATAATGTCAGCGAAAAAACGTTTGTCTAGTGACATTTTTTGAGTAAGTTCTCAATTTCGTATGAATAAAAACTTCGAAGCTTATGCTCTTAGCAGGAAGTTAATTCTCGCTTCAAACGATCGGAAAATGGTGCAGTGGTTACAAGAAAGAAATATTGCTGCGGATATGTCAATGTCAAAACTTCTTTTATAATCGCTCGTGAAACAAAATAAGCCTATTACACCCACATATGCAGTAGACGAAACCGCAAAGGAGCAGCGTCACAGTGAAATAAATTAGACGTTAAAGCTGTTGCCAATGTGGATGCTGCATCTTGGAAAAAAAGAAGACTGAAAACTGATTCGGGCAGCGCAAACAATGGCAGGGATCATCGGTAATCATGAACGGTTAATGATTTGTCTTGGTGATGACGACGATTTTGGCAGTGACGACAACAGTGAAGATGGGGAGCTGGATGTAATTGTACCATTATCGACGTAAATTGGTGAGTGAAAAGCATTCTGATTATAAAACGTAGAGACAGACGTTACTATCTTGATTATTGTTTATTTCGTATCTGTCGTGATTCAATGCTTATTTTACATATTGCTTTGCTCCGTTATTGAAAGCGTGTGCATTGTTGTGCTCTGGACTTCATTAATATGCCGTTAATTGCAGCTCAAGAATGAATTATTATATGCACTTTTATTGCTCAATAGCTTACATTTACGAGATGCAACTGAAAACCGTTTCGTCTGCTGTGCGTATAGAGGCTAGTGTTGCAACGTCGCTAAAGCAGGGTAGCCAACTTAACTCGCCGTAACGCGAAACGTCAAGTGCAATGTTTCAGCGGCCCGGGTATAGCTCAGCCGTTTCCAAACCACTGGAACGCGGACCTGTTCGTAAAGATAAGAGCTATTTATTTATTTCTCATTTATAATCCTGCTACCTTTTAATGTAAAGCAGAACGTACATTTGTAGTTTTACATGTTATACATTAGTTGACTGATGTTACATAATTTGAGTATTTGAGATAAAAAGAAATAAGGAGGGGAAAAAAAAAAAAGAAAATAAAAGCAAAGAGAAAATACATACATACAAGTGCTTACCGTTGTTGTTACAATTATAATATAACAAATTACAATTCGTACATTTTGCAATAATTAGATCTATTGCCGCGGTGGAGTAGCCGAGCGGTCTAAAGCGTCTCGCTGTGGAGCGCGAGGTTGCTTGCACGGGAGGTTCGAGTGCTCCCTGGGGCATGGGTGTGTGTGTTAGTCCTTAGGTTAGTTTACCTAGGTTTAAGTAGTTTGTAAGCTACGGACTGATGACCACGCAGTTTGGTCCGATAGATTTACAAACATTTGCACATTTTGAATTAGATGGACTGGAGAACATAAAAACATGATTGGTTACACGGTTGTTACACATATGTCGAAATTCAATGTATTCTGAAATTTGTTAACTTTAATTTTGGGCTAAACAATGTAATAGGGAAGAAAGAAGTTATATCTAAAAAAATATATGGGGGTTTTCTGTCCTTATGGTTAGCTGCATTGTACTGCGCTGGGCGTTGAGTATCTTGGAATGTTTCCTTCTAGCCACTGATCACCCACCACAGCTTCCATGGTTTATAGTGACATTAGTCTCTTTTCTTTATATTGTTCTTCGTTGTGTCTCACGTGCTAGTATCCATATTAATGTAAAGAATGTCTGGTTTTTGTTGATGACAGTGGGAGATTGCTCCTCTGTCAATCTTGAGTATCATCGGTGTCACTTCATTTATGAAAGTCTCATCGCCTTCTTCCTTGTCTGTTTCTTCCCAACTATATCTGTCCACTCTGCCGGGCATATGGGCACGCCTCCTGTAGGGCCTTGTACTTCTGTATTCTTCGTAGGTTGCATTGGATATCTTATCTGCTAGTGTGTTGAGTTGTGTCCATTTTTGTTCGTCTCTTATGTCATATATCGCACTGCCTGTTGTAAAGTCAAGCTGCTGTGTGTCTCTGACATGTATGTATTGTCCGAGAGACAAGAGCTATACGGAGCTTCACCGGTTTACTTAGCAGTCATCATAGACGGCAAGTAGTGGAAGCTGTTTTCTTTTCTTTAAATGCTGAAAACTGCCAATGTCGCGTTCAAACCAGCCGGGTAGAAGTCTACATCTCTATAGGTTGCGCTAGTGGTGCTCGTGGTAAAATGCATAGCATGCTACCGAAGCGACAGTAGTTTGCCGAGATAACAGTCTGTCGGACACTTGAAAATAATAACTCACTCGTATTCCTTCATTTAATAAGCGGACACAACAAGAACGGTGGAAGGAAAATGGATAGCAACTCTGGTGTTTGAATTCCTCTGCACAGCTAAGGCTAAATTACAGATAAGTTAATGGTCATAGGGAAACGAAGTGTGTATGGTCTTTTTAACGCTTTCTAACCGTATGTTGCTTCAACGCAACACGCACTTCGAGGCCCCATAAAGCGGCATCGCTCGATAAGGCAGGGTTGTAACTACATATACTCGTCGAAACAGTTAGGAGAATAGTTCAGATATCTTGGTTCTGAAGTTTTCTCAACGGCAGAATGAACTAAAATGGTTGGATGTCTTTCTGTTGGTTCTACATAGTGGAAACAACAACATTAGACAGCCGAGATAGTGGAAACAACAGAAGGTTGCAGCTGAGGGGGTTACTGTACCAAACAAATTCCAAAAGGAAGATGGATTCAGATACTATAGTGATCAGGAGTCCAATGTAACAACGTAAATTACTCGAAGCTATGGTATGGAAGGCCATAGGAAAGTTGGAATCGGGACAGACAGAGAGGGAAGTGGCTCTGTCTCTTGGAGTGTCCCAAAGTGTCATTTCCAAAATCTGCGCACGATTTCAGACAACAGGAACCGTTAAAATAAGACAAGACCGAGGTCGTCCACGGATAATATCACCACGAGATGACTGTTATCTCCTGTTAACAGCTCGTCGAGACAGGAGGCTGATTGCAACTCAGCTGCAACTCAACCCCTCTCCCCAGGTAGAAACAGATTATTTTGGTTGCTTAGAGGGGCCTAAACAGCTAGGACATTAGTCAGCAGCAACAGAACGCGCAATATCAACTCAAACACTTCGAAATCGCCTTCGGGAGTATGGCCTTTACGCGCGGTGGCCTAGGTGTATGTCCCATTAAAACCTCATCCTTTAGCCCACAGAAACTGAAAGGACGAAGGATTGGAATCGTAACGAACGGCGCTAGGATTTGTTCAGAGATAAGAGAAGATTTTGTGTTCTGCTGGACAGTCGTCGTTCCCTTATATGGACAGAACATGGAACTCGCAACATTCCTGCTTAAGTGCAGGAAACATCACCACACCATGGTGGTGGACGAATGGTGTGGCCAGGAGTCAGTATTGGCGGACTTACGGACTTCTGTGTCGTTCAGAAAGACGCTTTGAATGCTCAGAGGCATAGAGACGAGATCCTTAGACCTTTTGTTGTGCCCTACGCTGGTGCGATAGGAAATGGGTTCCTTCTGGTGGACGAAAACGCTCGTCGCCGTTGAGCTGCAATGGTGCACAATTTGCTTGAAGCAGACATAACTGAACGAACGGAGTGGCAGATTGTGCACCAGACTTAAACCCGATTGAGCATATCTGGGATGCAGTTAGCAGACGAACTGCTGCCAGACCAGCACCTCCCACAACGGTTGCAGGGCTGGATATTGCGCTCGTGGTAGAATGGACACATACCCCTCAAGGGCTGATTGATAACCTCATACTGTCCATACCACGTAAGTGTGCAACTGTACTGGCCGTACGAGGTGATCACACATCATATTAGAGGGCAACGAGAATGACTTTTTCACTATTAAGGTAGCCCCATGGTACCTCGCTCTAAGTCAACGCCATGTAAACCACAAATATAGATATTATTGATAAATCTGAAGCATTGAATTAAAATTTGTGATGCGGCCGGGAATCGAACCCGGACCTCCATGCTTACTAGGCAGACGTCTTAACCGTTAGACCACCACACCACTAACGATTAATGCGCTTTGCAATAGCTGAATTAAAGTTTGTGACGTGGAGGGAAATTGTACTTAGGCTATTCCAGGCGCTTTAGTCGTTAGTGGTGTGGTGGTCTAACGGTTAAAACGTCTGCCTAGTAAGCATGAAGGTCCGGATTCGATTCCCTGCCGCCTCACAAATTTTAATTCACTGCTTCAGATTTATCATTAATGTCTTTGACATATTCGAGACGAAAATCCGTCTTAGGGATTGTTTATTTACACAAATAAAGATTTGAGACAGCAAAATGACGTACTGTAACGCATACAAATTACGATTGTAACCAATATCCGAATAAAATACTTTACCATATGTATACTGTGTATGATATCTCACTCGATCCCCTAATGACATTTTGTGAGAGTACACCTGTCGCTGTATCTTTCAGTTTGATTTAACGTATTGTATATATTGCCTAAAATTTGTTTATTTCATGTATTTTTCATTTCTTGTATGCTAGATATATTTCTTATGTAACGTCATTTTATATATTGAATCATTTTGTGTAAACATGTACTATATGTGTAAACCCGCATGAATGCACGGACATTCTTATGCTGTAAGTTAGCAATGCGCCAGAGAAAATGTTGAACCTGTTGTAAAGACTGTCTTTGGTACAGAAGTAGTAGCTGTAAGTGTCGCGCTGCTGAAGCAGTCGCGGAGCGGACTCGCTATAGTAAACACATAAATTGTTTTGTTGATGGTGCAGAGGCACGGTAGGCGCAGTGTGGCGCGAGTTTAATCCAACTGCAGAAAGCCTTAGAGGCGTACTGTTTAACGTATTGAAGGAAGTGCGAAATAAGTTAATTTATACTCGAAAGTGATCAGAGTAATGTTTATTCATGTGTGCAAGAAAAGTAATTGTTTGGTTATCAAGTCTATTGTCACCGAGTGTGATCGTTGTTGTAATTAGGGAGACTAGAAGGTGTATCGAGGTGATATCAATGATTGGAGATTTCAGCCAGACGAGCTGAACAAAGAGTTGTCGATAAAAATATTTTGAACCAGCAGTAAGAGTATCTATTGTAATCATATCTGTCTTGTATGGACTTCACGACGAAAACAGATGAGTACTTTTGTAATATTTTATTTTGTATGTATGTAAATGTAGTGTCAACCCAATCAGAAGTTTGGTTCAATTATATATGACTTATTTTGAAACCAGTCTTAATTTTGTAAGTAGTTGTAGTCACCCCATTATCACCATTATTAGATTATGTTGATTATGCAAGCCTGTACATTGACCAACAAGTTGAATCATTTTTCAAAGTAATTACGATCAGTTTTTAAGGAATTGCTAGACGAGTTAAAGAATTGCTAAACGTGTTACAACCACAGAGACTAGTAATTAAAGTGCAAGAGAGTGCAAGAGAGTTTGCAAGTAAAGTAAAGTTGGTTTCATTTATGTAGAAAGTAACCAGGCTAACAGTAGTCAAAGTATTATAGTAGATTAGCCAGACTTGACTGAAGTAATTTTTTTTTTATGAAATACGTTAAATGCCAAACTCTGCTCAGCCAGTTACACGCGTACACTACCCAGGCCCTGGAACCAATTAAAAAAAAATAGTTTACGTAAAGTTTTATAAGGAACTTGAATGCTTTAAACAATAATATGAAAATTATTGAGAACTTTGCCTGAAGTATTTGTGAAGCTCATTGCACCACGGAGTTTCACTGTATTCAGCTATTATCATTGCAATCAGAGTCTATCTGCTATTACAATTTTG
Organism: Locusta migratoria; assembly: GCA_026315105.1. NCBI lineage: Eukaryota > Metazoa > Arthropoda > Insecta > Orthoptera > Acrididae > Locusta > Locusta migratoria. The sequence continues at coordinate 410,777,982 of CM048748.1, forward strand.
ATTATAACACGAACACGCCATCACCACTACATGAATTCTGACACATTTATTAGTGAAGTTGTGCTGTTCGTGAATCGTAAGAGGTGCTAGTTGGAGGCTGTAGTCAATGCTAAGTCAGATAGGGCCAAGCTTAATTAATTACCACAGTGACTCTTTCAAGTTAATTAATATCTTTTTTTATTCAAAATTTTAACTTTCACTGCGAAAGTGTTGTAGCGACCCATTAGTTGTGATTTGCTGCAACATTCAATAACGAAATTATTATTACTAGAGTATATTATTACGCATTCTAAATATTGAGATCATTTTGACGACCTCCAACAGGCAATTTTCTTACAATTTGATTTCGTATACTCCCGCTTTCCCCATCCACTTCTGCCCTGCGTCAATTTTATGTCCCAGCTTCCGCTCTAGTTTATTGTCGGTCCTTTTTCTTGTTAAACTGTCACGGAAATTTGTACCAGATGGTTCTCTAGAATAGCATAATTCTATATCTGCTCAAGGTTTCCTCGGTTCGGTGTTTACTACGTGCCGTCGCCTTATCCAGTCTAACTATTAAATCGGCGTCATAACCATTTTCTACGGCTATTTGTCTTCATATCGTTTTCCTTGTTTTCAGAATCACCGTGTAACGAAGCATGTTGGGATTTATTCCCATCTGCTTGCATTACTGAACTCCTTATAACAGTGTTGCATAATAGGCATAATAGGTACGAATGTAATTAGTCTATTATCAGTTTTTCCCCAAAACTTTTTTATTCCTTTTTCTAACGTGACTAGCTGAAGTGATTTTCTATTATTTAACAGCGGAGAAGTTTGTTTTCTTAGCAAGTATTAATTAGTTTATGCAAGAGGCGTATTCTTGTAAGTCATATTAGGCTAATTAGTATATCTGATAAAACTTATTAAATTTTGTCATCTAAAGTAGGTATTTTATGTTTCAAAATTAATGTTAGGAAAGTTGTGCCCTCATTAGTTTCTGTATAATCACCGATTATTACGAAATTATTGTCGACAAACCTATTTCATTAATCATGTAAATGAAACACTTAACATAAGAGATTTATATATCAATTTACTCAGTATTATTTACGCTATCTTTCACTATAGCCAGTTGTATGTAATTGTTTACTTTTCTAATACGTAATTTCCAGTGACATTGTTTGGATGATATAAATAGGATGCTTTCGCGGCATGTCATTGAGTCTTGTAACGAGTCTGAACGGAGGCACAGTCCACATCATTCTGAACTCCGATTATGAACAATTATGTAAAAGTTCTGTATTAGACGTGTAGGAGGTGTATCTGCAGTTAATAATCATATTCGTGACACTAAAATTTACACCTCGAACTTTTGTCTTCCACATTCGAACTATGTAAATTTATGTTACTGACGTGTGGAATGTGCGTACTGGATTGTATTCAAATGTTCAAATATTTGTAAATCTATCAGACTCAGCTGCTGGTTTATTAGTCCGTAGCTTACAAACTACTTAAACTAAGGTAAACTAACCTAAGGATAACACAAACACCCATTCCCGAGGGGGACTCGAACCCCCGACGGCGAACGTCGCCCCAGTGCGCATGGCTAATCCGCCGCGGCTACTGGGTTGTAGTTACTGTTATTAATGAGATTCGTACGCTGGCCGTAAATGGGGACAACTGGGCACTATTGATTAATTGAAATGTCAAGGAACTACAATTCTACGACCCGGTAACGTCACAAACGGAATTCAGTTAAACCGGTGAAGCACGCGTTTATAAAACGATTTGTTGTTGTTTTAAATGGGGTAGCATGACGTTTTATTAATAACAGCCTTGTTTTATAAACGTGAGACAAAGTCGTCCCGAAACATGTCGTGCTGACATAAAAATTTTATGTATCTGACAACTGGAGCGTGATTTGCCTCAATAATGCAATACATTCACTGAGACTGAGCTTTGAACAGTTACCGTGGATATCAGACACTCTGTGTAGATTTCATGAGCCTTTCCTGATACAAGAAAGAAACGCTGAAGGAAGGCGTAAAAGTGAGAAGGAAGATGACGCAGTGGAACGCCTCTATCCAGAGTGCTACTGGCTGAGAAAGCAGTGTAGGGCGGGGAGACCTCGCCCTAGGCAGCCAGGCGCTAGTGCGTGCCACAAATTGCAGAGCGCGTCGCGTGTTGTCGGCGAGTCATGCCTGCCTCAGCCACTGCAGCTAAGCGGCGACCGCCACGCCTGTGTTTCCAACACGAGCCATCGCTTGTTACTCCGACACCTAAGGCCACTCTTTGTTCCAGAGGAATAAGCAACGACCAGCCACAACCTCTCAACACAAAAAGCTTCATCTACGCTGATGATTTGGCACCAGTATCTCAAGCCAAAGATTTCGAAACCGTAGAGACATGTAACATGTGGTCTTAAAACTCTTTCAGCATACTATGAAAATAACCACTTGAAGCCCAATCCAGCTAAAACTCAAGCATGCGCTTTTCACCTACGAAACAAAGACGCCAACAAAAAATTAAAAGTCATATGGAATGCCAGGTCCTAGGATTTTTATCTGTCACTTTCCACTTCTTTCACCTCTGGCAGTGTTGCTCATGTGAAAAATACCGAGTAGCACCGTAGTTCGGAACCCACGTTGAACTGTAGGTCCCCCCTATAACTGACTGGGTAAGTCAGTTCGAAGGTCGGAGGAAGGCAACGGCATACCACCTCCAAACAGGACCATGCCTGTGGTGTTCAAACCAATCTTCGGATTGTTGACTGCTTTACCTTTATGCAATGGCACAGAGCTGGTGCACTGCCATAACCCAAAATACCTGGGGGTCACACTAGATCGTGCGTTGACATTAAGGAAGTACTGCCTAAACAACAAAACAAAAAGTATCCCCACGCAATAACATCATCAGGAAACTCACAAACAGCGGATGGGGTGCCCAACCGACAGTACTCATAACAACGGCAATTGCCCTACATCTACATGGGATACTCTGCAAATCACATTTAAGTGCCCTGCAGTGGCTTCATCGAACCACCATTATACTATTTATCTCCCATTCCATTCTCGAATAGCGCGCGGGAAAAAATAACACCTGAATCTCTCCGTACGAGCTCTGATTTCTCCTATTTCATTCTGATGATCATTTATACCTCTATAAGTGGGAGTCAACAATATATTTTCGCATTCGGAGGAGAATGTTGGCGATATGAATTTCGTAAGTAGCCCACGCCGCAGCGATAAGCGCCGTTGTTGTAATGATTCCCATCGCAGATCCTGTATCATTTCCGTAACGCTGTCTCCCCTGTATCGTGACAATACGAAACGAACTGCCCTTCTTTGGACTCTTTCGATGTCCTCCGTCAAACCCACCTGATAAGGATCCCACACTGGGCTGCAATACTCCAAAAATGGACGGACAAGCGTAGTGTATGCAGTTTCTTTTGTAATTCTGTTGCATGTTTGAAGGGTTCTGCCAATAAAACGCAGTCTCGGGTTCGCCGTTCCCACGATATTATCTACGTGTTCTTTCCAATTTAAGTCTGAAGTAATAGTAATTCCTAGGTATTTTGTGGAGTTTACGGCCTTCACGTTTGATTGATTTATCTTGTAAACAAAGTTTAACGGATTTCTTTTCGTACTCATGTGGACGACTTCACACTTCTCATTACTTAGAGTCAATTTCCAATTTTTACATCATACCGACATCTTATTCAGATCGTTCTGCAGTTGGTTTTGATCTTCAGATGATTTTACTAGACGGTAAATGACAGCGTCATCTGCAAACAACCTAAGAGAGCTACTTAGATTTTCCCCTAAATCGTTTATGCAAATAAGGAACAGCAGAGGACCAATAACACTACCCTGTCGAATGCCCGATATCACCTCTGTTTTAGTCGATGCCTTACCATCGATTACTACGAACTGTGTCCTCTCTGAGAGGAAATCCCCTATCCAGTTGCAAATTTGGGGCGATATACCATAACCACGTAATTTGATTAAAAGGCCGTTACTATGTTACTCTGCTGCTGAATACGCCTGCCCTGTTTGGTATACATCTGTCCATTCCAGGCATGTGGCTGTTGCCCTCAACGAGACCTGTAGAATAACAACAGGATGCCTGAGGGCAACGCCTACTCACAAACTATACAACCTCGCGGGATAGCCCCACCAGATATAAGACGGGAAGTTGCCGCAAATATAGAGAGACGCAAAGTAGAACTAACCGCTGCTCACCCGCTACATGGACACCAAACTCCCCCAAGCAGGCTGAAATCCAGGAAGAGTTTTATGAAAACTACTGTCAACTGTAGTACATCACCTTCAACGACACGACAAAACCTGTGGATGGCCAGAAATGCTGATATCGCAACATGGATTCCACCTCTGGAGGCCCTCCCCCAGGCGAAAATCTGCCGTGGAAAACCTGGAAGTCCCTCAACAGACTGAGAAGTGGGGTGGGTAGAACGAAGGACAACGTGGCCAGATGGAACTACCTCGGGGATGAATCAACTCTCTGCGAATGTGGATCCGAACAAACCACCAAGCACCTGTACAGCTGTCCTCAGTGCCCAGTATCCTGCACGCTGGAGGCTGGAGGACCTATTGCAGGCCAAGGAGATTGCCGTCGATTTTGGTCTGATTATATGTTTTGTATCATAGTTGTACTCTTGTCTTTGACCTCTGTATGCAAGGCTTTTGACACGAATAAATAAATAAATAAGCACGAGAAATAAGTTGATGTATGTCTGGAAGGTAGAATTTTCAAAATTTGTAGGTGTGTGCATTGATGAGAGATTAAACTGGAAGCAACTCATAGACGGTCTGCTGAAACGTTTGAGTTCAGCTACGTATGCTGTTAGGGCTATTGCAATTTTTGGCAATAAGAATCTCAGTAAATTACCTTACTATGCCTATTTTCATTCAATGCTTTCGTATGGCATCATATTCTGGGGTAATTCATCACTGAGTAAAAAAGTATTCATTGCACAAAAGCGTGTAATCAGAATAATTGCTGGAGCCCACCCATGATCATCCTGCAGACATCTATTTAAGGATTTTGGTATCCTCACAGTAACTTCACAGTATATATATTCACTTATGAAATTTGTTATTAATAATCCAACCCAGTTCAAAAGTAATAGCAGTGTGCACACCTATAATACCAGGAGAAAGGATGATCTTCACTATGTAGGGCTAAATCGAAGTTTGGCACAGAAAGCTGTAAATTATGCTGTCACAAAAGTATTGGGTCACCTACCAAGCAGCATCAGAAGCCAACTAGCATTTAAAAATAAATTACAAGAATTTCTGAATGACGATTCCTTCTACTCATTGGATGTTGTTGTTGTTGTGGTCTTCAGTCCGCAGACTGGTTTGATGCAGCTCTCTGCGCTACCCTGTCCTGTGCAAGTCTCTTCATCTGAGAATACGTTCGGCAACCTACATCCTTTTGAATCTGCTTACTGTATTCATCCCTCGGTCTCCCTCTACGATTTTTACCCCACACACTTCCTTCTAATGCTAAGTTGACGATTCCTTGATGTCTCAGAATGTGTCCCACCAATCTATCCCTTCTCTTAGTCAGGTTATCCCAGAAACTCCTTTTCTCCCCAATTCAGTTAAGCACCTCTTCATTTGTTACGTGATCTACGCATCTAATTTTCATCATTCGTCTGTAGCACCACATTTCGAACGCTTCTATCATCTTTTTGTCTTAACTTCTTATCGTCCACGTTTCACTCCCATACAATGCTACACTGCAGACAAATGTTTTCAGAAAGTACTTCATAACATTTAAATTAATATTGGATGTTAACAAGTTTCGCTTCTTTAGAAATGCTTTTCTTCCCATAGCCATTCTGCATTTCATATCTTCTCTACTTCGGCCATCAGAAGTTACCTTTCCCGAGGACATGCAGCTCTACTGTTATGAACATATATATATTACGAAAATTTATCGTAAAGATGGTGCAGGATCAGCAACTGGTAATATTTTTAAACAATTTACTTTGTCCGTCACAGTTGCACAATTTTAGTGTTAGTGACTAGCTTCGGACTCTACCGTCTATTATCAAACCGTTGGCCTTTTTATAACCGTAATAATACATTGCATGTAGCAAATGGCTGATAAAATCTTGTACATTATCCAGTGTTAATACATGTCACTAATTACATTAAAATTTAAAAATCAGTTAATCCACGGGCCTCCAACGTGCAACGCGACCGTCTGTTAACCATACCTGGGATAGCGGATGAACTGCAGATTAACCGCGATTCGTCGTTCGCGCGACAAATCCTTACCCAGAAGATAATGAATAGTAAAACGTGTTGTCGTCTTGTACCACATCTGAATATACATACATACCCCGCAATCCACTGTAAAGTGCGTGGCGGAGGGTACACTGTACCACTACTAGGCGTTTCCTTTCCTATTCCACTCCCAAATAGAACGAGGAAAAAAAGAATGCTTCCGTACGAGCCCTAATTTATCTTATCTTCTCTTTGTGAACATTAGGCGAAATGTAAGTAGGCGGCAGGATGTTCGTTCTACACTCAGCGTCAAATTCAACTGCTGTATAAACTTCTTACAGGTTTCACAATAAACATACCGTTTACTGCATTCCTCTATCGATCTGTGTTTTCGAGATATTTAATTTAATTTTGAAATCAGGAAGTCCTTTTCTGGACACCCTATATATACTTTTTCTTTTTAATCCACCCTTTCACAACAGTGTCAGAATGATAGTCGCAACTCGAAATAATATCGTGAAAAAGCTTACAGGCAGAAGCTGGGGAACCAGCCCACATGTGCTGCGTACGCTTCCCCTGTGTGGTATTAGTGGTGCCTCTTCAAACACGTTGACATTGCTCTTCACCAAACTTGCTGCCAGGTGACAAGATACTTGACACCAACCCCAATAGAGAAGATCCAAATTCTGGTAGGAATAGCACATCAGACGGACAGCAACAGAAACATTCGAAAGGAACAAAGTCAACACTGACTAGAAACACCTACGTCATGGGTATGAACCCGATCCTCAACGCCTTCGCAGCAGGAAGAGTTTCATAACAAGGACTACCTCTTTAACGAAGCCAAAGGCAGAAGAGAAACTTCAACTTTGGCGGGAAAGAGCTGAAAGAGAGTGGAAACCACCGAAGGAAAACTTGCCCCCCAGGAAGTAATCTCCCGTGACATGGTCATCATGGAGATCACTCACCGTCTTCGCGTGGGAAATGGCCGAAGTAAAGCTGCAATGTTAAAATGGGGCGTCTGCGACAACGAAGACACGTCTTGTGTCTGTGGGGCTGGGCAGACGATACACAATCTGATCCTCTACCCCGTTTACACGATCTCCTCAGGTATTTGGACGCAAGCCCAGCAGCAGTGCACATTCATTCTACTAGTTGTCATCGACGCGCTAAGAAGAAGAAGTGTGTCAATGACCAAACTTTGAAGTGTTTGGAACGTGACGAAGGTGTACAACTTCTGCTGGAGCGGGGGTGGGGAGGAAAGGATGTGGGAGAGCCGTGCGCGGAAGTTTTGCACAGGGACCCGCGCAAACTAGGGCCGGCTCTGAGATCAACCACGTTTCTTAGCTCTCCCTCTTTGAAGTTGGAAGCTGAAGGAAAATGGTGCACGACGAATGCGAATGTACCCGTCTGTGAACGATGTCGCGGTAGAATGGCCGAGGGCTCCAAGGCGCCTTGCTGCGAAACGCGCGGTTGCTCCCTGTCGGAAGGTCTACTCCTCCCTCGGGCAAGGGTGTGTGTGTGTGCGTGTGTGTGTTGTTCTTAGGATAGTTTAAATATTTTGTAAACCTAGGGAATGACAACCTGAGTTGTTAAGTCCCACACATTTAGAAACGATTTTTTGTGGACAGTTGTCGATTGCATCGCCCAGTTCGTACACGACGCCCGAAATGCAAATCGCACTCGCGACCAGTAGCGGCTCGTACAAAATTTGACCAGTGTGCTACAATATTACAAAAATAAACAAAATATACTAAAATAAAAAGTCAACTTTTGTATGATTGCCTTTAATTAAATATCAATTAATACTGTATTGACAGTAAGACCTTCAGGGGAATCTATAACAGCGCTGCCAACTGCATGTATTAACTGCAGGTAGTAAATATAACGTTTAAAAATATTAATTTTATTTACAGAAATTAAAAATTTAGACTCAGAGGTATTTGAATACGAGCCTCACACAGGAATTGAGAGACGCCTGAGTCAGCGAGCTATTTGACTCTGTAAGCCGCAATATTCGTCGTATACTATTCGTCCGCAGTCGTTACACGCAGCGCGAAGAGAAATATTGATGTGGTGCTGCAGTCGGTCTCAGCACACGAGTCGCCAGGCCTGACGTCACGTCTACGCATGCGCAGTAGCAAACAGACGACTGCGCCGCCTCTCTGCGCACGTACCAGCGCGGCTGAATCCCACTTCAGCACACGGAGATGGTTTCCAGCTATCGCGGCGAGAGCGCTCCAAAATGCGATTTCATCCGTATTACTAGCATTATAATACGCATTGGAAGGGAATTGGCATAATTTTATTGTGATATCTGGCTCGTATTCCAAGAGAAAGGATGTAAATTTACAGCGATTTCTCGCTTGCATTCGAAGAGAAATGGCATAATTTTAGTTATATATTTACAGTGTGCTGCAGCACATTAGCACATTATCACGAGCCGCCACTGCTCGCGACGAGTGTGAATCGAACCGTGTGCGGGCGGTGTTGAAAAGACTTGCAGCGGGCGGCCTGACGCCACTAATACGATTCTCGCGATCATTTTCATTTACAGAGTGCTCGCAGCCGTCATCGGATACACCCGGGGGGTAGGAAGGGGGTGGGGTGGGCCCCGCAGCGTACTGTGTGCGTCCGGTGGATTTATGTGCCGGCGCTGTGGGCAGCGCGTGCCGCTGTTTACGGCCCGTGCTGAAACAATGGCAGCGGGTGGTCGAATGGGGCAGCGGTGGTGTGGGGTGGCAGCGGCGGGCAGTATGCAGCACGTGGTGATTGTTTTGGGCGGCGCGTGCGGCGGTCAGCGGCCGGCGGAGGCGGCAGGCGGCCACCCGCCACTTTTTTGGGAGGTGATAAAGGGCTGCGCGCGATCGCCCTCTTCCTAATGAATTGCCGGGCGCCCGTATGTGCTGCGTGCGGCCGTGCCGCGCGCCGCCCGACGCGGCTTACACTCCGCTAGGGTGGCCAACCTGCCGGACAGTGGCCGACCGGTCAAGTAGCCGTAATCCCAGGCGTGCCGCGCGCCGCCCGCCGTGGCTTACACTCCGCTAGGGTGGCCAACCTGCCGGACAGTGGCCAGCCGGTCAAGTGGCCGTAATCCCAGGCGGGCACGCGCGCTCACTCCGCGCCAGACCGACTTATGAGCCTGCAGACGCCATATGCCATATGGCCGGTACAGCGGGCGTCAGGTGCAGCCTGCGAGTCACTATGTAACACCGCACCTGCATGCTGTCGCTACATAATAGCTAGCGATCATATTTATTTATTTGGCCTTCTGAGTTTGAACTCTATGTGGCCATCTACATCTACATATACATGGCATACTCTGCAAATCACATTTAAGTGCCTGGCAGAAGTTTCATCGGACCACCAATATACCATTTACCTCCCATTCCATTCTCGAATAGCGCGCGGGAAGAATGAACACCTGGATCTCTCTGTTCGAGCTCTGATTTCTCGTATTTTATTCTGATGATCATTTCTACCTATGTAAGTGGGAGTCAACAATATATTTTCGCATTCGGAAGAGAATGTTGGCGATTGGAGTTTCGCAAGTAGCCCACGCCGCAGCGATAAGCGCCGTTGTTGTAATGATTCCCATCCGAGATCCTGTATCATTTCCGTAACGCTGTCTCCCCTGTATCGTGACAATACGAAACGAGCTGCCCTTCTTTGGACTCTTTCGACGTCCTCCGTCAAACCCACCTGATAAGGATCCCACACTGGGCTGCAATACTCCAAAAATGGACGGACAAGCGTAGTGTATGCAGTTTCTTTTGTAGTTCTGTTGCATGTTTTAAGGGGTCTGCCAATAAAACGCAGTCTCTGGTTCGCCTTTCCCACAATATTATCTACGTGTTGTTTCCAACACATTTACAACACATAGTGGCACGCGTAGACTGGATGCTCTGCATTTGCTTTTTCTACTTCTAAATATAAATTTTCATAGATTTAGCTTTAAAAATGCTTTCCTAATCAAGTATTTTGATACAACGTGCCACTCCCTACTGATGGCAGAATTCAAAACACCCAGAAACACATTTTTTTAAATTCAAAACATCTAGAAACACATTTTTTTTAAATTCTAACCATGGTTCCTAATCCAAATTTTCGCATTTCTAGCAATAAAATAGTCTTAGTAGCACCCTTAAAAGGTTTTCCCTTATTTCACCCGCTTAATGATTGAATTTCCAAAAATATCAAAACAATTGTTTTTAAAACCCAAATAAAAATGTAAATCCGAAATTTTCTATTTCTTGCTTCAAAACTGCCTGAATAGCAACGTATTTTCAAAAACCTTTCATCCCCTATTTCACCCCCTTAGTGATGGGAAAATCGAAAAGTCGCTGATGCCTACAGTGTAAGATAAACAGCGTCTACAAATTTCAAATTTCTGTCGTCTGTAGATTCTCTTTTCAGAGCCGTTTTCTGTTAGAAACGGATCGATAACGCAAAACTTCTTTCGTAGGCTTTGGCATCTTTCTCGGTACCTTACTTATGCACTTACTTTTCGTTACTCGTACGCTTGTTGCAGTAAAACAACTGAAGAATGAGCATCACGTTTCGCTGTACATGACCTCTTTGCTATTATAGTATCAAAAGTCACCGCTGGTCTTCAGTCCGAATTTTATGCAAGCTGACGACTTTCAAGCACTATCTTTCCCACGCTCTCATAGCTATCGACACGGAACTGCTGTGGCGTACAACGGAAGACTTTGTACTACAACAACACAGACAGATCGTTCGTCTCCATTGTGTAGTTTATGCTGAAGAGTGATATCTACTACCACATACAAACACTATTCGTTGCGAATGTGTAGTTTTGGCTGCAGACTGACGCCTCAATTTTTATATACACTACTTGCCATTAAAATTGATACACCAAGAAGAAATATAGATAATAAACGGGTATTCATTGGATAAATATATTGTACCAGAATTGACATGTGATTACATTTCCAAGGAGTTTGGGTGCATATATTCTGAGAAATCAGTACCCAGAACAACCAACTCTGGCCGTAATAACGGCCGCGATAAGCCTGGACATTGAGTTAAACTGAGCTTGTTTCACGTATCCAGGTACAGATCCCCATGCAGCTTCAACACAATACCACAGTTCATCAAGACTAGTGACTGGCGTATTGTGACGAGCCAGTTGCTCGGCCATCGGTGACCAGGCATTTCCAGTTGGTGAGATCTGGAGAATGTGTTGACCAGGGCAGCAGTCGAACATTTTCCGTATCCAAAAAGGCCCGTACAGGATCTGCAACATGCGGTCGTGCATTATCCTGCTGAAATGTAGGGTTTCGCAGGGATAGAATGAAGGGTAGAGCCACGGGTCGTACCACATCTGAAATGTAACGGCCACTGTTCAAAGTGCCGTCGATGCGATCAAGAGTGACCGAGACATGTAACCAATGGCACTCCATACCATCACGCCGGGTGATACGCCAGTATGGCGATAAAGAATGCACGCTTCCAATGTGCGTAAACTGCGATGTCGCCAAACACGGATGCAACCATCATGATGCTGTAAACAGAACCTGGATTCATCTGAAAATATAACGTTTTACCATTCGTGCACCCAGGTTCGTCGCAGGCGCTTCTGTCTGTGATGCAGCGTCTAGGGTATTGCAGCCATGATCTCCGAGCTGATAGTCCATGCTGCTGCAAACTTCGTCAAACTGTTCGAGCAGATGGTTGTTGTCTTGCAAACGTCCCCATCTGTTGACTCAGGGATCGAGACGTGGTTGCACTATCCGTTACAGCCATGTGGATAAGTTGCCTGTCATCTCGACTGCTAGTTATACGAGGCCGTTGGGATCCAGCATGGCGTTCCGTATTGCCCCCTTGAATCCACCGATTCCATATTCTGCTAACAGTCATTGGATCGCAACCAGCGCGAGCAGCAATGTCGCGATACGATAAACCGCAATAGCGATAGGCTACAATCCGACCTTTATCAAAGTCGGAAACGTGATGATACGCATTTATTCTCTTTAAACGAAGCATCACTACAACGTTTCACCAGGCAAAGCCGGACAACTGTTGTTTGTGTATGAGAAATCGGTTGGAAACTTTCCTCATGTCAGCAAGTTGTAGGTGGCGGCATCGGCTCGAACCTTCTGTGAATGCTCTGCAAAGCTAATAATTCGCTTATCAAAGCATCTTGTTCCTGTTGGTTAAATTTCGCGACTGTAGCACGTCATCTTCGTGGTGTAGCAATTTTAATGGCCAGGATTGTATTAATGTTTACCACGTAACGTAATCATTTTCTGTAGCAGGAGACAAAAATGACAGAATTCAGTGCATGTCACACTGAGCTGACACCTGGATTGAGTGCGAGTGACGGCCAGATAAAGCTGCTTTGATTTCCGTGACGTTCACTGTGGCGGCAGATTCTCCGATGTCAGAGGAGATTAAATGTTTGTAAATCTATCGAACCAAACTGCGAGGTCATCAGTCCGTAGCTTACAAATTACTTAAACCTAGGTAAACTAACCTACGGACAGACACACACACACACACACACCCATGCCCCAGGGAGGACTCGAACCTCCACGGCGAGCAACCACGCGCTCCGCAGCGAGACGCTTTAGACCTCTCGGCTACTCCAACTCGTCACTGTCATTTACAGCACGCTGCTTGGCACACAAGTTCACACCACATACATTGTGACTGTAAACGGCAGCACCAGTCTTATTAAACACTTACGATAAACGGCTCGTCATAATTTCAGTCTATTAGTTAAATAATGTTCCAAAATATTTTACCAGAATGACTTAACTTATAATTAAAAATTAAGCTAGTTTGGCTGTGCAAGAACCCCCTTTAGGTCGGGTCCTGGACCCACGGTTCCATCCAGACCCACCCTTGCGTAGGCCAAGGTATAATGGGTAGTTTCAGAGATGAGGGAGATCCTGTGTTCTGTTACTGGTAGCAGTGAAAGGAAAGAAGCGCATCGCGGGCTTTGTGCTAGCATCCATACATTCAACGAAATAATCATCACAGGTTGGTTATTGCGTACTTCATAATTTCGTTAGACAGAGAGTAGGGTGCAAAACGTGAACCAGATTGTAAAATCACTGGTTCTACAAACCCCCATTGGCTCTATTCTGCCACCTCGAACCAAAATTAATAATCATTCTAACGTTAATATTAAAACAGAAAAAGCAGTCAAAAACCCAAAGATTGATTTGAACACCACAGTGCTTTACTAGGCATAGTCCTCTTTGGATGTGGTATGCCGTTGCCTTCTTGCGACCTTCGAACTGACTTCTCCAGGCAGTTATAGGGGGACCTACAGATTGACGTGGATTCCGAACCACGGTGCTACTCAATATTTTTCACATCAGCAACACTGCCAGAGGTGAAAGAAGTGGAAAGTGACAAGTAAAAATCTTATGATCTGGCGGGACCGAACTCTCGACTTTTAGATTGATACCCCGGCACTCTACCACTGTGCTACCGAGAGGTACACTCATTACCATTTATTTACCAAACTATTTGTTGACTCAAATAACAATCTCACTCTTAGCAGTGGAAATGTTGCATTTAAAATACTCATATGACTTCTAATACTTCTGAATGCTATGTTTCTATTTGATAATGTACTGAGCAGTATAATCTTTGCACAGTGAAAATAAAATGAATATAAATAGCTGACAAGTGTAATTCTTTCGCAAATTCATTCCACGCTTATCTGTATAGTTCCCCCTTGAATATTCGTGAATGGTGTGTTCGTATAGTTCAGCATGTCTCTTCAGTTCTCCCAGAAATTTGAACAATTGAAGAAGTTTATTTGTATCCTTCTTCACCTTAATATTCCACAGTACTGAAACAGATTGTGGTGAACCTTGAAGGTAATTGTTGAACCGGTATTATTCACCGTGGAAACTAACATTAAAGGCACGAAGTATTTGACACTAGTGCTTGTCGATTATTAGGAACACGATGCAAAATTAGTGCATTTGCCTGATCATATTCTCAGTAGCGGACTAAGGCTGTCGGAGGTCCGGGGGCGGCGGGCATAACAAATTGAGGCCACCCGTCCACTTGGAAATAAATGTAACATGTATTACTGTAAAAAAAGTACCTTTTGAAATTGGATTAGATTTATACTTGTTCCATAGATCATATATACGACATTTAGTAATGATGTGAAACGTGTCAGTTAGGTAATTGTTGTCTATACATGACAATCAATATTTTAAGAAATTTTAATTTAATTATTTTTTGTTATATTATTTTAAGTTTTATCTAAAAATTCATCTATAGAGTAGAAGGAGTTGCCATTCAGAAATTCCTTTAATTTCTTTTTAAACACCATTTGGCTATCTCTCAGACTTTTGATGCTACTTGGTAAGTGACCGAAGACTTTTGTGGCAGCATAATTCACCGCTTTCTGTGCCAAAGTTAGATTTAACCTTGAATAGTGTATATATCACTCTTTCTCCCAGTGTTGTAGCTATGCACACTGCTATTACTTTTGAATTGGGTCGGATTGTTAATAACAAATTTCATGAGTGAATATATGTATTGTGAAGCTACAGTGAAGATCCCTAGATCCCTAAATAAATGTCTGCAGGATGCTGTTTGTGGTGTAGCACAAGTACAAAGTGCGCGCCACCTACTTTCGCCGCGCGCCGCCATGCACGCACGGCGCGGCGTTCTTACGACGACAGCCACGAGCGCCCTCTGCTGCAACCCCGCTCGTGGCCACCACGGAAAGACATCGTTCACTTGGGACTGAGATAGCAGCCAGTTAGGACCTTCGGAATCAGATAGGCACCAGCGAAGACTTTGCTATCGTACAGGCACTAGGCAGGCCTCTAACAACTATGTATCAGCATTCTGCAGTACTATGTAAAAGTTAAGTATTGTATAAATTCTGTGCAATATATATCTCATTCTAATTTAGTGTTTCTAGTTCTGGCTGCTCCCCTGCACCAGCGTGCTATCTTTATTTCTGTGTCGGTCTCATTCCACTCGGCCACCGACACCTACGCCGGAACGAGACACAAAAGCGGCGACGAGGCTGGGACACAAAAGTGGCGACGAGGAGTGATAGACGATCCGTGGACCAGCCCGCTTGCAGCAGCCAGACAGCAGTAGTAGTCGGAGCACACAGAAATTGCTCCCGCCCACCCACCCTTATTATAAGAATTTTGGGGGAAGATATTTTGTTACGTGTTTTGTGGACTTTTTTGTTGCAGCGCGTCCTCTTTCATATTGCATTTGTGTTTTGTTATAATTTACTTGTATGCGCGGCGCCTAATCGGTCAGCATGGCCACTACCCCGAACCCAAACTTAATGGAAATTATTCAGTTACAGACGGCGCAAATAACACAACCCCTGCAGGCTGTGGCCCAGCTCACAGCGCAAGCAGCTAACCAACAACAGCCGCCGCTTCAGCAGCCCACACCTGCCGCCGCAACGCTTCCTACGTTTCGCCAGTACAACGAACGTGAGGAAGAATGGAGCGACTACTTCGCACAGTTTCAAGAACTCGTCGCGGCTCATCAAATTACAGGTCAGAAAGTGAAGCATCTGCTATTATCTGTTGTGGGCCCCCAGACCTTCGTATTATTGCAAAAACTTTTCCCGCAAGCATCTCCTCGTGATGTAGACTTTGAACAAATAGTAGATGCACTGAATGCTCATTACGAGAGGAAAGTTCTCGTGGCCGCTGCGCGGTACCGATTTTTCAGACTTAAAAAATTACCGCAGCAGTCACACCAAGAGTGGATTACGGAATTGAAGGGCTTAACCCGCAAATGTAAATTTACTTGCTCTTGTGGACTTTCGTATAGTGACGTGATGTTGAGGGATGCGATTACGCAGAACATTCAGGACCCCAGAATTAGGGCAGCAATTCTAAAACAGTCTGACCCCTCATTAGACAGTGTACTGCAGCTTATAGAAGCGCATGATACTTTTGACTTAGCAGATATAGAAATGCAAAACCACAGTGTAAATTCAGTGCGCCGTAACGGACGCTTTCCTAGCCGTAGTTCTCAGTGTAGCACTAGTGATTCTTACAATAGTACAGGCCGTGCTGAACAGACAGTGAACAGTAGCCAGTGTAAAAGTGCGACACAAAGGTCGCCCCGTCGTGTTAGAAACAGTGGTTTGAATAACGGGCGCCAACGCTCATTTCAGAAAAATGTACGTAAATCTTGCCCTCAAGTGTGTGTCTCGCCACAAGCGTGCTCATTGCCCTAGTCGCAACGCAACCTGTTATCAATGTGGCTAGAGTTGTGTCGATTCGTCAATGAGTCGTTCATTTGAACGAATAAAAATAAAGAATCGTAAGAATCGAATCGTGATCCGGACGAATCGTCGTTCAAAAGAATCGTCTGTCTAGTGACGATTCTAAGTTGCATCGATTCACGATTCGAAGGCGACTGACGAATCTTGCCGAATGCCGGAGAGAAGAGGGGGGACGAATCGTCGTTCAAAAGAATCGCCTGTCACGTGACGATTCCAAGATTCAACGATTCATGATTCGAAAGCAAGTGGCGAATCGTGCCGAATAATTATGAAAGCCAGAAAGCGTGTGAACAAAGGAAGCACAGAACGAATATCGTGGGCTGTTAATTATTAGCCTATTCACGAATTACAGATGACAGAAACAAAAGGCAGCGAAATACACAGCTGCTAGTAGATACGAATATACGTCTTTTATACAGCTCACATATGATGTATTTAAACGAGCAATCCTTACACATTTAAATCCGCGTTTTCCGGTAATGGCTGTAACGATTTGGATTATATTTTGTGTTCAGAGAGGTTTAAGATTTTCGAGTTCATCTTCGTAGTTGTAACTTTTTGTAAAAACTCAATTTTACAAAAATATTCTTTTTATATAAAAACGCGATTTTAATTGTTTTTAAAGCCATCAGATTTCCTGAAAGAAACGGATTTTACAAAAAAGTAACATTTTAATAAACATGCATTTCTTGCATCTCGAAAGAAATTTAATGATTAGAGACGGATTTTTATTTTTAATGTTTATTTCGTGGTTCCTTAAACTAATTGATGTTAGATAATAAGTATTTTATAATGATTAGATATCTGTTAATTACCGAAGATTTAATTAAATTTACATTTAAATGGCCGAAGTATTCAAACAGAATGAAAAGAAATTTACAAGGTTACAGCAGGATTCGAAATAAGTGACCTACGTTCACTAAACCTACAACGCTACTAAATGAGCTATGATGACAGCAGAAATAGTTGGTAGTGTAATATGTATTTAGAACCGCTCGCAAAACTTCAGACTATTTTCTCGATAATTTTTGAGAGCTGAATCGAATGGCTTTGCCTCATTATTATTTTAAGTCTGAATTTTACGCACCATAAATATTAAAAAATACGATACCCATATTTTGTCACCTTTTCGGCATTTTGTAAGAATCGTGCCGTCGCAGACCATGAAGAATCGTGAACGAATCGTAGGAACAGATGCAAAAGGTTAAGATTCCAACATCCATACACAGACATGTATTGCCATCTATGAGCAAGATGTAGAAATAAGAATCGCGAAAGAATCGTAGGAATCGATTCACAATGTGGGATTGAATCGCAAGAATCGATTCCTGAAAAAGAATCGTGTTGCCCAACTCTAAATGTGGCAAATCGGGACATGTGCAGTCCGTGTGTATGCAAATTAAAAACTCAAAGAACAGTGCTTCGCAGAGTGCGAGAACAGTTCATTCTGTAAATGTTATACGGGCTGTGGAATTGAACAGTGCTTTCCTTGGATCTCAATTGCAAGAAAGTAGTTCTGTGCCTATGGCAAAACTATATAGTGCACCACGTAGCAAGCGCCGACGAGCGCGTAAAACAGTGCAACGGAAAAGGGTTCGGGACAAGCAAAATGTCTATGAACAGTGCATTCCTGTAGTGAAAATAGTGCCTTCTGCAACTGCTCCTTGTAATAGTGCCCAGTACTGTGTAGCTAGTGACAGTAGACATCAAGTAGCTACTCAAAAGTGTAGTGCAGTAGTTAGTAAATCTGGAGTAGCTTCGCATGCTTGCGCGGACGCCGATCCGGCGGTAGTGCCATCTAGTGACAGTGTTGTTAATCCGCTGCGTGCCGAGTCTGTGCCGCTTCCTACCGCACGCGGACCGCGCATGCGCAAACGCAGAAAAACTGTATCAGGCGTTGCCCACATTCGCGCACCTGTTGAGCGCCACAAGCAAAAGCTTTTTGTGAATCTTTCCATTGACAATAAGACTGTGAAATTTCAGCTTGACACTGGTTCCGCTGTGACATTAATTAATAAAGATACTTATGAACTTCTGGGTTCGCCAAAATTGTCGCCGTCTCAACAAGTGGTAACAGCTTATACGGGTCAAAATATTCCCGTGCTAGGAACGTTTAGCCTGTCCGCTTCTTTTCAAGGTGTAACAAAAACAGTTGCTTTTGTAGTTCTTCAGGCCAAATCTACGCAGAATATTTTTGGACTAGATGCATTCGATTTATTTGGTTTATCAATTCAAAGAGATGTGCTTCAAATTTCGTCAGTAGTGCCTCAGGACAAAATCAATGCATTGTGTGAAAAATATAGTGACTTGTTTTCTCCGGAACTAGGTTTTGCTAAAGACTTCGTGACATGTAACTTTAAAAGAATCTGCTGTACCAACATTTCGTAAAGCTAGACCAGTGCCTATCGCAATTCGTGATAAAGTTGCAGATGAACTTAAACGTTGCCAAGATAGTGGGGTGATTTCTCCTGTTTCTGCGAGTCAGTGGGCCTCGCCTATAGTAATTATACCCAAGCCGTCAGGAAAACTTCGTCTCTGTGCGGACTTCAAATCAATAGTAAACAGTCAAACAATTGTAGACACTTATCCCCTGCCCAGACCTGACGAACTTATGGACAAATTAGGACAATCTGGCTTCTTTTCCAAGATTGATTTAGCAGAGGCATACTTGCAGATTCCACTTGATGACGAGTCAAAAAAGTTTTTCGTCGTTAATACTCACATGGGCCTTTTTCAATTTCAACGCCTACCCTTTGGCAGTTCTTCCGCCCCCGCTATTTTTCAGCGCTTTTTGGAACAGCTGACAGTTTCTGTACCGTGTTGCTCGAACTATTTAGATGATATTGTGGTATCCGGACGTACAGTTGAAGAACATTTAGCAAACCTGGAGTGTCATTTCAAAGTTTTGACTGCAGCAGGTCTACGTTGCAATAAAGCAAAGTGTTCGTTTTTTCAAACTGAAATAGAGTACCTAGGCCATGTGATTAATGCCCAAGGAATCTATCCTTTACAGTCGCATCTTAGAGCAATCAAAGACTTGCCTCCTCCTAAGAATGTGCATGAATTGCAAGCAGTAATGGGAAAGCTTAACTATTATTTCAGATTTATTCCCAATGCCTCTCAGATTGCAGCTCCACTGCATCGCTTACGTAGGAAGAATGTTCTTTTTGTATGGTCTAAAGATTGTCAGGTTGCCTTTGACAAACTAAAGTCTGCACTACTCAGTGATGCATGTTTGATTCCCTTTGACCCACAGAAGCCTGTAGTGTTAGCAGTTGATGCCTCGTCGTATGGTCTGGGTGCAGTAATCTCACATCGTATTGGTTCTCACGATCGTCCTATTGCCTTTGCATCCAAGCTACTGACGCCAACGCAACAGAATTACAGTCAGATAGAAAAGGAGGCCTTAGCAATCATTTACGGCGTCACAAAGTTTCATCATTATCTCCATGGCAGAAAATTCTATTTGTTGACAGACCACAAGCCTCTCACGTCGTTATTCTCACCCACAAAGCCGATTCCGCCACGTACGGCACAAAAGCTTCAGAGATGGTCCTTAATACTGTCTAATTATCAGTATGAGATTTTGTACCGACCTACGACTAAACACGCCAACGCGGACACACTTTTTTCCGACTTCCGGTTGGCCAGGATGTTTCGTTTGATTCTTCAGAAATGGCATGTTGTCAAATAGACTCCAGAGATGCTTCCGCTGTTGCAGATTTCCCTTTGAACTCTTGTCGGGTTGCACAAGAAACAGCTGTGGATGCAGACCTAAGTGTGGTAGCACGTTTTGTTCGCTCAGGGTGGCCTGCCAGAGCCAAAGACATTGATCGGCCTCTGGTTCGACGTTATTTTGCACAACGTCATGCATTGTCTTTAAGTCAGGATGTTCTGTTGTTGCATACCGACAACGACCAAGCAAGAGTGATTGTTCCTCGTTCCCTGCAACGAGAAGTATTACGCCTCCTGCATCAAGGACATTGGGGTATTGTTAGGACAAAGCAATTGGCCAGACGTCATTGTACATGGGTTGGTATGGACGCTCAGATAGAGAGCATGACGTCACAGTGTACGGTTTGTGCGGAGCATCAGGCGGCTCCTCCGCAACGTTTCTCAGACTGGCCTCGCCCCAAGGGACCATGGCAACGATTACACATTGACTTTGCCGGACCTTTCTGGAATACGCGCTGGTTAATTGTTGTAGACGCTTTCAGCAAGTGCCTTAACATCAGTGTTTTGCATCGAAGGTTTGCCTGAAACTATCGTCAGTGACAATGGACCTCAGTTTGTTAGTGCGGAATTTTAACAGTTTTGTCGTGTGAATGGCATTCAGCATATTACCACTGCACCTTTTCACCCTCAGTCCAATGGTGAAGCAGAAGGTTTTGTTCGAACATTCAAGTCTCACATGGAGAAGATGAAAGGTCAGCACTCCAGGCAGCAAGCTCTTCAAATTTTCCTGTCTACGTATCGATGCATGCCACGTGACGGCCCGTCTCCTGCCGAGCTGCTACACGGCCGTCGTCACCGCACTCTCCTTCACCTGCTGTAGCCTCCCACGCACCGAGTCGGTTCGTATGGCGCTTCGCGTTTTCAGGTTTCTACGCCGGTGTTGTACAGGGTGTTTGCTGGCAACAAGACAAGATGGACGCCGGGCACCATTCAGCGCGTGCTCGGGCGCAATATGTATGTTGTACGTTCTTCCACAGGGTCGGAGCTGCGGCGCCACGCAAACCAATTGCGCCTGCATAGGCCGCGCGAACCTGTCTCCGGTTTCTTGATTCCAGACCCAGTTCACCGCCAGGGAGCACAGCCACATCGTTCGTCCCCGGACTACGAGATCCCTATGGACGTCGACACACCTCCGACGCAGTCGTCGCCGCCGCTGTTGCCGCCGCAGATGACAGCGTCACCGAGAGGGACTCCGGGACCGTGCGGCCGCCCCCCCCCCCCCCCTCCCCCAGCTTGGGCCACGCACCTCAGAAGAAGATGACCTGCTCCCTCTGGGCGGGGGTGTGCGCCCTTCCCCAGGTTTCGGCGTGTTCCCTGGAGGATCGCAAGGCGGATGCCGGGGCGCGGACGGCGTCTCGATCCCAGCCTCAGCTACGACGCCCGCCCCACCAGTAACGCCCCCGCCCAGGCCCTCCTCCCAGTGCCGTCGCCGTGGCCCTCAGCCCTAAGCCACGACGGCGCGGCGGTTTGGGGGGGAGGGGTGTGGTGTCGCACAAGTACAAAGTGCGCGCCACCTACTTTCGCCGCGCGCCGCCATGCACGCACGGCGCGGCGTTCTTACGACGACAGCCACGAGCGCCCTCTGCTGCAACCTCGCTCGTGGCCACCACGGAAAGACATCGTTCACTTGGGACTGAGATAGCAGCCAGTTAGGACCTTCGGAATCAGATAGGCACCAGCGAAGACTTTGCTATCGTACAGGCACTAGGCAGGCCTCTAACAACTATGTATCAGCATTCTGCAGTACTATGTAAAAGTTAAGTATTGTATAAATTCTGTGCAATATATATCTCATTCTAATTTAGTGTTTCTAGTTCTGGCTGCTCCCCTCCGTACCTGCACCAGCGTGCTATCTTTATTTCTGTGTCGGTCTCATTCCACTCGGCCACCGACACCTACAACGGAACGAGACACAAAAGCGGCGACGAGGCTGGGACACAAAACTGTTGGGTGGGCTCCAGCAATTATTCTAATTACAGGATTTTGCGCAATGAATATTTTTTTATTAAATGTTGAGTCGCCCCAGAATATGATCCCATATGAAAACAGTGAATGAAAATAGGCTAGGAAGCTAATTTACTGAGATGGATATCACCAAATCTTGCAATGACTCTGCTAGCATAAGTAGCTGAACTCAAAGGTTTCGTCCAATTCAATCCCTCGTCAATGCAAACACCTAAAAATTTTGAATATTCTACCTTAGCTACAGATTTATGTTCAAAGTCTAAATTTCTTAATGGCGTCATGCAGTTTACTGTATGAAACTGTATATACTGGGTTTTATTAAAGTTTAATGAGAGTCCATTTGTAGAGAACCACTCAATAATTTTCTGAAAGACATCATTTACAATTTCATCAGTTAATTCCTGTTTGTCAGGCGTAATAGCTATACTTTTATCATCTGCATCTTCGTGAATGTAGAATTGTAGAGATTTGGAGCCTCCCCCCCCCCCCCCTCAGGACCAGAGGCACAGAACAGTCTAAGAAAATAGCTTTCGAGATTTCAAAGCCCCCCGGGACGCTCAAAATAATAATAATAATAATAATAATAATAATAATTCTTTCGAGGTATTTGGAGGCTCCCCCCCAGTTCGCCACATATTATGTACTTATTTATTTGCTACAACTTGATATCAGTGATTGAACGTAAGTTTCAGGAGGCGCACTAGGAGAGTTGCAATCCGTTCGTCACGCACCGACTTTTCAGAGCATTGCACAACGCAAGAGACGAGCGTCGCTCGAAAGTTCTTCGAGAGTAGTATTAGCCGAGTAAGAATCACCCCATGTGTAGTGATGCACCACCGCTGATATAATACGCCATTGTTCAGATATAGATGTGTATAGGGGAAAAAAGCGATATATATATATATATATATATATAACCATCGCTTAGAAAAACAATACATCGATTTTTTTTACGTTTTCATATGTGTTACATATATTATGAAAAACACTCTGAAATCATAATAATTGAAAGTAAGCTGTGTTGTCAGGGACATTTTAAAACAGAAATGACACCTGTTTCTTCACGAAAGGGTACCTACATCTACCAACACTTGACGATAGTAACAGGAAAATACTGACTGGAGTGCCTGTGATTTGGTATTAAAATATGAAGTATCTGCCTCTGTATGTTCTTTGACTAGGCTAAAAATACAAAGCGAAATCGCATATTACAATGGAGACGAAACTGGAAACGAGGTTTCGCAACGTATTTTACTAATGTGACTTGGGATTTACATCGATGTGTTGATTACACGCGAAATAATTTCCGTTTTGTCCACCTATTGCCTTTTTTCTTAGCTGTGAACGTGGAGAAAATTAAACAAACATTGCCACGGTGGGGTGGCGAAGCGCTCTAAGGCGCTTTGCTGGGGAGCGCGCGGTTGCTTCCCATCAGAGGTTCGAGTCCTCCCTCGGAGAAGGGTGTGTGTGTGAGTGTGTGTGTGTGTGTGTGTGTGTGTGAGAGAGAGAGAGAGAGAGAGAGAGAGAGAGAGAGAGAGAGAGAGAGAGAGAGAGAGAGTATGTTATCCTTAGGTTAACTAAAGTTACTTTTAGTATATAATATTTTATGGAACATTGTTCCCGAGGAAATTAAAACCACGATCAAAAAATTTCTGAATAATGTAATAATTACAGCAGTCTTAGATCGCAATATGATACTTATTTATTTTAACACTGCAGTCGCACCAAGAGACGAGCCAGCTACGCACAAAGGACAAGGTCATGATCTGAGGATGATCTTTACTGATCGAAACCGGTTAACATAATAAAATAAAATAAATATATTGCGATTTAGACTGCCGTAATTATTATATTACTTTCAGTAGTTTGTAAGATTATGGACTGATAACCGCAGTAGTTAAATGCCATAAATATACAAACATATATATATATATATATATATATATATATATATATATATATATATATTATGGGACTTAGCTGCTTGGTCATTAGTCCGTAGCTTACAAACTGCTTAATCTAAGGAAAACTAACCTAAGGGCAACACAAACACCCATGCCCGAGGGGGGATTCGAACCTCCGACGGCGGACGGCCGCGCGCACCGCAACACGGTGCTCCAGTACGCGCGGCTAATCCGCCGCGATTACGTATCTTTCTGTTATTATTTAATCATGTATTATTAAAATGCGTATTCATCAACGACTTTCATGCACCTGGCTAAAATGAAAATCTATGTTACATTTAAAGCTTGTTGGCTCCTGTCTCTTATTTTTCGGCCGAAGATTCTTTGATGATTTATCTGACGTTTTGACAGCACGATATCAGAGTCTGATTGGGTAACACTGCTAAAGTTTCGATCCCACTGCTGTTGGCGGGTCAAATTTCGGCAATGCCAGCCACCCGTCCTGGGCGAAACATCTGATTAATCATCAGTACTTAATTCAGTTGAGACTGTTTGAGGTAAATCATATTATTACGAATTGTACATGTCACTTACCTACTGTTGCAGAAGAATTAAAATAGCAGCGCCAGCAGTAGCACTGCACTCGACCTATCACTGGCTGAGCAACTGATAACGGAGTTAACAATCCACTGTTGAAAGATGTCTATAGTTTAGGACATGTCGTCGATGCATCGACGATGTATCGCTGTTTAAGACATCGATAATAACATCGTTAATTATGACAGAACATCTATGTTTCGTTTTGAATCGCTATCCGTTTGCAGCTTCCCATTAACTTACGCGTGCAGTCGAATGGGGACAGAATGAAGTCGAGGACGAGTTGCAATCGCGAGAAGCGCGAGCAGTACCCTATGTGCACGCCCCTTATTGACGCCACTTCCGCGACTTGTGTGTCGATGATGATGAAGGTGATGAGCGAGTAACCGGATAACAACCAGTCCAATCCTGGGAATCCAACCCGCTCCCCTGTCATGCCGACCAGCGACGCTGAGCTAATAAGGGAACCTCCCCATTGCACCCCCCTCAGATTTAGTTATAAGTTGGCGCAGTGAATGCGCGTTGAAAAACTGAACACATATCAATCGAGAAAACTGGAAGAAGTTATGTGGACCTATGAAAAAAATAAGCAAAATATAAAAACTGAACGGTCCATGCGAAAGATAGGCAATGTCGAGCAGGTTGTAAGCGTAGGAGTGGCGTCGTCCCATGGCTAGCGTGAGGAACTGCTGAGCGCAAGGTCCTTTGTTCGACCCTTCCTAAAGGCGAAAATTTTAATTTTTTCTATTTTCAGAAAATTATTATCTTTCCGTCCGTGCGATGCGAGGTAACTGCCCCGTAGTATGGGGAAACGTCGAAACACACGTCAGAAGAACTACAGTGAACGACAAAGAGAGTATTCCTGCTGAAGAGGCTCCCTGACTAGCACTTGACGGAATACAACTCACGCATTTAATACACTCTCGTCCAAAGTAACGAACAGCAACTGCCAGCCAGGGAGCCTTATTAGCAGGAATGATCTCTGCACCGTGCACTGTAGTCGACTGACGTCGAGTGTTTAGATGTTTGTTTAGGTGTAGCGTACCCATACTACGACGCAATTACCTCGCATCGCACGGACGCACAGATAATAATTTTCTGAAAATTAAAGAAATGAAATTTTCGCCTGTGGGAAAACTAGAACAAGGACCTTTCGCTCCACAGCTCCTCACGCTAGCCACGGGCCCCTAGAGCTCCTGTACTCACAATCTGGATGACGTTGCCTATCTTTCTCATTGACTATTCATTTTTTATATTCTGATTAGCCGACCGCGGTGGCCGTGGGGCCTAAGGCGCTCCAGTCACGGTCCGCACGGCCACTACGGTCGGGGGTTCGAATCCCCCATCGGGCATGGATATTTGTGCCGTCCTAGTTCGTAAGTAGTTCATAAGTAGTTTGTAAGTAGGGACTGATAGCCCCGTAGTTAAGTCCCATAGACTTTACAAACATTTGATTTATTCTGATTATTTTTTATAGTTCCACACAACTTCTTCCTATTTTATCGACTGAGCTGTGTTCAGTTTTTCAAGGCCAATCCACTGCGCCAACTTATAACTAAATCTGAAGGGGGTGCGATGGGGAGGTTCCGTTGTAAGAAGGCGGACAACGAAATTGCGATAGGTCTATGGTGAAGTCACGGGTACGGTGACGTACCACTGTGAACAGATACGACTTTCCAGCTGTCTCCAGCACCAACCGCAGGAGTAGCTGTGCTGTTTAACCCGGCGGATCGGTAGCTGGTCGCGTTCCGTCGCGCTACCTTGCGCGTAGACCGAGTAGGTTCTCTTTACTTCTGTATTCAGGGTGATGTTTTACATCATGTACAAAATCTAGGAATTGATCAAGGAGAAGATCGGGCCGCCGCGGATTAGCCGTGTGAATTGGGGCGCCGTACTGCTATGCGCGCGGCCGTTCGCCGTCGGAGGTTCGAGTCTAACCTCGGGCATGGGTGTGTGTGTTGTCCTTAAGTTAGTTTACCTTAGTTTAAGTAGTCTGTAAGCTACGGATTAATGAACGGCTGAGTTAGATAGATTTACAAACATTTGCATTTGAGAAGATCGGGAACAAAGCAGGTCTACATCTGCAAAATGTTTTTGTTATCTGCAAGGTACGACACTGACAGTTAACCTTAAATAATGGAAAATATGAGTTCACTTAAAATTCCCGGGCGGATAGGCCGTTGTCGATTGGTAAAACTTTCCCCTAACATTTCGTCTTCGGCTGCGGAAGACATCATCGGTGGGCAAAGTGGCAACTGCAATGAGTGCTCGAGGGAGCGTTGCATATATAGACGATGTAGGGGACGCCACACTTCATCACGTGACGTGGGCTGAGAAACTATTTCTGGTAATGCCAACCTTATTGATAGAAGATAATCGATTGTCAAGTGCTGGGTCAACGTTCAAGTCCAAATTTTGTCTAATTTAACACCTTCCTCTTTTCTATTAAAAATATTGCGGTGTTTATAAATTACAAAGGCTCTTCTATATGTGCGAGCATAGTAGTGAGAACCTCTTGATAAAATACTAGTCTCGTTAAATTTAATTTCATGTAGTCCTCTTGGTAAACATGTTCAGCTACGGCCGATTTCTGTGTATGTCCCGGGCGTCGTTTCGTCTTCGGCTGCGGAAGACATCATCGGTGGGCAAAGTGGCAACTGCAATGAGTGCTCGAGGGAGCGTTGCATATATAGACGATGTAGGGGACGCCACACTTCATCACGTGACGTGGGCTGAGAAACTATTTCTGGTAATGCCAACCTTATTGATAGAAGATAATCGATTGTCAAGTGCTGGGTCAACGTTCAAGTCCAAATTTTGTCTAATTTAACACCTTCCTCTTTTCTATTAAAAATATTGCGGTGTTTATAAATAACAAAGGCTCTTCTATATGTGCGAGCATAGTAGTGAGAACCTTTTGATAAAATACTAGTCTCGTTAAATTTAATTTCATGTAGTCCTCTTGGTAAACATGTTCAGCTACGGCCGATTTCTGTGTATGTCCCGGGCGTCAGTTTCTCTTATGTTCACCCAGACGACTGTTGACACTTCTTTTCGTACTGCCAATGTACACCTGGTCACAGCTGCAAGGAAGTTTATACACGCCACGTTTATCCAATGGTGTTCCAGATCTTGAATATTCTTTAATTTTCTTGGTTGGTCTGAAAGTAGTTTCCACCTCATATTTGTTCAGCACTTTTCCAATGCGATCTATAATCTGACTAATAAACGGAAGAAACACTTTCCCGTTGGATAGTTGTGGTTCCTTGTTGTTTTTTGTTTTCTCCGTAGGGCGAAGAACTCGGTCTATGTCTCTGGTAGAATTACCGTTGTTCTTTATGTCTTTCGTAGGTGTTCGACCTCATCGGGTAAATAAGCCGGTTCACAAATTTTATGCGCCCTGTCGACCACCCCTCATTTTGTCTAGGGTGGTGGTTGGAGTCTTTATGAAGGTGAAGATCTTTTTCCGTAGCCTTCCTGTAAACCTTGTGACACAACGTTCGGTCTTCTCGCTTGATCACAGACACATCTAGAAAACTAAGCTGGCCATTATTCTCTCTTTCCATTGTAAAATGGATCCTAGGGTTGATACTGTTAAGATGTATCATGAAAGCATCTAACTCCTCTTCACCGTGTGTCCATAGAACGAAGATATCATCCACATAACGATACCACTTGGTCGGTTTTTTTACTAGCAGTCTGCAACGCCTTTTGTCTAAAAGACTCCATGAATAAATTGGCCACTGCTGGACTTAAAGGACTGCCCATAGCCACCCCGTCATCCTCTTCATATAATTTGTTGGTATTTTCAAAATAAGTTGTGGTGAGGCAGTGTATAAACAGTCATTAGGTCCAATGGAAAACTTACGCTATACATGAGATGGCCGCGTTGGAATGCCCGAGCTTTCTAAGGCGACTAGCTGTGCAGCGCATTGCTGCTCGCTGTCGGAAGTTCAAGTCCTATCTTGGGCATGGATGTATTTGTTGTCCTTAGGATAATTTAAAGTAGTTTTAAGCCTAGAGAGAAATAACCAGAGTAGTTAAGTCTCATAGATTTACAAACATGTCAACATGAGATGGCTTCGTTTAACGGGAATATGTTAAAGAGAGACACCATATCGAATTCAAATGTTCGTAAATCTTATGGGACTTAACTAGGGGGTCATCAGTCCCTAAACTTACAAACTACTTAGGAACTACTTACGAACTAGGACAGGACAAATATCCATGCCTGAGGGGGGATTCGAACCCCCGACCGTAGTGCACCATATCGAAACTAACAAGAATGTCACTAGGGACTACGTTTATTTCCTTTGGTTTTTAATGAATTTTCGATATGACTGTCCGTACCACCAATATAGGGCTGCAGCATACAACGGGAATAATGTCTACAGGGGATATGTTAACCGGTACTATATCATTTTCTTTCCTCCTCCATGTTGCGTGGATAATGCACAACAGTTTGCATTTGTATCGCAATGACAGTGTACGCGAGGGTTGTAGTTACTCCCCCTGCACTGTGTGAAGAGCAGAAACTCTAAAAGTTCACTAATCTGACGTCTTCTATAGATGTCCCCACGCAGATGATAGCACGCAGGTCGGAGTTCTTGAATCAGGCTGAAATTGCTAAACTATTGGTAGGAACTGAATTAGCTACTGCACACAACTGAAATACATTGGGCCGCGATGGAGTAGCCGAGCGGTCTAAAGCGTCTCGCTGCGGAGCGCGCGGTTGCTCGCCGTGGAGGTTCGAGTCCTCCCTGGGGCATGGGTGTGTGTGTTGTCCTTAGGTTAGTTTACCTAGGTTTAAGTAGTTTGTAAGCCATGGACTGATGACCACGAAGTTTGGTCCGATAGATTTACAAACATTTGTATTTTTTGAAATCCATTGAATATATTGTTCGTTTATTAAATATTAATAAAAATATGATTGCGTTTTGGCGCGTGACCGCCAGTGCTACAGCCAATCGGCGTCCAGTGCCTGCCGCTCGGGGACTTCCCTAGAAGGAAAGATTTGCCAGTGCTCTTTCCCATGAGAACCCGACCTATTGTACCATCTGTCGTGGTTCTCACCAGCTTTTACCATCTGTCGCCTACTGGTCCTAACCGGCTGCACTGAAGTAATACTTAGAACTTAATATGATGACTTTAAGCCAGAAATATTACAAACAAAGAAGCAAGGTGTCTCGCTAACTCGAGAGTGGGAGACCCTACGGCACTCAAAGGGGCCTAAGTGGCATCTGTTCTTTGTGCACTTTAGCTACCATAGAGTCCAGGGGAATATGCTTCCGTTTTGCAAAGCGACTTCTTACCGTCGAAAGAGAAGGAAGATGCTTTCACCAACTGATTCGTCGTTATACAGGGTGTTACAAAAAGGTACGACCAAACTTTCAGGAAACATTCCTCACACACAAAGAAAGAAAATATATTAGGTGGATATGTGTCCGGAAACGCTTAATTTCCACGTTAGAGCTCATTTTAGTATTTACGGATGAGGCTTCATTCCAACGTGATCAAATTGTAAATTTTCACAATCAACATGTGTGGGCTGACGAAAATCCGCACGCAATTGTGCAATCACGTCATCAACACAGATTTTCTGTGAACGTTTGGGCAGGAATTGTTGGTGATTTGACTGGGCCTCATGTTCTTCCACCTACGCTCACTGGAGCACGTTATCATGATTTCATACGGGATACTCTACCTGTGCTGCTAGAACAAGTACGACACAACATGTGGTTCATGCACGATGGAGCTCCTGCACATTTCAGTCGACGTGTTCGTACGCTTCTCAACAACAGATTCGGTGGCCGATGCATTGGTAGACTTTCATTTATGGGGGCATTTGAAAGCTATTGTCTACGCCAGCCCAGTACCAAATGTAGATACTCTTCGTGCTCGTATTGTGGACGGCTGTGATACACCATTCTTCAGGGCTGCATCAGTGTATCAGGGATTCCAAGCAACGGAGGGTTGATGCATATATCCTCGCTAACGGAGGACATTTTGAACATTTCCTGTAACAAAGTGTTTGAAGTCACGCTGGTACGTTCTGTTGTTGTGTGTTTCCATTCCATGATTAATGTGATTTGAAGAGAAGTAATAAAATCAGCTCTAACATGGAAATTAAGCGTTTCCGGACACATGTTTACATAACATATTTTCTTTCTTTGTGTGTGAGGAATGTTGTTTCCTGAAAGTTTGGCCGTACCTTTTTTAACACCCTGTATAAGTTCTTCATAGTTGGATCCTTCTGCAGTTCTTCGTAGTTGTTATATTTTTTATGTTTTTGTAGCTTTTGGGACTTAACTAAAAAATTCAAATGTTTGCAGAACTTATGGGACTTAATTACGGGGTCATGTCCCTAAACTTACAAACTACTTATAAACTACCTTACACTAAAGACGGCACAAATATCCATGCCTGAGGGGGGATTCGAACCCCCGACCGTAGTGGCCGTGCAGACCGTGACTGGAACGCCTCAGTCACTTCGGCCACCGCGGCCGGCTTTCGTAGTTGGTGGGGTCCAAAATATCCTGGAGTTTACTGTGGTAATCCTCGCTCTTCATCACGACGCTTGCGTTTCCCTTGTCAGCGGTAAGGACGATAATGTTGGGATATGCGTGGATAGCTATGAGCGCCTTCCTTTGTTCTTGCGACCGGTGGCTTGCTTTTACGCAAAATTCTGTCCAGAACCTATACGTCTCAGAAAAAGAATTGTTATTGATAAGGAAATATGAGGTCGATTAGACGAAGTAAGTGGAGGACTGGTGTTGCGGAAACGCTAATGCGCAGTTATCGGGAGCGTTGACCGCGGCGGGAAGGAAGCGCCTTGGCGGCCAGGTGGTGTCATGTATTTTACGCGGCGCACGTGCACGCTCGGCCGTTCTTTCTGTTAGCAGCCTGTAGCTGTCGCGTTGCCCGCTGCCCGTGACGGCGACACACGCCGCGGCCCTGCCGCCTGCGCATGCGCCAACGGCCCACGTGCGCGCTCGCCTGTGCAGTATGCCGCCAAAACCGCGGCCGCAGCCGCCTTACCGGTCTTAAAATCAAACGTGTGTAAGCCCAAGGGACCAGCTGCTCAGGTCATCGTTCCCTAGACCGACAAACTACTTAAAATAACCTACGCCAAGTACAACGCACGCACGCATGCCCGAGGGAGTAATCGATTCTCCGACGTGGAGCGGCGGCGTAATCTGTAGCAAGGCGCCTTAAGCCTAGTCTACACGACGACACTAGGTTGCGACACTCGTTGCATGAAATCAGTTACACGCGACTGGTTTCGTGTATGTCTGTAGACACGGCGCCAATACTATACACTTCAGTTTCGTTGTTTTGTGAGTGCCGTAGACGCCGTAGAATGAAAGTTTTGGTAGCTGTAACAGTTGGGGTGCGGCTATTGCTTCTCTGTGTGAATTCACTGCATAAGACTAAACACATAGGGAATAAGAAACGTGTTTTGGGTTCGTGACTGGAATAGAAAAAGACGTCAGCTCGTTTGCTCAGCGGCCTTGCTGCAAGAAATTCTTATTGAAGCCGCTAGAAGTAATTTTAATCAACTTAGAACGTCACCAGAGCAGTTCACGTTAGTAATGCAATAAAGAAACAAGACACTGTTATGTGTGAAGCATTGTTACCAGAACTGAAATTAATTTAATTGTATGACGTTTCTTGTCTAGTAGATATTCGTCTCTACAGTACCTGTACCGTGTTCAGAAATCGACAATTGCAATAGCTCGTTTGTATAAGGATATCGAATTGAATGTATTTTAGTCTGCAATTCATTAATCGTCAACCCATCAATATTTAATTCACGAACAACTGCTTGAAAAACACCAATACTCCGCTGCTTATTCCTGAAATTTTCATCGTTGAAATACGCATCGCATATATGCTCAAAAACCGAATTATTTCTTCCTGTTTAGTTTCGCCAAAGAGTTGCGCGAACGCCTGCTGCGCATGCGCACCGGCCAGTAGCGCCGTTTCATGAAACCTAGTGTCGTCGTCTAAACTAGTCTTTACGCCGGGCGCACGTTAAGACGCAGGCTACGAAGGGCAGGGCAGGGCAGCACAGCACAGGTTTCTGTGACTGCCGGGATTAGACGCAGCAAGCGCAAATTGCGGCTCAGGGCAGGCCAGGGCAGCACAGCTGCTGTCTCTGCCTTAAGGCTAGTTTACACGACGACACTAGGTTTCATGAAACTACGCTACTTCCGAATGCGCACGCGCGGCAAGCGTTGCGCAACTCGTCGGCGAAACTAAACAGTTTCGGCACCTTCCAACTTTCGCGAAACTGATTGCGCGTGTTTTTAGGTTAGGTGATAACCAATACAGAACAAAACACAACATAAAAGGGGGGGAGGAAGGAAGAAATAATTCGATTTTTGAATATACAGGATGTTTCAATAAGTGTGTTTGCCTTTGTAACTTATAAAATAGTAGGTGACGGGAAATTTTAATGCGGTAGGTCAACACAAGAAATGTTACACTTTCTGCGCAGCTATGAACATAGTTTATTGTATCATTTTCCAAAGAGCTACAGCTCAAAGATATAATTTTTTAATGGAAAAATAGTTTTTTTTCTATCATGCATTGGAATCGTTGAGACCAGCTGCGTCCAATCAATTTAAACTACATTTCTATCACTGTTAGTTTGGGAGCTACAACCCTTCAAAGTTTCAGGGGCAGATACCACAAGCTGTACATAATACACGGCTGTGTGGTGGTTGATGGATGTTATGGCGGTGGGAAGTTGATTTACATGCGATGTTCAAATGTGTGTCCATGTTCCTCAATGCATAACGCAATGCGCCGTCGAAAGGATCTGCGGACGAGATGTAACCGCAGGTGTGACGGAGCGACATGCGTCCTCGATGCGCCGTTTTAGATCATCTGGGGATATGGGTTCAGTGACATAAACAAGATCCTTTAGATATCCCCACAAAAAGAAATCTACTGGTGTTAAATCGGGCGACCTTGCGGGCCATGAATGAGGACCATGGCGCCCCAAGCATCTTCCTGCAAACCTGTTGTTTAGTTCTTCCACAACAGCACGCACAGAATGGGCTGGGTGACTATCGTGCTGCATCCACAAATAGACTCTCGTGTGTAGACACACATGTTCAAGGAGACCACCCAAACTGTCGGTTATAAAAGCGCGATATAACTAACCTGTCAGTGTACCTGGGAAGTAGTGTGGACCGATGATTTCATCCCCAATGATTCCACACTACATGTTAATAGACCACCTACGTTGACGGTCGATAGGTCGTACCCACCGAGGATTGTCTGCGGCCCAGTAGTGCATGTTATGGCATTCACTGCACAATAATTTGTGAACGTGGACTCATCAGAGAACATAACACTTTGTAAAAATTCCAGCGTGAAATTACGCATGGCCCACTCACAGAATGTCACTCTTGCGAAATCGTTCCCATGCAGCTCCTGTGTCAGTGACAGGCGGTACGGGTGAAACCTGTGGCCGCGTACTATACACCACACAGATGTGAGACTGACACCAGCGACTGCAGCAACGGCTCGTAAGCTGACTTGAGGATCGTGGTGTAGTGCAGCTAAAACAAACACCTCCGTCTCCTCACTTCTTGCAGGTCTTCGTCTGTAACTGCGGCGCATTACCAAGATGTCTGTTTCCCGAAGTCATTGTTCGGCACGCAAGAACGTAATGGCTGCCGGGGCTCTTCGGCTAGGATATCTCACGGCATATGCCGTGGCTGCTTCAGTGGCATCGTGTCGGCACTCGGCGAGCATCAGCAACATGTCAACGTACTCGTTGTTCGTGTATGCCATCATCAACCGATGTCAGTAACTGTGGTATTTTGAGCCCCGGTTGTTTATGTGGCTCCAACTGTCGGGTATATGACCGTGTGCGGCGACAGTCGGCATCTAACAGCGCATCGAGGAAGCTCCTCGCTTCGTGACACCGGCGACGTTACAACTCGGCCGCACCACATTTAGAAGGCGCATTGCATTATGCACAGCGTTTGTGGTATCTGCCCCTGAAACTTTGAAGGGTTGTAGCTCCCAAAATAACAGTGATAGGAATGTAGTTCAAATTGATTTGGACGCAGCTGGTTTCAACGATTCCAATGCACGATAGAAAAATCTATTGTTCCATTAAAAAAATTATATCTTTGTGTTGTAACTCTTTGGAAAATGATACAATAAACTATGTTCATAGCTCCGCAGAAAGTGTAACATTTCTTCTGTTGACCTACCGCATAAAAATTTCCCGTCACCTATTATTTTATAAGTTACAGAGGCAAACACACTTAGTGAAACACCCTGTATATGCGATGCCTAGGTGTTTGTGCCATTTTAACGATGAAAATATCAGGAATAAACAGCGGCGTTTTAGTGCTCTTGAAGTAATAATTCGCGAATTAAAATATTGATGGATTGAAGATTAGTGCATTGCAGACTAAAGTACATTCAATTACAAATATCTAGACAAGCGAACTATGGCAATTGTGGATTTGGGAATACGGTACAGGTGCTGTAGAGACGAATATCTACTGGGCAAGAAAAGCAATGCAATTTGTAATTTCAGTTCTGGTAATAATGCTTCACGCATAACAGTATCTTGTATGTTTATTGCATTACTAACTCTGTTTAAAAGGAACTTAAACTGCTCTGGTGACATTCTGAGTTGTTTAAAATAACTTATAGGGTCTTCTATCACAATTTCTTTCGGCAAGATCGCTAAGCAACCGAGCTGATGTCTTTTTTTAATCCAGTCACAAGCCCAAACACGTTCCTTATTATTTTCATGTTTAGTCTTATGCAGCGACTTCACACAGAGAAGCAATAGCTCCGCCACAACTCTTGCAGCTATCAAAACTTCCATTCTAAGGCGACTACGGCACTTACAAAACAACGAAACTAAAGTATATAGTACTGGCGTCGTGTCTACAGACGTACACAAAACCAGTTGCGCGCAACTCATTTCATGAAACGTTTTGTGTCTCAGCCTCGTCGCTGCTTTTGTGTCTCGTTTCTGTCGTAGGTGTCGGTGGCCGAGTGGAATGAGACCGACACAGGAATAAAGATAGCACGCTGGTGCAGGTACGGAGGGGAGCAGCCAGAAACTAGAAACACTAGAGTAAATTAGAACGAGATATATATTGAACAGAATTTATACAATACTTAACTTTTACAGAGATCAGTACTGCAGAATGCTGAATACATAGTTGAGCTAGAGGCCTGCCTAGTGCCTAACTGATAGCCAAGTCTTCACTGGTGCCTATCTGAATCCGAAGTCTTTACTGGTTGCTATCTCAGTCCCAAGTGAACGATGTCGTTCAGTGGTGGCCACGAGCAGAGTTGCAGCAGAGGGCGCTCGTGGCTGTCGTCGTACGAACGCCGCGCCGTGCGTGCATGGCGGCGCGCGGCGAAAGTAGGTGGCGCGCACTTGTACTTGTGCGACACCACAAAACAAGTGTCTCAACCTAGTGTCGTCGCACAGTGTCTGGGACACAGGTTGCTGTGCGAGAGCCGCGCAGCTTTGCCGGTAGGCAGGCCACGTGCTGGGCTGGCGGTATGGTTTGCTGCCCCACTGCCCGCTCGATGCCAGTCTTCTCCAGCTGCTTACCGCGCGTTTTCACGAGTTTCACATGTTTGACATGGAGGAAAACGTAATTGAAGCTATTAAAAACATTGATACATCTGAAGCATTGAATTAAAATTTGTGATGTGGCCGGGAATCGAACCCTGACCTCCATGCTTACTAGGCAGACGTCTTAACTTTTTTTTTATTATTACAGAGAGCATTTAGTCTTCTGTCAGGGCGCGCTGAGCAACGGCGCCTGGCTAGACCACCACATCACTAACAGTTAAAGCGCCTTGGAATAGTCTAAGTACGATTTCCCTCCACGTCACAAACTTTAATTCAGCTTCTGTGTTCCAAAGATAATTTTAATTCAATGCTTCAGATTTATCAATAATGTCTTTGACGTAATCGAGACGAAAATCCGTCTAAGGGATTGTTTATTTGTATTAAATAATTTCAGCTGTTCCGCCGAACCTGGTTTTTTACGATAGCAATTACAATGACTACATGAAAACCAAATTAATACAACAAATTTGGGTTTCTATTGCAAAATATCTGGAGATGCAGAATGGTACGTACGAGGCGCGTCCAGAAAGTAAGTTCCGTTTGGTAATAAAATGAATTTGTACACAGATACGGAAGAAATTTTTGTTGCACAAAATTCGCCAACTCTTAAACTACTTTTCCACATAACTGCCGAAATTTTGTAGGCACTTGTCATATCGTGCCACAAGTTGTTGCATGCATCTTTCACAGATGGCTGCCGCCTGTGTATTCAACCATGTGGTAACCGCTCTTTATCATCGTTGGTTGACCACTAAGGATAGATTTTAGGTGTAAGAAGAGATGAAAGTCGCTAGGAGAGAGGTCCGAGCTGTATGGAGGATGATAAACAGGTCCCATTGAAATTTCCGTAAGAATTGTTTGGTCACATTCGGAGTGTGAGGTCAGGCATTATCGTTAAAAAACATCTTTTGACAGTAATCTTATTCTTACACCTAAAATCTGTCCTTGGTGGACAACACTTCAACGATGATGACGAGCTGAAAGAACATGTTACCACATGGTTGAATACACAGGCGGCAACATTCTATGAAAATGGCACATAAAACCTTGTGCCATGCTATCACAATTGCCTACAAAATTTCGGAAGCTATGTAGAAAAGTAGTTTAACAGTTGTAGATTTGTGTACAATCAATATTTTTTTCTGTTTCTGTACCCGTTCGTTTTATATAACGAAACGGAACTTACTTTCTGGACGCGCCTCGTATTATGCTCTATTACTTCAATGTGCTTTCATGATTACAGGGAACATCACTTTATGCCCATGACTAATTTGTCTATTAAAATTAGAGTCGTGAAAAATGTCAATTATTTTCTCTAGTATTTTCTTTTGTAATGCTGTCTGTTTGCCGAGATGCTCTTCCAACTGTGTTAAAACACTCAGTAAACTTCTCTCTCACAACGAAATTAAAGCACTTCCACTATTGTTAGGTATCAAAGAAAGCTCTTGTACTGAATGTGTAGGTACCTGTAAATTTTGTGTCCGTAACTTCTTTGCCAACATAATACTTCAAAAAAATATTCCTATCGCTAAACCTGCCCATAGACCCCACATCAGTAGTAAGAAACTTGTAGTTTGCATCGGGGGTAGCCATTAGCACTACAGAATATGTAAGTCAGTAGTTGAAAAATGATGAACCACTGGTTACTGGCTTTTAACCACAATATGTTTTCTGGGATAACATTCATTTCTACCTCATGCCGTTTCTGAACTAGCCGCACTATATCGATGTGCAACACATCCAGAACATCTCAAAGGTGCCTGAAATCCTTAAATTTGCCACCACATCGATCAACTGACACTAACATTAACTATGTAATAGTTCTGTGGAGAGGTACTGGTTTCAGGGGAGTCGTACCGTCCAAAATGACAAAATTTCACATTTTTATTTTATGAAAATTATGAAAATATGGATGATTATGCTTAATTTGGTGTTGATGTTATTGAAATAATGGATTATTTACTATTTTAAGTAAATATTTGAAAATAATCATCCACTGACATTTCTGAGAATTTTGTTTCCTATCATTTCGCATTTTTTTTTTGTAACTATATACTCTAGAAGGCTGTGGTTTCTTTTGTTTTGTAGAGAAGTGTCCGTTTCGTAAGAAGCCTTCACTAGCGGTACTTCGCAGGAAACTCTTCGAACCGTAAATTTGTTTCTGTTTGACAACAACAGTTATGCGCAAACCGTGTTTTAGATTCTGTGTTTATTGGAAGTTCAGTCTTTCAACTTGGTGTTTTTGATGCTGTTCTTACTTTTAATGATGGCTGTTCTGGAAAACTCCAGATTATCGAGCATCTTGGAATTCATAAAGGTAACAACACCTCCAAAAGTGGTGAGGCATAGATTGCAACAAACAATATGTCAAAAGAAGTCAGATTCAAGGAAGGAGGCAGTACTGGGTGAGGAAGGAGGAGATGAGGACTGCCATGAAGGAGGATTCTAATTTTCTTCTGTGTATCAGTATATTAATTTTTTTCTTTAAACGCAATTTTCTCAAAATGACATTTTTCAGTATAAATGCCCCTTTTTCTCAGACACTTCTGAATCCACATCAATAAATTATTTAACACATAACATAGATAGTACAATGATTGTAGCTCTACATTATAGTATTTTGTAACAGTTCAATAAGTTAAAATTGTGGAAATTTACACGAAAAATTATATGTTTAGGGGAAAAAATCATATTTTTTCAGTTGTTATTTTAAAGTGATTGTAGAGCAATGACGGCCGCGGTGGCCGAGGAGACTGAGGCGCTCCAGTCACGGTCTGCACGACCACTACGGTCGGGGATTCGAATCCCCCCTAGGGCATGGCTATTTGTGCCGTCCTAGTTCGTAAGTAGTTCATAAGTAGCTTGTAAGTTTAGGGACTGATGACCCCGTAGTTAAGTCCCATAGACTATAAAAACATTTGAACATTTTTGTAGAGCAATAAAGTCACAAAACATGCGAAAACATGTGATAAAAATATATACTCAAAAGTTCCTGAGATACCTGAGCATTTATATAGCCAATGTAACATTGTCGAGCTTGGGCGGTACGACTCCCCTATATCCGCAGACCAGGCACACGGTTTGGTCTTGTGGGATAAATCCTGATGATTGAAACGCCTTCCACAGCCTTGATTCAGACTGGCTGCCGGCAGTCTGCTACCTCGACCACGGCCTTACAACGAGATTGTTAGCCAAGATTACGATAGCGCCGTATAACTCGAAGAATTTCACACATCGTATCGCACAGATAATAGACCGTTGTTATGCTAAAGAGCAGCACCGTTAACGTTAGTGAAACCGCCCGAAGATACTTTACAGCGGCTGGTTTCCATACTGAAAATAATAGGTCTAACTTGCAATTGAACAGGATAAATTTAGAACAATGAAAATGACCACGTATTATCTACTCTTTGACCGTGAGTTTATATTCAACGCTTTCCTTTGCAGTTACATTAGATTACTATGCACAATTGAAAGATATGAATCTAACCTGAGATTTTTTTCTCTCCATTTACATCTCCGAGAAGTAGTGTTACGCTTCAGCGCGATGTTATATTTTCTGATCTGTTCCTGTTAGGTTCGTTACTGGTAGTTTCGATCAATGTGTTATTGTTACATGGATGTTTCGGGAACCAAAAACAAAAATCGCTGGAGGGAAGGCGACGCTCTTTGCAAGAAACACTGATATGGAAATTCAGATGGCTGGAATTTGAATCTGAATCCTGATTGTGCTGCCACCAACTTACATTTTGCGTAAAGAGCACAAAGATAAGAGAGATTAGGATTCGAAAGGAGTCATACGAGCATTCGCTTTTCC
The DNA here is from genome assembly GCA_026315105.1 of Locusta migratoria. Taxonomy (NCBI): domain Eukaryota; kingdom Metazoa; phylum Arthropoda; class Insecta; order Orthoptera; family Acrididae; genus Locusta; species Locusta migratoria. Next base: position 410,818,141 of record CM048748.1, read on the forward strand.
CTCGTTCAGTTTGGGAGTAGAACAGGAAAGGGAACGGCTAGTAAACATACGAATTACCCATAGTTACGACCAGTGGCGTACCAAATATTTCTTTAGAGGGGTGCAAGAAAAACTATTTACTAACTTCGTCTTGGGGATTCCGGACTTCTTCAAATTGCACTTGCGTCTCATTTGTATGTAATAGGATCCCATCAGTACAAATGTTGTCCCCTATCAGCAGTCAGAGACTGAAAAATAGGACGAAAGAACACGACAGAATGTAGTAGTTGTTACAAGAGGGTTCAGTCAAAGGCAAAAGTGGATGACATCAAAAATAGGGGGGGGGGGGGGGGGTAAGAAAACGTGTCTTGCCCCTCCAAACGTATTTCTTCTTGTACTACCTTCTTGCTACAACATCGCAAAAAAATAACGGTAGTACACCAAATGAAAATGACAAGAATGTTTTTACAACTCATTATTTCGAAGCAATCCTAAGACGTGAGAACGTGGAGGACCATGGAGTGGCCTCTATCCATTTTAATTCTAGGACACCAGTGGCAAGTAGGGAATGTTGTACGCTGATATCTGCGAGTCTCATGGTCAGGGTGCGGCTAGGATCCCAGGAAAACCAGTGAAACACAGGATGTAGGTCTGCGAAGGCTGGTGAGTCCGGGATTTCGCCTGTGGAACTCGCCCGTAAACAAGAACATGCTGTAAGCAAGTGGAACGTCCATTTCTGACAGGTTGGTTAGTTTCTCTGAGCTAGCTTCCTTGCTCTTGATGTAACAGGGAGGCAAAAGGCATTCTTCCACTTGAAGATGCGTTCCGCCACACAGGGGTAGTCTCTTTCACCCAGATTCCTTTGTGGTAAAGGCACCCTCCGACTGAATATTCTGTTCCCCCACACGGAGGAATGGTTTTTCGAGCCAGCTACTGTGATAGCGATGTGACGGGATAGGGAAAGGGGCTCTCCCGGTGGAAAGTCTGTTCCCCCAGACAGGCGGAGGTTTTTCAGATCCAGGTTCCTTGGTGGTGTTCAAGAGAGCTCTGGTATCGCTAACGATCACCCACTTCTTGCAAGGAAATCAGCGAACTGGACCGCTCTCTGATCTTCTGCATGTGCTTGGGTAAAGATTAATGGAACTCCGATGTATGTTATTTGCAACTGACTGACAATACGAGGGTTGGATCTTAAATAGTGGCAACTGTTTATTTACAACCGATATAAAAGAGTTACATGTTTGCACCTGTGGAAGGCGTAGTATACCGTTAGCAGAGCCTGTTCTGTTGATGGTGCGAATGGAGCGGTCTACTGCCTGTCGAATCTCTGGAACAATTCTGAAGCGAATGTAACGAAGTGATTCCTTCATCTTCGGAATGAAATGAATCTCACAAGGACTAAAGTCCGGGAAGTATGGTGGATGATACAGTACTTCCCAGTCCCAACGACTAAACAGAGCTTGCGCTGTATGACCCCGCGCATTGTCGTGCAGAATGATGAATGGGTTGCGCCGAATGTGTTGCCCCTTTTTTTTCGCATGTGATGCTCCAAAAACGAACAGTAATACTGTTCATTGACGGTCTGCAGTGGAGGAACGTAATTCGTTAGGATAACACCATCAAAGTCGTACACGAGAATCATCATACTGGTGCTTGACACACTTTCAACTTTCGCGGCGACCCATAATGACGCCATTCGTTGGATTGGCGTTTGTTTTGGCTCGTACGATTATGCCCATTTCTCATTCAATGTTACGATACGGCTAAGAAATCCTCTCCTTCGCGCTCTTACTTCAATTCATGCGGAACCCATCTTGATGCCATTTTTTGCATGCCTAGGCGCTCCCCCATGGGCCTCACGGTTGTTTCGTGAGTACATCTTCAGTAGGATGCACAGTGTCCGAGTAATAGGCGAAAATCTGTAGGAAGTGTCAAAATTTCGCAGTTTTTTGGTCATAAAAATTGTCTCGAGTGTTCTGAAGAACGAAAACATTTATTCTACATACTCTCAACCTTTTTTACAAGATAAAAAAAAATCTTCCATCTCATTTTTTCCAAGCAAAAGGCCTTTTGTGACGCCGTTACTGGACTATGCAGTCCGCTTTAGACTGTTTTTATATTTAAAAAAATTATATAAGATTAAAAAAATGATGGGCGAAGTTTCCTAAAGGAATAAAAAATGTATTAAACATTTTGTTAATGTGGCCGTTTAGAATGTTCTCACATCAGAGAGAAAACGCACCCGTCTCTGCACCCCGACCCCTTTTATAACTTTTCCAGCGGCCGTTCACCCGCTCGTTCAATCTACTTGAAGGCACTCAGGGCTTGCACGCTCCGCTTTACCAGTCGGTTACAATGCTAGAGAACAATGCAACATATTTTAGTATTTTTTCATACCAGTATAAGTATTCAATATTAAGCTCCACGAAGCATATCGCATTGAAAAGTAAATTACGTTCACTGGATTTTTTTAAAGTAAAATATTTATTTCGGCTCCAGAAGGTCGTAGAGCAACATTATTTGTCAGGAACATATTTCTTTAACAGTTACTTTCAGAACATAAAAATAGATAGAATCAGTTGAAGAAAAAAGACCCAAAAAAGTGCAAGTTTTTCAAACTCATTCTCTGGCCCTTTTAATTAACAAAACGTAAACAGATATTTAATAGAATGATATTACAACTCTTCACGAAGAAAACAGACGAGATACCGTTACTCAAGGCCGATCCCCTGACTAACTCAAACCAAGTTTCGAAGACGCCATTTATTTTATAAAATCTGTATATCTCGAAAAATTCTGTATAATTTTAATTTTTTCGAATAATTACGCTTTTTACATATTTTTTGTCATACTTATGATACATAATAAGTTTGTAAACGTGGATGTTGACGAGTTATAAGAAATCTAGTTTTTAAAGATTAGACTATAACTTTCTAATTTAATATTTCTATCGAAGTTATAATTTTTGTTTATTTTAAAATAACCTCGTTTTGCAACTTTGCGAATTTTTTGACAAGTTTCTCCATCTCGGCTCGAGTGTAATAAAATGGAAACCCTACTTAAAATTTTATTTCCTATACGCTCATAATTTTTGTTTTCAAGTAATAATTTTTGCATCCACTTCTCCCTAATACTTGGACTAACTCTTGATGGTGATCCGTTCGTCAGATGGGGACGTTAAGCTCGGCGGCCCCCTTGGTGAGGTGTAGGCTGTGTGCCGGCACCGGGTTTCACCCTCTCCCTTCTCCCGACATGTCCAACACTACACTACACACGCACCCATTACAGTAACGTACACTTAACATAGACACTTCAGCACACAATTCTCACACTTCGCGAGCGAAAGGTGCCTGTTGGCTCGAAGGATAGGAAAACCTTTCCAGTTAGGCGGCTGAACCTGCCCTTCGGTGTCTCCCAGCCATACGACTTTACTTTTTTACTTGTCACTTCGGAAAAGCCGCGTGGGAGTAGCCGAGGGGTCTGGAGCGCCACGTTGCGGATCTCGCGGCCCCCTGCGTCGGAGGTTCGAATCCTCCCACGGGCATGGATGTTTGTGTTGCATTCAGGATAAGTTAGTTCATACGTAGTTTGTAAGTTTAGGGACTGATGACCCCGCAGTTAAGTCACATAAGCTTAACAAACATTTGAACATTTTGAACTTCTGGAAATGCGGATGAAATATTACAATATCTCGACGTACCGTTCAGTAGTTCACGTGCCATCAGGGAATATCGCCCCGATTAATCTGTGACTGGACATTGCACACCTCACTGTCACCCCTTGAGGGTGAAGAGACTTCCGATCGGCCGCGGTGGATTAGCCGAGCGGTCTAGACATTCGAGTGACAGCTGCGGTGCTGGACGGACGTGTGGCGGCTGCTCGGCGTCCGGACGTAAACAACGGCTGTGTCGCTGCGAGTAAGGTTCGTTTTGAACTGCTCTCTTCATTTGTAGCTATGCTTTTGAGCTGTAGTAAGACAGAATGAGTACGATAAATGTTCTGAGGAAAGATACGATAAAATTTACGTTCGACAGAAATTTTGTCAGACCAAAGGCTTTTGAAATTAGGCGGTGGTTCATGGAGAAATTTCAGATGACCGGTAACGAAGTAGAGGGTGTTCACTTATCATTTGTGACAAATTATGTATATTTGAAGTTGATAAACCCAGAATTGTGTTGTTCAATTGTTGATAAATGTGGCGGTGTCGCTAAATTTAACCATTCCGATGCTTCAGTTAGCGAAGTTTTAGTGTCACATGCCAGACTAGGAATTCGAACTGTTCGTGTCTTTGAGCTGCCTTTTGAGGTCCCGGCTGAAGAAATAAACAAAGTTCTGTGGCCATATGGCAGAATTATATCTAATATAGCTGAGAAATGGTCCGAGGAGTATATGTTTCCCGTACTTAACGGTGTTCGACAAATCAAGATTGAATTACAGAGGCATATCCCTTCATATATAAACGTATGCGGATACCATGGCATTGTCATATATGACGGTCAGCCTAGAACTTGCGCCTTGTGTAACTCCACCGACCACGTGAGAAGCGAGTGCAGCAAGAGGCGGCCGGCGCAGCTGCCGCGCGCGGAGCCTGCGGCCCCGGGCCAGGCGGTCAGCCTCAGGCTGACGTATGCGGCCGCCGTCTACCCCAGCGGCCCCGCCGAGGCGACAACAACTGCGCAGGCGCCACTCGCCGAAGCCCTGCCGGCATCCGGAAACAACGCGGAGCAGCGAGGCACCGATGACGACAGTGCGGCAGAGGAGAGCCACACAACTGCTACGCCGACAGTAACATCTGATGAGCCCGACAATCCACCCACCGTACAGGCGAAAACGCAGGCTCCCAAACGATCCGGAATTGCACAGGCCTCTCTAGTTTCAGAACAGGAAGGGGATAAGATTTCCGTCCAAATACCTATGGAAACTGAAGTGCACCCGGACTGTCCCACCAGTGTCAATGGCGATCTAACTATGAACAAAATGCAAACAGCAGAGGATGAAATTTCTCCTGGGGACACACAACTTAGTGCACATAAAACTGACTAAAGGAAAAGTCTAGACACTAGACTTTTACAAGGGGAAGGGACGAACATTGGAACTCAACAGGAGGTTGAGAACAGACATACGGAGGGGAAGCAAGACTGTAAACCTTCTGAGAAATCTTCCGCTGATTCCAATGAGATATCGCCCAATTTGTCTCCAGAGGGCTCCCCAAAAAGGAAGAGAAACAAAAAACGTCGGGTTGCTCATGAAAATGCTGAAAAGGTTGTACCTATTTTAAAGGAAAAATTATGTGCCATTCAGGAACGTGACAAGAAAAAAGAAAATTCTACAACAAGGAATGCTACCGAGCGCCCTCAAGAACTCAACAGACAACTGCCTTCGGACAGTATGCAGCCCCTATCACTAAACGAAGATGATCACTGCTTAGACAGAGCACTACACAGGCAGAAGTGGACTGGTCTGAAGGCAACGAGAATGGCAAGGATGTCGATATGGTAGACGAACTGCCACAAGATGAAGACGAAGTCTTTTACTAAGCTTGTTGCAATTGCTAAAGATGATACTGACAATGAACCGATCCATACGTACCTGTTATTCATTATTATTTTCATTATTAGTCAGAGTGGAGATATGTCCCGATTTTGTAATTTGAAGAGAAATGATAGAAAGAATAGCAAAGACAGAATTATATTATCCCTTCAATAATTTTCACATTCGTATTAGCCACGTCTCCTAATGGAGCAAACGTATAACGTCACTACTTTAAACATAAATAAAATTCAAAGTGATTTTAAGGTAGCTGCTCTTAAAGAATTTCTGGACCAATCAGACACTGATATTGCCTTATTGCAAGAAGTGCAAATACCGAACATCAATGTGGCTGGATTTAGGGAAATTTTTAACATAGCTCATGAACACCATTGTGGGACGGCTCTCCTAGTCAGGGAGGGAATTGAAGTAAGAGATGTCAGTTTTTTAGACTCAGGAAGGAGCATTCGGTGTAAACCTCATAACACCACTTTTCTCAAAGTTTATGCACCATCTGGGAATAATACGAGGGCGGACAGAGCAAAGTTTTTTAAGAATGATATTTTAACATTACTTAAAGACAATCCTACAACAGTTTTAATAGGGGGCGACTGGAACTGTGTTTTACACGAAAAGGACCAGAAACCAAATTTCAATAAATCCAGGGAACTCGAGGCTCTTGTTACTCACCTGCGCTGGAAAGATGCATGGGAAATTAAATATCCCACCCTAGTCAGATATACTTATAACACAAGTAGGTCACAAAGTAGAATTGATAGGATCTATGTTTCTTCGAACCTGGAAAATAAAGTGTCAGCAATTGAAGTCATACCGACCGCCTTCTCTGACCACCTAGCCGTAAGATGCAGTGTTCAGTTAGAGAAACAAAAAACATATTGGGGTCGGCCGCTTTGGAAACTGAATATCAACATGTTGTCAGATACAGCCCTCGCTGACACAATCAACGAGGCGTGGCAGACTGCTTTACGACGTCGCCACAAATACAGATCGAACATTGAGTGGTGGACCACGGAAGCAAAGAAGAAACTTAGAGCCACGTTGATAGCATACGGTAAAGAGAGAGCGAGATGGTTGAGACACACAGTAGAATTCTATTACACTTGTCTCCGGGATCTTTACGAACAACCAATGAATCAAGAACACATAATGGAAATTAACAGGATAAAGGATCAGCTCATAAAAATTAAGAAGTCACAGCTAGACGGCCTAAAAATCAAATCACACACTCAGACTGTTGTGGAAGTAGAAACTGCCTCGCTCTATCACCTTATATGCCATGCAAATTTTCGACGCAAAAGTTTTATAGAGAGTCTTCGGGCAGAGGATAACAGTGTCCTAACGAATCAAAAAGACATTCTACATGCGGCCTTTAGTTATTTTACTAAACTCTATGGTAACAGGCCCATAGAGGGAATAGTAATAACGGAGTTTTTATCAGATTCTGGATTACAGGACACCATCACAGATGAAGATAACCGTGATATACAAAGAGCCATAACAGAAGAGGAAGTTTTAGATATTTTAAAGTCCTCGTCCCCTAAAAAATCACCAGGCCCATACGGATTGCCCATTCAATTTTATACTACTTACTGGAACATAATAGGAAGTAAATTTACTGAAATTGTCAATGAAACACTACTTGGGGTGGCAGTCCCGATAGACTTTAAACAGAGTATTACGGTGCTCCTTCCGAAAGGTAGGAATATGGAAACGAAAGATATACTTAAATTACGACCAATTACACTGATGAATTCCGATTATAAAATCGTAGCGAGGGTCATCAAAGAGAGGTTACGTTCTGCTCTCGAAAAAATTATTGGCGGCCATCAGACGTGTTTCCCAGGGCGCAATATCTTAAAGACCGTCAGTGACTACAGGGACATTGTATCGATTTTTTCCAACACGGTAGAACACGGAGGACTAGCCTTTATCGATTTTGCAAAAGCCTTTGACAAAGTGAATCACGGATACCTTTTATCAACCTTGACTTACATGGGACTAAACGACTGCAATGTCCGAATTTTAAGGAATATGCTACAAGGTATAAAAACAAAGATTACTATAAACGGGCATTATACTAAGGACATATCAATTAGCAGTGGCGTCCCTCAAGGAAGTCCACTTTCGATGATCCTGTACGTAGCAGCACTGGAACCACTATTAAGAAGGTTCACGGATGCTCTCACAGGTATTTCACTATCAGGAGTGAAATATGTAACCAACGCTTATGCTGATGACGTTGGTGTGATCGTCAGGAGCCAGACTGACTTGGAGAAATTAACAGACATCGTACAGCTCTATTGCGACGCGTCGGGAGCACAAATCAACGGCGCCAAGAGCGCATTCCTCAATTTAAATGGTCTCACGAACCCCCAGATTAATCGGGCGCAGCGCGTCGAACAGCACACAGCCCTGGGGCTTACTCTCTGCAGCTGCCCTCTGCGAATGATAGCGTCCAACTGGAAGAAGATTTTAGATAGGATTCGAGGTACAGTCATACTAAATCATATTAGGGAGCTGAACATCAAGCAAAAAGTTAGACTCATCAACTGCGTCGTCCTTTCGAAAGCTATATATGTAGGGCAAATTTTACCTTTACCATAGGAAATAGCAAAAGCTCTTATGTCGACAGTTTGCCAATATCTTTGGCATGGAGCGATTTTTAGGGTTTCAGTATGGACAGCAACGTTAAAACCGGAAGAGGGAGGACTAGGACTTACTGATATTCAGAAAAATCGACAGTTTTATTTGTTAAGAGATCCTTACAGCTAATTGAAAGCCAGCCTCAAGGTATTAAAGCACAGTTATTCAACCTATTTCAACCTGACAGTCTGCAGCCACCAGTTAATATAAATTCAATAAATCACAAATTGAAACATATACGTAGTTATTACTTGGAGCTCAGTTATATGAGTGGCATTTTACTGGACAAGACCAAGAGGAACTATCAATACATGATGCACAGACTAAGATCACAGAGCATAAAAATAAGATGGAGGCCAGGTTTCCAAACAGAAATTGGAAAATTATTTGGAAAAATATAAGTAACAAAGTACTCTCCTCAGACACACAAGTGGCCTGGTATAGAGTAATTAACAACATAGTAAGTACAAATTAAAAATTATATGCCATTGGCCTCAGTGACACAAACCAATGTTTAAAATGTCACAGAACGGACACATTAGACCATCGGTTCCTTTGCATGGGGAATACTGAAATATGGAAGGAACTTATTAAACAGATATCTTTTCTAAAGAGAAGTGATGGTAGGGAAATAAATTTGGATTACGTCTTTTTTCCAGAAGAAATGTTTTTTCCTCGACAAAAGAACAACACCATCCACTGGATTATTGGCAATTTTTGTCACTACGTAATCGCTAACAAAGGTAATGACAATGTACAGAATTACAAAGAATATATACTTCACGAGTATTACAATATTTACCGAAAAAAGGATACTAAAATGAATTTTGGGAATATGTTAAAAACTCTGTTTGAAAAACAGGGAGTAGGATAATTATGTATTAAAGGAAGAATGAATCGCAGTCGCATGCTGAAGTAGGGGACTGCTGTTGAGGGTGAAGTACGGTGGGGACTTCGTGGGCCCCGCGGCCGCTACAGTAGCCGTGAAGGCCTCAGCAGAACCCTGAAAAAGCAGGCACTGCGTGACGAGGAGAGATGTACAGATAAAGAATTGTGTTCGCAGAAGTTGAATCAGTGATTCAGATTTCAAATTTGTCACAAAAAGGATGTTTTCTTTTTTTCTCTAATTTTTATCATTAACATTAATATTAATCCCAGGAGAAGGGATTTGAACATTTTATACTTCCGATCGTGAAATGCAGATTTTTCAAATGCTCCAATTTCGCCTACTGACGAGCCATCCAAATGAAAGTCGGTTTAGTCGCCAAACCAAACCATATTCGCATACGTATTTGTGTACTAATTGCCACCATGCACCGCTAGCAAGCGTTCAGTTTGAACATTCTATCGCACAACGTTCAGAAGTTATGACGATTTTAATTCATACAGCTGAGTGATAGTCACCCTGTACGTCCGGTGGGGTTGAACAGAGGCTGAGTGAAAGGCGGGGTACCCCTAGTGATGCACCTCTGGGTAGGGTACCGCAAGCGGATCACTGTGTGCGCTTCTATATGTGCGTGGGTAAAGATACAATCCAGCTCCGAGCTGGATTATTTGCATTTGACTAGAAACTCATAACGATGCTCATGGCTTTCGGGGCGCTTAATTGTGATTAATTCCTGAATTATATTGTGCCGAATTTAACTTTCGGCGATATCCTTGAAAATTTGCTGGGAATATAGACGATGACAGTTGCAATAAAATATTTTATAAAAGTATTTTAATCGCTTAAAATACTTTTATTCATTCGTGTTGATCGCTTTTGACCCGACGGGGCTTATCTTCGGACGACACTGCAGTGATGGTATTTCGAGACGATGACCCGTGTCAGGCAGCGTTGGTGCCACCACCTGATGACGTCTTGCTCAGCTGATGTTCACTGCTGTCACCAGTTGATACATAGTTCCTCCCCCATTCCATGAGCTTCGTATGTCTTCGCCTGTGTTCGGTCCGAAGGTGATTCTCATTGGGTCCTGGTCAAAATCGGTCAACACTAACCAATAAAGTGTCTTATATCGATTGATACCATTTTCTATAGTAACGTGTTATAATTTGACGGAAAGTGTTATGTATCTACATTTACATCTACAGCCATACTCCGCAAGCCACTACACGGTGTGTGGCGGACGTTATTTTGCGGACTGTCACTTCCTCCAAATCCAGTAGCGTGTGATTTGCGGGAGAAACGTTCGCTAAGATGCTTACAATTGGGCCCTCATCGCTCTAATATCATACCAGTGGCCGTTTCGCTAGATATATGTAGTAGGAAGCAATATTTCGGTTGTCTCGTAATAAAAGGAAGAACTCGGAATTTTCACAGAAGCCCGTACCGCGATACAGAAAACCTCTATTGCAACGACTGCAATTTGAGGTTAGTGGGTACCTATAGTGTTTTATATATGGAGACAGGTCGGTTTTGAGAACAAAAGAGTGCAAGTTCAGTGAGTTTGTGATTTTCTGCAAGTGAATTAGCTGTTATTTCGTAGCCATCTGAGCTGAAGTCAGGTACCTTTATTTAAGTCAGTTGCTCTTGTATAAGAATCTGCCTTGAGCTGAACACTGTTTTGGCATGCTTATACATGTTTCGCTACAGTTGTAGCGTCTTAAGTGGGCTCTTTTTATTGCTTGTTTTACATGTTGGATTGGTTAGTTTTCCTACATCAATACTGTAGGTCTTCGTTTACTGTTTGTCATATTCGTTGATGTCTTCATCAGTGGAGTAGAGAAGGAGAATAGGAGAACTTTAGTCTTCGCTGTTACTATTTGTGAAAAAAATAAAAGAATAATAATAATAAAAAACAAAGCCAAACAGGGTTTTGCTCAAGACGGATCCTTATTCAGATGTAACTAACTTAAATATTTATAAAGCAAACACGGACCTAAAAAAAGGGCTTCAACATCAAGCTGATGAGATATCTTTATTGAAGAGCTTAGTAGCTGTTTACATATGCCAAAATATTTATTTTATTCAGGTCACTCATGTGCGATTCCTCCTTAAATCGATAACACGAACTTAATGGTTGCAGATTCTGGTGGGTCCAATAGTCAAGTTGAGTAATGAGTACAGTTCAGGATTTAACCCATTAATGCATGACTTTTAATTTGAAGCTGTAAAAATACTACGATTAATGTATAGTGCGTATATACTGAGAAAAGAATTGAAAAATTTCCTTAAAAGTACTGTGCACTACTAGCAACAAAATGTTCATAGCTGGATAGCTGTATAGTGCTTCCATGAAGTATCCGATGCATTAAATGTCACTGTTGTGCGTCTCATCTTTGCAGAAAGTAACTCATAATTCAAGAGTAATATGTGATTGACTACTTTTATTTGGCAAACGAGGAATAGTAATGCAAACAAACGCACGTGTTAGGAGAAACTCAATGCAGCTAACTGTCGAACTGGTTCAGTAGCGCTCTGTGATTTGTAAATTGTAGGACGAGCTAGTGGCATATGTAACACTATGTACACAAGCAGCTACAAATGAATTTGTGGCAAAATTTTGATCGGTTTGAGAGATAATGGGGAAAAATAAGGTATGTAGCTTATCAGTTACACTATGCCTTAAAGCAGGGGTGGGCAAATAACGGCCCGCTGGCTGCATGAGGTCCGCCTAAAGATTTTATGTGACCCGCCGAGACATTTCCAAAAATCCTCCGAGAGACGAGGTTTCCTTCCCTGCTCGAGCAAACATTTCAACTGGGATGGACGTTTTACGCAAGCAAAGTGCATATTGTATTTGCGCAGACAGTGTTGTCGTTGGCGTACTGGATTATGGGAACAATGCCATCAACCACCTCGGTCACGGCGGATTCCACTATTCACTTTATTCAAGTTCGCCTCGTAGGCTTAAGGGAAGTATGTCCTGGTGTTGTGAAAACAATCAGAGGAAGGATGCTCCATTGCAGACCGGATCTGTTCTTGAGGATGTGTGGGCAAAGTATGAAGATTTAATTTATCATAGCAGTGTGAGGTGGTTGAGCCTGGGCAAAGTGTTTATAAGACACTGGACATTGCAGGATAAAATTATCTTATTTCTAGACACGAACAAGATATTTCAGCATTTTGTTAGAGAAATAAGATAAGAGTGGATATATGAGATGATATCTGCAACTGATATACCTGGAAAATTGAATGAGCTGAATGTGACATTGCATGGAAAGGGACCGTTTCTACATCAAATGTGGACATATTTAAAAGCACTGAAACCAAAACAAGGCCTATCTGCAAGCCAAACAGATGAAGGCAATTCTTGTTATTTACCTTTACTAGGAAAACAGAACGTACCAGAAAGTGTTTCTGGTAAGATTACACATCATCTGCAGAGTATGGAGGCTGAATTCACAAGAAGACTTCGGGATTTAAGAAAACTGAGCTGCAGTTCAATTTGCTGTATTATTCCATCACCACTGATATTGACATAGCACTGGAAAAGCTGCAACTCGAACTTATCCTAAACAGAGAGATTACACAGTGAACGAAATTTTTAATCCTATGATGTTAGTTGACTTTTACAAACTAGTATCAACTGAAAAATTTCCATGTAGGAAGAAATTTGGTGGGAAGATATTCTGCGTATTTAAATCTATACAAATTTTAAAACAAAGTTTTTCTTGCTTCAAGATCAACAACAGCAAGTACCGAAGTTCTTTAACAGACTAACTTGCAGACTGTGATGGCAATTTCAACTAGCAATCTCACTGCCGATTCCAAAAAAAATGTACATAAGTGTGATAGGTTGCATTTATCACATCAAACTTGGAGATATTATGAAAACCCGGTCGGAGCTCAAATTTTTTCAGTCTGCTTTTTAACACATCCATCACTTCTCAACGATGTGAGGAGTCGCCAGAAATGACACGTGGTTCGGATTCCACGTTAAGCTGTAGGTCCCCTTTCCCCGGTTGGATAACTTGGGTAGGCTAGGGTCATGCAAGTCGCCATAATGGCGTCCAAATGAAACATTTGCACCAGGCCAATGAGCCACACGAAATTATAATTATTATAACAAAATATATTTATCGAAGAACAATTTTACTAGCTTATTTATATTTTCTGGTTTTTATGTTGCGATTTATATCTTTTGTGAAGCAAAGCTAACTAATGAATTCATTTTGGAAAGTGCGGTCCCCCACTAACCTCTCCATGTGTAAGTTAATGTGACTCCCGAGCCAAAACAATTGCACACATCTGCATTAAAAGGTTAAGAAAATTAGGGATTCCTGTCGGCATTATTATAGACGGATCATGTGCTCAGATTCTGACTTCTCAAATTTTCCCGGTGTATTTCTTCTTCCTGTAATTTTCGGGTATGCAGCCGGATTCCATATTGGCATTCTGCGACGACATTTCGGCCCAGAGACGTCCAGCCATCTTCAGCTGAGTAGGCAACTACTGAAGAGCGCAGGTGCGTTCGCGGTATTTATGCCGAGTATTGCGCATGCGAAATACACTGGAGTCTTACTGCGCATGTGTTAGATAGTGACATGTGCGGTACGGTCGAGCTATGTGTGCTGCCCTCTGTGGTGAAAGTGAACACTCCTCTAATCATTGAGAATCGAATGATTCCGTCGATTCCGCTGTGCCTCGATAGCTTTAATTACAGGGTTCCAATTTTTATCCAGCTGAACGCCGTTGTCACAATTTATTAAATTATCAGCAAGGCGTATTTCAACCGCTTCTTTGATGACAGAGTTACAAAAGCCGGAAACTGGAGCTAAAATTGTAATTTTGTTGTATTCCATGGAGTGTCCCATGGATATGCAGTGCTCTGCTACTGCTGATAAGCAAGGCCATACGTAATTATAACAACAAGAAGCAACGCACCGAGGACAATGAAGAGGATTACAAATCAGTTGCATTCCTTCCTTATGCTGGCAATGTGACTTCTAAAATAGGCAGATTGCTAAGGAAACATAAAATCCAGGTCATCTTCCGTCCACCAGCGAAGAATTTAGCCCTAGTCGGATCTGTAAAAGACGATTTGCTACTTAAAAAAGCGGGCGTTTATAAAATTCCTTGCGAGTGTGGTTCTGCTTACATAGGTCAGACGACTCGAACAGTTCAAGAGCGCTGTACGGAGCATGAAAGACACACCCGTCTTTCTGTAACCGTCGAAATCAGCTGTAGCAGAGCACTGCATATCCATGGGACACTCCATGGAATACAACAAAACTACAATTTTAGCTCCAGTTTCCGGCTTTTGTAACTCTGTCATCAAAGAAGCGGTTGAAATACGCCTTGCTGATAATTTAATAAATCGTGACAACGGCTTTCAGCTGGATAAAAATTGGAACCCTGTAATTAAAGCTATCAAGGCACAGCGGAATCGACGGAATCATTCGATTCTCAATGATTAGATGAGTTTAATTTCATTTGGGCCTGCAGCATTGTGTATGTCTTTTAAGGACATATTGTTAATCTAAGTAATGCCAAAATGCTACTTCACTTTTTGGTTCATAAAACTTTTTTTTTATTTTTTTATTTTTTTTTTATTTTTTTTTATGGCACTTAGCTACAGGGTCATCAGTCCTTAAACTTACAAACTACTTACGAACTAGCTAATACTAAGGACGGCACAAATATCCATGTCCGAGGGGGGATTCGAACCCCCGACCGTAGTGGCCGTGCAGACCGTGACTGGAGCGCCTCAGTCCCCTCGGCCACCGCGGCCGGCTAAAAACTGTTTATTTTTATAGCAATAGGTCTATTTCGGAACTGTAGCCATCATCAGGCTATTTCCATATGGCATCGTTGAGGTATAATTTATTATAATAACTGCATATAATTGCAGTATAAATGCTCTTCAGGTGGTATATATATTACGTTTGTCAGGTATTAATTCATTACTGATAATCTGCCAATATATGGAGGATATATATATATATAATTGCAGTATAAATGCTCTTTAGATAATATATATATATATATATATATATATATATATATATATATATATATATATATAAAGAGCAATTATACTGCAATTATATGCAATTATTATAATAAATTATACCTCCACGATGCCATATGGAAATAGCCTAATGATGGCCACAGTGGCGAAATAGGCCTATTGCTATAATAATAAACAGTTTTTAACATCTGTAAAGTGAAGCAGCATTTTGGCATTACTTAGATTAGAGGAGTGTTCACTTTCACCACCGAGGGCAGCACAGGTAGCTCGGCCGTACCACGCATGTCACCATCTAACACATACGCAGTAAGACTCCAGCGTATTTCGCATGCGCAATACTCGGCAAAAATACAGCGAACGTACCTGCGCGCTTCAGTAGTTGCCTACTCACCTGAAGATGGCCGGACGTCTCTGGGCCGAAATATCGTCGCAGAATGCCAATGGGATCCGGCTGCATACCCGAAAATTACTGGAAGGAGCTCAGATTCTGTTTTTGTAAGGATGAGGAATGATTTGAGGGGTGCTTCTTTGAAAGCGACCGCTGGTTGCGGTGGCCGAGGGGACTGAGGCGCTCCAGTCACGGTCTGCACGGCCACTAAGGTCGGGGGTTCGAATCCCCCCTCGGGCATGGGTATTTGTGCCGTCATTAGTATTAGCTAGTTCATAAGTAGTTTGTAAGTTTAGGGACTGATGACCCCGTAGTTAAGTCCCATAAGCTGTACAAACATTTGAACATTTTTTCTTTTTTTTTGAAAGCGACGACCATCCCTACATTTGGCTTTAGCGACTTAGGGAAATTGCAGAGAACCCAAATTTGTATGCGAGACTATTGTGCTAATCAGTAGCCACCTCACTCGGTATGCATGGTCACTGGCCCCAGATAGGCCACTTGAGGACCTTTAGGAAAAGATAATGTAAATTGGAAAACGGAGGGAGACGGTGAGAATAATAGCGATGGCGCCCTTTCGGATTGTGGAGAGCACCCACTCACCCCGTCACCGAATCTTACCGACCGTGGCGTCGGCAGATAGAGTCGCCTGCCCGCACCCCCGTATTTGATTAACTCGACGCGGTTTTCAATTTTACGCCCGCCCCGCTGACGTATAGCCGTAAAATCGGACGTGACGTCCGCCTTTTAAAACGTCTCATTTTAAGGCGGCCGGTGGCGGGCAAATCCCGTGGAGACCGCGGGCCAAAGCTCACAATGGGCGGCACGCGACACGCGGCCTTTGTGAAGCGGGGCGGCGGCAGAGATAAAACGCGCGCCGGCGCTAATCTGAAATTGGAAAACCTCATTCACCGCCGCGAAAAAAAAAAAAAAAAAAAAAAAATGGAAGTGGTGAAAAGAGCAACCGCGGAGGCGTGCGACCGCGACCGCGACCGACGTCTGTGGCCGGTGGGCAGCAAGTGGGCAGCGGAAGGGTGCCACAATGCCGGCTCCGGTGGCGGCGGGGATTATTTTGACGGATGGCCGCGGCGCGGCGCTGATGGGCCGTGACGCGATGTCGCCGCGTATCTGCGCTCCGCGTATTGTGCGCACGCGCGCGGTCGCACGCCTCCTCTGCCCAGTTTATTCGCTACGTGGCGCGAGCCGGCCATCCATTATAAAACGCCAGGGGGGTGGAGGACAGGCTGAAGGGTGGCCGCATTAGCCGCCCCCTCTGCCGAAACACAATACGCCCAAATTGGCCACCGGCTCTGTTGTCAAGTTCCGGATAACTAGGCACCGCGCGATGGGAAAGTGCTCCGCCTGCCGCTAGTGTAACAGTGGCGGCGCTAGGCGTCGGCGACGTCGGCCACCGCCGACGGCCTCGCGCCTGTGGGGGCCTCGCTAAACATTGTTAACATTTTAGTTTTTTTTTGTTTCTTTTTTTTTATATTCGATGTTTAACGACGCTTTCCAACTGCTAGGTTATTTAACGACGACCTACATCTAATTTACACCAGCTTAACGAACAGGACGAACACAACATCCGCACCCAAAGGTGGGGTTCGACCCCCGACGACAGCGATTTCGCTCACCGCGGTATGACGCCTTACATCGCTCGGCCATTCCCGGCCGGCAGCTATTTAGTTGTCCATATTTATTTCCGTATGAGTGCGGCAGTGATGCAAGTTTTAGTTAAATACTTGCAAAACAATTTCTTCAGTACATTTTAAAGAACGATTTGGAACAAGTATATCCAAATGTTTATATAACAATCAGAATCATGCTCAGTTCCAGTCAGGACAGCTTCGGCCGAGAGAAGCTTCACAAAGTTAAAATTGATTAAGACTAACTTGAAAAGCACAGTGAGCGAAGAAAGACTATCTGCGTGGTCAGTACTATCAACTGAAGCCGAAATAGCGGCTAGTATTAACATGTGATCTTAAAAAAAATTCAGTGAGACGAAAAGTTGAAACGTTTCTCTAATTTGTGTTTGTTTATTATAAATATTGTCGTTGCAATACTACTCGTATATTATACTGACAGAATTTTAGTATAATGATTATTGATGCATAATTCAGCTCAGTTAACATTCTCTTCATTAATGAAAAAATGAAAGGGGCCTCATAAAGACAAGTTCGCCGACGCCCAGTTTTCGTCTAGCGCCGCCACTGAGTGTAAGACAACGCGCCGCGAAGCCGATCTCTATTTATGCCGCTGGGGACTAGCGCCGGGAGTAAGGACGAGCAAGGGAGAACGGAGTTCCTCACTGACAATTACTGGAGCATCCTCCAGTAAAGCCCCTTCTACACAAGCGAACGAGCAGCAGCGAACGAGCATTCGCTCTGGTGTAAACGCTGTGCGCGCGCTGTTCGGTCAGGTTCGGCTCGCATTCGCAGGTGTTCGCTTGTGTTCCGCTGGGTGTCGGTTTAAGGGAAACCATCAAAGAAAGTTCGCGACCTCTCCGCTTCAGCGCTAGCGTATGCGACAAACTGTGTATCACAGTCTATCACACACAGTCGCGAATCTCTCTAGGAAAAAAATTGCAGCTGGAGCGATACTAGCGTCCCAAGCGGCCAGTAGGGACTAACAGTGGAATGTCATGATGCAAACTGAGAAGTTTGCGTTTTTAATGCTGTTACTTTCATATTTCGTGGTCAGTGAACGTTGCTGTGAACTTTCTAATACAAATACGAAAACATGATTAAAGTAAGATCACTGCTTCTGTTAATGGCAGTCTATAATTTAACAAACTGGCAGTGCAATGTAATTCATACAGTTCACAATACCCGAGTCATATTAATATCGTCTGAAACCTTTTGAAAGCAGACATGAATTACAACCTAATGTGCTGAAGAACATAAAAGGAACTGATTATGATTATGTTCGCTTACTGACATGTTGCACGAGCTTTCTTTTAGTGTATTTCGGACATTGTAATGTTTTCAAAAGTACACACGATTTTTACGTCGTAGGGGACTAGATACATCGTAGTGTAAACAATCTTTACATTTCGTCCTTGCTTCTGTGCCTTTCGTGTACCTATCACAATTTTTTAGCTACTTGGCAGGTATCAAAAGTGAATATCTTCAAGAATGTGACGTGCTAACATTAACAGGTTATATATGGAAATATTTATTTGTAGCAACGTATTCACTTTATCAAACTAGTAGGTAACCGACAAAATATGTTAGTAAACAGAGTTATTTTTGTGAATTTGAGGTACGAACCTAAGCATTCATTCATACATTACTTTTATTCAGCAGTAATATTATGAAATAGTGGTCGAGTATTTGCGATTCTCATTAACAGCAGAAGTTTGTACGTGAATGAATGTTAAAGATTTAACTCTACGTCTAAAAGTATAACTAACCACTGTAAACGAACACCTGTTATTCATATCATTATTCTGTTGTTTCTGAACATCCTTTGCAAATGAAAGATGGATTTCCGAATTATATTTTTGACAGTTGCTACACTTTATAGCGCCATAAAAGCTTGTAAATACGATTTTTTTTTGAAAATGCTGCTTCAGTCCAAATACTCATTCATTACTCAATCGCTTCGCGGTGTTTTTACGACCCGACCGCTTGGCAGCGCTGCAGTCGCGAAGTTGCTGAAAATCACTGGGAGTTTCACGACTCTTATGTTCGACTCTGCTGTGTATGCTCGCCTTGCGGCAGTGTGCTGTTTTCTCTTACGTTCGCTCCAGTGTGAACGCTTATTCGCAAGTACAAGCCAATGCGTGCGCGCACAGGCGAATTCCTGGCGAATGCACATACGCCTGTGTTCGCTATGGTGCAAACGGGGCTTAACGCGTAACGCATGTTACACTGCTACACCATGATTCAAAGACATTACCAGAAACTTCCTGGCAGATTTTTTTTCTTTTTTCGGACGTGTGTTCGTAATTGTTCATCGTTTTGATCCTGGATTTTTTTTTTTTGCGGAGATAGCATTCAGCGCTGTCACGGTACGCCCTGTGCCACCAAGTCCAGCGATCGACTGAGCTCTCCCGGGCGGTAGAGTGATCTTCGCAGCATGAAAATGTGTTTCCATCAGCTTTTCACCTATCTTCCACGATGGTTTTCTGGATTTTAATCTCTTAGTTTTTCGTGGGTTGCAGTTATACATCTACACTCTGGAAATCGCATTTAAGTGCATGGCAGAGAGTTCGTTAACCACTTTCGTAACCTTTCTCTAACGTTCCATTCTTTAATAGCGCGCGGGAAGAAAGAACGGCGCGGTGGAGTAGCCGAGCGGTCTAAAGCGCCTCGCTGCGGAGCGCGGGGTTGCTCGCCGTGGAGGTTCGAGTCCTCCCTGGGGCATGGGTGTGTGTGTTGTCATTAGGTTGGTTTACCTAGGTTTAAGTAGTTTGAAAGCTACGGACTGATGACCACGCAGTTTGGTCCGATAGATTTACAGACATTTGAACATTTTTCAACTAGCGCCGGGAGCGAGTAAGGACAACGCCACCTAGATAGAAGGCCTGTGCGTTGCCTGACAAGAGTAGTCATAACACAATCAAACTGTTTGTCTTACGCAGCTTTGTGCCGAGTTTGAGAATACGAAAACGTTGAGGACTGTGTTTCAGAATATTCTTTATGTTATTTATGTGATTCTCTGTGCAGATTTTTTGCTGGTATGGGACAAAAATGCCTAATATGAACTGTCGGATACCAGTTTCGGTAGGATATCTTACAAATAGTTCGTAAATTTCTTATACCAACACAAATTTGTCTGTGGATCACATAAATAAGATTAAGAAAATTCTGAAACACACTATGCAACCTGCGTATGTTCCCAAACTCAGTACAACGTTGCGTAAGAGAAATAGTTTTCTTGCGTTACGACTACTCTTGGAAGGCAGCGCACAGGCCTTGTATCCAGGTGGCGTTGGTAAGGACGAGTAGGGGAGAACGGAGTTCCTCATTGACAATTACTGGAGCATCCTCCAGTAACGCGTAACGCATGCTACACGGTGATTCAAAGACAATACCAGAAACTTCCTGGCAGATTTTTAGTGTATATTCTCTTTTTTTTTTTTTTTTTTTTTTTTTTTTAAAAAAGAAAAAAAAAAAAAAAAACAGAGAGAGAGAGAGAGAGAGAACATTCGTGTCCAGGGGGCCCCAACTAGGAGTTCGCACGTTGCGTCTGCGGGACCCCGAGCTGAGCCTGCCACTGCTTCCAGTGTGTCCCCTTGACCAACTCTTTTTTCTTTGACCCCAACAGTATAAGATCTCGAGGCTAGACGGTGTCTTTCATTTTCCAAACCTTTCTTCTACAACTGGAGAGTAAACTCCAAAAACAAAAAATCCTGGTCCTCCAGGTTGGGGGAAAAAAGGTTAAACTGGGTGATAGAACCATGGGTAGTTTTCGGGTAACCACTGGACTAAGGCAAGGGGATAGTCTCTCTCCAATATTATTCAACCTAGTGCTTGAAAAGATCATTAGAGAAATGGATAGTTTCAACCATCAGGGTATCCAGGTAGCAAATTGGAGGGCTTCTGTGACGTCTGGAAAGTAGGAGGCGAGGTGCTGGCGGAAGTAAAGTTGTGAGGCTGCATCGTGAGTCGTGTCGGGATAGCTCAGTCGGTAGAGCGCTTGCCCGCGAAAGGCAAAGGTCCCAGGTTCGAGTCCCAGTTCCGGCACACAATTTTAATCTCGCAGGAAGTTTCAGATCAGCGCACACTTCGCTGCAGAGTGAAAGTTTCATTCTGGAAATATCCCTTAGGCTGTGGCGAAGCCATGTCTCTACTATATCCTTTCTTCCAGGAGTGCTAGTCTTGTATGTTTCGCAGGGAGAGTTTCTGTGAAGTTTGGAAAGTAGGAGGCGAGGTACTGGCGGAAGTTGTGAGGCGGCATCGTGAGTAGTGTCGGGATAGCTCAGTCGGTAGAGCGCTTGCTTGCTTGCGAAAGGCAAAAGTCCCTCGTTCGAGTCCCGGTTCCGGCACACAATTTTGATCTGCCAGGAAGTTTCATAACAGCGCTCACTCCGCTGCAGAGTGAAAGTTTCATTCAGTTTCAATCTGTAAACTACCCTTAGGCTGTGGCGAAGCCATGTCTACACTATATCCTTTCTTCCAGGAGTGCTAGTCTTGCATGGTTCGCAGGAGAGCTTCTGTGAAGTTTGGAAAGTAGGAGGCGAGGTACTGGAGGAAGTAAAGTTGTAGGGTGGCATCGTGAGTCGTGTCGCGATAGCTCAGACGGTAAAGCGCTTGCCCGCGAAAGGGAAAGGTCCCAGGTTCGAGCCCCGGT
Source organism: Locusta migratoria (assembly GCA_026315105.1). Taxonomy (NCBI): domain Eukaryota; kingdom Metazoa; phylum Arthropoda; class Insecta; order Orthoptera; family Acrididae; genus Locusta; species Locusta migratoria. The sequence continues at coordinate 410,839,912 of CM048748.1, forward strand.
TGCGGCACACAATTTTAATTGTTGACTGCTTTACCTTTAGTTGGGGGTTACGGCAAAGTTTGGCTAATGGGCTGGTCACGGCGGACAGCGGTGACTCAGTGCGCGCTATCAGTGTGATGTGCCGGCTGAGGAAACCGTCAGTGGGTGGCGTGGCGCCTGGGTCGTGGCACGCGCCGCCGCTAATCAGCCGATCGCCCGCGCCTGCCGTGACGTCGCTTCTCCGCCACCTGGCGCCGCTTCCCACACTCATCAGCCGCATTGTGCAAGCGGGGGCGGCGGGGGCGGCGGGGGCGGCGCCCACCCTGCCCTGCCCTGCCGGCGGGTCGGCCGCGCCGCCAGCCACTCGCTGTTTGCTTTGCTTTAAAGCCGGCGCGATTAACCGTTTGCTCTGTCATCCGACGCGCCGCCCCTAGGAATTAACCAGGCAGCTGCCGGCGTTCGCGCCCTACAAACCGCCGCATCGGTACAGGCGAGGCAGCCTCGCCTCTGACGACGTCGTTGAGACACGGAGACAATACCGTTGGGAAGGAAATTCAGCCGTCCGCGGTGACCGAGGGGACTGAGGCAGTCGTACACAAGAATCACCATAACTTTCACCATACTGGGGCTCTGACGCACATTCGTCTTTCGCGGAGACCCATTCTGACGCCATTCGTTGGACTGGCGTTTCAAATTTTGTTCGTCGTATGTGGTCCATGTCTCGTCCAGTATTACGATACAGCAAATGAAAGTATCTCCTTCGTGCTCACAGCGCTCCAAGTACGTCTGAGCAGCGTTGTAACGCACCTATTTCTGCATTTCCGCCAATTGATGCGGAACCCATCGCGATGCAAATTATCGCAAGCCCTTCAGGATCCGAAGCACAGTCATATGCGCTAATTATGTATCGTGGGCGAGCTGTCCAATCGTCTCGCGTCTATCACTGTCCACTAACGCGGCAACAGTATGCGCTTCTCCTTCAGAGGTCGGGGGTTCGAATCCCCCCTTGGACATGGATATTTGTGCCGTCCTTAGTGTTAGCTAGTTGGTAAGTAGTTTGTAAGTTTAGGGACTGATGACCCCGTAGTTAAGTCCTATAAGCTATACAAACATTTGAAAACATTTGGAACAGGCATCAACTGAAGATGCGGATTTCGGGACTCGAGAGGATACTTGTTTAGGAAACTTTATGGAACTCCTACGTACCTTGCATTGAATTTATTGCATCCCATACTAAGTCTACTACACTGGGGTTAGTTACTAAAAAAAAAGAAGTATAAATTGTTTGCCACAACATAAGCCAGTAATTACGTTCCCTAGCAGCATTCCCTAGACAGACGCACTCCCCGCGAGAAACAGACTGTCGGGGAGCACCCCGAGGACGACGGCGATAGTCATGGGCTGGCACACGACTCGTCTGAGAACTCCCCTCTTGATCCAAAAACCGGAGGTTTTAACGGCCTGTGTGGGCGCACTTCTTTTCCCCACTTTCCGACAGTTAACAATTTCCTGTTGGCCGCTGCTTGGTTCAACCAATCTAAATTGTGGCTTGCCCTCTCTCTGAGTCCTCTAGAGAACCACGTTTCAGCCCTGTCCCTTCTGCCATTCACCGGGTAGGGAGGTGGCTTGTTTGTGCACTAACAAAATCCATACTTGGTAGCAACATTGTTCAGCTGAATATGAGCAATAACGCAATATGGGCAAAAACAACAATGTTTTACGTCAGTTGGCCACGCCATAGGCTCCGCCTTAGGCCACGCCTCAGGGGAGCTGCTAACTTGCAGTTTTTCTTCTTTACCCTCTCATTCTAGCCTCGTGAAGCCACTGACGTTGCTGTTCCCAAGTGACTGGTATCAACTTTGCTACGTACATTAAAACGTGCATGTTGGACACCAAGTACTAATGTAACGTCTTACAACAGCGCATAGACGCTATATAACGTTACGCCCATCTTCTCCGAAAGTTAACCTCCACCCAGGGACGGTGGCTGAGGGCATCAGCAGTTCGCTAGGAAATTTCTTTAGTGCCTACATTCCGTAAGATACACGTGTCTGTTTTAGCCTGTTATCCGCAATGGTCTCTATTTCTCAGCCTGGAGTGCGTCTCTGTGGCTCACACAGCTTCTCAACAATTCCAACAGTAAAATCAATATATGACACTATCAGTTTCCGACTTTGATAAAGGTCGGATTGTAGCCAATCGCGTTTGTGGTTTATCGTATCGCGACATTGTTGCTCCCTTTGGTGGCGATCCAATGACTCTTAGCAGAATATGGAATCGGTGAGTTCAGGAGAGCAATGCGGAACGCCGTGCTGGATCCCTACGGCCTCGTATGACAAGCAGTAGAGATGACAGACATCTTATCCGCATGGCTGTAACGGATCGTGCAGCCACGCCTCGATCCCTGAGTCAACAGATGGGGACGTTTGCAAGACAACAACCATCTACACGAACAGTTCAACGACGTTTGCAGCAGCATGGACTATCACCTTATAGACCATGGTTGTGGTTACCCATGATGCTTCTTCACAGACAGGAGCCTCTCCGATGGTGTGCACAATGACGAACCTGGGTGCATGAATGGCAAAACGTCATTTTTTTCGGATGAATCCAGGTTCTGTTTACAGCATCATGATCGTCGCATCCGTGTTTGGCGACATCGTGGTGAACGCACATTGGAAGCGTGTATTCGTCACCGGTATACTGACGTATCAATTGACGTCATGGTATGGGGTGCCATTGGTCACACCTCTCGGTCTCGTCTTGTTCGCATCGACGTCGCTTTCAACAGTGACAGTTACATTTCATAAGTGTTAAGACCCGTGTCTCTACCCTTCATTCGATCCCTGCGAAACGCCTCATTTCAGCAGGATAATGCACGACCGCATGTTGCAGGTCCTGTACATGCCTTTCTGGGTACAGAAAACGTTCGAATGCTGCCCTGAACAGCACTTTCTCCAGATCTCTCACAAATTGAAAACGTCTGGTCAATGGTGGCCGAGCAACTGGCTTGTCACAATACGCCAGTCACTACTGTTGATGAACTGTGGTATCGTATTAAAGCTGCATGGGCATCTGTACCTGTACACGCCATCCAGGCTCTGTTTGATTCAATGCCCAGGCGTATCAAGGCCGTTATTACGGCCAGAGGTGGTTGTTCTAGTATAATATAGTTGTCCAATGAATGAATACCCGTTTATCATCTGCATTTCTTCTTGGTGTAGCAATTTTAATGCCAGTAGTGTATATTCATTCAAGTCGCGAAAAGCAAAAACCGTTCTTATTTAAATATATAACTACAAAACAGTTTCACACTCTTGAAATGTACAGCAACTATCCTTTGTGTGCAAACTCATTTCGTATACAGTATAGAAATCGGCCAACAGCCTTTCTTCTTTCTAATTAAACCGCATTATAACATTTAGTTTTCTGGTGTTCTAAGTGCAGGAAAAGAACGGAATTTATTGTCAGACACGATTTTCTGGCACTTTCTCAGTATATTCCATGACGGTGAAACTATTGCACAAACATAGATTTCGGAAAAGTTTTGCAACACTTGTGTCTTTACTTGAGTGCTTGCTGTCTTCTACAAAATGTAGATATTTTATTGCGTCGCATGTCGACCAGGACTACTTAAAACAGATAAGATTAAAAATGGACTGTGAAAATGAAATGTCCCATTATTAACTGTAAAGTAGGTCTTTACCTTGTGGACAGAGCTGCCAATTTCTTTTACGAACATGAAGTGTGTCAAGACTGTTTTTTTTTTGTTTTTAACTAAGTGAATAGAACATTACAATTAGGGTACCTAGCACCTTAGTATTTTTTTAAATGCTGATGATGATTTCGTTTTTAGGCGACTTGCACGTTGATGATGATGAGGACGACACAACACCCAACCCCCGAGTGGAGAAAAATCTCCAACCCGACCAGGAATCGAACCCAGGCCCCCTGAGTGGCAATCTACCACACTGTCCACTGAACTATGGAGGCGAGCTGCTTAATGTTTTTAATACCTTGCAGAAATGTGAACGGCTCAAAATCAGCTGCTATCGACATTGGATTCATCTTCACAATGTGCATCCTGTGTGGCTCTATGTTATTCGTGTGGCCGGTCGCGGGGGCCGAGGGGACTAAGGCGCTCCAGTCACGGTCTGCACGGCCACTACGGTCGGGGGTTCGAATCCCCCCTCGGGCATGGATATTTGTGCCGTCCTTAGTGTTAGCTAGTTCGTAAGTAGTTTGTAAGTTTAGGGACTGATGACCCCGTAGTTAAGTCCCATAGACTATACAAACATTTGAACATTTTTTTGTTATTCGTGTGGAGCTCTTCTGCAATCCCTTTCAGTTGTTATACCTTTATATAAGACAGATGACCTTCAAATTCTGTATTGCAAATTGCTACTGTTTATTTGATTAACAAAAATTCAAACTGCGGTGACGGAACTGATGTGGTGCTCACAATAGTTTTTTTTACGGTGTCAGAAAATGAAACTTTTTGTTCCCTTCTTAAACTGATGTCTGCAGCTTAACTCTGCGCAGCTCGTCATCATCGTGATTCATGTATACTGCAATAATCAAACAGTACAAGACGAGACTACTCACTGAGTATCTGTAATAATACTCAGTTTATCAAGATGAACAGGGAGAAAGCCCCAGGACATGATGAAGGATCAGTAGACACGGTAAGAGCAGAGGGACCAGCGAGAATGCAATAGCTGTACAGAGTACTGTCAAGTGTGTGGAGAAAGGGTGGAATATCTGTTGACTGGGGAAGAGGAGAGCCGCGGTGGATTAGCCGTGCGCACTGGGGCACCTTGCTGCGGTGCGCATGGCCGTTCGCCGTCGGGGTTCGAGTTTCCTCTCGGGCATGGGTGTTTGTGTTGTCCTCAGGTTAGTTTACCTTAGTTTAAGTAGTTTGTAAGCTCATGACTAATAACCAAGCAGTTAAGTCAGATATAATTACAAACATTTGAACATTTTTTGGAAGAAGAGACATTGTTCCCATCTTCTAAAAACGAAATAAACGACTTTGTAAAAGCTACAGAGGAATAACAATTAGGAGTCAAACAACCAGGAGGTTTGAAAGAGTTGTACTAAATACAATAAATGAAAAGACAGAAAGAAGCCGAGCGAGGGAAAGCATGGGTTAGGAAAGGAAGAAGCACGATTGACCAGATATTTTCTGTCCGCCAAATGATGGACAATGTTGGGAGCATAAGAGAAGGGTGGTAATGGTTTTCAAAGACTTAGAAAAGGCAAATGACTCAGTTAACAGGAAAAATGAAGAATATATGTATAGAAGATGGCTGTATTAATGTAATATAAACAATGTACAGAGGACACAGTTGAAGAATTAGAACATCACTGGGGAACTCTGCATACATCTAAATCACACAAGGTCTATAAAACAAGTAACTATTCAATGTCCTGAAGTTTTTAATGTTGTGCTGGAGGTCATGAATAGGGTAGTTGAGGATACTGTAAATGGAAAAGAAGAAAGATGATTTTTGCAGATGATTAGGTGATATGGGGTGACAAGAGGCAGATGTGCAGTTACAACTTGAAGTATGGAAGGAAAAACTAAAATAAAATAAAATAAATGAAGAGTGAAGTAATGTCATTTAAAAAGGACAAAGGGCTCAACGGGAATATTACTTTGAATGGAGAACCCCTCAAAGTGGTAAACAGATTCGCTTGTTTAGGGAGTGAAATATTTAGCGATGGAAGGCAACGGATGAAATCACTAGGAGGTTTCAGAAAGGAGGTAATGTTTATTAAACAATAAAACATCTTATTTGGAATACGAAAGTTCCAGAAAAGCAAAACTCCTCTTGTACAAGTGTTATTACTTTCCCATTGTCACATATGGAGGAGAAACGTGGACAATGACCGAAAGGGACTAAAGCAAACTACAAGTAGGGGAAATAAAATTTCTGTGGGTAGTGAAAGGAAAAACAAGAATGGACTGAGTAAGGAAGTGGGTTAAGGGAGGATCTTAATCGGGAAAGTATGAGAGGGGATATCGAAACAAAAAGAGATTACGATGGTACAGGCATGTTATAAGGATGTGTGGGAAGAGACTACCCAAAATTTTGGAAGAACTGAAGATAGATGGGAAAACCTAGTGGGCACCAAATTCAAATGTTTGTAAATCTGTCGGACCAAACTGCGTGGTCATCATTCCGTAGCTTACAAACTACTTAAACTAAGGTAAACTAACCTAAGGACAACACAAACACCCATACCCGAGGGAGGAATCTTACCCCCGACGGCGACTGTCGCGCGCACCGCAGCACGGCGCTCCAGTACGCAAGGCTAATCCGCCGCGGTCTAGAGGGCACCCGAGAACACGATGGGAAATGGGTGTGAGAACATGTGTGGCGAGAAGAGGTGTGAACTGATAACAAGTGGAGGAAGGAAAGTGGTGGCAGGACAGAGCTAGATGGAGAGGATTCGTCGGAACCCAGACCCAGCAGTAGCTGCAACGGGGTACGGTACATACATAATCTCCTGGCTGGTATTTATCTGACTTTTGCCACTATAATGGCGGCCGGCCCAAGGTTCAAATTATTCCTTCGACCGTCAGGGAGTCTGGTTATTTTCACAAAGTCTTTGCTTGTTGCTCGTCCAGTGTTGCGAAGCTGGCGATTTTCCCCCTCAGTGTTAGTAAAAATTAATTTCCTGAGGCAATTTAGGGGGAAACAAACGTCAGGGGGATTTTTATAGGGGAAAATTTCTTAAGAATGACTGCAAGATGGGGTAGCAGGAGCACCACAGTAATGGAATTAAACATCAGAGAGCTGAAATAGGAAAGAAACATCACTAAAGTATTCATTTATTATCGTAAACGTATTTCTAATATCCTTCTTTTTGACTTTCGAACAAATGTTCCGACAACTGCCCATATCAAATTTTACTATAACCATAGTAATGTCCCACAATGACATTTCTTTGTTCCATTAAGGAAATCAGTATGGCACCAAGTCTTCCGATGACTGCGACTCAGAACAAATCAGTGTAACATTACCTACACATTCCATGCAAACTCTTCAATACAATTGGCTACCAGTATGCTCTTGTTTCCACATAACATGAGATCAAGTGTCCTTGTCCGAATTTCCACTCCTGTAATTATCTGACTGAATAACAATCAAAAATTTTTTTTTCAAAATTTCTTGTGCAATACTACAGATGTAAATTATTATTTGCTGATTGACAAGTTGAATTTGTATGCTATAAATTACCCAACAGTTCCAGAATGAAACTTTCACTCTGCAGCGGAGTGTGCGCTGATATGAAACTTCCTGGCAGATTAAAATTGTGTGCCGGAGCCGGGACTCGAAACTGGGACCTTTGCCTACCGCGGGCAAGCACTCTACCAACTGAGCTATCCCGACACGACTCATGATGCTGCGTCATAACTTTACTTCCGCCAGTACCTCGACTCTTAGTTTTCAAACTTCTCAGAAGCTCTCCTGCGAACCAAGCAAGACTAACACTCCTGGAAGAAAGGATACCGAGGGGACTGAGGCGCTCCAGTCACGGTCTGCACGGCCACTACGGTCGGCGGTTCGAATTCCCCCTCGGGCATGGATATTTGTGCCGTCCTTAGTTGTAGCTAGTTCATAAGTAGTTTGTAAGTTTAGGGACTGATGACCCCGTAGTTAAGTCCCATAAACTATACAAACATTTGAACATTTGAAGAAAGGATATGGTGGAGACATAGCTTAGCTACAGCCTAAGGGATGTTTCAGAATGAAACTTTCACTCTGCAGCGGAGTGTGCGCTGATATGAGACTTCCTGACAGATTAAAATTGTGTGCCGGAACCGGAACTCGAACCTGGGACCTTTGCCTTTCGCGGGCAAAGGTCCCAGTTTCGAGTCCCGGTTCCGACACACAATTTTAATCTGCCAGGAAGTTTCATACCCAACAGTTATTCAATTATGTAATATATACGGGGCGAGAGGGCGTTCCTGTGGGTGTATACCTTAATTGTTAATATATGTATTAGGGTGTCTTAGCTATCTTGCTCACCCAAAATATCTCTGGATCAACAACAGCTATTGTAAAACGACTTTCAATGGTATCAATGTAATGCTGGGGCTCATGAATGTACATATTTTGAAACATTCTAAAACGGAAGCATATGTGTTTTTTAACACAAACTTATGTTTTTTTAATGGACACGCTATATTATTTCTTCAGCAATCTATAGCATGATAAATCACATAAAAAATGTCGTTGATTGCATCGCAGTACGCCAATTACGTCCGGAGATATTGCCAAGCACAGTTGACGCGTGAAGTACGCGAAACGCGCAGCTAGTGCACCACGTCCTGAGACTCAGGTGAGAACCCCATGCTGCTCACGACGTGCGCTAGCCGCGCGTTTCGCGTATTCCAAACGTCAACTTCGCTTTGCAATATCTCGGTAAATAATTGGCATATTGCAATGCAATAAATGCCATTGTTTGTGTGATTTAAAGGTGTTCAATCGTTTGTTAAGCTTAAGGGACTTAACTGCGGGGTTATCAGTCCCTAAACTTACAACGCGGTGGCCGAGGGGGCTGAGGCGCTCCAGTCACGGTCTGCACGACACTATGGTCGGCGGTTCGAATCCCCCCTCGGGCATGGATATTTGTACCGTCCTTAGTCTTAGTTCATAAGTAGTTTGTAAGTTTAGGTACTGATGACCCCATAGTTAAGTCCCATAAGCTATACAAACATTTTAAACTTAAAAGCTTCTTATTAACTACCTTATACTAAAGACGGCACAAACATCCATGCACGATGGGGGTTCGACCCCCCGACCGTAGCGGCCGTGCAGACTTTGACTGGCGCGCCGCAGACCGCTCGGCCACTGCGGCCGTCTTATGTGATTTATCATGCTATACATCATTGCTGAAGAAATAATTTAGGGTGTCCACTAAAAAAAAAAAAAAAAAAAAAAAAAAAAAAAAAAAAAAAAAAAAAAAAAAAAAAAAAAAACTAAGTTTGTGTTAAAAAACACATATGCTTCCGTTCTAGAATGTTTCAAAATATGTACATTCATGAGCCACAGTCTTACATTGATACCGGTGAAAGTCGTTCGCGGCGGAGTGGCCAAGCGCATTGAGGCGCTATGTTCCGATGCGCGAGGCCGCTCCCCATCGGGGATTCGAATCCCTCCTCGGGCATTGATGTTTGTGTCGTCTTTAGTTCATAAGTAGTTTGTAAGTTTAGGGATTGATGACCCCGCTGTTAAGTCCCCTAAGCATAACAAACATTTTTTGAACCTCATGGCCGTTTCCGTCGGAAGTTCAAGGCCTTCTTCGATCATGGCTGTTTATGTGCCTAGGGACCGATAACCTCAGCAGTTTTTCCGTAAGCTAACAAACATTTTACCATGATGATGATGCCATCAGGAGAAACAAAGCACGCATTCTACAGATCGGAGCACGGAATTTTCTATCCCTTAATCCTATATGTAAGTTTTTAAATTTTGAACATTTTGAAAGTCTTTTTACAATATCTGATGTTATTCCAGAGATATATTGGGTGAGCAAGAAATTTGGGACACCCTGTATAAAAAAGAGGGGGGGGGGCAGAGAGAGAGAGAGAGAGAGAGAGAGAGAGAGAGAGAGAGAGAGAGAGAGAAGCTTCAAAAAACCCAATGCATTTTTTTTTCTTTTAGATAATGGTAGGGGGGGGGGCAGAGAGAGAGAGAGAGAGAGAGAGAGAGAGAGAGAGAGAGAGAGAAGCTTCAAAAAACCCAATGCATTTTTTTTTTCTTTTAGATAATGGTTCGTAGTCATAGCCATGCCCTCCCCCCCCCCCCCCCCCCTCCCGAAGCCTTTTCAGGGTTTTTTCTTTTGATTTAGGGGGACTTCGTGGAAATTTTAGGGCGAGTCTTAGTTGTAGAGTTGGCAACTCTGCCGCTCTCCCAGCTGGTCCGCAGGCCATTTCCCACTCCGCGGCCGGCCCTGCCTTACAGTGTGGTGAGCAGTACTCAACAGTCGTTCCCGCGAGAATCCTGTGAGCCACTTCATCCGCTGCCGGCCCACCAGACGCACCTGCCGTCACGCGCGGTTTGTCCGCGCCACGCCTTTTCAGTGGTCGCGCAGTGCCTCCCGAGATAGCGAATGTTCCGCCGCTTCATTAATCCGGCGTCCTATGCGCAACAGCGCGCCACCGGGACAGCGGGAAGGAGTTGTCGGCCGAGCGGGTGAACGGCGCGAGGTGCGTCCGCGGCCGGCAAAAGCGCATCGGTAATGACGCCAGTTCCCACGGCAGCGGCGATTGCATCGGCTGGGGCAGCCGCCACCCCACGTCAGCCGCACCGCCACCCAAACGTCGCGTCCTGCCCTACACCCTTCCGTAAACTCCTTTCACCCAGCTGTCAGATGCAATGCGGTCTTCACGTTTCCGTTGCCAGGAGGTCGGTGGCTTTATCGCATCCTTTGGTGGCGGCAAGGGACGGCTGCAGTGGTGTTTACTCTGACGACTGCTCCGCTGCTGCCAAGTATTCTTGCAGCTGTACCTCCTTCTGACTACGAGGTACATTCACTTTACAACGCCTCGGATTTTATGGTTCTTCAGTTCCTCCAGGCGTATTTTACGACGAAATAAATCTCGGGTGAACAACCTGGTATGTGTGCATCTTCATGTTTTCGCGGCGCAGTGACTGTTCAAAGAAGTTTCGGGCGTGAAGCCGCATAAAGTTTACTTCTAATATTTCGGCTGAGAAACGTTCAGCCATATTCAGAGAGATTCGAAGACTGACGCTCCAGCACGCGCTTCGTGCTTATAAACGCGCGGGCCGCGTTACTGCGCATGCGGCCACAGATACAACAAGGCGCCAAAGATGTTACTCGTCGGCAAGGAAGGACACGTATGTGTAAATTATGGCTGTGGCTGCATGGTCGATTACTGCGGAGAAATCGATGTGTTATGATCTGTGCTGTGGCGGCGTCTTTGTAAATTTATTAAAGAAAGTGCTGGATTCCATGATTTACCTAAACTGAATCCGCTGTCTCTGTTAATTAAATTCGTCCCCAAGCGAATTTCTATTGTTTCTTTCACCACTGAGTACCAGAAAGATGAAGTGGATGCTAAAATTTTGACGTTTTCGTACGTCATGGAGTGTTCAGTATCAATACAGTGCTCTGCACTGCCATCAAAGATGATTTGGAGCTCCCCAAAGCCGGGGTTTACAAGATCCCATGTGAATGTGGCCTTTCGTGTATAGGACAGACGACACGTACAGTCCCGGAAAGATGCACGGAACAACAGAGATATACCCGTGTCTTACAACCAAATAAATCGGCAGTGGCAGAGCACTGTATTGATACTGGACACTCCATGACGCACGAAAACGTCAAAATTTTAGCATCCAGTTCATCTTTCTGGGACTCAGTGGTGAAAGAAGCAATAGAAATTCTCTTGGGGACGAATTTCAGTAACAGAGACAGCGGATTCAGTTTAGATAAATCATGGAATCCGGCATTTTCTTTAATAGATTTACAAAGACGCCGCCACAGCACAGATCATAACACATCGATTTCTCCGCAGTAATCGACAATGCAGTCACAGACATAATTTACACATACGTGTACTTCCTTCCCGCCGAGTAACGTCTTTGGCGCCTTGTTGTATCTGTGGCCGCATGCGCAGTAGCGCGGCCCGCGCGTTTATAAGCACGAAAAGCGTGTTGGAGCTTCAGTCTTCGACTCGTCTCTGAAGATGGCTGAACGTTTCTCAGCCGAAATATTAGAAGTAAACTTTATGCGGCTGCACGCCCGAAACTTCTTTGAACAACCTGGTATGTGTGTGCTTAGGACACAATATTTCGGCAATCGACCACGTTGCTATCATCAGGAGCGTGAATTTAATGACCGGTTGCTGCTGCTTTGCATCCTTATGCGTCGCAATTTATTGCGCCAGCATATTGGAGAAGTCTTCAACGTAGATGTACGTTCTTCCTTCTAGAGTCGGGTTGAACTTGTCAGGTCTTCTTTTGGTTGTCAAATCTAGTCGTTGCAGGCGACATCAGGGATCATACGTGTTGGGGCCCATTATTGTTGCTGCCTCAACAGATCTGGCCGCGCAGAGTTGCGCGCCAGTGCGGTTTGCGGCCGAGACCGCGCAGTAGCGGGTTGCGCAAGTTGCTGGCTTTCCAGTAAAACTTTGTTGCGGTGTCCTGGTTCCGCTGCCTGAGGTATGGTACGTCGACTAGTGTTGTTGCCAAAGGTTCGTGGAAAAATTGCTAACATAAAATTCTATCCAGTCAGTAAAATATGTTCTTTATATAAACCGGTTGCTCTCTGTGACCACACTAAGGACAAGCTCCGTACTGCGGGCTGGCCTGGAGGCGTGGTCGGCCTGCCATTAGATGTTGCGGGCGTGGTGGCGCTGGCTGCTTCGCCGCCAACCTAACGCCGTTGAGGTCGTAATCGATGGTGGTCTGTGCGTAGCATCGATACGTCACCACAGCTAGGACGTGAATTTCCTCTGTCGAAAAGTCACTGGATAAATGCAGCGCCATCCTCAGGGAACGGTTTTCGACAGTCTGGAGAAGTAGGATGTACGTTTCGGCTGCGTTCCCCCATACTACCGCTGCATACTCGAACAGCGGTCGTATGGTTCCCTTGTACATTATGAGTCCAAGGTGTTCTGGCAGCGACGAAGTGCGATTGATGACGGGGTACATCATCTTCAGGTGACCCACTGCATTCTTCCGCACATCCTCTATGAGTTTGATCTAGCGTGACGCCAAGATATTTTGCGTTGTTGCTCCAATCTTAGGATTGATGACTGTTTTACCTTTTTTTATTTTATTTTTATTTTATTTTATTTTATTTTATTTTATTGTTTTTTTTTTTTTTTTTTTTTTTTTTTTTTTTTTTTTTTTTTTTTTTTTTTTTTTTGCTCATTGGACGGGTTGTACGCGTACTATCAGTTGCGGCCTATCTTGTGGAATGCGTGATGATTATTGGTTGGCTTTTATCCGCGTTGTATGGCAGGCGCCATTTTGGGCCCATTGTTCCAAGGCCGCCGTTGCCGTCTGTAGTCTACGATACAACTCGCGAGCGTTCGCGCTGCTGTCGTATCGCTTACAGAGCTAATTTGACAGGCTCTGTGGGCGGGAGATCTGCTGTGTATAGCAAGTAGAAGGTCGGGCCGATGACCGAGCCTTGTGATACACCCGACATTAGTCGGCGCTGCGTGGAAATTCCACTGCCAGCCTGAACGTGCAACGTCCTGTCCTGTAGGTAGCTCTGCAGGAGACTCACGTGTGACACGGGAACCCCCAGTGTAAGTAACTTATACAGGAGGCCTTCGTGTTGGGTGGCCGGCGCAGGGCATATATATCACAATCCCCACCTCCCCTCCATCTCCTCCCGCAGGCGCTCCGTATGAATCGGCGCGGTCCGCGCCCCGCGCACGGTCCATGTCCAAAATGTTCAAATGTTTGTAAATCTATCGGACCAAACTGCATGGTCATCAGTCCGCAGCTTTGGATCCGCCATCCCTGGGATCGGGGGAGATTTGGCAACACCCGAACTTGACAAGACGTAATATAGGTTAGTATGTGAGCGTTTTCTAAGTAAAATTAAATTTTTGGGGTGCTGCAGTGACATGAAGAAGAGGCCTGCCCAGTGCCAGAGGCATGCTCGATGAGCCGGCCAGAAGATCTACACAGTAGGTTTGTCAACAACTGACACACCTGTAACACTGCAGATGTAGCTAATAGGGTTGCATGTAGATAGTGTGTATAGAAGTAGTAACAATAACAGGGTGACCAGTGGTTTCAAAATAATATGCTATTGTTAATTACATGTATAACATTAGGACCCATTTAGTCTTAGGTGATGGGTTATTATATATGATAATATCAATAAAGAATTAAAAAAACTACTTAACCTAAGGTAAACTAACCTAAGGACAAACACACACACCCATGCCCCAGGGAGGAGTCTAACCTCCGACGGTGAGCAACCGCGAGCTCCGCAGCGAGGCGCCTTAGACCGCTCGGCTACTCCACCGCGGCGCACGGTCCATGTCCAGCGTCTGTTCTGCGCCATTAGCCGCTGCGTCCTGCACTAGTACTAGGTCTCCACGTCCAGGGGGCTCTGCCGGCACCTTCTAGTTGTTCTTCCCTCCTCCCTCGAAAGCGGCGCACTCTGGGATATTTCCTTCTTCTTCTTAATCAGGGTGATTTCGGGTTCCCAAGCCTTGCCAAGGACATAACCACTGTCACGATTTACTTGTGGTTACTCTGATTTCTATGGCTTCTTTGATGACACGATGTTAGGTGCCTATGGTCCCTGTATAATTCATTTTCTGTAATATTTCAGTTTGTATACGTTCTCTGTAAGCCGCAATAGTGTTTACACGGTACCTATAAAGTTACGTAAATGTTACTGTTAAATTATATTATTTCTGATTATTTGTATTGTTTGTTATTCTGCATTGAATTTAAATTATTTTGTACGCATTTTACAGTAAGGATATTCAAAGTAAGTTGATTTTGTGAAGTGGTCACAGGTATATATTGCAAGTGGCGCAGTTGTCTTTGGAAGTATCGTTCGATTAGAGAGTTAGCGAACCGAGTGGGAGAGGGCAGCAGTGCGTGAGAGTTAGTCAATAGAAGTAAGTTAAGTATGTGTTGCGGTACGCCATTATTGTAATGCATGATTTTTTTTATTTAATTTCCCGCAATGTTTTCCTGCCTTGTATTTCTTTTAGAAAATAAAATTTCTGATTTTTAAAATTGCTTTCCAACTTCTCATTTATGTGATTAGTTTCCCCTTCCCTTTATTTTCATTTATAATTATTATTTGACTTCATTATTACCTATCAATCATTTTTTTGCATTTTTTTAACTATTATTGAAAAGAGTTTCCAAAACTGCAAATTTAGTTTCACATATCAAAAAAATTAGAACTACATCACGATTTACGTTTTAGCCCATTTTTTGTACGATTTGAGTGGCCTATTAAGAGACTGTTCTGTTGATGGTGCGAAAGGAGTGGTTTACTGCCTGCCGAATCTCCGGAACAGTTCTGAAGCGAGTGCCACGAAGTGGTTTCTTCATCTTCAGAATCAAATAATAGTCACAAGGACTAGTCCGGGGAGTATGGTGGATGGCGCTGTACTTTCCAGTCCCATCGACCGAACAAAGCAGCCACAGCTTGCCATCTTGCGCTGTATGCGCCCGCGCATTGTCGTGCGAAGTGGTAGGTGGGTTGCACAGAAAGTGTTGCCGCTTCTTTCACAAAGCTGGTCGCAGGTGAACCACAAAAACGAACAGTAATAGTGTGCACTAGCGGTATCCGTCGTTCCTGTTTCGAAAACACAGTGACAGTGTTACGTTAGACCACTCGTTCATCCGCGCGGGAGTAGCCGAGCTGTCTGGAGCTCCACTTTAGGGATCGCGCGGCCTTCAGCTTCGGAGGTTCGAATCCTCCCAAGGGTATGGATGTGAGTATTGTCCTTAGGTTATTGTAACTTAGTTTAAGTAGTTTGTAAGTATTGGGACTGATGACCAACGTAGTTTGGTCCCACAGAACATTTGAACCACTCGCTCACAAGTGATTGTGTTTGCCTCGATTGTGCGCACGCCGGTGACGTGGGATAGGCGAGACCATTTACTCGGAGGTAAGGTAGGTATGTCAACAACGTGTGGTATCAGCGGCAATAGTAGATTCCATTGCATAGTGTCTCCACGGCAGTGTTGCCACTATTTAAGTTCCAACCGACGTATAATCCACACCCACGGAAGTCAACAAGCCAATAAAAACTGGATACATTATTGTAGCTCCTAACAGGCTGTTAAGAAGGGTGCAGATCTGAGCTCCGTTCGAAGTGTTGTGTGTCGATTGGAGCCTGCCAGTGCCGTAACGCCCAGTTTCGGGGATTCCAGATTCAAAGCACGGGTCTAGCCGGCTGACACGAGACGTGCTGTGTGTGTCGAGTGTTGTTACGTGATGTGTCAGCCAATAGCGGCGTGGCATCTGTCTTCCGGCACGAATGCATCTCGCCGTACGCGTAGTGTTCTCTGCCATTCACTTCGCCGCTTTGCGCTGCGTTACCGTATCTCTGGAAATGAATAGAATAGAACGTTTCAAAATGTATCTCTTTGTCTACATTTACAGGGTGTTGCAGGAAGAATAGTAATATTTTTAAGAGGTGGTAGAATACACGAACTGCAATAAAAATGCCATACGTGTCCAGTATTTATTGTGTGCAGATAATGCAGATGAATACAATTAATTTTCATTACGTGTGTTGATGCAACGGTTGCTGTGGATTGTTATGGGAGTATTTCGAATGTCATCAGTAAAGTGCTGATACTGAAGTTGTGAAGCAGTGCTTACATTTACATTGAAGTTTTAAATTTTTTTTGCCAAGTGGCTATATTGTGGCGTGTGAACGTTCGGGACGTATTTACACGTGTCGAGTATGCCATTACGGTATTCGTGTATGGGTTTGGGTTTTGCAATGAAAACGGTACTGCTGTTGGTACAGAATACGACAAGCGTTTCCCTAACCGCTGTTTACAAGATTCAAGAGTGTTTACTGGTGTGTGCAATACACTGCTAGACACTGGTACGGTGCCCAGCAATCGTATTGCATCTCTACGTGTAAATGAACAGACTGTGGATGAAGTAGAAAACATCATTCAGCCGGTAGAACGTAGTCCTTCAACAAGCACACGCGTGCGGGTGGAAAAGTAACACCTAAATGTGTCCTTTTTCGATCTCATTTCGATTATACAGTGCGTCCGCAAAGTCTCTCGGTAGCGGCAATCTCCGCGTGTCTCGCCATGAGGGGCACGTAAGGGTGGCAGCACGTTCATGTCGTCGTATAAGCAACATTAAAACACTACCCCCACCCTACTAGCACTGCAGGTTCACGGAACACGTGCAGGTGCACTTTGTCTGTGTTGCCAACCTTAAAACGCTCTTCATTGCGGACTGACTTTGCGGACACACGTGATGATAATGTCTCCTTATGTAGGTGGGTGGGTGCTAACAAAATATGTTCGCATTAGGAAGAAAAACTTGGCGAAATAAATTTCCCAAATAAATTTCGTTGCAAAGAATAACGTCTTTCTTGTAATAATTTTCACCCCAACTCGGGGATCATTTCCGTGACACTCTCTCTCCCTTACACCGACAGAACAGTCTGCCATTCTCTGAACTTTATATCTTCCACCAGTCCCACTTGGTGGCGAGCCGCGGTGGAGTAGCCGAGCGGTCTAAGGCACCTCGCTGCGGAGCGCGCGGTTTCTCGCCGTCGGAGGTTCGAGTCCTCCCTGGGGCACCGGTGTGAGTGAGTGAGTGTGTGTGTGTGTGTGTGTGTGTGTGTGTGTGTGTGTGTGTGTGTTGTCCTTAGGTTAGTTTACCTTAGTTTAAGTAATTAGTAAGCTACGGACTGATGACCACGGAGATTGGTCCGATAGATTTAAAAAGTGAGAGAGAGAGAGACTTGGTGACGATCCCAGAATGCGCAGCAGTACTTCAGAATAGGACGCACAAATGTAGTGTAGGCAGTTTATTTACTACAATTGTTCCATCTTATGTGTGTTCTGCCAATGTAACGTAGCCTTTGGGTCGCCTTCCCTACAATATTTTTTGTGTGTTCTTTCCATTTTTAAGTTGTTCGTAATTGTTATTCCTAGGTAATCATAGGTAGTATGACGATATTCCTAGCCGCGGTGGAGTAGCCGAGTGGTCGAAGGCACCTATCTGCGGAGCGCGCGGTTGCTCGCCGTCGGAGGATCGAGTACTCCCTATAGAATGGCGTGTGTGTGTGTGTGTGTGTGTGTGTGTGTATGTGGTGTTATGAGGTTAGTTTAACTTGGTTTAAGTAGTTTGTAAGCCTAGGGTTAAGACTCATAGATTTACAAACATACGTAATTTAGGTATTCCTAGATAGTACGGCGGACATGATGTATTCACGGGTTTCATCCGTATCATTTACAGCTCATTCAACAACTTCCAGCAGGAGATGAAGAAAGACGATTGGAATTTCGTCATTGGATACTTGAAAATCGTCAGATATTTTTACCCTTGACTGAGGATCCGCATTCACTTAAAAAATGTTCAAATGTTTGTATAGCTTATGGGACTTAACTATGGGGTCATCAGTCCCTAGCCGGCAGCGGTGGCCGAGGGGACTGAGGCGCTCCAGTCACGGTCAGCACGGCCACTGCGGTCGGGGGTTCGAATCCCCCCTCGGGCATGGATATTTGTGCCGTCCTTAGTATAAGCTAGTTGATAAGTAGTTTGTAAGTTTAGGGACTGATGACCCCGTAGTTAAGTGCCATAAGCTCTACAAACATTTGAACATTTGAACATCAGTCCCTGAACTTACAAACTACTTATGAACTAGCTAACACTAAGGACGGCACAAATATCAATGCCCGAGGGGGGATTCGAACCCCAGACCGTAGTGGCCGTGCAGACCGTAACTGACGCGCCGCAGTCCCCTCGGCAACCGCGGCCGGCGCGTTCACTTATGATGGCGTCAATAGCACTGGTAGTTCACATTAGTGTTCCGAAGAAAACACACGTACCATTGTGGAGACTCATTTTCAACAACATTTCCCTCTAAATGTGTGGTGTGGTCTGACAGACAATATTTATTGGAGCTGGTGCGTTACTGCATCGTCTTACAGAAGTCAGTTATCTACATCGTCTTGTAAATGAGCTTCCAGTACTAAAGCAAGTGATCCTCAGGAATGTTGTTGGTAGATATGGGCACGTTTCTTTTCCAACAAGATCCACGGACCTTACACATTTGGATTTTTGCCGATGGGGTGTGGTTCAAAGGCGAAGTCTACAAAGAAAATGTAAACACAAGAGCTGGTTTGATAGTTCGGTTTATGAATAGTGCAGTCGTCATAAAAGAACGCAAAGATGACCCCAGAATAGTTACATGTGGTGCTAACGTAATAAGTGCATTGAAGTAGGTGGTAGAAATTCTGAAAATCACTTTTGAATGACCTTATTTGCATTTGTTTTAAGTTTGTTTGGGTTACATATTAACAGCTCTATATCTGTATTCAATAAAAATTGGACACATGTTTTACAGCATTTTATTGCAGTTCGCCTATACTAGCACGTTCTAAAATATCTACTATTCCTTCTACAACATCCTGTTTACTCCTTGAGCACCTTACTTATGGAACTGAGGGTACTTTGTGTACACTGTGGTGGGGAATTAACTATATATTGAAAATAAGGTATAACTCTTATATTTGCAATGTCTGTTGTGCAAAAATTGGCAATTGGCAATTGGCAATAATGGTAAGTGTGAGGTCATCCATATGACCACTAAAAGAAATCTGTTAAACTTCAGTTACACGATAAATCAGTCAAACCTATAGGTCGTCAATTCTACTAAATACCTAGAAGTAACAATTACGAACAACTTAAACTGGAAAGAACACACAGAAAATATTGTAGGGTGAACCAGAGACTACGTTTCATTGGCAGAACAATTAGAAGATGTAGCAGTTCTACTAAAGAAACTGCCTACACTAAACTTGTGCGTCCTATTTTGAAGTACTGCTGCGCGTTATGGTATCCACACCAGGTGGGACTGACGGACGATTTAGAGAAATTTCAGAGAGGGGCAGCTCGTTTTGCGTTATCACGATATAGGGGAGAGAGAGTCACGAAAGTGATGCACGATTTGGGCTGCAAATCATTAAAAGGAAGGCGTTATTTGTTGCGACGAGAAATTTCTTTTCACGAAATTTCTTTTCAGAAAGCGAACACATATTGTTAGCACCCACCTACATAGGGAGACATCACCATTATTACGCACACCAAGTCATCAATTACATAAGAACGTAGGCTTTCGCGGTCATTAATTTATCAGTTACAGTTCATCACAAACTCACCCGGCTAATGTTGAAGAGAAAGGTAACTTTCTGCCAATTTTCTATGTGCTGATATTTTCGTTTGTTGTCTTGAACTCGGCAATAACTCCCGTTATCTCCTTATACCGGTTTCATTCATACTATGCTTAGGTTTATCTCCGTTAAAATTTAATTGCTCTCACTTATTACAAATTTCATTAACCTGAAGTTCATCCTGTTTCTACGCGGGAATTCAGTGTGTACAAACAACATCACAAAATATGTCGCTACAGTGTCTCTAAATTATTGCAGTAACAGTTGTCAAGTATATAACGTCTTCAGGACTACATTATCCCGTTCTCAAGTACTGGAAAACAAGGTAGCACATATTAAAATACGAAGCACGAATTCGATGACCCGCCACCCGCCTTTCTTTTTCCTCCCCTGCGGCTACTCCCGCGCGGCTGTAGCGGTTCCTCAGTAGTTGAGCCTGTGGGATAAATCGGCGATAGTAACTGATTTGACCCAACACATAACGCAGTTGAGACTTATCTGTGGACGGGCACGGCTTCCCGATGGCCTCAATGTGGATGGGTAACGGATGGGTTCCTGAGGCACTGAAGACATGGTCTACACATTCCGCTTACGGGAACCCAAACTCACATTTATCCAAGTTACATCGCAGTTTGGCTTCCTGAAAAATGGAAAATAGGTGTTCTAAGTTTTTCACAAGCTCAGCTTTGGTTGCACCGGTCACAATGATGTAGTCCAAGTAGTTCGCCGTCCGTGGCACTTGAGTGACTAGTTGTGGAAGGTACCGTTGGAATATTGCCATTGCACTAGATATGCCGAACGGCAATCTGTTATAGCGATACAGTCCAAAAATGGGTGTTAATCACCAAATGTTCTTTGGGCTCGTCATTCAGCGGCAGTCGGAAGTATGCATTCCTTTATCAATCTTCGCGAATACCGCGCCACCGGTTCTTTTGGACTGAATACCCTCCACCTTTGATTGTAACAAGTAGTGGTAGTAAGTACCCTCTGCCACACACCTTTAGGGTGGATTGCGAATTATGTATGTAGATGTAGAGGCAGCGGACACAAGGTCTACGCCATACGTGCAAACGACGATCCGTCGCGTGCATAAAGAAACTGCTTTCATTACTAAAGACCAAGTTACACTATTCCAAGTGATCTGACCGCGGCAGTCGAGCTGTGCACACCGATGCTGTGGCGTGAGTCGAAGACGGAGTAGAGGTGTGCGTGGGGCCAGTGCTAGCAGCTGCTTGCTCGCAGTTCATATTGTCTCTTCTCGGCTCTCATACTGCTTATGTGTGCTGTGGTAGCTGTACGCGGCCCTTACGACGATGTTGGCAGACGTCTCTGCTGCGTGGGCCAAATATTCAAATGTTTCTAAACTGCTATGGTCATCAGTCCCTAGACGTACAATTCACTTAAACTAACCTAATGACAACACACACATATCCATGACATAGGGAGGACTGGAATCTGGGACGGCGGGCAACGCGTGCTTCGCAGCAAGGCGCCTTAGAACGCTCGGCCACTACACCACGGCTGCGTGGACGTCCTCTATGGGTATCAGAATGTCCACGTGACCATTTCATTCAGTATCGTTGTAAAACTGACGTAGCAATTCAACCTTTGGGACAATTCTCCATCGTGGAAAGGTCACAATTTGTCCTATTTCAAACTCGCTGTCTGTAGCATGCACGAGTGCATCTCCTTGTCATGGCCATTGTTTGCTTCATACGTTAATATCACACACAGAATTACGGTTGTAAACATTCTGTCTTACAGGGTACACAGAGACGGTGCTCTGTTAGCTGCGTCACTGCGCTGTCAGTTCAGAGAAAATGTTGAAACCGTTATCAGTACATTTTGTATCCCTAGGTGTCATGTGTTGCCAGCAGATGAAGATAGACGATGTCTTTACAGATGTACAAGATAATTTATAGCGTATGTAGATTTCGAAAAAGCTTTTAACATTGGAATATTCCCTTCTAATTTCAGAAGGTGGGACCGGTAAAACAGAAGAATCGAAAGGTTATTTACAACTTCTACATCTACATATATACTGCGCAATCCACCCAAAGGTGCGTGGCGGAGGGTACTCAGTACCACTACTAGTTACTTGCTTTCCTGTTCCGCTCCCATACAGAACGAGGGAAAAACGAATACCTATATGCATCCTTACGAGCCCTAATCTCTCTAATCTTATCCTTGTGGTCTTTACGTGAAATGTAGGTTGGCGGCAGTAGAATCGTTCTGTAGTCCGCTTCAAATTCCGGCCCTCTAAATTTCTTCAACAGTGTTTCTCGAAAAGAACGTCGCCTCCCCTCCAACAACTCCCAGTTGAGTTCCCGAAGCATTTCGGTAACACTCACGCATTGATCGAATCCACCAGTTAGAAATCTCGCTGCCTACTACTGAACTGCCTCTATGTCCTCTTTTAAACGGGGATAATGATAATTCTTACATAAACAATATTAGGCTGATTAGTATATTCATTGATTAAAATAAAACTAACTTGGAAATAAGAAAAGTGGGTTGGTGTTAGTAACTTAAATTTATGCTTCAATTTTAAGAAGAGGTGGAAAGGTGACAGTATAGTGGTAAGTGGGGGAGAGAAAACTATTCTCGATGACAGGTCAGGGGCGGATGCCTTGGAATTAACATCGAGCCCTGCGGCCCTGGCCAGTCTAAAGTACAATTTATTTGTTCCTAAACTATTCTCATTTAGTTATTTAGTCTTTGATAAATTTCTATGCATTCTGTCTTAATTATTTGGACTAATCCATGTGTAAGTTATTGTACAGATGATTCAGAGGTGTCCGAGTCTGTGTTGGAGTCCTCATCAGTGTCTGTGCCTTCACTGCTGCTGCTGTGCCATGAGTCATGTCGTGTTCTGTGTACGTTCCGAGGTAGGTGTTGAGTGCGTGTATTATTGTATTCGTGTTGTTTTAGGGTGGATACCTCATCGACTATCCGATTTAGTATCTCCCATGTGTCTTTGTCCCGGATGATCGTCTGTATGTCTTGGTCGTCTGGTAGTGTTGCGTGAGTTGGTGTTCTGTATATTGTACAGTGTAAGACTGTGTGTTCGGGGGAGCCAAACTCCCCGCATGTACATGCTACGGTGTCGTTGAGCCCCATGTAGTTCAAGTACGATGGGTAGGGACCATGATCTGTCAGAATGTGGACCATACCTGGCTAGGATTGATATGGCCCAGTCTCAGACCTTCCCTGATGTCTGGGAAGAAATTATACAGTCTGCGTCCCTTTTCAGATACGTTCCATTCCCTTTGCCAGGTGTCCATCCTCCATTTGAAGAGTTGGCGCCTCTCAGTGATGTTTTTTGCCTGTTATCTCCTGAAACTTATCTCCCTGTCTTAAGCCAGTACAAGGCCGCCCTTAACCTGATGTTAGGTCTATTGGTGGGATTCCAAGCACCACACACGGTGCTAATCCTGGTGTTCTTGGGAAAGACCCGGACAGCCTAAGGAGACCGCATCTTTGCCCTTGTCTGACCTTCTTTTTATAGGTCTCGAGCTACAAGCGGTGACCCCTTGCACTGCTCCAAAGCATGCTACTGAATCAAATAGGGCTGTGTGATACGTTCTGAGTGCTTGTATTGGGAGTCTGTATTGTGTAGTGTTTAGCCTAGTTAGTGCCTGTGTCATCTTGGTTGCCCTTTATGTCGCCAGTTTAGTGTGATCGTAGAACGTCAGTCGCACGTCAAGTAGGACACCAAGATACCGTGTTGTCCGCTGTCTGCGTATGCTTGTATTATATGTTAGATTTTTACCAGTGGTCAATTTTGGCCAGGGTTTGTGTAGCTTCATGTTCGAGCTGTGTTCTTCAGTCAGCAGCAACCATAACAAGAAGATCGTCTGCATAGGCCACCACCCTCTCAACCAGCGCATCCGCAGCTAAAAGATGCAGGAGCGGCTCGAAGGCGACGTTCCAAAAGACGGGGCCACAGATCGATCCCTGCTGGCAGCCTTTGGTGATTCTGTTTATCACTTTCTGGGTGCCCGCTCGCCAATCAACCGCCCTATTTCTATAATAGTCAAAGAGGCTATTGTATAGGGCCTTTGGTACCCGTAGATAGGTCGATATGACTTGGGATCTTGTGGGTCTTTGTTATTGGTCTTTTTAATGATTACTGCATTAGCCGTTTTCCAGGGAGCAGGTACTCGTCCTAGCCGTAGCGCGTCGTTAAGTAGATCAGTCAGGAATGGGACGTTCTGTGGTGCGGCTATTTTGATAGTCTCAGAGTGGGCACCATCTGGGCCTGGTGCTTTTTTGTTTTTGAGTTTGGAGATAGCTATTGAAACCTCCTCACCTCCTCCTGGGCAAAGGGAATGGTAGCGGTACCATTCTCGTATTCTGTGTTCATGATTGTGCGGAGTCCAGTGTGATGTTCTTCATCGTATGTGTGTAGTCAAGGAGAGGTTTGTTTAGCAGGTATTCAGCTGAATTCCTCCATCCCTGTGTGATGGTACCGTTGTCACGTTTTAGAGTTGATAAAACAAGTGTTGTTTTGATCTGTTCAGCATAAACCTTAAATGGTTCCCCCCATATGTTCGTCTGTAATTGTTTCTGTACGTGTTTATCCCAGCGTTCTTTTCTTGTCGTCAGAAGTGCTTCTTTGTACTTTTGTTTTGACGTCCTGTATTCTCGTAACCAATGTTCCCTGTCCGCGGCTGAGATGGCCCTTTGATACCATCTCCTTTTCGTCTTGAGTCCAGTCGTAGTTTTGTCAATTTGTCCGTCCACGAAATCCTGTCGTCTTTGATTTCTGCAGCTGGAATTACAGTCCTTTGTAGTATGTTAGTAAGCACATGTACTCTGTAGTCTACGGAACCCGTTGCGTTGTGTAGCACAGCGTCTTGTATGGTTTGCCTTATCTTGTCATGGTCGGTTTTGCGGAAGAGGAGTCGCCGATGAGGATTTCGTGTTTGTGTGATGGTGTGTTTGAAGTGAATACTTATCGGGTTACGATCGCTGTGTATAATTCCATCCAGCAACTCTCACCTGTCCGCCAGAGGAAGCGTCTGGTCATTTGTAATAGTGATGTCTATTCTATTACTTGTGCCTCCTGGGCCTCTGTATGTAGGTGGCTGGTTAGGGGCGTTGGCTACGTAGAGGTCATTGGCATCTAGGGTTTCTGTGACCCTATGGCCCTTAGCGTCAGTTGTTTCGGAATGCCAGAGCGTCGCTCTGGTATTTATGTCTGTGCATATAATTAATTTCCTACCGGTTGCAAATTCCGCAAGCTCAGTTATGTATTGAAAGTAGGGGTCGATGTCATGCGAGTATTGTGTATAAATAGACGCCACTACCCACTTTCTCCCAGCGCAGACCACCTCCACCGTGACCAGGTACGTAGTGCATAAATGGGCTATTTGTGTGACAGTGTAGTGTTTATTTGTGACTATGATTGCTGCTTTTGGTTGAGTGTGGTGTATTGAGGTGTGTCCCTTATGTATGCCTGTTATCTTGTTGTTACGTGTGTGTGGCTCCTGGAGACACACAACGTCCGCTTTCTGTCCTTCTATGATCCTGGCCAATTCCGTACAGGCGAGTATACTGCCTTGTACGTTTGCTTGCAGTACCCTCATGGATAGGGTGTATACCCCATGCAGTCGGGCCCTGGAAGTGTCGGGTCAAAGTATACCCGCCCATGCGCCTTGGCCAGGTCTTTGTAACTTGCTTCCAGGTTGAACCTTTCACCTCTCCTGGAGCAAGCTTTCCGTAGTAAGTCACAGAGTCCGGGTCCGTCATTTGGCATATTGTCTGCTTTTAGCATTAGTCGGTCCGTTTGCTCCGCTATAGTGTAGCATATTTTTGACTGTTTTGGGTGCTTGAATCGTGTTACGAGTCGTAGTGCAGTCTGGAATGTCTGTACGTTTTCGAGTCTTGAAAATGTTACATTTTCTTCTAACATTTCGTAGTCAAGGTCGTACGTTGCTCTTCGTTGTTTGTTCATGCCTGTTTCTTCTTTTGCCATGTTTTCATTTTGTTGTAGGTGTTCGTTTTGTCTGTGTATCGTCTGGGATGTCTCAGAAGAGCGTGCCTCCAGGGGATTGTCAGTGTTTGTGTTCTTTTCAGTGGTTTTCGTCAGGTGTTGTGTTTCTGCGATTCATGAAGCCCCCAAAACAAACTTAATCGGCTTGATTTTGTTTTTGCACTTGTTTGGTGTGTAATGTGTGAGGTGCCTGTGGGGTGTGGCGGTTGTGTGCGCGGCTGTACGTTTGTTTTTGCCTCTTTGCATTCCCGATTTTCTAATGTTAATAAGTCTAGCTCTAAATCCTCTATTCTGTACATTAATCTAACTTATTGAATTGTCAAATCGAGTAGGCATCTCATCAGGGGGCGTGCTGCCTCGGAGACCTGGGCACCGCTGTGGCATAGTTGGTTGGGATACCAAACACTTGAGCAGTACTCAAGACGGGGTCGTACAAGCGTTTTATATGCAGTCTCATTTACAGACGAAGCTGCACAAACGTGCCTACCACATCCAGGTCGTACATTAGCTTAAAGCAGAGGACTATGCAGCCAGGCAAGCTATGTATCATGACCTGCTACAAAATGTGGAAAACGATAATTTGATGGAAAAAGTCTTGTTCACTGATGAAGCTACATTTCATACCTGTGGACATGTGAACAGACACAACTGCAGGATCTGGGCAGACGAGCAACCAAGTTTGGTGCAGGAGTGGCAACGGGACACAGCAAAAGTGAATGTGTGGTTAGGGATAACGAGGTCAACAGTGTACGGGACCTTATTCTTCGCAGAACAAACCATTACTGGACCCACGTACCTAGATATCTTGGAACAGTTTTTGGAGCACCAGTTGATATCTGATGGTATTATGGATACTGTTGTTTTTCAACAGGATGGTGCACCACCCCATTTTGCCCTCGTTTTTCGGTATTATCCAAATCGAGCAGTTGCCGGCAGATGGATTGGTCGTGCCTCTCCATGGATGTAGACGCCCCACTCTCCTGACTTTACATTAGACTTTTTTGCACGTGCGTGTATCAAATGTAGGGTTTACCAGGTGAAGATCCACAGCACTGAACACTTAACACAGCGGATTCGAGACGCAGCTGCTGAGATTACAGCAGACGTGGTTGGACAGGTTTTTCGGTCTACAGTGGAACGCTGGGGGTGTGCCTAGACATGCCAGGTGGTCAAACTGAAATATACTGAAATTATGGTAAAATGTAAACTTTCACGGCCGGAATGGTCAAAATTACTAAAAATTTCAATTCAGATCAGCTGTTGCTGAACATGTTTTTCAACCAGGGGACCACCTTATTCAATTTGATAAAACTCAGGTTTTAGCAGCCACAAAATGGATACTACGAAAGACTGTACAGGGAGGCTATAAAAATTGTTGTGATTCTTAAGTTTCTCCCGGCGTATTTGATGATCAAAATATCCACGGGTGTACTGCCGGTCTATAGTGTCCAACGGGCACAATATTTCGGCGATCATACATGTCGCCATCATCAGGTGAACTGACGGACTGAGCTCCTGGAAACGCGCCGGCACGGAGGTCCGCACGCTACGGCTGCTCGAAGGGAACTGGGTTCTAGCCCGGTAGCGGGCCATTTAAATACCCGCGGCCCGCGGAGCGACCCCTCCGCGGTCCGCGCCCCGCGCCGCGCAGTGGAACCGATTGCGCCGGCGTCTGAGAAGACGTCGGTGTGAGGGCTCTGTCCGCCGTGGTCGTCACTTCGTTACGTTTGCTAGATTTACTCTTAATTAACCCAATCGCTGGTTCCCAAGCTTTGCTAAGATTATAGCCAGAGTCACGGTTTATGAGGTCGTCACTAGTGCGAATTTCAATGGCCTCTCTAACGACGCAGTCCCAGTATCTCGACGTCTGTACCAAAATCCTAGTGTGTTCATACTCCATGGCGTGATTCTCCGACAAACAATGTTCAGCGACCGCCGACTTGCTCGGATACATCAATCGTGTGTGCCTCTGGTGTTCAACGCATCGATCCTCGACGGTACGCATCGTCTGTCCAATATATGACTTTCCACACTGACACGGAATCTGGTACACGCCCGCCTTCCTCAAACCGAGATCATCTTTAGCGCTCCCCACCAGTGCACGAATTTTATTCGGCGGACAAAAAACAGTTCCAACCTGGTGTTTTCTCAAAATGCGGGCGATCTTCCCTGAGAGTGCGCCGGTATATGGAACGAACGCAGTGCCTACATCCTCCCTTGCGTTCTCATCCGTTTCCACAGGTTGTGTTGTAGTGGTTGGGCGGAGAGCCCGCTGAATCTGCCACTCTGAGTACCCATTTTTTCGAAATACAGTTCTCAGGTGTTCCAATTCCTGGGGTAGACTCTCTGCGTCGGAGATAGTGCGCGCCCTATGTACTAGAGTTTTAAGTACCCCATTCCTCTGTGAAGGGTGATGACAGCTGTCTGCGTGTAAATACAGATCAGTGTGCGTTGTCTTCCGATATACACTATGACCCAGGGTGCCGTCAGCTCTTCTCTTGACCAAGACGTCAAGGAAAATTGTTAAACACCCCAATAATTTCAATAGGATGGAGGAGGGTGTGAAACTAAATGAAATCTGGATTGAAGAAGAAATAAAACAGCTTCCACCACGGAACGATATTAACGGACGGCGGCAATCGGCAACGACGAATTGCGCGCGCATCTCAAACATCTGACGTCACACCCCTGCGCGCGAGCCCTCGTAAACGGAGTTTGGCTTCAGTCAGTAGCAAGCCAGGGTGTGTATCGGACGTTGAAAGTGCTACGATCCCTCTTGAGAATGTCCTCCGCAGTCGAGGACGAAACGTTGAGTTTCAACAATAAGTCCACTAGACCACGGCATAATAGCCAGGGAGTTTTTAGTAATTTTGATACTGAAATTATGTCGTATTGTAACATAAGTTGCAGTGCCATTACATACTGGTTAATAAAATTTGTTTAAGTACAGAATGTATAGTGACTTTAGAAGCCTGTTGCCTACCGCAATATTGACCTCCACTTCCGATCCGTGCTGTCCGCGGAGCACTCAACTGACTCCATGAATAAAAACGTTACAGCTCGCCGCTCAATTAGCATAAGAGCCAGCAACATGTGTTCCCGTGAATCACTGATGGCTATCGGCGCTCGGACGGCGCGTCGGCGGGATTGAGGCGATTATGGACGCGGCTCTGCTACCCCGAGCGTGAATCATCCGGCCTGGTGACCGCAGCATATGCGGCCGTCCAGAGTTATTAACGCCGCGTCGGGGCACTTGAGCGCATCGCACGCTGCCGCTGCCGGAATTCATTACGTCGGCCAATTAAAAGGGACGCCGCGGTGTCGAGAAGTTGCGAGTCAGGCCGCTCCGTGTAGCAGCCCGGCGCTGGCGGCAGGGGGGCGGCTGCGCCAATTGAGGGACGGGGAGGGGCCGGTCTTAATTGGGAGACAATTGAGTGCGGGGGGCAGCGCCGGTAATAAAAGCGGCGAGGGTGCGAGGCCGGGCAAGAGACCAAGTGGCCGCGCTATCTGCGCCCTGATTCCCGCCCCTAATGTATGAGTAATCTGCCAGAACAAAGGAGCGGCCAACCACCCTCCAGGGGCGGATAGCCATCTTCCTTCTCACCCTCGGCGTCTTGGCCGTTTCTTCCCCCGTTCGTCAGCCGGAGAACGACACTGCCGTCGCTATCTCCCGGTGCAGTGGACTTGCCCCAAAGTGGTCACCGTCTGTGGTAGTCACAGGGTTTCTGCGAGAGCCTTATTGCAAAGTATTAACAAGCAACAATATAGCGATATTATCAAGCAGTGGTTCCGAATCTTTCTTCTATTGGGACCCACAATCTTCCTGAAAAAATGTAAGCGTCCATTCAGGGTGAGTCACCTAACATTACCGCTGGATATATTTCGTAAACCACATCAAATACTGACGTTGTAAATGGAAATTGCATTGCAGGCCATACCGTACGACTTTGTTTGGCACGTCTGCGATAATCTTCATGAGAAGGTTGCACCCTGCAGTGCAGCAAGAGAAGGGTATACACGACATTGTGCACGCTCTGGTGACTGTATTGACGTGCGTATGGTTCTGACTGCGTGATAGATTGTTGTATACATCCTCAAGAACGTGTCTATAAAATTTCGCTCTGCTGGGTTGACGATTTCATTTTTCAGAAGCGTATATACAGGGTCAGTCACCTAACATTACCGCTGGATATATTTCGTAAACCACATCAAATACTGACGAAACGATTCCACAGACCCAAAGTGATGAGAGGGCCTAGTGTAATTGGTTAATACAAACCATAAAAAAATGCACGGAAGTATGGTTTTTAACACAAACCTGCGTTTTTTTAAAAAATGGAACCCCGTTAGTTTTGTTAGCACATCTGAACATATAAACAAATACGTAATTCTGGAGTCGCACAAGTCCAAAGTGCGCGCCACCTACTTTCGCCGCGCGCCGCCATGCACGCACGGCGCGGCGTTCTTACGACGTCGGCCACGAGCGCCCTCTGCTACAACTCCGCTCGTGGCCACCACTGAACGACATCGTTCTCTTGGGACTGAGATAGCAACCAGTTAAGACCTTCGGAATCAGATTGGCACCAGTGAAGACTTGGCTATCGTACAGGCACTAGGCAGACCTCTAGCTCAACTATGTATCAGCATTCTGCAGTACTGAACCATGTAAAAGTTAAGTATTGTATAAATTCTGTGCAATATATATCTCGTTCTAATTTGCTCTAGTGTTTCTAGTTTCTGGCTGCTCCCCTCCGCACCAGCGTATTATCTTTATTCCTGTGTCGGTCTCATTCCACTCGGCCACCGACACCTACGACGAGGCTGGGACACAAAAGCGGCGACTAGGCTGGGACACAAAAGTGGCGACGAGGCTGGGACGCAAAAGTAATCAATGCTGTTTGTTGCATTCTAAAATGTTAATTACAAAAATTCAAATGTTCAAATGTTTGTATAGATTATGGGACTTAATTACGGGTTCATCACTCCCTAAACTTACAAACTACATATGAACTAACTAACACTAAGGACGGCACAAATATCCATGCCCGATGGGAGATTCGAACCTCCGACCGCAGCGGCCGTGCAGAACGTGACTGGAGCGCCTCAGTCCCCTCGGCCACCGCGGCCGGCTGTTAATTACATCCGGAGATATTGTAACCTAAAGTTGATGCTTGAGTACCACTCCTCCGCTGTTCGATCGTGTGTATCGAAGAGCACCGAATTAAGTAGGGATCCAAAGGGAACGGTGATATACCTTGGGTACAGAAGAGACTAGAACAGCACATTACGTCGACGTATGTGGTATCAGCATGATGGTGCACCTGCACATTCTGCAATTAACACTAGGCTGACCCTTGACATGATGTTCGACGGGCGTTTCATAGAACGTGGAGGACGCATAAATTGGTCAGCCCGTTCTCCTCATCTTACACCTCTGGACGTCTTTCTGTGGGACACGTTAAAGGAGAATGTGTACCGTGATGTACCTACAACCTCAGAGGATATGAAACAACGTATTGTGGCAGCCTGCGGCGACATTACACCAAATATACTGCGGCGTGTACGGCATTCATTACGGCATAGATTGCAAATGTGTGCAGCAAATGATGGCCACCACTTTGAACATCTATTGGCCTGACATGTCGGGAAACACTCTATTCCACTCCATAATTGAAAACGGAAACCACGTGTGTACGTGTACTTCACCCCTCATGGTAACGTACATGTGCATCAGTGAAAAAGACCAATAAAGGTGTTAGCATGTGGACGTAATGTGCTGTTCTAGTCTCTTCTGTACCTAAGGTACATCACCGTTCCCTTTGGATCTCTACTTAATTCGGTGCTCTCCGATACACACGATCGAACAGCGGAGGAGTGGTACTGAAGCGTCAACTTTAGGTTACAATATCTCCGGATGTAATTAACATTTTACAATGCAACAAACGACACTGATTACGTATCTGTTTATATGATAAGATGTGATAACAAAACTAACGGTGTTCCATTTTAGAAAAACGTAGGTTTGTGTTTAAAAACATACTTCCGTGCATTTTCTTATGGTTTGTATTAACCAATTACACTAGCCCCTCTCCTCACGTTCGGTCTGTGGAATCGGTTCGTCAGTATTTGATGTGGTTTACGAACTATATCCAGCAGTAATGTTAGGCGACTCACCCTGTATATACACTCCTGAAAAATGAAAAAAGAACACCATGAATTCGTCAACCCAGCATAGCGAAATTTTATAGACACATTTTTGAGGATGTATACAACAAACTAGCATGCAGTCAGAACCATACGCTCGTCAATACAGTCACCAGAGCGTGCACAATGTCGTATATACCCTCCCCTTGCAGCACTGCAGGGTGCAAATTTCTCATGAAGATGATCGTAGAGGTGCCAAACGAAGTCGTACGGTATGGCCTGCAATGCAATTTCCATCTGATTCTTCAGATGGACCATATCTCGTGCCGGTCTTGAAGACCGCACCAAGATGAGGTTTCATCCGACCCCAGACATGTTCAGTGGGGGACATATCTGGGGATAATGATGGGCAGGGTAGCAGATGTACACTTAGAAGAGTACGTTCGGTTGTACGGATATGTGTATATGTGTGGACGTGCATTGGTACTGTTGGAAAACGACATCGCCTTGTTGGTGCATCAGCGATGACAAGCTGAGTTGGTTTCAATGTACCGAGTACTGTTCAATTTTCCCACAACGAACACCAGAGGAGACCGGCTAGTGTGGGATATGGCTCCCCACACCATGATGCCAGGTGTCGGCCCCGTTTGCCTCTATCGCGTACACTCCAGCTTTTCGCACTCGCCAGCACGACACCACACGCGCGTACGACCGTCATTGGCACCGAGGCAGTGACGACTCTCATCACTGAAGACAACACGTCTCCATTCGTCCCTTCATAAGCGCCTACCACGACAACATTGGAAGCGGGCTGAACGATGTTGGGACGTCGGTGGAGGAAACTCTAACGGCACTCATGATCGTCCATCATTGTGAGGGGAGCGATATTCTACACTCGCCAGTCTCCTCTAGTGATCGTCTAGAGAACATTGATTAGTGCACGACCTACTGAAACCATCATTTAACCCGTCTCGCTACCATTCATGCACCAACGAGGGGGTATGCTTTTCCAACAGGGCACTGCAGATCAACATGTATCACGTACCACCCAACGTGTTCTTCAAGGTATACGTAAACCCCACAAGCGGCTTCTTATGAAATTGCGTGCTTATGGAATATCTCCCCAATTATGCTATTGGATTCATGATTTCCTATCAGAAAGGACATTGTTCGTTGTAATTGACGGTAAGTCATCGAGTAAAACAGAAGTGATTTCTGGCGTTCCACAGGAAAGCGTTGTAGGTCCCCTACTCTTCCTCGTGTTTATAAACGATTTAGGAGACAATCCGAATAGCTCCCTTAGACTGTTCGCGGATGATGCTATAGTTTATCGATTAGTGAAGTCAACAGAGGATCAAAAGCAGCTGCAAAGCGATTTATCAAAATTTCTACATAGTGCGAAAATTGGCAATTGACACTAAATAAAGAAAAGTGTGAAATAATATACATGACCACTAAAAGAAATCCGCTGAACTTCAATTACGCGATAAATCAGTCAAACCTTAAAGTCGTAAATTATACCAAATACCTAGGAGTTACAATTACGAACATCTTTGGCTGGAGAGAACACATAGAAAGTATCGTGGGCAAGGCGAACCGAAGGTTACGTTTCATTGGCAGTACGCTTCGAAGATGCACCAGCTCCACCAAAGAGACTGCCTACATCACACTTGTGCGTCCTCTCCTATATGTACTGTTGCCCAGTGTGGGACCCTCACCAGGTGGGACTGACGAAAGACATTGAGAAGGTTCTGAGAAGGGCAGCTCGTTTTATTTTATCACGTTACGGGGGGGGGGGGGGAAGCGTCGCGGAAATGTTGCACGAATTGGGGTGGAAACCATTAAAAGAAAGACGTTATTCATTGCGGCGTGATCTGTTTGCGAAGTTTCAATCACCGACTTTTACTTCTGAATGTAAAAATATTTTGCTAGCACCCACCTACTTAGGGAGACATGACCATCCCAATAAAATAAGAGAAATCAGATCGAAAACGGAACGATTTTGGTGTTCTTTCTTCCCGCGCGCTATGAGAGGATGGAACGGTAGAGAAAAGTTATAAAAGTGGTTAATGAACCCTCTGCCACGCACTTAAATGTGATTTCCAGAGTATCGATGTAGATGTAGAAACTACCTTGGCCAGCGCGGGGCGGGGTCGTATATATATTTAACCGCTACACCACCTTCTCAAGAAAGGCGTCATATGGCAGTGGTCTGACAAATGTGCACAGACGTTTCACTCCTTGAAACAAGCTTTACTGCCGTCTACATGTATGTGCTCCTATGAGCCCAACAAACCACTCTTCTTGGCAGAGGATGCCTCAGACTATCGTGTGGGGGCTGTGTTTTTCACGTGGTCAACAACATTGACCGATCAATTGCGTTCGCGTTCGTCTCCAAAACCCTCGCTCCAGTGCAACGCAACTATATCCAGATCGAGAAAGAAGCACTCGTCATCATCTTCGGTATAAAAAAGCTCCATAACTTCATGTATGGGAGACCAAATTCAAATGTTCAAATGTTTGTACAACTTATGGGACTTAACTACGGGGTCATCAGTCCCTAAGCTTACAAACTACTTATGAACTACCTAAGGCTAAAGACGGCACAAATATCCATGCCCGAGGGGGGATTCGAACCCCCGACCGTAGTGGCCGTGCTGACCGTAACTGGAGCGCCTCAGTCACCTCGGCCACCGCGGCCGGCTACGGGAGACCCTTCACACTTCAAACAGACCAGAAGCACCTCCTCCCACTTTTTAAGTCTTCAGCTTCAATCCTGACTAGGACAGCACGCCGTCTACAGCGGTGGGCGGTATTTCTCTCTAGCTACACATATGAAATTCAGTTCCGTGCAACCACGCGACATGTCAATGCTGATTTCTTATCGAGATTGCCAGCAGAAGATGACCTGGCGTTCGACTCTGATCCTGAAGTCCGTTTTCACCTGGACGACGCAGTACAAGAGTCCCTCAAGCAGCTTCCATTGGACGCCACCCTTATCCGGCAATACACTGCCCAGGACCCGGTCCTCAGCAAACTGCTCAGATTCATCACTATCGGCTGGCCGGCGAATAAGAAACAACTACGACATTCCGATCTCCAAGCATTTTGGGACCGCCGGTACAAACTGTCATCGATGCAAGAGGTCGTCCTTGTTCAAGAGGAGACTGGGCAGACACGAGTCGTAATTCCAGTCTCCCTACGCACATGGACTCTCAGCTTACTGCATCAAGGACACTAACCAAACGGTTGCCTCGCCAACACATGTATTGGAAAGGAATGTATGCAGCCTGACTTTACTGCATACCAGAGTCAGCATACAGCGCCCACAGATGATATTTCCCCTGGGATACCACCACCAAACGTCGATCCAGGGTACATATCGATTATGCGGGGCCCTTCTTAGGTGCCGGGGCCGGGTTCCTGTACATCTAAAGGATGACCTCCACCTCTTCAAAAGCCACAATACAAGCTTTGACAAGGATATTTGCGCTGAAAGGCCTCCCGGACACCCTGGTCTCTGATAATGGACCACGTCAGGGGACCATGTCGAGAATGCATTGAGATATTGCTGCGTTCTTAGTTTAAAATAAAATATCTATATCTCCTCTGTATTTCATACGCTGCTAGGTATAACCTAAAAGCAGCAATACGCGATGTGTTTCTACGTATGTTGCAATAGTTTACATAAATTTATGCTACACCATAAATGTAACGAGTAATGAAATTAATAGAAACAATCCTTCTGCCAAATACATATCTTGATACGCTGCTTGTAGTGGTCATTTGAGCAGCAGATGAATAATATGTATTTCACTGTAATGTTAAAAAAAAACGCCTTTTGCTACAGAAAATGAAGGGTTTTATTTTTATAATTCACCATACGCGTTTCGCCTTTGTTTCAAGGCACCATCAGTGGCTGTCCTGAAATATTTACATGTTTCTGTTTACATATAAAGGTTAGGTTTCATACATATACACAAAACATTTCGTTTCTGATTTAAAACAGTTCGTTCTTTGCTATAAAATGGCGAACTTACAGCAGTTGCTACTCCATATCAGTCTCTTTCTGGCAACCAGGTCGAAAGGTTCCACTGTATTCTGAAAAACGTCGCTTTTATCTGGTTCCACTGTCATCTGTCACAAGTGAAATACTTGCTATAAACATTTAGACATTTTGTTATAGAAGCAGTAGCTACAATAAAATTGAACCAAAACACAAAAACGACGTCCTATATTTTCATAAAAATCCAGATATTTACAAGCTAACCATTCACCACATTACATACATACGTTTTGGTTTGCATATCAATGACGTTTTGTGAGTTGAAGAACCACAAACATAATTACATGTGGTATTAAGGTAGGCCTAGTATACCTATAAAAAATCACACTGACATGTTTTACGGCCCACTTTAGACTTGTAATTTTGTCAGTTTTTACAAACATTTTGGACCAAAATAATAATCTAAATAATAAAAATATTAATTAATAAGAGTGTCTTAAACCCTTTTAGGAAAAAAAATGGTAGTGGCAGGTTTCGAACCAGTCCTTCAAAGCGACAGTCCGAAACGTTACCCACTACGCTACAGCTAACATGCGTGAGTTACGTTCATTAATCTCATATTATTGATGGCCGTTGTTAACTGATGCTAATATGGCATTTGTACACACTAGATTATCATTTATCGTACGAAGAACGACGTCGTTTTGTTAATTCTTCAGTGCGTCATTGCTCTGAAACGACAACGTGTAAGGTGCAATAAGAAAATCATCAAATACGCAACGCAAGATGGCGTGCATACGCAGAGAGTTCTTGGCGAAGAATTTCACGTGACATCTGCCAACGGCTGGTTTTCGTTAATTCAATGGAGGGTGTCAAAACTGTGTTATTTTTGCAAATATCTCTGCAACGGTGCAAGATATTAAAAAGAAAAAAAAAAACATAATAGAGCGAAGTTTTAGAGAATTTTCTCCTCTACCAATTAGGCTATTCAATTTTCGTGTCAGACGAACGGTTCGTTTGCAATTACAATTATATCACAGCCGACATTTTTTGGTAACACTACCGTATTTTTTGCCCGAAAAATTTGTAAAAGGGTCTCTGCCGGCCTACAATCATGTCTGTAAAATTTGGTGCTGATCGGTTGAACGGTTCGTCTTAAAAACACGGAACACGTTACCGGCCGGCCGCGGTGGCCGAGGAGACTGAGGCACTCCAGTCACGGTCTGCACGGCCAATACGGTCGGGGGTTCGAATCCCCCCTCGGGCATGGATATTTGTGCCGTCCTTAGTCTTAGTTAGTTCATAAGTAGTTTGTAAGTTTAGGGACTAATGACCCCGTAGTTAAGTCCCATAGACTATAGACTATACAAACATTT
The DNA here is from genome assembly GCA_026315105.1 of Locusta migratoria. Lineage (NCBI taxonomy): Eukaryota > Metazoa > Arthropoda > Insecta > Orthoptera > Acrididae > Locusta > Locusta migratoria. The sequence goes on from CM048748.1 coordinate 410,877,325, forward strand.
GAACACGTTACGGACAGGCAGACATACATCCCAAAATCGCCGTTATTTTTGCAAATATCTCCGAAACGATACGAGATATGAAAAAAAAACAAAAAAAAAACAAAAAAAAAAAAAAAAAAAAAAAAAAAAAAACACACACACATAAGAGAGCAAAGTTGTAGAGAATTTTCTCCTCGACATATTCGGTTATTCAATTTTCGTGTCAAGTGAATGGTTAAGCTGTTATTTTTGTTTAAACTTCGAGCTGTCAAAACACGATCGCAAAGGCCCACTTTTAGTGTTACTACCGTAACCTAAAGTGGGCCAATAAGAAACGATGCATAGTAGTCTCACAATTATCTGTAGTTTTTACTGTTAATGTACAAAAGTAACAATCATTTCATTGTTAATTTGACAGACAATATGAATTAAACATCCCAGTGATGATGCTGCAACGCCAGCGAAACATGTATGAGAGAAATAAATAAATAAATAAAACAAAGAAAAGAAAAAAATTGTGTTTGCTCAAGGCGGACCTTACCTATAAAGCAAATAAGTCGTAATGATTAGGAGGTATCCGACAATTTTTGTCCTCTTGTTGTGGAAGGTAGAGCCATAGTCAATATACAGAAAACAGTCTTGATCGCAGAAATTAACAGTTTTAATTAACCGGTTTCGACCTGATGTAGGTCATCTTCAGAATTACAAACAGCCCATGTGGCCAGTGCTGCACTGGGCTGGCCTGGGCTGGGCTGTCCTGGGCTGTTCTGCTGCCAGTAGGTAGTCAACAGTTACCTACTGGCAGCAGAACTGCCCAGGACAGCCCAGCCCAGCCGAGTCCAGCACTGGCCACGTGGGCTGTTTGTAATTCTGAAGATGACCTACATCAGGTTGAAACCGGTCAATTAAAACTGTTAATTTCTGCGATCAAGACTGTTTTCTGTATATTGATCATATCAAACAGATCGCTGTTTTTCTCCTATGACAATGTTGTCAAAATTAATGAAGAGCCATAGACCTGGTGGGACCCGACAACTTTTGTCCTCTTGTTGTGGAACGTAGAGCCATAGGCCAGTTGCGACTGGAAACTGAGAACGTCGCTATGTGGGTCAGCGATGTTATGCCGGGATTAGTGAGTGCGGTGGGGACGTTAGAGGACTGTTAGGTGAGGGACTTGTGTCGGGGGGCGTTTGCCGCCTGCACGGTGGACAGGGAGGGCACGCGCGGCTGTTTGCCTTCCGCCGCGACTCTCAGGAGAGCTGGGCCCGCAATCAGCGCGGCGTTGCGCCTGCGCATGCGCCATGAATCATTCATTAGGGTCGCAGTCGGCGGCGCCAGCATATGCCAGCCCGTCTGCCCCGTGACTAAATCGACGATAATGCGCGCCGCGTCCGCAGCCACTCTCGAAACTTGACACACAATCAATAGCAGGGGCAGGGGGCGCAGTTTGTCGAGTTTGGTACTGGGAGCCGGGGGAGGGGGTGTTTGTACGGGTCGCGAGGGGATGAAGGGAGGAAGCGCAGGGGAGGGAGGGGGGAAAAGGGCCAGAAGGGTGGCGGGGTCGTTTCATCGCGCCCCGAGCAATTTACATCCGTACAAGTTAACATGGAAACGAGTATTTAATTAGGTAATTGATGGGCGCGAGCGCGGCGTGCCGGGGCCAGGTGGTCTTCCCACGGTGGGAGGGATAGGGGGGAGGGGGGGCGTAACACGTCACACCACGCGTGACTCTGCAGCCAGCAGCAGTGACGGCACGCGCGATGCCGTGGCGCACGTGGTTCTGACCGCCAACGCCGGAAAATGATCCCTAACTCTGGAAACAGCGGCCGCCGCAGTCCATTAGGCTGTGTTCACAGTGGCACCGACAGACTGTCGTCAGACGCCGTCGACCGAGTTCCACTGAAAACATCAACCGGCGGCGTGGTCACACTGCATCCGATATAGTTTGTCACTTGTGTAGTGGGACGAAATATTAAACATAAATTTATCCATGTTATTTGGATTTTTCTGAGGTCTGCGACTGTATTATAAGCTTTTTTTGGAATAATTAATGCTGCAGCAGTCACTATTTACTAATATTTTTACTGGCGCGAAGCGTTTCGGCAGCACGCTGCCATCATCGGGTGCATTTTTACAGTTACTGGTACATTATTGACTTATTATGTTTTGTGTTGTGGATGCCAGTGAGGTTATGTTTGTACATTTTAACAGCTTCGATAATCTTGATGTCTGGCACACACAACACAACAACATAGTTACATATACAGTTACAGCACATGTGGACATTTTGTATTTGAAGGTTACTGTACAAAGCAAACTGCGTGGTCGTCAGTCCGTAGCTTACAAACTACTTAAAACTAGGTAAACTAACCAAAGTACAAACACACACCCCCATGCCCCAGGGAGGACTCGAACCTCCACGGCGAGCAACCGCGCGCTCCACAGCGAGACGCTTTAGACCGCTCGGCTACTCCACCGCGGCTGGAACTTTGAGATTTAGAGATATCTTGAGATGATGATGTAAATGACTCACTCTGCCTGTTAGTTTCTTCAACAGTATAAAATGAGTAGTCTGCTGATGGTTTCTTTTTGAATTGCTTTTATTCTTTTTTCTGAACCACTTAAGTATGTCCTTTTTGACATTGTTGAAAGACGCTACAAAAATATCAAATAGACACTGCGAAGTAAACAGAGTGAACCGCGTAAATCGCGTACCATCAAATGGCGCTTCGAAGCACCCCGATAACGAACAATCGCTTCGTAAGGTAGAAACTCCAACAATGTCGAATTCACCAGTACTGGATGCATTGGCCGATGCGCAGTGCCGTCCTAAGCACCGGGCGAGTCCATAGGTTTATTCGTAGAGGAGGCCGTTGCGCATTGTCGTCCTAAGCGCCGGTCAACAGCAGCCCCGTGTGGCGTCGTGTGAAGGCCGCTATTGGATACATTGTTCCGCCAAGTTATATGTGAAACAGACTGCCACAAGGTGTACTACAACAGTGTCGTCGTGTGTTCTGTAGCTAAGGCCCGAAATAATAACTACGATTTTGCATGCAGACAGCAAACCAAGTCACTTGCCACACCATATATGACACGTTTCTACATAATTTCTGGGTCTTTATAATGAATAAGTACGACAAAAATTCACTTAAAGTCATTGCCTAGGAGAAAGGATCCAGTTTCTCGGGGCCCCCATCAGCTTCGGGTCCCTGGGCCTGTGCCTCTTGTGCCCCTATGGTGAAGACGGTAGTGTTCGTGCCAATAAAAATATTAGTAAATAGTGACTGCTGCAGCATTAATTATTCCAAAAAAAGGACGAAATATTGTTCCCTGCTGCTACCTTTACGTCAGCTCAGTTTCGCAGGGCCGTGGTGGAGTAGCCGAGCGGTCTAAAGCGTCTCGCTGCGGAGTGCGCGGTTGCTCGCCGTGGAGGTTCGAGTCCTTCCTGGGGCATGGGTGTGTGTGTGTTTGTCCGTAGGTTAGTTTACCTAGGTTTAAGTAGTTTGTAAGCTACGGACTGATGACCACGCAGTTTGGTCCGATAGATTTACAAACATTTGAACATTTTAGTTTTGCAGGTAAAAGAACATGTTTATATATGTTGTTGTTAATAATGTTGAGTGTTAATAAGTTTATTTCATTCTTAAAAGAAATGTGTGTTGTTTTTTATGTTTCATGTGCGGTGACAACGGAGCAACCTACGAAAATAGCATCTTCTCTGCTGGAGTCAAAGATGAGGTACCTGGCCTCCAAACGTCGCGGGTCGACAGCCACACGCTCAGAGAAGATCCTGTTTCAAGACCTCCGTTGCCAACCGTCACAATGAAATAAATAGAAATAAAAGAAAAATGTATTTTCATGAGTTGTTCAGTACTGTATGTTCAGAAAAGAAAGTGAGTCTTGTTGTTGAGCTCCTACTAGAACGATCTGATTATATGTTTTGTATTACATGGACTTATAACTTTCGTAGTAAAACGTAAACTTTTACTTCAAGTACCAGTGTGTGAAAAGTAATTATTACATCCGATAAGGAAAGAAGATATCTATATATTGAAATGAATTTATAATTTTGGAACTTTTAAAAGAATTTCTCCGATTTATATCAGTGTAGGGACTCAGAAATAATTTATTTAACTGAAGACAGTGAAATAACTTCCATTAATCGATATATTTTACGTCGGATTCAGTGAGCGATATCTGTGATGGAAAAAGTTTATCTTAGGAATTTTCAACAAGACATATATTTTTTGAGAATATTTAACTGAAGTGCTTATTAGATTTTGAACGTTTGCAGTATTTCTTTTGAACAGTTTATTCTTCTAATATCTAGCACAAGTACCTTGCAGTGAATATTTAAAAGATATTTTTTTGCTCTGAATGGAGGTTTTTTTTTTTTTTTTTTTTTTTTTTTTTTTTTTTTTTTTTTAATTCGATTGTAGCGGAATGGTCAGGGTCGAAGTTTGATTAAATCAAATTGGAACAAAAATTTACTCTTGAAGTATAATATAAAGTAAGAATCGACTGTTCCACCGCACTTGGTCCGGTTAAAGAAGAAAGTTAGGTTAGGTTTGAATGTATTCTGTGTCTGAACCATATTAGATTTCAATTCCCTGGGGTGCAATGGATTTTAATTTGCCCTCGATCTGTTGGCGAAATTATATTTTCAAATCGGCAGGTAGGCGTAAAACATCGTCCGAAATTGTACTCAACGCATTCTCTGAGAATTACTTCGAACAATTAGTTCATGAGCCAACTAGAATTGTAAATGGATGTGAAAACACACTTGATCTCTTAGCAACAAATAATCCTGAACTCATAACGAGCATCAAAACGGATACAGGTGTTAGTGAACACAGAGCTGTCGTAGCGAAATTGAATATCGAAAGTCCCAAAGTTACCAAAAATAAACGCAAAGTATATTTGTTCAGCAAAGTAGATAGAAACAAGTTACATTGCTTCTTGAAAGACAGCTTCCACTCGTTTTTAACACTAAACGTAGGTGTAGACCAGATGTGGCTCAAATTCAAAGAAATGGTATCGACAGCAATTGACAGTTTTATACCAAATAAATTAATAAATGAAGGAAGCGACCCCCCTTGGTACACAAAACAGGTCAGGACACTGTTGCAAAAGCAAAGGCATACTAAATTTAAACGAACACAAAATCCCCAGGATTGGCGATCGTACTCAGAAGCTCGAAATTTAGCGAGGATTTCAATGCGAGATGCCTACAATGTTTATCACAACGAAACTCTTTCTCGAAATTTGACTGAAAACCCAAAGAGATTTTGGTCATATGTTAAATATACTCGGGCTAAATCACAAACAATACATTCACTACGTGATAGTAATGGCGATCCTGCCGATGACAGCGCTACTAAAGCAGAGTTACTAAACATAGCTTTTAGAAACTCATTCACCAAAGAAGACGAAACCAATATTCCAGATTTCGAATTACGAACAGATGCCGTAATGAGAAACATGGAAGTAGATATCATCGGCGTAGTGCAGCAACTAAAATCACTTAACAAGAACAAGTCTTCTGGTCCGGATTGTATACCCATTATATTTATATCTGATTATGCTGTAGCGATAGCTCCTTACTTACCGGTCATATACAACCGCTCTCTCATAGAAGGATCTGTACCAAAACATTGGAAACTTGCCCAGATCACACCTATAATCAAGAAAGGCAGTAGGAGTAACCCACTAAGCTACAGCCCTATTTCATTGACGTCAATTTGCAGCAAGGTTTTGGAACATATCCTGTATTCAAATATTATGAATTATCTCGAACAGAACGATCTATTGACCCAAGGTCAACACGGATTTAGAAAAATATCGTTCATGCGAAACACAACTAGCTCTTTATTGACACGAAGGTTCGCAAATCGATTCCGTATTTCTTGATTTCCAGAAAGCTTTTGACATCGTACCTCACAAACGGCTTTTAATCAAATTGCGTGGTTATGGTATATCGCCCCAAATTTGCGATTGGATAGGGGATTTCTTGTCAGAGAGGGTACAGTTCATAGTAATCGATGGTAAGGCATCGACTAAAACAGAGGTGATATCGGGCGTTGCACAGGGTAGTGTTATTGCTCCTCTGCTGTTCCTTATTTACATAAACGATTTAGGGGAAAATCTAAGTAGCTTTCTTAGGTTGTTTGCAGATGACGCCGTCATTTACCGTCTAGTAAAATCATCTGATGATCAAACCCAACTGCAGAACGATCTGAATAAGATATCATTATGGTGTAAAAATTGGCAATTGGTTCTAAATAATGAGAAGTTTGAAATCGTCCACATGAGTACGAAAAGAAATCCGTTAAACTTTGTTTACAAGATAAATCCATCAAACTTGAAGGCCGTGAACTCCACAAAATCAGTTCAGATTTAAACTGGAAAGAACACGTAGATAATATCGTGGGAAAGGCGAACCAGAGACTGCGTTTTATTGGCAGAACCGTTAAAAGATGCAACAGAACTACAAAAGAAACTGCATACACTACGCTTGTACGTCCATTTTTGGAGTATTGCAGCCCAGTGTGGGATCCTTATCAGGTGGGTTTGAGGGAGGACATCGAAAGAGTCCAAAGAAGGGCAGCTCGTTTCGTATTGTCACTATACAAGGGAGACAGCGTTACGGAAATGATATAGGATCTGGGATGGGAATCATTACAACAACGGCGCTTATCGCTGCGGCGTAGGCTACTTGCGAAACTCCAATCGCCAACATTCTCCTCCGAATGCGAAAATATATTGTTGGCTCTCACTTACATAGGTAGAATTGATCATCAGAATAAAATACGAGAAATCAGAGCTCCAACAGAGAGATTCAGTTGTTCTTTCTTCCCGCGTGCTATAATTGTGGTACGATGAACCCTCTGCCAGGCATTTAAATGTGATTTGCAGAGTATCCCATGTAGATGTAGATGTAGATTCCAGCGATATTTTATGCTTCGAAATTAGTGCTACAATGCAGCTCTTGTTATTAATAGAGACTTCGAATGCACCTGTCTGGAAAGAAGAAATGGCGTGGATTGTGTACTGTTCTCAGTTACTGCTACTCCCAGGCAATCTTACGAAGATGTGAAGTACTGGTATAAGGAGAAATTTATTTTACATACTTGTGATATTTCGTGGTGTCATTGACAAATAATATTACGGTTTTGCTGAATTTATTTGAAGTTGTGCAGATATACACCAGTTAACCTCCACGCTTTAAATAATGAAAAACTACACCAATTAGGGAAGTTTATTGCTTATAACAACGAATTTCGAGGATTTATTCGCGTATTATAGTGCATTTGTTTACATAAGTATGGTAATTTTTCGACCTTTCGATGTGTGATTTGCTGACACACTTACACTGCAGTTGTCTCTTTTAAGTTAGCTACTGAAGTTCGGAAAATCGGACAGAATAAATATTGAGGTGTGTGTTTGATGCTAAATGTTAGAAACCATAACTTTTTTCTGTCTGCTTAAAGAAATTGTGCCTCTTCGATTACTGAGAATATGCAACATAATATTCGTTACCTGTGTGCAAAAAGCAGTGTGACGATTTTTGTGTTGTGATACAGTGATATCCAGTTTAATGGAGCAGACACAATACCTGCAAGTATAAACAGGCGTACTATTTAGTATGTAAAAAATTTGCCAAGATTTTATTATGTATATTACGATTTCCCTCATCAGTTTTTCAGTATTTAAATCCTTGAAGAACAAAGTTACAGGCCACCCACAAACATCCGATTATGATGAACGAAATGTAGGTACGGTACATTGAACTTCAATGACTGTCATTCAATATATTTGTGAAAGACAAGTGTGAAATTAAGAATAATTTTGAATCCAGAAACCACTGAAAAGCGGAAGCACACGTAGGCATGCACCACATTTGACGGTCACTTCACAGAACAGACTCATCACCTTTTTAAAGAACACCAGAACCAGTAAGAATAATTTGTGCACAGTTAATACCCGATTATCACAGTGCAAAACAACATAGGAGAGCCACTACAATAACATTAAGATACGCCACAATCCCAGATTGAACACATTTGAGGTTATAATTAACGCCTAAAATTTCTGATGAAGGATTTGACTAACTTGGGGTTTTCAATAAACTGTAATATCAGACCATAGATTCCGAATTATATCCACATTGTGATATTTATCGTCTCCCAGGAGACACAATCTCTTTCTTCCTTTCACATAGCATATCAATTTCTCACTGTCCATATCTAGCATGTAAGGACGTCGGTCCATTTGACCGAAAAAAGAAAAAACTTTTTTGAATTTCACCGACAGGCTTCCGAAGTATCTATGTTCCGGCGATGAGATCGGCTACACTGAGACCGTGCCTTTAATGGAGTACTGATTTGAAACGATCGGCCGTTTTCCGCCGATGTCTGTCGTAGGTAAAACCCATCGATATCGGAGCCACTTTGATCACAGCCTTAGACCACAGGTTCCACCTAATCCACGAGCCACTAACCATTTGGGGGTCGGGAACGTTGACCAAAAATCGAAGGCGAGATATCCAAGGGAAGACTTGAACCTCCAGCGGCACAATCAGTAACATGGAGCCTCAGAGCCGCGGCCATCCCTGCGCGACGTTTATCAATTCATTCAAGACTTATTGTTCAATAAGTGCATATGGAGTACATATAGAGATGTCAAATCGATTCCATATATCTGCGGGCGCTGATGACCTCGCTGTTGAGCACCCTAAAACGCCAATCATCATCATCATCCATATATCTGGATTTCCGGAAGGCTTTTGGCACTGTACCCCACAAGCGGCTTCTAATGAAATTGCGTGCTTATGGAATATCTCCCCAATTGTGTGATTGGATTCACGATTTCCCATCAGAAAGGACACAGTTCGTTGTAATTGATGGTAAGTCATCGAGTAAAACAGAAGTGATATCTGGCGTTGCCCAGGGGAGCGGTATAGGTCCCTCGCTCTTCCTTGTTTATAAACGATTTAAGAGACAATCTGAATTGCTCCCTTAGACTGATCGCGTATGATGCTATCGTTTATCGGTTAGTGAAGTAAACAGAGGATCAAAAGCAACTGCAAAGCGATTTAGACAAAATTTCTACATGGTGCGAAAATCGGCAATTGACACTAAATAAAGCAAAGTGTGAAGTAATACACATGACCACTAAAAGAAATCCGCTGCCTTTAATTACGCGATAAATCAGTCAAACCTTAAGGTCTTAAATTCTACCAAATACCTAGGAGTTACAATTACGAACAATTTAGACTGGAGAGAACACACAGAAAATATTGCGGGGAAGGCGAACCAAAGATTATGTTTCATTGTCAGGACGCTTCGAAGATGCACCAGCTCCGCCAAAGAGACTGCCTCTCCTGGAGTACTGTTGCCCATTATGGGACCCTCACCAGGTGGGACTGACGGAAGACATTGAGAAGGTTCAGAGAAGGGCAGCTCGTTTTGTTTTATCACGTTAGGGGGCAAAGCGTTACGGAAATGTTGCACGAATTGGGGTGGAAATCATTAAAAGAAAGACGTTATTCATTGCGGCGTGATCTGTTTGCGAAGTTTCAATCACCGACTTTTACCTCTGAATGCGAAAATATTTTGCTAGAACCCACCTACTTAGGCAGACATGACCATCCCAATAAAATAAGGTCGAAAACCGAACGATTTAGGAGTTCCTTCTTCCCGCTCGCTATTAGAGAATGGAACTGTAGAGAAAAGTTATGAAAGTGGTTAATGAACCCTCTGCCAAGCACTTAAATGTGATTTGCAGAGTATCTATGTAGATTTAGATTAACAGTTGAACCGGTACTGAGGTACCCGGTATCGATCAATGCTGTTAACACCCATACTCCTTCGTGGTGTAGCCTCCAAAGGCGGCAATGGCATCCATTCCATCATACAGCCGGAGAATCTAGAGCAGTGTTTTTCAACCTGAGGATCGCGACCCCCTTGGGCTCGCAAAGTATTGTTTGAGAGGGGGGCGTGTTCGCCGACACAGGAGGAAGTAGTTCCATTATATAACAACCAGCCAAAAGCATGCTTCAGTAACAGAGTTTCGAAATGCAAAAAAATATGCATAAGAAAAGTGAAATGTATTTTATATTGAGCTTACGTCATTCTTTGTTGATCATCAGGTCTCACAAGGGGACCACCAAGTATGGTACAAACGAATTTTGATCAGACGATCGCTGAATTTACCAGATACAATGAGTAATTTGGAGAAATTCTGTTGTTTACAAATGGACTATACAATGAGACCTGAGGTTCATCTGCAATGCGAAACCACATTATGCAACATATACTTCTCTGTCGAAATTCATGTAATAATAGGATGTGTTTTATTCAGAAAGATGTACTAAATTTTATCCTATAATGTGCGCTAGTGTGTTTTTATTTTTTTTCTTTAACAAGAAAGTTCTATTAACGTAAGAAAAAAAATTCGAAAATATACACGTAGTTGTGTTATGGTTAGAGGAGGGGTGGGGGTCGCCAAAATATTTTTTGTTGGAAGGGGGTTGCATATTAAAAAGGTTGGTATACGTCATTGCACGCCTGCTCCACCTGTTCACGTACTTTTGCAAGAGTTGAGTGTTGATGAGTAGTACGTGTCAGTTGTCATACCATGACCTGCCACACTTACTGGGTTGTGGGTATCTCTACAGATGGTACTGGCCAGGGAAGTTGCAGCACGACCTGCAGATGTCGCTAAGTGTCAGGAGCACAGTTTGGACGAGCATTGTCATGTTGGAACACTACATCACCTGAAATTTCCTAACAAATAAAAACTGCTGGAACCAGTATTCGACCCTGGGACCTTTGCCTTTTGCGGGGAAGCGCTCTACCGTCTTAGATAACCAGACACACTTCGCGGCCCTCACAGCTATGGCTAAGCCATGTTTCCATCATATCCTTTCTCCCAAGAGTGCTAGTCTTGGAAGTTTCGCAGGAAAGTAGGAGGTGAGGTACTGGTGGAAGTAAGGCTGTGGAGGGTAACCGTGAAGCGTGCCGGGGTAGCTCAGTCGGTATGGTGCTTTCCAGGTGATCCCAGGTTCAAATCCCGGTTCCGACACACAGTTTTAATCTCTCAGGAAGTTTCATATCTGCGCACATGCTGCTGCAGAGTGAAAATATCATAGTGACTACGTCACTTTCCTTTTCCAAGAACGGCAGATGAAAACGTATTTCAATATTTTGCACGTCCCTAGCGATCGACAGCGTTCCCTCCACAAACAACAAAGGTGAACGCGTTTTCACTGCACAATGACGTGTTAATAAGTCAACTTGGATAGTATTTGGAGGCTGAAAGGTCAATGATCAGTAAGTTTAAGAGAGGTAATCCAATTATTATTCAACATTAGAAGTCACTGAGATCTGCAACACTACATCCGGTCGTAGCATTAGTAGGATCGCCCTTTTCCATCATTTGCAAACCAGCTGAAAAATGCTCCTACCGGAGCACAGAGAAGGCGAATATGTTCGGACACAAAAGTGTGGAACCAGCTGCCTCAATCCTCATTCCGACTTCCTCAAATTCAAATGTTCAAATGTTTGTATAGCTTATGGGACTTAACTACGGGGCCATCAGTCCCTAAACTTACGAATTACTTATGAACTAGCTAACACTAAGGACGGCACAAATATCCATGCCCGAGGGGGGATTCGAACCCCCGACCGTAGTGGGCGTGTACACCGTGACTGGCGCGCCGCAGTCCCCTCGGCCACCGCGGCCGGCCCCGACTTCCTCACCAAAAATTTTAACATGCGAATATATTCACGCACTTTTAGCGCATAACTTTGTAAATATTTTTGCCCACTTAAGCCGTCATATTCACCAATGTCTTCTCACTGTCAGTGTCATATATAGTCTGTTCCTTTGTTTGCTACCTCTTCCACTGCCGCTTTCTGTGTCAAACTTTCAATGTCTTCATCCCTTTCCCTCGCGATTCCCCACTGCTGTCTGTTTCTGCCACTTTCATCGTCTCTCTGCTCCACTGACGTTGTCCGATTCACTTCCTGTCCTGTTGCCAGTATCCTTTCTTTCTCACTTAGAGTCGGCTTTCATTGTCTTCAATCACGATTGTCTCCTTTACATATATATGCAAGGGGGTGGTTTGCTTTGGGTTTGACCTGTAGACCGGAAAACTTTAGCATGCGGGCACTGGGGATGGGAAAAATTGGACGAATCGCTATAGTATTGGAAAGCCGCACGTTCAAGCTTTATGTATGGTCTCCATTCGTCTCAATTTCCCACTGTTTTCTCTTTTGCTTCAAATGCTACTATCTGCATCTGTCTTAGTTTGTTGTTGCCTCTGTTCCTGACTTCTGACATCTAGTTTCGCTTCCCACTGCTGTTTTCATGCATATGCCTTTCTCCTGAACTGACACTTTCTCTGTTCCATCATATATGGCTCTCTCTGCTTGTTGCACTCTCTCTGCCCTACTCACATTAAGCCGAAAGAAAGCGCGAATATGTTCGCATGCCAAAATTTTTGGTGAGGTAGTCGGAATGAGGATTGAGGCAGCTGGTTCCACTCTTTTGTGTCAGAAAACATATCCGCCTTTTCTGTGCTCCGGCAGGAGCATTTTTCAGCTCGTTCCCGTTTTTTTTTCCTGTTACATCAGAGTGTTCTGTTTATATAACATGAAATCAATGGTGAGTAAAATTTGGATAGTATTTTATTATAAATGTTATCAGTGAATAAACGGCGACTAGAAACACAGGTTCGTGACCTCCAAACCAAGAACCCTTGCTGTACGTTCGCTACATTAGTTAAAACCATAGTTACACGCCAGACCGGATATTACATGCATATTTGTCATAAATATGTGCGGTAACTTGGAATCTACAGATCTCGGTAATGGATAGTATTATCGGAAAAAGTTTCAAAGCTTTCTGGAATCATAATATTAGAACGCACCGTAAAAATTTCGACGATTTTCCAGGAATAGAAGTGTAGATTTGCCAATGCACGCAGTTGGATCTTTTGATACCAAAAATTATGATTTTTGTAGCGCAGCGCGATAACGAATAAAAATTTCCAAAAATGGGAAACGGATAACATTTTAGTCATTTCCTTTTCCTCAAGATACGTTACCTCACAATCAGAAATAGCGTTTTCGAAACTATTACTGTTGCGTGCTATCATTCACGGGCCGATATCTCAAGAACCACATAAGATATCATTCTGCTGTAAAATTTAAATAAAATTTCGATATGTTATCTACATTTCATACGCAGCTATGTGTAACCTAAAGTAACCTAAAGTCAACCATACGAGAAGTATACGCAACATGTTTTTACCTCTGCAAACTCTTTGAAATATGTTGCAGTAGATCACCAAACTGGATACTGCATATTAACTGTGAAATAAACGAAAACAAAAATCACCCCTTCATCGACCGAAGATTTCAATCTTTCAGCACAATACGCACTTTTTGTAGAAAAATATCGAGGTTTTTCGTACGTATCTTGCTAATGCACTAAGATTTACGAAAACTTAAAAATGCCGTTTACAGATAAATGTCTACAGGGTGTATTGTAAATATTTGAACAATTTTCTATGGTTATTCATTTAGATATTTGCTATTCACAGTGCTAAAACGGCTAAAAACGGGTTTTTTGATTTTGTGCAAAACTATGATAAGTTTCAACCTCTGGATCTCGGTAACGGGTAACGATATCGAAAAAATTTTAAAAACGGCCTCGAGAATAAAATCATTTCGAAGATTTGCAATGAGTAGAGAGTATCGAAGTGACCATCTTCACAATTAGTTTTTTTAGGTACCCAAAAATCATGTTTTTTTTTTAGATTTTCTCAGGAACCGCCCATGAATGAATGGTGCTTTTGTAATCCGTTTAAAGCCCACCATAGACTACACGTCATGTACAAAAGTCAACTGATTTGCTTAATTTGGATGGGCTCCAGGAAGTGTGTAACTTTGAAAATTTTTACGATGTACTGTATGAGAGCTATAGTATACCCATTCTTCTAATATGTATACAAATGATCACTAGGCCAAGATCTATCCAGAACACTGTACCTTTTCACTCTGATATGTATAGAACCTGAGATATAGGGCCCTAAAGAATCTCAAATTCGCACGTGCCGTTTACGAACATATTACTTTTATTTATTACGAGGCAGAAATTACGTATTTTTCTAAAATTTAAAGAAATCAGTTACCATCTATGTAAATCAGAGTAATAAAGGCCATAGAATAAGATAGTCAAAACATCTAAAATTACGGTATACTTTTGTCAGAATATTAGTATAAATAATACCCGCAGTTGGGTTACTCTCTCTCTTTGAGTTCAGCTGTCTCTGAGTGCATTTAATGTAAACTGTTTCCCATTGTTATTATTGTGGGAAGTGGGATCCTTGACTTTCCGTAGATCGCTAAATGTATGTGCCAAAAATAATTATTCAGGCTCGTAGTGTAAGGAACTTCACCTAAACTCTGCTCTGCAAGGTCAATCCCATGATAAAATCAGGCACAAACTATTTGTTTTGTAACTGGCTTCGACATAAATGAACTGCCGGCATTTTAAAAATAATATTTCAAATATTATCAAATTAGAATCCCTTGAGAAAAGAATATTCATGTTCAGTCATTACAAAAGTCTTAAATTTACAAATAGGCCCACAAAAAGATAAATTAGGAATGGGCAAAATTTTAGCAATATCGGTATATATCGTAATCGATATTTATAAAAAATATCGATTTTCTTGAAATAAGAATATAGATATTTCGATATATCGGTGAAATCTTTACATAGAATGCTAAATTAATAATTTTAATCAAAACCACAGAAATTATCAACATACAATTAAAAATTGACAAATATTTTATAATTTTAAAAATTAATTAATAAATAAACACAATGTATAATCAGTAAAAGAAACACAATGTGGAGTAAGATATTTATTTGAAAAAAAAATTAATTGAGCCAGTAGTCATCTGTAACAGACATTAGGAGAGCTCTTTGCTTTATATGTTCACCAGTTATTCTACTTCTGTTGCCTTGCACCACTAAATTGATCAATGAAGCCACTCTTTCTGACGAAACAGAAGAGGCTTGGCATATCAGGTACTTCTGCGCACTGTCTGGTAAAATGGACGTAAAGTGTCGAGTGTCAGCCCAGAAATTCAGAGGATCACTATTACGCTCTAAATATGGTTGATCAAGATACTGCTTCAGCTCATTTGGTACAGAATCTTAGCTTGAAATTTGCTGTGAAACTGAACTTTAGGTCAACAGTTTTTCATGCCGCGACCAAGTGGAAGAGCTGCTCATGAGTAAAGAGGTTGCCAGCACTGAACCGTCTCCTCTCCACGCATTCTATGCCTACTTGCCACCTATCAATGCCCAACGGCCATTAAAGAATCTAATCTAATTTTTAAAAAAAGGTGGCTTTTAAAATATCGCTTTCCATATTCAAAATTTAATATCGTCGATAAATATCGATAAATTTCCAAAAAAATATAGATATTTTGATATATCGATATTTTTTGCCCATTCCTAAGATGAATACGACGCAGTTAAATAAGAGACAGTATTTTATTACGAAAGATTATCATGCATACCAACCAAAATTTCATACAGGCAAGCCAAGTAAAATTTAGAGCCTTTCAATCCCCGACGAATTACCACCAAACCAAAATCAATATGAAGAAGTCGAGTTACAGATCTGTCCGATCCGTTCTGCTGTTAGCGTTTCTCTACTGTCAACGCAGCACTTCCAGCCTCCTTTCATACCTACGGTTCCCGCTTTCACATGACCTAGAGGACAAGAGTCCATTTCGTAGCATTGGTCAGCCACTTCTGCTCTCGTATATCCACATTTATTGTGAATGTTTCTTTATATTAATATATAAGTCTTGTTCTGAGCTTTGAAATTCCTATTCCTAACATTTCAAATACTTTATTAAGTTATTCTAGTACACTTATGACAATCATGCTCATTCTTACATATTGCATAATCCGACTAGCCAGAACGTTATAACCACCGACGTTCCACCGTTATAAACTCGATAAGAGTCAGCATCATCTGACGAGACACGACTGTTACTCTGACAGTCACCATGCCTGTGCTGTCAGTCACCTTCCCATTGAAGTGTATAATGGAAAAGGCAAGCGATCTGCATGAATTTGACCGAGGGCAGTTGGTGATGGCCCGCAGGTTCGGCACGAGCATTTCGGAAAATTCACGAATTGTCGGGTGTTCGTGGATATCCGTGACGAGTGTCTAATACAGGAAATTTCCTTGAGACGGAAAAGCTTCTGTACATGCATCAGCACTGCTTTAGGAAGCATCGATCTTCCGAAACACAGCGTTCCCGTTTTCTTTCATGACATCGTGCGTGCTATGGATGAAGGACAACAGGCAGGCTGCATATGTCTCGATTTTCGAAAGGCATTTAACACGGTTCCGCACTAACGAAGGTACGAGCTTATGGAATAGGTACCCAAATATGTGAATGGCTCGAAGACTACTTTAATAATAGAACCCATTACGTTGTCCTCCATGGCGAGTGTTCTTCAGAGACTAGGTTATCGTCGGGGTGACCCAGGGGAGTATGATAGGATTCTCTCTCTCTCTCTCTCTCTCTCTCTCTCTCTCTCTCTCTCTCTCTCTCTCTCTCTCTCTCTCTCTCTCTATATATATATATATATATATATATGATAGACAGAGTAAGTTGTAGTGTGCGGCTGTTTGCTGATGATGCTGTCGTGAATGACTGTAGTAGGATGCAGGATGATTTGGACCAAATTTCTAGGTGGTGTGAGTCATGGTAACTAGCTATAAATGTAAGGTGATGCAGATGAGTACGAGAAAAAAATCCCGTAATGTTCGAATATAGCATTAGTTGTTGTGTTGCTTGATAGAGTCGCTTCAATTAAATACCTAGGCGTAACGCTGCACAGCGATGTGAAATGGAACGAGCGTATGAGGACAGTCGCGGGGAAGGCGGCAGATGGTCGCCACGGCGGAACAGCCGAGCGCACCAAAGCGGCTTGCTGCGATGAGCGCGGCCGCTCCCTGTTAGAGGGTCGAGTCCCCCGTCGAGCATGAGTGTATTTATCGGTCTTAGTTCAAGTTGGTTTTAGTAGTTTGTAAGTCTAGCGACTGATAACCTAAGTCGTTGAGTCTCATAGGATTACAAACATTTGAACATTTTTGGCACATGGTCGTCTTTGCTTTATTGGGAGAATTTTGGGGAGATTTGATTGGTCTGTAAAAAGGACCGCATATAAAGCGCTTGTACGACCCCGACTTGAGTATTGCTCGACTGTTTGGGATCCCCACGAAATCAAAACTGTTCAAATGTTTGTAGAGTCTATGGGACTTAACTACTGGGTCATCAGTCCCTAAACTTACAAACTACTTATGAACTAGCTAACACTAAGGACGGCACAAATATCCATGCCCGAGGGGGGATTCGAACCCCCGACCGTAGTGGCGGTGCTGACCGTGACTGAAGCGCCTCAGTCTCCTCGGCCACCGCGGCCGGCCTCCCGAAATCGGTTTAAAGGATGACATAGAGGAAGTTCATAGGCGGGCGACTAGGTTTGTATCTGGTAGATTCGATAAATGCGAGAGTGTTATCGAAATGCTTGGCGAACTCAACTGAGAGACACTGGAGAGGAGTCGACGATCTTTTCGAGATTCACTGTTGACGGTTGGATTGTTTGGTTGGGAGGGGAAGGAGTGAGGATAGGAAAGGAAGGGAGGGGGGCGGGGAAGGAAATGCAGCCCGGGAAATAAAGAAGGAAGGAAGGTTTAGCTCGGAACCCCGTGTTCGCCACGCATGTACTCAGGAAAGAACCGAGAGCCCCCTGGGGGAAGCACTGTTGAAATTTAGAGCGTCGGAATTTGAGGCGGATTGAAGAAAGATTCTACTGCCGTCAACCTACATTTCGCGTAAAGACCACAAGGATAAGTTGAGAGGGATTCGGACTCGTACGGGTACATACAAGTATTCGTTTTTCCCTCGTTCTATATGGGACTGGATCAGGAAAGCAAGTAACTTTGCCTGGATTGCGGAGTAGGTTTGTTGATGTCTCTAACTACTGGTGAAACGAAGCTGAAAACAAATCCAAACATCGAGCAGTTAATCGGCCATATCTGCTGGAAAACGACAAGCGGAACTAACACCAGGCTTTAATGCTGGGCAGAGTAGCACTGAAAACTCCTAAAGTTGGGCCTCCATTGTCGACACCGCCCTCGTATGCTAATGCTAACGCCACGACATCGGAAACTACGATTTAAATGAGCACGTGAACATCGGCACTGGATGTTGGAGCAGTGGCAGAGCATTGGATGGTCTGAAGAATGCCGTCACATTGTACATAAAGTCCATGGGAGGGGGCCAATATGTCGTCTTTCAGGGGAACAGTTCCCTGACACCGCTACTGAGGGACGGAGACGAGTTTGAGGCGGCTCAATTATGTTGTGGAGAACATACAGGTGGGCGTCCAAGGGTGCAGTAGAGTTCGGCGAAGAGACCTTGACAGTCAAGGAGCAACGTACATTGATTTCAGAGCGCCCTATCATCAGATATAACCCTATCTAACACATTTGGGGTGTGATTGAACGTGTCGTCAGAGCTCATCGGTTTCCTGCCTGGAATTTGCGCAGTTTCCATGAGCAGTTAGGCAGCAGAACGGTAGGTCAAATACTGGAAATGACAACGAAAATGTAAGACATTAATTTAAATTTTTATTGAGCCTTGGGTTTCACAAAATATAATTTTTGCTTAAATACAAAAACCTGCCAGTGCAGGTACTTTGCTGGTGTTATTAAAGCCTTAATGAAGGTATTTAAATAAAATTTGCTGTTATACATTTGTTGTTATCATACATTAACATTTTTTGTAAAAACTACATGTAATAAAAAAATATATTTACCCTTGGCTTTACTAATTCTTGTTTCTGAAATCTTTCTCCACAAAGTATTCGGGGCATAATATATAGCTTTTCTTCAAATGCTCTGAGCCGTTCTTTCTCAAAATTTTATGCAAGTCATCTCTTCGCGTACGAATAACTCACTGTCTGTATCTATAAAGAACTTATAAAAAAGGGTAAACCAAAGCGTGAAACACACTGTTTATTAAAAGTTAGCGATCTCAGTACGCCTCCGACGCGGAAGGACACGCGATCCGCAACGTGGCGCTCCAGACCGCTCGGCTACACCTGAGCCGCAGATAAGACGTAGCTACTAGATTCTAAGGAAGGACTCGGTCATATACTCGGATTGCACATGATTCGCTGTCACCAATAACCCTTCTACTCAAAAAAGTATCAGTAGGATAAACAGTTCCTTTAGAATAAAGTGACAAATATTACGTTAATAGACAGATCAACCCTTAATAACAGGTTACTCAAACAACGTTGCGTGAAAAGCATATTTATACAGGCTCAGCGCCTACAACCCGATTTATCCTAAGTATAATAAAGGCAACGGAATTTAATGATTCGTAATAAATACTAAAAACAATGATTACAGATGAAAATCAATAACAGATTCCTGTGGAAATCTCTGCAATTATAGAATACTAGCGGCACAATCAGAGTCTACAAACCTATTGGTCAATAAGCTATAGACTGGAAATATGAGCCTCAGTCCTTGCTATCTCGACACTAACAACAGGAAGAATGAACAAGGACCGCGATGGAGTAGCCGAACGGTCTAAGGCGTCTCGCTGCGGAGCGCGCTGTTGCTTGCCGTCGGAGGTTCGAGTCCTCCCTGGGGCACGGCTGTGTGTGTTGTCCTTGGGTTAGTTAACCTTAGTTTAAGTAGTTTGTAAGCTACGGACCGATGACCACGCAGTTTGAACAAGGAGTCTCTCCTTAAACACTAAAGTCTAGCCCAGTAAATTAACAGGTCAGTTAAAACAATTTGGGTGTTAAATCAACAGACGGTTGATAAAGTTTTATGTAACGTAAGCAACTGACTGAATGGCTAAGTGAATAAAGCTAAACACACGAACCTTCACATTAATTATCTACATTATACAATGATGCACACTACAACAAACGCTCAACGGAATTGAGTACCTTTGTACTAGAACATGAAATGTTTATTTACTGGTTAGAAAGAAGTTACATTTCAGTTAAAACCTGTAACTTAGTTGAAATGTTAATTTTTACTTCTGAGAAAGATCTCTTCCTAAAGGCACGATGTTATTTTTTTATAACTAAACATGTTTACTGGTGGAGGCTGAGCCAGCACGGCTGATGACCTCAGGTAGACTCCGTTTGTGTAAAACAGTCGAAACCACAGTGAAACGAGCGTGTAGGACGACTCTCGAAAACACCTCCGGCAGTCCCTGTCACGGTGTAAGCTTACCACCTTCCGCTTTCTTATCAGTTGCCACCCTGTTCCGGGTATAAAAAGATGTTAAAGCAGATCTTAGTGCCCTGATTTAATAAATGACGCGCAACGAAATTCACCTTACGGAAACTATGGCAACTAATTGGATAGCGGTGGCAGTAGCTTACCTCAATGGATGTGCCTAACATGATTTCCTATCTGATTATTTTGCATACAAACAAGGACGTGGAATTAGTATAAAGAAAGCAGTTTCCCTTTTAACAAATTTACGTTTATTTACTGATCTTGTCGTAACTCAATTAAGCAAGAAACATGGGACATTTCAGTTAAAACATTAGAATACAATTAATATTTCGTGGAGGGATTAAGAAAGGGACCAAAAGCATTCACACTCTGTCTTCTGGCTGGATTCCACAATCGTAGTGCCATGATGTACTACCCAAGTGGCGACACACACGTAAATTTAAAGTGCCACAAAGAAAATCCACACAAAATAATTGATCACATAGAATCTTATATCACAGATACCTACTACTCACTAGGTAACTGTTGCAGTTACTTTAAATCCGATTAAAAGGGTTTTGCGTCCACTTCACTTTGTGTATCTTGCCCCACCATGTTGCATGGTCACCAGCAGGTGAATCTAAGTGGACGACAAAACGATAAACGAAGCCACACGAGATTTCATTAATAAATTTTCTCCGTTCACGCAGTAGAATCTCAAATCTACAAAGCGAACATCGTTCCACTTTCCACCCTAACTATATTGAAATAAGCCAACTTGGTACATTAAGAGATCCCCACATGAACTGAGCTTAATCCGCAAAGAACAGAAATAGCCCTAATTACGTGAAAACGCTCCCAAAAATTTAGGAAATGGACTTCTCCTAACATTGTGCATTTACTGAACCATTTCCCTGCTAATCTGTTCCGAAATTGTCACAAAAACCACACACACTTCCAATTACATCCCCCTCGGAGACCAACATACTCACGTCCGTCCTCAGCCAGCCCAGGAAACATTCTGCTGAAAATATGACTGCCCTCTCGCGTAACCGCCCTTCCCGTTCAACTTCGCCGGAGCCGTCCTGCAATTGGCCATTCACCTAACGGGACCGTCCTGCCAACTTGCGAATCGCGAAGGAATCGCAAATCATAAACACGTGTCGACCACGTCTCCCCAGGAAACCTCTCTGTCCAGTCCAGAAAAGAAGTTGGCTAAGAGCATATCTGTTCTCCAGCTGCAGCCTCACACACACGAAGACACACTCACACTTGGTAGGATGGGTGCTGTGGAGGAAAGCTCCTTATGTGAGCGGGGCTCACTTATTATGCCTGCAGTAACAATAGCAATAACAATCATCATACATTCTTGTCTCCACTGCTCCTAGCACTAGCTCTGAAATGAATGATTAAGGTGGCACAGAAGGTCAAACACAAAAATAAAATTAGAAAGTAATGTGCACACAAAACTGTTGCTTGCATGAAACACGTATAAATTCAAGCAAGTCAAATGGAACGATACTACAGTATCGTTTCAACGGCACCTAGAACAGCTCGGCCATTCCCGCGTCGCTGCAATGTTTGAACAATAAATTGGAAAACTGTAAGCGGGTACACAAATTTTATTTGCGATAGTGTGCTTATATTTACGACTACTGTGTTACAATCATGGTGTTCGCATTAACACCAATGAATACTATTGTCCAGGATTCAGCCACATTATACAGAAGAAACATGTTTTACTTAATTTAGTCAAATTCTCTTAATATTCTACACTGTTTCTTGTACAAAAAATACCTGATATTTTTAGAGACCCTCTCTTTCCCCTACGTGACATTGGGTGTGATTCACCTCGATCAAATGTTTGTAAACGTATTGGACCAAACTGTTATGATCATCAGTTCCTAGACTTACAAAATTTTTAAACCAGCTCACGCTAACGACAACACAAATATACACACATATGCCCAAGGAGGACTCGAACCTCCGGCGGGAGCGGCCGTCCAGTCCGTAGCGTGACGCCTTAGACCAAACGGCTGCTAGATCCCGCCCCCTCCCCTACCCTCTCCGTTAAGCGTTTCACGTAATTGAAAGATATGCCCTAAGAAGCCGAAAGCCATTTAGTGACCAAATAAATACAATTTGCAGATTTTAGGGAACATCTCCATTCTTCTCTTTAAACATAAAAATGAATCCCTCTTTCCCTTTTTCGCACCATAACTTGAGAATGGCTCGACCGATTAGAGTTTTTTTTTTTTTTTTTTTTTTTTTTTTTTAATTTTTTTTTTTTTTTGTGTGTTCGTCATTCTTAGGACAAGGTTTTTATGAAATAAAATTTTCGGAACTCTACCGGAAAACTGGAAGATTGAGAAAAACTGAAAGTGCGTTTTTCAATGTGTCAGTGTGCATCTATTGCACACAAATCTACAGTTTTGTTCCGATATTGATAAAATCCTTGACACTTTACCTTCAAAATAACAGGAAGGTTACTGTCGGCATAAAATTTTGTACAGCGCATGGCAGATGGTACTAGATGGTACTTTGTTTACGGATTTCGTCAATATCCAAACTTTTGTTCCGATCCTGATGAATTTTTTTACATTTGACATTCAATACAAAAGAATGCTTTCTGTCTACATAAAAGTTTGTATGACGTATGCCGGAGAGTACTTTAGCTGCGAAGTTTGACAAAATCAATACCTTGCCCCTATCTTGGTAAATTTTTCACACTTCACGTTTAAACCAACAGAAAGGCGACTCTTTACACAACCTTTTGTATGGTGCAGGATAAAGGGTACCTTGCAAAAAAACTGTGTTTCTCTGATCACCACGAAAGTTCATAGATATATATGATTTTTGTGAAAAGTCTTGTGATTGACCAAGACCTCTTTATTACGATTTCCCAATACTATCGGTTTCAGTCGTTGACCATTTTCAAGCACCAGCCTAACAGACACAAGTTAATAAGTGTATTGATTTACAATCTGTACAAAACCAATCGGAATGATGGTATAAATATTACGAGGGTTGGAAGTTAAATAGTAGCAACTGTTTATTCACAACCGTTACATGTTTTCACCTGTTACTCTCCTTCAATGTAGTCACCAGCGTTGTGTAAACCTGTTGCCAGCGATGTGGAAGGCGTAGTATTCCGTTAGCAGAGCCTGTCGTGGTAGCTGACATAGCTGGGAGATCACCGTGGTGACAGGACCAGCTACCAAAGATTGTTGTCCGTTTAGAACCACCCAGGGGGCACGTGGAGCTTTGCGGATTGCTTCCGGACTCGAACAACTTTGCTGGTTTCAAACAAGGCCGTAATTGCTGTGACCAGGTCCTAGCACTGACATCTTTCATTGAAACTGGTTACGAAAACAAGTGTAACACTTCCGTTGCTTCTCTGGATCTCTCAGCAGCTTATGATACTGTCTGGAAGAGGGGCTTCCTAGTGAAGCTTTACTATTTCATTCCTCGTCCTGTTTTATTGCGACTTCTGAACTCAATGCTAAGTGGTCGTCTGATAAAGATTTATCTCGGCAATACTTAAAGATCTTGTCTACTCCTGAGCTTCCTACCCTGCAAGACCTTCCACCACAGGTAAGCCGGCTGAAATCACGTAAACCACCTCTTAAAACAGCTGATCAACTACATGAGAGTAGATTCTCGTCTAAATCGAACTGGGCTAGAAATTGAGATTCGTTTAATGGACAAAACAGCATCTGGTTAGACGATCCATCGAAGGAGCTCCAAGGAATGGACCTTGACCAACTGCTTCCGAACTGGTGTTTGTCGCTGTAACTATTGGAAATTCAAATGGGGACAGGCAGACGACCAATCATGTGACTGTGGAGCAGACATACAAACGATGACCCACATACTTACTAACGTCCCATTACGATCATTCTCAGGAGGGATGACTGAACTCCATCTAGTCAGTCAGGAAGCTGTCCAGTGGTTAAAGGAGTTGGACTTGGCTCTGCGACAGAGATATGTTTTATCTCATTAATTAGACACTAGTATATTTTACTAAAGTATTATATGTATATACGATATATATAGCAGAGCCTGTTAAGTTGATGATGCGAATGGAGCGGTCTGCTGCCTGCCAAATATCTGGAACAGTTCTGAAGCGAATGCCATGAAGTGTTTTCTTCATCTTCAAAGTCATAAGGACTCAAGTCCGAACAGAGCAGCCACAGCTTGCGCTGTTGCGCCCACACATTGTCCTGCAAAAATCATGCGTGGGTTGCACGCCTCTTGAACACCTTGATGACACTGTCGTGCTGTACGACCTCTGGCACAGTCAGTCTTGATCCAAAACCGTTGTTCCTGTTTCAAAAATATAGTGACACCGTTTCGTTACACGGTTCGCTCAGAAGTGACTGTGTTTCCCTCGACTGTGCACACACCGGTGACGTGGAACGGGCGAGTCCATTTGCTCGGAAGTATGGTAGGTCTGTCAACAACGTGTGCTATCATCGACAATAGTAGATTCCATTGCATAGTGTCTCCACATCAGAGATGTCACTATTTAAGTTCCAACCCTCGTATAAAAATACTTACAGATCCTAAAAAGATGGTTGTAATGGCATATCACAATGTTGAAAATGAAAGCTAGGAAGAAAGTGTATAGCCTGACTTTTAAAGAACTGAAACAGCATGCAGGCAAAGTGACTGCACATTACAGGCTGACAGACATTATAGTGAACTTTGAAGCAAAAATAATTTAGACCAGTGATTACAAGCATCACTGAAATGTTGAAATGTTTGTAAACCTTTTGGACCAAACTGCTATGGTCATTAGTCCATAACTTAAAATAAGGACATCACACACACTCATGACCGAGGAAGGACTGGAAGCTCGGGCGGGAGCAACCTCGCAGTCCGCAGCATGACGCCTTAGACTACGTTGGTACTACTGTTCGGCGCAACCAAAGGACATAAGCGAATTTCTATAATTACGATCTGTTACTGACAATCTGGAATATATTGTGTTCTGAAGTTTGTAGCTTATAATTGATGAAAAGGAAATAAAAACAGCGAATCTTCAACAATGTGATATGTCATTGTAAACATCTGTTTAGGCTCTACAAGTTTTTTTTCATTTATTTTTATTTTTTATTTATTTATTCCGATCGGTTTTGTACAAATTGGAAATACATGCACTTTGTAACTTTTGAATTTTATGTTAGGCTTTATGTTATGATCAAAGACTGAACTCGGTATCATTGGGGAAACTTAATAAGCAGGTTTTGGTCCATCACAAGAATGTTTTACAAATATCTAACACCAGTGAAACTCCACCTTATGCTTTATTTAAAATATATACATGAGGTGGGAGTAGGAAGAGATGAACAAAGAATGCAGGGGGAGTGGAAGAAATGGGCCAAGAGAGGAAAAGGTGAAGATGAACAGAGAGGTGGAGAGCAAGAGTGAGACGGAGATAGAGAAAGTAGGGGAGGGAATAAGGACTACAAGAGCACAGAATAAATAAATACCCCAGCAACAGGGGGTTTTCAGCTAGTATTATTATTATATCTGGCAAGCACCGACAAAATAGTAAACCAATCATACAAGGGACTTATTGTGTTTCCCTTTGCCATTAACTGTAGTCGCAGCAACTTTGTGGCGATTTTTGTCCGCACGGACGATTCTGAATTCGCTTGTGAATGCCTACTCGAGTTGGTCATGAGCCGCTTACGCCTACGGCAGAGAATGAGTTTACGATAACAGGGAAGTCACAGATCCTTGACACCCCGCGGCGGCAGAAAAGTGCGACAAAGAAGAGCGGCGCGGACGTGTGGGATGCACGCCGTTCCCACGGCCGGCAGGGCGGCAAGTGGCGGCGCCGAGGTGCTCCAGGCAACGCTAACAAACAGCCGAGCAGGACAAGAGGGAGGAGGCGGGGTACTCGGGAGCTGTCGCAGCTGCCGCTCCACAACAGGCCGCCGCCGCCCCTGTACAAACCATTTGCCACTTACATTACGCTACAAGCGAGCGGCCGACCAGGGGGGCAGCAACACGTCCCTTGCGATCTGCCGGCAGACATCGAGTGCTTATTTGCTTGATCGCATGTATGTCGGGAATTTTGTTGAATAACATTGACGACGGTTATTCGTTAGCAGTGCAAATCGCGCTCGTTCGACAGGGGTTTGTTTTGTTGACGACCAATCGCGTAGTACTGGCAGCAATATTTACCTTGAACTAGGGATGGCGGTTATCGCTGAAACAACCGGTTTTCGGTTATACCAGTTCTTTTCGTCACCAGTTTAACCGCACTGTAAAAACTGCTCAAGATAACCGGTTTTTTTAAATAACCGGTTATCGTTTTTTTTTTTTTTTTTTTTTTTTTTTTTTTTTTTTTTTTTTGCTTTTATTTCCAGAAAAGTTCGACCGAAACTTAATTGGCAGCCGAAACAGAAACCGCAATCGTATTTTCGGTTCTTCTAGTTTCGGCCGAAAACGAAACTTAGGAAGTTCAGTTAAAATGTAGGTAAATTTACGTTATACGACAAATCACTAGTCTTTCCATATTTTGCAAGATCCCCTCGCAATATTACGCCTTCTTGAGTGTGTGTAAGCCTAGCCAGGAGTCCGTAGAAGACAATATACGAAGCATACAGATTTACTGGCCTTGTATTTCCATCCGGCAATTGCGAATACTGAGCCAACCACTCCTTATGTTGGACTTGTGAGCCATCGCAGATAAATAGCTAGTTATATAAGTTACAGTCAGTAAATGAACTTCAATCAGTGCTGCAGAAGTATTTTGAAAAATAAAGTCACAGTTCCGACTAACAGTATGATTGTTGTCAGTGTAAATTTACGCAAATTGAACTAGAAAAGCTGTATACCACATGCCCAGAGAATGTTCAAATGAGTGTGAGTTCTTATGACACCTAACTGCTTAGGTCATCGGTCCCTAGACTTACAAACTACTTAAACTAACTTACGCTAAGGACAACATACACACCCATGACCGCGGGAGGAGGGAGGACTCGAACCTCCGACTGGAGCAGCCGGGCAGTCCGTGACATGGAGCCTCAGACCGCACGGCTACCTCGCGAGGCACCACATGATTAATGTTACCTAAACCCATAATGGTTATTAAAAAAGCACCTCACTTTCAAGCAATCACATTAATAAAACTTCTTAGCATAGCAATATAATTCATTTAAAGTTTTTACTAACGTGTTGAGGAGCTAACAACACTCTGTTCTTTAATATCCGCAGGCCGCGGTGGCCGAGGGGACTGAGGCGCTTCAGTCACGGTCTGCACGGCCACTACGGTCGGGGGCTCGAATACCCCCTCGGGCATGGATATTTGTACCGTCCTAGGTTGTAAGTAGTTCATAAGTAGTTTGTAAGTTTAGCAACTGATGACCCCATAGTTAAGTCCCTTAAGCTTAACAAACATTTGAACATTTTAATATCCAATAGTAAAAGCAGTCAAGAAAACTCATTTATTAAAATGGCCGTTTTCGGCACATTTAGTCAGTCTTCATCAGATTACTACTAAAAAAAAAAAAAAAAAAAACAAAAAACAAAAAAAAAAAACAACAACAAAAAACAAAAAAAACAAAAACATTTTTAATCACTGCTCCAGGAAGTAGTCGTACCGGTTTTTTTACCCGGTTCTTGGCAATAACTAAAAAAACCGTTTACAACCGATACCAAATAAATACCGAAAAAACCGGTTATACAAAACTAAAATACCGGAATCGGTTTTAACCGGTCGGTTTTTCCTATCCCTACCTTGAACCTTTAAAGCAAGTGTAGGCAAATGCGGTAATGTGAGCGCGGGTGCCCACGAGCGCTCACGCTGCTTATCCACAGGCACTGCCAGCATAAGAGTTCCCCTCTACCTGCTTATTTTTCACATGTCTCTAACACTGTCTCGATTGTCATGTTAAGATCTTAGTTTATTGCCATTATCTTACACAGGATGAAAAGTTTTTAAACCAACAAACTCTGGGATGTTGTAGGGGACATCAAAACAAATATTTTTCTCTAATGTCATTTTTTTCCTTTGAGGAGTATTTAAACCGGTAGAGGAAGATTTCTCTGGCGGCAAATTAATGAAACCAACAAATACTTTTCCATTTTGGCCCACGTTAGGTTACGGTAGTAACACTAAAAGTGGGCCTTTGCGATCGTCTTTTGACAGCTCGAAATTTCAATGAAAATAACGGCTTAACTATTCATCTGACACGAAAATTGAATAACCGACTTTTTAGAGGAGAAAATTCGCTACAACTTTACTCTGTGATGTTTTTTTCATATCTCGTAGCGTTTCAAAGTTATTTGCAAAAATAATGGCGATTTTGGGATTATGTCTGTCTGCCCGTCTGTCTGTCTGTCTGTCCGTAACGTGTTCCCTAATTTTAAGACCAACCGTTCAACCGATCAGCACCAAATTTTAATGACATGATTGTAGGGCGCCAGAGACCAGAACCTCATTTTTCAGACAAAAAATACGGTAGCAAAAAAAAAAAAAAAAAAAAAAAAAAGCCGTTTGTAATATAATTGTAATTGCAAACGAACTGTTCATCTGACACGAAAATTGAATAACCTGATTGGTAGAGGAGAAAATTCTCTACAACTTAGCTCCCTTATGTTTGTTTCATGTCTCGTATCGTTTGAGACATATTTGCAAAAATAACGGAGATTTGACACCCTCCATTGAATTAACGAAAACCAGCCGTTCGGAGATGTCACGTGACATTCCTCACGTATTTTCATTACCAGCACACAATACATTAACACAACCCAATTTCAATTACAGTAGATTTTCAAAAATGCCTCCATTGACACGTAAACGAAAGACACCATCGGATCACGTTCTTCTGACAAGGGCAAAAACCCAAGGAGTATCCGGAATTGTATCTGCTGCTGCTATTATCCGGGGAACCAGATCCTCTTCTGATACAACAGAAATTGTGTACACAAGGCTGTGCATCTCTCCCCATAAAAAAACTTCCAGAGGGGACATATCGGGGGATCCAGTAGGCCATGGTATGGGACCAACTCTACCAATCCACTTTCAGGGAACTGTAGGTCCAGGAATCGACGCACATGACGAATGAAATGTGCCAGCGCCCCGTCATGTTGGAACCACATGCGTTTTCTTGTAGGGAGCGACATGTCTTCCGGCAATTCTGGCAATGCTCTGGCGAGAAAACTGTGATAGTGCCTGCCATTGAATACGATCTCCACCAGTTTAAATACTCCTCATAGGAAAAAAATGGCATTAGGGAAAAATATTTGTTTTGGTGTCCCATACAACCTCCCTGTTTGTCGGTTTAAATACTTTTCACCCTGTAGAATTACAATGGAAAATATTTGTCTCTCTATGCAACTACAAATAAGATGCGACTTTTTGTTACCAGATGCATTTCGTCTTAATGATAATAAAACATCTTATCTGGTCTGTAACCGCAAATATTTCCATTTTGTTTTTATATATGAGTAGAAAGCAGTTTGATAGCAAAACATGTGAAGTACTTTTTGATTACTTACGAAAATTTTAGTTTTGGTTTTCGCCTTACATCATGCAACACCGATTCGTTTCATGCTGTACTGTAAATTCTTCTTTTCGCCATAATCTTCACTTCACTGGTGCACTGTTCACAATTAACGTTTACACACATGTCAGGTGTATTTGTTTTGAATGTTAGTGAGTATGCACATTGTGTTGTTATAGTGTTTCCAACATTCCAACTGCAATAATGTTTTGTAATTTATTTATTTTAATACTTTATTTTATGTTAAAGTGTATTTATTTTTGATGTAAGTGGTATGGAGTAGTGACGAAATTACAATTCTGTGAGATGAGTGTTTATTGGGAGCGGATTGGTATGGCCAAGATGAGAGAATAGTGGTTGAAAGTAGTAAGTAGTGGAATGTAGAGCGAGATGGAAGACAAAAGAGAGGCGAAGGAGATAGAGTGACAGTTGGGGAGGGGAGACGTTTGACAATTGCCTTTTTATTAAACACACACACACACACACACACACACACATACACACACTACTTGCACACTATCTGCTCCTGACACACCCCTGCAAACATTCACTACATGTTCAACTTCATTAATACCCCTTCACTTCACCTACAGCTCTTCAAAACCAAAACTCTCTATTCCCCAACCATCACACTCACATCGTCCCCCATCCCCCTACTATCCAAAATGTCACTCTACATTATACCACTCATATCATCACATTTAATATCCAGACATTCCTACCAGCCTCTCCCCCACACAGAAACATTTACCACCCAGAATTTCAATATTGCTTAAGTTTATATAATACTAAAACGTGAAGTCTGAAACCTCCCCCCTCCCCCAACCACCACTCTACCTCCTTCCCCTCTTTCTTATCTTCTATCTCTTTCTACATCCCACTACGTACTACGTATTATTTAATCATCTTTTCCCTGCCACTCCCCTTCCAACAAACACTCATCACACAGATTTGTAATTTAGACACTACTCCATATCACTTATATAAAAAATTGTCCGCCTCCGAAGCTCAGTGGAAGCGTCACTGACTACCACGCAGGAGGCCCGGTTCGATTACCGACAGGGGAGTGGGTGTTGTGTGTTGTCCTAATCATCATCATCTCATCATCATTGGCACGTAAGTCGCCCACACGGCGTCAAATAGAAAGACTTCACTCAGGCGGCCGAACAATCCCGTAAGAGATCTCCCGACCAAAAATGTTCAAATGCTTGTAAATCTATCGGACCACACTGCGTGGTCATCAGTCCGTAGCTTACAAACTACTTAAACCTAGGTAAACTAACCTACGGACAAACACACACACCCATGCCTCAGGGAGGACTCTAACCTCCACGGCGAGCAACCGCGCGCTCCGCAGCGAGACGCTTTAGACCGCTCGGCTACTGCACCGCGGCTCTCCCGGCCAAAAATGACATATAAAAAAATAATACACTTTCGAATACTATAATATATTAAAAATAAACAAATTAAAAAGATTTAATTACGGTTGCAATGTTGGCAACACTACAACAACACACAGTGCATACTCACTCACATTCAAAATAAATAAACCTGACATGTGAAAAACGTAATTATGGATAGTGCAGGAGTGAAGTGGAGATTATGACAAAAAAATTGTGATTCGGAAAGAAGAATCTACAGTACAGCATCGTACAAACCGGTACTGCATAGTGTAAGGCGAAAACCAAAACTAAAAATTTCCGTAAGTAACCAAACAGTCCTTTACATGTTTTGATAACGAACTGTTTTCGGCCCACATATCAACAGAAATTGTAAATATTTATGATTACAGATTAATGAAGACGTTTTACTATCATCAAAACGAAACGTGCCTGATAACAAAAAGTCGCATCTTACTTGTAGTGGCGTAGACGGACAAACATTTCCCATCATAATTGTATAAGGACTACGGACGTCATGGCCACACAAATTAGGAATCCATTTTATGTATCTGCATTTTCACCCCTGTTCAATATTTGTATATTCTCTGGGCTTCAAGAGCGGCCAGCCTGCCCCTCCTAGGGGTTTTTGAAAACTCAATAAAATCAGTTTGGATTTAGAAGAAATGTAGCAACACGTGAGGAAATAATCATATTACCACTTATTTTTACAAGATAGATTAAGGAAAGGGAAACCATGCGTTTATAGCATTTGTGGATCTGGAGAAAGCTTTTGACAATGTCTACTGGATTACACTTTTTCAGATAACTGAAGGTAGCAGGGGGTAAAACACAGAGAGCGAAGAGTTACATTCAACTTGTACAAAAGCCAGTCGGCAATTATTAGAGTCGAAGGGCATGAAAGGGGATGCAGTAGTTGGATACGAAGTAAGAAAGGTTGCAGCTTTTACCCAATTTTGTTCAGTCTGTACATTGAGCAAGCTGTGAAGGAATGCAGGGAGAAATTTGGAGAGGGAACTAAAGTACATGGAGAAGGAATAAAAACCTTGCGATTTGCTGACTACTTAGTAATTTTGCCAGAGACAGTAAAGGAAGAGCAATTAAACGGAATGGATAGCCTCTTGAAAAGAATATATAAGATTAAATTTAACATAGTAAAACGAGGGTAGTAGAATGTAGTGTCAGAAAATCAGGCGATGCTGAGGGAAATAGATTAGGCAATGAGACGATAGTAGATGAGATTTGTTATTTGGGTAGCAATATAACTTCTGATGGCCGAAGTAAAGAAAATATAAAATGCTGTATGACTACGCGAAGAAAAGCGTTTCTGAAGAAGCGGAATATGTTGACATCCAATATTAATTTAAATGTTAAGAAGTCCTTTCTAAAAGCATTTGTCTGGAGTGTAGCATTGTATGGGAGTGAAAGTGGACAATAAGGAGTTCAGACAAAAAGATGATAAAAGCTTTCGAAGTGTGTAGCTACAGACGAAGATCATGTAGCTAATGATGAGGTGCTAAACAGAATTGGGGAGAAAATGAGGTTCTAGGATGTCCTCACTAAGAGAAGGGATAGCTTGGTGGGACACATTCTGATACATCAGGGAATGGCCAACTTACCATTAGAAGAAAGTGTGTGGGGTAAAAATCCCAGAGGGAGACCTACGGACGAATACAGTAAGCAGATTCAAAAGGATGCAGGTTGCTGTTCGTATTCTCAGATGAAGATGCTTGCACTGAAGAGGGTAGCATGGAGAGCTGCATCAAACCAGTGTGCGGACTGAAGACAACAACAATAAAGGAAACAATGTCAACACAAACTGTTGCCAGATTATTAATGACAGCGGACTACTGGCATTGATACGTTTAGCCCGTCTTCCAATCACGCCACAGAATGGAGGTGCACGGTCCTACTGATGCCATGAGAGCATACTTTGGAATGGTGGGCCGTGGTCTTCAGCAGTTTATCAAGATTATGCCTACACGCAAGTGACGGTCATTTGGGCACACAACGTAGACCTTGTCAGCGCTTTCTCGTAGAGTGCATTCGTTCTACACACACTGGCCCCTACCCATTTCCAATTGTGTGGGGTGTGATAAGCTATAACTCTCGTTCACCTTTGGTGTTTGTGGAGGGAACGATGACTAGCGCTCCGTGTGTGGAGAATGTTGTAAGACCAGTTCTTTTGCCATTATTTGTACAGGAACGTGATGTGTTATTGCAACAGCATAATGCTGTCCAGAAACTGAGTGAGGGGCAACTTGTTGGGGTAGCATGATCTCTAGACTTGTCTCCAATCGAGCTTGTGTGAGATACAATGGGACGACAACAAACATGTGCGACTTAACCCACAACTGTTGCACAACTACATGAACAGGTCGAGCAGCCGAATAACGTATCACAAGACAGCACTCGCCATTTGGATGATGGAATGGATGCCAGAATTAGAGTTTACATCTCCTATGGAGACTACACCTCGTACCAACATGGATGTTTCAGCATGGATCGCTGCACGGGAGAAGCCGCATGGCCTAAGGCATCGTGCTACTGGTTGGGCGGCCGCTCCCATCGGAGGTTCGAGTCGTCTCTCGGGCATGGGTGACAGTTAACTTAAGTAGTTTGTAAGTCTAGAGACTGGTGACCATAGCAGTTTGGTCCAAACATTTTGAATGCATCATAATGGGTGGGTACGTGCTATCTCAGTACTGCTTGACTTATTCATCTGTAAATGGAATAATTTAAAGTACTCCATATGCACTATTTCTACAATGAATCTTGAGTGAATTGGAGTAGTCTAATAGAGTTGTAATAAGTTTTATTTCAGGCAGTGTATATACCTATACACTAGACTTGCGCGTACTAGTTCGTGATCGAGAGCGCTCACTTTAGTTCGCGGCTCTGCCGCGAACTAGTTCGCTCTTTTAGTTCGTCCGCTCCCAGTGACGACTGAGCAGCGTGGTCTGCGCGTGCAGGTGGAGGGGGAAGTTCCCCCACCTAGCTGCTTCATGCGCTTGCTGCTTGAGCCGCTAACGATATCACGCACACCAAAAGAAACAGTTTATGGATAATTTCTCCCGTTTAAGTTTAGAGTTATCTCTATATCTTGGCACTATGGAATTTATTAGTCAGATATTGCAGAGTGCAGAACACATCAAAACAGAAGTTTTGTAGCACTGAACTATGTAATCTAGCAGGCAGACGCTCACCTCGAAATGACTCATCAGCAGAAGGCAAATACGTGATTTTTAATTCTGCTACGTGCCCTCTCGCTATTGCCCGTCGGTCTTCGAAAAAGAATCAGACAAACTATGAAGCGAGATATGTTTGGCATAATCCTACTTCGTCCGCTGCTCCTACTTCGTCCGCTCTTTTTGGCTTTTGCTACCGCTACTAAAAGAGCTCTTTTGATGACCGCTTTTTTATATAATGTATCAGTGTTGCCAAAGCGTGTGCTATTACCCGTATTTTTGGGCAATTCGACATCAAATACTTAGGCAAATAAACCAGTTATTTACACGAATGGGAGATACAATGGTATTCAACTACTTTGCATACAGAGTAGTCGTAGTGCTTTATTTTTAAAAAAGATTTCTTGTGGCAGTGAAATATGAAACTACAGCTAAGCCGCATCTCAGCTCGAAATAAAGGTAACTGGCAGAAGGGAATCACGCGATTCTGCGCGCTCTCGCGACCTCTCGCTGTTCCCCGTCAGTCTTCGGAAAAGGAGCGGACGAACTAAGAGGCGAGGGATCTGCGAACAAGTTCGCGTAGTTCGCCTGCGGGAGTGCTCTTCCGAACTAGTTCGTTCGAGAGCTACACAAGACTACTATATCAAGGAATCGTGAATTTAGCGTTGGAGGGAAGTAGGTGGGGTAGAAATCGCAGAGGGAGACCTAGGGATGAATACAGTAAGCAGATTCAAATGTAGATTGCAGGTCTTATGAAGAGATGAAGAGGATTGTTCAGGATAAAGTAGGGTGGAGAGCTGCATCAAACAGTCTCCGAACTGAAGACCACAACAACAACATATATACCTAGAAAAGGCTTATGACCCCATTCCTAGGAGGGAGCTATTGTTCAGTTCTGAAAGATTGTGGAATAGGAGGCAAACATCTGAAGGAAATTAGAACTCTTTACGCAGACTGTAAATCAGCAGTTACAGTATACAGTAAATTGAGTTCATGGTTCATGGTACTTCCAGGGGTGAAACAAGGCTGTAACAGGTACCACTGTCTTTCATATTATAGTTGGCATCATGTGGAAAGGCACTTCTGTGCATTGAAGCAGAGCGATAGGGGAGCTGGAGGGGAGGAGCTACGGCCGAGTGCCAACAGTGGGGCCTGCGGGAGAAACTTCCTTATAAGTTGTGGCCAGCCAAAGCCCAAAAGAAGAATATTACTGACTGACAATGCTATAATGCAGGGGGATGCGCAGAACAGCTCAAACCTGAGCCGCCTTCCTATGTGATGTGGACTATTGTTTTGGATCATATGTTTAAAACGATAGAATGGCAGGGTGAGACTGAAATAGATAAAAACGAAATGAGAAGTCTCGCGTATGAGGACAACATCGATTTAAATGTTTCAGTCTAATATTTCAGAGCTAGATCAAAGATGTAATGATAGTGATATGAGTATCCGCATCTCAAAAACGAAAGTAATGTCTGTAAGAAAGAGACGTAAACTGACTGAGTGACAAATACAGCGAAGAAAATGAGATTAGGTGGACAGTTTCAAGCATGTAGGATGTATTTTCTCACAAGATGACAAAAATCATGAAAGAACTGGAATCGAGGCGTAGCAAAGCTAATACAGTGAGCAGTCAGATACGATATAATCTCTTTTGCATGACGGAAGTTAGTACCAAGCCTGTGTTAGCAGTGTAATGTTCAATCTTTCGACCAAGCTTGTTGTATGGGAGTGAAAGCAAGCTGGATACACGTTACCTTATTAATAAGTTTGAGGTTACAGATATGAAATCAGTATTATTGTAGGTACTAACAAATGGAAACAATGGCAGGAGGGTGTTCATGATGAGGAAAACAAAGGAAAACTGTGATCGAACACCGTAGATGAAGCAGTTAGAGCGAACAGGCTGAAAATTTGGGGTCATGTTCACGGATGGGAAAAGGAAGATTATCCAAGATAATCGTGGATTCGGCAGTAGAGGGTAGGACAAGTCAAGGTAGACCAAAGATGAAGTATCTTTAATAAAAAGATCCGCTTCAGCTGTTTTACTTTTCCGTGCCCTCTGGCTTTATCAGGTGCTTTGATCGTCGAGGGCGGTTGTCGCCTTGATGTTTTGTGTGAAGTGTTCTGACGGGCCGGCCGCAGTGGCTGAGGGGACTGAGGCGCTCCAGTCACGGTCTGCACGGCCACTACGGTCGGAGGTTCGAACCCCCCTCCCACCCCCCTCTCGGGCATGGATAATTGTGCCGTCCTTAGGATAAGCTAATAGGTAAGTAGTTTGTAAGTTTAGGGACTGATGACCCCGTAGTTAAGTCCCATAAGCTTAACAAACATTTGAACATTTGTTCTGACTGCCGGGGTTGTGGTTGATTGTATTGGCGAGCCCCTCGTTTTATGTTTTAACTGTATCTGACCCGCAGTCCGACTTTATGTCGCAAAACCGATCGTCTTTTTAGAAAAAGTAAAACAGCTGAAGCGGACCCTTTCATTAAAGATGTATCATCTTAGCTGTGGATGTTCGTCAACAAATCTTTTATGTAAAGATGAAGTAGTTGGATTCTGTTAAGAATGCTTTTGAGGTAACGGGATTAAGAGATGAGACGAGGCATGAATGGCAGCACTAAATAGGGGACCACGGAGGAGTTTTGTAAGGGGGATTATGCTCTAACCGTAACTCTGAAAGGCACAACGGGGATGATACTGATGCTTATGAGTATGTAATAGGTACCAGTGGCGTAACTATGGGGGGGATGAGGGGGATAGAACCCCTTCCCAGAACCCGAAAAAAATCGTATAACAGCAATCTAATAAAAGTAAAGATTGAAAACTTGGGGTGTTTTACCATAATCTTTCATAGGATGGGAGTGAATTAGTTTCTTCAGCGGGAGTAGTAGAAGGTAGTCTGTCTGGAAACTGACTAAAATTTTGCTCGTCAAGCAGATCTATCCATCCCACCAAACCCCCCCCCCAAAGCCAAGTCCTAGTTACGCCACTGATAGGTACCGTCATATTCTCTCGAACTCTGGGACCGCTACAACTTTTCAGAGATAGTTTGCTATAGTTTCTACCAGTTTACCAAAATATTTCGGCGTACAGAATGTAGTGGTCCTGAAATAGTGATCTTTGGAATTTCAAATCGTGAATTTTTAATTTCGTTACCTGTGTCTCTACGTTTTTAATGGCCAGAAGTGCATCTTGGT
The DNA here is from genome assembly GCA_026315105.1 of Locusta migratoria. NCBI lineage: Eukaryota > Metazoa > Arthropoda > Insecta > Orthoptera > Acrididae > Locusta > Locusta migratoria. Next base: position 410,914,969 of record CM048748.1, read on the forward strand.
GAGGTCTCGTGTAGTTGCCGCCCTCTCAGTTAGAGAGAGCGTAACACTGGGAGCGCCCCTCCCCCCACCCCGTCTTCCCACGCAGCCCGCGACCCTCCCCCGCAGTCGGCGCTCGCTCGCCGTCGGCCGGGTCGCGATAGCGCCCTAATAGATTATCCGCGCGTTTATCGGACAAAGGCGCCCTAATTGCTGACACAAAGCGCGCGCTATCGGGCCGCGCTAAAAGCTATCAGGTAATTACCCGGCCCATCGGAGGCCCCTTAATTACCACGGCTCTCTCTCTGAGGGCGGCCACCGCGCATGCGCCGTCTCCTCCTCTGACCCTGCGCGTCCTACACGGCGCACTTGGCCGGAGGCACCGTCTGCTGACGGAGCGCCACCGGCGTGGTCTCGCGTCCGCACTGTCGTAGTACAGTGGTTTACAATCTATTCCCTAACGAGGGCGCACTACAACATTAGAAACAATGCTCCGTTGCTTTTCTCTGGGTTTCCAGTCATGTGGGTATTCTAGGAAATGAACAGGGTGACCAGTTGGCTAGAGTAGCCGTAACTCCCTGCTCCTTCCCCAGGGCAATCTCGGGCGCGGATTTGCGGGTGCAGTTGAGATCGCTACTCGTACCGGACTGGAGCACCAACTGGCAGGGTAATGCCCCATATAATAAACTACGTTCCATAAAGTCGATCACTGCAGCTTGGAGTTCTTTCGTAAACCCTTCTCGAAGGGTATCCACTGTCCTTTGCCGTTTGCGCATCGGTCATTCCAGGTTGACCCACGGTTTTATTTTGCGTAATGAGCTTCCCCCACATTGTGGTTGTGGAGCCTTACAATCTGTTGCTCATATCTTAGTCGAATGTCTGCTCCTCTTGGCGCTCCGTGCCAAATACAGAATTCCCACTCGTTGGTGGATGATTCACGGATGGCTGACAGAGTCCTTGGATTTTTCCGTGAAAGCGGTTTTTACTCTTGTCTATAAGATTTTATCTCTGACGCTTTGACAGAACGGGTGGGTTTGTGACCCTTCCTGCGAGCAGCAGGGTTTGGAGCTCTCCCTTCCTCCCCTGACAACTTCTATTTCTCCTTATAATTTGGTTTTAATTCACGTTGTTTCCCTTTTTTACATTTCGTCTTCTGCTTGAGGAGCATATTCTATTCTCCTGTGCCTGCTCGTTGTTAATAAACGGGGGTTCTACAGCTGTGGCGACGTGCCTTGCAGAATTCCGCTTTTTTCTGTTGGTTTTAGCCCTGTCCTAATTGATTTTAACTCCCCTTTTAGTTCCTCTATTATACTGTAGGCAAGGCTTTAGCCGACTACACCCTTGCTTGCATTTCATTCAGAGGTCATAGGACTAATGACCTAGCTGTTTGATCCCATGCAAACATCAACAACCACCACCACCAGCATTAGAAGCATACCCCGAAAATCAGTGGCTACGCGTCTACACAGATGGGTCATTAATGCAAAAAGAAGGAAGCGTTGGTGTAGTAATATAAGGCAAAATTTTATGATCAAACTTTAGGGTCACACCACTCTAATTTTAAAGCCATAAGAACAGCAGTAAATCAGCTAAATACGAGGCGCGTCCAGAAAGTAAGTTTAGTTTGACAATAAAATGAAATTGTACACAGATACAGAATAAATTTTTATTGCACAAAATTCTACAGCTCTTAAACTACTTTTCCATATAACTGCCGAAATTTTGTAGGCACTTGACATAGCGTACCACAAGTTTTTGCATGGATCCTTCACAGAAAGTTGCCGCCTGTGTATTCAACCATGTGGTAACAGCTCTTTATCATCGCTGAGGTGTTGACCACCAAGGACAGATTTTAGGTGTAAGAAGAGATGAAAGTCGCTAGGAGAGAGGTCCGAGCTGTATGGAGAATGATCAAACAGGTCCATTGAAATTTCCGTAAGAATTGTTTGGTCACGTTCGGTGTGTGAGGTCAGGCATTATCGTGAAAAAAAAAAAAAAAATCTTTTGACAGTAATCCTCTTCTTACACCTAAAATCTGTCCTTGGTGGACAGCACTTCAACGATGATGACGAGCTGAAAGAACATGTTACCACATGGTTGAATACACAGGCGGCAACATTCTATGAAAAAGGCACACAAAACCTTGTGCCATGCAATGACAATTGCCTACAAAATTTCGGAAGCTATGTAAGAAAGTAGTTGAACCGGTTTAGATTTTAGTACAATCAATATTTTTTCTGTATCTGTATCCGTTCGTTTTATATAACCAAACGGAACTTACTTTATGGACGCGCCTCGTAGCTGTTTGCATACATTTGACAAAGCAGTCATTTTCTGTGACTCCGAAGGAGCAATACCAACAACTGTTAACTCAAGAGATCGAAAAAAATGTTCAAGTCAAAGATATGCGAGAAGTAATGAAGTCCCTGTAACAACACAACAAGACAATTGCAATTCAGTGGCTACTATATCACTCTGTCATAGATGGTAAAGAGAAAGCTGACTTTCTAACCAAAAAAGGGCACACAATTTAAACAAACTGGAAATCTACCTTGCCATATTTTACAGTGAAACGCATGATTAACAATATATTTGAAGAAGAATTAAGAAAAATCAATAAAATATCATTTGAGGCGAGACCTAGGATACCCTCTTGGATAACCAATTAATACCAGATGGACCAAGAAGAGAGTCAGTAGCAACAATCCGACTGACCACTGGACACGAGTGTTTGGCCGCCCACCTGTACAACATCTCCATCCTGCCGTCTCCAGAATGTGTTCTGTATCACAAGAGTGGTACCGCAATGAACAGCGATCATTTAAAAGGGTTTTCAAAATTCTACAATTGTAATTTAGACTTAACAACATTCTATTGGTGAAACACGTCCACTGATTGTGTAGCCGTGTTCGATTTTGATTTATTCTTTAACCTAAAGTGTTTCTGCACCATTAATGTTATCTATCTGTGTGTTAATTATTTTATTATTTTTATTAATGATCAGTGCCCTATGTTTATGTATGTTTGCCCAATATTTATATATGTTTCCACCCGTTTGATTGAACTTGTATGTTCATGTGAATGTGTAAGGTTGCTCTTAATACTGACTGTCTGCCACGCAATGGCTTAAAGTCGCCGCCTTCCGTTTTAGGCCTCGTTTTGCTGTAGTTAAGAACGCATGGCTTCGTTTGTCGTCTGCGCTGGCGTCTGCTGGCTGGCCAGAGACAAGCTTACTTGGCAAGGTGGCGAGGTGGCCGTGTTCTTAGTGTGGTGCCAACCTAATCTTGGACGAAAAAGGTGACAGGAGACTTCCCTGGGAGCGGATGTAGAGAGAATTGTCTTGGCCAGGTAGCAAGGGTTGGTAAACACTTGTATCTGAAAGCAGTCTGCGTCGCTTTTAGTGCGCTCTACATCCGGTGTATGGCAGGGGGAGGTTTTTCCGTGGCCTTAGAGCTTCGCTCTTGCTGCAGTCATGGCAGTAAGTACTTCTTCGAATCATGCTGAGGGAAAGGCATGCTGTTATGATTTTGCTTTCTTTGTGATCAGGCAGTCTTGGTTTTCAGTGATAGTTCTCTTGAGTAATTCAAATGTTTGTAAATCTATCGGAGAAAACTGCGTGGTCATCAGTCCGTAGCTTAAAACTAGGTAAACTAACCTAAGGACAACACACACACCCATGCCCCAAGGAGAACTCGAACCTCCATGGCGAGCATTCGCGCGCTCCGCAGCGAGACGCTTTAGACCGTTCGGCTACTCCACCGCAGCCTTGAGTAATTCTTTCGCTATGCAAGGTGAAGTGTTTCTTAATTAGAGAAGTCGAGTAAATTCAGTGTAAATTTATTATTGGCATTTTTATTCCTGTGATGATTGTGTGTCCAGTTTTGCTCAAGTTAGAATACACGTGTGCTGCTATTTTGCAGAGTTGTAGCGCATTACGCAATATCCTGTGGATGGTGCGTTTCTCGATGCCACATCCCTTCTCTAACTTCAGTAGCGTCCATCGTCTATCTTCATCCAAGAGCTGCTCGGTGATGGCACGTCATATGTTGGTCCACACAATTACAGGTCGTCCCTAATGGTGCTCATCACTGGTTGACACACGTCCTTGTTGAAACTTTGCTACTCACTGTGCTACTGTACAATATGGTAGGGCATTATTCGCAGGGAATTCCACTAATTCACAGTGACATTCCATCGCATTTCTCCCTCGGAGAACGGCTATTGGGATTTAAATTCGCTGCTCAACACTGATTTCGCAGCCCTCGCTGCCCTACTACCAGCTATCACAGTGCCATCTTCACGGGATGTACGACAGTAACTGCAATGGGCAAACTTGAAAATGTGTATCCATCCAAAATTTGAACCCGGCTCTCCTTCTTTCTAGGCAGATGCGCCGACTCCTATATCACTGGAGACACAGCGATCACCAAACTTGCACGGAATTACTGAAGCACACCTCCCGTCAGATTCAAAGCAGGTGAGGTGATCGATATGTCTTCGGTGGTGTAGGAGTCAGCACAACTGCCAAGAAAGCAGGAGACCCTGGTTCGTATCTTGACTGGGTATACATTTTCAACTTTGCCCATTGCAGCTACTGTCCTGCATTCCGTGAAAGGAATAGATATAACTGCAGTATCAAAAGTATCGTCAGTTCTTTTGGACATGTCCGTAAGAATAGTCACTACTTAAAATGGAAAGAACACATAGAATGCATTGTAGGGAAAGGGAACCAAATACTAAATTTCGTTGACAGAACAGTTAGAAGATGTAACAGCTCTATTATAGAAACTGCCTACAGCACACTTAGGCGTCCTATTCTGAAGTATTGTTGCGCATTATGGAATCCCCACCAAGTGGGATTGACAAACGATTTAGAGAAAGTACAGAGAAGGGCAGCTCGTTCTGTATTATGCGATATAGGGGAAATAGTGCCATGGAAATGATGCACGAGTTGGGGTGGAAATCCTTAAAAGCAAGCCGTTACTCGTTGCAAAGAGATCTATTTTCTTAATTTCTCTTCCGAATGCGAACACATTTTGTTAGCACCCACCTACATAGGAGGACATATCATGAAAACTAGAGAAATCAGACCGATAACGGAAAGAGTTAGGTCTTTTTTTCCCCAGAAGCTATTAGCGAATGGTACTGTAGAGAAACATCATAAAAACGGTTCTACCATGCACTTCAGTATGACTTGCAGAGTATGTAGATGTAGATATATAACAGAGCCATCTGTTGTTCCGTATACACACAATGCCCGCAGAACGTCCATGCGACACATCCATTCACACATCTACGAGAAGGAAAACTACATAAGGATCCTGTGTTGTTGATCTGAAATTCTCCGATCTGTTGTGCTGTAATCCTTTGGTTTTGACGCGAAAACCACCGATCTGTGGGTCGCTTTGTCCTAAAAAGGAATAGAGTTGGATCTAATGTTTTGTAAGCTGTTGTGGCACAGTATCTTTTTCGTGATGTGGAAAGTGAGTTATACGCATCATAGGCTTCTTCCCTCTGTGGAAAGAGCCTTTCTCTCTTCTGCGGTGTATATAGACCACCATTACGATGCGTTTGCTGTAGATCGTAATATCTGTAGGGAGGACAAGTGTGATGAGGAGCACTCAATCGTCGATATGATTACCTAAAATATGTAATAGTTTGCCTCTGCACCAGTTATTTTATTGTAAAGACTTATAGCTTTTCGAGTAGAACTTTTCGGTATTACAGGTCTATGGAACTAGGAGAAAATACCGGAAGACAGGTTACGTATCAGAAGAGCATTACCTCGATCGGTAGAGTATCTGTTCGTTGATCAGCTATCAGAGATGTACTTCTGTGCTGGTCTAGTCTACAGATAAGCGAACGTTCGTTTAAATCGGTGTTGTGCGGTACATTGGTGTATGGCATGGAGTTTGACTTATTGTACACAGGTTCATCTTGTAGAAAATATCTTTCTTCTTCTTATCGATTTTCTAAAAATTATGTTTAGTTTCTGTAATACTTACGCAGTCACCGACTGTTTGCGTGTGTGTGTACAAAATAGTTTATCAGCATCTATATTTTCATTATGTTAGTGATCTTGTACGGTAAAACATCTCGTTTGTATCACCTGATAGACAGAAGGGGCAAGATCGGGACTATATGGAGGATGATCCAGTACTTCGAATTTGAGTTTCAGCAGTGTGGACAGCAGTATGCGGACGGGTATTGTCGTGCAACAGCACAACACCTTCTGACAGCAATCCTCGGCGTTTGCTTCGAATTGTAGGCTTTAGCCTGTCAGTAAGCATCTCATTGTAACGTACACTGTTTATTGGTGTGCCCTTTCACCATGATGTTCCAGTAAAGGACCTCGTGCATCCCAAAAAACCGTAAGCATCACTTTTTCTGCGGACGGTTGGGTCTTAACTTTTTCTTGCACGGCGAATTTGGATGTTTCCATTCCATACTCCATCTGATGGATCCATGTTTCGTCACCAATAATGATTCTGTCTAGGAAGTTGTCCCCTTCGTTACCATAGCGAACCAAATGTTTTTTGCAGATATCGAGGCGCGTTTGCTTATGCAACTGTTTGAGTTGTTTTGGGACCCATCTTGCACAAACCTTAAGAAACCCAAGTCTGTTGTGAATAATTTCGTAGGTAGAACCATGACTGATTTGAAGACGATGAGCCACTTCATCAATAGTTAATCGTCTGTCTAAGAAAATCATTTCACGTGATCGCTCAATGGTTTCTTCATTTGTGGCGGTAAACGGTCGTCCGGCTCCTTCATCGTGCTTAACACTCGTGCGACCATTTCGGAATTTTTCAATCCACTAGTACACACTTCGTTGTGGCAAAACATTGCTCCCTTACTGTACTGAAAGTCTTCTATGAATTTCGGCCCCTGATACACCTTCCGCCCACAAAAAACGTATCACTGAATGTTGCTCTTCTTTGGTGCAAATAGACAGCGGAGCAGCCATGATTAACAGCACGGCAGCGACAACGAAACTAACGTAGCAGCTTGAAAATTGCAAAGATATAACAACAAATAAACAAAGCATGCGTCACCAACGTAAAACGATAGTACTACCAACATAAACAAAAATATAGCTAAATTGCGGATAATAATTGACTTACCCTCGTATAAAGCAGAGTGTATGTTTGTGTGTTTCTGTGTACATATTGCATACAAATCTACAGTTTTGTTCCACTCTTTATGAAATTTTGTACACGTAAGTTTTGATCCATGAGGGCAGTCGCCGTGAGTGAAAGAATCACGTACGATATATAGTTCACGAGATATGACGTCATAAACAATGATATACACGAAAAACTGCTGCATTTAGTAAGAAAGCTGCTCATTTCCTCCTAAACCACTCGAGCGATTTCCACCAAATTTGGTACGCACATTCCTTTCCGTGAGGTAACAATTGCTGCAGGATAAAGAATCACATACGACACATGGTCCAGAAGATATGACGTCATAAACAATAGAAATCGCAAAAAAACTGCGACATAATGCGACGAGACTTTATAAATACGCTATAAGAGAATGAGAGTACTTAGAGACTTGCAACAAACTTTAAACATAATTTCAAACACTTATTATACTTTTTCTCGCTGACAACCGCATCAAAGTGGTTAAAGGAAAAAAGTTTCTCGTTTAGTACTTTTTCATAGAGTAAAACTATGGCATTCGGTATGACGTTGCAATTTATAATTTCTACACTTCAAATTGTACTCACAGGATATTTTGCATACAGTGTACACACATACAACGTAATGTAACTTCGAAGTTATATCTCTGTACGACATCTACATCTACATAGATACTCCGCAAATCACATTTAAGTGCCTGGCAGAGGGTTCATTAACCACTTTCATAACTTTTCTCTGCCGTTCCATTCTCTAATAGCGCGCGGGAAGAAAGAACACCCAAATCGTTCCGCTTTCGATCTGATTTCTCTTATTTTATTGGGATGGTCATGTCTCCCTAAGTAGGTGGGTGCTAGCAAAATATTTTCACATTCAGAACTAAAAGTCGGTGATTGAAACTTCGCAAACAGATCACGCCGCAATGAATAACGTCTTTCTTTTAATGATTTCCACCCCAATTCATGCAACATTTCCGTGACGCTTTCCCCCCCGTAACGTGATAAAACAAAACGAGCTGCCCTTCTCTGAATCTTCTCAATATCTTCCGTCAGTCCCACCTGGTGAGAGTCCCACAAGGAGCAACAGTACTCCAGGAGAGGTCGCACAAGTGTGATGTAGGCAGTCTCTTTGGTGGAGCGTTCTGCCAATGAAAAGTAACCTTTGGTTCGCCTTCCCCACAATATTTTCTATGTGTTCTGTCCAGTCAAAGTTGTTCGTAATTGTAACTCCTAGATATTTGGTAGAATTTACGACCTTAAGGTTTCACTGATTTATCGCTTAATTGAAGTTCAGCGGGTTTCTTTTAGTGGTCATGTGTATTACTTCACACTTTTCTTTATTTAGTGTCAATTGCCAATTTTCGCACCAAGTAGAAATTTTGTCTAAATCGCTTTGCAGTTGCTTTTGATCCTCTGTTGACTTCACTAACAAATAAACGACAGCTTCATCCGCGAACAGTCTAAGGGAGCTATTCAGATTGTCTCCTAAATCGTTTATAAACACGAGGAAGAGTAGGGGACCTATGACGCATCCCTGTGGAACGCCAGATATAACTTCTGTTTTACTCGATGACTTACCGTCAATTGCAACGAACTGTGTCCTTTCTGATAGGAAATCGTGAATCCAATCGCACATTTGGGGAGATATTCCATAGTCACGCAATTTCATTAGAAGCCGCTTGTGGGGTACAGTGTCAAAAGCCTTCCGGAAAACCAGAAACATGGAATCGATTTGAGATCCCTTGTCGATGGCACTTAACAAGGTATAAGGTCATAAACAGTAACTTTCGGGTTTTAATCTGTTACTTCTTTATTACTAACTGTATTCGCAACAAATTTTACTGACATACAGCAAATATAAAAATAAATATATATCTACAAATGTATACAATTGTATAACACATCACTATCTATATAAAAGCGAAAGGACACTCATTCACTCACTCACTCACTCACTCACAGACTAAACACGAAATTTCGAAAACTACGTCACCTATTAATCTGAAATATGGTAGGAATATATTTTATAAGTAGAAGACGTCAGCTAAGAAAGGATTTTCCAATAAGGCTGATAGTTCAGGAGATATGACGTCATAAACAATGAAAACTTTCCCGTCTAGCGCAGGTGATAGTGTGACTTTATCTATCCACTATTTGAGAAGGAGAGCACTTGACCACTTGCAACAAACTTTAAACGTAATTTCAAACCTTTAGGAAACTTTTTCTCGCTAACAACCCCAGCAAAATGATGAAAGGAAAAAAGTTTGTCTCTTAGTACTTTTTCGGTGTTCATGCAGTAAAATTACGGCATGACGTTACAATTTATTACTAGTGCACTATTAATTGTATCCCAGAGAAATGTTACAGACAGTATACACACACACACACCGCTGAACGTACGTTCGAAATTTTATCAGAGAACAACATACAGTTTATGAGATATGTAGTCATAAACAATTAGGTTCATGGAAAACCGCCTCATCACGCATGACGTTTTGATTTACTACGTCCTTCCTACTACAGGCATTCCCATGCATTTTGCAGACAGTTTGCATATACATCATATAGATATATTTTATGTGTTATGACGTCAAAAATAATGAAATGCATTACGCCCTAATAAGCATGGGGTTGTAATTTAATAAGATTTTACTACCAATTCCATTTACAACACATTTCGCAGGCAGTTTCCTAATATTCGACTCTACGAACCTCGTACATAATGTGTTTGTAGGACACACAATTCAGGAGATATTAGGTCATAAAGGTGACATCTGTAAATAGGTACTGCATTATGATTGACATTTTGGAAAGTCTATTACTCTATTAGCGACACATTCCGCAAACAATCTATAGGGCTACTAATAATAAATCTGTAGATGTAGTCCTGTCGCTGTTCACTTCAATCTTCAGAACTACTGGACGAATATTCCTGCGGTTTTCACAGGAAACAGGAGAAAAGTTTGGGTCAACATATAGGCATAATTTTATCAAAATCGGATCATGGAAAAAAAAAGATTTCGTAATTTTAAGTGTTTTCAGTAACCGTCATGTATGTTTGTTCAACTATTAAAAAAATCTCTTATCTCCAAAAGTACTTTACTAATTTGCCGTTCAAATATTAGCGAACTTATAGGCGACCATGTACATTCAAATGTTCAAATGTTTGTATAGCTTATGGGACTTAACTAGGGGGTCATCAGTCCCTAAACTTACAAACTATTTACGAACTAGCTAACACAAAGGACGGCACAAGATATCCATGCCCGAGGGGCGATTCGAAACCCCGACCGTAGTGGCCGTGCAGACCGTGACCGGAGCGCCTCAGTCCCCTCGGCCACCACGGTCGGCTCATTAGAACGCTGCTATTAGCAAGCGTATCGAATGCATTACGCCGCTTCAGGCAACTGTATCCATCACTACAGGGTAATAATAATCATTAGGGAGATTAGATCATCTTATAGGGCGCATGCACTGTCTGAGGAAATAATGATGTTCTTTCGCTGTATGGAGAGAGGTCTGTGGTTTTGTTTTTCTGCCTCGAGACACGGATTAATTTATGTGCCCCATCAGTCTTGAGCGACAAGTCAGCTCGCCCTGATATGGCGATGCCCAAGACCGGTTCTGACCGTGCGGGAGACTGTCACACTGCTGGCGTGATTATCAGCTCATTATGTACTCTCTTACACGCCTATTTAGTGTCCACTGACGAGTATATTAGGACTAGGACTAAACACGAATACCGAGCACTATAACCGTTATAAGCAAAACAGGTATGTGGTCAACATTGTAAAACCTATTTCATATTGTAAGCTGACACTTATTGGAAGACTAGATGACCCGGTGAACTTCGTATCACTTATCTCTTAACATAAACCATATTTATTTAAATCATATGTTTTTAGACCCAGTAGCTTTATAAAGGCATCATCACATTCTCTAAGTATCGGATCGATAGTGGGCGGAAAAAGTGGGCAAATCACCCACCCATATCCAGGATAATGTTCATGTCACATTCGTGAAAGTTCAGGAAAAGTTTAAACGGTGATAAAATATGGAAAAATTGAAAAATTGCGCCGCGGTGGAGTAGCCGAGCTGTCTAAAGCGTCTCAATGCAACATTCCGCTGTCGGCGGGCGAGCAGTGCGGACGCCTGGTGTTTACGTCCTCGCCGCTGCCGGCAGAGCGCTGTTTGTGTGGTAAGTGCCACGCCGCTGAGCGTGTTTACTTGTTGGTGATGATATTTCGAACGACTTAACGATGACGCAACCACCACGAAGAGACACATTGAAATTGACGTTTGACCCGAAACTAGTGCGACCGACATCTTTTGAGATTGAGGATTTTATAGAAGAATCATTGAAATTGAATACCGACGATGTCATTGGTTACCATTTGTCGCTCTGTAGCAGCACGGTTTATTTGAAACTTCTCAGTGCAGCCAAATGTGACGCGGTTGTCGAATATTGCGGAGGAATTTCAAAGTTTAAGCACTTCGACGGTAATATAGGAGAGGTCCGCATAACACAAGTGGGTCTAGGTATCAGGACGGTTAGAATATTCGAACTGCCTTTTTAAATTACCGCCGAGGATATCGACTCTGTTTTAAAGAGTTATGGCACCGTCCTTAGTAATGTTGCTGAAATATGGTCCGGTGCTCACAAATTCAAGGTGTTGAATGGCGTTAGACAAGTCAGAATCGAACTTCTGAAACACATTCCGTCCTATATTTCAGTTTGTGGCTATAGGGCAATAGTAATGTACGACGGTCAACCACGCACGTGCGGGGCGTGCGGCTCCACCGGTCATGTCCGCTCTCAATGTATGCAACGACGAGTGACACAGACCCCGGTAGGCGAGGCGGAAGCGCCGACCACCGTAACTTCACTGCCGCTCAAGTACGCAGCGGTAGCCCGCGGACACGTGGCCACACAACCGACCGTAGCGGCTCTCACATCTGCCACCGAGGACACGTTTGTGGAAGGTGCAACCAGAGAATCTAGCGCTGTAGCGACAGACACGACTGTTACCGTGGGCGCTTCGGCAGACGGTGTCGTGGTGGATTCCAAGATAACAACGGACGCACCTGTCGCCGAAAACACTTCGGCAGACGATGTGCATATGGACTCCTGTGACACGGCGGTGCCGACTGCTGCCGATCGCGTGGCGGATAAGAGTTGTGCCGCAGTGACACCGGCACACCACGGCTCGTCCGAAATTGCTTCCACAATTTTGGAGGTCAAAGCACACAGCGCTCCATCAGAGACGGACATGATGGAGGTAACTGAAACTTCAGGCGACGTATCTCCCCAGGAACACAAGAAGCGTCACATCGCTCATGAAGCAGCGGAAAAATATGCGCCGACGCTGCGGGAAAGGGCGGCGCAAGTTCGCCAGAAAATCACGGCGAAGGACACGGCCGGCGGCTCACAGCCTTCTAAAACAAACAAGAAATCGCGGACGGGAGACATGTCGGACCGAACAACCGGAAAAGCGGCAACCTTTGCCCCCACGGGAAAAGACACAAAAGGTTCCGACAATAAGAATAAACCGTTAGTATCCACGGTACAGGAGAAGGAACGTCCGATCCCCGACAACTGTACGCTGGATTGGTACCAGGACATGGAAGATAATGCCGAGGACCACGGCGATGCTGATACAATGCAGGTGGAACCACACGGCGGACTGCCTCCTGGACAAGAGGGCCCGCCGCGGGATAGAGATGACGACCCGGATTTTTACTAAAATTTACTACATTTACGATGTACAACACCAAGACATCCTTGCACGATGAACTCCGGCGGACAGAGGGCGTCTGAACTTCCAACTAGTTGGATGACCTGTCTTTCCTGCCTGTACATGATTTCACTCGTGTTACAGGGGAACATTTGATCCTATACCCATAGATGTCACTTCTTGAAACATATAAAATAGCAACCCTGAACATCAATAAAATAACGACGTTGCTGAAGGTTGACGCCCTCCGAGATTACATCTACAGCGCCGATGTTGACATCGTGATGTTACAAGAGGTCGACTATGAGCTACAGCTAAATATAACTGGCTATGATGCGATTTTAAACACGACGTTGGATGGAGCCTTTGGGACGGCATTCCTGATTAAGGAGGGAATCGTAGTCTCTGATATAGAACGGATAGCAAACGGCCGAGGGTTGTCTTGTTTAATCCATGGCGTTCGTTTTATAAACATTTACGCTCCTTCAGGCAACCAGCACAGGGCGGAGAGATCACTTTTTTATGAACAGGACCTCCTGTATCTAATACGACGAGCTGAAGAAGCAATGGTTTTAGCCGGTGATTTTAATTGTGTGCTTAAGAGAAAAGATCAGCATCCCAACTTTAATTACAGCGCAGAGTTAGACCGCGTAATACGAGAGATGCGATTTGCCGATACTTGGGAAGTTATTCATGGAGATCGTCAATGTTTTACCTTTTATACCCCCACCTCAGCTAGTAGAATTGATAGGATTTATGTAACACCGTGCTTAACAGCAAATGTCACTGGACCTGAAACATGGCCAGTGTATTTCTCAGATCCTTTGGCGTATCACTGTCAACTGAAAATGACCAAACAGGATATTTTTCGGGGAAGGAACATCTGGAAACTTAACGTCACTATCCTTCCAGAAGATAGTTTGAGGCTTCGTGTGGAAGAGGTATGGGATACCTGCATGAGACGACGCCGAAACTTCCCAAGTACGATACAATGGTGGTGCAAGTGTGCGAAACCAAACATAATCAGTTGCTTAAAAACGTATTGCTTTCAACGGCGTCAAGACGAAAAGAGCGTGTCTGAGTTTTATTTCCGTTGCCTCCGGGAACTCCACGAATGTCGTAACAGAACAGCGGACACCATATTACAAATTAAAAAAGTGAAAGCAAAATTAACGGCGCTAAAAAGAAAACAGATGGAAGGCATCATAATCCGGTCGAGAGACCACAACAGCTCGTCCGGGGAAGCGCCTTCGCTGTACCACCTCGCGAAGGAACAACGTCACAAGTGGAATGGGCTGATACACAGCCTTCGAAGAGGAGACGGAAACCTATTGAAAGATCACCGGGCAATTAAGCAATACGTCACTGAGTATTATACGGAATTGTACGCTTCGGAGCATGTCGACGACGAGTTGCTCAGGCAGATTATGAACAGCTTACCTGACCGACTGAATACACGAGAGGCGGAATCTCTGTTGGTGGACATAACAGTAAAAGAACTGAGATCAGCAATGAAAAGAGCACAGGGAAACAAATCACCTGGCGCGGACGGATTGCCAATAGAATTCTACAAACGATTTTGGTACCTACTGGAAAACTGCTTCCTCGACATGTGCAACGAAATTAAGGACGGGACAATTATACCGGATGGATTCAACGAGGGGATCATAGTCCTTATTCCCAAGGAATACCCCTGTAACGAAATGCATAAAATCCGCCCGTTATCCTTACTCAAATCGGATTACAAGATAGTAGCCCGTGTCATGGCAGCGAGGATCAAACTGGTGTTGCATAAAATCATACATCTAAGTCAGACGGCAGCAGTACCGGTACGAACGATCCTTCAAAGTCTCACTGATTATAGGGAGCTCATAAGCTACTGTGCTCTTACACGTCCAGAAGCAGCACTCTTATCCTTAGACCTTAACAAGGCTTTTGACAGGATCAGGCATCAGTACCTCTTCGCAATAATGACCCGTCTGGGGTTTGGGGAAGAATTCGTCTGAAGACACTTCAGGATCCAGACTGAACATACGGAAAACGAAATTACTGCCATTAGGAAGAGGGTTCCCAGAAAATGAGGGAGAAGACTACGTGCGTACCGACTTCCTGAAACTCCTCGGAATAAACATGTATAATTGTCCTCTGCGAACAACGGCTGCAACTTGGAGAGACATTTTAAATATGACGAGAGCATGTCTCCGACAGAACTACGGTCGTATGCAAAATTTACTTGAGAGAGTTCACTTTGTTAACACCAAAATCCTATCGAAAATTTGGTACGTAGGCCAAATCCTTCCGGTCAATGCAACAATAGCTGGCAGAGTGATGGCGGCGGTAGGGTGGTATCTATGGCGAGGCAGTATATTTAAAGTCGGAATAGATGTAACGACACTTCCGCCCAGGGAAGGAGGACTTGGGGGGTTGGAACACTTGCGCGGAGTGACACTTGCGCGGAGTGACACTTGCGCGGAACCCGGGGCCCTTGGGGTGGCTTACGGCTTTTCCTGCGTACAGGCACACCAAGAAGTCTAGCACTGCTGTTGTCAAGTTTCCACACTGTCAACATAACACGAAAATCAGTGAAATTGCACAACCCTTTGCAAGCTGAAGAGCAATATAGTAACTTGTTCTAACTATATATTAATCCGTTGAGTATTCCTCCTGTAAACAAAAAGGTATTTTAATAGTGATAATGTTTGGAGAGTTTGTCTCTGCTACTACAAGACTATGACTTTCCACAGCCATACCTCCTAAAAGCATATTATTCAGAACACTAAGCATATGAAGACACCTGCGCAAGCAATAAATATATCAGGCATCCTGCACAGATACGTTGATGTAATTGACCGCTATGTAGTTAACCCCACTATCACGCAACTTCCATCTCTTTAAAAATAGCTACTATGCTTTTTAATAGGAGATGCAACCTTAAACCTTCAATTAAAAAACGTTAATAATAAGTCAATGAGTATTTTACATACTTTAAAGGGTTTATTCGTATACCCCAAAACGATTTGGCTGTATTCGAATTACAAATACATCTAAGAAATATATGAAATACGGAATGTGTAAGGGAATGTCACACACCGAAAAATGCTAAAGATAAATTCTATTTTCCATCACCGTCATATAGAACCATTTTTACTCCGAACTTGGCATAAACGAACAGAGAGAAACAAGTTGCAAGACTTCCAGG
Source organism: Locusta migratoria (assembly GCA_026315105.1). Classification (NCBI taxonomy): domain Eukaryota; kingdom Metazoa; phylum Arthropoda; class Insecta; order Orthoptera; family Acrididae; genus Locusta; species Locusta migratoria. The sequence goes on from CM048748.1 coordinate 410,931,020, forward strand.
AAAAATGAAGCGAAATTGGCAGCCAATAGTTGGTTATAAATAACATTGCCTGTTAACTGTATAAATATAAATTACGGAATACGCGGAACTACTGTTCAGTACAGTCAAAAAGGTCTAAGGTAATAGGCAGTGGTTTACAATCAGATATCCGTATCACTCTCCTCCTCAAGAAGTCTGTGTGAAGATTTATATTCAGAACATTCAAGAAAAAGGTGTTGAAACTACAAGAAGCAGCTCATTTACTCAGGAAGGGAAAACGTTATGGTGCCCGTAAATTTGAATGGCTGTATCTCTTGTAGTAACATTTAATTTTTGATAAAATGTTAAAATCCAATATACCAGAATTTTTTTTTTCTAAACTCAGTGCCAACTTTTTTTTTGTCGAAATTTTTGCAGGAAGTAGTCTTGACGTGATTTCATACTTCTATGCATTAATATTATCAAACATGTAATTTGTGTCACAAATTGCGCGGCCGGTCCGGTCGGAGGTTCGAGTCCTTCCTCGGACATAGGTATGTTTGTTTGTAATTTGCCTAAGTTATAAAGTAAGATTAAGTAGTGTGTAAGTCTAGCGACCAATGATCTAAGTAGTTTGGCCGCATAAGACTACACATATACACGTAATTTATTTATTTCATAACCACATTTAAGTACTAATAATTAAAGAAACTTAAAAGATAAATTTGAAGTAAACACTGAAAACAAATGATTGATATTTCTCATAAGATGAATGCACACAACCGTTGACTTACGTCTTGTGAATGTACCTACAAATTCTGCCATATGAAAATTGTAGTGTGAGTCCCAAATATGTTTTCTCTGTAATAACATTAAAAACATATTAAAAATTCAGAACTCGAAAATCAGTGAAGTTTTGGACTTGAAGCGTTTTCTGTTGCTACATCTTTACATAGTAGACACGATTTTAAAATTTGGTTGCTATCGCCAAAGTAGACGAAACGTTAAATTTTTTGGTGTAATCTTCGCCGTGTAGACTGTATGTTGTAGAAGTCTACGTCGAACCTAATCATACCTCTGAGGAGAGAACGTTGTTTGCACTTCTCCTGCGTTTCCAGTCGGCTGTGCTGTGCTACGTAACGACATCGTACCGTTCCACTTTACCGAGAGCTATATATGTATTGGTGTGATGTCTGTTCTTTCGAAATAAGACATCACACCAATATATGTATCATTTAGACGCAAAGATTCTGGGTCCTGTTTTCATCGCTAACGCGATTAACAACGTTAAACCTCGTGTGTAAACAAAATGTTCAAATGTTTGTATAGTCTATGGGACTTAACTACGGGGTCATCAGTCCCTAAACTTACAAACCACTTATGAACTACTTACGAACTAGGACGGCACAAATATCCATGCCCGAGGGGGGATTCGAACCCCCGACCGTAGTGGCCGTGCAGACCGTGACTGGAGCGCCTTAGTCTCCTCGGCCACCGCGGCCGGCGTGTGTAAACACTTAAAGGTTATGAGTGCCACTGGAAAAATGCATAAGTAACACCTGTTGTTTGAGACTTGAAGATGACCTGAAATTAGCCGAAATCGATATCTCATAATAAACAAAAGGTGTAGCTGTCTGTATTTCATAATGCTATTCCTAACATATTTAAAAGCTGCTCAAAACCACCTACAAAAAACCTTTATAATGAGATTGTATATAATTCCACGATCAAATTGTGTTTTAGTTAATTGTAGTAATACACCCAAAGATCTGCCCTTGCTTTTAGTGCCTTGATCAGCTGTTTATTTTTAGAGGTATTACTAGGGACAGGAAAAATACGCATTTGCGATAAAAGCGAATATAGATGCGAATTCTGACTCAAAATGCAGTAAATCCGAAATTGTAGTTAGCAACGGTTGCGCTGAATTCCGATTTCATCGCATTCCTCTTCACATGGTGTTGTATAGTAAATCGAGTGATATTTGTATGACGTGTTATCTCCCTGTTGAATGAGGCTGTGATATCTCCGGGCCGTTACTACTGCTCCACCTCGCTCGGTGGGCCTTTCCCTGAATACGGCACAGATAGCGGCTGGAGGGCGAGGAGTAGGGGTGGTGTATCCCTACTTCTGGAACACCCTGTTCACTACCTGCAGCGTCCGGGTCTCCGCGCAAGTGTCTACAAATTCCCTTTTCGCGCAAGTGTCACTCCCCGCAAGTGTCACAAACTCGGACTTGGTGTAGTGGATGTTGGTACCAAATGCAGAGCACTACTGATAAGACGAACTCTCCAAATTTATGACGAACAACCACAAAGCGTTCTCCGAGCAGTCATCAACGCATACAGACCACTTAGTTTAGAGGCTCCGGTTAACCTTAGTGCCGTACCACACGAACTAGTTCATATTCGCCAGTTCTTCCTAGACGCAAGCTACCTGCGAAGGCAGAGCAACACTATCAGAAATAAAACAACAGCGGAGATATACAAGTTTATGAATGACAACGGGAGACAGAACAGGATGGAAACCAAATACGCGCACATACGGTGGCCCACAGTGTGGAAAAACATCAACAACAAGATCCTCGACACAAACATCAGATCAACATGGTACAGAGTCGTAAACGAAACAATAGCCACGAAGGAAAAACTTCACAGAATAAAGCTGGCCAAGACACCAACGTGTAAGGGTTGCGACCTCATCGACACACTACAACACAGGTGTGTATGCGGAGAGAACACGAAGATATGGGAATGGTGTCGAAGGAAACTTGCTCTGATAGGCAGAACGACCACCAAAGAAATAGCAATTGGAACCATGTTACAACCTGATTTCGACTGTTTCCCAATGACGAAACAAAACATGTGGACCTGGCTAGTCGGCCACACATTACATTATACAATTAATAAACCGGCGGAAGGCACTTACCACGATTTTCGACTCTATAGTATAAATCAGGCTATGAAACTCCTAAACAATCCACGACACAAAACATTATTTGCAAACTACCCAGTGGCGTTAGAATTAACGCAGATATGAAAAACAAAGGGCAATGAACGATATTAGTTTATGATGAACCCTACGACACTAGTGAAACATTAGAAAGAGGATGTCAAAGAAGCATGACGCATAGTCATATCGGCGCGTGGCGCTACCAGAGTTAAGAGAGGACAAAGTAAAACAGTTTCAAAATGAAGGAGATTAGTGATTTTTTACGAAAAGAAGATCCCAAACGGAAATCAACCCAACACAATTCACGAGAAGACGAACTCTGGTAGTAGACAGTGTGCTGAAAATGACGTGTGTGTGAAGACAGAAGTGTCAGTTTCTTTATCATATTCCTTTAGTTATTCTTTTTTGTTTTATTATTTATCATTATTATTATTTTCCTGTGACAGAAGTTGTCGATATATGTTATTTCCTTCTGGATGAAGTTCCACACTCACCTGCGGAGGACTTCAAGACGGAAAGAGATCCACTACCTTAACGTGCAGAAGAAGAGTACATTGCTTTAGTCAAAGGCCGATGAAGCCGACGCCGATGAAGGCGAATTTGGTGAGCGGAAGGACGGGTTGTAGGGGAGGAAGGAGACCCGAAAAAAAAAAAAAAATAAATAAAAAAAAATAAAAGCTGACGGGACTAACAAGGAGGGGGTCTGGCATGTGTATATTTTTAACTGGCTACTTCACCGCTGGTAACACCAAGTGAAGAACGTCAAGTTGCACCGTAGTTAAAAAAAAAAAAAAAAAAAAAAAAAAAAACTGCGGAGCGCGCGGTTACTCGCCGTTGAGGTTCGAGTCCTCCCTGGGGCACTGGTGTGTGTGTGTGTTTTGTCCGTAGGTTAGTTTACCTAGGTTTAAGTAGTTTGTAAGCTACGGACTGATGACCACGAAGTTTGGTCCGATAGATTTACAGACATTTGAACTTTTTTTTTTTTTTTTTTTTTTTTTTTTTTTTTTTTTTTTTTGAAAAATTGCGAGGAAAATTTAGATTCAAAACATGTAAAAAAAATCGCACTGACGTGTTTTACGGCCCACTTTAGATTTGTAGTTTTATAAGTTTTTGCAAACATTTTGGACCAAAATAATAATGTAAACAATAAAGATTTAATTAATAAGTGTGTCTGATACCCTTTTAGGAAAAAAAAATTAAATTTAGTTAGTGGCGGGTTTTGAACCACTGACCTTCAGCGTCACAATCCAACGCATCGCTCACTACGCTACAGCCAACACCTAGAATATACGTTCTTTAATTTCGTACTATTGATGGTCATTGTTAACTGATGCTAATATGGCATTTGCAAACACTAGATTATTATTTATCGTACGTACTTTTTGTTAATTCTTGAGTGCGCCATTGCTTTGAAATGACAACGTGTAAGTTAAAATAAGAAAATCATCAAATACGCAACGCAAGAGACTTCTAGGCGATGAATGTCACGTGACATCTGCGAACGGCTGGTTTTCGTTAATTCAGTGGAGGGTGCCAAAACTCCGTTATTTTTTGCAAATATCTCTCAAACGATACGATATATGAAAAAAAAACCATAAGGGAACAAAGCTATAGAGAATCTTCTCCTCTACAAATACGGTTATTCAATTTTAGCGTCAGATGAACAGTTTATATGCAATTAAAATTACATTACAAACGCCTTTTTTTGGTATTACTAACGTATTTCTTGTCCGAAATATTTCAAAAAGCGAGGTTTTGGTCTCTGGTAGCTAACAATTATGTCTGTAAAATTTGTTGCCGATCGGTTGAACGGTACGACCTAAAAAGTGGGAACACGTTACAGCCAGACAGACATCGTCAAATCGCCGTTATTTTTGCAAATATCTCTGCAACGATGTAACGTCTTAAAAACGGGGAACACGTTACGGACAGTCAGACATACATCCCAAAATCGCCGTTATTTTTGCAAATCTGAAACGATACAAGAAGTGGAAAAAACATAAGAGAGCAAAGTTGTAGAGAATTTTCTCCTCTACAAATTCGGTTATTCAATTTTCTTGCCAGGTGAATGATTAAGCCGTTATTTTTATTTAAATTTCGAGCTGTCAAAAGACGATCGAAAAGGTCCACTTTTAGTGTTACTACCGTAACCTAAAGTGGGCCAATAATGACTTGGTTGTTGTTATGGGTTCGTTCGTAAATATACTTTGAAAGAGTAAAGTTCGCTTTATATGATCTGAACCCGTTTATGAACTGTCAAAGATAAAAATAAATTATTGTTCGTTAGTCCCGCTAAAACTCGAGAACGGCTGAACCGATTTGGCTATACAGTATATCATTACATAAACCACTGACTCTGTTGTGATGAAATCTGGTGTGGAGATAGTTTGAGCGCTGAATTACAGGATAAAATACTTTAGAAAGTGTGTAATTCAAGATATTTTTTGATTTGAAGTATAGAAAGCGAAATACGGAACAATAATTACTCTCTGGAAAAGCTACTTACTCTTTGACTTCTTAACTATTTTTCAGAAGTTATAATTAACTTTTAAAAATGCATTGTCCCTTTTGTAAAAAGTGGATAGAACGGGAGAACAAAAGAAGTACCTGTTAGTTTTCCTCAAATTTTCCTATTCCAAACTTTTACTTTACTCAGACCTTCCTCTCGCTTTGAACGTCAAATGTGCAAAATTGTATCGCAATCAGATGAATGATATTGAAATTTCATAGAAAAATCTCTTTCTATTTTTTCTGAATTTTCCAATTTTTCGGGAAACTTTTCCAAATTGTTATTTCATAAGAACGGTACTCTTGCTTTGAACGTCAAATATGCAAAATTTTATCGCAATCAGACGAATCATATTGATATCCCATTCAGTTTCTCGCGAATTTTCAAATTTTCCGGTTAACGTTCCCAAATGTTTAGCTCATAAGAACGTTCATCTTTCGTTGAACGTCAAATGAACAAAATTTTATAACAGTCGGATGAACGGTTCTCAACTGATAGTGTAGAGTACATTTAGAAACACAATGAGAAAGGAACTTGTTTCAAATTTTGCGACTTTCCTTTTTAACCGTTCCTATTTTTTTTACTGAAAACTTTTCCAATACTATAATGAACAAAAGAAAAACAGAATTACCCCACCCGTCGTGCGAATAGTCAGTTATAGTGCTGAATTCAATCTAAAACACATTGAAAAACGCACTTTGTTTTTCTCAAATTTTCCAATTTTCCAAACAAATTATTTCATACAAACCTTGTCTTGTCAAGCAGTACTCAAGTGATGCTCTTACAATCATGTGGCAACTGATTTTTATTCGTAGGAAAAAAATCGCTTTAGGTTTTTCCTAATTTATCTTACTTTCCGAGCGACTTTTCCAAAATTTTATTTGATCCGAACCTTCCTCTTGCTTTCAACATGAACTGTACAAATTTTTATCGCAATTGGACTAACGGTATTGATAGCTAACTGGAAAAAGCTGTTTCAGTTTTTCCGATTTTACTCTTTTCCGCAAAACTTTTCCATATTTTATCACCGTTTAAACCTTCCCTGGACTTTCACGAATATTTCAAGACTAAGATTAGCTAAATCGGTTCAGCCGTTCTCGAGTTTTAGCGAGACTAACGAACAGCAATTCATTTATACATATACTAGCTTAAATCCGCGGCTCCGCTCGTGTGTTGGTTGATTATGATAGATAATGCGCGAAACGTCAAATCGAATGTTTTTGAAAGAGATGTGTTAAAAGAAATTTATTTTTTACTGCTTTATTTATTTATTCTTATATTTCCTTATTCGTATGCTTATCCTTACAGAGAAAGTGCTGAAGACATTGTAGCACGCTTTGACCAAAGATATGGTCTGTGGCATCACGTTTCGCTGTATGCAATCTCCTTGCTATAGAGTCGCAAACGTCATCGCTGGCCTTCAGTCCGATTTTTAGTTATAATTTGAAGACTTTCAACCACCATATCTTCCACCCCCTTATATCGGCATGGAACTGCTATGGTGTACAACGGGAGACCGGACAACAATTACACACAGACCATTCGCTTGCGTTGTTTAGTTCTCACTGCAGAGCGAAATATTAACACACACACACACACACACAAACACACACACACACACACGTGCGCGCGCGTAGAATTTTATGTACACCGATAACTTTCCATCCCAATATAACCCACCCTTTTATCATTATCAACCCTCAAGCAACAATGCAACCAATAAAACCATTTTAAAAGAGTAAATATAATTTTCAAAGAGTAATTATTGTTCAGCATTTCGCGTTATATTCTTCAAATTACGAAACATCTATCTGTTCGCTATAAAACCTTCATCGGGTATAAATTAGTAACTGTACAAATATTTAAGTCTCTGTGTCTTGTTGTTCGGACGTGATAAGCGTACACCGAACAGACATTCACATTAATATATATAGATAAATAGCTATCCGATCGCCATAAAACCGCGCCTAAAGCCTTCCCCGCGTAGACATTAGTAACTGTACAAATTTTTAGCTCTTTATGTCTTGTGGTTCAGACGTGATAAACGTACACCGAACAGACATTCACACTCACACACACACAGAGAGACAGAGAGAGAGAGAGAGAGAGAGAGAGAGAGAGAGAGAGAGAGACTGTTATGTTTGTAAACCTACTGGACCAAACTGCCATGGTCACCAGTCCCTAGACGTACAGACTACTCTAACTTATACAAACACATGCCCGAGGGAGGACTCGAACCTCCGGCGGGAGTGGCCGCCCTGTCATTATAATGATGCCTTAGATCACGCAGCTACTCCCACGCGCCAGTGTGAGACTCCCATACAACTAGTACGCCTACCCGAGACGTGGTAGTTTGATAGACGATGAACAAAAGAATTAATAGTGCAAATACAGGGTGAAGCGAAATTCGCAGACTCGGGCTTCGCAGCGTTATTAGTCACATGGCAGCAAAAAAAGGTCTGAAGTTGTCCGAAAGAAAAGACACTACATATAAATAACTTATATACTATGCCGATGACGGGCAATGATCCTTTCTTCAAACTAGGAGTGTGAATAGTAGTGGGTAGTGTAAAGTTGAGAATTTGTATCTGGCGGGAAACATACATCTACATCTACATGTTTATACTGCAATCCACCGTAAGGTGCGTGGTGGAGGATACACAGTACCACTACTAGGCACTCCCAAATGGAACGAGGGAGAAAAGAAAGTCTGTATTCCGCTGTACGAGCCATAAATTGTCTTATCTTGTCACTGTGATCTTTACGCGAAATGTAAATAGGTGGCAGGAAGATCATTCTACACTGAGCTTCAAATTTCGGCCCTCTAAATTTCTCCAACATAATTTCTCGAAAAATCGTCGTCTTTCCTCCAGCGACCCCATTTGCGTTCCTGGAGCATTTCCGTGACACTCGCGCATTGGTCGAACCTGCCAGTAACGAACCTCGCTGCTCGCCTCTGAACTGCTTCAACGTCTTCCTTTAAACTGATCTGCTGCGGATCCCAAACACTTGAGCAATACTCAAGACGTGGTCGTACAAGCGTTTTATACGCGGTCTACTTTAAGATGAAGTACATCTTCCCAGAATACTCACAATAAACCAAAGTCGGCTGTCCGCCTTAAAGTGACTTTACATGTTCGTTGTGTTTTACATCGCTCTGCAGTGTTACGCCCAGGTATTTGAACGACGCGACTGCGTCAAGAAGCTCACTACTAATGCTGTATTCGAACATTATGTGATTGTTTTTTCTACTCATGCGCATCACCTTACATTTTTCTACATTTAGAGCTAGCCGCCATTCCTCACAGCAACTACAGATTTTAAGTCATCCTGTATGCTATTACAGTCAATTAAAGACGATACCCTCCCATACACGACAGCGTCATCAGCAAACAGACGTAAATCACAAGTTACTCTGATAATCAGACCATTTATATAGGTAGGTGTGGTGATCACTTTGACCCCAGAGGTGTAGGAGTTAGCGCAACTGCCTAGAAAGCAGGAGATGGGGTTCGAATCCCGTTAGGGAAAACATTATCAACTTTACACCTTCGCAGTTAATGTCATACATCCCGTGATTATGGAAAAAAATGTCTGTCACATTCGTCGTGCGCATATTTCCGGCATTAAATGGTCGACGAAGACAGATGGGCACGTGTGTTCCATACGTCTGTATGTATCAGAATTGCACAATTATACCAAAGAACTTCTAGGGGATGTAAAAGGCGTCTTGAGAAACAAAAAATAAACACAGAAACCCATGCTCGGAAACGCCAGCCAACGACGCTGCAGAGCCTGGAAGCTGCTGGAGGGGGTGTCTAGCGGCAGGAGCTGGTGCCTGTAACTTGGACTCTCCGTAGCGTCGTTGAATGGCGTTTCCGGACATGGGTTTCCATGTTAATTTTCTTCCTCAAGATGCCTGCTACATCCCCTGGAAGTTGTTGGTTTATTGTGAAGTTTTGAAACAGTCTAAAGTACGGAACACACACCCATCTCAGTCTTTGAAGTTCATTTATTGCCGGAAATATGCGCAGCACGAAAGTTTGTGAAGGACTTTTTTTGCTGGTATATGAGAAATCGCGCAGCGAAGCCCGAGCGTGCGAATTTCGCTTCACCCTGTATATGTCACTCTTAACCTTCCTATTGTGTTCCAAACAGAGACACACATATTGTGAATGGGTCAGTTAGACCCGCAATTTTATATATATATATAATATTCTTCGATGTTACCTCAAAATATATTTTGTATATAGTCTTTTTCATGAAAATAAACAGATATTGAAGCTCTGCACAATTATTGAACATAATTAGTGTAAAAATTATTTATTACATTTTAGATTGTGAAACAAATAATGTTCATACAAGTTTTTATAAGTGAATTTTTGCAGAAAAGTGCAAGCTAAAGCTTAAATTTTGTATCTTATTACAAACATTAATTAACCTGAAATTACATTTAAACATGGTAATTAATTCTGAAGAACTACTTTTAGCATCAGCATATGCGTGTTGTATTAGCTTACACAATTACTGCAGTAAATATTTGCTTGCTCTTGGCATAGGAATGACTGACAATTGTTACATTTCTTTTTAGTCTTTCGATCTTTCTTCGGTCCACACTCATTGCACCGGCCCCTTTTTTGTTCCTTTGCTCCAGAACTCGTTCTTCAAATATTTTCCAAATTTACTTTTATCTTGTTATGAATATTGTTGGACATTCTTTCCTCTTGCATAGATCTTGTTAGCTCGTATCCAATATCTCTTAGAAAAATGCGTCTTTTTTACCATTTGTTTTGATAGTAGCCTAGATTAGTGTGTACATACAACACATAAGCATTTATTGTAGCAATGTCTAGCATGTTATAAAATAAACAGGCCATCGCTTAGTATACCTTTTACAGGAATAAGTTCTGGTGAGTTTATCTGTCGTGTCACCTCCTCCTTTCGTTTTGTTGTAATGCAGCATTACCTCCGACTTCTTATGCTCTTCTGAAGACACGGTAGAGTCATTGTAGAGAGTAATATGACAGCTTTATTCTTTTTTGGCACATACGAAACCAATGTTACATCCTTCTGAAATCCAAAGATGGTGAAAACACTTGTCTACTGTTGTTTGCCAGCATTTCTTTCGGAATTTCAGCTTTGTTCTTTCTGAGAGTTCCAACTAATGTTAGATTTTTCTTCAGAAGTTTTTTGGCGAGAGTGTAGTTCGTAAAGAAATTATCAGTGGTAATGTATCGCCCAATTTTCTCAATTCTTTCTACAAGTCTCAATACAACATTTCTACCTTGATTTACTTCTCGTGGTCCATCTTCCGGCTTTCCTGTATAGACTTCTGCTGCACAAACAAATGCTGTTTTCACATCAGATAACAAGCATAATTTTATGCCATATTTTCCTCTCGGTTTTGAAGGCATGTACTGATGGAAGGGACGCCTTATACAGAGTCCCACAACAATGTGAAATGCCTCTGAGCCATTTTACACCATACGACAATAAGCACAAGTATTCCTAACAATTTATTCGTAGAAACTAAATAAAAATTTCCACCTGGATCTAAAAGACCCATTCGCAATAAGTGTGTGAAAGCTTCGTATCTCCGAAAGTATTTTGGATTTTGACACGAAAATTTAGGATAACATAAATTATTACCTATTTGAGGAATACATAACGCCATGTTGCAAAATAAATTATATTTATGGGTTTATGTTAATTTTAGTAAACGAACTGGGTCAGTTAGACCCATTCACAATAGGAAGGTTAATTCTTTTGTTTACCGTCTTTGAAACTACCACGCCTCAGTGAAGCATGTTTCATTGCAGTTTATTATCTGAAGTGGAACTGTACTTGTGTGTAATGCCTTATTAATGCCAGGAGTGAGTAGTTGCAGTTATAGCCTCCATTATTTCTCAAATAACTGAAGAGACACGACAAGTGTCCGTAGAAAAATTAACGAATATTGTTGCAAATCCACGTGGGTCGTAACAAGCCGCACTGGAATGGCCGTGCGCTTTAAGGCGCCTTGCCGCAGAGCGCGCGGTTTCTCCCCGTCGGAGGTCTCAGTCCTCCCTCTGGAATTGGTGTGTGTGTGTGTGTGTGTGTGTGTGTGTGTGTGTGTGTGTCGTCCTTAGGTTAGTAGTTTTGAGCCTAGGGACTGATAACATAGAAGTTAAGTCCCATATACCTATTTACAAACGTGTGTGTGTGTGGTCGCGACGAACAGTGACTGAAGCCAGTTTAGCCCGTTTAAACAGAGAATTATTTACCGCGCGGGTACCCAAGTTTATACTTACGATATTCAGACGGTGGGATGGAGGATTTGCGTTATTATGAGCGTAGCATCCATCACGGCTCTTTTGATGGATTCATTCCATCTTTGTCTTCTGCTAAAATTTTTATACGCCACGGCTTCCTCTGGTATCAAGGATGTTGTGTCTCTGGTAGAGAGCAGGTTCTGCAGGTGAGGATTACCTAGCAAGGAGGTGGAAATAGGTCTGCAACTAAAAGAATTGATTAGTCCACATGAACCATTTATCAGATGAAACAAATACTTAAATCTGATGTGCTTGTGTTGGTACAATATTCTTCTATTTAATACACAGTGCTGCAATGTATTGTTAAAATGTTTGCTAAGTTTAAGGGACATAACTGTGGGGTCATCAGTCCCTAAACTTACAAACTACTTATGAACTACCTTAAACGAAGGACGACACAAACATCCATGCCCGAGGGTAGGATTTAAGTTAACATTGGGTGGGTATATTCTCAAAGTACGGAATACATGGGGTCGGATGCAATGAATGATTGCCAGTCTAAGTTAGCGAGTTAGAAAATGGAAAAGGTAACGGTTACGGTTCACATTGTTCGGTGCTGATACCGAGCAGCCTCTAGCCGGGAGCGGACGACATAAGACCCTTCGCCCCACACAGAGGCTGGGACTCTAGAATGCGTCTGTTCTGCACAAGAACTAAAACGGGAGATAGCCAAGGAACTGATTCTCGCACCTCAGAGTCCTCCAGCAGTAGCACACGTGGGTGTCTGCTATTGGCTCCACGGCAGCATGGAAACGTCAGCAGTTTCAGCACGGACGCCAGAAGGGTGGCGTGATTTTAGAATCAGCCAATACTGGTTCTGGCCGGCAAGGTGGACAGCCTTGGTCACGTTGTCACGGCAGATGTTGCAGTGGAAGAACACGTGTAAACCTCAGGCGAAGTTTTGAAATAAAATTTTTGAATTACTTCCCTAAACTATTTTAGACTGGCTGGTCATTCTGTACAGTACAATAAATGCCCTGGCAATAGTAAGCGTTCCAGCTTGTGCTAAGACGGACTGCTCTCCACGATGGACTCCTGGATCATAACTGTAGATCGTCTTCCGATGAGACTGTAACTCCCGTAATATCTCTCGTTGCTGCGGTGCGCCAGCATATCTGGGCAAGCCTCCTTCCTATTGGCCAGCGCACCTAGCAGGCAAAGAGGTACAGAGACTGCGAGCGCCCCCGGCAGCCGAAGTACCGTGGAGCGACTTATCGCATCTTCTTGAAGTTGCACGGCGACACGTGTAGACCGCCGGCATCGTGGCGAATAGCGACGCCACAACAAAGGAGACATAACGTGTCCTTTGATCATGACCCTTCTTCATGTCAGTATTTTTCATGTGTTTTTTTTGTTCACCGAATTTGTCACCTGATATGTTCATTTATTTCCAACAATCTTCCGCAGGATCTCATTTTAAAACGCTTCGACACTCTTCTGTTTCGCTGTGCTCCAAACGTTAACTTTCAGTACTGTCGGTCTCACATCACGGTCAATCAGTAGACTTCAGTTAGCCAAACATGCTCTGTGACCTGCGCTAGTCTCCTTTTCGTGTCCTTCTTAGTTGCTCCGTTCCTTCCACGGTATTTCGCAAACAGCAGTTTTGATGTTAATTTGCCCACTTTTTTTCACCACTGTACTTCTCAATAATTTTCCCTTATTGCCCTTCACTCTTAACTCCTTATTCATTAGACATTTATTTCGTCCAACAACACCACATCCTTTAATTCTTCTTTAATTTCACTGGGGATAACAATGTCATCAGCAAATATTTACATTGTTTTTTAACCATCTCTTCAACTTTTATTTTATTTCCAAAATTTCCAGCAGCAGAGGCGAAAGTTTGTACCCTGTCTTACACACTTTTTAAATACGAACACTTCTTTCTTTCCTTGCAGTCTCATAATTACCTCTTGGTTCTTACACATACTCTATAATTCCTGTGTTATTCATTGGATGAAACTTCCTGGCGGATTAAAATTGTGCTGGCTTACTATTTGAACATAGGAACTTTGCCTTTCGCAGGCAAGTGCTCTACCGACTGACCTATCCTGGCACGGTTCATGGACCGTCCACACAGCTTTCCTTCCACCAGTACCTCGCCTGTAACTTACCAGACAAGAACCTTGTACATCCGGTCCTCATTTATTCGGATTTCCGCTTTATCTGGGTAGGTGTGTTTTTCTTCCGCGAAAATGACTGGTATAGAGTTATTACTGTATTACGGTTCACGTATGTAGCGTTATTGTGTTGGTACCGCAGACAACAAAAAGAAAGAGCCACTCCCGTGCTTTCAGTTACATTTACTATGGTCATTTTTGATCTGCTCCCTACCAGTATTGTGCTTTAGCGTAGTGAGAGAAATGACTTCGAAGCGGAAGAAGGATGGAGAAAAAGTTGGAACCAGTAAACAAAACAAAGGAGAACTGATGAAAAACAGACCCACACATTATGGTGTAGGGACATCAACTGTATCAAACTGTAAGAGAAACCGGAAAAAGATTGAAGACGTCTGCTTTAAAATGATGACTAAAGATAGTTCGCAGATTTGCGGTACAAAAGTGAAAGCAAGAAATGAAACACTAGATTAAACATTATTCATTTGGTTTAGTGACAAAAAAAGAGCATGGATCCGGAGCAGTTGTGCAGGATAGGACGCAAAAGTTAAACGGCAACTACCCGATGGAGATCATAACTTCACTGCCAGACAAGGTTGGTTCGAAAGATCGAAATCTCGTCAAGGAATAGGGGAGATCGGGGCACGTTGGCCATATTTTTTTATTTTTGTTAATATTAACTTATTTGAAATATTTAAATTTATGAAATTATTGTTAAATATTAGATAGGTCTTTACTGAATCTGGATGGCAGTTAGTAAACTTGAAAATATCAGTTAAAGTATTAGAAAAAAAAAATTACTGGACATAACTAAGTGCGCCAATCTGCCCCTACCTCGGTGTAAGTTGGCCCAGGGGTTGAGGCACGTAGAACCATGTAATCTTTTGGTAAGTATAACTAGGAAATCAAAATAAAACTAACATTTATCAAGAAATGTACTTTAATGCACATAATATCAAGTTGAATATTGAGTTAAATGCTTAACATTGAGGACTATGACAACAGGATAGGTTAAACTTTTTAGGAATAATAGTGCCTTAATACAAACCAGTCAGCTTTAATCAATGTCCAGCTGTATAGGATACGCACAGTTTTAATACTCATAAAATAGTTCCACGGATTTCATTTCTTACCAATCTCTGATGAGCCCAACGCTTACAGTTCGTGAACTGAATGCCTTGTTCTCCATTTGACTGTTTCAAAAAGGCACTGTGACTCTTCCTCGTCGTCATCATTATCACCATCTTTCGTTTTTGAAAAAGGGCATTTCTATCCTGTGATCTAATTTTGCTTCAGTATTTCTTTCCAATGCTTTGGTCTAATGGGAACGGTTGAAATTCAAACTGACATGAGGTCTGCCTGTACTTAGCACAGCACCTCCAGTACGATTTTCTTGGAATCCCAAAGTCTTAGCTAACAGTCTTGACAGATGTTTCCTTTTCTTTCACTTCTAAATCTGCTCTTAGCATCGTATCTTCAGAAATCATCCCCCCTTCATTCTTTTATAATTTCGGATCATTTTTATGGCACTACAAATAAAACAATGTTTTAAACCAGAGCCATTACTCATATTTTGAAAACAAGGAAATGAACGAGTATCTGACTTCTCAGATCAATGTTTAAAATAAAATTTACTGGTTGGCGTTCATTCAACGCTGTTTATCTCGTGAATATGACGGTCTTTTGACCTCTGAAACGTATCAAGATATGTTTAACTTCGACAATTATGTTAATAATTTAATAAAAAAGTAACAAATCTTTCATCGAGTGTAAAGAAGTACAGCTCCTATAGGACGTGACAGGTTGTCTCGGCAGGCCATCGTGCCCAGTCTTCTCTGGGCCAGACTGCCCCATGGCCATCTTTACAATAAATTATGTTCTTTAGAAACCTCACTAAAACAATTAAGTCTGTATGTCATATAGAAATAATCGTTAAAGTACGACCTTTTGTTATACTACTCACTCCGTTGCGCCTAAAGCAAGCAAAAGTTAAATAACAGGCATTAACCGACAAGTAGAATTTTACTGAAACACCCACGAAAACAATTAAGGACTGCAGCTTGTCCAAAACTTCTCCGCCTGTGATATTGGCTCTGTATAAGGAGAGTGACAGTGCTACCTACTTTCTGATGGATTCCTAAGACGATCTAGCGTCTACTGTATGAACTAACTTGACTGGGCCATCCTGCCCCTATGGCCAAAGTGTGGCCCGGTCTCCTCTACTGATTGTATCGTGTTGTCCGTCGTTTTGTAGTGCCTAGAAGGTCAATTCTGAAGTTCGACTGTATCCCCATAGTTACTTTGCGTCGGGATGAACTCTCACCTAGGGGAGTTTCCAGACGTGTCGGAGTGAGACAAAGCTATGTTGCTCGGTCGTGGAGGAAGTACAGAGATACAGGAACTTGCCTCGCTCTGGCCGCCCAAAGGCTACCACAGCAGCTGATGACGCTAATTAAGGATTTTAACTCGGAGGAATCCTGAGAGGACCGCCAACATGCTGAATAATAATTTTCGGATAGCCACAGGGCATGATGTTTCGTCTCAAAGGCTGCATCACATGCAACTTCACTCCCGACGTCAACGGCGAGGTCCGGCTTTGACGTCTAGATACCATGCAGCGTTGTACAGATATACTGAACAGCATGCTGAATGGACTCGTCAGAATTAGCATCAACTGCTATTCGAGGTAAGACTCGTTTCTGGCTTCAACGAATCGCGAGACACGTTTTTGGAGGATGCCTCTGGTCAGCCATCCAGCGAGTGCAGCAAAATGGTGGTGGAGGCATTATGTGGGACCACTGTGCCCCACTCGTAGTCATAGGAGGCTATTCGACGTACGGTGCAATCATATTGGACGCATTTCGGCGATACATTGAAACATGCTGTTTCAGGACGAAGCGTCCGACGAACCAGTCTGAGAGATCTACGCCGAATCATCGTTGAGCAGTGGGACATTATGCACGAACAATCGCTTTGTGCCAGAATGAAACTTTCACTCTGCAGCGGAGTGTACGCTGATATGAAACTTCCTGGCAGATTAAAATTGTTTGCCGGAACCGGGATTCGAACCTTGGACCTTTGCCTTTTGCGGGCGAGCGCACTACCGACTGTGCTATCCCGACACGACTCACGATGTCGCGATGTCGGACAAAGGTCCCAGGTTCGAGTCCCGGTTCCGGCACACAATTTTAAACTGCCAGGAAGTTTCATATCAGCGCACACTCCGCTGCAGAGTGAATGTTTTATTCTGGAAACATCCCTTAGGCTGTGACTAAGCCATGTCTCCACCATATCCTTTCTTCCAGGAGTGCTAGTCTTGCATGGTTCGCAGGAGAGCTTCTGTGAAGTTTTGAAAGTAGGAGGCGAGGTACTGGCGGAAGTAAAGTTGTGAGGCGGCATCGTGAGTCGTGTCGGGATAGCACAGTCGGTAATGCGCTTGCCCGCGAAAGGCAAAGGTCCCAGGTTCGAGTCCCGGTTCCGGCACACAATTTTAATCTGCCAGGAAGTTTCAATCGCTTTGTGGTCTAGAGTACAGTGTGTCGCGAAGAATACGGGCATGCTTCAGTGCAAGCGGACAAGTTACCGGGTATGAGCGATACTGGCGTATGCTGCAGGCAGGGACGCAAATTCAGAACATGTAACAAGTCTGGTTATTGTTTGTAAGGAATCATTCTGGTTATCATCATCATTGCTCCGTTGTACAGGGATGTTTTATCATTTTCTCCGTACCAACGACGAATATGGTGACCACACTGATCCATGCAGGTTACCTGAATCTTAGGGAAATATTTTGGCCGAGGTAATAATTCAAATTGTGGAACGGATAACAAATTAAAAAAAAATACTTCTGCCATCAGTGGGACAACGTATTGCAAGCAATATACACTATAAAATGGCTCTGCCTTGAGAGTAATATTCTTAGCAGGGATCATGACGGTTATGGTAGGTGCTATAATGAGAGCAACGGGGTTTTAATCATTAAAATTTTATTCTGGGACGTAGCCCTTTGCTTAGTGATAAATGACACATATTATTATAAAACACAGCAAAACTTATGGCCACTCTCTAAGGTGAGGTATCAACATTTTACTTGGAGCACAGGGAGTGAGCATAGAACGTATTTTACTAATTTCCCCATATTTCTCATGCATATCATTCAGTCCTGATTACTGCATTAAATAAACTTTACATACGTTAAGCAGTTGCAAGGGGGGGGGGATTTTCTTTCGTAACCGAGCGAGATATGTGCATTAATATTGACACACTTTGTTAAAAACAGACATCCCGTTACATATTCACAAGTCACACTGTCACACTGTTATTACCTAGCCTTACTGTACTCAAGGTCGGACGCTCTTGTAAATTATTTATATTTTGCGTCTGCAAGGCTTCAACAGAAGTCACCTTATTGTACGTCCTACTAGTACTTTCAGTACAAATATTCACGCGCAAGCCTAACTGAATTTAAATTATATAATTTTCTTAGATCATTGGGCATTGAGAATAACTCACCTTTGGTGCCTGCCCTCGGAAACTTTATTGCAAATATTCAAACGGAGAATTAATTACTTTTAGGATGAGGGTTGGGGCATTGTCTTGTATTAGCAACGTACTTGAATCTGCTCAAGTCTAGAGCAAAGCCCAACCAAGAACTGAGAAGAAAAATCACACGCATTTCAAAAAGAATAATAATAATTTCACAAAAGCTATTTCCTAATAATTGCTGGCAAGAAGAACATAAAATGGATTGGAATTTATCCTAGAACGAGAGAGTTAATTACTTCCTCTTCTCTTGAGCTCCATGTCCTACAATACAAAGAAAAGACTTTACATAAAATGATCTCGTCTTCCAAACTTACTCCGCACATGAAACATTACCTCCATTTACCTATTCCTATACTGAAAAACTCTGTAGGTGGATGAAAACTAAAGATTGCCTTTGTTCGAAGTGAACGCAGGAGAGAAAAAGTTCGAAGTCCTATTACTTAAAAAATATACTGAATTTAAGCAAAAATGTTCTTTGTGACTCTACTATTACTTTCATGGAGCTGAAACAAACCGTATTAGGTACTTCAATTACAATTATCACCATATTTACCAACTTTTACAATATCTGGAGCTCTATCATTATACGACTTACATCTTTGAGTCCTGCTGCAAGAGTGTTTAAAACATGGCAGTTATCCGCCTAACAGATCCCTCGCTAGCCAGGCGCTACCAGGGAAGGGGAGGCTCTCTACCGACAGTTGGTCGAGACATTCGTGAGCCTCTAAGTTGACAGGTGAATCGCGACCTTTTCATCTTTGGCTCATAGGCTAGCAAAAATTATGTTGGTACTGCTCAAAGCTAGCTTCTGCCATGCAGGAAGGCTTTCTGCTATTCATTCACACAATCATACTTGTTAGTCTAATGTGGAAAGGATAAATGGATGTGCTCCAAATGAATGGGAAAGTAGAAAATAAAGAACATTAGTATTGCCTATCTTCCCTCCAAAGTAGTTCGGTACTGATTATTTAATTGTTATTATGACAATAGGTCCTAATGTCTGCAGTATCCGAATGTGACGGTAATGAGATGTTACCGACAGTAACCCTCAATCTTAGGTTATTGTCCTACAGTTTGACAGTTTGTGTTTTCATGAGAATGGAAGTGTTACTTCTGTGTAAAACTGTTCAATTTTTATGTACAGGGTCGCAAACCCCTAGTAATTGCAATAACATCTTTGCTACGAAGGTGCTTTACCGCGTCTCGTTATCGGTAATTTACTCTGGTTAACAGGCATTGCTGCGCTGAGTGTCTGTGACCAAAGGATTTAGTGAAGCAACGTTTTCCTACTCTCCCACATGCCAGCTGAACACCATGGCATATGCGCCTGCTTCATATCCAAAATTCAAAAAAAAAAAAATGTTCAAATGTTTGTAGAACTTACGGTACCTAACGACGAGGTCATCAGTCTCTAAGCTTACAAACTATTTATGAACTAGCTAAGCCTAAGGACGCCACAAATATCCATGCCCGAGGGGGGATTCGAACCGACCGTAGTGGCCGTGCAGACCGCGACTGGAGCGCCTCAGTCCCCTCGTCCACCGCGGCCGGCCAAAAAATTCAACAGCTGTCCAATGCCCACAACTTTTATTGAATTCACAAATCATGAACAAAAAATGATTTTTTTTTCGAACGTACAAAAATTTTCTACAGGTGCCTTTTAGAAATTCAGCCTTTGACAGTATACAATGCTGACCATTAAAATTGCTACATCAAGAAAAAATGCAGATGATAAATGAGTATTTATTGGACAAATATATTATACTAGAACTGACATGTAATTATATTTTCACGCAATTTAGGTGCATAGATTCTGAGAAATCAGTACCCAGAACAACCAACTCTGGACGTAATAACGGCCTTGATACGCCTGAGCATTGAGTCAAACAGAGCTTGCATGACGTGTACAGGTACAGATGCCCATGCAGCTTCACCACGATACCACAGTTCCTCAAGAGTAGTGACTGGCGTATTGTGACGAGCCAGTTGCTCGGCCACCATTGACCAGACGTTTTCAAGTGGTGAGAGATGTGGAGAATGTGCTGGCCAGGGCAGCAGTCGAACATTTTCCGTATCCAAAAAGGCCCGTACAGGACCTGCAACATGCGGTCGTGAATTATCCTGCTGAAAAGTAGGGTTTCGCAGGGATCGAACGAAGGGTAGAGCCACGCGTAGTAACACATCTGAAATGTAACGGCCACTGTTCAAAGTGCCGTCGATGCGAACAAGAGGTGACCAAGATGTGTAACCAATGGCACACCATACCAACAGCCGGGTGATACGCCAGTGTGGCGATGACGAATACACTCTTCCAATGAGAGTTCACCACGATGTCCCCAAACACGGATGCGAACACCATGATGCTGTAAACAGAACCTGGATTCATCCGAAAAAATGACGTTTTGTCATTAGTGCACCCAGGTTAGTCGTTGCGTACACTATGGCAGGCGCTCCTGACTGCGATGCAGCGTCAAGGGTAACCGCAGCCATGGTCTCCGAGCTGATAGTGAATATTGCTGCAAACGTCGTCGAACTGTTCGTGCAGATGGTTGTTGCCTTGCAAATGTCCCCATCTGTTGACTCAAGGATCAAGACGTGGCTTCACGATCCGTTACAGCCATGCGGATAAGATGCCTGTCATCTCGACTGCTTGTGATACGAGGCTGTTGGGATCCAACACGGCGTTCCGTATTGCCGTCCTGAACCGACCGATTCCATATTCTGCTAACAGTCATTGGATCGCGACCAACGTGAGCAGCGATGTCGCGATACGATTAACCGCAATCCCGATAGGCTACATCCGACCTTTATCAAAGTCGGAAACGTGATGGTACGTATTTCTCCTCCTTACACGAGGCATCACAACAACGTTCCACTAGGCAACGCTGGTGAACTGCTATTTGTGTGTGTGAAATCGGTTGGAAACTTTCCTCATGTCAACATATTTTAGGTGTCGCCACCAGCGCCAACATTGTGTGAATGCTGTGAAAGGCTAATCATTTGTATATGACAGCATCTTAGTTTGTCGGTTAAATTTCGTGTCTGCGGTATGTCATCTTCGTGGTGTAGCCATTTTAATGGTCAGGAGTGTAGTTTGGTGAATGACGTCTGAACGATCGATTGGGCAACAAAGTCGAATCAAGACGCTGCACCTGCGTAGCGGCCTGTATTGACAGTCTGCCTCCATTGTAGTTCAGTTGAGCATCGTGTGTGCTCCGTGTTCGCACTGTTGGACGAAGTGCTTGTTTAATGCGTTGCTTCTGAACGGAGAACAGACAGTGATCGACCAGAGGATCGATTTTCTGTTTAGCTTGGCAAGGCAGCTAAGGAAATGCGTGGGACGATGATATGTGTTTATGGAATCAAGTGCTGTTCATCGAGTATGTGTACGACTGGTTCGTCCATTTTCGAAGGTGTGGAGAAAGCGTTTTTGACAATCCCCATAACGGACGACCGGCAACCGCCGTCAATGACGAAAACATTGAGGAAGTGAGCACAGTAATCATAAAGATCGTAGATCAAATTGCACATGATAGCGGATGAACTGCTGATTAACAGTGCGACAAAACCTTACCCGAAAGTTAAGAGGAAACTTATTGTCGTCTTGTGCTACATCACTTAGCTGATGACCGGAAGCAGGCACGTTTAGAGGCTTCACAGTATTTCGTCGAAACGTCGGATGCGACACCTTATTTCTTTAACTGTATTGTCACTGAGGATGAAATCTGGTGTCTCCCGTATGATCCTGAAACGAAACAGCGAAGCATGGAATGGCATTCTCCTCCGACGTCAGCTCGTCGGAAAAAGGCGAGAGACGGAAAATCGCGGATCAAAGCGTTGCTCATCACCATTTTCGATAGTAAAGTCGTTATCCAGACGGCATTTATTTCTGAGTGGACGAGATTGCAAGGTACGTTGAAATTTTGACCCGTTTTATGCAACGTCTACGCAGGCTACGAGCCAAGTACACACCGCAAGGTTCCTGGTTTTTTGTTCACGACAACCTCGCCCACACACACCCAATATCGTCGAATAGTTCCTGGTGGCAAACGAAGGAGGGGGGGGCGGTGGGGAGGGTGGTGCTTCTTGAACATCTACAATAATCGCCGTATCTCAATCCTCCGGACTTCTTCCTATTCCCTCGACACAGGCTAGATTTGAAAGGTAAGAGATTTGACGATTTTCTGACATGCAACGGAATGTGACGAGGCTTTTGGAAACCATAGTGAAGGAACAATTCATGCAAAGATTCCAGGACCTACATTTCAGAGGTCAGTGGTGGTGTTTCAAAGGACAGTAAGGTAACCGAAGTTCATAGTCTATCTACGTTAATGTCACAGAACTATTCACTGAACTGTATTCTCATAATTTCAAATGTGTCATGAAATCACCGAGGAGGTATGCAACCCCCCCCCGCCCCCCTTTTTTCCCGAACATTGCTATTAGGGACGCTGCACAAATACAAAGGCCATAGGTGGTGATGCGGCTGTTCATTTATTCACGTGTTTCGAACTTAATCATCGTCAGAATCGGAATGTCAGAATGCCACTCTAAATGGCACACGGCAAGATATAAGTACTGCAGTTTCCTAGACAGTACGACAGCACTGACACCACTCCAAATTTTAAGTTGATTCCATACAGACACATAATCATCCGTTTGAGAAACTACAGTATTTATATCTTCAGGTATGAGACCAAACCGACTAAATGACGTTAATAAAGGAAGAAATCAAAAGTGCACCTAAGTAGGATCATAGTGGTACTACTGATAAAATGAGTGTTTCCGCGTCGATTTTTCATTCCAACAGACACATTTTGCTATCTGCTTCCCAACCACTTGCATACAACAAGTAGAGAAGTCGACAGTCGTCCATTAGATGTTGTAGAAGCGCGACTGTAATTATCGACATCGACCGATGTGGGCACTGTGTGATGACTGCATTGCTAGTCCAGTACGGGTCACCCTTGTCGTTCATCTGTAGCGGGAGGAGCCTTGCCCGAACGACCGAACGCCGGCGCAAATGCTACGTCTCCCACATTTTCCAATTGTTTCAACACAAAAACAATTATCCGTGTAGGAAAATGGAGTATTTATATATTCATGTTTGTCAATTAGACTGTAACAATACTGAATAAACATCGTAACAGAAATATTAAAAGTGGACCTAACACTGATCCTCACAGTATGTCCAAGAAAACATGTTTTGAGGATGATTTTTCATTTCTACAGACGAAGATTTACTATCTGTTTCGAATTAATTGAATTTTATAATCATCTATTAAACGGAATGAACAGTGTCTTGAAGGGAAGGTATAAGATGAACATTAACAACATTAAAACAAGGGTAATGGAATGTAGTGGCAGAAAATAAGGCGATGCTGAAGGAATTACATTAAGTAATGAGGCAATAAAAGTAGTATATAAGTTTTATTACTTAGGTAGCAAGATTACTTCTTATGCCAGAAGTAAGGAACATACAAAATGCAGAATGCCTATAGGAAGAAAAGCGTTTCTGAAGAAGCGAAATTTCACATCAATATATTATTTTAAATGTTAGGAAGACCTTTCTTAAAACATGTGTTTGAAGTGTAGCAGTGTATGGGAATGAAACATAGACGATAAGGAGCTCAGACAAAAAGATGATAGTAGTTTTTGAAATACGGTGCACAGGCGAATGATGGAGGTTACATGGGTAGATCGCATAACTAATGAGGAGGTGCTCAACACAATTGGGGAGAAGAGGAGTTTCTGCCATATCTGACAGAGAAGGGATAGGGTGATGGGACACATTTTGAGACGCCAAGGAATCGTCAACTTAGCATTAGAAGTGTGTGGGGTAAAAATCGCTGAGGGACGCCGATGGACGAATACAGTAAGCAGATTCAAAATGATGTAGGTTGCCGTATGTATTCTCAGATGAACAGGCTTGAACAGGACAGGGTAGCGTTGAGAGCTGTATGAAACCAGTCTACGGACTGAAGACCACAACAACAGTTAGTATGGTGTTATAAAAAGAGAATTATTAAAATACATTGACATATTTGTGGTATTTCCATAACAGATGAAGAAAGGGCAGGCAGGTCGGAAAGGATGAAGAAGTTTTGGGAGCAGAAGAGGAAAGTCAAATCTAAAACTAGGATTAAGACTTAAACGTATATTGATTGATGAATTGGTTTATAAATAACAATACTGCTACCAGTCACGATTTATTTATTTATTTAGCACGACGCTTTTCGAGAAATAATTCCCATCTTAAAGTGCGTTTTTTGTGCTGTTTCATATTATTTGTGATGTTTTGAGTGTGTGAGTGTCTGCATCATTCTGCTGTCGTTGAGTTTTCTTCTGGTCCATCTGTGGCAGCTCTCACACATGTCAAACAACACATATAATATTTTTGCACGCAAGTACAAAAATGTATGTTTGTGACAACTGATGTACTTGCGTGCAAAAATATTATATGTGATGTTTGAAATGTATAAGAGCTGCTACAGATAGATCAGACGAAAACTCAAGACAGCAGAATGAAGCAGGCATTCACACACACTTAAAACATCACAAATAATATGATACAGCACAAAAAACGCACTTGAAGATGCGAATTTTTTCTCGAAACGCGTCGTGCTAAATAAATAAAAAAATCGTGACTGGTAGCAGTATTGTTATTTATAAACCAATCCGTTTATCTCACAGTCGCAGTCTTTTAAAAAAAAAAAAAAAAAAACCATTATGTAATGGATAAAATCAAAGTATATGGATTGATTAAATTGCTCCAACATGGGCGTAAAATATGTTATTATTATTCTGGTTTTACAATGTCAGTACATTTTTCCAGCACCTATATTACATTACATTAAGTTACTAATTATTGTTCTCCACTCTTCTCTGTCCTCCCATAAGTCCTCGGGAATGTTGTTCTTCCTCATTGCTGACTGAACTTCCTGCATCGATGTGGTAGCTGGTCGTCATTTTTTTTTTTTTTTTTTGTTCCATTCGGTGTCCAGTCGAGTATGAATTTTGGAAGCCTTTCTTGTCCCATTCTTCTGACGTGTCCATAACATTTTAGATGTTTGTGTTCGATGAATTCAATAATTGTATTTTTACATTTCATTTTTTCTCTGATTACTTCATTTCTTAATCTTTCTCTTCTTGATATTCTTGATGAACGTCTCCAGAAATCCATTTCTGTAGCTAATAATTTTGATTTCAGTTGCCATTTTGTTGTCCACACTTCTGAACCATATGTAATAATGCTCCGAACTATTGTTTTATGTATCCTAATTTTGTTATCTGTAGTTATGTGTGTGTCCCAGAGAAATTGTGGTTGCTGATCAGATGTTTCAGATGTTTTTTAAGCTTATGGGACTTAACTAGGGGGTCAGCAG
Source organism: Locusta migratoria (assembly GCA_026315105.1). Lineage (NCBI taxonomy): Eukaryota > Metazoa > Arthropoda > Insecta > Orthoptera > Acrididae > Locusta > Locusta migratoria. The sequence continues at coordinate 410,956,794 of CM048748.1, forward strand.
TCCCTAAACTTAAAAACTACTTATGAACTACCTTATACTAAAGACGCCACAAATATCCATGCCCGAGGGGGGATTCGAACCCCCGACCGTAGTGGCCGTGCAGACCGTGACTGAAGCGCCTCAGTCTCCTCGGCCACCGCGGCCGGCTGTGTGGTTGCATATGACAACGAAAGTTCTAGAAAATTCGTACACGGTCGTCTGCACGGAATACCAACCTTAATTGCTCCGAGTTCACTCTAGGACGAGATTACCTTGAATTACAATGACAATTTCTTTCCGCAAGGCTTTATTATGTGCTGAATGCAGTTGCAGACATCGGTAAAGGTGAGCTCGTCCTTTCTTTTATGCCACCTGCCGAAGCACTTTCATCATGGTATCTGTCACAATTACTTGCAGTTTAATTTTTTCTTTCATTCGCTCATTCCATTCAGAATATTTCAGTGAATTTCTCACATTTTTTTCAAATTTTAATCCTATTAGAAATTAATTTTATTTATTTACGAAATAAATGTTGATGTTACATGATCCCTAATATTAATAGGTAGGTAGTGTTATACTGGGGTCAGTTGCCTTACAACAGCCACTGACGGTCCCAAGCCCGGATAAAGGAGAAGGGTTGGACTTTCGGTTAACAACCCAATCCTATAAAAAGTCCTCTGTTACGAAACACAAACTTGCCTCGGACGTTGATGGATACAAGGGAATACGAAAACTACAAAGGAAAATGGATTTACGATTTTGAAATTTTATTTTCGGATCTTGGAATGTCCGGAGCCTAAATAAGCCAGGAACCATGCAGACTGTGGACTCAGAAATTAACCGATATCAACTGGACCTGGTGGCACTACAAGAGACAAGATGGCTGGCTGAGGGAACTCACAAAGGGGACCGATACGGACTATTGTACGGCGGATGTGTGTATAAACACGAATTCGGCACTGGTTTTGTAATACATGACAAAGCAGCAAATTCGGCCAAAGAATTCAAAACTGTTAACAAGAGAATATCCTACATAGTACTTGCAAATCAATGTCAGACATTACATTCATCAATGTTCATGCCCCTACTGAGGATAAATCTGTTGAGAAATAGGAAGAGTTCTATGACCAACTAGAACAAATAAGTGATAGCACACCAACTACAAATATCAAGATAGTGCTGGGAGATTTTAATGGAAAAGCAGGAAAAGATGACTTCTATATTCCAACTATCGGAAGGCAGAGTTTGCGTGATGAGACCAACGAGAATGGTGAGAGTATGATCAACCTAGCAATCTCAAAGATTTTGAGAGTAAGTTCAACGTACTTCCAACACAACAGAATACATAAGGGAACATGGTTCTCACCGGGTGGAAGAACACCAACCAGACAGATCACATCTTAGTGGACCAGCGCTATAGCCACAGAGTCATGAACGTCAGGTCGTATAGAGGAGTCAGCTGTGCATCAAACCACTTTCTCGATGCGTGGAAGCTTAAACTGATGTTCACCTACATGCATAAGGAGAAGGGGACACTAGAACTTACCTTGAATATTGAGAAACTTCGTGAAGGTGCCATTAAAGAACAATATGCTATTGAAATAAAAAAAAACCGTTTTGAGGTCTAAAGATCCTGGAAGCAAAAGAGAACGTGGAGGAAAACTGGAAAGAAATAAAGTCCATGGTACTAAGTCTATCGGAGGATACAATGGGAAGAAAGAAGAGGAAATGGTTTAACGAGACATGCCAGAAGGCTACAAAAAAGGGGGGGGGGGGAAATGAGGGAAAAGTGGATGGCTGATAAAGAGAATGAGCAGAAAACAAAAGATTTTATCAACGTCAGAAGGGAGACGAAGTGAATCCTAAGAGCAGAGAAGAGAATATATCTAACCAGTTTTCTTGAACATGTGGAGGCAGAGAGCCAAAAGAAGAATTATAGGCATTTACTTCAATGCATAAAAAAGCAGAAACGTGGATTAGTGAACCCAACTTTTTTCATTAAAGATAAGAACGGAAATTTGATAAATGACAAGAAATAATTCTAGAAAGATGGAAAGAATAGTTTCCAGAACTGTTGAATCGTCCAGACCCCGATGAGTCGTTGACAGCAGACACTACAGAGGAAAGAAAAGATGATAAAGAATATGTAGTGAGTAAAGAAGACTTGAAGATCGCAATCAAAGGAATGAGAAACAACAAAGCCCCAGGGGAGGAACATCGTAACTAATCAAGGAGGAAGGTGAGAGATTGCACTTACAGATACATAAACTGATCCAGTTGATATGGGAGACGGAGACACTGCCAGAAGAATTGAAATTGGCTATAATATACCCAATATACAAGAAAGGAAGCAACCTGGAATGTGGCAACTGTAGAGGTATCAACCAGTTGAATGTATCATATAAGATACTGTCTAACATCATACTCACAAAATTGCAACCATTTATAGAGAACAACGTACAGGAATACCAAGCTGGTTTTCGACCAAACCGATCAACAATAGAACATATTAACACTATAAGACAACGGTTTGAAAAAACACTGGGAATACGACAAACATATCTACAGTCTCGAATGAAACTTTCACTCTGCAGCGGAGTGTGCGCTGATATGAAACTTCCTGGCAGATTAAAATTGTGTGCCGGAACCGGAACTCGAATCTGGGACCTTTGCCTTTCGCGGGCAAAGAAGGAGGCGAGGTATTGGCGGAAGTAAAGTTATGAGGCGGCATTGTGAGTCGTGTCGGGATAGCACAGTCGGTAGTGCTCTTGCCCGAGAAAGACAAAGGTCCCAGGTTCGAGTCCCGGTTCCGGCACACAATTTTAATCTGCCAGGAAGTTTTATATCTACAGTCTGTTCGTGGATTTTCAACGTGCATATGACAGCATCCACAGGAATAGCCTGTACAATCGAACGCGTGACCTCAGAATACCTGAGAAGCTAGTGAGAATGGTGCAAATTTGTATCGAAGGGTCAAAGGCAGCAGTACGTTTCCGAGGAGTCACATCAGAAGCGTTCAAGATTGAAAAAAGTAATGTGTTTTGTTCAATTTCATCTTAGAGAAAGTAATAAGAGAGTGTAGGCAACAGGAGTGGGCTGGAGTACAGATGGACGGCAACTTCAGTTGTCTTGCATATGCAGATGACATAGTCCTGCTAATTGAATCAAAGCACGAGTTGAAAGGAATGTACCAGCAAATTGACAGCTATGCACACAAGGTTGTGTTCAAAGTAAATCAAGATAACACAGATATTATGCAATTAGGAAGAAGACAAGAGCAAGAAGAATTTCTGGAGACAAATGGCATGAGATTCAAGAGAGTCACCAATTCAAATACTTGGGACCTTGGTCTACCACAGAGAACAAAACAGAAATGGACATCAAGGAAAGGAATGAAATGCTTGCACTTCCTGAAAGAGACACTCAGCTTTAAATCAGTTTCTGTGAACACAGATGAAAATCTATAACACGGTGATATGCCCGACGGTAAAGTACGGTTCATAAACATGGAGCATGACAAACGAGACTAGGAAAAAATTTAGTATTTGAAATAAAAGTAATGAGGAAGATTTGGGGACTAATTTTAGATAACGGAGAATGGAGGAGGAGGACGAATCAAGAAATCTACCTTCTGATGCGACACCTAAATATCTTACAGAAGATAAAGAGCAAGAGAATACAGTGGGTGGGCCATGTAGCCCGTATGCAAAAAGGAAGACAGGCAAAGATGGCACTAGAAGGGAAACGAAACACCAAACGCCCCATAGGACGACCCAGAGAAGGCACCTGGTCTGAACGACTGGACGTAGTCGCCGCCCTCATATATTCCAATTGTTTCAACACAGACACACAAATATTCATCTGGTAAACGTGCAGATGTACCAGTGGGCAAAACCAACGAAATATTTCTGACATGCCGAGAAAACAAAAATGGACCTAAGACTGATCTCTGCGGTACTCCTGAAAAAACCTGTTTCTACGACGATTTTTTCATTCTTTCAAGCAACGTTCTTCCGTCATATATAAAGGCTTGAAACCTCACAGTCAAGATCGGAGAAAAATTTATTTTATTTGTGTTAGATTAGTTTCCGCTCCATTGGAGCCGTATGCGTCATCGTCAATTATTTTATTGTTAAAAAGTGAGCCGTCCCGGCTCACGCTCTTTCTCTCTATTCCCCTCCCCCCCCCCCCCCGCCCACCCATTGGTCATCTCTGTTCCCTCTGTCACTTTGATGGAGTAAGTGAGGATCGATCTAGGGTCTCATTGTTTTCTAGTGCGCATCATCGTTGCCGCGAGTGGCACTAATAATACTGGCGCGCGCAGCTACGATTTGTCAGTTGGGAGAGAGAGGGTGTCAGTTGGGCTCTTGGAGGCGACACGAGAAGGGCAGTCTAAATAGTGGCTCGGCGCGAGTCGTGTTCACGTCGTCCTTACACTTGTGATGCGGCCGCGGACCTGGTGTCCGTTGAATCTGACTGGAGTTCCCTGCCCGGTGCCTCTGTAGTCAACACTTCCTACCTGCTCAGGCCGGGCTTATGGCCTGTGCGTTTTTCCCCTGTGTGAGCCGCATCTCCGTGTATTCGGTCCATGGACATCACCTACATGGTTGGCTGACTGGGAGTCTTTTGGCGATGTGGAAGGAGGACTTCGTCATTTGCGTCGTTACTGGGACAAGATAAGTACTTTTACATCGGCGGTTCTATCTAGCGAAGAGACGGGGAAATTGTGTTTTTGCGTATTTGTCTTGAGCTGAAGTCAGGGTTGGTGGCCGTTACCCCCAAGGTCCGCTCTCTCTTACGTCCTTGTTAGTCCGTGTTTTCGGTGTATCTTACCGTTGCTTGAAGCTTTCGGTTTCTTACTCCTTTTCACTACCCTTTCCTTGTGAAAAGTGGTCATTACCTTCAAATTAATCGAATTTCGTTAGCGCCACTGGGGGAATTTACCTGGTTTCTGTGAAGTTTGGAAAGTAGGAGGCGAGGTACTAGCGGGAGTAAAGTTGTGAGTCGGCATCGTGAGTCGTGTGGGGATAGCTCAGTCGGTAGAGCGCTTGCCCGCGAAAGGCAAAGGTCCCAGGTTCCGAGTCCCGGTTCCGGCACACAATTTTAATCTGCCAGGAAGTTTCATATCAGCGCACACTCCGCTGCAGAGTGAAAGTTTCATTCTAGACGTAGAAGAACCTCGAGCGTAATAATGGGTCCACATATCGACCCCTGGGGGACACCGTTCGCATCTCTTTTCCGACCGCCCACGTCGCCCTTTTTTCCAGAGACGAGACACCTATCCCGAGCGAGTGGACGCTGGCGCCAGTCCCCAGACGCTGGCGCCAGTCGGCGTCGCGACGCTTTGTAGTGGCGGCCCCGCGATGCGGGCAGAGCTCGCCGCCCAGTCGCCGCGGTTGGGGCCTGCTAGCTGGCTGCGCTCTGCCGCCTATCTGGGCGGGCTGTTTATTTGCTCGCGCTGCCCGGCTATTCCTCGCCGTCCGCCTCGTGTGCCCCTTCTTTGTGGGCGCGATGGCAGTGGCGGTGACAGCGCACATTGTTCTACTGTGCTCTTCCTCCACTAATGAATGGTGAGTAACCTGATAAGAGGCGCGCCTTTGTGCACGCGGTGTCCACGTGTGCGCGCCGCCCCCGCCGCCCCCGCCGCCCCTTTCGCAGCCGCCCTGGGCCGTGCTGGGTCATTTTACACGGCCGCGGGCCGCTTTGCGGTTGTCCACTTCGTTCCGCGGCCGTCGGCAGCGCCGCATCTTCATCTCTGACGGTAATTACGTCCGTACTGAAGCACTTTGGCCAGGCGTCCCCCACGGGTCAGTACAAAGGCCGGGGTTCTCCCGCGACGTCAAAAGAACGCGCATAAAGGTGCACACAGGCGGTCATTACGAATGGTCCAGTTAGACAGACCTCAGAGTCACAATGCACGTTAAGAAAGGGAGGGAGGTATGTTTACGTACTGATACATGATCTGCAGTGGGTGACCAAACGCAAAGGGTAAGCGAAGTTTGCGGCATAAAATTTCACAGTCTGGCTGCCGCCATCAAATAACTACCATAAATTATTTATTTATTTACATAACAACTACAGAGGAATATAAATATTTAGGAGTGAAAATTACAAATGATGGGAAACAGGAAAAGGAAATTAGATCAAGAATAAGTGCAGGAAAGACGACAATTTTTTTTGCTGAATGGAATTCTCTGGGACGAACACATAACTATCGGACCTCGCACATATGCAAAATACTGACAAGGTTCTAGTAGGCATAAACTGAATGTAAATGTACTGATTAAATAATAACTTCAAGAAATTATTTTCGCCTACACGAAATCCAAGTCGCCATAATGGCACCGAGTCACTGCAAGATTAGATGCTTGCGTTAGCTGCGCCAGGGCTATCGTATAGGGCTGTGAATAAAAAAAAAATATTGTTAATGCAGTAAATCAAGTTTAAAGGGCATTTATTAAAGAAATATGACGGAACATCATACTCACATTCTCGTAAAAAAGAAAGTAAAATCAAGAAAAATCGCTCAATGCACTAATGCCGTCCGATTGAAACAAAAGCTGAATATCGACAGAATAGTGCCGTCGTTCTTCTCGAATAATAATAAAAAAAAAAAAACCTTTGCCCTTCGGAATCACTGTATCGCTACACCAGGGGGACTTGAAGCCTACATAGGCTTGTGAGAAATACTGAGGGCCGCGGTGGATTAGCCGAGTGCTCTAAGGCGCCTTTCTGCGGAGTGAGCGGTTGCTCGCCGTCGGAGGTTCGAGTCCTCTCTCTGGCATGGGCCTGTGTATTGTCCTTATGTTAGTTTAAGTAAGCGTAGGGGCTGATAACAACAGAAGTTTAAAAACATCTGATTCGAGAAATACTAAGTGCTTAAAATCAATGTAGATACACTCCTGGAAAATCAAGAGAAAACACCATGAATTTGTCGGAGCAACAGAGAGAAATTTCATTGACATATTTTAGAGGACGTATAAAACACACGAACACACAGACAGAGCCATATGAATGCGAGTACAGTCAATAGAGCGTGAGCAATTTCGTTGCTACTACCGTGTATACCCTTCTTTTGCAGCATTGCAACCTGCAACTTTCCCATAGAGACGATCGTGGAGGTGTTGAATGTAGTATTGTGGAATGGCTAGCCATGCAGTTTCCATCTGGTGCCGGTCGTGAAGACCGCGGAAGATGACGTTTCATCCGGTCCCAAACGTACTAAATGGTGGACACATCTATGGGTCGTGCTGGCAAGAGTAGTTGACATACTCCTTGAAGCGCACGTTGGGTGGTACGAGGTAAATGTGGACACTATTTGTCCTGTTGGAAAAGCATGTCGCCTTGTTGGTGCATGAACGGCAGGAAGACGGGTTGTTGAAAAATGTTCAAATGTTTGTATAGCTTATGGGACATAACTACGGGATCATCCGTCCCTAAACTTACAAACTACTTATGAACTCCCTTATACTAAGGACGGCACAAATATCCATGCCCGAGGGGGGATTCGAGCCCTCGACGGTAGTGGCCGTGCAGACCGTGACTAGAGCGATGGGTTGAATGATGGTTTCAATGTACCGTGCACTGTTCAGTATTCCCTTGACATTCATCAGACGAGAACGGCCATTGTAGGATGTGGCTCCCCACATCATGATGCCGGGTGCCTCTGACGTATACACTCCAGATTTTCGCGCTTCTCTCCACGACGCCATACATGCGAACGACCATTATTGGTACCGAGGCAGCAGCGACTGTCATCAATGGAGAAGACACGTCTGCATCTACATGCTTACTCTGCGATCCACCCAAAGGTGCGTGGCGGAGGGTCCTCAGTACCACTACTAGTTACTTGCTTTCCTGTTCCACTCCCATATGGAACGAGGGAAAAACGAATACCTGTGTGCATCCGTACAATAACTAATATCTCTGATCTTATCTTTGTGGTCATTACGCGAAATGCAAGTTGGCGGCACTAGAATCGTTCTGAAGTCCGCCCTCTAAATTTATTCAACATTGCTTCTCGAAAAGCACGTCGCCCTCCCTCCAGCGACTCCCATTTCAGTTCCAGTAGCATTTCGTTCGTCGAATCTACAAGTAACAAATCTAGCCTCTGAACTGCCTCTGTCTCCTCCTTTAAACCGATCTGGTGGGGACCCCAAATACTTAAGCAATACTCAAGATGGGGTTGTACAAGCGTTTTATATGTGGTCTCCTTTACAGACGAATCGCATCTTCCCAAAATTCTCACAATAAAGCGCTGTCGACCATGTGCCTTCCTCACGACTGCCCTTATATGTTCGTTCCATTTCATATCGCTGTGCAGCGTTACGCCTAGGTATTTAATTGACGCGACTCTGTCAAACAGCCCACTGTTAATGGTGTATTCGAACATTACGGGATTGTTTCTCCTAATCTGCATTACCTTACATATTTCTACATTTAGCGCTAGTTGCAATTCTTACACCACCTAAAAATTTGGTCCAAGTCATCTTCCATCCTCCTACATTCATTCAATGACAACACCCTCTTTACTCCACAACATTATCAGCAACCAGCCGTAGATTGCAACTCAGTCGCTCCGCCAGATAATTTGCATATACAGAAAATGATAGCGCTACCATCACACTTCCCTGGGGCACCCCTAACGATACAGTAGTCTCTGATGAATACTCGCCATCGAGGATAACGTACTGGGTTCTATTGCTTAGGTAGTTTTCCAGCCACCCACAAATTTGCGTATCTATTCCATAATTTCGTACCTACATTAGCAGTCTGTAGTGCGGTACCGTGTCAAACGCCTTTCCAAAATCGAGAAATATGCAGTCTGCCTGTTGTCCTTCAGCCAAACAGGCGAGATGTCATGTGAGAAGGGGGCAATCTGGTTTTTACGCGATCGATGCTTCCTAAAGCCGTGATGATGCATGGACAGAAGCTTTACCGTCAAGGAATTTACTATATTAGAACTGAGAATATGTTAAAGAATTCTACAGAAAACTTGTCTGTTCGTCCTTTCAAAAGCGCCTGTCGCGGCACCATTGGAACGAATTCGGGGCGTAGCGGAAGACGCCCTAACAGCTTTCACGATCGTGCATCATGGTATGGGGAGCCATATCCTACACTGGCCGTTCTCCTCTGGTGATCGTCGAGGGAACATTGAATAGTACCCTGTACACTGAAACAGTCATTCAACCCTTCTTACGCGCGAACAAGGCGACATGATTTTTGAAAAGGACAATGCAGATCGACATGTATCCCATACCACCCCTCGTGGTCTTGAGTTGCACGTCAACTTATGTGCCCAGGAAGAACCCCAGATCTGTCCTCTACTAAGCATGTTTGGAATCGTATGAAATGTCACCTAGCGCGATCTGCATGAGCGGCACGAAATATGGCCTAGCTGAGGCGTTGTTGTTGTTCTGGTCTTCAGTCCGGAGACTGGTTTGATGCAGTTCTCCACCATATTGTATCCTGAACAAGCTTCTTCTTCTCCTCATAATAACAGCAACCTACATCCATTTGAATTTGCTTACTATATAACTGAGGAACCAGGTGAAAATTGAATGGCAGACCAATCTATACGACCACATACAGCAACTCTACGGGAGAATTTCAGCTGGCATTGATGCAGAAGGAAGGTATTAGAACTGAGAATATGGTCAAGAATTCTACAGAAAACGTGTTCATTCATCCATTCATAAACGCCTATCGCGACACCATTGGAACGATTTTGGGGCGTCAGCGGAAGACGCCCTAACAGCACTCATGATCGTGCATCATGGTATGTGGAGCCACGTCCTACACTGGCCGTTCTCCTCTGGTGATCGTCGACGGAACAGTGAATAGTACACAGTACACTGAAACAAGCATTCGACCCGTTTTACGCACGAACAAGGCGACATAGTTTTGGAAAAGACATGCACGACCACATGTATCCCATACCACCTCTCGTGGTCTTGAAGCTGCACGCCAACGTGGCCAGGAAGAAGCCAGATCTGTCCTCCACTAAGCATGTTTGGGGCCGTATGAAACGTCCCCTAGCGCGGTCTGCAAGAAATATGGCCTAGCTGAGGCGTTGTTGTTAGGGTCTCCAGTCCGGAGACTGATTTGATGCAGTTCTCCATCCTACTCTATCCTGAGCAAGCTTTTTCATCTCCTCATAAGAACGGCAACCTACATCCATTTGAATTTGCTTACTATATGACTGAGGAACCAGGTGGAAATTGAATGGCAGGCCAATCTACAGGACCACATTCAGCACCTCTACGGGAGAATTCAGCTGGCATTGCTGCAGAAGAAGGGTATACGACCTCGCGCACTCTCTGGTGACTGCACTCAAGTGCGTATGACTCTGTACGATCATGTGTTATATACATCCTCAAGAAAGTGCCAATAAGGTTTCCCTCCGTTGGGTCCATGCATTCATGGTGGTGTTTTTCATTTTCCAAGAGTCTAGACATTTTATTGGAAAAGGTTCTCGAGATTCATTAATGTGCCTAATGGTGTGTAGCAATAGACAATGGATCATTGCAGTTCGGCGCAACAGAGGCGACGCGGAATCTACGTAAGCACAAAGGCTTTCAAGCGAGATATAGCATTTGAAATATCACAGGCACGTCGACGTAATATTCAAAACGCCGCAGCACTACAAGGTGGTGTCGGATACAAATGCGGCTTCGCCTCTCCCCTATCGAGGACGACGTTCGGCATTCGAAGCGTGCGCGCTTCGCGGGCGGCTGCTCTTCGCAGAACCGGTTCGCTGCAGATGCGGATTCTCCGGTGCCGTAAACACGTCCGGCCGTCACCTTGCCCTAGGTCACGGTTATCGATGCCCAGCCAAGGGGAATCTGTGCCGGCGCAAATGTCAGCCGTCTGGGCCCAACGTGGCGGACGATAACATCCGTGAGATGCGGCCGGCACCAGCCTTAATAAACGTCTGCTGGCCGGCTTTGAGGGGAAATAAATTCTCTGTACGCATTCGGTCCATAATTTTGTGAGTACCGAAGGGTTTATTGTTTTGTATCCCATCCTCGTCGCCACTTTTGTGATTCTTTTCCGCCGGTTGTCTAGGTGTCGGTGGCCGAGTAGAGAGAGAGACCGACACAGGAAAATAGGATGCACGCGTGTGCGGGTACAGTGTCTGAGGTGACCAGCCAGTAGGACAGCAGAAACTAGAAACACCCAGAACAAGATATATATTTCGTAGAAATATGGTACAATACTTAACTTTGTTAACTGAAGACTACTGGAATGCAGATACATAGTTTGACTAGGTAGAGGCCTGCCTACTGATGAGAGACGTTCCTAGTGCCTGTCTTAATCCCAAGTGACCGATGTAGTTCAGTGGTGGCCACGAGCGGAGATGCAGCAGAGGGCGCTCGTGGCCGACGTCGTAAGACGTGCTTGCATGGCGGCGCGCGGCGAAAGTAGGTGGCGCGCACTTCAGACTTGTGCGACACCACATATTGCACTCCATCTTTCTTGCTATGGATGAAGGACAACAGGCGCACTGCATATTTCACGATTTTGGAAAGGAGTTTGACACGGTACCGCACTACAGACGGCTAATGTACTAGCTAATGGAATAGATACCCAAATTTGTGAGTGGCTCGAAGACTACTTAAGCAATAGAACCCAGTACGTTATCCTGGATGGCGAGTGTTCATCAGAGACTATGGTATCGTCAGGGGTGACCAAGGGAAGTGTTATGGGACCGCTATTATTTTCTGTCTATGTAAATTATCTGACGGACCGAGTGAGTTGCAATCTGCGGCTGGTTGCTGATGATGTGGTGTACAAGAGGGTGTTGTCATTGAATGACTGTACCAGGATGGAAGATGACGTGGACCAAATTTTTAGGTGGTGTGAGGATTGCAACTAGCGCTAAATATAGAAATATGTAAGGTAATGCAGATTAGAAGAAGAAACAATCTGGTAGTGTTCGAATACACCATTGACAGTGTGCTGTTTGACAGAGTCGCGTCAATTAAATACCTAGGCGTAACGCTGCACAGCGGCCAGTACGTTTCCGTACTATTGTGTGCAGTCTTGCTGTAATTGGAGCCTCGGATATCTGAGCATGAAAGCAATTTCTGGCTACTGTTGGAATAGAAATGAGTTCACGACTGACAGAAGACACCTAATCGTCATCGTCGAATCCATCCAAATTTATGGTACATGTAGAGCGTGGTGAGATATCAAAGTGCCCCAAGTGGGAACTCTAGATGGCCAAGTGTTTAGGAAATACGAGGGGGAGTTGAAAAAAGGTTTCCTCTGTCGACTGTGGGCAGAGTTATGTATAAAAGGAAAAACATGGAATGAGACATTGAAGACAAGACACATCTTTATTTTTTTACATAATGTCCAAGTGGATTGAGACATTTGTCAAACCGATTTATAACCTTCAAAGAGCCGCCCTGGAAAACATCTGGGCATTGCATACGGAAGAAGCGTTGAACGGCTATGGAGTAGAAACATCCGTCATCACCTGAGCGAAAGAAGTTCAAAAGCACGTCTTCTGCAGGTAAAGTGCTACCCACCGTTTTCTGGGACGCTCATAGAGTTTTGTTACTGGACGTTTTGGAGGATGCAACCATCAGTGCTGAGCGGTACTGTGCCACTCTGTCGAAATTTAAAGAGGTGATTCGGAAAAACTGCCTGGCCTTCTCAGATCTGGCGTTCTGATGTTGGATGACAATGCGAGACCACGGCAAAGCAAAACCGTATGGCAACTCTTGGTTGGGAGCCCCTACACCATACAACATATAGTCCTGCTCTCGCACCAAGTGCCTTTTATCTGTTTCCAGCTTTGAAGAAGACCCTCGGCGGAAGGCGCTTTGGAAGCAATGCTGATGTCAAACAAGCCGTTCAACGCTTCTTCAATATGCAACACCCTGATTTTTTTCTGGAAGGCTTTCTGAAACTTATAAAGCAGTTTGACGAATGTCTCAATGTACTTAGGAATTATGTGGAAAAATAAAGATATGTATCATCTTTAATGTCGCAGGCCGCGGTGGCCGAGCCGTCTGCGGCGCGTCAGTCACGGTCTGCACGGCCACTACGGTCGGGGGTTCGAATGCCCCCTTGGGCATGGATATTTGTGCCGTCCTTAGTATTAGCTAGTTCATAAGTCGTTTGTAAGTTTAGAGACTGATGGCTCCGTAGTTTAGTCCCATAAGCTCTACAAACATCTGAACATCTTAAATGTCTCATTCTATTTTTTCCCCTTTCATACGCAGCTCTGACTCAGCGAATGATACCGTCACGAGAGACTGGCGTTGTATTTATGGAACACCCAATATCCTGCTTCCGCCTGGCTTGACTGCCGATTGCTTGCGCAGTCTAAAATTTTAACAAGTTTGTTTGTTACTATTTTGCGCTTTAACACTATGTTTACTTTGCTTTTGCTCTGTCGAAGACGGGATACTTTTCATAAACTAGAAAACTGTTAGCACATTAATAGAGGCAATGTCACACATTTTTTGCACAATTGAGCACTGAAGCAAAGAGTGTGGGGAAAAATCGCAGAAGAAGATGAAGAGACGGCTACAGTAATCAGATTCAAGTGGATGTGCATTGCCGTTCTCATGAGGAGATGAAGAGGCTTGATCAGGATAGAGCAGGCTGAAAAATTTGGTATTGAGCAATGCCCGGGCACTGTCCATAAGAACATGTCAGCTAGCCTGGTGGATTAATATATCTCGTAAACTCGTTATCCTTTGCGCCATAATAATATCTTTGTTTTGTACTTAAGAGCACAGAGTTAGTACTTGTCCATGGTAAGTATAAGAAACATTCACCGAGCATAGGTCACAAAAAATGAGTGATGTTGCGTTTCTCAAAAACAAGAAATGAATGGAACACTTTGATGTGTTCGTCCCTATCAGAATTTTAATAGGATAGCAAGAGCGGAATGCTTTCACATTATACAAACTGTAGCACAATCTTAAATATTCATTAGCAAAAGAAATCTTCAGGACTTAATATATAATCGCTGGCCAAATTGCCTACTTTACTATATCATTCTCCCCAAAAGTTTGAAATAATAAAAAAAAATCATGTTAATTGTAAAAAAACAAAAGTTGCCAGACAGTCTGTTGTTGTTAAAATTTTTGGGCTTTATAATTTTGAGGAGAACGTGGTGTCACCTTCTAAGATTTTGAAGAACGTTCGTAGTGTAAATGACATACGACGATTTGAGTTACATTTTTTGATTGATGAGCAATTAACGACGGTTTTTAAATAGCTTTAAGTGCTTCACTATCATGATGATGTGTTATTTTGATTTCTGGGAAAAATAGACTGCCACATTTTGTTTTGTAGAATTATTGTTTCGGTATCACATAACATTATAATTTGTGGTATATTTCAGTGTCTGATAATGTAATTTGTGGTATGTTTCAGTCTCTGATAATGTAAGTGATGTTTTAAAGATATTTCCGTGCACTTTTTCTACTCAGTATTAGCATTACTACACACAGTACTTTTCTATACTCAAGGACAATTTTGCCTAATAAACATTTTCCGCTAATTTTAAGGAAACTACAATACTGGCCATTAAAATTGTTACTCCAAGAACAAATGCATATGATAAACGGGTATTCATTGTACAAATGTATTATACTAGAACTGACATGTGATTACATTTTAACGCAATTTCGGTGCATAGATCCTGAGAAATCAGTACCCAGAACAACCACCTCTGGCCGAAATAACGGCCTTGATACGCCTGGGCATTGAGTCAAACAGAGCTTTGATGGCGTGTACAGGTACAGATGCCTATGCAACTTCAACGCAGTACCGCAGTTCATCAAAAGTAGTGACTGGCGTATTGTGATGAGCCAGTTGCTCGGCCACTATTGACCAGACGTTTTCATTTGGTGAGAGATCTGGAAAATTAACAGTCCAGGGCAGCAGTCGAACATTTTCCGTATCCAGAAAGGCCCGTAGCTACATGACCTGCAACATGCGGCCATGTATTATCCTGCTGAAATATAGGAGTTTCCAGGGATCGAATGAAGGGTAGAGCCACAGGTCGTAACACATCTGAAATGTAACGGCCACCGTTCAAAGTGCCGTCGATGCGAACAAGAGGTGACCGAGACGTTTAACCAATGGCACCCCATACCATCAAGCCGGGTGATACGCCAGTGTGGTGACGACGAATACACGCTTTCAATTTGCGTTCACCGTGATGTCGCTAAACACGGATGCGACCTTCATGATGTTGTAAACAGAACCAGGATTCATCCAAAAAAATGACGTTTTGCCATTCGTGCAGCCAGGTTCGTCGTTGCGTACACCATCGCAGGCAGTCTCTGATGCAGCGTCAAGGGTAACCGCAGCCATGGTCTCCGAGATGATAATCCATGCTGCTGCAAACGTCGTAGAACTGTTCGTGCAGATGGTTGTTATCTTGCAAACGTCCCCATCTGTTGACTCAAGGATCGAGACGTGGCTGCACGATCCGTTACAGCCAAACGAATAAGATGCCTGTCATCTCGATTGTTAGCGATACGAGGCCGTTGGGTTCCAGCACGGCGTTCCCTATTGCCATCCTGAACCCACCGATTCCATATTATGCTAACAGTCATTAGATCGCGACCAACCCGAGCAGCAATGTCGCCATACGATAAACCGTAATTGCGATAGGCAACAATCCGACCTTTAGCAAAGTCGTAAATGTGATGGTACGGATTTCTCCTGCTTACACGGGACATCACAACAGCGTTTCAACAGGGAACGCCGGTAAAGTGTTGTTTGTGTATGAGAAACCGGTTGGAAACTATCCTCATGTCAGCACGTTGTAGGTGTCGCCACCGGCACCAACCTTGTGTGAATGCACTGCAAAGCTAATCATTTGCATATCACAGCAATTTCTTCCTGTTGGTTAAATTTCGCGTGTACAACACGTCATCTTCGTGGTGTAGTAACTTTAATGGCCAGGAGAGTATTTTTTGTGCATATTATAGAATACTTAAAAATGAACCTCATGACTCAATCTTGATAACACAAAGAAAGGGATAGGATGATTAGGGTTTAATGTCTCGTCGACGTCGTTGTAGTTATTTTTTTCTTAGCTGTTGCGAAGGAAGTCAGCCGGCCGCGGTGGCCGAGGGGACTGAGGCGCTTCAGTCACGGTCTGCGCGGCCACGACGGTCGGGGGTTCGAATCCCCCATCGGGCATGGATATTTGTGCCGTCCTTAGTTGTAGGTAGTTCATAAATAGTTTGTAAGTTTAGGGACTGATGACCCCGTAGTTAAGTCCCTTAAGCTTAACGAACATTTGAACATTTTGAAAGAAGTCAGCCGCGCCTTTCGAACGGAAGCAACCAGTCATTTGCCTGGAGCCAACTTAGGGCAATCACGGGAAACCAGAACATGGAAGGCCGGAGGCGGGGTTAGAACCGCCGTCCTCCAGAACATTAGCCCAGTGCCCTACCTCTGCGCCACCCCAGCAAGTTTCTTGACAACATAAATCTTGTTGTGTGGTGTTAACTTCGTTTTTCTTAAATGAGTAATGGCCTGTGTTGTGGCTTCCACTCTATAAATACTGACGAACAAGCATAAAATCCATGGCATTCTGCTTTATTAACCATTAGAACAATATCTGAAATAAGTGATTTTTCAACACGAAAAGTAGTCTGCTACACTTACTTTAACTCACTTATGACGTACGGCGTTTTTATTTTTTTATTTTTATTTTATTTTATTTATTTATTTATTTTTTGTGGTGGTGTAGCTCGACTAAAACAAAAAGGATATTTTTGGTTCAGAAACGGGCGGTTCGAGCAATATGTGGCGAAAGTTCACGAACGTCATGTCGCTCCTTTTCAGTAGTCTGAGAATTCGGTCACTAGCGTCACAATACATATTTTTTTACTGTCGTTTGTTGTTAATAATATTACCTTATTGCCACGAGTTAGTAGCTTTCACTCGGTGAATACTAGACAGAAGTGGAATCTACATTTGCATCACACCACCTAGACACTTGTGCAGAAAAGTGTGCAGTATTCTGCAGCATCCATTTTCAAGAACTCAAGAATCTTAGTACTAACCCACGCGCTTTCTAATCTAAATTGAAGAGTTACCTCATGGCTCACTCCTTTTATTCTGTCGAGGAACTCCAAGAAAAGTTGAACAAGCTATTTGTATTTTTTTGTCATCTATTCTTTTCACTTAGTCTTAAGATTGTCATGTGCATATGACTACTTATAGTTTTCCTACAACCATTATTCCGTTAAACTTGATGTATTGACTTGTTCCATGACCATGAAGTCTTACTCCTTGATTAGGCCCTGCGTAACAGAAAACCATATTATTACTATTCTTATAGAGGATTAAGACTTTACGTAAAGTTCCTAAAGAAAAGAAAGTAAACATTTCAGAAATTATGCTGATATATATATATTTAAAACAACAAAGGGGAAATGTGTTTAACCATCAACTGGAGCGCGGAATGGCCGTGCGGTCTAAGGCGTAGCCATTCCCGCCGGCTGTTCGAGTCCATCCTTGGGCATGGATGTTGCCCTTAGCGTCATTCGGTTTAAATAGTGTGTAAGTTTAGGACCATAGCAGTTTGGTCTAGTAGATTTACTAACATGTGACCATTTGATCAACTGGATACTTCGTTAGTCTCGCTGAAACTCGTGAACCGCTGAACAGATTTGGCTACTTTTAGTCTTTAAATATTCGTGTAAGTCCAGGGAAGGTTTAAACGGTGTTAAAATATGGAAAAGTTATCCGGAAAACAGGAAAATTGGGAACAACTGAAACAGCTTTTTCCAGTGATCCATCAATGTAGTTCGTGCAATTGCGGTAAAATTTTGTACATTTCATGTTGAAAGCAAGAGGAAGCTTCACATTAAATAAAAATTTGGATAAGTCGCCCAGGAAATATGAACATTTTGGAAAAAGCGAAAGCGATTTTTTTCTATGAGTAAAAATCAATTGCCACATGGTTGTAAGAGCATCACCTGATACGGCTTGACAGGACAAGGTTTGTATGAAATAATTTTTTTTTGTTGAAAATCTACCGGAAAATTGGATAAAAACTGAAAGTGAATTTTCAATGTGTTTTTGATTGAATTCATCAACTGGCTATTCGCACGACGGAGACGAGTTATTCTCTCTTTGTTTTGTTCATTATGGTCTTGGAAAAGTTATCAGAAAAAAATAGGGACAGATAATAAGGAATGTCTTAAAATTCGAACCGAGTTCATTTTTCAATGTGCTAAGTTGAAAACCGTTCATTCGATTGCGATAAATTTTCGATCATTTGACGTTCAACGAAAGACGAACGTTCTTATGAACTAAAAAATTGGGAAAGTTAACCGGGTTGAGATCGTGTAAAGCGAACGTTACTCTTCCAAAGTATATTTCTGAACGCACCCAACACAACAACCAAGTCATTATTTTACATGTTTTAAATCGAAATTTCCCTCGCAATTGTTCCATATTTTATAACCGTTTAAACGTTCCCTGAACTTCCACGAATGTGACGTGATCATTATCCTGGACATGTGTGCGTTATTTGCCCAGTCTTTCCGCCCACTATCGAGCCGATACTTAGACTATCTGATGATGCCTTTATAAAGCTACTAGGTCTAAAATACATATTATATACATTAATATGGTTTATATTAAGCGGTAAGTGATACGACGTTCACCGGATCATCTAGTAGTAGATAATAATCTCTTTAGTATTTTTTATTATATACTATAATGTCAGTAATCCGCCTAACACTCGATGGCGAGCTATATTAGTGGTTTTTCACGACGGTTTCACTTAGCAGTCAATTTGATAGCTGCCTGCTAGTGAACCCATCACGAGCTGCGTGACTCGGCTATAGCACGCCCAGAGGTCGCGTGTCGGTAGCGATGGTTGTTGTGGGGGCAATAAAGTGCAGATTTTATCATTTGAGTAACCGGTTTTATACAACTGACAAGCCGCAGTACGACGTGCAGACACAAGTAATGGATGTTCACAATAGTTGGGCAAATACGTTCCCATAAATATGTAACCGCCATTGCAGACTGCTTTTAAACATTCAGATTTTTAATTTTTGCTGACATTAGCGATGCGGGTGTAATTAATGGTACCTTTCTTTTTCTTCTTCTTATGATTTTTTTTTGTTCTGATGGTGGCGCCAAGATCCTTCGAAACCGGTTAAAACAAGTGGGCCGCACAGGAGTAGCCGCATGGGCTAATCTATCATGTTACGTACTGGGCGGTCGCTCCTGCTGTAGGTTCGTGTCTTTCATCAGGCACGTGTGTGTGTGTGTGTGTGTGTGTGTGTGTGTGTGTGTGTGTGTTGTCCTTAGCATAAGTTAGTTTAAGTATTTTGCAAGTCTAGGGACCGATAACCTTAGCAGTTTGGTCAAATAGATTTACACGCTCTTGAAGGTTTTGAAAAAAGCGTAGAAATTTTGCATAAGTGATGTTGGCAGCATCATACGACGAATGAAATTTTCACTCTGCAGCGGATTGTGTACTGATATGAAATGTTCTGGCAAATTAAAAGTGCGTGCCTGAACAGGGACTCGTAACTGGGGCCGGCCGCGGTGGCCGCGGGGACTGAGGCGCTCCAGTCACGGTCTGCACGGCCACTACGGTCGGGGGTTCGAATCCCTCCTCGGGCATGGATATTTGTGCCGTCTTTAGTATTAGCTAGTTCATAAGTAGTTTGTAAGTTTAGGGACTGATAACCCCGCAGTTAAGTCCCTTAAGCTTAAC
Organism: Locusta migratoria; assembly: GCA_026315105.1. Lineage (NCBI taxonomy): Eukaryota > Metazoa > Arthropoda > Insecta > Orthoptera > Acrididae > Locusta > Locusta migratoria. The sequence continues at coordinate 410,976,505 of CM048748.1, forward strand.
AAACATTTGAACATTTTCGTAACTGGGACCTTTGACTTTCGAGGGCAGGCGATCTACTGCTCGGGGTATCCCGGCATGCTTTGCGGTCTGTCATCACAATTTTACTTCTGACAAAGCCTGGCCACTACAATACTGGCCTCCTACTTGCCCGGGAAAGGTAAAGATTCGAGGTACGTATCCAGGTTGCAGCACAAAATTTTAATCTGCCAGGACGTTTCATATGAGCGCACAATCCGCTGCGGAGTGACAATATCAATCTGGAAACAACCCTTAGGCTGTGGCTAAGCCATGTCTCCACTGTATCCTTTCTTCCAGGAGTGCTAGTTCTGGAGATTTCGCAGGAGAACTTCTGTGAAGTTTGGAAAGTTGGAGGCGAGGTACTGGCAGAAGTGAAGTTGTGAAGATGGACTGTGAAGAGAGTCGGGATAGATGAGGCGGTAGAGCGCTTGGCCGCGAAAGGCAAAGGTCCCAGGTTCGTATCCCGGTTCTGGCACACAATTATAATCCGCAAATGCGTTTCATATCATAAGAGATTTACGTAGAGAACAGATCGCGCCCAGCAATATGTGTGTTGAAAGTGGTGATTGTTCCGTTTGCGCGTGTATTCTACCTCTCTGATTTTTCGTACCTTTATCTTCGCCAGTTATTAATTTTATCATAAATTAATTATCAACTGTGCGTTATTATTTGTGAATGTACTTGTGATTGTGACATTACTTGCACTGAATTTACTTGAGTGTCGTAACCATATATCAACAAAAAACGGAAAAATATACACTGATCTTAACGGGATTCAGTGGCATATAGTGGTGACCTGGTGTTCTACTTTGTGAGCTGCATGTGCTAGGTCGCTGTTCTAATAACTTCAGTCAACTCCCTCTACTGTACATAAAAGCCCTCAAAAATAATGTGGTGGGAATTGCTAATAAACGTAGTCGAGACGAAACTCTGGTATGAACTATTTTATAGACACTTTAACCAAAGACTGTACTTAATGGAACTAGTAAACATACGAAAGCATGCAGAGAAATAATCCTATATTAATCTATTTATTTACAAACTACTAATATCAATATACAATGACTAGCTACACCTAAACAGCGACCCGAAACAAAAATACACTATAGGCCATTAAAATTGCTACATCAAGAAGAAATGCAGATGATAAACGGGTATTCATTAGACAAATATATTATACTAGAGCTGACATGTGATTACATTTCACCCAATTGGGGTGCATAGATCCTGGGAAGTCAGTACCCAGAACAACCACGTGTGCCCGAGTAACGGCCTTGATACGCCTGTGCATTGAGGCAAACAGAGCTTGGATTGTGTGTACAGGTACAGATGCCTATACAGCTTCAACACGATACCACAGTTCATCGAGAGTAGTTACTGGTAAATTGTGACGAGCCAGTTGCTCGGCCACCATTGACCAGACGATTGCTGAGATATCTGGAGAATGTGCTGGCCAGGGCAACAGCCGAACATTTTCCGTATCCAGAAAGAACCGTACAGGACCTGCAACATGCGGTCGTGCATTGTCCTGCTGAAATGTAAGGTTTCGCAGAGATCGAACGAAGGGTAGAGCCACGGGTCGTAACACTTCTGAAATGTAACGGCCACTGTTCAAAGTGCCGTCGATGCGAACAAGAGGTGACTGAGACATGTAACCAATGGCACCCTATACCATCACGCCGGGTGATACGCCAGTATGGCGATGACGAATACACACTTCCAATGTGCGTTCACCGCGATGTCGTCAAACACGGATGCGACCATCATGATGCTGTAAACAGAACCTGTATTCATCCGAAAAATATGATGTTTTGCCATTCGTGCACGCAGGTTGTCTTGCAAAAGTCCCCATTTGTTGACTCAGGGATCGAGACGTGGCTGCACGATCCGTTATAGCCATGCGGATAAGATGCCTGTCATCTCGACTGCTAGTAATACGAGGCCGTTGGGATCCAGCACGGCGTTCCGTATTGCCCTCCTGAACCCACCGATTCCATATTCTGCTAACGCGTCGTTGGATCGCGACCAACGCGAGCAGCAACGACGCGATACGATAAACAGCAATCGCGATAACTTACAATTCGACCTTTATCAAAGGCGGAAACGTGATGGTACACAATTATCCTCCTTACACGAGGCATCACAACAGCGTTTCACTAGGCAACGCCGGTCAACTGCTGTTTGTGTATGAGAAATCGGTTGGAAACTTTCCTCATGTCAGCACGTTGTAGATGTCGCCACTGGCGCCAAACGTATGTGAATGCTCTGAAGAGCAAATCACAGCATCTTCTTCTTGTTCGTTAAATTCCGCGTCTGTAGCACGTCATCTTTGTGGTGTAGCAATTTTAATGGCCAGGAGTATAATATCGACCCAAAAAGAGTGTCCACACTAAATCAGAGTCTACTGATGCAACCTGTGACACCTACTCCCCAATATTCCCACAAATTCTGCAAAAACTAATCCCAAACGGCCCTAGCGATATGCTGGCATCACTTTAGCCACACCGCTGCAACTGGCAATCTCGTGGAGCAGTCGAAGGCCGACGCCGGTGTGCAGACAGGAGCTGAAATGACGCGACTACGAAAAATAGTCAATTCATTCTGTTAGGCAGAAACGACATCCATATATACATGAGCCTCTGTTATCACGCTAGGAAACAGAGCCAGAACCACGGGGAAGAGGAACTGAACTGTTTCTTAAAGCACTTGAATAGTATTAACGCGAAAATACAATTTACCATGGAGACGGAGATTGATGGACAGATAAATTTTTCGGACGTTACAGTGATTAAACGTGCAGATGGGACTCTGGGTCATAAAGTATATAGAAAAGATACGCACACCGATCGGTATCTTCACAAAGATTCGAATCATCATCCCAGGCAGAAGAGAGGTGTTATTAAAACATTAGTGGACAGGGCTAATAAAATCTGTGAGCCAGCTTATTTGCAAGAGGAACTCGATCATTTACGAACCGCATTTCAGAAAAACGAATACAGCGATAAGGAGATAGATCGAGCACTCCAGCCCAGAAGACAAATCTCTGCCAACGTCCAACAACAACCTTTGGCGGGGAAAGTGTTTCTCCCATTCATCCACAAAATCACGGACCGCATTGGGAAAGTACTAGCCAAGTTTAGAGTGGAAACAATATTCAAACCCACCAAAAAGATCAGTGAATGCTTACGATCAACGAAAGATGCGCGACACCCTTTGGCTACTCCAGGTGTGTATAAGATCCCATGTCGTTGTGGGAAGGTTTATATTGGCACAACAAAAAGAAGTATCAATACTCGCCTAACTGAACACAAAAGGAACTGTCAACTGGGACACACGGACAAATCGGCCGTAGCGGAACATGTTTTTGAAAACGGTGACCACAAAATAAAATTTAGTGAGACAAGCGTGCTAGCTAAAACATCGCATTATTATGCACGTATGAATAGAGAGGCTATAGAGATTTTTAAACACCACAATAATTTTAACAGAAAGGAAGAAGGCTTGAAGTTAGACAAGATATGGCGGTCTGCTTTGTACCAAAGACGCGACAGTCGATTACCTTCGATCGAGAGTAATGACTCCAGCCAGAGATAGTTTTACTGTTGACATCACGTGACGAGTGGTGGCGCCCTCTATGCCCTCTATATATGCAGGATCTCCACGGCCCAGCAGCCAGTCGTCGACTCACCTCAGAAGATGTTGCCCGCAGCCGGCAACGAAACGTCAGGGGAAGAAATTTCTACTGTTCGACCACGGCCTCTCAGCCCGGAAGTTTTAATTACTGAAGACGCCGGCCGTGAAAGCCTACACGTTATGACCAGGAAATTTCACCATGTCGGCTAGGACTCAGCACAATGTTACTCGAGTGTAAATACTACACGAGTAGGGTGCTCAGGTGTCCTCAGACAGGAAGAAAATTTGCCGCTAGTGCGTTGGTACGACTAGGCTGACAACGGCTCACCTATCCGCAGCTCCTCCTAAGAAAGTCTAAGTTCACTGTGTCCGCAAACTACGGTACCACAGCACAAATAAAAACACAAAGTTCTACTGTCGTCCGCCCCTCGCGGCCACTGCCTAGGCCAGCTGTCACATATGCACTAAATGAACCAGTAAATGAATAAAATAGGAGAAATAACGACTAAGAGAATGCCCCCACCTTACAACAAAATAAATTAATCAAAACAAGAGAAATAAGAGATCACTAATTTCCACCACCTTCTTCTTCTTCATGTACCGTCTTCATTTCGGAGGTTGGATATCATCATAGCTATTTTAGTTTTGGAAGCTTCGGCCTTGAATAGGTCATATGACGAGACAGTAAACCATTTTTGCAGGTTCCCGAACCAAGACATTCTTCTCCTTCCAACAGATCACTTTCCTTCTATCTTCCCTTGTATTATGAGTTGCAGAGTCTCATACCTTGGACCTCTCATGATGTGGCCGAGATATTGTAGTTTTCTTTTTCTTTCTCTTCCTGTAGAATCTCTATGGCTTTTCCCATTCTTCTCAGAACCTCCACATTGGTAACATTATCTGGCCATAATATTCGCAACATCCAAATCTCGAAGGCTTCTATTTTACGTTCGCAATATATGTTGAGGGTCCAAGTTTCTACTGCATGCAATAGCACTAGGAACACATAACATTTGAGCATCGAAATTGTCTTCCAGGCTCAAGTCGCGACTACAGAGCAGCTTCCTGATCTTCATAAAGGATGCACGGGCCTTCTCAATGACAATCTTTATTTCTGAACAGTAATCCATGGAGCAGTTGACACTCGTACCTAGGTAGTTATACCTCTCGACTCTTGCCAGCCTTTCGCCTTCCACATGAAGATGTTCATTTGGGACTTCAGTTTTGGTGACAATCATTTATTTGGTCTTATTAAAATTGAGTGTCAGACCATATTCTTGACTATCTGTGATGCCATTATTCAACATACACTGTAGGTCTTGCATATTTTCAGCTAGAAGTACTGCATCGTCCGCATAACGCAAATTATTCAGTCGAACGCCGTTGACTTGTATTCCACCAGCATCATTTTCGAGGGCGTTGGTGAAGATTTCCTCTGAGTAGATGTTGTTAAATCAAATGTTTGTATAGTCTATGGGACTTAACTGCGGGGTCATCAGTCCCTAAACTTACAAACTACTTATGAACTACTTCCGAACTAGGACGGCACAAATATCCATGCCCGAGGGGGGATTCGAACCCCCGACCGTAGTGGACGTGCAGACCGTGACTGGAGCGCCTTAGTCCCCTCGGCCACCGCGGCCGGCAGTAGATGTTGAAGAGGGGTGGTGAAATAACGCACTCCTGTCTGACTCCCCTCTTGATTTGCACGGCTTTCGTTTCTTCAGACTGAACACGAACAGTCGCACTTTGGTTTAGATACAGTTTTACTGTTACTCGAAAATCTTTTGTGTCAAGGGTCTTACGTTTCAGTGCCTCTATGAGCTACTTGTGTCTCACTTTATCAAATGCTTTGCTATAATCAATTAAACAGGCGTATACATTTTGGTTGACATCAAGACAGCGCTGCATCAAGACATTGTAGGCAAACAAAGCTTCCCTTGTACCAAAACCATTTCTGAAGCCAAACTGAGTATTTGCTATAGCCGTCTTCCGTCACAATAATTTTATTGTTTTTATTGTCAGACACGTTTCTGAGCTATAACTCCATTTTCGATGACTTTATGACTGCATTTTTGTGTTACATCTGCTTCAGTTTTTCACCTAACGGTAGAAGAACCACACAGTTGTTAGTTTTTGGTGAGAAAGTTGCCGCAGACGTTACTACAAGGATATTATAATAAAATTTTACACACATGTGTGCAAATCCGGAAGTTATTCCATCAATGCAGGAGATAATTTCATCTCGACAAGTGTACGTAACAACTCACAATACTTCACTGTCTATTTATTCAAACATCTTTGCATTAATGCCTGCGGCAACTATCTCGCCAAAAACTAACAACTGTGTCGTTCTTCTACCGTTAGGTGAAAAACTGAAGCAGATGTAACACAAAAATACAGTAATAAAGTCCGCGAAAATGGAGTTATAGCTCCGAAACGCGTCGGAGGATAAAATTATTGTGACTGAAGACGGCTTATTATTATAATAATATACCCCTAACCTAAACGGTACAGTCACGGACAGCCTACGGCGAAATGTAGATTAATAATGATGTAATTTGCTACAGCTACTTCCAGCTTCTTGCAATTCCTACGGTGGACGACTTTGAGGAAGATCTTCAGTGTATGGCTCATTAGGCCGATCGTACGGTGTTCATTGCATTTTGTGGCATTATGCTTCTTGGGAATTGTGACAAACGTTGATGTAAGCCATTAATTTGGCATCATTCCTGTTTCATGGACCTTATTAAAGAAGTTGGTTTGTGTTCCAGGAGGCGATTCAATTATGATACTGTAGAAAGATACAAAAAAGCCGAGATCGTTGATCATCAATTCTTACCTAAGACGACCGGTTTCGATGAACTATGTCAGCATCATCTGGTCTAATAAAATCATTTTACAAGGCCATAATCTTGTAATGTCAGTCAATTGTTATATAACATAATTTACAGTGCATAGGTGCACTATGTCACTATAATAAAACATAATTATCACAGCGAGTGACAATAGCAATAGCAGCAATAGCAGAGTTTGCTATTGTCACTCACTGTGATAATTATGTTTTATTATAATGACATAGTGCACCTATTCACTGTAAATTATGTTATATAACAATTGACTGAAATTACAAGATTATGGCCTTGTAAAATGATTTTATTGGACCAGATGATGCTGACATAGTTCAGCGAAACTGGTCGTCTTAGGTAAGAATTGAGGATCAGCGATCTTGGCTTTTTTGTATCTTTCTACGGTATTATTAAAGAAGGAAGTAGTAGCTCCTAGATGTTGTTCTTCAATCAAGCACATCTGGAGGTAGGGCGTCAGGGCCAGGAGTTTCCCACTTTTAGCTGAATTTATTGCTGCTTGTACATCTTCGATTAAAATAGATGGTCCCGTTTCGTTGTTATTGTCAATAGTTATTTCTTCTCTTTGTTCGCTGAATAGGGTTTTGATATACTCTTCCCATAGAGTCAATTGATCTTTAATTTCCAGCACAATGTTTCCTTCTTTCTACATCTACATCTACATAGATACTCTGCAAATCACATTTAAGTGCCTGGCAGAGGGTTCATTAACCACCTTCATAACTTTTCTCTACCGTTCCATTCTCTAATAGCGCGCGGGAAGAAAGAACACCTAAATCGTTCCGTTTTCGATCTGATTTCTCTTATTTTATTGGGATGGTCATGTCTCCCTAAGTAGGTGGGTGCTAGCAAAATATTTTCACATTCAGAAATAAAAGTCGGTGATTGAAACTTCGCAAACAGATCACGCCGCAATGAATAACGTCTTTCTTTTAATGATTTCCATCCCAATTCGTGCAACATTTCCGTGACGCTTTCTCCCCCGTAACGTGATAAAACAAAACGAGCTGCCCTTCTCTGAACCTTCTCAATATCTTCCGTCAGTCCCACCTGGCGAGGGTCCCACAAGGGGCAACAGTACTCCAAGAGAGGACGCACAAGTGTGATGTAGGCAGTCTCTTTGGTGGAGCTGGTGCATCGTCTAAGCGTTCTGCCAATGAAACGTAACCTTTGGTTCGCCTTCCCCACAATATTTTCTATGTGTTCTCTCCAGTCAAAGTTGTTCGTAATTGTAACTCCTAGGTATTTGGTAGAATTTACGACCTTAAGGTTTGACTGATTTATCGCGTAATTGAAGTTCAGCGGATTTCTTTTAGTGGTCATGTGTATTACTTCACACTTTTCTTTATTTAGTGTCAAGTGCCAATTTTCGCACCAAGTAGAAATTTTGTCTAAATCGCTTTGCAGTTGCTTTTGATCCTCTGTTGACTTCACTAACCGATAAACGACAGCATCATCCGCGAACAGTCTAAGGGAGCTATTCAGATTATCTCCTAAATCGTTTATAAACACGAGGAAGAGTAGGGGACCAATAACGCTTCCCTGTGGAACGCCAGATATCACTTCTGTTTTACTCGATGACTTACCGTCAATTACAACGAACTGTGTCCTTTCTGATAGGAAATCGTGAATCCAATCGCACAATTGGGGAGATATTCCATAAGCACGCAATTTCATTAGAAGCCGCTTGTGGGGTAAACCATTAAGTGTAATTTATTAATTTCAAACCATGTCTGACTAGTGCAGGTGGACAGTGGCAGTCGTGACGGGTTGACAGAGGTGGGGGTAATGTTGGCGCTGCCCTGCTTGTGTACTGCTGGTCCGCGGTGAGGTGCCCAGCCTTGGCGCGGCTAATTTGGGGTAAATGAAGTGGGCTGTCGAGGGCAGGAAATCGGCAACGCCGGTGCTGATGCTCCCCTCCCCTCGCGTCGGCAGCAATTGAGCTAATCTGCGCGGCCATCGCAGCGGCAGGGGGTGGCCAGCCCGCTGGCATTCGCCGCTATCGACCGCGCCGGAAGCGGTCAGGGCGAGAGCCGCCCCTGTGTGTGCGGGGGAATTACTGGTCTCTGCCCTGAGGACGACAAACAGCTGCCGACGATCTGCGTCTACACCGTGTACCCCAAAGACCTATAAAAACGCTTGGCTCCCTTTGGCTGCTTCCATCCGTCGTGTTCAGAGCGTCGTCGTAAGCTTGGTGGCGTAAGGTTGATTGGAATAAACTCTTTCAAGTTCTGAAGCAAGCAGGAGTAAAATATAGGGAACGTAAGGTTATTTATAACTTGTACAAAAACCAGACAGCGGTTATCAGAGTTGAAGGGCATGAAAGGGATGCAGTGGTTGGAAAGGGAGTAAGACAGGATTGTAGTCTTTCTCCATTGTTATTCAATTTGTACATTGAGCAAGCTATAAAGGAGAGCAAGCAGAAATTTGGAGAAGGAATTAAAGTTCAGGGGGAAGAATTAAAAACATTGCGTTTTGCCGACGACATTGTAATAATCTCAGAGACAGCAAAAGACCTGGAAGAGCTGTTGAAGGGAATGGACAGTGTGCTGAAAGGTGCATATAAGATGAACATTAACAAGAGCAAAACTAGGGTAATGGAGTGCAGTGTAAGGAAATCAGGTGATGCTGAAGGAATTAGATTGGGAAACGAAGCAATAAAGGAGGTAGATGAGTTTTGTTATTTGGGCAGTAAAATAACAAATGATTGTCGCAGTACAGAGGATATAAAATGCAGAATGGCAATGGGTAGAAAAGCGTTCTTGAAAAAGAGAAATTTTATTAACATCGAATATTGATTTAAGCCTAAGGAAGTCTTTTCTGAATGCATTTGTATGGAGTGTTGCCTTGTATGGGAGTGAGACATGGACGATAAACAGTGCGGACAGGAAGAGGATTGAGGATTTTGAAATATGGTGCTACAGAAGAATGCTGAAGATTAGGTGGGTGGATCGCGTAACTAATGAGGAGGTATTGAACAGAATTGGAGAGAAAAGAAGTTTCTGACATACCTTGACTAAAAGAAGGGATAGATTGGTAGGACACATTCTTAGACATCAAGGAATTGTGAATTTAGCATTGGAGGGAAGTGTGTGGGGTAAAAATCGCAGAGGAAGACCAAGAGATGGATACAGTAAGCAGATTCAGACAGATGTAGGTTGTCGTTCTTATGTGGAGATGAAGAGGCTTGCTCAGGATAGGGTATTGTGGAGAGCTGCATCAAACCAGTCTCTGGACTGAAGACCACAACAACAACAACAACAACAACAACAACGACCGCGCCGGAAGCGGTCAGGGCGAGAGCCGCCCCTGTGTGTGCGGGGGAATTACTGGTCTCTGCCCTGAGGACGACAAACAGCTGCCGACGATCTGCGTCTACACCGTGTACCCCAAAGACCTATAAAAACGCTTGGCTCCCTTTGGCTGCTTCCATCCGTCGTGTTCAGAGCGTCGTCGTAAGCTTGGTGGCGTAAGGTACCCGATGTGGCACGTGCTCTCTGAGGCTTTCGAACCACAGAAAGTTTTGTGTCCCAGCCTCGTCGCCGCTTTTATGTCTCGTTTCCGCCGGTTGTAGGTGTCGGTGGCCGAGTAGAAAGAGACCGACACAGGAATAAGAATGTACGCTTGTGCAGGTATGGAGGTGACCAGCCAGTGGGACAGCAGAAACTAGAAACACTAGAGTAAATTAGAACGAGATATATATTTCATGTAGTCTTCGTAATACTTAACTTTTACATAGTTCTTGACTGCAGAATGCTGATACACAGCTTATATATAGAGAGACGACTGCCTACTGATGAGTCCTAGTGCCTATCCGATAGCCAAGTCTTAACTGGTGCCTATCTGAATCCCAAGTGTTAAATGGTTCCTACATCAGTCCTAAGTCTTCACTGGTGCCTATCTGATTCCGAAGTGTTAGCTGGTTCCTATCTCAGAACCAAGTGAACGATGTCGTTCAGGCCGGCCACGGTGGCCGAGGGGACTGAGGCGCTCCAGTCACGGTCTGGACGGCCACTACGGTCGGGGGTTCGAATCCCCCCTCGGGAATGGATATTTGTGCCGTCCTTAGGATTAGCTATTTTTTAAGTATTTTGTAAGTTTAGGGACTGATGACCCTGTAGTTAAGTCCCATAGACTCTGCAAACATTTGAACATTTTTTTGATGTCGTTCAGTGGTGGCCACGAGCGGAGTTGTAGCAGAGGGCGCTCGTGGCTGACGTCGTAAGAACGCCGCGCCGTGCGGTAAACAACACTGTCACCACTAATTACAGACTTCAAGCCATAGGGAAGGGTGACATGGACCTTTGCCTCCAGTGTGGACTGGTCGACACCTTAATTCACCGTTTCACTTGCGGTGGTCACGTCCAGAACTGGCGGTGGGTTGTTGTTTGTAAATCTATTGAACCAAACTACGTGGTCATCAGTCCGTAGTTTACAAACTACTTAAACCTAGATAAACTAACCTAAACTAACCTAAGGACAAACACACAAACATCCATGCCCCAGGGAGGACTCGAACCTCCACGGCGAGCAACCGCGCGCTCCACAGCGAGACGCTTTGGACCGCGCGGCTACTCCACCGCGGCACTGGCGGTGGGTCAGGAACCGACTAGCACTGTTGGCAAGGACCAATGAAGAAAACTTCAAACCAGACATCCTACTGCGGCCAGACACTAAGTATGGATGGTATGGGCCCACAGGCTCACGAGGGTGACGCCTGCCATGGCCGTGAGAAGGGTGTAGCGCAACATCCTCCTGCGTTCAGTTGGAGCCTACAGGGCCACTCCCGGCGGGGCCCTCTTGGTGTTGATGGGGCTATGCCCCCTTGACATCAAGGTAAGGGAGCAGGGAGCTTGGCACTGGGCCAAGAAAGGGAACGGAGGGAACGTAGAAAAAATTATGGGGGAACCAATTTTACTTAGAAGAGAGATCAGACAGAAAGGGCTCCAACTTTGGCAGCAATCTTGGGACGAAGAGGAATCTGGGACGAGAACTCAAGCTCTCCTGCCAGATATCCAGGAAAGATTGGGTATGAAACATTTCAAACCATCTAGGGGGATGCTGCACTTCCTCACCGGGCATGGACAGTATCCGACATATCTATGTCGGTTTAGGAGACAGGCTACGCCAGCTTGTGCATGTGGTGCCGAGATAGGCACGCCAGAACACATCATTTATGAGTGTCCTACGTATGACGACTTGGCTGCGGATCTCAGAAGGGCTCTGCCTAGTAATAACACCTTTGAGCTCATAAGAACCCCAGACACGTTCCGAGTACTCGACGAAATCGCCAATAATGTCTCACGCAAAGTGATTCGGGACTAATCCTGAATCAATAACCGGATCTGACCCAATACCCGATTGAGACAGCCACATCTGCCATGCCGCCGGGGGATGGACTGGTCTCCAGCAATGGAAGAATCCGCCATCCCCTGGACTCGGGGGTTAGATGTGGCAAACACCGAATTAGACAATAGACGTAAGTTAGATGTAGGTTTTTCTTAAATAGTAGAATAAGACACACAGGGGAAAAATTTTTGCGAGGGGGGGGGGGGCTGTGGTGGCAAAAGAAATTGGCCGCCCAGTGCCAGGGGCATGCTCACTGGGATTCGCTCAGTGAGCTGGCCACCACAAGCAGGTTTGTAACGCTGGCACACATGTAACACCACAGAAGTAGCATAAGACACAACATCATACACATCACCCAGTATAAACATCAACAACCAGCAAGATGTCCAGTGGTTTCTGCAGAAACATGTAACGTAATGTCACCATTTAGCCGTAAGAAATTTATGTATTATACTATCGCTCATTTTAGTCTTAGGTAATGAGTTGTATTGTTTGATATTATAATAAATTATAATTATTATAATTAAAAAAAGACACCAAGTTCTACCCTAACACAAAAAACAATACCATTATGTGGCTGTTAGGTAACTCTGCTAACTATGTGGTTCACATCAGAGGAGAGGATGACTTCTGCAGCTTTATGAGCTACATGCACATAGCATACTGGACCATTCAAAGGCTCACCAACAGCAAAAAACTATTTGGAAACATGTTAGACATAGTCTTTGAAAAAAAAAAAAAAACAGGAATAGGATAATCAATTAGGACCAGAACACGAAATTACTTTATCTATATTAATATCAGCACCATCAAGATTGTACTTCATTTTGTATACCTCTGCGGGGAAGCATAGTACATAGAATTCTTTATTTAGGTATAAATTTAAAAAATAGAGTAATACCACAAGAATGACAACTGCCAAAAGACAGGTGGCAGTATGAAGATATCGTCGTATGGTGGTTCACGAGTAAGAAGATGACAAAATAATTTTAAAACAAAATGAAATAACTAGAAGAACCTGAAAACCAAGAAACAACTCAGGCATTACCTGCGAAAGCAGACAACCATTGAGAAGACGAACTCGCAACCCGTCAACGATTTGAGATCTTCATGCAAAGAAACTGTCTTAGGCAGTCATTTTGAAAGAAAGGGAAAAGAGAAGAGGACAGAAGCAATTAAAAGAATAAAATAGCATTACTTTCATTAAAAAAAATTGGAAACGTTGCCATCTTTGAGAACGTCAGTGTCACGCCAGGTGTTACGCTGAATCAAAGGTTTTATATTAACCACTGCCAGTCTTGATTTTTCCTTAATTTCTGGGCGACGCAATTCGGAAAGTAATTCCCACTACGAATAGCATTTCTCGTTTACTACTGTATCGTAAGTGTAATGTTTACAATCGTCGAACTGCTGCATTATTTGATTTACTATAATGTCAATAATCGTTTGTATTTGCCGACATATCTTCCCTATGAATACAGGCAAATTTATTTAGTCTTTAATTACCTTTATTCTCTTTATTCTGCCTGTGGTTCAAATGATGTTACCCATTGGGTTAGCAACTCCTCGTTTTTCAAAGGAATTCTGTATAAAGAATAGTTTAATTACAGTTCATTCACCTAGGCTACCTACCCAGTGGTTAATACGCTCTTGTACACTATATAAACGAGTGTCATTACATTAAAACACACCAAATACATCCGTCATCTACCTGGCTTTTTGATGGTCGTGGAGTAAACATAATTTTGAAACTTGGTAAATGCGAAAGTTAAGTATAATGAATGTTTATAGATAAATACACGCCGATACACAACGACCTATATAATTACATATCTTTTTTTTATCTGTGATATTCCAACAGTTTTATCACTGTGGTTGCTGCAATTGTTCGCCGAACATACACTGGACTTGATTTACCACTAATAATAGCGCTTACACGTCAGTTTAGATTACAAACATAAGCGTCTGCTCACGCTGCTCCTTCAAACTGACGTTTTCAAATATGGCGGCCAGTGTTGCTTGCTGCTACCCAGAGCGCTGTAACTTGCCTGCAACCTCTCTATGTTGTTCATATACCTCTTTGGTGTACCCAAAAGTATTCGAACACGTCCCAAAACCATGCGTCTTTCATGTTACGTGCATTGTGCTGCCACCTAGTGCCAGGTATTTCATCTCAGAGCAGACAGGGGTGCTCCGCGGAACTCACGGACTTGGAACGAGGGCAGGTGATTGGGTGTCACTTATGTCAGAAGCGTATACACGAGATTTCCACACTTATAAACATTCCTAGGTCCAGTGGCGTAGCTACCATAGGGCTAGGCGGGGCAGTGCCCCGGGGCCCCCGAGCTCAAGGGGCCCCTCGGCCTAAGTGAGCGACGTTCGAAAAAATTTACAGTAGATACTTGAACGCTTTCATGTCCCCTAATTACTTCGGATAATCGAAGTTCTGCTTAGTATAATAATTTAGTTGAATGAAGGTTTTCCGACTTTGAACTTTTTGAACCCTGACCAACAAATCTCAAACGCACGAAGTGAAATCCAAAAATTATACGCATCCCAGAATATAAACATAACAAGGTCCTCTGCTTGTCCGTTAAGACGTGGACCCTGCCATCGTCAGCGTATTGTCGGTTGAAGACGGAGTTGCCGTGCCTGCCAATCTCTGAATGGTGATGAATTACTAGCATAGTGTCTGACAGTAGACAGTGAGACCACATGTGAATATGAAGTCTCTACAATGTATTATTACAGAACGGTATTATTATGGTAACTCAACTGTTTGTGTAGTGAATTCGCCAAGCGTGTGCTCCATAATCATAGATCCCAATGAAGTGCTGTAACCAATTGCACCCCGAAATTCGTGCTAGAAAAAGAGAAAATCTGGTTACTTTGTCACAATAGTAAATTGTGCATTCAAGACACTACCCTGTACCCCACTGCCACTATAATAAGCGAAGATGTCAACTTATTTTACTTATTACTTTTCCTGGCCAGGCATTAATATATACTTCATGAAGCCTGGTAGGGGCACGGCTCAAACCAAAGTATTCCATCAAAATAAATCCGACAACTTTCTTTTCTGAAACCACACTACACGTATATTTCCCCTATTTTCCTTCTTTGATTGGGCTAGCAACGAAATTAGGCTGATCGGTACGGAGCAATGGCACAACAGCGAGGAGTTTAGCGACAGTGAGATGTCGCCATTGACAACAGTCCGCCTGCTGTCACCGCGGACTCGACTGTTCCCGGTTTGCTTCGCGGCAGGGGGCCATGTTTTCATGGTTAAGTAATACTTCTCCATTGTTTACTTTTTACTAGCTTATGCCTGCGACTTCATTCACCTAGTATGGAGCAACTTCGGAAACTATCCCAAAAGGTCGTTTATCTTTAGTCCTACCCAGGTCCAAATCTATCCCTCTGCAAAATTTCATTCAAATCCGCCCAGTAAACATAACAAACAAACCAACTTTCACAGTTATAATTATATTTGAGAGTACAATTAAATATTATCTGCTGGGTGACACATAATAATTTACTTAATAGTATTTACGTTTGCCTTATTATGTCTTCCAGTGGGCGGTAAGGAACTGATGTTTGAGTAGTTTTACATCTGTATAGTTTTAAAGAGGGCCCCAATGTCATTTTTGCCCCGGGGCCCTTGGTGATATAGCTACGCCACTGCCTAGGTCCACTGTTTCTGATGTAATACTGAAATGGAAACATGAAGAGACACTTTCAGCACGAAAGCGTACAGGCCAATCTCGTCTGTTGACTGACATGGCAGGCATCTGCCCAGACTACGAAACAGGAATTAAAAACAAATAATACACTCCCTTGAGATAACATTTTCTCGTTGTACCAAAGGTATTAAATATATAAGTGCGTTCAACAGCGTATTTGGCGCTGCTAAGTGTTGGATCACATGCTTAACGTGTGTTTAAGACACTCTCACAGAGCGGTGGACACCCTGCCAGTCCACAGTTTTGTTAGTCAAAGCGGTCGATTTTGAGTGGCTACTTTGCAGAATTAGTATACCCTGCCAGTTATAGTTTCCACTAGGGAAGAAAAATAGCTAGCCTTGGCTTCACCAAGAGAAATAGAAAGTGTTGGCTGCTTCAGTTGAGCTGTCATAAAAACCAGCTAATTTTTATAGGTTGCAGAGTAGCAAAAGACGATGGCATACAACGCGTCGAAGGGCATTTGTGTGCACGCAACGCAACTTTAAATATATTTATTGAGCAGGTTAGGTTCACGCTGACACCAGTACAACATTATTCTTGACATTCGTCCGATATTTACATTTAATGAGAGAATCACGTGTAAGCGCGGTTCCTCAGACACTCTCAAACTAGTTTCTGTCTTTTGATTATTATTTTCTTTTCTTTGTGGTTGGGAGTATCATAGTGATACTATTAACGGATGTATTCTGTTTCTCTTTTTGACTGTTTTTAATTTTCATAATTTCATACCTTGCATTTATTTCACATTTTTAAAGGCGATAAAAACGCTTGAATCTCTCAGTAAATAGTTAATCTTTTTCGTTACTAAGAGCATGCGAATACTCCACTCCTTTACCCAGTTAGGTCACTTAGCAGTAATTATTTTGTTTTGTACTTACAGGAGTGGTTGTTGGGATCTTTTTGAGCACAGTTTTGGATCACTTACCTGTCTTAAACTGAAACATGTACTACTTTCTTATGTCTAACCTGCGTGTCACGGTAAATATGTCGCGCCTGCAGAGCCAATCATTTTAGGGCACATAGCAGATCAATCCTTGCGCGAATTACAACGTGCGATAAAACCGTCTGACTAGTATTGCAGACAACCGATTCGCGGCAAGGCATCGTTTGGCATTGACTGCGTGATGTGAGACTCATGGGCAGTCGCTCGACCATGAAATACAATTTTTCTCACCTAACTGTCACATTACTTGGAGTGGCCTCTGATGCAGTTTTTAATTCCCAAGGTATTAAATATAAGGAGAGGCACTGAATTAAAATTTGTGCTGTGGCCGGAATTCGAACCAGGACCTCCTACTTACTAGGTAGGCGCTGTAGACCACTCAGATAACACAGCATTGTAGCCAAAGCCACTACATGGACTGTCTTAAAGCACGTCTCCCTCCACACCACATACTTTAATTCTGCCTCCATGTTCCCTGTGAAATGCTTATCAAATTGCCAGGGCTCTCCTGCATTGGTTTAACAGGACAATGTTGTCCGAAGGGAATGTATTATTTGTTGATATTTATATCACCTCGGCCTGAGGAACAAGGCGGGATTGTACCCATTCGCGTTCTTTGCTAGGGTGCTATTCCAATGCACAAGATCCCTGGCAATTTGATACGCATTTTCACAGGGAACATTGAGGCAGAATTAAAGTATGTGGTGTGGAGGGAGACGTGCTTTAAGACAGGCCATGTAGTCGGATTTGGGTGCAATGCTGTGATAGTTGAGTGGTCTAAAGCGCCTAACTCGTAATAGAAGGTCCTGGGTTCGAATCCCGGCCAAAGCACAAATTTTAACTCACTGCCTCTCCTTATATTTAATACGTTAGGAATTAAAAAACCTGTCAGAGGCCACTCCAAGTAATTTGACAGTTAGGTGACAGGTGAGAAAACTTGGATTTCATGGTCGAGCGGCTGCCCATGAGTCTCACATTACGCAGGTCAATGCAATAGGATGCCTTGCTTCGTGTAAGGAGCGTCTGAACATCCGCGATTCGGTTGTCTGCAATACTAGTCAGACGGTTTTATCGCACGTTGTTATTCGTGCAAGGATTGATCTGCTATGTGCCCTAAAATGATTGGCTCTGCAGGCGCGGCATATTTACCGTGACGCGTAGGTTAGACATCAGAAAAGTAGAGCATGTTTCAGTTTAAGACAGATAAGTAATCAATAACTGTGCTCAAAAAGATGCGAACAACAACCACTCCTGTAAGTACAAAACAAAATAATTACTCCAGAATGAAACTTTTCACTCTGCAGCGGAGCGTGCGCTGATATGAAACTTCCTGGCAGATTAAAACTGTGTACCGGAACCGGGACTCGAACCTGAGACCTATGTCTTTCGTGGGCAAGCGCTCTACCGATTGAGCTATCCCGACGCGACTCACGATGCCGCCTCACAACTTTACTTCAGCCAGTACCTCGCCTCCTACTTTCCAAACTTCACAGAAGCTCTCCTGTGAAACATGCAAGTCTAGCACTCCTGGAAGAAAAGATATGATGGACACATGGCTTAGCCATAGCCTAAGGGATGTTTCCAGAATGAGACTTTCACTCTGCAGCGGAGCGTGCGCTGATATGAAACTTCCTGGCAGATTAAAACAGTTTTAATCTGCCAGGAAGTTTCAAAATAATTACTGCTAAGTGAGCTCACCGGGTACAGGAATGGAGTATTGGTTTGGTCCCAGTAACGAAAAAGATTAACTATTTACTGACAGATTAAAACGTATTTATTACCTTTAAAAATGTTCAAATGTTTGTACAGCTTATGGGACTTAACTACGGGGTTATCAGTCCCTAAACTTACAAACTACTTATGAACTACCTACTATTAAGGACGGCACAAATATCCATGCCCGAGGGGGGATTCGAACCCCCGACCGTAGTGGCCGTGCAGACTGTGACTGACGCGCCGCAGTACGCTCGGCCACCGCAGCCGGCTACCTTTAAAAAATCTGAAATAAATGCAAGGTATGAAATTATGAAAATTAAAAACAATCAAAAGGAGAGGACAGAATACATCAGTTAATAGTATCACGTTGATACTCCAATCACAAAGAAAAGAAAATAATAATCAATCTCTGATGAACCGGGCCTACTCGTGATTCTCTCATTAAATGTAAATATCGGACGAGAGGCTGTCGGCTTAATGTCAGGAATAATGTTGTACTGGTGTTAGCGTGAACCTAACCTGCTCAATTAATATTTTTAAACTTGCGTTCCGTGCACACAAATAGCCTTCGCCGCGTTATATGCCGGCATCCGCTGCGACTCTGACACACCTATAAAAATTAGCTGGTTTTTAAGACATCTGAACTGAATCAGCCCTACACTTTCTATTGCTCTCAGTGAAAACAAGGCTAGCTACTTTTCTTCCCTAGTCGAAACTATAATTGGTAGGGTATACTAATTCTGCAAATTAGTCCATCAGAAGTAGCCACTCAAAATCGTCCACAGACGTTTGACTAACAAAATTGTGGAATGGCAGAATGTCCAACGCTCTGTGATAGTGGCTTAATTACACGTTAAGCATGTGATCCAACACTTAGCACTGCCAAATACGCTATTGAACTCACTTGTATGAAACCACAGCGAGTCGCTTAAAAAAAAAAAAAAAAGTTGCACTGACGTGTTTTACGGCCCACTTTAGATTTGTAGCCGGCCGCGGTGGCCGAGGATACTGAGGCGCTCCAGTCACGGTCTGCACGGCCACTACGGTCGGGGGTTCGAATCCCCCCTCGAGCATGGATATTTGTGCCGTCCTTAGTATTAGCTAGTTCATAAGTAGTTTGTAAGTTTAGGGACTGATGACTCCGTAGTTAAGTCCCATAAGCTATACAAACATTTGAAACTTTTTTAGATTTGTAGTTTTATAAGTTTTTGCAAACATTTTGGACCGAAATAATAATCTAAATAATAAAAAATTAATTACTGAGAGTGTCTGAAACCCTTTTAGGAAAAGAAAGATAGTGGCGGGATCCGAACCACCGACCTTTAGCGTCAGAGTACAACGCCTACGCTACGGCTACCAATCAAAATATGAGTCCTTTAATCTGATAATATTGATGGTCATTGTTAACTGATGCTAATATGGCAATTGTAGACACTAGATTATCATTTATCGTATGAAGAACGATACGTTTTTGTTAATTCTTCAGTGCGCTATTGGGTTGAAATGAGAACGTGTAAGTTACGATATGAAAATCATCAAATACGCAACGCAAGATGGCGTATGCCAGAGAGAGTTCTGGGCGAGGAATGTCACGTGACATCTCCGAACGGCTGGTTTTGTTAATTCAATGGAGGGTATCAAATCTCAGTTATTTTTGCAAATATCTCTCAAATGATACGAGATATGAAAACAACATAAGAGGGCTAAGTTGCAGAGAATTTTCTCCTCTACCAATTCGGTTATTCAATTTCCGTGTTAGTTGAATAGTTAAGCCGTTATTTTCATTTAAATTTTGAGCTGTCAAAAGACGATCGCAAAGGCCCACTTTTAGTGTTACTACCGTAACCTAAAGTGGGCCAATAAAATAAAATAAAAATTAATCTCACAGTGTTCCCGTGTACGGCGCACACGGGGTCTAGCTCGGCTGCTTGCCTATATCTTTTAATTTTTCTCGCGCAATCGCAAACTAGTCACACCTGTCCTCCAGTCGACAATAAGAGACGCCATAACAACATGAGGGCCCTCCCATATTTTGCTATCAGCTAATGAAATCGTTTCGTCGCGGCGGAGCGGCCGAGCGCATTGAGAGGCTGCGATGCGAGAGGCCGTTCCCCGTCGGGGGTTCGAATCCCCCCTCGGGCATGGATGTTTGTGCTGTCTTTAGTATAAGGTAGTTCTTAAGTAGTCTGTAACTTTAGGGACTGATGACCCCGCAGTCAAGTCCCATAAGCTTTACAGACATTTGAAATGTTTTGAAATCATTTCTCTTTTCCCTGCACGGGACTCCGTTCAGACAAGTGTTTAGGTATTTTTCCTTTTCTTGGTTCTCACATTAAAAACATGGGTGGCGGGCGACGATTGCTCGTACTATCCCGTGGGGCGGATAGCAAAACAAAATCATTTTATTGTCCCGCTAGTAGCAATTACGGTCGGCACACCCTGCGGCAAGGCACCGACTGCGCTTCTCTGCAGGCGCGAAATGCGGGTTTCGGCCTCGCCGTTAAATGAATGTGTAACCTGTAAGCTCCACCCTCTCGATATGCATTAAACGCAATTGACTTCTTCAAGTGCAATTACCGCTGAGTCTCATTACTTTAAGAAACGTGATGCGTGGGGTATCAAATTAATCTGAACGACGAGTAGAATATGATTATGCACATGAAAATAACATGGAAAGAGGTTAGAAATTCTTCCATACAAGCGTAAACATTGGATGCAGTGGAAAATCGTTGTGTAGAGTGACGTATCATGGTACACGATAAGACGATCCGATGGCAGGGGCCGGCCGCGGTGGCCGAGGGACTAAGGCGCTCCAGTCACGGTCAGCACGGCCACTACGGTCGGGGGTTCGAATCCCCCCTCGGGCATGGATATTTGTGCCGTCCTAGTTCGTAAGTAGTTCATAAGTAGTTTGTAAGTTTAGTGACTGATGACCCCGTAGTTAAGTCCCATAGACTATACAAACATTCGATGGCAGGGTGTGGGTATGGTGAATGCCCGTTGAACGTCATCTGCCAGCGTGTGTAGTGCCAACAGCAAAATTCAGATGCGGTGCTTTTATGCTGTGGTCGTGTTTTTCATGGAGGGGGCTTGGACCCCTTGTTGCTTTGAATGGCACTATCACAGCAAACGCCTACATTGATGTTTTAAGAATCTTCTGGCTTCCCATTGTTGAAGAATAATTCGGGAATGGGGTTGCATCTTTCAACCCGATCGGTCATCTGTTCATAATGCACAGCACTGATTGCACTGAATGCACTGAATCTTCAGTTTAGCATTGGAGAAAAGTATGTAGGGAAAAAATCGCAGAGGGAGACCGAAAAACGATTACAGTAACCGGATTCAAATTGATGTGGTTTGTAGTTCTTATTCACAAATGAACAGGCTTGCACATGATGCAGTAGGGTGCAGAGTTGCATCAAACCTCCGAACTGAAGACCACGAAAACCATGTAGGTGGAAGCAATATTTTGGTTACTGTTTGACAAACGTACGGTCTCGGAACTTTGACAAAACCCCTTTCGTGATAGAGAACGTCTGTCTAGCAGCATCTGCGACTGGATTTTCTTAATAATTTCTACGACGCTTTCGAGCTTACCTAGTGAGCCCATAACGTAGCCTGCTGCTCCCCGTCCGGTTTTTCTGTCTTCTGTGAGGCGTACCTGGCACGAATCCCACCCTAATGAGCAATATTCGAGCTCTAGCCGAACGAGTGTATTGTAGCCTACTTACTTTGTTGACGAACTACAGATCCTGAGGATTCTCCCATGAATCTGTCTAGCATCTTGAGACGTTACTGTCATACCGCCTCATTGCTCCACGTAATCGATTTTGCCAATTTCTCCTACCTTGCTCATGTTTTTCTCACTTGTATTAGTAATGTTTGCTATTTTCAATATAAACTGATTTAATTTGAGCATTATCATGTGGTTTCATGGCCGACTGGCAAGGGCAGAGAAGTAGAAGCAGAGATGGCGAGTTTGTATTTTCTTATATTTTATTCCCTTTTCCTTTTATTCATGTCACACTCCCATGTTTCCCATCACAGCGTGAGCGAAGGAGTGGTTGAGCATAGTTGAACCAGTAGGAGAACTTTAGCATGATGGTGGCGGTAGTTTGTTTTTCGCTTTTTGTGTAGGCAGCTAGTGTTGCAAAGAGTTTAGCAGGCTTTGATGCTGGTCGATGGTAGGAAGTGGATTCGCGAACAAGTAAAAGGAAGGTGCCCAGTTGGCTGCACCTGCCTCCGCCAATCAGGGCGCGTCTTCTTGGCGTGGTTCGAATTGGCGGACGGTTGAGGTAGAGGGAAGCCATCTTTGGGGGAGTTGGAAGGAGACCATCGAGAGGTACGGACGCTGGTGCTGCTGCTGCGCAAAATTCTCCAGAATGTGGTAAGAAACGCGGCACAAGAGATAATTAAAGTCATAAGTGCGGAAGTGGGATTTGATTTATTAAAATGTCTTTAGGTAAATTTAAAGTAATCGTAAATTTTGTTCTGTATATTGCGTCCACAAGCCCACTTACTGTTCGACCAGCAGGATTAGTTTGAGTAGTAAATGTATAGAGCTTTGCGCTAATCATGCAGTGAGTGATTTGCATGTTTTATGTCCGTTTGTGTGCAGATTTCCTACCCCCCTCCTCACGCACCATGTGTGACACTGAATAGTGTACAGAGTACTTAAAAGCAGTAGGAGGCCAACTGAGCAATATTTATAGCAAATTGTCTCAAAAATAATAATAATAAAACCTTTATGATTAAATTTTGTGTCAAAATAACTGATTTACCCCTCAGCTTCTCCTTCAATGCTCCCCATTGCCGGCCGCGGTGGCCGAGGGGACTGAGGCGCTCCAGTCACGGTCTGCACGGCCACTACGGTCGGGGGTTGGAAACAAAGGGATCTCACAATCATTATGAGGATTGAAATTGGCATTTGTTCGAATTTACCCTGGGGGTTTAAAACTAGACGTATCCTTTCTTGAGGTGGATGTGTATTGGTTCCGTTAATTCTAAACAAAAAAATGAGTTATCCGTTGCGCGCCATTTTCATTTGTCAAGTTTAATCAAGCCGGTATGTTCATGTGAACATAGACCGAAATAAGTGTGAACCAGTATAGATCCATGCTCAGGATAAAGCCTACGCAAAATTACCAAGCACATTTCATACTGTGTATGGAAGCCGTTGTTGTCAGTTGAACAGCGCTTGGGTAGGCCCACCCAGTGGTAAGAGAAAAAAAAACCAAGGTTAAACTGTAAAGTACAAACAAGAACGAAAGTATTAAGAGGGTACGTCACAATCTGTCTTACCCAGATCAATTTTGTATGGTCGTTCCATTTCAAGTCACTCTTTATGTCTACATCTACATACATAATCCCCAATCGACCCACAGGTGCGTGGCGGGGGGTATTCAGTGCCACTACTAGTTACCTGCTTTCCTGTTCCACTCCCATATAGAACGAGGGAAAAACGATTACTTGTATGCATTTGTACTAGCCCTAATATCTCTGATCTTATCCTTGTGTTCTTTACGCGAAATATAGGTTGGCGGCAGTAGAATCGTTCCGCAGTCCGCCTCAGATTAAGGTCCTCTAAATGTCTTCAACAGTGTTTATCGGAATGAACGTGGCCTTACCTCCAGCGACTCCCAGTTGAGTTTCCGAAGCACCTCGCGCATTGATCGACTCTGCCAGTTACAAACCTAACCGCCAGACTCTGAACTGCCGCTATGTCCTCCTTTGAACCGATCTGGTGGGGATCCCAAACACTTGAGCAATACTGAAGACCGGGTTTATGTTCAAATGTCTGACACACGTCGTGTTATATTAGTGAAATTTCATCAGCTATAAAGTGTTCAGAGTTGTGGTACATAGTGGGAAACGCTTGGCTCTCTTTGGCTGCATCCATCTGTCGTGTTCAGAGCGTCGTCGTACGCCGTTGGTGGCGTAAGGTACACGATGTGGCACGTGCTCTCTGAGGCTTTCGAACCACAGAAAGAAAAATCCTTTACTATGTAATTAAGCAATAGCGGAACAAACACTGTACATTTTGTATAACAACTACGTGGTTTTTATACAACTTGTGTCTTCCGTACTTGTAAATTTGCAGCAGCCACAGAAGAATTTTATTAGTACAGTTTTCAAGACTCACTTCTGTACAGAAATGTTACTACAGTTAGATGAACATACTACAGATAAGTAATTGTATATTCGCAATATATGAAGCTGTTTTATTAATCTTTTAGAGACGCTGTTCTAGATAATCTGTACAGTATCCTACTCCATTGCAAATTAGCGTATATCTTTTGCTACCAAAAAAGGCTTATCTAAATAGCTACATAGTGACGAGTCATTGAACGTGAACCGGGACACAAAACATTGCATGTAAACACAGTGCTTCACAATTGCTTATGTTGGCGGTAAATTACCATTTCCTGCAGCACGCGTTCAAACGGTGCTGATCCTCCTGAATTTTGCTGCATTTTTATAGTGTTGCGACTTCTCGTTATAAGTGTTCATTTGTTTCGAAACCTAAGGGACCAAACTGTTGAAGCCATCGCTCCCTAGGCTTACAAACTACTTTAACTTACGCTAATGACAACACTCACACACCCATGCCCAGCGAGGACAGGAAACTCTGGCGGCACCGGAGCAGGTTGTGGGTGGCTTGCTGTATGAATCGTTCGTGTACACCACCTCTTAACAGTCGCTTGTTCTGTATTGCGCAATTTCTTAATGGTCTCGCAGTAACCATGTACACTGATTTTTTGGCCTCATAGTAATAAATCATTCAGCGAAATGCCTTTTCTGTCCGAAAAAAACGTTGCACATGACTTTTGGAAGTGTCAAGATTTCCTTAGGCTTAACTTTCGTTGGAGATGAACCGTGCCTCCATTCCATTGATTGCCGTTTTGTTTCAGGGGTGTCGTACGATACCCAAGTTTCATCCCCTGTGACTATCCGAGAAAGAAAACCATAGCCTTCTTCATTATAGCGTCTCAAAAACTGAAGTGCACTGCCCACCCGTTGTTTTTTGTATTGTTTAGTAAGAATTTTGGGTACCCAACGTGAGCAAAGTTTTGGAAATTTCAGTTTTTCAATAAGAATTTCATTAATTAGTGGTCGTGAAATTTGCGGAACTTCCATAGCAAGGGCACTAAGTGTAAACTCTTCAATTGTGTGAACCATTTTATCAGTAAGTACAGACGGGCGGCCTCTATGATCACATCCTTCATTGAACAGTCTGGCTTGTAACCATTGAATCAATAATATCATTTTCTCCATAAAATTCGCAGAATTGCCGATGAATTACATTGGTTTGACTTTGTTTGCATTTAAAAACGAATCACAGATTTGATTTCACACGCGAAGGAATTTGGAATTGCGGCTAACATTATAAAGAAGCACTACAAAGCACACGTCGGCAGCAGCGATCTGAAAATGGCGTAAATAGTTTATCTTCTCCTTGAGTTAGAGTAACTGTCGCGCATGCTCGGAACTGCGATTGTAGCGCTGCCACGGACAGAAATAGAAACTAAACTTACTTTGTGGACGACCCTCGTACATTGCGAAAAGCATCCTCTTGTTACCCGCTGTGAAGCAACGCGCATCCACCGTATGAATCAGCCCCTAACATCAGAGGTGTGCCTCGTACGCCCACGCTTACCAGACAGCCAGACAGACGTGCTAGCGCACCGTATCAGCAGAACGGGCAGGCTACTTCACTCCCAGCCAAGCTGAGCTCTGCCCAACCCAAGCACGCTGCAGGAATCTTGACTTCCCGCTGTTCACCACCCAACAGTTTTATCTTTTATTTTCGCCTTGTGAGTAGGGCTCGGAAGTTTCTGAAAACTGTTTTTTCCTGGGTATCACGAGACCAGGCCCATTGCGATATTTATTTTGGGCCATTGGATCACAGAAAATGGTAAATATAAGTGGACAGAAACCAGAAGTAAACCATAACAAATGTGATTAAAAGATTGGACCACCATTTGACTGTAAGGTATTTTATTTTCACAATCCGGATTTCGGCTTTTAGGCCATTATCAAGTGTACACTGTAATTACAATAGTCATTATAAGCATTAAAACACTGTGTGAAAAGTTAAAGCATTGAAATTATTTAATGTGAAAGGAAATATAAATTCTTACACTTACAATAGTCCAGTTATTTGGTATATGTAGATGACCAAAATGTCATTTTTGCGATATATGCTT
This sequence comes from Locusta migratoria, assembly GCA_026315105.1. Classification (NCBI taxonomy): domain Eukaryota; kingdom Metazoa; phylum Arthropoda; class Insecta; order Orthoptera; family Acrididae; genus Locusta; species Locusta migratoria. Next base: position 411,002,981 of record CM048748.1, read on the forward strand.
GCATATGCATAAAGATGCAAGTTATCATTAAGTAATGCGTCAAAGTAACAAAATATGTACATATTGACGCAAAATGGACATTGCTCTTGTGATCATGCGACTTTTCATTATACAACTAAAGTACTGCTTCTACTGCAGCGAGATATGATCATAAACCAATCAAAGACTACATAGATCAAAGTAGAGTCAAAGTACAGAACTCAAAGATGTTATGGAGATGACTTTAAGTTTCTGTTTACATGGATATCAGAGCATCTTTGGAGATGGATCTTTGTGTGATGTAAACATAGTTAACATTACGTGTGAATGACTTCCAAAACACAATTCATACATCATACAAAATACAAAATATTGCGTTAACAATTTGTACAATTATTTGGATACACAGTATTGTATTCCCACTAGTGGCATACTCTAGTTAATATTACAAATGATGGACTTCTATATCGTAAAGTACATTTTAAACAAAATAAACAAAAGTATGCCAATCAATCATATAGCTGGCTAATTATAAAAATTATATTCAACAATCGTGTATGTTAGGTAAACAGTACTGTACACAATTTTGGTTCAAAGGTAGTGATATATAAATTTTCATTTAACAAAGTGAGGTTACAGATTATATCCGTTGAATACATTATCATCCTCCGTATTAGGTACAAATTAAAACCAGAGACTTGAGATTATAAGGTGCAAACATTCATAAACACTGATTAGGATGAATCATGTAATCGTAATTATATGTGAGAAAATATCGTATTTTACAGATGGAAATTTACAAAGGTATATGTTATTAAGTAATCCTGTTCTAAGAATATACAATATTCCCTGAAAATTGCTAAGAGTTACGAGAATAGAGGGTACTGTATGTTGGATAGTGACTTTTATATCTAATTGTGATTAATGTAAGTTAATGCATACCATTATCATTTAACAAATGAGGTTGAGCTTTTATCCATTAATTATAATATTACCTCATGCAATCGGCATATTGTGATATTTAACATGACAGTTTATGATTGACTGGAATTATGAAGAGTTTATGTGGTAGGTTGCCCACTGTCTAGGTTAATTGACACATAATGCTAATCTTCACCTTGTGTCAAATAATAACTTATTACATAATTCTATAAGGTAGCAAATTTATTACAATAAAATAATAAGTTTATCTAGGTAATGAGCAGCATAGACTATATATGTGACTACATTGTAGAGTGCTCAGTGCCTAAGTATAGTTACATAAAATATTCTGAACTGAGCCTTATATATGTCATACATTCGTAAATGAATCTATTAATGAAATGGCTTTTATTGAATGAACTAGGTCTCACAACAAATGACCAGGTTACGTTTTGAAGATATTAATATGGTAGGTTGCCCACTGTCTAGGTGTTCTCTGTATATAATATCTGTCAATTGGCTATATATGTAGAATAGGCAATGATCCATAGTTTAATTCATACAACAGGAGAATAATGAGGATTCTAATATTGAATGTAATTGGCAAGGTACATAAGGCCTAAGTATTTCTTCATACCAATCAATACTTAAAGCTATGAATAGGGTAGCAAATCTATTTTTTAAATGTACATAAAACATACTAATTTTAAGAATCATTTGGTTTATACAATAGAGGATCCATACGGAGGAGGAATAGCGATGACATGTCAATGCCAAGAAATATAACAAAGTATAATCAAGATGGAAAAAGGAAGGTGGGGGGTAGAGTGGGATTGATAAGTGCAGGAGATGTGATAAATGTGGAGCATATATATTAATAATTAATTTAAATATTACTTTAATGGTTTGAAGGTATGTCAATTGAAATATTACATCATTAATGGAGCTCTTGACTTTTTACAGATATGGAACTGGAGTGGAACAGTGATAATTGTAGTATTTCATGTATACATTAGTGGAAATATTGGATACGTTTACACACTTTAAGTCTAATGCCTATATCACATTTGTGGGAGATAGTTGTTAAGTGGGTTCATTGTGAGGTGAATTTAAAATAAACTTGAAATTATCTAAAAATCTTTTATTTTTTAGATCTTGTTGGTCATTTAGTAGTTCCTCAGGTGACTTGGAGAGCATGTTATAGATTTCACTCTCTTCTAAGATATGCACTTTCTTGCCTTTTGGTAGTATATGTAAAACATCCATTGATTGTTCAATAGTGTTAGTGTCATGTTTGTTATTTTTTTAAGTCTTTACTAAAGATGGAGGTATTACTATTTGTTTTCCTGCAGTGCTCCTTGTATCTGTCTCTGAAGGATCTACCTGTTTGTCCACTATAACATTTTCCACAGCTACCACATTTAATTTTATATATGCCGGATTTTAAAAATTTTTCTACATTGTTTTTATATTGTCTTAACTTCTTACCCATATAATTCTGTGTGGTGAAGGAAATCTGCACCTTAGTATTCCTGAAAACTGACCTAATTTTATCTGACATAGATCCTACATAGGGTATTGTGCTAATACCCTAAGTAGGATCTATGCCAGATAAAATTAGGTCAGTTTTCAGGAATACTAATGTGCAGATTTCCTTCACAATACGGATTAAGAGTGTCACACAACTTCCATGCTTGCTTATCCATTCCAGATTCTTTTCCAATTCTAAAATACCCAACCCAACGAGGCTCCCACCTTGGGAGTAAATACGAGGATTGGAACTTAAATAGTGGAACACTGCTGTGGAGACACTATAAAATGGAATCTACTATTGTCGCTGATACCACACGTTGTTGACATATCTACCTTACCTCCGAGCAAATGGACTCGTCCGTCTCACGTCACCGGCGTGATCAAGGGAAACAGTCACTTGTGAACGAGCGGGCTAACGTAACGGTGTCACTATGTTTTTGGAACAGGAATGTTTCAAACGTTTGTTAAGCTTATGGGACTTAACTACGGGGTCATCAGTCCCTAAACTTACAAATTACTTATAAACTAACTAATACTAAGGACGGCACAAATATCCATGGCCGAGGGGGGATTCGAACCCCCGACCGTAGTGGCCGTGCAGACCGTGACTGGAGCGCCTCAGTCCCCTCGGCCACCGCGGCCGGCTTGGAACAGGATAAAGAGTGAATGTACCAGAGGTCGTAGAGCACGAGAATGTCATCAAGGTCTTCAAGAGGCGTGCGGGGAATCAGCATGCCGTACGGAACAGTGGTATGTTGGGTAAAATCCTTCAACGAAGGTCGCCAAACTGTGGCAGACTTGCATCGGGCAGGTTGTCCTAGCGTCTCTGAAGAAGTGAACACTGTTGCCGCATTAATTGACAGTTTTCGACGATAGACGATTCATGAGCTCGCCAACGAAACCGGATTAGCGCATACGACTGTGCTTCGCATCCTGAAGGAACGCCAGCGCTGGGAAGTACATCTACATGGGATACTCTGCAAATCACATTTAAGTGCCTGGCAGAGGGTTAATCGAACCACCTTTATACTATTACCTCCCATTCCATTCTCGAATAGCGCGCGGGAAGAAAGAAAACCTGAATATCTCCGTTCAAGCTCTGATATTTCGTATTTTATTTCTAATGATCATTTCTACCTGTGTAAGTGGGAGACAACAATATATTTTCGCATTCGGAGGAGAATTTTGGCGATTGGAGTTTCGTAAGTAGCTCAGGCCGCAATGATAAGCGCCGTTGTTGTAATGATTCCCATCCCACATCCTGTATCATTTCCGTAACGCTGTCTCCCCTGTATCATGATAATACAAAACGAGCTGCCCTTCTTTGGACTCTTTCGATGTCCTCCGTCAAACCCACCTGATAAGGATCCCACACTGGGCAGCAATAATTTAAAAAATGACGGGCAAGCCTAGTGTATGCAGTTTCTTTAGTAGTTCTGTTGCATTTTTTAAGGGTTTTGCCAATAATACCCAGTCTCTGGTTCGCCTTTCCCACATTATCTACGTATTCTTTCCAGCTTAAGTCTGAAGTAATAGTAATTCCAAGGAATTTTGTGGAGTGACGTAATCTGCAAACAATCTAAGAGAGCTGCTTAGATTTTCTTCTAAATCGTTTATGTAAATAAGGAAATCCACTACCCTGTGGAACGCCCGATATCGCCTCTGTTTAAGTCAATGCTTTACAATCGATTACTACAAACCGTGTCTTCTCTGACAAAAAATCCCCTATCCAGTCGCAAATTTGGGGCGATATATCATAACCACGCAATTTGATTAAAAGCCGTTTGTGAGGTACGGTGTCAAAAGCCTTCTGGAAATCAAAAAATACGGAAACGATTTCAGAACAATTGTCGATAGCATTCATCACTTCGTGTGAGTAGAGAGCTAGTCGTGTTTCGCATGAACCATATTTTCTAAATCCGCGTTGAACTTGGGCCAATAGATCATTCTGTTCGAGATAATTCATAATATTTGAATACGGGATATGTTCCAAAAACCTGCTGCAAATTGACGTCAATGAAATAGACCTCTAATTAGTGGGTTACTCCTACTGCCGTTCTTGAATATAGGTGTGACCTATGTAACTTTCCAATCTTTTAGTACAGATCCTGCTTTGAGACGTCGGTTGTATATGGCTATTAAGTAAGGAGCTATCACTTCAGCATAATCAGATAGAAATCTAAGTATTTTACCTTCCACCATACTCCCTGGACTTTGATTTGATTTGATTTGATTCCGAAGACGAAGGAGCCACTTCGTGGCATTCGCTTCAGAACTATTCCAGATATTCGACAGACAATAGACTGCTCCATTCGCTACATCAACAGATCAGGTTATGATAAAAGTATACTACACCTTCCACATTGCTGGCAACGGGTTCTACACAACGCTGGTGACTACTTTGAAGGACAGTGACAGTTGCATATATGTACCGCTTTTTTATCGATTGTAACAGGAACAACGGAGCTGTACCAAAGTGAATGTAACAGAGATCGTACAGCACGAGAATGTCATCAAGGTCTTCAAGAGGCGTGCGGGGAATCAGCATTGCCGTACAGAACAGTGGCTTGTTGGGTAAAAGCCAACGAAGGTCGCCAAACCGTGGCAGACGTGCATCGGTCAGGTCATCCTAGCGTCATACTGTTGCCGCATTAGTGGACAGTTTTCGACGACAGACGATTCGTGAGCTCGCCAACGAAACCGGATTAGCGGATACGACTGTGCTTCGCTACCTGAAAGAACGCCTGGATCTGGCAAGTACTTTGCCTTCCACCATACTCCCTGGACTTAAGTCCTTGTGACTTTGATTTGATTCCGAAGATGAAGGAACCACTTTGTGGCATTCGCTTCAGATCTGTTCCAGACATTCGACAGGCAATAGACTGCTCCATTCGCTCCATCAACAGACCAGGTTCTGGTAAGGATATACTACACCTTCCACATCGGGTTCTACATAACGACGGCGACTACTTTGAAGGACAGTGACAGTTGCATATATGTACCGCTTTTGTATCGATTGTAAATAGCTACCACTATTTAAGTGCCACGGTGGAGTAGCCGAGCGGTCTAAGGCGCCTCGCTGCAGAGCGCCCGGTTGCTCGCCGTCGGAGGTTCGGGGCCTCCCTGGGGCATGGGTGTGTGTGTTGTCATAGGTTAGTTTACCTTTGTTTAAGTAGTATGTAAGCTACGGACTGATGACCACGCAGTTTGGTCCGGTAGATTTACCAACATTTGGACGTTTGAACTATTTAAGTTACAACCCTCGTACCAGCGTTGCTAGTGGTCCAGGAAGGCTCAAAAGAAAGAAGATTTTTTTCTGCGCAGTTGCATAAGGCCATCAATGACATTAAGTGTCTTTATGTCAAATTTTTACGAACGGGACAAGCAAGTGGGGGCCTGCCGTTAGCAGGTAATGGTGGTAGAGAAGTACAGTAGTCGGGAGCGCTTGTTAGGCGGTTATGGATGAGCTGCGCGCCGCCAGACACCCAAGTGTTGGCCGCCGGCGCGCCTTTTTGTGGCCCAGTCGAGTAATTGCCGAGATTAGGGCGGCGGCGGCCTCAGATGTGGTCGGCAGTGCTCGCTGCGATGCTTCCCACTACGGGCCGGCGCCCGTCTATGACGGCAGAGAAGCGGCCCGTTCGGAGAGAGATATGGAGCTGCGACCGCAGATGCCACTTTCACCTGTGGAAAGTGATTCCTGATTTATGGAAGTATGGGAAAACGGAAGAACTGTCTGGACAATTAATGGTAGCAGATACAGAAGCAATTTACGTTACGACAAAAACAGATACATCTTGAGATACGTACAAAACAGTTTCTTTATTCCCGTGTTAAGTTATTTACACCGCATCTTCTCCTATTACAATCTTATGACTATGGCCCACGGTGAGATGGAGCTACACAAGTTTCATGAACATCTGAACAAATTGCACAAGAAGATCCAATTTACATTAGAGATCGAGAAGGATGGCGCTATTCCATTCCTAGATGTGGAAATTTATAGAACTAGTCAAGGCACACTTGGTCACAGGGTATATCGGAAGCCTACACATACCGACAGGTATTTGCACGCCCAATCAAACCACCATCCAGCACAAAAAAAACTCTGTTATCCGCTCACTGACGATTCGCGCGCAGCGACTAAGTGATGAAGACGACAAAACAGCTGAGTTCAACAAACTAGAAACAACATTTCTGGCAAATGGCTACAACCATAGAGTGATTCACACCGCCAGGGACACAAATAAAAGAAACAGCAGTAGGCAGGAAGTCAATAAAAAGCAGCCAGCAGCCCGCTTACCGTATGTAAAAAAACGTCACAGATCGGACTGCTAAACATCTTCGCCGGGTTGGAGTCCAGCCTTTCTTCTATAGTAGTCACAAGATCAAGGATGTACTTGGTTCCACAAAGGACAACACAGAGGCACTACACGCATCAGGAGTATACAAGGTGGAATGCGAGTGTGGGGAAGTATACATAGGTGAGACAGGGAGGGCAGTGGCAACACGCATACGCGAACATGAACGCTACATTCGATTAGGCCAACACAATAAATCTGCAGTAGCCGAACACCAGCAAGATTGCAACAAAAAGATAAAATTTAACGATGCCAGAATACTCGCCAAGCAACCAGGGATGGTTAAATGCAAGATAAGGGAAGCCATACAAACTGTAAAACACCCTAATAACATGAATAGAGAAGATGGACTCAGGCTTGCCCCCTCTTGGCTACCAGCCATCACCGCGAAATAGGCCGCACTGACATCACAACACGCGAGCGTCACTAGTAAGCAACTGCCGCCGCGCGGCCCACGGCCAGCAGGAGAGAAACGGAAGCCCTCACCCCATTCGCCGATGAACACCAATCATGTCTCGCTATGCAAGAAGCAACGGCTAACCCCCACCCCTTCCACCTCAGCATCCTATCAAAATAAAGTTCCATTCTTCCGCCAAAAATTTCACCAATAACATCGCTTATTTTTAAAAATTATGACGTAATGTCTAAATGAAAGTAATATAAAATGTAGTAACAACCAGCTCACATCAGTATACCCAGATGAAGGCCACTGTAACGTTAATCCAAAATAAATGATGAGGGGCGAATTTAAATTAGCACAGAAGGATTATAGTTTAACAGATTAATTTATTGTTCAAAACAAGAACAAGAAGGAAGACCATTTATTAAAAATTACAATAAAACACACACCTTACAAAATTTCCAAAATATCCACAATAACATGACACCTGCAAAGTTGAGTACAGGTTAATTACGATCACGTTTAATAGGGGGAACGGAGGAATTGCAGCACATTCACACACAGATTCATACGCCAAGCCATGCAGGTACTTACCAAGCATCCGACACCAATACACCAAGACGACAGCCAAGCAATGTGGAGAATGCAAAAAATCGAAGGTTCACTCGCGCGCAATGAAATAGTACTTCGCTTCCATAACGTGTCAAGCTAGTGGCTTAGGCTCATGATAAACTATCAGAAACAAACACACTGCACCACAAAGTGCAGTGTACAGACGGAAGCTAAAGTTTTCCTAGAACTTATACGTTAAAACAAGATTTCATTAAATAATATCTGAAAACCGTCGCTCTGGCGTTCATTTAGCACAGGGAGAAGATAACTACAGAAGGTTAAAGTTTTTAGATCAATACAGCATCAATACAGAACACAAAATATGCAAAAAGTTAACAAAATCAATTTCGAAGAGTATAAGATCACGAAATATATCGTATAACCATTCTTTCTGATCAAAGGAATGATATCTATTAGACAAGGAAGGTTACAGAAAATGTTCAAATGTTTGTATAGTTTATGGGACTTAACTACGGGGTCATCAGTCCCTAAACTTACAAACTACTTATGAACTACTTACGAACTAGGACGGCACAAATATCCATGCCCGAGGGGGGATTCGAACCCCGACCGTAGTGGCCGTGCTGACCGTGACTGGAGCGCCTCAGTCTTCTCGGCCACCGCGTCCGGCTGGAAGGTTACAGATTGCTACAGCGCAATACAGAGTTCGGTCAAAAAATTCAGAGAAGTGAAATAATTCTATTTCATGAAAATTAAAAACACGATTGACGTCGTGCAAAGGTTCTTTCTACACAGAGGAAAAAGATCTATTTAATGGTAATAACCACGACAGGGAACATGCTAATCGGTGCACACGTGGGCTGACAAGTACACAGATTACAAGTTAGAATGGACAATTTTTGGGGAAAATTATCTCGCTACACTCACTAGGAAACACGTTAGCAAATTAGCTATACAATTATTAACGACTCATGTGCACTGAATGATGGAAAAGCTGAAGGCTTGGTCTGATATCGTCAACGTGTTCTGTCGACAAAATACGAACAGTATAGGCACCACGAGTCCCCGTAAATATTTGAATTCAACTACGATAAGAATGCGAAAGACACCAAACATATTTAAACAGGCGAAGGAATGATTTAAAAGTTATAAAGTGCAGGAACTATGTTGAAGAAACACCATCAGAGCCTCGGAATCAGATTCCAGCAAAAATCGACATAAAATTAGCAATCCTGTACGAAATTAAGCAAAATCTCACTTCTACACATAGTGTAGCTGCTACTTATGGAATTAAACTCGCGAAAAGGCATAAGTATGACTATGGAGCCTGAACTAAGTCGAGCCATGAGGCCACAGCAGAACCAAACACAGAGGTTCTTACCCTACTAGGAACCAAGAAGCGAATGAATAGCTCTCTTGAGCACTGCCTAGCCGTTACTGAGGAGGGTTAGTGGAGGGGAGCCCAGAGAGCGTCACCGTTCATCAGGCAGGTAACCTGACCAACCCCCAGCCAAGGAGGTTAAGAGCAAGCTACATTAGGAATCTTTGCTAAGACTGGGTTCTGCTCAGCAGTTGGCAAACCTACTTCTCGCCCATAGACATTCAACGCCCAGAGTTTGAAAGAAGTGACGACACAAAACAGACGAGGCGCGCCTAGTACTTTCTAAACTTTCTTACATACAAAGTTTCATTCATTCTGTGGAACCCAGGGCCAGTGGGAGCACATCACAGTACACACTAATAGATATTTGGGGCCTCATGTGCAACATAGACACTTAGAATTTTACTTACAGATAAAACCAAATCAATATATGTTGCCTGGTATCTCGCATATTGCGAGTGAAGTGTCTTGCTACACTAAGAAAAAAATGTCTGAAGCTCGTCAACATTTGTTCATGGGGAGTCAATTAAATGAAACACGTTATGTGGAAATTTTTACGGAAATTGGATGTATTTTGTTAATTCGTTATTTCTATATCTTATAAAGCATTGTTAATAATATGGTTTCAATCAAAAAACAAGTTACATATTTTATACTATTGGCTTCACCGTTGTATTTGATTGTGGAATTTGTGAAGAGCTGCGACGCTCTTTTTGGAAAGTCATCTCCATTGTTACTTATGGATTTCCAAGCAGATAAACATCGTTTTATGTGACGACAAGGTGTTCAGCTCGTCTAGATACACATAAACGAAAACTGAGAGTACTCATGGAATTAGAGATCCCAAAACATTTTATGCAACTGAATTTGGAATAGTGTAAATTTGTTCATATCCTCCATGAAGTTACTCCTCGCACACGAGTTTCGTTTCGTTGGTTGACTGCATGATTAAATCGTCATAATTTACAACCTCTCATAAAACATAGAAAATTACGAATAAACAAAAATTCGTGCACTGTTCATAAAAATTACTGTTACGTATTAAAATGCCGTAAGAATTCGAAAACAGCATAAAAACAGCAAAGAAAAAACTACCATCGCGGGATTCAAACCACTGACCCTGAGCTACTTCGCAAAACGAAGCGATTGATTTAATTATAGGTATTTAGATGTACTTGCAAAACTTCAAAGTTGATTTTCTCGAGAATTTTTGAGAGTTTTGTCGAATGACTTTGGCTCACTGTTATTTGTGTTCTGAACTTCTCGTACCATAAATATCAAAAAATTCTAAAACCCGATACCCATGTGGTTTCCTTGTAAGTTAGCAGGCTTCCATGCCCTTTGTCAGCTGTACAAATTAAAATATTGAGTAGGGATGTACCCATTTGACTCACTCACATTTTGATTATATTAGATTAATACTTATTCCATAGATCATGAATAAGACACTTCATAATGATGTGGAACGTGTCAGATTAATGAAGCGTGTCTTCACAAGACGTTACATTACACATTTTTTTTTCTTTTTTAGATTTACTAATTTATGTCTAAAACCGCACCCAATGAGTGGAAGGAGTTGTCATTCAGAAATTCTTTTAATTTATTTTTAAATGCTAGCTGGCTATCTGTCAGGCTTCTGATGCTGTTTGATAGGTGAGTGAAGACTTTTGTGGCAAGATAATTTACCCCTTTTTGTGCCAAACTCAGATTTAGCCCTACATAGTGAAGATCAGCCTTTCTCCTGGTGTTATAGCTGGTCACACTGCTATTACATTTGAACTGGGTTGGATTATTAACAACAAATTTCATAAGTGAATATATGTACTGTGAGGGTACCTAAATCCTTAAATAGATGTCTGCAGGATGATCGTGGGTGGGCTCCAGCAATTATTCTGATTACATGCTTTCTTACTCAATGATGAATTACCCCAGAAAATGATGTCATACGAAAGACGTGAATAAAAATAGGTACGGTAAGCTAATTTACTGAGATTATTATAGCCAAAATTTACAATAACCTTAACAGCATAGATAGCTGAACCCAAACGTTTCAGCAGACCGTCTGTGTGTTGCTTCCAGTATAATCTCTCATAAATGCACACATCTAAAAAGTTTGAAAATTCTACCTTAGTTACAGACTTCTGTTCAACGTCTATATTTATTACTGGATTTGTGCTATTTACTGTGCAGAACTGAATATACAGTGTTTTATCAAAAGTTAATGAGAGTCCGTTTGCAGAGAACCACTTCATAATTTTGTGAAAAACATTATTTACGATTACATCACTTCGTTCTTGTTTTTTTTTTTTGGATGTGATTACTATATTTGTATCATCAGCAAACAGAAATAACTTTGCATCTTCATCAATGTAGAATGGCAAGTCATTTATGTATATCAAGAACAGTAAAGTACCTAAGACCGAACGCTGTGGCACCCCGTTCTTGATAGCCCCCCAGTTTGAGGAATCGTCTGATGTTATGATATTATATGAATCAATTATTTCAACTTTCTGCATTCTTCCAGTTAAGTATGAATTAAACCATTTGTGCACTACCCCAGTCAAACCATAATGATTAAGCTTATCTAGAAGAATTCAATGATTTACACAACCAAAGGCCTTTGAAAGATCACAAAAATACCCATGGGTCATGTTCGGTTATTCAGAGCATTTAATATTTGAGCGGTGAAGGGATATATAGCATTTTCTGTTGAAAAGCCTTTCTGAAAACCAAACTGACATTTGGTTAGTACTTCGTTTTTACTAATATGGGAGGCTACTCCTGAATACATTACTTTCTCAAAAATGTCAGAAGAGAGAATGGGCGTTAGTTGTTAACATCTGATGTATCCCCTTTTTTATGCAATGGTTTGTTAACAATGGCATATTTCAGTCTATCAGGGAAAAGACCTTGCTTCAGAGAGCTATTACGTAAGTGACTGAGTATCCTACTTATCTGTGGGGAACAAGCTTTAAGTACCCAGCTGGAAATGCCGTCAATATTCCTTAAGAGAATGAAACTTCACTCTGCAGCGGAGTGTGCGCTGATATGAAACTTCCTGGCAGATTAAAATTGTTAAAAAGGTCCCAGGTTCGAGTCCCGGTTCCGGCACACAATTTTAATCTGCCAGGAAGTTTCATTCCTTAAGAGCTTTTACTTTTCAGTGAGTTTTTTTATTTTACTTCATTTCAAGGGGTGAGGTTGATGGAACTACAATTGTATCCAACTGTGTAGGTATGACCCCTTATATTAGTAGCCTGGCCTCTTCTAAGGAACATCTAAAACCTCTGGTCTCCACAATATTTAGAAAGTAGTTATTGAAAACATTTTCCATTTCTGAGTTTTTTTTAGTACGATTATCATTCAGTTTTATGGTAATACAGTCTTCCTGTCCTTTTAGTTGCCCTGTTTCCCTTTCAATAATATTCAAAATACTTTTAATTTTATTATCAGAGGTACTGATCTCAGACATGATACACATGCTTCTGGACTTTTTAATTTATTAGAATTTTGTTTAACTACTTTCTTGGGAAAACAAATTTCAAATACCCTTAAAATTTATCATACACCTCATCCCAGTCTAGTTGCTGTAGGCTTTCCCTAAACTTTGCAATGTTGATATTGTTAATTGAATGGACTACTTTGAAAATCTGAATTGATTTACTGCATGGAGCTATGTCATGTGTGTGTGTGTCTGTAATTTTGTAATGCTCAAGACAAAAACTAAAGGTTTGAATGAAAGAAAATAATTGGAGAATCTACCGGAAAATTGGATAATTTCAGAAAAAATTAACATGCGATTGACGATCAAGTCGGAGGACATGCCGATACCTTCACTCTGTAGCATTATTGGCGACTGTAATAACGTACTATCTTTAAAAGGGCAATAAATAAATAAGTAAATAAATAAAGCTCTCGTCGTCGCAGAGATATACTAAAAACTTTCTTGCCCACTTCCTTCCAGGTATTGCATTGTTGTTTGCCAGCACTGTAATTTAAGCAAGATTTAACGTGATTTCAATTAGAAGAAAAGTGTAAGTCTACCAACAATCGAGCCGAAAGGTACAAACTAAAATCTATTCAAGGTCAGGCTTAGCGCGGAGCAGCGCTCAAACTAAGGGGCTGAACCTCTGATCCGTGATCAGCACTTACAGAATTAACGCTGAATACTCCACATTACACTCAGTTTTCCTCACTGGCGAAGTAGTGACGATGCACGTAATGTCAGAAAACAGAACATGCTGCTCCTACGGTATAGTAATAATCTTCATCTACATCTTCATCCTTACTCTGCAAATCACGGTGAAGTAGGTGGAAGAGATTTCATCCATCTACTGTCATACTATTTTAGTATCATTTCTTTCCCGAATTGCAAGCGGGAACAAGTAACATCTGAAACTCTCTGACCGCCTTCCCGTTGTGATGCGGCCCCAACTTGTCGGGACTGCGGCCGTTCCTTACATTCGGATACACTTTGTACCCCGCCTCCTTTCTGTATTAACTGCAGTGCTCACCATTCGCCTTGTTCATTGGACTGTTCCGTTTTCCAAAAAGAGCGAAAAATTGTAGAATACAAGACCCTGGATCACCTAACGTATTAGAAAATACGACGAACCGCATCCCGTTTCTCTAGTGTCGACATATGCTACAGCCACGGTGGCATTGCCTCCATTGAGGTTCGCTGCCCGACTTACTCTAACCCCTTCCCTGGGCCATTTGGACCATCAGTCAGTCTCGGCTCCCCAGAAGCCTCGGGCCACATCTTCTTCTGCGGTGCTTTTGCCTCCACCCTTAACGGTGTCAGTGAACCCCGACTGTCCGCAGGAGAAATGTCTCCATTCTCCGGCTCTTCCTTCAGAGAATGGGCCTCCTACTGTACCTGCTCTCCCTGATAAACTCGACGTAAGTCGATCTCCTCTCGCACGGAAAGGGTCTCTTCAGGCGATTCCCCCCATACCTCCAGCTTCGACACAGCCAGAGTCAACCAGTGGCTAATGGTCTATGCACCCACCGGTAGCCAGGCCTCCCAGTCTGCGTTGACACCCGAAGATCCTTCTGGGAAGCCCCCTAAGGCGTCGAAGCCCAAACCGACGTGGGAGAAGAAGAAACAGAAGGACGTTATAAAAGATAAAGAGCCAGTGGTAACAGCAGCTTCCTTATTGTCGTCTGCTACCAGTTCTACTTGCGAAGATGAGCTAGAAATCCTTGCGTCTTCATATGACCATGCCCTCGCTGACAATCTGACACATTGGATGTGGACACAACAAACCCTCTGCCGGCGACGGCAGGTAAAACTGAGGCGCATCATATCTCTTAGTCACTTTCATGCATCCCCAGTCGATAGGCAACACTTTTCTCCATTGGAATTGAGGCGGCTATTTGCACCACCTGGCAGAGTTACGCCACGTTTTAGGTATTTCACCTGTACTACGCATTGCCCTCCAGGAAACCTGGCTTCCAGCAGTGCGAACTCCAGCTCTTCGTGGCTATCGGGAATATTTCCAGAATCGTCTCGCTTGTGACAGAGCACCCGGTGGAGATTCCATTCATGCCCGGCTGTGGCTGTTCAGATGACAACACCGGTTATAACTGTCTACAGTATATATCTTCCTCCAGATGGTGACATACACTGCCGTATGTCAGCTGCACTGATTGCTCAGCTCCTCCAACCTATCATAATCATGGACGATTTCAACGCCCATAACCCTTTGTGGGGTGCACAAGTGACCACTGGCCGAGATAGGGGAGTTGATCATCTTGTCTCCCAGATCGGCCTTTATATCTTAAATACAGGTGCTCCTACACATTTGCCGGCCGCGGTGGCCGAGCGTTCTGGCCTTCTACCATCTCTTCACTGGAAAGAGCATGACGACTTGTGTGGTAGTGACCACTTTCCGATTTTTCTATCACTGCCCCAGCGTCATTGCTCCAGCCTTTTGCCCTGTTAGACTCTTAACAAGGCTGACTGGGATGCGTTCCAAGCTGCTGCCACTGTTGGATCTCCGCAAGTTGGTAATATTGATGGTGGTTGAAAATCGCTGAGGCAATTAGGGAACGAAGGCGGGCTCTTCAGCGCCATAAACGGCACCCGTCTCTGGCGAACCTCATCGCTTTCAAGTCACTCCGTGCTAAGACTCGGCAATTAATAAAAAGACGAAACAGGAATGCTGGCAGAGATACGTTTCTACCTTAGGTTCTCGTGTCTCTCCATCTCATAACTTGAAACGTATTAGGCCTATGGACTTCGTTCTGTACTTAGATTAAAGCCAAATAACTGCTCTATAACTTTTTGTATGACTTTCCCCGTGAGATGGAGCCAATATTCTAGCTGAAAGATGACTAAAATCGAAAATTTGAACTTTTTGGAGAAATAAGTCAATTTTTGACCAGGACCAGGAGCCTTTATGGCCACCAGACTCCTGTTTGAGTCACTGGTCTTTCCTTAAATGGGGCTGTCTGTACGGGCTCGAGTGTGATCGCTAAACATCTAGCTGATCACTTTGCTCGGTGCTCTGCATTGGGAAAGTACTGCCTAGCTTTTCGCTCTCGATAGGAGCGTGTGGAGCGACTGCGCAACTCCTTTGCAACGCGCTGAGTTTTACAACGCCCCATTCACTGAAAGAGAGCTCCTTAATGCCTTCTCTCAATGCCCTGATACAACTCCAGACCCTGACCATATCCGTGCTCAGATGCTGAAACAAATTTCGAGGGATTCCCAGCGCTGTGTTCTTGCCCTATTCAACCGCATTTGGGGTAAGGGTGAGTTCCCGTCCTATTGGCAGGAAGGCGTCGTCATCCCGGTGCTGAAGCCTGGTATAGGCCAGTCGCCAGGTATGTTTAAGTCCAAAAAAATTGCAGGAAACAGAAGTTTTGGTATGTTGTTAGGACATATTACAGTAGTATTAAACCACGTTTGCAGCTTCTAAATCCTTTAGCTTAACTTTTAAGAGCCAAAAAGACCTCGAAATTTTCGGACTTTTTTCTGGTTTTGGCTTTAACTCGTTTTTTTTTTTTTTTTTTTTTTTTTTTTTTTTTTTTTTTTTTTTTTTTTTACGAAAAGTATCTCACACCTATATTAATGTAGATAAATTATTCCAAGGTTTAAGCCCAACCGAAGCTCTGTATGTCCAATAGTTCCCGAGATACTGGACTTCAAAAAATGACTTATTTCTCCAAAAAGTTCAAATTTTCGATTTTAGTCATCTATCAGCTAGAATATTGGCTCCATCTCACGGGGAAAGTCATACAAAAAAGTTATAGAGCAGTTATTTGGCTTTAATCTGAGTACAGAACGAAGTCCATAGGCCTAATACGTTTCAAATTATCGTTAAAAAACTAAATATTGGGAAAATCGAATAGTCCAATAAGTTGGTCCGGATGATTAATTTTTAAGAAAACAAAATTTTATTTACAGGTAGTACTACTTATTACACAATGTACGTGTAAAGTGGTACGTCGAGGTGAGAAGGTGACAATTGAGGTGTCCGGGTGGAGGGGGGGGGGGGGATATCGTCCAAGGAAATGCCAGGCGACTCCTGCAACAAATTTACACCACAACATAAATTGTAGTAATGTAATGCGCTACTCATCAATTTTGAAGCTACAGCGAACTAAAATATAATGCAATAGGTACCTACTCAAAATGTGTCTTACTATTCGTTTTAACGAGAATGCCAGGATGTCTTCCTTCTTGGCTCGGACTCCGTCGTTTCTTCAGTGTGTTGGATCTCTGTAACCGAAGTTGGTTAGTCCACATCTTCGTCTTCCTCTTTAGAATCTGCCGAGACGTTCGGGGTGTTGTGGCATGTCTTGCCCTGGCAGATTCGGTTCTTTGGCATGAGCAGGTCCCGTCACCAAACCATTTCCTACATTTGCACGACGTCATCTTCAGTAGTGCTGAGGTCGCTGGATCTTGGATTGTGGTGATTAGAGTTAGCCCTTGCTGGCTTCTTGTCCAACCCCAGTCAGGGGGCTCTTTCTCGATGCCCAGCCACATTTGAACTTGGTGGTATGTTCTGTAGGAGTGCTGGGCCGCTGCTTCTTGGGTTGGGGGTAGACGAGCAAGCTGGACATTTGCACTAGCAGCAGACCTGAGGAAAAGTTCGTAGCGGAAAGTTTGAACGTTGTCGTCCTCTCCACCACCATACAGGGCGACCAAGCACTTGCAGCCTGGAGAGGCTATCTCTTCCTTAGCGGCATCTGGCTTAAGGAAAGTGGCAGCCATGACAATCAGCTACAGATACTTCTCAATGCCCATTATTTTTTGTTTTTCCCTGCCCGAAAATGGCAGATATCTTGTCGCAGCCAGTGAACGCGTGGAGGAACAGCTGTAATCCAGGAGGGAGTGAAATTTGTCCTATTGAAGGATGTTGACGAGAACTGTTCACAACCAGCTCCACTCCTTCCACCTTTTTGGAGGAATATCCTCCTTGTATTGGAGCCCAACCCATTGCGGAGGACCAACAAATCGACAAACTCTCCAGCTATTAGGACGTGGTAATGTTGTCGGCTCTTCTCCAGGGCTGTGCTTACGATAAGGCAGTCATCGTCGTCGGCAGCTTGCTTGGTCTCTAGTCCTTCGCTCTCCATTCCAGCGCGAATAAAGTTGATGAAGCGCTGCTTGTTCTTCCCGTTGGAAAGAATTTTTTTTCTGAGCCACTTTGATCACAGTACAATCTTGGAATATTATTTCGCTGCATGCATGTACTGCTTTACGGCGTAGATGCTCAGCTGCTTTTGGGCTACTACCAGCCCCCTTCCATGACTAGCCATCGAACACCACAGCCACATGGTGGCTGCGATGGACAGTGCAGGAAATGTAGGCTGCTACAATTTCACGGTTGCTGTTGTCCTTCCGCATACCCTCCTCCGAAAATAGTGCCATGGGATAGGGGCCCAACTTGAAGGCAAAGTGCTCTCTTAAGTCTTGAATGACATTTTCGTAATGCACAGCTTTTGTAATATTGTGAGAGGGTCACTAGCGACCACCTTGTTTCACACTTTAACTGTAGCTGTAGACAATATTAGTACCTTGTCTTTCCTTTTGAAAGTAACATTGCCAAATGTCTTGCCTACGATTTCTTTGACGCCGTTGGTTCCCATTTCATGGAAGTCCCAATCCCTTAATGGCTGACGAATACCCACAAACGGAGAAGCTTTCGTAGTTTTTACAGCAATACGTACTTTCACAAATATACTGGTATGCACTAACACATAAATTACATCTATTTATATAAAATGTGGTTATAATCATCGTCAATGAGTAATTCCTCCTTTTTCTTTAACATATATAGGATAAGAGGACTGCAATTCGTCTGAGTCAGTTTATTCAATACTCCGATTTTTCCAACTTGTCGTTTTTTAACTATAACTAGAAATCTGTTGGGCCTATGGACTTCGTTCTGTACTTAGATTAAGGCTAAATAAGTGCTCCATAACCTTTTTTGCATGAATTTCCCCGTGGGATGATCATTAGAGCCAATATTCAAGCCGAAAGATGACTAAAATCGAAAACTTGAACTTTTTGATGTCCAGTATCTCTGGAACTATTGGACTTACATAGCTGCTATTGGGCTTAAAGTTTAGAATATTTTATCGACATTAATAGAGGTGATAGTGTCTTATCGTAAAAATCCACCCTTTACGAGTTATAATCCAAAACCAGAAAAAAATGTAAATTTCGAGGTTTCTTGGGACTTAAAATTTAAGCTAAAGGATTTAGAAGCTGAAAACTTGGTGTAATACTACTCTGTTCTAACAACATACCAAAAATTCAGCTTCCTGCATTTTTTTTGGACCTAAGGCAATTTTTTTTTTGTCTACGACGACTTGCGTAGTAGGGACCCACTGGAGGTCGACAGCTACCGCCTCATTTGCCTGACCAACATTATGTGCAAGCTGCTCGAACGTACGGTGGCGTGCCGCTTGAATTGGATGCTTGAGTCATGGGGCCTTCTGGGCCAGCCCAGGGTGGGTTTCTGCAGGGCCGTTCCACTATCGATAATCTGGTGTGCCTGGAGTCTGCAGCCACCTCATTGCGGTCTTCTTTGACCTTCAGAAGGCCTATGATACCACGTGGCAGAATCACATCCTAGCTACACTGCATGAGTGGGGCCTTCGGGAGTCACTCCCGAGTGTGTCCCTGTTTTTGGTGGCCATTTACGGCCTGGCTGTGGCTGTGGACATCGATGTGTCCTCCCCTGTATGTCGATGATTTCTGCACCTCTTTCTGCTCCACTACAAAGAGTGTTGCTAAACACCGACATCAGGAGGCCATCTGCCAGGCACAGGTATAGCCCCTGCCCCGTGGCTTCCGGTTTTCCGCTGCCAAAACCTGTGTTATGAATTTCTGCCAGCATTGGACAGTCCACCCCTACCCAGAACTATATCTAGACGGCCATCTACTTCCTGTAGTGGAAACTCCCGGTTCCTAGGACTGCTCTTTGATGCCTGGCTGACTTCACCCCTCATATTCATCATCCGAAATGGGAATGCTGCCGCCATCTTAAAGCTCTTCACTATCTGGGTTGCTGACCGCTCCACCCCGTTGTGGCTGTATACAGCATTGGTGCAGTACCGTTTAGATTTTTGGTACCTCGCTTATGGCTCTGCGTCGCCTTCAGCATTGCGCTTGCTGGAGCCCATCCACAGTGGGGTTCGCATCATGATGGGAGCCTTCCGTACCAGCCCTATGTCTAGTTTACTGTGGAGGCAGGGGTCTTGCTTTTATGGGTCCGCTGCCAACAACTGTTAGCAGCCCATGCAGCACGATGGTATTGTTCGGCAGGCCACCCAAAGTGATGCCTCTTTTTTATGACGTGGCCATCTGTCACCAACAATGGCGACCCAGGTCAGGACACACAACAGCCGTCCGCTTCTGGTCCCTCCTGTTGGGCCATGAGTCCTACCTTCTTCCACCTCTATTTCAGGTCTGTGTACATACACCTCCGTGGTGCCTGCCTCAGCAGTGTCATCATCTAGACTTGGCTTATAGGCCCAAAAACTCTGTTCTCCCTGAGGCTCTCCATCGTCATTGCTGAGCTCCCCGGCTATGACCTAATTTATACTGAATGCTTCATTGGTTAATGGTTGTGTTGGCTTTGCCTGCGTTCATGGCAACCACGTTGTGCAGCAGTCTCTGCCAGATGGCTGCAGTGTTAATACTGCGGAGCTGGTAACCATTGTCCGTGCTCTCTAGCATATGCGTTCCTACTCAGCTGAGTCTTTTCTTCTCTGTAGCAACTCCCTCAGCAGCCTTCGCGCTCTGGACCAGTGTTACCCGACTATCCTAGAGACTCTTTTTGCCCTTGACCAGTCTGGTACATCAGTGGTATTTCTTTGATCTCCGGGTCATATCGGCATTCTGGGCAACAAACGTGCTGATAGGCTTGCCAAACAGGCTGTCAATGCGTCCGTTTTAAATATCGGCCTTCTGGCTTATTATCTACGGATGGTGCTGCGACGTAGGCTCCGTGAGCTTTGGGCTACCGAGTGGCGTAGCCTGACAGCGCCTAACAAACTCAGGGCTATAAAGGAGACTATGGTTTTGTGGCATTTCTCCATGCGGTCTTCCCGCCGGTACTCAGTAGTCCTGTGCCGGCCCTGCATTGGCCACACTTGGCTGACCCATGGCCATCTCCTCGGTGGTGAGTACCGACCCCGGTTCTCTGTGGTTCCCGCTTGGCAGAGGCCCACATATTTCTTGAACTGCCCTATCTTAGCCGCCTTGCGGCAGGGTTTTAATCTTCCTACTGTTTTATCAGATGTTTTATGTGACAATGACACAGTCGCTGATTCAGTTTTAAGTTTTATTCATGCCAGCATTTTTTATCGTTCTCTGTGAAGCTTTGCTTCAGTCCACCATCTGTGTTCCCCTTGTCAGGTGTCTTCTGATTGGCGGCTTCCTTGTGTTGTTGTGTAGTTGACCCTTCCTCTTTTTCATCTCATAGTCGCTTAACCACAGCCATTGGCTTCGTTGTATTGTTTCCTTTCGTTGTTGCATGTTTCTGTGTGATCGCTCCATTTCGTGTTTTGTGTTGTCGACTTCGTCGACATTTTACTGACGGTGGGATTTTGCTCCCATTGCCAGTTTTAATTTTGGGCGCTTTTATTTTGTATTGGTGCTTTTCTTCTACCGCCGTGTGATGGAATGGGGGACCGATGACCTCCGTAGTTCCCCCCCCCCCCCCTAAAACAATAAAAACCAACCAACCTGACCGCCTTTATTTTACTAGGATGATCATTTCTTCCTATTTTCGAGGGGTTTTGAAATGAAAAGGTACGAAACGTCTTAACAAGAAAACAGGTCGAAATCTCAATATGCCGCTTTGGGATAAAGTAGTGCGACATCTAGTAATGCGAAGCATATGTCGTCACCTGCCCCTAAAAATCTGAAGGCTCTGCCCTCAGCAGGCCAATGTGATGCTCCCCGTCCTTTCGAAGTTAGAGATACGATGCTCGTCGAATTTCTCGAGCACTGAAAAACCATTAACAGTGACGTGTACTGCGAGACACTCCGTAGCCTACGCAAGTTCCAGCAAGAGCAAACGGCCTGGGCTGCTCACGGAGGGAGTGATTCTGCTCCAACACAACTCGCGCCCATAGGTCTCCCTGGTCACGCAAAGTGTACTTACCACGTTCAAATGGGAGCAGCTTGAGCATCCGCCCTACAGCCCGGACATGTTGCCCTGTCACTTCCATATGTTTGCTCCGCTAGAAAAACCTCGGAAAGTGAAGCGCTTCAACTCGAACGACGAACTGAAGGATACAGTATAGGACTGTCTCTTGTGAAAGACACAGGAATTCTGGATAGGCTACAGGAAATCCTTCGTCTCGTTAAACAGTGGGATAGTTGTTCTCAGGCCTCTAGTGATTACTTTTAAAAAAAAGACTTCAATTATGCTAAAAGTGTCGTTTCGTACCTTTTCATTTGAACACCCCTCGCGCTTCTTTCTGTCTGATACAAATTGGTAGACCATTACGGCCTGTGCCATTGTGGAGTGCGTGGATGCTCGCCGTCATTGTTTCGAGTCATGCCTCGAGCACGGGTGTGTGTGCCGTCCTTAGCGTAAATTAGTGAAAGCAGTTTCTAACTTTAGGGACTGATGGCCACTGCAGTTTAGTCCCATAGCTTTGCAAATATTTGAACCTTTTGTATAACTATTGAGGACTGAAGCAGCCTTCCAGCATTTACAGAATTCTCCACGACTGCCTGAGAGGATTCGTCGACATCAGTGTTGTTTTCAGAAGCATTGACCACATTTAGAACACAAACTTCAACGTTTAGAGATGCCATGGGTTCCTAGACCCTGATATCTCGACTACCGTCGATTTGCGCCACCGTGTTTACTGGAGCTTTGTAGTTATACTTTAGCCTTGTATAAATTGTTATGTAAGTACACGACCACGAAAATGAAAGAACCGTATCGAATTTTTATATTAACTATGTAAGGAGGCCAATGAAACTTACACAATACAAAAAATGTTCAAATGGTTGTATAGCTTATGGGACTTAACTAAGAGGTCATCAGTCCCTAAACTTACAAACTACTTACGAACTAGGACGGCACAAATATCCATGCCCGAGGGGGGATTCGAACCCCCGACCGTAGTGGCCGTGCTGACCGTGACTGGAGCGCCTCAGTCCCCTCGGCCGCCACGGCCGGCTTACACAATTCGAAAGCGCCTTTACCGTTAATGTGTGGCAAAAAGAAAGAGAGAGAGAGAGAGAGAGAGAGAGAGAGAGAGAGAGAGAGAGGAGAGAGAGAGAAGAGAGTAGACAAAATCACGCGTGTACGCGACCGTTAATAGTGGTTGAAGAAGGTGCAAGTTGTCATTTGTATTAGACGACGGTGTGCCGTTAGATGTACATTATGAGCGTGAGAGCCATCTAGCGCTATATCAGGTGGAACTACGAGGTCGACCACATTGTCAGCAGTGGAAATCAAAATTTCGCGGTGAACAAATAACGTTACTTCTTGACGTCCCTATTTCGCGTATTATTCTAAAAGAATAATTTGTCATCTGTTTTTGCTACCAGATAATTTAAATAAGTTCCTAATTTTTAATTACTTCACTTTGAAAAGCTACTACTTTCCTTATTATATGGGGATGCAGCGTTCAGGCAGTGACTAAGAATATGCTGACCAATAAATTCCAATTAAATTATTATTTTTTTAAATTTTGTAGTATACCAACACAATTATTCGAATATCCACCATATTCAATAATAGTATTTATAATTATTTGCCATATAAAACGAATTACGGCGGCGTAGCGTCAATTAAACAACAAAACATACGGCAAAATTTACGAAGTTTCAAATTGCTATTCCTTAGTAAAGTAAAACCCTACAACAAATAAGTACTTTCAAAGTACCTTTAATTTAAATAAGCGTCTTGATGGCAGTTATCATTGGCACTCAAATTGTCAAACCCAAAATGTGAGAGGGGGTACCAGATTTCTAAAATTAATAAAAAGGCTTCATATTGGATACTCTCAGATTAATGGAAACCTCAAAGACAATTGTAAGTCAACGTTAAAATTTTATCGTTAACAGACGTCTCTATAGTTTCGCTTTTAAATTAATGCCTTCGGTTAAGCGCCACTCTAACTCCAAAATCAATTACACGTACTAGTATTGACTTTAAATACACAATGAAGACTTTAAAATGGAGTTCACTGTTAAAAATCTTCCGCCGCCATTTTTTTTTCGTTTTAAGAAACTTTAAAACCACCAGCGTGACTTGGAAAACGGGCAACTGCAAAATATGCCTCTTAACAGTCCCGAAATCAAATAAAAACATTAAAGCTTTGTATTATTGAATGCTACAGAAATATCAAATGACAGTACAGTTATTAAACTGTCCACCTTAAGATTGATTGCCCTCGGAAGTGTTCCAAATCTTTGAGCTAACAAGGACAAGGATAAATAAACCTTCAGAACGAGAGAAAAACAAGAAAGCAAGGTAACTCCAACTAACATACTATGTTGTTGTTGTTGTTGTTGTTGGTTTTTTGGGGACTTAACAGCTAGGTCATCAGTCCCCACTAACATACTACCCGAAACCAAAGGAAATCTGTCAGTGGCGATTAAAAGGGCAAAATAGTTGTCCGTTTTGAAGACAAGTAAATGTCCAGAGCAAACGGAGATCTATCGCCCTATATATCTACTACCTCTCTAAAAGAGAGGGTGATGATAGCGAAGGTGTGGTCTTTATGGCTGCTAGATCCCAACTGGGTTCGTGTACAGCATGCCTGGTTCAAGCCTTTTTAGCTGACGCCACTTCGGCGACTTCCGCGTCAATTATCCTGAGACCGATACAACACCCAGTGGTTGCGCGGAGAAAATTTCCGTACCGACAGAGACTCGAACCTGGACCCCCTGTCTGGCAACATACCACGCTGCCCTCAGGACTAAGGAGGCGGACGATGGAGCGGATAATCTGTAACCAAATACCACAAATTCTTGATGCCAGCTTCCCCGTTGAAGAAGCTGGTTTCAAGTCGTTTCGAAATTACTGCAACCAACTCACTTCTCCTCACTGCCGGCCGCGGTGGCCGAGCGGTCTGCGGCGTGCAAGTCACGGTCTGCACGGCTACTGCGGTCGGAGGTTTTAATCCCCCCTCGGGCATGGATGTTTGTGCCGTCTTTAGTATAAGGTAGTTCATAAGTAGTTTGTAAGTTTAGGGACTGATGACCCCGTAGTTAAGTCCCATAAGCTATACAAACATTTGAAACTTTTTTAGATTTGTAGTTTTATAAGTTTTTGCAAACACTTTGGACCAAAATAATAATCTAAATAATAAAAAATTAATTACTGAGACATTTGGACATTTGAATTCTCCTCACATAATTTATTGCGAAAGATTTTGAAGCGAAAAAGAAAACATCGACAGCCTTTATTTATCTCTCTGGAGCCTATGACACGATCCGGAGAAAAGGACTGTTATTGAAGTTTTACAATATTATTCCGTGGTCCACTTCTCTTGTGAGTTTTAAATTCCACCCTTAATAATAGGCTACTTGAAGTTTACTTGGGTAAGAAAAAAGGTACATTCAGAAACTTTAATCGTGGCCTTCCTCAGGGTCTAGTTTTACTCCTCTGTTGTTCAACGTACACGTTGTCGATATTCCGTAACACGGTATAAGAAGTTTATTTACGCCGATGAAATTGCTCTGGCAGCGCAACATACTAGCCTATCCAGCACCGAAGCAACACTCACAGACTGTCATTCTACCCTCTAACAATATTTCAGGACCTGGAAGACGAAGTCAAATCCATACCAAACAGAGGTATTCATTTCAATAACAGATTAACCTACGAGAGAATTAACAACTATTTCGGCGGTGTGGAACTCAAATATAATAAGCAGTCGAAATATCTGGGAGTATTTTCTCACTATTAAAATCCACATAGGGAATCAGCTACCCAAGTCAAGATCAGGTCTAACATCTTATAACAAATTGTTGGATCAACCTGGGGAGCAAATGAATACTCCTCTGTCACGGGGTTATTCACAGCTGCGTATTGTGCCCCTGTGTGATTGCACAAGCGCATACACGAGAGTCCTATGTCCAGATTAATAGAACTATGAGGATAATCCGTGGAACTCTCTTAGGTAAACCTCTTTCGTTGCTCCCAGTCCTGTGCAGTATAGCTACTCCAGAACGTTAAAGGGGATGAAAAATTAATTGTGGTATGGGACTGGAACTCGGTAATAGGAAAGTGAAGGAAATGTAATAGGTGAATATGTTCTGGGAAAAAGGAATGAAAGAGGAGATCGTCTGGTAGAATTTTGTGCAGGGCACAATTTATCCTCACAAACACTTGGTTTAATCATCATGAAAGAAGGTTGTATACGTGGAAGAGACCAGGAGACACTGGGAGGTATCAAATTGACTTTATAACGGTAAGGCAAAGGTTCATAAACCAGGTTTTAAAGTGTAAGGCATATCCAGGGTCAGATATAGACTCTGACCATAACTTATTGCTTATGAACTGTAGATTAAAACTTATGAGACTCAAAAAAGGTAGAAAATTAAGGAAATGGAATCTGGACAAATTAATGGAACCAGAAGTGGTTGAGAGTTTTACAGGAAGCATTAGGCAAGTTGTAAATAGCTTGTTAAATTTTCTATGTAAGATCACGGGCAGTTGAGATCTGCAAATACAAGTTAAAACGCTCACTGCTGCTCTAAATTACTTTGCGAGTGGCCACAGTACATGTGCAACGGAAATTTATCTATCTTATTACTCCTTAAGGGAGCAGCCAACGTTTTAACAAACACAAAATTAACGTTTAAAAAAAGTAGTACATAATTAAACATGGGATGTGGAGCATGAAATTATAAAGCAGAGGTTTGATACTTTAAAGTATGATCTGTTCAATAAAATGAAGAACCAATATGTGGTTAGACCAAATAAGCACAATAAAGCACACAACTTGTACAAAAGTGAATTAAATTATAAAGTTACTGCCCGTAATAAAATTGTTTCTGCCCTTTATCAATATGGAGGTAATGTGTAAGAAAATTTGCAGTATGCAGTGGATGAAGGAAAACACATTCATTCACTCACAGACACGCATATAATGCTTGCGACACATTACTCAAGCGGGAAAACTTCATAGCAGCGGAAAACGAAGCGTCGGCGGCGTTTTGACGAGATGGCGGGTGTCTTCAAGCACAATTAAAATCTAACTATGCACCAAACGAACTCATGTGTGGGGAGGCAGTGGCATACTATCCTTAAGTACCACATGTTGTGCGACCACAGTGAATTACATAGAAATTACAAAAAGAAATTAATTTAGAATAAGCAAGTAAAGCACACATGAGAATTCATATAGGAGAAAGCTAGTATCAGTAAAATAATGACTGAAGGTCGAAGTAATGACAGTTACGAAAGCATGTCATGCAATCGGTCGTACAAAGACAGGAAAGACGGAATCAAGCCAGAAATTCTGATAAGGAATTTAGCATGCTCACAGAAACAGACACCCCAAGAAAACGTTAGTTAAAAATTAACAAGGAATTTAAACATACTAAGTTTACACAAAGGCTGAAGGCCACACAAGTGTATTCTTACTTGATAAGACCATACAAAAAAATCACGAACAAAGTTAAGTTCTAACAGCATGCCATCACCTCAGCATGATTCGACGATATACTCACTTCGGCGGCCGCGGCCATAGTGGTGCCTTAGGCCATGCACAGAGGCCTCCCCTCTCCGCATCGAATGTAGGGTGTGCTCAAAGCGATGCAGAGTGCGTTCAGAGCCTACTGCCTACCAAACCTCGCTACACGAAGGAGATAATACCCTCTACTACAGCTCCAGGGAGGTCTCCTTTGTCATCTCTCTCGTCTATGATTATGTTGGTACCACTCTATCAAGGAGGCCACCTTGCCATCTTGCCAAGTAAGAGTGTCTCTGGTTACCCAGCAGACGGCAGTGCAGACGACATACGAAGCCATGTGTTTTTAACTAAAATAACCGAGGCATAAAGCGCGAGGCGGCGACTGTAAGCCATTGCGTGGCAGTCAGTCAGTATTAAGACCAAACCTTCTACATTCATACAAACACACCACTTCAATCACACGGGTGGAAACATATATGTACATGAGACATTGATCATTGATAAAGGAATAAAATAATTGACATACAAATATACAATATTAATGGTGGAGAAACACTTTAGAGTAATAAACTAGCTGAGAAACCCAGCGTTGCTTGGGTTAGAATATATGGTACGAGAGACACCTTGAGTAGTATTCTAAATATGAGATGAATAGAGACTGTTTAATTGAGATATTGTGAAGCAGTTATCGTGCTTAAGGTATTCTGGCCGCGTTGTGTATTAATGGGTAAGTGTGGTGGGCGAAAATCCATATAATACAATATAATAAATAATCTTAGGTGAAGCTAAATAATACACGAACTCCGTATACGTGAAAATATATGGGACCAATGCACGTTTCGTAATATTGTTTTAACATAATAGTATTTAAATGAAGCTGGAAGAGATTGGCATTTATTTTTCATTTCATATACATCAGTATAACATAATTTTTGTCTTCACAATACTTGCTTATAGAGTATATTTGCAGTTTTCTTGTTGGGAGTGTGAAGGAATAAATGTGTATGAGATCCAACTCGTGAGCGCGCGACGTACAATTTTCCATGAGAAAAGCACGATTCCGTTAAACTAACGCTGCAGTATTTGAATGTTTGCCCCTGAGCTTTGTTGATGGTCATACTGTATGCTAATTTAACTTCAAACTGCAGTCGTGTTAAGGTGAAGGGCAACCCAGATGATAATAAGGGTATTCATGGTATGAAGACCGTCTGACCCTTTTGTTTTCCGGTCATTATATTATATTGCTGCGGCATTGTATAATGTTATCACGATGACTGTATTCATTGTCTACAATTACTACTGCAACTTCATTGACCTGAGGTGTATTATATCTACGTTCATGCTCACTGGCTGGTCGTTTATAAGCCCGAATAACAATTCTATAGTTGTCTGCGACCATTTGTTGTAGAGAAGTCTTAAACACGTTTTATTAGTTGATTGTGAGTATGGAGTAGACCCTGTAACTCCTGTATGATAGGTCGTTGAAGTCCCTAAATATGTGTGCAACGCTGATCTAATTCTTGTCACCAACGAAATATAATTTCAGAAATTTTGGCGTTTCATTTAGTGGGGGTATTAATGACCCTAATCGATTATAAACTTGTCCTTGTCCTAGTGCGAAATTGTCGTCATTGCATACTGATGTAGCCCCGAACGATGTCATTTGGAAGCAAGAATTGTAACGACGTATATTTTGTAGGAAGTGCTTAGAATCCGGTGCCGTTCCGATCATGTAAGAGTATAGCTGTGGTGGTGGCACTTTTAAAGGTGATAATTTGACTTTACCACTCATACAGCACATACCTGGTGTTTAAATTTTAATTTTTTTTGCAGAGCAGTACTTGCATGTTTTGATCATTTTTCCGATGACGATGTTTGGATGTTCACTGTATTTCTTCGTGGCATCATAACGCAGCCCCTCAAGGTGTAAATTGTAGTTCCTGCGTATATCATGACGTATATTGGCCATTCTGTCTCTATTTTGTGCATTTCGGATTTGACGTTGGTTATCAGATTCACGGTTTCTTACGGAAGACACTCTGAGTCTCGTTGCTTCGGAATCCTTTGCTCTTTCTTGTTCACTTCTGCCGTCTCTAATTCGTTGCATCCTTTCGCGCAATTTTGTAAGTTCCCTTCTCTTTCCTCTTCCGTTTCGTTTCGTCGTGCTAGTTTTCTTCGTTTCGAATTCACTTAAGTTTGTGTGAACACAGTCTTACGCTTTGGCATTCTGATGAAGTTATGCGATGAGCAATATTAAATCACCCACACCAACTAATAGAAGTATGACTTTGACTGTAGTGTAGCATTCTATTATTCATTTGTTAGCCTATCTGCATTTTTATCTTTGTCTCTGTTGATCGTCGGTAAAGTGTGATTGAGAAAAACGCGCTGAGAAGTTAAAAACATATATTTGATATTAGGCGTCGTTATTCTTTTATTTTTGTTACACATTGCAACAGCAGCGCCGAAAGCGGCTGGCAAATTAAATTTCTGAAAACGATATTGGATAAGTGGGAATACTGATTTGTAACAGTTTTCACAAATATCTTCTTGAATAGGAATTTGGAATGAATTGTAAGACTGTGTGAATCATGAGACTATACAAAAGAGTTTCACGTGAAAATGCTGTTCATAATGACATGTGACAACAACAGATGTATCTGATTCGGTAAAATTTTACTTTCTATCCTAGCGGCCTCGTGTTTTTATGTTGGGAACATCAATAACACGATATAAAATCGTTGCAAAGATGACCTAACCACACAGAGTGTAGATAAATACTGCTTGATTTTTATCTTTAAGTCTATCTGGATTTTTATCTTTGTTTTGTGTCTCTGTTCATAGTCGGTAAAGTGTGCTTGACGGAAACATGTGATCTATTTAAAAAATTGCGTATTTGATTTTCCTCGTCGTTATTAAAGTCTGAAAGGACCGCATTGTCTGAAGATTGAAAGAATAAAGAGATTTTGACTCGTACCGTAAAGTTTGTGAGTCACAGAGTATATAGCTTTTCCTAAGAGTAGTTATTGCATATTTTGCGAATTTTTGATCGTCACACTCACCCACTGCCACGCACCGCGACCAAACTCCCTTACTAAGATCATTAGACCAAGGGCTATCTACCACCACAACCACGAGTGGGTGGCAGTCTGTGGTCTTGGAGAAAAGTCTGTCAGCACGTACACACACAAGCCTTTTATATATAGATATAGATAACTCAAAATGGAACACGACCCCACATCTAGTGGACGTGTTTCAAAGTATTGTCTGAAACGCGGGAAAGTAATACAGAAGATGACGAATGGGTAGCTCTGGCAAAGAGAGGACGCTTACTCGTCATCGCCGAAGTCGTCCAAATTTATGGTACATGTAGGGCGTGGTGAGACACGAAAGTGCCCCAAGTGGGAACTCCAGATGGCCAAGCGTTTAGGAAATAAAAGGAAGTTTGATACAGATCTATCGCCATATGCATCTTATCAACTGCCCCTATGAGTGCGTGTTTAGGAAGCGGTGTTTGGCTCAGCGGTAAAGGATCGGATTCGTATTGCGAAGGTCGTGTGTTCAACTCCAGCTGACCGCAAATTTCTTTCTGCTCCTTGGCAATGTGTACACCTACATGTTGTTCCCGTAGGTATCGTGAGGACAAGATTAAATTAATTGGAGCATGCACGGAGGCATTTAAACAATCATTCTTCTCACGCTCAATACGAGAATGGAATGAGAAAAAACCCTAATAACTGGTACAGTCAGACGTACCCTCCGCCATGCACTTCACCGTCGTTGGCAAAGTACTGATGTAAATGTAGACTGACGTATCAATTACTCGCAACATCATATACGTTATTTTATTAATTTATATAAGCAAAAAGAGACAGGGCATTGGATGAAATTCGGGACTTCATACATTTAAAAATGGGCTGTAGTTAATGCGAACTTGGGAAAGTCGTGTGTGTAAATCGATACTTCCATTCTTTTGCAATTGGGTAATATTCATCGAAGAAACAGAGCAAGCAATAATTTTTACAACATCTTGCGCACGTTATGAACGCCGCCCTTTTGCAGTTACACTGTTTTTTTAATGTCTCCATAGAAAAACAAACTTGATTGATATTCTGAAAAAATATATATTTCCGCCGGGCGGAATCGAACCCGGGAACCTTTCAATAAAAATAAACTTGATCTCTTACGGCTGAGCCAAACACCGCATTCTAAACAGACTCTCTCAGGGGCATTTGATAACGTGCATATGGTATAGATGCGTGTCAAAATTCCTTTTATTTTCTAAACGCTTAACCATCTGGCGTTCCCACTTGGTGCACTTAATATGTCACCACGCCCTGTATGTACCATAAATTTGGACGAATTCGGCGATGACGAGTAGGCGTCCTCTCCTTGTGCGAGATACAGTAGTGAAGATCGCAGAAGATCATGTAGGCTCAAGGACAAGGCCTAATAGAAATCCTTAGATAACACAGGAGATACTGAACGTAATTGACGAAAGGATAAAATACAAAAATCCGTCAAATGAAGCAGGAAAAGGGAGAACAGACGTCTGCAAAATGTGGTTGACAGGAAATGCAGACTGGCAAAGCAGGAGTGGCTTGAGGAGAAATGAAAGACCGTAGAAGAATGTATAACTAGGGGAAAGATAGATACCGTCTACAGGAAAATAAAAGAGACATTTGGAGACAAGATAAGCAGCGGTAAGAATATCAAGAACTCAGATGTAAAACCATTACTAAACAACGAAAAGAAAGCTGAAAGGTGGAAGGAATATATAGAATGCCTGTACAAAGGAAATAAACTTGAAGGAAGTATTCTAGAAATGTAATACGAAGTTGAGGAAGATGAGATAGGAGATACTATACTGCGAGAAGAATTTGACAGAGGACTAAGAGGTTTGAGTAGAAACAATCCCCCTGGAGTAGATGATGTTCCATCTGAACTACTATCATCGTTAGGAGAGCCAGTCATGAACACATTGTTCCACCTGGTATGCAAGATGTATGAGACAGGGGAAATACCCTCAGACTTCAAGAATATAGTGATTCCAATCTTCTAATATATAAAGCAGAATGTCCGTATATTTGTACGTGTTGCATACAAATCTACAGTTTTGTTCCAACCTTTATGAAATTTTGTACACGTAAGCTTCAATCCATGAGGACGGTCGCCGTAAGTGTAAGAATCACATACGATTTATAGTTCACGAGATATGCCGTCATAAACAATGAGATGCGCGAAAAACTGCTGCATTTTGCGACAATGCTGTCCCGTTTCTCCTAAACCATTGGACCGATTTCAACCAAATTTGGTACACACATTCCTTACCGTGAGGTAACAATTGCTGCATGGTTAAGAATCACATGCGACACATGGTTCAAAAGATATTACGTCATAACCAATAGAAATCGCAAAAAATGCCATATAATGCGGCGAGACTTTCGAAATACACTGTATAAGAATGACAGTACTTAGCGACATGTAACAAACTTTAAACATAATTTCAAACCTTTATTAAACTTTTCTCGCTGGCAACCATAGTAAAATGATGAAAAGAAGAAAAGTTTCTCGCTTACTACTTTTCCGCTGTTTATGGAGGAAAACTACGGCTCTCGTTATGACCTTACAATTTATAATTTGAACACTACAAATTGTAGCGACAGAAAATTTTACAGACAATATATACATATATAGTTGAATGTCGCATTCCGACACGTTGTTCATGAGATATGAGCATGTAAACAGTAACGTTCCGCTGTTCGTGGACTAAAACTACGACTATCGGTATGACGTTACATTTTATAATTTGTACACTACAAATCGAAGCCGCAGGATATTTTACAGACAGTTTAAACGCATATAGTTGAGTGTACCTTTTAAATTGTATCACAGTACGACACGTAGTTCATGAGATATGAGCACATAAGCAGTAACTTTCATGGAAAACCGCCCCATCACGCACCAAGTTTTAATCTATTACTTCTTTACTACTAATTGTATTCCCAAGAGATTTCACCGACATACAGCCCTTATACAAATGAATAAATACCTGAAAAATGACAGGAATAAATGAATAAATACCCGGGCAGCGCCGGGTTTTCAGCTAGTTTCTAATAAAGCAAATGTAGCGAGTTGCTGCAGGTAAAGTGGTCGAAACAGTGATTTCTTTCG
The DNA here is from genome assembly GCA_026315105.1 of Locusta migratoria. Lineage (NCBI taxonomy): Eukaryota > Metazoa > Arthropoda > Insecta > Orthoptera > Acrididae > Locusta > Locusta migratoria. The sequence continues at coordinate 411,036,438 of CM048748.1, forward strand.
AGTCTTTAATCTCCTTATATTTTCTTTTAGAGGAGGAACCCATTGCGGTTGAATCCCCCATGGTTGCCAGCGTCTCCGATGGCGCGCTCTTTCCTACTGTGGGTGCCCTCAAAGGGGGGCTCACCAACCATAGGTGAGTGTCCACACCTCAGATCACACATACCGAACTTCAGACGAGCGTCGATCGTTTGCAAAGAAAAAATATGTTACTCCATTATTGTTTGCCGTTTTGAGGTAACGTTTTATACGAGCATTGCTTTAGCTGACACATGTTGTATCAAACGGCAATAAAAGTCAATGTGTTATTTGGAAGTCATTTTGAATTTATTATGAAGTTTATTTATTACTGGGTGAAGATGATTTTGATTTATTGGAAGTATTCAACTCCGTCAAGAGGATAATTGAATGGTTTATGGAATTTAACACTGAGATATCTTATGATGTGGCAAGCTCAAGTACGTTAACTGTTGGTACAAAACTTCAAGTTTAGCAGGTAGTTAACTTCGGTGTGAGAGTTTAAAAAGATCGGTATCAGTCGACGTTGCTTGTGACTGATTTGTGAGAGTGGACATATAGTAACAGTCAAAAATTAGTTCTCCTGACCCGCTCGTAGGAAACTTTCTTCTGGAAACATTCCTTAGGCTGTAACTAAGCGATTTTTCATCCATATCCTTTCTTCCAGGAGTGCTAGTCTTGCAAAATTCGCAGGAGAGCTTCTGTGAAGTTTGGAAAGTAGGTGGCGAGGTACTGGCGGAAGTAAATTTGTGAGGCGGCATCGTGAGTCGTGTTCGGATAGCTCAGTCAGTACCGGGCGCTGTGGCTCAGCGCGCCCGGTAAGAGGGCTAAACGCTCTCTGTAATAAAGAAAGCTGAGGTAACTCTTCAACGAACAACCACGAAGAAACTGAACGAACGACTGCGAACTATAGACCTAGCAGATGTACAAATAATAATAAAAAAGAAGTAACTAAAATAAATAACTAATAATTAAAAAAAAAATCGGTAGAGCGCTTGCCCCCGAAAGCCAAAGGTCCCAGCTTTGAGTCCCGGTTCCGGCACACAATTTTAATCTGCAAGGAAGTTTCATATCTGCGCACACTCCGCTGCAGAGTGAAAGTTTCATAACTTATTTAAGTAAAGATACGGCCACTACGGTCGGAGGTTCGAATCCCCCCTCGGGCATGGGTATTTGTGCCGTCCGTAGTCTTAGCTAGTTCATAAGTAGTTTGTAAGCTTAGGGACTGATGACCCCGTAGTTAAGTCCCATAAGTTCTAGAAACATTTGAACATTTGAAGTAAAGATAAGATTTAATTTTTTTATTAATCGTGCTGGTGGTGTGGGAACTTCGGGTCGAAGTTGAAAAATTTTCTCCGCCAGATTTGACAGTTAATGTTGCTAGGTAACAGAGAACTTCTTGTCAACAGCTACGTAACAGTCAAGTAAAACTTATTTCAAAAAAATTTTCAAATGTTTGTATAGCTTATGGGACTTCACTACGGGGTCATCAGTCCCTAAACTTACAAACTACTTATGAGCTAGCTAATCCTAAAGACGGCACAAATATCTATGCCCGAGAGGGATTCGAACCCCCGGCCGTAGTCGCCGCGCAGACCGTGACTGAAGCGCCTCAGTCCCCTCGGCCATCGCGGCCGGCAAACTTATTTCAAACCAGAGGCGTAGATACGTTATTTTCTTTTCTTTTTTTTTCACAAAGTGAGGTAGCTATCAGGATGTCTGTAAGTTGTAATCGATGCTTGGCTGAGCTGTGACTTCTTACTTGTTGTCGGGGGGACACTTTGTCTCGAGTGTCTTATTGGTGGCCTTCGTGAGGCCTAGGAAGCGTCGCGCACAACTTTTTCGACTGTAAATGTAGCCAGTTAAAAAAATAACTGCTCAGGTAACCACCACCTAACCTTCAGCAACAATGAACAAGTATTGTTCAATTCCAACCAGAAACACGCTCCAGAGACTGTTTAAAATTCTGCGCGAGGCTTGCCTATCGTGTAACGAAGGTCACTGCTACCAACTTCAAAGATCTGCTATCTTTCTTACTGCAGGAGGGCGGCGAACTTGTACGTGAGACAGACACATCTATTTTTTAACGAGTGTGATTGAAGGGGAATCCATCTATGCCATCACAACCTTAATCCGTGTATAATTTATACTACAGATGCTGATCATCTGTACGCACGCATGCCTAAAGTGGTAGGATTGTATAGCAGACAGACAAAATTCCCCCTCTTTTGACAGATATTAATCGTATGAAAGAAATTGTTAGTTTCGACGTTTGGATCTAATTTTCGAGTTTGTATTTTATTGAAATAAGTACCTTTATAGGCTGTCACCGCTTTTTAGTACTCGTTTTAACGTAATTTGTTGATACTTAGCTCCGATTTCGTGTCTCTAATCTAAAAGTTACGCAAAATCTTAGGCTTTAAATTGACTTTCTTAGCCATGGTGGGGAATATGGGCAAAATGAAATGCATACAGATGCATACATTTTGTGAAATGGGCACTTGCAGAATGTAGAGGATATAGTAGTTTTGAAGTGTCAAAAACTGTATTTCTGACTTTTGCGGTGTCTTACTCAAGTCTAAATTATAATATCTACTTTCATTCCAATTTTACATCGACAAGTACTTGAAACCTTCTAAATGTCTAATACAGTAGAGTGATAAGTATAAATTAGAACAGTTGTAATACTTATTTACTACTACTCATTCATCGTGTAGGTTTATCCTTGATTTTCAAATGATTGCGTCATTTCCCCGGAACTCAGGGTGCTGGCGCCACTGCGTATACTTTCACAATATATTTTTAAGAATATAACTTAACTACATACGTGGCTGAAAACAGTTAAAATAAAGTAATATTAGCTGGCGAATCTGTAGTATTATTCTGTACGAAAAAGACATACTTTTAATGAGGTAAAGAAACTGGTTTCCCTTAAGGTGGCGCCATTCCCCTGGTCTCCCCTATATGTTATTTGTCTGAAGGCTTTCGACTTTTTACGATTGCTGGCAACTGATGACTTGAGCCAGATGTGGTAGTGAGGAATGTATTTCTAATTGACGAATCCCTACAGCGATTACTTTTGTTCTGGAAATTGGGCTTATTCTGTATGTTATGTTCCAATAATTTACGGGAATATAGTTGGGCAACGTCTTCGACAACAGCCGGTATTTCGGGAGATGAACGCCCGTAATTTTTAAGGTATAACAAAAAAGACTGCTCTTCATGTCTATTTTTTTCAATAACGCTTCATTCTTTTATCAACTATTCTGTGTCTCGGCCTCGTCGCCACTTTTGTGTCTCGACCGACACAGGAATAAAGGATGCACGCTTGTGCAGGTACGGAGGTGACCAGCCAGGGGGACAGCAGAAACTAGAAACAATAGAGTGAATTAGAACGAGATATATATTTCATAGAGAGATTACAATACTTACCTTTGATAAGTTTCATGACTGCAGAACGCTGATACATAGATTAGATAGAGGTCTGCCAACTGTTGTTGATTTCTGCTGCCTATCCGATAGCCAAGATTTTACTGGTGCCTATCTGATTCCGAAGTGGTCGATGCAGTCCAGCCGGCCGCGGTGGCCGAGGGGACTGAGGCGCTCTAGTCACGGTCCGCACGGCCACTACGGTCGGGGGTTCGAATCCCCCCTCGGGCATGGATGTTTGTGCCGTCCTTAGTCGTAGGTAGTTCATAAGTAGTTTGTAAGCTTAGGGACTGATGACCCTGTAGTTAAGTCCCATAAGTTCTACAAACATTTGAACATTTTGATACAGTCCAGTGGTGACCACGAGCGGAGTTGCAGCAGAGGGCGCTCATGGCTTACGTCGTAAGAACGCCGCGCCGTGCGTGCATCGCGGCGCGTGGGGTAAGTACGTGGCGCGCACTTCATACTTGTGCGTCACCACAAACTACTCAAAAAATTTTCTAAATTCCGAGAGAAAATCGTAAGTTTGTTTTATCCGGGGGGGGGGGGGGGGTGCAGCGGCGTCACAGCTTTGGCTGTGGCTCTGAAACCCCACAGAAAGATTTATCTACACCCGTGGTTCAAACATTTCTGTTTTTATTATTATTATTATTATTATTATTATTTTTTTTTTTTTTTTTTGGAAATGGTGTTCAGTTATAACTTTTATTAAACTAGAATATAATAATGGAAAGTCCAGGTTGGAATTAATGATATAGTGAGGACAGTTTACAACTCACCGCAAAGACGTGGCGACGAGCCGCGATAGGCACATACAAAAGACACACACATACAACCATCAACCGACTGCCGCAGTCGGAGGTGATGGTTGTGTGACTGTGTTGTGTGCCTGTGTGATTGCGTGAGAGTTCTATTTTCTGAAGAAGGCCATGGCCGATAGCTGAATGTGTTGTATGTGTGTGTCTTTTGTATGTGCCTGTCGCAGCTCGTCGCCACGTCTTTGCGGTGAGTTGTAAACTGTCCTCGCTATATTATTATTTTATTAAACTAGTATGGACTTGATGACAGTTTTATCGTCGCCCGTACCCCGTCCCACCGCAGGGGGAACGGGTATTTTGAAAGCAACTGCTTTGACAAGAAGTTACACATTTACAGCTTGCTTCTGGGGTGATGTCGACTGTAGTAGTTGTGTGTCGGTCGCTGCTAGGGTGGTTGTTGTCGCTGCGACTAACAGGAACAATGAAATGTTCACACTCCGCTGCAGAGTGAAGTTTCATTCTGGAAACATCCCTCAGGCTGTGGCTAAGCCATGTCTCCACCATATCCTTTCTTCCAGGAGTGCTAGTCTTGCGTGTTTGCAGGAGAGCTTCTGTGAAGTTTGGAAAGTAGGAGGCGAGGTACTGGCGGAAGTTGTGAGGCGGCATCTTGAGTGGTGTCGGGATAGCACAGTCGGTAGTGCGCTTGCCCGCGAAAGGCAAAGGTCCCACGTTCGAGTCCCGGTTCCGGCACACAATTTTAATCTGCCAGGAAGTTTCAAATGTTCAAATGTTTGTATAGTCTATGGGACTTGACTACGGTGTCATCAGTCCCTAAACTTACAAACTACTTATGAACTAAGACTAAGGACGGCACAAATATCCATGCCCGAGGAGGGATTCGAACCCCCGACCGTAGTGGCCGTGCAGACCGTGACTGGAGCGCCTCAGTCCCCTCGGCCACCGCGGCCGGCCGACTATCAGGACTGTTCCGCGCCAGGGTGTGAGTGCGTGTGCCCACGACTTGGTCGCGTGCTCAGCCGTCACGCAGAGCTCGACGCGGCAGGTGACGCCGCCTCGGCCCGGCCAGACGTATTGTGCCGTTGGCGCCGCCGTCTAGTCCCTCCGGCAGGGAGGGATCCTGTTGCGGCAGGGGCAGCCTTTGTCGCCACGGAGACACGTGCGTCCCGCGTCTCCCGGCGCACCGCGCCGCTCCTACAGGTGCTTTCAACGCGTCCTGGCCTGGCGTCGAGTTGCGTCGAGAATGCCGCGAGGCGGTGGCAGAGGGCGGGGGCGCGGCGGCATTCCGGTAGGGCATAAGAGCCGGCTGCTGGCTGCTGGCTGCTCCGCCTTGCCGCCGGTCTCTCTTGCGAGACTCCTACTGCTGGCTCATGTCTTGTAGCGGCCAGCCACACGTTTTGCGATTCCTCAAGCTATTGATAGCATGAAACTTAGTGTAGGGTTATCAACTAAAATAAAAAGGTTTTGAAAACAATACAGTGTGTCTGCAAAGTCTCTCCGCAGTGGCGATCTCCGCGTGTTTCGCGTTGGGGGGCGTGTAAGTTTGGGAGCACAGACAAAGCGCATATGCACGTGTTCCGTGGACCTACAGTGATAGTAGGGTGCCGGCCGCGGTGGCCGCGGGGACTGCGGCGCTTCAGTCACGGTCTGCACGGCCACTACGGACGGCGGCTAAAGTCTCTCGTACGACAGCCCATAAGGCCGTAACCAAAGAACTGAGGCTGTATCTGAATAAAATTACTGCAGTGCAACAATTACATTGTATGGGCTGTACAGAAAGAATGGCATATTGTGAAAGATTTCAGCGATCTATTAACAGACATGGAGTTGGTGTGTTAGATCGAACATTTTTCACAGATGAGGCTTGGTTTCAACTATTTGACTACATTAAAAATTCACGTATTTGGTCATCAAAACATCCACACGGCTTAAGAGAAACACCATTGCATGCAGAGAAAATGGGGACATGGGTTCCCATAAAAAGTTCGCGAATTATAGAGCCCATATTTTTTGAAACTATCGTCACCTCCGAAATTTATTGTTCCCAGTTAATTTATCCATTTATTGCGCTGCTGAATGAAGATGAGATCAGTCATTCATTTTTCCAGCAAGACGACGCTATTGCTCATACAGCACACCAATCCCTACGACTCTTACATGAAATGTTTAGAGGCAGAATAATTACGAAATATCTCTGACCCCTCCGGCCGCGGTGGCTGAGGGGACTGAGGCGCTCCAGTCACGGTCTGCACGGCCACTACGGTCGGGGGTTCGAATTCCCCCTCAGGCATGGATATTTGTGCCTTCCTTAGGATTAGCTAGTTCATAAGTAGTTTGTAAGTTTAAGGACTTATGACCCCGTAGTGAAGTCCCATGAGCTATACAAACGTGGCCTACGAGAAAGACAGGCCCCAGTGCGGTCGGCATGCCACGTAAGCAAAGTAGTTCCGAGCCGGCGCGATTGCTAGCCGATTGGCCGGCTGCTGGGGCACGGGCCACTGCGTCATAGCGGGCAACCACTGAGCTAGCGATCGCGTAGACTCGGAACTAACTTGCTTACGTGGCATGCCGACCGCGCTGGGGCCTGTCTTTCTCGCAGGCCACGTATGCCGCTCCACTGACGTCACCAGGAGACCGGCACAGGTTTCCCGCGCGACCACGGCGTTGCTATTATGACTGTATCTCCACATAAATGGTTTCCCACTGGCTCTTTACAGTTTGTATATGAACTAAGTAGTTGTAAGTGGTAAGTGATGGCTTATTAGTGACAATGGTGTGTCATGCTGTTGTGTGCTGAACGAACCAAGGCAGACAGAAGAATGCGATCCAAAATGAAACTTTCACTCTGCAGTGGAGTGTGCGCTGATATGAAACTTCAGATTAAAATTGTGTACTGGAACCGGGACTCGAACCTGGGACCTTTGCCTTTCGCGAGCAAGCGCTCTACCGACTGAGCTATCCCAACACAACTCACGATGCAGCCCCATAACTTTAATTCTGCCAGTACCTCACCTCCTACTTTCCAAACTTCACAGCAGCTCTCCTGTGAAACATGCAAGACTAGCACTCGTGGAAGAAAGGATATGGTGAGGACATGGCTTAGCCACAGTCTAAGGGATGTTTTCAGAAACCCTACAACTTTACTTCCGCCAGTACCTAGCCTCCTACTTTCCAAACTTCATATAAGCTCTCCTGCGAAACATGCAAGACTAGCGCTCCTGGAAGATAGGATATGGTGGACAGGATGGAAATTAGGAGGCGAGGTACTGGCGAAAGTAAAGTTGTGGGGCGGCATCGTGAGTCGTGACGGGATAGCGCATTCGGTAGAGTGCTTGCCCACGACAGGCAACGGTGCCAAGTTCGAGTCCCGGTTCCCGCAAACAATTTTAATCTGCCAGGAAGTTTCAGAATAATGCAATATTTGACAGATTTCTGAGAGATAAAGAGATAATGTTAAAGTGTATAAACGCGTGTAAGCGATTAGATGCTCTCAACCCCGGTAATGGTCGTGTATGTTCAGAACATTTTAATGAGTCTGATTATGTTCGAGACTTTTAAACCTTCCACTGAAACGTATATTAAAGGCAGATGCCTAAGTGAATCGACATAGTCAAGACAGGTTCTTCTGAATGCCGTGAAGTCAGAGTAGAAAGACAGAACAACCGAAAAGAAGTACAAAAGTTATTGTTAACAACAAATTACAAGGATGACGGCGTAAATTGTGTAATCAATTACGTTGAGCTAATCAGTAGGTGTACTATTCCGAAAACCCCCTTAGCGAGCACGGCCATGGACAATGATGGAATAATTGTAGTTGAATTAACTAAAGAAGTCGACCATTTAATAAGTGAGAACAATAAACTGATACTGGAAATAATTATTTACTTCAACATGTTCACAAGATTTATATGCAGCAACATATGATCTAAACTGAATAATATGCAAAGTCTACGTAATGCGTTTTTACCTCTACAAAATCATAAAATTTATTGCTACCATTTATTGCATTTGATACTGCACATGATAAATATGCAGAATAATAAAAAGAAATTCAGTCCTTCATCGAGCGAAGATGTCAAGCTGTAAGTTTTAAAAAATCAAATTTTTTCACCAAATAGTTTTCCTGCAATCGTTTGATAAGTTTTTCATGGCGGCTGTTCGTGTCGGCTGTGGTCACCGGGTGACATCACAGCGCACGGCACGACGCCAACGGAAAATACAGGCCTGAGCGAGCACATCATGTGACGTAAGCAAGGTAGTTCCGAGCCAGCGCAATCGCTAGTTCAATGGCTGCCCGCTATGAGGCAGTGGGGTGTGCCCCAGCGGCCGGCCAATCGGGCAGACACTGAGCTAGCGATCGCGCCGGCTCGGAACTACCTTGCTTACGTAACATGAAGTGCGCGTTCAGGCCTGTATTTCTCGCCGGCCATGGGTAGTTCCGAGCCGGCGCGATTACTAGCCGATTAGCCGGCCGCTGGGGCACTGCCCACTGTATCATAGCGGGGAGCCACTGAGCTAGCGATCGTGCCGGCTCGGAACTACCCTGCTTACATACCATGAAGTGCGCGCTCAGGCCTGTATTTCTCGCCGACCATGGGTAGTTCCGAGCCGGCGCGATTACTAGCCGATTAGCCGGCCGCTGGAGCACTGCCCACTGTATCATAGCGGGCAGCTACTGAGCTAGCGATCGTGCCGGCTCGGAACTACCCTGCTTACATACCATGAAGTGTGCGCTCAGGCCTGTATTTCTCGCCAGCCATGGCACGGCCTCTCCCCTCCATGTGTGCGTGACCCCTACTGTTTATTCCAGTATCAGTGGGTGGGGGTAGTGTTGTGTGTGCGCCACAGCTGTTACTTGTGTTATCGTCTTGTTCTTGTATACGCTGAGTGTAGTGACAATACTTACTGTTGCAGGGAGAGTCTTCTTAGTAGAAGAGGTTTTGCGGGCAGGAGGAAACTTCACGGAGCATGTGAGACGACAATTAGATTGCGTTTTCCTACGTCGAGGTGTCCACTTTGCGACACTGAACGGGATTTAATTCACGAATTCCGCACTACAGGTTCAGTTCTTGATACACCACGAACTGGTAGGCCCACGTGTTTAACAGAACAGAATCTCGATGACATTTCCGACACCATGTTGCAAGAAGGCCAACAAAATCAGTAAGGAAGTTATTACAAGAGGCTAAAGTGTCTCGTACGACAGCCCATAAGGCCGTAACCAAAGAACTGAGGCTGTATCTGTATAAAATTACTGCAGTGCAACAATTACATTGTATGGACTGTAGAGAAAGAATAGCATATTGCGAATGGTTTCAGCGTTTTATTAACAGACATGGAGTTGGTGTGTTAGATCGAACATTTTTCACAGATGAGGCTCTGTTTCAACTATCTGACTACATTAAAAATTCACGTATTTGGTCATCAAAACATCCACACGGCTTAAGAGAAACACCATTGCATGCAGAGAAAATGGGGACATGGGTTCCCATAACAAGACCGCGAATTATAGAGCCGATATTTTTTGAAACTATCGTCACCTCCGAAATTTATTGTTACCAGATAATTAATCCATTTATTGCGCTGCTGAATGAAGATGAGATCAGTCATTCATTTTTCCAGCAAGACGACGCTATTGCTCATACAGCACACCAATCCCTACGACTCTTACATGAAATGTTTAGAGGCAGAATAATTACGACCCCGCCGGCCGCAGTGACCGAGGGGACTGAGGCACTCCAGTCACTGTCTGCACGGCCACTACGGTCGGGGGTTCGAATCCCCCCTCGGGCATGGATATTTGTGCCTTCCTTAGGATTAGCTAGTTTATAAGTAGTTTGTAAGTTTCGGGACTGATGACCCCGTAGTTAAGTCCCATAAGCTATACAAACATTTGAAACATTTTGTCTGACCTCCCCACCTCACCCATTTTGTCTTCTCCCGACTATTTCCTTTGGGGTGCAGTTAAAACATTTGTTTATCAAAATGACCCAAAGGCAATACATGAACTTAACACAGCGATAACTGAAAATCTGCATTCGATTACAGTGAAACATTGGTTAAGGTATTCTAAAATAAATATAAACGTGTCGAACTATGCCTTCGAGAAAGAGGAAACCATTTCCAGCACCTATTGTCATATTGGTGAGTACGGCGTAATTTATTGTAATTAATATAACTAATTAATTTTATTGTTTTATTCGTAATAGTATTGAATCCCATCTCACGACACAACAGCAGCCAGCAGCAGTGAAACCCGGCCGCTTATACGACGACATGAATGTGCTGCCACCGTAAAGCCTAGTCTACACGAAGACACTAGGTTGCGACACTCGTTTCATGAAATGAGTTGCGCGTAACTGGTTTCCTGTGTGTCTCTGTAGACACGGCGCCAATACTATACACTTCAGTTTCGTTGTTTTGTGAGTGCCGTAGTCGCCGTAGAATGAACGTTTTGGTAACTGTGAGAGTTGTTAGATTAGATTAGTTATTTGTTCCGTAGATCCGAGGGGGATCCTCGTGGATGTGTAACATGTCAAGAAACAAAATTTACAAGTTGAATAACAGATAATACTAATAATATAAATACAAATACATACACTTATAATATAAATACAGATACATAAATTTTTAAGTTTTTTTTCTGATAATATAATAATACTAATATAGTATGAGTGCATGCATCATTTGGTACAATTTAGGAATTCACTAATGGAGTAGAAGGAGTTGGCCACTAGAAAGTCTTTTAGGTTCCTCTTAAACTGATCTTTATTTGTAGCTAAATTTTTTATACTTGATGGTAAATTATTGCAAATGTGTGTTCCTTATTAGTGGACCCCTTTTTGAACATAAGTAAGTGCTTTTAAATCCTTGTGTAGATCATTTTTATTTCTAGTACTGTATGTATGAACTGAGCTGTTGGGAAAAGGGATATATTATTTATGACAAATTTCATTAAGGAATGTGGCGGAGCTATTGCTTCTCTGTGTGAAGACGCTGCATAAGACTAAACATAAAAAAGAATAAGGAACGTGCTTGGGTTTGTGACTGGAATAAAAAAGACGTCAGCTCGGTTGCTCAGCAACCTTCCTAAAAGAAATTGTGATCGATGATCCTAGAAGTTATTTTAATCAACTCAGAATGTCACCAGAGCAGTTTACGTTTCTTTTAAACAGAGTTAGTAATGCAATGAAGAAGCAAGATACTGTTATGCGTGAAGCATCGTTACCAGAACTGAAATTACAAATTGCATTAAAAATGTTCAAATATTTGTACAGCTTATGGAACTTAACTATGGGGTTATCAGTCCCTAAACTTACAAACTACTTACGAACTAACTAAGACTATAGACGGCACAAATATCCATGCCCGAGGAGGATTCGAACCCCCGACCGTAGTGGCCGTGCAGAAGGTGACTGAAGCGCCTCAGTCTCACAAATTGCATTACTTTTCTTGTCAAATAGATATTCATCTCTACAGTACCTGTAGCGTGTTCCCAAATCCACAATTGCCATAGTTCATTTGTATAGGTATTTGGAATTGAATATACTTTAATCTGCAATTCACTAATCGTCAACTTAGCAATATTTAATTCACGAATAATTGCTTCAAGAGCACTAACACGGCACTGCTTATTCCTGAAATTGTCATCGCTAAAATGGCACAGACACCTATGCATCGCCTATATGTTCAAAAACCGAATTATTTCATCCTTCCCCCCCCCCCCCCCCTTATGTTGTGCTTTGTTCTGTATTGGTTATCACCTAACCTAAAAACACGCGCATTCAGTTTCGCACTGCTTATTCCTGAAATTTTCATCGCTAAAATGGCACAGACACCTATGCATCGCCTATATGTTCAAAAACCGAATTATTTCTTCCTCCCCCCCCCCTTTATGTTATGTTTGGTTCTGTATTGGTTATCACCTAACCTAAAAACACACGCATTCAGTTCGCACTGCTTATTCCTGAAATTTTCATCGCTAAAATGGCACAGACACCTATGCATCGCCTATATGTTCAAAAACCGAATTATTTCTTCCTTTTCCCCCTTCATGTTGTGTTTTGTTCTGTATTTGTTATCACGTAACCTAAAAACACGTGCATTCAGTTTCGCACTGCTTATTCCTGAAATTTTCATCGCTAAAATGGCACAGACACCTATGCATCGCCTATATGTTCAAAACCGAATTATTTCTTCCTCCCCCCCCCCCCTTTATGTTGTGTTTTGTTCTGTATTGGTTATCACCTAACCTAAAAACACGCACATTCAGTTTCGCACTGCTTATTCCTGAAATTTCTGAAATAAGCTTATTCCTGAAATTTTCATCGCTAAAATGGCACAGACACCTATGCATCGCCTATGTGTTCGAAAACCGAATTATTTCTTCCTTTCCCCCCTTTATGTTGTGTTTTGTTCTGTATTGGTTCTCACCTAACGTAAAAACACGCGCATTCAGTTTCGCACTGCTTATTCTTGAAATTTTCATCGCTAAAATGGCACAGACACCTATGCATCGCCTATATGTTCGAAAACCGAATTATTTCTTCCTTTCCCCCCTTTATGTTGTGTTTTGTTCTGTATTGGTTCTCACCTAACCTAAAAACACGCGCATTCAGTTTCGCACTGCTTATTCCTGAAATTTTCATCGCTAAAATGGCACAGACACCTATGCATCGCCTATATGTTCAAAAACCGATTTATTTCTTCCTTTCCCCCCTTTATGTTGTGTTTTGTTCTGTATTGGTTATCACCTAACCTAAAAACACGCGCATTCAGTTTCGCACTGCTTATTCCTGAAATTTTCATCGCTAAAATGGCACAGACACCTATGCATCACCTATATGTTCAAAAACCGAATTATTTCTTCCTTTCCCCCCTTTATGTTGTGTTTTATTCTGTATTGGTTTTCACCTAACCTAAAAACACGTACATTCAGTTTCGCACTGCTTATTCCTGAAATTTTCATCGCTAAAATGGCACAGACACCTGTGCATCGCCTATATGTTAAAAAACCGAATTATTTCTTCCTTTCCCCCCTTTATGTTGTGTTTTGTTCTGTATTGGTTCTCACCTAACCTAAAAACACGCGCATTCAGTTTCGCACTGCTTATTCCTGAAATTTTCATCGCTAAAATGGCACAGACGCCTATGCATCGCCTATGTGTTCGAAAACCGAATTATTTCTTCCTTTCCCCCCTTTATGTTGTGTTTTGCTTTGTATTGGTTATCACCTAACCTAAAAACACGCGCATTCAGTTTCGCACTGCTTATTCCTGAAATTTTCATCGCTAAAATGGCACAGACACCTATGCATCGCCTATATGTTCAAAAACCGAATTATTTCTTCCTTTCCCCCCTTTATGTTGTGTTTTATTCTGTATTGGTTTTCACCTAACCTAAAAACACGTACATTCAGTTTCACACTGCTTATTCCTGAAATTTTCATCGCTAAAATGGCACAGACACCTGTGCATCGCCTATATGTTAAAAAACCGAATTATTTCTTCCTTTCCCCCCTTTATGTTGTGTTTTGTTCTGTATTGGTTCTCACCTAACCTAAAAACACGCGCATTCAGTTTCGCACTGCTTATTCCTGAAATTTTCATCGCTAAAATGGCACAGACGCCTATGCATCGCCTATGTGTTCGAAAACCGAATTATTTCTTCCTTTTCCCCCTTTATGTTGTGTTTTGTTTTGTATTGGTTATCACCTAACCTAAAAACACACGCATTCAGTTCGCACTGCTTATTCCTGAAATTTTCATCGCTAAAATGGCACAGACACCTATGCATCGCCTATATGTTCAAAAACCGAATTATTTCTTCCTTTTCCCCCTTCATGTTGTGTTTTGTTCTGTATTTGTTATCACGTAACCTAAAAACACGTGCATTCAGTTTCGCACTGCTTATTCCTGAAATTTTCATCGCTAAAATGGCACAGACACCTATGCATCGCCTATATGTTCAAAACCGAATTATTTCTTCCTCCCCCCCCCCCTTTATGTTGTGTTTTGTTCTGTATTGGTTATCACCTAACCTAAAAACACGCACATTCAGTTTCGCACTGCTTATTCCTGAAATTTCTGAAATAAGCTTATTCCTGAAATTTTCATCGCTAAAATGGCACAGACACCTATGCATCGCCTATGTGTTCGAAAACCGAATTATTTCTTCCTTTCCCCCCTTTATGTTGTGTTTTGTTCTGTATTGGTTCTCACCTAACCTAAAAACACGCGCATTCAGTTTCGCACTGCTTATTCCTGAAATTTTCATCGCTAAAATGGCACAGACACCTATGCATCACCTATATGTTCAAAAACCGAATTATTTCTTCCTTTCCCCCCTTTATGTTGTGTTTTATTCTGTATTGGTTTTCACCTAACCTAAAAACACGTACATTCAGTTTCACACTGCTTATTCCTGAAATTTTCATCGCTAAAATGGCACAGACACCTGTGCATCGCCTATATGTTAAAAAACCGAATTATTTCTTCCTTTCCCCCCTTTATGTTGTGTTTTGTTCTGTATTGGTTCTCACCTAACCTAAAAACACGCGCATTCAGTTTCGCACTGCTTATTCCTGAAATTTTCATCGCTAAAATGGCACAGACACCTATGCATCGCCTATATGTTCAAAAACCGAATTATTTCTTCCTTTCCCCCCTTTATGTTGTGTTTTGTTCTGTATTGGTTATCACCTAACCTATAAACACGCGCATTCAGTTTCGCACTGCTTATTCCTGAAATTTTCATCGCTAAAATGGCACAGACACCTATGCATCGCCTATATGTTCAAAAACCGATTTATTTCTTCCTTTCCCCCCTTTATGTTGTGTTTTGTTCTGTATTGGTTATCACCTAACCTAAAAACACGCGCATTCAGTTTCGCACTGCTTATTCCTGAAATTTTCATCGCTAAAATGGCACAGACACCTATGCATCACCTATATGTTCAAAAACCGAATTATTTCTTCCTTTCCCCCCTTTATGTTGTGTTTTATTCTGTATTGGTTTTCACCTAACCTAAAAACACGTACATTCAGTTTCGCACTGCTTATTCCTGAAATTTTCATCGCTAAAATGGCACAGACACCTGTGCATCGCCTATATGTTAAAAAACCGAATTATTTCTTCCTTTCCCCCCTTTATGTTGTGTTTTGTTCTGTATTGGTTCTCACCTAACCTAAAAACACGCGCATTCAGTTTCGCACTGCTTATTCCTGAAATTTTCATCGCTAAAATGGCACAGACGCCTATGCATCGCCTATGTGTTCGAAAACCGAATTATTTCTTCCTTTCCCCCCTTTATGTTGTGTTTTGTTTTGTATTGGTTATCACCTAACCTAAAAACACGCGCATTCAGTTTCGCACTGCTTATTCCTGAAATTTTCATCGCTAAAATGGCACAGACACCTATGCATCGCCTATATGTTCAAAAACCGAATTATTTCTTCCTTTCCCCCCTTTATGTTGTGTTTTGTTCTGTATTGGTTATCACCTAACATAAAAACACGCGCATTCAGTTTCGCACTGCTTATTCCTGAAATTTTCATCGCTAAAATGGCACAGACACCTATGCATCGCCTATATGTTCAAAAACCGAATTATTTCTTCCTTTCCCCCCTTTATGTTGTGTTTTGTTCTGTATTGGTTATCACCTAACCTAAAAACACGCGCATTCAGTTTCGCCCAAGTTGGAAGGTTCCGAAACTGTTTAGTTTCGCCAACGAGTTGCGCGAAAGCCTGCCGCGCATGCGCACTGGCCTGTAGTGCAGTTTCATGAAACCTAGTGTCGGCGTGTAAACTAGCCTTTACGCGCCCCGCTAGGCGAGGCACGCGGAGCTCGCCGCTGCGGAGAGACTTTGCGGACACACTGTATTACCAGGGGTGTTCAACTAAATAATGATTTCGTGTGGCTCACTGGCCTGGTGAAAGTCTTTCAATTGGATGCCACTTCGGCGACTGCAAGTCCCTAGCCTTCTCCTGTTACCCAACAGGGAAAAGGAGACCTAAGGCTTAACGTGGAATCGGAACCACTTGTCATTTCTGGCAACTCCTACATCTACATCTACATGGGATACTCTGCAAATCACATTTGACTGCCTGGCAGAGCGTTCATCGAACCACCATTATACTGTTTATCTCCCATTCCATTCTCGAATAGCGCGCGGGAAGAAAGAACACCTGAATCTCTCCGTTCGAGCTCTGATTTCTCGTATTTTATTTTGATGATCATTTCTACCTATGTAAGTGGCAGTCAACAATATATTTTCGCATTCGTAGGAGAATGTTGGCGATTGGAGTTTCGTAAGTAGCCCACGCCGTAGCGATAAGCGCCGTTGTTGTAATGATTCCCATCCCAGATCCTGTATCATTTCCGTAACGCTGTCTTCCCTGTATCGTGACAATACGAAACGACCTGCCTTTCTTTGGACTCTTTCGATGTCCTCCGTCAAACCCACCTGATAAGGATCCCAAGCTGGGCAGCAATACTCCATAAAAAAGACAGACAAGCGTAGTGTATGCAGTTTCTTTAGCAGTTCTGTTCCATCTTCTAATCTGCCAATGAAACGCAGTGTCTGGTTCGCCTTTCCCACGGCATTATCTATGTGTTCTTTCCAATTTAAGTCTGAAGTAATAGTAATTCCTAGGTATTTCGTGGAGTTTTATCTTGTAAACAAAGTTTAACGGATTTCTTTTCGTATTCATGTGGACAACTTCACACTTCGCATTATTTAGAGTCGAGTGTCAATTTTTACACCATAGAGATATTCAGGTTGTTCTGCAGTTGGCTTTGAGCTTCAGATGAATTTTCTAGACGGAGAATGACGGCGTCATCTACAAACAACCTAAGAGAGCTGCTTAGATTTTCTCTCAAATCGTTTATGTAAATAAGGAACAGTTGAGGACCAATAACACTACCCTGTGAAACGCTCGATATTACCTTTCTTTTAGTCGACGCCTTACCATCAATTACTATCAACTGTGTCGTCTCTGACAGGAGATCCCTTACCCAGTCGCAAATTTGGGGCGATATACCATAACCACTCAATTTAAAAGTCGTTTTGTGACGTACGGTGTCAAAAGCCTTCTGGAAATCAAGAAATACGGAATCGATTTGGAAAACCCTTGTCAGAAGCACCAATTACTTCGTGTGTGTGAAGAGGTAGTTGTGTTCACATGAACGATATTTTTAAATCCGTGTTGAGCTTGGGCCAATAGATCGTTCTCACATCCTTGAGAGATAAACGCTGCGCAGACTGAAAAAAATGCGAGATCCGAGCAGGTTTTGAAGCCGCGACCCTTCTTTTTCCATTCGAGCGCTTTACCTCGACAGCACATGTTTTTTTCTTCCCCCATGAGTAGTCGTGTTATTTGCGGACCGCTGGTCGTGTTTGTTCGTTGTTTTTCGATGTGCTCTAGGCTCAGCTTTTTTTTTGTTACAGAGGATGCTGAGCGCTGTGACCGGGCACGCCGTGCCACGAAGCCCGGCATCACCGGGTCCGACTTGTTGTTTGCGTAAGAATTAATGTAGCGCACTGGTTTTCAACCTTTTCGAAAATGCGACCCCCTTCCAAGTAAAAATATTCTGGCGATCCTCCACTCCTTAGGTACCGTAACAAAACTACGTTATCTACATCTACATCTACATCTAAGATACATACTCCGCAATTCACCGTAAGGTGCGTGGCGGAGGGTACACTGTACCACTACTAGGCATTTCCTTTCCTATTCCACTCCCAAATTGAACGAGGAAAAAAAGAATGCCTATATGCCTCCGTACGAGCCCTAATTTCTCTTATCTTATCTTTGTGATCTTTACGCGAAATGTAAGTAGGCGGCAGCTAGATCGTACTACACTCAGCTTCAAATTCCGGACCTCTAAATTTACTTAACAGAAATTCACGAAAAGAACGTCGTCTTTCTTCCAGCGATCCCCAATTGAGGTTCCGGAGCATTTCAGTGATACTCGCGCATTGGTCGAACCTACCGGTAACAAATCTTGCTGCTCGTCTCTGAACCGCCTCTATATCTTCCTTTAAACTGATCTGCTGCGGGTCCCAAACACTTGAGCAATACTCAAGACGTGGTCGTACGAGCGTTTTACACGCGGTCTCCTTTACAGGTGAAGTACATCTCCCCAAAATTCTCCCAATAAACCGAAGTCGGCTGTCCGCCTTACTCACAACTGTCCTTACATGCTCGTTCCATTTCATATCGCTCTGCAATGTTACGCCTAGATATTTGAACGACGCGACAGCATCAAGAAGCTCACTACTAATGCTGTATTGGAACATTATGGGATTCTTTTTTCTACTCGTGCGCATCACCTTACATTTTTCTACATTGAGAGCTAGCTGCCAATCTTCGCACCAACTAGAAATTTTGTGTAAGTCATCCTGTATGCTATTACAGTCAGTTACAGACGACACCCTTCCATACACCACAGCATCATCAGAAAATAGCCGCAAATTACAACTTACTCTGTCCATCAGATCATTTATATAGATAGAAAATAATAGCGGTCCTATCACACTCACCTTCCAGCCAGTCACAAATCTGTGAACCTATTCCATAAACTCGAATCTTCGTTAGCAGTCTGCAGTGTGGCACCGCGTCGAACGCCTTTTTGAAGTCGAGAAAAACACAATCCGCCTGTTGCCCTTCGTCCATGGCTCGCAAGATGTCATGTGAGAAAAGGGCAAGCTGAGTTTCACATGAACGATGTTTCCTAAACCCGTGCTGATTCATGGAAAGAAGCTTTTCCGTTTCAAGGAAATTTACTATATTCGGACTGAGAATATGCTCCAACATTCTACATGAAACTGATGTCAACGATACCTCAAAGTAAAGGAATTAATCTTCTTTTTTTCCAACAGAAAATAGATATTTTGCATTTTAGACGCGAATTATGCTCATTAAGAACGGTCCCACTGTATAGACAATTTGTAAAGGAGTAGATTTTTTCGAATTTTTGAGTTACTTATTGTTCCATGTTCTTTTACGGGTTGATTGGTTTCTGTAAACAGTTTTCAGGCTTTTCGGATATTTACCATTAACTCACTGCATTATAAAACAATTTCTTACCTATTTAATTCATAATGAATTTTACATAAGTCACTACAGAATGGAAGATAGAATTTAACAATCATAACTTCTACAAAACCACTTAACTTGTACAAGTGAAAGATAGCCTAAATTGCAGTTTCCTGGCCTTTGTACACATCTGGGCAGCGGAATCACAGCTATCAAGGAAACCTGGAGATTCTCTAGAAGTTCGCTGAAAACACTAGGCAACTAATTTCATTTGAGGTTCAAGATATGTGGCTTAAGGTTAGGGACTCAAGAAGCCCTACCATCCCATCATTTGCTTTAATTGTGTGTCTTAGATGGCGAACGGGTTCAGACTAACTAAAATAATCAAAGCATAGCTCGACAAAGCAAACTAAGCACGACATCTGACATTAACAGCCGATTTGCGTAGCATTTATTTCAGTGATTTTCGTGGAACGGAATTTGTTAAGGTTGAGTTATAAGAATACTGGATAAAAGTTCAAATGTTTGTAAATTTGTGGCACCTAACTGCAGAGGTCATCGAACCCTACAAACTACTAAAACTAACATATCCTAAAAACAGTACACTCACCCATGCCCGATGGAGGACCCGGACCTCCGACCGCAGCGAGGCGCCTTAGTGCGTACAGCTATTCCGCAGCAGCCTATCTGGATATTGTGGGTTTGATAATAACTTCGTTTATCATTCTTTTAATTTTTCTTCTTTGAAACTGACGGAGGCGTTTTGGTAGTTGTTTTTTCCACTAAAACAATGACACAGGCACTAAAAATATAGGAAATGAATTTAAAATGAACGAAACTGTAGTAAAACTAACACAAAATGCAATCATAAAAATAGGAAAGTAACATTTATTAGGTGTTTCTAACATTCCAGTGATACCAAACCATTTGCGAGTGATTTTTATTTACATAATTAATACGTCGCATTATGTTACGAAGTATAACTACAAAATAATTATCGGAAAGTATGTCGAGAATCACATATATAATATAATGTTTTCATCCAAGTCGAAAATTTAACAGCAATCAACCATTACCGATTTTATAACGTATCAAAGAAATACTCGGCCTAGTGGAAGAACAGAGTATTACATTGCAACGACAGACTGATCTTTACGTAAAGTCAAATATTGGTAGTGATTTTTTATTTTATTTTTACATCTATTATATTCCACAGAACCAAACTGAGGAGCAAGTCACAGAACTAGTCAAATGAAACAAATACTATAAGGAATGAGTATTGATACAAAAAACGTGAAAAGCATAACAATCCTATACAAACGATAGGTCTAGGCATGAAAAAAGAACCTATAACATATGTTTTCCAGGAATGCCTGTACAGAATAGAAAGAGTGAGCCACGAGGAAAATCTTCAGTTTAGACTTGAAAATCCGAGGATTATTACCAAGCATTTTTAATTCTTTTGGCAGCTTATTAAGAACAGATGCGGCAGAGTACTGCACGCATTTCTGTACATGATTCAATGAGTTGTCAAAATACAAATTCGATTACTCTCTAGTATTAACTGAGTGAAAGCTGCTAACTCTTTCGAACAGTCAAACATTATAAACAGAAAACGATATTAAAGATCACCTATATAGAGAGGCCAATGTCAGAATTCCCAGACTTCTAAATAGGGGACGACAAGAAGTACTGGAGCTTACATCACATATTGGTCGAACCACCCGCAGTAAATACACTTTTCAATCTGAGGAGTTACCCAATAAAATAACTCCACACCTCATAAGCGAATGAAAAGACACAAAGCAGACTACTTTTCGAGTTGAACTATCACTTAATCCAGAAGCGTTCAGTTTTTGTAGAAGATCCTAAACATGGGCTCTCCAAGACAGCTTTCTATCTATCTGAAGCCCTAGAGATTTGAACTGTTCAGTCTCACTTATCATGTGTCCCTTCTGTGTAACTGAAATGTCAGTTTTTGTTGAAATATGTGTTAGAAACTGTAAAACCCAAATCTTACTGTGTTTCAGCGTCAATTTGCTCTTTCTAGAAATTGTGAGTTTATTTCTTTAACTGCATTATTTGATATGGCATCCAATCCTTCACCATCCTTCATTACCAAGTTAGTGTCATCATCAAACAGAAATATCTTGGAATATCCTGTTATACTATAAGAAATGTCATTTAAAATTAATGAGGAACAACAGTTGCCCCAAAATACAGCCCTGGGGCAACCCACGCCCCCTTAACTGTACCCCATTGTGAGTCCATATCACAGCCATTTTGAACACTGCAGAGAATCACCTTCCTCTGTTTGTTATTAATGTAAGAGTGAACCAGTTGTGAGCTGCTAACCCTACTCCATAATGTTCCACCTTATGATCTTGTGAGCAACACAATCAAATACTTTATTAAAATCACCTACAGTTCGCAGTTTTTTTATTTAATCCATCAAGTGATTCTGAGAGAAGAGAGAATATAGATTTCTGTTTCTTGAACCACTTCTGAAACTAACCTCAACATTTGAAAGGAAATTACAGGACCTGAAACGACCAATGAAACCAATAACAAAAATTATAAGAAATGAGTATTAATAGAAGAAAGTGGAAAGCATGTACACGACAGGCTTAAGCATGAGTAATAAGGCTGTATAACCTAATTTTTGCCCTGAATTTTTCTACAGAATAGAAGGAATCAGCCACGAGGAAATACTTCATTTTAACCTTGAGGATTTCAAGATTATTACTAGGCATTTTGAATTCTTGTAACAGCTTATTAATAAGGAATACTACACACATATTTCTGCACAGGGGTCAAGGCGGTGTTATCCAAATTTAGATTTGATTTCTGTCTAGTGTTAGCTGAGTGAAAGCTGTTAACGTTAACTCTTGGGAATAGCCAAATAACGTTAGGGAAAACTGTTGGCATAGAAATGAGTCTAAAATGTCTGCATCATCCCTCCGTCCTGATCAATTACCGGGACCCTCAGTCTTGTCGGGGTTCCATCAGTCTTGGAGACCTATCGATTTTAGGGCCCTTCTCGATTTTGCGTCTCCCTTGATTTTAGCCCTTCTCCCCCTCCACCACAATCTCAGATACTCCAGAACTTTGGGGCCCTTCTCTGTCTTGGAGTTTGCAACATATTCGGTTCTCGTGATAACCTTTAACAGGTCCGTTGATGTGATTCATCTTACTAAAATCATCCGATGTGTTTTTGCGTGAAAAAAAAAAAAAAAAAACACTAACCTTGTGACCAGTTTTTTCCTATTTCCAACTAGTTCAGACACAGTCATCTTGCAGCAATTTTGTTTTGTTTTATAGTTAAACATGGCACAGAGACTGGAGACAAACTAATTACGTCAAACCTATGCTTGGTTGATACGTTTTCAACTACATGAATTTCGTAACGTTATCAACACTTGACGAAAACAGCCCCAAAAGTTAAGAGCCGAAACAATTTCATACGTAAACTAGCAGAAACGACATGTGGAGCAGAAGGGCAAACTCATAGAACTGCTGCTCTAGCACTATGCTATTTGTAGCTACTGTGCACCAGTCTGATACAGCAGCCATAACATTCGCAAAGTAGATGTCACCCTCAATGAAACGATGATTACTACAAGTGGAAATATAAAATCCATCCCCACTGTCTGGCTGTCGGCTCTAGCAAACATCACCCGTCCTAGATTTAGAAGTCCATGATAGCGAAAACGGAAAGGGAAGAAGACATCTAATATGCACTGCCCCTCCCCCCCCCCTCTGGACATCTTAAATCACGCCGCCCTGACTGGATGGATGATGAACTGCGCAAAGAGCTGTGTGTCAAAAGTAAATAAATAAAAAATGGAAGGAGGTTGTATCCGAGTCACCACGTGATGATAAATTTCGTTCATTCCTAGATTCTTCAGAGGACCACCAAGGTATGGATCTACCACGATGAATCTGGATACGCTTTAATATACATTTAGGGTTGGTCACGGATGCTGTGAGCATATTCTGCAAAAATGGAATATGTTGAACTCTCCAGCTTGTGACTGCGGGGCGGAAAGGCAGACTATGGACCACATTCTTAGTAAATGTCCAAAACGCTGTTTTCCTGGTGAAGCGCAACGACTGAATTTGGCGACACATGGCTTAATAATGCGGACATAAACATCTAAGGACACAATCAGGGCAATGTATGAATTAATGAATGAAATTACTTGTCCGTAACATATTGTTTTACCTCCTCAACTGAGATTTACGACGTTCGTAGCACGCATTTTTACAATATTTTATGACTTATTCAGATGACAATTGCACTATCCGTAGAACATTTTAATACATTACGACAATAGGCTCTTCATAATGTAAAAAAAAAAAAAAAAAAACAAAAAAAAAAAAAAACCCGCAGACAACAATCCGATGATTGGTTTGAACACCACAGTGCTTTACTAGGCATGGTCCTTTTTGGAGGTGGTATGTCGTTGCCTTCCTTCGACCTTCAAACTGACTTACTCAGCCAGTTATAGGGGTACCTACAGTTTAACGTGAGTTCCGAACCACGGTGCTACTCGGTATTTTTCACACGAGCAATACTGCCAGAGATCAAAGAAGTGGAAAGTGCCAGATAAACATCCTAGGACTTGCCGGGGATCGAACCCGCGACCTTTAGATTTGTAGTCTGGCACTTCACCACTGTGCAACCGGGGCGCACCTTCGTAATGTACCGTACCTATATTAAATTTTATCTTTACTTTTTGTAGCTGTTTAGGGCTCTACTTTTCTGTGCTTCTCAAATCAAATCAAATGTTTGTATAGCTTGTGGGACTTAACTACGGGGTTATCAGTCCCTAAACGTACAAACTACTTATGACCTAACTAATTCTAAGGACGGCACAAATATCCATGCCCAAGGGGGTATTCGAACCCTCGACCGTAGTGGCTGTGCAGACCGTGACTGGAGCGCCTCAGTCCCCTCGGCCACCGCGGCCGGCTCTGTGCTTGTCGTACGAAATGTATGTATGTAGTAATGTTTTGAAACTCTGCTTTAAAAGAGATGCATCGTCATATAGTTACGTGGGTTAAAGTGCAGAGTCTGTTGCCCACGCCCTGCAAATGTTGGCGACACTACAGAATATCTATGTATACGCCACAGCAGTCAACCATAGGGCAGGTATAGCATGTTTCATTTAGTTTATGATCTGTGCGAAACAGTGATCATTTTATCTGAAAGTTAGTTTAGGAATAGGTTAAACAAGAAGTTTTTATTAATATGTGAGGGCGCGTAGCGTCCGAATCTCCGGTTCAGAAACACTCATATTATTCTTTTCCCGTAGTCGCTCGCTGCAAAGTTGCCAACATAAGCTCCATGCTAATAACATGGGCAACAGACACTGCAATTTTACCGTTTCGTGAATCTTCCCCTGCCGTTTTTCATCCATTTCTTTACACATTTTGAAGCGATACTGTAGGTACGCTTCTTACTCAGTAACCAGTGGCACACTCTTACCTTATATTTGAATTACACACAGCATTCTAAGAAGCTGCAAAACCACTTTAATTGCTTTTATCATGAAGGTTACCAGCTACTGGATGTGGAAAGTGGCAACAGCGTCTCATTTATTTTATTTTATTACATTTATCTGCAGTGTCACACTTCCACCTTCCTTTCCTTGCGTGAGAGAATGTGGCGTGTTTCTGATGGGCTATATAATTTGAGATTATTGGTATCAAGAGTAGATATGGTAAAGTAGTGGGTGTAGCTTACTTCGAACACTTAGCTTAGCTCAAAGATGGCCTATAGTTGGAGTAGCATCCCAAGGTAAAAAGCTGAAGGAATAGCCACAGGAATAGCTGGCGAAAGTCTTGCAAGGGTGGTGGATTCGCGAAATGTAGAGGGCAGAGGCCACCGTCTCAGCAAATCAGGTAAGAGCGCTTGAAAGCTAGCCTTTAGAGGCAGTCAGGAAGATCCACTTCAGCACTGCTTGCTGGACTGGGAAGATGAGCGGACGCGAGCCTGGTCCTGCGCACTTTTGGCGAGTTTTTGTACTACGATTAGTTCATGGGATGTGCAGTGGCTTTTGTTAAGCGATGCTACATATTTTGTGGGCTAAATCTGTGTCAGTTAATAATTTTCCATGTACTTACCAAGTGAGCACATGCTTAGAGCCAGTTCGCTTTTATCAAATGTTCAAATGTTTGTAGAGCTTATGGGACTTAACTACGGGGTCATCAGTCCCTAAACTTACAAACTACATATGAACTACCTTATACTAAAGACGGCACAAACATCCATGCCTGAGGGGGTATTCGAACCCCCGACCGTAGTGGCCGTGCAGACCGTGACTGGCGCGCCTCAGTCCTCTCGGCCATCGCGGCCGCCTTCGCTTTTATGCACAGTAAAACAACTATGAAGTCGCTTCTTGGTTTAGTAATAATCAGTACTTTTGTGGAGATCAATGATATTATTTTATGTGTTTTTGTGCCATTTGAACGTAATGGTCATTGTCTAGTGTCCACATGGTGCGTCAGTGCAGTACCGGAAATACTTACTGGCTTGCTTGTTTTCGTGATCAGCTCCACCAGAGCAATATTTAGGAAATTATCTGACTCGTAAATTCTTTTCTGTGATTTTCAAGAATTTTTGCGCCCTCTTCACTTCTCCTGCACATCAATCATTGATACGCATGCGGCAACGTACTGTATAATTAATGTAATGTGTATGTTCTTGCATGATTGTGGCTTTAGTACGACGAGGAAAAGTAAGAAAGAATCGAGTGTGTGCGCCTTGTTTGCAAAATAGTGTGATCACTGATAAGTAAGAGAGCCGTGCGATTCTTTGTTTTTGCTTACTTTGTTTAATTGTTGTGAAAGATAGTAATACATGAAATTATTGCCCATAACGGCCGAGTCAATGGTTCTGACCGTTTACAAATCCGGGAACTATCCTCCATAGGACCCAGTTGTGATAAATGATACAAGTAGAACCCAGCTCAATGGGAGATTTTATTTTTTTATTTATTTATTTATTTTTTTTTTTTTTATCATTCCACAGATACGAAAACAGAAGGCGGTTACCACCCAGTTGTTTAGTACGTTGGCTTCGTGTGTGTTATGCTTTCCATTGGGCAATTTAATATTTTATTCAAGTAGTAGTGATTCAGGCCTAGACTCGGTATGTTGCAGTTAGAACCAGTTTACATCCACTTAACCTCAGCACTGAGCAAAGATAGCTATCTTCAACTGAGACTACGCAAACTGCGTGAATACAAAGATAAAACTTTTCCTGTTTCATATCTAATACAGCTTCAAACAAGCTCCCACAGAATTGAAGGAATACAAATGTTTTCTAAAGGTAATTCATAAAAAGCTTGCAACCACTACAAGAACATCGGTTCTTCGCATTACACCTGACGATTTCTTGTACCCAGATACTATTCCGTACCCTGAAACAAAACGGAACTCTGTTAACTGGCTAAAAGGGCACTTCGTCCACTTTTTAATGTGAAGCACAACTAAAAGCGAAGAAGACTTCTGCATGCATATAATTCAGCAACTTCGCCAGCTATTCCGAAAAAAATATTACAAGCGAAACTATGAGAACTTTTTGGAAGCAGTTTTTAGAGAAGAATGTAGGAATTACTGAGAATCCCAGACATTTAAAAACATGGAACACGAAGATAGAATGTAATTTGATGTCCTTCTAATAAGAGCAATTTATCCCTTTATTTTCTGTTATGTCAACATTTTTTGTTCAATAAGTTCTACATTTAAATGGGGAGAGGACGCATTTCCTCTAATGATGTACTAAGCATTCCCTTTATGGGTTAACCCTACACTGCAACGCAAATTTTTGTTACTTTTTCAAACATACTTCTTGTTGACAGATGGCAACACCATGCATGTCGTATAGATTGGAGTTTGTTCTAAGCATTTCGTTGATTTTTTCCTCCATAGAAGGTAGCGTAGTCATCAATTGAGGAGAAATGCAACAAAGAGCGCTCCAGCGGATTTTACTCACTGTAATTACAAACTGATACGACTTCTGTCAAATAAAAAAAAATTATCATGTTACAGACATCTAATCGGAGTAGAAAACATGTTAGATACCAATATTTTACTTATGTCTAAATGCATGATGTTGACAATGGCAACAGGTAAATAATGACCTTCACATTGTTAAATGAGTTATATAACTTTTGCAATATTTTTCCACGGGATTGATTCCTGGTCGCCACACAAACTATAATTCAATGCTTCGTATTTATCATAAAATCTTTTTGTTATACGCCAGTGAGACGCGCGCAAAATTGAGCAACGAACTGGCACGCGCCCGTTTGCTTAGGACACGTGCGACGGGTAAGTTATCTGCGAGCAGACAGGGTCGATACGCATGCTTGAACAGCCGACGTGGCGGAAGCGTTTTGCGTCGTGGGCAGCGAAACACCTGCTCTGATAGAACGCCGACATGCGGGCCCCCTAGGGGGGGGAGGGGGGGGGGGCACGCGCCCTCAGCGAGATAATAATGGACGCACCTGGACTCTCGCGAACAGCTCGACATTCCGGTTTCCGTCACGGCTGCGATTCTGGCCAAGTCCAAGGAAATGTCTCCCAAGAAATATAGTGTCATGCGTTTCACATCTCAGCAGTGGCGGCTCGTACGAGATTTGACCAGTGTGCTACAATATTACAAAAATAAACAGGAAACAAAATATACTAAAATAAAAAAGTCAACCTTTGTATGATTGTCTTTAATTAAATACCAATTAATACTGTATTGACAGTAAGACCTTCAGGGGAATCTATAACACCGCTGCCAACTGCATGTATTCACTACAGGTAATAAATATAACGTTTAAAACTATTAGTTTTATGTACAGAAATTAAAAATTTAGGGTCAGAGGTATTTGAATACGAGCCTCACTCAGGTAGGTTTGAGAGACAACTCGCAAGACGCCTGAGCCAGCGCGCTATTTGACTCTGTATGCCGCAATTTCGTTATATACTATTCTTCCGCAACCGTAACACGCAGCGCGAAGGTAAATATTGATGTGGTGCTGCAGTCGATCGCAGCACACGAGTCGTCAGGCCTGACGTCACGTCTGCGCATGCGCACTAGCGAACAGACGACTGCGCCGCCTGTCTGCGCACGTACCAGCGCGGCTGAATCCCACTTCAGCACACGGAGCTAGTTTCCAGCTATCGCGGCGAGAGCGTCCCAAAATGCGTTTTCATCCTTATTACTAGCATTCTAATACGCATTGGAAAAGAATTGGCATAATTTTATTGTGGTATCCGGCTCCTATTCCAAGAGAAAGGATGTAATTTTATAGCGATTTCTCGCTTGCATTCGAAGAGAAATGGCATAATTTTAGTAATATATTTACAGTGTGCTGCAGCACATTATCACCAGCCGCCACTGCATCTCATTCCTGGTCTTTTTTGAGTACAGAACCGCTGTCAACGAATTTAAGCTAACTTGACAAAGTTTGATGGCCAAATAACATAAAAGTTTGCTGGGTGTTGTACCGCGTCATGATGTAAGAAGGCTATTACTTAAATAACCAACGTTTCGGCCAACGTTACAGTGGCCTTCATCTGGGTATACTGATGTAAGCTGGTTGTTACTATACTTTATATTTACTTTCAATTAGACATTGCATCATATTTTTTTAAAATCAGCGATTTTTTTTAAAAATCTATCGAACCAAACTGCGTGGTCGTTAGTCCGTATCTTACAAACTACTTAAACCTAGGTAAACTAACCTACGGACAAACACACACACCCATGACCAAGGGAGGACTCGAACCTCCACTGCGAGCGATGTTATTGGTGGAATTTTGGCGGAAGAATGGAAACTTTATTATGATAGGATGCTGAGGTGGAGGGAGTGGGGGTAAGCCATCACAGCGAAATAGGCCGCACTGACAACACAACACGCGAGCTTCACAACTAAGCAACTGCCGCCGCGCGGCCCACGGCCAGCAGGAGAGAAACGGAAGCCCTCACCTGGTTCGCCGATGAACACCAATCATGTCTCGCTATGCAAGAAGCAATAGGCTACGGCTAACCTCCACTCCCTCCACCTCAGCATCCTATCATAATAAAGTTTCCATTCTTCCGCCAAAATTCAATCGCTGATTTAAAAAATTATGACGTAATGTCTAACTGAAAGTAAATATAAAGTATAGTAACAACCAGCTTACATCAGTATACCCAGATGAAGGCCACTGTAACGTTGACCGAAACGTCGGTTATTAAAATTATAGCCTCCTTACATCATTACGCGGTACAACACCCAGAAAACTTTTATGTCATCTGACTCTGGCCACGGAAGCCTACGTAATTATATTTGATGGCCAAAGTCTATGAGCCTTTGATCAAAAGCTCCTATTTGTTTTTATAATTCTCTTCTCAAAATTCAATTGTTTGTATAGCTTATGGGACTTAACTACGGCGTCATCAGTCTATAAACTGCAAACATACAAACTACTTATGAACTAAGGACGGCACAAATATACATGCCCGAGGGGGGATTCGAACCCCCCCGACGGAGTGACCGTGCAGACCGTGACTGGAGCGCCTCAGTCCCCTCGGCCACCGCGGCCAGCTCCTCTTCTCAACCTCGGTTGAAATATTAAATCTCATACATATTGCTTGGTCTATGATGTAAGAGCTCGCGGTAAAATGAAACGCTCAGACGTCGTTACACTAAAATACAGTAATTAAGTGATTACACTGTTAAGTGACTGTAACAAAATGCATCTGTTACGATTTGTGTCACGTAACACTGAACAGTACTCCCTCCTAACGTTAGGCATGCGGAAAGGCTGCTGGCCGCTGTGGCCGAGGGGACTGAGGCACGGCCACTACAGTCGGGGGTTCGAATCCCCCCTCGGGCATGGATATTTGTGCCGTCCTTAGTATTAGCTAGTTAATAAGTAATTTGTAAGTTTAGGGACTGATGACCCCATAGTTAAATCCCATAACATCTACAAACATTTGAACATTTTTTTAAAGGCTGCTCTTCCTATCGGAAGCTGGTCTCAAATTTAACATGTACAAATGTGTTTTGTTTCAAACTGAAATTGAATATTTAGGACACGTTATCAATTTGCAGGGTATTCATTCGTTGCAGACTCATTAGCAAGCTATTCGAGAACTCAGGGCGTCCATAAATATTACAAAATTGCAATCTTCAATTCAAATCTCTTATTATATAAACTTTCTTCCTAATACAGCGCAACTAGCGTCACCGCTTCGTCACCTATGGCAGAAGAATGTTAAGTTTGTTTGGTCAAAGGAATATCACATTGCTTTCCAAAGGTTAAAGGACGCTTTACTGAATGATCGTTGTCTTGTTCATTTTGATCCTGACAAACCTGTTGTGTTAGCCACGACGCATCAGCCTACGGTATCGGAGCAGTGCTATTGCATCGCAAGGGCTCTTCAGACAGACCTATCGCTTTGCTCCGAAATTGTTGAACAAAGTCCAGGTGAGTTATTGACGAATTGAGGAAGAGGCATTACTACTCATCTATGGTATTACCAAGTTCTATCAGTATCTGTACGGTCGCAAGTTTTACCTGGTAACTGACCACAAGCCGCTTCAGTCCTTATTCCAACCTGACGCTTGCGCCCATATGTAATCGCACAGCACAGAAGCTGCAACGTTTGAACTCGTTTTGTCTTCCTACAAATATGAAATTACTAGCTGAAAACCCGGCGTTGCCCAGGTATTTATTTATGTATTCGTGCCATGAGTTAGTACTTATCCTATGTCTTCTCTTTCTGTCTATCTCCTTTTCTCTAAAACATGTTATATTTATCGGAGAATATATAAGAAATAAGGCTGTCTTCTATAATATGGAAAATTATAAGTGCAGTATCGAAACAAAGAAAGATTGTAACCAAAATACACATTACATACAATATTAATACGATCTCATATTTATTGAATTATATGTTGTTCGATTGTATATTTTTCGAGTATATATTCATTTGTATAAGTGCTGAATGTCTGTAAAACCAGTTGCGAATTAAAACTTCGTGCATGATGGGGCGGTTTTCGATGAACCGTGCTATTTATGTGCTCATATCTCATGAACTACTGGTCATACAATTTCGTATGTACATATAGCTTTATGTGTGTATACTATATGTAAAATTTCCTGTAGCTACAATCTGTAGTGTAGAAATTATAAATTGTGACGTCACACCGAATGCCGTAGTTTTAGTCCATGAACAGCGGAAAAGCAGTAAGGGATAAACGTTTTTCCTTTCATAATTTTGCTATGGTTGAAGCGAGAAGAAGTTCAAAAGAGGTTTGAAATTACGTTAAAAGTTTGTTGGAAGTCGCTAAGTAATCTAGTTCTCATATCCTGTATTCATAAAATCTCGTCGCATTATGTAGCAATTTCTTCCAACTCCTATTGTTTATGACGTTATATCTCCTGAACCAAGTGTCGTATGTGGTTATTACTCCTCCAGCAATTTTTATTTCATGTAAGGAATATTTGTACCAATTTGGTTGAAATCGATCCAGCGGTTTAGGAGAAAATGAGCAGCATTTTGGCGTAATGCAGCAGTATTTCTCGCCTCTCATTGTTTATCACTTCATATCTCTTGAACAATGTGTTGTACGTGATTCTAAAACTTACGGCGACCGTTCTCATGCACTGAAATTTATGTGTACAAAATGTCTTAAAGATTGGAAGAAAACAATAGATTTGTATGCAATACGTACACACAAACATGCGGACACCTTGCTTTAAATATGAAGATATACCGCCCGACATCAAAACATACAAATGCTGACACATTTTCACGTCTTCCTCTTGGCCGAGATGTTGATTTTCATACACCAGAAACTTCCTGTTGTCACATAAATGTATCGATTTTGAGATTGTGGATCAGTTTCCTCTAGATCACCGGAAGGTTGCCCAAGCAACAGTGGCGGACCCAGATCTTCAAATCATGTTACACTACGTCCGCACAGGATGGCCTCGCTCAGTGAAGCGGGTTGTAAGCACGGTGATTCGACGCTACTTTCCACGCCAACAGAATTTATCAGTGTTACATGCTATAATTTTGCTTCGTACAGAATGGGACCAGGCACTTGTGGTGATCCCTCAGTCTTTGCAACGTCAGATGCTTCAGTTACTGCAACAAGGTCATTGGGGAGTGGTCTGTACCAAATAATTGGTGTGCAAACATCGCACGTGGATCGGTATGGACGCGCGAATAGATAGTATGACGGCTCATTGCTATGTTTGTGCGGAAAACCAATCCACCCATCCTCAACGGTTATCAAAATGGTCCATCACGACCGCGCAATGGAGGTGCGTCCATTTATAATTTGCGGGTCCATTCTGGAATACAAGATGTCTCATCATTGTGGATGCTTACAGTAAATTTCGTTTCGTGGTCGCCATGAATTCTACGACTACTCTCAGCACCCTCCAAGCCCTTCAATTTGTTTTTTGTATCGAGGGTCTAACCGAACTGATAGTGACAGACAATGGTCCACAGTTTGTGTCGAAGGAATTTGAACAGTTTTGCCAAGCCAACGGTCTTCGCCATCTGAGCAGTGCTCCGTCCCACCGCCAATCCAAAGGTGAAGCTGAACAATTTGTGAGAACATTCAAGTCAAGGCCAAGCTCAAGTACCATCACACAAGTTAACAAGCTCTTCTGCATTTCCTCGCCTTCTACCGCTCCCAACCGCGCAACTGACCATCGCCTGCGGAGTTATTGCACGGTCGGCGGTACTGCACTCTTCTGCTTCTCATGCACCCAGCACAGATGCCGCCCACTCCGCAGAATCAGGCACAGTATCGCGCAAACGCATATGTCTTTTCCAGGTCCTTCGGCGGACGCAGATTTGGAGCGCAGTACCATCATTCGACGGATTGGCGCTAACATGTTTTTATTGCAGGTTGCACATGGCGTACAAATCAAATCCGATATTCAGCTCTAGAGAATGCTGCCGCTGTGTTTTTATCGATAGATTCGCTGTCCCCTCGGATTGTGGTGCCCACGCCTCATCCCACGTCGCGGGTTTGGCCGACTTCCCTTCTCGGAGCTGAACCCATGGAGCTGGACGCTTCATCTCCAGCGTCGGCGTATCTGACGACCCATTCACCATCGGACGTCGTGGATCAACCGACGTCCGACGAAGCGGCCCACCAAGGGGCCGTCACCGCACCGGTCGTCGAGCTCGTCGCGCCCGCGCCACATCTGTTCCTTCTGCACTCGTGTATGTGGGAGCGCGACCTTTGGTGCGTTTTCCGCCCGGTGTTTCGTGCCAAGTGCAGGCCGGTTGGCGGGTCGCGACCGGTGGTTCAGCGCTGGGCACAGATTGGATGCCCGGCCCTCGACTGCACCCACGGACACACCTTCCCCCCGACGTCGCATCGTTACGCTCACTACACAACGACGGGAGAAGGTTTGGTAGGCGGGGAGGGGGAAGGAGTGGCTAGGAGTGTTGTCTATTCGCCACATCGCCAGCGGTCCGTGAAAGTCGCCGCGCAAGTAGAAGACGAGCGGTAAGTCGCTCCACAGTTCTTCGGCCGCCGAGGGCCCCCGCAGTCTCATTACCTCTCTGTCTGCTCCGCGCGCCGACCAATTGGAAGACAGGGGCTTGTCTAGATATGCTGGCGCACCACAGCCACGACAGTTAGTATAGCAGTCATTGCCAGTACAGGATTACCGCAGAGTACGACGTAGAGCTAGGAGCACTACAGTACCTAGAGATATGTCTACAGCGAGCCAGTAGTCTACGTTAGCAATAGCCGGAAAGGTACTATTGACTGATGTAGCAGAAATCATTGAAGAACTGTTTTGTAGCTAAGAAGAAATTACACTACAAGCACAAAACCTACATCTACATCCGTACTCCGCAAGCTACCCGATGGTGTGTGGCGGAGGGTACCTTGAGTACCACTATCGGTTCTGCCTCCTATTCCTGTCTCTCAGAGGGACACAGGATGCTATACGACGAGACACAAGTTGTTGCAAACACTTCACATTACTGGGATTGTGTTTTGAAAAAAAAAAAAAAAAAATGTTCAAATGTTTGTAGAACTTATGGGACTTAACTACAGGGTCATCAGTCCCTAAGCTTACAAACTACTTATGAACTAGCTAAGAGTACGGACGGCACAAATATCCAGGCCCGAGGGGGCATTCGAACCCCCGACCGTAGTGGTCGTGCAGACCGTGATTGGAGCGCCTCAGTCCCCGCGGCCACCGCGGCCGGCGAGTTTTGAAAGAATCGATTGAAACCAGAATAACAGATAACACAATTAATCGTGACAGTGGTTATTTTCTGAGTAAATCGTGGAATCCTGTGTTATCAGACCTAAAGAAACATCGGCATCAAATAGCAACGAAAGACAATCTATAACGATTTATCGTTTTTGACAGTATCCACCACTGGAGGCGCTACAACATCTCTGGCGCCAGGGGTCAGCAGCTACGAGTAAAC
Organism: Locusta migratoria; assembly: GCA_026315105.1. Taxonomy (NCBI): domain Eukaryota; kingdom Metazoa; phylum Arthropoda; class Insecta; order Orthoptera; family Acrididae; genus Locusta; species Locusta migratoria. Next base: position 411,071,166 of record CM048748.1, read on the forward strand.
TGACGCCCTCCGTACTTAGCGCGTGCGCCTTCGTATTTTCGTTGCGTATATAGAGCCAGCCGTTCCACAGTTTCACTCAGTCACGGCGAGAGCAACTTAGCTTCCTCACCTGATGATGGCGGCTAGTTGGAAATATTGTGTTCAGATGACAGCATGATCCGGCTGGGAACCCATGAAGAACTTGAACAACAACAACTGCTTCCATTTGCTAACCTGCTAAAGTTAGCTAAATGATACAGGATATTTCTTTCTTTTTATTCGCAGCACATTATACTCGTCTACATTGAGATTCAATTGCCATTCGCTGCACCATGCGTCAATCTGATGCAGATCCTCCTTTTCACCTGTAATAAAAGTATGTGTGAACAAATCAGTTCTTTCAGTTGCAGACGTCACCGCTAGCTTCGGCCCACCTGCCGCTACTGCCGCATCCCGGAGATACGAGAGCCGGAGATCTCCAGAAGAGTGTGGTCCGTCAGCCAGCCGGTGCAGTGGAGGCCAGTAGGGCAGCCCGCGGCCTTGCACCGCTGCAGCCGGGCTGCACCTAATGGGCGGCGGCGCTGCATCCACTTAGGGCCAGGTTTTTGCGGCCGGCTCTCGCCACCTGCCGGCCTTGGCGGCCAGTTATGCCTCCTCACTGCCCGGCCGGCACACGACGCCTCTTCTCTCTCCTCTCCTAGCCGTCCTTTTGGATTCTGTTTACGATAATGCCAGTGCACGTAACGTATTTCCACTATCGAGCCAGGTGCACTAACGCCACCTAGAGGCAAGACCTGCGCGCTGTCTGCCAAGAGTAGTCATAATAGATTGCCCTTATTGGCCCACTTTAGGTTACGTTAGTAACACTAAAAGTGGGCCTTTGCGATCGTCTTTTGAAAATGACGGCTTAACTATTCATCTGACACGAAAATTGATGTTCAAAAAATGTTCAAGTGTTTCTATAGCTTAACTATGGGGTCATCAGTCCCTAAACTTACAAACTACTTATGAACTACCTACAACTAAGGACGGCACAAATATCCATGCCCGAGGGGGGGTTCGAAACCCCGACCCTATTGGCCGTGCAGACCGTGACTGGAGCGCCTCAGTCCCCTCGGCCACCGCGGCCGGCAAGAAAGAGCTTTCCGGGCACTTAAGGGGGCTCTAACTTCCGCACTAGTTCTAGCCTTGTACGACGAGAATGCAGAAACGGAACTTCACACAGACGCCAGTGGTTATGGGATTGGTGCAGTGCTTGTAAAAGTTCAGGAAGGCGCTGAAAAGGTGATAGCTTATGCGTCAAGAGTACTTTCAAAGTCTGAGATAAACTACAACTGAGAAAGAATGCCTCGCAGTTATCTGGGCGATCAACAAGTTCCGGCCGTATTTATTCGGCAAACCTTTCACCGTCGTGACAGACTACCATTCTTTGTGTTGGCTGACTAGCTTGAAGGCTCCATCAGTCGCCTTACAAGATGGGCGCTATGACTCCAAGAGTACGACGTCACAGTGGTATTAAAGAACGGTCGCAAACACAAGGATGCCGACTGCAGTTCGAGGAATCCATTAGTGAAACACAACAGCATGAATTTAATTTCAGCCCTCACTGAATTAGGTGACATTACAGCTGAACAGAGGGAAGATCCAATACTATTCAAAACCATAGAGGCCTTGGAGAAAGGAGGACCTACCAATGGAGAGTTCCAACTTATAAACGGGACACTGTATAAGATCAACTACGATCCACTGGACCCCAAATGGCTACAGGTCATTCCAGCTCATCTCCAGCCAGCTATTCTCAAGTATTTCCACGATGCTCCAATATCCGGTCATCTGGGATTCGTGAAGACTCTAGACAGAATCAGACGCAGGTATTACTGGAAGGGTCTCTACCGATCTGTCAAGCACTATGTGAGTCACTGTAAAGAGTGCCAGCGGCGGAAGCATATGCCGCAATTACCTCCAGGGCATCTCGTCGAGTTGGGATCGATCTTTTAGGGAGGTTCCCGAAGTCAACAACCGGTAACTGATGGATAATATTCTGTACTGACTACCTCACACGCTACACTGTCACCAAACTTGTGCCGACTGCAGAAGCTCCAGAAATCGCAAAATTCCTTGTAGAAGACATTATTTTGAAGGCTGAAGCACCACGTGTCATGATATCTGATCGTGGGAAAGTATTCCAGTCAAAACCAGTATCAGAGGTAATGTCACGTTGTAACATTATTCACAGAATAACAACTGCCTACCATCCTCAGACAAATGGTCTTACAGAACGTTTTAACAAGAAATTAGCGGATATGCTGTAGATGTTACCTCGATGTTGAGCAGAAGGATTGGGATACAATACTGCCAGTCGTGACATTTGCTTACAATACCCAAGACAAAACACAAAAGGCTTCACGCCGTTTTTTCTGCACCATGGCCATGAAGCTGAGACGACAATGGATACGCTGTTCCCGTTCCAACCGAACGACACTCAGGATGACTATGTTGAACAGCTCATCACCAGGGTCGAAGAATCAAGACAGCTGGCTCGCATACGGACACTGGACGCCCAGGAGAAGGACCGTCAGTGGTATAACGACAAGCACCGACCTGTTGTGTACAGCCCAGGAGATCTGGTATGGCTATCAGAAAAGTTCTTGAAGCGATACTTTGGTCCGTATCGTGTCATACGCCGCCTGTCAGATGTCATATAGGAAATAGAGGATTATGAGCCGTCGCCGAAACGACAAAAACGAAGAGACATTGTTCACGTCCTACGCATGAAGCCTTACTACGATCCTGAAGAGCAGATAGGCGACAATGGCGTCTTGTTCAAGGACTCTAAGGACGGTAATGATACTGAGGAAGCCACGAATGGAACTTATGTCGTCGATAATCTTACAGAAGGAAATGATTGTCCAGAACTGCCATACAGAGGACCCATGACAATATCGAGATCCAAGACATTGCAGCTGGCTCCACAGGGATCATAACAGAGGGTCGCTGTTTTTCCAGGAGAGGGAGCAATGCCTCGAGACCCCACGGAACCCGACTGCCAGCGAGGCGCAGGAAATAACGCCACCGACGACGGTGCTGAAGGTCGCCGGTTCAAACCCGTCCACCGGCAAAAATTTATTTCTTTGTAATTAACATTTCCAGAATGTTCTATACGTTTCTTATGGTCACTTGTAATTTCTACTTGTTACTTATGTTAACTGTTTTTTCTAATTTCTGGTACATTCTGTCTGTGTATAAATAGCAGAGCACTCTGCCCGAGAGGCAGTTAGTGCTGCGTGTATGTTAAGTTCGCAATAAAAAATGTTCAAATGTTTGTTAAGCTTAAGGGACTTAACTGCAGGGTCATCAGTCCCTAAACTTACAAACTACTTATGAACTAACTACAACTATGGACAGCACAAATATCCATGCCCGAGGGGGGATTCGAACCCCCCGACCGTAGTGGCCGTGCAGGCCGTGACTGAAGCGCCGCAAGCCCCTCGGCCACCGCGGCCGGCAGTTCGCAATAAACCTGATTTCAGTATACGTGTTGTGTTTAGTTGACAAGCCTGCTCCATTTCAACGCGACAATATTTTTTCATGTTAATGAATGGATGCTGGGAGTTGGGAAGCCGCGCGGGAGTGGCTGTGCGCTCTAAGGCGCCTTACTGCGGAGTGCACGTCTGCTCCCCGTCGGAGGTTTGGAGTCCTGCCTCGGGCATGTGTGTATGTATGTGTGTGTGTGTGTGTGTGTGTGTGTGTGTGTGTGTGTGTGTGTGTATGTTGTTCTTAATGTAATCCAGCTTAAGTAGTTTGTAAGTATAGGGATGGATGACCACCGTGCTTTGACCCCAGAGCTTTACAAACATCTAAACATTTGATCTTGGAGTTGGAAAAATTACGTCAAAACGCGGAAAGAAAAAGATCCGCATCGCAGTGCAACATGAACTGCTGCCAGCCGCGGTGGCCGAGGGGACTGAGGCGCTTCAGTCACGGTCTGCACGGTCACTACGGTCGGGGGTTCGAATCCCCCCTCGGGCATGGATATTTGTGCCGTCCTAGTTCGTAAGTAGTTCATAAGTAGTTTGTAAGTTTAGGGACTGATATCCCAGTAGTTGAGTCCCATAAGCTTTACAAGCATTTGAACATTTTTGAACATGAACTGCGCCGCAGTGATTTCTTCCGAGAAGTGCCGAGCAGAGCCGAGATAGTCCGAGGATGCCATTGCATTGCTATAAACACATCTGCTAAGATTTCGTCACACAAGCTTCTCCGTCCAACCACCAGGAGTCGACTGGATGCAGTAACTAGTCAGCCCCGTACAAAGCACGGTCGATCTCGAGTAAACAATGATAATAGTCGTTATGATATACTGGTTCCCTTTCATTATTAGGCGGCAGGTCAGGTTCACAGATTTGTGACTGGCTGGAAGACTTCCTAAGTAATAGAACGCAGTACGTTGTTCTCAACGGCGAGTGTTCATCAGAGACGAGTGTATCGTCAGACGTGCCCCAGGGCAGTGTGATAGGACCGCTATTTTCTATCCATATAAATGATCTGATGGATAGATTAACTTGTAATTTGCGGCAGTTTGCTGATGATGCGGTGGTGATTGGAAGGGTGTCGTCTTTAATTGATTGTAATAGCATACAGGATGACTTACAAAATTTGTAGTTAGTATTAAGATTGGCAGCTAGCTCTAGATCTAGAAAATTGTAAGGTGATGCACATGAGTAGAAAAAAAAGCCCATAATTTTCGAATACAGGGTTAGTAGTGAGCTTTTTGATGCACTTGCTTTGTTCAAATACCTAAGCGTAACATTGCAGAGCGATGTGAAATGGAACGAACATGTAAGGACAGTTGTGAGTAAGTCGGACTGCCGACTTCAGTTTATTGGGTGAATTTTGGGAAGATGAACTTCATCTGTAAAGGAGAACGCGTATAAAACACTTGTAGGACCACATCTTGAGTATTGTTCAAGTGTTTGGGACCCGCAGCAGATCAGTTTAAAGGAAGACATGGAAGCTGTTTTTGGGCAAGCAGCTAGGTTCGTCAGTAGTAGGTTCGACCAATGCGCGAGTGTCACAGAAATGCCCCGGGAACTTAAATGGGAATCGATGGAGGAAAGACGGCGTTCTTTTCGAGAAATTCTGTTGAGGAAATTTAGAGAGCCTGAATCTGAAGCTGACTGAAGAATGATCTTGCTGCCGCCTACTTACATTTCTCGTAAAGATAACAAAGTCAAGAGAAATTAGGGCTCGTACGGAAGCATATTGACCTTATTCCCTCATTTTACTTGGAATAACAAAGGAAGTGGCTAGTAGTGGTACACTGTTCTCTGCCACATACTTTACGGTGTATTGCGGAGTATATAGAGTGAATCACGTAACACTTGCACCGGAAATATTGCGGGAACGGAAAGTGCTATTGATGTGTGATTTTTATAGAATTGATTGGCAGTCAAGGACTGGTATCGTTATCCAATAAACAGATTGTAAAAATACCTAGAAAGTGTATTTCCTATGTCAACATACTATTTTTCTATCATGCATTTTTTTTTTTTATTTTTTTTTCATTGTTTTGACACGACCTGCTTACAAAGAATTTTGAATGACATTTTTATCACGTTTAGTTTGGTAGCTACAAACATTCAAAGTTTTGGGGGCGGAGACTTCGACAGCGTAGTTGACTGGCTGGTCGTCGAGACAGTGGGCCGTGCCCCCCGGGGCTATCCACTCGGCCAGCTAGCTACGCTATCGCAGCCTCCGCACCCGAAACTTTGAACTGTTGTAGCTGCCAAAGTAAACGTGATAAAAATGCCATTCAAAATTCTTTGTACAGAACTGGTGTCAAAAATTCCAGTGCATGATAGTAACAAGCAATGTTCCACTTAGAACACTGTATGTTTCCATAAGAATACGCTTTCTAAGTAATAGTACAATCTGTTTGTTGGTTAAAAATACGAGCACCTGACTACCAATCCATTCTGTGAAAACAGCAGATCAATCTCACTTTCCGTTTCCGCAATATTTGCGGTGCAAGTGTTCGTGATTCACCCTGTATATGTAGATGCATATTTATCGCAATGGGCAGCTAATACTAGAGTATTAATTAATGATCACACCTTAGGATTCCATTACAATTGATGTTATTTCAGCATCGATGTGCCACTTTGCCAATGCACCTCGTGAGACATGAAATAATGTCGGAGAGGGTCGGAGATAGCTGCCGTTAGCCTTGCTACGATTGATAAATACAAAGGGCCCTTTTTGTCCGCTGTGGTCCCGGCCAGTAAGTAGAGAGGGCGAAACAAAGGCCAGCCCTCCCCAACACGCACCTAACTGATTCAATTCCCTCCCATTGCGCCGACGACTGGAGTACACGGGTGGAGCGCCCTTCGCAATTCTCGGCGGGCTGAGCAGTTAGCGCTGCAGACAATCGGCCCTATTGTTCTTTTGTGCGGCCACTTGCGGGACCTGCAGCAAATGAAGTGGATGGCCCGTGTTCCCGTATCTCAGAACAAAACTCCACTGCCAGGCCTTTCATCGCTACCACTATACAATCACTGTTAGGATTCTCACCTTCCCTGCCGTGTAGAGTGGAGCTCCGAGACATACGGAAAGGAGGGGAGGGGGGGTCATTGAAAACAATAATATGAACACCTAGCACACACAATACCTACACTGGTCTATATCAGTTAAAATATCTAAATTCTGAAGTGCTGTCATCGGCAGAATGAACTAAAATGGTTCCACGTCTTTTTGTGGTTTCTACGGAGTGGAGAAAACAACATTACAGCATCCCAGATACTGGTAATAACAGAACGTTGCTGCAGATGGTGTTGCTGTTGACTTGTGTTTACTCTGCTAAACGAATTACAGCAGCTGGGTTAAGGCACAGTATTGATCAGGTAGTGCAATGCAGCAACAACGTGACTTACCCAAAGCTATGGCACGGACAGTCATAGTAAGGTTGGAAGAGGGACAGACACACAGCCGGCCGCGGTGGCCGAGGGGACTGAGGCGCGCCATTCATGGTCTGCACGGCTACTACGGTCGGGGGTTCGAATCCCCCCTCGGGCATGGAAATTTGTGCCGTCCTTAGTGTCAGCTTATTCATAAGTAGTTTGTAAGTTTAGGGACTGATGACCCCATAGTTAAGTCCCATAAGCTATACAAACATTTGAACATTTTTTGACAGGCACACAGCAAAGTGGCTGCAGCTATTGGAGTGTCCCAAAGAGTAATTTCCATGTCCTGGACGCGATTTCAGACAACGGGAGCCGTTAGAAGAAGGCAAGACCAACGTCGTATACGGGCGACATCAGCAAGATATGATCGTTATCTCCGCTTAACAATTCGTCGAGATAGGAAACTGAATGCAACTCAGTTGCAATGCACCCCCCAGACAGCAACAGGAGGTGCAATTTCAACACAAACAGTCTGAAATCGCCTTCGTGAATGTGACCTCTACAGACGGTTGCCTGCGGTGTGTGTCCCATTAAATCCACGACACCGTTTAGCGGCGGAAACTGGGCGGAGGAGCATCAGCATTGGAGTCATAAGGAATGGCACCAGGTTCTGTTCACAGAGGAGTCAAGATTTTGTGTTCAGTCGGACAACCGTCATTCCCTCTTCTGGAGAGATCGTGGAACTCGGAACAATCCTATTTATATGCAGGAAACATCACCATATCATCGTAGTGGACGAATGGTGTGGGCAGGAGTCACTATTGGCGGAACGTACGGACCTTACTCATACCTCGGTTCACCATTTTCCGTAGATGAACATCATTTCAAAGTGCTATAGTTCCCTAACTCCATATGCTAGCTGCGACTAGTGGCTGCTAGTCTGTACTGCTTTATGTGGGACATAAGCTGAATACAGTGATTAGATCAGTGGATCGACGCCTAATCTCCTGAGCATGATCGATCCCAATGACCAATGACCAAGTGACCACAAATTCCAAAATCGGGAGTGTACATACAGAAATGTTGACGCAATGAACGTAGGGGTCGGTTCGTAACGACCGAATGTGTCCCACTCCATGAGCCTGTTAACCGCTGACTTACACCGGACTATTCATTGCTATGAAAGAGGGAAGTGTAGTTACGGATTGGCCGAGCGGTCTGCGGCGCGCCAGTCACAGTCTGCACAGCCGCTACGGTCGAGGGTTCGAATTCCCCCTCGGGCATGGATGTTTGTGTCGTCTTTAGTATAACTTAGTTCATTAACAGTTTGTAAGTTTAGGGACTGATGACACCGCAGTTAAGTCCCTTACGCTTAACAAACATTTGAACATTTTTGGTTATGGAATGTTTACAAGCTAACTTCTCTTGCAGTCAACAGACTACTGACTGCAGACTTTCAACTCGCCGACGCAGTGACTGCTGTTGTCAGTAGACTGGCTCTGCATCTACGACACAACCGATGGCCTGCTTTCGCATAGCTTGGCTGGCGATTGCTTACGCTATTAAAGATTTCAACAAGTTTGTTTGTTACTTTTTTTGCTGTAACAACCCTGTCGAACATACCTGGGACATACTGAAAAGTGCTGTTTTTCGACGAGAGAAACCAGTATGAGAAATCTAGTCGAAATCGTCGTTAATGTACGGGAACTGAGGTCCAAGAGTCCTTTGATGATCTATTGGACTGTATGCCACGACGAATATTGACAAGCATGTGTAGGAGGTGTATTTGTGTATGCTGCAGTTTGGAAGAGAAATTCATAATGTGTTGCAAGGTATCCCGAAGTATAATACACAAACTGATTAGTACTGAGTACTGAGTACGTGCAAAACTGAGCTTCTACAATCGAACATTGTGGTGATTTCATTCTCCGAGGTAAGTCTAATAACATTAATTAATATGGGCAACGATAACGCCAGGGGAAAGGGGAAACTGAAAAATTATAGCACTCTCGAAGGGATACAATGAAACTGATTAACTTGAATAATGAAAGGGGGAGGCAATCTGACTGCGACACAGGGGGAAGGGGGGGGGGTAAGAAAAAGGAAATTTGACTTATGTCGTGTATTCTTACTACAATCTAGGAAACAGCTAGCAGAACGCAGGATCATGAATTTTGTAAATAGTATTAAACATATTAAAAATGTTTGATAGTAATTAAGTCAAAGAATAATAAAAAAAAATGAAAAAAAGGGGAAACTAATTACAAGAATGAAAATGCAGAAAACAAATTTAAAATCATAAATCGTATATTATTAAAAAATTAAGGAAGGAAAACATTACAAGAACTTCACAATAAATAAACAAAAAAAATAATAATTACAATAATGGCATGGCGCAACACATACCTGATGATATAATATGTACTAATAATCAATCTGTAAATTTAGGCCTGTCGCTGTTCCTTTCAATCTTCAAAACTACTGGACGAATCTTCATGCTGTTTTTACAGGAAACATGGGAAAAGGTTGGGTCAACATATAGGCATAATTTTATTAAAATCTGATCACGAAAAAAAGAAGAAGAAGATATCGTAATTTTAAGTGGTTTTAGTAACGGAGCGCTCAGTCTCAAATCGAACAATACTTCCAATGACTACTGCGAGCTTAAAATATATATTTGTGGCCGTTCACGAAATGAACTACATATCTTTACCGTAAAATACGAACAAAATAAATTAAGTACAATTCAGAATAACAAACAATACAAATAATCAATAAATAATAATAAAAATTAACAGAAAAATTTAGGAAACCTTATAAGTACCGTGTAAACACTATTGCGGCTTACAGATAATGTATACAAACTAAAATATTACAGAAAATGAATTATTTAGGGATAGTAGAGACCTTACAGTGTTCGTTATTTTGGCACAGCTTGTCAGTTTCTACTTTTAAGAGCAGTATAGGTAACTGAAAAGTTATTTTTGTATATCTCTATGTAAACGAATATGAACTTTTAGTATCGTTATGATGCAACATTTCTTTCGATGCGTGTATAACATATAAAGGTTTATGTGTATTTATTTTTATTTATTATGGCTTTCTGTTCCATAGGACCCAATTTAGGAGTGAGACTCCATGGTCATGGAACAAGTCAATACATGAAGTTTAACACAAGAATGGTAATAGAAAATTTTAAGTAGTCCTATGATCATGAAAATCTTAAGACAAAGTGAAAAGAATCAATAAAGAAAAAAAAACATGAATTAGCTTAAATGTTTAACTTTTCTAGGAGTTCCTTAACAGAATAAAAGGAGTAAGCCATGAGGTAACTCTTCAATTTAGATTTGAAAGCGTGTGAGTTAGTCCTAAGATTCTTTAGTTCTTGTGGCAGATTATTGAAAATGGATGCTGCAGAGTACTGTAGACCTTTCTGCACAAGTGTTAAGGTGGTGTGATGCAAATGTACATTCGACTTCTGTCTAGTATTCTCCGAGTGAATCACTAGGTTCACAGATTTGTGACTGGCTGGAAGACTTCCTAAGTAATAGAACGCATTACGTTGTTCTCGACGGCGAGTGTTCATCAGAGACGAGTGTATCGTCAGGCGTGCCCCAGGGGAGTGTGATAGGACCGCTCTTATTTTCTATCTATATAAATTTTCTGATGGGCACAGTAAGTTGTAATTTGCGGCTGTTTGCTGATGATGCTGTGGTGTATGGGAGGGTGTCGTCTGTAACTGACTGTAATAGTATACAGGTTGACTTATACAAAATTTCTAGTTGGTGCGAAGAATGGCAGCTAGCTCTCAATGTAGAAAAATGTAAGGTGATGCGCATGAGTAGAAAAACAATCCTATAATAATACAGCATTAGTAGTGAGCTTCTTGATGCTGTCGCGTCGTTCAAATATCTAGGCGTAACATTGCAGAGCGATATGAAATGGAACGAGCATGTAAGGACAGTTGTGAGTAAGGCAGACAGCCGAATTCGGTTTATTGGGAGAATTTTGGGAAGATGTACTTCACCTGTAAAGGAGACCGCGTATAAAACGCTTGTACGACCACGTCTTGAGTATTGCTCAAGTATTTGGGACCCTCAGCAGATCGGTTTGAAGGAAGACATAGAGGCGGTTCAGAGGCGAGCAGCTAGATTTGTTACCGGTAGGTTCGACCAATGCGCGAGTGTCACGGAAATTCTCCGGCAACTCAATTGGGGATCGTTGGAAGAAAGACGACGTTCTTTTCGTGAATTTCTGTTACGTAAATTTAGAGGGCCGGAATTTGAAGCTGAGTGTAGTACGATCTTGCTGCCGCCTACTTTCATTTCGCGTAAAGACACAAAGATAAGATAAGAGAAATTAGGGCTCGTACAGAGGCATATAGGCATTCTTTTTTTCCTCGTTCGATTTGGGAGTGGAATAGGAAAGGAAATGCCTAGTAGTGGTACAGTGTACCCTCCGCCACGCACCTTACGGTGAATTGCGGAGTATGTATGTAGATGTAGATGTAGATGGGTGACTTATAAATATAAATATAAAACCCTTCATTCGCAGTAGCAAAAGGCGTTTACTTTAAAAACATTACAGTGTCAGCTGCTGCTCAAAATGGTCACTGCAAGCAACGTAGTAACTGAAATGTTGTTTTTGTATATCTCTATCCAATTTATATGTAAACGAATATGAACTTTTAGTGTCGTTGTGATGCAACACTTATTTTGATGTGTGTATAAAGTATGAAGGTTTATATCTTTCGCGTGGGATCACTAGTCGGAAGCCACAGACTCGCGACGCTGCCTAGGGTACGGCCATAGTGAACGGCTCCCCGCTAGCTGCTCGGGCGCTTAACCTGCAGCGGTCGGACCGCGCGCGCTGCAACGGCGCGATGGCAGCTGGTGGCGGTGGTGGCCACAGTGCTCAGCCAACCGCGCGCCGGCTGATACCAATACATGGCGAAAATTACTTTTCGATTTTCTTGCTGAAAAAAATACTGTATGTGTATGAAACAAAGCTACATCGCGCTCTGGTATCAGTTTTCGAATAAAATTTCTCCTTCTCCTGTAAAAAAATAAAAACCACCTCTTCCGGTTTTGTGCGTTTTCCTTGACATAGGATACTTCTCATTCGATTCTGAGGAAACTAATTGTCGTACTTCACCGAGTTTTGCACGTCTTGCAGGCTAACATAACAGCTTCATAACGGAGTGTCTGTTTTTGCGATATTCGCCATAGATATTACGATACTTAATTTCCAGTTAACCTATCGCATAATATCTGAAGCTTTTGCAGTGAAAAATATAGTCGCTGGCTACTTTTCGTTTGGTTAACTTTAGATTATACATTACTGCGTACGAAATGTAGCCAACATTGTGAAATTGTTTTTAAACCTGAATAGAAAGCGATACATCGCTCCAGTACAGATAACTGGGTGTTGAAATTTGCGGGCGCTAGCGTCGCGCTTTCCTTCGGCGCGCCATGTGCACAACTACTGAGCCTCTAGCCTGCAGCTCGGTCAGTCAATCTTGGTACTAAATCACATGCCCGAGCCAACAGAAAATGACTTTAAAAAACAGCAAATTTGATCTGGGAGCCGGCCGCGGTGGCCGAGGAGACTGAGGCGCTCCAGTCACGGTCTGCACGGCCCCTACGGTCGGAAGTTCGAATCCCCCCTCGGGCATGGATATTTGTGCCGTCCTAGCTCGTAAGTAGTTCATAAGTAGTTTGTAAGTTTAGAGTATGATGACCCCGTAGTTATGTCCCATAAACTATACAAACATTTGAACATTTTTTTGATCTGGGAGAGTTGCCAGTTCTCTAAATCGTTTTAAAGTATTGATGGCATACAAGTTCGGATTAAAAAAGGGAATAAATCTGGTTCTGTGTACTATAGTTACAAATATTGGATTGATAGCTGTCACTGACGGAAATTGCAAGTTCATAATGGGGACTGTAGGGTTCTAAGGAAAAGAGAATGCTAGGAAATGCTCTGACTGGTGTTTCCGCGTCCGCTGTGCGGCCCATGTCTCCCGTGTCGCAGCCTCGCTTCTGCCTCGGCGAGCTCCGCCTTCCGGTCGGCTGGGCGGCGCGCGCACACCTCGCTTTGCAGATAAAGAGGTGAGGCGATGCGAGGCCAGCCCTTGTTCTTGAGGGTTGCTCGCGGCTGCTGGTGACGCCCTGTCGTCCCACCCCCTGGCAGATAAGGGTGCGCCTCCCCTCACACCCAAGTCGCCGTGCCGTCCAAAGCGCGCCGCAGGCGGCGACAGGCGGTCTTACTCGTAAAGGACACAACTTACTGTTGTCAGCGGGTGACGGGAACGCGCCGAGGGTACACATCAACAGCAACAATCTCTCCACATTATACAGGGCGTTTCATTTAACTTGACCACCAGAGTTGGGCACCGTTAATCAAAAAATTAGCTTCGTTAATCATTAATCCGTTACTAAGAAAGTTAACTTCGTTAAACGTTAAAGCGTTACTTCACGTAAGGGAGACCGGGGCACATTTTCCACAGGAGCAAGTTTTCCAACTCGCTTTAGGCCGGTATTACACTATCAAATTATTTGTCAAAGAATTGGACAAAGAAAAACTGGACGTAGTGTAATGGGAACATCGTCCAATATTTCATCCAATCTAGGCCTCGGCCTAGATTTGATCAAAGAAATCGCTCGTCTTCTGTTTCCTGCAGTGAGAAATGTGACCGCTTGGAGCGCTAGTAGTATACAGCTTCCTTGCCACTACAGCTGTTTTATTTGGAGGTTAAATATCTGACATTACTTGGACATAACGTTCGTATTCGTAAACATGGCTAGTAGTGGAATGTTTGTGTAGTGTTTTCTAGCAACAACAAAATTAAAAAAAAATCAGATGGGGCGTTGTATAACAGGCGACAAAGCCAATTCACACTGTCTGTCACATCAATTCGCGTAGCCCAATACCCTGCAGCAAAAGTGAGGTTGAGTTACAATCCATGCTGTAAAAAAGTCATTATATACTATCGGAATTGAAGAAGTAATACCCCTAAATCTTAGTACGGCCGAAGCAGATTTTAGAATGTATGATTTTGGTAACATGGTGTGCTAAGTTTTGGGAAATGAAACAACTTTCAAAACATCGACATCTGTTTGCAAGCGAATCTATGTACATATAAATACGTCAGCCAATTTTTGTAAGGAAATAAATAGAGCCTAGTTACTTTATCGGCAATGTTTCCCCCCTTACATTGTTAATAACGTCAGAAACAATTTAGATTATCCTCTTTGTCAGTGCTCACATTTTCCATTTAAAACGTAATTTAATGAAACTTGCTTTATCTACTTAACAATCTTATTCGTATACACTGTTTGAGTCAGCCTTTTTGTTACTCTAATGCAAATTGTGAAGGATGAAGAGCGACAAAATAATTAGCAGTGAACGGCTTGGTTGTTCTGCCGAGGGCATAAAAAAGGAAAATCCTCCCGGTCCCGTAACAAATTTTATTTATCTCGCTCTGACACCCACGGTTTCATCCAAGTGCGTTTCCTTTTCTTTTTTCCCTCCTTCTCTTCTAAATGCAGACAAAACGCAACTGTAGTATAAACAATAGCTGAGCATTACACCACCATTTTGAAGCAAATTTGACAAAATATTGGATGATAGTGTAATACCCCCTTTTGCGTTTCATCCAATTTCTTTGTCAAAAAATATGACCAATATTTCATCCAATTTTTTCGTCCAATTCTTTGTCCAATAATTTGATAGTGTAATACCGGCTAAAACCGCTAGATGATACCACCAGCGATACTGTAGGAAGTAGCAACAATGCATGCTTCATGTACGAAGATTTCAGTGTTGTACCAGCAGTCACAACATCGGCACAGTGTTTTCATCATTTTTGCAAAGATGCGTAAACTTCCACGTTTTTATTGAAACTTAAAATACACATACTAGCGTTAAACTTATAATTTTGACATTGCATGCTCTAAAACAGTGTTTCTTTCTTCAAGCAACTGTGCATTTGTTTCGTAAATAGCTTACACGGTTACTCATTGACGTAGTGTTATAGTTCCGAATATGGCGACGGGGCATGTTTTCCGAGAGCATACGGGGCACATATTCCTTATTGCTTTGAGCCTTACACCAAGTCTAAAGCAAATAAAAAGTGGGTACAGACCACGAAATGCAAAAAATGGACGCATGGAGCCTGTACGAAAGGGAATGTTGCATCTTTTTGTTTGATTACATTGTGATTCAGACAATGAATATGAATATTGTTAAAAATGTCTGTATTTGTAAAATATTTAAGTGACATATTTTGCAAAACCTTTAAGTAGCATTTGTTTTTCTTTAATGTGGTTACTTTGCTATCTTTCTTTTATAATGTGTTGTAAATTCATAATAAAAATAGATATTCAGTGAAATCAAGATAATTATCCTTGTTTTACCATTTAGAGTGTAGTTGGAATATTACATTTTAAGTAACCTGGAAAACTTGCCCCGAATACGGGGCAAATTTTCCAACGCAACATGGTCAGACAAAATCATTTGCTGCCACGAAGGATATTGACTATTTTCAAAAACATTTGTACAAGACTGTAGGTGAAGGTATAGGAATTATAATGATCCACTGATTACCTGAAAACCTATAAAAATAAAAAGTTCAAAAATAAAAATGTAAAATAGTGGAAAACGTGCCTCGGTCTCCCCTACAATTTAACGGAAGTTAACGTTAATTGTTAATACACGAGGACTCGCGCGTGAGCATTTTGCTCACAGTAATTTTCAAACAATCGGCATTTTACCAATTCTAAATAGGCAAATATGTGTGTTCTCTTATAAACGCAACTAGAAATACTTATTTAGACATATTAAGTACATTACAAACTGTTCTTTGACTGTCAGAAAAATGGTACACACGCTATCGATCGCGTAACTTTTAAAGGCGCGAGTTCTCGCGGGTTAACTCGTAAAAGTACTGTGCATCCGCAAAAGCTCGCCGTCAGTCTCCAAATTCTTATATTAGCGGTTGTTGTATTATTGAAGTAATCAATTAAATAAAACGTATTGCCCTAACTGATATAAAAAAATGTTTTGGTTGGACAAATTTAAGTAGAACTTGGAGTATAAATAAAAACTAGGATTACTCGAGCACTCTATCCTGACACTCGGCTGCGAACGTAAAAAAAAAAAAAAAAAAAAAAAAAAAAAAAAAAAAAAAATTGGACTAATCACATACCTCGTTGTAAAGTTGGAAAACCGCATTCGCTAGAGTCGTTCACTTCGGCGGAACATTGTTATGTTCTGTGAGATGATTACTCTTCTTGTACAAAATGAAGATTTTGTCATTTGTTTATGCCCGCGGCCGGCAGCAGGTGATAGTGTCCTAGTAAAACATACAGCTTAGATTGTAATAATAATAACTGAGTAATAAAATAAAATTTACGGGAGACTCAAAATATGTAACTTCACTGAATGTCATTTGACATAAGGTACATACTGCCTTTAAGAAACATTAACACGATAAAATTCTCGTCTGACAGTTAGCCATGTTTGGGAGTCAAAATATATTTTCCCTGTATGAAAAAGACGTTCCACTGCAGCGCTTGAAGCCTAAGTAAACAATAGACTCGTAGTTGACGGCAAACGTGACACATAAATATTTGATGTTTCAGATAAAATGTTTGTATAGTTTATCGGACTTAACTACAGGGTCATCAGTCCCTAAACTTACAATCTACTTATCAACTACCCTATACTAAGGACGGCACAAATATCCATGCCCGAGGGGGGATTCGAACCCCCGACAGTAGTGGCCGTGCAGACCGTGACTGACGCGCCTCAGTCCTCTCGGCCACCGCGGCCATAAATATTTGATATGAGAACCTTTGACGAGGTTAGAAAATCGCCAACATAGTAAGCGATAAGATGGACAAGCTCGTATCGCAGTCAGATAAAGTACAAGTGTAAATAATTTGTGAGCCTCTAATCCGCTAGGCAGTTAGGTAAAATAGGATTCTAAACGGGAACTTAGTTTAACAGAAACATTTCAGAGGCAAAGATCGTTAAATACGACTTAAAGGGGCTTTGCAAATAGCCAAAATTTGCAAATGTTTGTGGGACTTAACTACGGGGTCATCAGTCCCTAAACTTACAAACTACCTATGAACTAACTAATACTAAGGACGGCACAAATATCCATGCCCGAGGGGGGATAGGAATCTCCGACCGTAGTGGCCGTGCAGACCACCGCGGCCGGCCATTACAAAGTAGTAGATGCTGTGATCCTGACTTCCGCAAGGCGTTCCATACCGTTGCGCACCGTCGCCTGATGAGCAAAGTGCGAGCATATGGAGTACCAGGCCAACTGTGTGACTGGATTGAAGCCTTTCTAGCTAACCGAACGCAGAATGTCATTCTCAACGGAGAGAAGTCTTCAGACGTTAATGTGATCTCAGGCATGCAGGCGTGCCCCAGGGGAGCGTTATAGTACATTTGCTTTCGTAACTATACGGAAATGACCTCGTACAGAAACTGTAGGTTCGCTGAGGCTTTTCGTGGAAGATATTTCATAAAATATGTGGGAGTAAACACAAAAGGTCAATTGAAATGGAACGACCATATAAAGGCAATCCTTGGTAAGGTAGACTTAAGACTCTACATCTGCATATATACTCCGCAGTCTACCGTAAAGTGCGTAGCGGAGGGTACACGGCACCAATACTAGGCATCTTATCTATTCCACTCCCAAATAGAACGAGGTAAAAAAGAATCTTTATATGCCTCTGTACGAGCCCTAATTTCTCTTATCTTGTTTTGTGGTCTTTACGCGAATTGTAGATAGGCGACAGAAAGATTGTTCTACAGTCAGCTTCAAATTCCGGCCCTTTAAATTTCCTCAACAGAATTCCCATTTGAGTTCCCACAGCATTTCTGTCACATTCTCGCATTGGCCGAACTTACCAGTAACGAACCAAGCTAGTCGCCTCTGAACTGCTTCCGTGTCTTCCTTTAAACTGATCTACTACGAGTTCAAATGTTCAAATGTTTGTCAAGCTTATGGGACTTAACTACGGGGTCATCAGTCCCTAAACTTACAAACTACTTATGAACTACTTACGAACTAGGACGGCACAAATATCCATGCCCGAGGGGGGATTCGAACCCCCCGACCGTAGTGCTACTACGAGTCCCGAATTCCAAACACTTGAGTAACATTCAAGGCGTGGTCGTATAAGCTTTTTATACGCGGTCACCTTTACAGATGAAATACATTTTCCCAAAATTCTCCCAATAAATCGAAGTCGGCTATCCTCCTTACTCACAACTGTCCTTACATGTTCGTCCCATTTCATATCGCTCTACAATGTTAGACCTAGATATTTGAACGACACGACTACGTCAAGCAGCTCACTACTAACGCTGCATTCGAACATTATGGGATTGTTTTCCATACTCAAGTGCATCATCTTACATTTTTCTACATTTAGAGCTAGCTGGCATTCTTCACACCAACTAGAAATTTTGTCTAAGTCATCCTGTATGCTTTTACATTCAACTGAAGACGACACCCTCCCATACACCACAGCAACAAAGGAAACAGCCGCAAATTACAAGTTACTCTGTCCATCAAATCATATATATAGATAGAAAATATCCCAGAAAATATTCCAGTTTCAGCATGTAAACAAAATGAAAGCAGCAAGTTGCTGCTAACTGCGTGCAGATAAAGCAGGAAAAAAGGAAAACGGGCAGAGCAAGAAAACAAACATAGTGGTGGTGTAGGCAGTGTGAGGTGGGGTCTGCGTACCAGACCGTTGCTTACCACGCTGGAGTAAATTGATTGATAAAACAAAAACTTTACATCTATATTGATATTTCTTGTATGTACATGATTCTTTCAATAAATTTGTTCCTCTGTGCATGCTTATTTGTTACAAATATTTTCCAAGTTAAGTTTTATTTTTTTAATTTTTTTTTTCCTTATGGATAAAGATTCAACTTCCTGAATGCTACAAAAAAGAAAAGAGTACCATTTACATAAAGGGAACAATTGAATAACAGCATTAGAAACAGGAAGTTTCAGGCTTTAATTTAAATAGTTTGTTACGTTAATATTTTCTTCGAGACCTCTTATATAATCCAAGAAATGTGTAGAAAAGTGTCATTCCACAGAGATAAAATCTGTGTGAATGTCTCAGTGTATGAAGTGTTAAAACAAATAAATAGTCATCTCCGGGAGTTGGAAAAACACAGTAATTGCACTACCATCAAGTTAAAGTGTCGGGACGTTAAGAAGCGACGTCGACTCTGAGACTTTTGCGAGAAATCTGCAAATGTAGACTCTTCATTCCTATGATACCAGCTTCTGTGGTGTTCCTTCAATCTCGGGCATACTGCCTTATCCGATTGACTATGGCCGCGGTGGAACGTCCGGGCGCTTTAAGGCGTCTTGCTGCGGCGAGCGTGGTTGCTCCCAGTCGGAAGTTCGAGTCCTCTCTCGAAAACTGGTATCTGTGTGTTCTCCTTACGTTACTTTAAATAGTTTGTAAGCCTAGCGACTGATAACCACAGTAGTTACGTCACGTAGATTTACGAACATTTGACTGACTGTTGTGGCTTTATGGAAGTATTGGGCGTGCAGCAGCTGCCAGACAGCCCAGGTAGTAGCGGGGTAAACCGAGCAACCGGTCGGGATTTGTCGATATCGGTGGTTATCTGCGAAAGTCCCATGCTTTGTACTCAGAAACTCAGAATAATGTAAAATATTCTATAAAAATCATTACCGTAAACATTTAAGACTTCTACGATGTCGGAATAATTAAGCTCATCTCATGATTCTGTAAATAATTTCAATATCTCAAAAATTACTAATGTTTATGACTAATATATCAAAATATAGAATAATCAAGCTTAAAATAACCAATTTTTGAATGCGTCATACAATTTCAACAAACTCTGATTTACATGATAGCTTATTGTCTCAAGCTCTCATTTTGAAACCGTCAGACTTGTATATATTTATTTAATTAATGAATTGAACCGATAGAAATTGGCAGTGGAAATTAAACAGATCATTATATTCCGCACACTAACACTAAAATGCAAGCAGCATATATTTAGAGTGTTGATTTATTGTACAATTTGCAAGTAATTTACATAAATATTGTATGGCATGAGTGGTAAAACTCATGAAAACTGGTTTGTCTCTTTATTTGTGTCAGTGCTTACGTAATCATTATATAAATACGCTAACACGAAAATTGTGGCACAGATTACTAATTTATTCGTACAAGAAGGCCAATGAAAGTTACATAATTCGAAAGATTGTTTGTAGTGGATTTCACGAATATAAATATTATGTGTGCATTTAGCCATTAAAAGTGGTAAAATGAAGTAGAAATTTTCCTATCTACAGCTTGGATCAAGTTCTACATTCTCCAACAATCAGCTCACTGATTGGCTATTCGCCTCGACAAAAGACGCTGTAATGCAGCGCATCTGCTTCTGCAGTATTAAAATAAGTGAATATCGAAACATGGAGTGTTCCCAACTCACATTCTTGTGCCGTTGATATGCTTCATTTTCGCAGAGATTAAGAGTGGTTAAAGGAAATGGATGTTTTCATATAAAGGATGATGCGCCGGGAGAAGCATCTAGCAGTGCTCGGGTGGAACTACGAAGTTGAGAATGCCGATATAAATAATGATGCGCCGGGAGAGGCATGTAGAGGTGCACGGGTGGAACTACGAAGCCGACATGTTGTCAGCTCTGGAATTATGAATATCGCAGTATCGAAATAACATTATTTCTTGGCGTTGTATGAATATACGAACACCGAAATTGTAGTTCCATTTCAAATATTAGGCTAATGAAAGTTATATTATTCGAAAATGACATGAGAAGTATATACTTCCGTTTTTGTTGTTATTGTGTCAGGCATTTTCCTTAACACGTAAAAGATACCGTTTCATACCTGCCAGTGCCGGTTAAATTTTACCAAATATCCCAGCGGCCTCCTATGATAATGCTGACAACAGATGCTGAATAGTGAGAACTCTGTGAGTCTTCATTTTAGCCAATCGCTTGACAACCTGATGTTTTCTCATGGAATATTCTATCGTGTTGTTGATGTTGCCAACATAATCACGCGAGGTTAGATTAGATTAGATAAATACTTGTTCCATAGATCATATATACGACACTTCGTAATGATGTGGAACGTGTCAGTTTAGTAAATGTTGTCTATACTTGACAATCAATATTTTAAGGATTTTTTTTTTTTAAGTTTTATCTAAAAATTCATCTACATTGTAGAAGGAGTTGCCATTCAGAAATTCCTTTAATTTCTTTTTAAATACTAGTTAGCTATCTGTCAGACTTTTGATGCTACTTAGTAAGTGACCAAAGACGTTTGTGGCAGCATAATTCACCCCTTTCTGAGCCAAAGTTAGATTTAACCTTGAATAGTGAATATCATCCTTTCTCCTAGTGTTGTAGCTATGCACACTGCTATTACTTTTGAATTGGGTCGGATTGTTAATAACAAATTTCATGAGTGAATATATATATTGTGAAGCTACAGTGAGTATCCCTAGAGCCCTAGATAAATGTCTGCCGGATGCTCTTGGGTGGGTTCCAGCAATTATTCTGATTACACGCTTTTGTGCAATGAATACTTTTTTACTCAATGTTGAATTGCCCCAGAATATGATTCCATATGAAAGCCATGAATGAAAATAGGCGTAGTAAGCTAATTTACTGAGATTTATATCACCAAATTTTGCAATGACTCTGATAGCATAAGTGACTAAACTCAGACGTTTCAGGAGATCTTCAATATGTTTCTTCCAATTCAGTCATCGTCAATGCAAACACCCAAAAATTTTTAATATTCTACCTTAGCTACAGATTTATGTTCAAAGTCTAAATTTATTAATGGTGTCATGCCATTTACTGTATGAAACTGTATACACTGGGTTTTATCAAAGTTTAATGAGAGTCCATTTGTAGAGAACCACTTAATGACTTTCTGGAAGATATCATTTACAATTTCATCAGTTAATTCTTGTTTGTCAGGTGTGATAGCTATACTTGTATCATCAGCAAAAAGTACTAGCTTAGCATCTTCGTGTATGTAGAATGGCAAGTCATTAATACATATTAAGAACAGCAAGACCGAACCTTGTGCGACCCCATTTTTGATAACTCCCCTGTTAGAAGAATTAATTGTCTCATCTACATCATGTGAACTGCTTATTTCGCCGACATGATACGTAAAATTTTACCCCTAGTGACCATTGTAAACACAATTGGTCGATGTTAGATTACAAGCAATAGTAGTACTAATTAAAAGTCCCCAGTGTACTGAACATTAATATTTTGTGTATGTAAGTAATGTTGTATTAGTAAGGAAGGGGTTTCGCGTGAAATGTCTCATGTTAAGATTTATTTTGGAGGGGCTGGTAATCAGCCAGTGAGAAAGCGGCCAAGGGAGAGAACTGGTGGGGAGTGTGTGTTTGGGAGAGAGGAGAGGAGCGAAGAGGGGCGCGGAAAAGAGGACTCCATGTCTAGTTTTGACAGAAGAAGGACCCCGCCGGATAATCAGAGTGATTCGATCGGGGAGGGTGTTAGGATTTGCGCAGTGTACGGCGAGAACAAGTGCGCGCCAATGCAGGCGATAATTGCTTATGTTTTTGCACAAGAACTTAAGAGTGTAGAAATGGTGTTCGAGAAATTTAAACTACTTTGAACTGTTGACAATTTCATGTTGAGTGTTCGCTTAATATACAGAGTTTCAGTGTTTCTTAAAGTTATTATTATTTGTTGGGGAAAAGAGCTACCAATTTCTTATCACAGGCAATGCAACCGTTTATCCATTTATTCAGTTTATGATTAATATTTTATCTGACTACTTCCAGCAAGGAATCGATGGAATTGAATAAATCATATTCAACTAAATCTGCGACATTGCTTACATTGTTTGCAAATGTTAGAATAAAACCCTTTTTTTGAATGAAACACACGAGATAATTGTGTAATATTCTGCAAATTTATTGTTTTCACTAACCGGTTTTCGGAGGGAAGGAAGCTTGGAGTTTAACGTCCCGTCGACAGCGTGGTCATTAGAGTCGGAGCTTACGCTCGGAGTAATGGGTAAGGACGTGGAAGGAAATCGGCCGTGCCCTTTGAAACGAACCATCCCGGCATTTGCCTGGAGCGATTTAGGGAAATCGCGAAAAACCTAAATCTGGATGGCCGGAGATGGATTTGAAACACCATTCTTCCGAATGCGAGTCCAGTGTGTTACCACTGTCACAGACAAATATATACAGACGGGAAACCTCCGTAAGGGCCAGGTCCTACGCTCAGGGGTGCGGGGAGGGAGGGTTTCCAGCAGTTCCGTAAGATGTCCCATGATGGCGCTGCGGTCAGAAGCAGCCCTTTAAACTGGCCAGAGCAGGCGGCAGGTAGCGGCTGCCCCCACCACCACCTTCCCTCAAACGCCAGCAAGCTGGACACAGCCGTGGCCTCGTGGCAGGCGGCACGAGCTCTCCCCTCAGCCTCCCCTCCACGCTACCCTCTGACGTGCGAGAGGCACCCTAAGCTAGCGATCCGCCTGACACCTGCTAGCATCTTGTGGAGCTACGAGGGGAGCGTAGAACAGTGGTTTAGTGGTATATGTTACTCTGTGCCACTCTGTGCCGGTTTTCGGTTTCGGAAGGGAGATCCAAGCGGGGGAGGGAGGGGAGGGGATGGGAGGGAAGGGAGGGTACATAATATATGGGAAGGAGAGGGATTAGGGCTGATAGGATGGTAAATAATGGGACAGAAGGCGTCATCTGGGAGAGGCAGGTGGCACAAGTTACCCTGGGAGAGGACGTGGAGAGTGTAACGGTGTAGGGAGGGAGGGATATGCTGGAATCAGAGTGGCTGATGCCAAGGGTTCAGCAGGTGGGAAGAAACCAGAACGTGCGGAATTCTATTTTGCGTGTGGTGGATAGGATACGGATATGTTCAAGGAAATTCAGAACGTGAAGAAAAGGAATGAGATCATGGAGGATCTGTGTGCGGGGAGGGAGGCGGATGCAGTAAGCATGGCGGAGAGAGTGGCGTTCTAGGATTTGGAGGGATTTATAGTAAGTGAGGGAGGCAGAAATCCAAGTAGGATGGAAACTGCAAAGGACAGGATGCATCAAGTAACAGTAGGTCTGCCCATAAAGGAGCATAAGGAGGTTGAGATGGGAGAGTGATTTTTGACAGACTATTTGAAGGTGAGGGTTCCAGTAAATGGAGTGATCCAGGGCGAGGACAAGGTATTTGATGGTGGAAGATTGGGGGATGGGACGGTCATTGAGTGTGAGGTACTGGTCGCCGTGACAGAAGGTTCGGGTGGTACGACCTATAATGACTACCTGGGATTTGGCATGCTGTAACCTAAATTCTAGTATTTGTAGTGACGTTTACATTTTCAATGGAGCGCGTGCGCGCCACAACACTTGTTTGTAACTACTTTAGGTTTTGTTTCATATGGTTCAAAAATTGTCACCCTGTAAAACGATGTTTCGAAAGTTTTCTGGCCACATTCTGCTGCCATGATGCACGCTGTCTAACAGGTTAACTGACGTTCGGCTGGTCAGATTTAAGACACCTGACACAATTTGAGGCCTCTGACGTGAAACCATTAATCGTTATTGCCAAACGTGTTTCCCTGGCCGTACTGGGCACAGCAGTCAAAGTTCGTGTCGTATTCTCTGGAGTCACTAGCTCTCTCACTACAAAAATAAGCACTGTGATGTCAGAATATGACTCTGTGGTCACTGTTGAACTGTAAAAAAACACACACAGCATAGAATGCCACCTTCAAGCACACCTCAATGTAATGTGACCCGGCTATATGCCGGGTCATACAGCTGCTCTTGGGTGTTGTTGTTTTGGTCTTCAGTCCAAAGAATGGTTTGATGCACCTCTCCACCCTATCGTATCCTAAGCAGGCCTGTTCATCTCTGGATAAGAGCGTGAACCTACATCCTTTTAAATATGCTTACTGTATTCGTCTCTTTCTCTCACTCTGCAATTTTTACTCCCCGCACTTCCCTCCAATGCTAAATTGATGATACGTAGAGGTCTCAGAATGTGTACCACTAAACAATCTCTTCTCTTACTCAAAATATGCCTGATATTTCTTTTCTCCTCAATTCTGTTCACCATCTCCTCTTTAGTTACCCGATCTACCCATCTAACCTTCTACGTTCGGCTATCCCTTTCAAGCCTGACTTTTTTCTTGGAGAATGGAAATTATTTTTAATACTGTACACCTCGTAGATTACATCATCATCATCATCATCATCATTAGAGACTGATTATGCCTTTCAGCGTTCAATCTAGAGCATAGTACCTCTAATAACATTCCTCCATGATCCCCTATTCAACGCTAACATTGATGCCTCGTCTGATGTTATGCCTTTCACTTCAAAATCATTCTGCACCGAATATAAGTACTTCCTTCTTGGTCTACCTCGACTCCTCTTACCATCCACTGACGAGCTCATGAGTCTCTTAGGTAACCTTGCTTCTCCCATGCGTGCAACATGACCCCACCATCTCAGTCTGTTCGCTCTAACTGCTTCATCTATGGTGTTCATTCCCAGCTTTTCTTTGCTTTCCTCATTATGGACACCCTCCTGCCATTGTTCCCATCTATTGGTACCTGAAATCATTCTTGCTACTTTCATATCTGTAACCTCTATCGTATGAATAAGGTAACCTGTATCCACCCAACTTTCACTCCCATACAACAAAGTTGGTCGAAAGATAGTACGATGCACTGCTAACTTAGTCTTGGTACTTACTTCCTTCTTGCAGAAGAGAGTAGATCTTATCTGAGCACTCACTGCATTACCTTTGCTGCACCTCGATTCCAGTTCTTTCGCAATGTTGCCATCCTGTGAGAAAATACATCCCAGGTACTTGAAACTGTCTACCTGTTCTAACTTTGTTCCTCCTATCTGGCACTCAATCTGTTTGAATCTCTTTCCCACAGACATTACTTTCGTTTTGGTGGTGCTGATCTTCATATCATAACCCTTGCACCTCTGATCGAGCTCTGAAATATTAGTTTGCAACCTTTCAATCGAATCGGCCCTTACAACTAAGTCATCCGCATATGCGAGACTGCTTATTTTGTTTTCACCTACTTTAATCCCGCCCTGCCAGTCTACTGTTTTCAACATATGATCCATGAATAGTATGAACAGCAGTGGGGACAGGTTACAGCCTTGTCTTACCCCTGAAACTACCTTGAACCATGAGCTTAATTTGCCATCTACTCTAACTGCTGCCTGACAGTCTACGTAAAGCCCTTTAATTGCCTGCAGAAGTTTGCCTCCTATACCATAATCTTGAAGAACTGACAGTAGCTTCCTCCTAGGAAAACGGTCATAAGCATTTTCCAGATCTATTAAACATACATACAATTCCCTGTTCCACTCATAGCACTTTTCCATTACCTGCCTTAAGCTAAAGATCTTAAAGATCTGGTCCTGACAGCCTCTAAGAGGCCTAAACCCACACTGATTTTCATCTAACTTGTCCTCAATTAATACTCGCACTCTCCTTTCAACAATACCTGAGAATATTTTGCCTACAACGCTAATTAAAGAGATACCTCTATAGTTGTTGCAATCTTTTCTGTTTCCATGTTTGAAAATTGGCGTGATTACCACTTTCGTCCAGTCAGACGATTAGATTACATTTTCAATTATTTTACAGGAACTCTTTATGAAATTGGATGCACCCATTTTCATGCTACAAAATTATGTATACTGGAAAACGCGACATTTTTTATGGACTAAAGTAATTGATTTTGTGGTACTAACTGTTGTACCATTCAATAATTGCCAGTCAAAATAACAATTGATATTTTTAGCTATACAGTGAATACAATCAACTCATAACTTCCATGTTCTTTGAAGTTCACAAATTACCATTAAAAGTCGACAACTGTACGTTACAAGAGCCTTGCTTTATCACTAGAATTAGCAAATAAGATCCGTGTACCTACTGGTTACTCCCTGGTACAAAGCCTTGTTCCATGGCCCAACTGAGAGCTGACTCGCTTCAAATTACTTCAATAATAGGAAGTTAATACTCCAGTGGTCAATATACATAGCAGTTCACACGTTATAACACACAGACATTAGTAAGCAAGCCACCACAATTGAAGTTATCTTAGAAAGGTGGCTAAGAAAACATTTATGGCATAACGAAATTTAGATATAAGAAAAAATTGCATCTGAACTTGTTTTCAGCACTTGTGAAGAACAATATTAAATAAAAGAGGGAAGGTGCTCTAAAACTACAATTTATAGGCAACTTACGGATTATGCTGAACTTAAACTTGTTTATTCAGATAGAAAACAAGCAAAATGGGGAACCAATTTCGTTAATACAATAAAAATGTATCTCTTACATGGATTAATGCGGATGTTGCCCAGCCTAAATTATTCGTGATTTAACGCTACTGGGGGGGGGGGAGGATTCACAAACAACACTCATTCTCTCTCACACACGCAATGCCATAGCGATACTCACCAAAATCAGCGTGTTGAGACGAGGCGGAAGCAGGCGCCGTTATCATCGGCGAAATTCAGCAAGTCGGAGGTAGCACAAAACACAATATACAAAAATACTTTGAAACTGTCTCTGGTCTGTCGTGCCTGTTTTGTTTTGAGATGGTGCGCGTGTATAGCAAGTTAACTTACATCTGAACAGAAAACGCGAGCATACACACTAACGGCGACACACGGCTACGTTATATGAACGCACTCCAGCGAAAGTGAAGTGGTTGAAAATCACGGTGGATTCGTAAGTTGCAGTCTCTTAGAAATCGATCTAGGTACTGGTTTTATATCAGATGTGGCGTGAATTCAGGCAACTAGCTGCAAACCCCGAAAGTCGGAACTCGAACCCACGTGATTCCGAAAACCGATAAAATTGAATAAATTCAGATTCCGAAAAAATAAAGAAAACTAACTACAGCATGCAACCCATAGAAATGCTTAGAATTATATAAGGAAGCGAATGAAATAAAGCTACACGCGATAGGGCGCGATTACAGAGACGGATGAGGTCCTGACTCAGAAAAACAACAAAAATGAAGTAATTACAAAGTAAGAAAAATAAAAATAAGAATTATGGCATGCAACCCATAGAAATGCTTAGATTTACATAAGGAAGCTATTGAACGAGGTTGTACAAGGCTCAGAGAGAATTACTGATGGGCATGGAACAAACAAGAGTGGAAGCTGAAGGCTCTGTTCTATGAACCAACCATGTGGAACACATATCACTCACGGAAGGAAACAATGAGAAGATTTTTACATGCACTGTAGAAAATGAACATATCACTTATTAGAAATCCGGCCTCACAATGCTAGAAAGTATTTACACAGAGTTCATACACAGCCACATGATCACAAAAGGTTTAAACATATCAGGCCGTTATCAAACTGCAACTAGAATCATACACACCGCGTTTATCTATTGGAATTAACTGAATTGAAAAACGAGAACACATTTCCACACACGATCGGAGAAAACATTCCAAGAAATGTTTCTAAGTTCAGGAATCTAAGTTAAACGTGCTAGTCAATGAAATGCTACCATCTCGTGGATACCAGAGAAGAACCAACCTTACCTCACCAGACGCCCAGTGTAGAGTGAAGATCCAGCGGTCATGAGGCGGGAAACGGCTACGTGGGAAGCCACCGGAAGCCGGAAAGTGCAAGAAAACAGCGGTGGTGGGGACGGACAGCGAGATTCGCACTGGAGGGAAGGATCGCTAACTGGCACGCAACCAAAGGGTGTAGAAACCTCTTTCGTAGCTTCAGCAGCTATCGATTCTGAGGCAGAGAGAACTATGCAAGGCGAGCTATCACTCCCCACATTCAGACAGCCATAGATTCTCGCACCTACTTGAAAGTAAAACAACTGCACATTCTCACAGGGACAGTGGCGTAGCGTAGAAGCCACATTTATGCCACATTAATTAATATTATAATAAATTATTAACATAAGAAAATAAGAAAAACCTAGCAATATCAACTAATATTTTAATACATGAAATAAAACAGCTATGCCTCAAGCTTTGAAAAGAGTGGGGTTCAAGTTAAAAAAAAATGATAATCTAGCGACAATAAATAAATCATAACTTTACAGAAATATACAAAAAATATATGGAAGACGACAGACGGTCGTCTTTCACCGTATAGTGCAACTCTCACTTGTTGATGTTTTTATAGTGATCTTCCGAAGTGGCAGTAAGTGTGCACGATGTAGAGATTGAACACAGTCGTAAACACGTTGTTTAGATTGGGAAAAGTATATTTCTCATTCATCTAAGACACCGTAAAAGTTATTTACACAATTGTAGATAGTGGATGTGAAAGGTCTGTAATTTCACATTTGAAAAACCTTTACCATCTTTTCGTTTGAACTACTTATCGCCCACGTTTTACTCCTGTATAAGGCAACAATTCACACTAACGCTTTCCTAGCATTTAAAGTAATGTGCAATGTCAACAAATTTCTTCAGAAGAGCTTCTCTCCCTATAACCGTTATACATTTTATATCTTATTTACTTCGCCAATTAGAAATTATTTTATTGCTCAATAACAAAAAGTCGCCTACTACTATTATTGTCTCGTTAACCAATCTAATTCCTTAGGCGTCGCCTTATTTTCTTACACTACATCCCATTACCCTTTTTTTGCTCTTGTTGATGTTCATCTTACACCTTCCAATCAAGACACTGTCCATTCAGTTCATTTCTCTATCTGGCCCTTTGCTGTCTGTGACAGAATTACTATGTGATCATCAAACTGATAAGTATTTATGTATTCTGTCTGAACTTCTATTACTTCTCCACATTTCTCCTTGCTTTCCTTCATAGATTGGTCTATGTAAACACTGAATAACATAGGGGAGCACCACAATCCTCTCTCACTTTCTCCCCAATCACTGCGTATCTTTCATGCCCTTCGACTATTATAACTTGCTGCCTGATTTTTGTTCAAGTTGTAAATGCAACATTTTCCTCTCTATATTTTACTGCTGCTGTTTACCGAATTTGGAAGAGTCTATTCTAGTCCATATTTCTTAAGCTTTCTCGCAATCACAAATGTTATGACTGAAGGTTTTCCTTTCCTTAACTTATCTTTTAAGTTACGTCGTATGATGTTCCTACATTTCTGAAAAACCAAAACTGTTCTTTCCCGATGTCGGCTTCTAGCAGTATTTCATTCTTCTTTATAAAAGTAGCCAAATTACTGTTGTTAAAACCTGATAGTGATATAGTTCCCCCACGAAGGTACTTACAGAATAAAGTTAACCATGAAGAAGTTCTGAAATTCAGCGATTAATGACAATATACTGTGGCTCTACGTAGCGCTTAAGTATGCACTCTGGGTAGTTTGTGAAGAAAATCGATGGCTCGTTGTAGCGATGTAACTCAGACGGACAGTGCTGAATTATATGTTATGAAAGTTGTATAGGTGTTATAATTTAAAAAGTTATGAAGAATCCTCGCCACATTTTTATTGTATCCTTTTTCGTTCGCTGCTGACACGCTATCTAAGGATGTTGACAAGAAGTGTTATCGACAAGGGAACTACTTTCCTTCCGATATTTTACGGTCGCTATTTCTTTAAGGTATATCTATTTCCTGACGAAGAATGTAGCAGTAATTGTACTAGAAAATAAAGTACCGTAGTTGTTCCCACTTGGTATTCAACCTTTTCGATACTAAAAATATCACACGTGATTGTACTGCAAAGTCACGTCGCTTTTGCTCGTCTAACCTTTAACTACGTGATAGCAGTGAAACAGCCGGAATACGACGCTTTACGACAGTAAAACTGAAACGCCTGCTTTCAGTAAATTAATATCTGATGAACCAGCCATATGAGACGTTCTCGTGAGTTATGCATATGTAACACCTTAATGACGTCTTAAGAAATTATACGGATAATCTGTTTAATATGCATGAGTGATTTGAATAATCCTTAAACGGAAACTCGGGCCACGGCTTCGTTAATCATTGGAGGCTCTTAAGTCAGTCGGATTTATCGGCTACATTTGTTTTCTCGCGTCATTATCGCAGCTTATCTTTTGAAATGGCTACGCTATAATGTCTCCATGTCCTTTCAATGCGGGCGTATTTCTTGCCTTGTGAACAGGGGCAACGTATATTAGCATTGTTGGACATGCTGCCGGAGAGGTTTTAGTACGTGTAACTGACTGCCACGTTAGAAATGGCACCCCTTATCATTATAGATGCTCACGCTATCTATATAAAAGCGAAAGAATAGTCATTCACCCACTGACTAAACACGAAATCTCGAAAACTACTAAACCTATGAAACTGACATTTGATAGGAATGTAGTTTGCAGGAATAAGACATCAGCTGAGAAAGGGTTTTGCGATAGGACCGACAGTTCAGGAGATATTACGTCATAAACAATGAAAACTTCCCCGTCTTGCGGCATGTGAAAGGCTGAATTTATCAGTCCACTATTTGAAAACTAGAGCACTTAGCGATTTACATCTAACTTTAAACATAATTTCAAACCGTTAAGAAACTTTATTTCTCGCTGACAACCCCAGCAAATTGAAGAACGGAAAAATGTTTGAATGCTTTGGTGAGGCGAGTGTCAACAGCCGTAATGTTGTTGTTATGTTGTTATGGTCTTCAGTCCGGAGACTGGTTTGATGCAGCTCTCCACCCTACTCTATCCTGAGCAAGCCTTTTCATCTCCTCATAAGAACGACAACCCACATCCACTTGAATCTGCTTACTATACGCGTCTCTTGGTCTCCCTCTGCGATTTTTACCCCACACACTTCCCTCCAATGCTAAATTTACGATTCCCCGATGTCTAAGAATGTGTCCTACCAAGCGATCCCTTCTTTTAGTCAGGGTATGCCAAAAATTCCTTTTCTCGCCAATTCTATTCAGTACCTCTTCATTAGTTATGTGATCTACCCACTTAATCTTCAGCATTCTCCTGTAGCACCACATTTCAAAAGCCTCTATTCTCTTCCTGTCCGCACTGCTTATCGTCCATGTTTCACTCCCGTACAAGGCAACACTCCACACAAATGCTGTCAGAAAAGACTTCCTTACCCTTAAATTAATATTCGATGTTAGCAAATTTCTCTTTTTCAAAAATGCTTTTCTTCCCATTGCCATTCTGAATTTTATATCCTCTGTACTGCGACCATCGCATGTTATTTTACTACCCAAGTAACAAAACTCATCTACCACCTTCATTGTCTCATTACCTAATCTAATTCCTTCGGCATCGCCTGATTTTCTAAGACCGCATTCCATTATTTTTGTTTTGCTCTTGTTAATGTTCATTTTATACGCTCTCTTCAACACACTGTCCATTCCATTCAACTGCTCTTCTAGGTCGTTCACTGTCTCTGACAGAATTACAATGTCATCAGCAAAACGCAATGTTTTTATTTCTTCCCCCTGAACTTTAATGCCTATTCCAAAATTTTCCTTGCTTTCCTTCACCGCCTGCTCAATGTACAAATTGAATAACATCGGAGAAAGGCTACAACCCTGTCTTACTCCCTTCCCAACTGATGCTTCCCTTTCATGCCCTTCGAGTCTAATAACTGTGGTCTGGCTTTTGTACAAGTTGTAAATAACTCTCCTTTCCCTGTATTTTACCCTTGCTGACTTCAGAATTTGAAAGAGTGTAGTCCAGTCAACATTGTCAAATGCTTTCTCCAAATCTACGAAAGCTAAAAATGTAGGTTTGCCTTTCCTTAATCTATCTTCTAAGATAAGACGTAAGGTAAGTATTGCTTCCCGGGTTCCTACGTTCCTCCTGAATCCAAACTGATCTTCTCCGAGGTCAGCTTCTACCAGCTTTTCCATTCTCCTGTAGATAATTCTTGTTAAAATTTTGCAACCATGACTTATTAAACTGATGGTTCTGTAATTTTCACACCTGTCTGCGCCTGATTTCTTTGGAATGGGGATTATTACATTTTTCTTAAAGTCTGAGGGTATTTCGCCTGTCTCATACATCCTACACACCAGTTCAAATAGTCTTGTCATGGCTGGCTCTCCCAGAGACTTTAGTAGCTCTGAGGGTATGTCATCTACTCCTGGGGCCTTGTTCCGACCTAGGTCTTTCAGGGCTCTGTCAAATTCATCTCTCAGTATAGTATCGCCTATTTCATTTTGATCTACTTCCTCTTCCCTTCCTACTACATCGTCTCTAAGTTCATTTCCTTTGTAGAGCTGCTCTATGTACTCTTTCCACATTTCAGCTTTCCCTTCTTTGCTGAGAACTGGTTTCCCATCCGAGTTCTTGATATTCGTAGAATTACTTTTCTTGTCCCCAAATGTCTCTCTTATTTTTCTGTAGGCGGTATCTATTTTCCCCCTTCTTATACATTCTTCTACAGATTTGCATTTGGCTTCTAGCCACTCCTGCTTAGCCATTTTGCATTTCCTGTCAATCTCATTTTTTAGTCGTCTGTACTCCATTTTGCCTGTTTCATTTACTGCATTTTTATATTTTCTCCTTTCATCAATTAAATTTAGTATTTCCTGTGTTATCCAAGGATTTTTTGTAGGTCTTGCCTTCCTACCTATTTTGTCCTCTGCTGCCTTCACTATTTCATCTCTCAATGTTACCCATTCCTCTTCTACTGTTTTATTTCCCCCTGTTTATATATTTCATAAAATGCATTTTTTTTAAAAAACCATCAGCTGTTTATTAAAACCCTTATACATCTACCAGTTTCGGTCATAGACCATCTTCATGGATAAAAAGGTGTTAAAACAGAATGGTTAAATGCATCAAATAAAATACATCCAACTGAGATAAACAGGAGTCAGTATAACTAAAAGTGTAAAAAAATTACTGTGATCATCTTAGATAAAATCTATCAGTCAACAAACAGTCTATAAACTTCTAGACTGTTCTCACCTTTTATGTGATGTTTGACTGATAGATTTTATCTAAGATGACCACAGTAATTTTTTACACTTTTAGTTATACTGACTCCTGTTTATCTCAGTTGGATGTATTTTATTTGATGCATTTTACCATTCTGTTTTAACACCTTTTTATCCATGAAGATGGTTCAAATGTTTGTAGAACTTATGGGACTTAACTACGGGGTCATCAGTCCCTAAGCTTACAAACTACTTATGAACTAGCTAAGACTAAGGACGACACAAATATCCATGCCCGAGGGAGGATTCGAACCCCCGACCGCAGTGGTCGTGCAGACCGTGACTGGAGCGCCTCAGTCCCCTCGACCACCGCGGCCGGCATGAAGATGGTCTATGACCGAAACTGGTAGATGTATAAGGTTTTTAATAAACAGCTGATGGTTTTTAATAAAATGCATTTTAGGAAAAATATTTGTCGCTTATTACTTTTTCAGCGTTTATGCAGTAAAATTACGGCATTGATCATGACATTACAATTTATTACTCCTGTAATATTAATTGTACTTGCGAGAAACATTACAGACATACACATACTACTGAACGTACGTTCGTAATTTTATCATAGTACGACGCACAGTTCATGAGCATTAGAGTCATAAACAAGTAGGTTCATGAAAAACCGCCTCATCACACATAACTATTTCCTAGTAACTCCTTTCGCAACGTATTTTGCAGACATTTTCATATACACCACTGGAAGTATCCACGAACTGTATATAGTATTACGACATACAGTTCAGGGGCTATGACGTCAAAGACAATGAAATGCATGAAAATTCGCCCCAATAAACATGAGGTTGTAATTCACTACGTCTTTACGACAACTCCATTTACAAGACATTTCGCAGGCAGTTTCCTAATATTTCACTTTACGAACCTGGTAAACAATATTTTTGTAGGACACGAAAAGTCACTCACGCACTCACTCACTGAGTAAACACGAAATCTCTAAAACTACTGCACCTTTGAAGCTGAAATTTTGCCAGTATGTGGTTTATAGGTAGAAGACCCACTCCCATGAACCACAGACATTGCCGAGGTGGGGTGGCTTGCGTGCCTCAACGATACAGATAGCCGTACCGTAGGTGCAACCACAGCGGAGGGGTATCTGTGGAGAGGCCAGACAAACGTGTGGTTCCTGAAGAGGGGCAGCAGCCTTTTCAGTAGTTACAGGGGCAACAGTCTGGATGATTGACTGAGCTGGCCTTGTAACATCAGCTAATGTGGCTTTGCCACACAGCTACTGCGAACGGCTGAAAGCAAGGGGAAACTACAGCCGCTATTTTTCCCGAGGACATGCAGCTCTACTGTATGAACATATGATGATGGCATCCTCTCGGGTAAAATATTCCGGAGGTAAAATAGTCCCCCATTCGGATCTCCGGGCGGGGACTACTCAGGAGGATGTGATCATCAGGAAAGACAATACTGGCATTATACGGGTCGGAGCGTGGAATGTTAGATCCCTTAATCGAGTAGGAAAATTAGAAAATTTAAAAAGGGAAATGGATAGGTTGAAGTTAGATATAGCGGGGATTAGTGAAGTTCGGTGGCAGGATGAACAGGATTTCTGGTCAGGTGAGTACAGGATTATAAATACAAAATCAGTTGGGGGTATCACAGGAGTAGGATTGATAATGAATAAGAAAATAGGAATGCGGGTAAACTACTATGACCAGCACAGCGATCGCATTATCATTGTCAAGATAGATACGAAGCCAACACCGACAACAGTAGTACAGGTTTATATGCCAACTAGCTCTGCCGATGATGAGGAGATCGAAGAAATATATGAGGAGCTAAAGGAAATTATTCAGACAATTAAGGGAGAGGAAAACTTAATTGTTATGGGCGACTGGAATTCGGTAGTAGGACAAGGAAGGGAAGGGAAGATAGTAGGTGAATATGGTCTGGGCAAAAGGAATGAAAGAGGAAGCCGCCTGGTAGAATTTTGCACGGAACATAATTTAGTTATAACAAACACCTGGTTCAAGAATCACAAAAGAAGGTTGTATACGTGGAAGAGACCAGGAGACACCGGGAGATACCAGATAGATTTTATAATGGTAAGACATAGATTTCGGAACCAGGTTTTGAAGTGTAGGACATACCCAGGGGCAGACATAGACTCTGACCATAACTTGTTGGTTATGAACTGTAGGCTGAAACTGAAGAAACTACAGAAAGGTAGGAAAATAAGGAGATGGGACCTAGATAAATTGAAGGAACCTGAAGTTCTTAAGAATTTCAGAGGGAGCTTCAGGCAACAATTGACAGAAACAGGGGAAAATAAAACAGTTGAGGAGGAATGGGTAAAATTGAGAGATGAAATAGTGAAGGCAGCAGAGGACACAATAGGTAGGAAGGCAAGACCTACAAAGAATCCTTGGATATCACAGGAGATACTAAATTTAATCGATGAAAGGAGAAAGTATAAAAATGCAGTAAATGAAACAGGCAAAATGGAGTACAGACGACTAAGAAATGAGATTGACAGGAAGTGCAAAATGGCTAAGCAGGAATGGCTAGAAGCCAAATGCAAATCTGTAGAAGAATGTATAAATAGGGGAAAAATAGATATAGCCTACCGGAAAATAAAAGAAACATTTGGCGATAAGAAAAACAGCTCTATGAATATCAAGGACACTGATGGAAAACCAGTTCTCAGCAAAGAAGGGAAAGCTGAAAGGTGGAAAGAGTATATAGAGGGGCTCTACAAAGGAAATGAACTTCGAGACACTATTGTAGGAAGGGAAGAGGATGTAGATGATGATGAAATAGGAGATACTATACTGAGAGATGAATTTGACAGAGCACTGAAAGATCTAAGTCGAAACAAGGCCCCTGGAGTAGATGATATCCCGTCAGAGCTACTGAAGTCTCTGGGAGAGCCAGCCATGACAAAACTGTTTGAACTGGTGTCTAGGATGTATGAGACAGGAGAAATACCCTCAGACTTTAAGAAAAATGTTATAATCCCCATCCCTAAGAAAGCAGGTGCAGACAGGTGTGAAAACTACAGAACCATCAGTTTAATAAGTCATGGTTGCAAAATATTAACACGAATTATATACAGAAGGATGGAAAAGCTGGTAGAAGCCGACCTCGGGGAAGATCAGTTTGGGTTCAGGAGAAATGTAGGAACACGGGAGGCAATACTCACTTTACGGCTTATCCTAGAAGATAGATTAAGAAAAGACAAACCAACATTTCTAGCTTTTGTAGATTTGGAGAAGGCTTTTGACAATGTTGATTGGAATAAACTCTTTCAAGTTCTGAAGCAAGCAGGAGTAAAATATAGGGAACGTAAGGTTATTTACAACTTGTACAAAAACCAGACAGCGGTTGTCAGAGTTGAAGGGCATGAAAGGGATGCAGCGGTTGGAAAGGGAGTAAGACAGGGTTGTAGCCTTTCCCCAATGTTGTTCAATTTGTACATTGAGCAAGCTATAAAGGAAAGCAAGGAGAAATTTGGAGAAGGAATTAAAGTTCAGGGTGAAGAATTAAAAACATTGCGTTTTGCCGACGACATAGTAATTCTGTCAGATACAGCAAAGGACCTGGAAGAGCAATTGAACGGAATGGACAGTGTGCTGAAAGGTGCATATAAGATGAACATTAACAAGAGTAAAACTAGGGTAATGGAGTGCAGTGTAAGAAAATCAGGTGATGCTGAAGGAATTAGATTAGGTAACGAAACAATAAAGGAGGTAGATGAGTTTTGTTACTTGGGCAGTAAAATAACAAATGATGGTCGCAGTACAGATGATATAAAATGCAGAATGGCAATGGGTAGAAAGGCGTTTTTGAAAAAGAGAAATTTGTTAACATCGAATATTGATTTAAGCCTAAGGAAGTCCTTTCTGAAGGCATTTGTATGGAGTGTTGCCTTGTATGGGAGTGAAACATGGACGATAAGCAGTGTGGACAGAAAGAGGATAGAGGCTTTTGAAATGTGGTGCTACAGAAGAATGCTGAAGATTAGGTGGGTGGATCGCGTAACTAATGAGGAGGTACTGAACCGAATTGGGGAGAAAAGAAATTTCTGGCATACCTTGACTAAAAGAAGGGATAGGTTGGTAGGACACATTCTTAGACATCAAGGAATGGTGAATTTATCGTTGGAGGGAAGTGTGTGGGGTAAAAATCGCAGAGGGAGACCAAGAGACGCGTATAGTAATCAGATTCAAGTGGATGTGGGTTGTCGTTCTTATGAGGAGATGAAAAGGCTTGCTCAGGATAGAGTAGGGTGGAGAGCTGCATCAAACCAGTCTCTGGACTGAAGACCACAACAACAACAGGTAGAAGACGTCAGCTCAGAAAGTATTTTGCAACAGAACAGAATTAAGGTGCATGGCGGAGGATACTTGTCCTACAGACTGACGAAATCTACTGTTTCATTTCGATCTTCACGAAATTTTGCACGCTTCACCTTCAAATCAAGAGGAAGGTCACCGTTACATAAGGTTTCATACGGTGAATGGGGGAGGGTATCTTCCAACTTAAAAATGGTCCCCTAAATATTTGTTGTTCTTCACGGGTTTGCGGCCGGATTAAGTCGATCTTCTGATACGATATTTCGGCGGTCCACCTGGGCGCCATCTTCAGGTATGACTGGTGCATAATCACGCGAAATATCGTATCAGAAGATCGACTTAATCCGGCCGCAAACCCGTGAAGAACAACAAATAATATTACGCCGTGAAAATCTACGGGTCCCCTAAAAACCTTTGTGGCGCCATAACTTGAAAACGGCTCGACCAATTTCAGAGATACTTTTTTGTTTTGTTGTTGTTTATGTTATTCTGAGAACAAGGTTTGTATGAAATAAAACTGGAAAATTTGAGAACAAGAAAGAGCATTTTCAATGTGACCCTCTGTTTCTTCTGTATACAAATTCATATTTTTGTTCCGATATTGATGAAATTTTGCACTCTTGAACTTAAAAACAAGAGGAATGTCACTGTATAAAATTTCGTTCGGTGCATGGTGGAGGGTACTTAATTACGGACTTCGACAAAATGTATAGTTTTGCTCCGATCTTGATGAATTTTTGCACACATCACCTTTAAACGAAAAGGAAGGTGACTGGTTACATAAATGTTTGTATGGTACATGACATAGGGTAACTTGGAATAAACATTGTCGAGAGAGGGAAGGTGGAAACGAACAGAGAGATGGGAGAGAAGAGATGAATTCAGAGAGAGAAGAAGGGAAGGGGAGGTGGACTAGGAGAGTGTAGAATAAACAAATACCCGGGCAACTGCGGGTTTACAGCTAGTATTATATAAGGGCAAGTCGTTTTTCAAAGTTGTTACCAAAAAATCTCGAAATTTTCTTGATTGATTTACGCAACATTCTGTAATAAATACAATGTATAAGTAAATATGTAAACGTAAAGAAGAAGCGTTTTTCTCCACTTTTCTCGGAAACTTCCTGACCTATTTACTTTATATATTTTCATGGTACTCTAATGAACATTCGGACGGACATATGCTACAACATTTTAAAATCTATATAGTACTAGCAAACTCGCCAATTCTTTGAAATGTTAAATATGGATGGGAATTGAAATGTACAACCTCTGACAATGAAGTTCGTATATTACTCCTGAAACATTAAAAGTAGATGAACTATGAACTACAGTTACTTTACTGTCCTTAGAAATGGTAACCTCCCATAACTACGCACTGCTGAGCTCGGCGACGCATGTCCCTTTCTTTTCAGTTCCTGGCAAAAACCGGGGTGATGCAACTTGAACATCGGCCATACTCGCTGGATCTGAATCCTCCAGACGTCTTCGTATTCCCTGGACTCAAACTCGCTTTGAAAGGAAAGAGATTTGACGATAT
Organism: Locusta migratoria; assembly: GCA_026315105.1. NCBI lineage: Eukaryota > Metazoa > Arthropoda > Insecta > Orthoptera > Acrididae > Locusta > Locusta migratoria. Next base: position 411,110,911 of record CM048748.1, read on the forward strand.
TCCTGACATCCAGCGAACGGTGACGAGGCTTTCGAACACCACCCCAAAGCAAGACTTCGTGCTAAGTTTCCACGACATGCATCGGAGAGCTCAGTACTGCATATTTATGGGAGGTGATTACTTTGATGGACAGTCAGGTGACTGTATTTCACAGTTCATCTACATTAATGTTACAGGACTGTGGCGTCGCACAAGTATGAAGTGCGCGCCATGTACTTTCGCCGCACGCCGCCATGCACGCACGGCGCGGCGTTCTTCCGACGTCAGCCACGAGCGCCCTCTTTTGCAACTCCGCTTGTGCCATGACAACTGCATCGACCACTTGGGAATCAGATAGGCACCAGTTAATACTAGGCTAACAGATAGGCACTAGGACTCATCAGTAGGCAGCCCTGTATCTAAACACACGCGTGCATCCTTTATTCCTGTGTCGGTCTCTTTCTACTCGGCCACCGACACCTCTTACAACCGGAGTATACCGAGACACAAAAGCGGCGACGAGGCTGGGATACAAAAAGGACTATTCACCGAATTTTATTGTCAGAGATTGTACATCCTACTCTGTTCATCACTTCCCCATCTCCATGCCTATTTCTTATCTTCCTCTTTGTCATGTTACGCTTCTCTCTGTACAAGCCACCTGAGAACCCGGCGTTGCTCGAGTATATTTTTATTACAGTATACGGTTAGTCCGTGTACTCCTCTTTCCTCTCTCTGTCTGCTTCACTCTACCTCCTCCTCTTCCTCCTCAACACCACTTAATCTTCTTCCCTCTCCTCCTATTCTTTCCCATCCCTCTATACAGCGCCCTGGCAACATCCACTTGTAGCCTATCTCTGTTCAAGATCTCCCTCCAGTTGTAAAGAAACATGATGGGATTTATTTCCATAAGCTTGCATTACTGAAACACCCGATAGCTACAGGTCTCCGCGGATGCGAATATCCGCAGTATTTCTGCCCAGTACGTCTGTCGAGATGTTAGCCTTGAAGCCTGTGGACATTTTTGGAATTCTTGCAGGGCCCAGGTAGAGCGGAGGTTTGTTGTCTTCATCCACTGGCCACAGCCACAGAGTAAATATATTTTTGTCTGTGCCACAGCTCAAAAAATGTTCAAATGTTTGTTAAGCTTACGGGACTTAACTACGGGGTCATCAGTCCCTAAACTTACAAACTACTTATGAACTACTTACGAACTAGGACTGCACAAATATCGATGCCCCGACCGTAGTGGCCGTGCAGACCGTGACTGGAGCGCCTCAGTCCCCTCGCCCACCGCGGCCGACTGTGCCACAGCGGATGTAGCTGTACCCGAAGGACCTGTGCCTAATTCGTGTGTTATATGCGGTCTGTCAAGTACTTTCTGGGTGGCAAACCGGCCCACTGTCCACCAGAAGTGTCATGCCCACACTTCCGCTGCCTTCGGTTAGCGCTTCGTAGTGACTGAGTTACAACGTACATCGCAATGAATACAGTGACGGCTCTTTCTTAAAATGAAGACGACATCAACTGTTTATGACGTCATATCTCCTGAGATATGTGTCACGGTTTCTACCCCTGCATCGATTGTTACCTCACGGGAGGAATACGTGCACAAAATTTGGTTAAAATCGGTCCAGTGGTTTAGTAGGAGATGTCGCGTGATACAGTGATTTACCGCGCATTTCATCATTTATTATGCATGTCATGAACTGTGTGTCTTACAGTCATTTAATTATGTCAATATCCGTCGCACGGAAGCAATATGTTAGCAAAGTTTCATCACAACCGAATGAACGGGTCAGCTGTCCATAAAATACGAACAAACATTCATGTTTATGTATTAGATAAATGGTGACGGAAGTAATAAAGATTGACAATAGCATTTTATAACAACTTTCATAGTCAGATACGGTGTACAGTGAAAGTAACGTATTTAGGAAGGTACAGAATCTCGTAGATTATATAGGCTGGCCGTAGCTGCAGCCGACGTTGTTTCTTTTTGATTGTGGCCATGATGACTAAGTTAAGTAACCGTGACTGTGTCAAATAATAAATATTTGTAATTACTGCTACCAGTCACTTTATTATAAGTGAGTGGTAGCAGTAATTACAAATATTTATTATGTATTGTTTCTTTTTACTGACAGTTACCAATTATATGTAGACGGCAGTTTTAACACATGAAATGACATGCTTTGCTTTGTGCGTTAATATGGGGAAAATAAAGTGTCTCTTTTGTAAAACTCCGAAAGAAGCGTTTCCTTTCCTTATTTTCTTTAATAAAACACAGTAAAATCTCCTCTATGCCGATCAGTTTTAACCACTGAAATTTAAGAATATGCCTGTATTAAACAGCTGGCGTAGTGCTCCGACCACACTGACTCCGAAGCGCTACTGTGTGTGTCCGGAGCACCAATGTTTTCCTGTTTGGAGTAGGTATAAAACAGTTTTACCGTGATTAGAGGAGACAAAAATAGTTAATATGTCGCAGAACTGACACTCCAAAATAATTATATCATTACATACCATGCTTTTAAATACTGCTATCCATTAATATTGTTGTTGCTGTGGTCCTCAGTCCGGAGACTGGTTTGATGCAGCTCTCCACAATACCCTATCCTGAGCAAGCCTCTTCATCTCCACATAAGAACGGCAACCTACATCTGTCTGAATCTGCTTACAGTATCCATCTCTTGGTCTTTCTCTGCGGTTTTTACCCCACACACTTCCCTCCAACGCTAAATTCACAATTCATTGATGTCTAAAAATGTGCCCTACCAATCTATCTCTTCTTTTAGTCAAGGTATACCAGAAGTTTCATGTCTCCCCAATTCTGTTCAGTACCTCCTTATTAGTTACGCGATCCACCCACCTAATCTTCAGCATTCTTCTGTAGCACCACATTTCAAAAGCCTCAATCCTCTTCCTGTCCGCACTGTTTATCGTCCATGTTTCACTCCCATACAAGGAAACACTCCACACAAATGCCTTCAGAAAGGACTTCCTTAGGTTTAAATCAATATTCGATGTTAACAAATTTCTCTTTTTCAAGAACGCTTTTCTACCCATCGCCATTCTGCATTTTATATCCTCTGTACTGCGACCGTCATTTGTTATTTTACTGCCCAAGTAACAAAACTCATCTACCTCCTTTATTGCTTCATTACCTAATTTAATTCCTTCAGCATCACCTGATTTTCTTAGACTGCACTCCATTACCCTAGTTTTGCTCTTGTTAATGTTCATCTTATATGCACCTTTCAGTACACTGTCCATTCCGTTCAATTGCTCTTCCAGGTCCTTTGCTGTATCTGACAGAATTACTATGTCGTCGGCAAAACGCAATGTTTTTAACTCTTCTCCCTGAAATTTAATTCCTTCACCAAATTTCTCCTTGCTTTCCTTTATAGCTTGTTCAATGTACAAATTGAAAACAATGGAGAAAGACTACAACCCTGTTACTCCCTTTCCAACCACTACATCCCTTTCATGCCCTTCAACTCTGACAACAGCTTTCTGGTTTTTGTACAAGTTGTAAATAACCTTACGCTTTCTATATTTTACTCCTGCTTGCTTCAGAATTAGAAAGAGTTCATTCCAATCAACATTGTCAAAAGCCTTCTCCAAATCTACAAAAGCTAGAAATGTAGGTTTGCCTTTTCTTAATCTATCTTCTAGGATAAGCCGTAAAGTGAGTATTGCCTCCCGAGTTCCTACATTTCTCCCGAACCCAAGGTCGGCTTCTACCAGCTTTTCCATCCTTCTGTAAATAATTCGTGTTAATATTCTTCAACCACGACTTATTAAACTGATGGTTCTGTAGTTTTCACACCTGACTGCACCTGCTTTCTTTGGAATAGGGATTATTACATTTCTCTTAAAGCCTGAGGGTACTTCACCTGTCTCGTACGTCTTATGTACCAGGTGAAATTGTTTTGTCATGGCTGGTTCTCCCAGAGACTTCAGTAGCTCTGAGGGAATGTCGTCTACTCCAGGGGCCTTGTTTCGACTTAGGTCTTTCAGTGCTCTGTCAAATTCATCTCTCAATATAGTATCTCCTATTTCATCCTCATCTACTTCTTCTCCCCTATCTAAAATATTGCCGCTAAGTTCATATCCTTCATAGAGCCTGTCTATATACTCTTTCCACCTTTCAGCTTTCCCTTCTTTGCTGAGAACTGGTTTTCCATCAGAGTCTTTGATATTCATAGAGCTTATCTCCAAATGTTTCTTTTATTTTCCTGTAGGCTGTATCTATTTTTCCCCTATTTATACATTCTTCTACATCCTTGCTTTTGCCTTCTAGCCACTCCTGCTTAGCCATTTTGCACTTCCTCTCAATCTTATTTCTTAGTCGTCTGTACTCCATTTTGCCTGTTTCATTTACTGCATTTTTATATTTTCTCCTTTCATCGATTAAATTTAGTATCTCCTGTGATATCCAAGGATTTTTGTAGGTCTTGCCATCCTACCTATTTTATCCTCTGGTGCCTTCACTATTTCATCTCTCAGTGCTACCCATTCCTCCTCTACTGCTTTATTTCCCCCCGTTTCTGTCAATTGTTGCCTAAAGCTTCTTCTGAAGTTCTTAAGAACTTCAGGTTCCTTCAATTTATCCAGGTCCCATCTCCTGATTTTCCTATTTGCAGTTTTTTCAGTTTCAGCCTACAGTTCATAATCAACAAGTTATGGTCAGAGTCTATATCTGCCCCTGGGTAACCCCTTCAAAAGTTTAATGCCCGCGGAAGCGGATAACAAAATTACGGATGCGGATAAAGTGCCGCGGATGCGGTTGCGGATATGGACCTTGCGGACGTGGTGCGGATGGGGATAACACTTTTGTTATCCGTGCAGACCGCTAATAATAGGTACGAATGTAATTAGACTATTCTCATTTTCTTTTTCCAATTTTTTATAATTATTTTTTGTATCGTGACTAGCTGAAGTTTTTCTCTTGTATTTGACGTCGCTGAGGTTTGTTTAATTAGCGAATATTAATTAGTTCATGCAAGTGGCGTATTGTTATAGTTCAGATATTTGGGTAATTAATTTCTCTGATAAATCTAATTAAATTCGTTTCTCATAATACGAAAGTAGGTATTATTATGTTTAACAATTAATGTTAATGATGTTATTCCTGCATTAGTTTCTGTATAATTATCATTTATTCCAAAAATATTGTTTACGACTCTAATAACTATATTTTGAAATGAAGAACTATTAATATAACCGAGATTTATACATAAATTTACTCAGTATTTTTACGCTACCTGTTACTATAGCTAGTTGCATGTGTTTGCTTTTCTGTTGTAATTAGATTAATATACCTAATTAACAACACGTAACTTTCATTGACATTTTAACTAATATAAATAGAATGCTTTGGCACCAGGTAAATGAGTCTTGTAACGTTCTGATCGGAGGCACAATTTACGTCACACTGAACTCTAGTGCTAAAGTTCTTTAGTGTTAGTCGTGTGGAAAGTGTTTCTATCGTTATTGTGAATTGATTCTTAATATTCGTGCTACACTAAATGTACACCTTGAACTTTTGTATTCCACACACGAAGTATTATTGCATTATTGTATTATTGACGCGTGGAATGTGCGTACGGGTTTTATTGATTGTTATGAGACTTGTAGGCTGCTCATAAATGGGACAATTAGGTACTAATGATTCTTTAAAGTGTCAATAAACTGCAATTCTTCGTGTCGCCTTACATTATTTATAGTTAACTAGTTTTGCCCCATGAAACTTTAGCCAGCAGGTAACGAGACCGCCGATCAACAAGAACTTCAAGAGGCATCGAACGACGACCCGGCATCGTCACACCCTGTATAAGAAAAGTTTCATATATCTGCCAAAATTCATGGTGATACGCCAAACGATGTCGAAATCTGCAGTAAGATGCCGTCTGCCATGCACCGTATGAAATCTTAGACAGGTAGTGACCTCCCTCTTGTTTTGAAATTCAGATATACAAAATTTAATTCAGATCAGAATAAAACTTTAAATTTATGTCGGAATCTCTTCAGTATCCTCCGCCCTGCACCTTATGAATTATTATGTACACAGTGTGGTTCCTCTTGTTTTAAACTTCAAGTTTGCAAAATTTTATCGCAATCGGATTAACGGTATGGACGCGCATAAAATACAAATCCAAGGCGAAGTGGCGATGACAATGCACAATTGCCAATTTCGATTTTTTCCATTTTTCAGCCGTTCTTTTGGGCATAGTCTTCAATCTGGAGACTGGTTTGATACAGCTCTTCATTCTACTCAACTCCGAGCATGTCTATTTTATTTTATATATTCGTCTCTTGGTCTTCCTCTGCGATTTTTACCGCATTAACTTCCCACCAATGCTAAATTCGCGACTGCTCTCTAAGAATGTGTCCTACCAAAGGATCCCTATTTTTAGTCAAGTTATTCCAGAAATTCCTTTTCTCCCCATTCTGTTCAGTACAACCTCAATAGCTAAGCGACCTATATTCCTAACATTCACCCTTCGTCTATAGCAATACATTTAAAAACTTTCTTCTTCTTGTCTGGACTACTTATCGTCCATGTTGCAGTATGAGAATGATTGCGTTACTCACCAACAATTATTAACGACCACGGAGTCCTGTGAATAACATAACATAATTTGATCATTTTTAAATCCCGAGACTTTTATTTAGTAATTTATTTTCATTTTTCCACTTTTCTTCATGTTTTCATTTTTCCTCTTCTTGTTCATTTTTAATTACTCAAAGACTTCTTTCGATCTGGGTTATTTTCCGAGTGGCGACATTGGACCTACGCTCATACTATGATAGCTGGATAGTTTCTTTAATTATGCAATAATTATTTGCAGAATGTCCTCTAAGATTATACAAAATATCTGTACGTGCTGCTGTTCCCAACAATACAGCAGTCTCTGAATTGACAGATTTCGTTGCCTAGCAATAGACTAAGACAAGGCGATCGGCGAGCAACATCCATGCGTCTGTGCCCAGTCAACCGCTGAGGAAGAAACCCGTGAAACAGAGCAACAACGGGGAGCAACGGTGGCAGTCGTAAGGTAAGTCACCAACGAAACCAGTTCCGCCAATCAGTGGCACCCAGTAACCTCTGTATGACCTGGATGTATAACTCTGGTCGCTGAGCTCAGAGCTGCAGCGTGCCTGCACATTCAGGAACGCACGTGACTTTTGGGTTAAATTTAACTCACCACGTCGGTGGAGAAATGTTCTGATGTTGGCAACAAGAAGTTTGCTTTACGAGGATAGTTGATTTATTGACAGGGCAAGCCGCGGTGGAGTAGCCGAGCGGTCTAAAGCGTCTCGCTGCGGAGCGCGCGGTTGCTCGCTGTGGACGTTCGAGTCCTCCCTGGGGCATGGGTGTGTGTGTATTGTCCTTAGGTTAGTTTACCTAGGTTTAAGTAGTTTGTAAGCTACGGACTGATGACCACGCTGTTTGGTCCGATAGATTTACAAACATTTGAACTGACAGGGCAAAGGTATATGCAAGAACCTGTCAGTCATAGATCGCGAACAGCATTAATTATTTATTCAAGATCAACATTATTTCCTCCCACACTATGTGATTGTGTTTTCAAAGAACTTTCAGTCATCGTTGCCAACTTTCACACTCATCACCGCCGACACGGTAAGCAAAATGTTACCGATTTTTGCATTACCGGCACGTTGTAATTTGGCAAACGAATTTCCATCAGTGATGGTACTGGGCTGATGCCTGTCGTTGCTTTGCCGGCTGCGGTGGCCGAGGAGACTGAGGCGCTCCAGTCACGGTCTGCACGGCCACTACGGTCGGGGGTTCGAATCCCCCCTCGGGCATGGATATTTGTGCCGTCTTTAATATAAGGTAGTTGATAAGTAGTTTGTAAGTTTAGGGACTGATGACCCCGTAGTTAAGTCCCATAAGCTTAACAAACATTTGAACATTTTTTGTCGTTGCTTTCGTTGGTAGTTGCGTGATGAATTACCGGATGTGGAGGTAACCAACCACAAATGACGTTCAAGCAGCCAATAAGATTAGCTATATCTTCCATGCCATATGTGAAATTAGCGTCAATTTTAATTTTTCACGTTGACTTCCGACGTTCTTGGCAATGTAATTTATGTGTGTATTTTATTATTTTATTTTTATTTTTCACATGAAGAAATCAATTTTGTCCTTTAACAAAAGTTTGTTTTTAAGTTTCACCGTAGGCAGGAATAATTTCTCGTATTAACTCGATTGAATACTAGTACTTACTCTACATATATTGTATGACTATATGGTTTTTCAGAAGGTTTCTTCCGGGTTTTAAATGAATTAGTGTGGATTGCTTAAAACTCTACTGTAGGGTAAAACTCTACTGTAGCGTGTGTCGTTCGTAATTTGTTGCATTTTTTTACATAACAACTGAAGAAATTACTTCTTTATAGTTGCTACTCTTGTGTCATGGAAGTTTATGGAATTTATCTGGGAATATAAATTATTGCCAGATCGTGATTAGGAAAAGCCAATCGAGAATCAGTCACTACGTGGGTTGAACAGTTTGTTTTATGTAATGTAACCGAAAGTATTAAGTAATAAGTTTAATTATCAATTAAAAGAGACTTTTCCGCCCAGGCTGTGTAATTAAAACTGTTACATCCATGTAGTGATTGGTTCCCGATGTCAATTTCTTTTTTCTTTAACTTCTTCTTCAACGATTCTTCAGCGTTTTCCTCTGCGACGAAAGTGGAATGTATAATTTTTTTTCGATAATGTCACGAATTCTTGCCCGTAAAAACACTGACATTCCCAACGCCGATTTGTTTATGAAGTATAAAATGTTAAGTAATTTCTTCATGGCTTCGTGAGCGCCACTTCTGACTGGTTGCTTTCACCTCCCTTTATACACAGTGTCGCTGCCAACATAACATGTCAAGCAACACCCCAGTTCACGTAAACTAAAATTTAACCGAATCAGTTTCTAAGGGACAAAACATTGCTTGCTTACTTCTTATTTCGAAGTTTAAGTGATTGTTCGATTTAATAGGCTGGTGTGGGAGTGGGATGGAAACATTTTCTTTTAATATTGCAGGAATATTCTGTAGCAGCCATCTCGTAATTTGGCAAGAACCAAAATATGAATATCTGTGGTTTGCACGCTCAGGCAGTTGAAGTTCATCTAGGTATAGGGATGATTTATATTGAAAAAGCATCGATGTTGACATGGATATTAACATCGACAAAGGAAATCGACAAATATCGAAAGGAAAACATCGATGTCCGATAACATTGATGTTTTAATTGCAAAAATAAACAATCCTAAGCAAGGTAAAAGTCGACCACCGGTAGCGATATTCGTTGTAACTTTACGTGACTTGTCGCAGCGTTGTTGAAAGTGGTCGCTGTGCGGCATTCTTTCAAAAAGCTGTGCGAGTCTGTTTGTTTATGTGCGTCAGATGAGACAGCCATGTTCCAACGAAAAATGTGACGTATTTGATTGTCACCAACACTATAATGTCCATTAAAATAATTAGTATTTTTAATTAAAAATGGGGCTCGGTAGGTGGACGGATGAACATAATGGATCAGTTTGTACAGTAAGAAATAATGCGTTCTTATCAATTACGGCAAATGATCAATGTTTCAAATAATTAGTGCTTTAATTTAAATATGGAGCTGGATTGGTGAACGTAGGTGGGGCAGTTTGTATTATAAATAGTAACAAAAGAAAGAAAATGATTGTTGACTTCACTTAACTCCATCCATTTAATCGACTGGTTTGCATGACGTCGTGACATTGTACGAGAATCGCAAAAAAAAAAAAAAAAAAAAAAAAAAAAAAAAAAAAAAAAAAAACTGAGAATCGCTTTAATTCCAGTGCCTCTGACGTTCCCGTTGCTTGTTATCTCAACTTCAGTCCCTTTGCCGATCAACTGACGTACAATACTAGGCTGCCAATACGGCATACAGTATCAGTGGTGTCACTGTCACTTTAAAGGGATTGTAAACAATTGTGTGTCCGTATAAAACAGCCGTAAGAAATTACAATAAACCGATATAACGTCGACTGTTAAACTTTCGGCGTCGTCGTAGTGTGCATATATTGATCACAAAACGTTCGTGTCATGAGTAGCAGTTGGCGGTTGCTGCCAACTTCTGCATACTACGCCACCTCTGCCATGAGTAAAATTTTACCCTCTACTGGAGAAACAGATCGCTTATAATTATTATAAGAAAATTATAGGTGATATTGGCTATTTCTCATAATAAACCAAAATTTCATGAGACCATCGAGTTGAATCTTCAACATGGAAGTATCGATGGTCCGATGTTGTTTCCAAACCATCGGATTTTCGATGGTTTAGAGGACGTAACATTGATGATTTCCGTATAAACATCAGTATTCATTATACTTCGATAAATGTCGATCATAACTATCTAGGTAATATATAGATGCATGATAGCACCTAACAAATTGCAGTCGAATCGATTTAACATTTCACAGGATGTACAACATGATTTCTCATCAACACGTTAGTAATGAGGAAAGAGCGTTGTCCATCCAAGGCTTTCGCGAACGCGCTACTATTGATTTCACGAAAAACGCGCTCGTGGCTGTAGGTAGTGTTAATATTTACAGCGTTGACAATGAAACAGAATGTTGTCCTGAAACTGAAAGTTCTTGCAGTAGTGACTGTAGGCTGTGTAGTGAATGATTGGTAGATGATGTTGAGGTTAACAGGTCTGACATGCCGCAAATTAATTCCTAATTACCGAAAACACCTGAATGCCCCAGCCTGAACGAAGCCCTAGAAATTCATTACTTATTCACATAGTTAAATCCTTTAACTTTATTTACGTATGAATAAAACATACACAATCTCTTAAACAATCACTAAACAATTAACGACTTTATAGTTGTATCGTTCATTACTGACAAAAAAGGAGCAAGAAGCAATTAAATGAAACCATAACACGAAAAGTCAATTTACGATTCGTTAATTGTAGGAGTTTGCATTTTTAAACCTAAATTACATACGGCCTGTAAGTAAAAGACAATTTTTCCTATGTTGAGATTTTCTCCCTTCCTCCCTCTCTCTCCCACACACTCTCCCTCTCTCTCTCTCTCTCTCTCTCCTCTTCTTTCCCCCTTTCCCCCCCTTTTTTCTCTCTCACTGTCTTACTGTCTGGGGGGTACCGAAATCCTGTGCCCCCACCCCCGAATTTGCCCTTGGATGTAAAAAGAATCGTATGAGCCAGAGGAAGAAATCACCCACAAGATACAAAGCAACATCTTTCCAGTGATCATGACATCCACGGATCCTTAAACTGACTGATATTGACTTGCAAATGAGTAGCAAATGGGAATATACTTGGAATAGTGTCATTTTTCGGTAGCTGTGTATCAGCATATAACCGAAATTTGTTGGTGGCAATGTTTAGGACAGTGATCACTACTAATGACGCTGTATTTAGATCCCTCACGGTTTTTTGTGAGTTCGTATGTGGCAAGCACGGGGCCCCGAGCTGATGCAGTCTTCCGTCCTTCTCTACTTCCCGCACTGCATTTCCTTTCCTCTCCCCTCCTTTTCTTTCCTCACTCCTTCCCCTCCCCACTGGGAGACTGATAACCTTATCAGTTTAGTTCCCCTATCCAAAACCATACTACCCAACCCTCTGTATTTAGATGTCGTTCCTTCTTTCCTTTTCATAAGAGAAATCAGTTTCCATAATAGTTCTGGAGAAGCGAGAGGAAACCTGAAAACATAATAAATCGGTTTGTAGTACCGCTACTGTTGTGGTTTCTTGAACATCATTGTCTTTATAGTATATTAAGTATGTGGAACAGTGCCTCCCTATAGGAGGGTACCATGCATACTGTAACTGTTGTTGCATGGTATAGCGCGTATTAGAGCGCAGTCTCTGTAACAAAGCACGATTCAATAAATGGTCTCTAGCATGGAAATCATGGGTTTCCGGAAAATCTAGATCTGGATGGCCGGAGGAGGTTTTGAACCGCTGTCTCTCCAAAAGCGAGTCTAGTGTGTTAACCACGGCGCCATCTCCGCTACGGTGAAGAATGAGTAGCGAATCTGTTTAAAATTCACTGCAACAAATTCCCTTCCTCTTATATGGAAAAAGTAATTTCTGTCATACCTTGATTAAAAGGAAGTACCAACTGGTAGGATACATTCTAAGATATCAGTGAATCGTGCACTTAGCTTTGGAGGAAAGTGTGTGGATTAAAAATCGCAGAGTGAGTTTAAGAAAGGATACAGTAGGCAGTTTCAAACAGATATAGGTTGTCGTGGTTATGGGGAGATGAAGAGGCTTGCTCAGAATAGTAGAGGGTGAAGAGCTGCACGAAACCAGTCTCCTGACTCAAGACCACAAGAACATCTTATATATAAAGAAGAGTGTCCGTTCGTTGGTTGCTTTGTTTGCCTGTAATTCATACAAACTTACAGTGCTATTCCGATACTGATAAAATTTTGCTTACTTTACCTAGAAAAGAAACGAAAGATCGTTGTCTACATAGATTTCTTATGATGTATGGCGAAGGGTACTTTACAAATGAATTCATCACCGTTTGACTGTTAACCATGAATGTTGGCGATGTGTGTATGTTTTCGTGGTGGAGGTTTTTATATTATCCAAGCCGCCATATGGTACATGACAGATGATATCTTGCATTAAAGTTTAACAGCGTTTCGCTTATAACCATGGAAGCTGACATTTGTATGGCATTTTTTATAAACAAGGACAGCAGTAGATGGCGTGACGGAGGCAGAGGAGGAGATGGTCGGAAACAGAAGAAGAGAATAAGGGTGCAGGTGCGTCGAGAGAAAGCGAGAACGAGAAGTATAGAGAGAGCTGAAAAAAGACATGATAAAGACTGGAGGGGTGGCAGTGGGGGAATATAAGAGTCGAAGGAGCAGAAACAGAGTGGGAGCACCAGTGAAGAAGAGGATGGACGAATGGAATCAATATACATTATTAACTGAAAACACGGCGTTGCCCGGATATTTATTTATTCATTCCAGCTTTGAGTTAGTACTGCTCCTATCCCTTCTCTCTCCCTGTTATTTCAAATCAAAGATTTTGGTAAAAGAAAATGTGGGCATAGGCAAAGTTTGCCCAGCACGTATTAACACCCTAACAAAAGAAACGACGTGTCCACGGCTGCCGCGACTTGCCTGAAATTCAAATCTTGGACTTCTTCAGATGATCTGAAAATCTGTTGAAACTGGTTATGAAATAGTTTCAACATAACGCCAGTCGTACATTTTGGCACATGCATTGATGACGTTTGACATTTTGGGATGCAATTTAATGAGAACAATACACATCACAATTAAAACTAAATTGCAATACACGAAACATTTATAAAACAGGGTTAGAGTTTGTATATGTGGGAAATACATGTAACTTTAAATAAATTGTAGTATCAAGGAAAGATTTGAAACAGTAATGCAGCAGTGAGGGAATTGCCATGCTATCCAAGGCGCTTTTTCACGCATTGCGCGTCTGCTCCCCCTCGGAGGTTCGAGTCCTTCTACGTGTAGCCGGCCGCGGTGGCCGAGGAGACTAGGGCGCTCCAGTCACGGTCTGCACCGACACAACGGTCGGGGGTTCGAATCCGCCCTCGGGCATGGATATTTGTGCCGTCCTAGTTCGTAAGCAGTTCATACGTAGTTTGTAAGTTTAGGGACTGATGACCTCGTAGTTAAGTCCCATAGACTATACGAACATTTGAACATTCTACGTGTATATGCGTGTCATTCCTAGCGTAAGTTAGTTTAAGTGAATTTGAGTATGTAGGCGACTCCATCCGGAACCTGGTGCAGAGCGACCACATTAAAATTGGAAGAAACAACTTTGGCCGCATTGAAATATTTTGTTTTTTATATACAATACATATCGATTTCGGTCAGTGTCTGACCATCCTCAGTGCTGCAAAAAAGTCAAAAGAAAAAAAAATCAGCTTCTAGAAGTAATACAAACATTGAAAAACGTAATTGACAATATTCGGACGTATAGGCTATCACAATATGAAGAGAAGAAATACAACACAGTGTCATACCATGAATCCAAGCCCTGTGGGCCCACAAAAACTTGCACACTGCATATTAACATCAAGTAGGCAGTACATACGTAGAATGTCAAACATAAGCTGATTTCTTAGCTAACAAACCTAGCTGTGTGTGTGCGGATAGCACCCAGCCCCCTCTATACAATAGGTCATAGATTTTTAGACGACATAAAATTTAACCAGCGATACAGGATGTTGTCAGCAAGGAAATCAAGTTTTTTTTATACATGGTAGCGTATAAAACAAAGTCTAAAACGCAATCTACACTACAATTTGAAAGATTTACAGTTTATAGTGTTGTCCTCTACAACATTATGCAGAGAGAGTAAAAATAAAAAAAATATAAACAGAAATACACAAGTAGGAGAAATGATTTGTAAAAGGAGTAATATTCATTAAATTAAGAAAAACAGAATACAGAAAACAGGCCAAGTGCGCCCTCTGTCAAACTTGGCCTGTTTTCTGTATTTTGTATAGAGGGTGCTGGGTGCTATCCATACACACGCAGTTCGGTTTGTTAGCTAAGAAATCAGTTTATGTTTGACATCAAGTACTGCCTACTTGATGTTAATATGCAGTGTGCAAGTTTTTGTGGCCCCACAGGGTTTGGATTCATGGTATGACACTGTGATGTATTTCTTCTCTTCATATTGTGATAGACTATACGTCCGAATATTGTCAATTACGTTTTTAAATTTTTGTATTACTTCTAGAAGCTGATTTTTTTCTTTTGACTTTTTTGCAGCTCTGAGGATGGTCAGACACTGACCGAAATCGATCTGTATTGTATATAAAAAATAAAGTTTTCAATGCGGCCAATTCTTCCAATTTTAATAAATTTGAGTAGTTCGTAAGTCTAGGGAAGTATGTCTTCAGCAGATTGGTTCCATAGCTTTACATATATTTGAAGAAATGGTAACTGGTCGGGACTGTCCGACTGGGCGTCACAATATTTAATCAAATGCATAAAAATGAATGTTTGTGTTTGTTCGTAATTTATGCGCTGTCGTACCGTTCTTCCGATTGCGATGGAACTATGCACACTTGATATTTAAACCAAGAGGCTAGTCACCGTCTACATAAAATTTTGTATGGTGCACAGTAGAGGGGACGTTTTGTAAGACCTTCTACAAAACCTACTGTTTTATTTCGATCTTGATGAAATTTCGCACACTTGTCCTTCAAAACAAAGGGAATGTCACAGTGTACCTAAGATTTAAAAAAAAGAAAAAAAGGTCAAATATTTGTATAGTCTATGGGACTTAACTACGGGGTCATCAGTCCCTAAACTTACAAACTACTTATGAACTATTTAACACTAAGGACGGCACAAATATCCATGCCCGAGGGGGGATTCGAACCCCCGACCGTAGTGGCCGTGCAGACCGTGACTGAAGCGCCTCAGTCTCCTCGGCCACCGCGGCCGGCCCTAAGATTTCATACGGTGCTTGATGCCACTTCACTGATTACCGTAAAACTAAACAGAATTATACAATTTTAGAGATGTGGAGGAAACAATGGAATGAGGAGGTGGAGGCGGAGTTAGAAAGAGAAGAGGAGGTGATTGACAGAGGAAGAGGAAGGCGGAGGTGGGCAGAGAGAGAGGGTATGAGGATATGAACAGAAAGAGAGGAAAGGGGACTGACAGTCTAACTTAAGACTGGAACAAATAAGTACCAGGGTTTTCAGACATTATGGAATTTAAAAAAAAATCGTACTGGCGTGTTTTACGGCACATTTTAGATTTACCTGTAATTTTATGATATTTTCAAACATGTGGGACAAAAATAATTAGAATAAATAAAATATAGAATAATATAAAATTATGGACTATACGATTACGAATCTACTATTGTAATAACATATATGCACGCAACACCTAACATTGTGTCTGGCCGAATTTTAACAAACAGCCAAAATTATTTGAGTTTAGGTTTGACAAATATTCCCCTTTTTTTTAATTTTGCCTCTTTAAACTATTATTTTAATATCTCTCCCATATTTCCATGATCTTTTTCCGTTAAAATATTATCACCTGTCTTCTCGCAATACTTTGTCCTCTTTGGTAAGTTTGTTTTCTTTACCTGTACTGGTTTAAGTAAAATCAAGTGACCACTGAGACGTTCTTCCTCTACAAATACGTTCATTCAATTTTCGTCTCAGATGAACGATTATGACGTTATTTGCAACTAAAATTCCTGCTGTCAAAAGGCCATCACAAACGACCTATTTTTAGTGTTACGAATGTTTTTTTCTTTTCTTTTTTTTCCGAAATAGTTCAAAAAGGGAGGTTCTGGTCGCCTGTAAAATTTGGTGCCAATCGGGTGAACGGCACGACTTAAAAAAGAAGTCTGAACACGTTACACCCAAACAGACACACAGCGTCAAATTGCCTTTATTTTTGCAAATGTCTCTGAAACGGTGCGAGATATAGGAAAAACAAAACATAAGAGCAAAATTATAGAGAATTGTATTCTCTACAAATTCGTTTATTCAATTTTCGTCTTAGATGAACGGTTAAGTTGCTATTTTCATTTACAATATCGAGCTATCAAAAAGCGATCGCGAAAGCCCAATTTTAGTATTAACTGACGTTGGCCAAACAATACTGAAGTCGTTCATCGCGACAAAACTTATCCTATGTTCGAAGTTGGGCCATATCACACATAGTGAGCAGAATCTTAAGATCAGTTGAGTACTTGTGGAATATATCGCAGAGGAACATCGTTACAAGGAATCTTTATACATTATAACAAGTAGCTTATCAAGATAATAGCGGAAACACTTCGCTGAAACGTGTGACAGCGGTCCCCTAGCAGCTCCTAGCGGCGTGAGTTGAAAACTAAAACTGGGTGTGAACGGCCGATTAACATTGTGAGAGTCAGAACACTTATAACATCCGTTGTCGTACTTTAAAGAAGCAGGAAAAGGTTGTAAGAAGGAGTGTTTGTGCTATACACGGCTGTAAAAGCTAACTCCAGACAGCAGTGCACTCCGAAATATTTCTTCAGGTTCCCGAAAAATAGCGAATTCTAAAAATGATAGTTTAATGTGGCTACTATTAGGTCTACTGAGACTGTTTACTTCTAATAAAGTCTTTTTAACGCTTTGATTTGCCGTTTTCTATACGTTCTTCATAGATACAGGCAGTGGGTTATTCGTAAGCGAAGAGCTGACTTGGATAGAAGTTTGAGAAAGATGGGCCGAGAGCATTCGAGAAAAAGCATTTTGAGGAGAAAGATTTCAGAAATAAGATGTGTAAATCCAAGGGTAAATGAATTTTGTTCATTGCGTGTAGTTTTTAAAAATGGTGGTTAAAGTATTATATCAACAAATTTTAACATTTAAGTTTCAATTGATTCCCTTCATTCAAAG
Organism: Locusta migratoria; assembly: GCA_026315105.1. Lineage (NCBI taxonomy): Eukaryota > Metazoa > Arthropoda > Insecta > Orthoptera > Acrididae > Locusta > Locusta migratoria. Next base: position 411,128,343 of record CM048748.1, read on the forward strand.
CCTAGACGAGGCTTTAGAAACGCCAGCACAATACAATCAATTTCAGATTTTTGAGTTTAAGCAAAAAATTATTTTATGAAACACAATGATAATAATAATTTAAAGCAATGTCTTACATTTTTCCTTGTCATTTCCAGTATTTGGCCTGGTATACTACCTTGCGTTCTGCTGTCTAACTGCTCATGGAAAATGCCTTCATTTATATGGTTAAAACGTACATCATGTATTGGGTTAGTTACAGTTCGAATTCTATCCAAATAAATTGTACACGTTATGAAAAGTATTATTTGCCCGTCTACGCAACTACAATAAGTACGATCATATTTCACTACACGCGTTTAGTTTCACGCTGTTCTAATTTGTTGAACGCTTCCGAATAATAGGAATTGTCCAAGCCTGCAAAATAGCTATTAGTTTCTGCAATTACCTCCAAGTTTGAACGAAATCTTCGTCTCACTACCCCTCAGGGGCTCAGCATTCATTTGCTGAGTACGGGCTTGGCGAACCCGGGGTCCTGAGCTGGGGACTGGTAAGCGCCGCCAGTCCTCTAGACACCGTAACCTCTGGGCACGCTTCAGCGACCACCGTGAGGCGCGGCGGTGGAACGTTGTTATGTACCAGGGAATGGGGATCTTGGCTTGACCGCCTGGGTCGCGAGGATGGTATAAACCTCTATAAAAAAACCCTTCAATCCCAAGGTGTGCTACGTGCTGATGGGATGCATGGCTGTTGAAGAGGAACAGTCGCTAGCGAGCAACCTCTGGGGATACTGCCGCACCTCAGTTGTATAAGGCTTACCTAGGCATGCGGGGCTCTGTCTAGGTGGACACGTATTTCCCTAGCTTCTCGTGGGACCGAGATGAAAAACTCTAATTTAACCCATGAACCTTCCAGTGGGATGGGTGTGCCACTGGGGGGGTACCAACACCCAATCAAAAAAGAGGGCTCGGGTACCTAGTCCTCCGGATTTAGGTTTTTCAAAAAAAAGTATTTGTTCAGAGTAACAGAGCACAGGCTGGTAACTAGAATGTGTTTATTGTCGTGAAGAGAAAAGAAGGTTCGTTTGAGAAGGTGTCGCCCTTCTATATCAACAAAGGGCTCGAAGGAATTGCTGGTCCTTTAAAGTCAGTAAAGCGGTTGCGTAATGGCACCCTGTTGGTGGAAACATCAACTTCCCAACAGGCGTCCAAACTTCAAACAGCTAAGAGTCTTGGGGAATATCAAATCGAAACGGAGCTACACAGTACTCTTAACTATAGCAAGGGCGTAGTCTCCTGTAGAGATCTGATTGACATTCCAGTGGATGAACTGAAGGAGGAATAGGCTGCAGACGGTATCGTCGATGTGCAGAACATGAAGAAAAGGGTGAATGGAGAACTCGTTCCGTCTGAGTCCTTCATCCTCACCTTCAATAGCCCTCGACTACCTGAGCATATTAAGGCGGGTTTTCTGCGTTTAAATGTACGGCCGTATGTCCTTAACCCCATGCGCTTTTTTAAGTGCCAGCGCTTTGGACATACCACCTTGGGATGTAAGGGAGAAGCTACCTGTGGCAAATGTGGTAAAGCAGCACACGATGGGTTTGACTGTACTCCACCTATGACCTGTGTCAACTGTTCTGGCGACCACCCAGTCTGGAGTAGGGATTGTGCAGTCTACCTTCAGGAGAAGACAATACAAAAAATTAAAACCACTCAGCGTCTCTCCTATGCAGAGGCCAAGAAGACCTTCAAGGCCATGCAACCTGCTGTGTTTACCACCTCCTTTGCCTCAGTACTGCAGAAGCCAGTTGCCAGAGCTGATGCCTGCACACAAACTGAGGTTGTCAGTATAGGAACCAACACGTGCACTTGCCAGTGCACATGCCAGGCCGTGGAACCTGCACCTTCCGTAGCCCCACTGACGACAGCTGACAAAGGTACGGATACTGCCTTTGAAGAGCCCATGGTACTTCTTCCTGCAGAGCCCGCCATCACCGTCACTGCCACACCCACCACCAACACCGCCACCGTCACCACAGTTGCAATCACGACCTCTGTCTCCACCACCAAGCCACCTAAACTGAAGAAGGTTTCCAGCAAACCACAGTCACAGGCAAAAACAGTTATGCACCTTTCAGACTTCGTTGAAGTTATTCCGCCTGAACCTTCGTCTGACCCAGCTCCAGACCTCATGGAGCTGGATCTCCCTCAGGGGCAACCCTCTCGCCCCCATTCTGGACCTCCACCACGTTCAGTGTCTCCGTCTCGGAAGAAAGAGAGGGTGAAGATCCAACCTCCCTGATAAATGGTCCCAGTACTACAGTGGAACTTGCAGGGTTTCAGGACACATGTGGAGGAACTCCGTATATTGACTCAGGGTAGACCAATTTGTATATGCCTTCAAGAGACAAACTTCAAAACCACTGACAACCCTGAGCTCCATGGCTATGTACTCCACAGGAAGGACGATCTTAGTGGAGAGAGAGCGAAAGGCGGAGTGGCAATTTTTGCTAATACAGCTTGTCACTCTGAGCCCCTCTCTCTCACTGCGCAGTTACAAGCCGTTGCAGTTTCTGTCTATGTGCGCCACCGTTTGACAGTGTGCTCCCTCTATCTGACACCCCATGACACATTTGATGTAGCGGCCCTCGAAGACCTTGTGATGCAGCTCCCCCACCCTTTCATCCTCTGTGGGGATTTTAATGCACATAATGTGCTTTGGGGTTCTGCCAGGACCTGCCCCAGGGGTCGAGCAACAGAGAGGCTTCTCTTGTCATCGAGCGCACATTTATTAGACACGGGACAGCCCACACATTTTTGTACTGCGACGGGGTCGTTCTCAGCCATAGATCTCTCGCTTTGTTCTCCAGCCCTCGCCCACTCAACACAATGGGAAGTGGTCGATGACCTGCATGGTAGTGACCATTTCCCCATCTGGCTTCACCTCCCAGGCAGAGTGGACCCCGAACACAGACCACCTCATTGGGTGATCAGTAAAGCCGACTGGTTACTTTTCAGCCAACTCGCTGAGCTGGAAACTCGCGGCAATGTCCAGGAATGGGTAGATTCTATCACTCACACGATACACAGTGCTGCTAATGCATCTATGCCGCTGTCGTTAGAACGACCAAAACGGCAGCCTGTCCCTTGGTGGACGGCTGAGTGTCGCTCAGCAATTAGGGCTAGGCGTGCAGCTCTGCGTAGATTTAAGAGTCGGCCAACTGCAAACAACCTCGCGGCCTTTCGGATAGCGAGGGCAAAATGTCGCCAGATAATACGAGAAAGCCGAAAGAGATCTTGGAAACAGTTCCTGAGTACCGTTACCCGCTCCACCAAAAGTTCCACTGTATGGGAGACCATACGGAGGATATCTGGGAAAGGGGGGAGGTGTCCAGTGACTGCTATCATGGGGAATGGCGTTCTCTACACCAGCCTGCGGGATATTGCCCAGCACTTGGCTATGTATTTTGCCAGTGTTACAGCTACTGCCAACCAGGATCCGGTATTCCAGCGCCACAGAATGGTTGCTGAGAAGGGCAATTTGGACTTCAGGTCCACCTGTCATCAAGATTACAACTGCCCTTTCACACTATAGGAGCTGGATTCTGCTTTGTCTGTGGCACATGACACATCCCCTGGCAATGATAGAATCCCTTACAGCATGCTGCGGCACCTAACACAGCGAAATAAAGAAGCCCTCCTGGATCTTTTTAATGCCATTTGGTCGTCAGGTCACTTTCCTGATTCGTGGAGAGAAGCAATTTTAATCCCCCTTCTAAAACCTGGGAAAGATCGTACGTGCCCAAGCAGCTATCGTAGTGTTGCCCTCACTAGATGCATTGGAAAGACCTTAGAGCGGATAGTCAACCGCCGCCTTGTCTGGATGTTGGAATCCAGGCAGCTCCTTAGTCGCTTCCAGTGTGGGTTCAGGAGGTATCGTTCCACCTTCGATAACCTGGCCTCTCTGGAGGCGGCTATACACCAGGCTTTCCTGCGACGTCACCACTTTTTGGGTGTATTTTTTGATATCGAGAAGGCCTACGATACTACTTGGAGGCATCTTATACTTCGGCAGCTTCACGAATGGGGATTTCGAGGTTCTCTACCAATTTTTATTCGGTCTTTCCTTTCTCCACGTTTTTTTAGGTATCGAGTTGGTGGCGTGCTCTCTGACCGCTTTGAGCAGGAAAACGGTGTCCCTCAGGGTAGTGTTTTAAGTGTGACGTTGTTCGCTGCAGCTATTAACGGTATTACTTCTGTTGTGAAAAGTCCTGTCCAGTGTTCCCTGTTTTTTGATGACTTCTCTGTCTTCTGTTCTTCCTCCAGCCTTGCAACAATACGTCAGTTGCAGCTCACTCTCCGACGGCTAGACGAATGGGCACAGAAGACGGGTTTTAGGTTTTCAACCGAGAAGTCTGTGTGTGTTCTTTTTAACCGTTCACGTTCTATTTTTAACTTACCCGAACTACGGATGAGGGACATTGTTCTGAATTTTAAAGACACTGTGCGTTTTCTGGGTCTTACATTTGACTGTAAGCTTACTTGGTTGCCACATCTTAAAGACTTGAAGAGACGGTGCCTCAAAGCACTAAGTATTTTAAAGTGTCTTAGTCACACTTCATGGGGAGCTGACAGGACTCGTCTGCTCCAGTTTTATAGAGCGTTTGTACGATCCCGACTTGATTACGGCTGCACGGTGTATGGGTCTGCAAGACATTCCTACCTCAAAATGTTGGACGTGGTGCACAATGAGGGGATTCGGTTGGCTTCCGGGGCATTTCGCACCAGCCCTATACCGAGCCTTTGCGCCGAGGCTGCTGAGCCACCGCTTTCCATACGGCGACAGCTCCTCATGGTGCGTCAGGCGTATGCTGTGTTGTCCACCCCGTATACACCTGCTTACGATACTGTCGCTCGGCCGCCTATGGAACGGCTGTTTCGTAATCGGATTCGAGCTACGAGGCCTTTTGGGATTCGTGCTAAGGACTGTTTTTTAGATATTGGTGTTTCAGATTTTACCGTTTTGCGTCGAGGATGGAGTAGATATCCCCCTTGGTTATTACAGAGGCCCAGCCTCCTTTTAGATTTAACCAATTTTAAAAAAGATTGCACCCCGGACATAACGTTTCAGTCAGAATTTTTTAACATTTTAAATCAGCATCGTGATTGCACAGTGGTGTACACTGACGGATCAAAACAAGGGGACTCGGTGGGATGTTCTGCAGTGTTTCCAGGTCACATCGTAGGGATTCGCCTGCCCGCTGCCTACTCCGTTTTCTCGGCAGAGGTGCATGCCATTCTCCAGGCACTGGAACACATCCGGCGTGCTCGAGATAACAAATTTCTACTCTGCTCCGATTCCCTTAGTGCCCTCCAATCACTGCTGGTCATGTACCCGGCTGAACCTATAACACAATTGATCCATGACCAACTGTACCTCCTCCAACGGCGGGGTAAAGAGGTGTCATTTCTTTGGGTACCTGGGCATGTTGGGATATGGGGAAATGAAGCAGCTGATGTGGCTGCCAAGGCGGCCTGCAGTGACCCAAATGCGGGACGTCTACTCTGTGCTGGGCCAGAGGTCCCTTCAGTTGTGGGAGGAGACGTGGCTGGCAGTGACAGGTAATAAACTGTGGTTGGTCAAACCAACTGTCCGACCATGGAGAACCTCCTGCCAGCCATTCAGGCGTTTCGAAGTGACACTGACGCGCCTTCGCATTGGCCACAGCTCTTTGACCCATAGTTTTTTATTCCGTCAGGAGAATCCACCGATTTGTGATGCTTGTGGCATGCAAATCACTATACGCCACATTTTAATTGAGTGTATTTTATATCGTGCTGAGAGGCAGCGGCTAATATTGGTCGTGCCCTACCCATTGTTTTAGCTGACGACGAGGTGAGAGTGACGAACGTTTTACAATTTTGTGAACGTTCCCGACTCTGGCCTAAGCTCTTAGGCAGGAGATTTTAGTGTGTTAAAGGAAGGCTCGCTGATGCCTCTCACATCAGCGATCAGTCCCCCTATACTCCGATATTTTCTTTTTAAGGACTTGTAAGGTTGGGTACTGCGGTCTGCCACTTTACATCGCTGATTTGCAATATGTGTTCGTGTTGTTGCCATGGCTTACTTCATTTACTGTTGTTTAATTCTCCTGTCAGGGTGCTAAAAACCTTGCTGTTGTGCGCCCAAAACATCCTATCCTATCGTCTCACTACTCATTTCTTCAAATCGGGGAACAAATAATAGTCCGAGGGAGTCAAGTCTGGAGAGTAGGGGAGATATAAAACGAGTTGGAATCCTGTTTCCAAAATATTTTGCGACCACAACTACCGAGGTGTGAGCTGGTGCATTCTTGTGATGGAAAAGGACTTTTTTGTGGTCCAATGGCCTGCGTTTTCGATGCAGCTCGGTTTTCAAACGGCCGCCTGTAATAGTTTTACCCTGTTCCAGATAGTCGATGAGGATTATCTATTACGAATCCCAAAAGACCCTCGCCATAACCTTTCCGGCTGAAGGACCGGTCTTCGCCTTTTTTGGTAACCCATTGTTTAGATTGTTCTTTGGTCTCAAGAGCATAGTAAAGTATCCATGTTTCATTCAGTGACGAAACAGTGCTTAAAGTCCTGCGGATTCTTCCTACAGCTACAAACCTTCCTTGCAAAACTTCACACGATTCCGTTTTTGGACAAGCGTGAGCAATCGCGGCACCTATCTTGCGCATATCTTTCTCACCTACAAATGTTTATGCAAAATATTATGTACCCGTTCATTCGAGATGGCCGAAGCACTTGTAAACTCAAGCACCTTAACTCTTCTGTCATCCATAACCATGTCAAGGATTTTATCAATGATTTCCGGAGTCGTAACCTCCACAGGGCGTCCAGAACATTCAGCGTCAGTTGTGCCCATGTGGCCATCCCGATAATTTTGAAACCACTTACAAACTGTTCTAATCGAAGGTGCAGTGTCACCATAATGTTTATCAGGCTTCTAATCAGTTTCCTAAGATGTTTTGCCTTTCATAAAGTAATGTTTCATCATCACAAGAAATTCTTTTGAGAATCACTGGACTACCTTGATTCACACGAATGCCAAACACAAAGTATAAGACTAATATGACTGAAACTTGGTGTGCCTTCTTTCCAAAGATGCTAGTAACTAACGGAAATTTTTTCTTAGTTTTTTGCCTGATATGAAACGTCGACGTGTGGCACAGTTCATGGCAGAGACGATTGCTTTAGTTCCTTCTGCCCTACACTTTAAAATAATTATCATCTAACGTAATATCTTGAATGGCGTAAAAATCTAAACCTTGCAAAGTAATTTTGTTGCGCAACGAAATAAAATGCTGAATCTCAGATGTCAGGGCAAGAGATGCCAAGAGATGGCACCGCTAGCGGACCCACCTGACAAAGGCGTGTACATGCCACGAAGTTTCCTCTATTACGTTTATAAGCTATTTGATTATATGAATATTTCTTACTACGCCACAGAATGCGTGCGCTGGTCGGGTGGTAGCAGGTAGTAACAAACCTCGTCTGACTGCCCAAGTCATAAGGATACTCAGCTCTGTTATCTGCATACGTTGAGGTTTAAAAATCCGCGAAGTACGTAAAACACGGATAAATATTTTGGTGGAAGAAAAAAATAGTAATAAAAAGTGACAAATTGCAATTGCGTTTAAACCTTGATAAACGAAGGATTTAGTCAGTAGCACAAATGATTAATCGAAATAAGAAGGTGGGTGTAAAAATGTTGGGACAACAGGCGCGAAATACCGTTATAAAGAGAAACTAGAAGTCACCTCCAATATCTGCTTGGCTTGTAGGCTGTGGGATATGCTGGAATTTTTAAACTGTTGAATGAGATGTTCAGTGGTAACTTCTCACCGTAGGACGAGGTTTGGGCGTATTAAGCTCCATGTAACAGTAAAATAGCCGAACAAAAATTTGATCTCTCCGCGAAAGGAACTATTCTGACATCGGAATTCGGGGAAAAAAATTAATAGCCGCCAGGTTCTGTTACCATAACCATGGTAAGAATTGATCGGGGAAATTTGGCTTTCTGGATTAATATTCACAGGAAGTTGAAAAAGAAGCAAGGTGGCCTGCAAAGCTCATACTATGACAAAACGTACATTAGTGCAAGCAGCAATTTAACATCTAACAGGATAAAAAGGGGCCGCGATGGAGTAGCCGAGCGGTCTAAGGCACCTTGCTGCGGAATGCGTGGTTGCTCGCCGTCGGAGGTTCGAGTCCTCCCTGGGGCATGTGTGTGTGTGTGTGTGTTGTCCTTAGGTTAGTTTACCTTAGTTTAAGTAGTTTGTAAGCTACGGTCTGATGAACACGTAGTTTGGTCCGATAGATTTACAAACATTTGAACAAACATGTTTGATAAAACGGACGGAATCGTTAATGAGAAATGCAAAGTCATTAAATGGGTAACTATGGGGGTTATTTAAAGAACAAAGTCTCAAGTTTGCTGCTGGAGAAGCATTTAGAGAAGAGAAAGACCGCACACTTTGATTTATTCGACTTACAGAAAGCCTTCTATAGCGTCCAACGTAATCTGATTTGGCGAGCACTACGACACCACAGAGTACCAGAAATGTTCGTGAATTTGATCCAGCTTCTCTATCGAGATGTTTACAAGTGTAGTCCGGAGTCCTGCTTGAGTGTCTCCACCTTTTAAAATCATCGTTGGTGTTCAATAGGGTAGACCACTCAAGAGGTGGATGGACAACATCAAAGAGGACATGTTCGATGCGGATCTCAGCTCTGAAGACGTCCACAACAGAGCTCTGTGGAGGAGACGTAGCAGAAGAGCACACCCCAAGGTATGGGAAAAATGCTAGGAAAGAAGAAGAAGAAGAAGAAGAAAGCCTCAAGTGAAACTCACACGTAACTTACATTTATTATAAGCAGATGACGGAGAATTGTGTCACCCGGCTGCAACATCTGAAGACAACCGAAGACTGTGAAACACAACGTACGACTGCTTTCTGTTCGCATTCTCTTTGCAAAAATGGCGGTAAAATTTATAGTTTCTTCAACATCTACCACATTATCGATGGAAGTATACATGCATTCTCTCTTCACCGGCAATTTTCTTTTGAATGTTAAAGTTGATATGGCCAACAACATTATTTTATTCCATCATCTTTCGGCAGTGCACCCGGGACAGCGACAATTCTTCTTCCTATATTTCGGCTGCAAACCTTACAGCCATCTTCAAGGCGAGTCCAAGACTGAGTTCTCAGCGTCTGTGCGTGCCTATTTATACGCTAAATCACGTGATCCAAGCTACTGAGGATTAGACTGCGCATGCTCAAAGATATCACATTCGTAACTGCTGCGCTAGTCATAGATAAATATATACTTCAAAGATAATCTGTGAGCAGTGAGTGCAAACATAAACAGAGCTGTTACGTATCCACAGTGCTTACAAATGAATAATTAATCATTAAAAGTGGTAACATCAATCGGAATAGAAGACGCAGACATTCTTTCAGAACGAAGGCGTGATATAAGTGGCTTCCATGCATTGTCAAGATGAAATCCGTCGTCACGATTTAGCAGGTGGTCCGCCAGTTGTATATGTATAGATTCCTTTACAACGGAGTCCCAGAAAGTGTAAGCTGTGGTTAAAATCTTTACTCCTTTGTAATTCATGGAATGGCCAGTAGAAATACAATGTTCGGCTACTGCAGACTTGTTGGACTGAAGACGGCGTGTATAGCGTTGGTGCTCAACGCATCGTTCCTGCACAGTGCGCGTGGTTTGACCTATATAACGTTTTCCACACTCACAAGGGATTTCATAAACTCCCGATTTTCGCAAATTCAAGAGTCACAACATTATTTTAAATTGCAAAAGTCGTCATTTCAAACAGTCATTCCGAATTGGTATAGTTATGAAAAACTATCCATACATTTTGTCCACGAGCTCGTTTTCAGTAATGGCTTTGTTGCAGGAATGACTGCTGAGACATATGAGGTAAGTGATATATATTTGTTGGTTGAAGTATTTGTATGCGTGGCCAAAGATATGAGTGTGCCCAAAGATATATGTGTGACCAGAGATATGATTTTCTTAAAGCATGCATTGTTTTCGTCTGCTGCTGTTGACATTAGAATTATATTTGCGAAGGTACGGCCTATACGCCTTTTAGGTAAAACAAAAGTAATCTTGATCGAAAGGGGGTAAAGCATCAGAGGTTTATTTTGAAAAGAGAACGGAATCCATAGCGGCAAGTACCGCATTTACGTTAGAAATATGGTGTGTATCGCTACGGAGTCTAGCGCAGTAGGCGGTTCGCGCACGCGCGCTGGAGGCGTCGTCAGGCGCCACGGGCTGGCACAATGCGGCCGTGGGCGGACACACCTGCCGCCGCTGTTCCCGGCCGCACGAGACATACGACACCGCCACACCCAGCACACCACGCGGCATATACGTATACGTTTGTAAATCTTATGGGACTTAACTACGGGGTCGGTCCCTAAACTTACAAACTACTTATCAACTACTTACGAAATAGGACGACACAAATATCCATGCCGAGGGGGGATTCGAACCCCCGACCGTAGTGGCCGTGCAGACCGTGACTGTAGCTCCTCAGCCCCCTCGGCCACCGCGGCCGGCCCACGCGGCATTATCACCAGTAATGTACCTGTACAGTCTGCCCATCAACTGGCGCTATAACCATTATCTCTATATATAAAAGGATGTGTCCCGAATGACTGACCGACTGATTGACTGACTGACTGACTCATCATCGCCCAGCCCAAACCACTGAAGATAGAAACTTGAAATTTGTGGAGGGCGTTCATCTTACTCTGTAGGCGTCATTTAAGAAGCGATTTTTCGATATTCCGTCCGTAAGGGGGTGAAATAGGGGATGAAACGTTTTTTGAAAATACGTAGTCATTTTGGCAATTTTGAAGCTAGAAGTACAAAATTTCGGATTTTAATTCAGGGTTCGAATTTAAAAGACACGTGTTTCGGCATTTTTCTAAATTCGACAAGTAAGGGGGTAAAATAGGTGACGCAAAAAATTGATTTTCAAAAATACGTTGCAGTTAACTCAAATTTTAAGCTTCAACTACCAAACTTCAGATACGGAATCTTGGTCAGGATTAAAAATCCATGATTTTTAGTATTTTTGGAAATTCATCGAGTAAGAGGGTTAAATAGAGGATCAAAAATACTTTTGGAAAACACGTTGCTATTGATACAATTTTGAAGCTAGAGCTGCAAAAATTGATATTTCTATAGTTGGTTAGACTTTAAAAAATACGTGTTTCGGTATTTTTGGATATTCAACCATCAATGGGGTTAAATTGAAGAGGGGTGTTTTTCGAAAATATGTTGCTATTTATGCAATTTTGAAGTTAGAACTACAAATTTTCGGATTTGGATTCGGGGTTCGAATTTAAGAGCCACGTGTTTCGGTACTTTTGGAAATTAGACTAATAAGGGGGTGATATACGGAACGCAAAAATTGATTTTCAAAAATATGTTGCTATTAACTCAAATTCAAGTTATAACTACGAAGCTTAAGATAGGGGTTCTTCATCAGGATTAAAAAGAAACAACTGGTGCAGACCAACCAGCCTACGCATGCGAAGCAGCGGGGGTTCAGCTAGTATGTTATAAAAGTAAGTGTACAATGTGCGTGCCGCAAAAACTCAAAAACAAATTAAGATACGATCAAGGGACTTACATGGGATTATAGTCCTTTGTCCCCTTTCTATCAAGATTACTTTTGTTTTACCTAAAGGGCATATAGGGCGTACCTTTGGAAATATAATTTTATTATCAACATCAGCAGACGAGAAAAATGCATGATTAAAAAATCATATCTCTGGCCACACATATATCTTTGGCCACGAATACAAATACTTCAACTAATAAAGTATATATATATATATATATATATATATATATATATATATATATATATATATATTGTGTGTGTGTGTGTGTGTGTGTGTGTGAATGTCTACGAATTTCTACAGTTACTAATGTCTACCCGGTGAAGGCTTTAGGCACGGTTTTATGGCGATCGGATAGCTATTTATCTATATATATTAATGTGAATGTTCGGTGTACGCTTAAATATTTGTACAGTTACTAATTTATACCTGATGAAGGTTTTAGGCACGGTTTTATAGCGATCTGATAGATATTTAGTAATTTGAAGAATATAACGCGAAATGCGGAACAATAATGATTCTTTGACAATTATATTTACTCTTAGAAAATGGTTTTATTGGCTGCATTGTTGCTTGAGGGTTGATAATGCTAAAAGGGTGGAGTATATTGGGATGGAAACTTATCGGTGTATATAAAATTCTACGTGTGAGTGTAATTGTTGTCCGACGTCTCTCGTTTTACACCATAGCAGTCCCATGCCGACAGCTATGAGGGGGTGGAAGATATGGTTGTTGAAAGTCGTCAAATTATAAAAAAGATATTTAGATATTTTTTACCTGTGTCATAACTGCTTTGTCAATGACGTGTAGCCGTGGTAGAGTATATGAGCGGTCTAAGGCACCTCGCTGCGGAGCGCGCGGTTTCTCGCCGTCGGAGGTTCGCGTCCTCCCTAGGGCATGTGTGTGTGTGTGTGTGTGTTGTCCTTAGGTTAGTTTAACTTAGTTTAAGTAGTTTGTAAGCCTAGGGACTAATAACCAATGCAATTAAGTCCCATAGTTTAAAAAAAATTATGATCGTTCCAGTACATATTTCTCTTTACATCTACTGCCACATATTTTGTGGAAGCAACTGCCTCATGTTTTTGTCCTGATATTGGGTAATAATATAATAAAGTTCCTTTCTTTCCACGCGAACGCAGCAATTTACAATTTTTTTTTATGTTGAAGCTTAATTGCCATTCCCTGCATAAAGCGTCGATACGCTACAGATCTTCTTCCACTTCGCTTCCATTTTCCGGTTTTGCGATTACTCGATATACTACAGCATCACCCGTAAAGAGCCTCATTGAACTTCCGATGTTATATACGAGGAATAGGAACGAGGAACAGGAGCGGTCCTATAACACTCCCTCGGAGCACGCCAGAAATCACTTTCACATCTGAAGAATCCTCTACGCTGATAATGAGATGCTGCGTTCTGTTAGCTAGAGCGCCTGAATCTAGTCACACAATTGGTCTGATATTCAACATGCTCGCCCTTTGTTTATCAGTCCACGGTGCGGAACAGTATCTAACGCCTTGCGGGAGTCAAGAAACACGGCATTTACCTGGAAGGAAGGCTCATTAGTGTTAAACTCCCCGTCGACAGCGCGGTCATTAGAGACGGAGCTTACGCTCGAATTGTTTGGTTAAGGATAGGGAAGGAAACTGGCCGTGATCTTTGAAGGGAACAATCCCGACATTTGCCTGGGAGTGATTTAGGGAAATCGTGGAAATCCTAAATCTGGATAGCCGGAGGTGGATTTGAACCACCGTACTCCCGAATGCGAGTTCAGTCATCTACCTGGTATCGTGCATCTACTCTCCTTGTGGTTGAAAAGCGCGAGCTGAATTTCACATGATCGCTTCTTTCGGAAACCATGTTGATTCGTACAGAGGAGATTTCCAATTTCCGGCCTCCAGAAAAGTTATAATACTCGTTCACAAAACGTATTCCAAAATAGCTGCATCACACATTCTAACAGATACCTAATGGTTCACGCTGCAGCGCCGCATAAGTGCAACACGTACGGTCTGTACATAAACTGAAAAAAAAAAAAAAAAAAACATTGAAAGTTTTATAAATGCGGGATAGTGGTTTGAAGTGAACAATATTGAAGCTTTCAACGTTCTTCTCTGTGCCAGAATTCCAATGCGCCATTCACAGAGCATCAACTCAGTATTCAAAATATGCTCATGAACGTGTCAGTAGCGGTGGAAAATTGTTACGAAATGGAGGATATGCGGCGAATCTACTCTTGGTACATCGAGTGCCAATTGACAATCGACATAAATAGATCTATCGTACTACGAATACACAGAAAGAACCATTCTATTCTGTATATCTAGAGAATTGCAGAGAAACTACTGCAAGCAATTGATTCCGTAAATACCTGAGAGTAGACATAAGGAGTGATTTACCTACAAAACACTTGGCAATTAATACTTGAATATTGCTCGCCAGTAGGATATACGCAGCATGTTAGATTCATTGGGGAGATGGAGAAGATTCCTAGAAGAGCTGCATGCATCGTTACAAGTCCATCCATTTTGCAAATGTGATAGCGTCACAATGGCAAACGGTGTAAGAGAGACGTTCTGTATCATGGCATTGGCTTCTGTCGAAATCTCAACAGCCTACGTTTCTAGAACGGACAACCAATACACAGGTGTTTCAGAAGGAATCTCCTATATCAGTAAAAATCAATTGCTGCAACTATGTAAGTGCATCACTTGATCGATTTCTCCGACTTAAAAAAAAAAAAAAAAAAAAAAAAAAAAAAAAAAAAAAAAAAAAAAAAAAAAAAAAAAAAATACATGTGGAATGTAGAAACCAGAACGATAAAATAAATGTCATAGCAAATAACAGTTTTATGACATACTGAAAATTAGGAAAATTGTTAGAAAATAACAGGATTCTTGCATTTCAGAAGGAGAAGTAAATGATAACAGGAAAGTAAGCCCATTTGTCCTTGAGATGCCCTCATCTAGCTATGTTGGATGTGACGTCTCCGCAAAGCACCGAGCATGTTTTATACAAATTTCACTGCTTCACAGACCTGAAGGTGAATCGGATTTTGTTTGCTTAACGCGTTGCCAACTGAATTGAGTACGTGTATGGAATGTCTGTGTTTTGTGTGTACGAAAACATGTTGTTTATTTATTTGTTTCTTGCTATCTGCAATTACACACACACAAACACACACACACACACACACACACACACACACACACACACACGAACACCATCCTTTCGTACATACAAAACACAGCCGCCTGATACGCATACTCAGTTAAGTTGTCAACAGGTGTAAACATACGAATTCCTAAAAAAGTCTGTGAAATAGTAAACAAGGAAGAAGTGATAAAATGAAAAAACAAATACACAAATTGTGAAGAAGGATGCCTGAATTCAACCAGTGACCAGGTGGGATAAACAACATGAAAATCGTGAGCCAATAAAACGTAACCTACATTTATTTATATTTTGTCATAAACTGACATTTTAACCCCTTGGTTTTGTGTGAAATACAGGATGATTCTTTCAATAAAGAAACAGTAACCAATCACATTTGATTATGCTATTTTTCTTACTAAATAGCACCGTTACCGGTTTCAAACTTTTCTGTTCACCATCAGACGGCTGTTCACGTCCACATACCTTTTATTTACATTTTTCTTATGCATATAATTTAGCTTGTGGCGAAAAGTCCTTAGTTGTGTGGTGCCAAAATGTGTCAAATGTTTGTATAGCTTATGGGACGGGGTCATCAGTCCATAAACTTACAAACTACTTATGAACTAGCTACTCCTAAGGACGGCACAAATATCCATGTCCGAGGGGGGATTCGAACCCCCGACCGTAGTGGCCGTGCAGACCGTGACTGGAGCGCCTCAGTCTCCTCGGCCTATGTGGTGCCGTTGGAAAGTCAGTTCCATTACGATGTACTGATGATTACTGCAGTTGTTGATACAATAAGCACTTTGTGACTCACTTATATCTCTTATTGTGGAGCAACACACCCAGGTTAACCACATATATCTACACACACACAAAAGGTAACCTACTTTTACTGACACACAATAATCTTGGTCGAAAGATACAGTGTTACATTGCTAACTAAGACTTGGTACTGACTTTCTTCTTGCAGAAGAGAGTAGATCGTAGCTGAGCACTCACTGCATTAGCTTTGCTTCACGGTTATTTCAGTATGATGTCATTCTGCGAGAAAATACATCCTAAGGACTTCAAACTGTCCGCATTTTTTTTTTTTTTTTTTTTTTTTTTGTTTTTTTTTTGTTTCTCCTATTTGGCACTTAATCTCTTTAAATCACTTTCCCACAGACATTACTTTTGATTTGGAGATGCTGATTATTTCCAAAAAAGAAAAAAAATACCTGTTATTTACTAATGAGGAGGTACTGAACAGAGTTGGGTAGAGAAGAAATTTCTGGCATATTTTGACTAAAAGAAGGAGTTAATTGGTAGCAGACTTCACTTTAGCTTTGCAGGTAGGTGTGTGTGGTAAAAATTGCGAGACAAAGCGTCTAACATAGAAAGGAGAAAGAAGTGGATGAGGTTGTCATTCTTATAAGATGAAGAGACTTTCTCAGGACAAACTAAGGTAGAGAGGAACATCGAACCAGTCTCCGGACTGAACACCACAACAACTGGCAGTTAACTCAGTGAATTATTTCGCGAGTTGAACTAGTCGTAAAGGGAAAGGATAGCGACGCTTCACTGATAGGGGGCTGTATATTTCTGAACTATACACTGTCGATGTAAAAGGTCTCGTTTATGTTTATGGGCAGGATACGCTCGGAAGGAAAGCAGACCGCTTACACCGATGACTTACTGAACTGATAGTGCTGTAATAACTGCCGGTTAGGCGGTGCGAAGCAGTGTTCAAATGTTCAAATGTTTGTATTGTCTATGGGACTTAACTACGGGGTCATCAGTCCCTAAACTTACAAACTACTTATCAACTACTTACGAACTAGGACGGCACAAATATCCATGCCCGAGGGGGGATTCGAACCCCCGACCGTAGTGGCCGTGAAGACCGTGACTGGAGCGCCTTAGTCCCCTCGGCCACCGCGGCCGGCGCGCTGCAGTGTCTGAGTGCTCTAGTGTGCCTTAGTGCGGAGCGTCCGGTTGCTTTCCATCGAAGATTCGAGTCCTCCCTCGGAATGGTGTGTGTGTTGAGCTTAGGTTAGTTCAAGTTAAGTGGCTTGTAAGCCTAGCGACTGATAATCACAGTAGTTACAAGTCACATTGATTTACAAATATTTGAACTGCCGGTTATCCGTGTCCAAAGGAGACAATATTTTGACAAACGGCCACTTTGACAGCATAAGGTGGAGTCTCGTCCATCTTCCGGTCGAGCTTTCCTCAGCTCAGTTCAGTTCAACCACAAGGAGCTAACTCTACTATTCCATCTCGACATATGATGATGATCTCTCTTCTTGAATTGGTGTTTGGGGTACGTAAAACAATGAAACTTTTTTACTCGCATGCTAGTGTTTAACACTAGAAGTACCAAATGTGTCATTTTTGATCCATGTAGGTGTTTCGAGTCGCCTGCCCCCTACCATATTGATCATAGGACCAAACCCTCTCGTGGCTTTTAATCAATTGTAGAGTAACACAACCCACGAAAATTTTATCCCTCTAGGCCAACTAGAAGTATGAAAAATTTATCCGTTATACCAGTAGTACCATGTGGGTCATTTTTGACCCACACACAGTTTAACAAATTTTAGTGCCAGCAATGCCAGTTTTTAGGCTGAAAATAATTTCTGAGCGTGTCTTGACGTTATACATGAGATGTTGGAGTATATCATGACACTTTAGTCCAAAACGAAACGTGAAATACGAAAAATATGGAGGTCTGACGAATCCTTATAATAGTGCAGCTTTCGTTTTGTTGCAGACTGGCGCCATGCAGACATATGAAGTGGTATTGGGAAGTTACTGAAAAGCCACTCTTTGGTCTGACGGACGAGACAGAGTTCTGTGACACGAAAGCAGAAGTTTTCTGTCTATGGTAACGACATGAGGTTGTTGTCTGTTTTGGCGAGATTACGTCTTTGAAGCTACGATGGCAAGACAATGTGGTGTTACGAATACCGAGATTCTCTACTATCGATGTATCACCCATGAAATAAAGTCACGAATCTGGCAGTGAGATGGTTGCAGAGGAGGGCGCCTATTTTTTCCAGTGGAAACAGCTGACTCAAGTGATTCAGACGCATCGAATGAGCAGGAAAGAGAATCTGAATCATCTGAGAATGATTCACCTCTTACACATATGATGCACGTAAGCACATACGATTCTACCTAA
Source organism: Locusta migratoria (assembly GCA_026315105.1). NCBI lineage: Eukaryota > Metazoa > Arthropoda > Insecta > Orthoptera > Acrididae > Locusta > Locusta migratoria. The sequence goes on from CM048748.1 coordinate 411,146,361, forward strand.
GATTTTGAATTAATAACCGTGCAATCTGCTTTACGTCTCTCTTTGTTCTACTCTCTACAGGGGTTGTATACACGGGTCTCCTTATTCTGAGTAAAATGCATGATGGAGGTTAGGTAAATGACAGTTAGGAACATGTAAATAGATTTCACGGTAAGAATTTATTCTAAGAGCAGCAAATGAGCTTGCGGCCCCTTGCAAACTGCAGAGAGGAGACAGTCTACCCTTATAAGTACAGGGCACCGGTGCTGGCCAATATGGAATACGTCAAATTTATGTTTCAAGTCCCATAAGTATGTGTGCCAAATCCAATGACTGACTGTGACCCCAGCTTAGACAATACAGTCAACTAAATTTCCTAAATATTTCCAAACACTTATAAACTGAAATTGTTTGTTTTTACATTTTTCTCCCTTGATTGCAATAACGAAGAAAATATGTTGCAATTTTGAATCTTTTTTTTTTTTTTTTTTTTTTTTTTTTAAATACTCGGCATTTACCTTAAAAGTGGAACACTGTACGTAATAAAAGTTTAATTCTGGGAGGAGGTATCCAGATAAGAGTTTGCTGTTCTAAAACAGCTTAATTTTAGAAGTAAAATTATCAAAAGGTCAGTGTGAGCTACCCTGCTGCAAAACTTTTTTCCCTGGCCCAAATTGAGAACTGACTTGGTTCAAATAACTCTAATAAAAGGAAGTTAACGCTAAATTGGCCAATATACGCAGCAGTTCACACGAAGTTACACACAGGCATTAATAAACAAAGCACCACAATTAAAGTTATTTCATAAAGGTGGCTAAGAAAAAACATTTATGGCGCAACGGAACTTAAACATAAAAAACTGCACCTGAGCTTCTTCTCAGCACTGGTGAAAAACAATATTAAATAAAAGGGGGAAGGTGCTCGAAAACTACAATTTATAGGCAAGTCAAAATTATACTGAACTTACCTTGATTATTCAGGTCGAACGCAAGCAGAATGGGGAACCAATTTCGTTAATGCAATAAAAATGCATCCCATATACATAACTAATACTGACGATGCCCAGCATTGAATTTAACATAAATTACACAAAAATTAACGCTACTGGGGGAAGGATTTACAAACAACACTCACTCGCTCACACACACGCAATGCAACAGCGAAACTCACCAAAATCAGCGTGCTGAAACGAGGCAGAAGCAGGCGCCGCTACCGCAGGCGAAATTCAGCAAACCCGGAGGTACCACACAACACAATATACAATAAAACTGCGAAGATGGCTCATTTGAGATGGTGCGTGAGTATAACAAAGTTAAGTGGCATTTAGATTAGACTGAGGGCACACACGCTAACGGCAACACACGGATACATTACACGATCGCACTCCACTGAACGTGAAGTGGTTAAAAATCGGATTTCATTACACAAAATCACGGCGGACTCTTAAGTTGCAGCCTGAGAGTAAACTATCTAGGCACTGGTTTTATGAGAAGTGGCGTGAATTCAGGTGACTAGCTGCAAACCCCTGAAGTCGGAGTTCCGAAAACCGATAAAAATGTATAAATTCAATTTTCGAAAAATAAAGAAAACTAACTACGACATGCAACCCCTAGAACTGCGTAGAACTTTATAAGGAAGATACTGAAATGCAACAATATGCGATGGGGAGAGTTCACAGATACGGAAGAAGTCCGGTCTCAAAACCCGGAAAAGTGAAATATTTACAAAGTCGGAAAAATAAAAATAAAAACTACGGCATGCAACCCATAGAAATACATATAGAATTTCATAAGCAAGCTATTGAAGGAGGTTGTACAAGGCTCAGAGAGAATTACTGACAAAGATTGAGTGCATACTACAAGTTCGGAGAAGAAACTGCAAAATTAAAAAATGGACGGGGAGAGAAGATCGCGAAATGTTAGTGGAAACCAGAAGGATGCACGCATAGTTACTTGCCTGATGGGCATGGTACAAACAATAGTGGAAGCTGAAGGCTTTTTCTAAGAACCAACCACGTGGAAGACACATCACTCACAGAAGGAAACGATAAGAAAGATTTTACATGCACGGTACAAAAATGAACATAACGTCTGTTAGAAATTGGGCCCCACAAAGATAGAAAGAATTTACACAGAGTTCGTACACCGCCACATATTCACAAAAGGTTTGAGTATACCATGCTTTTATCAAACTGCAACTAGTAACGCATACACCGTTTTTATCTGTTGGAAATCACTGGATTGAAAAACTAGAATACATTTCCGCGCACGATCGGAAGAAATATTAAAAAAAAAAAAAAAAATCTAAGTTCAAGTGTGAGTTAAACATGCTAGACAACGAATCACTACCATCCTCGCAGACACAAGAGCAGAACCAACGTTACCTCACCACGATCCCAGCACAAAGTGAAGACCGAGTGGCCAGGGGGCGTGAAGATACTGGAAACTGACAAAACCCATGAAACGGCGGTGGTAGGGACGTGAGACTCGCCCTGGAGAGGGCTCATCGACTGGCTTGTAACCAAAGGGTGTAGAAACCTCTTTGATCGCATCAGCAGCAGGGGTTGATAACGACAAAGTATCGACTCTGAGCCAGAGAGAACCATGCAAAGCGAGCTATTCCTACCCACATTTATACATTCATTAGATTCTCACACATCCACTTAAAAGTAAAACAAGTACACATTCCCACAGGGAGAGTGCCGTAGCGGAGAAGCCGTAATTATTGCCACATTCATAACCACAATAATAAATTATTAAAATAACAAAATCCTAGCAATATTAACTAACATTTCAGAAACTAATGTTTTAAAACATGAAATAAAAATGCTATTCCTCATGCCTTGAAAAGAGTGGGGTTCTAGTTTTAACAAAATGCTAATCTAGCGACATCAAATAAATTACAATTTTATAAAAAATATATCGAAGACGACAGACGGTCGTCTTTCAAGCTGTATCTTGATTCTCGCAGCCTCCATTATTTATTGTTTCGCGGTATGGTATTTAAATTTGTTCCTGGCAGCTATAACAAAGTTCATTGAGAAAATTGTATTGAAAATTAACTTTACCTGCCTTCCTGTCTCCATTCACCAGTAATACCTACGGCGATCAGATACTCCACAAGTTAGAACATTAAAAATGCTTATTTGGTTAGTATGTCGTAGCTGTACGTATAGTACTATTAATCAACAAGGACATAAGACAAACATTTATTTTCGTTGGAGCGTTCTCATTCGCCATTGTTATCGCTGATGGAAACAAGAAGTGGATACAAAAATAACGGATTAACGGACATAGAAGAAATTAACGGAAGTCCATAACACGCATTTTTAAAAACCATCAGCTGTTTATTCAAAACCTTGTAGATCTACCAGTTTCGATCATAGACCATCTTCCTGGATAAAATTTGGTATTGAAGAATCGCCTTGCATACTTGGTTTGGCAAAATTTTGAATGCTTTGGTGAGGCGAGTGTCTACAGCCGTAATATATTTCATAAAATGCATTTTTAAAAACCATCAGCTGTTTATTCAAAACCTTATACATCTACCAGTTTCGGTCATAGACCATCTTCATGGATAAACTTTGGTATTGAAGAATCGCCTTGCATACTTGGTTTGGCAAAATTTTGAATGCTTTGGTGAGGCGATTGTCTACAGCCGTAATATATTTCATAAAATGCATTTTTAAAAACCATCAGCTGTTTATTCAAAAAATCATACATCTGCCAGTTTCGGTCATAGACCATCTTCATGGATAAACTTTGGTATTGAAGAATCGCCTTGCATACTTGGTTTGGCAAAATTTTGAATGCTTTGGTGAGGCGAGTGTCTACAGCCGTAATATAGTTCATAAAATGCGTTTTTAAAAACCATCGGCTGTTTATTCAAGTTTATCCATGAAGATGGTCTACGACCGAAACTGGTAGATGTATAAGGTTTTGAATAAATAGCTGATGGTTTTTAAAAATGCATTTTATGAAATATATTACGGCTGTTGACACTCGCCTCTCCAAAGCATTCAAAATTAATGAAAGTTAAAGAGTCCGTTAATGTGTGTTTTGTTTTCTTTTCTTTTTAATTAACTTAAAAGTTCATCTATTACTCAAAAAGTTAACTTCGTTAATTAACGATTATCGGATTAACGGACTTGTGCCCAGCACTGCTGACTAGACACCGTAGACGTAAAAAGTCTCGTTTATGGCCAGGCTGCGCTCGGAACGAAAGCAGAATGCCGCGGCTGTGCTATTACGCCGGCCGTCAGTCAGAAACTGCGCTCCGCGACGGACAGGCGTGAAACTGCTCGTACCGCAGCTCAGACGGCGTCAAGTCCGCTATTAGTCGCGCTCGGGCGAGAAGCAGCAGAACACACGCGACCCCCAGCACCGGCGCGTGCGGCTGCGGCGTCTGCGGCAGCTGGCGGCGGCGGCTGCGGGACCTTGTGACGTCACGGCCGCCGCGTCGCTAGGTTACCGGGAGGACTCCGCCCGCGAAAGGACGCGCCCGCCGGCGCCAACCGCGTGCCATGCCGCCCTTGACATTATGTGTCAGGTCAGACAATGCCAGCGCGGCCCACGCCGCCATTGTCACCGAAGCAGCCGGTCACCTCTCCCAGAACAGCCGGCGGGAGCGCCGTTTGGCTCTGCCCCGAGGTTGACGACATGGACGCGACTCCACTAGCACTCACTGACGAAGACGCTCTCGAGCAAAACAGCGAGCAGTAAGAGAAAGAAAAAGGAGGAGAAGGATTCTTTCGCTTTTTTAACACTAGGAGTACCGAACTTTTCTGTACCCCTAGCAGTAATATGTGGGTCATTTTTGACCCACAAGAGGAAACTATCGCTTATTAGTATTTAGGTGGTGTTTAGTATTTCTACACTCCTGGCCATTAAAATTGCTACACAACAAAGATGACCTGTTGCAGACGCGAAATTTAACCGACAGGAAGAAGATGCTGTGATATGCAAGCATTCACACAAGGTTGGCGTCGGCGACGACACCTACAACTTGCTGACATCAGGAAACTTTCCTACAGATTTCTCATACACAAACACCAGTTGACCGGCGTTGCCTGGTGAAACGTGGTTCTGATGCCTCGTGTAAGGAGGTGAAATGAGTGCAATCACAGTTCCGACTTCGATGAAGGTCGGATTGTAGCCTATCGCGATTTTAAAACGTTTAGGCTCCCAATCTCAATGACTATTTAAAAACTTTGTTTTAAAAATGTTCATTTTTTTACACGTGTTTTCTTTTCAAGGTCGATTTTCTTCTTCCTTTCTGAACTAAGTATCGTCCACGTTTCACTCCTATACAATGCAAAGCAGCTACACAAATGCCTCCAGAAAAGACTTCCTAACACTTACATTAACATTCTGTGTTAACAAGTTTCTCTTTTTCAGGAATGCGTTTTCCGAATTACCTTCCGGCATTTTATATTATCTATACTGCGACCACGGTACGTTATTTTACAGCCCAAGTGACAAAACTCATCAACCACGTTTATTGTCTCGTTACCTAATTTAATTCCTTCAGCATCGCCTGATTTTCTGGACTAAATTCCGCTAGCAATGTTTTTTTTCTTGTCAATATTTATATTATACCCTCCTTTCAACCCACTGCCCCTTCCTTACTCTTCCAGAACTTTTGCTATCTCTGACAGAATTACAATGTCATCAACGAACCGAGCACTTTTTATTTCTTCTCCCGAAACTGTAGTTGATTCTCCAAATTTCTCCTTGTTTTCCTTTACAGTTTGATTTATGTACCAATTGAAGAGCATAGGAGAAGGGCTACAACTATGTCTTACTTCCTTTACAAGCAGTGCTTCCCTTTCGTGATCTACGACTCTTAAAACTGCTGTCTGAATTTCTGTACAAATTGTAAATACCATTTCGTTACCTATATATTATCCGTTTTGACGTCAAAATTTTTAAAGAGTATATTCCTGTCAACATTGTCAAAAGCTTTCTTCAAATCTACAAAAGTTAGAAATTTCTCTTTCATTAATACAGCTTCTAATGTAAATCGTAAGATGAATATTAACACAAGTGCTCCTACAATTGTTCTAAATCCAAAGTGACGTTTCCTGAGATTTGCTTCTATCAGTTTTTTTCATTCTACTGTAAATATTTCGTGTTACCATCGTGCATTGATTGTTTATTAAACTGATAGTGCTGTAATAACTGCCAGTTAGGTGCGGTGCAAGGGCTAAGTGCTCTAATCTACCTTCCTGCGGAGCGTGTGTTAGTTCTATGTCGGAGGTTTGAGTCCTGCCTCGGGAATGGTATGTGCGTTTAGCTTAGGTTGGTTCAAATCAGTTTAAGTAGTATGTAAGCCTGCGGAGTAGTAATCACAGTAGTTATACGTCTCATTGGTTTACAAACATTTGAAGATTTAAATTGTCGGTTATTGATGTCCAAAGGATACGGCATTTTGTTTGACGAACACCTTGCTATCACCAGGTGGAGTCTCGTCTCGTCTTCGAGTCGAGCTTTCTTCAGCTTGAATTGAAGTAATTCAATAACCACCAGATAACCCTATTATTCCTAACGCGACAGATGATGATGATCTCTCTACTTGAATTGGCGTATGGGGTACGTGAAACAAAGAACCTTTTTGCTCGCATGCTAGCGTTTAGAAGAAGCAGAAGAATCATTATTTATCTATTTCTTCTTCTAGTTCCTCTTCCTCCTCCTGGTTTCCTCGCGAGGTTGCTCAAGATCGTCTTCGATAGTGGCCATGTCTTCTTCTGCGTCGTCCCTGTAGAAATCTCGGAGGATTTGTCCGGCGACCTCGGCGAAGGTAGGTAGGTAGCTGAAGATTGTATGTCCCGTCGATAGCGTGGTCATTACGGACGGAGTTGACGACGGATTTTTGTGTAAGGATGGGAAAGGAAGTCGCCCGTGCCGTTTCAAAGGAAACAACTCGGTTATTTACCTGGAGTGGTGTTGCGATATCACGAAAAAGCTAAATCTGGATGGCCGGAGTTGGGTTTAAACCACCGTCCACCCGAAACGCGAGTATAGTGTTACCACTGAGTCACCTCGCTCGGTTGTACTCTGCGAAAAGTTCCCAGTCGCGAGAACGAAAAGTTGAAAGCTTCTTGTTGTAAGTTTATTAAGTGAAAGTGAAAGCTTGATGAAAGTTTGTTAAGTGAAAGTTTCCTATTCTTATTAAGTCTTCCTATTTAAATCAAGGGGTTTCTCTAATCATATATGCGCAACGGATTTAACAAACAAAATTAGGCCCTGTAAGTTAAACAATCTGTACTTCTGTGAACATTATTTCTGACTGTCAGATTCAGTGGCATGAAAGGGACGATTACTTTACTGGTACGTGAACATTTACATTTAAAAGGAAATCTTTTTCTCAAAAAAACTCAACACGTACCATACAACAAAATAAAAAATGCCACAATCAGGAAAATGAGGGACGAGGTTGAGCTGAAATAAGAAAAATTAGTAATCATTAAGTTATTTATTGAATTACAGAAACATACCTTTGTTGAGTCTTCACTATAATACAATGGTTGTATACAATTCCGTTCCGTACATATATTCTCTTCCTCTCCATACAGAATCCACTGTCCAATATAATACGTTTGTATTCATAAATATAGAGTGAAATAAATCAAACTCAATACAATTATTGCTGACAAATTCAACTTTGGTAACAACACAGTTGCCTTACGTCTGTCAGATAGCCTAGCCCACAATCGACTCTTCTGCTAAACAGTTCACTCTCTACTACTCGCCTCAGCATTCAAAGAAGCTGCTATAGCGCATGGACTGAGATTATCGATCATGGATGACTTTCACATACAAAATAAAGCTATAAGGTGGATACACGTTCAGATTCACAGAAATAAAGCTGTTGTTGTTGTGGTATTCAGTCCGGAGACTGGTTTGATGCAGCTCTCCACCCTACTCTATACTGAACAAGCCTTTTCATCTCATAAGAACGGCAACCCACATCCACTTGAATCTGCTTACTCTTGGTCTCCCTCTTCGATTTTTACCCCACAAACTTCCCTCCAATGCTAAATTTACGATTCCTCGATGCCTAAGAATGTGTCCTACCAAGTGATCCCTTCTTTTAGTCAGGATGTGCCAAAAATTCCTTTTCTCACCAATTCTATTAAGTACCTCTTCATTAGTTATTCGATCTACTCACCTAATCTTCAGCATTCTTCTGTAGCACCACATTTCAAAAGCCTCTATCCTCTTCCTGTCCGCACTGCTTATCGTCCATGTTTCACTCCCGTACAAGGCAACACTCCACACAAATGCCTTCAGAAAAGACTTCCTTACACTTAAATTAATATTCGATGTTAGCAAATTTCTCTTTTTCAAAAATGCTTTCCTTCCCATTGCCATTCTGCATTTTATATCCTCTGTACTGCGACCATCGCATGTTATTTTACAACCCAAGTAACAAAACTCATCTACCACCTTCATTGTTTCGTTACCTAATCTAATTCCTTCAGCATCACCTGATTTTCTAAGACCGCATTCCATTATTTTTGTTTTGCTCTTGTTAATGTTCATTTTATACGCTCTCTTCAACACACTGTCCATTCCATTCAACTGCATTTCCACGTCCTTTGCTGTCTCTGACAGAATTACAATGTCATCAGCAAAACGCAATGTTTTTATTTCTCCCCCCTGAACTTTAATCCCTATTCCAAATTTTTCCTTGTTTTCTTTCACTGCCTGCTCGACGTACAAATTGAATAGCATCGGAGAAAGGCTACAACCCTGTCTTACTCCCTTCCCAACTAATGCTTCCCTTTCATGCCCTTCGAGTCTGGCTTTTGTACAAGTTGTAAATAACTCTCCTTTCACAGTATTTTACCTCTTCAGAATTTGAAAGAGTGTATTCCAGTCATTATTGTCAAAAGCTTTCTCCAAATCTACAAAAGCTAAAAATGTAGGTTTGCCTTTCCTTAATCTTCTTAGATAAGACGTAAAGTGAGTATTGCCTCCCGGGTTCCTACGTTCCTCCTGAATCCAAACTGATCTTCCCCGAGGTCAGCTTCTACCAGCTTTTCCATTCTCCTGTAGATAATTCGTGTTAAAATTTTGCAACCATGACTTATAAAACTGATGGTTCTGTAATTTTCACACCTGTCTGCGCCTGATTTCTTTGGAATGGGGATTATTACATTTTTCTTAAAGTCTGAGGGTATTTCGCCTGTCTCATACATCCTACACATCAGTTCAAATAGTTTTGTCATGGCTGGCTGTCCCAGAGACTTTAGAAATAAAGCTAAAAAGCCATAAATAATGAACTTCAGCCTTTGGCTGCCTACTTTCAAAGTTCTCGTTCGTTGATGATGGCCAACGCATTGACGGGGATGAAGTAGAGCAGTAATTCCAGCTGACCGTGAGTGAAGGGATGGGGTTTATGGGGAAGTGGTGGCGGGGGAATGACAGGTGGGTTAACACCTTAACTACCGGCCATGTCAACCATTCTATACCTTAAAATGCCAGGCATTCTGCAGGCAGGAGTAAGCCTTGCTGACATGGTTTCCTTATCTGTCTGGCATGAGCGGTAGTCTGTTCTTTGAAATGAGCAAGAAGGTCCCTGTGGACGAAACACGAAAAGAAATTCAGACGGTAACACACAGCACCTAATTCACATACGACGCCAAGGGCCCCACTAAAAACGTCTGTACTTCACAAACAGTCTGCATACGTCCACCCCTCTGTAGAATCACTACGATTAGTAGCTGTGGCGCCCCTCTGTCTTGGCCTACCGTCAGTACGGTCAGGGATAACATTTTGCGGATATTTTGCGGTTCTATCTTCATTTTAGAGTCTCTTCCTTCATTTTATGGAACTGAAATCAAACAAACAAATTCATTGTTGACAAAATTGAGAAAAAAAACATACAGAAAAATCGGTTGAAGGATCATCAGTCTCGGAATACATTCCTGGCCATTAAAAATGCTACACCACGAAATGACTTTCTACAGACCCGAAATTTAACCAACATTAATCAGACGCTGTGATATGCAAACGATTAGCTTTTCAGAGCATTCACACAAGGTTGGCGTCGGTGGCGACACCTACAACGTGCTGACATGAGGAAAGTTTTCAACCGATTTCTCATACACAAACGGCAGTTTATCGGCGTTGTCTGATGAAACGTTGTTGTGATGCCTCGTGTGAGGAGAAGAAATGCGTACCATCACAGTTCCGACTTTGATAAAGGTCGTATTGCAGTCTATCGCGATTGCGGTTTATCGCATCGCGATATTCTTGCTCGCGGTGGTCGCGATCCAATGACTGTTAGCAGAATATGGAATCGCTGGTTTCATGAGGACAATACGGAACGCCGTTATGGATCCCAACGGCCTCGTATCACTAGCAGTCGAGATGACAGGAATCTTATCCGCGTGGCTGTAACGGATCGTATAGCCACGTCTCGATCCCTGAGTCAACAGATGGGGACGTTTGCAAAACAGCAACCATCTGCACGAACAATTGGACAACGTATGCAGCAGCATGGACTATCAGCTCGGAGACCATGGCTGTGGTTAGCCTTGACGCTGCATTACAGACAAGAGCGCCTGTAATGGTGTACGCAACGACGAACGTCATTTTTTCGGATGAATTCCAGGTTCTGTTTACATCGTCATGATGTTCGCATCCGTATTTGGTGACATGGCGGTGAACTCTCATTGGAAGCGTGTATTCGTCATGGGGTTGGAACACTTGCGGGGAGTGACACTTGCGCGGAGTGACACTTGCGCGGAACCCGTGACCCTTGGGGCGGCTAATGGCTTTTTCTGGGTACAGGCACACCAAGAAGTCTAGCACTGGTGTTGTCAAGATTCCACACTGTCAACATAACACGAAATTCAGTGAAATTGCACAGCCCTTTCAAAGCTGAAGAGCAATATAGTAACTTGTTCTAACTACATATGAATTCGTTGAGTGTTCCTCCTGAAAACAAAAAGGTATTTTAATAGTAATAATGTTTGGAGAGTTATTAAGACATTCTTTGCTACTACAAGACGATGACTTTCCACAGTCATACCTCCTAAAAGCATATTATTCAGAACACTAAGCATATCAAGACACCTGCGCAAGCAATAAATATATTAGGCATCCTGCACAGATACGTTGATGTAATTGACTGTTATGTAGTTAACCCCACTGTCACGCAACTTCCATCTCTTTAAAAATAGCTACTATGATCTTTAATAGGAGACGCAACCTTAAACCTTCAATTAAAAAACGTTAATAATAAGTCAATGAGTATTTTACATACTTGAAGCGTTTATTCGTAGACCCCAAAACGATTTGGCATCCTGCACAGATACGTTGATGTAATTGACTGTTATGTAGTTAACCCCACTGTCACGCAACTTCCATCTCTTTAAAAATAGCTACTATGCTCTTTAATAGGAGACGCAACCTTAAACCTTCAATTAAAAAACGTTAATAATAAGTCAATGAGTATTTTACATACTTGAAGCGTTTATTCGTAGACCCCAAAACGATTTGGCTGTATTCGAATTAGAAATACAACTAAGAAACGTATGAAATACGGAATGTGTAAGGGAATGTCACACACCGAAAAATGGTAAAGATAAATTCTATTTTCCATCATCGTCATATAGAACCATTTTTACTCCGAACTTGGCATAAACCAACAGGGAGAAACAAGTTGCAAGACTTCCAGGAAAAATGAAGCGAAATTGACAGCCAATAGTTGGTTATAAATTACATTGCCTGTTAACTGTATAAATATAAATTACGGAATACGCGGAACTCCTGTTCAGTACAGTCGAAAAGGTCTAGGGTAATAGGCAGTGGTTTACAGTCAGATATCCGTATCACTCTCCTCCTCAAGAAGTCTGTGTGAAGATTTATATTAAGAACATTCAAGAAATAGGTGTTGAAACTACAAGAAGCAGCTCATTTACTCAGGAAGGGAAAACGTTATGGTGCCCGTAAATTTGAATGGCTGTATCTCTTGCAGTAACATTCATTTTTTGATAAAATGTTAAAATCCAACATACCAGAATTTTGTTTTTCTAAACTCAGTGCCAACTTTTTTTTTGTCGAAATTTTTGCAGGAAGTAGTCTTGACGTGATTTCACATTTCTATGCATTAATATTATCAAACATGTAATTTGTGTCACAAATTGTGCGGCCGGTCCGGTCGGATGTTCGAGTCCTTCCTCAGACATGTGTATGTTTGTTTGTACTTTGCCTACGTTGTTTTAAGTAAGATTAAGTAGTGTAAGTCTAGCGACCGATGACCTAAGTAGTTTGGCCGCATAAGACTACACATATACACGTAATTTATTTATTTCATCACCACATTTAAGTACTAATAATTAAAGAAACGTAAATGTAGAAATTTGAAATAAACACTGAAAACAAATGATTGGTATTTCTCATAAAATGAATGCACAGAACCGTTGAATTATGTCTTGTGAATGTACCTACAAAATCTGCCATATGAAAATTGTAGTGTGAGTCCCAAATTTGTTTTTTATGTAATAACGTTAAAAACATATTAAAAATTGAGAACTCGAAAACCAGTGAAGTTATGGACTTGAAGCGTTTTGTGTTGCTAAATCTTTACATAGTAGATATGATTTTAAAATTTGGTTGCTATCGCCAAAGTAGACGAAACGTTAAATTTTTTGGTGTAATCTTCGCCGTGTAGACTGTATGTTGTGGAAGTCTACGTCGAATCTAATTAGAATCATACCTCTGAGGAGAGAACGTTGTTTGCACTTCTCCTGCGTTTCCAGTCGCCGTGCTGTGCTACGTAACGACATCGTACCGTTCCACCTTACCGAGAGCTATATATGTATTGGTGCGATGTTTGTTCTTTCGAAATGCCGGCCGCGGTGGCCGAGGTGACTGAGGCGCTCCAGTCTCGGTCAGCACGGCCACTACGGTCGGGGGTTCGAATCCCCCCTCGGGCATGAATATTTGTGCCTCAGTCAGTGTGGCTCGGGCAGCCGTGAGGCGAGGACGTCCGCTAGCGTCCCCTGGCGAGGTACGCGTTCGCGTTTTCCTTGTTTACTTCGCGTCGCGCTATTGTGTATTGAGTCCCCTGTACTAGTGAGCCATGGCGCACTCATACCGCCGAACGACTGTCAAGATCTCTTTCCAAGCAGAATACGCACGACCGCGACCTTTTGAAATTGAGAACTTTATAAGAGACGATCTGCACCTCGATCCACGAGATGTAATCGGCATACACTTTTCCATTGCCGGAAATGTTGTCTATGTGAAGATGCGCACTGAAGAACTGTGTACGGACATTGTGAACCGCCACGCGGAACGACACAAGTTCAAACACCCTGACGGCCACATCGGTGCCGTCGTGATCGAGCATGTGGGTTACGGCCTGCGTACAATCAGGGTCTTCGAACTCCCGTTTGAGGTCCCAGAAGATATCGTCAAGACAGCCTTCCGCCCGTACGGAAACGTCATCGGTCACGCGGCCGAAAAATGGAAAACGTTTGAGACTTACCCGGTCCTCAACGGTGTACGGCAAATACAAATAGAACTGAAGAAGCACGTACCGTCATACCTGAATATAGGAGGATGCAGGGCCATGATCATGTACGACGGTCAGCCACGTACCTGTGCCGGTTGCGGCCAGGAAGGACACGTCCGCCAACAATGTCCCCTACGTCGACCTGTACAAACGCCTGTCAACGACGACGCCCTCTCTGCGCCGTCCACAGTTCTCCCTGTTACTTATGCTGCAGCCGCCGCACCACCGGCCGATCATCTACAAGGTCAATCTAACCAACCACCGACAACGACCGCAAACATAGACATGACTCTCACACCTTCGACGCCATGCCAACCAGACGCAGTGCAAGAAGAAATGCAGCAACCCCTTTCCGCTGAGCAAGGAGATGCAAAGGAACCGACACTTGACGTCGTGCCAACTTCTGCCTTCATTCCAACAAACAAGAACGAGGCAGACACCCACGCTCTTTCCGACTCTGAACAACATAACCGCAAACAAAAGAACCCTCGGAAGCGCCGGAAGAAACATCGTCTGCCCTCTGATGATTGTTTACAACGAATGGGGCTACAAGAAGACGATTCCCTGTCCGATGACGGCAGGTCTTCTGACACGCAGATGTCAGACGTCAATGCGCCGACATCTCACCCCCCGACCGCTTCCAACAATCGTGATGCGACGACGACGCCCACTCCCAGGAGAGTCCCAGAAGGTGTCCCACCTGCCGTGCCACCTCCACCTGCGGGCCTCAATGGTGGCCGAGCAACAGGCTCGTCACAAGACGCCAGTCACTACTCTTGAGAGTAGTACCTACTGAGAGAACGGGCGCCACTTTCTGGCAGCCCCGTTTCATACCGTACAATTAATGCGACCCATTGGCCGATTTAGAAACTAAATTTTCAAGATATATAGGGTGTTTTATACACTAGATTTACCAAGTAAGACATTTAAGATCGTTCTATCCCGTCAATATACTTAAGTTTGTTTTTAAAGCACGAAAACGAATATCACGTCAAATGCCGTGATCGACATTCTACAGAAATTTGCATATCTCATCACTTGAGGTGATTAACAGTCAAAGTGTTAAATCGGTAAGGAATGTTGGTATGGAGATGGGTGTCAGCTGAGCAGCCTTCATCCTATGGAGAGGAATACGTGGGTTCTGCAATGGCATCTTGACCGGCTCCTTTGATGCCTGCCGTTTTGTCACCCTTACCTGGGACCGGATTGCTTCTCCAGTAGCCTGCTGCCCAGCTTCTGCCCCTCCCACCGCCCCAGAGGAGGGCGTGGCTGGACCAGGTTCGTCTTCTTCTTCTTCTTCTTCTTCTTCTTCTTCGTAGACGATCGAAACCATGGCTTCCTGCGTTTCCGCAGTATCCTGGGAAGCACCGTATCTTCAGGTTCCTGGCCATGGGGTTGTCCTTTCACATACTAGCAACCGTTGTGCTCCTTCTATCAGGGTTTGAAAGAATCCTGAATGTGAAGACTTTATAGCCTGACAGAGAAGTTGTACGTCAATAAGCCTGAAACCAGCGAAATCAATAACAACATTACTCACGCACTTGTGCAATTCTCCTATCGCAATTTTCGATGCTGAAGCTGAGAGCTCATGTTCTTCATTTGGGACTGCTTCCACTTTTTTGTTGGTAAACCGATTCCCACGAAACCTCCGTTTTCTGAACACAGTTTTTCCAGCGCTCATTATGCATATATATTAACTTTCACGTTATGTTTTGCGATTTCAACCTTCCAAATTCAAATGTTTGTAGAGCTTATGAGACTTAACTACATCAGTCCCTAAACTTACAAACTACTTATGAACTTAGATTGAGGACAGCACAAGTATCCATGCCAGAGGAGGAACTCGAACCCCCGACCGTAGTGGCTGTGTAGAACGTGACTGGCGCGCCGAAGACCGCTCGGCCACCGCGGCCTGCTTCAATCTTCCACCTAATAATATGTGTGAGTATTCTCAAAACGTAAATATACCACATGCAAGAAAATTTTCAGGCAAAGATACAGATCACAGCCAAAGATATCGAAAGAGAATAGCCTTGACACTGACAAAAATTCCGCTGAAGCAAGCAGAGCAGCTTCCCAAACGGCGGGGAAGGTGGGAGTGGCCGCCAGTACAGAGTTAAGGAGTTTAACAATTTAAAGGCATTTCTAAAGCTGCTATCACGATAAAATTCACAAACAACTTTGATTAAACTGTGTAGATTAAGAAAATAATAATTTTTGAAAATTCTATTTTTGGGACCAAAATCCATTACATCCCCCTTAAGTTGTGAACTTAGGACCAGCAACTCCTTGTTAGGGCGGCCGTTTCCACCGCCAGGGCAGCTTCGTCGTCAGTAGTCGCAGTGGGCACGTCATGCTGGTCTAGGCGGCCGTGTGTCTCCTCCCGCTCTGTCGGCCGTCCGCGCCCAATATCCGTGCCCACACACCTCGTACCGACCGAGCCATCTGCCCCGGTTTCGTTACCAGGTTAGGGTTGCCAGATCGGAAAACTAAAATATCGGGAGAAAATTTGAAAGTCGTGATTTTGGAGTGCTTGTCAGGAGAAATAAATATTGGAAATCAAAATGTTATTTTTTATGCTCAGATCAATAGCCTACAAAAAGGCATTTTTTGCACACATCTTTACTTAACTGACACGATTTAGTGTTGGATTTTACCGAATCTACCAACTTGCATCCTTTGGTAGTACTGAGATATGTTATTAAATTTGTACAATTTCCATCATAGTTTAGCCTTTCCTAAATCAAAGGCCAAACTATTTCTGTCTTTTTTATATACATTGTTTAGCAGGCTAAACACCTTTCCACAAAGAACATTAATCACTAGAACTGACAATACAAATGGTAGTCCTTTTAAAAAAATTTTGAGTTGTTTTTGTTTGCTGTTTTAAAGAAATATTTCGAACTTTAGTCATTTGACACGTTTTTGGATGATGTTCAGTTATGTCTCTAAGACAACAGTAATCGATGTAGAAGGCAGCACTGTTAATATTATTTGAAATATTAAGCAATTTATAGACCTTTTCCCAAGTAAACAATTTTCATACTGTTAGAGACGGTCAATACAATAATGAGTTTTCGTAAAAACCATAGCGCTCTTACAGCCATTGAATTTCTTTAAAAACTGTTCAGCTTCGACGCAAAAATGCGTTTTGCCAATCCCAAAAATATTTGTTAGTATTTGCTTACGACGAATTTATCACACAACCTGTTCTTAAGGTGACTTACATTTCTCATTATTTCATATACACTGCTCAAAACAATTAGAGAATCAGGTAAGATATATTACACAATATACAATATGGTAAGTAAAAAGTGGTATCAGGGCACAGGAGCTGCTGATGTAGGAGGATTGAGCCCATTGTGAATCTGCAAGATAACAAGTTATATTTCCAAGTTATTTATACAATCACACACTGGTAGTAACAGATATAATTTAGTGATACTAGTTTCAGTACTGACTTCACATTACAACTTCTCAGCATTTCCATAACCAATCAAAACTTCAATACTCAGACTTAAACCTTACAATTTAAACACATTATCCACACTTGAGTAGCGGTAATTTCTTCCAAGTTCCTCGACTGGAAAATCTAACAACGGCCAGAGTGAACTGAAGTTCTCACATCAATGCTGAATGCCTTACAGGAAACACACACATAGTGATTAAATCCAAAATATTGAAATGAAAGAACTGTGCACATTAAACCAGCTCAAATACTGGCAAGCACCTTGCAGGCAACCTTTACATACATCTTAAATAAGGGAAAGTAATACTTCAAAATCTTTTTCCTCTTCCCCCCCCCCCTTTCTTTTTAACTTAAATAAAAGTAAGGCCCGCCGTCGCTAAACCAAATAAGAGCGCACTAGTGGCCAGAGTGAAAGTAAAAGCCAACTAGCTTACAGAATTAATCAACAAAATCATCAGAGCTCAATGACATACGAAATTTGACAACCAATCCAGGCAACCCAACGCTGCAGCTGCTTCTTTCCTTACGACCAGCAGAGTCACTAGGAAACACGTTACAACATTCCATCAGCTGAACTAATGACGGGTTATTCTACAACACATACGAGAAGTATTAATACACGTGTTCTTGAACAATCTGAAAAACAGTCATGACATAGAACAAGTGAGTGAATAGACCAGACCCAAGTTGCTAAAGAGAATTTAGTACTTATTTGGGTAGCACTAAACTAGTATGAAGTCCAGTGGATGACTGCTAGCCATGATAGTAAACCAATATTAGCAATAATGCAAGAAACGGGATTCGCTTAACATTAATTCCTCAGGGAAAAAAAAAGGTTAACTCTCCTTGGTGCCATCTTGGACACCTGCCTGAGGTTCGAGTTCTTCCTTGGGCTTCAGTGTGTTTGTTGCCCATAGGTTAGTTTAACTGAGTTTAAGTACTTTGTAAGCCTAGGGAGTAATAACCAAAGATATTAAGTAACATAGTTTTACAAACATTTGAACACATTTCGCGATCGGAAAGTCTCTTCACGCTCAACAGGTGGCTGTGTGGTGTGAAATGCCCAGTCACAGAATAACAGGTGCGATATTCCTTATCGGCTCAGAGAGTACCGAACACTATAGTCGGCGTCATGTAAAAATGCGCTTCTGCGCACAGAGGCAGAGAGATAGGGGAAGCAGGGAGGGGAGGACCCACCGCCGAACCCCGCAGTTAAGACCCTTAAGCTTAACAAACATTTGTATTTGAGAATATCAACGCTTTCGGCAAACATTTGATTTTAAAAATGACCTTATGATTTATAATATTTATGTCTCCCAACTCGAAATCAAACTCTCGGCATTTTCAAATTTTTTACAGATATTTCAGTCTACCATAGGCACGGCTAAGTTAACACGTCAGATTCGACTAACGCTCGACAAAGAAATACTAGTCAATGGAGACAGTAAGATTCAAAGGGTCTCCGCTAGACACATTCAGAAAATAGGCTCTCCGTGGCAAATATTAGAAACGAAAGTGAAACTTCGTATACTATACAAATCTTACAAGGGCATACAAGAAACAATTTCTCTTAAATTTCTTAAATGAAAATAAAAGGTCGAGATGTGCAACGCATTAAATTGTCCTCACGGCAGTGAAGTCGTATATTTCGGTGTTGGAATTCATTAGAGTACGAGTGTACTTTGAAATAATTGAAATACGCTGAGCAGGGATTATTGCTGTGCGTAGCAATCGTTACAAACCTCATTCATGCCTTTTATCAGACAGAGGTAGCAGATGTAGACAAAGTTTTAAAAGTTCTCGAACATTCATAGCTAGCGGTGTGCTGTCAGATTGGTATCTCCTCCTGTAGATAAAACCTGTGCCATCTGTCTTGGGACGTAGAGAGCGTGCCTGATTCCTTAAGCACCAGCCGCGCTTCCTCGCTTAGATGCGTTACTGCTGCATAGCAAATTGAAACCACGGGCTGCCCCGCTTGTTAGACCTCGTCCGCTGATAGCATCGCAGGTGAGATGCAGCGCGATACGTGTTGTGACTGCGGATCGTCTTGGGTGAGCACCGTGGCACAGCAAATCTGCCGTCTGCCTCTCGGAGATTCTTCCAGAGGCGCATCGTCGCAGCTCTTCCGAAATCTACACTTTTCTTCTTCTTTTTTTTTTTTTTTAGCCTGTTTTATTTCCAGGATTTTAGGCATCACCATTGTTTTTATCGTCATCTTCACAATGTGTTCGTTCATATTTTAATTGCTCTAACTACGTCTGTTACGTTTCGCGTAGTAATTAGGATTTCAATGGGTAGAATTATTTCAAATTCCATTTACGTTCTTCCCCCATTTCTGTATTCAGTGTGGCCGCGGAGGAGCGGCCGAGCGCATTGAGGCGCCATGCTACGATGCGCGACGCCGTTCACCGTCGGGGAGCTCGAATCCCTCCTTGGGCATGGTTGTTTCTGCCGTCTTTTGTATACGCTAGTTCATAAGTAGTTTGTAAGTTAAGGGACTGATGACCCCGTAGTTAAGTCCCTTAGGCTTAACAAACATTTGAACATTTTTATTCAGTATGTTCGTCATTACTAGCAGTAAATGAATATATTACTGTCATTTTCATATTTTATTTGATGTTCTTCACTAGTCCTCTAGTCTCCTTATTTTATTTTTTTGGTCATCTTTATTTATCCAACTAGTCTACTCCATGCAACAATTAGTGTATATTTTAGCCTATAGACGCCTCTGTGTGTGTGTGTGTGTCCGTGTGTGTGTGTGTGTCCATGCAGATCTCCACTCTAACCAGAGCAAGCCTCTTCATTTCCTCATATAAAAGGCAACCCACGTCCATCTGAATCTGTTTACTATATTCGTCGCTTGGTCTCCCTCTACGATTTTACCCCCCTCCCCCCCACACTTCCCTCCAATGCTAAATTTACGATTCCTTCATGTGTAAAAATGTGTCCTAGCAATCGACCCTTTCTTTTAGTTTAGTTGTGCCAAAAATTTTAGAATTTTTGATATTTATGGTACATGTAGTTCAGAAATCAAATAAAAATTAGCCAAAACCATTCGAAGAAAATGGACTTTGAAGTTTTTCAAGCAAATGTAAGTACCAATCATTCAAACAATTGCAGCATCTGTCGGTGTAGCTCAGATGGTAGCGTTCTGGTCTTACTACAATAGGTTAGCTGGTTCGACCCCCGCCGGTGCAGGTATTTTTTTTTTTTTTTTTTTTCGTTCGAATTCTTACACAATTTTCATATCTAATGGTAATATTTAAGAAAAATGAACGTACTTTTGTTTATTCGGAATTTTCTACAATCTATTAAAGATTGTTAATAATGATGGTGTATATCATAAAACAAAACAAGTAACTATTTTTTTAAATTTTTATTTATTTATTTATTTGCAGTTTTCGCTTCAATGTTAGTTGACCACCGTAGTCTTTGATAATTTATTTTGTGGAGAGATACGACGCTGTTTATGGAAAGTCATCTAAATAGGTAATGACTTTCCAAACTACTAACCCACTCAGCCATCGTTTTAGATGACGACAAGGTGTTCCCCTAGCCTACATACACATAAAAAAACTGAAAAAAACTGACACAAAACGTGAAAACGCGGAAATAGAGATCCAAAAATATTTTGAACAACTGATTTTGAATCAGTGTAAATTTGTTTACATCCTCCATGAGGTAAACTTTATAAGAGTATAGAAAATCACAAACAAATAAAAATAAGCCCTTTTCTGTATAAATTACCATTGGATATGAAAACTGTGTAGGTATTTTAACAAAAAAAAAAAAAAAAAAAAAAAAAAAAACGTAGCCAAAACGCTAGTACCTAAGCTACACCGACAGATGTTGCATCTGATTTAATTATTGGTACTTGCGTGTACTTGCAAAACTTAAAGTACACTACTGGCCATTAAAATTGCGACACCAACAAGAAATGCAGATGATAAACGGGTATTCATTGGACAAATATATTATACTAGAACTGACATATTTTCACGCAATTTAGGCGCATAGATCCTGAGAAATCAGTACCCAGTACAACCACCTCTGACCGTAATAACGGCCTTGATATGCCTGGACATTGACTCAAACAGAGCTTGGATGGCGTGTTCAGGTACAGATGCCCATGCATCTTCAACACGGTACTACAGTTCATCAAGAGTAGTGACTGGCGTATTGTGACGAGCCAGTTGCTCGGCTACCATTGACCAGACGTTTTCAATTGGTGAGAGATGCAGTTTGTGCTGGCCAGGGCAGCAGTCAACATTTTCCGTATCCAGAAAGGCCCATAAAGGACCTGCAACGTGCGGTCGTGAATTATCCTGCTGAAATGTAGGGTTTCGCAGGGATCGCATGAAGGGTAGAGCCACGGGTCGCAACACATCTGAAATGTAACATCGGCCACTGTCCAAATGCCGTCGATGCGAACAAGAGGTGACCGAAACGTGTAACCAATGGCACCCCATACCATCATGCCGGGTGATACGCCAGTATGGCGATGACGAATACACGCTTCCAATGTGCGTACACCGCGATGTCGCCAAACACGGATGCGACCATCATGATTCGGTAAACAGAACCTGGATTCATCCAAAAAATGGCGTTCTGCCATTCGTGCACCCAGGTTCGTCGTTGCGTACACCATTGCAGGCGCTCCTGCCTGTGATGCAGCCTCAAGGGTAACTGCAGCCATGTTCTTCGAGCTGACAGTCCATTCTGCTGCAAAAGTTGTCGAAATGTTCATGCAGATGGTTGTTGTCTTTCAAACGTCCCCATTTGTTGTTGTTGTTGGTTTGTGGAAGGGACTAAACAGCGACCCCCATTTGTTGACTCAGGGATTGAGACGTGGCTATACGATCCGTTAGAGCAATGCGAATAATATGCCTGTCATCTCGACTGCTTGTGATACGAAGCCGTTGGGATGCAACACGACGTTCCGTATTGCCCTCCTGAACTCACCGATTCCATATTCTGCTAACAGTCTTTGGATCGCGACCCACGCGAGCAACATTGTCGCGATACGATAAACCATAATTGCGATTGACTGCAATCCGACCTTTATCAAAGTCGGAAATTTGATGGAACGCATTTCTTCTCCTTATACGAGTCATCACAACAACGTTTCACCAAACAACGCCCGTTAACTGCGAGTTGTGAATGAGAAATCGGTTGGAAACTTTCCTCATATCAGCATGTCGTAGGTGTCGCCACCGGCGCCAACCTTGTGTGAATGTTCTGAAAAGCTAATCATTTGAATATCACAGCATCTTCTTCCTGTCGGTTGAATTTCTCGTCTGTAGCACGTCATCTTTGCGGTGTAGCAATTTTAAATGGCCAGGAGTGTATGTTCAGGAGAATTTTTTAGAGTCGCGTCGAATGGCTTTGGCTGATTGATATTTAAGATCTGAACTTCACGTACCATAAATATTTTAAAAAATTCTAAAATCCATGTGGTCCCCTTGTCAGTGTTATACCGACTTGTGAAGTACACAGGGGATATGACGCAGAGACGCCCTCGTGCTTCCTACAGCCTAATGGGTGAATTTCAATAAACGTCAAATTGTGGCCTTCTGAGTGATGCCCACGAGAAATGCAACATAAGTTGGACGTGCTGCGTCAGATGTACAGCGATCCTTGTTGCAATAGTCACGTGAGCGTTCTACACCTGTAGACGAAGTTGTGGACGTCCACGCAGCTCAGACGCCGATATCGTAGTATTGTAAGGGCAGAAGTGGCAAATCGTGGAGCTATCACAGTGAACATAACACGATTTCTTGGCCCAGAAGTGTGAACACGGTCTGTTGCCAACCGGTTATTAACAGTGGTAGCAGTGGGACTCTAAGCAGGCGCACCTCTAGCCTCCTTCCACATATGTCACAGCAACGACATGCACGACTACACTGGTGCGTCAGAGGATCACTTGCACGATGGAATGGCGGGCCGTAGTCTTCAAAGATGAAATGAGTCCCAGCCTGCGTGCGACGTAGACCTGACCAACGCTGTCTCGTGGAGTGCGTTCGTCCAGGACACACTCGCCCGCATACCGGCGACTCGTTCAGCTTTTGTGTTCGTGGAGGATTGACTGTCGAGCGCTCAGTAGATACAGAACATTTAAAAGCAGTTCTTTTACCAGTCTTGATTGACGTCTCGTTCCAAAAGGATAATGCTCGCATACACACTGCGCGTGAAACTGAACGTGCTCTGCAAGGCCTGCGGCTATTTCACTGAAACATCCTGGCAGATTAAAATCATGTGCCGAAACCGGGACTCGAACCTGAGACCCTTGCCTTTCGCAGGCAAGCGCTCTACCGCCTGTACTATCCCGGCACGCTTCATGGTAGGTCCTCACAACTTTACTTCTGCAAGTATTTCGCCTCGCAAAGGTCCCAGGTTCGAGTCCCGGTCTCGACACACAATTTCAGTCTACCACGAAGTTTAATATCAGCTCACATTCCGCTGCAGAATGAAAGTTTCATTCTGGAAACATAACTTGGGCTGTGACTAAGCCATGTCTCCATCTATCCTTTCTTCCAAGAGTGCTAGTCTTTGCAAGGTTCGCAGGAGAACTTCTGTGAAGTTTGGAAAGTAGGAGGCGAAGTACTGGCAGAAGTAAAGTTCTGAGAACAGACATAGAAGCGTGCCGGGATAGCTTAGACAGTAGAGGCTTGCTCGAGAAAGTCAAAGGTCCCAGATTCGAGTCCCGGTTTCGGCATACAATTTTAAACTGCCAGGAAGTTTCATATCAGCGCACACTCCGCTGCAGAGTGGAAATTTCATTCAGCTATTTCACTGATCACGCGATGTCCGGACTTGGGATATGAAGGGAAGACAACTGATATCTGTGAGTAGTGTCACCATAACCCTTGAAAAACTATGTGAACAGGCCGAGCAGGCGTGCAATAATGTTTCCCATGACAATAGTAGCCATCTGTATGATAGAATGAACATCCGAATCACTGCCTACATTGCCTGTCATGGTGACTACACAACGTACTAACATGGGTGTTTCAGCATAGTTCGACTCCTGCTACCTCATGTAATCGTTTCTTGTAGCTGTTATCCACTGTTTCAATCGATGTATCTTGAGTAAACTGATAAAAGCTAAGAGTGTGTACTAATTATTTCTTTCCGGCAGTGTGTATCGTAGAATGTACAAAGTCTCTCTGGAAAGGATCGTAAAATCTCGAAACTGGTATCTGTAAGAAAACTTTATCAGAATCATTCGTTGGGTATTTTTCTAAAAAAGACTTTAATGTTATACACAGTGTTTTGCATTCCTTTCTGTACAATAAAATCGATGGCGATTATCGTACAGAGGATATGAACGTTGTATGGAGACGATTTAACTTCTATTTTATTATTACCGAAATCCGTTTGTAATAAAGTGCATATTTGGGGCATGTAATTTAAATATAAATGTCGAAAAAGTGTATGACTTTCTATCGGTAAATCTGAACCGAACATCAACAATTATATGTGTAAAGAATATTTATTTCAGTCATTTTAGGGAAAGATTAAGCACATCACAAATTTGTATTCAGAAGACATTACAGCCGCTATTTTTTACGAAATACGCTCAAAGATCACCCCATGAACCACAGACATTGCCGATGTGGGGTGGCTTGATTACCTGAAATATAGAAATAGCCGTACCGTAGGTGCAACCACAGCAGAGAGGTATTTGTGGAGAAGGCAGACAAACGTGTGGTACCTGAAGAGGGGCAGCAGCCTTTTCAGTAGTTACAGGGGCAAGAGTATGGGTAATTGACTCAACTAGTCTTATGACGTCAGCTAATGTGGTTTGCCACGCAATTACTGCGAACGGCTGAAAGCAAGGGGAAACTATGGTCGTTACCTTTCCCGATGACATGCAGCTCTACTTTGTGAGTAGACCTATATAATGATGGCACGTCTCGGGTAAAATATTCCGGAGGTAAAATAGACCCCCATTCGGATCTCCGGGCGGGGGTACTCAGGAGGATGTTGTCATCAGGAAAGACAGTACTGGCATTCTACGGATGGGAGCGTGGAATATTAGAGCCCTTAATCGGGTAGGAAGGTTAGAAAATTTAAAAAGGGAAATGTATATGTTGGGTATTAGTGAAGTTAGGGTGGAAAGAGCAACAGGATTTCTGCTCAGGCGAGTACAGGATTATAAAATGAAAAAAAAGTAAATAAATAAAATAAAATAAAAAATAAAACAGAAATTCGGGTAAACTACTATGAGCAGCATAGTGATTGCATTATCGTAGTCAAGATACAGATGAAGCCAACACCGACCACAGTAGTATTGGTTTACATGCCAACTAGCTCTGCTGATGATGAGGAGATCGAAGAAATGTATGAGAAGGTAAAGGAAATTATTCAGATAATTAAGGGAGAGGAAATCTTAACTGAGATGGGAGACTGGAATTCGGTAATAGGAAAATGAAGGGAAGCATAAATAGTATGTGAATATGGACTGGGCCAAATGAATGAAAGCGGAAGCCGTCTGGTAGAATTTTATATGGAACGTAATTTAATTTTAAAAAATCTGGTTTAAGAATCACGAAAGATGGTTGATACGTGGAAGGGACCACGAGACACAGGAAGGTACACAGTAGTTCGACCAGCGTTTGAGTATTGCTCATCGGTGTGGGATCCCTACCAAGTAGCGTTTATAGAAAACATAGAGAGGACCTAACGGAGAGCAGCACGCTTCGTTACGGTCTCATTTAGGAAGCTGGAAAGCGTTACAGGGATGGGTAGGAAACTCGAGTGACAGACGCCGGAAGACAGACGTTCTGTGTCGCGGTACGGATTTCTGTCACAGTTCCGAGAGCTACGTATAGTTCGCGATGCGACCAGAAGGATAAGACCAGGGCATACACGCAGACATACAGTCATTTTGCGCGCGAACCATTCGCGAGTGGAATAAGAGGAAGTGACAACGGTAGGCACTCAGTGAGGTGGCTTGCAGAGTATTGATGGAGACCAGGGTTCAAGTCACTGTCGCTTTTGTTGCATTATGCTACTCGAGGTCGAAGAATGTGACGAGGTTAAAAATAACATTCGCAAAAATGCGACAAAAATACAAACAATAGACGTTAAGAAACTCAAGTTTTGACGTTTGAACAGGCCCCAACAATTAAGCCGGTTTCAAAAATGTTCAAATATTTGTATAGCTTATGGGACTTAACTATGTAGTCATCAGTCACTAAACTTACAAACTACTTGTGAACTAACTAATACTAAGGAAGCCAAATATCCATGCCCGAGGGGGGATTCGAACACCCGACCGTAGTGGCCGCGCAGACCATGACAGCGCGCCGCAGTCCCCTCGGCCACCGCGGCCGGCTATACTAACACTTTAGAGGAGTATCCGTAAGACATGAGATGTAGATCTATATGTGTGCAATTTAATTTTAAAAAAAATCATTTAGTAGATGAGCGTTAACGACAATTCAGTACAAAAATATTTCACTTTTAAAACCCCCCATGAATACCATAAATCATAAAATTTCGTACTAGCAGAATTTTGCAAAGATTTTTCATATTTTTCAGACATTTAAATTTATATTTGTCCATTTGGCGATATTGTTGTTGTAAGGTAACCCTTAAGGTAAGCCTTACATTATAACGAGGAATGAGCTTCATTTTGAAACATATTATTCGTTTGAACATGTTTATAGTGAATATGTAGTAATTAACTTCTTATGTGACTTAATTAATTATCGTGATGCACAATGTATGTAGATAACTTAACTGTGAATATTTTCTGTTATTTATTTATTGTCTGTATTGTAACTGTTTATGTATATAGTATTTTATTTGTACTTTGTAGGTTTCTATATGACTGTGATTACCTGTTATGTTTAATTTGTCAATGTAAAATATTTCTCTGTGAACAGTTATCGATATGGCCCCTCAGGTCAGAGACTTTATGGTATAGCAGCGCTCGCCTTTGGGAGAGCAGGCAAGCAGCAGTATCTGCCGCCCCGTGACGGACATCAGACGTTCGTACGCGGTCCGCGGAATGCTCAAATAATATAAATCATAAAGTTAAACAAAGTGAAAGTTATAATTTGTTATAAGTGCAATGATATGAAAGTATATGTGAAACGTGTGAACATAAGTGAAGTAAGAATTGATCTTAATGAAACATTTATTCGTTCGTTCTGCTGAGGCAGAAGTTCGTTACGTGTTCGGTAATCGTCCCAGACGTCCGAAACGCGGTAACGTCATCGCGGACGCTAACGGTCGTGATTAATTACGCGATTCTCGAAGCATCACGGCGAACTGCTAGCAAGCTGCCACAGGAGGAGCCACCATCAAAATGATTTCTGTATGAATTTATGTACCATTTATATGACTGCAGAGTACCACGTCGCTGGATTGATAAACAAGATAAGTTAAATGCTATTGGTTGTAATTTACTGTGAATGCACGTTTAAGTTTTGTTAAAATACAAGAACATTAGACAGTACTTTTGCTATCTTATTTGAACAACTAAGTAACCACTCATGATTAGTATGACAATCCTCAATAATGCAGGAATAATGTTTCTACACAATTTTACAACCAAGTGAGTGTCATTAATTGTTAGAGGCTGTGATAATCATTCAGTTGACACAATTTTGCTAAAATTAATGGTAGAAGATAACAGACAGTTGAATTAATGAATGATTTTTCTATTTAGATGTGCACTGAGTTCAACAATAATAGCCACCGCCATATCTATCCCATAAAGAAGCAAATTTGTACTAATGTCGTATGCATAGCATTAATTAAGACTGATTACTTAAATTTCCTATTTACTTGAGTGAATTAATTTTATCAGATACTAATTTTAGTGGTTGGACTGCACGCACTTGCCAAGCACTTGATGGTAAAAATCCTACTATTCATAATTTTCTAAATTATCATTACCATTAGCGTACTAATTCAGTCGTACGCATTGCATAGACGGAGTAAGTTAATTTCTGCTACCTGCATGTGCACAGTCTCTGTAGGAGATTTTGTAAGGAAAGGAAAGGTGACTGATCTTTTGAAAAGTGTGTCGGATAGGGCCACAGTATTTGTTAATTACACTAATTGTCTTGCTTAATATTTTCAAAATTTAACTACACCACTTGCATTAATCACGAGTTTAACGTAACCAACCACCAAATTAAGGTCAGGTTTGTTATGTTGCTCAAAAATTACAACAGCTACCACAGTTAATGACACGTAAATTAAAAATTATTTTTTTTACCTCCACTCACACTTTTCTTTAATAAAATAAACATCATTCTCCTATTCTATAAATATAAATATTTTTCTTTCGTTACATTGTACTTTCTAGCTTAAACACCGATGCAGACGCAGACATCTGTGCGTCGTCACGTGATGTTAACACCGGACACTGTACCTCACAAGCGGCTTCTAATGAAATTCCGTGCTTATGGAATATCTCCCCAATTGTGCGATTGGATTCACGATTTCCTATCAGAAAGGACACAGTTCGTTGTAATTGACGGTAAGTCATCGAAGAAAACAGAGGTGATATCTGGCGTTCCACAGGGAAGCATTATAGGTCCCCTACTCTTCCTCGTGTTTATAAGCGATTTAGGAGATAATCTGAATAGCTCCCTTAGACTGTTCGCGGATGATGCTGTCGTTTATCGGTTAGTGAAGTCAACAGAGGATCAAAAGCAACTGCAAAGCGATTTAGACAAAATTTCTACTTGGTGCGAAAATTGGCAATTGACACTAAATAAAGAAAAGTGTGAAGTAATACACATGACCACTAAAAGAAATCCGCTGAACTTCAATTACGCGATAAATCAGTCAAACCTTAAGGTCGTTAATTCTACCAAATACCTAGGAGTTACAATTACGAACAACTTTGACTGGAGAGAACAAAGGTTACGTTTCATTGGCGGAACGCTTAGAAGATGCACCAGCTCCACCAAAGAGACTGCCTACATCACACTTGTGCGTCCTCTCCTGGAGTACTGTTGCCCCTTGTGGGACCCTCACCAGGTGGGACTGACGGAAGATACTGAGAAGGTTCAGAGAAGGGCAGCTCGTTTTGTTTTATCACGTCACGGGGAGGAAAGCGTCACAGAAATATTGCACGAATTGGGGTGGAAATCATTAAAAGAAAGACGTTATTCATTGCGGTGTGATCTGTTTGCGAAATTTCAATCACCGATTTTTAGTTCTGAATGTGAAAATATTTTGCTAGCACCCACCTACTTAGGGAGACATGACCATCCCAATAAAATAAGAGAAATCAGATCGAAAACGGAACGATTTAGGTGTTCTTTCTTCCCGCTTGCTATTAGAGAATGGAACGTTTTGTGTCCCGTTTCCGTCATAGGTGTCGGTGGCCGAGTGGAAAGAGACCGACACAGGAATAAAAATAGCACGCTGGTGCAGGTACGGAGGGGAGCAGCCAGAAACTAGAAACACTAGAGTAAATTAGAACGAGATATATATTCCATAGAATGTATACAATACTTAACTTTTACATAGATTAGTATTGCAGAATGCTGATACATAGTTGAGCTAGCGGCCTGCCTAGTGTCTATTCGATAGCCAAGTCTTCACTGGTGCCTATCTGATTCCGAAGGTCTTAACTGGTTCCTATCTCAGTCCCAAGTGAACGATGTCGTTCAGTGGTGGCCACGGGCGGAGTTGTAACAGAGGGCGCTCGTGGCTGACGTCGTAAGAACGCCGCGCCGTGCGTGCATGGCGGCGCGCGGCGAAAGTAGGTGGCGCGCACTTTTGACTTGTGCGACACCACAGAACGGTAGAGAAAAGTTATGAAAGTGGTTAATGAACCCTCTGCCAGGCACTTAAATGTGATTTGCAGAGTATCTATGTAGATGTAGATGTAGACACAAGCGGGTCCACACTTCGGTTTGTCCAATAGCTAAGCGCTGCATGCCCGCGTGTGTTTGCCGTCCTGCAGGCGGCTGGTAGGATGATAATGAGCAGGGCCCAGCTCCCCGCTGCGCCTGACCTCGGCCAACGCGCGGCAGAGGTCGCGCGCACTCGGCTGCACGGAATTCGCGAAGATCTGCCGGCCGATAGCGCCCGCCGGCGAAACTCGCGTGCTTGCTGGCTGGTACAGGCCCGCCAGTAGCCGCACCGCTGCGCCTTTGTCCGCGACGCACTTGGGCGCTCATCAGCTTCCCAGAACGCGTGCGCAGCTGCCCGGCTTCGCGTCATTGCCGCAAAAGCGAGAGGACCGGAGATCGCTATCTAGCCGCCCTTGTCAGCTCTCCCAGCTGTAATTATCAAGCACGTCGTTCACTGCGCCTGAGAAATTCCCCAATTAAGGATTTCATTTTTTACTCCTAAATGGAGACCGCCTTCTGCAACGGTACCCCACAATCCGTGTCGCACAAAATGCTCACTCGCACAAAACATCACTTTTTCTGTTATCACGCTCAGATCTTTTACTCTTCAGTAACGTTTTTCTATATCCACTTTTCCTACAGTTCACTACCATCAGGAGGCTGTTGTCAGTATTTGCATATTCCACCAGTCGCTTCATACAATTTTCCGTGTACATGAGCGCCTTGTTTTCACAGTGCTAGAATGCCAGGCTAGAAATCCAAATGTCCCGGGTTCGATCCCTGCCAGAAACTAAGTTTTTATTTATTTATTTATTTATTTTATCTGTGAGTTCCCACTTCTTTCACCTCTGGCAATAATTCTCATGTGAAAAATACTCCCACATACAGGCTTGGGAAGTCCAGTAAAGAAACTCACACGTATCTGACCTTGCATGACTATCGGGCATGGCCCCCTAGGCATTGGGGCTACGAGTCGCTGAGTCTGTTAGTGGCATAGCCACCATGAACCAACTTCGGTTTATTGGGAGAATTTTGGGAAGATGTGTTTCATCTGTAAAGGAGACCGCGTATAAAACGTTTGTAAGACCACATCTTGAGTATTGCTCCGCAGCAGATGAGTTTAAAGGAAGACATAGAGGCGGTTCAGAGGCGAGCAGCTAGGTTTGTTACTGGTAGGTTCGACCCATGCGCGAGTGTCACGGAAATGCTCCGGCAACTCAATTGGGAATCGCTGGAGGAGAGACGACGTTCTTTTCGTGAATTTCTGTTGAAGTTTAGAGGGCCGGAATTTGAAGCTGAGTGTAGTACGATCTTGCTACCGCCTACTTATATTTCGCATAGTGATCACAAAGACAAGATAAGACAAATTAGGGCTCGTACGGAGGCACATAGGAATTCTTTTTTTCCTCTCGTTACATTTGGGAGTGGAATAGGAAAGTAAATGTCTAGTTGTGGTACAGAGTACCCTCCGCCACACACCTTACGGCGGATTGCGGAGTATGTATGTAGATGTAGAGTAGTGCCGTGGTTCGGAATCCACGTTAAATTGTAGGTCCCCATATAACTAGCTGGGTAAGTCAGTTCGAAGGTCGGAGGAAGGCAACGGCATACCACCTCCAAACCATGCCTAGTAAAGCACTTTGGTTCAAATGTTCAAATGTTTGTATAGCTTATGGGACTTAACTACGGGGTCATCAGTCCCTAAACTTACAAACTACTTATCAACTAGCTTATCCTAAGGACGGCACAAATATCCATGCCCGAGGGGGGATTCTAACCCCCGACCGTAGTGGCCGTGCAGACCGTGACTGGAGCGCCTCAGTCCCCTCTGCCACCGCGGCCGGCAAAAGCACTGTCGTGTTCAAACCAATCTTCGGATTGTTGACTGCTTTATCTTTTTATATAAGCTTTATCAATGAAAGAGAAATTTTGTTGTTGTGGTCCTCAGTCTGGCAACTGGTTTGATGCAGCTCTCTGTCCTACTCTATCCTGAGCAAGCCTCTTCATGTCCTCGTAAGAATGACAACGCACATCCATCTGAATCTGCTTACTTTAACGGTCTCTTGCTCTCCCTCTGTGATTTTTCGCCCACACACTTCCCTCCAATTCTAAATTTACGATTCCTTCATGTCTGAGAATGTCTCCTACCAATCGATCGCTTCCTTTTCTCCCCAGTATTGTTCAGTACCTTCTCATTAGTTTCGCGATCTACCCACCTAATCTTCAGCATTTCAAAACCCTCTATCCTCTTCTGTCTAGACTATTTATTGTCCATGTTTCACTCCTCTACAAGGCAACACTGCACACAAATGCCTGCAGAAAGGATTCCTTACACTAATATTAGATGTTTTCAAATTTCTCTTTCTCAAAAACGATTTTCTTCTCATTGCCATTCTGCATTTTATATCCTCTGTACTGCGACCGTCATGTGTTATTAAATAATAGGGCCCTTCGGATTACCGATGAACGTCACCTGAAGGTAGAGTTACAAAACCATCAGTCAAACTTCGAAGCAAAAGTGTATGAAAAGAGGATGATCGAGGAATCTATGATAAGTAACGTCGGTGAAATTTAATATAGACTGCTGAGGAAATCCGCCTTATGCAAGACATCTTGTTTTATTTTTATCGCCCATACATATTTCGGCACTTATGTCCTATCGTCTATAGGTTTTGACTTTTATTTTCTGAAATAATACGTTAAAGAGTTTTTGTTTGTATAGTTATTTGGATAAATTGTTTAATTTGACAATTATGTTGAATATATTAGGCCTACGCTAGTTTACAATGTCTACATAATGAATGCATGCTCCTGTTATTCAGCAAAGACTTGTCATCTGTAACAATAAAAGTTTTTATTTTTAAAGCTAATCGATTTATTTTACTTACCTAAATGACTTTACAATCAACAAACCTGTAACATGTCGTTTCAGAAAATAAATGGTAAAACCCACAGAAGATGGCACAGTAAGTGCCGAAACATGTCTGGTCGACAAAAATAAAATAAGCTAATATTATCGGTTTTCAGCCGGATAACATAGTCATATGGACACAATACTTCGATAGACTGATTGGCTGCCATCTTCAGGTGAATACGCTAAATGCACTTACTCACCGGTGAGTAAGACAAAATATAAAGCTGACATCATGTGGATAAAACAATAAATCTGCCCCATGTATTCCAAAAAGCAAGCATTCAACACTGAATTATATAAATAACATATCCATTTAACGAATCACATAAAGTATACACTTTTTTAAATTAATGCAAAGGGTCATAACTTATGGAACACAGACACCATAATAGAAACAAAACAGACTACTCGACAAATGAAACTCACTAAAATGCTAAATCACACAATAGTCCACCAGACACAATACCAATCCAACAAACAAGCACTTAATCAAACAGTGGTTAAATTAAGTGAAATGCAGTTAACGAAGAAGAAAATAACTTACTCGAAAAGGGTCCGAAACATAGAAGCAACATAGTGGAGTTCCACAGAGAAATAGAAATCATAGTAACAGAATCCGAACACATAATTAGAGAACATTAAAGACTTAACAAGACAACTAGTTGCTGAAGAAATAAACCTTATAATCAGGGATAAGAAAACCCCCATAAAACAAAAAAATTAAGATGAAGAAAAGATCTACAGAAAACTACAACAAAAAGTAGGACAAGAAAATATCATAATCGAAACGTCTCGCGTGGCAGATTTAATTGTCCTAATGAAACAAAAGAAATACATTGACAAACATTCGAATTAATGCGAAATAACATCACAGAACTAACGAGTGACCCGAGACAAACTGATATTAAAGAAACTTACAGAAAACACTGAAAAACATAGACAGAAAAATCCTATTTTGAAATCATTACCCTGACTTTACAAGTCCGGTATCACTCTATACCCATTGATTAGCTTCATCGACAGCCATTCGCGCTCTTACAAATATACAAAAACACAAACCCTAAAGAAATCAAGTGACCTAACAGAAAAAAATAAGAAATGAAAACATACCAATTAGAGCAACATTAATATCATATGAAATAACTTTCATGTACACAAACATCCCAACCGGCAGAAACCATCAACATAACAGAAATACACCTGCAATTGCAAGGAAACATACCCGCAACAAACATACAATAAGTATCAACAATACTGAAACTCATCACTGAACAAAATTATTTCACATTCAGCAATAAATTTTACTCAAAAAAGGAAGGATTACCTATGGGGTGCCCAATCAGTGGCCTTCTAGCAGATGTATTCATCAATCATATAGAAAACAAAATCTTTGACATTATTGTTAACCTAAAACAGTACAAAATAAAGTATTGGTACAGATATGTAGATGATATAATGTGCTTAATCGATGAATCACACTTCTGTATAAAACATCTTCACAATTATATAAACACCATACACCCACAAATACAGATCAGTATTGAAACACAAACAGATGGAAAACTCAGCTTCATAGGTCTCACCATACATAACAGACACAACAAACATGAATTGAAAATTTACAGGAAGCCCACAATGACCAGAACTGTGATTCACAATCAAACTAATCATCCAATTACCCGAAATGAAGCACGTTTCAGATTTCTACAACACCAGTTAATCGGTACACCAATGGCCAAGCAAGACTACACAGAACAACTGAACACAATAAAATATTTGGCACAAAGGAATGGTTATGAAATAAAAGCACTGGTCAGAATACACAGCAAATTACAAAAACAGGCAACGCACAGCCAAGAAACGTCCACACACAGAGATGAAACACTGCACACAACAAACCAACAGACAGTAAAACACAAATGGCACATAATGTCTTACAGCAACAAAATCACACACAGGGCTGGCAACATACTAAAGAAACAAGGATAAAGAACCAACATCACAGTACAGTATAGACTACGGAAACATTCCACCAACACTGACAGTTACAGCCAATCAGTAATATATCAGCTCACTTGCAATATCTGCCAATCTGTATATGTGGGTCAGATATGGAGCAAACTTCAAAACAAGATACAATGAATACTTCAGAGTACTGAGAAGTAGTAGCTGTCACTCAACATCTGCTGAATACTTAATAAAAGACAATAATACTTGTTTTGCAAACTCTCAAAAACAGCAAAACCGTATTCCAAAAACTAACAATTCTTAGCAAAGACAATCCGAGTTGTACAAATGCTTCAGTGACCGCGCTTTCGACGGGATGTTAGACCTTAATAATTATTTACAGGGAAGGTACATAAAGCAGACTCATTAATCTCGTTTACTTAATAAATCATTCAAAATTCGGTTTAAAAAGACGGGTAATACTCATTCGTAACCGAAAGACAAACTTTATATTTATTACTCTTGATTGAACTACTATGTTTTGTATCCCTGTAACAGTTTCATAAAGTAAACGCAGAAATATTGCTTACATACATGTGTAAATTCCACAGTAAGTGGTTTTGAGTATGGGTGTTTCATCTCCTTGTAGATAATGGCAAAAAATGTAAGAAGTAGCTGTGTGGGAGTAGCCGCATGGCCTAAGGCATCATGCTTCATAGAAGGCGGCCGCTCCTGCCGGAAGTTCGAGTCCTCCCTGTGGCATGGGTGTATGTTTGTGTATGTTAGCCTTAGCTTAAGTTAATTTAATTAGTTTGCAAATCAAAGGACTGATGCGCATAGCAGTTCGGTCCAATAGGTTTACAGTCATTTACACATTTTTTGTAAAACTTTCATACTCACCCTGCCTCCTCCTATCGATAAAACGACATAGTGTTAGTTGAGAAAATGACAATGAGTGGCAACAAGGAACGTAAACGTATCCTCCATTCCGTCTGTGAATGTAGCTACAACAGAATATGAACCACTGTTTCTGAAAGTAACCTATAAATAACAGCACGGTTTAGATTCCGTAAAGGCTTCGCCACAGATAAATTATTAGACAGTACCGCTTTATAGTACTACTAAACGAGATAAATAACCCTGCTGGGTATTTCTACATTTGCATTCGTAGTACCTCAGTCACTTCCCCCTAAACAATCGCTTTTCGTTCGCGGAAAAACGATACTTGTGCAAGCCTTCGTGTGTCCTCGAATTTCGCAAATTTTTCCTTGGTAGTATTTTCGCGACATATACTGGTTGCCTCTTCTAGGAATGTACGCTCCCGGAACAGTAACAGTAAACCACAGACGTTTGCAGAAAGCCCCTCTTGAAGTGTCTGCTACTGATTTGAATGAGTGTCTCCGACACCTGTGTGTTTACTGGCGGAACGTGTAACGAAACACGCTGCTCGCCTTTGGGTCTTCTTTATGAATTCTATTCGGTATCAATCAAGAATTACGAACAATTTTTCTCCTTTCCTATGAATAATACAGAATCAGCTAAAGCTGTAAAAAATTATCTTTGTGTATAAAGCAGAGTATTCGTGTGTTTGTTTGTGTGTACGTATAGCATACAAATCTACAGTTTTGTTCCAATCTTTATGAAATTTTGAACACGTAAGCTTCAATCCATGAGGACGATCGTCGTAAGTGTAATAATCACGTAAAACCATAGTTCACGAGATATGACGTCATAAACAATGGGATGTGATGAAAACTGCTGCATTAAGCGACTAAACCACTGGACCAATTTCAACTAAATTTCGTACACATATACCCCATGTGACATACCAATTGCTGTATAAGTAAAAACAACATGCGAAGCATGGTTCAAGAGATATAATGTCAAAAACAATAAGAGTTGGAATAAACTGCCACATAATGCGACGATACACTATATGAGAATGACACTACTTATTGACTTTCAAACTTTAAACATAATTCCAAACCTTTATTAAACTTTTCTCGCTGACAAACAAATCAAACTAATGAAAGGAGAAGGGGTTTCTTGCTTACTACTTCTCCGCTGTTCATGGAGCAAAACTACGCCATGTGGTATGACATTGCAGTTTATAATTTCTACAGTACAAATTTTAGTCGCAGAAAATTTTACAGATAGAATACACACATACAGATGAATGTGCTTTATAAATTGTATCAGAGTACGACGCGTAGTTCATGAAATATAAGGACAATAACAGTAACGTTCATGGAACACCGCTCCATCACGCATCAAGTTTTAATCTATTACATCTTCACAACTAACTCTGTTCGCAACGGATTTTACCAGCATGCAGCAGTCATACAAATGAATATATAACAGCAAAATTATACAATTGTACAACATATAATTCAATAATTATGAGTTCATATATATTGCGATTGGTAGAAACCTGTCACATCATGCAACATTTATTCCAGTCACCTTAAGGAAATTCCTGGAAAGCTGACAGTAGTGATGACAACTTTGAGCTCTGAAGCGCACACGGATGCAGGCGATAGCAAGACTTCTATATAGTTATAAGGAAAGGAAGAGAATGAAACAGAGTACATACAACGAATACTCATTATTTTCGACAGATCTATCTTTTAACTTCCAGAGACTTGGAGGGTTTCTTTATTCTGATTTACTGCTTTGGCTAGACGTAAATCGATTACCCTCAATTGGGTGTAATGAATTTTGTGAGCTAGAATGTGTAAGGCAATTTCCTTTTTGCTCACAGCTTTAAAAGTAAATGTAACTTTGTGATTTGGTCGCCGTTTAAACTCTTCTTT
The DNA here is from genome assembly GCA_026315105.1 of Locusta migratoria. Lineage (NCBI taxonomy): Eukaryota > Metazoa > Arthropoda > Insecta > Orthoptera > Acrididae > Locusta > Locusta migratoria. The sequence continues at coordinate 411,183,843 of CM048748.1, forward strand.
AATAATCTTGTAACCGTGTAATAAATATTTTTGGTATCACAGACTTCGATATACTTCGATCTTCTGCAGGGTAAGCGATCTTCTTGTAACAATTAATTTCATTTATTTTATAGTATATTTTAAAATAAAGAGGCGAAAACAGATTGTTGCGTTTGAGAACAAACTCTATTTTCATTACCATAAAAACAAAATGTTCACAATAATCACTTTCATATACATCAAACATCTCATGAAACACTTATCTCGACTTAATGTCCTATGCGTTTTTCTTTTCGTAACTCCATTCAAAATTGATTTTTTTTCAACAAGTATTGTTCTTAATTTTCACTGGAAGTGTGTTTGTCCGTGTCGTTTTTTCGCCTTCCACTTTGCTGCATTTCTAATGTCTTTGACAACTCCACCACTCGTCCGCTGTGCACTGTCCGATCTGCAAAAAAGATCAAAGAACCGCGCACAGTATATGACCAACTCTACTAAATCTAAGATTTCAAATATTTTTAAATACCACGACATGTTTCCTTTCGTGGCCCAGTATCCAGTGGAACTACCAATTTTGCTTGTTTCACTACAGGCTGCAGTTTCCGCTGAGTCTTGCATATTCTATTACGATTAATAAATCATAGGCCAATCTATCCCATACTGTGGAGTGGATTTTCATGTCTATATTTCTCAAACGGACAGCTTTTTGTCACTTTCTCAGGGGTGGGCTCACCAAAGAAATTAATCATATACATCTTGGACAAGTCACAAGAAATATTGTTTACAGTAAAGTTGTGAATGAAATCGATGTATGAATGTTACATATTATTTTTATTTTTATTACTATCTTTCTTTTTTTGATACTGTACTCATAATTTTGTACATTATATAAGGCAGCCATATTTCTTATATATTCTATGGTAATTACAAAATGTCATTAGAAAGAAGGAGATAGACAGAGAGAGAAGGGATAGGAGAAGTAAAAACTCAAAGCTTGAATAAATAAATAAACACCCGGGCAACGCCGGGTTTTCAGCTAGTTTCTTTAAAAGCAGGCATGACCTGGATTTCAAGACCTGCCCAGTTTCCCATCATCAGGGACATCTATAATGTTACAAAACAGTAGTGACGCCTGCACAGTTGATGAAGAAGGTAACTAAAAATTATTCTGCAAATCTTCAGTCGTAGAATTAAATAATTTTGTAGTTATATTCATTAGCATAAATGGATGCTGTTTGCGAAATAAGTTGCGAATACATTTAGTCCCAGGAACTGATCACTTTAAACGTCATTCATAGTAAGACGTTGCGCGGAATGACCGCGATGTCTAAGACGTTATGCTACGGACCGGACAGCCGTTCCTGCCGGATATAAATAATAAATTTAAACATAATTAATTATTCCGTAATTTTCCACGAATGTCAGTGTTTATGGCTTCTAATATCTGGGTTGTTTATCGAAAAATGCAAGATATATATTGAGAAAATTTCATCGCAATTATATGAATGGAACGCCAGCGCATAAAATACGAACAAACATACAAACAGAAAAAAATCATTTTAATATATGAAATTCAGCTCGCTATCCGTTTCAGCCTCGTATTGACAGCACCTTCAGGCCTCTGAAACAGAGGTTTCACGTCCTTTTGCAGTACTAGGAGCCTATACAGCTGGTCATAATTATTAAAAATTTCCGGGCTGTTATGCCGTGGTCTATTGGATTTATTATTAAAACCCAACGTTTCGTCCCCGACTGCGGAGGACATTCTCAAGGGGGATCGAGGCACTTCTGGATGTCCGATTCACACCCTGGCTCGCAATTGACTGGAGCCAAACTCCGTTTACGAGGGCTCGTGCGCAGTGGTGTGACGTCAGATGTTTTTGACATGCGCGCGCAATTCGACGTTGCCGATTGCCTCCGACCTTTAGTACCGTCCCATGGTGGAAGACTGTTACATTTCTTCTTCAAAACCGGAATCCAGATATCATTTAGTTTCACGCCCTCCCCCATCCAATTGAAATTATTGGGGTGTTTTACAATTTCTATAGCCTCTCTGTACAGTCTTTCTTGGTATCCATTTGTGGCTGCTAAAACCTGAGTCTTACCAAAATGAATAAGGTGGTCCCCTGGTTGAAAAACATGTTCAGCAACAGCTGATCTGTCAATCTCTCCCCTTCTACAGGTCCCCTTGTGCTCATCTAGTCGTTTTTTGACTGTTCTTTTTGTGGTACTCACGTATACGTCCCCACAGCTACACAGAATCCTATAAATTCCTGCTTTTTCCAGCGGATTGCGAGCATCCTTTGCCGATTTCAGGTGATCCTGTATCTTACGAGTAGGTTTGTAAATAACGGCAACATTCCGTTTCGTCAAAATTTTACCGATGCGGTCGGTGACGTCCCTAATAAAAGGTAGGAAGACTTCAGATTTCAAAGCAACCCTTTCATCGTGTTCAACTCTACGTGTCGGTCTCAAAGCTCTCCTTATCTCTGTAGACGAATAGCCATTCTTAAGTAAAGCATTACTCAGGTGTTTCGTTCTGCGTCGAGTAATTCCGGTTCGCAGATGTTCCTTGCTCTGTCCGCCAACGTCTTTATAATGCCCCGCTTTTGCCGTGGGTGGTGGTTTGAATCCTGGTGCAGATAACGGTCTGTGTGTGTGGGCTTCCGATAAACTGTATGGCCCAATCTGCCATTCCCCTTTTTGAAAACTGACACGTCAAGAAAATTCAGTTTTCCGTGTACCTCCTTCTCCATGGTAAACTGGATTCTAGAATTAATCCCGTTGAGGTGTTGAAGAAAACGATCTAGTTCCTCTCTACCATGCGTCCACACAACAAACGTATCGTCTACATAGCGAAACCAAATAGTAGGTTTTTTGTTTGCTATTTTCAATGCCTGACCTCTAATTTTTCCATGTAGAAATTTGCTATAACCTGGCTTAAAGGGCTCCCAATAGCTACACCATCTGTCTGTTCATAAAACTCAGCGTTCCTTTTGAAATAAGTGGTCGTGAGGCAATATTTGAACAGATCTGCAATGTTGGGCGGAAAGAGAAGATTTAACTGTGGGACTTAACTTCTATGGTTCTCAGTCCCTGTTCTTACAAACTACTGCCGCGCGGGAGTATCCGAGCGGTCTGGAGCGCCACGTTACGGATAGCGCGGCCTCCCACGTCGTGGGTTCGAATCCCTCTCGGGCATGGATGTGTGTGTTGTCCTTAGGGTAGTTGAACTTAGTTTAAGTAGTTTGTAAGTCTAGGGACTGATGACCAACGTAGATTGGTCCCATAGGATTACAAACATTTGAACATTTCTTACGAACCACTAAAACTAAATAAATTAACGAAAGGACAAACACAAACACCAATGCCCCAGGGAGGATTCCAACCTCCGACGGCGACCAAGAGCACGCTCGGCCATTCCAGCACGGCCTACCTGAGAAAACTCTATGCAGCTTCTTGATGTACTTTTGCATATAAGTGTTTTCTTATACTGAAGATGAAGGTGAAGCAATGAATTAAAATTTATGACGAGGCCAGGAATCGAACGCGGACTCCAGGCCTCTGAATAGTCTAAGTGCGACTTCCCTCCACGTTACAAACTTTAATTCAGTACATAAACTATTGCGAGGCGCCTTAATCGTTAGTGGTGCGGTGGTCTAAAGGTCTCCGGGCGCCGTGGCTCAGTGCGCTCGGTCAGAGAGCTCAACGCTCTCTGTAATAAAAAAGCTGAGCCAAAACCTCATCGAACGAGAACGAACAAACCGGATCAAGGTCCGCAACGAACAGAACTACCCATAGAATAAAAATAAGATAATAAAAATAATAATAAAAAGAAAAGAAAAAAAACGGTAAGACATCTGCCTAGTAACCATGGAGGTCCCGGTTCGATTCCCGGCCTGATCACAAATTTTAATAAATTGCTTCACTTTCCTCTTCAATGTCTTGGACATATTCGAGACGAAAAACCGTCTCAAGGTTTCTTCATTTATATTTAAATGTTTTCTTATAGAAGTACACACTGCCACGACGGTCACTGAAAACGCTTCAAATTAACATAGCCTTTTTTATCCGTAGTTCGACTTTGATGATGTCATGCCTGTATAGGGTGATCGGGAGGAGAGGTACATCTACATCTGTACATCTACATAGATACTCTGCAAATCACATTTAAGTGCCTCGCAGAGGGTTCATTAACCACTTTTATAACCTTTGTCTACCATTCCATTCTCTAATAGCGCGCGAGAAGAAAGTACATTTATGTCGTTCCGTTTTCGATCTGATTTCTCTTACTTTACTGGGATGTTCATGTCTCCCTATGAAGGTGGGTGCTAGCAAAATATTTTCACATTGAGAAGTAAAAATCGGTGATTGAAATTTCGCAACTAGAACTCACCGCAACGAATAAGGTCGTTCTTTTAATGATTTCCATCTCAAAACGTGCAACATTTTCGTCACGCTTTCCCCTCGTGATAAAACAAAACGAGCTGTCTTTCTCCGAACCTTCTCAATGTCTTCCGTCAGTCCCACCTGGTGAGGGTCCCACACTGGGCTACAGTACTCTTGGAGAGGACGCACAAATGTAATGTAGACAGTCTCTTTTGTGGAGCAGTTGCATCTTCGAAGCGTTCTGCCAATGAAACGTAAACTTTGGCTCGCCTCCTATGTGTTCTCTCCAGTCTGTTATTCGTAATTGTAACTCATAGTTATTTGGTAGAATTTACGACCTTAAGGTTCTAAAGTTCAACGGATTTCTTTTAGTCGTCATGTGTATTATTTCATTATTTGGCGTTAATTGCCAATATTCGCACCATGTAGAAATTTTGTCTAAATCGCTTTGAAGTTGCTTTTGATCCTCTATTGACTTCACTAACCGATAAATGACAGCATCGTCTGCCAACAGTCTAAGGGAGCTATTTAGATTATGACCTAAACCGTTTACAAACACAAGGAAGAGTAGGGGACCTATAACGCTTCCCTGGAGGACGCCAGATATCACTTCTGTTTTACTCGATGACTTACCGTCAATTACAACGAACTATGTCCTTTTTGATAGCAAATCGGGAATCCAATCCCACAATTGGGGCGATATTCCATAAGCACGCCATTTCATTAGAAGCCACTTGTGAGGTACAGTGTCAAAAGCCTTCCAGAAATCCAGAAATATGGAATAGATTTGAGATCCCTTGTCGATGGCACTTATCACTTCATGTGCCGTGAAGGGCAAGCTGTGTTTCGCAAGAGCGATACTTTCTGAATCCGTGTTGACTATTGGTTTATAGGTACTTCATAATGTTCGCAAAAAGTATATGTACGAAAATCCTACTGCAAATCGACGTCAATGAGATGGGCCTGTAATTTTGGGGATCAATCCTAATGCCTTTCTTGAATATTGGAGTGACATGGGCATCTTTCCAGTCTTTGGGTACGGAGCGGTGATACTACTGGTTATTCTGAAAAGAAAACTTCTAATAAATATATGCGCCCTTCTTAACCGTTTCCGATTAAACCAATGAAAACAGCTAGGAATGGGAAAAGTGAAGGTGATAGTAATTTACATACATTAAGCTAAGCTTTGTTTAATTGTGTAAGTTTCTTCACACAAGATGTTCAAACAGTCCACCGTGAACTTCAACGCATTTCCCTGATCTTGTAGACAATTGATATGATGCCGATCGGAGCTCAGTTTTGTATTCCTTTACTGGAGCACAAGCGTGTAAAATACTAGCAAGAATTCGACACTGCGCTTGTACACATATATCGTCAACCACCACGACAGCCGGCTGCGGTGGCCGAGGGGACTGCGGCTCGTAAGTCACGATCTGCACATCCCCCGTCGGGCATGGATATTTGTGCCGTCCTTAGTGTTAGCTAGTTTGTAAGTTTAGGGACTGATGACCCCGTAGTTAAGTCCCATAAGTTCTACAAACATTTGATTTTGAATCACCACGACAAACAGGAAGCCAATGTTGGAAGATCGCGTAGTCTTGGTGGACATGCAATGACTCCACGGCGACCGATCCAATGACCACACGGTGACTAAGAACATCTTCTGTTAGAAAACTCGCGCAAATAAACCAACCATGACGTGACAGTATCTGTCATGTGCATTTTTCTCGTTCCTAGTTGTTTTGTTTGGTTTACCCGGAAATGGTTAAGAAAAGACCATACGTTTATCAGTAGGTTTTTGTTCAGTATCAACCCTCAAAGCATGTAACTTTTCTTGCTTGACCCAGATTACGCTTAAGTTTTCTGAGACAACCGCATGGAAATTGGTCTAGGAGCATTCAAGATAGAAGTTTCATTCTTAGTATATAATAGCTGAAAATCAGGCGTTCCCAGGTACTAATTTATTCCAGTCTGAAGTTAGTCCGCCTCTCCTTCTCTTTGTTTCTTTCTGTCAACTTTCTCTTTCCATCTCTCCGTGTGCAACTCCTGTCCTATCTCTCTATCTCCCTTCATTTCCCCGTCTCTGTTAATCTCCTCATCTCCCTCTCTCTGTTCATCTTTTGTCGTAGTTAGTAGGTAAAGTATTCCCTGTCATGGACCACACAAAACTTTACTTAGACAGTGACTTCCTCATGTGTTGAAGATAAGTTCTGCAAAGTTCCATCGCTATCGGATGAACGTTACGGCAGCGCTTAAAATACCAACGCCAGCCGCGGTGGCCGAGGGGACTGCGGCGCGCCAGTCACGGTCTGCACGGTCCCTACGGTCGGGGGTTCGAATTCCCCCTCGGGCATGGATATTTGTGTCGTCCTTAGTGTTAGCTAGTTCATAAGTAGTTTGTAAGTTTAGGGACTGATGACCCCGTACCCCGTAGTTAAGTCTCATAAGCTATACATACATTTGAACCCCTTTTTTTTTTTTTTTTTTTTTTTTTTTTTTTTAATACGAACAAACATAATGCGGCAGTTTCCCCACGCGTCTCAATATTTATGACGTCATGTCTCCTAAACTATAAGTCATACAATGAAATAATGTTGTAGTTACATTCATTGGCGTAAATGAATGCTGTTAGCCATGAGTTTACATGTTTGTGAACAGTTTGTGTGTGTAAGTGTGTGCTGCGACATAAACAGTGAAAACCAACAGAGTACAAGTGAAACGCCATGCCGCAGCAGCTTCACCAACGTAAGCGTGACGCAGACAGTATTGGGGAACACGAAAATCGTGCTGACACGAGACATCAGGACCAGCAGAAGACATCTCTGCACTTCCGTTTATGGCCATTCACTGCCCTCCCCTCCCCCCTGCCCCCCCTCCCAACTACCACCTTCAACAAACAACAGACGAACTTTAGATTAGAATATATGAAACATTCTAATGATTTCTGTATGTATTCAACGCCTGATGATGAGCAGAACAATCTCAAAACGCGTAGCTTTATATTAGATTAAGCATAAAGAAATAAAGTGACTGTAAGCAGTAAATACAAATATTTATTATTTGACACAGTCACGGTTACTTAACTTAGCCATCATGGCCACAATCAACAGAGAAATATATGTTCGTTTTGTCGACTGGGAAAAAGCATTTGACAGAATTGACTGATGTATGCTGCTGAAGATTCTGAAAGACACTGGTATTGACTGGAAGGACAGAAGTCCGATAAAACAACTCCATGTGGGGCAGGAAGTAGTGTTATGTGTAGATAAGGATGAAACTGAAGAGGTGGTTATTAAGAGGCGTGCACCGGAGTTGTTCTATGTCACCAGCACTATATATATGCCGAAAAACTAATTAACAAAGCCTTAGAAAGAACAAAAGAACTTGTAGTGGGAGGAGAAAGAATAAAATCTATAAAGTATGCAGATGATACGACTGTACTAGGAGAGCTCCACGTAATGATGGAGAATATTGGAAGGACGGGGAAAGAATTCGGAATGAAAGTGAACATCGATAAGACCAAAGTGATGAAAATTGGAAAAGAAGATGACACAATCAATATATCACTAGATGTAAGAAATATGCAACAGGTTCAATCATTTCAGTATCTGGGAAGCTTGATAACTTTCAATGGAAATTGTACAGTAGAAGTGAAACGCAGAATATACATGGGAAAGAAAGAGTTTATGCGAGTGAAAGATTTACTCAAATGTTTGTTGAGCTTAAGGGACTTAACTGCGGGGTAATCCGACCCTAAACTTACAAACTACTTATGAACTAACTTATACTAAAGACAGCACAAACATACATGCCCGAGGGAGGATTCGAACCGCCGACGTGAGAGGCCGGGCTATCCACATCGTGGCGCTCCAGACCGCTCGGCTACTCCCGCGCCGTAAAGATTTATTGACAGCCAGGAACATCGCCATTAATCTCCGGAAGAGGTTTGCCAAATGTTTTGTGTGGAGCTTGGTGTCTTATGGATCTGAAACACGGACGGTCAGAAAAAAATAACAAAAATATTTAGAGAATTTTGAAATGTGGCTAAGGAGAAGAATGGAGAAAGTGAAATGAACTGAAAGAGTGAGAAATGAGGAGGTATTGAGCAGGGCAAAAGAGGAAAGGAACGTTTTGAGGATGATCCAAAAGAGGAAAACATCTTGGGTAGGACACCTATTACATAGGTACTGTCTACTGTAAAGGATAATAGAGGGAAAAGTAGAAGGAAATAGAGGGAGAAGAAGAAGGAGGTTTGGAATGCTTACAGAAGTTGATTTTAATCTTCTGGTGACTTTATTAACCGATAAATTTAAACATCATCCGCGAACAGTGTAAAATAGCTAATCAGATTGTCTCCTAAACAGTTTATAAAAGTAAGGAACTGTAGGGGCCCTATAACACTTCCCTGGGGAACGCCAGATATCACTTTGGTTCTACTTTATGATTTTCCGTTAATTAAAAAGCACTGTGTCCTTTCTGACAGGAAATCATGAACTGTGGCGATATTCCATAAGCAGGTAATTTAATTAGAAGACGCTTGTGAGATACAGTGTCAAAAGCCTTCCACAAATCTAAAAATGCGGAATCTCTTTCACATCCGTTGTTGGCAGCACTCATTACATCAGTAAAGTAAAGAACTAGGTGTGTTTCACAAGAACGATACTTTCTGAATCCGTGTTGATTGTGGGTCAATAGGTTGTTCTCTTGAAGGTAGTTCATAATGTTTGAGGAAGGTATATGTTCTAAAATCCTGCTGCAAACCGACGTCAATGATAAGGGCCTGTGATTTTGCAGATCACTCCTATTGTCTTTCCTGAATATTGGAGTGACCTGTGCAACTTTCCAGTCATTGGAATCTAGATATAGGGCTATTGCATCGACGTACTCTGAAAGGAACCTAACTGGTATACATCGGGACCGGTAGACTTACTTTTGTTGCGTGATTTAAGCTGTTGTAATACACCGTGGATGTTGTGGCGTAAAGTCGGTGCCACACGCCAGACGCAGGAGAACGATCGTGCAGAAGGCAGTGGATGACCGGCAGCCAATCACACGCCAGCTCCGCGCATTCTGGAAGGAGTAACCTAGAAGCGCGCCCTCTACAAGCGGCTGTATCTAGGACGACATACGTCTGGGCGAGCCCGTTCTGAACTCGGCTCCGAACTAGGCAGTACCTAGGACTCAGCGCAGCTAGCATCGAGGAAGAAGACACCGCCGCGAAAAGAGAACAGATAGGACTATTGTAAAAAGTTCAGTAAATAAAACTTGTATTACTAATCTGTGTAGCTGTTTTAGAAGGCAATGTAAGCCAAGCGTCCTGATAGAACCCTTCCTGAAAGACGGACCGGCAAGGACTAAACACAGGCTGACCAGGACGACTAAGAAATGGGTAAATTAGACGTGCTGGCAGCTATTCTTGATACGAATTCTGGAGTATTTGCTTCGTCTTCTCTACTGAAGGCATTTGGGAAAGATGTGTTAGCAATTCTGCTTTAGCAGAACTGTCATCACTAGTATCACCACTGCTGTCGCGTAGTGAATGTATGGATTGTGTTTTACCGCTAGTATACTTTACATACGGCCAGAATTTCTAACGATTCTCTACCAAATTACGTGACAGGATTTCGTTGTGGAAAGTGTTATAAGCTCCTCGCATTGAAGTTCGAGCTAAATTTCGAGTATCTGTAAAAGACTGCCAGTGTTGAGGATTTCGTGCCACGGTGAAACGGCCATGCCTCCTTTGGGCATGTGTGTATGTGTTGTCCTTAGGTTAGTTTAACTAAGTTTAAGTAGGGACTAATAACCAAGCAGTTAATTTCAATAGATTAACAATTATTAGAGGATTTTGTCTGTTTAAATTTAGCTTGCTTTTTTTCTTTGCTGTATTGCGTACCATGTCGGGTCAGATTCCTCTTTTGTTAATTTGTTCGTTATTAATCTTTCAACGGTTGTCGATATTATTTCTCTGAACGTAGGCCACATCTAATCTAGACTAACATTGTTAGTTGCGAATGTCTGGTGATTCTCTTTGAGGAAAGCGTTAATCAAATTTTTTATCTTTTTTTTTTTTTTTTTTTTTTTTTTTTTTTTTTTTTTTTTTTTGAGTAGATGTATTTTTGGTAGAGTTGGGAAATCCGATATTCATTCTCACTACGATTACTTTGTGTACAGTAATCCCTGTGTCTGTTTTGTTGCTCTTTATTAGCTCCTGAATTTTTGTTGTTAAGAAGCCAAGTATATTTTCACAACCATTTACTATTCATGAATTGACTGCTCGAGGTGATTTTCGGAGAATGCGTTCAGTACGATTTCGGACGATGTTTCATGCTTGCCTTCGGTTTTTAGCATGTAGTTTTGCCAATCGTGGGTAAGTTAAAGCAACCAGTCAACGGTTTTATGCATACTGCAATCATTCTGTTATTTATTAACGCCTGTCGCTGTCCACTTACAAAGTTGTATGGGGGCTTTTAGACGGAAATAGTGTCGTCACATTTGCTTCACAGTATTACGTACTTAACTCGCTTGGTTTGCTGACACTGTCGCCGCAAATAAGCTAGTCAGAGATCTTTCACGAGCCGTCACCGGGCCCGCAGTGAATAGCCGTGTTTTCCGCGTTTCACGGCTGTTTGGCCGCATCTTTGAGTGGCTCTCGGGAGTGCGTGACGTCACTGGAGATCCGCCGGCCTGGCGTGCACCTGGACACGGCCGCGTGCTCCCCTGTGTGAACGCGGCTAGCAGACGCCGCGCTAGCCACCCCCAGCAAGCTGCTACACGACTTGTGTCGCGCCGCGGGGCGTCCGCCCCATTGTCGCCGTTTCCCACCGAAAAAATGATTTAAATCTCCGGGGGCGCGCCACCCTCCGCCGCTTTCCCCCTCCCTTCTTCCCCTCTTTCAATAGCCGATTAGCATTGAGCGCGCGCGTATGTTTAACGTCAACCGGCGGCGGTGGCTGCGGCTTTTAAGGCCCTTCTCGGATGTCCGATTTCCACCCCCGGCAGAAATTGCGGCCCGACGTGGGCGGGGGAAGCCACCCCGCCGCAAATACCCTCTCCAGTTTCCGGCGCCGCCCGTATCCGCCGCTTTATTGGGGATTAATAGGCCCGATGCTCTCACGGGAGGCCACCAATTATTTGGCCCGAGTTCAACAAATGTCCCCTATCGGCGTCAGTGAACCCTTTAAACGACTGTTTCGCGAGGGTGCAGGCCTGTGTGATTTAGGGCGACACGTGTTACAATGCTGTCAGGCCTCCCGATTGGCTTCGGAGCACCTAACGGAAGCCTGCAGCACTGTGCTGAAGATTGCCGCGAACCGGGCGTCTCGTTGTGTGGCCACCGTGTTTACTGGTCAATTACAGTGAGGTAATTTGAGCGAGCGATTCGGAAACTCAGTTCCGATATCTCTTCCATGAAACACTTTAACCCTCGGGCGGCAACGCCAATTATTATATCATCAGCAGCAGCGCGGTGCAGATTTGCTACTACTGTGTATTCCGTGTTACAAATGTTCAAATGTTTGTAAATCTATCGGACCAAACTGCGTGGTCATCAGTCCGTAGCTTCCAAACTGCTTAAACCTAGGTAAACTAACCTACGGACAATCACACACACCCATGCGCCAGGGAGGACTCGAACCTCCACGGCCAGCAACCGCGCGCTCCGCAGCGAGATGCTTTAGACCGCTCGGCTACTCCACCGTGGCTCCGTGTTACAAAACTAGTGTATACCTACTAAGTAATCGTAATGACAAAAATTGTTTAATGTACAGGTAGAAATATCACATTTGTTAATATCTGAATTAGTATATGAATTATCTTCGGTGTATAAATATAACAAATGTAACATTACTCTGAAAAGGGACAATAATCATGTATAATAGACCCAGCAGTACTATCATTTACTCATTCGTTGCCGCGTTGTAGTAGCCGAGTGATCTAAAGCGTCTCGCTGTGGAGTGCGCGGTTGCTCGCCGTGGAGGTTCGAGTCCTCGCTGGGGCATGGGTGTGTGTGTTGTCCTTAGGTTAGTTTACCTAGGTTTAAGTAGTTTGTAAGCTACGGACTGATGACCACGCAGATAAGTCCGATAGAATTACAAACAAACAACAAACCTCATTCGTTACTTCTCTGAAGTTCCTGTCTCTTAAGTAATTAGTGTCAGCTTTTTCCTGTGTTATGTGGAACTTAGTACACATTGTGGTGTCGCACAAGTACAAAGTGCGCGCCACCTACTTTCGCCGCGCGCCGCCATGCACGCACGGCGCGGCGTTCTGACGACGACAGCCACGAGCGCCCTCTGTGGAACGCCGCTCGTGGCCACCACTAAACGACATCGGTGACTTGGAACTGAGATAGCAACCAGTTAGGACCTTCGTAATCAGATAGGCACCAGTGAAGACTTTGCTATCGTACAGGCACTAGGCAGGCCTCTAACAACTATGTATCAACATTCTGCCGTACTATGTAAAAGTTAAGTATTGTTACATTCTGTGCAATATATATCTCTTTCTAATTTACTCTAGTGTTTATAGTTTCTGGCTGCTCCCCTCCGTACCTGCACCAGCGTGCTATTTTTGTTCCTGTGTCGGTCTCATTCCACTCGGCCACCGACACCTACGACGAGGCTGGGACACAAAAGCGGCGACGAGGCAGGGACACAAAACACATAATTACCTCATCAATCATATTATTATTTATCACGAATAAGAGAGCTTGCTCTCTGACCTCACGCCCCTTGCGTTTCCTTTTGAACCAGGGAATATTTTTGATACTCTTTTTCAGTGTTTTGTAGTGCTACTTGTATAGCGTTTTACTCCACAGAGTGGTGCCGTCTTCAATATCAGAGTCATTGATTCTGAAATCTTATTCGGGATCGGAACTAGGATTTACATTTGAATAATAGTATCTTGTTTATGAATTGATGAACAATCTAGAAAAAATCACTAAGATCTTCCTTACTCGTGGAAAGAAGTCTATTTCCTTGTCTGTTAGACCCATACCAAATCTACAAGACCTGAAGATTAAATTATGTAGTAGAATAACATCCATTTTCACATTGTGTAAGGCTTAAAAGGGTTAAAATGAGATTGACGGAAATTGCAGCATGGCTAATCAAAAGAAATGGAGGACAATTTATCCAGAGTTAAACTTATATTTACGAAATAAATTTAAATTTTTGAGCATTATACTATGTAGCGTACAATTTATACAATAAATATTTACTAGAAACTGACACAAATCTATTTGCAAGGAAACCTAGTCGTAACACAAAACAATTCAAATATACTTACATGACAGGCAGCACGGTGCAAATCTGCTACCAGTGATGCACTACGTAACAAAACTTGTTTTGGGTGGACACAGCCGTGCACTAGAAACTCAAAACCTTCACTGACGTCACTGTTAAACCTTAATTCAGGAATAGCTAAAGCGTAAATACGGCATCTCCATTATCGCGACAACAATGAGCATTTAAAGAAAATTGGTAGCGTGTTTGCACCAGCCCTGCCGCTCGAGGGTTAATTGTCGGGCTTTTTATTACAAATAAGCAGTGCACTTCAACATAATCCCGTAGACATCAGAGATCTGTTATACCCAGTGGCGTAGCTACTACACCAAGGGTCCCGGGGCAAAAATGATGTTGGGGCCCTCAAATGCTCAGTGGCGTTTCCAATACGGGGGAGGTGACTGCCGGCCTGCAGCCCCCCCCTCCCGACAAGTATTTCTAAAAGTGTTCTTTTAGTAGTATTTCTTTTTTTTGCTTTATCTGGTGTTAATTTAGGACCATTTTAATTTCTGAAAGGAGAAAAGTAATTTTTTATTACATAGGAAAGAAAATTAACAGCCATTGATTTGAATTTCACGTTTCAGAACTACTAGGCGGTTTTGCGACCATTTGAACCCGTTTTCCCGTAGTAGTAACTACTAAAATCATTTTCAGAGACATGCGTATCAGATAATGATGAGCCTGTATTATGAATACTGTGTTCACTAACGCAATCACTTACATCGGATCGTCTTCTTGGCTTCATTCTTCTGCAAATTTATTTTCTATTCAGCATTATCAAAATTATTCATAAACACTTCTGCTGTCATACCATGTCTGTCGTTACTAATAGGTTCACAACCCATTGTTACTTCACACAACAATTCAGTAAGCAGTATGAAAAATTCCTTGAAGACAATTGACTTTTAAGAGAATACATAAACGTTAAATTAGCAGTATAAACATTTATTTCTAGTTATTTAATACAACAATTAAAAGTTACCGCCTTCAGTTTACGATATTTAACTAACAAGCAGCATTCCATTAACATTCGGACTATTTAGAAAATGATCACTTCACTCACATGTTAACATGAATTTTAATGCCCACGAATTCAATTACCTGTTTGTTTTAGATAAACTTTTTACAGCGGTGTATTACAAAAGCCAGCCGCCCATCAATGAAATGAGAGAGTCGAATTTAATTACAATCAAGAAATATAACGTAAAGAAAAAAATAATACCAAAAATTTCAGTTGAGTATGTCGAGCATACCCACTAAAATTTTGGGGTATGCTTGTGCGACCGAGCATACCCGTAATCGGCGCCTATGAACTATACAGGTGCAATATTACTTCGTCTGATTCTTACCGCTTACTCGAAAACATAATAAGGCAAACCTAAATACTCTTAAGTAAATTACTGTCACGCAGCAGATAATATTTAATCGTACTCTCTAATATAATTATAACTGTGAAAGTTAATCATGCTTTCAAGCAGAAACTACTGGGTGGATTTGGGTGAAATTTTGGAGAGGGATAGAGTTGGACCTGGGTAGGACATACAGATAAAATTACCATGGAATAGTTTTCGAAGTTGTTCCATACTAGGTGAATGAAGTCGCAGGCAGAAGCTAGTAAAAATGGACAATGCAGTTTTACTCAACCACGAAAATAGGGCCCCCAGCCACGAATCAAACCATGAAAAGTATTGTCACACACTGCTTGTAATTCAGCAGGTGGCAGGGTGCACGTCTTAGCGGACAAGCAATACCTTTTTATGTTTATATTCTGAGATGGGAATAATTTTTGGATTTCACTTCGTGCGTTTGAAGTTTGTTGGCAATGTTCAAAACGTTAAAAGTCTAAAATCCATCATTCATCTAAAATATTATATACAGTAGAACGTTGATTATCCGAAGTGTAATTGGGGGATATGGATGTTCGGAAAATCGATTATTCGTATAATCGAACTGTACACTTCTATTGACAATAAGAAGTACTATGCAGGGGAAAAGTAGATACCGCCTACATGAAATTAAGAGACATTTGGGGACAAGAAAAGTAACTCTACGAATATCAAGAACTCAGATGGGAAGCCGGTTCTCAGCAAAGAAGGGAAAG
Source organism: Locusta migratoria (assembly GCA_026315105.1). Taxonomy (NCBI): domain Eukaryota; kingdom Metazoa; phylum Arthropoda; class Insecta; order Orthoptera; family Acrididae; genus Locusta; species Locusta migratoria. The sequence continues at coordinate 411,199,593 of CM048748.1, forward strand.
CTGAAAGGTGGAAAGAGTATATAGAGCAGCTCTACAGAGGAAATGAACTTAGAGACGATGTTGTAGGAAGGGAAGAGGAAGTAGATCAAGATGAAAATAGGAGATACTATACTGAGAGATGAATTTGACAGAGCCCTGAAAGACCTAGGTCGGAACAAGGCCCCAGGAGTAGATGACATACCCTCAGAGCTACTAAAGTCTCTGGGAGAGCCAGCCATGACCAAACTATTTGAACTGGTGTGTAGGATATATGAGACAGGTGAAATACCCTCAGACTTTAAGAAAAATGTAATAATCCCCATTCCAAAGAAATCAGGTGCAGACAGGTGTGAAAATTACAGAACCATCTGTTTGATAAGTCATGGTTGCAAAATTTTAACACGAATTATCTACAGGAGAATGGAAAAGATGGTAGAAGCTGACCTCGGGGAAGATCAGTTTGGATTCAGAAGGAACGTAGGAACCCAGGAAGCAGTACTCACTTTACGTCTTATCTTAGAAGGTAGATTAAGGAAAGGAAAACCTACATTTTTAGCTTTTGTAGATTTGGAGAAAGCGTTTGACAATGTTGACTGGAATGCACTCTTTCAAATTCTGAAGTCAGCTGGGGTAAAATATAGGGAAAGGTGAATTATTTACAACTTGTACAAAAGCCAGACTGCAGTTATTAGACTCGAAGGGCATGAAAGGGAAGCATCAGTTGGGAAGGGAGTAAGACAGGGTTGTAGCCTTTCTCCGATGTTATTCAATTTGTACATCGAGCAGGCGGTGAAGGAAAGCAAAGAAAAATATGGAATTGGGATAAAAGTCCAGGGGGACGAAATAAAAATATTGCGTTTTGCTGATGACATTGTAATTCTGTCAGAGACAGCAAAGGACCTGGAAGAGCAGTTGAATGGAATGGACAGTGTGTTGAAGAGAGTGTATAAAATGAACATTAACAATAGCAAAACAAAGATAATGGAATGCAGTCTTAGAAAATCAGGCGATGCTGAAGGAATTAGATTAGGTAACGAAACAATGAAGGTGGTAGATGAGTTTTGTTACTTGGGGAGTAAAATAACATGCGATGGTCGCAGTACAACGGATATAAAATGCAGAATGGCAATGGGAAGAAAAGCATTTTTGAAAAAGAGAAATTTGCTAACATCGAATATTAATTTAAGGGTAAAGAAGTCTTTTCTGAAGGCATTTGTGTGGAGTGTTGCCTTGTACGGGAGTGAAACATGGACGATAAGCAGTGCGGACAGGAAGAGGATAGAGGCTTTTGAAATGTGGTGCTACAGAAGAATGCTGAAGATTAGGTGGGTAGATGGCATAACTAATGAAGAGGTACTGAACAGAATTGGCGAGAAAAGGAATTTTTGGCATACCATGACTAAAAGAAGGGATCGCTTGATAGGACACATTCTTAGACATCGGGGAATCGTAAATTTAGCATTGGAGGGAAGTGTGTGGGGTAAAATCGCAGAGGGAGACCAAGAGACGCGTATAGTAAGCATACTCATGTGGATGTGGGTTGCCGTTCTTATGAGGAGATGAAAAGGCTTGCTCAGGATAGAGTAGGGTGGAGAGCTGCATCAAACCAGTCTCCGGACTGAAGACCATAACAACAACATGCAGTAAATATGCTTTTACAGTATTTGGAGTCGCGCGATCCTTCACATTGCGCCGAGCGGCACGCCGCAACACTTGGAAGCCTCAGCTGTAGCTGTGAACAGCTGTGATTCTGCAGCTACTGTACTTCTGCCGACTGGAGTGTGCCGATTGTTGTACTCAGCGACTGTCGGCTTGGCCTGTCAGCAGGCCCCACTAGAAGCAATGTTCCGTCACCCTGTGGCTCAGTGCGGCTACTGTGGCAAACTTATTTTGACGGGTGGGGGAATTGATGGACGGTAGGGTGGGAAGGTAATAAATAAATAAAAATTTAAAAAACGACTCTCTACTGTAACTTTATCCGAACTTTGCTCACGGAGGCCGAGGGGCCCCTTGACCTCGGGGGCCCCGGGGCACTGCCCCGCCTAGCCCTATGATAGCTACGCCACTGGTTATACCACTTCACACACTAGAGGTCTCCATCTCAGTGATTTTGCTCGCTACCACAGTGGAGTGGCCGAGCGTTCTAAGGCGCCTTGCTGCGGAGCGCACGATTGCTTGCCATCGGACGTTCGAGTCCTCACTCGGGTCTGGGTAAATGTGTGTGTTTGTAACGTACCGGATATTATGTCTTTGCTTCTTGCAGAAGTCGTAGATCGGTGCTCTCGGTAACGGCTGGCTGAAATTTCGTGGGGCAAAACTAGTCTACTACAAATAACGTAGGCGACACGTAGGATTGCAGTTCACTGACAGTTTAATGAATCACTAGTGCCCAATTGCCCCCATTTATGGCCAGAGTACAAGTCTCATTAATTACAATTACTACAACCCAGTATGCACATTCCACACGTCAATAATACAAATATACACAGTTCGTGTGTGAAATACCAAAGTCCGTGGCACGGAGGAATTTAGCTTTTAATCTTAACGGTAGAAACACTTTCCACGCGCATAAAATTGAAGAACTTTTACATAATTGTTCAAAATTAAAGTTCAAAGTGATATGGGTTGTGTCTCGGCTACATCACGTTATACGACTCAAAACAATACTTGGAACTGACGTGGATTGTGCCACAGATCAAGGATGTAACAAGACTCATTTACATGGCGTGAAAGCATTCTATTTATGTCTTCCAAACAATGATACTGAAAATTACGTATTGGAAATTATGTACATAAATGAATTATAATGGAAAAGTTAACAATTATATTCAACTGGCTATAGTAAAAGGTAGCGTAAATAATTGTGAGTAAATTGATATATAAATCCCAGTTATGTGAATTGTGTTTTATTTACGTATTTAATGAAATAGGTTTGTCAACAATACTTTCGTAATTATCGGAAATTGTACAGAAACTAATGACGCGAAACTTTCCTAACGTTACTTGCAATACATAATAATACTTACTTTAATATTATCAGAACATAATATATTTAGGCTTAACAGAAATACTGATTAGCATAAATCGGAACTACTACAATATGCCTCCTACATGAATTTAGTAATCTTGTCTAATTAAACAAACTTATAAGGTGTGAAATGATAGAAAATAACTTCAGTTAGCCATGATAGAAAAAAGGATAACCAAAGTTTTGGAGAAGAAAATAATAGACTAAATACATTCGTACCTATTACTATGCAATACTGGTATCGGGAGGTTCAATAATGCAAGCAGATGGGAATAAATCCCATCACGTTACGTTACATGTTTTCCTTAGGTTAGTTTAACTTAGTTTCAGCAGTTTCTAATCCCAGGGCCTAATAACTGAAGAAGTTAAGTCCCATAGATTTACAAATATTTCAATTTGCTCATTCGTATTCGCTCGAGCCCGCCGCACTTCAACACGGTTCGAGAACGAAGCCAAAATAAACGCCACTGGTTAAAATGAGTGAAACTAAACAAATGACGAAGGTGATCAGTGCAGTACGAAATTAAAGTAAATGGACACGGAGGTCTACTAAAATGTTAAACGTGCAAAGAAAACCACTCTAGTTATTTAGAGAGGCTGAACATTCTTCTTCTTAAAGAAAAAAAAAGGCAAGGAAAACTAGAAACAAACTTTTATTAAATGCAGAATTGGAAAATAAACTAGTGGATTACCCTTTTTACACAGAAATTGTATGTTTTCACACGTCGCAACTTACATGAAATGACTAACCAGTCAACGACAAAGAGTGGTCTACATCCGCTTTAGAAGGGATAGGAATGAAGTATTTGGATGGATCTGCCTTTGTAACTTCGTAAGAAACGAAGAAGAAGTAACTGGCCTCGGCAGAATAGCCGTGTGCACTAAGGCGAACAGGTGTGGTGACCGCGGCCGTTCCCCGTCGGGGGTTCGAGTCCTCTCTAGGGCATGAGTGTGTTGTCCTTAGTATAAGTTACTTTAAGTTAGTGTAAGTAGTTTTGTAAGAGTAGGGACTAATGATCAACGTAGATAAGTCCCTTAGATTAACAAACATTTGAACATAGCAGTAACAGCTTTTATGATATAACTACCTGAAAACCCGGCGTTGCCCGGGTATTTATTTATTTATTCCTGCCTGGAGTTAGTACTTCTCCTACCCTTCTCTCTCTGTCCATCTTCTTTTTTCTAAAAATATGTTATCTTTATCGGAGAACATATAAGAAATAATGTACAAAATTATAAGCGCATTATTCAAACAAAGAAAGATAGAAGTCAAAACACAAATGACATATAAAATTCGCTCGATCTCCTATTTATTCGATATATGTGGTACAATTGCATAATTTTTCAGGTATGTATCCATTTGTATAAGTGCCGCATGTCTGTAAAATTTCTTGGGAATACAATTGGTGTTAAAGAAGTAATAGGTTACTACTTGGTGCGTGATAGGGCGGTTTTCTATGAACGTTACAGTTTTATGTGCTCATACCTCATGAACTACAGGTCGCACTGTGCTACAATTTCGGAGGCACATTCAATGATAAGTGTGTACATTGCCTATAAAATTTCCTTTGGCTACAATTTGTAGTGTAGAAATTATAAATTGTAACGTCATACCGAATACCGTATTTTACTCCATAAACAGCGGAAAAGTAGTAAGCGAGAAACTCTTTTCCTTTCATCATTTTACTATGGTTGCCAGCGAAAAAAAGTTTAATAAAGGTTTGAAGTTATGTTTAAAGTTTGTTACAAGTCGATAAGTACTCTCATTCTCATATAGTGCATTTGTAAAGTCTCATCGCATTATGGCAGTTTCTTGCAACTCCTATCGTTTATGGAGTTATATCTCTTGAACGATGTGTCGTATGTGGTTCGTACTCCTACAGAAGATGTTATCTTAGGTAAGGAATATGTGTAGCAAATTTGGTTGAAATCGGTCCAGTGGTTTAGGAGAAAATGAGCAGCATTGTCGCTTATGGCAGCAGTTTATAGCGCATCTCATTCTTTATGACGTCATAACTCGTGAACTAAATATCGCATGTGATTCTTACACTTATGGCGACCGTCTTCATGGATTGAAGCTTACGTGTACAAAATTTCATAAATATTTGAACAAAACTGTAGATTTGTATGCAACACGTACAAATATACGGACACTCTGCTTTATATATTAGATGGCTCCAACATTGTACGGCTGTATTAAATAATTCTCCAATGTAATACGTAATCCCAGAATCAATAGTTCATATACGTTTGTTTTAGCAACAGGCCAGCATGGATCGCTAATGATTCCTATTTCTCTCTTGCTCTGTTTGACATCTACAATAACCTAAAATCGCAAGAAATTCGTCGGCTTCCTTCCCTGGCACTGGCATAATATAGTAACTCTCATTTACACATGAATCAAGGTAGTGTCCCAACCATTTCAAACAACAGCTTCATATTTCACCAACAATAATGTATTGTGTAAAGTTTTGCGGTGGATAACGCGCATGTATCCAATTCAAGATTTCTAAGTTTTGATGTGCTACACTAATAGTGTCGTTTTATAATGACTGCTACGAATCATGGCGATGCTATTGCTTTGCTAACAAGGGAGACTTCTTAATCGCCCCTCCTTAGATTCAGATAGCCCATCAAAAACTTATCACAAATCAGTCGTGAAAACAGCAAGAAAGTGTGTGGAAGTATGAAAAAAGAAGCAAAATAGTAACAGTGAACATCTCAAGTACAATAAATCGTTGTCCTGCGGTTGTGGTGGTGGAGTGCGAAGCTGAACGTCCTTGAGAAATTCCGCTGTTCTCCGTCATTAAGTCGTCGTCCACTGCGATGCCCGTGCTGAGACTACGCATGAAATTTACTGTTCTATGCACATTCTTCACGCTAATGATTTCCAAGACAGAGTGTCCCATTCGTCTGACTCCGAGTAGCATTCTGTGTTCAAAATCTGTTGATTCCAGCCATGCAGTAATAAACGAGTTAGAATACTTTTCAGATTACCTTCGAAGTGAGAATAACACGCCTGTCCATGCCTCGTCCTTTTATACCTTGGAATGCGATATTACCGCCATCTGTATCTGCACGTATCGCTAGCATAGACTGTCTTTTATCACCTCACGTTAGTTCCCCGCGTTTGTCCAATTGTTACGTTAGTTCCATCACATACTGACCCACTCTCTGTCCAATGTAGTTCTCATGCAGCTCAGTCCTTATGACATCATATCTTCTGAAAGACGCCATACAATAATAGAATTTTCCTGGCACATACATTGGAATAATCGGGAACAGTCTACGAAATGTTTTGTGAATACACTTGAAAGTAAAGACGAAATAAACCTTATCCTCATACACGATGAGGCGGTTTTTCATTCATATCATCATCTACGACATGTTATCTACCGAACTATGTGTCAAAAGTGGTTCTTATCACTCCAGAAAGTGCTGCCTGAGGGCGAAGAATACCTGCACCAAGTTTGGTTGAAATCGTTCTAGTAGTTTAAGAGGAGTTGTCGAACATACACAAATACGAATGTACCGCAATTTTTATGATATTTATAGACTGGAAAGCGTAACTGACCATTAAATGTCACGAAAAGCAGATTGGTAGTATAAAAAGGGGAGGGAGTGTTATTCTGTTTGTCGAGAACCAATAACAAAAAAATCGGTTGGTCAAGATACTGAAGGGTCTTCGATAGAAGCCCAACTTGGGGGGAGGAGGACTGTGGGGCCGAGACCCCCAAAGGACGACAATTCTTAACCAACCTACAATCAATCAGAGAGAGATAGGAAGAAATAAAGACGTATTACTAACCTACTGTTCACGAAATACGACATACTCTCCCCATCTCCATATATATATATATATATATATATATATATATATTGTTGTTGTCTTCAGTCCGGACACTGGTCTTATGCAGCTTTCCGCCCTATTCTCTCCAGAGCAAACCTCTTCATCTCCTCATAAGAACGGCACCCTACATCCATTTGAATCTACTTACTGTATTCACCTCTTGGTCTCCCTCTGCAGTTTTTACCCCAAACACTTTCCTCCAGTGCTAAATTCACGATTCCTTGATGTCTAAGAATATGTTCTACCAATCGATCCCTTCTTTTAGGCAAGGTATACCAGAAATTCCTTTTCTCCCCAATTCTATTCAGTACATACTCATTAGTTACGCGATCCGCCCACCTACTTTTCAGCATTCTTCTGTAACACTACATTTCAAAACCCTCTACCCTCTTCCTGTCCGCACTGTTTATCGTCCATATTTCACTCCCATATAAGCCAATACTCCACACAAATGCCTTCAGAGAGGACTTCCTTACACTTAAATTAATATTCGATGTTAAAACATTTCTCTTTCTCAAAAAAGCTTATTTTTCCATTCCCATTCTGCATTTTACATCCTCTGTACTGCGAGTGTTTTTTTACTGCCCAAGTAACGAAATTCATCTACCACCTTTATTGTTTTGTTACCTAATCCAATTGCTTCATCACCGCCTGATTTTCTTAGACTGCACTCAATTACTCTTGTTTTGCTCTTGTTAATGTTCATCTTGTATGCACCCTTCAACAAACGGTCCATCCCGTTCAACTGCTCTTCCACGTCCTTTGCTGCCTCTGACAAAATTACAATGTCATCGGCAAAACCCAATGTTTTTATTTCTTCACCCTGAGGTTTCATTCCTTCTCCAAATATCTCCTTGTTTTCCTTTATGGCTTGCTCAGTGTACAAATTGAATAACATTGGAGAAAGGCTACAACCCTGCCTTACGCCCTTCTCAACCTCTGCGTCCCTTTCATGCCTTTCAACTCTGATAATTGCTGTCTGGTTTTTGTATAAATTGTAAATAACCATCTGTTCCCTATATTTTACCCCTGCTGATTTCAGAATTTGAAAGAGTCTATTCCAATCAACATTGTCAAAATCTTTTTCCAAATCTACAAAAGCTTGATCTATGTTCTACAATAAACCGTTAAGTGACGATTACCTCTCGTGTTCCTATATTTCTCCTGAATCCAGAGGTCGGCTTCTACCAGCTTTTCCATCCTTCTGTAAATAATGCGTGTTAAAATTTTGCAACCATGGCATTAAACTGATGGTTCTGTAATTTTCACATCTGTCTGCGCCTGCTCTCTTTGGTATGGGGATTATTACATTTTTCTTAAAGTCTGAGGGCATTTCCCCTGTCTCATACATCTTACGCACCAGGTGAAATAGTTGTGTCATGATTGGCTCTTCCAGAGACTTCAGTAGTTCTGACGGAATGTCTTCCACTCCAAGGGCCTTGTTTCGACTTAGGTCTTTCAGTGCTCTTTCAGTGCATCTCTCAGTGTAGTACCACCTATTTCATCTTCATCTACTTCTTCTTCCCTTCCTACAATATTGTTTCTAAGTTCATTTCCTTTGTAGAGGCCCTCTATATATTCTTTTCACCTGTCAGCTTTTCCTTCTTTGCTGACAACTGATTTTACATTTGATTTCTTTATATTCATACAGCTCTTTTCTTATCTCCAAATGTCTCTTTTAATTTGCGGTATCTATTTTTCCCATGTTTAAACATTCTTCTACTGACTTGCATGAGCCTTCTAGCCACTCCTCCTGAGCTATTTTGCACTTCCTGTCAGTCTCATTTCTTAGTCGTCTGTACTCAATTTTGCCTGTTTCATTCATGCCTGCCGGCCGCGGTGGCCGAGCGTACTGCGGTGCGTCAGTCACAGTCTGCACGACCACTACGGTCGGATGTTCGAATCCCCTCTCGGGCAAGGATATTTGTGCCGTCCTTAGTAGTAGCTAGCTCATAAGTAGTTTGTAAGTTTAGGGACTGACTACCCCGTAGTTAAGTCCCATAAGCTCTACAAACATTTGAACATTAATGCCTTTTTATATTTCCTCCTTTCATCGATTAAATTTAGTATTTCCTGCGTTGTGCAAGGATTATTTGTAGGTTTTCCTCTGTACCTATTTCGCCCCCTACTGCCTTCACTATCTCATCTCTCAATTCTATCCATTCCTCTTCTACTGTCTCCGTTTCTGTCAATTGTTGCATAAAGCTGTCTCTGCAATTGTCAGGAACTTCAGGTTCCTTCAATTTATCCAGGTACCATCTCCTTATATGCCTACCTTTCTGCAGTTATTTTCAATTTCAGCCTACAATTCATGACCAAAAAGATAGCGTCAGAGCCTGTATCTGCTCCTGGGTATGTCTTACAGTTTAAAACCTGGTTACGAAATTTGTGTCTTACCATTATAAAATCTATCAGGTTCCTTCCGGTGTCTCCAGGTCTCTTCCACGATTATAACTCTCTTTCGTGATTCTTAAACCATATTATTGTTATGATTAAATTATGATACGTGCAAAATTCTGCCAGGCGGCTTCCTCTTTCATTCCTTTTGCCCAATCCATATTCACCTACTATTTTTCCTTCCCTTCCTTTCCCTACTACTGAATTCCAGTCTCCCATCAAAATTACGTTTTCTCTCCCTTAATTGTCTGAATAACTTACTTTACCTCCTTATACATTTCTTCGATCTCCGCATCATCAGCAGATATAGTTGGCATATAAACCTGTACTACTGTGGTCGATGTAGGCATCGTATCTATCTTGACTACAATAATGCGATCACTGCGATGCTCATAGTTTAACCACATTCCTATTTTCTTATTATCAGACCTACTCCTGTAATACCCACAATTGATTTTGTATTTATAATCCTGTACTCACTTGACCAGAAATTCTGTTCCTCTTTCCACCGAACTTCACTAATCCCCACTATATCTAACTTCAACCTATCCATTTCTCTTTTTAAATTTTCTAGCTTCCCTACCCGATTAAGGGATCTAACATTCCACGCTCCGATCCATAGAATGCCAGTATTGTCTTTCCTGATGACAACATCCTCCTGAGTAGTCCCCACCCGCTGATCAGAATGGGGGACTATTTTACCTCCGGAATATTTTACCCGAGAGGATGCCATCATCATATTATGTTCATACAGTAGAGCTGCATGTCCTCGGGAAAAGTAACGATTGTAGTTTCCCCTTGCTTTCAGCCGTTCGCAGTAACTGTGTGGCAAAGCCATGTTAGCTGGTGCTACAAGGCCATCTCAGTCAATTATCCAGACTGTTGCCCCTGTAACTACTGAAAAGGCTGCTGCCCCTCTTCAGGAATCACACGTTTGTCTAGCCTCTCCACAGATACACCTCCACTGTGGTTGCACCTACGTTACGGCTGTTTGTATCTATGAGTCACGCAAGCCACCCCACGTCGTCATTGACTGGTTTATATATCTATATATGTATACAAAGATGAAAAGATTGTAGGAGCATAGGTGCCCAGGTTGATGGGTTGGGCTGGAGATCCTCTTATATGGCGGTACCGACAGCTAACGAAAGAACTGTGATTAAAATACTGAAGGATTACAATAAGCCCTGCAAGGAATTTGGAATTAGAGTTAATAAGTAAAAGACGAAATGTATGGTTTATAAATGTAATAAAAAATAGGAACAACTACAAGGATAGGTCAGGAAGCAATATAGGAAGTTGGTGCTTTCAAATACCTGGGAAACATAATTACGATAGAAAAAAAATTGAAATGATCGTATGGCATTTTTGGCCGGTAGATGCCATATGGGATTGCTCGGCTGTCGTAGTGCAAGTGTTTTTACTGCGTGCCGATGGTGATGATGAAGACAACGCACAACACCCAGTTTCCTGCCGGGAAATGGACCTGGGACCCATGTGTGGTAGTCAGGAACGCTATCGTCAGAGCTACGGAGGCAGTTATAGTAGATATTGGATGATACAAGAAAGTGAAAAGCGGCATAGCAGTTACCAAGATGGTATTTAGTAAAAAGAGGAGGCTTCAATATGGGTGTATGCAAAAGAATCTTAGGAACAGACTGACAAAATGCTTCATATGGAGTGTTGCACTATATGGTATTGTGAAAACAGGACGAAAGATGAAGTATTTGACATGTAAACTTGGTAGACGGAGGAAGGGATAAATTAGGTACACAAAGTGAGAAATGAGGTAGAGTTGAGAAAAGTGAGTGAAGAGAGAGAAAATTTAAAGGTAATCAGAAAGAGGAGACATAATTGGCTTGGGAATTTGATGACAAGAGATTGTCTTCTAATGGATGATATGGAGGGAAAAGTGGGTGGAAAATGAAAAAGAAGAAGAAGGAGAAGAAGAGGACGCAGAAGCACCAGGAGATTGACAGTTTAACGATATGAAATAGTTATGAGAAACCAAAGACGACAGCAAACTCCATGGGATGCATGGAGAGTTGCGTGTGAAGATCTGCCTTACGCCATTACACTGATGATGAGCATTTTATAAATCAGATGCAGTTTGCGTGACGAAAACACTCGGCCCCTTACATCACAGAACAAAATTCTAGCTTCGCTACTGGTCTCCATATTCCGTCACCATAATAAGATACCGTCTCTAATGATCGCCGGCCGCGGTGGCGGAGGAGACTGAGGCGCTACAGTGACGGTCTGCACGGCCATTACGGTCGGGGGTTCGAATCCCCCCTCGAGCATGGATATTTGTGCCGTCATTAGAATTAGCTAGGTCGTAAGTAGTTTGTAAGTTTAGGGACTGATGACCCGTAGTTAAGTCCCATAAGCTATACAAACAATTGATTTTGATTTGATCTCTAACGACCAAGCAGTCGACGAGACGTTAAACCCTAAGCTTCCTTTCATAATAAGATATCTATCAGGCCATTTTATCCCTTATAAATTGCCCCAATGGACTCTTGGTGATGTGGCTGTGAAATCGAAACTTGATGGAGAAACCTCAGCTAAACGAAGTCCAAGAAGGTCCCATTATTCTCGGCCTAGGTCATGGAGCGTTGTGAATGGTGGTCATAACAAAATCTTTTGAAATCTTCCGTGATATTCAAAATGCAGCCAGCTAGTACGAGGGCTGTATTTACGTAGATATAAAGAGAGTAGGGGCGTAGATGACGAGGGTGATGGGTGGTCTGGAGATCTCCCTCCCTCCTAGAACCATACTCATGGATGTCTACTTTTTTCTTTCTTTTCTTTCAAAAAATGTTCAAATGTTTGTGTAGCTTATGGGACTTAAGTTCGGGGTCATTAGTCCCTAAACTTACAAACTACTTATGAACTACTTACAACTAAGGCTGGCACAAATATCCGTGCCAGAGGGGGGATTCGAACCCCGACCGTAGTGGCCGTGCAGACCGTGGCTGGAGCGCCTCAGTCCCCTCGGCCACCGCGGCCGGCTCTTTTCTTTTTAAATCGTTCTAATTGCAAACTTTTTGCCACTTTAAGCATTTATCAGGTAAAGACTTGTTTTTATGGTTCTATGAAGTATTCGTTCCCAGGGAATTTGTACGTAACATTTGACTGCCGGTATTTCATCCCTTCTACCTGAACCGTAGCCCCCCGTCCAGCAACTCTTTCTGTTCCCTCGAAATCGGCCGGCCCAGCACAATAGGGCGGATTCAGGCGCCTGTCGCCATCGCGGCCGCAGCTGCTTTCTCTTCACGAGACACCCGCTCGGCCGACGTCTCAATATCGCACCGCATCATCGCATCCTCGATGGCTATCTCGCCGCATCGGACATTATTTTACCCGGCAAGCGCAACGCGCCCGTCCGATCCGGAATTTACGCGCCGAGTTGTAATTTGGGTGCCGCCTCCATATTTATGAATCCCCGAGAATAATGCGGCGGCACATCGCGAACTGAGCAGCCACACAATGGCGAGTTATGGGGCGCGCCCCCCGTCCCTAGCCGGCCCTAGCCAGCCCTTTCCCTCGCGCCCTTCCGGCAGGGAGTCCCTTCCCTTCCCTTCCCTTCCCTGGCGGCAGGGTTTTGATTTAGCTGCCGCTGCCGCTGGCGCGCCCCTAATCTGCGCATCTCAGCCCTGTGACGTCTCGCCCAGAGCCGACCCCTGCGTCTGTCTCACACCCTGACACTGTCCACCTCTGCAGACGCGCGCTTCCCCTCCGAACCAGGGAGACCGGTTCTTCCCTATTACACGGGTTCTCCAGTATTTCAGCGCTTAATTCTCCCGTCTCTATCATTATTCGCCTCTTTCTTCCGTATACGCCCTCTGACAATACAGTTCGGTGAATAATTATAGCCGGCCGCGGTGGCCGAGGAGACTGAGGCACTCCAGTCACGGTCTGCACGGCCACTACGGTCGGGGGTTCGAATCCCCCCTCGGGCATGGATATTTGTGCCGTCCTTAGTGTTAGCTAGTTCATAAGTAGTTTGTAAGTTTAGGGACTGATGACCCCGTACTTGAGTCCCATAAGCTCTACAATCATTTGAACATTTGAATAATTATATTTACAGACTGTTCCGTAGGTTCTTGGCAAAATATTTGATTCATTTTGAGTGAAACACACGAGATAACTCTGCAAATTTCATTTGTTACTTTTGTGTCCCAGCCTCGTCGCCGCTTTTGTGTCTCGTTTCTGTCGTAGGTGTCGGTGGCCGAGTGCCGGCCGCGGTGGCCGAGGAGACTAAAGCGCTCCAGTCACGGTCTGCACGGCCACTACGGTCGGGGGTTCGAATCCCCCCTCGGGCATGGATATTTGTGCCGTCCTAATTCGTAAGTAGTGCATAAGTAGTTTGTAGGTTTAGGGACTGATAACCCCGTAGTTAAGTCCCATAGACCTTACAAACATTTGAACATTAGGTGGCCGAGTAGAAAGACCGACACAGGAATAAAGGATGCACGCTTGTGCAGGTAGGTGACCAGCCAGTGGGACAGCAGAAACTAGAAACACTAGAGTAAATTAGGACGAGATATATATTTCTTAGAGTCTTAGTAATACTTAACTTTTACATAGCTCAGTACTGCAGAATGCTGAAACATACTTGACCTAGAGGCCTGCCTAGTGCCTATACGATAGCCAAGTCTTTACTGGTGCCTGTCTGATTCCGAAGTGATCTCAGTCCCAAGTGAACGATGTCGTTCAGTGGTGGCCACGAGCGGGATCGCAGCAGAGGGCGCTCGTGGTTGACGTCGTAAGAACGCCGCACCGTGCGTGCATGGCGGCGCGCGGCGAAAGTAGGTGGCGTGCACTTTGGAGTTGTGCGACACCACAGTTACTAACCGGTTTTTGGCAGTTACGCTATCGTCAGGTAAACACTACAGAGATGCAGTTATGCCGCTTAGAAGTTCACAGGTCAAAGATCTTAAGTTGTTGCACAGATAGTATGTATAAAAAAATTTCTTAAAGAAGACTTGTGTTATAGGTATAATTACATCATTGAACTTGTAGAACTTTGATAAAAAATGTGACACAAAATATAAATTACAACACAAAGAAATAAATAGTAACATTTAAAATCCTACAAAATGATCTATTGATTGTTGCTGTTGTGGTCTTCAGTCCGGAGACTGGTTTGATGCAGCTCTCCACAATACCCTATCCTGAGCAAGCGTTTTCTTCTCCACATAAGAACGGCAACCTACATCTGTATGAATCTGCTTACTGTATCCATCTCTTGGTCTTCCTCTGCGGTTTGTATCCCACACACTTCCCTCAAACGATAAATTCACAATTCCTTGATGTCTAAGAATGTGCCCTACCAATCTATCCCTTCTTTTAGTCAAGGTATGTCAGAAATTTCTTTCCTCCCCATTTCTGTTCAGTACCTCATTAATTACGCGATCCACCCACCTAATCTTTAGCATTCTTCTGTAGCACCACAATTCAAAAGCCTCTATCCTCTTCCTGTCCGCACTGTTTATCGTCCATGTCTCACTCCCATACAAGGCAACACTCCATACAAATGCCTTCAGAAAGGAATTCCTTAGCCTTAAATCAATATTCGATGTTAACAAATTTCTCTTTTTCAAGAACGCTTTTCTACCCATTGCCATTCTGCATTTTATATCCTCTGTACTGCGACCATCATTTGTTATGTCACTGCCCAATTAACAAAACTCATCTACCTCCTTTATTGATTCGTTACCTAATCTAATTCCTTCAGTATCATCTGATTGTCTTAGACTGCACTCCATTACCCTAGTTTTGCTCTTGTTAATCTTCATCTTATATGCATCTTTCAGCACACTGTCCATCCCGTTCAATTGCTCTTCCAGGTCGTTTGCTGTATCTGACAGAATTACTATGTCGTCGGCAAAACGCAATGAACTTTAACTCCTTCTCCAAATTTCTCCTTGCTTTCCTTGCTCAATCAGGCAAGTAGGCTATGTAATTGTGGTAGGCATGTGAGACAAGTGAATAGGAGTCAGTGGTTTATGTGGATCCATTAGATTCTGTAGACGGAAGTGCTGAGTAGGGAAACTGAGTTTGATCATTAAGCACAAGGTGTGGAGAAGTTTACATATGTTTATTAATTTCCAGTATTTCTAAAAAGTTCATTTTCTTCCCTTTTTGGATATGGTGTAGGACATCACGTTCAACATGGTAGACATCTACTAAATGAAAACCATAGCTGCCATGTTAAACATGATATCCTACAGCATATCCAAACAGGGAAGAAAATGAACTTTTTAGAAATACTGGAATTTAGTAAACATATGTATACTTCTCCACACCTTGTGCCCAATGATCAAACTCAGTTTTCCTACTCACCACTTCTGTCTGCAGAATCTAATGGACCCACATAAACCACTGACTCCTATTCACTTGTCTCACATCCCTACCACAGTTCCAGAGCCTACTTGCCTGTTATAAAGTAGTTCTGTTATTAATGGACATTTATGCCAGTAACAGCTCATAAAATGGAATCTGTATATTCACAGATGTTTCATTCATCTTATACTCACCGTTCTACATTCTGAATATTTGTGCAGTTAATCAATAGACCATTTTGTTCAATTTTAAATGTTACTAATTATTTCTTTGTTTTGAATTTATATTTTGTGTCACATTTTTTTATCAAAGTTCTACAAGTTCAATGATGAAATAATACCAATAACACTAGTCTTCTTTAAGAATTTTCTGTATACATACTATCTGTACAACAACTTAAGATCTTTGACTTGTGAACTTCTAAGCTGTATAACCGTATCTCTATAGTGTGTTTACCTGACGATGGCGTAACTGCCGAAAACCAGTTAGTAACAAATAAAATTTGCAGAATATTGCACAATTATCTCGTGTGTTTCACTCAAAATTCGGTGAATAAGTTTGCGTTTCCTGATGATGTGACCCTTTAGTCCAGATCTAACGAGAAACTGATGCAAATGAGTGAAAGTGTGGAGACGGAAGCAAGCAAAACATGCCTTTGTTCCTCAAAGTCGGAATATGTGTTGATGAGCAGGACTCGTGCGTGTGCAAGAGGCCCACTCCAACCTTTTACAGGTGGAACCAGATCCTACAAAAGGGTTCGTGATTTCGAATATCTGCGGGTAGTCTTTACCGGACAAAGAATCAATCACAACAAATGCCTTCAAAAAGGACTAGTCATTTCCCAGATTCCGGCAGCCGAAATCGTCGAATGTTCGCAAATGTGTTCAAGGGATGTCTGGCTGCTCTTTTCACAGAGGGACATCATTTTGAACATCTACTGTAAATAAAGGTAAGCTTAGGTTACTCAGATGGCAATATCTTTTAGACTTTAACTCAGTGTATGCGCCCGCGACACTATAGTCCGAGAATCGGGCGCTGCCGTGGCCGGCGGATGCGGTGGCGGCGGCTGGGAGCCGTACCGCGCGATCCGCGGACGCCTGGCAGGCGTCTTTCGTAAGACACCCTGTAGGTAAGTCCCATAGATTTACAAACACTGAAGTGAGACACAGAAACTTCGCTAACTGTATGTTTCCAGTATGTGCAGCTCTTTGCTTGTCTAGTGGGTTAAAGGTGAGGAGGTTCTACATCGACATAAACACTCTGCAAGCCACATTGAAGTGCATGGCAGAGGGTTTCGTGAGTGCAGTGTAGGATGAAAAAATGGAAACTGATCTGACTTGAACGTACATGTAGGATAAAGGAATTATAATGTTATTTACAGTGGTTGTGGCATACGCCCACATCACTTCGTGACTATTATTCTAAGTTATTTTGTAAGATAATGAATCAGGTTGAAAGAAAATCATGTTAACAATTTAATCTACTATGCCCTTGAGGTTTAACCTCGTTAATTTAGATTTAAAATGTTTTTCATTCCTACGATAATAAAAGGATTTTCATCTGATGCAGTTGCTTATTTTTTGAAATTTTTCTTATAACTGGGACTCTTTTAATGGTATTGAAAACTCTTGATTTACTTGACACATATTTCTTTTGCTAATTCACTACTTATTTGTCAAGAGAGTCTGTTTGAGTAAGAGTTTATTTTTGAATTGTTCGCTCGTGGCGGGCAGTTATATTTGAGATTCAACAGTGGATATGCAATAATCAGTTTGTGTCAGGGCCGTGGCTGCTTGAGTATTTGGCTTCAGTCTCGCTCGAGTATTCCCACGTGCAGTTCCTTGAACACTTTTGGTGTCCGTGATTTATAGTGTACACAGCAGTGGTTCACGGTGTTCAAATCAAATGTTTATAGAACTTATGGGACTTAACTACGGGGTCATCAGTCCCTAAGCTTACAAACTACTAATAAACTACCTAATCTAAGGACGGCACAATATCCATGCCCGAGGGGGGATTCGTACCCCCGACCGTAGTGGCCGTGCAGACCGTGACTGAAGCGCCTCAGTCCCCTCGGCCACCGCGGCCTGCGTTCACGGTGTACTTCGTTTTTCTTCGTCTTCTTGATTGACCACACACGGTGAAATGTTAGTCTGAAGAATAAGCGAGTACCAGACTTTGTTTTATTTGCGAAACTAGCGACTTGCTTTCCTTCACTGCGTTAGTTTATTGGTTTGAACGGCTGCTTCGGTATTGTCTTTTTGTCAGAGTCTACCTAGTTTCTCCGCTTATTTATTCTTCTGCGTTAATTGTTTTCGTCACTCGGATTGTTCATGCGTTTGTCTAAATATCAGTACACTTAGTGTTATTTGCACTCATTTGTAATACAGTTCATTATGATTGGTACAGGTTTTGTTAATTTCGTCAAATTTCGTCAGTTTATTCGAGTTCGCGCTACAGTTCTGGAATCCAATCCGACGGTGTGACAAAAAATTAATTAATTAATTAGAAAAAGTAAATATGGGACTTAATCAGTCTGGTTATCAAACTACATAAACTAAGAAAATGCACACACATCTATGCCTGAGGCAGCCGACACTTTCGTCATGCTTGACCTCCCGGGTCCCCAGACCTCAGTCCGTGTGATTATTGGCTTTGGGGTTACCTGAAGTCGCAAGTGCATCGTGATCGACCGACGTCTCTAGGGATGCTGAAAGACAACATCCGACGCCAATGCCTCACCATAGCTCCGGACATGCTTCACAGTGCTGTTCACAACATGATTCCTTGAGTACAGCTATTTTTGAGGAATGATGGTGAACATATTGAGCAGATCCTGTAAAGAACATTATCTTTGATTTGTCTTAATTTGTTATGCAATTTTTTGCTTTTTTGATCAGCTGAAGCGCCATATGTCGGACATTTTGAACTTTTTTCCCCCTAATGGAACTCCATGTCATTCCGAGCATGTGTGTCAATTTTACCTCTCTATCTACATTATTCCGTGATTTATTAAGTTTTAAAATTTATACTGACTTTTTGATCACCCGGTATTACTATTATGAAATGCGCAACAAAAAAAGGCTTGCAACTTGAAAGTTTCACCCGAGTACATAAATATAATCACAATCAATTCCATTTGAACTTAATGCCATTAGGTTGCAATCAATTCCTGCTCTTAAAACGATTTTGTGCAATACGATTATCACTATGCTATAGTGAGCCATATGTATTACACTTCATTGAGTGATATTATTGACCAGGAATGGCGAACCGCTGGCACGCGTGATATTACTAGTATGCGACCAAATAATTAGAACACGGTATCAATTTTAACCCGTCAGGTTACAGATACTCAATAATTTCCATGTCTCTCATACTTCAGTGGTAAAGGAGAAATGAAAAGTTTCAACTTACATTTCAAAGTAACTTTTATTGACATCACTGAACAACTTTTGGCAGCAGAAAATTATTTACAGTTAACAGAATAGTCAAATTTTCAAATATATGTAAGTCCATAAAAATTTTTGCAACCTGCCACATAATCTATATATATACTACTTTTTTTATTAAAAAAATCAAACAAATTGTAGTATTACAGTATAAAGAAAAAATGAACGTTTATAAAAACACATTATTCTTTGACAAATTATTACACGTACAAGAATTTGCAAGCCATTACTCTACACAACCTCGGCATACAGAAATTGTGCAGGCTCTGCAGATCAGTACGTTGCAGCTGATACATATGTCGCCGGCCGCGGTGGCCGAGGGGACTGAGGCGCTCCAGTCACGGTCTGCACGGTCAATACGGTCGGGGGTTCGAATCCCCCCTCGGGCATGGATATTTGTGCCGTCCTAGTTCGTAAGTAGTTCATAAGTAGTTTGTAAGTTCAGGGACTGATGACCCCGTAGTTAAGTCCCATAAGCTTAACAAACATTTGAACATTTTAATTTGATACATATGTCTTGTTTTCCTGACAGAACCTGGTGGTCACTTCTTACACCTCACTTGTTTGCCCAAGTCTCGTCTGACTTCATATGGAACTGGTATCTGGAGAATTCTACTTAAGTTTAGTAGCAGTTCACGGGGCAAATGGTTTATTTGATTTATTTTTCTTATTATTCTTTTTATTATTTGACATGTCCCATTACATGTTAGATGGTTAGATTCAGGCGATTACATCAGGTATTTTTGCAAACACAAGTTCAGCACATAAGTTGACAGGGTTTACAAAGAAACAAACGACTTTATACCTCTGGAAATCTTACTGAATTACAAAAATTGTAAAAGTCTGTAGTGAATTTATCTACTATATCATATGTACCAACGGGCCATCCTCCTCCTTTGGCAGCTATTTTTTTCCTGAGATGGTCCCTCTCTTTCAATAAATTGCAGCAGTCAAAAAGCACGTGGTCAATAGTTTGGACAGCACTGTTACATACGCACGTTCCGTCTTCAATTATTTTGAACCGCTGATAGTAGGCTTTCAATTTCCCATGACCTGTTAACATAGCTGAAAAATTCGGAGATATTGGAAGTTTAATCATTAAACGTTGTCTGATCGTAGGAAAATACGGTTTAGTGCTTCCCCCGTTTTTTGTTCTGTGCCACTCAATGTCCCATTTGTTCCTAAACTCTTCTCGAAGTTTCTTCTTTACGGCACTTGTAGGTATTTTGTTATAGCGTGTTGACTGTCGTGATCGAGCTGCTCTTTTAGCAAGGTTGTCAGCTAGTTCATTTCCCCATATCCCTTGATGTGCCTTAACCCATTCGAAATGCACCAGCCAGTTGTGTGTCTGCAGCCTTCTGATTTTACATCTTATTTCTTCAATAAAGAATTGTGGTTCTTAGGATTTCGCAAAGAGTTCAAAGTAATCCTGCTGTCGGTGTGAATTACTGCAGTTGTATCAGTATTCGAGAGATTGTTTGTGAACTCAAGAGCATTGAGAATGGCAAATTGTTCCGCTTGTTTGTTTGAGCATTGATTAGACAGTTTTAGCTTCTTATTAACAAATATTGATATACCCAAACCCACTCCGTCGTCTGACTTGCTTTCATCTGTGTATACTTCAACAGGGTAGCTTTTGCTTGCGTCCTTCTCAGTTATCCTCGTAAAGTCTGCCGGGTGTGCCCAGCTTCTGTACTCTAGGGCGATGTCGATTGTCTGTCTGGCGTCTTTAGTTTTGACCAGGTTATAATATTTGGCTATTTCCTGTATCTTAATAGTTATGGGCATGAGACCTGATAAAACACAAATAGGCCAGTCACCAGGTATGTTTAGGTCTAAAAAAATTACAGGAAGCTGAATTTTTGGTATATTGTTAGGACATATTAGAGTAGTATTAAACCAAGTTTGCAGCTTCGTAATCCTTTAGCTTAACCTTTAAAAGCCAAAAAACCTCAAAATTTTCTGACTTTTTTCTGGTTTTGACTTATAACTCGTGAAGGGTGGGTTTTTGACGAAGAGTCACTCACAACTCTATTAATGTAGATAAAATATCCTAAAACTTAAGCCCACTCGCAGCTCTGTAAGTCCAATAGTTCCCGAGATATTGGACTTCAAAAATTGACTTATTTCTCCAAAAAGTTCAAATTTTCGGTTTCAGTCATCTTTCGGCTAGAATATTGGCTCTAATGATCATCCCACGGGGAAAGTCATACAAAGTAAGTTAAAGAACAGTTATTTAGCTTTAATCTAAGTACTGTACGAAGTCCATAGGCCCAATAGATTTCTAGTTATCGTTAAAAAACGAAAAGTTAGAAAAATCGGGGTATTTATTTATTTATTTTCCGAGTTACCTACTTTCAATAAATTGATCCAGACGAATTGCAGTCCTCTTATCCTACATATGTTAAAGAAAAAGGAGGAATTACTCATTAACGATGATTATTAACGCATTGTATATAAATAGGTGTAATTTATGTGTTAGTGTATACCAATATATCTGTGAAAGTAGGTATTGCTGTAAAAACAACGAAAGCCTCTCCGTTTGTGGGTATTGGACAGACATTAAGGATTGGGACTTTCGTTCGTATCGAGGACTTCTGTTGTGCGAAGGCATCTCTTCTCCTTCTCCGAGTGGTGACTTAGCGGGTGTTCTGTCCTCCCAAACATCTTGCATCCGAGGACTTCCCCACTACACCCAGTCTGCCCTTAGAAACGGCCGTATTTTAATCTGTGAAGAACGTTTCAACTAAAAATCGTCTAAATCTCGATCGTGGTGGTGTTTTAAGTACTTTCTGTTTTACAATGTGTCGGAGCTACCCCCGTCGCAGGTTTGTTTCGGGGACGTCGGGACAAGTGCTTGGAGAGGGAACAGTGACTGTGATAAAACGCGGAATTTAGAAGCTGATAAAAATGAGTCAGAAACGTGGGCTTGAAAGGAACATGAGGTGTTTGTGCAATTTAAACGAAGTGACCGAACATGACGCATGCAGGAAGAGGTACACTGTGGGAAGTAATGTGTAAGCATCTGTCCAGCGAGGAGGAGATGTTTCATGTGTTCAACCATCGTCTTCGCGTGGGGAAAGGCTGAGAATTGCGTCGGATTCAAGGCGTCACATCATTGGAGATTGTTGTTTCCTTTGGGTGAAAAATTCTCCAAGGAATATTTTGTGAAGCAGATAAAATTGCCGAAATATCTACAGGATGAATTCCATCAATGGGAAACACTGGAAGTGAAGGAATCGATTGTGGAAAAAGCTAGACAATCTGGTGAATGGGGACAACACATTCTTCAGCGTCTTTCATGTATAAGTGAACTTGTTGCTACTGAAAGTAAGAACCACAAACATTGTTACGTAAAATTGCACTCCTTGTCGCGATCTACTGGCGCAGGAGGTAAACAAGGCCGTCCTGATCATCCCTTCCTTATCGAAGGTATGGAGCGTATATATGCATACCTGCAGAAACAAGACAGGAAAACCAATTTTCCATAAGTGACTTGATTGTAGAGAACTTTACATGTGATTACAAACCAGTAGTTGCAAGCGTTCAAGCTAATCTAAAAAATCGATATGGAGAAAAAATTATTTTTGGCAGTTGGTCCGTATCCACAGGCCAGTCTTGATGTTCACAGACATTCGACAAAAAGTGGTACAAAGACTTAGCGATCCTGCTGAATAGCGGCTTAGAGTTGTCAAAGCTGCAGCAGAGATTATCCTGCGAGAAATTCGTTCCCAAACATTTGACACTACTCAATATCCGACGTCAGATGCCTTTTTAAAAAAATGCAGATGCATCAGTTCCTGATTCTCTGCTACTTTTGCTTGAACAGATCGTCCTGGGAACCAAACGTCCTTCTCTTGAACAGTGGAAAAAGAAGTGCATAGGATTTGCTCATGCAATCATGGCTGCAACGAGGACCAAATCTTTCCTATCCTGAATTGAAATAAGCTTTGGAACCTATTTCTCTAGAAAATTTGGATCAAAGCACCTTGTTGAACTTTACCACAGTATTGGAATTTCTTGTACGTATACGGAGGCTATGCATTTTGAAAGTTCCGCTAACCTCCTTGGAGAACTGACCAAACTAGTTCACAAGGGAGCTTTTATGCATTTTGTGTTTGAGAATGCAGATGTGAACATTTACACAACTGATGGAAAAAATACGTTCCATGAAATCGGCGGTATAATGATCATGACCCCTCACACATCCGTTCACCCAGACATAAACAAACCGCGTTTGAAGTCTGTTTCTGCAGAGTCTATCAGGTTCATACACTGCCATACATATTAAACATTCTTCTATGAGAAAGAAATCTGGCTTGTCAGCCATTTCAATTCACGAAATGAAAATCGCTGAAGACATTATGCCAAAATCCCCATACCTGCTGTGGTTGTTTGGAAAAGTAACATGTCAGGCATCCAAGGATGGAATGGATTCATGGAGAAAGTGACAGAAGATCTTCCTTACAAACGTTCAAAGATTGTATATCTCCCTTTTATCCATGCTCCCCCAACTGACTACCACAATGTTTTAACATCACTTTTGGAAACCAGTTAAAGAACAAGCATTTACGGTCAGGAAACATGTTTTGTGACCTACGTTCAACCACAGTACTTGAAAGCCCGAGACATTGTGGAGAGCCACCAGCATCCTCAGCTTGTCAACATAGTGGTGAGGCTTGGAGGTTTTCACCACCTCATCTCATTGCTGAGGGCCGTTGGTGCCTTAATGGCAGGAAGTGGACTCAAGGAACTTCTCTGTTCAATATTTGCTGAAAACAGTGTTGAAAAAAATCCTATTCATATACAATGTGTTAATAATAATCGTCGATGAGTAATTCTTCCTTTTCTTTAACATATATAGGATAAAAGGACTGCAATTCGTCTGGGTCAATATATTGAAGACTCCGATTTTTTCAAACTTTTCGTTTTTTTAACGATAACTAGAAATCTATTGGGCCTATGGACTTCGTTCAGTGCTTAGATTAAAGTTAAATAACTGCTCTATAACTTTTTTGTAAGATTTTCCCCATGAGATGACGACTAGAGTCAATATTCTAGCCGAAAGATGAATAAAATCGAAAATGTGAACTTTTTGGAGAAATAAGTTAATTTTTGAAGTCCAATATCTCGGGAACTATTGGACTTACAGAGCTGCGGGTGGGCTTAAATTTTAGGATATTTTATCCATATTAATAGCGGTGTGAGTGACTTTTCGTCAAAAACCCACTCTTCACGAGTTTAAAGCCAAAACCAGAAAAAAGTCAGAAAATTTCGAGGTTTTTTGGCTCTTAAAAGTTAAGCTAAAGGATTTCGAAGCTGCAAACTTGGTTTAATACGACTCTAATATGTCCTAACAACATACAAAAAATTCAGCTTCCTGCATTGTTTTTGGACCTAAGGCCATTTTTTTGTCTACGACGACTGGCCTAAAAGTGCTGGTTGTTTCGACGTAGACGACTGAGATGAGGTTCTACAAGTTCTTTGGGAGGCTTTTTGATGAATATCAAATAGGTGAGCTCTGGATTCCATGGGAATCCACGGTAGATAACATAGGCATTCACGAGGCAAATGTTCATGAGAGTAAAGAATATGGTTAGGTAAGTGACGTGGTTATGAATTAGCAGTTGTTCGTTACATTTGAAGACATAATACCGAAGTTTATCGTCAACGGCTTATCAGAACCGTTTTAATGCCTTCAGTGCCAAGTGATAGACACATGTGGTTGGAATGTGAAACCACACAGGAGTTGGTCATGGTGGGCCGAGGAGCGGATGGGTCGCGAGGCCAACTGCAGTTCAGGCGCGACTAGTTGTTACGGAGAATACGGCAAGCAGTACTTGTCGGCAGAAATCGGAACTTGTCATTGTTGGAACCAACATACGGGATCAACAATTAATTGCGGTGTTTTACTACCAGTTAGAGTTACTTTAGTAATATAAAACAATGCTCGTTAAACGTTAAGGAGGGGATATACGTCAAGATGCTCGTTGAGTGCGGTTACACGTGGTTTGAAATAAATTTTTGTGAGAAACATTTTTCACAAGAAAGTGGTTCAATTTGTGATCTACTTAATTTATGATCGCTTTTCATTTGTTTCAGGAGAAAAAGGTATGTAGTCTCCATGGAAGTTCCACGTAGGAAACGCGCTGGCTTGTTTATAAGTTGACATAAAAAATAGTGCAGCTGCAGACATGCTGCAGACCAAAAACCTCAAAAACTTTTCTCTCTACTGTGTAGTCTCCAAATATAGATTTACAATACGTGCCATTGTTTTTAATATCCTCAAACTGAATACGTATAATTTAAACAGGTTATACAGGGTGCTTCAGACCACCCGTCCACCTCTTGCAATCTCTTGGGAGTTTTATGAAAAATGCATTATGTCCAATTGTAAGTATACTATACCATATAGAATGGTGACATTTTCAACTTTCAATTCCCACCGGAAGTGGGCTATTCAGACCGGAAGTTTTCTTTTATTTATTTATTTATTTATTTATTTATTTTTTTTTCAATGGAATGGCATACTTATTCTTACTGATTTCGATTCCATGCCTATAAAAGAGAACGTTAAAATGACAAACCATTGGAGGGTATTCGATTTATTCAGTTAAATAGCATATAGTGAATTTATTACAGAACATTTGTATTGTATTAACATTTGAATGTTCTTCAGACAAGTAAACTATCTAATAGTAAATAAGCAGAAAATCTACATAAACAAATAAAGCTTTTTCCTCTGACAAACAAAATTTGACGATAAACATTTTCAACAATTTGTTAGAAATCAATTCTTTATGTGACATTTTGAAAGTGAGACCCGCTATCTTGATCTAGGCAAGATCGGGCTCTATTCGTGAACGAATCAACTACTCGAATAATTTTATCAGCCGAAAGAGATCGGATAGCTTCTGTGATCCTATTATATTCGCTCTCGTTGTAGGTCTCACAGTGTACATAATATTTTTTTTAGCTTTTGCCTGAAAATTAATAATCCAAAACAATCATGTCTAGTGACCGTGGTGGGAAATGAGCTGCCCCATATTTACCGATCCACCTCCCTGGGAAGTTTCTGTTGAGTTTCGTTCGAACCAATCTTGATGTGTTAGCGGGACATCCGCTCTGTTGGAACCGTAAAAGCTGACGTACATCAAGTGGAATATCTTCTAACAAAACTGGAAGGTCGTTCTGTAGTAATTTTATGTAGCGAAACTGGTTCATATTTCCAACAACAGAGAGAGGACCGATGATTCGATTTTCTATAATTCCACAGGCACATTGACTTTCCTCATGTGTTGGTTGTTCATGTCTCTCAACCAGTTCGGATTCGTGTGAGACCAGAAACGCTTTTAATTTCTCTATGGAAATAGCTGGGTTTCCCACGAACCCAATTGCAAAATACTTGTCATTGTCTGTGATCTTCGTGACTTGAAGCTTGGTGATGTTGTATTCGATAACAATAAAATTTAAATTCGCGCAAAATTCGATGGACCGTGCTTTTCGATAACATCAGAGTCTCTTTCTCTGCGCCTCAAATTGTCGTTCGGGGCAAATGAACAGACGCGATGATATCGCCAACTTCCGTATCACGAACTCGTCTATGTAGGTGTCTGCCATTATTATGCTGTGGCTGCACACAACCGTTATTACGAACAAGTGACAATAATCAGTAAAACATATCCAGTGAATGACGAAATCTTTGTGGCAAACGCACACGCCATAATCGTTCGGTTGCAGCAGTAATATTCTGGCACTCTACTTGTGCAGCTTAGAAGCGCGAGTATGTGTTTATATGTCCGTACAATACTCAGAATTAAAGCATACAGTGGGTATAAGAATAAAATTTAATCGATTGTACTCAGATCTCAGATGATAACAAAGAAATGTAAATTATAATCCTATACTTTTTGGCTAAATTTATGTATGCAGTCTTGTCATTGGCTACCAAAGATGGGTGGAGATGGCAAAGGGGCGGAGCCTTAGCTATTTAACAGCAGTCAGAAATGACGCACAGGAAGGCTCCGAAGCACCTGCCCAGCTCCACGATATCAATGAGTATAAGATCGTTTTACTTTATTTCTCTTTATTAAATTAGGTTAATTTTGGCACTAATTTATGTTGCTTGAAGGTCCTCTGTTTTTTGTGTATAAATTTAAATACAATAGTGCTGTTTATCCCAAAAGTGAAACACAAATATGTAACTTATTTGGCTTCAGTATCTAACGATATCAAGTTATCTCTGCATGCCACTGCCCTGATGGGTCATCACACTACAGAAGACATTTTGGAGTGGAGAATAGCGATTTAAAAAAAAAAAAAAAAAAAAAAAAAAAAAAAAAAAAAAAAAAAAAAAAACATATCCATTTTTGACGTAGAATCAAAATCAGCAACGAAAAGAATGCCTTTCCATTAAAAAATTCGACTTCCGGTGTGAATAACGCACTTCCGGTAAGAATCGGAAATTGCAAAAGGCACCAATCGATCCTGCGTCGTACTCTTACTGCAAGGAGGTACTGCATTTTAAATTTCATGCGGTTTTAGAAGGGGTGCACGGTCTTGGTCGCATTAAATGGAAAAGAAAAGGAAAAATTGCACGTTTATGTAGAATGGTCCGATACTATGTTATAGACTGTAATTAGCACAGGTAGTTATATTACACTTTGACGTTTTCATATTTGTGTTAGTAAATTCACCGAATAGTAAATATGAAAGTAACAGCATTAAATATAGCGACTTCTCAGTTGCTACCACGCCGTTTCAGCTGCTCCCATTGCCCTACAGAGTTTTGCGTCTGCCTCGGTTAGACTGTGTCTCAAAATGTGTGCTGTTGAAACGTCCAGCTTAAAGGGATCTGCTCCCCACAAGGAAACAGGTTCGTTACCAGTGTGCCACGTTGGAAGGTGTGCGACCCTTGCAGCGTTAACCTACTAGTCTAAGGTTAACGGACCTTCAACAGCCATTACGGAGAAGCTACTTGAGCGCGAGGCGCTGCTATTTCACAACTATTTAAATGCAGTTGTACTCTGTTATCTCGTGGGCTGTCTCTTGAGGCATCCTTGTCGTGTTTTATGATACCCATTTCTCTACTTTGCAGCCTCTGCCGCCAAAACACCTGTTCCTCCAAAGAGCTTTTCCGAGTGACACGCTGTTTACGGTTCTCTTCTCTCCTTAACAACTTTTCCTGTTCCACACAGCCAGCTCGCCACAGTTTCTCCTTGTCAAGTTCATGCAGACACTGTGGGGTCAATAGTTATTATTACTTATTCAAAATGTTAAAATGTTTGAAAGCTATGGGACCAAATTGCATTGGTCATCTGTCCCTAGACTTACAAACTAGTTAAACTGATTTAATCTAAAGACAACACACACACACACACACAAACAAACACACACACACACACACACAAAGACACACATGCCCGAGGGAGGACTCGTACCTCTAACGGGGAGCAGCCGCACGCTTCACAGCAACGCGCCTCAAAGCTTTCGGCTAATCCACCACTGTGATGATTTATTATTTAAAGTTTTAATTACTGTCATCAATTTATGTAAGCTAGATGTAACGATGTTTGCTTATTTACGAAACAGCTTCAGATATGTAAGTCATAAGTACTCTCCGCGGATAATACGTTCTCTGATCTTTTGCGTGTTTTCGATGTGTCAACATTACCTGCCCTCATGATGCAAAACTACTCTTTAATGAACGCAAAGAAAATACGATAATTACCACTAACCCAGAATAACTGTAGCATGAGGCACAGACGTAGTTTCGCATTGTGAGGTAAAAAGCAACACCATTAATTTTGAAAGAATTTTTCTACCACATGATATCCATTAGCTGTATAATCGACGAAAAACGTTTATGTGAATTAACACAGTCTTGACTATAAGTGGTCAGGGTGGTAAAATATTGCAAAAATCTGAAGGTGTTCTTTACTGTTTAAGAGCATTACTACCATAAATTTCTACTAAATATCTTATCACACTTGAGTAATTACGATAATTATGACAGGAAATAAGGGTGCCTGCCACCATTAACTATTTTGGGGAAGCTGAAAATAATCACAAAATGGTATAAAAATTAAAACGCGCAATCATACAGATCAAAGAAATTAAGCTACAGGAGAAGCAGGTATAATAATTAATTTTTGTTTAACAAGTAATCCCCTCTTTTTACTACAGATAAAACAGATTCACAAACTTGGCCTTGTCCAAAGATTATGATGTTCCAGTTGTAATATTTCGTGTCGATTTTTTTACAATCATCCAATCGTCATTTTTATTTACAACAGATTTACATATTTAATCTTTAACATGTATCCTATTTCATTTTTTTTCATATTAGACAGAAATAGTCAAAGAGAGAAAACTTCTTAAAATCTCGAATTACAGTTCTTTAGAGCTAGCATATAACAGTGCGCTACATTGATCTATATATTACCTGGATGCTGAACTTCAACTGTCTAAGTGTGCCAGCCAGAGATGATGTTATTTCGTTCCTTGACAAATTTAAATATGGCTACTGTGAAGTATTACAAGAAAATGGAACGAAAATACGTTAGGGGAACGGGAAATTAGTTGTGGCTAACGCAGATCCTACAATACAATGAAAGCTAGAAACTCGTTCAAACTTATTTTATTTGAATGTGTAGAAAAGAAAAGGGAAATTAATGGCTCTAAAGAAAACTTGAATCGTTATGTATTATTATCTTCAAAGAGAATAGAATAGTTTTAAAATGAACAAAGAATGATTGTACAATATTACCTTTGTGAACGAAAAGTCTTTAAGGGGAGAGAGAGCGCAGCATTGCACCTAGAGCTGTGAGAGTAACGAAAAGAAGTATATTCTTTACTAAAAGAAACAGTACTCGTTACAAATGTATCGTTACTCGTTACTCTTGTTACCAGTGCCACTTAGAAATATGGCCGCTACACTGTCTTTGGAAATGTGACGTAGGCTCTGTGAACCATAAGAAAGTATGGGGCATGCTTTTGCTTCTCTGTAGCGGTGACCGAGCATAGTTACTGCAGTACACTTGCGAGCAGCGGGGATATTGTCCTATATTATGTGCAGTGATCTCTATACAAACTGGATGTATAACTCTGGTGTCTGAGCATTGAATTGCAGCGTGCCTGCACATTCATATGTTTTGCACACGATTTCGCATTGTCCGCCATGTTTAAATTTGGCAAACGAGTTTCCATCAGTTATTACGTGACAAAGAATTGGTTGCTTACCTCTTGACTTGGAATTTAATTCAATTTTCGATGTTGTAGGCTGTTATGGGAACGGAATCGAAACATATTTTCTTCTCTATTTCTTTAAATGCTTCTTAGCAGCCATATTTGAATTTGGCAAGAAACAAAATATGAATATCTATGACTGGCACGCTAATAAAACTGAAGTTCAACATCCAGAGTGTATAGAGATCAATGATTATGTGACATCACCAGTAACAATTAAGATAATACCGTCACGAATGATACTGCATCACCTATGTAGATGAAAACTTTTCAGTACTTTTCCTAAACTTTTTTGTAGTTAATCAGATCAAAAATAACTAAATAACCACTGCACCGAAACATTTACAGATGAAAAGTATTAATAAAACCTATGTTTGCATTAAAAGCGGACTTCACTTCATCGAGGATTAACCTGAAAGCATGCGCCAAGAACTAGGCCTATTATCTAAAATGTCTAATAACAACAATTACAATCTAAAATCGTAGGGCCACGCAATATGCGATTACTAATCGTCACGGACGTCTATATAAATTATTCAACTCAGAATAAATATTATCACAGAATACCCCAACAACTAAAAAAGAAAAAAAAAAATTCAAATGAAGCTAAATAGAGATGCACAACAGAGCTTGTACACCTCAAAACCAATGTTCTCTACAGACGTGCACACATCCTTAAATCTTGCGAAAACAACCGAGTTGAAGCGGCTAAGCCGAGCTGATCGCAAAGTACGTTGTCGTAACGGGTTTATACTTATATATGTGTACATTCATATTACGGTACCGTACTTTGCGGTCGCCTAGGCTCACTCGGTTCTACTCAGCTGTTTTGTCTTCAGGGCATACTTTACAATTATATTGGACACGTCCATGTTTACAATTCTACATGCCGCAAAACAATTTTTACAATTTATCACTTATGAATAACTACAAAAATGTTCAGTAATAATGTTTACAGAATTTCAATAAAACGATATCCACCGCCCCTCCCCACCTCATACTTTATTGCCTTTTTCTTTCTTTTAGGATACGTAAGGTATTTTGCTCTATTCCTCGTTTTGAATTTAACATTCCTTTTAGTAGACTACTCATTTATATGATACTAATATACAGCTATAACTTGTTCCTTAAATTTTCTTTTGAAGGTACTTAGTTCCTTTATGCCAAGAGGCAATCTAGCATTTACATCTACGTAGATACTCTGCAAATCACATTTAAGTGCCTAGAAGAGGTTTCATTGACCACTTTCATAACATTTCTCTATCGTGCCATTCTCTAATAGCACGCGGAAGAAAGAACACCTAAATCGTTCCGTTTTCGATCTGATTTCTCTTATTTTATTGGGATGGTCATGTCTCCATCTGTAGGTGGGTGCTAGCATAATATTTTCACATTCAGAACTAAAAGTCGGTGATTGAAACTTCGCAAACAGATCACGCAGCAATGAATAACGTCTTTCTTTTAATGATTTCCACCCCAATTCCTGCAATATTTCAATATTTCAGTGACGCTCCCTCCCCCCCCCCCCCCCGTAACGTGATAGAACAAAACGAGCTGCCCTTCTCTGAACCTTCTCAATGTCTTCCGTCAGTCCCACCTGGTGAGGGTCCCACACTGTGCAACAGTATTCCAGGAGAGTACGCACAAGTGTGATGTAGGCAGTCTCTTTGGTGGAGCTGGTGCATCTTCGAAACGTTCTGTCAATGAAACGTAAACTTTGGTTCGCCTTCCCCACAACATTTTCTATGTGTTCTCTCCAGTCTAAGTTGTTCGTAATTGTAACTCCTAGGTATTTGGTAGAAGTTACGAGCATAATGTTTGACTGATTCATCGCGTGATTGAAGTTCAGCAGATTTCTTTTACTGGTCATGTGCATTACTTCACACT
Organism: Locusta migratoria; assembly: GCA_026315105.1. Classification (NCBI taxonomy): domain Eukaryota; kingdom Metazoa; phylum Arthropoda; class Insecta; order Orthoptera; family Acrididae; genus Locusta; species Locusta migratoria. The sequence goes on from CM048748.1 coordinate 411,231,784, forward strand.
TTTCATTATTTAGTGTTAATTGACAATTTTCGCACCACGTAGAAAGTTTTGTCTAAATTGCTTTGCAGTTGCTTTCGATCCTCTGTTGACTTCACTAACCGATAAACGATAGCACCATCCGCGAATAGTCTAAGAGAGCTATTCAGATTGTCTCCTAAATCGTTTGTAAACACAAAGAAGAGTAGGGGGCCTATAACGCTTCCCTGGAGAACGTCAAATATCACTTCTGTTTTTCTCGACGACTTACCGTCATTTACTATGAACTGTGTTCTTTCTGATAGGAAATCACGAATCCAATCGCACAGTCACTATCCGTCAGTTTTAGTCTTTCAATAAGTAAATAATAATTTTTCCTGTTTCTAGTATTGTGTCATGAATGTCTGTGTTTTGTGGTAACTTACAATTTCTCATTTGAAAAAATATGTACAAACCTGGTAAAGTTAATATTTTTAATTTTTTTGTTTATGGACGAATCACGTGACGTTAATTTCGCTATCCATTGAAAGGCTTTATTTCTTACTTCATCTTTAAGAGCACATTTTAAATTCTTCTACTGTATAAAATGCGTATTTTAAAGCCATACCTTTATAGCTTTTTTAAATATCGCATAAGCCGAAATCGAGTGGCAATGCCATACATTTCGTATCCTTACAATTTGTATCACATTCGCCGTTGCTACATTCCAGTGTAAGTATTCTTCGTATTGGTTTTATTTACCGAGTTAATATCTGTTCAATACTGAGAAAATGCGGCGATGTGATGCCGCCGGCCGCGGTGGCCGAGGGGACTGAGGCGCTCCAGTCACGGTCTGCACGGCCACTAGGGTCGGAGGTTCGAATCCCCCCTCTGGCACGGATATTTGTGCCGGCCTTAGTTGTAAGTAGTTCATAAGTAGTTTGTAAGTTTAGGGACTGATGACCCCGTAGTTAAGTCCCATAGACTCTACAAACATTTTTTGATGTGATGCCGTGACGTCAACAGGACGTGGTGGCGGCGAGTATTGATGCCCAAGGGGAATTTATTGCAGCTCTGCTTGCCGCTTTACCATGCTGGAATATACAACTGATGCTTCATCACAACAAATCTCGTATCAGCACACGATATATCAGTTAGTCAAAGTTATGAACAATTACCGTGATTGCGGAATTAAGGTCAATAGAAATACTCTTGCACATAACTCACTACAGCAATCCCCTTCACCACCAACTGCTACGACCATAAACACCCAGAAGTTCATTATCTTTAATTTTTTACACAGTTTTATAAAGTCACAGTCCTCTGGCAAGAATAGTTTCACTCACGCAGTAGCAATGTTAACATTGTGCACTCGCGAAGGCATTTTTAATGTTCATTCAAAAGCTCACCATCGTCGGAGGTATCTGTTTATGACGATCACTAACAAAAATACATTTTTATATACTCTCAGTTCTCAGGAAACGATGAAAGGAGAAAATAACTTCGTTCACACAGCGGCAATGTTTACACCGTGCACTCGTGAAAGCATTGTCGCTACCGAATACGAAAGTGTAACTCGCCAACTGTAAAATATACCTATTTATAGCGACTACTCGAAGCTTCATCAATGGCCACCGCAATTCCACAACTTGTCAGAAATTCATTTCCTTTTCATTGACCCGCTAAACGTGCCGGCGCACTATGCTCGCTCTCTATGCTTTCATGCCTCTGATTCACACACTATATTTTCATATCACATTTTCTGTCCCAAATTTAGTGAGAATCAACTCGGAAAAGAAATAAACAATACATACGTTCGCATTGATGATAAACATATAAATCGAAGCTACACTTAGCAAACACAGTACATCAGATTATCCCAAAATATGAATTCAGTATTAAAAAGAAAAGAAAAAAAACCGATGGCGATCCTAAACACTGGAGAAATACTCAAGACAGGGTCCTACAAGGGTTTTCTACATCTACATCTACATGGGATACTCTGCAAATCACATTTAAGTGCCTGGCAGAGCGTTCATCGAACCACCATTATACTATTTATCTCCCATTCTATTCTCGAATAGCGCGCGGGAAGAAAGAACAACTGAATCTCTCCGTTCGAGCTCTGATTTCTTGTATTTTATTTTATTTTATAATTTATTAATTTTTTTTTTGTATGGGACCTAACTACGGGGTCATCAGTCCCTAAACTTACAAACTACTTATGAACTAACTAAGACTAAGGACGGCACAAATATCCATGCCCGAGGGGGGATTCGAACTCCCGACCGTAGTGGCCGTGCAGACCGTGACTGAAGCGCCTCAGTCCCCTCGGCCACCGCGGCCGGCTTGTATTTTATTCTGATGATCATTTCTACCTATGTAAGTGAGAGTCAACAATCTATTTTCGCATTCGGAGGAGAATGTTGGCGATTGGAGATTCGTAAGTAGCCCACACCGCAGCGACAAGCGCCGTTGTTGTAATGATTTCCATCCCAGATCCTGTATCATTTCCGTAACGCTGTCTCCCCTGTATCGTGACAATACGAAACGAGCTGCCCTTCTTTGGAATCTTTCGATGTCCTTCTTCAAAGCCGCCTTTATATGCGGTCTCCTTTCTTCTTCACATCTTCCCTAAAGTCTTCTAAGAAACCGAAGTCGATCATTCGTCTTCCCCACAACTGTTCTCATATACTCGTTCCATTTCATGTCGCTGTGTAGATATACGCCTAGATATTTAATTGACGCGGCTCTGTGAAGCAGCTGATACTAATGTTGTATTCGAATATTACGGCATGTTTTCACGTACACATACGCATCAGCTCATATTTTCTACATTTAGCACTATTTATCATTCCTCATACCACCTAGAAATTTGATCCAAATCATCCTGTATCGTACTACAGTAACTCAATGACTATACCTGCTTGTACACCACAGCACCATATGAAAAGAGCCGCAGTTTCCAAATCACTCTGTCTGTCACATCATTTATGTAGACAGAAATAATAGCGGTTCTATCACACTTTTCTGGGGCACCCCTGAAGATACTCCCGTCTCTGACGATCACTCGCCATCGAGGACAACGTACTGGGTTCTATTACTCTTCCATCCATTCATGCATTTCTGTACATATTTCATAAGCTCGCACCTTCTGTGGTGTCGCACAAGTCCGAAGTGCGCGCCACCTACTTTCGCCGCGCGCCGCCATGCACGCACGGCGTGGCGTTCTTAAGACGTCAGTCACGAGCGCCCTCTGTTACAACTCCGCTCGTGGCCACCACTGAACGACATCGTTCACTTGGTACTGAGATAGGAACCAGTTAACACTTCGGAATCAGATAGGCACCAGTGAAGACTTGGCTATCGGATAGGCACTAGGCAGGCCTCCAGCTCAACTATGTATCAGTATTCTGCAGTACTGAGCTATGTAAAAGTTAAGTATTGTATAAATTCTGTGCAATATATATCTAGTTCTAATTTACTCTAGTGTTTCTAGTTTCTGCTGTCCCACTGGCTGCTCCCCTCCGTACCTGCACAAGCGTGCTACCTTTATTCCTGTGTTGGTCTTCCTACTCGACCATCGACACCTACGACGGAAACGAGACACAAAAGCGGCGACGAGGCTGGGACACAAAACCTTCGTTAGTAGTCTGTAGTGCGTTACCGTGTACAATGCCTTTTGAAAATCGAGAAATATGCAGTCTGTCTGTTGCCCTTCATCCATAGCATGCTAGATGTCATGAGAGTAAAGTTAAAGTTGGGTTTCGCACGCTCGATGCTTCCTAAAGCCGGGCCGATGCATGGTCAAAAGCTTTTTCGTCTCAAGGAAATTTAATATATTAAAACTGAGAACATGTTCAAGAATTATATTGCGAACTGATTTTAATGCTATAGGTCTGTAATTTCTTAGGTCCTTTTTTTGCCTTGAGTTACGTGAGTTACCTGTGGCTTTTTCTAGTCTATAGGTACTTTACACTGGATCAAAGATTCTCAATAAATTCAAGGTAAATAAGGGACAAATGCCTCCGAATACTGTTTGTAAAACCGGATTAGTACTCCATCTGATCCTCGCAACTTGTTCGTTTTCAACTCTCTCATCTGCTTCTCTACACCAGCTGTGAGTGTGCCTGTCACTATGTCCTCCATTTGGGAGTTAGTGCGACCATCAAATGAAATGTTTGTATGATTCTCCTGCGTAAATGATTTCTTAAACGTTAAATTTAAAACTTCGACCTTCATTTTGCTGACTTCTATAACCATCGCAGAATGATCAACGAGTGACTGGATAGAGACCTTTGATCCGCTTATCGATTTCACATAGGACCACAATATTTTTCGGGTTCTCGACAAGATCTTTTGCTAAGGTATGACGGTGGTAGTTATTGTATGCTTCTCGCATTGCTCTTTTTATAGACACGCGAATCTGTACCAACGTTTGTGTGATTTGATTTGCTTGACTTTTTTTTCTAACAGAGAGTGAAACTGCCTTTGCTTTCTCAGCGTTTTTCGAAAATTACTATAAAACCATGGTGGGTCTTTTCTAGACTTAATTCACTTTATCGGCACATATTTCCCCGGCGTTTTATTTACAATGCATTTAAATTGTTCCCATAATTTCTCTATGGACCGGAACTAAACGATGTCCATTCATTCTTCAAGTAGAATTGCTTATCTGTTCTTTCTAGCACAAACACTCTTCTAGGTTTCTTGACCGATTTACTTACTTCAGTGGCAATTGTCGCTATGACGACATCATGATCACTAGCCCCTGTCTCTACAGTGACATCATTGACAGGGTCTGTCCTGTTTGTAGCTATAACGTCCAAAATATTTCCATTGTGTGTAGGCTGACGATTTATTCTGCTCAAAACAGTGTTCGGAAAACGTACTCGACAATAGTTAACTGCTTGACTGTACCCCTTGTAGTGAAAACATAGGCGTCCCAGTCTATACTCGGAGTTTGAAGTCCTCCCCACATCCCCCAACTAATGAAGCATGGTCTGGTACCTTCGCGCTACTGATCTGATCGTAAACTGTCTTTGAATGAATAGCACTGTGACGGTGAGAGGTAAAAACACCCAACTATTCAATTGATTCCGCATTCACCTGTTACACGTGTCCAGATAAACAGGCAGTCACTTTCGACTTCGAGCTCAGCAGAAGAAATACTGCAATTAATACACCCCCTATGAGCGTATGCCTATCTCCTCTATCTTTGCAATATACAGCTCATTCTTCGCTAAATATTTCAAGGCTTCCAAGAAGAGAAAAAGATATGTTTGTAAATCTATAGGATTCAACTGCGTGGTTATCAGTTCGTAGCTTACAAACTACTTAAACTAAGGCAAACTAATTTAACGACAACACACACACCCATGATCGAGGGAGGACTTGAACCCCTGACGGTGAACGGCGGCGCGCACCGCAGCACGGTGCCCCAATACTCACGGTTAACCCGCTGCGGCGAGTCTTCCTACGTCGGGATTACCAATTTCCTATAAAACCTAGTGTGACGAGTAGTTAGTGTCAAATACATGAAATCTGTTTTCATACGACTGAATAAAGATGACAACCCTGCGTCGGTGGAGCCGCTAAACGCCTGCAGTTTCACTTTGGCCGCACACACAAAGCGGTCATTACGCTCCCGGGGTATCCAGCCTGGCAAGCGGTTCTCCACCTGCCGGCGCACCGCCCATGTCGCCGATTGCGTCACGAGTGCCAGAGAAAGCCAATCTGCCCGACCAGTAATACAATCATTAACGACGCTCAGGTCCGGCTCGGAGGAGTAAATTGCCGCATAACGATTCATTGTTCGATAATAAGCGGCCTGCGTCGGTGGCGATACGATGCCGCACCGCCTTCTCCGGTGGACCGTGACCGGCCCGGAGGTCTCCGGAATCGCCCGCGCCTTTTAATTGCATCACGAAAGGATCATTTTATTGTGTCCCTCAAGGGCCAGAACTTTCCAGCACACACCACCACATTATCATGTCCCTGAACATTATTTTGTCCTTTGTGGCTGAGTGAAACTGTTTACGTTTTCAATAGCAGAAACTGTTCGCTTCTCAATAACTCGTGGTTACAGACACACATCTGCTCATGAATTACGTTTAGCTCGACCCTGGACGGCCTGCGGTTTAACGACGAAATGTGAAGCGTTCTATGTGGGAATGACCAGCAACAAACTGTCCATTCGCATGAATGGTCACAGGCAGACAGTGTTTGTTGGTAATGAGGATCACCCTGTGGCTAAACACGCCTTGGGGCACGACCAGCACATCTTGGCACAGTGTTACACCGTCCGGGTTATCTGGATACTTCCCACCGACACCAATCCTTCAGAACTCCGGAGATGGGAACTAGCCCTTCAGCATATTCTCTCTTCACGTCGCCCACCTGATCTCAACCTCCGCTAAATTCGAATTCCCACCCACCATCTTGAACATCTTTGCCTCGGTTCTCTGGACAGAGCCTCTGCCTCAAGTGGCATCTCTGTCTAACTTCTAACTTCTTTGCTTTCTACAGTCCTACAATATGTCTGCCTAAGTGTACTTGCGTCTGTGTAAATGTGTGGGTGTGTGTGTATTTGTTTACCCTCCTTTTTCCCCCCAAGGTAAGTCCTTCCTGTCCCGGGATTGGAATGACTCCTTACCCACTCCCTTAAAACCCTCATCATTTCCTTTTCCCTCTCCTTCCCTTCTGCCTGACGAAGCAGCTAGGCGGCGAAAGCTTGCGTTTGTGTGTGTGTGTGTCTGTGTGTTTATTTGTTGCTATCACTGCCTGTGCTGCTTCGCCTGGTAAGTGGACTTCATATATTTTTTACGTATATATAGAATCATCATAACTGTCACCATTCTGGGGCTCTGACGCCTCTTGAAGACCTTGATGACACTATCATTCTTTATTGTACATAATTGAACGGGTTATGTTATTGTTACGCTATAAAGTTTCATTAATGAGTTTCGTTGAAAGTGAGGAGCTTTTTTAATATGTAATTTTAGTTTAAGAAACAGTGATCATGTGGTATACACCTTATCCTGTTTAGTTTGCATAAATTTACACTAACAACAATCGTACTGTTTTCGGAACTCTGGCCGGCAGCGGTGGCCGAGGAGACTAAGGCGTTTCAGTCACGGTCTGCACGGCCACTGCGGTCGGGGGTGGATATTTGTGCCATCCTTAGGATTAGCTAGTTCATAAGTAGTTTGTAAGTTTAGGGACTGATGACCCCGAAGTTAAGTCCCATAGACTATACAAACATTCGGAACTCTGACTTTATGTATCGAAATACTTTCTGCAGCACTGATTGAAACTGCTATGTATTCAGGAATGAATGAAGAAGATATGTAAATCTGTTCGTCGACTGCGAAAAAAAGGAAGTGGAGATGGTAATATAAAGCTAGCGCACTGAAGAACAAAATCGTAAACGCTATATGTGTAAGCACACATACCTTCTGCGTATTTTGTATTGTTTTAGTGGCGTCGAGGGTCTGCCATTTGGCATGTTTGTTGTGTACCTAAAGACTATCTTCCTACAAGAAGGTATGCAAGCCTGTGCAATTTGTGGTAGCTATAAAATAGACTCGTTAATGCGAGGTGAAAGGGACCACAGTCACCTCGAACTATCGAAATTTACATATGAAAAAGAAGAAAATCTACCTTGAAAAGAAATACGTGTAAAAAAATGTGACCCTCTTTAAAACAAAGTTTTTATATAGTCACGTTGTCGGCCTAAACGTTTTAAACCCTTTTCACTATTTACGTCATGTTATAATGGTGATGTGCCATGTCTGTGAAAGTAGAATGTTGTTGTTTTGTTTTACGACGCTCGTATTTATGGAAAACGCGTAATGTCGAGACTCGAAATATGGAGACTCCACTGTATCTGTTTCAGTTTATTACTGAGTAACTTCCTTTACTTTTTCTTTTTTAGGTAGGAAATGTCACAACTAGGAGAAAAGAATCCAATTTGGAAGTACCGAGTAATCAAAAAGTCAGTATAAATTTGAAAATTTAATAAATCACGGAATAATGTAGATAGAGATGTAAAAATTGACACACATGCTGGGAAAGACATGGGGAATTATTAGAAAAAAAAGTTAAAAAAATTACGGAGTAAAACATTAATGAGAGTCGCAGCAGATGACAAGCTCTCACTACTAAAATCCTCCTAGGTCATAGGTTTTACCCTCGATTAATCTGGTGTCGAATGTTTCGGTAACAATGTATGTACCGGTGCTGTAATACAGTTGTTTAAGCAAGACTGGCATTCAGGTTAATCTTCCGATCGGAACTGATAGTGCCTTACCATAATTCCGGACATGCTTTACAGTGCTGTTCACAACATTATTCCTCGACTACAGCTATTGTTGAGGAATGATGGTGAACATAGTCAGCATTTCCTGTAAAGAACATCATCTTTGCTTTGTCTTAATGAGTTATGTTAATTATTGCTTTTCTGATCAGATGAAGCACCGTCTGTCGGACAAGTTTTTTTTATTATTTTTTTTTATTTTTTTTGTTCTAATGAAACCCCATATCATTCCTATCATTTGTGTCAATTTTTACTTCTCTATCTACATTATTTCGCCATTTATTAAGTTTTCGAATTTATATTGACTTTTTGCTCACCCGGTAGTTTAATAAAAATACCGCCGATTTGTCTAAAACTGTTCGCCTCCCATTGTCATCAACCGCGGACTCCTGATTAGGCTTACACACACTCAAGAAGGCTTCGTACAGGGAAGGTGATCTTAGAAAGCTGGCCGCGGTGGCCGGTGGCCGAGGGGACAGCGGTGTGCCAGTCACGGTCTGCACGGCCACTATGGTCGGGGGTTCAAATCCCCCCTTGGGCATTGATATTTTTGCCGTCATTAGTAGTAGCTAGTTCATAAGTAGTTTGTAAGTTTAGGGACTGATGACCCCGTAGTTAAGTCCCATAAGCTCTACAAACATTTGAACTTTTTTCTTATCTTGGAAAATGTGGAAAATTTACTGATTTGTTGTGTAAAGTAAATTTATAGAAATTGTAAATTAATTACACAAGTTTCCATTACGGTTTCGATTTCTGCCTAAATTAGAATAGGAGCCGAATATTCGGTTACGGTTTCGGTTTCAGCCACAAATCATGTTTCGGTCGGACTCTAAGAAAAATTGATTTCGATTCAAGATGGTGCACATGTTCGGTACATATCGCAAAAGTTAGAGCGCCTCGCCCATACCTTGCTGGAACACTCTGGTTTCCCAGTTCTGCAGAATTTTTGAAATGAAAGGGTGTACTGCGACTTTTGACTCACCTTGTACTGTAGACCGACCTAGCAAATACAATGGGCGAGGCACGTATTAAGGAGTGCTGTTTCCTCTGGCCTCGACCACTCCAGAGCTACCCCACTGACACTAATCTGCAAGTCGCTGGTGCTCCTCTGGACGAGAGCAGCTGAAAGCAGTCGTTTTGGAAGCGGCGGCCCCTTGTGGTCTTTCCCTGAGTGCAGCATCCGTGGTTCGGAGCCTGCGTTCTATGACGTCTCACCCCACGTACACACTATGGGGCTCAAACCTGGGTTCCAGGTTGGTCATATGAGTCTTTGGAACTCTCTACCATATATATGGAACCATTCCAGGATAGCGTGATAACGGTGTGGAGGAGAGATATCGTTTGAAACACCGCTGTCACTTCAAGGCTTTGTAATGTCAAAAATGGGCGGAGATTGCACAGACCATCTCGAGGTTCGCGAAGTAATCGGAGTCCCTGCTGAATAATACGAGGTAAATGCACCCCAGATCGTAGCGGCAACGCATTTGACCACACCTTCTTGGCAGGTGGGATTCACTGATTCATCTACATCTACATAAATACTCCGCAAGTCACATTGAAGTGCATAGCAAACGGTTCATCGAACCGCTTCTATGGTGTTTCTCTACAGTTCCATTCTAAATAGCTCGCGGAAAAAAATGAACACCTAAATCTTTCCGTTTTCGATCTGGTTTCTCTTATTTTATTTTATCATGTCTTCCTATGTAGGTGGGTGCTAACAAAATATGTTCGCATTCGGAAGAGAAAATTGGTGACAGGAATTTCGCAAATAAATATCACCGCAGCAAATGACGCCTTTCTTTTAATGATTTCCACCCCAACTCATGCATCATTTCCGTGATCCTCTCTCCCCTATATCGCAATAATACAAAACGAGCTGTCGTTCTCTGAACTACCATTGTAACCTCCGTCAATTCCACTTGGTGCGGATCCCACAATGGGCAGTAATACTCCAAAATAGGACACACAAGTATGGTGTAGGCAGTTTCTTTAGTAGAGCTCTTGCATCTTCTAAGTGTTCTGACAACGAAACGTGGTCTTTTATTGGTTTCTCTACATTATTTTTATGTGTTCTTTTCAATATAAGTTGTTCGTAATTGTTACTGCAAGGTATTTAATTGATTTTACGGCATGTAGGTTTGATTGATTTATCGAGTAATGAAGTTTAACGGGCTTTTCTTAGTGGTCATATGGATAAGTTCACACTTCCCATTATTAAGGTTAATTGCCATTTTTTGCACCATGCATATATCGTATCTAAATCATTTTGCAGTTGCCCTTGATCTTCTGGTGACTTTATTAACCGTTAAGTGATAACATCATCCGCGAGCTGCCTAGGAGAGAACACAGATTGTCTCCAGATTGTTTATAAAACTAAGGAACAGTAGGGGCCCTATAACACTTCCCTGGGGAGCGTCAGATATCACTTCTGTTCTACTCGATTACTTTCCGTCAGTTACAATGTACAGTGTCCTTTCAGACAGGAAGTCACGAATCCAATCGCATAATTGTGGCGATATTCCAAAAGCTCACAGTGAGGTACAGTGTCGAAAGACTTCCGAAAATCTATAAATACGGAATCTATTTGACATCCCTTGTCGAAAGCACTTATCACATCCTGCGAGTAAAGAGCTAGCTGTGTTTCACAAGGATGATACTTTGTTATTCCGTGTTGACAATGAGTCAATAGGTCTTTCTCTTCAAGGTAGTTCATAATATTTGAAGAAAGTATATGTTATAAAATTCTGCTGCTAACCGACGTCAATGATATAGGCCTCAATTTTGCAGATCACTCATATTGTCTTTCTTGAATGTTGCCGTAACCTCTGCAACTTTCCAGTCTTTGGGTACGGAACGTTCGCTTAACGAGCTTTTGTATATGATAACTTGGTATAGAGCTATTGCATCAGTATATTCTAACAGGAATCTAATTGGTATACTATTGGACCGGGAGATTTACTTTTGTTAAGTGATTTAAGTTGTTTTAATACACCAGAGGTATAAACTTCTAAATGATGCAAGCTGGCAGCTGTTCTTGATACGAATTCTTCTTCCATGAAATAATTTCGGAACGCTGCGTTAAGCAATTCTACTTTTACAAAATTGTCATCAGTACCATCACCTTTACTATCGTGTAGTGAAGGTATTGACTGTATTTTAACCATAGTATACTTTACACACGACCAGAATTTCTTAGGATTCTCCACCAAATTACGTGGCAAAGTTTCGTTGTAGAATTTATTATAAGCTTCTCGCATTGAAGTTCGTGTTAAATTTCGAGTTTCTGTAAAAGACTGCCACTCTTGAGGATTTTGTGTACGTTTAAATATGGCAGGCTTTTTTCTTTGCTTTTGCAAGTGTGTACCAAGGCGGGTCGAACCTCTCTTTTGTTGATTTGTTTGATATAAATCTGTCAATATTTGTCTATATATTCCTTTGAACGTAAGCCACATCCGATCTACACTAACATTGTTAGTTTCGATATACTGGAGATTTTCAACGAAGAAAGCGTTAATCAAATTTTTATCTGCTTTTTTGAATTGATATATTTTTCGTTTTTTTTCTGGTAGATTTAAAAAATCCGATATTCATTTTCGTTACACCAACTCTGTGTTCACTAATCCGTATGTCCATTTTGATATTCTTTATTAGCTCCGAATTATTTATTGCTAAGGGATTAAGTATATTTTCATAACCGTTTACTATTTTAGTGGGTCATGAACTAATTGCTTAAGATAATTTTCGGAGAATGCTTTCAGTACGATTTCAGAAGATGTTTAACACTTACCTCCGGTTTTAAACATCTATTTTTTCCAACATATCGAGAGTAAGTTAAAGTCGCCACCAATTAAAATTGTATGCTTGGGGAACGTTTTTGAAATTTAGTCCAAGTTTTCTTTGAACAGTTATGCAATCGAATCATCTGAGTTAGGGGATCGGTAATGATAAATGTTCAAATGTTTGGATAACTTATGGGACTTAACTACGGGGTCATCAGACTCTAAACTTACAAACTACTTATGAACTAGCTACTACTAATGACGGCAAAAATATCAATGCCCAAGGGGGGATTTGAACCCCCGACCATAGTGGCCGTGCAGACCGTGACTGGCACACCGCTGTCCCCTCGGCCACCGGCCACCGCGGCCAGCTTTCTAAGATCACCTTCCCTGTACGAAGCCTTCTTGAGTGTGTGTAAGCCTAATCAGGAGTCCGCGGTTGATGACAATGGGAGGCGAACAGTTTTAGACAAATCGGCGGTATTTTTATTAAACTACCGGGTGAGCAAAAAGTCAATATAAATTCGAAAACTTAATAAATGGCGAAATAATGTAGATAGAGAAGTAAAAATTGACACAAATGATAGGAATGATAGGAATGATATGAAATCATGACGATTTACAGCTATTAGACCAATGGTTTTTAGATCTGTGTTCGACCTATCAAAGAACGTGACTGGCGCGCCGCAGACCGCTCGGCCACCGCAGCCGGCTCGGTAATAAGAACCAATTATGAATTTATTCTTGTTGTCAGGTATAAGCTCTATCCATACAAACTCGCAGGAACTATCTAATTCATTTATGCTTCAAGATAAACCGCTTGTGAAAGCAGTAATTGCGGCACCGCCTGTTTTATTGAATCTATCCTCTCTGAACACCATTTGCCCCTTAGTAAATATTTCAGCTGAGCCTATGTCCGACTTTAAGGAGCTTTCGGTACCTATAATGATTTGAGATTCAGTACTTTCTATTAGCACTTAGAGCTCTGGTACCTCTTAGGTACAGTGGATGTTCACTGTGTTAAAGTTGAATACCGTCAAACGAGATGTTGATTTTCTAACCAACCATCCTATTGTTGATGTGAAAGCAAGCTACTGCTGTTTTATTTAGATTAGGCTTTAGCTTCCACGTTGCGAAATAATTTATGAGGAGGGTTAGTTCAGATATTATGGTAGTTTCCGTCACATGGATGTCCCTGTGTTGTGACACAATGGCAATATAATCGGCATAAGACTGCAGAGCTGGATTATCAGTTGTGTAAACATTAAAAAGATTGAGAGCAAGAACTGAACGCTGGAGGAGGCCATCGTGAAGCTGACTAAAACCACTTTCCCTGTTACCGAGGTAGATCTTGATCAAACGGCCGCTTAACAGAGTTTAGAAGTCATAATAAAACAGGACAAGAAATGAGATTGGAAAGCTTCACTAGGACGCCTTTATTCCAAACCGTATCGAAAGCTGCTGAGAGATCCAAAAAGCAACGTAAGTGGTAAACTTCTTTTCGTAGACAGTCTCAGTAGAAGATGGCAGTGCTAGGACGTGATCATAGCAATCACGACCTAGTTTGAATCCACCTTCTTCAACAGGAAACCTAGCGGTAAGAACGGAAACGATGTGATTGTAGCTGAGTCTCTCGAGCAGCTCACAATATACAATAAGAAGTGCAATTCGGCGATTGCTAGCTGCACGGCCGGCTGATTTTACAGTGTTCCAAAACAGCTATGACTTTAGATCTCTTAAAAGTTTCTGATAGAGAGCGGTTTTTTTTAATTATTGAACAAATTTTAATAAAATCCTTACATAGGTCTCTAAAAAGGTCACTTGACCTGTTTAGACAGACTTGCTATAATCATTGGATCCTCCCAACTTATATTTTGTATCCATGTGTCTAAACTGTTCTGCACTTCTCAATGGCGTAACATATTCAGTTGTCGAAAAACTAAGGTAAAAACTAAAACACAGATGACGCCACATGTGTTCTCTCCAGTTAGGTAAGACAACCAATACAACGCCGTTCAAATCAACGGCTAAAATACTGCCCCTAGAGGTTGGCTACTTTAGGCGCCCTTAGTCTTCTATTTGCGCCATCTTGCAACTTGTTTCTCCGTGATTGAGTTTATGCCAAGTTCGGAGTAAAAACGGTTCTGTTTGTTCGCAATTTCTCACGGCGTATGGAATATCTAAACAACTTATGTCTTTGCAGCCAGGTACAGAAATAGTGCACCGAGGAACCTGCTTGTTTTTTGCGGATATGTAGGCACTATTTTCGCCTCATGGTAAAGAGTACTTTAATCATTTCTTGAAACATCTAAATTCAATACATCCCAACATTGGAGTAGCCGAGCGGTCTAAGGCGCCTCGCTGCGAAGCGCGCGGTTGCTCGCCGTCGGAGGCTCGAGTCCTCTCTGAGGCATGGGTGTGTGTGTGTTTGTTCTTAGGTTAGTTTAACTTAATTTAAGTAGTTGAGAAAACTCATTCAAACTAAGGAAAGATTATCCGTTTCCTTGAGGTAAGGTAATCAAAAATGTATGCGCAGATTTGTTGTATGTAGAGTATTCTATTTCAATAAGTCAGGTAAGATTCAAACAGAATAGTAATACAAATTACAGATATTCGTGGTCGTGCAGTGGAAACAAAATACTGAATGTAACTGATGAAAGGAGAAAGTATATAAATGCAGTAAATGAATCACGTGAAGCGGAGTACAGAAGACTAAGACTGACAGAAAGGGCAAAATGGCTAAGCAGGTGTGGCTAGGGGCAAATGCAAGTCCGTAGAAGAATGTAAAACAAGGGGAAAATAGATACCGCCAACCGGAAAATAAGACATTTGGAGATAATAAAAGCAGCTGCATGAGTACGAAGAACTCAGATGGAAAACCAGTTCTGAGCAAAGAGGGAGAAAGCTGAAGGGCGGAAAGAATATATATAGGGGCTCTACAAAGGAAAAGAACTTCCAGACTTACAGGGATGATGTAGAAAAACCAACCAAAACAACAGGTAAAACAAGGTATATATACATATATGAAATTCTTGTACATAATTATGAGACAGGGGAAATACCCTAAGTCTTTAAGAAAAATTTAATAATCCGCATTCCAAAGAAAGCAGCCGCGGCGTAGTGGCCAAGCGCATTGAGGCGCTATGCTACGATACGAGAGGCAGCTGCCCGTCGGGTGTTCGAATTCCCCATGGGCATGGAATTTTTGTGCCGTCTTTATTATAAGGTAGTTCATAAGTAGTTTGTAAGTTTAGGGATTTTTGACCCCGCAGTTA
The DNA here is from genome assembly GCA_026315105.1 of Locusta migratoria. Taxonomy (NCBI): domain Eukaryota; kingdom Metazoa; phylum Arthropoda; class Insecta; order Orthoptera; family Acrididae; genus Locusta; species Locusta migratoria. The sequence goes on from CM048748.1 coordinate 411,247,110, forward strand.
AATCCCTTAAGCTTAACAAACGTTTGAACATTGTAAAGAAAGCAGGTGCAGACGAGTGTGAAAACAACAGAACCATCAATTTAATAAGTCATAGTTGCAAAATTTTAACACGAATAATTTACAGAAGGATGGAAAAGCTGTTAGAAGCCGATGTAGGGCAAGATCAGTTTGGATTCAGGAAAAATGTAGGAACACGGGAGGCAGTACTCACTTTACGGTATATCTTGGAAGATAGGTTAAGGAAAGAGAAACGTAATTGTATAGCTTTCGTAGATTTGGAGAAAGACTTCGACGATGTTGACTGGAATACATTCTTTAAAATTGTGAAGCAAGCAGGAGTAAAATATAGGGAACGGAGGGTTATTTACAACTTGTACAAAAACCAGACAGCCGTTATCAGAGTTGAAGGGCATGCAAGGGATGCAATGGTTGGGAAGGCAGTAAGGTAGGTTCGTAGCCTTTCTCCAGTGTTATACAATGTGTACATTGAGGGAGATATAAAGGAAAGCAAGGAGAAATTTGGAGAAGGAATTAGAGCTCAGGGTAAAGAAATAAAAACATTGTGTTTTGCCGACGACATAGTAATTCTATCAGAGACAGCAAAGTATCTGAAAGAACAGTTGAACGGAATGGACAGTGTGCTGAAAGGTGCATGTAAGATGAACATTAACAAGAGAAAAACAAGGGTAATGTAGGGCAGTCTAAGAAAATCAGGCGATGCAGAAGGAGTTAGTTTAGGTAACGAAACTATAAAGTAGGTATATGAGTTGCGTTACTTTGGCAGTAAATTAACACACGATGGTCGCAGTACAGAGGATATAAAATGCAGTATGGCAATGGGCAGAAAGGAGTTTTTGAAAAAGAGATATTTCTTATCATCGAATATTCATTTAAGCGTTGGGAAATCCTTTGTGAAGGCATTTGTGTGGAGTGTTGCCTTGTATGGGACTGAAACATGGACGATAAACAGTGCGAGCTGGAAGAGGATAGAAGCTTTTAAAATGTGGTGTTACAGAAGAGTGCTGAAGATTAGCTGGGTGGATCGCGTAACTAATGAGGTGGTAAAAGGTAAAGCAGTCAACAATCCGAAGATTGGTTTGAACAACACAGTGCTTTACTAGGTATGGTCCTATTTGGAGGTGGTATGCCGTTGCCTTCCTCCGACCTTCAAGCTCCCTTATGCAGCCAGTTATAGGGGGACCTACAATTTAATGTGGGTTCCGAACCACGGTGCTACTCGGTATTTTTCAAATCAGCAGCACTGCCAGAGGTGAAAGAAGAGGAACGTGACAGATAAAAATTCTAGGACCTGCGGGGGATCGAACCCGCGACATTCGGATTTGTAGTGTGCCACCTTACCACTGTGCTACAGAGCCACTACTAGATTGTTTTTGGGGGAAAATCAATTTCTGTCATACCTTGACTAAAAGAAAGGATCGATTGGTAGGACACATACTTAGACATCAAGGGATTGTGAATTTAGCATTGGGAGGAAGTGTGTGGGGTAAAAATTACAGAGGGAGACCAAGAGACGAATATAGTAAGCCGATTCAGACTGATGTAGGGTGCCGTTCTTATGAGGAGATGAAGAGGCTTGCTCAGGATAGAGTAGGGTGAAGAACTGCATCAAACCAGACAACACAAACATCCATGCCCGAGGTAGGATTTGAACCCCCAACGGAGAACGGCATCGCGCCTCAATGCGCTCGGTCACAACACGGTCGTGACCCACAGGTTGAAAACACTGCTCTATTGATGCAGGGTGAGGTAGGGATGGGAAAAACCGACCGGTTTATTTTAGTTTTGAATAACCGGGTTTTTCGGTATTTATTTGGTGTCGGTAGTAACCGTTTTTTTAGTTATTGCCAAGAACCGGGTAAAAAAACCGGCACGACTACTTCCTGTGGCAGTGTTTCAAAATGTGTTTTTTTTTTTTTTTTTTTTTTTTTTTTTTTTTTTTTTTTTTTAATAATAATAATAATAATCTGATGAAGACTGACTAAATGTGTCGAAAGCGGCCATTTTAATAAATGAGTTTTCTTGACTGCTTTTACTATTGGATATTAAAGAACAGAGTGCTGTTAGCTCCTCAACACATTGGTTAAAACTTTAAATGTATTATATTGCTATGCTAACAAGTTTTATTAATGCGATTGCTTGAAAGTGAGGGGCTTTTTTGATAACAAATATGGATTTAGATAACATTGATCATGTGGTGCCTCGCGTCTGCTCCAGTCGGAGGTTCGATTCCTCCCTCCTCCTGCGGTCATGGTTGAGTATGTTGTCCTTAGCGTAAGTTAGATTAAGTAATTTGTAAGTCTACGGACCGATGACCTAAGCAGTTAGGTCTCATAAGAACTCATACCCATTTGAACATTCTTTGGGCATGCAGTATACAGCTTTTCAGGTTCAATTTCCGTAAATTCACACTGACAACAATCATACTGTTAGTCGGAAGTGTGACTTTATTTTTCAAAATACTTCTGCAGCATTGATTGAAGTTCATTTACTGACTGTGCTGGCTCGCAAGTCCAATTTAAGGAGTGGTTGGCTCAGTATTCGCAATTGCCGGATGGAAATACAAGGCCAGTAAATCTGTATGCTTCGTATATCGTCTTCTACGGACTCCTGGCTAGGCTTACACACGCACTCAAGAAGGCGTAATATTGGGAGGGGATCTTGCAAAATATGGACAGACTAGTGATTTGTCGTAAATTTACCTAAATTTTAACTAAACTTCCTAAGTTTCGTTTTCGGCCGAAACTAGAAGAACCGAAAATTCCATTACGGTTCCTGTTTCGGCTGCCCATTAAGTTTGGGTCGAACTTTGCTGGAAATAAAAGCAATAAAAAACCGAAAATCGGTTATTTAAAAAACCGGTTATCTTGAGCAGTTTTTATAGTGCGGTTAAACTGGTGACGTAAAGCACCGGTATAACCGAAAACCGGTTGTTTCAGCGATAACCGCCATCCCTAGGGTGAGGTAGAGGGATGCTCTCTGCCCGCTGCCACTAGAGATGGGAAAACTGAAACATCTGACGGTTTCGAAACGAATGAAACCGTACCATTTGTGGTTTCGAAACACTGTTTCGAAACCATGAAACCGTGAAGCAATGTATGTTTTGTCATGAAATCTTCGTTCTAGGAGGGCAATATTTTTCACTATGTGGACAAGGGTACATACAAGAACCTGTCAACCATAGAGCATATATTTACTTCTTGGTCTGTACGGAACATGTTGATAAAGATTTTCTCCCGTGTTGTTGATGTTGCCAACATAGTCACACGAGGCCGCCGGTATGGTAGGTAAAAGTTTACCCCCTTAGGAGCTCACAAACTGCAATACAGTACGCATATTACATAAATGCTACTTTCTATACATACTAAGTAAATTATAGGGATTAAAAGGCACACTAAATAATCACAAGTAATGCTATGGATTACAAAAATAATAAAGTAAGAGGCAAGTTCACCACTTGTACGTCTTGACCGTTACACCACCGCTGCAATTCTTTTAACATGAGAGTGTAAAAATTAAAACGACAGTAGGTAACTTCGTTTTCGCTCATAAGAAACTAACTCTTTAAAACGAGATTAAATATGCGATCTACCCTTGTTAGTATAAAAAATGTCATTTCAGGCTTCATGTTGTATCTTATTTTAAAGAATGTAGTTTCACTCGTGTGTCTTTAATATGTTAGATAAACCTATATCAGTCACGGTCTACACGGCCACTACGGTCGGGGGTTCGAATCCCCCCTCGGGCATGGATATTTGTGCCGTCCTAGTTCGTAAGTAGTTCATAAGTAGTTTGTAAGTTTAGGGACTGATGACCCCGTAGTTAAGTCCCCTAATATTTAAAAAAAAAAAAAAAAAAAAAAAAAACACCTATAATTTAACCGGTTTTTCAATGCAAATAGTGAACGTTGTTTTATTGTTCTTTTATATTTATAAAGCAGACATTATGTCATTTCGTAATACAGCAGTCTCTTGCAAACGAATCTTGATACCAATAATCATAAGCTGCAGACTCAAGAGTGTCAACTACTATTTGACACTCTCTAAATGGTTTATATACTAGTAAGTTATGGAGCTTCAGTAAAATGAAACACCAAACTTAGATACCATTAGTCTGTTCCGCGTTTCTGCATTAATGGTTTGAAACACCAGTGTTGTGAAACCGACATGAAATCGTGAAACCGACATGAAATGGTGAAACCGACACGAAACCGTGAAACCGACACGATACTGTGAAACCGACAGGAAGAAACGGCTTCAGTGTATGGACAATCGACCGCGAATGTGATCCGAAACAGAACGGTATGAAACCGCATGGTTTCGAAACCGTGAAAGATGCCGGTTTTGAAACACTGAAACTGTTGTGTGTATCGAGACCTGGTTTCGAAACCATGTAACCGTAGCCAACTCTAGCCCAGATGCTATCTGCGGGAGCCGCTATACCGGCCGGTGACTCGCAGCGCCAAACAGCTTTTCCGTCTAATGGGACGAGCTGTTCTCGCTTCTGTATAGCTGCTGTCTGCGGTACGAGCGGTTAACGGCCTGGGTGCACGCGACACAATCTGTGGCGGCTAGAGTTGGCTACAGTTTCATGGTTTCGAAACCAGGTCTCGATACACACAACAGTTTCAGTGTTTCAGAACCGGCATCTTTCACGGTTCCGAAACCATGCGGTTTCATTCCGTTCTGTTTCGGATCACATTCGCGGTCGATTGTCGATACACTGAAACCGTTTCTTCCTGTCAGTTTCACGGTATCGTGTCTGTTTCACGGTTTCGTGTCGGTATCACGATTTCATGTCGGTTTCACAACATCGGTGTTTCAAACCACTAATGCAGAAAGGCGGAACAGACTAATGATATCGAAATGTGGTGTTTCATTTTGCTGAAGCTGCAGACAGATACACATATAACTTACTAGTATATAAACCATTTAGAGAGTGTCAAATAGTAGTTGACACTCTTGAGTGTGCAGCTTATGATTACTGATATCAAGATTCGTTTTGCAAGAGACTGCTGTATTCCGAAATGACATAATGTCTGCTTTATAAATGTAAAAGATCCATAAAACAACGTTCACTACTTGCATTGAAATAACAAGTTAAATTCTAGGTTTATCTACCATATTAAAAACACACGAGTGAAACTACATTCTTTAAAATAAGATACAACATGAAGCCTGAAATGACATTTTTTATTCTAACAAGGGTAGATCGCATATTTCATCTCGTGTTAAAGAGTTGGTTTCTTATGAGCGAAAACGAAGTTACCCACTGTCGTTATAATTTTTCGATACTCATGTTAAAAGAATTGCGGCAGTGGTGTAACGGTCAAAACGTACAAGTGGTGAACTTGCCTCTTACTTTATTATTTTTGTAATTCCATAGCATTACTTGTATTTATTTAGTGTGCCCTTTATTTCCTATAATTTATTTAGTATGTACAGAAAGTAGCATTTATGATCCATCACTGTAATATGCGTACCGTATTGCAGTTTGTGAGTTACTAACGGGGTAAACGTTTATCTACCATACCGGCGGCCTCGTGTGACGATGTTGGCAACTTCAACAACACTGGAGAAAATCTTTGTCAATATGTTCCGTACCGACCAAGAAGTAAATATATATTCTATAGTTGACAGGTTCTAGTATGTACCCTTGTCCACAGAGTGAAAAATATTGCCCTCCTAGAACGAAGATTTCATGGCAAAACATACATTCCTTCACGGTTTCATGGTTTCGACCACAGATGTTACGGTTTCATTCGTTTCGAAACGGTCAGATGTTTCAGTTTTCCCATCTTTACTGCTCTATGGTGGTAGAGTGAGGTAGAAAGGTGTTCTCTGGCCGCTGCTACAGATTGCGTCGCGTGCGCCCAGGCCGTTAACCGCTCGTACCACAGGCAGCAGCTATACAGAAGCGAGAACAGCTCGTCCCATTAGACGGAGAAGCTGTTTGGCGCTGCGAGTCACCGGCCGGTATAGCTGCTCCCGCAGATAGCATCTGGACGGAGGCAGCACAGCAGCACGCTGCTCGTCCCCTCCCCCTCCCCCTACCTCTGCTCTTCCCCTCTTCCCCTCTCCCCCCTCCTCCGAGGCTGTTCCAGGGCTCACCTCAGCTCAGCTGGGAAATTACAGAGCGGAGCGGCGCGGCGTTATCACACGGCGAATGGAGCGCGCCCGCCGTGCTCACCGCCGCATGACGGCAGATAGCGCCGCCAACTCGCACTTGCCGCCAACTCGTTCCGATGAATGGCATCAAAGCGCAGCGCCCGGCCCAGGATCTGATTCAATAGGCGCGCCGCGGAGCTGCTCGTCTCGTACACACGCACACCACATCCAGAGGCCTGCTCTGCTCCCACTGCCAACTCCGTAGCGCTCGAAACCCGTTATCTCGCGGAGAAATTAACGAAGCCATTAACGATATTTGGCAACGGGACTGGGATTCATCTGAAACAGCCAGGCGCGTATACTCCTTCCTACCATCAGTGAGAGAAAGGATGAAGTTAAAATTTCTTACATCCAAAGGATTAGTGCACTTTTTGACAGGTCACGGACCCTTCCCCGGCACTTGCACCGAACAGGGAAACGGCCTGATGCAGTTTGTCAATGTGGTGTTGATTTAGACAGCCCGGAACACGTGATCTTCGAGTGCCCAGTAAACGCACGAGTTGCCTCTGTAGAGACGCAAGCCATACCCACCAGGGAAACCTATGAAATAATAAGGAATGATGAGTTTGTAGAGATCCTCATTATACTAACTGAGAAAGTATCAACCCAGGCGCAGCAGATCTATCGAGGATAGTCTGCTGCGAAACAACAGGAGAGAAAAGCCGTGCATGCCTCTATGAGGCATACATTGGCAGCAATATACTGCGTACGTAAAACCGGATTGACATCACCATCCCTGGCGTCTGGCCGGCTAACGTCGGTTTGGCACCACGGATGGAACCGAATATGACCGGAAGGTTAGTTGAGGCAAGGAGTGAAGAGCTGGACGACTTCCACGCCTTGCGTGAGCAAGGTATAAGAGAGAAGTCACTGAAATAAGTTCTCTGGTGTTGGCTGCCTCGCTGCCTTCCAAATCCAATCTAGACTAGAAATCCAGTGGTGCAAAGGAGATGGATAGTGTAAATCAGTGCACCACTAGTAGAAGTAGTGTAATTTACTTTGTTTTGTAAATGTAACAATCTAACAAATTAATATGAGTCGCAGTGGTTACGTTAGTAAGTAGGCCCCGCCCACGTCCACGTCGTAGGGATGGGTACTGGCCTCCCTTCAGGAGGCTTGCTAAGAGGCGGGAATTATACTTAGAGTTGTCATTAACTTATTACTAACAACCAAACAATTTGTAATGTATAATAATTGATTGTAAAGGTCTGTTTTAGTTATCCAGGTAACAGACCTAAATTGTTATTGTAATTGTAAATAAATTGTAATTGTCCGTGGTAACTGCGGACCCGTTTTACTTTTTGTCCAAAATCGAGTGCACGGTTCGCTATTTAGGATAGGCAGGGCCGGCGCAAGGCACGTGCGAAACGTGCGGCCGCACGGGGGGGGGGGGGGGCACTTTCCGAGGGGCGGCAAATTTGACGACACCCACCTTTTATTTTTATTTTTGTAAGACAAACTCAACATTCATCTACATCTACATAGATACTCTGCAAATCACATTCAAGTGCCTGGCAGAGGGTTCATTAACCACTTTCATAACTTTTCTCTACCGTTCTATTCTCTAATAGCGCGCGGGAAGAAAGAACACCAAAATCGTTCCGTTTTCGATCTGATTTCTCTTATTTTATTGGGACGGTCATGTATCCCTAAGTAGGTGGGTGCTAGCAAAATAGTTTCACATTCAGAACTAAAAGTCGGTGATTGAAATTTCGCAAACAGATCACGCCGCAATGAATGACGTCTTTCTTTTAATGATTTCCACCCCAATTCTTGCAATATTTCCGTGACGCTTTCCCCCTCGTAACGTGATAAAACAAAACGAGCTGCCCTTCTCTGAAACTTCTCAATGTCTTCCGTCAGTCCCACCTGGTGAGGGTCCCACAAGGGGCAACAGTACTCCAGGAGAGGACGCACAAGTGTGATGTAGGCAGTCTCTTTGGTGCAGCTGGTGCATCTTCGAAGCGTACTGCCGAGGAAACGTAACCTTTGGTACGCCTTCCCCACAATATTTTCTATATGTTCTCTCCAGTCAAAGTTATTCGTAATTCTAACTCCTAGGTATTTTGTAGAATCTACGACCTTAAGGTTTGACTGATTTGTCGCGTAATTAAAGTTTAGCGGATTTCTTCTAGTGGTCATGTGTATTACTTCACACTTTTCTTTATTTAGTGTCAATTGCCAATTTTCGCACCATGCAGAAATTTTGTCTAAATCGCTTTGCAGTTGCTTTTGATCCTCAATTGACTTCACTAACAGATAAACGACAGCATCATCCGCGAATAGTCTAAGGGAGCTATTGAGATTGTCTCCTAAATCGTTTATAAACACGAGGAAGAGTAGGGGACCTACAACGCTTCCCTGTGGAACGCCAGATATCACTTCTGTTTTACTCGATGACTTACCGTCAATTACAACGAACTGTGTTCTTTCTGATAGGAAATCGTGAATCCAATCGCACAATTGGGGAGATATTCCATAAGCACGCAATTTCATAAGAAGCCGCTTGTGGGGTACAGTGTCAAAAGCCTTCCTGAAATCCAGAAATATGGAATCGATTTGAGATCCCTTGTCGATGGCACTTAATACTTCATGTGAATAAAGGGCAAGCTGTGTTTCGCAAAAGTGATACTTTCTGAATCCGTGTTGACTACTGGTTAATAGGTCGTTCTCTTCGAGGTAGTTCCTAATATTCGAACAAAGTATATGTTCCAAGATCCTACTGCAAATCGACGTCAATGAGATAGGCCTGTAATTTTGGGCATCACTCCTATTGCCTTTCTTGAATATTGGAGTAATTTGGGCAACTTTCCAGTCTTTGGGTACGGATCTTTCGCTGAGTGATCGGTTGTAAATGATAGCTAAGTACGGAGCTATTGCATCAGCATACTCTGATAGGAATCTAGTTGGTATACAATCTGGCCCAAGAGGGGATTCGGAAGCAAACCTCGAAAAGAGCGGCTTCGGGAACTGTGGCAAGGCTCTTCGACTACCTGCCGACTGCCCCTGTTGAATAAGGGGAGGGAGGAGGACTAATTTCTTCCTCGACACTGTGGCAGCACCGTCTTGTTTACGCCGTAGGAACAAAAATGTTCAAATGTTTGTATATCTTATGGGACTTAACTACGGGGTCAGCAGTCCCTAAACTTACAAACTACTTATGAACTAGCTAAGAATAAGGCGGCACAAATATCCATGCCCGAGGGGGGATTCGAACCCCTGACGTAGTGGCCGTGCAGACCGTGACTGGCTCGCCGCAGTCCCAGCGGCCACCACCGCCGGCCCGTAGGAACACAGAGGGGTAGGAGTCAGGCGTACACGCCAGTGTTCTTATAGAGCGTTGCCAGTCTGTTAGCGCCTTGCGTTTACTCACAACTAATATTGCAGAAGACGAAACCTAATTTGGAAATTCAAGTGCAATGTAAGATAATGCGAATATGTGTTAAGCCTCAAGCAATTTTGCTAAGCCCTTCAGTGGCAGTTTCCGATTGTTTTATTCTTCATGCATTATGGATAAAAAGTTTGAACATTACTAGTCAAACATGTCAAACACCTACAATGACTAGAGATATTCCGAATGGGTAAATACGCAGCGCCGGCCGCGGTGGCCGAGGGGACTGGGGCGCTCCAGTCACGGTCTGCACGGCCACTACGGTCGGGGGTTCGAATCCCTCCTCGGGCATGTATATTAGTGCCGTCCTTAGTCTTAGCTAGTTCATAAGTAATTTGTAAGCTTAGGGACTGATGACCCCGTAGTTAAGTCCCATAAGTTCTACAAACATTTGAACATTTGAAATACGCAGCGAGTAATTACAAGGGATAAAAACATTGGTAGTAAGCCTAGCATAAGTTGGGTTTCGACGTATTTTTCAAAATTTTTGCTATCCGTTTCTGAGCCATGAAACACCTGTTTGCGCCTGCATGAACAACAATTAAACTCTGATCGGCACAATACTACTCGCACACCATCACTTTACCAACATTTATTTATTGTATACGGTTTTCCGTTGAATACATTATCTGTTCACAACAACTGAAAAATGTTTATTTACCTTAATTTTGTTAGTTCATATTGCGTGGGATTAACCGAGCGGTCTAAGGCGCTGCAGTCATGGACTGTGCGGCTGGTCCCACCGGAGGTTTGAGTCCTCCCTCCGGCATGAGTGTGTGTTTTTGTCCTTAGGATAATTTAGGGTGAGTAGTGTGTGTGTGTGTGTGTGTGTGTGTGTGTGTGTGTGTGAGCTTAGGGACTGATGACCTTAGCAGTTACGTCCCACAAGATTTCACAGACATTTGAAAAATTTCGTAAATTCACAAAGCTTGTTAAATTAGCTATATTTCTTCCATCGAGTTTCTCTATTTTTGAGCTGATGCCCAGCGACTATTTTGTACAAATCTGTAGAGAATGTCACATATTAGTCGCATTTTTTGTTTTTATTTTCCAGATCTACATATATTTCGGGTACAGTGTGGTTATTCTCAATGCTTTACCTTTACATCTATACCGTCATGCTGAACGTAACTGTCAACCTGGAGTTTACGTGTAAGCACATATTAAAAGATTTTGAGACTAGCCACTCAGCGGCCGAAACCTAGGTAGATCTGAAAAGTAAAAACAAAAATTGAGATTGATTGCTTACATTTGCTATAGATTTGTTGAAAAGAAATTCCACAAACATTTTGAAAAACAATAAATCGTGGGGTTGGAGGGGGGCGGCACTTTAGCAGGTCGCACGGGGCGGCACATGGGCTTGAGCCGGCCCTGAGGATAGGCCCTATTTATAGGCAAGTGGGGAAGTTCAATAACTGGAACTAGACTTGCACATAATACGAGGCGCGTCCAGAAAGTAAGTTCCGTTTGAAATAAATCGCAATTTGCGATGTTATGGCATCACTGTATTAGGTTTAGATGGAATAACCAAACTGTGGTGAATGAAAATTTGTGTCCGGCCGGGATTCGAATCCGGGATCGCCTACTTACTAGGCAGGCGCGTTGATCACTCCGCCACCGAGGAAACAGTGACCAGCCCCACTGCGGAGGACTCTTCCCTGCACGTCTCCTGCCACACACAAATCTCCATTCGCCACGCTGTCTCTTTCCTATACCACAGCCTATTTATTCTATTTGTGTGTGATAGGAGACGTGCAGGGAAGAGTCCTCTGCAGTGGGGCGCCGGCCGCGGTGGCCGAGGAGACTAAGGCGCTCCAGTCACGGTCTGCACGGCCACTACGGTCGGGGGTTCGAATCCCTACTCGGGCATGGATATTTGTGCCGTCCTAGTTGATAAGTAGTTTGTAAGTTTAGGGACTGATGACCCCGTAGTTAAGTCCCCATAGACTTTACAAACATTTGAACATTTGCAGTGGGGCTGGTCACTGTGTCCTCGGTGGCGGAGTGGTCAACGCCTCTGCCTAGTAAGCAGGAGATCCTGGGTTCGAATCCCGGCCGGGCACAAATTTTCATTCGCCACAGTTTGGTATTCCATCTAAACCTAACACAGTGATGCCATAACATTTCAAATTGCGATTTATTTCATTCACTTGAACGCTGTAATTCGTCAAAAAAAAATTATATTATATTATATACGAACGGGTACAGATACAGATACAGAAAAATAGCTCGAAATGAAGGTAACTGGCAGAAGGGCATCACGCGATTCTGCGCGCTCTTGCGTCCTCTCGCTGTTCCCCGTCAGTCTTCGGAAAAGGAGCGGACGAACTAAGAGGCGAGAGATCTGCGAATTAGTTCGCATAGTACGCCTGTGGGAGTGCTCTTCCGAACTAGTTCGTTCGCGAACTATACAAGACTAATTGGAACACCCTGAAATACGCCGGGTGTTCAAATGAAAAGGTCTTAAGAATCAAACTCACTAAAATTTGATTACGGCGCTTTGGGATAACGTAGTGGAGGTTGTGACACTTTCACGGAGTAGCATTTGCCCGGAGAGAAAATGTGTTGACAATTGCCCAGAGCCCAGACAGCGCGGGTATTGGACAGGGTGTTCCATAAGTGGGTCACACCAGCCTGCCACCCACAGATACTTGGGCTCGCTCGTCGTCTGTGTTGCGAGAGATTGCGGTAAAATGGAACGGTCCGACATTGTTAAACATTGTCACGTAGCACAGCCCAGCGAACTGGAAGCACAGGAGAAGTGCGAAGAATGTGCTGCCTTCCGGGTAATCCTCATAACCCTTACCGTACCAAGCCTGTGTCATCAATGTTGTTTACCAAGTTGCGTTCCTCTGATGATCCCACGCTCTTTCATATTTTCTCAACATAGTAGTGTACAAGGTTACTCTATTTTCTTTCGATGTCAAAAATTGAATCGGAGAGCTCCAGCAGTAAGTAGCACACCAAAAAATGCTCTTATTTCGACAGAATCTACGTCTTTACAAATTTTCATTCGGGTACTGCAGCATTTGCATTGTAATGCTGAACAACACGTGGCGCTTCAGCATTAGTGATGGTGCATTTAGTATTTACAATTTTGTCATCAAAGAACATGCTGAAAACATCAGACATTGTGGTTGCAAGATCACTTGCTCGCGTTGGCCTGGGATATCCATTCTCAATGTTACACTGACGACGACGAGTCACTGGAGGCACAGAAGTTGTCCATTTTCGTCCTGATTTGGCAATGACCTCACCTCCATGATCGGAAATCCCGTTAGAATTTTCGACTGCAATGTCACTTTCATCTGAATTCACTTCAATGTTATCTTCCGATTCTGATGCATCTATCCGGCCGCGGTGGCCGAGGGGACTGAGGCGCTTCAGTCACGGTCTTCACGGCCACTGCGGTCGGGGGTTCGAATCCCCCCTCGGACATGGATATTTGTGCCGTCCTTAGTTGTAGCTACTTGATAAGTAGTTTGTAAGTTTAGGGACTGATGACCCCGTAGTTAAGTCCCATAGACTCTACATTGAAACATTGATGCATCTAGTCCTGGAAAAAGAAAAAAAAATCCTCATCAAATTTGCTCAAGACATCTGGGTAACTCAGATCACTTTCATTTAGCATTGAAAGAATTTTATCGTCTGAGATTTGCTTGTGGCCCATTTTTGTTAACTTACAGCATTCTAAGCCTGAAAATAGAAAAAAAAATGAATATGTAACATAGTCTACCTAGTGGGCTCCCATTAGAACCCCAAGTAAGTTTTTATTTCTTTTACTATTTTTTTTACAATCACTTCTTAGATGCAATTATGAAATATGTAACTTAAATTGATGCAATACACATACAAATCAAGAATGATTTTTTTATAGTATCAGAAGTATCGCAAAAACACTCACTGGGGTCACTAGAGGATCCCGCTTGATATGTTAAGGGATAATTAGGTTTAGCGTTGACTTATACACGATCATATAGTATATATGGCCAAGTGTTTAGGGGAGACTCGAACCAAAAATTTAACTTTTCTTCTTCTTCGGCGATACCTACCAAATTTTAAAATTGTGTCTACTATATAAAGATGTAGCAACAACCAAGGTTTTTAAGTCCATAACGTCATTGGTTTTCCAGTTCTGAATGTTTTATATGTTTTTAAAGGTATTTTAGAAAACAAAATGTTAGCACTCACATAATTTTCACATGACACATTTTGTAGGTACATTCATAAGACAGTTCTACAGTTCTGTGCATTCATATATTATGAGAAATAGTAACAATTTGTTTTCAGTGTTTACTTCAAATTTCAGCCTTAATTTTTCTTTAACTATTGGTACTTGAATCCGATGATAAATAAATTATATGTTCAATAATGTTAATGCATAGAAATAAGGAAACACATGAAGACTACTTCCTACAAAAGTTTCATTCAGACTGGTTAGTACTGACGATAAAAACCTAGGCCCCTTTTCAAATCAAATGTTTATAAGACTAAGGGACCAAACTCCTGAAGTCATTTGTCCCTGGACGTACAAACTAACTTAATCCAACTTTTTGTAGGGCGAACACACATACACCATGCCCGAGGGAGGACTTGAGCCTCTGACAGGAACAGCCGCACAATCCGAGACATTGCGCCTTAGACCGCACACCATTTACACTGAGTTAAGAAAATTAAACTTATGGTAAATTGATTTTAACATTAAAAAAAGAAAAAAAAAAGAAAAATAGATGTTACTACAATGCATACACCCATTAAAAATTACGGCACCATAATGTTTTCCCTTCCTGCTTGTAATTTCAACTCCTGGATAGTCTCTTTCTTGATTCTTGTGAATAAATATCTTCTCACAGACTTCTTGAGGAGGACAGTGTTACGGATATATGACTGTAATCCAATGCCTATTTCATTTGAGCATTCGATTGTGCATGTGGGAACATTTGCCCAGAGAGGAAATGTGTTGACACTTGCCGGGACCACTGCAAGGAGTGGACACAGTGTTCTAGAAGTAGGGTACACCGACCTTATCGGGAGCCTTTCTTATCACCTCAGTGGCTGCACTGTTTGTGGTTCTCGGAATATGTCCTATATATGTCACAATCAAATACAGACTGCAAGGTACGGGTTAAAGATGGGGAGAACAGATAAGGTACCCATAAAATTACTGGTCTGCCGTTACAAATAACACGCCAACTAAAAAGCTGACGTCTGGACACATGGAAAGGTGAGTATAATCGAAATTATGTAAGGAAGCGGTTGAGAATGAAACATGTCGATTCCAGCTGCGGTATGTTACATTTTTTAACCGGACACGGACCTTGTCCCACACATTTAAACCTTGTAAGTCTGAGTCAGACATCTACATGCACATGCGGGAAAGAAAGTTCCTGGAAACATACTCTCTTTTTCTGCAGGCAATACGTGAACAATAGACATACATCACATTTAAACTACACAGAATGAGGAATACATGTATACACAGAAATAAGAGACCAAGAGAAATGGACTCAAATGCCTTAACAGGCAGCATATAAAAAACGAAATACGAGCAGTACCGGGAAACAGGAATGTTGCTCCTCGACATTTTAGCAATTCTGCTGGATTGCTACCAGTGCCGGGAGCGTAACTATTCTTCAGTTCCTTACGAAGTTTATAGCAGGTAAACTCATAATTGTTAGCCTCGGAATCTCTAAATAGTCTTGTATTATGGTGTGGCTAGTAATAAAGCCCCACAATTGGCATCCCAGATTTTTTTTTCTTTTTTTGACAAAACACCTAACCATACTGAGTTAGACAGAACAAAAGAGGAAAAGGTACAATGCAGAGTTCTACAATATATATGCCGATGCTCTTGTAACAAAAATCGCACGATCAGGAAGGAGAAGATGAACAGGTTATGTGGCAAGAATGGAGGAGTCGGAGGTGACAAAAAAATTCTCCTTGGAAATCCAGGAGAACGAAGAGGTCGAGGTCTACATCGAGCAAGATGACTGGATGGAGTGGAAGAAGACCTACGGAAGCTGGGATGCAGCAACTGGAGGAGGGTAGCATGTGACCGTGATAGTTGGCGAAAGCTCTTTGGGAAGGCCAAGGTTCACCATGGACCGTAGCGCCACAGAAGAAGAAAAAGAAGCTGAAAATCCGGCGTTGCACGGGTGTTTATTTATTTATTTATTTATGGACTCTCATGCGGGATGAAGGTGGTTCAAATCCACCTTCGGCCATCCAGATTTAAGTTTTCCGTGATTTCCCTAAATCACTCAAGGCAAGTGCAGGGATGGTTCCGTTCAAAGAATACGGGTGATTTCCTTCCTCATCCTTACCTAACCAATCCGAGCATAAGCTCCTCCTCTAATGGTCACGCTGTCGATGGAGCGTTAAGCACTAATATTCCTTTCTTCCTGTTTCTTTATTTTTGAAGCTTCGAGTTAGTACTTCTGCTATTACTTCTCTCTCTGTTCATCTCCTTTTTCTCTAAGAACATGTTACATTTATAAGAGAATGTAGGTTGTAAGAAATAAGCCTGCCTAGTAAGCATGGAGGTCCGGGTTCGATTCCCGGCCGCACCACAAATTTTAATTCAATGCTTCACATCCATCAATAATGTCTTTGACATATTTGAGACGTAAATCCGTCTCAGGGATTATTTATTCATATTAATTGATATTTATATCACCATAACAGGATTGTTCCACCATGTCCATTGCTGAGGTGCTATTCCGCTGCATGGAGAGCCTTGGCAGTAGTGGCAATTATCTTTGGAACAAAGAAGCTGAATTAAAGTTTGTGTTGTGGAGGGAAATCGTACATAGACTATTCCAAGGCGCCTTAATCGTTAGTGGTGTGGTAGTCTAACGGATTCGAGTTATAAGCCGGGCGCCGTGGCTCAGCGCGCCCGGTCAGGGGGCTCCACGCCCTCTGTAATAAAAAAGCTGAGCCAAACATTCAACGAACAACCTCGAACAAAAAAACGATCAGCGTCCGCAACGAAGAGAACTACACAGAGAACAAAAAAAAAAAAAAAAAAAAAAAAAAAACAACGGTTAAGACGTCTGCCTAGTAAGCATGGAGGTCCGGGTTCGATTCCCGGCCGCACCACAAATTTTAATTCAATGCTTCACATCCATCAATAATGTCTTTGACATATTTGAGACGTAAATCCGTCTCAGGGATTATTTATTCGTATTAAATAAGCCTATCATGCAAAATGGACAAAATTATAAGTGCATTAACCAAAGACAGGTACTACTCAAAATACAAATGACAAGTAACATTCATACATTCATTTAATTCAAAACTTCACCATAAATGATATTTCCTCTTACTTGTCCAGGAGCTAGTATGAATAAATCCTTTGGTGAGCCCACCCTAGAGGAAGAGACATAAAGCTGTTCATGTGAGAAACATAGAGATGTCAAATCCACTTCACCGTATACAGTAGATAGTCCTGTGATTTATTAATCGAGTTATAAAATCTAACTCTCACTGCAAACTGCTGTCTCTTCAAGTTAATAGGTACATCTATCGGAAATAATAGATACT
Source organism: Locusta migratoria (assembly GCA_026315105.1). NCBI lineage: Eukaryota > Metazoa > Arthropoda > Insecta > Orthoptera > Acrididae > Locusta > Locusta migratoria. The sequence goes on from CM048748.1 coordinate 411,264,228, forward strand.
CGTTGGATGTACATTGTTTCATTCTCATACTTTCCTTGTTTCTCTAAAGAAGTCTACTGCTTTCACCAGCAGCCATATGCGCTTAACCCACAGGACTGTCAGATTTCAGGGATTTCTTTAAGCTGACTAGAATACAACAGTGTCTTGCTAATAAAATAATAATAAAAGTATTAAAACGTGGTGTATCCATCGCAGTAGGTATATGATATCACATTTAAAAACGTTTGTGTAACTATTAGAGCAAACAGCTATGGGCATCAGTCCCTAGACTTACAAACTACATGAAGTAACGAACATTAAGAACAACACGCACACATAGCCATACCCAATTGGGACTCGAAACTCCGGCGGGAATGACCTCCCAGTGCAGCATGACGCCTTAGACTAAGCGGCCATTCCCCGCGGCCGATCTCATATTTATTGAATTATGTGTTGCACATACGTATAATTCTGAAGCTAAATACTCATTTGTATACGTGCTGTATGTCTGTAAAATCTGTTGCGAATACAGTTACTAATGGGGAAATAATACTGTAGCATATAACTTGATGCGCGACGGGGCGGTTTTCTGTGAACATTACCGTTTCTGGCTCATATCTCATGAATTAAGTGTCATATTGTGATACAATTTCGTAGATATATTCAGCTGTATGTGTTGTATACTCTGTAAAATTTCCTGTGTGTACAATTTGTAGTGTAGAAATTAACAATTGTAAGGAGAGGAAAAGTAGTAAGTGAGAAACGTTTTCCTTTTCATTATTTTCCTGTGGTTGTGAGCGATAAAAAGTGTAAGAAAGTTTTGGAAATATGTTTAAGGTTTGTTGAAGTCGCTAAGTACTCTCATTGTCATACAGAGTACGAAAAAGTCTTCTCAAATGGTGCAGCAGTTTTTTGCTTGCAACTCCTATTACTTATGAAGTCGTATCCCTTGAACCATGTGTCGTATGTGGTTCTTACCCCTACAGCAACTGTTAACTCACAATACGGAATATGTGCACCAAGTTGTGTTGAAATCCGTCTAGTGGTTTAGGACGAAATGTGCAACATTAGCTCATGATACATCAGGTTTTCCTGTACTTTATTGTTCATGACGTCATGTCTCCTGTACCGAGGCCAACGAGAAAGACAGGCCGCGGCGCGCATTTGAAATCCCATAATCAAGGCAGGCCTGAGCCGGCGCGATCGCTAGCTGATTGGCCGGCCGCTGAGTCACAGCTCACTGCCTCGTAGCTGAGACACAGCCCACTGCCTCATAGTGGTCAGCCATTCAGCTAGCGATCGCGCCGGGTCAGGCCTCCCTTGATTACGTGATTTGAAGTGTGCGCTGCGGCCTGTCTCTTTGTTGGCCTCGAAAAAAAAAAAAAAAAAAAAAAAAAAAACAAAAAACATAGACTTGTATGAAACACGAGCACACAGACACTATTTTTTATGTGTAAAGATTCGGATTCTTCTCCAAGGATTTGCTTGGCACACAATTTTCCGCATGTGGTTTGCAAATGTAAGAGACTTAACTATGTTGGTCGTTAGTCCCTAGGCTTGCAACTACTTAAATTAACTTTAAGTAACTTAAGCTAAGGATTAAACAAACAGCCATTCCCTAAAGAGGAGTCGAATCCCCGACGGCGAGCAACCGCGGGCTCCACAGCAAGACGATCCAGAACGCCCGGCCACTCCACCGCGGCTCCACTTGTGGCAGGCGCGCTGTAATCGCTTGTATGCGATTTATCGTATCACACATTAGATATTAAAGTGGACAATAAAATGTACTTATTCAGTAATGTACAATGAGTCACGGAATGGTCGTCGATTTCAAATCCTTCAACCTGCGTGGCAATGATAGCGTTGGTAAATTACTTTTTAGATACAATCATCTGTCTTAGAATCTTCAGAAAAAAATGCACATCAAAGAAACATACTATAAATTTGTCGAAACAAAAGTACAGGTTGCACCATGCGCTAATATTGTCTACTTGTTTGTATTCACGGTATTGTGTTGTAGTGTACAGGGCGCTGTAATACGGCAGCGCTGTTGCGAGCTTACGGGTCACTACGGCTCACGATTAAAGGCACCGCCCTGTGATCGGACTTCACTTTACTTTGTTAACACCCAACGGAACGTAGAGTTGTGTCTTCACAGGTATTTTAGGTTTTTTAACACTCAATGAACATATGTTTCTTTATTATTAACTACAAAGTGTAATTTCACGAGAATAACGGCAAACCACGCGTTTTGTGAATGCAGCGCTACCTAGCAGGACTGGAAAATCACATCTCGAATAAACCCTAGATATTTTTTGGTAAGAAATCTTTATCTGCACTAAAAATTGGGGCTATTGCTTAAAATTTCTAAACTCCCTCTTCTCAAGGGGCGGGGCGTGTGGTTTGATTTCAGATTAGATAGATGTACAGTTTGGGGTAATTTCCAAGAATACTTGCAATCGAAGTAGCTCGTCCTGAAACGATATATACCGAATGTGCAACTCTAAATTGATTACGCGACTGTTCACGCGTAACTTACGAAGTATGTTTGTTCTTAGTCATGGGGACGTATTTTATTGGTTTCTATGGTCTTGAGTGAAGGTGAAGCTTTTTCTTATTTATTATGGTTTAAAACTTTATAGTGAAAGCTACACAAAGGAAAAGTAAGTCTGTCACACCCATTTAGTGACTCGATCGAAGTACTTTTCTGAAGATATTCTCCTGCGATTTATTATGCGATGAAAACAATCTATAACTGTCATATATTTATACAAATAAAATGGTTGATCTTTTGTCCTCGCTCATCTCAGAAATATATACTGTATTGATACCTAACGCGTATGCCACATTACATTAAAATTTATATCACTAGAAACATCAACAAATTTTTACTATAATTCCTGTGAATATGTCACCATTCTTCAGTAAAATAATTCAAGTCAACGCAGCTTTACATTATCACTCGTCAAAATAATTTGATTGTAAACATTCATATTTTGTCATATCGCGCATCACTGCCCGCGTAATCGATTTAGAGTTGCACATTCGATGTGTATGGTTTCAGGCCGAGCTACTTCGATTGCAAGCATTCTTAGAAATTACCCAGTTTGGAGATATTCATTTTGGGTCTGGGACGTTTTAGTGTACGATGCTTAGTTTAAGAATGATTTCGATACGTCAGAATAAGTGAGACACCAAGTATCTATAGTGGTATGTGCTTTATTATTATTATTATTATTATTATTTTATTTTGTGTGTGTGTGTGCGTGTGTGTGTGTGTCATGTTACCACTGCGGCGGTAGAGTGGCCGATCGTTCTAAAGCGCCTTGCTGCGGAGTGCGCGGTTGCTCGCCTTTGGAGGTTTGAGTTCTTCTCGAGCATGGGTGTTTGTGTTATTCTTACCATAAGTTACTAAAAGTTAGTTGAAGTTGTTTGTAAGCCTAGAGACTGATGACCAACGCAAGTAAGTCCCTTGGATTTACAAACACCTGAACATTTGAACTGCGGCCACTGCAGGACACATGGTAAAATTCTGTAACCGTTGTAATAAATAACCATCTGAAAAACGTTCCTGTCGGTCACAAAGAAGGAAAAAACGTTCCTGTTTGAATAACGCTGTCATAGACATGGGGAAAGAGCTGCCTCAACACTCATTCCGACTTCCTCATCAAAAATTTTGGCATGCCAACATATTCGCGCTCTTTTAACACAGAACATCATGAATCCATTTAACCACACTATCGTTATGAAGATGGTTTCACACACAAAATCTCCCTTTCACTGCCACTGTCTAGATATGTCTCTCTCCCACTGTCTGTCTGTCTCTCCCACTGACACTGCGTTCATCCCCTTCTTTCCACTTTGACTGCCTTCTTTTGGTATTATCTGTGTCCCATTCTTTTTCACTAACGTAGCAACTGCCTCTTTCTTTCTCACAATCTGCTATCTATTTCTACCGTCTCGATTATCTCCTCTTTATACCTGTCTTTGCGGATGCTTTGTTCGGGCTTCTAATTCTTTGGCCGAGAAACTAGCACATAGATATGGGAGAGAGGGAAAAGAGGACCATTTTTATTTTATTTATTTATTCAATCATTTTTAATTAATTAATTTTTATTTTATTTATTTATTTATTGTGAAGTTCACCCGTTTGGAGGATACAGATCCCAAAAATTATGCATAGTTTATAATTATCTCTCTTTTTCAATTTCACTGTCTCCTCTCTCTTTTTCTCAGAGTGTTAATGTGTCAGTCTATTTATCTCTTTAATTCTTTCAGTTGCTCTGTCCTCTTTATCTCCTACTCAGACTTTCTTCTACCACCTCTCTCTTTCGTCGGATATGCAACCAATATCTGGACAATGTAATGACATATTTTTGTGCTCTTAGTTTTAAGTAAAGCCGCGGTGGAATTCACGAGCGCTCTAAGGCACCTTGCTGCGGAGCGCGCCCTCGGGCATGAGTGTGAGTGTTGTCTTTAGATTAATTTACGTTTGTTAAAGTTTTGTAAGCCTACGGAGTTTTAAGTCGCTTAGACTGACAAACGCTTTAACGTTTTAAACAAAAATTTCGATATCTCCACTGAATTTTATACCGTGCTATTTATAAGCTAAAACCGAAAATACGTAAAGTGTATGCATTTTGTTTTTACTTCTGATAAATATGTAGCAATTCTTTACTTAATTTGATACTGCACAGTAACTGTGACGAATAACGGACATAAAATCAAGCCTTCATCGAACAAAGATATTGAATTGTAAGTTGTGCAAAAATAAAATCACATTTTTATAATCGGATAGTACGTTTAAGAGACCCTGAACGGTGTCATTCAACACTATACTGACTTTTGATAGCAAAACATCATGGTTTTACGATTGTATCTTGATAGCGGAGAATAGATAAATATCTCCGAGATTAATTGTAAATGATTGTATAATTTGCTATGGTTAGTTATTTAGATATTTGCGAGTCAGGGTGAAAAAAGGGCCACAACCGGGTACTGTGATTTTGTTGCATTATTACGATCCGTTTGAAACTATTAATCTCGGTTACGAATAAAAATATCGAAACAAATTAAAAAGTATTTTGAGAATATCATCTTAAGAACATATGGTAAAAATTTCGACGATTTTTAATTAATAGAAAATATCGAAGTGTTCGTCCTCATAATACGTGATTTCAGTACCGAAAAATCATTGTTTTTCGTGATTTTCTCAGGAACCGTCAATGAATAAATGGTGCTTTTGTAAGTCGTGCGCGGTATGATTATGTTCGAAACAAAATATCGTTTGTCACATTCACATTGTAATGTAACGCTAAAATGAATGTTTTGCACACCCGCAGAACCTATTTCGAGATGGTACTACTTCGATATGGTAATCTGGAGGCTTTAGCAACGGTTATTACTTAATTATCCGTGGAAAGGGAACGTAAGCCATAAGAAAGTCAGAGGAAACCGTTTTTCTGCATTTAGTGTCCGGTTTTTAAGCTGCAGCGATCCAAGGTCGTGCCACCGTTGGTCAGCGGACTGACGTCACCGACGAATGGGCTGCGGGCAGCTGCACTGACCTGTCGCAAGCAAAACCGGCTTAGTGCGCGCGCATCCACGTGCACCAGAGCCTGGGCGATCCGCGATACACCGCATCTTACGCAAACTTCCACGCGAGAGGAGCACAACGCTCTAGCCGTTTTGTAGGTCCATGTTTACAAGTAATCCGCATTTGGTGCAACAATAAGAATACCTCATTCCAGTACGACCCGTTTTCTTTTCTGTTCCACTTCCAAAAAGAACGGGAGATATACGAGTGACTACATGACCACATTAGTTGTTGCTCTTGTTGTGAACTGTCAAAGTCATTTCATTGTGTGGACCACAACATCCTTTTAAGTAAATTAGAATTATATGGTTCAAGTCATACCTCACTAACAGGAAGCAATGGATGTAAGTGTAACGGAGTAGTGAATTAAGCCACCAGTCATCCTCAGATAGGGAAGAACTTACATGCGGTGTCCCACAAGGATCCATCGTAGGGCCATTGCTTTTGTTTTGTATACATTAATGACCTCTCATCTGTTACAGAGCCAGTAGCAGAGTCCTTTTTACTTGCAGATGATGCAAGTATTGCAATAAGCTGCATGTCAAGTATTGTTCTAGAAAGGCCTGCCAACTATATATATTTATGCTAATTACATTTTATGGACTTAAATAAACGGTTTAAAGCCAATTGATTTACATTAAACTTTGAAAGGATGTCTAAGAAGTTTCCATACAGCATATAGATAAAGTATGAAGAAGAGCAGATAGAAGAAGTCGACAGTATTAAATTCCTGAGATTAAAACTTGGTAATAAATTCAGTTGGGAGGAGGACACCGCACAACTGCAAAAACGGCTTAGTAAATCTGTGGTTGTAATTCGAGTGTTATCAGACGTAAGCGACATAAAAATAAGAATGCATGCGTACTTTACTTACTTTCATTCCATAAAATCATTTGGTGTATTTTGGGACAACTCTTCAAGTTAAACAAAAGTTTCCATAGTACAAAAGCGTGTAATACATATTATTTGTGCAGTAAATTCACGGACATCTTGTAGAAGCCTCTTCAAAGAACTGGATACACCAAGTATTGTCTCTCAGTATATTTATTTATTATTGAAATTTCTCATAAATAATATATATATATATATATATATATATATATATATATATATATATATATATATATATATATATATATATATATATTTCAACATACAGATACTTTCATACATAGGAACAAAAACGATTTGCACCAGGACTTAACACTCAGTTCAGTTCAAAAACGGATCCACTACTCAGGAAAATACATTTTAAACAATTTGCCAGCAACCATATTTTTTTAGCTTCAAATAAAGATCAATTTAAAACGAGCCTCACTGACTTACTAGTGGCCCACTCGTTATACTCCATTTACGAAGTTTTCAAAACACCCAAATAATGTGTTGTATGCATTCATGCTCAGTATTTTTATTTCAGCTTGTAAATAACTAATATATATATATATATATATATATATATATATATATATATATATATATATATACCAAGAGGATCTCCTCGATACAGATCCATGGAACGAACAGCTAGTCTAATATAATATCATCCAATATAATCTTCAGTCTATAGACTGGTTTCATGCAGTTCTTCACGCTACTCTAGTCTGTGCAAGTCTCTTCATCTAAGAACCGCAACCACCCTCACTTTGAACCTACTTACTTTATTCGTCTTTTGGTCTATCTCTGTGATTTTACTCCCAACCTCCCCCCACAAACGTACACTTCTCTCCAATACTACATTGAAGATTCCTTGATTTCTCAGAATGTGTCGTACCCATCAATCCCAACGTTCGAGCTCTCCCTCGGTGATGGGTAGTTTGTAAGCCAAGGGACTGATGATCAGAGTAGTTAAATCCAACAGATTTACAAACATTTGAAATGTGAATTTGACAGTGATGTTGGTCTTGTTTTCAAGGTCACGTGTGCAAAATTTCATCAACATCAGAATAGAAGTGTATATCGATGTCGAAGTCTGTTGTAAAGATCACTCGGCGTTCACCGTCTAAATTATTATGCAGACAGTGCCTTTTCTTTTTATTTTTTCATTTTCTTTTGAAGTTCATGTGTGGTCATTGTTATCGAATCTATACCGAAGTGGCGATGCCCATACAAAATTACAAATATCAATTTTTTAAAATTTCCTTCTGTTTCTTTCTGTTTACCTTTGTTCCTTTATTGAAGCGAACAAAACAAAACAAAAATTATTGCAGCCGGTCAAGTCATTTATGAGTTTCTTCGATGGTAACGAAGAACAATTGATTTACATATAGAGGCTAAGGCCTTAAAATCGAATAAAAAAGTTGCAATAAAATTTGTTTATCTCCAACAGGGACAATCATTTACGTGATCACTAAAACGCACACAACACTAGTGTAATATTTTACAGTATTTAGTGATTTATACACACTACCTTTCGGCTTTTACCCCGTCATAACGTACAAATATTACTATGAACAAATGTTATATCAGAGATTTTACAAGATGTGCATCAAAGAATTACATAAACAGCCAAAAAATAAACTTACTGTAGAAAGGTATACAACTAACTGGTGTGCATTATTATTAAGTATTGTACTAAGTAACTAAGACAATATGCGATAATATGTAAGAATTAATAACATGACAACTCAGTGGCGATTCTTGCTCAATTTCGTTGGTGGGGCCCAGAGCCCCAGACAAAAAGTTAGGACCCAGTATAATAGAATCAGTCTGAAGTGTTCTTTATATAACCTCCCATTTATATAACATCATTTAAACACATTCGAAAGATATTAAATATGCTAATTATTCAGTATTTAATACAATCCACGAAACACTGTAGATAATAAAATTTATACAAATATGCAATAAACATTTTTATTTTATTTTATTTGGAAGAGGGGTTATGTGTGTGGGTATTATTGTAGTTGGTCTGGTCCACCAGCTCCTCTGTTTTTCGGTGTACTCGTGTGGGTGTCTGGGTTTATGCTGTGGTGACACAATTTATTGAAGAACTTGAGGAGCTTGGAGGTGTTTGGATTCTAAATGAAGTTCACCAGTTCTTCTCATGTTGACGTTCGTACTTATTGTAGTTATGGTTCTGTGTACTGATTGTGACGTCAAAATCAAAATGACCTGTGGTAGGACGTATGTGGCTTCCTTCCCATTGGGAATGCATCAGAGAGACAACAAAGACCCTCCGGGTTTTTGCCTGAAGGCCAAGGTAAAATCTCTGGGAAAAACCTTGGATAGGAGCAGTTAAATATATATTTTACCTAACTAGCACGCTAACTAACGAGGCCTGTGCCCTTACAGGTTATTTATACAGTAAATGTGTACTTCTATTCTTCTGAGTGGTAGACTTGTCAATTACTCTGTTGTTGAAGTTTGTGATATGATTGATTTCCTCCTTGTGAATGGAACAAACAGTCAGTGAGTTCAGCCTCTCCTGACTCATACTGTTCCTGAGGAATGTTTTGATTCTTTTTAAGGTGCTGAAAGTGCGCTCTGCTTCTGCTGATGCCATTGGTGTAGTTAGCGCAATTTGTGATGTTTTGTGCACTTCAGCGAACGAAAGGAATGTTCCACAAAGAAAGTAAGCAGCTCACAAACCGATGTAATGCCTTTAAATGTATTATTGCGATAAATCACTGACAGTTCAATTTTCAGTTCATGATTGCAAATAAACGGATTGTAGTTTAATGGAAAAGTATTGACCAAAGTGGCTGGGACATGTTCTCTAAAAGAAGCAATTTTTTTTTTTTTTTTTTTTTTTTTTTTTTTGGATCAATGATTTCGAAGCTGCTAAATACATGAGAGTTTTGAAATCTTCCCTTCAGTTGGTTGGTCATAATGTCACACACATGTTGGGCATCTCCTGTCAGATTAAGTCACTGCCACATTTGGAACGTTTTTTTGAAGGAGCAATACACTCATCATCAGAAACTCGAAACCGTTGAATGTTCTCTCGTATTTCAGATACAGTACACTCAAAATGATGCAATGCATTGGATATGGTAATGGCATTTGGAATCTACATCTGAACTGTGGTACATAAAATATCAACGTGTTTCATGATATCGTATAGAAAATTAAGAAGGAACAAAAAGTTTGGCTTGTGAAGTAAATTTCTTAAGGCAAATGCTTCTCTCATAGTCACATTATTCCAGGAATCCTCTTCATCAATGTTTTCAAAACATTCCAATAAGTGCAACTTGTTTTCTTTGACAGTATTTGGAACGTGGGGCTAGACGTTCCATCTAGTTGAAGAGACTGAAGGAATTCTCTTGTTGCAGACTGTGTGTAATAAATCACTTCGCTTGGGAGATGAAAAAAAAAGTCGTATAATCAACAACATATGCGAAGTACAACCTTATCGACTTTATACTTTTACTACAAGCATTCTGAAGAACCAAATTGATTTGGTGCGCATAGCAGTGAACGTACTTGGCATGGAGGAAAGTGCTCTGCATCAGTGTCTGCGCACTCATTACTAAGGCGCCATCGTATACCTGAGGAATGAGTTTTTCTTAAAGACTGAAAGGGTCCAGACATCTTTTTAAAACTTAGTCCGTATGCTGTCCTATCATTAACGATTTCAAAGGAAAGAAATTCTTCTATAAGTTTCTTCCCCTTGATATAACGCAGTACAATGCCAAATTGACTTCTACACGTAATATCTGTTTCGTCAGCCTGCATAGAAATGAAAGTGGCATCGTTAATTTCTTTAATCAGTTGCTCGATGTAAACCAGATATATACAGTCCAGAAGCTCATTTTGTATTATATGGGACTTATATTTACACACGGAATTACTAGACCTGCTTAAGTGATCATCTAATACACTGTCAAGATGTCCCAAAAGAGATAACAAGTCTAAGAAATTACCATTGTTTGCTGACTCTTGTTTTTCATTGTGAGCTGTTAGTGCTAACAGGTGAGTCCCACAAAACATTAAGCACTCTACTGTTTTGTTTAATATGTATCTATCCTTTGTAACTAATTCATTATGTTTCTGAATTGACATTTTATACGCCGAATCAGTCTGAGCAACAATGTTAATTGTGCGAAGCATTTTATATTTACAAGCATTTTCTAAATGAAGTCCACTTTTCTTGTGTGTCTTAGTTCGTTCACTTAAATGCTGTAGATCCTTGCAACCGATTGCTGTCCACAATCCTTCTCGCACCAAACACCACATACAGTAGAAACAAAACTATTTTTGTTTCTCTTCCCTCATAGTCGACTATTTGCAGAAACATGTATTGAAGAAAGTTCTCTTCATCTTCCCGTCGAGTTGAGACGTGAAGAAATCGTTTGGTTGATGGGCACCTAACCACTTGATTTTTATCTTCTCTTCCATACTTTTAATAAATTAAAGAGATTTTTAAGCAAAGAGTCTACTTTATTCATTTCCTACTCAGTTTACGAACGCTTTAGTTGGAATGACACAGCTCCAGAATACGGATCACTACTGACAGGAGACCTTGTTTGCTGTTTCACATTTTTCCTGTTGATGATTGGCAGTGGAATGGGGGGCGGGTGGGAAGGAATGCAGTAAGGGACTTGACGTCGGTGCTGAGGTCCCGGAGTTGCCGGCCCCAAATTCTGCAAACCTGTGGACAGGTGGGGGGTGGGCGCACAACAGGTAGAGCCTGCTTTAGCGGGAAGGAGCGGGAGAGAGGCACGGAGGCACCAGGCCGTGGATGCCAGCCCCGAAGCAGCACTAGGACGAGGGGTAAGGAGGGAAAAGGGAAACAGCTCTTTCATGTCACTAAGTCTGCAGCGAGACCAACGAGAAAGACAGGCGACGGCGCGCCTGTCAGATCACGTAAGCAAGGTAGGCCTGAGCCGGCGCGGTCGCTAGCTGAGTGGCCCACTGCTACGAGGCAGTGGGCTGTGCCCCAGCGGTCGGCCAATCGGATAGCGATCGCGCCGGCTCGGAACTACCTTGCCTACGTGGCATGATTTTGGCGCTGGGGCCTGTCTTTCTCGTTAGCCTCAGACTGAAGTCTTAGGAGCTCAGCGTGCAGTGGGAGTACGGGCCATCCACCGCTGGCCCTCGGCTGTCGGAATGGCTGGAGAGGGTCTATCTCCACTGGGCACATGCTAGCGGGCTCTCAGCTATGCTGCGGCGAGAGGTAAGTGAAACTATTTGATTGAGTCATTGTAAATTGAGTTAGGATGTCGAGGGGATCATGTCACAGTCCAAATGTTTGATACAATACTGAAAAAGTATATTACAACCTTTGTGATGGGGCCGGACCCCCGTGGCTCTTTAGAACGAGCCGCACCTGGGAGAACTGTTACAAAAGTAAGTGACAATTCGACGAAAAAATTAATTTCATTGTTTGTGAAAAAGGAGGTCATATGAAATAATTATAAAACTTACAGCAAGTGCCTGTCTCTTATAAAATTTCGCCATTTTGATACATGCATCTTTCCCAGCGAGCACAGAATAACATACGGAGGCCTTACAATGGCAATGAAATGAAGCCGGCTGAGAGCGCGACACCCAACCAACATGGCGGCCGAGCGCCAGCCAGCCACAGCTGCGGGCACAGGGCAGTTTATTGAGTTCGCTGTCTGTTAATTCCTTTTTCATACAAACAGTTTCTTTTTTGCCGTAAATTACAGATTTCAGCTAGGAATACCAAATCATACTATTACAAAAAATAGAAGCACATTTTTCCTCCGTCTGTCCCTTTAACCTTTTATAACTTGAAGAGTACCGAACGTATCGTCATGCGGTTTCTTTTAATTTCTTCTTTAGAATCTTCCGATGATCATAGGCTATATTTACTGTCAATAAAAATATATGAATAACTAAAATAAGAATCTAACGTAGAATTTTTTACAGCTTCTGCACTTTAGTCAGCTCTGGAGCCTAAACTATAATAGCTAGGTCAGTGTACTAAACTTCCGGAAATCATAAAAATCTACAAAATAAGTGCGACAGAATGTGTCTAACTTTTACGAATCAACCACATTTCTCATTTTTCTTTTGTAAAGCGCTGGCGCCAGATGGCTTCAGACTACAGATGTAGTGATTGTGGGAGATCTGTAAAAATTGGACTATGATCGAGGGTTTTTATTTTTTTTTATTTTTTTATTTAATCGTCGTGAGTTCTATAGTTCTATATTATGTACTTTGGTGCAGGTTTCGCAGTTTACCCTACGCTACAAAGATGACGAAAGTGCAGAAAACCATTCCACGTTATTATTCTTATTTCAATTATTTCTCATTTTGGTACTGGCATTAGATAGTCTACGTTGAACATAGGATTATACTGGAGAAATTGAAAAAAATAACTTCACGATACGTTCTGCAGTTCTCGAGTTAAATTAGTTTAAAGATTACTCTTGCAAAGCCAGAGCGGCTCAGATAGTTAGTAATAAAATAAATAAAAAAGTGTTAAGTCATAATTATTGTATTCCGAAAATTGTATTTCAAATTTCAAATATTTATCGATTTAGTTAAAAAGTACAAGGTGAGTGGACAACAGAATCTGTGCTCGCTGGTGGGCAAGCTTGCTGAAAGTAACGAGTAGAATTTGAAAGGTTCCGCCACTCTATTCTATCCACATTTGTGAAAAAACTAGGGTAGCTATAAAAATTGTTTATATAAAAAGAAAAGTTCAATTCATTATCTACAACTTTCTCGCTGACGAAAATTTCCTGACTACAAAACAAATAAAGTGACAGGCGACTAACTTTTTCATGTCACTATTTTTATTTCATATAAAAGTAATAGTTTCAATTATTATATTTGTACAAACACAATATATATTCAACTTGGCAAGACCATTATTGCATTCCTTCAGCATTCACCTACCTGTGTGAAAAATTCGGTAATTTTTTTTATATCCTAAGGGGTTCAACTGACAATGTAATTAAGCCGAGTGCCACATGAAGAACTACGCATTTATCGGCCCAGCTCCGTTTCTACACCCAACCAAGATGGGTGCCGGGCTTCATTGCATGTACGCTGAGGCAGGCGGTATAGCTTCTCTTTGTTATACTTTGTTCGCTGGTCTTTCCTTGCTTTGGTGCCTTTTAACCTACAAATTAACGTCTAAGTGTATTTTTTGCGTCGCTACTGCCACAGTGATCGTTTTAAAGTATGAAGCGTAAGGAATATTTCTTAATACCAAACACATTTACTAAAATATACGATTAGAATCATATAAGAAAAAGCTACTGCTGGCATTTATATTCAAACTGGATCACTGCGGATGATGATAGGGAAGAAATTATATTGACCAAGGGATATATGGAGATGAATATGTGAACTAAATGTTTTTATTTGTACTCCAACCTAACCTCGTAATTCCACCTTAAGTGATTTATATTTATGTGAAATGGTACGGCTACACTGGTTGATTTGTGTATTTTACTGCATGCTGTAATAGATCTTGTCTATGGCTATAAATGGAACTTAACTGAGGGGTCATCAGTCACTACTTATGAACTACCTTATACTAAAGACGAGACAAACATCCATTCCCGAGGGGGGATTCGAACCCCCCGACCGTAGCGCCCGTGCAGACTATGACTGGCGCGCCGCAGACCGCTCGGATACTGCTGCCGGCGCGTGACCGTGGGTGTATGTGTTGTCCTTAGAATAGTTTAAGTAGTTTACAAGCTAGGGCTAGTGACTAATAACCAAACATTTGAGTCCCATAGATATGCAAACATTTGAACTTTTTTTTTTTTTTTTTTTTTTTTTTTTTTTGCAGGATGCATTTGGACATTTAAGCTCAAGTGCAAGTGTTAATACGGATATTTTGTGTTTCGGAAAATCAGGCAAAATAAATGTCAGACAGCAGTAAGTTATAAAATGTCTTTTTCAACGCATAATCTGCAATGATGCACATGCAAGCATAGCATGAAAGAATTACGAAAATATTTTCTCTTCTTAATTATGATAAAGTGTCTAACGAGGTTATATCCAGCATGACACACATAACGTATTTCATTGTTTTCATTATTTAAACATTGACACAGCTTTAGGGCTTCCTTGAGACATCGCTTATGATAAATTTAAGTATTTATAAATATGTGGCCGAATTAAAATGTTTGGTCGCCCGTTCTAAAACATTTTAGATTTTTAAGTTATTGTGTCCTAGCAGTGTAGCTCAAGAAGTACATTTGTGCGCGCACTTTCCATCTATTCCTCTCGCTGTTCACGGTTTTACCTAAAAGTGTTTTCATTTTTCATTCATTTCAATGAATGCACAGTCGAGCAACATTATATTACGTACTATAATACAAACGGTCGACTATTTGGGAGTCTTTTTCCGAGCGACTATGCCCGCTGTGGGGCTGGAGCCGGCCTTTGATTCGCGTGCCACCGCCACCGCCACCGCCCCGGCTGCACGGGCCGGCTATTTTCCGCATAATCGGCCCGCAGACCTGTTCTGGAGGACGCGAGGCGACGAGTGCGGCGCGGCTGCAAAGCGACCACGCAGAGCAGCGCCAGTTATTTCCGCCCGCGCTGGACGCATCTGTTTGCTGGCCGCTGGAGAGCCTGTGTAGGGAGCAAGCCCCCACAATCGCGTAAGCGGCCGACTGCGAACAGCGGACAAATTGAAGAGCGCCCTTGTGGTGGCAAACTTACGCGCAAACTTTAAATGTGCGTAACAGTCTGTTGATTAGAGAGAGTATTCATTTGAGTTAAGTCGCGAAAACTGTGTCTAATTTAAATATATAACAACAAAACAGCTTCAGATTCCTTGAGCATGAATCAACTATCGGTTGTGAGTAAATTTATTACACGTATGGCGTAGAAATTGGGCAACAGCGTTTCCTCTTCCTAACGAAACCGAACAATAACATCTAGCTTTTTAGCTTTCTAAGTGCAGCATATGAACTGAATTTATCGTCAGACACGATTTTTTAGTCCTTTCTCAGTATATTCCACGATTCTGACACTTTAGTACAAACATTAATTTCGGAAGAGTTTCACACTTTGCGTCTCTGCTTTAATGCTGTTGTTGTTGTTGTTGTTGTTATGGTCTTCAGTCCGGAGACTGGTTTGATGCAGCTCTCCACCCTACTCTATCCTGAGCAAGCCTTTTCATCTCCTCATAAGAACGGCAACCCACATCCACTTGAATCTGCTTACTATACGCGTCTCTTGGCCTCCCTAGGCGATTTTTACCCCACACACTTCCCTCCAATGCTAAATTTACGATTCCTCGATGTCTAAGAATGTGTCCTACCAAGCGATCCCTTCTTTTAGTCAGGGTATGCCAAAAATTCCTTTTCTCGCCAATTCTGTTCAGTACCTCTTCATTAGTTATGTGATCTATCCACCTAATCTTCAGCATTCTTCTGTAGCACCACATTTCAAAAGCCTCTATTCTCTTCCTGTCCGCACTGCTTATCGTCCATGTTTCACTTCCGTACAAGGCAGCACTCCACACAAATGCCTTCAGTAAGACTTCCTTACCCTTAAATTAATATTCGATGTTAGCAAATTTCTCTTTTTCAAAAATGCTTTTCTTCCCATTGCCATTCTGAATTTTATATCCTCTGTACTGCGACCATCGCATGTTATTTTACTACCCAAGTAACAAAACTCATCTACCACCTTCATTGTTTCGTTACCTAATCTAATTCCTGCAGCATCGCCTGATTTTCCAAGACCGCATTCCATTATTTTTGTTTTGCTCTTGTTAATGTTCATTTTGTCCGCTCTTTTCAACACACTGCCCATTCCATTCAACTGTTCTTGCAGGTCGTTCGCTGTCTCTGACAGAATTACAATGTCATCAGCAAAACGCAATGTTTTTATTTCTTCCCCCTGAACTTTAATCCCTATTCCAAAATTTTTGTTGCTTTCCTTCACCGCCTGCTCAATGTACAAATTGAACAACATTGGAGAAAGGCTACAACCCTGTCTTACTCCCTTCCCAACTGTTGCTTCCCTTTCATACCCTTCGAGTCTAATAACTGCGGTCTGGCTTTTTTACAAGTTGTAGATAACTCTCCTTTCCCTGTATTTTACCCCTGCTGGCTTGAGAATTTGAAAGACTGTAGTCCAGTCAACATTGTCAAACGCTTTTTCCAAATCTACAAAGGCTAAAAATGTAGGTTTGCCTTTCCTTAATCTATCTTCTAAGATAAGACGTAAGGTAAGTATTGCCTCCCGGGTTCCTACGTTCCTCCTAAATCCAAACTGATCTTCCCCGAGGTCAGCTTCTACCAACTTTTCCATTTTCCTGTAGATAATTCGTGTTAAAATTTTGCAACCATGACTTATCAAACTGATGGTTCTGTAATTTTCACACCTGTCTGCACCTGATTTCTTTGGAATGGGGATTATTACATTTTTCTTAAAGTCTGAGGGTATTTCGCCTGTATCATGCATCCTACACACCAGTTCAAATAGATTTGTCACGGCTGGCTCTCCCAGAGACTTTAGTAGCTCTGAGGGTATGTCATCTACTCCTGGGGACTTGTTCCGACCTAGGTCTTTCAGGGCTCTGTCAAATTCATCTCTCAGTATAGTATCTCCTATTTCATCTTTATCTACCTCCTCTTCCCTTCCTACAACATTGTCTCTAAGTTCATTTCCTTTGTAGAGCCTCTCTATGTACTCTTTCCACCTTTCAGCTTTCCCTTCTTTGCTGAGAACTGGTTTCCCATCTGAGTTCTTGATAATCGTAGAGTTGCTTTTCTTGTCCCCAAATGTCTCTTTGATTTTCCTATAGGCGGTATCTACTTTTCCCCTTCTTATACATTCTTCTACAGATTTGCATTTGGCTTCTAGCCACTCCTGCTTAGCCATTTTGTACTTCCTGTCAATCTCATTTCTTAGTCGTCTGTACTCCATTTTGCCTGTTTCATTTACTGCATTTTTATATTTTCTCCTTTCATCGATTAAATTTAGTATTTCCCGTGTTATCCAAGGATTTTTTGTAGGTCTTGCCTTTCTACCTATTTTGTCCTCTGCTGCCTTCACTATTTCATCTCTCAATGCTACCCATTCCTATTCTACTGTTTCATTTCCCCCTGTTTCTGTCAATTGTTGCCTAAATCTCTCTCTGAAATTCACCAGAACTTCACGTTCCTTCAATTTATCTAGGTCCCATCTCCTTATTTTCCTACCTTTCTGCAGTTTTTTCAGTTTCAGCCTACAGTTCATGACTAACAAGTTATGGTCAGAGTCTATATCTGCCCCTGGGTATGTCTTGCAGTTTATAACCTGGTTCCGAAATCTATGTCTTACCATTATAAAATCTATCTGATATCTCCCGGTGTCTCCTGGTCTCTTCCAAGTATACAACCTTCTTTTGTGATTCTTAAACCACGTGTTTGTTACAATTAAATCATGTTCCGAGCAAAATTCTACCAGGCGACTTCCTCTTTCATTCCTTCTGCCCAGTCCATATTCACCTACTATTTTTCCTTCTCTTCCTTTTCCTACTACCGAATTCCAGTCTCCCATCACAATTAAGTTTTCCTCTCCCTTAACTGTCTGAATAATTTCCTTTAGCTCCTCATATATTTCTTCGATCTCCTCATCATCGGCAGAGCTAGTTGGCATATAAACCTGTGCTACTGTTGTTGGTGTTGGCTTCGTATCTATCTTGACAATGATAATGCGATCACTGTGCTGCTCATAGTAGTTTACCCGCATTCCTATTTTCTTAGTCATTATCAGTCCTACTCCTGTGATACCCCCAACTGATTTTGTATTTATAATCCTGTACTCACCTGACCAGAAATCCTGTTCATCCTGACACCGAACTTCACTAATCCCCACTATATCTAACTTCAACCTATCCATTTCCCTTTTTAAATTTTCTAATTTTCCTACCCGAGTAAGGGATCTAACATTCCACGCTCCGATCCGTAGAATGCCAGTATTGTCTTTCCTGATGACAACATCCTCATGAGTAGTCCCCGCCCGGAGATCCGAATGGGGGACTATTTTAACGCCGGAATATTTTACCCGAGAGGATGCCATCATCATATTTTCATACAGTAGAGCTGCATGTCCTCGGGAAAAGTAACGGCTGTAGTTTCCCCTTGCTTTCAGCCGTTCGCAGTAACCGTGTGGCAAAGCCACATTAGCTGATGTTACAAGGCCAGCTCAGTCAATCATCCAGACTGTTGCCCCTGTAATTACTGAAAAGGCTGCTGCCCCTCTTCAGGAACCACACGTTTGTCTGGCCTCTCCACAGATACCCCTCCGTTGTGGTTGCACCTACGGTACGGCTATCTGCATCGTTGAGGCACGCAAGCCACCCCACCTCGGCAATGTCTGTGGTTCATGGGGGTGGTTAATGCTGTTTTCTCCAATATTTAGATATTTCATAGCGTCAAAAAAAAAAAAAAAAAAAAAAATCAAACTGGGCTGCCTGAAACAGCTAACTTTAAAAATCGATTGTGAAAGTGAAATATGCCATCACATACATAACTGAAAAATAGCTTGTTACATTGTGAGTACAGCAACGACCCACTACCAAATTATTTTACGAACACGAAGTATGCCATAACTTTTTCTTAAATAAGGCCTGTAACATTAGCATTAGGGCATCTAGCAAGAATATTAGCATTTTTTATGCTGTAAAGCAAATACCTTACAGCAGAGTGAACTGCTCAAAAGTCAGCAACTATCGTCACAGGGTTTAACTTCACAATGTGCATCCATCAAATTACCTTTAAATTCTGCGTTACAAGTTGCTAATATTAATTTCATAAACAAAAAATTTGAACTGCAGTGAGGCAACTGATTTCGTGACCCCAATAGTTATTTTACACAATCATAAAATGAAACTTTTTGAACTTCCTGTCCACCAGAACTGCCGAAAGTAGCTCCTTTTTAAGAGCTACCAGTATTGAAAAATCCTGTTATTTATTTCATTCAATTCTATATCGTCTTGACAATCAATCTGTTGAGCAAGAGTAACTATCTCTGAACACAAGTAGTAGGCTTCTTGTATTTCTGCGAATTATAAATGGGAATACAGTATTCGATCTCTTTATTCCTTTCTTAAATTGATTTATGTATTTAAATGCTGAGCAGCTCTTCACCATCATGCTTCATGTACACTGCAGTAGTCAAACAATACAGATGTGACTATAAATTGTGTATATATCCCGCAGTAGCTATTTAATACACGATTTTCCTGCTAACAACACTTATTTATCTGACGCTTGCCACTACCATGGCGGCCGGGCGAAGGTTCAAATTATCCCGCGACAGCAGCACCGCCAGAGAGTCTAGTTATTCTTACGTCTTTGGTAGGGAGAGAGTGGGCAACCGGCCGGTGTCCGCCATGTTTTTACCAGACGGCGCGCGGGACGTGCACTACATAGCGACCCAGACAGAAATGCAGCCACTTTACTCAAGTAAGGCATCAGCTCCACCCATGAGACGAAAGCACAACTATGTTTAAACAGGCCTAATAAGTCTGTAAGCAAATAAATCACGTGAAACAGTTTCTTTTGCTGTCGATTGTTAATAGCACACTTTACGATGTTTTGGTAAAAGAGAGGTGTTTTGTGTATCTCAAAGAAAATGATGCTATTTCAGAATTTTCTGTCTGAAATTAGTACAATATTATCGCTTTCTGCCACCATATAATGCCTTTTAAGTGTGCTTCTGTCGATCTTATAACATTTTCCTACACCGGGAAATACCAAAAATGACATTTTGTACCTACTTTTAGGAACACAGTATCACAGAAAATCGAAAAAATACCAATACTATCCCACTGGAACAACAAAAACTGAATCTTGGTAAGTGAATAAGTGAATATTGTCCCCCCTCCCCCGTCACTTCCTTTTTCATGTTACATCCCGTAACCAATTAAAGGACTGTGAATGGCCAATAAAACACAGTCAAGGGCAGGGCCGGCGCAAGCCCAAAGGCCGCCCCGTGCGAGCAGCTAAATTTCCGCCCCCCCCCCCAACCCGTTTTTCTTTTTTAATACAGAAGTTTGTGGAATTTTATTTAAACAAATATGTAGGAAATGTCAGCGATCAATCGTAATTTTGGTTTTTACTTTTCAGATCTACCTCTAGATTTCGGCCACTGAATGGCCAGCCTCAAAGCTTTTAATATGTACGTCCATCTAAATTGTCATGTTGACAGTTGCATTCAGCATGACGGTATAGATG
Organism: Locusta migratoria; assembly: GCA_026315105.1. Lineage (NCBI taxonomy): Eukaryota > Metazoa > Arthropoda > Insecta > Orthoptera > Acrididae > Locusta > Locusta migratoria. The sequence goes on from CM048748.1 coordinate 411,284,913, forward strand.
TAAACAAAGCATTGAGAATAGTCACACTATGCCCGAAATATATGTAGATCCGAAAAATAAAAAAAAAAACAAAAATTGCGACTGATTTGTGACATTCTCTATAGATTTGTACAAAACAGTCGCTGGGCACCAGCTCAGAAATGGAGTCAATCCTGATTGAAGAAAATCTAGCTAATTTTAATAATCCTTGTGAATTTACAAAAATGTTTCAAATGTGTGTGAAATACTATTGTAGGATACGCTGTTCAGGAGATGAAGCCTAAGAATTGAGCCGCGTGAAATTGAATTTCAGGCCGAATTTCACTATACATGCAGGTGAAACGGTAAAAGAGTGGGGCGGAAGACAATGGAGATAGGAAGAATAAGAAGATGGAGTAACATCATAACGGAATAAATACAGACTCGGGCATCGAAGGGTACTAATGCTAGTCGAAATACAGGGTGTTTCACTAAGTGGTTTGCCTCTGTAACTTATAAAATAATATGTGACGGGAAATTTTAATGCGGTAGGTCAACACAAGAAATGTTTCACTTTCTGCGATGCTATGAACATAATTTATTGCATCATTTTCCAAAGAGTTACAGCACAAAGATATAATTTTTTAATGGAACAATAGTTTTTTATATCGTGCATTGGATTCGTTGAAAGCAGCTGCGTCCAAATCAATTTAAGCTACATTCCTATCACTGTTAGTTTGGGAGCTACAACCCTTCAAAGTTTAGGGGGCAGAGGCTACGACAGCGTTGCTGACTGGCTGTTGGTCATGAGACAGTGGGCCGTGCCCCAGGGGATAGCCACTCGGCCAGTTAGCTACGTTATCGCAGCCTCCGGCCCCAGAACTTTGAAGGGTTGTAACTCCCAAAATAACAGTGATAGAAATGTAGTTTAAATTGATTTGGACGCAGCTGGTTTAAACAAATCTAATACACGATAGAAAATAACTATTGTTCCATTAAAAAAATATATATATCTTTGTGGTGTAACTCTTTGGAAAATGACACAATAAACTACGTTCATAGCTCCGCAGAAAGTGTAACATTTCTTGTGTTGACCTACCGCATTAAAATTTCCCGTCACCTATTATTTTATAAGTCACAGAGGCAAACACACTTAGTGAAACACCCTGTATATTAACTCAATGCACTGCGGTTGTTCATTTCAAAGAATTGACAGCCGACATCTGTCGTAATTTCCATGTGTCAGCTCTTTTGTGTCTGATTATAAAATAAGGGGCTACAAATTAGTCATTGCCGCATCACTTCACTTTTTCTCCCTTTATTTTCATTCTAGCTATTGGGAGGACGCGTGCTTATTTGTCGACTTGCCAATTTTTGAAGTAACAGGGGTGGCCGGCAGGTAGTTCAGGCACCAAGCCACAGTTCCCGAAGACGTTCCCTCTGAGGTTTGGTTTCGAACTCTCTCTTGGACCTCAATGATGGGTTTGTCCTAAAAAAATTAAAAAATTAAAAGAAAATTTAAAAAAAGGGGGCGGCAGATTTGCCGCCCCTCGGATAGTGCCGCCCCGTGCGACTGCACGTTTCGCACGTGCCTTGCGCCGGCCCTGGTCAAGGGGTAGGTGCTTAAAAATGTTCAAATATTTGTTAAGCTTATGGGACTTAACTACGGGGTCATCAGTCCCTAAACTTACAAACTACTTATGAACTATTTACGATCTAGGACGGCACAAATATCCATGCCCGAGGGGGATTCGAATCCCCGACCGTAGTGGCCGTGCAGACCGTGACTGAAGCGCCTCAGTCCCCGCGGCCGGGGTAGATGCGGTAACCGTGTTAAAATATACAGTACCTTGTACCACGACATGTCAAAAAACCAAAAACATGAACTAACGAAAAGTTAGAAAATAATGTTTAAAAAAATACCGCTTAACGAAATCGAAATCGCGACCTTCGCATACAAATTTAGTATGCAACCATTACACCAGATGGGAATTGCACAGGCAGTAGTTCTTTTCAAAAAAAAAAAAAAAAAAAAAAAAAAAAGTCTAATGTTTGTATAGCTTATGGGACTCAACTACCGGGTCATCAGTCCCTAAACTTACAAACTACTTATTAACTACCTTATACTGAGGACGGCACAAATATCCATGCCCGAAGGGCTTGGGGCCCGACCGCAGTGGCCGTGCAGACCGTGACTGGAGCGCCTCAGTCCCCTCGCCCACCGCGGCCGGCTTACTGATCTTGATAAACGCCCTTCTTGCACTGGGCGGGGGCAGCAGTGAATATCTACTTCACACACACAGGAATAATTCGTCCCCTCCAGCTGTCTTCTGTTGTAATGGACGGCGCGCCGCGGCCGTGCTTGGGACGCAGTGGAGATGCAGCCGGTAGATAGCCGGCAGTGAACCCCGGCCCACCGGCGGGAGACGCCTAGCGCCGCCATCTGTCTCTGAGGCGCCGAGCCGCTGGAGGCCAGATTAATGGGCGTCATTAGCGCGATAATTACCCGCAAGCCGTTTGTAACCGGACGCCTCGGGAGCCGATTTTTACTATTTAGCTCGCGTTCAGTTGGCGGTCTCACCCTCCCGTTCTCGCATCCCACCTGTTAGCTCGGTTTGTACCTTAAACGGGATTTAGAATAATCTTTAGTGACACCGAGGAATTAAAAAACAATACAGACAGGACAACTTATTGTGACGATACTGCTGGCCCTCTCATCTCAATGTTATTGTACGATACCGTCTGCGCCGGATCCGGAATCGTGTGGTTCAATAGTGATACATATTGCGTGTGAAGTTAGTTAAAAACAAAATAGCCAGCCTAGGAATCAGTGTAGGACAGTGTCTCGGTGATAGTGTGATTAAATCAAGTGATAGATTTCATTAATTAAGAGATTTGTTTAGATGATTTCCAGACAGTTCTATAAACAATAGTTTTGTCATTGTATGTTATTTCAATACACAGACAGACGAATGGTAAAAACTTTTGTATCCACATAAAGACATTAAAATAAATAGCATTGCATATATGTCAGGCTCTTAAACAAGTTGCGTCGACCAGCTAATTGTATTAATTATTGCAATTGTCGAGATTTGTATATTGTATTTCTTTGTATATATTGACTGACTTGAGATTTTGAACTTATTTTGAGAATGGTCAAGATATTTGATAGCTCAATATATCTTAGGGACATGTATGATGTACTTATTAACTAATTAATTGACATTTAACATTGCAGTTTGTTATCTAACAAAAAGGACGCCGAATAAGACTTAAAAAGATATGTGCATCCAAAATTATTGTATGCATAGTTTTCATTTTATGTTGTGATTATTTTTGTGTACATGAAATGTTTTACTTGTGTGTTTGGTAATTGTAAATCAGTATATACAATTATTATAAACAATGCGTAATGTAATGCCATTATTGTGAATGTTACATATATTTGCCTCACCGCCTTGCGTGGGGGAGTTCGAGTTCTGGCTTCCGCAAAGTGCACTGGAAATTTGGAAGCTATGTCAGTCTGTGTTTTGAAATGGAAGTACTACCGTTCTGATGCTTTGTAAATGTTTTGAATTTATAATGTTTTGGTGGAGGAGTTTGATTTCAAATTAAAGAAGAAGTGAAAAATTGTACATATCGAGTATTTATTTCTACCACGACGCCCCAGGAGAATAACGTTGCAGCGAGCAGAACCCCCATACATCACAATGTTGAAAAGCTAAGTATCGGTAGAATAAACTGTAATTACTCAAAAATATAGTAAAACGTTTTATTATGCATATTGCTTCGCGCGATCAGTTGTTTACGTAATAATATAACAGTTTCGTTTGGCTCATTGGCCTGATGCAAGTCTTTCGATTGGACGCCACTTCGGCGACTTGCGTGTCCCTAGCCTACCCCAGTTATCCAACAGGGTAGAGGGGACCTACAGCTTGCTGTGGAATCCGAACCTCGTGTCGTTTCTGGCGACTCCTCACACCATTGAGAGGTGAAGGATGGGTTGAAAAGCAGACTGAAAAAATCCTAGCTCCGACCAGGTTTCGAATCCACGACCCGCCCCCCACCTTTTTTTTTTTTTTTTTTTTTTTTTTACATAAATTCTAGTCGAATGGGATTTTTTATTTCCTTCGTTTTTGTTATTTTAGGTGAGGAATATTGATTTTATTTATTTCTTTCAGTTTTCCTTCTGGTCACTGAATTCACATGACCAACACATTGTATTGTCTTTGAAGCATTTGTTGTACGTGAAATCAAGGAAAAAAATTATAATTACATAGCTGAAAACACGGCGATGCCCGGGTATTTATTTATTTATTCCTGCCATTTTTCAAGTATATAAGGATTGGTGTAAGGGCTGTATGTAAAATCTCTTAGGAATACGATAAGGAGTAAAGATGGGGCCGTTTCCCATGAACGTTACTGTTTATGTTCTCATATCTCATGAACTGTGCTTCATACTGTGATACAGTTTAGAAGGTACACTCAACTACATGTGTGTTTACGTCTGTAAAATTTTCTGCGGCTACAATCTGTAGTGAAGACGTTAAAAATTGTAACGTCATACCGAATGCCGTAGTTTTACTCCATAAACAGCGGAAAAGTAGTAAGCGAGAAACGTTCTTCCTTTCATCATTTTGCTATAGTTGTCAGCGTGAAAAAGTTTAATGAACGTATGAAATTATGTTTTAAAGTTTGTTGCGAGTCGCTAAATACTCTCATTATCATATAGTATCGCCGTATTATGTGCCATTCTTTGCGATTCCTACTGTTTATGACGTCATATCTTCTGAGTCATATCTCGTATGTGAAACTTAACCTTGCAGAAATTGTTACCCCCCCCCCCCCCTTAAGGAATGTGCGTACCAAATTTTGTTGTAATCGGACCAGTGGGTTAGGAGAAAATGAGCAACATTGTCGCTAAATGCATCAGTTTTTTGCGCATCTCATTGTTTATGACGTCTTATATCATCAACTATATGTCGTACGTGATTCGTACACATACGGCAACCGTCCTCAGGGATTGAAGCTTACGTGTACAAAATTGTATAAAGATTGGAACAAAACTGTAGATTTGCACGCAACTCGTACAAAAATACGGACACTCTGCTTTATATATTACATAAAAAGTACGAAAAATAATAAGCCGAATTTAATATATACTTATGGAAGAATGGCAGAAGAGTGACATCCTCTTGATGTATCAGAAAATAAACATTTTTCGGTTCATTAACCTAAAGTGTTTGTGCGCCAGTAATATTGTCTGTTTGTATGTCAGTGATCAATGCCCCATATTTCTACATGTGTCATTTGTGTTTGTTAAAACGTTGGCTGCTCTCTTAAGGAGTTAGGAGTAGATAAATTTCCGTTGCGCAAGTACTGTGGCCACTCGTAAAGTAATTCAGAGCAGCAGTGACCGTATTCTTAGTGTAGTACCAACATAATCATGGTCGAAAGAGGTGACAAAAGAGAATTCTGGAAACATCCCTTAGGCTGTTGCTAAACCATGTCTCCACCACTTCCTTTCTTCCAGGAGTGTTAGTCTTGCAAGTTTCGCAGGAGAACTTCTGTGAAGCTTGGAAAGTAGGAGGCGAGGTACTGGCGGAAGTAAAGTTGTGGGGCGTGACCGTGAGTCGTGTTGGGATAGCTCAGTGGTAGAGCGCTTGCCAGCGAAAGGCAAAGGTCCCAGGTTCGAATACCGGTTCCGGCACACAATTTTAATCTGCCAGGAAGTTTCATATCAGCGCACGCCGGCCACGGTGGCCGAGGGGACTGAGGCGCTCCAGTCAGGGTCTGCACGGCCACTACGGTCGGGGGTTCGAATCCCCCCTCGGGCATGGATATTTGTGCCGTCCTTAGTATAAGGTAGTAGATAAGTAGTTTGTAAGTTTAGGGACTGATGACCCCGTAGTTAAGTCCCATAAGCTTAACAAACATTTGAACATTTTTATCAGCTCACACTCCGCTGCAGAGTGAAAGTTTCATTCATGTCTTTGAAAGTTTGCACGAAGTCTTGCTTTGGGATTAGTGTCAAATGTGTTTCCTTTCAAAGCGAGCTTGAGTCGCGGCAATAAGAGGTCTGGAGAATTGAGATCCGACGACTATGTTGGATGTTATAGTTGCACCACCCCCTGTTTCGTCAGGAACTGTTTGACGATATTGGCTGAGTGTGAGCGAGCGTTGTTGTAATTTGCGGCTGTTTGCTGATGATGCTGTGGTATATGGGAGGGTGGCGTCTTAAACTGACTGTAATAGCATACAGGATGACTTAGACAACATTTCCAGTTGGTGCGAAGAATGGCAGCTAGCTCTCAATGTAGAAAAGTGTAAGGTGATGCGCTTGAGTAGGAAAAACAATCCCATAATGTTCGAGTACTGCATTAGTAATGAGCTTCTTAATGCTGTCGCGTCGTTCAAATATTTAGTAGTAGCATTGCAGAGCGCTATGAAATGGAACGAACATGTAAGGACAGTTTTAAGGCGGACAACCGACTTTGGTTTATTGTGAGAATTTTGGGAAGATGTACTTCATTTGTAAAGGAGACCGCGTATAAGACGCTTGTGCGGCCACGTCTTGAGTATTGCTCAGGTATTTGGGATCCGCAGCAGATCAGTTTAAAGGAAGACATAGAAGCAGTTCAGAGGCGAGCAGCTAGGTTTGCTACTGGTAGGTTCAACCAATACGCGAGTGTCCCGGAAATGCTCCGGCAACTCAGTTGGGAATCGCTGGAAGAAAGACGACGTTCTTTTCGTGAATTTCTGTTGAGGAAGTTTAGAGGGCCGCAATTTGAAGCAGAGTGTAGTACGATCTTGCTGCCGCCTACTTACATTTCGCGTAGTGATCACAAGGACAAGATAAGAAAAATTAGGGCTCGTACGGAGGCATATAGGCATTCTTTTTTTCCTCGTTCTATTTAGGAGTGGAATAGGATAGGAAATGCCTAGTAGTGGTACAGTGTACCTTCCGCCACGCAACTTACGGTGGATTGCGGAGTATGTATGTAGAAGTAGATGTAGAACATGAACATACAACGTACTCGCCGGATCATAATCCACCAGAATTATTTTTATTCACTTGACTAAAACTCGGTTTCAAAGGAAACAGATTTGACGATATTCCTGACATCCAATGCAACGTGACGAGGTTTTGAACACCATCCTAGAGGAAGACTTCTTGCAAAGTATCCAGAGCACATATCGCAGAGCTCAGCAGAGCGTAGTTATGGGAGGTGACTATTTCGAATGACATTAAGGTGACTGTAGTTCATAGTTCACCCTTCCTAATGTTACAGGAATATTCACCGAAATTTATTGTTAGAGGTTTCATGAACGCTCCCAACTCATACATCATTAGAGAATGTAATACGTCAAATGTTGAGCATTAAGTACTGACTTACTAACAAAGATTGATAGTACAACCTAAACCGCCCATATATTTTTGGAAACTCGTTAGGTAGAGATAGTTTACATGCAATATAGTTCATCAAGTTTGTTTTTGTTGTCATCCCCTGCAGCAAGGGCGAAATTATTCGTTTTGGAAACAAAAACGTACGCATGAATAACACGTTCACAACGCAAAAAATGCACAAAAATTTCACAAGTGAAACAATTATACGACGTCCGACCGTAACGAACTGTGGATATCCGCAAAATAGAAACCAGAAACACGATAAACTATCATACGGAGATACATCTAAAGTAAATTATGCGAAAGGCATCTACGATACACTTTGTTGAATACAATTCCATTTGCAGTACGTGGGAACAGGCATGTCTCACTATAGATAAAAGACCTTTTGATACGGAAAGTGTAGTAGGCCTACCATGGAGCAGTAAGTAAGGTATACGGTATAACTGGCTTTGAGGATACTTATTCCCCAAGAATGCAGAAAAGGGAAGTTTCAATCCGATGAAAGTAACTACAAGAGTCATAAAATTACTTAGACCATTTCGGGAAACTTGACTTACAGCTCCACAGTACACCAGTTCAATAAGCTACTTGATTAAGACTTAAAGAAACGTTAGGGCACTATCAGTAAGGCTTGGATTTTTTTTCCGTGGTAATGAATCAACAGATGTAAGTACGCTGGAGGTATAGGCCGCGAAGATCAAGGGCGAGTCTCCCGTTTGGAGGACATAAAGTAAAGAAAACACCTGGAGTAACGAGTTTATCCCTGATGCCCGCAGCTCTCCAGAAATAGTTCAAGGGTGTACTCTCGTAGTAGATGTGGCTCTTAAGTAAGGAGAAACAAGTGCAGCTCTAGGGTAGAGTATAATAATTTTCTCGTTATCCTCGTTATTTTCTCGTTCCTGGAGCAGAAATAATTGTCCACTAGGATTACGAACAGGCACTACACACAGGCTGTTAAGGTAGTTCTACAAATATGAAAAGGGTTTTTAATCATCCCGTCGTTGAAACTGTGTGATCTGTGTATGCTTAACAAATATTTTTACTATATGGGTCTAACCCCTCCAACAGAAGACATTGCTCAGGTGGGACGGCTTGCGTACCTCAACCACATCGGAGGTGTATCTATGGAGAAGTCAGGCAAGCGTGTGGCTCCTGAAGAGGGGCAGCAGCCTTTTCAGTAGTTACAGGGGCAACAGTCTGGATGATTGACTGAGCTGGCCTTGTAACATCAGCTAATGTGGCTTTGCCACATAGTTATTGCGAACAACCGAAAGCAAGGGGAAACTACAGTCGCTAATTTTTCCAGAGGAAATGCAGCTCTACTGTATGAGTATATAATAATGGCATCCCTTATCGGACAGGGAAGTCAGAAAATTTAAAAGGAGTAACGGTAATGTTGAAGTTATATACAGTGGGCATTAGTGAAGTTCTGCGGAAAGATTCGAAGGATTTCTGGTCAGGTGAGTACAAGATTATAAATACAAAATCAGTTGCAAGTATTGCAGGAGTAGATCTAGTATGAATAAGAAAACAGGAATGCGGATAAACTGTTATAAGCAGCGCAGTAATCGCACTATCGTAGCCGAGACAGATACGTAGCCAACACCGATGACGAAAGTACAAGTTTATATGCCACACTATTTCTGCCGCTGATGAGAAGAACAGCAGGGTCCGAGCAGGTGCACGGGGGGAGGGGATTATTAGTTATTGGGAGCTCCAATGTCAGGCGCGTGATGGAGCCCCTTAGGCAGATAGCGTCCAGATCTGGAAGGAATTCCAACGTGCACTCGGTGTGTTTGCCGGGGGGCCTCATCCGAGATGTGGAGGCGGCCTTGCCGGCGGCTATCGAGGGTGCGGGGTGCAGTCGACTGCAAGTCGTAGCTCACGTCGGCACCAATGACGCTTGTCGCTTGGGTTCTGAGGACATCCTCAGGTCCTACGAGCGGCTGGCGGAATTGGTGAAGGCTGCTGCCTTCGCACGCGGGGTGCAAGCAGAGCTGTCGATTTGCAGCATTGTTCCCAGGGTTGATCGGGGTCCTTTGGTTTGGAGCCGAGTGGAGGGTCTGAACCAGAGGCTTCGCCGACTCTGTGACAGTCATGGCTGCAGATTTCTGGATCTGCGTTATCGGGTGGGGAATTGTAGGGTGCCCCTAGATAGATCAGGGGTGCACTACACTAAGGAAGCGGCTACTCGGGTAGCAGAGTACTTGTGGAGTGCACATGGGGTTTTTTTTAGGCTAGGCGCTAACTCTGATGAGCACTCGCCTGTCAGCATTCAAACAGCGAATTCAGGCCACGTTCGGAACAAAAATTCGAACATAAAAATATTAGCCGCGAACTTACAGAGTATTAGAAACAAAGTTCCCGAATTTGCAGCGCTGCACGGAAGTTATTGCGCTCAGATAGTTTTAGGCACCGAAAGCTGGCTAAATGATGATGTGGCAAGTTCAGAAATATTTAGCGAAGCGTGGAATGTATATCGGAAAGATAGATCTGATACAACTGGAGGAGGAGTGTTCATCGCCGTGGACAAAGATATTGTTTCTACTGAGATCGAGGTTGAAAGTAACTGTGAAGTTATCTGGGCACACATAACAGGTCTAAAAGAAGTAAAGTTAATAGTTGGGTGTTTTTACCGGCCCCCCAGTGCTGCTGTAGCAGTTTTAGAATCATTCAAGGAAAGTCTACACCAGGTAGTGCATAGGTATCCGGACCATGCAATATTAGTCGGAGGTGACTTCAACCTTAAGAGTATAGATTGGGACCTCGCTAGTTACATTTCAGGCGGTACAGACAAGCAGTCTTGCGAGCTACATTTGGACACATTCTCCGAAAACTGTCTTGAGCAGTTAAACCGGCAACCCACTCGCAATGGAAATATTCTAGACCTTATAGCCACAAACAGGCCTGACCTCATTAACGATGTCTGTGTAGAGACAGGAATTAGTGATCATGATATCGTCATAGCGTCGATGGTGACCAAAGTTCATAAACCAGTCAAGAAGGCTAGGAGCGTGTTTTTGCTGGGAAAAGCCGACAAGCTAATGTTACGATCGCACTTAGAAAATGAATGGGCATCGTTTAATTCTGGGACTATGGATGTAGAAGAATTGTGGACTAAATTTAAATGCATTGTTAATGAAGGGTTAGAGAAATATGTGCCAGTAAAGACGATTAAGGATGGAAAAGATCCACCGTGGTATAATAATAATGTTAGAAAGCTGCTGAGAAAGCAAAGGCTGTTGCACTCTCCATTCAAAACAGAACACGCAAATGATGACAGGCAAAAGTTAGTAGAGATTCGTGCGTCTATAAAAAAATCGATGCGTGAAGCATACAATAATTATCACAGCCATACCTTAGCAAAAGATCTTTCCGAGAACCCGAAAAAATTCTGGTCCTATGTAAAATCGATAAGCGGGTCAAAGCCCACTGTCCAGTCACTAGTTGATCATTCCGGGGCAGTAATAGAAGAAAGCAAACGGAAAGCTGAAGTTCTAAATTTAACCTTTAAGAAATCTTTCACGCAGGAGGACCGCACAATATACCATCATTTGATCAACGTACTAATTCCGAAATGGGGGACATAGCAATAGGTATTTCCGGTGTAGAGAAGCAGCTGAGAGAGCTAAATACGAAAAAGTCTGCTGGTCCGGATGGAATACCAGTTCGGTTTTACAAAGACTATTCTGCGGCATTGGCCCCCTACTTAGCTTGCATTTATAGCGAATCTTTAATTCAGCGCAAAGTTCCTAGTGATTGGAAAAAAGCGCAGGTGACTCCAGTGTATAAGAAAGGAAAGAGAACTGACCCATACAATTACAGGCCAATATCGTTGACATCGGTTTCATGTAGAATTTTGGAGCATATTCTCAGTTCGAATATAGTAAATTTCCTTGAAACGGAAAAGCTTCTTTCCATGAATCAGCACGGGTTTAGGAAACATCGTTCATGCGAAACTCAGCTTGCCCTTTTCTCACATGACATCTTGCGAGCCATGGACGAAGGGCAACAGGCGGATTGTGTTTTTCTCGACTTCAAAAAGGCGTTCGACACGGTGCCACACTGCAGACTGCTAACGAAGATACGAGCTTATGGAATAGGTTCACAGATTTGTGACTGGCTGGAAGACTTCCTAAGTAATAGAACGCAGTACGTTGTTCTCGACGGCGAGTGCTCATCAGAGACGAGTGTATCGTCAGGCGTGCCCCAGGGGAGTGTGATAGGACCGCTATTATTTTCTATCTATATAAATGATCTGATGGACAGAGTAAGTTGTAATTTGCGGCTGTTTGCTGATGATGCTGTGGTGTATGGGAGGGTGTCGTCTGTAACTGACTGTAATAGCATACAGGTTGACTTAGACAAAATTTCTAGTTGGTGCGAAGAATGGCAGCTAGCTCTCAATGTAGAAAAATGTAAGGTGATGCGCATGAGTAGAAAAAACAATCCTATAATGTTCGAATACAGCATTAGTAGTGAGCTTCTTGATGCGGTCGCGTCGTTCAAATATCTAGGCGTAACATTGCAGAGCGATATGAAATGGAACGAGCATGTAAGGACGGTTGTGAGTAAGGCAGACAGCCGACTTCGGTTTATTGGGAGAATTTTGGGAAGATGTACTTCACCTATAAAGGAGACCGCGTATAAAACGCTTGTACGACCACGTCTTGAGTATTGCTCAAGTATTTGGGACCCGCAGCAGATCGGTTTGAAGGAAGACATAGAGGCGGTTCAGAGGCGAGCAGCTAGATTTGTTACCGGTAGGTTCGACCAATGCGCGAGTGTCTCGGAAATGCTCCGGCAACTCAATTGGGGATCGCTGGGAGAAAGACGACGTTCTTTTCGTGAATTTCTGTTAAGTAAATTTAGAGGGCCGGAATTTGAAGCTGAGTGTAGTACGATCTTGCTGCCGCCTACTTACATTTCGCGTAAAGATCACAAAGACAAGATAAGAGAAATTAGGACTCGTACGGAGGCATATAGGCATTCTTTTTTTCCTCGTTCAATTTGGGAGTGGAATAGGAAATGAAATGCCTAGTAGTGGTACGGTGTACCCTCCGCCACGCACCTTACGGTGAATTGCGGAGTATGTATGTAGATGTAGATGTAGATGTAGAAACGAATGTTTGAGGAGGTAAAGAAATTATTCCCATAGTTAAAGGAGAGGAAAACTTAATTGTGATGGGGCCTTGAATTCGGTAGTAGGAAAAGGAGTGGAAGGAAAAATAGTAGGTGAATATGGTCTGGAAAACAGGAACGAATTTTGCACGGAAGATAATTTGATGGTAAAAAACATTGATTAAAGAATAATGAAAGACGGGTGTGTACCCGAAAGAGACCAGAAGACACCGGAAGGTACCAAATTGACTCTATATTTTAAACTGAAAGACATATGGAGGGCAGATACAGACTCTGATCATAATTTATTGGTGTTGAAACTTAGATTAAAATTGAATAAATAGGTAGCAGAGTAAGGAGATGGAACCTGGATGAACTGAAGGACTCGGAGCTTTATATTTTTTTTTTTTATTTTTTTTTTTATTTTTTTTATATTTTTTTTTATTTTTTTTTTTTTTTTTTTTTTTTTGTAGTTCCGAGGGACAGAAGGTGCTTCAGAGGATCACTTAACCTTTAACAGTTGACGTGCGGTCTGTGAGACGGTGCGAATTTTCTATCACATTATTTAATTACTTTCCAGCGCTCACTATTGCGACACTCATGTAACTGCGAGTGAAATTGCTTTCCCGCTAGACAGGTGAGTTAGACCTAGCTAGTCTCACAGATTGCAAGTCATCAGTTAAAGGTTAAATATAAAGAGATGAGAGGTTGAAGTTAGATATAGCGGGGATTAATGAAATTCGGTGGCTGGATGAATAGGACTTCTGGTCAGGTGAGTACTGGGTTATAAATACAAAATCATTTGGGAGGAACTCAGGTGTAGGTCTAAAAATGAATAAGAAAATACGAATGCGGGTAAGTTAGTATCAACAAGACAGTGAAAACATTATCGCAGCAAATATAGACACGAAGCTAACTCTGACCACAGTAGTAAAACTTTGCGTGCCAACTAGCTGAGCTGATGAGGAGGAGATTCGAAAAATGTATGGTGAGATAAAAGAAGTTATTCATACAGTGAAGGAGAGGACAACTTGATTGTGATTGGAGACTGAAATGCGGTAGTAGGAAAAGGAAGCAAAACTTGATTGCGATTGGGAACTGGCATTCGGTAGTAGAAAAAGGAAGTGAAGGAAAAATAGTAGGATAATATAGTCCGGGGAAAAGGAAAAGAGGAAGTCGTCTGATGGAATTTTGCACGGAACGTAATTTAATCATGACAAACACTTGGTTTACGAATCATTGAAGACGGTTTTATGCGTGGTAGAGATCAGGAGATACCGGAAGGTACCAGATAGATTTTATAATGATAAGACATAGATTTGGAAACGTGGTTTTAAACTGTAAGACATATTCAGGGAGTCCTGGATAAATTGAAGGAACTTGAAGTTCTTGAGATTTTCAGAGGGGGCTTTAGGCAACAATTGAGAGAAACAGGGAAAAATAACACAGTACAAGATAAATAGATAGCTTCGAAGGATGAAATAGAGAAGGCAGCAGAGGTCCATTGATGTAAAAAGACAAGACCTTGAATATCACAGGAAAGATTGAATGTAACTGATGTAAGGAGATGTGATTAAAAAAAGCAGTGAATGAAGCAGGTAAAATGGAGTACAGACGACTACGATATTAGATTGACAGGAAGTGCAAAATGGCTAAGCAGGAGTGGCTAGAGGGCAAATGCAAACCTGTGGAAGAGTGTTTAACTAGGGGGAAAACATACACCACCACAAGAAAAGCAGCTGTATGACTGCCAAGAACTCGGATGTAAAACCAGCTCTGAGCAAAGAAGGAACAGCTTAAAAGGTGGAAAGAGTAATGAGGAAATAAACTTCAAGAAAATACTATAATAAGGGAAAAGGAAATAGATGAAGATGAAATAGGAGATTTTATACTGAGAGACACTGATTTGGTTTAAATGATTTTTGCTAACGTCCCTTTGTTTTGGTGAGATAACTGTTCATCAAATGCACGACTCCGCTCAGCTGAACGACAATACGTTTACTCCTGACGTTCAATTTCGGGAAATTTCACACTGAAAAAACTTTCAAGCATACTGCAGACTCGAGTAGCTAGCCTAAACATCTGCCGGAACTCCTCTCGACGAAGTTCCTTTCCTATCACTAATGTTATCCTACCACGACGCTAAGCAGGCTTCTACACCGATACCACTATTCTAATGAGGTGAAGGTTCTCTTCACCTCATTAGAATAGTATTGTTTTTAACCTCAAACTTATGTGTTGTTAAATGGACACTGTATATTATTTCAACATCAATCTATAGCATGGCAAATCACATAAACAATGGTGTTGATTGCATCGCAATACGCCAATTACATCACGAGATACTGCAAAGCGATGATGGCGTTTGTAAACGCGAAACGCGCAGCTAGCGCACGTCCTGAGCAGCATGGGGTTCTCGCCTGAGACTCAGGACGTGCGCTAGCTGCGAATTTCGCATATTTCAAGCGTCAAATTCGCTTCGCAGTATCTCGGGAGGTAACTGACGTAGTGCAATGCAACAACGCCATTGTTTATGTGATTTATCATGCTATAAATTGCCGATGAAATAATATAGGGTGTCCATTTTAAAACATATAAATTTGTGTTAAATAAGACATATGCTTCCGTTTTAGAATGTTTCAAAATATTTATATTCATGAGGCCCTGTCTTACATTGATACCGATGAAAGTCGTTTTACAATAGCTGTTCGAGGGTTGGAACTTGGGTGGCGACTATTTACTCCCAATCGGTAGAAAAGCGTTACATGTTTGCACCTGTTGCTGTCCTTCAATGTAGTCACCAGCGTTGTGTAGAACCTGTTGCCGGCGATGTGGAAGGTGCAGTACTCCCTTAGGAGAGCCTGTTCTGTTGATGGTGTTGAAGTGGTTCCTTCACCTTCGGAATCAAATCAAAATCACAAGTTCTGTGAGTATGGAAGATGGTACAGTACTTCCCAGTCCCATCGACAGAACAAAGAGCCACAGATTGCGCTGCATGCGCCAATCCGGTTTCGTACGCGAGCCCACGAATCGTCTGGCGTCGATAACTGTCCACTAACGCGGCAACAGTATGCACTTCTTTTTCAGAGACGCTAGGACGACCTGTCCGATGCATGTCTGCCACAGTTTGCCGACCTTCGTTGAAGGCTTTTACGCAACGTGCCACTGTTCTGTACGGCAATGCCGATTTCCCGCACGCCACTTGAAGACCTTATGACACTGTCGTGCTGTACGACCTCTGGCACATTCAATCTTGATCCGTCTCCATTGTTTCTGCTTCGTAAACATGGTGATACCGTTACGTTAGACCGATCGCTCACAAGTGACTGTGTTTCCTTCGATTTTGCACACGCCGGTCACGTGGGACAGGTGAGTCCATTTGCTCGGAGGTAAGGTAGGTATGTCAACAACGTGTATCAGCGACAGTAGCAGATTCCATTTCACAATGTCGCCAAAGTAGTGTTGCCACTATTTAAGTTCCAACCTTCAAAAAAATGTTCAAATGTTTGTAAATCTTATGGGACTTAACTACGGGGTCATCAGTCCCTAAACTTACAAACTAGCTAATACTAAGGACGGCACAAATATCCATGTCCGAGGGGGGATTCGAACCCCCGACCGTAGTGGCCGTGCAGACCGTGACTGGAGCGCCTCAGTCCCCTCGGCCACCGGGGCCGGCCTAGTAACCCTATAATACTTTCCTGCATAACTCCAGATATCACCTCTGTTTTACTCGATGACTTTCCGTCAATTTCCACGTACTCGTACTATGTCCTTTATGACAAGAAATCGAGTAAGCAGTCTCACAACCGCACCATATCTTAAGTAAGCCATTCCATTAGAAGAGGCTTGTGTAACACAGTGTCAAAAGTATTCCGGAAATCTAGAAATGTGATTTGAGATACTTCGTCTACAGCACTCATCATTTTACGTGAGTAAAGAGCCCGGAATTTCAAACGAAGGATGCGTTTTTGATCCGTGTTGACTATGGGTCAATATGTCATTCACGTACAGATAGTTCATGATGTTCCAACAAGGCATATGTTCGAAAGTACTGCTGAAAATCGACTTCCTGTAAGTTTTCGGATCAGTCCTATTGTCTTTCTCGATCACTGGAATAACCAGTGTACCTTTTCAATCTATGGGTACGGATCTTTCAACCGGGAAAGTTTACCGCCATCAACGGTACGTAAGTATCAGTAACGGTTGCTATGTCTGCAGCGGCCTATGAATGTCTAGGACGTAGACGGAATGTGACGCAGGGAAAGTGGACTTTATTAATGAGGATGGACAGGGGCACGTAGTTGTGTGTGTGGACAAAGGAAGTTCTTCAGCACAGTGAGAAAGCACGAATGACATTATACAAATGAACATAATAATGTGCCAAATAATTTGTCAGAATGGACAACCCCAGACAGACAGTATAGTTCATCAGAGATAGATGTTGTTTGGTGCGTATGTAGTTAGACGAATGAATAATAAATGGATGCTGCAACCAGGTGTGCACATACATCCAAATAAATCTAAAAAAATCTTGATGTCACACTGCATATCAAATAAATATGTCACAAATAACCCTTACTCACTAATTAAATCATAAAAACAAGGGTCCATCCAAAAGGTGCGTTGCAATTTTAGTGTCTCATAAATCGAACTGTAATTCACTTAGCGAAAAAAAAGTACCTGTTAGTCCGGAGGATGAATTAAAAAAAGGGGTATACAGGGTCATTAACCAAGTTCTACCTCAGATCCTCTTGTGTCACGTACAGCATTTAGTCAATATCCCAACTCAACCCGTATCGATCACATGTTCGCCCAATTATACATGTGCGGTAGTGCCCTGTATAATTGCAGCATGTTTTGGGTTTTTAGCTGGAGCTATTTCGGGAGAACGGCAGTTGCGACTCGAGCTTGGATGTCTCAAGAGGAGGTCCCGTGGAAATCAAAGTGCGGGCTTCGAGCTCACGTCCCCCGTAGAGTTTCAGCTTGTCACGATTTTTCACAGTCTTACCTGTCAAATATCGAATGTCAGCTGCAGGATATTGGAAGCGCCCACATCTACATTGTGCACAATTACCGATACAGTCGTGTTCATGCAACGCCCGAGATGCGACCTTACAGGGAAATCTGTTCGGTCGATTAATCACATTCAAGCGTCACGTCACAGCAACAGCGCCAATACGTCAGCAGCTGAAATACCGAACACCTGAGGAGGTGATTCAGCCTTACATCTTCATCCTCCCTCCTCCCCCCCCCCCCACTTGGGAGGCGAATCCTGTGAGAGGACGGGAGGAGGGGAGCCCACACGCTCCTCGAAGAAAGACAGAGAGAGAGATAACAATCGTTCAGAACTTAACAGTCTTGGGCCGGCCGCGATGGCCGAGGGGACTGAGGCGAATCAGTAACGTTCTGCACGGCCACTACGGTCGGGGGTTCGAATCCCCCCTCGGGCATCAAAATGTTCAAATGTTTGTTAAGCTTATGGGACTTAACTACGGGGTCATCAGTCCCTAAACTTACAAACTACTTATGAACTACTTACGAACTAGGACGGCACAAATATCCATGCCCGAGGGGGGATTCCAACCCCCGACCGCAGTGGCCGTGCAGACCGTGAGTGGAGCGCCTCAGTCACCTCGGCCACCGCGGCCGGCCCCTCGGGCATGAATGTTTGTGTTGTCTTTAGTATAAGGTAGTTCATAAGTAGTTTGTAAGTTTAGGGACTGATGACCCCATAGTTAAGTCACATAAGCTATACAAACATTTTGAACTTAACAGTCTTGAAAATAGTGTTCGGTAATACAATAGGTTAAAAATACATTCGTTTACTTTTAAAATTCGTGTACGGTTTCTCCCAAAGGACGCGACCCTACTTCGAACGTCTAAAAGAAATAAGTTGTAATATCTTCGGCTCGTTGATGTCATAAAGTGACGTAATTATATGCGGTTACTTCAGTGCACTGTTATATCTGTCTATATTTACTCCTTACTCATGAGGTATACAACCTGTGACAGTAAAGTTCTATGAATAACCCTGTAACACTAACGTAGATGACCTACGAACTATAGTTACCTTACCGTCCTTCTAAATAGTCACCTCTCATAAATATGTACTGCTAAGCTCTGCGATACTTGTCCTGGAAACTTTACGCATAGTCTTTCTTTGAGATGGTATTCGAAAGCTCCGTCACGTTTCGTCGTATGTCAGGAATATCGTCAAATCTCTTCCCTTTCAAAGCGAGTTTGAGCCGAGGGAATAGGAAGAAGTCTGGAGACTTCACATCCGGCAAGTACGGTGGATGTTCAAGTAGCGCCGCGCTCTTTTTTCAGGAACTATTTGACGATATTGGCTGTGTGTGGGCTAGCGTTGTCGTGGACAAAAATCTAGGAACCTTCTTGTGCGTACTGGTATGATACCCACCGTAGACGTTTCATGAAACGGGTCCATATTTCAACGTACCTTACAACGTTCAACGTCTTTCCCTTCGGCAGGAATTCCTTATGGACAATGTCTTAAATATCGAATATATATATATATATATATATATATATATATATATATATATATATATATATATATATATATGAGCATCGTTTTGATGCGTGATTTTTCTGGTGCAGCGTTGTGATTCGCCTGTGTTGCCCGCAGACATACATAAGTATGGAAAAGTCGCTGCTGCGGCGGAGTGGCCCAGCGCATTGAGGCGCAATGATCCGAAGCGCGAGACCGTTCCCCGTCGGGGATTCGAATCCTCCCTCGGGCATTGATTTTTGTGTTGTCTGTATTATAAGTTAGTTCGCTTTTATATAGATAGAGATTAAGAAAACAGATTGCTTAATTTTTGGTGCAAGAGAATTAAGGGAGACTTGCAGACAAAAATAAATAGTAACATGAAAATCTGTAATGCTAACTTTATTCAAAAAAATGTTCAAATGTTTATAAATCTATCGACCAAACTGCGTGGTCATCAGTCCGTAGCTTACAAACTACTTAAACTTAGGTAAGCTAACCTAAGGACAACACACACACATCCATGCCACAGGGAGGACTCGAACCTCCGACGGCGAGCAACCGTAACTTTATTTGATACAAGATCAGGCCTGATGCGACTATGGCATCACAGCGAAAATGTTGTGTGCGGTAGACTTCTTTTCGTTTCATCATTTTATGTGTGGGGGGTGGGGATCAATTACAAATCACTTCATAAACGTCCGAAATTACATGCAGACTTTGTTGCAGGCCCCTAACTACTCCCATTTTCCAATAATTCAAATAGTTCAAATGTTGGTAAAGCTTATGGGGCTTAACTGCGGGGTGATCAGCCCCTACACTTACAAATTACTTATGAACTATCTTATACTAAAGACCGCACAAACATCCATGCCTGAGGGGGGATTCGAACCCACGACGGAGAACGACCTTGCACATCGCAACAAAGCGCCTCAATGCGCTTGGCCGCTCCGCTGCGGCTTCCAATAATCGACGCATAAATCTGGGTATTCTCACGCGGTGGCCTCTCATATCTGCTGAGCTGTGTGTCGTGCCCTTTTGTTTTTGGGTCAGGAACCTTCGTGGGCATACGGTAAACAGTTCACCAAAGTTTCATTGCAATCGAATGAATGGTTTATGAACACATAGAGTACATATAAACATTTATTTTTATATATATAGATTACTTTTTTTCTCCTCTCTAAATGTTTGATCGTCACTCATGATTTATTGTCGAAATTGTGTATATACATTACATGAAATGATAACATTAGACCTCATTAACTCTAACGGTACCGAGATATCAGTTGTCTATCCATGCTAATACACTCATATTAGCGCGTGGTACAGGATATACAGACACAGGCACTGATTGGCATCCCTTTGATCACACAGTTCGTGTATACTGTCTTGGGATACATTATTCCACGCCTACTCGACATGTTCACTGAGTTATGCAAAAGTTGTGATGTGACGAGTGGGTCGTATCAGTGGTCGTCCTGTCATGTCATCACGTGCTCCACTGGTCACAAGTCTGGGTATCCTGTTGGCTGAGAAAGTTTCTGAGCGTCATGCAGAGCAGGTTGAACGCAGTGTGTGAGCGAGCAGTATGCTTTTGGAACAACACATGACTTTCCTGTTGCAAGAATAGCAAAAGAACGGGTTTTGCAACCTTATGCTGGTACCGATCGCTCGTACCAATGAGCTAGAGCTGTGCTTGTCCGTTGCCCCATTGCTGGTGAAGAGTTGGCAACAGCTCTTTTTGACACTTCTGAGCTCACAAACCCTTGTGATAGCAGTACTATCTACCACTGCTGCCCTTACGATTTAGAGGACGTCTGAGCTTTGTGGACTTTCAGAACCTCCTCCACGGTGTGAGAATGTTCACGTCAGCATTGCAACCAGCACAATCTACTCCTGTGGCAATTCTTCAAATAGCCCATCACGCCACTGCAAAGGCCGCACTGTAACCGCTTTCAAACTCCGTCAATTGGCTACAGGAAGCATGAATACATGTCCTGCGGCATGGCCCCTACTTGCTTCACACGTTGACATTACACTGAGCCTTATGGCTGCAAACATTCCCCCATTAAAGAGTGCACGCAGGTAATGCTCCGGCACCCAAGTCACTACTCTATATGTTGGCGGACAAAGTTGAAACCGTTTATTAAATATCAACAATTCAGTTCCTTGAGACAAACATTGTCTCGTTATACGAAAGGTATTAAATATAAGGAGAGGCATTGAATTAAAATTTATGTTGTGGTCGGGATTTGAACCTGGGGTCTCGTGCTTACTAGGCAGGAGCTTTAGTTTTTTTTATATTTACAAAACGTTTTTTCCGCCTTTTTTATTTATTCATGGCAGTTGTTTAGGGAGTATAAAATAATAGATAAGAAAACACAATATAGTCCAACTGAAGGTACCCCTCCGGTATTATATTTATTTACTTTTATTTTCAATTTTTTAATATATATTATAGTAGAACTAGGACAGAAGTACAATATGCAGCAGAAACTCTCTCCCTCAAGAACAAAGGACTAGTAGTTGAGCTCGAGAGGGAAGAAAGGGTAATTCTGAGGAAACTTCTTGGTGGACACAAAAAGTGTCGAAACATGGGTAAAGATGAGCAATGAGAAGTTCTATCAATTTATTAAACCAGTTACAACGGAAATGAGAAAGAGAAAGTTTATGTTCTTCGGTCATCTGGTGAGAATGGATGACAGCAGATTAACGAAGAAACTCTTCAATATAATTTAACAGAGGAAAGCACCCAACGGTTGGTTGCAAGGAATAAAGAAAGACCTCGTGGAACTTGGACTCCCAGAAATGGACGCGATGTTACAGAAAGGCAGTAACTGAATTCGAAGTTTTTCAGGAGGCCCCAAGAAAGAAGACCAACAGGAAACTGACAGCTGAACATCTGGCAAAAATGGCAGCAGGCAGAAGCGCAGCCCTAGAGACGAGAAAGAAGAAACTGAATATGAAATAAAATTTGTAATGCGGTCCTTAGTTGGCCAATTCGTGTAAATAAATAAATAAATAGTAGTAGAAGTAAATGAACTCCTTCATGGCAGTTATTTGGGGAATATAAAATAAGGAAACACAAAATAGTCAAACTGAAAGTACACCTCCGGTGTTATATTTATGTAATTATTATAATGTTTAATTTTTTAATCTATATTTTAGTTGAAGTAAATGAACTCCTTCATGACAGTTATTTGGGGAATATAAAATAGCCGCGGAGGGGGGTGGGGGGGGAGGCACCGCCACAACTGACAAGTCAAGAAGACCGGGAGAGGGGGGCGGGGACGGAAAGAGGGGGGGGGGGGAAGGAAATCCAAATCAAACTCTTGCCTTTACTTTCCTTGACGAGGTGCGGTACGGCTATCAGGTAAAGAAACCACAAATCTACCACATACCATTGACAATGACCTCCAGCAAGGAAGATCAACCACAATCAAAACCTGCCAATTACAACCCATCGCCGGCAGGAACAACGACGATAGGGAAGAAATCAACTGACAGAAAAACTGCAAAATTACAACTCATCGCCATCGCCGGTAGGACCAACGACGAGAGGTGAAAAGGTCGACCCTGATTTCCGACTACGTCCGGGGGTCGCAGAAGGGCATAACGGCACATAAATTCCGCTCGTTGTACTTAATAACAAAGTGATTCAGAAGGACGCTGGCATCACAGGCGAGGTATTTGAAAATTGCGAGGTAATGGTAATGACCAAGAGAAGTTAAACGTAACTTCAACACTTAGGAGGCAGCCAATACGCACTTAACACAATACACACGTATTGTGAATGGGTCAGTTAGACCCGCAATTTAAAAATATATATATTCTTCGGTGTTACTTCAAAATATATTTTGTATGTAGTATTTTTCACGTAGAAAAACAGATATTGAAGCATTGCAGAGTTTATTGAACATAATTAGTCTAAAATTATTTATTACATTTTAGATTATGAAACAAATAATGTTCATACAAGTTTTTATAAGTGAAATGTTGCATAAAAGTGCAAGCTACAGCTTAAATTTTGTTCCTTATTGCAAACATTAATTAACCTAAAATTACATTTAAATATGATAATTGATTCTGAAGAACTATATTTAGTTTCAGTATATGCGTGTTGTATTAGCTTACACAATTACCGCAGTAAATATTTGTATGCTCTTGGCATAGGAATGACTGACAATTGTTACATTTCTTATTAGTCTTTCTATCTTTCTTGGGTCCACCCTCTTTGCACCGGCCCCTTTTCTGTTCCTTTGCTCCAGAACTCGTTCCTGTAATATTTTCCAAATTTACTTTTATCTTGTGAGGAATATTTTTGGACATTCTTTCCTCTTGCACTGGTCTTGTTAGCTCATATCCAAGCTCTTAGAAAAAGGCGTCTTTTGTACAATTTGTTTTGATAGTAGGTTGGATTAGTGTGTACATACAACACATAACCATTTATTGCAGCAATGTCAAGCATGTTATAAAATAAACAAACAGGCCATCGCTTAGTACACCTTTTACAGGAATAAGTACTGGTGAGTTTATCTGTCATGTCAACTCCTCCTTTCGTTTTGTTGTAATGCAGTATTACCTCCGGCTTCTTACGCTCTTCTGAAGACACGGTAGAGTCATGGTGCATTGTAGAGAGTAATGAGCCGACAACTTTATTCTTTTTTGGCACGTACGAAACCAGTGTTAGCCAGTGCTCATCACTTAGAAACCGACCAGTCATATTCACAGTCGTTATACAGAGTCCCACAACAATTTGAAATGCCTCTGAGCCATTTTAGACCATACGACAACAATCACAAATATTTCTAACAATTTATTCGTAGAAACTAAATAAGAATTTCCGCCTGGGGCTAAAAGACCCATTCACAACACAGTGTGTCAAAGCTACGTATCTCCGAAACTATTTTAGATTTTGAAACGGAAATTGAGGATAACATAAATTATTACCTATTTGAGGAATACATAACGCCATGTTAGGGATTTATGTTAACTTCAGTAAACGAACTGCGTCAGTTAGACCCATTCACAATAGGAAGGTTAAAGAGAAGGAACAGGCCTTCACGCGCGAGCGGACAGCGTCGTCTAAGCAGCGGTTCCCCAGCGTCGCGTTCCGTTGCCGCAGACCCATAGCCTCCCCCCACCTCCGCCGACCGCGGGAAGGGTGTCGCGAATTCTGGGCCCACTGAATTCTGGGCCCACTGAATTCTGGGCCCGGAAAAGGTCGGGCCACTAATCCTCCTTCCTCTCCCCTCCCCACCCCCTCCCTCGCGCCGGGATGGGTGTCGGCCGGCAGGTAAGCGAGCCTCCAGAGAGATTTCTTCATGTGGAAACGGCAGCCATGAACTTGAACCGACGGGAGCACAACTTTTAATGCAGAAATAGCAGCTACTTCAAAATCAACGGTGACATTTTGAGAATCCCATTCTTTTATATTATTCTTAAGATTGCTGAAAAGACGAATATATGTCTCTATTCTTTTGTTGGGGAACAGTGCAAAGGCCATCGGATAGATATTTGTTTCATACATTGAACTTCCAAAGTCTGCATGTATCGTATATATTTGAGCAAATTGCTAGCTACAACATTTGAAGGTCCAATCCATAAAAAAGTCTCGTTTAATCTTTAAAGCCTCTCTTCCTGCTTTTCCACCCTATCTCCAATGTTGTCATCGCTCAAGAAAAAACTGCTACCGTCATTCATATTTAGTAGCTCAGGCGAAAGATCGACTTCTTGTCTCGTCTTTGGCTCTTTCTGATCTCCGCGTGCTTTGGACCGATGCTTGTATAATATCCGCTTCGTTGATAGCTCTTCTGGCATTTCAGACACAAAATGATACCCTCGATTGTGGAGGTCACCTTATTCTTCAGTATATATTTTAGAAATCGAAGTCTCTTCGTCTCTTGATCTCTTCTTAGCCCGATTTTACTGCCTTCTGTATTTCTATGCGAGCATCATCCGTGCTCCACATTGATGCTCGTTTGAACTAAGCACCTCACATTCTTTCGTCTCAAGCATTCCTCGACAATACTTTGTTCTTTGCTTTGAACAGCGCCAAATCACAGTCCCATCTGCTTTGGTTCTCCTTATGGTATATGAGTTGCCGTCATAGTGCGCACATGGCTTACCACGGATGGGCGTTGACACTTCCATTTCGAAATTAAAGCACACTGGGAGACCAGATGCTCGAACTGAATACTACGCAAGTTAGAGTCGTACTGGCAGCACAGAGTAACATATATATTTGTCTGTGCTGGCAGTGACAGTCTAAGCGGTCAGCCTCTGCGTTGGACGAGACCTTCGGGACCGTGACTGACAAGGAGCGTTTCTGGTGGACGGGCACTCCTAGGGGGGCAGGGAGGCTCTGCCCTCGCCACAGGCAGGTAGTTTCCAGGAAACTGGGCCCAGAATTCGCACATTTCTGGTTGGGCCCAGAATTCACTGGGCCCAGAATTCAGTGAACCGCGGGAAGCGGTAAACGAGCTATCAGCTGTCACCGCCACAAGACAGAAGAAACAAACAAAAGGAAAGCGGCGCGGCGATTCTGAACAGGACGAGCCCACGGCTCACTGTGTACCGACCCTCACATTCGGTCCAGGTACTCTCTATTAACTGTAGACATTCTTGATCTTGTAGGAGTGTTACATTTAGTTTCCATGTTCCCCGACTTGTCCACGCGGTCTGTTTCCGTAGATGGATAGCGCAAATGTATGCACTGTGGTCCGAGAAGGCCGTGGGCCAGGTCTCCGCTTCTACAGTAGCTGTTAAAAGGTCGGAGGAGACGTATATGCGGTCGAGTCTGTTGGCTCAGTGGCTGGTCAGATAAGTGCAACCAGGGCGGTCGCCATGTATCACCTCACAAGCATCATAAAGACGTAGGTGTTGTACCAAAAGGCGCAATTCGGGGCGTGGAGTGTACTTGGGTTGTTGATCTTTCGGAGAGAGTAAGCTGTTTAAGTCTCCGCCTAGGATGAGGTTATTGTAACGTCCCAAAAAGAGAGGCGTAATTTCTTCTGAACAAAACTGTGACCTTTCCCGCCTTCTATCTGTCCCAGAAT
The DNA here is from genome assembly GCA_026315105.1 of Locusta migratoria. NCBI lineage: Eukaryota > Metazoa > Arthropoda > Insecta > Orthoptera > Acrididae > Locusta > Locusta migratoria. Next base: position 411,310,972 of record CM048748.1, read on the forward strand.
AGGCGTAGACGTTAATAACTCGTGTTCCCACATATCGAAGGCGAGTCCTCGCGCCGACGGTAAGTACGTTACATTGGTGAACTATATACCACTTTTAACGAGAACAACCGTCCCATTACTTCTCTCGTCAGCAGGGATAACATAATCAGTGTAACCATAAAGGTCTGGTAGAGTGTCCACTCGAACTTCTTGCATTAACACAACATCCACATCGGCCGCCCTGAGCGTATCACGTAGTAGTTGAATTTTGACACGTATGCTGATCATCTTAAGATTGGTAGAGGCAATTCTGTAAGCTTGCGCTAGGTCTGCAAATACTGGAACATTCATTTCGACTCGGCGAAGCGCCGCAGTCGCAGCAGAAAAACGACCACGTCACGTCGCCCCAGGACTGATGACCTAGCTGTTTAGTCCCCTAAAAACCAACAACAACAACAACAACAAGTCGCCCCATCGCTGCGCTAATCGTTCTGTATGTTGTGCGTGGCCGAGACGCCAGTTGACGCTGTATTCTCGGCAGAAGACTGAGGCTCAAGATCGTTTGCCCATGCCATCGGATGAGTGCTTGCGTCTTCCAAGCCCTTTCCTTGCATCTCTAGTGGTATTTCGCTGCACTCGAAATGCCGTTCGTCGTGTTGGTCGACATTCGTCTCCTGCAGACATTGTATGTCATGAGTTGTAACAGGACCTGTCGTAAAAGACATGTCACAATCGGTCGTTGAAGCACTAGTCACCAGTTCACTATGGTAGCGAGAGGCCTCGTTGTCTTACGATTGTGTCACTGTCTCATCAGATGAAGCCTTCGTTCGCTTCTTATGTCTTCTCTTCAACTTTGATATGCATACTCTTCATAGTAGCATGAAGATAATCTCAATAGTAATCGTGTACACAAGTGGAAAATGCCGAAGAGTATAAATGAAAACAAGAAATTGAATTTTCTCTCATCGGATTATCCTCTAAATCTATAAATGTGTGTTGATTTTCGGACCCGGATGACTGTAGTGATAATTTTGTGTGTGTGTGTGTGTGTTACTAGGTTAGGTAATTTGGAAGTTTAAAGCTCCATATCGTAAATAATATTTTGAAGGCATGCCCTCTTATGCGTCTGGATCATACTAGGGTTTTTCCAACTGGCTCGCCATTGCTGATTGCGCAATTCTCTCTCTCTCTCTCTCTCTCTCTCTCTCTCTCTCTCTCTCTCTCTCTCTCTCTCACACACACACACACACACACACACACACATGTTATACACACAGCTACACCCAGAACACCTTGGTTCTTACTTGTGATTTATCTAAAGGCATTTCACTGCATCATATTGCGGAAACGTGATTAATACACACACGCCCGCACGGTCCAAACATACTCCATCACCTTCGTCTAATGGGAGTTGTACGGAGACCGACTTACGATTAATCGACGAAAACTCCTCATTTTAGGTTATCAGAATACATTAGATTGTTCGAGACAGCACTATTAATTTGCGTACAGAAAACATATGTAAGTTTAATGTCCAAACTGTGAAGGGCCTTCTGCATAATGTTTCCATATAAACCAGTTTGTGAGTGACGTGACCATCGTCAGAGAGAGCGCTTGTATGTAAATGTGACAAACTAATGGGCAGACCAAGTAATCAAATGCCGTATATTAATGTAAAACGCTTGGAGCTTCGTGACAGCGCTGATAGTGAAATGTGTGTTGCATGGAGTTGTAAAGCTGCGTATTCTTGGTGTTTCTTGCACCGGTGGGTCGGAATGGTAAGCCGTGTTGGTTGTATGTCGTTCCTCCTCTTGGCGTCTAGATTGCCTCATTTGTGAAAGATCCTGCGGTAGTTCAGGCTCAGGGATCGGTCCGGCGTCTGCTCGGATTGCCACTACAGGATTGGCAGGATTGGCGACGTAGTAGCAGGCAGTCAATCCGTAGATTGGAGCTGGACAATCCTTCATTGTAAACACTCTGCTCGTATATGGCCTTCTTTGCCACAATCCGTACAGGTCTTTGGTTGTCCGCCGAATCTGACGATGGCTCTACATCCTGCGATGTTAAGGTACGATGGAACATACTCTGTGAGTTCAATGCGCAGCTGTCGCATTCCATTTAGCACTTGGTGGCTGGTAAATTGTGTCCAATGTGACTCTGCAACGTGACTGAGGACTTTTTCATAAGGTCTGAGACCAATCTCCACATATTCTGCCAGGAGTTCGTACGGGATATCGAATACGCGGATCGTTGGGAGACCGAGACCTGCATGATCCACATTCACTGGGCCAATGTTATCATCACAACGTCGTAATTTAAGTCCGTCTTTCGCCCTCTCTAATATTGCGTTACATACAGCTTCATTTACTACTTTAACGTAAACCACGCTACTCACAATTGAGAGGTGGATTCCAATAAGCGCGGAACAAGGGATCTTTACATCTTCTCGAAAAAATCTTTCCACTTCTATGGCTTTCGGTCGGGAAGCTGAATTTCAGTGTCGATGTCCTGTATGAGTTACCCATGAACATCGAAAATCACCCACTCGCTCGAAAACTGCTTAAGCACGTAAACACCGCGAAGCGCACGCTGCGGTGGGACGTAAACAGGTCCGTCCTCACCGCCTCGCTGCCTGACGCAGACTAACCGCTCAGCTAACACAGCGTTACACTAACTGTCTGTCAGCGATGCCTGTATCTCTGCTGCTGTTTGTATATGGCGTCGGTATAAATTTAGTCTCCAAGAATCTTCTTAATTGTTGGTAGTCTGTCAGCCAAGAAATGCTTTTAATGATTTCTATCTTGTCTTTAGGAGGATAGATACCTGTAGTTGTGATGGTATGACCGAGACTTGTCACCTGTTTTTGACGTAGGATGAATGTTTCCTGATTTACCACTAGGACTTACTTGTGCATCATGTCGAACACAGCTTCAAGGTGCTCCTCATGTATATCAGCTGTCTTTGAAAATATCAAAATGTCGGCAAAGTAGTAGAAACAGAATTCCAGGCCCCAGCAGCACTTTCTCCACAAACCGCAGCTATATACCTTTCGTATAAGGAGACAATGTTTGTCTCAAGGAACTGAATTACTGTTGATATTTGTATATAAACAACAGTCTAGAGTGCAAATATTTATTGAATTTTTATTTTATATATATATATATATATATATATATATATATATATATATATATATATATATATATATATATATATATATATTTCGACTAGTTTCGGTTTTATTTAAAGCATCTTCAGGAAGTTAAGCTCCATTGATGTAGTGGAGCTGGCAGGAGACTTGGAGCCTTCTAGTGCGTCTAAATGAAAACGCATTTTCACTGCAGCATATTCATGTTTACAAGTCGTCTTCGATGTACAACAAATATTACCAAAATGTTATTCTCAAGTATGTTTAAAAATTGTTTTTAACACAGCATAAATAAAAATATTTCAAAAGTGTTATCAAGAAGGAGAACAACATTCATAAAAATGCATTGTAAACAGCAGTAGTAAAATTATTGTTGTGCCTATCAGTGTTATTATTAAAAAAGAGCCCCATATTGATCCCTAAAAGAGTTGATGCTTTTACTTAAATGCTAAGTGACTCAGCTCATGAAATCGGCAGAGAGAAAAAAAAGTGGGGTTGAAAATTATTGCTAGTAGTTTTCAAGTTACTTTGTGACATCAGTATTTGTCCTTTCATTCCATAAAAAGGAAAAGGGAGTGCAGGTGTTTTGCGTCATTTTTAGCATAAGCAATTTACCAAGGTCAGTTGGAGAGAGGTGACCTTATGTAGCTCACACTGTTATGCTACATGTGGGGATGCTTCAGAGAAGGGGAGGTGGTAGGTTGGATGTCACGTGACGTTTCAGATGTTAAGCCCGATAGCGTCAGGTGTAATCAGTGTTGCCAGACGTAGGGAATTTTCCCTACACGTAGGAACTTTGAAGCATTAAAATCGTGTAGGGATTTTTCATCCAAAAGTCCCCAACGCGTAGGTACTTTGGTAAAATTTCATAATCGCTGACACATGTCTAGCGGGTAATGTTGGCAACAGAACAGTTTGTCAGCACGTGGGAATGAAGCTGACCAATTGTGGCAGAGTTTGAAGTAGCCAAAGATATTTTAGACGGCATAGTTGTTTTCTGTTCATAGTAAACATTATTAATTTTAAAACTTAGTTTCGGGCACATTAAAATTGATGCGAAATGTTATGATTTCAATGAATATCAGTGGAATGGAAAGTCGGTTTGGAAATAGTGTTAGAAAATGTCAGCAAAAGGAAAATTCATTGTTTCCATGAATGAAAGACGTTATATTACCTTGACTAGACTGTTATTTATTTGCGTCAGGACAATATACTAGTTAGTAGCTGTAAATGAGAAGCTGCTGATAAGAAAACGCTAAAATATTTGCGGCAGCCAACGTTATAAATGAACAAAGCGCTAGTAGCATTACGGTTAGAAAATCGAATCATGCAGAGTGACGGACTTCCTTTTTTGTGCTGACTGAACTAAATAATTACTACTGTTCCTACTCTATGGTTGATGGTGCCTTGATGTATACTCGTGCGGTCAATAAATATGTTACCCTCGTGTAACAGTGCACTCGGAATTCGCGGCATATTTGGGGAAACTAAGTAATGATGTTCCTCTCTATGGTTGATCGGTTCTTGATGTACCTTTGTTCGATCGATAAATCAGTAATCCTCTTGTAACAGAGGACTTGGAATTCGCGGCGTAATCTACACTTGACTCCATCAATCAGTAAATATTAGTCAATGGAAAAAGCATCTCTAGCAAGTGAAGCATGATGCCAAAATTGTAACATGTCATATTAATGAATTGGTTGACCTCTGCTGGCTGGACTCTTAGATTCAGCTCCTCCCAGACGTAAATCCTGGCTACGCCCCTGCTATAGGGGCATTAATGAGGTGGTAGGGAGAAAGTAGGGAAAACGTAGGTACATTTTTGTGAGACTGTAGGTATTTTCTCTCTCTGCCATCTGGCAACACTGGGTGTAATGGACACCGGAAAAAAACCAGTGATGAGATGATTATGTGACGTATAATAGTCACTGTTACTTGTATCTAGGTTGCTGACTGGAGAAGAAAGAGACTGCCGCGGCGGGGCGGCCGAGAGCGTTGAGGCGCTATGCTACGATGCGCGAGGCCGTTCCCCGTCGGTGGTTCGAATCCCCCCCCCCCCTCGGGCATGGATGTTTGTGTCGTGTTTAGTATAAGGTAGTGCATAAGTAGTTTGTAAGTTTAGGGAGTGATGACCCCGCAGTTACGTCCATTAAGCTTAACAAACATTTGAAGAAAGAGACTGCAGCCCACTGTTAACCTACTTAACTGGCCTCTAGAAGAATACGCAGCTTTACAACTCCATGCAACACACATTTCATTATCAGCGCTGTCACGAAGCTCCAAGCGTTTTACATTTAATATTCGGCATTTGATTACTTAGTCTGCCCATTAGTTTGTCGCATTTACATACAAGCGTTCTCTCTGACGATGGTCACGTCACTCACAAACTGGTTTATATGGAAACTTTATGCAGAAGGCCCTTCACAGTTTGGACATTAAACTTACATATGTTTTCTGTACGCAAATTAATAGTGCTGTCTCGAACAATCTAATGTATTCTGATAACCTAAAATGAGGAGTTTTAGTCGATTAATCGTAAGTCGGTCTCCGTACAACTCCCATTAGACGAAGGTGATGGAGTATGTTTGGACCGTGCGGACGTGTGTGTATTAATCACGTTTTCGCAATATGATGCAGTGAAATGCCTGTAGATAAATCACAAGTAAGAACCAAGGTGTTCTGGGTGTAGCTGTGTGTATAACATGTGTGTGTGTGTGTGTGTATGTGTGTGTGTGTGTGAGAGAGAGAGAGAGAGAGAGAGAGAGAGAGAGAGAGAGAGAGAGAGAGAGAGAGAGAGAGAATTGCGCAATCAGCAATGGCGAGCCAGTTGGAAAAACCCTAGTATGATCCAGAGGCATAAGAGGGTATGCCTTCAAAATATTATTTACGATATGGAGCTTTAAACTTCCAAATTACCTAACCTAGTAACACACACACACACACACAAAATTATCACTACAGTCATCCGGGTCCGAAAATCAACACACATTTATAGATTTAGAGGATAATCCGATGAGAGAAAATTCAATTTCTTGTTTTCATTTATACTCTTCGGCATTTTCCACTTGTGTACACGATTACCATTGAGATTATCTTCATGCTACTATGAAGAGTATGCATATCAAAGTTGAAAATACGCATTACTTGATGGTTTGATCATCAGCTTCAGAAAAGTGTATTAAGAAAGCCTTATACCACAGTCGCATGTTTCATTCTTTACGTTTCATTGTTGTGCAGCTCCGCTAGTATTTTACTACAGTTTTTCATCTGCAAATAATGATTTTTTTAGAGCGAAAATTTGTTTCAAGAAAGGACTTGATTATATAACAATTACTTTCTTCCTTTCTTATTGACCAATGTTTGTGACATTACATAAAAAAATGTTCAAATGTTTGTATAGTCTATGGGACTTGACTACGGGGTCATCAGTCAACTTATGAACTACTTACGAACTAGGACGGCACAAATAGCCATGCCCGAGGGGGGATTCGAACCCCCGACCGTAGTGGCCGTGCAGATCGTGACTGGAGCGCCTTAGTCCCCTCGGCCACCGCGGCCGGCGACATTACATAAATTGTGCCTCCTCGGTAAGAAAAACACGAACTATCTGCGTGTGAGAATACATTTTAAAATGGTACTTTTACGTTTCTTCACAATGGGAGTATTTTTTTTTTCGGTATCACATTTCTATTATTGTAAGGTACGTGAACCGTATAAGGTCCACCTAACGTTTAGGAATTTCGTATGCAGTATGTGTAAGTGATAACATTCCGAGATCGTACGTGCAACATCCTACAACTATATTCAGTTTAAAAATAAAACATGAGTGGAATGAGATAGTACATAGAATTTTACATTTACATTTTTTTTTTCAAACGCCTCACACAGTACTATTGGTAACTTGCTTACTGGTTATTAACTCTTAAGATTGTTAAATTTAATCAGCAACCAACATTGTTCTGACAGCAGTAAGTTTCCTTATCGTAAGTTAATAGGAACATTAGTCTGTTTGTATAGCTTACGGGACCTAACTACGGGGTCATCAGTCCCTAAACTTACAAACTACTTATGAACTAGCTAACACTAAGGACGGCACAAATATCCATGCCCGAGGGGGGATTCGAACCCCCGATCGTAGTGGCCGTGCAGACCGTGGCTGACGCGCCTCAGTCCCGTCGGCCACTGCGGTCGGCGAACATTAGTCTAATCCTTATATTTTCTATGATGGGTTTTATTGGGAACAAACCGTTTAAAAAGCATGTGTGTCTATTGTTTAAAAAGAAACGTTTTTTGTGAAGATTATGCCACTATCATAAGACAGCACAATTTTCTGTACACATATACATATTTACCAGCACAAATTCTTCATGACCGAAGCGATTGCATTAGATGAAACGTACCGTGAAAATAAGAAGCAGCCTTCCTTCGTTGAACGCCGTAGCACAACTGAACGTAAAATGGCCAGCACGAGAGCGGGTGCGGAAGTAGTTGTTGTTTTGTCCACTAGTTGTCACAAGCTATCATTACCAATGACATTTAGCGCTGTTTTAAACTTTTTGTGCTAGAAAATGAGAGTGGGTCTTATTAGGAACCGAGCCTTATTTGTTTGGTACATGTACCTCACACATTTATCTTGAGAAGAAAAAAGTACGCCTTGAAAGGCTAGCGATAGGAAGGTCACATTCACGGAACATGTACGTTGGCATCTTCTGCAGAACTGATTAACATTTGAACCATGGGCCCCGAGTTTCAGAATCAGTGTGGGTGCTCGTGGTTTCATTTTGCATTACCTCTCGAGTCACAAGGTTCAAAGAATGAGCCATGCAGTGAACGTACATAAGTCGTGGCTCAATTTCTCTAATTTTTTACATGCAACCCAAAATAAGACAAAGTCACAGTAATCACTTTGCATGATTTGATATCTAGAGAAAAACGAGAGAGAACATCCGTTCCAAACATTAACCATATTTATGCTGTAGTAGATTAAGTATTATATAATCCAAATAATCTATATCTATAAATGTGAATGTCTGTTCGGTGTACGTTTATCACGTCTGAACCACAGGACATAAAGAACTAAAAATTTGTACAGTTACTAATGTCTACCCGGGGAAGGCTTTAGGCACGGTTTTATGGTGATCGGATAGCTAATATATATATATATTGTCTGTTCGGTGTACGCTTATCACGTCCAAACGACAAGACGCAGAGATTAAAATATTTGTACAATTACTAACTTATACCTGAGGAAGGTTTTAGGCACGGTTTTATAGCGATCTGATAGATATTTAGTAATTGGAAGAATATAACGCGAAATGCGCAACAATAATTACTCTTTGAAAATTATATTTAATCTTTGAAAATGGTTTTATTGGTTGCATTGTTGCTTGAGGGTTGATAATGATAAAAGTGTGGAGTATATTGGGATAGAAAGTTATCGATGTATATAAAATTCTAAGTGCATGTGCGTTAATATTTCGCTCTGCAGCGAAAACTACAGAACGCAAATGAATGGTCTGTGTGTAATTGTTGTCTGAAGTCTCGCGTTGTACACCATAGCAGTTCCATGCCGATAGCTATAAAGGGGTGGAAGATATGGTGGTTGAAAGTCGTCAAATTATAAAAAAATTTAGACTGAAGGCCAGCGATGACGTTTACGACTCTATAGCAAGGAGGTTACATACAGCGAAACGTGATGCCACAGACCATATCTTTGATCTATGCATTCTGAAATGTCTTCAGCTCTTTCTCTGTAAGGATAAGCATACGAATAAGGAAATATAAGAATAAATAAATAAAGTAGTAAAAAAGAAATTTCTTTTAATATATCTGATTAAAAAATGTATTGTATTTCATTTCATCCTTCAAAACCAGTCTCATAGCACACTACTGAAAGATAGCTTATCTATCACAATCAACGAACACGCTTGCGGAGCCGCGGGTTTAACCTAGTAATACATAAATTTGAAAATGATCACCACTAGTACGTTCAGGAAATTTTAACGATGTTTTAGAAGTCAGAAAAAAAATGAAGAATGTTGAAATTTCGTTGCTCATTTGCCTCGCAGACAAACTATTCCATTAATGCTTTGATTTGGTGGTGCATGTTTAGTATTAGATACTCTTTGCCTTTCAATGATAAATTTGTGTTTGATTACCAGCTGTAATCTTTTCGATCCCTTCCATTTCAAGAATGAAAGAGATTTCCTCAGGAATGGCAAAGAAAATCTCAAAAGCCTTTTCGCGAACTTTGCTGTGTAGTACCATTCTCCGTTTGCATTCCTTTGAGGAATCCTTTGAAGTTCCGTGGTTAGCAGTACCGTGACATAGCACAAAAAACACGCACTTGAAATATTTCATTACAGCACCTAGTTGCAGTGCTTCAGCTGAAAGGGAGCAATGAAACGTTTTTACCGGATTAACTTTTGAGTTTATTTCTGTAACTGTGTCGTTGTTATCGTTATTAATTAAACCTGGCTATTATACTATAGCTCTCTGTGAGCTTCGCCTTCAACGTAAAAGAAAAAGGGGGGACGTACACGAAAATGTCAAAAATTGTGAAAAAAAAATTAATGGCTCTTCATGTACTACATGGTATTGATATTTCAATTACCAAATATTACGTTCTAATTCCGCTTCTAATTGCGAAAAAAAGAATAATTTGTATTAGCTTGCGCAGTGCCACGCATTCTTTCTTGTTCTTAATTCTCTCGTCTTACCTGTTTATGTGGAGTTTTTTTTTTTTCAATGTCGTGCAATCAGAATACAGGGAATATATGAATACTAGATCAAGAAGACTGTGGAATGACAGCCTTCCGAAGAAATGTCTTCATGGCAAAACGCAGAATGCTAATTAGTCTCTGAACGCCCTCATCTGAAAACGTTGGCACAAAATACATTTTTCTCATCCAAGGTAGTTAAAATTGCAGTTTGTAATGCAGTTACTGTCTTTCATGGTGGCAGCTCAGAGAGGATAAGAGTCTTGTAGAGAATGGGCTGCTTCATGCGCGGAGCTTTCACTCGTGACATCTTGATGGGGATTGACACTGAAGTATATCTGCAGCCATTAAATCCATTGAAGACCTTGCAGAGCAAACAAGACAGAAAAGAAAAAGCCAGAAGAGAAATCTTGAAGGAAATGAGGACATTCATTACCAATCTGGAGCCTTTTGAAGGTCGAAAGGGCAACGAAAAAGCATGTTTGACTTTAAAATGCATTGTCTCAGAACTACCGTTTTCATTATTCAGGTACATATTTCTCCAAAACAAGAAAAGACTTGACTGTGATTTTTGCATGTCTTTTACATAAGAAACATGTATACAGAGTGAATATTTAATATTATTCAAGCATGTCACGATAGAGAATAAAGAAAGTAGAATTTCTATGTGTAATTTTTCAATTAAAAAATAATTAAACCTAAAACTTCGTTAAATATCAAATAATTTAAATGATTCTGTGGGTTTGTTTATATGATGGTTGAGATTATTCTGCAAAAATTCAAGGCAATTTCGTACAAACTCTCTTAGTAAACAGTACCTTTGTGAATCATGAGTTCATAAACTTAAAAGTTTCCAAAAAATTTAAAACTTTCGATTAAAATTACAAAACAATTTTAATAGGTGCTTTGAACTACCATCAAAATTGTACATAATTTCATTTATGTAACTGAAAAATTGTGGATTTTGTGACAGGTTATGTTTGTACTTCTTTTTCGTGTACCTTCCGCCTTACGATATAGAAGACATTGCGGACCATCTTAAATAAACAAAACTGATGGAACTTCCAGAACTCTCCATGGCCTTCATTGAAGTTTGACTGTTGCAGCATTCACGACTTGTTGCGGCCAGGAGACAATGAGTTTGCCCATCCTCCCCCCCCCCCCCCCGCCCACCCCGACAACAAACGGGGAAAAAACTCTCTGCAGAGCACCCCGTGAGGCACGTTTGGAACAGCTTGTAAGCTAGGTCGTATTTCCAGACCACGACGTCAAATTATTATTAATTTAGAGTTTCGTAATTCACAAATGTTTCTGTTATCATTTTATTTTTTCTACTTTATTTCCCGTCCTCGTTTTGTGTGGGTGCTGAGCACCCAAAAAACATTCGTGGGGGTTGCGCGAGCACCGGAGCACCCACTGAGTCGACGGCCCTGGTTTGAACCATGTCGGTTCGCGTGTTCAAGATTAGCAAAATGTTTAAATATTTGTCAAGCTGAAGGGACTTAACTGAGTGGTCATCAGACCCTAAACTTACAAACTACTTATGAACTGCCTTATACTAAGGACGACACCAACATCCATGCCCGAGGGCGGATTCGAACCCCCGACGGGAAACGGCCTCGCGCATCGTGGTATAGCGCCTCAATGCGCTCGGCCGCGCCGCCGCAGCTCAAGGTTAACGTGGACATCGTGGTGAAACACAGCGGCACAGCCAGCCGATAAAATATGCGGCTGTCATTGTCGCTATGAAAAGAAGGTAATGGACCAGTGAGACTTGAGCAGAGTGCAGGATGATTCGGAGATGTTTATGCGTACTGGAGCGTCAGATCATATCGTTCGAAGTAGGACGCATCATTCGCATGAAATAATGTGGTGGATCTGAGATATTGCTACTGATGTGGGACGGACTGTTTTTGCCGTGCAACGCTTGTGTGCAGAATGGCACAGGCGAGGACTTAGAACAGGACGAGATCGATCAGGCCACAAGACCTAGACCAATCTCCGATAAGATCGACACAACAAAATCCGAATGACATTGGAGCACAGATCTGCGTCGCCCTCGGGTCTGGAACAAGAGTGAAACAGTGGAACACTTCAATGTAGTATTTATATTTATAAAAAAATGGTGCATCCCTATGGTACTGACTGCACACCAGCCAGTACAGCAACGGCAGAATGAGAATGTACAAGGCGCAGCAACACGCGACAATAGAGATGAGATGCGCAGCCAGGCCCACAGCCGCCACAGGAGCAGCGAGCTCTATGATACAGATCGAACCATCCGTATGTTGCTGGCTGGAGCCAGACAGTTGGCCACCGGACCCACGAGCTTAGCTCAGTTTATGTTTGTTACTTTGCAGTCATCCTTTAACTTGCTTCAAGCCTTGCTTGAAGCCTGTTGTTGTTGTAGTCTTCAGTCCGGAGACTGGTTTGATGCAGCTCTCCACCCTACTCTATCCTGAGCAAGCCTTTTCAATTCCTCATAAGAACGGCAACCCACATCCACTTCAATCTGCTTACTATACGCGTCTCTTGGTCTCCCTCTGCGATTTTTACCTTACACATTCCCCCTTCCCTCCAATGCTAAATTTACGATTCCTCGATGTCTAAGAATGTGTCCTACCAAGCGATCCCTTCTTTTAGTCAGGGTATGCCAAAAATTCCTTTTCTCACCAATTCTGTTCAGTACCTCTTCATTAGTTATGCGATCTACCCACCTATTCTTCAGCATTCTTCTGTAGCACCACATTTCAAAAGCCTCTATTCTCTTCCTGTCCGCACTGCTTATCGTCCATGTTTCACACCCGTACAAGGCAACACTCCACACAAATGCCTTCAGAAAAGACTTCCTTACACTTAGATTAATATTCGATGTTAGCAAATTTCTCTTTTTCAAAAATGCTTTCCTTCCCATTACCAATTGCCATTCTGCATTTTATATCCTCTGTACTGCGACCATCGCATGTTATTTTACTACCCAAGTAACAAAACTCATCTACCACCTTCATTGTTTCGTTACCTAATCTAATTCCTTTAGCATCGCCTGATTTTCTAAGACCGCATTCCATTATTTTTGTTTTGCTATTGTTAATGTTTATTTTATACGCTCTTTTCATCATACTGTCCATTCCATTCAACTGCTCTTCCAGGTCCTTTGCTGTCTCTGACAGAATTACAATGTCATCAGCAAAACGCAATGTTTTTATTTCTTCCCCCTGATCTTTAATCCCTATTCCAAATTTTTCCTTGCTTTCCTTCACCGCCTGCTCGATGTAAAAATTGAATAACATCGGAGAAAGGTTACTACCCTGTCTTACTCCCTTCCCAACTGATGCTTCCCTTTCATGCCGTTCGAGTCTAATAACTGCGGTCTGGCTTTTGTACAAGTTGTAAATAACTCACCTTTCCCTATATTTTACCCCTGCTGACTTCAGAATTTGAGAGAGTGTATTCCACTCACCCAGTAGCGTACGTAACATAAATAATTTTTGTATGTTGTATAACGTGTATATGTTGAGTTGGAGGTAGCGGAAATGACTGCTACACAAAAGATCATCAGCGGAAACATGCCCCTCTTTCTGGTAGGACTACATCAGTCCCCAACGCCAACTGGTTGCCTAGGGTGTAAGTTGCCGGAAGGCAACCGCACGTGCGCGTGGACATCCCGGTGACGTAAGCGCCGACGAAAGACGCACCATTTTCTGGGAACGCTTGGCAACCGGTCGCGGCGCCTCGTGTGTGAATCCGGCCGGTCGGTCGGTGTTTCTGGCCGCCCAGGGCGACTTTCTCCGTGCAGCGTGCAGGGGGCGTCCTTGCGCGCCGCACCTGCCGCCGGCGCCGCCTGGACCGCGCCAGGCGTCGAACCGCGGACTCTGGCAACGCCGCGGCTCAGCCCGGCCGGCTAATAGCCCAGGGAGGACTGCGGCCGGCTGCAACGCATCCACTTGGCGCTACAATCTGCCCGCACTGGTGACGGTGGTCGAGTGGAGTCCCAACTGGGGTCGTGCTCAGAATGCCTGGTGCAAGTCGTTTTAGCTGCCGCCACTTCGGCGATTTGCGTGTCAATGATGATGAAATTATGATGATGACGACGACACAACACACATTCACCGAGTGGATAAAATGCCTGAACAGATCGGGAATTGAACTGGGCTCCCTGCGTGGCCATCCACTACGCTGTCCTCTTGACTACGGAGGCAGACTTGTCCACGATGGATCGCATCACAGACATGTGGTCACTTACGAAACTGACCAAACAACTCTGCTTTCCCAGCTCTGTAGACTGAAGTAGCAAAGACGGAGAGACGTTGAGACGTGAGATTAAATTTCAGTGCAAAAGTATTTCTTTGGGTTTATAGTTACTGCCGGCAATAAAAATAGTACGAAATGAAGACTCCATTAAGAGCAGTGTGCACCACGACTATAAAATGATAACTATCCAAAGGAAATTCAGCATTGGCCGTGCACTCTGATTAACATCACTTGTAACTGTAAACGAAGGCTTCCGCGGCCGTTGTCATTGTTTATAAAACTCTTCTGTTATGCTTACTAAACATAACACCCAGAAGATGGCCGCTTGCAATAGCGGCCGATACGTCGGTGAAGTATTTGATATATTGACGATGCGGTCCAACACCCAGAAGAGTTTTATTCACTTGTAACTGTTTAAAGCTATGCCTTGTGCCTGGGTCAGTAAAATCAGTAATAACTTGTTGAACAGCAACCAGCCACAATTGGTTTCATTATACTTTATTTATAAACTTACTTGTAATGTTTATCTGGAGTGCCGGTTATTTTTCTTCCTAAAACAAGCTTACTTGTAATATTTATCTGGAATGCTGGTTATTTTTCGTCCTAAAACAAGCCAAGAACATAATCAATGTATTTTACATATGTATAACTATAAATTCTGTATATCCTAGGACACCAGTTGTTTAGAAAGCATACACCACCTAAAGATGAATATATAATGTTCGAAACCGGTAATGGTGCTTTATAAATAAAGTATAATAAAACCAATTGTGGCTGGTTGTTGTTCTTCACCAACAAGTTATAACTGATTTTACTGACCCAGCTACAAGGCATAGCTACAAGCAGTTACAACTTATGTCATCCAGAGTGCATGACCAATTCTGAATTTTCTTTGGATAAAACTGTTGAATCATGCTGAAACACCAATATTAGTAAGCAGTGTAGCTATGTCAGTCAATATCACTATCTCTGCTATCCTCCAGGTGGCATCTGCCATCATGTGGTCAAAATCTACGTCGTTGTTCAAGGTCGTCAATTTGTTTATTTTCTTTTGAACGTGTCATTAGTTTACATTATTCAACGATTTCTGACGATGGATGGCTTATCTTTGACGATGGTTGCATCTTTGGAGAAATTCCAGTAATGTACTTGGAACGGAGTTGTCAAGACAGGTTATAATGACTAGAGGAGTAGAGCTGGGACTGGAGTGTTGGTCGGACTACAGTACAGCTGGGGGAAACCGTATGTATTCGGTACTAAGTAACGAATACTTTGGCTGACTCGAAGTACTGGATCGTTACTCATAAATATCTTTCGTTACTTGCACTACCGTATCGATACGAAATTACTTGCATCTACCGTATTTATACGAAATTAATCGCATCTACCGTGTTGATGTGAACTCGGTAACGAAAACCAATACGAAGAATGCTTATACTGAAATACAGCAAAGGCGAATGTAATATGAATCGCACTGATACGAAATGTACCGCATTGCCACGCGATTCTGCTTATGCGATATTTAAAAATGCCATAAAGAAATGGCTTTAAATTAGGCATTTAATATAGTAGAAGAATTCAAAATGTGCTCTTAAAGATAAAGTAGGAAATGAAGCTATTCAATGGATAGCGAAATTAACGTCAGTTGATTCATCCATGAACAAATAATTAAAAATGTTGTACCAGGTTTTTACATATGAAACAACAGGCCTGCTTTGTCAAATGAGAAATTGTAAATTACTACGAAACAGAGACATTCATGACACAATACTAGAAATAGAAAAAAATTCTTATATGCTTATCTAAAGACTGAAACTGACGGACCGTGACTCTGTAAATGCTTGACTGCCTCTTAGAATAAAGGAACTGAGTAACTTCCAAAGAAAAATTGAAGGAACGTCTTATATCTGTATGTCAGTATAATGTAAAAGAGTACACTACGTAGAGGAAAGTTAAATTCAAAACGAGGAATATAGCGAAACGTTTTATTCCAACAGAAGGAAAAAAAGCAACAAAGTATGTGGTGGGGAGGGGCGGTGCATGTAGTTTTATTGAAATTCTGTAAAGATTATTACTGAACATTTTGGTAGTTATTCATACGTGAAAATTGTAAAAATTGATTGCCACATGTAGAATTGCAAACATGGACATGTCCAATATCATTGTAAAGAATGCCCTAAAGACAAAACAGCCAAGTGGAACCGAGTGGGCCTAGGCGACCGGAAAGTACAGTGCCGTAATACGTCTATACACATACTAGTATAAACTCGTCACAACAACGTGCTTTGCGATCGGCTCGGCTTACCCGGTTATACTCGGCTGTTTTCGCAAGATTTAAGGATGTGTGCACATCTATAGAGAACAATGGTTTTGCGGTGTACAAACTCTGTTGTGCGTCTCAGTTTCGTTTCATTTGAAATGGTTTTATTTTCTGAGTTATTGGAGTTGTTGTTGTTATGGTCTTCAGTGCGGAGACTGGTTTGATGCAGCTCTCCACAATACCCTATCCTGAGCAAGCCTTTTCATCTCCTCATAAGAACGACAACCCACATCCACTTGAATCTGTTTATTATACGCGTCTCTTGGTCTATTCAAATTCAAATGTTTGTATAGTCTATTGGACTTAACTACGGGGTCATCAGTCCCTAAACTTACAAACTACTTATGAACTAACTAAGACTAAGGACGGCTCAAATATCCATGCCCGAGGGGGGATTCGAACCCCCGACCGTAGTGGCCGTGCAGACCGTGACTGGAGCTCCTGTCCCCTCGGCCACCGCGGCCGGCCTTTCTTGGTCTCCCTCTGCGATTTTTACCCCATACACTTCCCTCCAATGCTAAATTTACGATTCCTCGAGGTCTAAGAATGTGCCCTACCAAGAGATCCCTTCTTTTAGTCAAGGTATGCCAAAAATTCCTTTTCTCAGCAATTCTGTTCAGTACCTCTTCATTAGTTATACAATCTACCCACCTAATCTTCAGCATTCTTCTGTAGCACCACAATTCAAAAGCCTCTATCCTCTTCCTGTCCGCACGGCTTATCGTCCATGTTTCACTCCCGTACAAGGCAACACTCCACACAAATTCCTTTATTGGAGTATTCTGTGATAATACTTATTCTAAGTTGGGTAATTTATATAGACGCCCGTGCCGATTATTACGCGCTTATTGCGCAGCTCTACGATTTTAGATGGTTATTTTTGTTATTAGAAATTTTAGATTATAGGCTTAATTATTGGCCCATGTTTTTAGGTTAATCCTAGATGAAGTGACGTCCGCTTTTAACGCAAACATAAGTTTTATTATTTTTTTACCTGTAAATGTTTCGGTTTAGTGGTTATTTATTTGTTTTTTATGTGGTCGACAATAAAAAAGTTTAGGAAAAGTATTCAAAAGTTTTCATGTACATAAGTGGTGCAGTTTCATTCGTGACGGTATTACTTTAATTGTTACCGATGATGTCACAGAATACAGTGCAACAGTCCCTCTGGTCGTAAATGTAATGCTGTAACTATGCTCGGTCACCGCTACACAGAAGCAAAAGCATGCCCCATACTTTGTTATGATTCATAGAGCTTACGTCACAATTCCAGAGACAGTGTAGCGGCCATATTTCTAAGTGGCACTGATAACGAGAGTAACGAGTAACGGTACGTTTGTAACGAGTACTGTTTCCTTTAGTAACGGATACACACGGATATACTTCTCTTCGTTACTCTCACAGCTCTGGACTACAGTAGTGGCTGGACTGTTGTAGTTGTTGGATAGCTTGGCTTGAACCTGGACATGTTTCTAAAACATGATGTGTTTTTGAGTCGGAGATTTGATATTTACCGGATTCCCGATGCACTCGTGAAACTATCGTACAGGAGAATCCCCACCTCATCGCTACCTCGCAGAGCTACGTCGCATCCCACGTGCGCCGACTGTACCACCACTTTAAAACTCAACTAAATCTTGATAACCTGCCTTTGTAGCAGCAGTAACGGATCGCAGCACCGTCCTTTGAGAGTTTCCATATGACTGTGTTTCCATACGAGTTTCTTTGGCTCTTCAGAGTATCATTTTGTCCACCCCCTAAAGTGGATCCCCCTGTAACCGGTTGGGAGAGTGTCTACCTGCGTGAGGACTAAACACATTAAAGAACTACGATGTTCAAAATACATTAAAATTGCTACACCAAGAAGAAACGCAGATGATAAAAGGGTATTCATTGGACAAATATGTTATACTAGAACGGACATGTGATTACATTTTCACGCAATCCTGATGCATAGATCCTAAGAAATCAGTACCCAGAACAACCAACTCTGGCCGTAACAACGACCTTGATACGCCTGGGCATTGACTCAAACAGAGCTTGCATGGCATGTACAGGTACATATGCCCCTGCAGCTTCAACACGATGCCACAGTTCATCAAGAGTAGTGACTGGCGTATTGTGGCAAAACAGTTGCTCGGCCACCAGTGCCGCGGTGGAGTAGCCGAGCGGTCTAAAGCGTCTCGCTGCGGAGCGCGCGGTTGCTCGCCGTGGAGGTTCGAATCCTCCCTGGGGCATGGGTGTGTGTGTTTGTCCATAGGTTAGTTTACTATACCTAGGTTTAAGTAGTTTGTAAGTTACGGACTGATGACCACGCAGTTTGGTCCGATAGATTTACAAAGATTTGAACATTTTTTTCGGCCACCATTGATCAGACGTTTTCAGCTGGTGAGAGATCTTGAGAAAGTGCTAGCCAGGGCAGCAGTCGAACATTTTCCGTATCCAGAGACGCCCGTAGAGGACCTGCAACATGCGGACGTGCTTTATCCTGCTGAAATGTAGGGTTTCGCAGGGATAAAAAAAGAAAAAATGTTCAAATGTTTGTAAATCTATCGGACCAAACTGCGTGGTCATCAGTCCGTAGCTTACAAACTACTTAAACCTTGGTAAACTAACCTACGGACAAACACACACACTAATGCCCTAGGGAGGACTCGAACCTCCACGGCGAGCAACAGCGCGCTCCGCAGCGAGACGCTTTAGACCGCTCGGCTACTCCACCGCGGCTCGCAGTGATCGAGTGAAGGGTAGAGCCACGGGTCGTAACACATCTGGATTGTTGCGGCCACTGTTCAAAGTGTCGTTGATGCGAACAAGAGATGACCGAGAGGTGTAACCAATGGCACCCCATGCCACCAGGCTGGGTGATACGCCAGTATGGCGATGAGGAATACACGCTTCCAATGTGCGATCACCGCGATGTTACCAAACACGGATGCGGCCATCATGATACTGTTAACAGAACCAGGATTCATCCGAAACACTGACGTTTTGCCATTCCTGCACCCAGGTTCATCGTTGCGTACACCATCGCAGGCGCTCCTGTCTGTGATACAGCGTCAAGGGTAACCGCAGCCATGGACTCCGAGCGGATAGTTCATTCTGCTCAAACGTCGAACTGTTCGTGCAGATAGTTGTTGCCTTGCAAATGTTTCCATCTGTTGACTCAGGGTTCGAGACGTGGCTGCACGATCAATTACAGTCGTACGGATAAGATGCCTGTCATCTCGACTGTCAGGGATACGAGGCTGTTGGGACCCAGCACGGCGTTCGTAATGCCCTCCTGAACCCACCGATTCCTTATTCTCTTGGAAGTGATTGGATTGTGACCAACGCTAGCAGCAGTGTCGCTATAAGGTACACCGCAATCGCGATAGGCTACAATCCGATTTTTATCAAAGGCATCACAACAACGTTTCATCAGGCAACGCCAGTCACCTGCGGTTTGTGTATGAGAAATCGGATGGAAACTTTCCTCATGTCAGCATGTTGTAGGTGTCACCACCACCACCGGCGCCAACCTTGTGTGAATGCTAATAATTTGCATATCACAGGATCTTCCTCCTGTCGGTTAAATTTCACTTCAGTAGCACATCACCTTCGTGGTGTAGCAATTTTAATGGCCAGGAGTGTAATATTTGGGTAGTGGACATCTTGATGTAAATGAGCAGCAACTTAGCCCGGTGTATCTAGTAACGACCACAGACACTCATCTCAAGCACTTACCTTTTTGTAGTGACTGGGCATCCATGACGTGGCAGGTTCTCGGTAGTGCAGCATATTAGCTTCTTACCAAGAGCAAGTTCCCTGTAACGGACCTACCGATATTAATTAAAACGGTAACCCAGTTATGTACTGCCTCACAACCAGTCTCTGAAGAGTGTCTCACAAATTGTTCTCTTATTATCCCAATAATCAAAGATGACTTCCTCCTCGTCATTAGCAGTCGCAAGCCATCACGACGAGAAGAACGCGGATATGTCCCTGCGTTTTGTTTCCAGGAAGGGAGTTCGTGGCATGCCCTGTTAATGGCTTCGCAGATGTGGGTTTATTTTTCCTTACAGCGGGCGCATTGCCAAATAGCAGTCTGCGCACTGCCAACGCACGAAGAGGCTGAGTTGCTAGCACCTGTTGGACTGTCTTTACATAAGGTCACTCGAGGACCCAGGATGTTGTGTTGAATGCTGCGAAGCGGTATCTTACGCTCAGATCTGAGCTGTCGACTCGTCTGATTTCTACACCTGTCAGTAACGTACGGCTCTCTTAACAGTGGAGTCGAATAACAAGCATGGAGAAAGTTGGACGGACTGCACGGCCGTTACTGTCGAAGGTTAAGCCCACCCTCAAGCATGGGAGTTTGTAATGTCTTCAGCGTAAATCACACTGGTCAAAACAATCAGAGAATCAGTTGAGATATCTAGGTCTCGGAAGTATGGTACAACGGGAAAATGTCTACAGGAGGTGTGTTGAACCCGTCCTGTACCAAATAAAATAAAATCAAATGTTTGTAGAACTTATGGGACTTAACTACGGGGTCATCAGTCCCTAAGCTTACAAACTACGTATGAACTACCTAAGACTAAGGACGGCACAAATATCCATGCCCGAGGGGGAATTCGAACCCCCGACCGTAGTGGCCGTACAGACCGTGAATGGAGCGCCTCATTCCCCTCGGCCACCGCGGCCGGCCCGTCCTATACCATTTTCGTTCCTCCTCCATGTTACCATGGATGACGCACAACAGTTTGGGTTTGCTCAAAATGTTCAAATGTTTGTATAGCTTATGGGACTTAACTACGAGGTCATCAGTCCCTAAACTTACAAACTACTTATGAATTAGCTAACACTAAGGACGGCACAAATATCCATGCCCGATGGGGGATTCGAACTCCCGACCGTAGTGGCCGTGCAGACCGTGACTGACGCGCCGCAGTTCCCTCGGCCACCGCGGCCGGCAGTTTGGATTTGTACCGCAATGACAGTGTACGCGAGTGATGTAGTTACTTCCCATTGCGCTGTGTGAAGAGTAGAAACTCTTAAAGTTCACCAACCTGACGTCTTCTATAGATGTCGTCCCCACACAGATGATAGGGTGCAGGTCGGAGTTCTTGGATGAGGCTGAAGTTATTAAACCAGTGGCAGGAATTCATCTAATTATTGAATAATACTGAAGTTCTTTTGATGCCAGCTGATTTTATTTAAAGAATGAAAAAAAAAAAAGAATGAAAAACAGCAAACAGCTTGATAATATACACTTGCCACACATTGTTTTAACTGAAAGTTCAATATAAAGTCATTTTGCATTGTTCTAAAATAATTAAACTATGTTTTATGACCGCCTACGTATGCGACACGTTACTCGTCCGAGTGCGTATTCTGTACTGTCCTGTGGCGGCTCGATGCAAGGTTGCCTTCTCTTCGCAATTTGGCGCGGAAACATGGCCACCGCGCATCGTCCATCTTAAATTAATTGTTTTGTTTATTGATTTAGCAATAGTTAATATATTTTACCTAGTCAGGGCTTAGCTTGGCTTTGAAGGGTTTTTCTAAATTGAGTTTCACATTAAATAAATAATTAGTTTATTAAATACGAATAAAAATGTGATCGCATGTTCGCGCGTCACCGCCAGTACTGCAGACAATGGGCGTTTAGTGCCAGCCACTCGGGGACGTCCCTAGAATTCGGGGAGACTTACCAGTGCTCTTTCCCATGAGAACCCGACCTATTGTATCAACTACCGTGGTTCTCAGCAGCTTTTACCATCAGTCGCCTACTGGTCCTAACCGGCTGTACTAAATCAGTACTCAGGTCTTAATATGATGGCTTTAAGCCAGAAATATTACAATGGTCATCGGCAGAATGAACTAAAATGGTTCGACGTCTTCCTTTCGGTTCTGCGGAGTGAGGACAATAACATTGCGACAACCGAGAAAGAGGTTGTAATCGGAAGTTGTTGCAGGGGGGGGGGGGGGGGGTTGTCGCTGTTGAATTGTGTGGACTCTACCAAACGAATTCCTCAAGCAGTTGCGTTCAGATAGTGTAATGAGACGGTAGTTCAATGCAACAAAAAGGTTACTTACCCCAAGCTATGGCGTGGAGAGTGGAACAGACACAGAGGGTGATGGCTACAGCTATTGGAGTAATTTGAGAAACTTGCAGGACTTAGACGCGATTTCAACCAGAGAAGCCGTTAAAAGAAGGAACGACCAAGCTCGTCAACTGTTACCATCAGCAAGAGATGACCGTTATCTCCTGTTAACAGCCCGTCGAGATAGGCGTCTGAATGTAACTAGAGGGCCTCTATAGGGAGAGAGTGACCATACGTCTTCTCGCTGCTGATAGTCTGAGAGCCCAGGACGCCATGTTTTTACCAACCTTGGCGAACCTTGTATTTGTCTGAATAGCTACTGTGCGCGTTTCTGTACTGAAGAGGGTCTTTAAGGCTTCTAACAGCGATTCCCTGTACCGTTAAACACATGTTGTATTACGATAGGCACTGCCGCACTTTTGCACGTCTTCTGTCGGTTCTATTCACATAAATTAACTTGTTGTTCGTCGGTCGTTGACGATAACTTTAGAACTTCGTTGCAATATTTAAGATGAAATGTTGATTTGTTTTTACCGAGTGTAATTAATAACGTGAATTACATAATCATTAACGACACTCAAGAGAGAATTTTCCGCTATTGACTGTAAATACCTAAGTGCTATATAATGCTAGTGTTCGTAAAGAATTATGAAAGACGGAAACAGTGGGAGGTGAAAGTTAAGCGAGAAAGCGGGAACGTTAAAGGCCACATACGGAAACGAATGAATGGTTCTTGTCAGTGTGAAGTATTTTCTACTATCCCTGTCCTCCGCCCAATGCAAGAAAGGCATTGATTAAAATCAATAAATGAGTTATCACCTGCACGGTTACCCCGTTGTGTAGAGAGTGGTGTACTGAATTCGTAATGTGAAGGTCGAATCGGATTACTGGTAATTTTTATCAGTATTTTCTAGCTTTCTATAAGTTCATGTTTTTTGTTTTTGACAGGGCGTGCTACATGGTAGGTTTTAAGATGGCTACGAAACCTCCTCCTTGGCTGTGTATGTTGACTCTTAGATTTGCAGTTATGTATTTGAAACTGAGTCTGTTGTATCGATATTGCTATTTTTCAATTTTTTGTGTTGCTGTATTCCTAAAACTGTGTACAGAATGTCGTTTTTGGTATTTCCCAGTATAGGAAAAATGTTATAAGATCGACAGGAACATGTTTAAAATGCATAATATACGGAAGAGAAGCGATATTATTATACTTATTTTAGCGATGGATATACAGACAAAAATCTTAAATGGCATCACTTTCTTTCTTATTAATCAACTGCCAAAGTTACCAGAACATCGTAAACTATGGTATTGACATACAGTAGACATAGGCACTGCTTGACGAGACTTATTTGCTTACATATTTATTAGGCCTATATAAACGGATATGAATGGCATTTGTTTTAATCACGTACTGATTAGTAACCTATAAGATGTGCTTTGGTCTCATGGGTCGAACTGATGGCTTATTTCAATCATTAAGTGGCTGCATTTCTGCGTCGTTCGATATCTAAACGCACATCTGGTAAAAACGTGGCGGTCACTGGCCGGTTGACCACTCACTCACAAAACAGGCTCTATGAATATAACTCAGACGTAACACACTCTCCAGGCAGCAATACGATGCACAATATCAACACAAACCGTCCGAAATCGCCTTCGGCAATGTTGCCTTTATGCACGGACGCTTATGCTGCGTCTCCCGTTAAAACCATGACATCGTTTAGCACGCAGCAAGTCCGGTTTCTGTTCACAGATTGGTAAAGATTTTTTATTCAGCCAAACAATCTTCATCCCTGATCTGGAGAGGACGAGGCACTTGGAACCGTCCTGCTTATGTGCAGGAAGCATGGGGGGGACGAGTGGTGTGGGCAGGAATCAGGATTGGGATTGATAATTTCAGCCGTAAATAGAAATATTAAAAAAATGTAGTAAGATTTTTCTGTTCGGAAAAAGTGACAAAAAGCAGGTTTCAGAGTACTTGACGGCTCAACACAGAAGTTTTTATCTGAAGTACAGATAGTGTTGTGGAACAGTGGACAAAGTTCAAAGCCATCGAACCATATGCACTAGATGAGTATGTACCAAGCAAGATCATAAGAGATGGAAAGGAGCCACCGGGCTATAACAGCCGAGTTAGAAAATTGCGAAAGCCTTGTAGACAAACAAAAAGTACACGAAGCGAAATGTAGGGTGAGGAGGGCTATGCGAGAGGAGTTCAATGAATTCGAAAGTAAAGTTCTATGTACTAACTTGGCTGAAAATCCTAAGAAATTATGTTCTTCAAAGCGGTAGGTGGATCAAAAAAAAAAAAAAAAAAAAAAAAAAAAAAAAAAAAAAATGTCCAGACACTCTGTGACGAAAATGGTATTGAAACTGTGAATGACACACTAAAGGCTGAATTACTAAACGTATTTTTCCAAAGCTGTTTCACAGGGGAAGATTGCACTGCAGTTCCTTCTCTAGATTGTCGCACAGATGAGATAATGCAGACATCGAAATAATTGACAGGGGGATAGTAAAACAATTAAAATCGCTTAAAAGAGGAAAGGCCGCAGGACCTGATGGGATAGCAGTTCGATTTTACACAGAGTACACAAAGGAACTTTGCAAAGTCATTATTATTATTATTGTCACTATTATTATTATTATTATTATTATTATTATTATTATTATTATTATTATTATTACTATACTTTTGAGTATTATAAATTATCTAAGTATTATTGTTACAATTATATTCTAGTAATAATCTGTACTTTTTTAATACTTGCATTATTGATTGTCTGTCTACAATGTACTAAAGAAATTGTTCACCTTCAGTAAGCCTGATTAGGTTTAAGAGAGGGCGTGAAGGTTCTAATCTTGCCTGGTAAAATAAATGCATAGATAAAAAATAAATAAACTTGCGCCCCTTCTTGCAGTGGTGTACCGTATGTCTCTAGAAGAGCGTAGCGGCCCAAAATATCGGAAAATGGCGCAGGTCATCCCAGTTTCCAAGAAGGAACGTCGAAGATATGTGCAGAAGTACAAGCCTATATCTCGAACGTCGGTCACTTGTATAATTTTAGAACATGTATTATGTTCGAGTGTAATGACTTTTCTGGAGACTGGAAATCTGCTCTGTAGGAATCAGCCTGGGTTTTGAAGAAAGCGATCGTATGAAACCCAGCTCGCGTTATTCGTCCACGAGACTCAAAAGGTCACAGACACGCCTCATGTAGAAGCTGTGTTTCTTGACTTCCGCAAGGCGTTTGATACAGTTCCCCACAGTCGTTTAAGGAACAAATTAAGAGAATATGGTCTATCAGATCAATTTTCTGATTGGATTGAGGAGTTCCTAGATAACAGAATGCAGCAGGTCATTCTCAGTGGAGAGGAGTCTTCCGAAGTAAGAGTGATGTCAGGTGTGCCACAGGGGAGTATCGTGGGTCCGTTGCTGTTCACGATATAAGTAAATGAGCTTGTGGATAACATCGAAAGTTCACTGAGGCTTTTTGCAGATAATACGGTAGTATATATAGAGGTTGTAACAATGGAAAATAATATTGAAATGCAGGAGGATCTGCATCGAATTGACGCATGGTCCAGGGAATGGCAATTGAATCTCAATGTAGACAAGTGTAATGTTCTACGAATACACAGAAATAAAGATTATTTATCATTTAGCTACACTATAGCAGATCAGCAACTGGAAGCAGTCAATTCCATATATTATCTGAGAGTACGCATTAGGAGTGATTTGAAATGGAACGACAAAATTAAATTAGTCGTCGGTAAAGCAGATGCCACACTTGGATTCATTGGGAGAATCCTAAGGAAATGCAGTCCGAAAACAAAGGAAGTAGGTTACAGTACAGTTTGCCTGCCCACTGCTTGAATACTGCTCACCGGTGTGGAATCCGTACCAGGTGGGGTTGATAGAGGAATTAGAGAAGATCCAAAGGAGAGCAGCGCGCTTCGTTACAGAATCATTTAGTAATCGTGAAACTCCAGTGGAAGATTCTGCAGGAGAGACGCTCTGTCGCTCGGTACGGGCTTTTGTCGAAGTTTCGAGAAAATACCTTTACCGAGGAGTCTAGCAGTATATTGCTCCCTCCTACGTATATCTCCCGAAGAGATCATGAGGATAAAATTAGACAGATTAGCGCCCACACAGAGGCATACCGACAATATTTCTTTCCACGAACAATACATGACTAGACTAAGAGGGAGAATTGATAGCGGTACTCAAGGTACCCTCCGTTACACACCATCAGGTGGCTTCCAGAGTAAGGATGTAGATGTAGATGTAGATGTACGGACCTCTATATCATTCAGAATGGTTCTTTCAGTGCTCGGAAGTACAGAGACGAAAAACTTCAACGTATTGTTCCGTACTCTAATGCCAAAGCAAATGGTTTCCTTCTGGTGGACGATAAGTTTCGTTCCCATAGACCTGCACTGGTAGACAAAATGCTTGAAGCTGAGGGAACTGAAGGAATGGAGTGGCCAGCTTCTTCACCGGACTTAAACCCGATTGAGCATGTCTGAGATTCACTTGGCAGACGTATTGTAGCCAGACCAGCACCTCCTGCATTGGTTACAGAGCTGGATACTGTACACATGGAAGAATGTCTAAATATCCCTCAAGAGCTGACTGGTAACCACATGTTGTCCGTGACACACAGTTGTGCAACTGTACTGTCCGTCCGATATAATCACACACGTAATATGGTGTGGGAGGGCAACGAGAATGACGTTTGCACTATTGTGGTAGCACCAAGGTGCCTTGCTCGAAGTAGACCTCCATGTAGACCTCACGTAAAGAGTTGAGACAGCTAAATTTTCGTACTATATCACAGAAAAATTACAATTATGAGGAATATTTGAATAAAATACGTTACCATATCGTGTACAATATTTCACCTGATCCTCTGATTGTTTTTAATAGTGCAGTTTAAATAGCTTGCAACTCCATGAACTGGTGACGTCAGCAGTTTGGTTCCTTAGTTTACAAACATTTGACGATTTGGAAAGTAGGTTACAGGTGCAGTTTATTTAGGAATTTCTCAACAAAACTGATAAGTAACAAAGAAAAACTACAGAATTCCGTGCGAGTGAATATGGGTATATTGCAGGGAAACCTGAAATACGTGTATTCTAACTTTAGTGTGATGATTAGACGGACAGGCGACTTCGCTTTATTGGGAGAATTTTGGGAAGATGTACTTCATCTGTAAAAAAGACGGCGTATAAAACGCTTGTACGACCACGTCTTGAGTATTTCTGAAGTGTTTGGGGCCCGCAGCAGACCATTTTAAAGGAAGACATAGAAGCAGTTCAAAGGCGAGCAGCTAGGTTTGTTACTGGTAGTTTAGACCAATGCACGAGTGTCACAGAAATGCTTCTCGTTCTATTTGGGAGTGGGATAGGAAAGGAAATGCCTAGTAGTGGTACAGTGTACCCTCCGGCACGCACCTTACGATGGATTGCCGAGTATGTATGTAGATGGAGAATAGGAAGGAAGGGTATCAAAGACGTCAATCAGAGTCCACGGCGAGGCCTTTACCGAATGAAAATTTTCTTGTTCAAATGTTCAAATTTCAAATGTTGGTATAGCTATGGGTCCAAACTGCAGTTGTCATCAGTCCCCAAACTAACTTATGCTAAGACCAACACACACAAGCCCATGCCAGAGAGAGGACTCGATCCTTCGATAAGGAGCAGCTGCACACTCCGCAGCAAGGTGCCTTAGAGCGCAAGACCATTTCGCAATGGCGGTTTCTGGTTTCTTCCAACTTTGGTCTTGCTTCTTATTCCAAAATGAGTGATTTTGACGAGCACATTTTGTGGCTGGCAAACTTACACGATTAATTTTCCTTTTTGTGTCAACCTTTCCGAATAACTAGTATCTTAAATCTATCGTCGATACATAATCTATAAAATGCGGTAGTAAAAATTTTACCGCTTGTGATTATTTCTTAAAGGACAGCTTCTGGTTTCCAGATCGTAACTGGTGCTGTTTTCAGGAGCTAATGTTGAACGGTGTTTCAACTTTTAGACGGCATAGCTCCCTTAGCCCTGAATCGGTAGAAGTTGATAAACTTCGGAAGTAATCGGTCGTCAGTCCTGTACTTTCTTGCGGCAGCCAATGTTACTAGCTGACTCTACTGTGTGAGGAAATCATTGTCTCCTGCTTTGTTAATGTTGTGCGTTGGGTTGTTGTGGTGGTCTTCAGTCCGGAGACTGGTTTGATGCAGCTCTCCACAATACCCTATCCTGAGCAAGCCTCTTCGTCTCCACATAAGAACGGCAACCTACATCTGTCTGAATCTGCTTACTGTATCCATCTCTTGGTTTTCCTCTGCGATTTTTACCCCACACACTTCCCTCCAATGCTAAATTCACAATTCCTTGATGTCTAAGAATGTGTCCTACCAAGCAATCCCTTCTTTTAGTCAGGGTATGCCAAAAATTTCTTTTCTCCACAATTCTGTTCAGTACCTCCTCATTAGTTACGCGATCCACCCATCTAATCTTCAGCATTCTTCTGTAGCACCATATTTCAAAAGCCTCAATCCTCTTTCTGTTCGCACTGTTTATCGTCCATGTCTCACTACCATACAAGGCAACACTCCATACAAATGCCTTCAGAAAGGACTTCTTTAGGCTTTTAATCAATATTCGATGTCAACAAATTTCTCTTTTCCAAGAACGCTTTTCTACCCATTGCCATTCTGCATTTTATATCCTCTGTACTGCGACCATCATTTGTTATTTTACAAAATAACAAAACTCATCTACCTCCTTTATTGCTTCGTTTCCCAATCTAATTCCTTCAGCATCACCTGATTTTCTTACACTGCACTCCATTACCCTAGTTTTGCTCCTGTTAAGGTTCATCTTATATGCTCCTTTCAGCACACTGTCCATTCCGTTCAATTGCTCTTCCCAGGTCCTTTGCTGTATCTGACAGAATTACTATGTCGTCGGCAAAACGCAATGTTTTTAATTCTTCCCCCTGAACTTTAATTCCTTCACCAAATTTCTCCTTGCTTTCCTTTATGGCTTGCTCAATGTACAAATTGAATAACAATGGAGAAAGACTACAACCCTGTCTTACTCCCTTTCCAACCACTGCATCCCTTTCATGCCCTTCAGCTCTGACAGAAGCTGTCTGGTTTTTGTACAAGTTGTAAATAACCTTACGCTCCCTATATTTTACTCCTGCTTGTTTCAGAACTTGAAAGAGTTTATTCCAATCAACATTGTCAAAAGCCTTCTCCAAATCTACAAAAGCTAGAAATGTAGGCTTACCTTTTCTTAATCTATCTTCTAGGATAAGCCGTAAAGTGAGTATTGCCTCCCGTGTTCCTACATTTCTCCTGAACCCAAACTGATCTTTCCCGAGGTCGGCTTCTACCAGCTTGTCCATCCTTCTGTATATAATTCGTGTTAATATTTTGCAACCATGACTTTAAATAAACTGATGGTTCTGTAGTTTTCACACCTGTCTGCACCTGCTTTCTTTGGAATGGGGATTATAACATTTTTCTTAAAGTCTGAGGGTACTTCGCCTGTCTCATACATCTTACACACCAGGTGAAACAATTTTGTCATGGCTGGTGTGTTTGGTGTGTTTCTGATTTCCAGTACGTTATTAACCTGACAGGTGAGGGCTGTAGTTCTTATGCGAGTGGTGTGTGGGGTTTAGTACACCCCATGGTTTCTTTTATTTGTTTTGACCATTTTAATATTGAATATTGGTTAGTATTACTGTAGTTTATCAACATACTAGCTTAAACCCGCGGTTCCGCTCGAGTGTAGGTCGATGATAGATAATGCGCGAAACGTCAAATCGTTTTTTTTAAAGAGATGTATTAAAAGAAATTTTTTTTATTGCTTTATTTATTTATTCTTATATTCTCTTATTCGTATTCTAATCCTCACAGAGAAAGAACTGAAGACATTGTAGCACCCAAATATATGGTCTGTAGCATCAAGTTTCGCTGTATGTAACGTCCTTGCTATAGAGTCGCAAACGTCATCGCTGGTCGCAGTCATAATTTTTTTAATAATTTGACGACTTTCAACTACCATATCTTCCACTCCCTTATAGCTATCGGCATGGAACTACTATGGTGTGCAACGGGACACTTCGGACAACAATTACACACAGACCATTCGTTTGCGTTCTGTAGTTTTCGCTGCAGAGCGAAATATTAACACACACACACACACACACACACACACACTCACACACACCTAGAATTTTATATACACCGATAACTTTCAATCCCGATACACTCCACACTTTTATCATTATTAACCCTCAAGCAACAATGCAACCAATAAAACCATTTTCAAAGAGTAAATATAATTTTCGAAGAGTAAATATTGTTCCGCATTTCGCGTTATATTCTTCAAATATCTATCAAATCGCTATAAAACCGTACCTAAAACCTTCATCATATATAAATTAGTAACTGTACAAATATTTAAGTCTCTTCGTCTTGTCGTTCGGGCGTGATAAGCGTACACCGATCAAACATTCACATTATTATATATAGATAAATAGCTATCCTATCGCCATAAAACCGTGCCTAAAGCCTTCCCCGGGTAGACATTAGTGACTGTACAAATTTTTACCTCTATGTCTTGTGGTACAGACGAGATAAACGTACACCGAACAGACATTCACATTTATAGATATAGATTGTGAAAAGATGAAATGGAATTTTATTTATTAACTGTTAATCACATACCAGTTACAATGTTGTACCTTAACATTTGTAATGTATATGGTGCTGAAATAACTTAATGTATTAAAATAAAAAAAATGTTAGTTTCATGTCAGAAAACGTAATCACTTTAAATTACTTGGCATACTTTCGCTATACTACGAGGGGCGTCCAGAAAGTAAGTTCCGTTTGGTAATAAAATGCGTATTTGATGATTTTCTTATTTTAACTTACAAGTTGTCATTTCAAAGCAATAGCGCACTTAAGAATTAACAAAAACACGTCGTTCTTCGTACGATAAATGATCATTTAGTGTCTACAAAAGCCATATTAGCATCAGTTAACAACGGCCATGAATAGTATGAGATTAAGGAACGCATTTGCTAAGTGTTGGGTGTAGCGTAGTGGGCAATGCGTTGGACTGTGACGCTGAAGGTCAGTGGTTAAAACCCCGTCACTACCTAAAAAAAAATTTTCCTAAAAGGATTTCAGACACTTTATTAATTGATTTTTTATTTTTTACATTATTATTTTGGTCCAAAATGTTTGCAAAAACTTATAAAACTACAAATTTAAAGTGGGTCGTAATACACGTCAGTGCGATTTTATTTTCTGTCGTACGACATTGAAACACTGTTGGCATGACGATGTCGCCTACGATTGCTGGAATAAGGCCTGTAATATTGTGTGGCATTGTGCAAACATTACGTCCAGCCACCCTGTGTCCATTGTTTTACCCCTTCTCGCTCAGCATTCCTCGTTTGCCCCTTGTCACTTTCTTGGTGTTTGTCTTTTATGTCAACCCCAAACTCGGCATCCTTCTTTTTGGCACCCACTCTCTCACATGATGTCCCTCTTTGTAGGCCCATCTCTCTGTTTGGTAATTGCCTTTTACCCCAACCCCGCACTCGGTGTCTTTCTTTGTGCGCGCCACCCTCCGCTCGTCAGTCACAAGAGACTAATTGTTGTCCGTAGATTCATCTGAAACAGTAGGTTTACCAGTAGACGTTGCAGGAGACTTATGGGGTGGTCCAGGAGCTCCATCACTCTTCTGAACCAGATTGTGGTGCAGTGGTGTGTGGGGGTGTGGTGTAATCGGTGTCATGAAAGACCCGAAGTGAGACGTGTGATAAAAGGCTACACCAAACAGGTGAGGAGGTCAAAAATAGGGATACCAAACGAGAGGGGACAAAAATGTAGAAGATGCCAAAAATAAAGGACTTAGAGGGGGGGGGGTGAGGTAGAAGACGAACTCAAAGAAATTGGGGGGGGGGGGAGGGCGGCAAAAAGAGGGATGTCAAGAAGACCTAATATTCTAAATGTGCTAAGGACCAAAAATAAAGTTCTGAGATATAGCAAGAAAACTGTATTGTTAATCGTACGAAATTAATACACACATTTTATAGTATTATACTGTTTATTAACATCCAGTTAATAACTATAAGGCAAGTCAAGAGAAAATTACATAGAATTAGCGAGAAGAAGAAAATTAAAAACCTGAAAGCAGAAGGTGTCTTACACATTGCATTATTCAGACTAAATGGGCTAAGTATAACAGAGCTATCAAGCTGCAGCGCTTGACGAAACATCTAAAAATAGGAAATGAAACAATTTGAAACAAATATCTTCAGTTTGCAGCAGCATTACCCAAATCAGTAAAAAACTGACGATAGCAATGTGATATAAACAGTATCATAGATAGCAAGTCCTTCTTTCTTTTTCAGCAGACAGTCTTGGAACACGTGGCAACACTGAAAGTTGTGTATGAACGAAATCGTCCACAGTTTTGCCTTTCTTTAGGATGTTTACAATTTCCCACTGTTCAAGTTCACTGAATGTCCTTTTGATGTACACTATTCCAGGTGACGTGATTTTAATTTGTACAGCAGAAGTGATGTGTAGCTTCGTTGTGTTGATCGCTTTATCAGTAGCAGCATGGAAGTCAATAAAGTCCTTTTCTTAAATTCCGAGTGTTTTGAATGGAGCAGAAGGGCCGCTGAAGTAATTACGTCTTGTAAATCATCAGGTACGTAACATTTAACTACCTTCTTGTGCCTTTCTATTAAGGTAAAATTTCTCTCACAAGATAGGAAACTGTGGCCTGAAACCACATCCTTATGCACTATACAAATAGATCACAAGCCACTGCGAATATATATACTGTTCTTATTCTTTCCTTGCTTCACTGTTGTCATGAGCATGAACACAGAAGTAAACTATTATTACGTCACATTAGAATCAAATTTAGTTACGAAAAGAATGGAAATCAATATACAAATAAAATGCATACCTGCTTTTTAACATATTTTGCTGAAATTGTTTTCCTGAAACTTATTGTATATCCGGCGCCTGTAACTCGTTCTTTATGCCGTCGTGCTTCCACGGATAAACAGTGTTTTGAAGAATTACAAACATCCTTTTGCTCTTCCATGGCTAAGCCGTGATCACTAAACAAGGAAACAACAATAAGGCAGCTATTCAGTTCGCGCGTCAGAGTGGTGTTACTAGCCGCTGATTGCCCAGTACATTTAGAACGAAGAAAGTTGAGGAGTTAACACCAATGCCAACTGTCGGTGACTGTAAAAATCTCTTACATTTGTCATATGACAAAGCGCTTTTAGTATAATATACTCGTATTGATGTAGCACCTTTCAAGCGAAAAAAAAACAGTTTTGAAAAAAAAAATGGTACTTAGCACATCTAGAATGTTAGGTCTTCTTTATTGGAGAGGGGTGGCAAATGAAGGGCACCGAGTCGGGTTGGTTTTGATCTTCAGATGATATTACTAGACGGTAAATGACGGCGGACGGAGTGGCAGACTAATGCTGTCGGAGGCCCGGGGCAGCGGCAGAACAAAATGAGGAAGTACGTCCACTTGGAAATACGTGTATTACTATAAAAAGGTAACTTTTGAGTATTGGGGGCTCTCAGGATGAGAGGCACGGGAGAGTCCAAAGAGAAATAGCTTTAGAGATTTCGAGGCCCCAAAACGAGATTGTAAGGGCGTTAGCCAGCCGTGGTGGCCGAGGGGACTGAGGCGCTCCAGTCACGGTCTGCACGGCCACTACGGTCGGGGGTTCGAATCCCCCATCGGGCATGGATATTTGTGCCGTCCTTAGGATTAGCTAGTTCATAAGTAGTTTGTAAGTTTAGGGACTGATGACCCCGTAGTTAAGTCCCATAAGCTATACAAACATTTGAACATTTTGTAAGGGCGTTAAAAAAAGTGTTGTCGAGGTATTCGGAGGCCCAAAAATGAGATGCCCGGGGCGGTTCGCCCACTCCGCCACCCCTCCCCCCCCCCCCCTCTTTAGTCCACCACTGACCATACGTTTTCACATACAGCGAAAATGCGGGAATTATTTTGCATCTTCATAAGTTCTGTTTTTATGGTCGTAAAATTGATAGGACACCATTAAATTAAATAAAGAAAAAGTATGTTAGCTGAATAATTGTAGAGTGTTCCATCGGGAACAAAGAATGTTACTAATGCCCGTCATCTTGAATGTATCTACATGCTGACAAACGTATGAGAAACACAATAACTTAACATCTGTAATTCTTCTGTACTGTATTCCTCTGTTGTCAAATATTATATTAGCAATTATTGTATTTTTTCCTCTATTGCAATTGAAATAAACCAATAATTTTGTTTGTCATACACGTTTTCCTGTATTGCGTACAAGACATCGTTAGTGAGCTGACATATACAGTGTGTTTGCCTCTGTAACTTATAAAATAATGGGTGACGGGAAATTTTAATGCGGTAGGTCAACACAAGAAAAATGTTACACTTTCTGCGGAGCTGTGAACATAGTTTATTGTATCATTTTCCAAAGAGTTACAGCACAAAGATAATTTTTTTTTAAATGGAACAATAGTTTTTCTATCATGCAGTGGAATCGTTGAAACCAGCTGCGTCCAAATCAATTTAAACTACATTCCTATCACTACATTCCTGAAACTTTGTAGGGTTGTAGCTCCCAAACTAACAGTGATAGAATGTAGTTTAAATTGATTTGGACGCAGCTGGTTTCAACGAATCCAATGCACGATAGAAAAAACTATTGTTCCATTTAAAAAATTATATCTTTGTGTTGTAACTCTTTGGAAAATGATACAATAAACTATGTTCATAACTCCGCAGAAAGTGTAACATTTATTGTGTTGACCTACCGCATTAAAATTTCCCGTCAGCTATTATTTTATAAGTTATAGAGGCAAACACACTTAGTGAAACATCATGTGTATTTATATATTTGCAAACGAGAAAGAAAAGTAGATAACTGATGTTATACTCATATATGCAACAGCTGACATTCAAAAGTTCGCGACAAAACAGAGGTATAACATAAAAACAAACATAGTTGTTTCCTAATGCTAGAAGAACATAATTTCGAGTGGGAGAAACGAAAAGCAAGAATCGAGGAAATGCAGTCCTAGTGACAAACGTGTAGACCAAAATCTAAAACAATGGAAAGTAATATTTATATGATAATATAATAGAATAAAATGTACCCTAACTGTTTCTAACCTACATACACAACAATGTAAAGTAAATAGTTTGTAAAGACATAAATGTATATTTCATGCTACCGATGATGCCTTGTATGACCTCAAGGTGAAACGCGTAAGGCGAACAGAATTAATGTTTCATTTCAGTTGCAATACACGGACAAATACAATAATTATCAACATAACAACTGAACTACACCAAATCGAATGACTAGTCGAAATAGTATCTTATCATCTGTGTGACCACACCGTTAAGTTTTTACTTGTGAAATTAGTTGAAGACTAGCGTACAGGAATACCACGGATACTCGACAAAAAATTCCATTTCCCGTCAGGGACACTGTAGCTCTAATAAAGATGCACTAACTGATGTGGGGGCTATTCGCAATAAATCATTTATCGATCTGAATGTTTTTGTTGCAAAGGGCCTCTCCTGTCATCTTCTGGATAAGTGAGCTTTTTCTCTGGAGGCTCAGTGAACAGTTTTTTTTCAATACGTATAAATATGTATAAATCTGTTAAACGCTTGTTTTGAGCAAAAAATAATGTCCAATCAAAGGTTAATTTCGTTTGTGTGTCATGTATTCAGCTGCAGTGTGGGAACTCTATATCAATGTCGTCCAACCTGTGAGCTTATCTGGGAAACTATGGAAAATGGAACAAGCTGGGGATCTGTAGGTTGCACTATACATACCAAAAAGAAAGAGACAAAAGCCAAATGTCAGAGATTGACACATGTAATTTAGAATTTACTGATTTGTCAAACTTTAGTCTAAAAAACGACGATGGATTTAATTTGAGACACGAGATTTGATTTACAATTTTATATACGAGGCGCGTCCAGAAAGTAAATTCCGTTTGAATTTATCTCCGCTGCAGCGCTGCGATTGCAGTTCCGCACATGCGTTGTAGACGACGTGTGTCAAGGAGAAGAACGTGAGCCATTTGGAGATCGCTGTCAGTTACGTACGCTTTATTGTGCTTGTTTGAAATGTCGGCGTTGATTAAAAATCCCACCGCCTGTGAAATCAAGTTGGTGATTCGGTTTCTGAATGCGAGGAAAGTGAAACTAAGTGAAATTTATCGGCAAATTTGCGATGTTTACGGACCAAATGCGATGAGTGATTCGATGGTGAGAAGATGGGTCCGATAGTTCAATGGCGGGCGTAGTGATGTGCACGGTGAAGAACGAAGTTGGCGTCCACCTTTGGTTACAGAAGAACTGGTTCACGCAATTGATGACAAGATGCAGGAAAACCGTAGGTTTAAAATTACTGCTCTCGCTATGGACTTCCCCCAAATTTCACTGTTTCCAACTGGTTGAAGACACATGCAGCAGATTTCCATGAAGAAGGTATACAAAACCTGGTGCCACGCTATGACAAATGCCTGCAAAATTTCGTCAGTTATTTGGAAAAGTAGTTCAAGAGTTGTAGAATTTTGTGCAACAAAAATTTCTTCTGTATCTGTGTATAATTTCATTTTATTACCAAGCGGAACTTACTTTCTGGACGCGCCTTGTAATTAATTACAAATCATAGAATTAATGTGATTTTTTTAATACATTTGAGAAAAAACAATTTATCGGTGTCAGGTTCGATCAAAGTGGTTGCAATACTCTATATTTACCCTCCGTGTGTGTTACTCTTGAAAATAGGTGTTCACACACGTACGTACTTCGAAACAAAGATGACTTACATAATGCAGGGCCGCGCAGCAAGGTATAACTCTCCCTACATAGGTTTGACTTGTAAAAGTCCAACACTGGAAATAACAGCAATCCATGAAGATTTCTTTGTTCTACCAACTTGTACTGATTAAACAAACTTCCTTACTCCTATGACAAATTTTATTATACTTCTCTAAATCTGTACTTTAGCGGTGGCATCTGAAGTAGACATGCTATAATGGAGCAAGTTGTCTGGCGGAAACGAAATATTCAGTTGACCGCAACCTTTTTATTTATTTATTTTAATTTTCTTACCAATGACGTAGTAGATACGAGTACTTTCTGCTCCACACTGGTCGTTGCTTTGCGCCGCATGTGGCCCGCATGCCGCTGTTTGGACACCCATGCCCTAGATTATATGTCTTTGGCCGACAGTAGAAAGATAAATATTATGTTTGTCACTTTGGCGTGTATTATATTGACTAACAAGTTCGTTTCTGTTGCCATCTTCTGCGGCAAGCATCAAATTGTTGGTTTTTGGAAATTAGACCGCAACTTCTTCATTTCACCCAAAAACGCTTCCACCTTCTTCTGTTTCAGGCCGTCATTACTGGATTGGTTTATGTAGAAATTGCATTTTTTTTATGGATGTATCATTAACGGAATATAAATACCGATTATAAATGAGTACTCTCAATTTGTGGTCGTCCGAGTTTCGTCCTTTGGAAACAAATGAATTTCGAAATGAGGTATAGATAGCTATAAGTTTATGGAACGGATAAATGTAACACATCCAAACAGTGAAAACAAACAAGAAATCCTGTAAATTGTGAAGATGTGCGACTTCGACTTGTGATCGGTGGGAGGAACAACAAAGACGGAACTCGGAAGACGATAAACCACGAGTTTATTGTGACTGAAACGAAGTGTTCGGTTTATAATCTGTTAACGCTGCATCTTTGGGCAAAATGTAATTTCTAGACAAACTAGCGCACTGATGGTGTCGTATACTAGAAGAGGGCGAAATGTCTCTAGACAAAATGAAGAAATTGCAGCAGGAAAACGGCGTTTTCAATTCTAAAAACGCATAATTATTTTTATTGGTTTTTACATATATTCCGTTAATAGTTTCTACAGCAACTGTGTCCTACCATCATTGGGGCAGAGAAAATAAACTTCCTCCGCATTCGTCCATACCGGGATAATCACGGTTTTTCAAATTACTACCCACCAACACGGAACAAAATACGTTGGTAAGCGCTTAATTAACTTCCTTGTTTACGGCAAAGTAGGCAGAGGTAGACATTAACTTAATGAGGAAAAATTTGATGTGGTGTTTGCAAAGGAGTTATTGCTGTATT
This sequence comes from Locusta migratoria, assembly GCA_026315105.1. Taxonomy (NCBI): domain Eukaryota; kingdom Metazoa; phylum Arthropoda; class Insecta; order Orthoptera; family Acrididae; genus Locusta; species Locusta migratoria. The sequence goes on from CM048748.1 coordinate 411,349,746, forward strand.
TAGTTGTAATGCGCGAGAAACATGAGGCAATTCTTACGGCAATCGTGTGAACCTAAATGTAAATTAATTCACACCAATTACGGGATGAAGACACAGCATTTGGATAACTGGTTTGTCGAGACTTATGGCATACTAAATTAGATATTCTAACCGATAAAAGCCAGTACTAGCAATTATTAGGAGCCAACATCGTCATTATATTTTGTGAAAGTACTTCCGAATTTACTGCGGCTGAAGAACGTCGTTGGAGACTGGAGCAGAAGGTGGGGGCGTGAAATTTCGGATGTCAGCAGTTAGATGTTCTCGCGATAATGAAGTTATATTTTCCAATCCTTGAAGCAAGCTTTACTTTCAAAAAGTGATTATAGAGGAGAGCATTGCGTAAAATGTCAGCGCGACGTGATTGAAGAACCGATAAAGGACACCGCACGAAATGTATCTACCAGTTAAGTATCTCGATGGTACAGTGATAAATGAATGACATTGCGCAGTCGTCTGCAATCTAAAATACAGACAACGTGTTTCAAATTTCTTTTGTAGAGTTTTTTTTAACAAACCCCAAAAGTGTAGGTGTTGCTGCAATGGATAGTTGATCCTTGCATGTGGTTTTATTTTTAGCACCTTAATCGTTCGCATTCAGTGAGAAATGATGTTTCATTTCCCACAGTTATATGTTACTTTCAGCCATGGTCTATTGTATCACTATGTTTCTCTCATTAGTAATTTGCCACCATGTTCTTATATTTTTCTTATGTTTTTTTTTATTTTTAATTTAATTACTATTTATTTATTTATTCTGTTTTTGTTTGACGTGGAGATGGATTTCTCTGAAGGCAATAAAAAAAATGAAAATAGCGTTTCTATAACAAATAGTTTGATTTTGCTTGTTCTGTATGCAACAAGCTATGGTTTCAAACAGATGTACGTCATCGATCACGTGACCAGAAAACGGAAATATTTACCCATAAAGTTGTGCTGAGTCTATTTTGTGGCTTTACTGCTACTTTGAGTGTATAATACATTAGTGTGTGACGGGTTCTCGTTCAGTGAAAGTATGAGAAGCTTTATATCAACGTCAATGATTGGAAAAAGAGCACCAACAATATGCAGAGATCTTGATGAACAACCCTCTTACGTGCAGTACAAGTGAGGATGAGAAGCTGATTACCTACAAAGCCAAGACAGAGAAAAGTGAGCAAAAACAACAAGAGGTACGAACTAAAATTGAAGAGTAATACATAGCAGCAACCACGTCGAGACCAACAAGAAGCCTCTCCTGACGAGATCTCAGAATCAGTAAACAATGTTGGAGTCCCATACTCTTGCTGCCAACTTCAATAAGCGTTGTTAATGCCTCCAGAGACATCTCCATGTTATGAATAATTTCCCATTTGGGAAGTAGTTTATTTACGCGGAGGAAGAAACTAAGTTTTCTGTCGTAGTGTCGTATCAAACTGTTGTAGCTACCATTTGGTAACATAAGAAGGTAACTCGTGTTTAGACCTACTAGAACATTGAATGCAAAGGGTTCAGAAAAAGAATATAATTTTCAGAGCGTACACTCCTGGCCATTAAAATTTCTACACCACGAAGATGACGTGCTACAGACGCGAAATTTAACCGTCAGGAAAAAGATGCTGTGATATACAGATAATAAACTTTTCAGAGCATTCACATAAGGGTGCCGTCGGTGGCGACACCTATAACGTACTGACATAAGGAAAGTTTCCAACCGATTTCTCATACACAGACAGCAGTTGAGTGGCGTTACCTGGTGAAACGCTGTTGCGATGCCTCGTGTAAGGAGGAGAAATGCGGACAATCACGTTTCTGACTTTGATAAAGGTCGGATTGTAGCCTCTCGTGATTGCGGTTTATCGTATCGCGACATTGCTGCCCGCGTTGGTCGCGATCCAATGACTGTTAGCAGAATATGGAATCGGTGGGTTCAGGAGGGCAACACGGAACGCCGTGCTGCATCCCAACGGCCTCGTATCACTACCAGTCGATATGACAGGCATCTTATCCGCATGGCTGTAACGGATTGTGCAGCCACGTCTCGCTCCCTGAGTCATCAGATGGGGACGATTGCAAGACAGCAACCATCTGCACGAAGAGTTTGATGACGTTTGCAGCAGCATGGACTATCAGCTATGAGACCATGGCTGCGGTTACCCTTGACTCTGCATCACAGACAGGATCGCCTGCGATGATGCACGAATAGCGTCATTTTTTTCGGATGAATCCAGGTTCTGTTTACAGCATCACGATGGTCGCATCCGTGTTTGGCGACATCGCGGTGAACGCACTTTGAAAACGTGTGTTTGTCATCGCCATATTGGCGTATCACACGGCCTGATGGTTATGGGGTGCCATTGGTTACACGTCTCGGTCACCTTTTGTTCGCATCGACGGTACTTTGTACAGTGGCCGTAAAGACCCGTAGCTCCACCCTTCATTAGATCCCTGCGAAACCCTATATTTCAGCAGGATAATGCACGACCGCTTGTTGCAGGTCTTGTACAGGCCTTTTGGGATACGGAAAATGTTCGACTGCTGCCCTGGCCAGCACATTCTCCAGATCTCTCACCAACTGAAAACGTCTGGTCAATGGTTGCCGAGCAACTATCTCGTCAGAATACGCCATTCAGGACTCTTGATGAACTGTGCTGACGTGTTGAAGCTGCATGGGCATCTGTACCTGTACACGCCATCCAAGCTCTGTTTGACGCATGTCCAGGCGTATCAAGGACGTTATTATGGCCAGAGGTGATTGATATGGGTACTGATTTCTCAGGATCTATGCGCCCATATTTCGCGAAAACGTAATCACATATCAGCTCTAGTATGAGATATTTGCCCAATGAATACCCGTTTATCATCTGCATTTCTTCTTGGTGCAGCAATTTTAATGGCCAGTAGTATAATTTCGTTAAGTATAAAAGCCAAACGTTCCGATTCACTTTAGCCTACTCACCTACAAAATTTTTATTAAGAAAAAATTATACTTCAATGATAAGTTGTAATGTTTGCGACATTTCATTATACGATAGCAACAATAGTCTCCGTATGTTACTTTTTTGTATTGGATCTCTAATGACAGGATTAACGTCTGGAATATCAAATGAATATCCACTTCTGCCTTGACAAAGAATCAGTGGATATTGTAGGCTGTTTAAGAGTGATGTAGCTCATAAATTGTTTGGTTATTCTCGTCGTGACTTCGTTGTACATATGTCTGTTATATCTTTGTGTCTCTGTCGATATTCATGAAAGAGTGTTCGAGGAAAACGCGCTGAGAGACTGAAAACTGATGTATTTCATTTTAGTATTACACGACGTCTTGTCTTGATCGTTATTAATGTCTGAAAGATGAAACAGCGCAAGCATCGCATTACTAAACAGTAAAGGCATTTTCACGTGTACGATATAGATCCTAAGTCACAATATATATTGCTATTCCTAAGAGTATCCAATGTTCCATTTCGCAGAGTTTTGCTCGCTACGCTCACCCATTGACAGGCAGCTTAATAAATTATACAACTAATCTTCCTCACTAAGCAGTAAGTGTTTATATGGACTCGAAATTCCGGCGGTAACGGTCGCCCAGTCCGTCGAATGGCGCCTTAGACCAAGCGTCCATTTCACTCGGTACAATCCATGGAATAGTTTTGTGTTTGTTCAGTAAAATACTGTTATCTTTTTTTCCTCCCCATCTCTCTCTTTTTTCTTTTACAATAATTTTACTTTATTTTAGTACTGCTTCGTGTTGTTAAAAGCAAAATTGGACTCAGTTTTGCTAAATTGGCTCCCGCTTTGTTGCAATTTAACATTCATTGATGAATTTTAAATATACAGCAATATTGTGTCTGAGTAGGGGTATCCTGATCACAGTCTCAAATACCACAAAAATGACATATCGACCACTGTAATTAATTAGTTATGTTGCATTACTTTATAACAGACAAAGGTGTATGTCTAGAATGAGTGACGCTAGAGCAATTACTCCTTCATGAAACGATGTCCGTTTGACTTCCTTCTATATCGGTCTTGAGGACCATCGCGTTTGAGATACCAACAGTAGTTAGCCATAATATGTGTGTCCCACCTGCTTTGACTTGGTAAGTGGCTGTGGATAAAATGTATTCTGATGCATAAACACCTAACATTTAAAGTCTGTTATGCTCTGTACATTTTCTTTCTAATTGTCTGCCGTATGATTACCTAACAAATTTTTATAACTAAGATAAAACTACGTCAGACCGAAAGGTCTGAAACATTCGTGAAATTTGTACATTTTAATCATTCTTGAGTTTGCGAATCTGCGGCTCATCAAATGTACTTAATTTCCATTTTCGATGCTCACTGTGGGAAACGATCTATATATCTGTTTCAAGAAACTGTCTACTTTATCCAGGACCATAAGGAACTGCTTCATCACTCCTAGCTTTATATGTAATGGATGGAGATCTATTTTTTCTTTCTTAACAAATGGCTCGTGAATGATGTTGGCTGAACCTACAGTAAGACTTTCCCGAAATGACTATGTCACTTCCCCCCAATGATCCTATTTTGCCCTGCTGTCCCAAAAGCACATAAAAGAAGGGCACTTCGTGCACCTACACTGCTTCCCAGTGTCTTCAGAGGACAAAAATGTAGAGCACTTGATACTAATAATAGCGTAATTTCAATAATACATTTTTGAAAGTTTCATATTCGTCTTCCAGTTTTGTAGAGTGGCCAAAGCAACTGAAGCAAATATTTATCGTTGTGAAGCACAAGGAATTTCAGGCTTCTGGTGGAGCTGTTTATAAAAAGCCATCAGTCCTTTGGTTGATGTTCTTGTAACACCATCTCAATGAGTAGGCCGAGAATTTTATCCCAAAATACAAATTCTTCGTCTTTTCTCAATTATTGCAGAAGAACTGCCTCTCTTCTACGGTACACTTAAATTTTCGCTACTGGTCTAAGACAGTGGCTTTTCCTTTAGACTGTACGCCAATAGTTCTGGTCCATTCTTTCACAAATTAAGTTCTCGTACCAGATCATTTCATTTCTCTCAAGTGAACAATTTAAGCATATAACTTTCTCCTTCATATTCACCTTCATTGCTGATGCTGTTTTAGCACTCAAAATCCTTTACTTCGTCAGGTTCAGGTAATTCAGGAACTTCTTCACTGTGTGTCACAGGTCTACCGGCTGAGTCTAAATTTGGATAATCCCAACTACGTTATGGAATCGATTGAATCGTTTGACATTTACAACACAACAGTAACAGTCAACGTGATGATTTTTTTCTCTTTCGCCAGACCACTGGTACACCCAATTTAAACCTTTCCTATGTCCAAATTTCCAATATTCAGATACTCTACACGCTTTCTGAAACTAGTATGCGGATCGCTACGTTTGTCTCCAAGCTGTATCTCAAAACATGCTTTCTTTACTAAGTCTGTGTAATTTCGTTTTTGTTTCTGCAAGCAGTATTCACGGCAGAACACATTTGGGTTGTTTATGCCTCCTCTTCGTGGAGAACTCGTGCTTTCCTGAAACAGATAAAATAAAAAGACAAAATAAATTTGGAAGAACTTGTTAGAATGTTTGAATGTGAAACATTAAGGAGGTTGGAAAGCTAGATGAAAATAAAGACTAAAGATACTGACGGAAAGTCAACATCTATGGGTAAATTTAATTAAAATTCAGTAACATAAATATCTTCTAAATCAGAGCCAGTTCAGCAGAAGTAACTTTGAAACAGAATGGATATGCATTTATTTTAATTTTTCCAGGTAAGTAAGAGTAAACACGATTAAAAGAAACAAAATAAATAAGCAAACGCGCTAAAATCATGTGAAGGGGCAGCCTTGTCGGCATTGTTCTCACGAATCAGAAGCTGTAAATATGAGGGACTACATAAAAAAAATATTACAGATTCGATCGCTAGTCACCCAAGCATTTATCACTGTTTTCAGTTCTGGCACTGAAGCTGATGTGAAAAATGCCGAGTTGCACCGTGATAAGGAATCCAGGTTATGATGTATCTCCCCGTATCTTAAATATAACGTCCTCCCAAAAAGAACCTGAAAATCAAAATTATCAGAAAATAGTAATGAACTGTTATCTGTAATAAAACCTTACGAAAATAATTTAACAGGTATTTTTCTAAAAAGACTGTAATGTTATACATAGAGTTTTGAAATTTGTATTCCTTCCTCTACAAAAATAATATCGATGGTGCTCATCGTCCTCAAGACCGAGATAGAATGAAGTCAAATGGACATCATTTCATGAAGGAGTAATTCCTCTAGCCTCACTCATTGTAGCCCTACATCTTTGTCTGTTGTAAAGTAATGCAATATAAGTACTTAATTACAGTGCTTGATATGTAATTTTGCTGGCATTTTCGACTGTGATCAGGATACCCCTAATCAGACATGATATTGCGGTATGTTTAAAATTCGTCAATGAATGATAAATTGCAACAAAGAGGGAGCCAATTTAGCAAAACTTAGTCTAATTTTGCATTTAGCAAAACGAAGCAGTACTAAAATAAACTAAAATTATTGTAAAGAAAAGGAAAAAAAATACAGTATTTAGCTGTGAACAAACACAACACTATTCCATGGATTGCCGAGTCGAATGGCCGCGTGGTCTAAGGCGTAATTGTACGGACTGGACGTCCGTTCCCGCCGGAATGTCAAGTCAACATTCGAGGATAACGCGGAGAGTAAATTCCGTTTCCATTTTTATTTTTCTCTTCGTAAATGCTATGATCATACTGCCGCTCGTGGGCAGTAGTACATCCGATTCAAACAGAACTAAATGACGCCATTTCGAACTCGCTGTGTGTTGCGTGTTTTCGTAGTGATTCTTTGTAATGGCATCCTTAAATGAAAATTCCGCCTTGTGTCAACTGAGATCTATGATTTGTTGTCTGAATGCTGTGAAACCATTTATCGATGTTTACGGAGGACATGAAACCAGTCATTCAATGGAGAGAAGACGTGTCCGATAATTTAAGGAAGGGCCTGATCAAGCGTGTCCGACTAGACACACTGCGAATGTGACCTAACAACCCCCTTCAGAGCTTTCGGCGTCTGAAAGTCATTCATAAGTCCCGCAGAGATACCAGTTTGAGGAGATGTTAATTGGTACATTTCCCCCGCTGTTATAAAGAGTCTAAGGTATTTTATATGGCACTAGCTTAAACCCGCGGCTCCACTCGCCTGTTGGTTGATTATGATAAATAATCTATCTTTCATTAGTGTGCTATGAGCCTGGTTTTGAAGATGTGATGGTATTCAACAATAATGATTGTAATAATATCACAGATCGATCACTTGATGTAATGTGCGAAACGTCAAATCGATTTTTTTTAAAGAAATGTATTAAAAGAAATTACTTATTTACTGCTTTATTTATTTATTCTCGTATTTCCTTATTCGTATGCTTATCCTTACAGAGAAAAGGCTGAATTCATTGTAGCTCGCATAGACCAAAGATTTGGTCGTGGCATCACGTTTCGCTGTACGTAACCTCCTTGCTATAGAGTCGCAAACGTCATTCCTGGCCTTCAGTCCAAATCTTTTTTTTTAATAATTTGACGACTTTCAACCACCATATCTGCCACCCCCTTATAGCTATCGGCATGGAACAGATATGGTGTACAACAGGAGACTTCGGACAACAATTACACACTGATCATGCGTTTGTGTGCTATACTTTTCGCCGCAGAGCGAAATATTAACACACACACACACACAGACACGTAGAATTTTATATACACCGATAACTTTCCATCTCAATATACTCAACCCTTTTATCATTATCAGCCCTTAAGCAACAATGAAACCAATAAAACCATTTTCAAAGAGTAAATATAATTTTCAAAGAGTAATTATTGTTCCTCATTTCGCGTTATATTCTTCAAATTACTAAATATCTATCAGATTGCTATAAAACTGTGCCTAAAGCCTTCCTCAGGTATAAATTAGTAACTGTACAAATATTTAAGTCTCTGCGTCTTGTCGTTCGGACGTGATAAGCGTACACCGAACAGACTTTCACATTAATATACATAGATAAATAGTTATCCGATCTCCATAAAACCGTACCTAAATCCTTCCCCGGGTAGACATTAGTAACTGTACAAATTTTTAACTTTTTATGGCTTGTGGTTCAGACGTGATAAGCGTACACCGAACAGACATTCACATTTATAGATATAGATTAAGTTCTAAATTTTTTGAGACACTTGAGGTTGCATGAGAGTTCTAAAAGTCGTTATAAAATAAATATGATTGACTTTAATAGCACGAAAGCAGTTTTTATTGATTGTTGCAGTGGTCTTCAGGCCAAAGACTGGTTTGATGCAGCTCCCCACGTTACTATATCCTGGATAGGTTTGAGAAGGATACGGTAGTGTGGAGAGCTGCATCAAACCAGTCTTCGGACTGAAAGATAACCATCATTCATTCTACCTGCTTACTGTATTCCTCTATCGAAGTTCTTCTGCGATTATTACCCCACTTATTATCCTCTAACGTTAAACTAACGATTCCTTGATGTCTCGGAACGTGTCGTACCAATCTTATATATTAAAAGAGCCTATGAAAACTAGAGTCAGTCGGCCAGACCACATTACCTGGCCGATTTCCCTCTTTATTTTTCCAAGCGAAAGGTATTCATCCACTGATTTGTCATCAAGTATCAGAATTTACATAAGTCTTGCCTTTTTGCTACACTCAAATGCGATTCCCTCCTGTATATTTCTTATGGTTATGTCCTTGCTGTAAACTAAAGTCAGACGGTCAGGCCGTTCTATCCGACCGACTACCTTCATTTTTGCTTTAATTAAAACGTATTCGTTCGCAGATTTGTCATCAAGTATCAGAATTAACTTAAGTCTCTCCATCCTTTATTTTTATTTAAACGCGGTATCCTACTATCCTTGCATTGGATATTTTAATCGGTTTGTTTCACTATATCTTCGGTTCTAATTAAGGTACGCAGTTCTTTTTGACCTAACAACACTAGCGGATCAAGCTCTTTCATTTGCTCTTTTAAAAACTTGCACTGATTGATTCTGAAGAAATCTATGCGTGAACTTTCAGCTTTACTTCCATTTTTTCAACTTCTTTGTCATTCCATTAATGGTACCAAATGTTCGCACGGGTCCTCTAGTAGAGTCTTTACTTTGGTCAATGTACACCAGAAGTGCCTTTTCTCAACTTCAGTAGCTCAGCAGTAGGTAGGCGATCTAAGCGCAGAAGCTCCACATTCTCATGTATAACAATATTTTCAAAGCTTCCATCAGTTTTCACTGTAAGTAACAACTGTAGAATTTAAATACTAAAGTGACACTAAACAAAAAATCGCACGACCTGTCTTATAAGAATGTAAAAAAATATAAAATGAAATATATAAAAATTATTGTAATTTTTTTAAATAACAGAAAATTACATATATTAAATAATAATGTAATGTAATATATTTTATTTTATTTTATATTATTTTTATTTTTATTAATTTCTGTACTAAATATTTGCAAAAATGGTGGAAAATACAAAACAGTGGAATTTTTATAATTTCTCTTACTTTTCGATCTGTTTGGATGACGAGTACAAAGAATTTCACTTGCGGCAAAAATGCATATTTTTCCGGGGCGCGTATGGAAATAACGAAATCAATGCCTATAAATCGTAATTATTGATTATGATTCCTGATTTTTTTATACTTCTTTTATTTATTTGTAAAACTGCATTTCTCTGCAATTTATTCACCAATAGATGAAATATCAACCTGAAACCATTTTTCTAACCTCCATGAAATGACTTACAGCAAAGGAATATGACGGGTAATTCATCTGAAGGATTCTATCTTTAGACGTGTCTACCATCTTTCAGAGTCAAAATACCGCAAAAAATTTCAAACAACAGTTATTCGATATTAAATTCTGATCAACGTTTCCTTTAAACAGGGTGTTACAGAAAGCTACGGCCAAACTTTCAGGAAACATTCCTCACACACAAAGAAAGACAATATATTATGTGGACATGTGTCCGGAAACGCTTAATTTCCATGTTAGAGCTCATTTTAGTATTTGAATTGTTGGATGAGCCATTCGCAGAAGTGTATCCGTGGAGGCCAATCAGCTGCTGATAGTGCCTGCACACGCTGTACATGGTACGTGAACAACTGGTTCTCCCGTAGCACTCTCCATACAGTGACGTGTTCAACGTTACCTTGTACAGCAGCAACTTCTCTGACGCTGACATTAGGGTTATCGTCAACTGCACGAAGAATTGCCTCGTCCATTGCAGGTGTCCTCGTCGTTCTAGGTCTTCCCCAGTCGCGAGTCATAGGCTGGTATGTTCCGTGCTCCCTAAGACGCCGATCAATTGCTTCTAACGTCTTCCTGTCGGGACACCTTCGTTCTGGAAATCTGTCTCGATACAAACGTACCGCCCCACGGCTATTTCCCCGTGCTAATCCATACATCAAATGGACATCTGCCAACTCCGCATTTGTAAACATTACACTGACTGCAAAACCACGTTCGTGATGAACACTAACCAGTTAATGCTACATACTGATGTGCTTGTTGCTAGTACTGTAGAGCAATGAGTCGCATATCAACACAAGCGCTGAAGTCAACATTACCTTCCTTCAATTGGGCCAACTGGCGGTGAATCGTGGAAGTACAGTACATAATAACGAAACAATTGGGTATTTTGACAACTGTCTGCACGAATTATTTCAATTTACGTTTAAAGAGAAATACTAAAATGAGCTCTAACATGGAAATTAAGCGTTTCCGGACACATGTCCACATAATATATTTCCTTTCTTTGTGTGTGAGGAATGTTTCCTGAAAGTTTGGCCGTACCATTTTGTAACACCCTGTAGATTTTCTTACTCCGACGCCTAATGGCCGAGATAGGACGTAGTCTGACCTTCTAGCGGCGTCCGGTTTTGCCTCCAGAAGGAGGTTGTGGCCAGTGACAGGCAGCCTATCGGTTGAACAGCGCGATATAGGGAGTGTGAACACGTCACAGACATACGTGCACTGTCAAATCGCCGCTATTTTTGCTAATACCTTTGAAACGGTGTGAGATTTGAAAAAAAAAAAAAAAATAGTAACATAAGACAGCAAAGTTGTAGACTATCGTCTCCACTACATATTCGTTTAATCAATTTTCGTCTCAAATATACCATTAAAGTGTTACTCTCAATTAGATTTCAGATATCTAAAGGCTATCGCAAAGCCTCACGTTTACCGTAACTAACCTAGAGTGGGACAAGGAATGGTTTGCGGGAGTGCACATCCTTAGATGACAATATGCGTGCACTTACCAGCATGTGTCGCCTAAGCGTTCGCATTCCCCAAATCGTCTGAACTTTTGTAGATACTGCGTTAAATTTCTCAGTTGATGTAGTTTGAGAAACAGCTATTCCCCTCACTTCAGACTCAATCAGCCGCTAAAAGGCACGATCCCGCTAACGCTAAGAGTGTGGTAAATGCCGTGTCTTAACGCAAGTTACAACGAAGCAATTAGTACGTTATGTGCAAAAATTTAAGTATGAAGGCAATATCGACACTTCACAGAAACCTACTGAGTTCTATATGAAATATTGCTCAACAATGTCATGTTCTTGATTATACTGTAAGTAGTTGTTTTGCCACAATTTAATTCAGATATTGTTGCTACTTCTACAACAATATTTCATTTAATTTGTTATTTATTCATGTATGAGCTATATTTTAGTATATGCAGCATGAATAGATGGGAGTGGTGTTTACGTTCATTGTCTAATGATCTCGAACATCGAAAGACCGCTGTCTGCCGCCTTCCCTATGTTTTTATCTTTGTAAATAATCTAAGTTAACTTGACGGTCTTTTTGCTAGACGAGAACACCTTTCGTTCAGAGGCATGAGAAATAGCATATCATTTCATGTTTTCAAATGTTATTTTCTGTAATAATGTGTTAATATTGCTGGGAGTTTATTATGCTAATAATTTATCATTGTTTCTATGAATGTGGCAAGATGAATGGTTTTCCGTGACGCCACTATCCGTATGAGAATGTGCACTTGCTTTATTTTATATGTGCATGTATGAAAATCTTCTAGCATGGCAGTCTGAGTGTATGTATGAGAATTTTCGTCGTGGGCTGCGCGCTTTGCATCTCTTGCTTCGTGTCGATAGGTAGTCGTTACCAACGTCTGCTTTTGACGCTACCAAAGACGTTCCTCCACCCTTTGGATACAAGTTGGGTTCGCAATGCCCAGTTAGCGAGCCTCGACTGGACGCGCGAGTTTAGGCTCCCCCAACACCGCGGTTTTTCCAAGGGGTTTTTACCGATTTCCGGTCGATTCCGACGGCTGGTGGCGGGGGTCTCGCGGACCGATAGGGCATTCTGTGGCTGCACTTCAAGCTTGTAAGACGTACTGATTTTCTTTCCTACCTTGAGATGATAGCGATTCGTTTTATGGTTTGCTAGACTTCAGATCTTAGGTTCATTTTTCGGGATAAGTTTCTCCGATCATGTACAGAAGTGTATTCAATTTTATTTCGATGATTGTGCATAGGTAAACGCTGGTGAACATGCAACTAATTCGGTTTATAACGGTTGGGAACCGGTAACCTGTGTGAGAGTAGCTGGCGGTGTATGAACTCAGTTTAATTTCTTTCTAGTTTTATGGTATGCAACTAATATGCGGGAATATTTTATTCTGTGTAGTTCATGCGAAATATTCTTTTCGTTTTCTCGCCGACCGCAGTGGCCGAGGTGACTGAGGCGCTCCAGTCACGGTCAGCACGGCCACTACGGTCGGGGGTTCGAATCCCCCCTCGGGCATGGATATTTGTGACGTCCTAGTTTGTAAGTAGTTCATAAGTAGTTTGTAAGTTTAGGGACTGATGACCCCGTAGTTAAGTCCCATAAGCGTAACAAACATTTGAACATTTCCGTTTTCTCCTTCCGCGAGTGATATGTACTCCGCCTTCAGCTACCCCCGTGTCTGTTTCAATGCCCTTCAGGCAAGAAATCATGTATGTATTATTCTGATTTCCCTTATTACATCGCAATTTCCTCTACATCTATTTTAAATTGTTGTTTCCTTTACAAACTTGTAATTTGCATTTAGACTCCCTCAGTAAATTTTCTTCTAGCCTTGTACAACCCCCATTATTAGCTTGCTTATGAAAGACTACGTATTTCTAGGGGCTGTATGCTGTATTTCTTAATTGATTTATCCCGACTTTGAATTTATTCCACTTTTCTGTTTTCTGAAGACTGGACTTCGTCCATCCGTGTAAAACTTTCCCAATCGCGTCTAACTGTATTTCTTTAGCTTCCTCATGATATCCTACGCATTTATAATGGTTGCATGCCGTAGCTACTTTTCTTTATTTTTCGAAAATTGAATTTTTGTATTTTTACTAGTTTTCGGAACCACGTGGCTCCGAACTGCGACTTCGAGTGTTTATGGCTAGTCACTTGAGTGCTCGCTACTGCTCTCACACCAGTGCCTTCCTATTATATATTATTGCTTCGTAATCTGTGTTTCCATTGGTTTTTGTTGAAATGAATACAATCTTTAAGCACTTCGCCTTCAGTGGGGTGCGAATATGTAATGTAGCCGACACGTGCCGCGTGTCTCAATAATTCTGCATGCTCACGGTTTGATTTGAATGGAAATTAATCTCGCTGTTATCGTGTACCATCTCAAGTAAAGAGAGACAGACCAGAGGGACCTACGAAGTTTATTTTTTCTAGTGTTGCGTGGTACAATCCTGGTTCGCTGAATTTCGCCTACGACAGCGGCGCCTGCTTCTGCTTCGTATCAGCACGCTGAGTTGGGTGAGTTTCGCTTTCCTTCGCGCGTGTGTGTGGCTGAATGCTTGTTGATTGTAAATCCCTCCCCAGACAATGTTCAATTCAAATTAATTTAATTTAGTAGTTCAATGAGATGCATTTTTATTGTTTAACAAAATTGGTGCCCCCATTTGCTCCAGTTTGAACTGAATAAATAATTTATTGTCAGTAAAATTTTATCCTTCTTATAAATATTAGTTTATGAATACCCTCCCTTTTTATTTGATGTTGTTTTTCAGCAGTTCTGACAACAAATTCAGATACATATTAACATATTTTTAATTCCGTTGCGCCATAAATGTTCTGACTGCCACCTTCATGAAATTGTTTAGTTCGCGGTGGCTTGTATATTAATGATTGTGTGTAATTCTCGTGTTCTACGACGTATGCTGGCCACCGTCTCTTTGTCTTCCTGCTACTAAAGTTTGAGTCAGTTATAAATTCTGGGCCATGATACAAATTTCTGTTGCAGGAAGTAGTCAGTAGTTCACGCGAATCCTTTAGCTGGTTTTACCAGAGTTATATGTTTAAAGTAAGCTTTTAACTGGCACCCTTCATCTAGAGTTAATTTTACAATTAACGGTGGTCTTTCAATATGATAGGCCATTGTCCAAGTTGTTTTGAACTGCAATGATATTTTCGAAGATAAAGTATGAAGAATGCTGGTAAATATTCATGTAACATTTTTCTAACCGTATGCTTAGTGTAGATACTCGAAATTTTAATTGAAAAATATTTATTATTGATTGAAAAGATCGCGGACGGTCAAGAAATAAAGTTGTATTGGTTGACATGACTCATATAAATTACACTTTAGCATTAAGGACATATTTATGGGAAACACACGCTAATCTTTCGAGAAAAGTGTTGAAAACATTATATTATGTTAAAAATATTTTACCCATCTATGGGCAGTTTTTTCTTTGCAACTTTCTCTCACTAGTCTATCATCACGACTATATTTTGGAACTACTCCAACACTCTGCCACTAATTATAAACAGATTAAGAAAATTAGAGAAGAACTAATAAATTTAGGTAATCAGATTATTCCATATTTTAAATTTAAGCTGTTACAACCATTAACAGTTAAAATCTGCTTTAGTTTCATACAATCATCTAATGAAGCCATGAAAAATCATAATCATTCTGATATGTCAATGAAAATTAGTTCCCTGTCAGAAACTCTCTTCAACTACTGGTAGGAAACAACAGGCATGTCTCGATTCCCTGTACATTGAGCTATGAATCCACCAGCTGGTGAGTTATTACAATAATTACTTTCTGCAATCGTTGGGCAAAATTTAGTTTTGGCAGATTTTGTCGGGATTTCGGTACTACTCCAAGCATTCAGCGACCTATGCAACTGCATACTTACCTTATTGTTCGATATACCTTGACAGGCTTCATTTTATTACACAGTAACTGATAATACGAAGAAAATATATACGCGGGAAGGCATCTTGCAGTTGAATGTGCTTTCGTTCCCCGTCGGAGGTTTGAGTCCTTCAAACTTGTTTGTTTGTGTGTGTGTGTGTGTGTGTGTGTGTGTGTGTGCATAAGCTAGTTTAAGTAGTTTGTAAGTTTAGGAGCCGATACACCAATACCAATGCAGTTCGGTCCCATAGGTTTACAGACTTTGGTTTGGAACGAAAATAATAAAACTTATTGTGGTGTCGCACAAGTCCAAAGTGCGCGCCACCTACTTTCGCCGCGCGCCGCCATGCACGCACGGCGCGGCGATCTTACGACGACAGCCACGAGCGCCCTCTGCTGCAACCCCGCTCGTGGCCACCACGGAAAGACATCGGTCACTTGGGACTGAGTTAGGAACCAGTAAAGACTTCGGAATCCGATAGGCACCAGTGAAGACTTTGCTATCGTACAGGCACTAGGCAGGCCTCTAACAACTATGTATCAACATTCTGCAATACTATGTAAAAGTTAAGTATTGTTACATTCTGTGCAATATATATCTCTTTCTAATTTACTCGAGTGTTTATAGTTTCTGGCTGCTCCCCTCCGTACCTGCACCAGCGTGCTGTCTTTGTTCCTGTGTCGGTCTCGTTCCACTCGGCCACCGACACCTACGACGAGGCTGGGACACAAAAGCGACGTCGAAGTTGGGACACAAAACTTATCACAGTTTTTTTCTTGAAAATAAAAGTATTTATTGTGAATTTCCATCAAGCTCATTTACGTACATTATTAATTACGATCACTAGATATTTTTTAAGGAAAAAATTCTTGGCTGCGGACAGTTCTAGAAAAATATTATTGTTATGTGAATTATTGGAGAATGTCAGAAATTTACGTTAATCGTCGTTTCGTAACATAGGAAAAAAGCCCAAAATGTGGTAGTTCTTCGAAGTTATTTTTAACACTTATAATTAGCAAAATGAAAAGTATTTAACAGAATCGATGTACAACTGTTCATGATGAAAATAACCCTAAAGCCATTACTTTAGGTCGATCCCCTGAAAGGATCGAGCGAATTTTCGAAAATGACTTATTCTCAAAAAAAAAGGAAAAAAAAAAAAAAAAAAAAAAAAAAGGATGGCGTATCGTAAAAATTAAGTAATATTTTTGTTTAATTTTTCAGAGAACTATATTTTTGACTTGCTGCGGGGTATACTTCCTATTTACCGCAAGCGTACCCGGTGGAAAGCAAAAAATTTACTTCTTTGAAAAATTAAGAAATATCAATTAATTCCCACGATTGCGGTAGGTTTTCCGATAAATGTTGAGACCTAAGAAAGCTAGCAATATTTATGAGGAAAGCAATCGACAGAGCATTTTAAGCCATAAGACTTTCTAATTTGATATCTGTTAATGAAAATATCCACGGGTGTACTGCCGGTCTATAGTGTCCAACGGGAACAATATTTCGGCGATCATACATGTCGCCATCATCAGGTGAACTGACGGACTGAGTTCCTGAAAACGCGCCGGCACGGAGATCCGCACGCTACGGCTGCTCGAAGGGAACTGGGTTCTAGCCCGGTAGCGGCGATTTAAATACCCTCCGCGGTCCGCGGCCCGCGCCGCGGTGGCGCAGTGGAACCGATTGCGACGGCGTCTGAGAAGACACCGGTGTGAAGGCTCTGTCCGCCGTGGTCGTCACTTCGTTACGTTTGCTAGATTTACTCTTAATTAACCCAATCGCTGGTTCCCAAGCTTTGCTAAGATTATAGTCACAGTCACGGTTTATGAGGTCGTCACTTGTGCGAATTTCAATGGCCTCTCTAACGACGCAGTCCCAGTATCTCGACGTCTGTACTAGAATTCGCGTGCGTTCATACTCCATCGCATGATTCTCCGACAAACAATGTTCAGCGACCGCCGACTTGCTCGGATACATCAATCGTGTGTGCCTCTGGTGTTCAACGCATCGATCCTCGACGGTACGCATCGTCTGTCCAATATATGACTTTCCACACTGACACGGAATCTCGTACACGCCGGCCTTCCTCAAACCGAGATCATCTTTGGCACTCCCCACCAGTGCACGAATTTTATTCGGCGGACAAAAGACAGATCCAACCTGGTGTTTTTTTCAGAATGCGGGCGATCTTCCCCGAGAGTGCGCCAGGATATGGAACGAACGCAGTGCCTACATCCTCCCTCATATTTTCATCCGTTTCCACAGGTTGTGATGTAGTGGTTGGGCGGAGAGCCCTCTGAATCTGCCACTCTGAGTACCCATTTTTTCGAAAGACAGTTCTCATGTGTTCCAATTCCTGGGGTAGACCCTATGCGTGGGAGATAGTGCGCGCCCTATGTACTAGAGTTTTAAGTACCCCATTCCTCTGTGAAGGGTGGTGACAGCTGTCTGCGTGTAAATACAAATCAGTGTGCCTTGTTTTCCGATATACACTATGATCCAGGGTGCCATCAGCTCTTCTCTTGATCAAGACGTTTCAGTCTCCATAGTGAATTTGATTTAACACGAATTATCTACAGGAGAATGGAAACGCTGGTAGAAGCTGACCTCGGGGAAGATCAGTTTGGGTTCAGGAGGAACGTAGGAACCCGGGAGGCGATACTCGCTTTACGTCTTATCTTAGAAGATAGATTAAGGAAAGGCAAACCAACATTTTTAGCTTTTGTAGATTTGGAGAAAGCTTTTGACAATGTTGACTGGAATACACTCTTTCAAACTCTGAAGACAGCAGGGGTAAAATACAGGGAATGGAGAGTTATTTACAACTTGTACAAAAGCCAGAAGGCAATTATTAGACTCGAAGGGCATGAAAGAGAAGCATCTGTCGGGAAGGGAGTAAGACAGGGTTGTAGCCTTTCTCCGATGATATTCAATTTGTACATCGAGCAGGCGGTGAAGTAAAGCAAGGAAAAATTTGGAATAGGGATTAAAGTTCAGGGGGAAGAAATAAAAACATTGCGTTTTGCTGATGATATTGTAATTCTGTCAGAGACAGCAAAGGACCTGGAAGAGCAGTTGAATGGAATGGACAGTGTGTTGAAGAGAGCGTATAAAATGAACATTAACAAGAGCAAAACAAAAATAATGGAATACGGTCTTAGAAAATCAGGTGATGCTGAAGGAATTAGATTAGGTAACGAAACAATGAAGGTGGTAGATTAGTTTTGTTACATGGACGATAAGCAGTGCGGACAGGAAGAGGATAGAGGCTTTTGAAATGTGGTGCTACAGAAGAATGCTGAAGATTAGGTGGGTAGATCGCATAACTAATGAAGAGATACTGAACAGACTTGGTGAGTAAAGGAATTTTTGGCATACCTTGACTAAAAGAACGGATCGCTTGGTAGGACACATTCTTAGACATCGAGGAATCGTATATTTAGCATTGGAAGAAAGTGTGAGGGGTAAAAATCGCAAAGGGAGATCAAGAGACGCGTATAGTAAGCAGATTCAAGTGGATGTGGGTTGTCGTTCTTATGAGGAGATGAAAAGGCTTGCTCAGGATAGAGAAGGATGGAGAGCTGCATCAAACCAGTCTCCGGACTGAGGACCATAACAACAACAGTGAATTTGATGTTGGGATGTATGGAGTTCAGATGTGTAAGGAAGTCAAGGAGTTTATCCATACCATGTGGCCAGATGACGAAAGTGTCGTCCACGTAACGGAGAAAGCAAGTAGGTTTCCATTCAGATGATGCCAGGGCTTCCTCCTCGAAATTCTCCATGTACAAATTTGCGACCATACGGGAGAGTGGGCTATCCATGGCGACTCCCTCCGTTTCTTCGTAGTATTCGCCATTGAAAAGAAAATACGTGGAGGCCAAGACATGCCTAAAAAGTTCGGTGCTCTTCTCGTCAAACTTCTGACCAATCAAATCTTGTGACTCTCGAAGGGGCACCATAGTAAACAACGAAACGACGACAAAACTCACCTTGATATCTGACTCATCCAGCCTGAAGCTGTTAAGTATTTGGCCAACAAATATGTAGGTGCTCTGATGTTACTGACAATGGGACGTAACGGCACCCCATCTTTGTGAACCTTAGGGAGTCCATAAAGTCTTGGCGGTACCGGACCTTGAGGATCTCCGTGCCGGCGCGTTTCCAGGAGCTCAGTCCGTCAGTTCACCTGATGTGTTGCCGCCCGCGATGGCCGATGGGAGTGAGGCGCTCCAGTCACGGTCTGCACGTCCACTACGGTCGCGGGTTCGAATCCCGCCCTCGGGCATGGATATTTGTGCCGTCCTTAGTCTTCGTTAGTTCATAAGTAGTTTGTAAGTTTAGGGACTGATGACCCCGTAGTTAAGTCCCATAGACTATACAAACATTTTAACATTGGATGATGTGCCCGTTGGACACTATAAACGGGCAGTACACTCGTGAATATTTTGATTATCAAATACGCCGGGAGAAACTGAAGAATTATTGATATCTGTTGTTCTGAGCAACAGTTTTGTACTTAATTAGGATTTTTTTTACGAGTTTGGATTTTTTTGCGCAATTTCACTATTGCCGGCCGCGGTGGCCGAGGGGACTAAGGCGCTCCAGTCAGGGTCTGCACGGCCACTACTGTCGGGGGTTCGAATCCCGCCCTCGGGCATGGATATTTGTGCCGTCCTAGTTCGTAAGTATTTGATGATGTGCCCGTTGGCCACTATAGACCGGTAGTACACCTGTGAATATTTTGGTTATCAAATACGCCGGGAGAAACTGAAGAATCATTGATATCTGTTGTTCTGAGCAACAGTTTTGTACTTAATTAAGATTTTTTTTTACGACTTTTGATTTTTTTGCGCATGTTCACTATTGCCGGCCGCAGTGGCCGAGGGGATTAAGGTGCTCCAGTCAGGGTCTGCACGGCCACTACCGTCGGGTGTTCGAATCTCCCCTCGGGCATGGATATTTGTGCCGTCCCAGTTCGTAAGTAGTTCATAAGTAGTTTGTAAGTTTAGGGACTGATGACCCCGTAGTTAAGTCCCATAGACTATACAAACATTTGAACATTTGATGATGTGCCCGTTGGACACTTTAGACCGGCAGTACACCCGTCAATATTTTGATTATCAAATGCGCCTGGAGAAACTGAAGAATCATTGAATAATGTTCAAATGTTTGTTAAGCTTATGGGACTTAACTACGGGGTCATCAGTCCCTAAACTTACAAACTACTTATGAACTACTTACGAACTAGGACGGCACAAATATCCATGCCCGAGGGGGGATTCGAACCCCCGACCGTAGTGGCCGTGCTGACCGTGACTGGAGCGCCTTAGTCACCTCGGCCACCGCGGCCGGCAGAATCATTGATATCTGTTGTTCTGAGCAACAGTTTTGTACTTAATTAGGATTTTTTTTACGAGTTTGGATTTTTTTGCGCAATTTCACTATTGCCGGCCGCGGTGGCCGAGGGGACTAAGGCGCTCCAGTCAGGGTCTGCACGGCCACTACTGTCGGGGGTTCGAATCCCGCCCTCGGGCATGGATATTTGTGCCGTCCTAGTTCGTAAGTATTTGATGATGTGCCCGTTGGCCACTATAGACCGGTAGTACACCTGTGAATATTTTGGTTATCAAAT
The DNA here is from genome assembly GCA_026315105.1 of Locusta migratoria. NCBI lineage: Eukaryota > Metazoa > Arthropoda > Insecta > Orthoptera > Acrididae > Locusta > Locusta migratoria. Next base: position 411,370,642 of record CM048748.1, read on the forward strand.
ACGCCGGGAGAAACTGAAGAATCATTGATATCTGTTGTTCTGAGCAACAGTTTTGTACTTAATTAAGTTTTTTTTACGACTTTTGATTTTTTTGCGCATGTTCACTATTGCCGGCCGCAGTGGCCGAGGGGATTAAGGTGCTCCAGTCAGGGTCTGCACGGCCACTACGGTCGGGTGTTCGAATCTCCCCTCGGGCATGGATATTTGTGCCGTCCCAGTTCGTAAGTAGTTCATAAGTAGTTGGTAAGTTTAGGGACTGATGACCCCGTAGTTAAGTCCCATAGACTATACAAACATTTGAACATTTGATGATGTGCCCGTTGGACACTATAGACCGGCAGTACACCCGTGAATATTTTGATTATCAAATACGCCGGCAGAAACTGATGAATCATTGATATCTGTTGTTTCTATTGTTCTGACCTTAGTTTGTACTTAGTTAATTTTTTTTTATTTTTTTTTATTTTTATTTTTATTTTTTTTTTTTTTTTTACTACTTTGAATTTTTTTGCGCATGTTCACTATTGCCGGCCGCAGTGGCCGAGGGGACTAAGGCGCTCCAGTCAGGGTCTGCACGGCCACTGCGGTCGGGGGGTCGAATCCCCCCTCGGGCATGGATATTTGTGTCGTTCTAGTTCGTAAGTAGTTCATAAGTAGTTGGTAAGTTTAGGGACTGATGACACCGTAGTTAAGTCCCATAGACTATACAAACATTTGAACATTTGAACATGTTCACTATTTTGGATCGAGAGCGATAAGGAAGGGTTTATTTAAAATTTAATTTCGCACGGGGTCGCGCTTTCGGATTTCAGACAGTAGTTTCCGCTCCTCCCTGGTGCTCGGCCTACACCGCTACAGCGCTGGGCGGTCGGATTGAGACGCGGCGGTCACGCTGGCTGGCACGCATGCCTCGCCACCTCGCCATTAATTGCCGGCCCGTGTTGCGGCCTTGGCGGCCTTATGTGGCGTCTCCATTACCAGCGGGAAGCCGCACTGGGCAACAGGCGTCTCCGACAGCCCCGCGCAGCTGCCCGTGCCTCACGGCCGGCCGGCCATGACCAAATACGGAGAAACGTAATTCTGCTCCTGCACTGTTTGCCACGCACGTACCTCTCAAGTCTGCGCGTCTTCCCTGTATTCCTTTGAGATGGCCACTGTTGATCTGCAACCCTGAGGCCGAGAGCATTAATTTCTAGGAGGCGCACCTTAACCCTTGAAACGTGTCCATAAAAAATTATTTTTGTAAGAAAATGTCTAATATTGTGCCTCCTGTTTTGTATCGAGTAACTTGCTTGCAGGAAAATGTATAATATCGCTTCTACTGTATGTATCGATATGTGTACTTAACTCTGTGAAGTTTCATCTTTGGCAAAGATCATGTATTGCATAGCATTGTAGCTCGCGCTGAGAGAGAGTAACACTTGTGGTTCAGCTCGCTTAGAGAGCGGTTGGGTTGTGTGTATGGCTCCGATGTAGAGCAGAGGCTGCTTTGCCAGCAAGTCAGAAGTTGTATTATGTAGGTAATGTAATGCTGATTATTAATAATAAGTAACAAAGTTGACCTTTCTTTCCTGTTTCATTTACGTAGTTAGAAAATTAACCTACTTCCTTCATTTGATAATTAGTTATTAGTGGATTTAAAGTGCAGTATTGATTTTAATAATATTGTTGAACAGATTTCGTTGTTGGTGCCATAGTAAATGATAGTTAATTGACTATGATACTAAATTTCAATAATTAGAAACTGATCTGCATAAAATTCTCACAGTCAAGCATTAAGAAAGTGGTTTTTGGTTTTTTAATATCTTTCTCGCAGTCAAAATTTTTGAGTATAGTCAGTGTCTGTTTCAAATGGTGACTTGTCACAGTTGTTTTGTGTTTAAAATACCCGTTGCGCACATAATCAGTTTAATGCACTGTTTCTTATTTAATAGTATATACATCAATATCAGGGCCATAATTAAACCAAATTGCTGTGTTAAGGAACAATTTGTTGTCTGATTTAACGATAGGTTCAACATCCACAACACACACACAGCTTTTACCCTTAACGTCCCAGGTGCGGTCTCAGAGACGGCAAACGCTTATTGTTAGTCAATTTTTAATGGACAGGGGTGGCGAAGGATAACACTGCGTTGTGTAATCGTTTATTCCAACACCTGCACTTTTTTTTCCATTGTCAGTAGCGACGTTAACGCGAGTCGGAGCAATATTATCACATATTTTGTGAGACCGCACCGGGGCCTTTACGTCGTTATGGATTCCGCACCGAGCTCTTCATCTACTGTGCGCGCTACAATCCTTCACTTTGAGGACATTGTTTTCAAATTGTTTGAAGACCATTTAGTAACTGATGTGGAATCAGACTATGAGACTCAAAGTGAACATCATTCAGAAAAATGTTCAAATGTTTGTATAGTCTATGGGACTTAACTACGGGGTCATCAGTCCCTAAACTTACGAACTACTTATGAACTACTTACGAACTAGGACGGCACAAATATCCATGCCCGAGGGGGGATTCGAACCCCCGACCGTAGTGGCCGTGCAGACCGTGACTGGAGCGCCTCAGTCTCCTCGGCTACCGTGGCCGGCAACATAATTCAGATTCAGAATAGTGTGAAAGTGAAGAAGAAATTGTATTGGCACTGTGAAACGTATAACATGCTCCACCTGTGACCCAAAAAAAGAATAGAAAGACGCGTTGTGTTTGCCACTGTTGCAAGAAGCCCATCTACCTTGAGTGTTCTATCGAAATTAACATCGAGTGCAGAGAAAACATTTGAAAAGACAAAAGTTACCAACGAAGTAGTAGTGAAATTCTTATATTTATGTGAAGCTTTTGGCGAGTTTTTTTCAACATGAAATACACAGTAAACAATAAAAATAGGGCACAAAGTAAAATTTAAAAGACAGAGTATTTGACTTTTTACAGTGATAATAAAATAATGTAATGTTAAATCCATTTTCTGCGGTTTTATGTTTGAGTATATATATTCTATACAATTAATTTTAAAATACATTCCTTTTGCAGCATTTACGTAGACAAAAGTAGCCTTTTGCCTAATAAATTGAATTAGTTTACTTAGATAACAATCAGAACTATTTATGATTATTTAAAAATTGCGGTCTGTCAGACCGCGCCTGGGGCAAAGACCTGGGAAGCTAAGGGTTAGACTGTTATTTTCATTCCTTAACTAGCTAAAAACCCGGCGTTGCACGGGTATTTATTTATTTATTCCTGCCTTGCGGTAGTACTTCCCCTATCGCTTCTCCTTGTCCATCTATTTTTTCGTAAAACATGTTATATTTATCGGAGAATATGTAAGAAATAACGCTATCTTGCATAGCGTACAAAATTATAGTGCAGTATCCAAACAAAGAAATAATAGCAATCAAAATACAAATGTCATATAAAATTCGCACGGTCTCATATTTATTGAGTTATACGTTATAAATTGAACAATATTTTAGGTATATATTTGTATAAGTGCTATATGTCTGTAAAATCTGTTGCGAATATAATTAGTAGTAAAGCAGTTCTATATTAAAACTTGGTGCGTGATAGGGCGGTTTTCTATGAACTTTACTGTTTATGTGCTCATATCTCATAAACTACGCGTCGTATTGTGATACAATTTCGAAGGTTCATTCAGTCCGCAGTAGAGTAGCCGAGCGGTCTAAAGCGTCTTGCTGCGGAGCAAATGTTTAAATGTTTATAGAGTTTATGGGACTTAACTACGGGGTAATCAGTCCCTAAACTTACAAACTACTTACGAACTATCTAACACTAAGGACGGCACAAATATCCATGCCCGAGGGGGGATTAGAACCCCGGACCGTAGCGGCCGTGCAGACCGTGACTGGAGCGCCTCAGTCCCCTCGGCCACCGCGGCCGGCTCGCTGCGGAGCGCGCGGTTGCTCGCCGAGAAGGTTCGAGTCCTCTCTGGGGCATGGGTGTGTGTGTGTCCTTAAGTTAGTTTACCTAGGTTTAAGTAGATTGTAAGCTACGGACTGATGACCACGCAGTTTGGTCCGATAAATTTACAAACATTTGGTTCATTCAGCTATATGTGTGTATAATGTTTGTAAAATTTCCTTCGGCTACAATTTGTAGTGTAGAAATTATAAATTGTAACGTCATACCGAATGCCATAGTTTTAGTCCATGAACAGCGAGCCGGCCGCGGTGGCCGAGGTGACTGAGGCGCTCCAGTCACGGTCAGCACGGCCACTACGGTCGGGGGTTCGAATCCCCCCTCGGGCATGGATATTTGTGCCGTCCTAGTTAGTAAGTAGTTCATAAGTAGTTTGTAAGTTTAGGGACTGATGACCCCGTAGTTAAGTCCCATAAGCTTAACAAACATTTTTTTGAACATGAACAGCGAAAAAGTAGTAAGCGAGAAACGTTTTTCTTTTCATAATTTTGTTATGGTTGTCAGCGAGAAAAAGTTCAATAAAGGTTTGAAATTATTTCTAAAGGTGGTTGCAAGTCACAAAGTACTGTCATACTCGTGCAATGTGTGAGTAAAGTCTCGTCACATTATGTGGCAGTTTCTTGCAACTATATTGTTTGCAAGGTCATGCCTGATGCGACAATAGTACGGCATCTACAGCGAAACTTTTGTGAACAGTACATTTCTTTTCGATTCGTCATTTTGTGTATATATGTGTGTGTGTGGACGGGGGTCAGTTACAAAACGCTTCATAAATGTCCGAAATTATATGCATACTTTGTTGCAGGTCCCAAATAACTACTACCATTTTACAATAATTGACCCATAAATTTGGGTATTCTCACGCAGTGGCCTCTCATTATTTATAGCACCATACCTCCTGAGCTATGTGTCGTGCTCTTTTGTTTTTGGGTTAGGAACCTTCGTGGGCGTACGGTGAACAGTTCACCAAACTTTCATTGCAATCGAATGAATGGTTTATGAACACATAGAGGACATACAGACAAACATATATATATATATATATATATATATATATATATATATATATATATATATATATATATATATATATATACGAAATAACGAAGTAGAAGAAGGATGATTTTTCTCATTGATCTTTAATTGGTGGTGGTGCTAGAGGTTACGCTGTTTCCTTATTCACATCGTCAATTTTCATAAGTAAGAGTTACAATAATATGAAGATTTATCAAAGGCATATGTAATTAGTACGAAAGAACATTTTTCAATATTATCAAAAGACGTGCATTTCTCTTACTGCAGCAAAAACAAAAAATTAACTTCATTCCTGAAAGCACTGATCATGGTGCGTAAGGTAATGTAGCCAAATTCCGTCCCTCAGTCAGTTTTTGGCCTCTGAATACCATATCTTTAAATCAATGATTCCCAAATAATTTATATAATACCACGAACTAAGCTTACACATGGTATTTAGTTCAAAATATATTAGAAACGATTTGTTATCTTTACAGAAAAAACTTCTAGACCAATGTACTTTTACAACACTTGTAAAAGTGGTCATATTTTCGTCCCCTACTAATACGTCTTGTAAAAGAGATATCAACAGTTCAAAAACTAGATAATAATAATAAAGACATGTTACAATATTTATTTATATTAGATATAGGTTACAAACGTCCTTTTTTGTACAAAAAATACTGATTAGTAACTGTACAAAATAGAGAAAAAGAGCTTAACACTTTCCTCGTTGAAACCCTCTAAATTAGCTTCTGACAAGGATTGCGTCGTTCGTATAGAAAGTGTCGGACGTCTCTGAAGAAACAGACGCAGACACTTCCGTCCAGCTGTTTTTTCCGAACTTAAAATGGTTGAGCAACATTATTGCGTATAGAAAGCGGAAATGCCATTCGCCTAAGTCCATTCAGAGTTAGGCCATACAAATTTTTCTCCGTGTCCTTACAATAAGACACCAGATCAGCCTCTAGATCACATGTAAAACCTGGTTTACTACCAATAGATGTTTCTATTAACTCTTCAGCACTTGTACCTCCTCCTTTCTTCATATAATCCTTCATAGTTGCCCTAAGCACTCTAAATGTCTTACTCACACCTTTATACCTCATTTCCTTGTTTCGCACCGCAGTTATTACCGATTTCATCGCCTCTCTGTCCAACTTCTTCCTAGGCGCCATCTAAATTTCGTCCCATGGACGAATTTAGGGACAGATTGGGGGACGAAAATAGGGACATCCCACTTTCCAATATTATACCTTCCTACACTACGTGAAGTATACCAAACATGGCAAAACGCTCAGGTCATACAGTTTATAGCTTATTATAAACAGATATGTCAAATACAACAACATAAATACATTAAAATAATTTGAAAAGAGCATTTACAGATAGTGTTTCTAGATCTCACCGTCTGACAAATGAGAATATGTTTTCTCAAACGGTCACGCAGAGGACTGGACGCATCAAACTTTCACAACCAACTGGTGGCATTGAGCACAAATAACGAAAAATATCTCCGACAGAACGGAGAAACTTAGGGGGACGAAATTAGGCACGGGGACGAAATTTGGCGTCTTTATCTTACAAAAAATGTAAATGTTTGTTAAGCTTATGGGACTTAACTACGGGGTCATCAGTCCCTAAACTTACAAACTACTTATCAACTACCTTATACTAAAGACGGCACAAATATCCATGCCCGAGGGGGGATTCGAACCCCCGACCGTAGTGGCCGTGCAGACCGTGACTGGAGCGCCTCAGTCTCCTCGGCCACCGCGGCCGGCTTTATCTTACATTGATAGAATAAATAAAGTTGAATCTTTCAGTAGAAATGGTCTTAATTTTTTTTCCTTTCAATAGCTGACTCCAGAAGAAGTAATTTACAGTACCATAGCTTTGATTGAGTTTTCATCAAGTCAACAATATAGTACAGTAGTACAGACTCACCAGATAGTACAACACAAAAGTGAAGACTTCCTTCTCAAAAAGACGAAATGCTTAAAAAAAAAAAAAAAAAAAAAAAAAAAGCGAGATACATCGATATTAATTATAAATCAGTGTGTTGTAGCTCTGGTGCTGATGCCTCTGCATCTGTATTTTAAAAGACTTACTACTGAATTCTAATATTTTTCAGTAGTTCGTTATCCCAGGTGACTCCCGTTAATAAGAAAGGAAGGAGTACTGACCCACATAATTACAGGCAATTATCGTTGACATCAGTTTTCTGTAGAATTTTGGAGCATATTCTCAGTTCGAATACTGTAAACTTCCTTGAGACGGAAAAGCTTATTTCTATGAATCAGCAAGGGTTTAGGAAACATCGTTCATGTGAAACACAGCTTGCCCTTTTCTCACATGACTCCTTGCGAGCCATAGATGAAGGGCAACAGACATTGTGTTTTTCTCGATTTCAAAAAGTCGTTTGACACGGTGCCACACTGCAGACTGCTAACGAAGATACGAGCTTTGGAATAGGTTCACAGTTTTGTGACTGGCTGGAAGACTTCCTAAGTGATAGAACGCAGTACGTTGTTCTCGACGGCGAGTGTTCATCAGAGACGAGCGTATCGTCAGGCGTGCCCCAGGGGAGTGTGATAGGACCGCTATTATTCTCTATCTCTATAAATGATCTGATGGACAGAGCAATTTCTAATTTGCGGCTGTTTGCTGATGATGCTGTGGTGTATGGGAGGGTGTCGTCTTTAATTGACTGTAATAGCATACAGGATGACTTAGACAAAATTTCTAGTTGGTGCGAAGAATGGCAGCTTGCTCTCAATGTAGAAAAATGTAAGGTGATGCACATGAGTACGAAAAACAATCCCATAATGTTCGAATGCAGCATTAGTAGTGAGCTTCTTGATGCAGTTGCGTCGTTCAAATATTTAGGCGTAACATTGCAGAGCGATATGAAATGGAACGAACATGTAAGGACAGTTGTGAGTAAGGCGCATTACTTCTCGGTAAAGAAGACCGGGTATAAAACGCTTGTACGACCACGTCTTGAATATTGGGACCCACAGAAGATCATTTTAAAGGAAGACAGATATGCAGTTCAGAGGCGAGCAGCTGGTTTGTTACTGGTAGGTTCGAACAATGCGCGAGTGTCACGGAAATGCTCCGGAAACTCAATTGGGGATCGCTGGAGGAAAGACGACGTTCTTGTCGGGAATTTCAGTTGAGGAAATTTAGAGGGCCGGAATTTGAAGCTGAGTGTAGAACGACCTTCCTGCCGCCTACTTACCTTTCGCGTAATGATCACAAAGACAAGATAAGATAAATTAGGGCTCGTACGGAGGCATATTGGTATTCTTTTTTCATCGTTCTATTTGGGAGTGGAATAGGAAATGAAATGCCTAGTAGTGGTACTGTGCACCCTCCGCCACGCACCTTACGGTGCATTGCGAAGCATGTATGTAGATGTAGATGTAGATCTTATATGTGAACAAATTATTGACATTAAATTAAATACTATAAATTAACAAATTTAATATTTTCGTCTTTTTCCTTAAGTAAAAATTGGGATAACTGCGACTCGTACTAGGAAGTGGAACTAAAATTAATCGATTTTTATAAAATTGGAAAGAAGCTGTGTCAAATTAGTTATTTCTCTCTAATTACGATACACTAATTAGTTAAGCTTTGCTCTCGTGTATGTGTGCTTTGCTAACATTTAAATTAGTATTCGTTGTCAACAAATTTCGTTTCTTAAAAACCTCTTTGCTTCCCATACCCATTTTGCAATTTATATCTTGTTTACTTCGGCCATCAAAAGTTGTTTTGATCCCAAATAACAAAACTCATCTACTACTTTTAATGTCTTCTTACCAAATCTAATTCCTTCAACATCGCCTGTCTCCTTGAGTTTCTTCACAACTTTCCTGAGTACAGATATTGAACAACATTGGGGAAAGACTGCAACCTTGTCTTATTCCCTTTCTAACCAATTCCTCCCTTCCTTTTATGCCGTTCGACTCTGATAACTGCTGTTTGGTTTTTGTACAGTTGATTATAACTCTTCGCTCCCTATATTTTAGCCCTGCTAGCTACAGAATTTGAAAGAGTGTATTGCAGTCAACATTGTGAACTGCTTTCTTCTGATCCATAAAAGCAAAAACGTAGTTTTCGTTTCCTTAACCTACCTTCTAAGATATGTCATAGTGTGACTATTGTCTCGCGTGTCCTAGATTTCTTAGAAATTCAAACCGATCGCTCGCAAGGTTGGATGCCACCAGTTCTTCCGTTCGACACTAAATAATTCATTTTTGTATTTTGCAACTATGACATATTAAACTGTTAGTTTGTAATTTTCACACATGACTGCACTTGCTATCTTTGGTATGGGAATTATTATATTTTTCTAGAAGTCGGAATATATGGTATATGTTTCAAAAAATTTAAATTGTGGCACGTCATGTTTTTACGTATGAGAGCTGTAATAATGAGATGTGTAACGCATCTACACCCATGGCTGGAAAAAATGTATTAGCCTTATCAGGTATGTTAATAGCAAATGTGAATCGTTTTCATTACCGTATGATACGGAACATTACACACAGAGTGTGTTTCTTTCTCCACAGATCTGGTGATGATGATGACCGAAGACAGGTACCGAAACCAGTCTTCTAAATAAAGTCGTATTTGCAATTTTGGCAAGCAGTTAATTTCTTTTTTCAAGTAAATTAGGATCGCCTATGTCTTGTTTGTTGGCAAATTTTATGATTCTAGATTAATGGAGAGTAGGGCATGGTCAGGTAAGTTGACGGGGAGTCTAAGATGACGAATTTTCAATTTCTCCGACAACTCTACAGATTGTGCAACGTGCACTATAGTATTGCTTCCTTACCGCGCTCTGCAGGCCTGTGTGTTGAAATAGAACCGCTTCGTCATTATATTTTGTTGACAACAGAGGCTCAGAAGTTGATGCTGTTTTTTGTAACAATTTTTCCGGCGGTTTAAATAAGCTTCATGTAAGTAATACTTCTGCATTAATGACTATGAGTTGATTCCTCTTAAAACTTGTGTATTTATTGATGTTTTAATAACGGTTTAATGAATTTATTGTGTAAGACTGTGTGCTTTTTAAGTCTGAATCCAAAATGTCGCCTGCGGTTAAGATGACAAATTATGCAGTTCATAAGGAAGACAGGGTGAAAGAAATGGAGCAAGGGCTCATTGAAAGAGGCAGGATATGGCAAGCTTGTGAAAGGCGCCGCTAGGAAGTTCAACTTCCTTGAAGCTACTTTAGCTCACTAAGTAAAAAAAACATGCTGATGTTGTAGGCTCTGGTTAGTGTACGGGCTGAAATTACAGGGATGCAAAGGATAAATGTTATGTTTCTGTCTCTTTTGATAAGTAAATAACCATTAACAAAAGTATTTGTTTTCTAAATAAAATGTTCATTTCGTCGTCTTACCCTACTCGTAGGGCACTAACAAAAACAAGTCCAGCTAAAAAAAATCTTCAGTCTTAGGAAACGTTGAAGAACTTTATTACAAAGGAGATACTTTAAGTAATCGTTTCTCCATAAATTAAGTATCTGATTTCAACGTAAGGACCAGAAAAAATATAATATATCTTAATGTCGCTATCTTACCCAACTTTTCCCTAAAATACATATGTATGTTACTCTGAAAATATGTAACTTAAATGGTTGTCTCTTTTAATTGCATTAATATAGAAGTTTAAATTGTTTTCACTGCTATGATAACTTATGTGACGTAAGTTTCAAGATGAAGCTACTAACGGTTCCTGAGAAAAAACGACTCTGAAGAACTCCACAGGCTCACTAAATTACTAAATACTATATAGGGATCTCTTACCTCTAGCCGGCCGCGGTGGCCGAGGGGACTGAAGCGCTTCAGTCACGGTCTGCAAGGCCATTACGGTCGGGGGTTCGAATCCCCCCTCGGGCATGGATATTTGTGCCGTCCTAGTTCGTAAGTAGTTTGTAAGTTTAGGGACTGATGACCCCGTAGTTAAGTCCCATAAGCTTAACAAACATTTGATTTTCTTACCTCTAAATGTGTTTACATATTACTAAAAAAATGCCATCCTCTCTCGTCCTCGCTGACGATGTCAAGGAGACTACACCTATACCGGAAACAGAAACTATTTCTCCTACTTACAGTTTTACAGTTGACTCAAGATCTACTGTTGAAACAGTGTATATGGCTTACGTAAGAAAATTATATTTACAAATCAATAGCTCAAACGGTACTGAGGCGCTAGTTATCAATCCATATTGCAAAATCCATGTTACGAGAGTTCGGACAAAAGTCATGGTAATTGTTTTCCTTCTCGAATATATCTGAACGGATCACGAACGTATGTGTGTCGAAGGGAAGTTCTACACAGAACAACAGGTGGCTCTGTGATATTTAGTAATAGGATAGTAAGGGTTGTGAAACCAATCAGTTAGTGAGCTCGGTGCGACATAGAAGTAACTCGTGTTGATCAGCGCTCTTACATCAGACTAGCCGTTCTACGAGGGAGAGAAACGATGGGATATTACAGTCAACTAATGGAAGCCATTGGGAATGATGCCCTACTATACCGTATAGTAGTACGGTGGGTAGGAAAGTTTCAGCAAGGACGTGTGTCAAACCAGTGATGTGCACCATTCGGGACGACCAGTCAATGTGGGGACAGTACAACGTGGCATTCTAGAGAAACGTCCGATCTTGTGGACAGTGCAATAATCATGCTACATCACACAAAGAAGAATGTGTTGGGCAGCTACTGCGACGAATTGGAGCTCGCACCCTACCCTACCAACATTTCGCTCTGTGACTTTGATCATATTCCACAGATTAAGGAATCACTACGTGGTAGGCGGTTTGCAACACGGGAGTGCGCGAACAGGTGATCCGATTCAGACACGGTGTGGCGAATGCTGAGGCAGATGGTATTCAGCACCTCACACATTGGCAGCATGTGGGGACGGTAGCAGGGGACTGCGTTGAGGGTCTGTAGGCCCAGGTTTGTCCTGTCAACTGTATTTGCACTGTGTTGTCATTTTTTTGTACGGTGAACGACATATTTTCTTGTATACTACCATAATAAATTGGTGTGTTACGATATTTCAGTGCTATTCATTGTCCACACATGTAGTTAACACCTTGTCCTCTCGTCTGTATATGTTACATTTTCTAACCGAACTGGTAACTACAAGAAAAAGCAAGTCGCCATGACTTTTGCCCCAATCCTTGTATATATCATATGTCAAGATATTTGTCCGTGATGAACAGTGAAAGACGACCGTCTGTCGTCTTCCATGTATTTTTTGTATATTTCTGTAAAGTTATAATTTATTTAATGTCGCTAGATTATCATTTGGTTAAAACTTGAACCCCACTCTTTTCAAGGCTTGAGGAAAAGCATTTTTATTTCATGTGTTAAAATATTAGTTAATATTGCTAGGTTTTTCTTATTTTGTTATGTTAATAATTTATTATCATATTAATAAATGTGGCATAAATATGGCTTCTCCGCTACGCCACTGTCCCTGTGAGAATGTGTACTTGTCTTACTTTTAAGTGGATGTGCGAGAATCTATGGCTGTCTGAATGTGGGGAGTGAAAGCTCGCTTTGCATCGTTCTTTCTGCCTCAGTGTCGATAGCTGCAGATTCTACCAAAGAGGTTTCTACACCCTTTGGTTACAAGCTGGTCGGCGAGCCCTCTCCAGCGCGAGTCTTGCTCTCCATCTCTTGGGCTTTCCAGCTGCCCGTAGCTTTTCGCTCCCCCGGTTTTTTAATTTTTTTTAATTTTTTTTAATTATCTATCGGACCAAACTGCGTGGTCATCAGTCCGTAGCTTACAAACTACTTAAACCTAGGTAAACTAACCTACGGACAAACATACACACCCATGCCCCAGGGAGGACTCGAACCTTCACAGCAAGCAACCGTGCGCTCCGCAGCGAGGGGCTTTAGGCCGCTCGGCTACTCCACGGCGGCACGCTGCCCCGTGGCCGCTCGGCTGTTCATTCTATACTGGGCGTCTGACGAGGTAAGGTTGGTTCTCTTCTTCTTGTGTCCACGAGATGGTAACGTTTCATTGTCTAGCACGTTTAACTTACACTCGTGAACATATAATCATTTTTTGGAATATTTTCTCCGATCGTGTGTGAAATGTGTTCTCGTTTTTCAATTCAGTGATTTCCAATAGATAAACACGGTGTGTGTGATTTTAGCTGCAGTTTGATAACGGCCTGATATGTTAAAACCTTTTGTGATCATGTGGCGGTGTATGAACTTTCTAGCTTTGTGGGCCCGATTTCTAATGGGTGATATGTTCATGTTATACAGTGCATGTAAAATCTTCTCCTCATTTCCTACCGTGAGTAACTTGTGTTCCACGTGGTTAGTTCATAGAACAAAGCCTTCAGCTTCCACTCTTGTTTGTTTCATGCCCATCAGGCAAGTAACTATGCGGGTATCCTTCTGATCTCTACTAATATTTCGCGATCTTCTCTCCCCGCCTATTTTAATTTTGCTGTTTCTTCTCCGACTTGTAGTACGCACTTTGTCTTTGTCTGTAATTCTCTCTGAGCCTTGTACAACCTCCTTCAGTAGCTTCTTTAGGTAATTCTAAACATTTCCATGGGTTGCATGCTGTAATAATTAATTTTATTTTCCGACTTTGTAGTTTTTTGAGACTGGACTTCATCCGTCTCTGTAAGCGCTCCTATCACGTGTAGCTGCATTTCTTTCGCTTCTTCATATAATTCTAAACATTTCTATGGGTTGCATGCCGTAATTCTTATTTTTATTTTTCCGACTTTGTAATTATTTCAGTTTTGTGTTTTTTTCTCAAAAAAGACCTCATCCGTCGCGGTAATCGCCCACTATCGCATGTAGCTGTATTTCATTCGCTTCCTTATTTAATTCTAAGCATTTCTATGGGTTGCATGCTGTAGTTAATTTTCTTTATTTTTCGGAAATTGAATTTATTCAATTTTCGGAACTACGTGGGTCCGAGTTCCGACTTCCGGGGTTTGCAGCTAGTCGACTGAATTCACGCTACTTCTCATATAAAACCAGTACCTAGATCGATTTCTGACAGACTGCAACTTATGAATATACCGAGATTTTGTATAATGAATCCGATTTTCAACCACGTCACCTTCAGTGGAGGGCGTTCATGTAACGTAGCAGTGTGTCGCCGTTAGCATGTTTGCTCGCGGTCCAATTCAGATGTAATTTAACTTGGCTATACACACGCACCATCTCAAAACATGCACGACAGACCAGAGCCAGCTTCAAAGTGTTTTGTATATTGTGTTTTGTGCCACCTCCGACTGATTTTGGTGAGTTTCTCTGTTGCATTGCGTGTGTGAGCGAATGAGTGTTGTTTGTGAATCTATCCCCCCAGTAGCGTTAAATCGTGTATAATTTAGGCTGGGCACTGTCCGCATTAATCCGTGAAAGAGATGCATTTTTATTGTATTAACAAAATTGATTCCCCATTTTGCTTGTTTTCTATCCGAATAAACAAGTTTAAATTCAGCATAATCCGCAAGTTGCCTATAAATTGTAGTTTTAGAGCACCTTCTCTCTTTTATTTAATATTGTTCTTCACGTGTGCTGAGAACAAATTCAGATGCAATTTTTCTTATGTCGAAATTCCGTTGCGCCATAAATGCTTGCTTATTAATGTCTGTGTGTAATAACGTGTGAGCTGCTGTGTATATTGACCAATGTAGAATTAACTTCCTGTTATTGAAGTAATTTGAAACGAGTCATTTCTCAGTTTGGGCCAGGCAACACGGTTTTATAGCAGGGACTAACCGGTAGTTCACACGGACCTTATTTGCTAATTTTAGTGATATATCAAAGCTCTTGTTTCGTATAGTGGGCGACGTTTAACAGATATTAATGATATTCACGGATTGTATGAGATTAACTCTGAATATGTAAAGCCGAAAATGTGTGCAAGAATGAAAATAGTTGCCATGACTTTTGCCCCAACCCTCGCAGTACTTACTGTAGCTCTGAGGGGCGGTAAGGCAGGTGCTGATTCTGGCATCCATTCCATCACACAGATAGCGAATACTGTCATGGGGTACATCATGCCGCGCGGGGATCCCCGTCTGGTGTGCCGTGCCATGTTATGGACCCCTCGGGTTCTCGCACTGGAGGTTCAAGTCCTCCCTCAGGCTTGGGTGTTTGTGTTGGCCTCAATATAAGTTAGTTTAAATAGTTTTTAAGTCTAGGGACCGGTGACCACAGAAGTTTGGTCTTAATGATTAGAAACATTCCAACATTTTGGATACATTACACGACACCTGCTCGCCCTAATGACGTAGTTTGGAAGAGTTGTGGAGTAACGAATCACATACGTCGGTTATCGTACAATCATATCCCAAACGTGCTCTGGAGACATGTCCGGGCTTACGTGCTGGTCAGGAATGTTGCTGCACGTCTTGCAGAGCATATCGAGTTTCGGGCACAGTGTTCGAACGAGCTTTATCTTGTTGAAACAAAACATCACCTTCCCGCTATAAGAATGGCAAAAAAGGGAAAAAAACTGGTGCTGGCAGCACGCCAGACAGTAAAGAATGGGTTGGACCCAGTATGTCTTGCGCTTTCTCCTCCCCGGCCTATATTTCAGGAAAGAATCGGCTCTAGACGCATCGGATGCGTGGACAGCTAAAACAGCTATACAAATTAGTAATACAAGTTTTATTTACTAATATATACACAATTACTCAACTTTGTCTGTATGTTCTCGCGGCGGCATATTCTTCCTCGATGCTAACTGCGCTCACTCATAGTTGCTGCTTATTTCGGAGCCGAGTTCAGATGTGCCTTTCCAGATGCATGTCGGCCTAGATATAGCTGCTTGTAGAGGGCGTACTCCTAGGTTGCTCCCTCCAGGAGGCGTTTTGACAGCGACGAAGTGCTGCAGACTGTCACACGCTCGTTTCATTCAGACTCCTAAGGCACAGCAGTACGAAAGGCGATCCCACAATATGAGAAGTGCTCATTTCGTTTGGTGGCTATATTGAAAAATAGCTGAAACATTATTGCACCATTTTTCAATGAAGTTTTCCATGTTACTGTTTTTTATCCTTTTACGTTGCCCGGGTGTTTATTTATCCTACACTCTCGTAGTCCACATCCGCTTTCCCCTTCCCTCTGTATCCTGCTCTTTCTCTCCCATCACTCTGTTCGTTTCCACCTTTCCCTCTCTCGGCAAAGTTTTTTGCAAGGTACCATGTGTGATGTACCATACAAAGATTTGTGTACACAGTAATCTTCCTCTTGGTTTCAAGGTCATGTGTGCAAAAAGTTCATAAAGACTGGAGCAAAACTATGCATTTTGTAAAATTCTGTAAGTTAATCACACTTCACCATGCACCGAACGAAATTTTATACACACAGTGACATTCCTCTTGTTTTTAAGGTGGAGTGTGCAAAATTTCATCAATATCACAACATACTATGAATTGAAATACAATAGAAACGCAGGGTCACATTGAAAAACCGCACTTTGTTGTTCGAAAATATTCCAGTTTTATTTCATATAACTCTTGTTCTGAGAATAAGGAAAACAAAAAAAGGATCTGTCAAATCGGTCGAGCCATTCTCAAGTGCGACCAAGGTATTTAGGGATCCATTTTTATATTGCAAAGTACCCTCTCCCATGCACCGTATGTAACTTAAGGTAGACGGTGACCTTCCTCTGTAAGAGAAGCATGCTCCGCCATGCACCTATCACAAAATACTTTCTTAGCTGACGTTTTGTACCTGTAAAATACATTCCTGCCAAATTTCAGCTTCATAGGTGAAATGGTTTTCGAGATTTCTTGGTTAGTCAGTGAGTGAGTGAGTGTCCTTTCGCCTTTATACAGAAGATAGACTGCTTAATTTTAGATGCAAGAGAATTAAGGGAGGATTGCGGACAAAAATAAATAGTAACATGCAAATCTGTAATGCCAACTTTATTTGATACAAGGTCATGCCTGATGCTGCAGTTTTACGACGTCTACAGCGAAACTGTTGTTAGCGGTAGACTTTTTTTCGTTTCATCTTTTTATGGGAGGGGGGATCAGTTACAAAACGCTTCATAAACGTTCGAAATTACATGCAAACTTTGTTGCAAGTTCCTAACTACTACCATTTTCCAATAATTGACGCATAAATCTGGGTATTCTCACGCGGTGGCCTATCATTATTTATGACGACAAATCTCCTGAGTTATGTGTCGTGCTCTTTTGGTTTTGCGTTAAGAAACTTCGTGGGTGTACGGTGAACAGTTCACCAAAGTTTCATTGCAATCCAATGAACAGTTGATGAACACATAGACGACATACAGACAAACATATATATAGGGTGTTTCACTGTGTTTGCCTCTGTAACTTATAAAATAATAGGTGACGGGAAATTTTAATGCGGTAGGTCAACACAAGAAATGTTACACTTTCTGCGGAGCTATGGACATAGTTTATTGTATCATTTTCCAAAGAGTTACAGCACAAAGATATACTTTTTTAAATGGAACAATAGTTTTTTCTATCGTGCATTGGCTTCGTTGAAACCAGCTGCGTCCAAATCAATTTAAACTACATTCCTATCACTGTTAGTTTGGGAGCTACAACCCTTCAAAGTTTAGGGGGCGGAAGCTACGTCAGCGTAGCTGACTGGCTGGTGGTCAAGAGACAGTGGGCCGTGCCCCAGGGGATAGCCACTCGGCCAGTCAGCTACGCTATCGCAGCCTCCGCCCCCGGTACTTTGAAGGGTTGTAGCTCCCAAACTAACAGTGATAGGAATGTAGTTTAAATTGATTTGGACGCAGCTGGTTTAAACGAATCCAATACACGATAGAAAAAACTGTTCCATTCAAAAAAATTATATCTTTGTGGTGTAACTCTTTGGAAAATGATACAATAAACTATGTTCATAGCTCCGCAGAAAGTGTAACATTTCTTGTGTTGACCTACCGCATTAACATTTCCTGTCACCTATTATTTTGTAAGTTACAGAGGCCAACACACTTAGTGAAACACCCTATATATATATATATATATATATATATATATATATATATATATATATGAGAAAGAGAGAGAGAGAGCCGGCCGCGGCCGCGGGGACTGAGGCGCTCCAGTCACGGTCTGCACGGCCACTACGGTCGGCAGTTCGAATCCCCCATCGGGCATGAATATTTGTGCCGTCCTTGGTATAAGGTAGTAGATAAGTAGTTTGTAAGTTTAGGGACTGATGACCCCGTAGTTAAGTCCCATAAGCTTAACAAACATTTGAACATTTATAGAGAGAGAGATGAAGAAAATTGACTTTCTGGATGCGACACGTAGTCTATGGAGGGGACTACTCCTCTGGTCGTAGAGCGGATGTAGTCCTCGCTACGTTGGGCCTCATCAGAGTCCGAGTTGCACACGTAATCGGCGGCTGGAGGTAAGTGTGGGCGGGGCAGATTAAGCGGATATCGCACAGCGGTGTGAAAGTCAAGGCGGCTGCATTCTCTCTGAAGACCAGGAGGATCCGACCGCTCTTCAAGGCTGCAGCGTCCGGAGGCTAACGAGTCTGGTGTAGCTCTGGCCAGGTGGGGGCCTGCTGCACCAGCGCATCCGCCGTTGAGCCAATCTCTTAGAACAAACTAGCTTAAGGAAATGTTTGTTAAGCTTATGGGACTTAACTACGGGGTCACAGTCCCTAAACTTACAAACTACTTACGAACTACCTTATACTAAGGACGGCACAAATATCCATGCCCGAGGGGGGATTCGAACCCCCGACCGTAGTGGCCGTGCAGACCGTGACTGGAGCGCCTCAGTCCCCGCGGCCACCGCGGCCGGCAAACTAGCTTAAGGCCCGCTGCTTCGGATACATAGGCTGGTTGGTCTGCACCAGTTATTTCTCCCTCTTAATATAAGTTTTCATAGCTATAGCTTAAGTAGTATTGTAATGAAATGTTGTTATGCTTCTTGTAGCCGCTGCAGAATGGCCGTGCGTAAGGAGGCGCCATGCTGCGGTGCGCATTGCTGTTTGCCGTCGAGGGTTCGATTCGCCCCTCGGGCATGGGTGTTTGTGTTGTCCTTAGCAGCATAAGATAGTATAAGTTAGTTTAATTAGTTTGTAAACTTTAGGGACTGATGACCCCGTAGCTGGGTCTCTTAAGAGTTACAAACATTTGAACATTTCCAGAATGACACTTTCACTCTGCAGTGGAGTGTACGCTGATATGACACTTCCTGGCAGATTAAAAATGTGTGCCGGAACCGGGACTCGAACCTGGGACCTTTGCCAAATCAAATCAAATGTTTGTAGAATTTATGGGACTTAAATACGGGGTCATCAGTCCCTAAGCTTACAAACTACTTATGAACTAGCTAAGACTAAGGACGGCACAAATATCCATGAGTCAGGGGGGATTCGAAGCCCCGACCGTAGTGGCCGTGCAGACCATGACTGGAGTGCCTCTGTCCCCTCGCCCACCGCGGCCGGAGGACCTTTGCCTTTCGCGGGCAAGCGCACTACCGACTGTGCTATCCCGACACGACTCACGATGCCGCCTCACAACTTTACTTCCGCCAGTACCTCGCCTCCTACTTTCCAAACTTCACAGAAGCTCTCCTGCGAACCATGCAAGACCAAGGTTCGCAGGAGAGCTTCTGTGAAGTTTGGAAAGTAGGAGGCAACAACTGTCGGCTCAATAAAAATATAGATATAGTCTACCCATGCAACCGGGCCGTTGATAACAACCCTATCCGACGGCTCTCTTGTGTTGTTTTGAAATAAGTGCAACATCAAAAACGTTATATCACTAATATAGCTGCACTTGTACGAATGTCGCATTGGGAAATGATTGCTGTGAGGATCTGAGATTATAGGATTATGATGATTATTATTTGCTTGTTTCGCCATCGTCTATTCGACCATTTCCTACAGTCGTTTGTACCTACATTAGTCAAACACTAACTATACCTTGAGCACAACATTACGACTTGACATGTAACCTGCCTCTGCAGGAGAGAAAACGCGGAAGGAAGTAACAGTGGTATCAGAAGTTTGGGTAATTGTTAATCATGTAAGTTCAATACTTGGGCTCAGTAGACTAAAAACAAAGCCTCTACAGATAAACACCAACCTTGAAATAAAATTATTGTTTAGTACTGAAATAGTAGAATAAAACGATTACTTGGGTTGTGGTATAATGTATCGTCATAATGACATTCAAAATTAAATGAATATAGTAATAATTGTCATCCTACCCGTATCTATATGGGAAATTGAACTCTGTGATGTTTACAATATCAGATTTCAAAGGATCCAGAAACATCAACATGATTATATGGCAGTGCGTAATAAGTGGTAATAAAGTAGAAAGAAGTAAACTTACTTATCTAGAAGCGTAAAAGAAAATAATATGTATAAACATATCTTGCGAGCTAAACATATTCACCGTAAAAGAAAAGTTTGAAAGTGGTCTGTCTTATTGAGCATGCTTTCTGTTTCCTTCCTTAAACATTCGACTTCTTTGGAACTCATCTTTAATATTGTTTTATTAGCATACATCTGTAAAATGAACTTAACTGCAGTACATGTCTGTTGGTACTTATGTGCAGAAATTTAATACTATAAATCACAGTGGTTTAATTTCACAATTTTTAGGCAGAGGGTAGTAGTATTGAACAGTGCGTGGACAGAGATGGTGATAATCAGTCATAAAAGATGAAAGCTAGCCTTTTCTATGGTAGAGACAAACAACATTTACTTCAGAGAATTTTTGTAAGTAATAGCTCTCTAACACAGATGGTACATATGTTATTCTGTGGAACGACTAGAACAATTAACTCGGAATATTTTAAATAGATGAGTTCATTTTTATATTTGTAATTATGTAGATATGTTAGTCATTGTTAGAGGAATGTTCAAGAGTAAGTTTTGCATTAATAATATAGTGAAAATATTTGTAGATGTGAAGGTAAGATGTTAAAGAAATAAATGAGTGGAGAAAGCTATAAAATATTTTTACAGTGGTCAGTGAGTAATAATACTGGTGTCCATATGTGTATTCTTGTGTTTTCCAAAGATGTATAGTCATTCAGAAGTCTTTAGTTTTCATTTCTCTAATATTATACATTTGCTAAGTTTATTGATTTCTGGTGATTCGCACTGTACATCATGCATTATCTGTTGATAACGTGTTGTATTTCACCACGCAAGAACATCAATAAAATACAATTATTTTGCTAAGACTCACACCATGAAATTTTAAAGACTACAAGTTGCATGAGCGTTTTATAGTGCACAGGCAACAAAAAAAAAATTAATTACTTTTGAAATATTTATATTCATTCTCACATAAGGCATTGTTCGGTTACATTTGCTGAAGATATAGTACTCGTATAATTTTTTTGTTTCTATTTGTAACAAATTATTCGCATTCAATGGTCAGAAAACAAACAAATAAATTAATTTTGTGTTCATTTTGTCACGCAGTTACGACAGCAGTTTTGAACATTGTGTTTACTGAGTTAAAGTGCAGTACTATTGATGAGGAATACCTGGTTTCATAGTCAGATAGCTGAGGCTACCAGTATTTGCCTTAATTTTATTCGTATTTTTAGCAACATAACATATTTATGAAAATAAAATAGAACACCTTTGTATGTGAGGAGAATCTTTGTGTTATAGAGGTAGAACACCTCCATAGCTGTAGATCTTTGGGTTGTTATAATTTCACAATGTGCTACAAAACAAGTAGTGTCTGTAATGATGTTTATTTACTCATGGAAATGTATTGCTAAGCATATGCAATGAATGCACATATCTCCTGCTGCACCAGGCATGTCTATGCACCATTGTTAATCAATAAATTAATTCTTCAATTTCCTTAGTTCTGTAAATCTGTATTCGAAAGGTACCTAGTTGTTACCATTCTTATTTGGTCTTGACTGTCTCAGATTTCTTTAAAAGAATATAAATTGCTAATGGGCACCTGACAGTACCTCAGGGCACTAAATACATCGTGTAGTAATAAATCACGATTTTAGTAACTGAAGGCAAGCTCGTTTTATTTTACCAGTATCTAAAATTCAGGAGAGGGTTACATTCCCACAGCGAGTAGTTTGAAGTTCTCGCCAGTCTGCATTCCGCATAATGTAGCGTGACCTACGCACATTTATGTTTCAAATGCTGTAAATTTCATCAGAATAATTTTAAGTTAAAAAAAAGAAAGAAAAGAGAAAGTGAGTTGAATGAACTGCAAAGGATTACCAGTAAAAATACGGAAATGAAAAGCAAAAATAGAACCTGAGCGGGAAAGGCTGAAGAAATTATCGGGCCGTTACTGGCAGTAAATACCTTTTAATGGGATCGTGAAGTTGAAGTAGGAATGTAAATAAATAAAGACTGCGTACCACCAGTTGATGATGAAGTCAGCACCACTGTGTGTTGCAACAGCTTAACACGTGTATTTCTGGCAGCTACCGGGGTAGCACACTGCACTTTTACCACCAAAAGTCACTTCCTTAAATGAGACGTAGCTGTAATTTCTCGACACTACACTTTTACGCTCAGGGAACTTCAGTATTTTGCTCGATTTGCTCCTCGGCAGGTGTTGTGTCCGCCTGGCCAGTTCTTCCGGTAACGGCCTCCCAGCAACTGACTCACCGCCGACAGTGGCTGCCTAGGCTAGAGCAGGCAGAGAACAGGTTCTAGGAGGCTAGCCGGTGGCCTCTAGCGCCGTGCCTAATAAAGCGACTAGACTGACGTACGACCACCACAGCTCCACAGGAGAGCTGCCTGCCACAAGACACGCGATCGTTAGTCAGGACCAGACATCCAACTGTCCAGCCTCTCTCATTCTCTCTCTCTCTCTCTCTCTCTCTCTCTCTCTCTCTTTCTCTCTGTCAGCTGACAAGCAAAATGTGCTCCTGGGTGGCGGGTTTCTTAAAGGCCGACGGAATTCTCTAAATACCTCTGCCGCGCACAGCATCACCAATTTCTACAGAGGTGGTAACACGTCCCAGGACGGTCCCTTCTCATCGCTACGTGGTTGCTTCGTACGACACGTTGTCTAGCGGAAGCTGGGATTATAGATCCGAGGTCTTCATTCATTAAAACAGACTGTTCCAGCTCGCGCGCTCGCCCGTACACTGTAGACTGGGATACCATCTGTCTGCTTTGACCCATGACGTCATCAAGATGTCGGAAAACCAGTATACGGGATATCTTAATACTTCTGTATTGTAGATACAAATAATCTGTAATTATAGATAACAGAATGTACCATCGATCACAGGTCTTAGCCCAAAAATAGGCGTCTTCGGCGCTCACATACGGAAAAAAAAACTCTCGGTTAACCTGCACCTACTGGCGGCGGTGGCCGAGGGGACTGAGGCGCTCCAGTCACGGTCTGCACGGCCACTACGGTCGGGGGTTCCAATCCCCCCTCGGGCATGGATATTTGTGCCGTCCTTAGTGTTAGCTAGTTCATAAGTAGTTTAAGTTTAGGGACTGATGACCCCATAGTTAAGTCCCATAGACTATACAAACATGTGAACACATTTTGATTTAACCTACAACTAATCATCAGAGAGAAGCTACAGATCACTTTTTAAACACAAAATATTAATCCGTTTTGTTTGTAAACAAACTATGGCCTTGAACAAAACCACCACATAATCACTCACGCATATATATATATATATATTTTTTTTTTTTTTTTTTTTTTTTTTTTTTTTTTTTTTTTTAATGAAAGCGTAACTGATTTCAGAAGTAGTTACTAGAATATCAAAACAAGCCACATAATGCCTGACATCCCAGTTTCAACCATTTTTATCATAAATATGACATTACGAATTTCACAGTGAATTTCATAAATGACATTTCGATCTTCGAGAAAAGCATGCTATGTTTTTTTCATCTAAGTTCAAAGAAATGGTACATTTGTGTTTAGGCATAAATGTTTACTTCAGGTAGAGCCGCGGCTGATTGGCCAAGCGCATTGAGGCGCTATGCTCCGATGCGCGAGGTCGTTTCCGGTCGGGCATGGATGTTTGTGTCGTCTTTAGTATAACGTAGTTCATAAGTAGTTTGTAAGTTTAGGGACTCATGACCCCGCAGTTAAGTCCCTTAAGCTTAACAAACATTTGAACTGCAAATAAATCAGTAACACATTACTTTTACTGCCAGTAAATAGAGGATCCAAAAGTCGCATGTCTTAGAAGTTCCAGAAGGCGCTAAACAGGGCCAATAATAAATGGCATGACAGACGATCCAGCATTTGCCACAAAAACTTGTACCAATATTGTTTTCAATTTAGAAGGTCAGTGCAAGAAAATACAGACCAAATTTACTTCCTGTTAGAAATTATAGGTATGTGAGATACACAATCAAAAACAGGAGCTATCATTTTTCTTCTGTAGTGACGCTGTATATAGCATTCTCATTTTTTTTTTTTTTTTTTTTTTTTTTTTTTTTTTTTTTTTTTTTTTTTTTTTTTTTTGCGCAGTGAGAGTTTTGTGAGACATTTTAGACATCGTATCGAGGACGTCTGTCTGTGTTAGTGAAGAGATACATTTCTAAAGAACTAGGGGCTTTCGCGACTAGACAGATTTGCTGATACCCATTGACCAGAACTAAGCGAGCACGTCTGTTGATTTATGCCCGCCGAGTACTGGCGCCGCGGTGGAGTAGCCGAGCGGTCTAAAGCGTCTCGCTGCGGAGTGCGCGGTTCCTCGCCGTGGAGGTTCGAGTCCTCCCCGGGGCATGGGTGTGTGTGTTTGTCCTTACGTTAGTTTACCTAGGTTTAAGTAGTTTGTAAGCTACGGACTGATGACCACGCAATTTGGTCCGATAGATTTACAAACAATTGAACATTTCGAGTACTGGCGTGCGTGACGTCAGCTTCCCCCACCACCGCAGCTCAGAGCCGTGGTAGTGAGCGCTCGTGTGCGCGCCGGCTCGCGGAGTAGCCTGTTGGAACAGCCTGCGTTAGAACTTAAGGCTGAATTGCCGAGGTCAATCCGTAAAATTTCTTCCTACTGACGTATCGTTGCCAACTGCGGACAACATCTACCGAGGTATGTCGACGACTAGATGATAAGTTTTTTATTCTAGGACCGGAAGTTTGACGGGCGGGCAACTAGCAACTTGAAAACGTTTTTCTCTATAGGTGCCGTAGGATTTATTGCAGATTCTGTATGAGTTTTATTGGCATATGTCTTACAACTAAACCTTAAATGCCGTTTCATACTACTTCTGACAGTAAAGTTCGGTGAGTAGTTCTTTTTAATAATCGTACACGAACTACTGTCCTTCGAAATGCACCGCTGACTTCAGGGATACATGACCTAGAAACTTTGGACTAACAAGGGAACATCATCAACTTGACCTCATATTTTCTTGAGAAAAAAAGAAAAAAAAAAAACCTGCGCTTGATACAACACCAGAATCCGATATCACGTGAAAATTTGGGCCATTATTCAGATACTACGCAGTTACGGCCTCCTCAACGTACAGCTTTTAAACATTCGCGCGCTCGGATTGCTCCACAGTTCGGGCCGCTTCACTGCGTCCGCTTAATGCCCGAAAGCGAAGTGCAGCGCAAAGAAGGGACAACAGCGAGTTCCCCCAAAATGTGAAATTTGAAGAGCTAGGGAAGTGGAGGAGGAAAACATATTACAAAATGAAACATATATTTACCTTACTTCAATAGTGTCAGCTTTACATAAAACAAAATTATGTGCATAAAAGGTATAGAAAATTAAATTACGTTACACATCGTGTTGGAAAACCGTCTCATTCGATTCCACTGCAGTTGTGAAAAAAATGTTCAAATGTTTGTAGAGTCTATGGGACTTTACTACGGGGTCATCAGTCCCTAAACTTACAAACTACTTATGAACTACTTACAACTAAGGACGGCACAAATATCCATGCCCGAGGGGGGATTCGAACCCCCGACCGTAGTGGCCGTGCAGACCGTGACTGGAGCGCCTCAGTCCCCTCGGCCACCGCGGCCGGCTGCAGTTGTGATGCGCTGTATAATACGCAACGGGTCGTTGATATATTCTTCTGTTACGAAGACGGCCAAAGTAGTATTCGACGATTTAAAATCATCAAAGCAGCTTTCACCATCACTGACGACCTCAATTCCACACTCAAGCTCTGTTGATGCAATGAAATTGCTCGACGAATCTGACGGTGGTGAAACGGCAAGGTCGTTATCGTCGACGTCATGCTCTTGTACATCTGCACCGAACGTCAATCTGCTATTTTCTTCTATATCCACCAGGTCATAATCAGTGCACTTTTCTATGATATCGGCAACGCAGTTGAAAGATATAAGGAAAAGCATAAAGAAAGCGCCACGTATTTTCTTTTACCGTCTTTAGTAAGTCTAATAACTGCAAATGATTATGCTTACCGGTGACTACTTTAAAGAGCTCTAATTCTTTTACATTTAATTGTTACAGATTAGTCATCATCCCATACCGCTCATGGAGATGTCACACGACAGAATGTGGGTTAATTTA
Source organism: Locusta migratoria (assembly GCA_026315105.1). Lineage (NCBI taxonomy): Eukaryota > Metazoa > Arthropoda > Insecta > Orthoptera > Acrididae > Locusta > Locusta migratoria. The sequence goes on from CM048748.1 coordinate 411,397,105, forward strand.
CATCGCGAACGCAAACGTCTTACTAGACTCTGCACACAGTGCAAGACGTTCGGGCATTAAGCGGTCGCAGTGAAGCGGGCCGAGAGAGGAACAACCAGAGCGCGCGAATGTTTGAAAGCTGTACTTTGAGGAGGCCCTAACTGCGTAGTATCTGAATAGTGGCCCAAATTTTCATGTGATATCGGTTTCTGGAGCTGATATCTAGCTCATGCATTTTTTTTTCTCAAGAAAATATGAGGTCCAGTTGAAGATGTTTCCTTGTAAGTCTTCCTTTGGGATGGTGTTCAAAAGCCTAGTCACATTTCGTTGGATGTTAGGAGTCTCGTCAAATCTCTTTACTTTCAAAGCGAGTTTGAGTCGAGGGAACAGGGAGATGTCTGGATCACTGACATCCTGTGAGTATCGTGGATGTTCAAGTTGCACCGCCATCTTTTTTGCCAGGAACTGTTTGATGATATTGGCGGTGTGTCGACAAGCGTTGTCGTGCAACCTGACCTTCCACCATACTCGCCGGATCTCAGTCCTCTAGACGTCTTTCTATTCCCTGGACTCAATCTCGCGTTGAATGGAAGGAGGTTGACGACATTTCTGACATCCAAAAAACGTAACGAAATGTGAGTACATAGACTTTCCTGGCGTAATAATTGATGATCGTCTCCTCGAGTCTCCTGCCGGATAAAGACGTCATCTGGACACGATATTTCGGCGATCCACCTGGCCACCATCCTCAGGTGAGTGTGCTGATGCACCAACTCACGTAGATTGACGAGTAGATTTACCAGCACACTCATCTGAGGATGGCGGCCTGGTGGATCGCCGAAATATCGTGTCCAGATGACGTCTTTATCCGGGAGGAGAAGAATATCATCAAAACTTGATCAGGCTTTTGAACCCCATCACAAAGCAAGACTCCGTGCAAAATTCCCAGGACATTTAACACCGAGCTCAGCGGTGCATAGATATGGGAGGTGACTATTTCCTGGGACAGTGCGGCAATTGCAGTTAGTAGTCCATCTCTATATATAAAAGGAAGTGTCCCGATTGACTAACTGACTGACTCATCATCGCCCAGCGCAAACCACTGAAGATAGAAACTTGAAATTTGTGGAGAGTGTTGATCTTACTCTGTAGGTGTCATTTAAGAAGCGATTTTTCGATATTCCGTCTCTAAGGGGTTGAAATAGGGGATGAAACGTTTTTTGAAAATACGTTCTATTTGGGCAATTTTGAAGCTAGAACTACAAAATTTCGGATTTTAATTCACGGTTTGTGGAAGGTGTTGATCTTACTCTGTAGGCGTCATTTAAGAAGCGATTTTTTGATATTCCGTCTGTAAGGGGTTGAAATAGAGGATGAAACGTTTTTTGAAAATACGTAGCTATTTGGGCAATTTTGAAGCTAGAACTACAAAATTTCGGATTTTGATTCGGGGTTTGAATTAAAAAGACACGTGTTTCGGCATGTTTTGAAATTCGACAAATTAGGGGGTAAAATAGGTGACGCAAAAAATTGATTTTCAAAAATATATTGCTGTTAACTAAAATTTTAAGCTACAGCTACGAAACATCGGATATGGAATCTTGGTCAGGATTAAAAGTCCATGATTTTTAGTATTTTTGGAAATTAAACAAGTAAGAGGATTAAATAGAGGATCAAAAATTCTTTTTGAAAATACGTTGCTATTGATACAATTTTGAAGCTAGAGCAGCAAAAATTTATATTTGTATAGTTGGTTAGACGTTAAGAAATACGTGTTTCGGTATTTTTGGAAATTCCACCATCAACGGGGTTAAATTGGAGAGGGGGTGTTTTCGAAAATATGTTGCTATTTAGGCAATTTTGACGTTAGAACTACAAATTTTCGGATTTGGATTCGGGGTTCGAATTTAAAACACACGTGTTTCGGCAGTTTTTGAAATTCAAGCAATAAGGTGGTAAAATAAAGGAAAAAATTGATTTTCAAAAATATGTTGCTGTTAACTCAAATTTCAAGCTATAACTACGAAACTTAAGATATGGATTCTTCATCAGGATTAAAAAGAAACAACTGGTGCAGACCAACCAGCGTACGCATGCGAAGCAGCGGGGGTTCGGCTAGTCTACGTTAAAGTTACAGGCCTATTCATGGAACTCTGTTGTCAGAGGTTGTGTCTTACAGCTAAATCTTAAATGCTAACTTATGTTACATTTAGTTTTAAGCTATCAGATATTATATGAGCAGATATGGCCCCTGGCCATATCTCATTGGTCATGAACTGCAGACTGCAACTGAAAAAAGTGCAGTAATATCGGAAAATAAGCACATGGGACCTCAGTTAATTGAAAGACACAGAAGTTCTTGGATATTTCAGCGGAAACTTTAGGCAATAATGAAACAAACGGAGAAAAAACAGTAGAAGATGAATGCGTAACTTTGGGGGATGAAATAGTGAAGGCCGCAGTGGTCCAGATAGGTAGAAAGACAATACCTACAGAAAATCCTTCGATGCCACAGGGAATACTAAATTTGATTGATGAAACGCGAACATATAAAAATGCAATAAATGAAACAGGTAAATTGGAGTACAAAAATGAGATTTACAGGAAGTGCAAAATGGCTACGCAGGACAAATGCAGGTCTGTAGATGAATGTGTAACTAGGGGAGTAAATAGATATCGCCTACAGGAAATTAAAAGAGATATTTGGAGACAAGAAAAGCAGTTTACAACTTATCTTAGAAGATAGATGAAGGAAAGGCAAACCTATATTTTTAGCTTTTGCTGATTTGGAGAAAGCTTTTGAGAGTTTCGATTGGAATACTCTCTTTCAAATTCTCAACCAAGCAAAAGTAAAACATAGGGAACAGAAGGTTATTTACAACTTGTACAAAAACCAGACATTAGCTATCAGAGTTGAAGGCCGTGAAAGGGATACATTGGTTGGGAAGGAAGTAACACAGGGTCTTAGAATTTCTTCAATGTTATTCAATTTGTACATTGAACAAACTGTGAGGAAAATCAAGGAGAAATTTGGAACAGAAATTAAAGTTCTGGATGAAGAAATTAAAACTTTGGGGTTTGCTGATGGTATTATAATTTTCTCGAAGACAGCAAAGGACCTGGAAGAGAAATTGAACGGAATGGGCAGTGTCTCGAAAGGAGCATGTAAGATGAACATTAACAAGAGCAATACCAAGGTAATGGTATGCAGTCTAAGAAAATCGTGCGCTGCCGAAGGAATTAGATTAGGTAACGGAACAATAATAGGTGGAAGATGCGATTTGTTAGTTGGGCAGTATAATAACCTACGATGGTCGCAGTACAGAGGATATAAAATGCAAAATAGCATTGGGAGAGTAAGTGGTTTTGAAAAAGAGAAATTTACTGGCATCGAATAGATTTAAAGAGTACTGGAGTGAAAAATGAACGATAAATAGGTCAAACAGGAAGAGCATACAGGCTTTTAAAACGTGATGCTACAGAAAAATGCTGAAGATTTGATGCATAGATCACATAACTAATGAGGAGTTACTGAATACGAGAAGAAGATGAATTTCTGGCAAACCTTGACTAAAATATGGGATCTATTAGTAGGACATTTCCTTAGAGAGCAAGGAATCATACATTTAGTGTTGGAGGGAATTGTATGTGGTAAATTTCGCAGAGGGAGACACTGGGAGGAATACAGTAAGCAGATTCAAATGCGTGTGGGTTTCCGTTCTTATGAGGAGATGAAGAAGCTTGCTCTGGATAGGATAGGGTGGAGAACTGGATCAAATGAGTGTGTTGTGTGGACTGAAGACTACAATAACAATGTAAGACATATTAAGACTTTTGTATATTTGAATGATGCCTTTGTGGCTTACAAATTTGTGTCTGAAATTTTCTATTTGTGGTGAATGGACAACATGGAAAAAATATTTCTAACAGTTTGCAGTTGTACTTTTTTATCTTTTGTATTGCGTAGGCATTTTGAATTACAAACATGATAGGTAATGTAAGAAGGAGAAGTTACAGTATTGTATGTTCAGAATTTGCAGAAAAGACGTAATAGAGTTTGTGCTTGTAATCAGCTTACAACGACGTTACAGCGCCGCACTTTGGTATTCCATCTAAACCTAGTACAGTGCGATTTATTTCATTCATTGAACGCTGTATTATCGTAAAAAATATGTAATTGTATTCAAGCCGAAGCTGGGCTCCTGACGACAATTAATTGTGTCTCGATACCTTATGGTCTGTTCTCCCTGATGCGGGAATACAGTATTGTGGCTGCGAGCATTACAGCACAAATAGGCTGTGGTATAGGAGAGAGACAGCGTGTCGAATGGAGATTTGGGTGTGGCGGGAGACGTTCAGGGAAGAGTCCTCTGCAGTCGGGCTGGTCACTGTGTCCTCGATGGCGGAGTGGTCAACGCGTCTGCCTAGTAAGCAGGAGATCCCGTGTTAGAATCCCGGCCGGGCACAAATTTTCCATCTAAACTTAGTACATTGCAGCCATAACTGATCGCAAATCGCGATTTATTTCAGGAACATTGATGTCTACATATGATTTCGCACGAAGGATGGCGGAGAGTTCCTTGATCTAGAGTTTTAAGTCGTTTGACAGATCACAAGAAATGACAGGTATTGCAATATTTCATACGAGGGTGGAGGACGGATGAACAGAAAAATGGGACAAGAGGAGATTGGCAGAAAGCGGAGGAGATAATGACAGATGGATTAGGGGAAGGAGTAGGACGAGGCAGAGGTAGGTAGACAAAGAGATGATGTAGGAGGAGATGATCAGAGAGAGGATTTCAGGTAGCTCATAGCGAGAAGCCTAAGAGGACAAAGAAGTAAGAAACTGGCATAGAGACAGGGGACGTGATGGACAGAGAGATTGAGTAGGGGAGTGTATGGCATATACTCCATTCCCAAGCATTGCCGGGTACGCCCAGTAATGGCATACAGCGCTGTTTTGTAAGAGAACACATATCTTTTGAGATATGGACTCAATAACAGAAAGATTAATACAATTATCTGGTGGAAGAGGAGGGATTAAGTCCTTTATATTACCAGTATCGATGTTCAGAAGACGATTAAAGTCATGTAAATGAGCAATTTCGCGCGATTAGCATAATATCTCGCCGATCTCAGGAGACGACTTTGTTCCAGTCATTTCCTTTTTTTTTTGTTTTTTTTTTGTTTTTGTTTTTTTGTTTTTTTTTTTTTTTGTTTTGTTTGAGGCGAGAATGTCTTGTGTACTGTATGTTGAATAGTAATAGCAATAAATTCTTTCTGTCGAGCAAAACCCGTAAAACTGGTAGAGCTAGTGGATGCAATGCTGTTCGATTTCTTCGGAAACTGCACCGGTACCACAGCTCTCGATTTAATACGCTGTTCTGCCATCTCGCATCCCCTCGAGATTTCAGTACAAGCGCGGGTGTGCTTTTTGTCTCGCATTAAGCAGCGGCAGCATGTTTCCACAGACACGAACTTGAGACCGGTAGTAAAATGCGGAGTGGTAATGTTCAAACGGCCCAAGGTAATTGCAACTATAGCGGAAACCTTGCAAAAACTTGGCAGTCTCTTTCTTCCGTACAAAGTTTACCGCGCAAGGTCCTCCAAATAGGCCTCCGTCTTTCTGGAAACGTACACGTATAAACGAGACGACGTGCAGGAGTACGTATTGCTATCGGCAGTGTCATAAATATCGTTGCACAGGGAGAACGTTGGTTGAAGCAGTAAAGTGACTGCCACGAGATCAGAGTTAGGAAACACTGCCAAACAATTGCTAGAATGTCGGCGGCTGAGCTCATTGTTTCTTCGTCTCGGCTCACTGGCTTTCCTTGAAAAGCGAACCAGCGTCGTCGATTTCGTTTGCAGGTGCGGATATGATCCAAGGACTCTGTTTACGAGGTGTAGCCCGTTCATCTGGCGGGAATTCAATTATTGCCCTCGCGTAGTGGAGTTTTTGTTGACGTCATAGAGGCTGTCTGGCAGTATTCCCGCGTGATTGCGGGGTCTGCGATTCGCATTGTCTTCTGCGGCGTCCACACCTGTGCCGGGAAAGACTTCTCCTCGTCCACCTCAAGCACCTGCTCTGAACCCAACGCGCTGGGAGGCTCTCATCGTAAGGCTACGGAAGGTGTTATAGACTGCTCCACATGGATATCGGGTATTTGCATTTTTAAAAATTTATTGTACTGCAAATTAAGGACTGAAATAGCAATCAGCCCTTCGATTCGACTCTCAAAAATTGCTGACAGAAACGACTCCAAACCTTCCTGATGTCCATTAATTGTCGGCAGTTTACAACAGCCATCTTGGCTCTTAGATACCGTACCAAATTTTTAATCAAGAAATTAAGGGTCCGGAGCTCGAGTCCTGCCATTGCTTCTGGTTTATTATTTTCGTTGTGTTTGATTACGTACACTATATAAGTATGATTCGACAAACATATGATAATTAAGTATATTTTAAGCCACGGTTGCTTGTTGAAAAATACTAGGGAATACAAGGGTATTCTAAGCCACAATTGCTTGTTGAAAAAGGAAATTTTTTAATACTTCATATGTAATGCACAACCAGTTTCGATGCACTATGGCATCATTTTCAAGTGCTCCACAGTAAAGAAATGTTTTATAAAAATACAAGGCAAAGACAAAAAGTAAGATACGTAACGATTTTGGAAGTGGTCAGAAGAGTGATATATATCATTTTGTCCAGCAGCTGTTTTAGGACCAAGTTTGAATGACGCCGTTGTATTATTTCTCTTTTAAAGGTGCTGTGACTTTACCTTTTATAAATAAGCCGCTCTTTAATATGTAAATGAATAGCAAATAAGAGAATCTTGATTACAATTATAATGGAATTAAAAAAAACATTTATATATGTCATCACCTGGACTGCAATCATTATTTTTAAGGGTCGCCACTACGTTTTTTTATTATTAAGAAAAGGTAGAAAATTTATTAAAATATGAAACTGAGAATTTACTGTGTCTAACTGAAAGTAGTGACGACCAGCAGTCTAATCTCACTTATTTATTTATTTATTTTGTGAAACCCCATGTTTTCATACACTGTTGTTGGAATAACACAAATCCCTTGACAAATCTGACATAGAAAAGACATAATCCCTCCAAAATATGTGAAAGGTGGTTGAAATCAGATACACGAGGTTCATAAATAGTCACTGTATTTAACAAAAATTATATGAGAAGTTATCAAAAAACACGACATGCGTGACAAAGTGTCAATTCCTTAAAAAAAAAAAAAAAAAAAAAAAAAAAGAGAGAGAGAGAGAGAGAGAGAGAGAGAGAGAGAGAGAGAGAGAGAGAGAGAGAGAGAGAGAGAGAGACCATAAAAAAAAATATCTACTGATCGGAATGCTTATTACAGAATAAAGGACAAAATCTCAACACCAAATGAAAACGTACAAGTTCGACTGCCTATAGTCATATATTTGGTGTGTTAACCTAAAAAAAAATGTATTTAAAAGACAGTAGAAGGTTAAGTACTGAAACAGACACATCCGATTAAAATCGACTATGACGACCACGCAAACTCACACTACGTCCCACGTATCAACCACCATTCAATAATCCTCTCGCCTAGTTGATGCATTGGCGCTACCTTATCGTATACAGTAGAACAGCGTCAGCGAAGCCGAAGGGTCGTTGATGGTAGGGTAGACTGATGGATGCGATCGCGGATGGAAAAACATCAACAAGATCGGCGCGGCAATTACAAAAGTATTTGAAATACAGGAGCAATACAGCAATTTTCCAAACCAGTGGTGAATGCTGATTTTAGAGAAACAGTAAATTATCTTGATTACTAGTGAGCTTGTTCAGAACAACACCAACTTCAGAATATTTGCTGGTTTCTGACACTGTGCAATGGACACACAAATTATTCTAAGTCCACCGAAGGTTGCCACTTGGCGAACCAACTCTACGCAAATCGAGAGGTCCGAACACTTCATAGTCCACCACCCGAATCCCATATGTCGAGAGGTCCAAACACTTTGGAGTCCTTCACGCAACTCAAGACCTAATGGTCTAGAGAGTCATATCAAATTACTATTGTTTAAGCTACTAGGCTCCTCCCACTCGGAACTTTCCGAAGCCGAAGCCGCACATAGGCCACAGTTCTAAGAAACAGCACGAAATCTTGTGTCTCTCGGTAATCATCTGCAGACAGCCAAATTATTTTATCATCCCATAGGCGCCAAATCCCATCACGAATGCACCGTCCCATCTCCACTATAAAACACCCTCTGCATTCCACGCCTGGCAGACGTGGCGCCAACAAAATCGTAAAGTTAAGCTGCAGACTGTCGATAATAGTGTTATAATTGCCCGCAGTTTGCAGGTACGCCCCGGCAAGGCCCCTGCTTTACGAACCAGGACAATTTCTTCCTACGGGACGCCGGCAGACCGTGAGCGTCTGCACAGAGTTTACAATGCTGCAGGCACAGACAAATATATACAGAGGGGAAACCTCCGTAAGGGTCCGGTCCTACGCTCAGGGGTGCGGGGAGGGAGGGTTTCCAGCAGTTCCGTAAGATGCCCCATGATGGCGCTGAGGTCAGAAGCAGCCCTTTAAACTGGCCAGAGCAGGCGGCAGATAGCGGTTGTCCCCACCACCACCTCCCCTCAAACGCCAGCAAGCTGGACACAGCCGTGGCCTCGTGGCAGGCGGCGCGAGCTCTCCCTTCACTCTCCCCTCCACACTACCCTTTGACGTGCGAGAGGCACACTAAGCCAGGGAATGGCCTGACACCTGCTAGCATCTTACGGAACTACGCGGGGAGCGTAGGACAGTGGTTTAGGGGGGGGGGGGGGGCTGCTCCTCTGTATATGTTACTCTGTGCTGCAGGTCAGGTTCCTCCATCCGAAGGCTATTAAGGCGTGTACTGCTCACCTGGGGTGTCAGCGGCTTTTCGCTTTAGATGTCGGCTTCCAGGAACGACCGTGCGAGGCCAGGGCGGCTTCTGCCCTCCCCCACCCCCGCAACAGGGCGGCATATTGTCCCGCTTTTTCGCTGGTGGCGGCGAGCGCCTAGCAACAATTTCCCAGGTGGGTTACTCCCAATTAACCAAAATCGCGCAACGACCATTCCTATCATCTGGCATTAAAAAAATGGAAGAATTAGAATATAAACAACCAATCACGCAATGGAATAAAGAGAATAAATAAAAAGTTGAATAAAATAGCATTGCTACCTCTCAAGTTGTACAGAAGTCTGTGTGTTGAGTGAGATGGTCAGTCCAATTCAACCTAAAAATGAAATAAATTGTGAACTATCTTTCTTTCTATTATTTAACTGGTAATGCACAGTCATATTAAAAAAAAAAAAAAAAAAAAAAAAAAAAAAAAAAAAAAAAAAAAAAAACTACCCTTTTTGTATATATTTATAAAACTGGATAAGAGCCAAAAATTTAGAATTACCTAGAAGTGAGATTGTTCCAATCAAGGAAAATAGTAAGGCAACTTTCGTCACATTGATAGAGCTTCTGTGTAAGGAGCTCCATATGTCTATCTGTAATTAACTACAAAGTACTATTTAGCATGTGAATTTACTCTCATACCTGAGCAGGGTGAACCTGCATTCAACATTAATAGTAACCAGTGTAAAACCACACTGTGTTCAGCTCATAGGTAATACCTTTCATTGGTGACGGTTAGTAGAAGACTGACCAGCTAATTTGCATCTATACCTCATATTTACAATATAAGCCACCAGATAGCACCATCGTTCTAAAAGCTTTTGTTTACAATGTATTTCTGCTTTTAAACCCTAGATGGCACTTCCTTGTAGTTTTAATCCATATTTACGTTTGTGCCCTAAAACTATTATTTCTGTGTCCACATAAATTCACAAATCGTTTAGTAAAAATAATATTAATAATAAAATGGAGAAGTAAATGCATATAATGCGGATTATGTCCTAACCTATAAATTTATTACTTATACTTCTTCAAAATCTTGACATAGGTACAATGTCTTATCACATGCTAAACAGACATGTTACATGTTCATCATGCCTAATTCAAAGGAACAACATGTAAACAGAAGAAGCAGGGCAAGAAACAACGATAGCCATCAATTATCAAAACAGACAACCTAGCACACATCATTATACTTATGAATAACAGGGTCATATATTAAAGACCTAGAAACGCTATCTTAGCTGACCAGTTATGCAATATATAGGAAAAATAATAACTTAGGAAATATGATGAAAATGAATTCTACATAACCTAAGGCCTAGGTAGTACAGACTAAAATTAAGATAGTTTTGTCCAACTATATGACTTGAAACAGGACACTTATCATTAATTGCTGTCTGAAATGTAAGTATACAAAGTGTATGAAGAATAACACCATATACTGAATAGACCTCTCACATTTCACAAAATGACAGTAATTATACAAAATTAGGGAACAACATAACATTATGGAGTGTAGGCAAGCAAACAAGGAATACCCATGCTTAATGTAGAGGCTATTTTTCACATATTGACATTCTTATGTACAATATAGTATTACAATGAAGAACATAAACAACAAATTGATAAACAATCAAAACACGGGCAAATTAAAATCCTAAAGAAATGTATTACAAAACTGTTGCTGTGTAACCCAAAGTGTATGTAGTGCAGGGTAAGGTTAAAAACATGTTTACGGATTCAGGCAGAAATATGAGTGATAAGAAACTATTGTAGCAAAATTCTGCCCTATATGTAAGGATAAAAATGTTAAAAATAGCACATTTTTTAAATACATAAGTAGGGCTATGAACATGAATGCAATGTTATGTGATATGCAAGTTTCTTCTCAATTCTCAAATCTTGAAACACTTGTGAACATCATTGTTTAATAATAGAGTTTTAATGGTACACATGTAGCTAAATGAAGACACATGACTAGAGAGAAGGTACAATAATTGTAGTGATTTGTGACCTAAGGTCTATGTACTGCAATAAAAGTGTACTAGGAGGGATATCATTTGATTATTACAAATTAAGGGGTAGTGTATGAATAAAGAATTACATGACATAAAGTTTCTTACATATAATGAGAATATAGTTACATCAAAAAGACAAGTTGTACATCATTTTTAAAATATAAGTAAAAAGGTAAAGCAGTCAACAATCCGAAGATTGGTTTGAACACCACAGTGCTTTACTAGGCATGGTCCTCTTTGAAGGTGGTATGGCGTTGCCTTCCTCCGACCTTCGAACTGACTTACCCAGCCAGTTATAGGGGGACCTACAGTTTAACGTGGGTTCCGAACCACGGTGCTACTCGGTATTTTTCACATGAGCAATACTGCCAGAGGTGAAAGAAGTGGAGAGTGACAGATAAAAATCCTAGGACCTGGCGGGGATCGAACCCGCGACCTTTGGATTTGTAGCCTGGCACTCTACCACTGTGCAACCGAGGCGCACTCTTTAAAATATATAAAGGAAAAATTCAAAAAGAGATAAAAAAGAAAGGAAATGATGGAATCATAAGGTATTTTATAGGATTATCGTATATATAAAAAGACAGTATATCACTCATTGATACAATGAGAAATCAATTTATGGCTGGATTAGTCCATTATTAACTAGCCTATTATGTTTCATAAGTACACTAGAGCAGTTATATAAGGTCATCAAAAATTGAGGAAAAATTTTTATTCTTTACTCCCACTTGCTCATTCAAAATATTGTCTGGTTCTTTTTTTATAATTACTGTAAACATTAATGCTCTCCAATAAATCTAATTTCCTTCCTTTATTAATTGTGTGTATTATTTCCATATTTAAACTGATGTTTTCTATTTTATGTCCACTTATTTCAAGTGCACCCCAAAGGCAGTTTTATTCCGTGAATATGTATGTTCTTTATACCAGGTGGAAAAGTTTATACCAGTTTGTCCTATGTAGTAACAATTGCAATATGTATATTTCAACTTATAGACCCCAGATTTTGAAAAAAAAATATCTGTCTTAGTATTAATATTATCAATTTAAACCTTAAAGTATTGTCTGCAGTGAATGCCAACTTTATATTATTCAATCCTAAATTGTCTATTATTCTATCTGATATTCTCCCTCTGTATGCTACAGACACATATTTATTCTTATTTATTCTTTATTCCTTTCTTATTTTTGGTCCTGTCTGACTTTATCTCTAGCCTTTTCTTTTTTACTTAACATCTTTGTATATATTTTATCTACCATTTTATTTTGAAAGCCATTAGCTACTGCCATTTGTTTAAGTGTTTACAATTCTTTCTTAATTTCTATTTCTGCAAGGAGTGTTCTGAGTAACCTGTGTATCATTTGATTGAAGAAACTTCTTTTATAATTGTCAGGATGGCAAGGATCTTTATTAATAATAGGGTATTTGACTGTTTTCTGGAAATCGTTTCAAATTGTTAATTATGTCATGTTATGGTCCGAACATGCTTTCTTACCGCGTGGATTTCAGTACTTTCTTTTTAAAAAAAAGAAATGAAATTCAAATAATTTGAAAGCCCGCTAAAACGCTATATTTGAGTCACGTGATGCCTGTGACGTCATACAACACGCTGTTGCTGCTGCTGCTCTCGTAAGATAAACAAATACCTGTATATTGTGTGGGCCGAGGCCTCGTGTTTGGGCAGTAATATTTGCATAAGGACCCAAAATATCCCCAACAAAAATATTTTCTTTCCTTAAAATAGACACAAGTGTTACACATGTTAGTTTGGATTTGGCCCGGGAGCGTGCAGAGGTGACCGCGTGGTTAAGGCGACCGCTAGCGAAAAGTGGGAGACCTGGGTTCGTGTCCCGTTGTGGCACAGATTTTCATGTCTCACAGATCGTTTATCCATGTTTCGAAGAGCAGAAACGTCGGAATATTTCGCGGTTCGGGGAAGTATATATATTATTCAGGGTAAATCACCTAACACTTACACCGCAAATATTGCGGAAACGGAAAGTGCGATTCATGTGCGGATTTCATAGAATGGATTGGTAGTCAGGGCTCGTATTGTTAGCCAACAAACAGATTTTAATATTACTTAGAAAGTGTATTTTTAATGCAAACATACAGTTTTTTACCGGGAACAATGGTTGTTTCTATCATGCACTGGAATTTTTGACACCAGGTGTTTACAAAGGATTTTGAATGACATTTTTATCACGTTTAGTTTGGCAGCTACAACAGATCAAAGTTTCGGGGACGGAGGCTGCGATAGCGTTGCTGACTGGCCGAGTGGCTATCCCCTGGGACACGGCAAACTGTCTCATGATCACCAGCCAGCCAGCTACGCCGTCGTAGCCTCCGCCCCCAAACCTTTGAATGGTTGTAGCTGCCAAACTAAACGCTAGAAAAATGTCATTCAAAACTTTTTGTACACAGCTGGTGTCGAAAATTCCAGTGCATATATTATATGTATGCATAAAAAATACACTTCCTAGGTATTTTTACAATCTTTTTATTGGCTAACAATAGGAGAGCTTGGCCACCAATCCATTCTGTGAAATCCGCACATTAATCGCACTTTACAAGTGTAAGGTGATTCTTCAGATTTACTTGATTCCAAATCTTAAAGATTTCTTTCAAATTCTAATACTAATAACACAGTCATAATAAGTGTGTTGTATCACCTTGGTTCCAATGTGTCCTAAACACTGACGTTCATTACGTGTATCGCATGAAAGACACAGTTCCTTAGGTTATCCGCAGAAGTCACTCAACCACGCATAAGCAGTACCAATGCGACGGAGTAGGTACGACTGCTCATCAGTTTCAGTCGTAACACCAGGAAGCAAGTATACTGATGGGTTGTGGTTCTGCCGTGAATCGGTCAGTTTCGAACTTAGCTCGTATCCGCATTGTTATTTTGTGTCGGGATGGACTCTCATCAAGGGAAGTTTCCAGACGTGTAGGAGTGAACCAAAGCGAAATGTTGGGACGTGAAGGCAGTACAGAGATAAAGGACCTGCCAGTGAGGTGTCTCGCCCTGCCCGCACAAAGGCTGCCACAGCAGCTGATGACCGATACTGACGGGGTTCAGCTCGAAGGAACCCACCATGCTTAGTAATGATTTTCTTACAGCCACCGGAAGTCGTGTTTCGACTGACTCAAACTTAACGTAATACGCTTTATGATAATGCAACTTCACTCCCGACGTCCATGGTGAGATCCACCTTTGACACCCAGACACCATGCAGCGAGGCAGAGATGGACCAGACAACATGTTGAAAGGATCCGTCAGAATTGGCATCGAGTGCTGTTTTCAGATGAGACTCACATCTGCCTTCAACCAGACAATCGACGGAGACGATTTTGGAGGCACTCTGGTCGATCTTACCATCCTACACACCGTCCAGCGAGTGCTTGATGTTTTGGAGTGGCAATATAAACTGTATGTCACTGCGGATCGCAGAAAGAAAGCAGACTGCTATACGGTACAGGGGACACACCTTAACACGTACAGTGAAACATATCGGCAGCATTTCGGTCAGGGATTCGTGTAACTTCTCGCGTTCATCGTTCACATCTTGTGAATGATACCGACATCGCGAGATTAGAATGGCCAGCATGTTCTCCAGAAATGAACCCTAACGAAAATGCGTGGGATACATTGAAAAGGGCTGTTTTTGGACGAGACCATCCAACAACAAATCTGATAAATGTTCAAATGTTTGTAAATCTAAGGGACCTAAGTGCTATCTGAGAGATCACCGCCGAATCTTCGTTGAGTAGTCGGACAATCCTGACCAACAGTCACTTGATGATATAGTGGACAGTATAGCGTGTGCCGTTACCTCACATTTCTGCTATACTTTATTACGATTCATTTTATTTTATTTCTGTGTGGGCAGCCGTTGGCCGCCCAAGTTAAGATACACTAGGCAGCAGTTACAAGCAGTAGCTGAATTGTTGCGACAGCGACAGATGGTCATCCCAACCTGGGAAGCCAGCGGTTAGCAGCATTGCAAGTAGTGAGGGACTGCCACTCTTATGTTAACATTTTATTGTTTCAAAAGGCTGGACAATAACTTCAACATTACCAGTGATTACATTCATGTTGGCAGTTGTCATAATTGATAATATAATTATTAAACAGACTAGGTTAATACTAATTAGGTTGTGTTTTCAAAAGAGGTTTTCATTGGACACTGGCATTCAGCCAATAGCGTTCTACTTTGTGGATTTCAGGCGCCAAGGCGCGAGGAGGTAGAAGGTACCAGTTACTAGCGGGCCAGGGTGTAGGCATGACGTAGTACTGTGTCGTCGTTCGCGAGTATAAGTGGAAATTTATATGCAGTGAAAGAATAGTATCGTGGCTAATAATACTGAGCCAATGACGCTCTTTCAAAATGTAATACCTATATCTACGAAGTTTTGGTGAACTGTGCGAGTTAAGGCAATAATTTGATTGCACAATTCAGTAAAGTCCTCAGCAAAGTTAACAATTCATTACCGCGTATTGGGTAAAACAAATGTAAATCTGGCTTCACACTAATAATATGTTGAGAAAAACAAACCAAAAAGTGTTTAAAACAGCCATCTTTAATTCCGAGTAGACAGAACCCTACCTTCATTAATTTACAGTTTTACAACCGATATTGTGACCTGCACATCGGTAGAGTCCACGAACCGAGGAGAAGATTATCCGATGGGACATGTAAATCTGAGGTAAGCAACATTGAACTGTTTGTTGAGAGACTGAGTATAAATGGGCCCATGACACTGAGAGGTGGACAGTACTACTGTACGAAGTTGTAGTTTAGTGCGCGCGCGCGCGCGCGCGCGCGCGCGCGTGTGTGTGTGTATGTCTGTATGTGTCCGCAATGCAACTGATTCCGGCGAGTATTTAGTTCTTATACACTGCAAGTATAGGTGTAATCCCTTGACGAACTGACATTTATAGTTAACAGGTCTGTAAGTGGGACTCAGCATTCAATTAACGCATGTCATCCCGCGTGAAGTTAAGTGCCGGAATGTTGTAAGCGCGAAAAATACAGGCGTGCTACAGCGTAAGAGGACGTGTTACCGGGTATTAGGGGAACTGGTTATATTAAGCTATCTGGAAAGCAAATTCAGAATATCTAGGTTATTGCCGTACGTCAATTTATGTTTTCATGAGCCATAAAGAGAACTGAAATGTTGTTGTATATCTCTAGTCCATTTTATGTATTGGCCCAGAAACCTCTAGAATAGTGATGATGCAACCCTTTTTTATGTATGTAGATTCCTATGTTTTCAATATCGAATTCGAAGCCTTCTTCTACAACTTCATCGGGCAAGTCCGACCTCTTGTAGAGGACTTCGTTGTTCTCTTTCCACCTTCCCTCTACACTTAACTGCGAAATCCCTGTTGCACTCTTAATGTTGCGATCTTTGATTTTCGTTAAAGCGAAGGTTTTTTGACATTTCTTCATAATGAGACACTTTTTCTGTCGATCAGTTCTGAACTCGGGCCTTTTTGTTTCGCTACAGTCGATATTTCTATGTTTGAATCATCACCGTTCCAATTTTTGACATTTCAGGGCATTAGGGTTGGTCACTATTGGCAAGGATGGTTCTAGACACCTTTAGGTTACATATCAAACTCATACGTTACATTGGCAGACAGTGACGGACTATCGAAAAATGGATGGATAGGATTTAGTGAGCGCATGGCAGCTATGTCTTTATTCCCCTTACAAGGTAATGAAGCGATGAGTGTGACTTGAGTAAAAAGTTGATGAAGAAAAACAGGCAAGAGGAAGTTAGGTATTCCAAGTAGATAAACGGAATGGGGGACGAAGCAAACGCACAAAGAAATACTACATGACAGAAATGTAAATTGGTCCAATAAAGTACACAGTCGTAAAAGTACTCTTAACGGATTCCAGGGTATCGTGATCTGACAACTGATAGAAATGGGATGGGCCAGCCATTCTTTAACTCACTAAAACGTCCAGACTAAAATCTTAGGCCAGAGTACAGAAAGTTCACAAAATTTTGTTCGTCACACCCGCCTCGATATCAGCTAAAACAGAGAGCTTAGCACCATCAAGATTCGCTGGTGCCCTCTCAGGACGATATAAAACACATCCAGTTTAAATGTTGCGTACAGTGTTTTGCACGCCACAGGCATGACAAAACAGGGGATCCTCTCGACAGAGTAAAAAGCCGTGTGTCAAAGGGCAGCGCCAGATTTGTAGACGTGTCAGGGCTACCTCATGCTGCCTCAATGACTGACGAAGGGGTTCGCCTTGGTCGGACAGTTGGTTTAAGCAACCAGTTATCTTCAGTCTGAAGACTAGTTAAATCTAACATGCGACGTCACTCAATCATTTACAAGCCCCATCCTTTCGGAGTAGCTACCACAGAATGTAATTCCGAATGGATTTTTTCAATCATGGTTTTCGGGACTGGGTTCTGCAATACCGAGTTCCCCTGGCTCGAGATCCAGATCTTCCTAGGTAAATGTAATTTATTTTTCTGTCTCTTCTTTCTCTTTTACCGCAGTGTACTTACACAACAGGTTTTAAATGCGAGTCATGAACAGACGAAAAGTGGTTATTCACTTCGGGTGAAAAACAATTAGAATTGAGAGAGGATAGCTCTTCAGTAAAAAGAATGCACTTAAATGTTCAAGCAAGTTCATTAAAATTCAAAAATACATTTTTCCTGCAATTATCTTTTATTCATTTTTTCTTTTGAATTAATTAACAAATGCCTACAATGAAAATCTTTGTATTTTCGCGTGACAAACGTGAACCAACATAAATAGTATCAAAATTATATTATTTTTGTGAGGCAAATTCACAGGAATAAAAAGAAAATACTTTTAGTTAGCAAAAATCAAAAAAATGTGCATTTATTATCGTTAGAATATTGCGGACCACCATCTCTAGAACATTTTGCTTGAACATCTGTATTTTTGTAAAATTCTCTCGGGAAACAGAGACAATCTAATGTTTAACCGTTTGAAGGAAAACAGAGTTTTGTAGAAAATAAACCAGCGGAAGATAATGCTCTTTCTGATCCATGCTTGATAGACAGATAGTCAGTAAACTGTGATACGCAATCTCCAGAAGTTTACCTCAAGATCCACTGGTCTCAGTAGGCTCAGGATGTTCACGCGTTGTGCGTGTACTGTTGCGATGGACGAAGCGGTCTGTTGAATCGCCAAATTCAGTTCATCCCACAGAGAAGCAGGTTCAAATTGTGGTAAATCATATTCACCCTCCACGCTGTCTTTCCGTTAACAATTCAACTGTGACCAAAAATTTTTAATTTCTGGCCTTTAGAAACAGAAGAAAAGAGAAATTAAGAGCTTTAAACATCTATTTATGAAACAGAATTGTAAATTTCCTGACCAGCTTGAATAATATGCATACAGTATCAACAGAACGTGATCGAAATGAAAATGGTTGTTAAAAATAGCAGTTAGTGCAGTAAAATATATCTGAAGTGGATAGATTCAGTAACGTTGGACACATACAGATGACTGTAACTATCACATTTTATCACAGTACGACACATAGTTCACGAGATATGAGGACATAACGTTCATGGAGAACCGCCTCATCATGCAGTAGATTGTAACCTATTACGTCTGTACTGCTAACTGTATTCGCAACAGGTCTATTAAATATTGCGGAGTGGATTTGACATTTCCGTGTTTCTCACACGGACAAATTCATGTCTCTTGTTCAGGGTTGGGCTTACGAAAGAATTTATTCATATTAGATCTTGAGCGCGGCCGCAGTGTCCAAGAGGTCTGCGGCGCGTCAGTCACGTTCTGCATGGCCACTACCGTCGTGGGTTCAAATCCCCCCTCGGGCATGGATACTTGTGTGGTCCTAAGTATTAGCTAGTTCATAAGTAGTTTGTAAGTTTAAGGACTGATGACCCGTAGTTAAGTCCCATAAGCTCTACATACATTTGAACATTTTTTGAGATCTTGAAAAAGTAACAATAAATTTTGTTTATAGTCAAAAAATGTTCAAATGTTTGTTAAGCTTATGGGACTTAACTACGGGGTCATCAGTCCCTAAACTTACAAACTACGTATGAACTACTTACGAACTAGGACGGCACAAATATCCATGCCCGAGGGGGGATTCGAACCCCCGACCGTAGTGGCCGTGCTGACCGTGTCTGGAGCGCCTCAGTTACCTCGGCCACCGCGGCCGGCTGTTTATAGTCAAGTTTTGAATTAAATGAATCTATGACTGTAACGTATCATATGCTTTTCGATTACTACCTTTCTTTGTTTGGATACTACATTTATAATTTTTGTACATTATCCAAGACAACCTCATATGTTTTCCCATAAATACAGTAACTCCAAAAAGTATTCGTCTAATAGATGAATGTATGTTTAAGGGTGTATAAAGAGTGGAAAACTGGCAGATTGAAATAAAGCAGGGACAAGGGCGTCTTTGTTGATCAGTGAAAATGAGAATACAGTAAAGAGACACAGATTGCTATTTAAATAAACATGGTTAAGCATTCGGAAGTACATATAGGCAATGTAAGACACAAAAAAAGTATTCGTCTACAGAACTGAAAATCACACTTTGAACATAGAATCTTACTGTTAGTACTTAGTAGGGCCTCCTTTCCTCTTTATAATCGCTTGCATTCTTCTTGGCATGGATTTCACCAGAGATTCTGTTGTTTGCACTGTAGAGCATTCCCCTTGTAGAGCGTTCTGTAGATCATTTCTACTGAATATCTGACGATTCCTGATGTTTTTGTCGAGTAAATGCCACAAATTCTCTATAGGATTAACGTCGGGGGTGTCTGCATCCAGTGGGGCGTGTTATACAACATCCACAGCTTTGTGTCTAGAGCAGTATGTTTTGGATCATTATCTTGTTTGAAAATATAATCCCCATTAAGACCCATATGATTCACACTACTGGATAGATGTGTTTTTAGGATATTTATGTAGATCTTGTGGTCCATAATGCCATCAATAAAACACAAATCCCCCACAGCATTTCCACTCATGCACCCCCACACAAGTACTGAACCTCCTCCATGTTTAACTGAGGCTGTCATATTTATCTCTTCAAGTTCACAATTCTTTTTCTCCACACTGTTACTCGCCCATAAGACTTAAACAGCTCAAATTGACTCTCGTCCGTAAATACAACCTTCTTTTAGAAATGAAACTCATCTGATTTATGTTCTCTTGCAAATGCAAGTCGCTTTCTTCTGTTGATTTTACTGATGTATGGTTTTCTACGGGCTGTTCGGCCTTCATACCCAGCTTCATGAAGCGTATTTTTTACAGTCTGTGCTGAAACAGACCTTCCTGTATGCACATGAAAAGCAGCAGCAAGTTATGGAGCACTCAGTTTCGGATTTTTGATGACATCTCGAAGAAGCTGTCGTTTCTCCATCTTGGACAGAACTGCAAGACGACCGCTTCGTGATTTGTTTTCGTACTTTTGGCTCTGATTAAACCTGTATATAATGCTCTTCACTGCACGGGTAGGTCTACCGACTGTTTCTCCGATTTATTGAAAACATTTTCCTTGTCGAAACAATCTGACGCACATTTCTCTCTCTTCCTTTGTAGTTTCGCAACGTTCTCTACCCATATTACGTAAATAGCACTCAACGGCTTTCAGACCGGAGAGACAGCTATTCACTGTGCTGGATGGAACACAACTGCATAACGAACGCGAGAGGGGCGTGTATCAGAGCGGCCCAATACCACAGATATTGCTTACTAGACGAATACTTCTTTGACGTCCATTGAGAGGTTATTTTAAATAGTGTGTATTTGTTAACAAATTCAGCGACATATGAACCATAAATAGCGTTTTATTTCCAAGTGGAGAAATCAACCAATTTAAGGAAATAGTTATTATTCATTTCGCAGCTATGTTTGTATGACTGCGTGCATTATAGTCTATGCGCCACGGTCGGACGAATACTTTCTGGAGTCACTGTATGTTTTTAGAGAGAAGCTGATGAACACCAGTGGCGTAGCTATGGTATTAAGGGCCCCGGGGCAAAGATGACATTGGGGCCCTCTTTACACTAATACTGTACAGATGCAAAACTACTTCATCATCAGCTCCTTACCGCCCACTGCAAGACATAATAAGGCAAACCTAAAGACTACTAAGTAAATATTATGTGCCAGGCAGCAGATAATATTTAATCATAGTCTCTAATATAATTGTGAATGTTTGTTTGTTATGTTTCCACGCAAAAGTTACTGGGCGGATTTGAATGAAATTTTGCAGAGGGATAGATTTGGACCTGGTTGGGACGAAAAATAAACGTCCTCTTGGGATAGTTTCCGAAGTTGCTGCATACTAGGTGAATGAAGTCGCAGGTATAAGCTAGTAAAAATAAACAATGAAGAAGTATTACTTAACCATTGGGATCTTTGATTATGGAGCACACCCTTGGGGAATTCACTACACAAACTGCTGAGTTACCATAATAATACATTGTAGAGACTTCATATTCAAATGTGGTCATACTGTCTACTGTCAAACACTGTGCTAGTAATTCAGCATCATTCACTGTTATTTCGCAAAGATTCAGCCGACTTCAACCGACAAAACGCTGACGATGGCAGTGTCCACGTCTTAGCGGACAAGCAAAGGACCTTGTTATGTTTATATTCTGGGGTGCGAATAATTTTTTGATTTTACTTCGTGCGTTTGAGGTTTGTTGGTCAGGGTTCAAAAAGTTCAAAGTCGGAAAAACCTTCATGCAACTAAATTATTATATACAGTACAACTTCGATTATCCGAAGTAATTGGGGGACATAAAAGTGTTTAAGGATCTACGGTAACTTGTTTCGATCGTCGCTCACGTAGGCCGAGGGGCTCGTGGAGCTCGGGGGCCCCGGGGCACTGCCCCGCCTAGCCCTATCATAGCTACGCCACTGATGAACACAGAGGGCAGGAATACGAGAAGTACTAATTGAAGGCTTCAGTAAATAGCTCATTAAATACCCGGGAAACGCCGGGTTTCCGGCTAGTCACACACAACAGAGAATGAAACAAATAACTGTTCCAGAAGACGCGGCAGGCGGTCGGCTCATTCAAAGGCAGAGGCCGCAGCCCAGGACAACACAGAAAGCGCCTCGCGCTGTCGAGATAATGGGCACAGGGTGGCGTGTGCCGGCTTCTGATCCCGGAGGCCTCAGTGCGTGACCTGCAGGCGCAACAGCAGCGAACAGCGCAAGAAACACGACTCTGATTCGGCTCTCCGGTCAGGAAAGGGTCGTGCCGCGCTTATAAATTTTCTTACTCATTACCCAACGTACGTTTCCTTCATAAGTAAAGCTGCGCCTCTTGCTATTCCGGTGAACCTGATTTTCCCGTAAGGTGTAGAAACATTTCCGTTTACGACTTGCTCGTTCATCTCTTGCTCGGTCTGAAATACTCTTTTCACTGCTTGGCCCAATTTTAAGTCTGTCAGGCCGTGTAGAGATGCGAAGACTAAGGTCGTTCAAAAAGGTGACACAGGCACGCGATAGTTTTATATATTTATTCCTGTTTTGTTGCTGTACTATTATTATTCTAATTATTATTTGTTTCGTAGTGAAGCGGATGTCGTTTCGGCTTTTCACCATTTTTGAGTCATCCGCAGTACATGCGATACTTGTAAATACAATTACACAGATACAGTATTTTTTAAGGATTAATTTACACTGTAGGCCTATATATTTACGTTTTACTGCTACAGTATAATGTCTTGTAGTGCAATTTCTCACAGTTTTTCAGCTGATATTCATTTAGAAGATTTTTGTTGTTGCTAGATATTACGAGGGGGAGTGTGTAAAAATAATAATTATTACTTTCACATTAAATAAAAATTGCGACATGAAAAAATTATTCACCTACCACTTTTTGTTTTGTGGTCACGAAATGTTCGTTAGCGAGAAAGTTGTAGATTATGAACTTTTCGTTTTATTTAAACAACTTTCTTGTAGCTCCCATGGTTTTCTCAGAAATATGGATACAATTAAGCGGTGGAACTTCTCAAATTCTACTCGTTATTTTCAGCGAGCTTGCTCACCAGCGAGCACAGATTCTGTTGCCCACTCACGTTGTAATTTGTAACCAGTTTTGATAAATATTTTTAATTTGGAGTACAACTTCCGGTATTAAATAATTATGACTTCACAGTTTTTATTTATTTTATTATTAACTAGCTTAGCCATCCCGGCTTTGCACGGGTAATCTATAAACTACTTTAACTCTAGAACTTCAGAACGTATCGTGATGCGGTTTCTTTCAATTTCTTCGGTATAATCCTGTGTTAAACGTAGACTATATTAAATGCCAATGCGAAAATGATGGATAATTAAAAGAATAATAATAACGTAGATTAGTTTACCACTTTCACACTTTAGTGACCCTTGTAGCGTAAACTATGAGACCTGCTACATAGCTTCATTTCATTGTCATTATAAGGCCTCTCTATGTTATTCTGTGCTCGCTGGTTCACACTCGGCGACGGCAACGCAAAACCTTATTGCAACTCCTGGTTTGGAGCGCCTACACCATCCGCCATACAGTCCTAATCAAGGATTCCGAAGTGATTGTGGTGGTAACATGGGAATAGAAAGCCTTTGAACCCGGTACAATTGTTAGAGTAAAACTGATGGGACAAGCGACTTTGTTACGACATTCAATATTCCAAAATTCACAATGTGAAGAGTGTCCAATTTCAGGCATTGCCTCTTACCGCGGATAACGCAGTGGACGACAGCTTGCACTTCATCACCGAGAGCAGCGGCGTGTGCGTTGTCTTGTGAAACACCCTCAGAAATCCGTGCGGCAATTGTGAAGAACATATCTATCAATTGGGGGTGTGGTTTGCGGTAATGAGCTATGTCTATAATTGACAGATTCGAGTGCCTTTGCTAATAGCACGACATCGCCTGTAACGTCTCTTCTGGACTTGCGACCATCTCGGTTGGACCCTAGACAACTGTAGAACCGTGGTTTGGTCAGTGTTTCAGTTGCCAAGAGCGAACTAGGGTTTGCGTGTGGTGTGTACCTTACAAAGCCATAGACTCAAATTCTCAATTAAGGGGAGACACCCATATTAGGATAAATTTTTAGTGCGAAGAAGTAATGAGAATTTGTTCATAATCTGACTTCAATTCATTCATAATTCTAACTGTTTGTGTGAATTGATGTGAATAATTTCAGCAACATATAACAACGTTACGCTGTGATGTCCGCCGTAGGTTGTGAGCATAGGTCTCCATAAATAAATAAATAAATACGTTTGTAAATCTATCGGTCCAAACTGCGTGGTCATCAGTCCGTAGCTTACAAACTACTTAAACTAAGGTAAACTAGCCTACGGACAACACACACACCCATGCCCTAGGGAGAACTCGAGCCCTCGACGGCGAGCAACCGCGCGCTCCGCAGCGAGGCACCTTAGACCGCTCGGCTACTCCACCGCGGTCTTAGGTCTCCAATTGCGCTCCATGTAGCCATTCCGAGTTTCATCTGAAATAAAAAAGGTTTTTGGTTTACATGAATAACGAATTTTCTAAGAATATGAGCCTAAATGCAAGTGACAATAATGACAAGTACAGATGTGGCAGGAGTTTGAACAACTTACTTTGATATTCACGAATGTTTGTCTCTAATTATGTAACGATTAAGACCTCTTAAATAATGATATCATCTCACAAGTTAGTTCAGATAATATGTACTTGTATAAATAATCATTCTATCAATTGTCATAATGATCGGTTCTATACTTTTCACGTTAGACTACACGCATAAGTGTGAAACGTCATTTCTAGATGAACGCGTTTGAACATTTAAAATAATGTTCCGAACTTGCCGGTTAATCTGCGATTCCAGCACCATATAGTAATCCCTCGTCTTCCTGAAAGGCTTCATTCTGCGCTTGCAGCAGTGCTTTCCGAGCTTGTCGACATTCCGTCGATGCCTAGGCGCTGCTTATCTATTTGTTCGACATAACTGAAGGTTTGCGGGCCTTTTACAATTCCTGCCTCGTTCATAACCATAAAAGGGGTTAATTGCCTTCATTGTTTACGCACGCTGCCAGATACGATGCGAATTGAACAACCTTCAGTCCGGAGTGCAAGTGCTTAGGAGCTAAACGTCAATTAGTGGAACTGAACCTTCCATTCGCATTATGTGTGTGGCCACTTAAACATCTCCCCAGTAATTCATCCCTTGATAAATCTTCGTAGACTGGAAAAGTTTCCTTCTGTACGTCGAGGTGCAATGGGGTCAATTCCAAGGGCTGTTCGCTTCTGCCACTCGCACCAGCTCGTAATATCTAAACGGATGCGAATTTCGCTTTGAAACTTTGACAGCGTATTGTTCGATAGTTCAGCTACCGACCTATGCAGTAAAAAAGATGGGATTTTTTTGAACCTCGTAATGTGGTTTCCCCTCTTTAACAATTGTGCAGGTTGGCTGATAGCTCACAGAGTGTGGGCAGGAAAAAGGAACCACTAATAACAGATAGGAATGGAAGGACTGGCCCAAGACGTTCAATTCAAATGTCGAATAATAATACCAGTTTATTTACTTTAAGGACTGACATAGTTTGAAACAAGGGGAACAACAAAGTCCTTTCAATAGTTAGTGAAACAGTTCATTAATTTAAAGCACACAAGAGGTAACGCCTCAGTTTGTCAACCAAGTTAGTGTAAAGAATTTAAAAAAATATATATTAAAGCAATTTATCAAATCTGAATGCTGATTACTTTAAGAAATGACATACGTAAAAGCAAGGTACAAGATTCAATACTTAGTGAAACTGCCTCTTAAAGGCACATAAGGACGTACTCATAAGAAACACGCGTACAAGCTCGACAATTTGTAGTAACATTAGTCCATAACCAGGAGAGGTTACTTTAACAATAAGAGTCCAGCGTGGTTTAAAATAGCAAGCCGTGGCTTCTCACTCGTTTAGTTTTACCAACAATTACAGTATACTGCCCCACCAGAGAAGCTGGCCTAATTTCCTAAGACAACAACTGGGAGTACATGTGCCTTGAAGATTTAATGTCAATGTCAAATCAGTTACACTAAATGAAACAGCAATCACGCTTCAGATCTTCCTACGTATCAGGTTGGCACGAGGTAACGAATCAATTTTGGTAATTAACTTGCACGAGCACAGCGTGATGGCGATGTGGAAAGGAAAGCTTAAAGGACCAGTGCAAGACGATAACTCCAACCCTAATACACGGAACTTCATGCATTAAAAAAACTGGTCTAATGGCAACTATGATAGGCAACTCACCCCGCAGAAGGAAAGAATTCTGCCAAATAACATAGGACCGATTCTCCGGGCAGTTGACGAGGACACGGAAGGGCACGAATCAGGATTCCCCAGTGACACTTGGCAATTTTGTTTAATTCGGATAACGCCCCGCGCAAGGCAAAGGCCAAACGATCTCTCTTGAACACGAAGATAACGAACGGAATCACAGTTGCAACCGCCGACAACAACAACAACTGAAAACCAGGACATAAACGGAAGACATAGAAGAAGACAACTCCTGGGAACGGCTGTCAACCCTGGCCAAGCACACACAAAAGAACAAGTTAATACAACAACAATAAACACCAAGGAAATCCACTCTTATTTGTGCTGACTTCCCGACCGTCCGACGCACCACCAAAAATGTACCGACAGCGAGCCGTGAAGTCACGACTCCATCAGCTGATGTTCTGTCAGCGCGTGCTGAAGACGCAGGCGTGGTCGCTGGCACTGAGCTGCGCTGGAGCCCTCTGTCCGGGTGTGCTCGATCCACCCAGCCGCTACTCCTGAGGTCCCATCTTCATAAGTCACCGCTACTGGTACCCGTGGAGATGCGTAGTCGATTCATCTTCTCCTTCCTACCCGAAGGTGCCTACAGTTGAACAAGAACGGGACCCTGAATGTTGTGTCATCGAGTTCCTAGTTGAGGTTAGGGCGTCAACCATCCGTGATGTCGAGCTGTCGGAAGACAACCAGATTATTCCTCAGCATCTACCCTCTCGACTAGGGACCAGTACCTCGAAAACTCTGTCAGTGTTGTGTAATATAGGAACAGACTCACTACAGTACTCGGTACTGCAGTCATAGAATCGAGCTCGGTACATGTGTCGTTGTAGGCGCTATGTCAGGAACTGTGCGGTCTCTCCTGCAGAAGGTTTGAGTCCTGCCTTGGGGCAGGTGTAGGTGTGTGCCTCTAGCGTGAGTTAGTTTAATATAATATGACATAATGTCAGTTAGGAGTGCAACTGGAACAATTCATATGCTAAGGAAGACAAGTGTATTCTAAGCCACAGTTGCTTGTTGAAAAAGGAAATTTTTTTAAGCTTCATATGTAATGCACAATCAGTTTCGATGCACTATTGTATCATTAGATATAACAATCTCATATACCAACGTACCAATAGAAGGAACCATATAAATCATTAAAGATATAGCAGGAATAAACTGCACAAGAAGATACAATTCACACCTGAAATAGAAAAAGATAACACACTTACTTTTTTAGATTTAAAAACAGTTAAATTAGCAGGGAAGCATGTATTTTATATTTACAGGAAAACCACAAGTAGTGATATAATAGGGTATTTTCCTGTGTTAAAAATATGGTTCGAATTGTTGTTATTCTGAATGATTATAACATTCAGACAGCATTTTCGCTCATAATTCTTACAAAACATCTGTTATTTTTACGTAATTAAAGCTTTAAAATCATCAAATTTCACGATTAGATTCACGTGATCGAAAACGCTCCGTTATTGGCTGAAGTACTGGTGACGTCATAGAACACCTACAGCACAGCAAGTAGAGGTCGGAGATGTATTATTGTACGCGTTTCCTCCATTTCGCAGCTTTAAGCTCAGTTTTTTCGTGATCTAAACGCGTTTACAGTTTTTATGCCACAATGGAAGATGGTTATGAGAAGGATGACAGCGGAAACCTCCCTAAAGTTGATGCAATTATGGTGTCTTCATTCTTTAAAAACAATCCGAATTTTTACATGCCAGAAAAAGAAACGTGAAAACTGCATTGTAAGTAACGCATACCTACACTTTAAAGCTAATTATTTCCAGAGATATTTTATGCCATTGGAAAAACGTACCCTACTTGTTCATGTCAGCAGACTTAATCTGAAGTCACCATATTATGCAATAAAGGGTGAAATATTATCTTCTATCCAAGCGGCCTTGAGTGATTATGTTGGCAACATCAACAACACGATAGAAAATCTTTGTCCAGATGTTCAGACCACATAGAATGACTAGATTAGTGTATCGTACAGACCATGAAGTAAATAAATAATACTGTCCCTGCTCTATGATTCTTGTATGTACCCTTGTCGGGTCAGTAAAAGTAACTGCCCTCATAAAGCCAAGGTTTCACGACAAAATATTTGCGCTGTCACGCGATTGGCTAATGGCGACGTCTCATGATTCTCGCTATTCAGCATCTGTTGCCAACATAGTCACAGGAAGCCGCCGGGATAGTTAGTAAAATTTAACCCGGTAAAGCACGCAGTTACGGGAGTAATTTTATTTAACTACTTCAATACTGGTGCAAAGTGAAACATCAAAACCTGTAAAATAAAAAAAAAAAAATCCTTGTGTATAGTTATACAATATATCTATAGTCTAGAACAGTGACAGCGGGTTGCGTCGGCGGTGTTTTCATATCGCTCGTAGGTTGGCAACGCACATTTCGCGTAGCAAAAGGCATGTCACTTTCACGTAAACATTGCGAGCGAGACACGATGGAATAAATTTATAGTGCCGAAATTACAGCGCTTTTCTGCTTTGTTGTTTTTGTGAGTGAATGTTTGCGATTTTGTGTAAACTTTCTGCCATGCATATTGGTATTTTCCTTACATGTTCAAGATTGGGTTCGATGTGAATGTGTCACTACTTTTGACACTACAAACTAATCCATTTACGTTGAAACGTTATTTACAAGCAATGAAAATAGCTTGGTAGAGCCCCGTGCAGAAGAAAAGGCTTACGTTATTTTATTTGTGTTATGGAACAATATTGTTTACTTACATCAAAATGATCGTCACAGAAATACACACATGAAGTAGCCGCTAATTCATTTGGATCTCTTCGCGCAAGTGTCAACCACTTTTTGCGTATCTTCTCTTTTTTTGGTACTTGCAAGAACAATTTTTCTGCAGTCTTGACAAATGTATTGGTACACACAGATAGCAGAAATTAACTTACTCCGTCTGTTTGACTCAATTAGTACGCTAATGGTACTGATAATTTAGAAAATTATGAATAGTAGGATTTTTA
The DNA here is from genome assembly GCA_026315105.1 of Locusta migratoria. Taxonomy (NCBI): domain Eukaryota; kingdom Metazoa; phylum Arthropoda; class Insecta; order Orthoptera; family Acrididae; genus Locusta; species Locusta migratoria. Next base: position 411,426,372 of record CM048748.1, read on the forward strand.
ACATCAAGTGATTGGCAAGTGAGTGAAGTCCAATCACTAAAGTCAGTATGTGATAAAATTAATCCATCAAGCAAATAGGAAATATAAGTAAATCAGTCTTAATTAATGCTATGCATACAACATTAGTACGAGTTTGGTTCTTTGTAGGATAGATGTGACGGTGGCTATTATTGTTGAACTCAGTGCAAAACTAAATAGAAAAATTATTCATTAATTCAAAAGTCTGTTATCTTCTACCATCAATTTTAGCAAAATTGTTTCAACTGAATGATTTTTACAGTCTCTAACAGTTAATGACATCACGTGATTGTAAAATCGTGTAGAAAAATTATTCATGCATTATTGAGGATTGTCATACTAATTATTAGTCGTTAAATAGTTGTTCAAATAAAATAGCAAAAGTACTGCTTAATGTTCTTGTATTTTAACAAAACTTAAACATGCATTCACAGTAAATTGCAACCAATAGCATTTAACTTATCTTATTTATCAGTCCAGCGACGTGGTACTCTGCGGTCATATAAATGATTTACAAATTCATACAGAAATCATTTTGATGGTGGCTCCTCCTTTGGCAGCTTGCTAGCAGTTCGCCGTGATGCTTCGCGAATCGCGTAATTAATCGCGACCGTTAGCGTCCGCGATGACGCTACCGCGTTTCGGACGTCTGGGACGGTTATCGAACACGTAACGAATTTCTGCCTCAGCAGAACGAACGAATAAATGTTTCATTAAGATCAATTCTTGCTTCACTTATGTTCACTGGTTTCACATAAACTTTCATATCGTTGCACTTATAACAAATTATAACTTTCACTTTGTTCAACTATTACTTATATTATCAATAAAATTCTTCTGGGTATGATACCGCGTCGTCATTTTGTAAACTTTGCCGACGTTTTGGCCACTATTGCAGGTGGCCTTCATCAGGGTCTGTGTATGACGACGCGGTATCATACCCAGAAGAATTTTATTGATAGTGACAACTGCCGCGGAAGCCTACGTTTGTATTACTTATATTGTTTGAGCATTCCGCGGACCGCGTACGAACGTCTGATCTACGTCACGGGGCGGCAGATACTGCTTCTTGCCTGCTCTCCCACAGGGGAGCGCTGCTATACGATAAAGTCCCTGACCTGAGGAGCCATATCGATAACTGTTCACAGAGAAATATTTTACATTGACAAATTTAAACATAACAAGTAATCAGTCATATAGAAAACATACAAAGTACAAATAAAATAATTTATACATAAACAATTACAATACAGATAATAAATAAATGACAGACAATGGTCACAGTTAAGTTACCTACATACATTGTGCATCACGATAATTAATTAAGTCACATAAGAAGTTAGTTACTACATATTCACTATAAACAGGTTCAAACGAATAATATGTTCAAAATGAAGCACATTCCTCCTTATAATGTAAGGCTTACCTTAAGGGTAACCTTACACTATCACTCACATGCTTAAACACATTATAGTCTGAATCCCGAAAGAGGTAGAGAGACAATACTTCCACTGTAAGCCTGTTCAAATGTTGTAAATCTATGGGACTTAACTACTCTTGTCGTCAGTCCCTATACTGACGTATGTTCAATCCGAAGATTGGTTTGAACACCAGAGCGCGTTGACTTCCTCCGACCTTCTAACTGACTTACCCAGCCAGTTATAGTGGGACCTACAGTTTAACGTGGGTTCCGAACCACGGTGCTACTCGACATTTTTCACATTGGCAACACTGGCAGAGGTGAAAGAAGTGGAAGGTGACAGATGAAAAACCTAAGACCTGGCGGGGATTGAACCCGCGATCCTTGGATTCATAGACTGGCACTCTACCACTGTGCTCCGGAGTCGTATGTAATACATCCATGCCCGACGGAGGACTCGAACCTCTGACGGCGAGCAGTGGTGCGCTCCACAGCTAGGCACCATAGACACTCCACCGTGGCCGTAAGACTGTCATGGCATTGATGTTTGTTATTAAACGTCTGCCCCAGAGCAACAGACGTTGGACGATAGCGTAGCGTGCGCGAATGCTTCCATCGGCAAAGTCACTGAACAAAAGCGTCCATGGCCAAAATATTACAATATATACTTCGTTAATCGCATCTAATGGATCCTGCTATTCTGAAACAAAATAAACATCAGTGCAATGACAGACTTACAGTGGTAGGATTGTGTGTCTCCCTCTTGTGGGACTCACACTATAATGTGTGGGACAGAGATAAGTGTATAACTCATGAAAGTTTGTGTCCGGTCGGGAAGCGTGCATGGGTGGCCAAGAGGTTAAACGAAAAAAATAATGTAGTTAAGGTGACCGCTCGCAAACAGTGGGATACCTGAGTTCGAGTCCCTGTACGGTACAGATTTTAATGAGTTATAGACTGTTTGTTCATCCTTAGAGGAGCAGCAGACGTCGGAAAATTTCGCGATTTGCAAAGTATCTATACGGAAATATTTACCACTGCTTGGATTACGGTCTACTCTTGTTCCTTTGGAACAGACATTTAGTAATAAATCTAAAAGCACAGATATATTCCACTGCAATTAATTAAAAACTAATTTTATGTAGATTCATGAACAAAATTCCGAAGATAGAAAGAGTAATTAATTGTGATCATTGACGTAATCAGCTTAACAAATCACACACCCATGCCCGTGACAAGAATAGTATACGGACACATGGGAAAAAATGGAGCAATTATTAGATGATGATCAGTTTGGTTTTGGGACAGGTAATGGTATCAGAGAGGCAGTTCTTATGTTGCGTTTGATAATGGAAGCAAGAGCGAAGAAAAATAAAGACGAGCTCTTGGGGTTGTCAACAATGTAAGAGGGTACAAGAGTTGAAATTCTGAAGAGACTCGGAGTGAGCTACCAGGCGGGAAACAGAACCCACTGGAAGATCAATAACGACTTGGTCGGATTAAAATGAGTATAAGACAGAGAGGTAGTCTCATCGCTACCGTTTAATCTATACATAGAGGATGCAACAACGGAAATAAAGGAGAGGTATAGTAGTACGATTAAAATTCAGGTTCAAACTATATCAGTAATAATATTATTATGATGACATTTATCAGGACACTACAAGTTAAGAAAAGTTATAGAATGGAATAAATAGTGGAACGGCTTGAGAGTCAGCCGGAAAAAAGACTAAAAAAGTAAGAAGTGGTAGAAATGGAAATAGCGAAAAATTTAACATCAAAACGAAATAGACGCATCTAATTCATTCCGTTATCTCTAAAACAAAATAAACCATAACAGACGAAGCGAGGGGAACATAAAAAATAGACTAGCACAGGCAAAGAGGGCAGTTAGGTTCGCTATGAATCTAGTGGTATCTACCATCATTTAGAGAAAGAACTTCATGAGAACTTCCGTTTGCATCACAGCATTGTATGGTGGTGACACATAAGTAATGTGAAACCGGAATGACTTAGAATAAAAACAAGTGAGAGTGGAGCCATAGAAGAGTATGGAAAATTAGGTGAACCGGTAAGGCAACGGGTAACGAGGGTATCTGCAGAATTGGGGAATAAAAGAAAATTTGGGAAACAATGACGAGAAGAAGGCACAGGGCTATAGATGATGTAGCTGTAAATGCACGAGAAACAGTTGTGAAAAAAAATAAAATAAATAAAATAAAAGGAAGGTCGATTTAGTTTGCTGTTTGGTGACATATACTGGTAGTTACCTAGTTATTAGACTCGAAGGGCATGGAAGGGAAGCATCAGTTGGAAAGGGAGTAAGACAGGGTTGTAGCCTTTCTCCGATGCTATTCAATTTGTACATCAAGCAGGCGGTGAAGGAAAGCAAGGAAAAATTTGGAATAGGGATTAAAGTTCAGGGGGAAGAAATAAAAACATTGCGTTTTGCTGATGACATTGTAATTCTGTCAGAGACAGCAAAGGACTTGGAAGAGCAGTTGAATGGAATGGACAGTGTGTTGAAGAGAGCGTATAAAATGAACATTAACAAAAGCAAAACAACAATAATGGAATGCGGTCTTAGAAAATCAGGTGATGCTGAAGTAATTAGATTAGGTAACGAAACAATGAAGGTGGTAGATGAGTTTTGTTACTTGGATAGGAAAATAACATGCGATGGTCGCAGTACTGAGGATATAAAATGCAGAATGGCAATGGGAAGAAGAGCATTTTTGAAAAAGCGAAATTTGTTAACATCGAATATTAATTTAAGCGTAAGGAAGTCTTTTCTGAAGGCATTTGTGTGGAGTGTTGCCTTGTACTGGAGTGAAACATGGACGATAAGCAGTGCGGACAGGAAGAGGATAGAGGCTTTTGAAATGTGGTGCCACAGAAGAATGCTGAAGATTAGGTGGGTAGATCGCATAACTAATGAAGTGGTACTGAACAGAATTGGTGAGAAAAGGAATTTTTGGCATACCCTGACTAAAACAAGAGATCGCTTGGTAGAACACATTCTTAGACATCGAGGAATCGTAAATTTAGCATTGGAGGGAAGTGTGTGGGGTAAAAATCGCATAGGGAGACCCAGAGACGCCTATAGTAAGCAGATTCAAGTGGATGTGGGTTGTCGTTCTTATGAGGAGATGAAAAGGCTTGCTCAGGATAGAGCAGGGTGGAGAGCTGCATCAAACCAGTCTCCGGACTGAAGACCATAACAACCTAGAGAAACAAAGGAGAAAAACTGTAGGTACATTATATAGTATTGTCAATAACAGAGGCTGTTGCAGCTACGAAAGGATGGAGAGAGTTAGAGGACGACGTGAAACAAGTTTAGATTGTTAAAACGAAAAATGAGGAGTGGTTTCCGACGCTGAAATGGCTTCTCGGCGGTGAAGCGGTTGTCAAACGGTGGCGAGCTGGATACACAAATAGCGTGACGGAGCGCCACTCTTCGTGTTTATTATTCCACACCTCTCCGAGCGCGAAGTGCAAATACTGCAGTGGGAGAAAATGCGGCAAGGCAAACAAAACTTGACAAGAACTTGCCGAACGCAATAAAAAACGGCTATATATTCAAGGTTCAATTTTTTTAAACCAGAAGGTAGCGATAAAAAACTGTACGTTACACGTGTCCATAGCGTGGAATTCCGTCCTTGTATTTCACAGTTATGGTACTTTTCCATGCTATTACTGTTGCCAATGCGCAATTAACGCAAATTAATGGGCCCGCATTTAGAGTCTATTGCACTATAATGGTCAGCCGAAGAAGCGAGCAACTGGAAAGTACATGATATTTCACTCCGCCAGCGAGGTTAATCGCTTACTGAGCACTTTAGACTAAATCACTGTCGAAATAAGCTCCACGCTCTTAGGTAGTTATATCGGTGTCTATCACTACATATACTTTCTGTCCTGTGCCAGTTAATCACTTCTCTCGCTTCCTGTGTAGCTTCCGTTCGCATCAGCAATAACAAACTGGACACCAAGGTATTTATAATACGTGTTATAATTGTAATACCTATGTTAAAGGGTGTTAGTTATTTTGTGTCCCAGCCTCGTCGCCGCTTTTGTGTCTCGTTTCCGCCGGTTGCTTGGGTGTCGCTGGCCGAGTAGAAAGAGACCGACACAGGAATAAAGGATGCACCCGTGTGCAGTATGGAGGTGACCAGCCAGTGGGAGAGCAGCAACTAGAAACACTAGAGTAAATTATAAGAGATATATACTTCATAAAGACTTAGTAATACTTAACTTTTACATAGCTCTTGACTGCAGAATGTTGATACATAGTTGAGCTAGAGGCCTGCCTAGTGCCTGTCCGATAACCAAGTCTTCACTGGTGCCTGTCTGATTCCGAAGTGTTAACTGGTTCCTATCTTAGTCCCAAGTGAACGATGTCGTTCAGTGGTGGCCACGAGCGGAGTTGCAGCAGAGGGCGCTCGTGGCTGACGTCGTAAGAACGCCGCGCCGTGCGTGCATGGCGGCGCGCGGCGAAAGTAGGTGGCGCGCAATTTAGACAGGTGCGACACCACAAGTTACCTTTATGGCTTGACGAAATGAACACAGAGAACTACAATAACTAATTGGCTTTCATGTTTTTGGGTACTTGCGTCAACGGCTGAAACGTAGGAAATATGTATTCGACGCTCAGCGCGTTCGGTTAGATTGGACATGCCCTCTATTAAATAATAATAATAATAAAAACTGAGCCAAGAACTCAATAGCAACGTTGGACAAACGCAGTCTCACGAACCTAAAATACCAATCTGCTGGAGTATATATTGTGGTCCCCCTAGTAGATCGGCATTTTGAGAACGGAAAACTCTGTTTGTCCTAAGTTGCTCTTGCGTTCTTCGCTTAGTTGTTGTTGTTTTGTGTGTGTGTGTGTGTGTGTGTGTGTGTGTGTGTGTGTGTGTGTGTGTGTGTGTCTTGTTGTTGTGGTATTCAGTAGGGGGATTGGTTTGATGCAGTTCAGTTCTCCAACCTACTCTATCCTCAGAAGCCTCTTCATCTCTGAATCAGAACCGTAACCCACATCTATTTGAACCTGCTTACTCCATTCGACTCTTAGTTTCCCTCTGCGATTTTACCCATCTCCTAATATAAATTCAGAATTCCTTCGTTTCTAAGTATATGTCCTACCAATCGATCCCTTTCTTCAGTCAAGAGATGCCAGAAATTTCTTTTCTGCACAATTTGGTTCAGTACATCCTGATTAGCTACGCGATCTACCCACCTAATAATCTTCAGCCTTCTAATGTAGCATCACGGTTCAAAAGCTTGCCTCCTCTTGCTGTCGTAACTATTTATCGTTCATGTTCCACTACCATACGAAGCAACACTCCAAGCAAATGCCTTCAGAAAAGACTTCCTAACATTTAAATTAACATTCGGTGTCACAAAGTTTTGTTTTTCAGAAACGCTTTTCTCCCCATTGCTCAGTCTGCAATTTATACCAGCTGTTCTGCGACCATCGTACGTTATTTTACTGCCCAAATAACAAAAGTCATCTACCAGTTTTATTGTCTCTTTACTTAATCTTGTAAGGAGTCGAGGTTTTCTGACTTCCTTCCATGACATTTTTGTGTAGAGAATCATATTCTACTCGTCATTCCGATTCGTTTGATACCTCACATGACATATGTATATTCATATTGACATTAAATTGTCAATTGCGTTTAACATTTAACGAGAGGATCCCGTACACAGACAAGCAACAAGCAACGAGGAAGGGACAGTGAGTCAGACAGGTGGAACACAAAGGCGATGGCATACAAAAGACGACGGCTTTTAAACAGCAGGGGGGTCGCGTCTGAAGAACTTTAGACAGATAATAGGAGGCGAGCTTGGTGCCGCATAATTTTACTGGAATTGCCCAGACTGTATGTGACGCGCGCTGTTATTGGCGAAGGCTAGCAGAAGGCGTGTTGCTACGATAACGCTGATTGGCTGCTGAAGAAAGATACGTGGTAGGAGAAATTGAGAGCTGCCGGAGGACATTGTTGGCAGACTCACTTATGCGGCTTCTCTCGCCTTGCGCAGGCGACAGAATCGCGTGCTTTGTGAATTTGAAAGCGACTTGCTGTGGTTACGGCTGATTAGTTTGCGGTAGCAAGTATTGAGTTACATGCATAACGAGTAACTACGGTTCGATTCCAGTCCATAATTTTTGATAGTTAACGTCTGCGGACGATTTTGAGCGGCATCTTCCGGTGGGCTAATTTGCTGAATTAGCGTACCCAGCCAATATTAGTTAGACTAGCGAGAATAGCGAGCCTTAGCGTCGCCAAGCACAATCGGAAGTTTTTGGCTGAATAATCCCAGCCGTCGATTTAATCAGTTAACTTTTTACAGGTTTCAAAGACGCAGCCGCTGTCAGCATCGACGCAACACACGGTATTTGTGCGTATATGCAAAGCGAGCGAACGATGATATTTGAGTAGTGTATGGTCCGTGTAAACGTCACACCACTACAATATCATTCTTGATATTACGGCGATATCCTCTCGTCCGGTATTTCAGTTTATTAAAGAACGAGTTACGCGTAATTGCAATACCTCGGACATTATTAAAAATTATATTTCAGTAACATTGTACGGCAGTGTCGTATCTTGACTTAAGAACCTATTCAATTTCTTTGACTATTTTTTGATAATATTTGCATTTCAACTTTAATTCTTTTTAAATAATAAATTACGTTTTTACCTCTCAGTAATTAGTTCAGTTTTATTTACTGAGAAACTGTCATTCCCGTACCCGGTGAGGTCACTTAGCAGTAATTATTTGATTTTTCATAATTTTTAATGTACAGGAGTGGTAGTTCAGATCTTTTTGAGTATAGTTAAGGACCACTTATCTGTCTTGAATTGAGGTGGGCACTACTTTCTGATTTCTAAGCCTAGGAGTCAGGGCAGATTTGTTCAACCTGCAGAGCCAACTGTTTAAGGTTACAAAAAAACATTACAGATCAGTCCTTGCGCGAATTACACGGTTGAATAAGTCGTCTGTCCAAGTGAAGAGACGGAACGTGATGACCAGAGCTTTAGAATCTCATTCCCTCAGCATCGCCTCATTTTCTTAGACTGCATTCCATTACCCGTGTTTGCTTCTTCTTCATGTTCATTCTACACCAGGGGCGGGCAGGAATTGTGCTCGTGTGAAGCGCACTCGCACATCTGCAGTTAACTGTGTGCCGGTCGCGGTGCCCGAGGGGACTGAGGCGCTCCAGTCACGGTCTGCACGGCCACTACGGTCGGGGGTTCGAATGCCCCCTCGGGCATGGATATTTGTGCCGTCCTTAGTATTAGCTAGTTCGTAAGTAGTTTGTAATTTTAGGGACTGATGACCCCGTAGTTAAGTCCCATAGACTATACAAACATTTGAACGATTTGAATTTGAGTTAACTATGTGCAGCAGGGGCAAGACGGCCATCCCCTTCTCTCGGCTCCGCTCCCCGTCATACCTCTCACTGCATCTTTTTGTAATGTGTTTCTTCCCCTTGCTTGATTTATTAAATAAAGGAACAGGGTTCATAGGATAGCTGAATATAAATCTGGTTTGAATCCTATTACCTATGATTCATTTTATTTAATGATCACTGGTCGTGTTTACAATACGGTTAAAGATCAGGGGGATTAAAGTTCAGAGGGAAGAAATAAAAACATTGCGTTTTGCTAATGACATTGTAATTCTGTCAGACACAGCAAAGGACCAGGATGAGCAATTGAATGGCGATCGCTTGGTAGGACACATTCTTAGACATCGAGGAATCGTAAATTTAGCATTGGAGGGAAGTGTGTGGGGTAAAAATCACAGAGGGAAACCAAGAGACGCGTATAGTAAGCATATTCAAGTTGATGTGTGTTGCCGTTCTTATGAGGAGATGAAAAGGCTTGCTCAGGATAGAGTAGGGTGGAGAGCTGCATCAAACCAGTCTCCGGACTGAAGTCCATAGCAACAATAATGTCGGGTACAAAATTTCTACATACAGGCAAACGCAAACAATTCCGCAAAATATTCATCACTCATGGTTTGCTCGTAACCGTGACTTAGTAAGTTTCATTAAAAGAAAAAAATATCGCTCAGGTACATATGTAGAGCCAAACATGACATGATCTTCGCTGCTTCACGGTGAAGAAAGGGAAACTCTTCCGACAGATTTACAAACTTTTCAACATTTGAACAAGTCATTATTCATTCCGAACAGTAACTGTTCCAGGTCCATTGCGGTTTTGCTAATCATGATACAATTCTGTCAGAAAAAGCAGAGTTTTATTTCGTCTTCCTGAACGTTAATTCACTTTCCAGATTTCTCTTTGCTTTGCCGGCCGCGGTGGCCGAGGAGATTGAGGCGCACCAGTCACGGTCTGAACGGCCACTACGGTCGGTGGTTCGAATCCGCCCTCGGGCATGGATATTTGTGCCGTCGTAGTTCGTAAGTAGTTCATAAGTAGTTTGTAAGTTTAGGGACTGATGACCCCGTAGTTAAGTCCCATAAACTATACAAACATTTGAACATTTTTCTCCTTGCTTTCCTTAACAGCTTCTTCAATGTACAAAGTGTATAGTATCGAGGAAAGGCTAAAGCCGTGTTTTAATCCCTTCTCAATCAACGCTTTCCATTGACGCCCTTCGAATCTAATAACTGCTGTCTGGTTTTTGTACAAGTTGTAAAGAACCGTACGTTGTCTATATATTAACCCTGTTGAGTTCAAGTCGTGAAAACCTTTCTCAAAATCTACAGATGCTGGAAATGTATGTTCACCTTTTCTTAATCTATCTCATAAGGTAAGTCGTAAGGTCACTATTGCCTCCTGTGTTCTTAAATCCATACTGATCTTCCCGAGGTCGGTTTTTATCCCATTTTCCCCTTTCTTCTCTAAATAAGTGTTTCCCTAAGTGTGTTTGCCTCTGTAACGTATAAAATCATAGGCGACGGGAAATTTTAATGCGGTAGGTCAACACAAAAAATGTTACACTTTCTGCGGAGCTATGAACATAGTTTATTGTATCATTTTCCAAAGAGTTACAGCACAAAGATATACTTTTTTAAATGGAACAATAGTTTTTTCTATCGTGCATTGGCTTCGTTGAAACCAGCTGCGTCCAAATCAATTTAAACTACATTCCTATCACTGTTATTTTGGGAGCTACAACCCTTCAAAGTTTCAGGGGCAGATACCACACGCTGTACATAATACATGGCTGTGTAGTGGGTGATGGATGTTACGGCGAAGTTCAGTTGATTTACATGAGATGTTCAAATGTGTGTCCATGTTCCTCAATGCATAATGCACTGCGCCGTCGAAAGGATCTGCGGACGAGATGTACCATCACTTATTTTAACGGTTCCTCTTGTCTGAAATCGTGTCCAGGTTGTGACGAATCCCGCTTGTTTCCGATCGATTTTTAATACGCGTCCAGACGAACTGTGTCTGTATTGCAGGGCAAAGTTCTATTGACGACTGGGGTTGGTGGGGTAATGTTCGATGAGATGGCCAGTCTGGGTTGTGGTTGAAGTCCGTTGATCCAGGTTTACTTAGGAGCTACATTCACTTAAATAAAATGGTGGTCGACGTTAAATTATGAAAATTACGAACTCACTTATTTAAACTTTTCTGAATAACTGTTTTATTGTCTTGTTCCATTTTTTAAATGTTGCACAATTAAATTTTCAGACAACCAGCGAAAATACAACTTGTCAGGAACACAGCCCGATATAATCTAACACAATATGACCTCTTTTATTTTTTTATTTTAAAATCAAATGTTTGTACAACTTATGGGACTTAACTACGGGGTCATCAGTCCCTAAGCTTACAAACTACTTATGAACTAGCTAAGACTAAAGACGGCACAAATATCCATGCCCGAGGGGGGATTCGAACCCCCGGCTGTAGTGGCCGTGCTGACCGTGACTGGAGCGGCTCAGTCACCTCGGCCACCGCGGCCGGCATGACCTCTTTCCAAACATTTGAGAGAGTAACGCATAAACATGAAAATAACTAGACTCAATAAATTTTATTTATATTTTAAACAAAGATCGAAAATAGGTTATAAATTTTGTCTGAAATTACTTTTCATAATAAAAATACATTTTTTAACTTTGTTGTACACAGTTACCGTAATTCTATTTAAACTAGGCATATAAATAACAAGTGTGAACATGACTTTATAAATTTACATATTAGGCCTACTCAAATTAAGGGTTCTATATATGATTTTTGGTAGGTAAGTCAATAGTTTGTAATTAGCGTATTGGCGTTTTGTTTTTTTAGACTTGAAATTTTAATCTATTACAATTTTTGTTTTAAATTTTTATAAATACGGATTTGTATAAAGTCATAGTAGTTTTGTCTATTTCGAAGAAGTTTGTTAGTATCAAACGGATTATTAATTTTAGTGTGTGAAAAGTGATCAGAATTTAATTTAAGATCCAGAGATGCATAAAACATGGTCTGCCCTAATTTATTTAAACAAAAGGTATATATTTAAAAAGTTGTGCGATAGTTATAACATGTAATATTGTTGTTTTTATACAAATTAGTATCTTTGTAGGCTCAGCATATTCCGTAACTAAGTGTAATGCATTTTTAGTGTTTGCAGATATTATTTATGAAAGTATCAAAAATTGAAAATTACGTAAAAGGACAGCCAAAGTTATGTTTAAATCAACATACTATTTCTTAAAGATGTTCTACTAATAGTGTTAATAGTACGTTAAACTGAACGCGAATATGTGATATTTTACATCTCCGTTGGTAAAGTAGGGTTTCTCAGGTTTTTTTCTGTAATATTAACAATGAAATTGTAGGGAGCGCTCAACATAGCAGAATCGTTGCAAAGTCCTGGAAATTATACTCCGGGACACTCCTATAGCTGCAGCTACACCCTTCTGTGACTCTCCCGCTTCCAACCTTCACATCGCTCTCCATGCCAAGTCCCCTTGTTGTTTCACTTCACCACCTGCTCACTACACTATCTGAACCGAGCTGCTTGTGTAATTACTTTGGTAGAGTAAACACAAGTAACACCAAGCTCCTGTGCAGCAACTTACCGTTATTACCTCCATCTCGGTTGCCGTAATGTTGTTGTCTCCACTCCTAATGACGGACATATATATGTCGAACAATTTTGGTTCGTTCTGCCAATAAAAATACTTTAGAACGTAGATATCTCAATTGATCCCTTGTTTTGACAAGTGTAAATACCCGGCCAACCTCGGGTACTAATAAGCAGTAAATACATATACCAACGAACGAACTGTTCCATCTTCTTTCCATGTTCACGAAATATATGAAACAAAAATGTAACTATTAGTTTCTGGACATAAAGTTTCTCACGAAAAAAAAAAAAAAATATAAAAATAAAATAAAATAAAATAAACTATTCTTCACAAAAGGTTTTCGAATAGCTTTCTGGGTCCTTAATGTGATGTATCACACTTAAGATATTACAATGTTGTAACGCTTTGTATCCCATTTTAATTTCTGTGGTTTACAGCACCGTCTATGAAGCAAAAATCGAAATTTGTAAATAAAAAAGAAATCAACATATTCCTCTCCCTCCTCTCACAGAAAACCAAACGAGGTGACGCAGAGGTAAAACACTGGACTCGCATTCGGGAGGATGGTGGTTCAAATCCACCTCCGGCCTCCCAGATTTAGGTTTTCCGTGATTTTCCTAAATCACTCCAGGCAAATTCCGGGATGGTTCCTTTCAAAGGGCTCGGCCGATTTCCTTCCACATCCTTCCCCGAAAATCCGAGCGTTAGCTCTGTCTCTACTGACCATGCAGTCGATGGGTCGTTAAACGCTAATCTTCCTTCCTTCCCCGCAGAAAATCCGAATCTACAAGAAACTAGGTGTTCTTTTTTATGGTTTCGAATTCGATCTTCCCCTCGCTCCTTGGCAAATGGACAGGGGGTTTGATCACGATGTCAATGGATGTCCACCTCAGAGACTAACAAGGTTTGTGAACAACCTTGTTCCTAATCAGATTTGTGCTTTTCCATAAATATCTAAGAACAGCTCTAAATGCCTCTCTTCAGCTGCGTTAGCACAGAATAATTTATTACCGCCATTGACGATCATCCTCTTTTATTTGATCTTGTTGTATGCACGAACTACCGATGTTTTTTTTTACCGGGAAACCTTGTCGAGAAGCACAGCAAACCGGTATTCGAGTGACATTAGTGCTGTCTCCATCGTAGGCAAAACGAGAAGCAATTGGCTCCTTCCAGACGCTGTCACGCTATAATAACACCGTGTACCAGCACCCGTGCCTTGGGTAAAGGCCCCCGTTCAGCGAAGATGACAGTTAATACGTGTTTTATGCACGAAACATTCATACTTTTCAATGATTAAATCTCGTATATACACCAATTTAAGTGAATTTATATATCTACGTGTATCTCGTTGTTCCAAACAAACCAAGACAATTTCTTTGGATTATTGGATTCTCCGTCTAGTGGACGGTTTGTGTGTGCACTTAAGTGAAAGTTTCACGGTTTAACTCGTCTCACATAACAGTACAGTAAACGTTTGCTTTGTTAATTTATTTCATAAACTTACGTACTTATTATGCTGATGAAACAGTTATGTGGCAGCAAGTTAACTGAAAGAAGTTGTATTTATCAAACTACGTTTGCCTGAGGACTGTAGTAAATGTTGAGCGGGGTAAACAGCAGGCATCAGTCCGTGAAATACAACGTTTCACTACGGCAAATCAAGATTTTGTCTATTAACTATCCATTTCCAATGCAGTACTTCCAGAATTAAATTGTAAATGTTCCAAATATCTCTTAACTGTGAACAGTATACGCCAACATGTACAATGCATTCCTGCAGTATTTCAAAAAATGTTCAAATGTTTGTAAATCTAAGGGACCTAACTGCTGCTTATCAGTCCCTAGGCTTACAAATTACTTTAATTAACTTTAACTTATGCTAAGAACATCACATACACCCATGCCTGACGGAGGACTCGAACCTGCGGCAGCGATAAACGCACGCTCCGCAGCAAGGCGCCTTAGAGCGCTCGTCCACTCCACCGCGACCAATATTTTCGCTCTAGAACCAGCGCACTGAGAAGGGCGAAATCTGGGTTTGCGGTAATAAATGACAGTATTTCAAAGGCGACTCATTGCTGTAGACTACCTTGTTTAAAAAAAATATTATTAGTTATATTATTCATCAAGTTATTCGAAAATATATTGTTAACTCCCACTTACATAGGTAGAAAAAATCATCTGAATAAAATACGAGAAACCAGAGCTCGAACGGAAAGATTCGGGTGTTCTTTCTTCCCGCGCGCTATTAGAGGATGGAATGGCAGGTAAATAGTATAAATGTGGTTCGATGAACCTTCTGACAGACATTTAAACGTGATTTGTAGAGTATCCCATGTAGATCTAGATTAAATCTCATTACGCTTGAAATAAGGAATATCCACGTGTACTTTAATGAAGTGCTTACAATGCTTTGTGATCGTACACCTGTTGCCTGTTAGTTACCTCAGTCTTCAGGTAAACTTTGCCATTATGTCACAATAAAATTTCATTTCCTGTCTTATATTTTCATCTTAGCATAAAACTATTATTTTCGTATGTTACATTGTCCCTTCACGTATTGTGTCTGAACACAGAAAATATCGAAACTTGTTTCTGTTCTTGTGGTCTTCAGTCCAGAGACTGGTTTGATGCAGCTCTCCATCCCATATTCTGACAAGCCTCTTCATCTTCTCGTAAGAACGGCATCCCAAATTCATTTGCTTACTGTATTTGTGGCTTGGTCTCCTTCTACAAGGTTTACGCAACACACTTCCCTCCAATGGTAATTTCACGATTCCTTGTTGTCTAAGAATTTGTCCTACCAATCGATGTCTTGTATAGCACTTAATCTTTATCCCATGGATGATAGGAACATTGTACAACCCATCCCACTGCTCTATAAATAAGATGGATTGGAGGCGTTGTCAGGATGAAAGGCAGAGCGATGAAGAATTGTGGGCGCCCTAGGAAAGGGTGACTGAATGGCAAATAAAAGGTAGGATTCAAGTTATATTTGGTATATTCTGAAATACGGGTTATATATCGGGACTTGCCCTGGGGTCTGATGTAATGAATGAGTGCCAGTCTAAGTTAGCGGCTTAGAAAACGGAAAAGGTAAAGGCTATGGTTCACACAGTTGGTGGCTGATACCGAACAGCCGCTAGGCGGGAGCGGACGGCATGCGGCCGTTCGCCCGGCACAGAGGCTAGACCTCTGGAGTGCGTCTGTTCTGTACGAGGACACAAACTGAAGAGAGAGAAGGAACTTATTCTCGCACCTCCGAGTCCCGCAGCAATAGCACACGTGATCAAACGTGGGTGTCTGCTATGGAAACGTCAGTAGTTCCAGCACGGACGCCAGAAGGGTGGCGTGATTCAGCATTCAATACTGGTTCTGGCCGGCTCTGTCCTGCAAGGTGGACAGCCTTGGTCACGTTGTCGAGGCGTTGTTACAGTGGAAGAACACTTATAAAACTTAGGTGAAGTTTTGAAATAGAATTGTTTAATTATTTCCCTAAACTATTTTTGACTGTCTGGTCATCCTGTCACTCTTCTTTTAGTCAAGGTATGCCAGAAATTCCTTTTCTCCTCAATTCTGTTAAATACTTCCTTATTAGTTACGCTAACTACCCACCTAATTTTTAGCATTCTTGTGTAACATCACATCCTCTATCCTCTTCCTGCCTGAACTACTTATCATCCATATTTCACTCGCATACAAAGCAACACTTCACACAAATTCCTTTAAGAACAGACATCTTACACTTCAATTAATATTCGATATTCACAAATTTCTCTTTTTCATAAACGCTTTCCATCCCATTGCCATTCTACAGTTCATATCATCTGTACTGCAACCACCATATGTTATTTTTCTGCTCAAGTAACAAAAACATCTACGAACTTTATTGTATAGTTACCTAATCTAATTCCTCCAACATCGCCAGATTTTCTTAGGCTGCATCCCATCGCGTTTGATTTTATTCTTGTTAATGTTCATGTTGTACTCTCCTTTCAAGACACTGCCTATTCCGTTCAATTACTCTTCCAGGCCCTTGTTGTTTTTGACAGAATTACAATGCCATCGACAAATCGCGATTCCTTCTCAAAACTTCTACTTGCATTCCTTTACAGCTTGGTCAATGTCCAGTTCGAATAACATCTGTGGAAATCTACAACCATGTCTTGCTCCATTTTCAACCACTGCGTCCCGTACGTGCCCTAAGATTTTAATAACTGCTGTTTGTTTATGTAAAAGTTGTAAATAACCTTCCATGATGACTTCAGAATTTGAAGAATGTATTCAAAAGCTTTCTCCAAATCTGCAAAATCTACGTATCCTGCAATTCCCTTGAAGTACACACCATAAAAATATGCTCAATTTTCTACTTAGTGTTATGTTTTGGAAATATTTCTACTTCTGTGGCTCCTGTGGTTGATGAAACCACACTTTTGACTGTGTGCACCACCTTTAAAAATATTTTCATTTGTTGTTGACAATACTTGGAGTATGGTTGACGCCGGCCGCGGTGGCCGAGGGGACTGAGGCGCTCCAGTCACGATCTGCACGGCCGCTACGGTCGGGGATCGAATCCCCCTCGGGCATGGATATTTGTGCCGTCCTTAGTCTTAGTTAGTTCATAAGTAGTTTGTAAGTTTAGGGACTGATGACCCCGTAGTTAAGTCCCATAACCTATACAAACATTTGAACATTTTTGAGCATTGTTGACATGTAACCAGTGCAAAGTGTGGAAGCAGTAGTGAAAGCCAGAATTTTTTCACTTGTATATGTCTGTTTTCTATGCAAAAAATATGTACTTATTTCAGCGTGGCAACAACGAAAGTTTTTAACCATACTTTATTTCGGCGTGGAATGCTTTTGTGGCAGCTGACCTAGCAGTATTTATAGCAGTATTATGTTGCCACTTTCGTCTTTGTACTCAAATTTGGTCCACCAAAGTTCACAATCAAACCCTTTGAGACAAACTGTACAAGTTTGAAGACTTAATACGTTTAGTAAACACAACAACACTATTACACTTTATGAGAACAGTTGTTACAACACTTTATCAACAGATGCAAATCCATGGTCATGATTGTTCCCCATAACAATTACTGTTCACTGTATGTTTCGCAGCTCGTTTAGACCATGTAATTGTATTAAAATTAATACCAATATTTTCATAGTGGCTCTTTCGTCGTTTCTGCCATCCTCAGCTAACTGTTATACTTCGAACTAGAACTGTATTACAGACAGGTTCGCGAGATTTCATTACCTCATTTTTAGGAAATATACTCCCAGCCTTGTCAATTCAAAGCTTCGATAAAGTCTGACGGAACATGATGCACATCCGTATTCAATAGTCAATCTTTATTTAAAATGTGGAACTGTAAATATGTAAAATTCTCGAGTGGGTGTGGCATACCAGTTGTCAGTCGATACGCAAAATAACATGGTGGACGCCAGTTCAATTTGCTTCAAACATTGCGGACCTATCGCCACTCTATGAAATTCTAGCTCTTTCGTTAATCGAGTAAACTGTAGCAGTTACATCAGGTAGGGTGTGCGGTGTATGCATTGGAACACCGTGGACGATAGATTATAGAATCCAATGTCTTGGTCACAGGGTCTCATAATATTTCGTATATACTACGTCTGTTCATATAATTGTTCAGATAATTTCGAACGTTTGTCCTCAATTTTTTTTTTTCTTTTCTTTTTTTTTTACGTTTACCTTTTACTAAGTGCTTGGTGTCCTTCGAGAATGTTTCATCCACAATTGATGCGCTGCTCCGCCTCTTGCTGTATGGCACGAATCACCGTCTGCAACTTTTCTTTAATCTTGTCTATCGTTGCGAATCTTCGACTTGGTAACGGGGTTTTCATTTCCGGAAATAAAAAGTTGCGAAGGCGACAGGTCTGGAGAATACGGAAGATGAGGCTGTAATGAAATTAGGGGCAACGGTCTTTCTGGTTTTGATTCATGAACCATGTGACGAACTTGTCAGCAACACGATGCGTTCCAAAATGCTGCGTGACATTATCCTGCAGTGTCTCGGAAAGTCTTCGGTTGACACGCGCAGATTCGTTAACGTTCCTGACATGAGCGTTGTCTGTAGACGAGGGTCTTAACATCCGTCCGGCCAATTTTAAACGGCGTGCAGCTTTCGTAAGTACTCGTCACCGCAGGGTTTGTGCATCATCTGGTGTGTCTCTGTAAAGGATTTCTCGAGTTTCACGCAAAACGCAATGCAGATGCGTTGTTCCTCAAATTCTGCCATCCCGAAATTCACCAACTGTGCGACACAACATTCTTCTCAATCTACATTTACATAGATACTCTGCAAATCACATTCAAGTGCCTTGCAGAGGGTTTATTAACCACTTTCATAACTTTTCTCTACCGTTCCATTCTCTAATAGCGCGCGGGAAGAAAGAACACCTAAATCGTTCCGCTTTAGATCTGATTTCTCTTATTTTATTGGGATGGTCATGTTCAAATGTTCAAATGTTTGTAAAGCTTATGGGACTTAACTGCGGGGTTATCAGTCCCTAAACTTACAAACTACTTATGAACTACTTACGAACTAGGACGGCACAAATATCCATGCCCGAGGGGGGATTCGAACCCCCGACCGTAGTGGCCGTGCTGACCGTGACTGGAGCGCCTCAGTCACCTCGGCCACCGCGGCCGGCGGATGGTCATGTCTCCCTAAGTAGGTGGGTGCTAGCAAAATATTTTCACATTCAGAACTAAAAGTCGGTGATTAAAACTTCGCAAACAGATCACGCCGCAATGAATAACGTCTTTCTTTTAATGATTTCCAACATTTCAGTGACGCTTTCCCCCCCGTAACGTGATAGAACAAAACGAGCTGCCCTTCTCTGAACCTTCTCAATGTCCTCCGTCAATCCCACCTGGTGAGGGTTCCACAAGGGGCAACAGTATTCCAGGAGAGGACGCACAAATGTGATGTAGGCAGTTTCTTTGGTGGAGCTGATGCATCTTCGAAGCGTTCTGCCGATGAAACTTAACCTTTGGTTCGCCTTCCCCGCAATATTTTCTATGTGTTTTTTCCAGTCAAAGTTGTTCGTAATTGTAACTCCTAGGTATTTGGTAGAATCTACGACCTTAAGGTTTGACTGATTTATCGCGTAATTGAAGTTCAGCGGATTTCTTTTAATGGCCATGTGTATTACTTCACACTTTTCTTTATTTAGTGTCAATTGCCAATTTTCGCACCATGCAGAAATTTTGTCTAAATCGCTTTGCAGTTGCTTTTGATCCTCTGTTGACTTCACTAACAGATAAACGACAGCATCATCCGCGAACAGTCTAAGGAAGCTATTCAGATTGTCTCCTAAATCGTTTATAAACACGAGGAAGAGCAGGGGACCTATAACGCTTCCCTGTAGAACGCCAGATATCACTTCTGTTTTACTCGATGACTTACCGTCAATTACAACGAACTGTGTTCTTTCTGATAGGAAATCGTGAATGCAACCGCACAATTGGGGAGATATTCCATAAGCACGCAATTTCATAAGAAGCCGCTTGTGGGGGTACAGTGTCAAAAGCCTTCCTGAAATCCAGAAATATGGAATCGATTTGAGATCCCTTGTCGATGGCACTTAACACTTCATGTGAATAAAGGGCAAGCTGTTTATCGCAAGAGTGATACTTTCTGAATCCGTGTTGACTACTGGTTAATAGGTTGTTCTCTTAGAGGTAGTTCATAATATTCGAACAAAGTATATGTTCGAAAATCCTACTGCAAATCGACGTCAACGAGATAGGCCTGTAATTCAATACATTACTGAATAATAACTAACAGGTAAACAATAGCGAAACTTCCGGCTGTTTCACACATTCAACACGTGCGAGTGCAGGGTGGCAACCGCGTTTGCCTCCAACACTCCAATGGCGCACAATTGTGAATGTTTCTGTTTTTTTTTTACTATCGGTTTCGGTTCGTGTATTGACTATCTGTTTTGGTGTCGCAACCAAATTTTAATCTGATAATGACTCAAAAGCCGAAGCCGGTATTCAATTTCAGTAAAATACTACGGGACGAAGTCATTGACGTTTAACTCTCTGACCAGATAGAAAGGTCATCGACCAGTTCAGCAGTCGCGAAGAGCCTCGATTCGGGAGTGTGTAAGTTGCCAATGAAACGCCTGCACCGACAGAAACCGCTATGGAGTAACGGACTTCGCGCCCAGCGCGTGTCCGGTAACCAGTTTTGCTCGTACGATTATCCATGACCTTCCTCAAATCTTTTTCATGTCGGCTCTCTTATTCCAGAGCCAGATTAATTATCGGCAGAGGGCTGAAAACCAGTATGAGCTGTTCTGCTAACCGCAGGAGTGTCAAACACGCTACGCCACTTCGTTTCGTCGAACTTTTTTGTGTGTGTATATTTTAAGTGAACTGCTGCACCCGTTCCATCCAGTGGAAACAACATAACAGCAATATAGCCGCAAGCAACACTTATGAAAAAAAAAACTGGTTTGGTACCACAGAGTTTAATGTAGACGGAATTTTTTCCGTTTCTTTTATTTGTGAGAGGTGGAAAAACGAACGAGAGATACCAACGCTACTTCCTGAACTCACTGCTTAAGACAGTGTGGCCAACGGATTGACGTTTATAGCCCGCTTCTTTCGGATGGGAAATATATATCTCTTGAATATGTCCGTAGGACAAGTACTATAACTGACTACTTAAATTTTCTCTTCTATACGATGATATTACTTTTACAGTAAAAAGTAAACTATATGGGTATTGCATGAGATCTCGATAATTTATCACCAAATGTACTACATCTATCAATGTACTCATAATTTTTAAGCCATTGTATATTGTTCTGTCGTATACAATAAAATACCCATCTTTCATTTTTTATATTGATATTTTAAAGCCATCTCCGGTGGCAGGCTGGCAGCAGTTTTAGCGCTGCTCTTCAGCCGATCGGCTTTACAATGTGTAAAGTTACTAAAAAAACATAGAATGGTGATAAAAATCGCAGAAGTAATAATTTTACAGGAGATTATAAATGGAGACATATACAAAAAGAAAAAATTTAAAATACACATTCGGAAATAGAAATAGCCACAGTGGTTAAAACACGCAGATATGCAGAGTTAAAACTCGCACACAATCATTGGAGGATAGGAGACGTTAGCGAGAGCACAATTTAAAAATACATGGCAATGATATATTCTGCGTGCTTGGCGGTTGCTGGCGTTTTAAAACTTGAAACACGGAACACTGATCACTAGCACTGACACTACAATACTGACGGCCCACTGCTAAAATTGTTGGGCACACAAGGGATGAAGGAGGGAGTGGATGGGAGGGGAGGGATGTTAGGGGAAGGGATGGAAGGGGAAGGGGTGGGGGAGATAGGGAAGGAAGGTGCTAGAACTGCCAGGGGATAGGGGAGGAGGGGGAAGCCAAGCGTGGGAGGGGTGGGATGGAAATGTGAAGGAGAGGGGGCGCACAGTTATGGGGAAGGATTGAAGTTGATAGGATGGGTAGATGTCAGGGCGGAGGGCGTCATCTGGGAGCGGAAGGTGATGGATGTTGCCCTCGGTGAGGAGAGGTGAAGGGAGGGAGGAAGGGACAGCAAGGTATTGGCGTGGCGGAGGCCCGGGATGCAGCAAAAGAAGGGATACAATTGGGTGTTGAGAGTCAAGCTTCCGGGTTACATAACGGAGTTGGAGGTGTTTGAGGGACTTGAGCAGGTGTGGGAAAGGAATAAGGTAATAAAAGATCCACGTGGGGGAGGGGAGACAGATACAGTAGGCGAGAAGTAGGGCGTGGCGTTCAAGGACCTGGAGGGAGTGGGAGTGAGAAGGGGAGTGGAAATGCAAGTAGGGTGGAAACAGCAGAGGACAGGATGCATGATGGAACGGTAGGTGCAGAGGATGGTGAAAAGGTTGAGGCCCCATGTCTGACCAGAAAGGAGTTTGAGGAGGTTGAGGCGGGAGAGGGCTTTATCATAGACTGTTTGAAGGTGGAGTTTCCAGGACAATGAGCAGTCGAAGATAAGGCCTAGGTATCTGAGGTTTTTGGTTTTTGGGATGGGGCGGTCGAGGTGACGGAAGGATGAGATGGTGTTACCTATGATTATTGCCTGGGATTTGGTGGGGTTACACCAGGTGGAGAATTAGGAGAGATGGCATTGAAGGAAGTGTTGGGAGGTGGCGAGTCACTGGGCGATGGCAAGGAAGGCGGTGTCATCAGCTTATTGGAGGAGATGGACAGGAGGCTGGGGTTGTGGGATATCAGCCGAATAGATTAGGTAGAGGAGGTGGGAAAGGACAGAGCCTTGGGGCACCCCGGCAGAGGGGAAAAACAAATGGGGGTTGGAGTTATTGACAGTGACATGGAATGGGCGAGAAAGGAAGCGATGAAGCGGACATAATTAATGGGAAGGGCGTAGAGCTGGAGTTTGCAAAGGAGACCATAATGCCATATGCGGTTGTAGGCTTTCTCGAAGTCGAGGGAAACGAGGATAGTGGCACAATGGGAGTTCACCTGAATTGATAGGAGGTGGATAAGACACAGGAGTTGGTCATCGACAGAGAAGGATGGTCGGAAGCCACGTGGGAGAGGGGAAGGAGCTGGTGTTGACAGAGATGTTGATGGATACAGCAAGACAGGATTGTTTCCAGGACCTTGCTGAATACCAAGGTGAGGTTGATAGGACGATAGGAAGAGGCGTCAGAGGGCGGCTTGCCAGGTTTAAGAAACATGAGGATACGGGAGGTTTTCCACAGGTCGGGGAAGAAGCCAGTGTCAAAGTACTGAAAGTCGAGCGGCGAGCAGTTGGATGCGTTGGTTCGCTCATGAACGTCTGGGGAAAGGGAGTAATCAAACCTAGGATTGTCAGGGATGGAGAAGGTATCATTACGGTGAGTGTCAAAGTGGGTTGCCTCACTGGCGTTGTCGGGGAAAGAAAGGTCATTATGGGGAAGTGGGTAGTGGGGAGCGGAGTGACTGCCAGTGAGGCAGTGAAGCCATGCCAGTACTTAGAGGAGTTGTAAGGGAGAGAGACGTTAAGACAGATGCATGTCTGTCGCCAGTCCTGGCGTCTTTTCGCGTTCAAGAGGTTTCGGATGTGACGTTGGATTTGCCTGTTCCGACAGAGCGTGTCCCAGTCATGGGTCTGCAGAAAGGATCGGTAGAGGCGACGGGATTCTCGGAGAAGGAGTATGGCCTGTGGAGGTAAGGAAGGCGATGTGGGTGTATGGTTTTGGTAGGGATATGGGAGGGACAGCGTCAGCAACGGTCTGGTGTAGGAAGGAAGTGGCATAGTCAATATCGGCAGGGATGTGGAGGGGCAGGGGAAGACTGGCGACCTGGCTGTCTATGGAGCAACGGTAGGCATCCAAGTCGGTGTGGACATAATCATGGACTATCTTAGAAAGGGGACTCGTGATGGGGAGTGCGGGCCTGACGTCTGTGGGGCTCTAGAGTGAGGAGAACTGGGGCATTGTCATTGCCAATGAGGTCGAGGATTTCGCCCGCAGGCGGCCCAGGAGGTTAGGTGAGGCAAGGACAACATCGGGGGCGGTATTGCCTTGCGAGCTAGTGGCTTGTGGGAGGGGAACGTGGTAGCCGCGAAGCTGGGAGAGAAATTAACGCCAACATTGGAGTTCGGCAGCAGAACAGGAGGAAAGGTGCAGGTGGGTAGCAACCACATAGGTCGAGAAGGATGCAGTACTGTGGGAAAAAATGGTGGCGAGGGTGACTGTGAGGGAGAGGAGAAAGAGGCTGAGGATGAGGTGTTCAGTAGGATTGTGAGGAGACGTTGTGGCTGGACTGGATTGTCGAAGATGTGACAGATCGCCACTCTGCCTTGGGCAAGGGGAGGGGGGTCCATCTGTACAGTGGAGGGTACAATGAGTGGTGCTGATGGAGTGTAGGGGTTGGAGGAAGGTTTCACTGAGGAGGAAGGATTCCACGTAATGGTGGGAGAGGAGATGCATAAACAGGGGTTTGTTGGTGGGTAAGGAACAGATGTTGTGGTAAAGAAGGGGACCAGTTGGGGTGAGGAGAGACGGAAGGGGTGACAGGAAATGGGTTAAGGGTGTGCTCAATATAAGGGTAAAGTTACAGGAGAAGGTGAAATGGGAGTGTTTATTGGAGAAAGTGGCTATGGTTTCAAGCTGGAAGAATAAGTGGGCAGCTATGGCGTGCTTCTTGAGGGTGTCGGGACATTGAAAGGTGTGGATGTTCTGAACGACTATGGTAACAAAACAGATGGCGTCTTCCACAGTAGGAGGGGGGCAGAGGGAATCGTTGGGATGGATGGGAGAATCAATGGGACAGATGGGGACTGTCAGCACAGGATTGATGGGGGCGAGGCGAGCCTGACACTTATAGGAATAGGTGGGATGGGGGCCACTAAGGGTGTTGCAGGTGGGGGTTGAGGTAAGGTTGGGACATTGCTTGAGGAGGTGGTTGGACTTGCAGTGAGGACAGATGTTGTGGCATTTTCCTGTGAGGTGATCATTGTAGTGGAGGCATCGCCCATAACTATAGGACTTGGGAGGGGAGTTGGAGAGATCCACATTGTAGAGGCGGTCGTAAATCTACGTCACAAAAAATAGTTCAAACATTTGTAAATCTATCGAACCAAACTGCGTGGCCATCAGTCCGTAGCTTACAAACTACTTAAACCTACGTAAACTAACCTAAAGACAACACATACACCCATGCCCCAGGGAGGACTCGAACCTCCACGGCGAGCAACCGCGCGCTCCGCAGTGAGACACTTTAGACCACTCGGCTACTCCACCGCAGTATGTACGCCCCCTCGGTGAGGAGGCAGTTGATGGAGGATGTAGACTCCATGAAGATCTGCATCAAAATAGTTGGGGCCACGGGCGTTTTGGGTCCACTTGGTGGAGTGGATGGAGATGTCAGGGCAGGAGTTGAGCTGCACCAACACCCTCCTCCTCCATGATCAGCAGGCTGAGCTTGGTACTCACAGTAGTGAGGGTGGGCAGCCATCGGGGAGGCTGGGATTGGGGACGAATGGGTGAGGTGATGTAGGGGATGACAGTGGCATGGGGCCCAAAGAGGACCCAGGGGATACCCTGGTGATCGGTGTGTGGGAGGTGGGGGAGGATGATTTCATAAGGACAGAGTCCTTGTGCGAGATCAGTAGCATAGGAGGGGCAGAAGGGAAGTACTTTCATACTTCCAGGGAAAGGGTGCAGTTATCAAGGAAGGGGGGTCTGGTTGGTTGGGAAAAGTCATAGGTGAAGGTCTGGGGTCAAGTAGCAGGGGTGGGGAGATCGTTGTTGTCCATGGCGAGGGGGTAGGTGGCGGTAGGAGCAGAGGCTGTGGTGGATGGGCTCCATGCTTGATGTGGGACGTGGAAGAAGTGGAGAGGGAGAGGGGCTGAGAGTGATAGGGCTGTGGCGAGAAGAGGGTGTGGCCTGCACCTGGTGATCTGGGCTGGGAAACGACAGAGACTCAGCCATCGTGGCTCTGTATTGTTGTACCTTTACTGCAGGGATTGGGGGGGGGGGTTATCTTGTGAATATGTGACTGGCAGCGAAGGGGGGATTATGCATGGAATAAGGGAGAAAGCGGTGGCGGCAGTGGAAGATAAGGCGGTGGCTGACAGCAGGATGGAGAGAGTAATAGGTGATTGGAGGAGGGAGGGACCCCACGTCGTGGTGGTTGGGGCATGTGATGGGGTAGTATACAGGACGGCAGTAGTGGTGGAGGTGACGGTGGGGCTGTTAGACATGGTGGCGGACTACCTGGAGTGTGGTTAGAGAGAAGAGTCCAAAGAGGTTGGACGGCGGAAGTTCTCAAAGATCCCGAGGTCGACGACAGCAGGGGTGTGGGCGAAGCGGAGGACTCTGACCCTCTGCCTGTGGTAGGCGGTCCTTGGCCGGTCGGCGTCGGCGTCGGCAGGCGGCAGGCGGCAGGCGGTGAACTGTGGACGGCGAGCTGTGGCGTCGGCGGCGGCAAGCTGCAGGTGAGCCTTGAGGCGCCCCGGTCGGCGGCTGCGACGGCGGCGGCGAGCAGGGCTGAGCAGCACCACAGAGTAACTTATACAGAGGAGAAGCCCCCCCCCCCCCCTAAACCACTGTCCTATGCTCCTCTCGGAGTTCCGTAAGATGCCTGCAGGTGTCAGGCGGTTACCTGGCTTTGGGTGCCTCTCGCATGTCAGAGGGTAGCGTGGAGGGGAGTCTGAGGGGAGAGCTTGTGCTGCCTGCCACGAAACCACGGCAGTGCCCGGCTTGCTGGCGTTTGAGGGGAGGTGGTAGTGGGGACAGCCGCTACCTGCCGCCTGATGTGGCCAGTTTAAGGAGCTGCTTCTGACCGCAGCGCCATCATGGGACGTCTTACGGAACTGCTGGAAACTTCCATCCCTGCACCCCTGAGCGTGGGACTGTGCCCTTACGGAGGTTTTCCGTCTGTACATATTTGTCTGTGGCAGCACCCAGCAGCGTTAGCGGCCGGCCCGGAGAGGGGACGGCGAGCCAGCGATGATCGGGGAAGCGTCGTCTGGCAGGGGCTTCAGCAGGGCGGTGGCGTCCAGCAGGGTCTGCGGCGAGGCGGCATCCACACGGCGTCAACTCGACGAAGCGGCCCGAACTGGTACCGGGAGGGAGGCGACTGGCTAACTGCAACCAAAAGCCGTATGAGTGAAAGCTATAGGCAATGCCTGTAACCAGGCGTGAAGGATGACCGAACCTTCATGCCTATAATCTAATATATAAAGCAGAGTGTCCGTACATTTGTACGTGTTGCATACAAATCTACAGTTTTGTTCCAATCTTTACGAAATGCTGTACACGTAAGCTTCAATCCACGAGAACGGTTGCCGTAAGTGTAAGAATCACATACGATATATAGTTCGCGATATATGACGTCATAAACAATGAGATGCGCGAAAACCTGATGCATTTTGCGACAATGCTGCTCATTTTCTCCTAAACCATTGGCCCGATTTCAACCAAATTTGGTACATACATTCCTTACCGTGAGGTAACAATTACTGCATGCTTAAGAATTACTTACGGCACGTGGTTCAAAAGATATTACGTTATAACCAATAGAAATCGCAAAGAATGCCATAAAATGCGGCGAGACTTTCGAAATACACTGTATGAGAATGACAGTACTTCGCGACTTGCAACCAACTTTAAACATAATTTCAAACCTTTATTAAACTTTTTCTCGCTGTCAACCATAGTAAAATGATGAAAGGAAAAAAGTTTCTCGCTTACTACTTTTCCGTTGTTTATGGAATAAAACTACGGCTCTCGGTATGACGTTACAATTTATAATTTGAATTGTAGCGACAGGAAATTTTACAAAAAGTATACAAATGTATAGTTAAATGTAGCTTCTAAATTGTATCACATTTAAACACGTAGTTCATTCTATATGAGCACATAAACAGTAACATTCATGGAAAACCGCCTCATCACGCACCTAGTTTTATTCTATTACTTTTTTACTAATAATTGTATTCCGAAGAGATTTTACAGATGTGCGGCCCTTATGCAAATGAATATATGACTAAAAAATGGCAGGAATAAAGAAATAAATACCCGGGCAACGCCGGATTTTCAGCTAGTCTAATATATAAAGCAGAGTGTCCGTATATTTGTACGTTTTCCATACAAATCTACAGTTTTGTTTCAATCTTTATGAAATGTTGTACACATAAGCTTCAATCCACGAGGACGGTCGCCCTAAGTGTAAGAATCACATACGATATATAGTTCACGAGATATGACGTCATAAACAATGAGATGCGCAAAAAAATTGCTGCATTTTGCGACAATGCTGCTCATTTTCTCCTAAACCATTGGCCCGATTTCAACCAAATTTGTACACACATTCCTTACCGTGAGGTAACAATTGCTGCATGTTTGAGAATTACATACGGCATGTGGTTCAAAAGATATTACGTCATAACCAGTAGAAATCGCAAAGAATGCCAAAAAAATGCGGCGAGACTTTCGAAATACACTGTATGAGAATGACAGTACTTGCAAGAAACCTTAAACATAATTTCAAACCTTTATTAAACATTTTATCGCTGGCAACCATAGTAACATGATGAAAGGAAAAACGTTCCTCGCTTACTACTTTTCCGCTGTTTATGGAGTAAAACTACGGCTCTCGGGATGGCGATATAATTTATAATTTGAACACTACAAATTGTAGCGACAGGAAATTTTATAGACAGTATACACGCATATAGTTGAGTGTACCTTCAAAATTGTATCATAGTACGACACATAGTTTATGAGACATGAGCACATAAACAGTAACATTCATGGAAAACCGCCCCATCACGCACCAAGTTTTAATCTATTACGTTTTTACTAATAAGTAGATTCCCAAGAGATTTTACAGATGTACGGCCCTGATGCAAATGAATATATGACTGAAAAATGGCAGGAATAAATAAATAAATACTCGGGCAACGCCGGGTTTTCAGCTAGTCGAATATATAAAGCAGTGTGTCCGTATATTTGTATGTGTTGCATACAAATCTACAGTTTTGATCCAATCTTTTTCAAATTTTGTGCACGTAAGCTTCAATCCATGAGAATGGTCGCCGTAAGTGTAAGAATCACGTATGATACATAGTTCACGAGATGTGACGTCATAAACAATGAGATGCGCGGAAAACTGCTGCATTTAGCGACAATACTACTCATTTTCTCCTAAACCACAGGACCGATTTCAACCAAATTTGGTACACATATTCCTTACCGTGAGATACAATTGCTGCAGGGTTAAGAATCATATATGAGATATGGTTCAGAAGCTATGACGTCATAAACAATAGGATTTGCAAGAAAATGCCACATAATGCGGCGAGACTTTATAAATACGCTATAGGAGAATCAGAGTACTTAGCGACTGGAAAAAACCTTTATACATAATTTCAAACTTTCATTAAACTTTCTCTCGCTGACAACCATAGCAAAATGACGAAAGGAAAAAAGTTTCTCGCTTACTCCTTTTCCGCTGTTTATTGAGTAAAACTACGGGATTCGGTATGACGTTACAATTTATAATTTGTACACTTCAAATTCTAGCCGTGGGAAATTATACAGACAGTATACACGCATATAGCTGAGTGTACCTTCGAAGTTGTATCACAATACGACAGGTAGTTTATGAGATATGATCACATAAACACTAACGTTCGTGGAAAACCGTCCCATCACGCACCAAGTTTTAATCTATTAATTCTGTACTTCAAATTGCATTCCCAAGAGATTTTAGAGACGTACAGCCTTAATACAAATGAATATATACCTGAATAATGGCAGGAATAAATAAATGAAAACCCTTTTGTCATAGTCGAACCAACGTGAATTTCAGGTTTTTCAAAAGATGTAGCCTATTTTATTCCATATTCGTCTTGTGTGGGAAACCTTTTTTTTTCTACAATCACCAATGGTTTGACGCCAGAGGGAACTTCATTGTATGTTTCCCAGGTTACCATTATCTTAAGAACGAAGCGCGATAGAGAAAAATTTTCAAAGAAAATCTCGTATGGTTTCTGAACTCTGTCAACTGGTCACAGTTTCATAAAAGCATACAAGATTTTCATTGACAATTTTTCTCGATCTCGCTTTCATTTTTCGAGATATTGGTAACCCACTGAGAGCTCCGTACTGTTAGCTGTCTGTGACTACACTCCAATTGGCTGAAAGCTACTGCTGGCGTGACCTTCTCTGAACCATTGGACCACAGCACCTTAGAATAATCTAAGTACGACTTTCCTCTACGTCACAAACTCTAATTCAGCATCTGTGTTCCATGAAATATTGCCACAATTGCCAAGTCTATCCATGTACCTCGGCAGTGGACATATCGGAACATTCCTGCACTTTATCTCAGGGTAAGGTGGTATAAATATCATATAATTATAAATTTACAATGTTCCGATATGTCCATTGCAGAGGTGCTATTCCGATACATGTATACACTTGGTAATTGTGGCAATATTTCATGGAGCACAGAAGCTGAATTAGAGTTTGTGACGTGGATGGAAGTCGTACTTAGACAATTCCGAATCGTCTTAATCGCTAGTGGTGCGGTGGTCGAGTGGTTAAGACGTCTGACTACTGAGCATGGAGGTACGGGTTCGAATCCCGGCCGTATCACAAACTTTAATTCATTGCTTCACCTTTAATGTAGAAGACTACATTGTTCAGTACAAAATCTTTCAAATTCATGCGAAAAAATGACATTCCAGGAGAATGTTATAAGTAGTAGCTACATTCTCATTTTTATATACGGAGTGAAAAATGGTGTTGTAGCTTCAGAAATTCCATTACTGTGTAGGCTGTAGTGAAGTCCAGATCTATTACAAAATCAGACATTGCACATCGAAGGTTGTCCATGGAAATGCTATGGCAAATTTTTGTGAGTCATCTCGAAAGGTACTGGAGATACATAGATTCAAATATCTGGCAGAAATCATAGCAAAACTAGCATAGGAGAAAACATTTAAATTATTTAAATGCTAATATCCTTTGGGAACAAATAATACAATAAAAATTTCCGTAATACAATACAAAGAAACTATGATATCACAGTTAAACCAAAATTATGAGACGCAACGGGTGCCTTTATCATTTCAGAGAAATTTCTGATCAAGGTACGGTACAGTAAGATATGCAAGCCACAAGAAAGATGTTTATTTTTAGCAACACAGAAAGGAATTGTAAAAAAATTACCTAAATTTCAACAAGAAGAGACTTAAACATCAGTCACTATATCGTTATGGACAGTTCTTCACTGTCTAGAGAAACTGTCGAAAGTTTCTTCTTAACATATGAAGAATCGGATAATTTAAACTGAAAAGAACTCTTAGAGTAAAGATAGAAGCATCAAGGTGACATTTGAGTAATCCACACTGAGATTTAAAGCCCAAACTGACAAAATATTATTTATGGAACAGTGAGTTCCAGATCAAATAAAAGCGAGAATGAAACCGCAGAGTTAATCAAGAAACTGAAAGGATTATTGGTTGAAGTTGAAACAGCTTGCATTACCAAAAAACTTCACGGTTATTGGTCGGGCTTTCTGAAGTTCTTACAGGGTGATAATTATTAAACTATATGAAACAAAACGTAAATTAATTACAAAGTACGGGGATCACACACTTTATTCAACATATAAACGTCAGTACAGATATTCGGATTTTGGTTATTATATGTTCGATACGCCTGCCTTCCTAGATGATGATATAGCGCAAACGAATAGCGAAATTCTGCATGACCTGCTGAAGTTTCGGAGCATCAGAAATGGTTTTCAGGTTATAACTGTACACTTAGACTAATGTAGACTCACAGATGGAGTGTTCAGATCCGGAGAAATGGAATGTTCAGATCCGGAGAAATGGAATGTTCAGATCCGGAGAATATTGAGGTCAATCGAGGCTCATGCCAGAGGCCTTACGGTAGCCCAGTGCCAGTATAGGGTCACCAGAGTGATCCTCCAGGACATCAAACGCTCTCCTTCATCTATGGTGGCGAGGTCTGTCTTTCATGAACCACTTCTTTCGAAATCAGGGTCACTTTGGATAAAGGGGTTGATATCATCTCCCAACACCATTACTTACCGGTTGGTAGTTACTGCACCATCAAGGAATCACGCACCGAGTATTCCGTGGCTGGATATTGGGCACCATAGAATCACCAGTTGAAGGGGAAGAGACTTCCCGATCGCGAAATACGAATTCTCCGTTCCCCAAATGCGCCAATTTTGCTTATTGACGAACCCATCAAAGTGAAAGTGAGCTAAATGCATTGCGATTTACATTGTACGAGATAACTGTTAAACTGTGCACGTAAGTAAACAGTAACTATCGGTACTTTTTGAAATGCCGCACGAGAACGGCCGCGCGGTCTAAGGCACCATGTTATTGACTGCGCGGCCGCTCCTACCGGAGGTTCGATTCCTACCTCGGGCATGGGTGTTGTGCTTTAGCATTAGTTTAAGTAGTGTGCCCTTCCAAATAATGAATATAAGGAAAGAAAAATACGGTATCTGAATTATTTTAATGAATGTCAGTAATGGAGTATAGATAATAACTCACCGTAAAGAGTCTAGCTGTGCTGCTGACAGGCACGAAAATAATCACATTCACACAACTTAAATTTTCGGCCATGGCCTTCGTCAGAAAAAGAAACACAAACATTCACGCAATCACTCAGACAACTATACACACACACACACACACAACTACCATGTCCAGCCACTCCAGCAACATATAATGAATAATGCGTGGAGGCATCGGTGTGCCGTGGTGCAGTGGCAGAGCGCCCTAAGGCGCTTTGCTACGGAGTGCGCGGTTGCCAGCCGTCGGAGGTTCGAGACCTCGCTGGGGCACGGGTGTGTGTGTTGTCATTAGGTTAGTTTACTTACTTTATAAGTCTAAGGATAGATGAACATGGCAGTTTGTTCCAATACGTTTACAAACATCTGAACATTTATTGCTCCACGCTATCTATATGAAAGCGAAAGAACACTAATTCACTCACTCACTGACTAAACTACTTCATCTATGAAGCTGAAATTTGGCTGGAATGTAGTTTATAGGTAGGAGACGTCAGCTAAGAAAGGATTTTGCGATAGGGGCCATAGTTCACGAGATATGACGACATAAACAATGAAAACTTCCCTGTCTTGCAGCACTTAATAGTGTGACTACATCAGTCCTCTATTTGCGAAGGAGAGCACTTAGCGACTTGCAACAAACTTTAAACATAATTTTAAACCTTTAGGAAACTTTTTCTTTCTAACAACCCCAACAAAATGATGAAAGATAAAAAGTTTCTCGCTTACTACGTTTTCGGCGTTCATGCATTAAAATTACGGCATTTGGCATGAGGTTACAATTTATTACTCGTACACTATTAATTGCAATTATATATATTTTTGACGAATTACAGCGTTAAAATGAATGAAATAAATCGAAATGTGCGATATTATGGCATCACTGTATAAGTTTTAGATGGAATACCAAACTGTGGCGAATGAAAATTTGTGCCTGTCCGGGATTCGAACCCGGGATCTCCTGCTTAGTAGGCAGACGCGTTGACCACTCCGCCACCGAGGACACAGTGACCAGCCCGACTGCAGAGGACTCTTCCCTGCACTTCTTCCCTCCACGTCTCCCGCCCCTGCAGTCGGGCTGGTTACTGTGTCCTCGGTGGCGGAGTGGTCAACGCGTATGCCTAGTAAGCAGGAGATTCCGGGTTCGAATCCCGTCCGGGCATAAATTTTCATTCGCCATAGTTTGGTATTCCATCTAAACCTAATACAGTGATGCCATAACATTGCAAATTACGATTTATTTCACTATTAATTGCATTCGCGAGAAATGTTACAGACAGTATACACACATACTGCTGAACGTACGTTCGAAATTTTTATCATAGTACGAGACACAGTTCACGAGATCTCATAAACAAAGAGATGCGAGAAAAACTGCTACATCACGCGAAAATATTGCACTTTTCCTCCTAAACCACTGGACCGATTTCAACCAAATTTGATACACCTATTGCTTGCCGAGAGATAACAGTTCCTGCATGGTTAAGAATCACATACGAGTCGTGGTTCAGGAGATAAGGCGTCGTAAACAATAGGAATCGGAAAAAGCTGCCACATAATGCGACGAGACTTTATTCATACAGTGTACGAGAATGAGAGTATTTAGCGACTTGCAACAAACTTTAAAGATAATTTCAAGCCTATACTATACTTTTTTCTCACTGACAACCACAGAAAAGAGTTTCTTGCTTACTACTTTTCCACTGTTCATGGTCTAAAACTATGGAATTTGGTATAACGTTACAATTTATAATTTCTACACTACAAATTCTAGCCACAGACAGCACACACACACACACACATACAGCTGAACGTACTATCGAAAGTGCATCACTGTACGACACGTAGTTCGTGAGATATGAGCACATTAACAGTAAGGTTCATGGGAAACCGCCCCATCATGAACGAAGTTTTACTAATTGTATTCGCAAAAGATTTTACAGACATATAGCACTTATAAAAATGAATATATACGTCTAAAATTATACAGTTTTACAACATATAACTCAATGAAATATGAGATCGTACGAATTTATGTCATTTGTATTTTGATTGCTATCATTCTTTTTTTGGATACTACACTCATAATTTTGTTCCTTTTCTTAAAATATTCTCCCATAAATATAACATGCTTTTAGAAGAAAAATCGGATTGACAGAGAGAGAGAAAGGATAGGAGAAGTATTAACTCAAGGCTGGAAAAAATAAATAAATTCCCTGGGAACGTCGGGTTTTCAGCTAGTAATACATATTATAATGTTGCAATATATGACTGTTCTTAGTTTTCGCGACGACAGTTAACAGTAGATTTTTTTCCCATTGAATTTTTTTGGGAAACGAATTATTCTCAATGCACTTCTAGAGTGATTAGAAGAGTTTATGGCGGCATAGCACCCATAATTTCGTGCTAAAGTGCCGTGCAGCAAATCCTATAGCACCGTAGCAGGTTTCTACCGAAGCACTATGGGCAACAAAATGGCGGATGCTCCAGCTCGGGCTTATGGGAGCCTTACCGTGCAGCATTACCGTTTAGCAGGTTTCTCCACTTTAGTCAAGAGTAATCGGAAAAGAGGACGACGCGTAGGAATCCTACGCCGTAATAAACAGTATTTTCAAACCTTTGAACACTTACATCGCTATGAGAGACCGTATTGGCGAGGGGGGTGGGACATCTAAATCTACATAGATACTCTGCATATCACATTTAAGTGCCTGGCAGAGGGTTATTAACCACTTTCATAACTTTTCTCTGCCGTACTATCCTCTAATAGCAAAAAAAAAAAAAAAAAAAAAAAAAAAAAAAAAAAAAAAAAAAAAAAAAAGTTCAAATGTTTGTATAGTCTATGGGACTTAACTACGGGGTTATCAGTCCCTAAGCTCACAAACTACTTATGAACTATTTACGAACTAGGAAGACACAAATATCCATGCCCGAGGGGGGATTCGAACCCCCGACCTTAGTGGCCGTGCAGACCGTGACTGGAGCGCCTTAGTCTCCTCGGCCACCGCGGCCGGCCCTCTAATAGCGTGCGGGAAGAAAGAACACCTAAATCGTTACGTTTTCGATCCGATTTCTCTTATTTCAGTGGGATGGTCATGTCTCCCTAAGTAGGTGGATGCTAGCAAAATATTTTCACAGTCAGAAGTAATAGTCGGTGATTGAAACTTCGCAAACAGATAACGCCGCAATGAATAACGTCTTTCTTTTAATGATTTCTACCCCAGTTCGCGAAACATTTCCGTGACGCTTTCCCCCTCCCCGTAACGTGATAAAACAAAACGAGCTGCCCTTCTCTGAACCTTCTCAATGTCTTCCGTCAGTCCCACCCGGTGAGGGTCCCACAAGGGGCAACAGTACTCCAGGAGAGGACGCACAAGTGTGATGTAGGCAGTCACTTTGGTGGAGCTGGTGCGTCTTCGAAGCGTTCTGTCAATTGAACGTAACCTTTGGTTCGCCTTCCCCACAATATTTTCTATGTGTTCTCTCTTTTTTTGTCCCAGCCTCGTCGCCGCATTTGTGTCTCTTCCGCCAGTTGTCGTAGGTGTCGGTGGCCGAGTAGAAAGAGACGGACACAGGAATAAAGGATACACACGTGTGCAGATACAGGTGATCAGCCAGTGGGACAGCAGAAGCTAGAACACTAGGCTAAATTAGAACAAGATATATATTTCGTGGAGTCTCGGTAATACTTAACTTTTACATAGTTCTTGACTGCAGAATGCTGATACATAATTTAGATAGAGGGCTGCCTACTGATGATTCCTAGAGCCTATCCGATAACCAAGTCTTAACCGGTGCCTATTTGATTCCCAAGTGTTAACTGGTTCCTATCTCAGTCCCAAGTGGCTGATGCAGCAGTCGTGGCCACGAGCGGTGTTGCAGCAGAGGGCGCTCGTGGCTGACGTCGTAAGAACGCCGCGCCGTGCGTGCATGGCGGCGCGCGGCGTAAGTACCTGGCGCGCACTTCATACTTGTGCGACACCATACTCTCCAGCCAAAGCTCTTCGTAATTGTAACTCCTAGGTATTGGTAGAATTTACGACGTTAAGGTTTGAGTGATTTATCGCGTAATTGAAGTTCAGCGGATTTCTTTTAGTGGTCATGCGTATTACTTCACACTTTTCTTTATTTAGTGTCAATTGACAATTTTCGCACCATGTTGAAATTTTGTCTAAATCGCTTTGCAGTTGCTTTTGATCCTCTGTTGACTTCACTAACCGATAAACGACAGCATCATCCGCGAACAGTCTAAGGGAGCTATTCAGATTGTCTCGTAAATCGTTTATAAACACGAGAAAGAGTAGGGGACCTATAACGCTTCCCTGTGGAACGCCAGATATCACTTCTGTTTTACTCGATGACTTACCGTCAATTACAACGACCTGTGTCCTTTCTGGAAGGAAACTGTGAATCCAATCGTACAATTGGGGAGATATTCCATAAGCACGCAATTTCATTAGAAGCTCAAAATATCCACGTGTGTACTGCCGGTCTATAGTGTCCAACGGGCACAATATTTCGGCGATCATACATGTCGCCATCATCAGGTGAACTGACGGACTGAGCTCCTGGAAACGCGCCGGCCGCAGTTCCGGACGCTACGGCTGCCCGAAGGGAACTGGGTTCTAGCCCGGTAGCAGGCCATTTAAATACCCTCGGGCCGCGGAGCTACCCCTCCGCGGTCCGCGCCCCGCGCCGCGGCCGCGCAGTGGAACCGATTGCGCCGGCGTCTGAGATGACGGCGGTGTGAGGGCTCTGTCCGCCGTGGTCGTCACTTCGTTACGTTTGCCAGATTTACTCTTAATTAACCCAATCGCTGGTTCCCAAGCTTTGCTAAGATTGTAGCCACAGTCACGGTTTATGAGGTCGTCACTTGTGCGAATTTCAATGGCCTCTCTAACGACGCAGTCCCAGTATCTCGACGTCTGTACCAGAATCCTAGTGCCTTCATAGTCCATCGCATGATTCTCCGACAAACAATGTTCAGCGACCGCCGACTTGCTCGGATACATCAGTCGTGTGTGTCTCTGGTGTTCAACGCGTCGATCCTCGACGGTACGCATCGTCTGTCCGATATATGACTCTCCACACTGACACGGAATCTGGTACACGCCAGCCTTCCTCAAACCGAGATCATCTTTGGCGCTCCCCACCAGTGCATTTGATTATCAAACACGCCGGGAGAAACTGAAGAATCACATCATTAGAAGCTGCTTGTGTTGTCGATTCCACTATTTTGGTGAGTGGGAGGGGGCTGAGATGATACAAACGTGGTCTAAAGTTTGGGCGCAACAGTCCCGTCGGAGCACATCTCGTTCC
Organism: Locusta migratoria; assembly: GCA_026315105.1. Taxonomy (NCBI): domain Eukaryota; kingdom Metazoa; phylum Arthropoda; class Insecta; order Orthoptera; family Acrididae; genus Locusta; species Locusta migratoria. The sequence goes on from CM048748.1 coordinate 411,464,314, forward strand.
TTCGCGGTTTCCTCGGCTGCCGGACTCGAGATGAGGGCGGCGATGGTATGGAGCGCAGCAAGGCCTTCGCGGGCCAGGCAATTAGCGCAGAGGGAGCCGTAGCCGGAGCAGGTGTCGGCCGCCGTGATGGACTGCGGCCCAAATCCGTGGCCGGCGAGGCCACGCCGCACCTGGCGACGCTCTTTAAACACAACAAGTTTAAGAACGAGCCTGCCCTTGCCGCTTGTCACCTGCATCGCATCGAAGGCCGTTCTAATTTTAAACAAGTCAGAACACGGAACCCCTTTCCTTCGTAATAAGAGCGTCATACGGAAAATCAAATAACATGGGTTCTTTTCCTGCTCACCCTACAACTCTTCGGCAATTCTCCGTATTATTTTTACGCTTGAAGTGTATCATGAATTTGGATTCCCTCCGCACTTGATGACCGTGTAATTTCTTTCTTTTTTTCAGTTATGTTTAAATATGCCTATATCTTTCTTTTCCGATTAACTATTTACTGATGTCTTTCATTGAGAAGGAAGTGTTAATACGTATTATAGACACTATAATTTTTCAGATCGACAATGTCAGTCCGACCTAATTAGGTACTATATACGAGGCGCGTCCAGAAAGTAAGTTCCGTTTGGTAATAAAATGAAAATGCACGCACATACAGAAAAAAAAAATTTTTATTGCACAAAATTCTACAACTCTTAAACAACTTTTCCACATAACTGCCGAAATTTTGGAGGCATTTGTTATAGCTATACATGTGGCGTCTGTTGCGAGAGGACAGACGTCACTTCTGATCCTGAAGTTGTTATTATTTAATATTCATAGAATATATGACATCAACTGCGATTGGGCAAAGCTGAAAATGTGTACGTAGCCGGGATTCGAACCCGGGTCTCCTGCTTTCTAGGTAGTTGCGCTGACCCCTACACCACTGGGGACACATTGATCTCCACACCTGCAAGGACTACCTAAGCACGCCTCCCGTCAAATCGCAGTTGATGTCATATATTCTATGAATATTAAATAATAACAACTGCAGGATCAGAAGTGACGTCTGTTTTCTCGCAACAGACGCCACATGTATATACACATAATATGCCGGTGACGGGCAATGATCCTATCGTTAGTGGGGAGGGGTGGGCAAGTTTGAAGCCCTTACTCTTACGGGAATTAGTTAAACTAAGAGTTTGAGTACTGTGGGCAGGGCGAAGCTGGGAATTTGTATCTGACGGGAGGCGTGCTTAGGTAGTTCTTGCAGGTGCGGAGATCACCGTGTCCCCAGTGGTGTAGGGGTCAGCGCAACTGCCTAGAAAGCAGGAGACCCAGGTTCGAATCCCGGCTGGGTACACATTTTCAGCTTTGCCCAATCGCAGTTGATGTCATATATTCTATGAATATTATTTGTTATAGCGTGGCACCAGGTTTTGTATACCCTCTTCATAGAAATCTGCCGCCTGTGTCTTCAAACAGTTGGAAACAGCTTCTTTCAGCTCGTCGTCATTAGTGAAGTGATGACCGCCAAGGAAAGACTTGAGATGTCCTGAATCTTGTCAGCAATCGCGTGAACCAGTTCTTCTGTAACCAAAGGTGGACGCCCACTTCGTTCTTCATCGTGCACATCACTACACCCGCCATTGAACTGTCGGACCCATCTTCTCACCATCGAATCACTCATCGCATTTGGTCCGTAAACATCGCAAATTTGCCTTTAAATTTCACTTGGTTTCACTTTCCTCGCATTCAGAAACCGAATCACCGACCTGATTTCACAGGCTGTGGGATTTTCAATCAACGCCGACATTTCAAACAAGCACAAAAAAACGTACGTAACTGACAGTGATGTCCAAATGGCGCACGTTCTTCTCCTTGATACACATCGTCTACAGCGCATGTGCGGAACTGCAGTCGCAGCGCTGCAGCGGAGATAAATTGAAACGGAACTTACTTTCTGGACGCGCTTCGTATTCTCAGAATCTTACTCGCCTTAGTGTATTCTGTAACCGAGTACTGTGCACCAGTACGGTTAACCAGCAAGCATGTAAAGTAGGGGGACAACGCTGTTATCGGACCCATAACTGGATGCATAAAGAGTACCCCACTATAATGGCTCCCAACACTTAGGGCCGGTTCGTCCATCTCTCGTTAATGTTCTCGCTAGTATACGAGAAGGTGCCTTACACGTCCAGTTAAATGGGTTCGTTAAGTGCATTGCGTTTGTCAAATGTTCAAATGTTTGTAAAGTCTATGGGACTTAACTACGGGGTCATCAGTCCCTAAACTTACAAACTACTTATGAACTACTTACGAACTAAGACGGCACAAATATCCATGCCCGAGGGGGGATTCGAACCCCCGACCGTAGTGGCCGTGCTGACCGTGACTGGAGCGCCTCAGTCACCTCGGCCACCGCGGCCGGCTTGCGTTTGTCATTGCCAGATACACCTCTCGTTTGCTAACCTGGAGAAAACGAGGAGGTACGATATATTTTGACTATAATGGCAATAGAAACAAATAAATGTGCTGTCTGAATAAACAGCTGTTCGCCATATTTATCAGGGAAAAGGATAGCAGACAGTTGCTATTTGGCGCTATGACAAACAAACGTGAAAGAAGATCGAATATTACAAGAAGTTATTGCGACAGTCTTGTGTCCTTAACAGAGAAATATGAGACATTGAAATGTTAAAAAACCGACGCTACGACATGGAAGGAAAAGGAAGCAACATTGTGGCAAATGAATTAAATGCTGTCCATGGAGCATGTAGGAAATCAAAAGTGCTTAGGGCCTAGTACATACTGCCAAGTGTGCGTAGCCGGCCGCGGTGGCCGAGGGGACTGCGGCGCGCCAGTCACGGTCTGCACGGCCACTACGGTCGGGGATTCGAATCCCCCTCGGGTGTCCTTAGTATTAGCTAGTTCATAAATAGTTTGTATGTTTAGGGACTGATGACCCCGTAGTTAAGTCCCATAAGCTATACAATCGTTTGAACATTTTGAAGTGTGCGTAGTACCTTAGTGCAAGCAGTAACTTGCACATAGGCGAAGTGTACTGTTCCTGTAGATTGGAGGAAGAAATCTTATTTTAGGCCTTACACTAGGCGCAACAAGCTTGCGTAAATACTGAATTAATAAGTTTGCAGACTTAAAGAACGTATTCTGTTTTCTATTACGACAGATAACTTACAAAATACGTAAATATCTGTTGGACTCTTAAGATGGTCTTGGAGTTTTTCATGCAGAGTTTCCAAAGTATCTTTTCGAAGACGAAATCGCGTAACAAATTCTGCATCATCCCAGCATTCAAAATGATTTGGCTGAACATAAATACGTCTAGGTGCAATGACCTCTAGATAATCCATAATATTGTTATCGTCGTAATTGTCTACCAAATCGAATTCCAGCCATTTTCATCATACCGATTCTCACTTAACTAGCCGTTACCCATGTTTGTATTTTTATATCGCAACTATAATTTTACGGTTATGTTGCGTATCTACAATATATCAAACTCATCTAATCGCTACAGACATGGATAGGGCGAGAAATATGATGATACATTTTCCAATAAAGCTGCCTTCCACACTAGTTTTTCATACATGTAGTGCTTCTGTTATTTTGTTCGATAAATCGGTCTTTTTCACGTGAATATATTGCGGTATTTCAGCCCTTTGGAATCCTGTCATTTTCATACAGATTCACACTTAACTGGTCGTTAGCCGTGTAACGAGCAGAATTCTACTCATTAACTTAACGGCCAGTTTGAGGTCCTTTAACGTCAAGTTAACTCATAACGAAACATTGACAAATGCGTGTCTCTGCTAACGACAAGTTAAAGTCGTAACTGAAACTAAACGAGACATTGACAAACCGGCCCTTAGTCATATAGCTCCACCCTCCATGTGAAGACAGGATGCTCTGATGAAGGAATATGCAAAAGTAATGAATAACCCCCTACTTCTTATCCATGAAGATATCGCAAGCCGGGCGCGGTGGCCGAGGAGACTGAGGCGCTCCAGTCACGGTCTACACGGCCACTACGGTCGGGGGTTCGAATCCCCCCTCGGGCATAGATATTTGTGCCGTCTTTATTATAAGGTAGTTGATAAGTAGTTTGTAAGTTTAGGGACTGATGACCCCGTAGTTAAGTCTCATAAAAAAAAAAAGGTCAGATATCGCAACTTTGGAAAGAACACAACTCCGACCTTTAAATCCCCCTCTAAGACTGATCCAGCATCTCTCAACTGCCAACTTCAGCATGGATATTAAATCCACGAGAACTGGACTGACAGTGCCTCCTCTGACAACCGTGAACTGATCAGTCCACCAGAGAAACCTAAGCGCTTTGAACAGCTATGGAAAAGCCTAAACAGAATCCGAACAGGACATGGGCTACAATCCGACCTTTATCCAAGTCGGAAAAGTGATGGTACGCATTTCTCTTCCTTACACGAGGCATCACAACAACGTTTCACCAGGAAACGCCGGTCAACTGTTGTTTGTGTATGAGAAATCGGTTGGAAACTTTCCTCATGTCAGCACGCTGTAGGTGTCGCCACCGGCACAAACCTTGTGTGAATGCTCTGAAAAGCTAAATCATTTGCATGTCACAGCATCTTCTTCCTGTCGGCTAAATTTCGCGTTTGTAGCACGTAATCTTCATGGTGTAGCAATTTTAATGGCCAGGAGTGTACAACGTGAACTTTCCGGCCGGCGTTTCCTTCAGATAAAACTTCCCGGCTGAGAGGCCGTGGTCCATGCATAAAACGTCTTCTTCCAGACGTTTCGTCTCCATCTGCGGGCGACGTCGTCTGAGGTCTTCTGGCTGCTGCCAATGTGACTGCAGGGGCTCTCGCATTTATTTACAGCACCACTGGTCATCACGTCATAACCGAAATAAGTAATCCTGAAAAATTCGAAATTATCTGTACTGTGAAACCTTTCTTAATGGGCATAACTTGCTTCTGAGTCTTGCTTGAAATGCGAAACAGTCGTCGATCAAAATATATATTTCTGCCGGAAATCAAGTAAAAATAGAATAATGTGTTCCATTCTGAAAAAACAAGTTCACGTGGGCATTTACTGGTCCAATAAATCTCGTCCGAGGCATCATGCTGGCCAAGAAGTATCGCACACCGGTTGCAGGATACATACTCCCCTTAATGACGATCATGCCAACGGGGTGGGGGGTGTTCTTGAAGTGGGGGTTGCTACGGTTTTTATTATTATTAAGGAAAGTGAAAAGGTGGGGATCAACAACGTTAATATATTTGTAAAATGTCATGTTGACCTCAGCTGCTTATTTATTGGCCAAATGCTCCCGGTCTCGGTTTTTACACCATTATCAAGCGCCGTCAGTTACTTGTCCCTTCCTAATGGTGTAAAAACGAAACCGGTAAAATTGGGCCAAAACGAAACCGGTAAAATTGGGCCAATAAATAAGCAAATGTGGTCAACATGACATTTTACAATATATATATATATATATATATATATATATATATATATATATATATATATATATATATATATATAGTTATTACTTTTTTACAATCATATTGATCAACTAGGATCATGATAACAACTTTAGTTCCTCTTCTTCCTTTGTTGTTGTTTCCTATTTTTCCAGTATTCCCTCATTTTCTCCCCATAAAGTCTCTCCCTTCCTTCTCTTCATGTTGTTTCCGATTTTTAATTTCATCTGCTTTGAAAGCCTTACAAATTTAGTATTTTATTTCTAATACGGTTTCTTTCTGCTATTTCTGATTCTTTGATGTTTCTTTCTAGATCCTTACGTACCTCTGTAATCCACGCTATTGTCGATTCCTTTTTCCTGAAGTATAGGAGTATTTGTTTTGTTTACTTCCATCAATTCGGTAGAGGTATCCGGAAAATGTTAATCTTCGTTTGGCCGTTACTTCAGATGTTTTCTCTATATTTTTGTAGATCCCATCATTACTTCTTATTTTCCAACCATCTGCAGTTTTTATTGTCCCCGTTTTAATCAATTAATTCTAGAGGCCACGGCCGATTAGCTGTACGCATTGGGGCATGGTGCTGAAGTGCGCGGCCGTTCGCCGTCTGGGGTTCGAATCCTCCCTTGGGCATGGTTGTTTGTGTTGTCCTTAGGTTAGTTTACTTTAGCTTAAGTAGTTTGTAAACTACGGACTAATAACCCAGCAGTTGAGTTCGATAGATTTACAAACATTTCAACAATTTAATTTTAGAGTCCCATGTTATGACCTGTAAATCATGATATTAATTTAATAAAAGGATGCCACCTTAATAAATGGATGCCAATTATACCTACTTTTCACTTTATTACGGACACTTACCAAACAAATATAAGTGTCGCTAATGCTTTTCAGCTCACCGCGTCGTGTGCTGTCTCCCACTCACTCATTAATGCACACACTTAAGGATTACTTACCTGCTGACAATTTAACATGTCCCATTGAAAAATATTCTCTTGAGGCCGCCAACTCTAACGCCGTGCAGCCTATAGTACGTTTTGCCAGAATATGGAACAATGAGGAAATAGTCCTACCAACTCGGAAGTAAAGCAGATTATTACTCTTCTTTATTTTTTACGTCGTGCCGGTTTAATATGAAGCCATATGCCTATAGAATATATTTACCTAGCGGAATATAATAATGACTCTTACGAGCACCTTTTTTACGTATCAAATCAAATTATCAGAATCAACTTCACTCTCACATTTATCGATTCGGAAATGCTCGTACAAAGTCAAAGTCAAATGTTTGTATAACTTACGGGACTTAACTACGGGGTCATCAGTCCCTAAACTTATAAACTACTTATGAACTAACTACAACTAAGGACGGCACAAATATCCATGCCCGAGGGTGGATTCTAACCCCCGAACGTAGTGGCCGTGCAGACCGTGACTGGAGCGTCTCAGTCAGCTCGGCCACCGCGGCCGGCGATGCTCGTACAATCACCAATAAACTGTAGCTCACCCAGTTTAGCAAAATTAACGAAATATTCGCATGAACAAAGAACAGGCATCATATATATATATATGCCCCGAGTTTCAGTAATAGTAGGCAGGGTATAGAATTTGTACCTGACGGAAGGCGTGCTTAGGTAATTCGTGCAGGTGTGGTGATAGCTGTGTCTCAGTGAAGTAGGGGTCAGCGCAACTGCCTAGAAAGCGGGAGACCTGGGTTCGAATCCCGGGTAGGTACACATTTTCAAATTTATCCATTCGCACTTAAGGTCATACATTAAACATTTCGTGGATATCATTAATATCTGATTATTGCTGACAAATGTCTCGACACAGCAACTATATATTCATAACCGATGCAAAAGCGTTTTATGTTTGCACCTGTTAACTATCTTTCAGAGTTGTCACCAGCGTTATGTAGAACTCGTTGCCAGCGATGTGGAAGGCGTAGTATACCGTTAGTAGAACCTGTTCTGTTGATGGTGCGAATGGAGCAGTCTATTGCCTGTCGAATCTCGGAAGAGGTCTGAAGCGAATGCCACAAAGTGGTTCCTCGTCTTCGGAATGAAATCGTAACGGATCCATTCATGCAGTTCCGTCACTTCATACGGAACTCATCGTGATGCAAGTTTACGTATGCCCAGGCGTTCCTTCAGGATGAGAAGCACAGTCGTATGCGCTAATCCGGTTTCGTGGGCGTGCTCACAACTGGCGTCGATCAGTGCCCACTAACGCGGCAACAGTATGCACTTCTTCTTCAGAGACGCTAGGACGACTTGCCCGATGCATGTCTGCCACAGTCTGCCTACTTCGTTGGAGGCTTTTACCTAATGTTCCACTGTTCTGTACGGCAGTGCCGATTCCCCGCACGCCTCTTGAAGACCTTGATGACAATGCCGTGCTGTGAGATCTCTTTCACATTGAGTCTTGATCCAACTCCGTTGTTCCTGTTTCGTAAACATAGTGACACCTCGCGTCAGACCGCTCGCTCACAAGTGACTGAGTTCCAAAAATTCAAATGTTTGTACAGCTTATGGGACTTAACTTCGCGGTAATCAGTCCCTAAATTTATAAACTACTTATGAACTAGCTAAGACTAAGGACGGCACAAATATCCATGCCCGAGGGGGATTCGAACCCCCGACCGTAGTGACCGTGACTGGAGCGCCTCAGTCCCCTTGGCCACCGCGTCCGGCGACTGCGTTCCCCTCGATTGTGAGCACGCCAGTGACGTGGGACTAGTGAATCCATTTTTCGGAGGTAAGGTAGGTATGACAACAACGTGTGTTATAAGCACTACAGCAGTGTTGTCATTGCCGCGGTGGAGTAGCCGAGCGGTCTAAAGCGTCTCGCTGCGGAGCGCACTGTTGCTCGCCGTGGAGGTTCGAGTACTCCCTGGGGCATGGGTGTATGTGTTGTCCTTAGGTTAGTTTACCTTGGTTTAAATAGTTTGTAAGCTACGGACTGATGACCACGAAGTTTTGGTCCGATAGATTTACAAACATTTGAACATTTTTGGTGTTGTCATTATTTAAGTCCCAACCCGTTTAACTGAAACTGTCAACTCAACCCTCACAAACTGCAGAACAGAAAAAAATGAAGCTCAGGAGTTGTAATTTTGCTTGTGTGACGAAGAGCTTGTAAAGATAACTAGACTTATCGAAAGCACTGCTGGCGTAGGATAATCTGATCCTTCGGGAGAACGGCATTGTGGTTGTGAGAGTATCGCAAGTTGAAGTGTCTTCTGGCTGCTACATGTACATGCACATATAGATCATTACATATTTTTGTTGCATACCTATAGTGTTCATTTATGATAATTGTGCTATCTACACGTTGAGAAACACCATGAAGAGGAGAAGCCATGCATCTTCCTTTTCTTGATATCGGAGAAGCGTTTGATTGGTATCGCATGATCTAATCTGGTTAGAGCTTTGCCAACGCGGTGTTCCAGTGTATGTCTTTAATTCTGTGCAGCTTCTTATGTTGGACAAAAAGCTACTTTCAAGCAGCCGCAGAAGTATCCAGCGGTTTTCACATCAAAGCAGGAGTCCACAAAGGCTCGGGTCTATCGCCAATCGTGCTCATTCTCTTGATGGACACTGTCGCATCAGACCTGCTCATGTCACTACCCTGGACACTTCTCTAAGCTGATGATCTCATGCCGGCTGCGGAGAACAAGTTTGATCTCCAGCGCCGAACACAACAATGGAACGAGGACTTGTGCAATATCGCCTGCGGCTCAGCAAGAAGAAAGCCGAGTATATGACATCAGACCCAAGAGAAGTTGCGACCATTAACGTTGGTGGAGAAGATCTACCACGGGTAACCAAATTTAAGTATCTTCGTTGTACAATCAGTAGCGATGGCCAACTCACAGACGAGGTCAATACAGACACGGGCTGCCTGGATGAGGTGGCGAATGACAACAGGAGTGACCTGCGATCGTCGGATGAAGGACCACCTGAAGTCAAAGATCTACCGGACTGTCATCTGCCCTGCCGCTCTCTGTGGTACCGAGTGCTGGCCAGTTACAGAAGAGACAGAACGACGACCGGGGGTCATGGAGACTGTGGTATCGCACAAGTCTAAAGTGCGCGCCACCTACTTTCGCCGCGCGCCGCCATGCACGCACGGCGCGGCGTTCTTACATCGTCAGCCACGAGCGCCCTCTGCTCGTTCACCGTTCACTTGGGACTGAGATAGGAACCAGTTAGCACTTGGGAATCAGATAGGCACTAGTTAAGACTTGGCTATCGGATAGGCACTAGGAATCATCAGTAGGCAGGCCTCTATCTAATCTATGTATCAGTGTTCTGCAGTCATGAAACTTATGAAAGATAAGTCTTGTAATCTCTCTATGAAATTTATATCTCGTTCTAATTTACTCTAGTGTTTCTAGTTTCTGTTGTCCCACTGGCTGGTCACCTCCGTACCTGCACACGCGTGCATCCTTTATTCCTGTGTCGGTCGAGACACAAAAGTGGCGACGAGGCCGAGACACAAAAGAGACGAAGATGCTTAGATGGACATGTGGCGTCACTCGACTGGATCACGTTTCAAATGACACAATCAGGAAACATTTTAGGATTGCACCCATCCTAATGAAAACGTGGGGCCGGCCGCGGTGGCCGAGGGGACTAAGGCGCTCCAGTCTCGGTCAGCACGGCCACTACGGTCGGGGGTTCGAATCCCCCCTCGGGCATGGATATTTCTGCCGTCCTAGTTCGTAAGTAGTTCATAAGTAGTTTGGAAGTTTAGGGACTGATGACCCCGCAGTTAAGTCCCATAGACTATACAAAAATTTGAACATTTGAAAATGTGGGAAAGTTGTCTGCGGTGTATTGGACTTGTGCTGCGCGCGAATGACAATTCTGTAGCAAAGGTAGCTTAGTCAATGGAAGTCTTTGGAAAGAGAGAGAAGGGGTGTCCAAGGCAGCGATCGGCCAATACCCTGCACAAGGACCACGATCAAACGAAACAGAGACAGCGAGTCCAATCAGGAGGCACAAACGCCAAGGAAAAAGACAATAAAAAATAAAATAAAGAAGTGCTGTCTACATATTCCGTATACAGGTATGTCAACAAAATATGTAAAGTTTTGTGCAATGGTAAATTACACGAATATATTCGGGAAAGGAACGAATAAAGCAGAGACTTATTGTCTCAGAACTTAGATTTTACCTATCTGCTATTTGAACAGTCATGATGCACATGAGGCTCAAAAGGGGTTGCTAAACACATTCCATCTGAAACATTTAGAGCACTAAAAACTTGAATGTTATAGTTCGCGCTCATGCTAGCATAATGACCTGAAGTTAGTTGCGAGAAAGCAGTTATGAAAAATTTCTTGTGGTGTTTAAAAAAATCTGGTTATAGAGGTACTGAGTACTCTTTGCCCGTTTATTATATTGCTATCTTGTAGGTACGTATTTAAATTGAAAGTCAAATACATGTGTGTTATAAGGAATGGCGCATAGCTTACCACCACAATGGCCGCCTTTCAAATTGCCCGCTTTTCTCAGTAGACCACGTTAGGGATTGTGGAACCTTCGGCGTATGAGATGCTGCAAGCCGAAGACAAAGAGAAACTACGTGTACGTGCTCTTACCCAAAAGTATTTTGTTACTTTTTAATTATGACCTAGAACCAATGCTTAAGGTCGCTACTCGATCAATTTGTTATGAAACCCTGTACTGTTAGTTTTCGCATAAAAGTTTTATATGTGCACTTGTTGGTGTTTCGTGCAATTTATTTACCATAATCGTTTATATATTGCTTCCTGTTACTGAGACACAGATTAATATTATGTGCAGCGCAACTTAAAAACTCACTTGACTAACCTGTTTAGTAAGTCATGGCCTTTCTCTTGACCCGTTTGATCCCATCTGTCCATCAAGATACTCGTTTCTTTTCGTCAGTTTTATTTCTTTCTTTCTTTACATTACCTGAGACGAGCTATCGCGGCACCAAAAGCCATCCTGTAAGCGATCGTGTGCAGCGGCTCGTTTGAAAACACGTTACCTCGTCTTGCCTAGCAGCAGTACATTTTCTCGGTTCCTTTTCTCGTTGAAGTTACGTAACTGTGAGTTGCAGGAAGAAGAGGCTGTTTCCGGGGGTTGCGAGCGGAGCATTAGATGTGCTGGTTGTTGACTTATTCCACCTCTCCCTCTGAAGTGCCGTCTATGCAGTAGCATTACCGTTTTAGAAAGTGCAAATGTTCAAATGTTTGTATAGCTTATGGGACTTAACTACGGGGTCATAAGTCCCTAAACTTACAAACTACTTATTGAAGTATTTTATCCATTTCAGCAACTGTTCAGGTTATAAATTAATGAAATGCAGCAACCACTTGCTTGTGGTTATTTATTTTTAAATTTAACGACCGGTTTCGGGCGCTTGAGTGCCCTTCTTCTGGTCTCTATACAGACAAGCAAGTGCATTGGTATACAGTAAAGGCTATAGAACGTATAAAAGTCGGTTACAGAAATTTGAAGGAGTTTCGAACCAAATAGATTGTAATAAAAATAAGTTCATATAATGCTTTATTAATAAGCAACAGTACAAAAATGTAAGTTTTAATTTTATCCCATTATATGAACTTATCTTTATTACAATCTATTTGGTTCGAAACTGCTTCAAATTTCTGAAACCGACTTCTATATGTTCTATAGCCTTTACTGTATACCAACGCACTTGTTTGTCTGTATAGAGACCAGAAGAAGGGCACTCAAGCGCCCGAAACCGGTCGTTAAAGTTAAAAATAAATAACCAAAAGCAACTGGTTGCTGCATTTCATTAATTTATAAACTTCTTATTAACTACCTAACACTAAGGACGGCACAAATATCCATGCCCGAGGGGGATTCGAACCCCCGACCGTAGTGGCCGTGCAGAACGTGATTGGCGCGTCGCAGTCCCTCAACCACCGCGGTCGGCTTAGAAAGTGCTGCTGACATTTCACACAGATAGAGAATTTAGAATTGAAGTTAGAGGCATCAAAAGGTAAATGAGTTCATCGTATAAAGAAAATGTGTCCATGTTATGAAAACGACAGCCGGCCGCGGTGGCCGAGAGGAATGAGACGCTCCAGTCACGGTCTGCACGGCCACTATGGTCGGGGGTTCGATTTCCCCCTCGGGCATGGATATTTGTGCCGTCCTTAGGATTAGCTAGTTCATAAGTAGTTTGTAAGTTTAGGTACTGATGACCCCGTAGTTAAGTCCCATAAGCTATACAAACATTTGAACATTTTGATGAAAACGACCACACATATTCCTATCTTCAAAATGAGATAGATTTATTGACTAAAGCCGGCATTAAACTATCAAATTATTGGACAAAGAATTGGACGAAAAAATTGGTTGAAATATTGCTCCTATTATTTGACGAAGATATTGGATTAAACGCTAAAGGGTTATTACACTATCATCCAATATTTTGTTACAGTTTCTTCAAAATGCCGGTGTTATGCTCAGCTGTTGGTTATCCTACAGTGTGTTGTGTCTACTTTCAGAAGAGGAGGATGGAAAAAAGAAAAGGAAACGTACTTAAATGAAGCCGTGGGCGTCACTGCGAGACAAATAAGTGTTCAATAAAATGTGTCACGGTAATGGGAGGATTGTCTTTTTTTATACCGTATCGTCAGCAGTTCAGCCGGGCCGTAATGCACTGCTAATTATTTTGTAGTCCTCCATTCTTCACGATTTGCAGTAGAGTAACAGAAAAGGCTGACGCAAACAGTGTATACGAATACTATTGTAAGTTGATAAAGCAAGTTTTATAAAATAACGTTTTACATGAAAATGTCAGCACTGAGAAAGAGGAATATCTCAGTTGTTTACGACGTTATTAACAATGTAAGGGGGGAAAGAGAGGTGATAAAATAAACAGGCTGTATTTATTTCCTTTCAAAAATTATCAGACGTGTTTATATGTAAATATTTTCGCTTGCAAACAATGTCGATGTTTTGAATGTTGTTTCACTTCCCAGTACTTAGCACATCAAGTTGATCAAAATCATGCATTATGAAGTTTGTTTTGGCCGGAAATAAGATTTAGGGGTGTTACTTTTTTTATTCCGGTAATGCATTATGACTTTTTATGTCGCGGATTGTACTGGTTACCAGTCTTTCAATGCAGGGTGTTGGGCTAAGCGAACTGACGTAACAGATAGTGTGAATAGGCCATGACGCGTGTTATACAACGCCCCATCTGATTTATACATTCCTATCAGTTTTGTTGTTGCTGGAAAATACTACACGAACTTTCCACTATATAGTAGCCATTTTTATGAATACGAACGCTAAGTCAAATATTAGCCTCCAAATAAAACACCTATAGTGGCGAGGAGGTAGGCGGCGATGGCTGTACTACTACTGGCACTCCGAGCGATCACATTTCTCACTGCAGGAAACAAAAGACGAGCGATTTCTTTGATCAAATCTAAGCCGAGGCCTTAGATTTGATGGATGAAATTCCCATTTCACTATGTACAATATTTCCTTGTCCAATTCTTTGTCCAATAATTTGATAGTGTAATAGCAGCCTAAAAGCAGTGGCTTACTTCGTTGCAAGCTGACAAATTATCCTGGTGACGTAGCAGTGATGCCCATACACTCCTGACTGTGTTACATTTGAGAAATACTAAGATTCTGTTTCTTGCACCTTAAACGAGAAATCTGTACCAGATTGTAGGAATACTACATAGCGCTGTTGTTTCAGTGTTAAATCAAACTCCCCTGTTCGTCAGTTACGAGAACTGATTAACAGGTTAACAATGAAAAGGAACATACGGCCACTAGAGAACTGTTTCTCTGTCAGCCATGTTCTTTCAATGGCAACTGAAGACAGTTCACTACGTTCAGCTTTCTGCACGTTTTTGGAAACATCTGAGAAAAATAGTCTCTGAAGACAACGAAATTTGGTTACAAGTACACGCTACTTATTTTTCGTAGTTTATATAAATTACGGCAGCTTATATAAACAAAACCCGCTGGAAGAATATGTAGGACGAACAACGCAAGCCCATCCTAGTTAACTCACTGAGAGTGTCGATGTTTCGCAGGGTGAGAGTTGAGTGAAAAATGGAGAGACAAGTCTTTTCACTTTAGTACTATTGCTCAATACTTCGTACACAGTTTAACAAAGCTGGGACGGCGTGTGATACCAAGCTACACAGGCAGAGTCGTGTTCAGAACGTCAGCAGCGCAATGGACAGATGACGCGGTAACTGAGCGCATCCCGTCTGAAGACTTACCTGCTGCGTAATAAGAAGACTGAGCCAAACACAAGTCGAACAACACAGGAAAAAAACAGTGCCGTAAAGAATCGATCTATCCAAAACCAGAAAGTTTGGACGGCTTTTTAATTTTAAGGTCGAAGGTTCAAATCTGGCTCGAAGCCGAACATTTTAAAACTGTTTTTCGTATCCAAATTTTTATCGCTAAATACAGAGACATTTCCTGCAGTAAAATAAGTAATGTAATCCGTATATTTTTTAAAAAATCTATAAGAAATGAGTCAGTGTGTCAGGCCGTTCTGTCCGAGGAGGTTAGAATATAGGGAGATGCCCTTACGCTGAAAAAGTGAAGCCTGTCTCCGCCAAATCGCCAAGAGTTGCAAAAGTGTACGTACTGTAGAGATGATATTTTATGTCACTTAAAAACAGGAATAATTAGTCCGGCGGTTTTGCCGTGATGTCCAAATTGTAAGAGTCCAAATTAGCGTTAAAAATTAATTTTTCAAATATCTTGCGATGAGTATTTGTTATTATTTATTCAAAAAGTATACTGTTTGAAATATCATACTTTGCACTAATTTACAATTCAATGCATTGGCAGTAAGACGGTCGTCTGGCGCATAGTTTTAACTCGGAGAAATAGCATTCCACAACTCACCAAGATGGCGGACAAGCTTCAACTGACGCGAACGCTTTTCCTTTTTCATTTTTTTTATTTTTTATTTATTTATTTATTTTTTTTTTTTTTTAACCAAAGATATTTCTTGACATGTCTGCCATCGAGTCTTGAAAATCACTCAACTTTCGCTTCCCTTAATTTATACTCAAACGCACTTTCTTTCTGAATATCTAGCTCGGTATTTTTCTGGTGCATGGGGTACTGTCAGTCCCCACCACCGAATACGTAAGTGTTCATTCCTGCTCACCACCAGCCTGGTCACTGCTGTCGCCCTCTCGCTCAGCTTTCCCAACCACTCTTGCAGAGCGGATTGAGTTTGTTGCGTTGCCTATCCTGGGACTGAAGCTCCCTCCCCTCCTCCCCCGGCCACCGTCCAAAGATTTTTTAATTTCATTATTTTTTATTGTTTTCATTTTTTAGTTTTTTAAACAGGTCGGCACCAGAAATTTGAAATAGTACACATGTAATAAATCACAACGTAACTTTAATTTGCCAAGCGCAAGTGAACGTGACAATGGGTCACCAACATGATGCCGCCACTGAGTACGTGTGCTGCTGTTACTATGAGCGGTTTTAAAGCCGCCGCGACCAGCTACTGTTACTGCCATTCTGAAGTTACGAGCCGATTGTTCATATACGGCGACTCGCTGCTTAGCAGGTCAGCGGCGCCACCGACTGGAATCTTATGAACGACAATAGGGTGACGTGGTACAAATTCGGTATAGGTACAATTCCGGTCAACGTAAGGTGTCAGTTTCGTAGCTTTAGTAGCATTTCCCTTTGTGTGGTGTTATACTGTAGCAGGTTTCTACAGCTCCTCCTGTCTTTTCCAAGAATACACCACTTTGTGCTGTGGAGAT
This sequence comes from Locusta migratoria, assembly GCA_026315105.1. Lineage (NCBI taxonomy): Eukaryota > Metazoa > Arthropoda > Insecta > Orthoptera > Acrididae > Locusta > Locusta migratoria. The sequence continues at coordinate 411,480,559 of CM048748.1, forward strand.
ATAAAGTTTTTCCTGTTAAGCCGTAAGTGGAGCTACTTAATCTAACGCGCTCTTATAAAATCAGGAGCTAAAGGTGACTGGATTCGCTGGCAAAAATGCAATGTTTGGTACCACGAAGTATGCGTTGATGCCCTATAAAAAAAGTGCTTTTTATGTGAAAGACGCCAGTGATCAAAATTATACCAGGAAGTGATCACAATTCTACGAACTGTGGTACAATTTCGATCGATTTTTCTCAATTCTGTAACCTCTTTTTATCAACATTTGTAATTGTCTAATATTTGTCTTACATATTTATTAAACATATAAGAGCAAGGGCCATAGATTAAATTCTTTGATTTCTCAATATATTTCTAGTTATAATAACATTTCTCTGAAATGATCGCAATTGTACCACCTTACCCTAGTGTTATTTTAGTTTCAAGTTTTACACATAGAATCTCGTGTTAAGAACACTGTTAAGACCTTTCTCTTTGGTTAGTAACATAGAAGTTGCTTAATTATTCTACGAACTGAGTAAATACTCTCCAATTCTACCACATTGCTCCTCATTCACTCTCAAATTAAAGCGAGCCTACTCATTTTATTTATTGTGCAGTTGTTTTCGTTGTATAATGGTTAAATTATAAAAAGTGTAAAAATAAGCAATATATTAATAAATTAAACGGGCTTTATTTTTTTAAATGAGCTTCACCCCCTCTCCCCCACTTGGACCAAATCCTGGCTGTGCGGCTGACCCCACATACTCCCTTCCAATGCTGAAATGACAATGCTGAATTCCATGATGTCTCAGAATGTGTCCAATCAATTGATCCCTTCTTTCAGTCAAGATATGCCAGAAATTTTCTTATCCTCAATTTTGTTCACTAACTCCTCAGTAATTATATCATCTACCCACGTAATCTTCAGGATTCGTCTGTAGCACCACGTTTCAAATATTCTGTCTTTTTCTTCTTTACTTTAACCATGAGAAGCTCGTATTTTACTGCTCAAATAACAAATCGGCAATATCATAATAAACTAAAGGCTATGCCTTGTCGATTTAGCCACGTCTCTCTCTCTCTCCATTGTCATCCTCTTCAATTCTTCATACGATTTTATCCCCATATCTTATTTGATGTTATTAAAATACGTTGCTCTTGGCTTGCCTCTTGGTTTTTTCCCCTAAAACTTTTCCTTCAAATACATTCTTTAGGAACTGGTTGTCTCTCATTATGTGCCGTATCATTTTTGAGTTTCTTCTTCCTATACAATTTAGCAGAGTTCTGTTCTCATTCATTTCTCGTAAAACCTGTTCATTACTTTTCCTATCTACCCAGCTTGTTTTCATCGTTCTTCTCCATATCCACATTTTCATTGCTTCCAGTCTCTTTTTTTTCTGCCTTTCCCAGAGTCCACGCTTCACATCCGTATGTTATGACACTCCAAACAAAAGTTTTGGCAAACTTTTTCCTACTTTCTAGGCTTATATGATTGTCTGTTAGAAAATTCCTTTTATTTTGGAAAGCTTGCTTTGCCAAGGCTATTCTTCTCTTTATATCTGTGATACATTTATTGTCGTCAGCTATTGTGCTCCCCAAATAACAGAAGTTCTCAACCTGCTCTAGAACATCATCTTCCAGCTTAATATTAACTTTATCCTTTTCTTTTATCTTCCCAACTACCATAGTTTTTGTTTTCTTTTTATTAATTTTAGATGAAATTATCTTGGGATTTTGGCAAATTTTGGCAACATAAACTCCATTTCCTTTACTGAGTCAGCTAGTACTACTATATTATCTGCAAAGCGAATACAGTGTATTCGTTCCCCGTTAATTTTAATTCCTTTCGTTGCTCTAATCAACTTTTAATGGCTTTTTCAATAAATAAGTTGAACAATTATTGAGATAATGGGCACCCTTGCCTTACTCCCCTCCTTATTTTTACTTTCTTCTTCACACCATTCACTTCTATCTCTTCTTCCTGTCTTTTACACAGGTTCCTGATTAATCTCCTGTCCCTCCAGTCAAGATATATTTCCTTCATTGTGTGAAATAACAATTTCCAATTAACCATGTCAAATGCTTTTTGTAAATCTATAAAGGTCAGGTATGTTTTGCTATTAACTCCAATTCGTTTTTCTAATACCATCCTCAGAGTTAGTATTGCTACTCTAGTTCCCTTTCCAGATCTGATCTTCTCCTAGGTTTGCCTCAATTTTCTTTTTTATTCCATTTTTTATTATGTTTAACTTTATTTGGAAGTGTGAGACAGTAGGGAGATAGTTCTATTGTTCTCGCAGACCATAGAAATTTTTTTATTTTTATTTATTTATTTATATATATATATATATATATATATATATATATATATATATATATATATATATATATATTTTTTTTTTTTTTTTTTTTTTGGATTATTCCGTTTTTGCTGCGGCAATAAGATGACGTAATTAGCCCTTTACGAGGATTTCCAGAAAACAAACACACTACAAGAATTAGCAGGGATTCAGTCGGCAGCACAGGACGCAGCGCTGCAGAATCAGCAGAGTGTTGGAGACAACTCGGTACGTCGGCTTTCTCCGTAAAGACAGGCGGGCAGCCGTTAAGTGATTGCGGCCAGTGAGGGGAAAGGCCCCCGGCTAATGGCAGCGGAATCCGAGCGGCCCTGGCGGTGGCTAACGAGGGCGCCGGAGCGCGTGACCACACGTCCACCTGCCGATGCCGGTCCAAACAGCCGCTCCCGGCGATCGGCAGTTACGCAACGGGTGACGCGCCGCCGCCGCCGGCCCAGGAAACGACCACCACTTAAGTAAACCCGGCGAGTGTCCGCGATGGGGTGAGGTTCTCAACGTCTCTGCGCAGATGTACCACGCACTGCCGAGGGCGCTGTCAAAGCACATCACGGCGAATACACACACAGTGCCCAAATCTTCCTCAGGAAGCCCTTGCACTTGAGCTCACTACCATACTATAGTTGGCGTCACGTACGAAGGCCGCCCAGTTTTCAGCCGTTCTTCACAGGTCGACAAAAAATATTTTTCTCTAGGCGCTTGACTGGGCAGGAGTTACGCGATGTTTCTTTCGCAGGCTCAACTGTTGACGCTCGGCCGTGCTCCTCCCCTCCACTCTTCTACTGCTCCGCCTCTATGCGCAGAAGCGCCTTCTTACATGACGCCAACTATAGAGGACCTCAAATATAATGGCAGGTTTGGTCTGGATACAGTAATTACTATAATAATTCCCGATAGTCACTGCTGCTATCACAAAATCATGCTCTCAATAATCTCAACTGATATACCTCAATTAAAATTACATACCGTAGTCCGCTTAAAATTACTGGTGCTACAGTGTTGCCACACAAGCAGCCGGCTACCTCTCTGCTTTAACCGAAACCGAAGCAAACGCGACTTTAGTACAAATGTTTTTAAAGCTATGGGACCAAATTGCAGTGATCATCAGTTCCCACATTTACAAATTACTTAAACCAACTTATTCTAAAGACAACAAACACACACCCCTGCCTGCAGGAGGACTCGAATCTCTGACGGAGAGGAGACACGCACTACTTACAAGGAAAGTACTTAGGCTCGAACAAACAAAAATACACCAAAATCGTATGATAGATAATGTAACGGTCCCTTATTGCACTAGTGATACTCTCGCATCTGCAAAACTCTGCAGTCATCCGTTAGAGGCTTCTGCGTGTGCTATGCCGCATTGCACTTTGACCTGCCGGTACGCCAGTAGTGACGGTGCAGTGTGCCTCTGAAGTTGCGCTTTGTGACGTTCTTTGTGTAGTGAAGCGTCAGATGGGTCGGCGATTGATAATCAATCCTGCCAATGTATTGCAATTGGTTGAGATGAAATTCCGAAGAGCCCTTCTTCGTGAATATGGTCTTGGTGTAAAAGAAGAATCATTCACATGTTTTCTGGTATCTATTATAGTGCAGAAATATGGACATAGATTAGAAACACTATAATAGGTAATAGGTAACATACGAATGATTCATCTTCTACACCAATACCATCTACACGAAGAAGGTTTATTCGTAACTTCACCTCAACCACACTATATTACCAGGATTGATTACCAATCGCCGACCCATCCGACACTTCGCCACACAAATAACGTCACACAACGCAACTTCAGAGGCTCACTGCACCGTCACTACTAGCGTACCGGCAGGTCAAAGTGCAATGCGGCATGGCGCACGCAGAGGCTTCTAATGGGCGACTGCAGAGTTTTGCAGATGCGGTAGTATCACTAGTGCAGTAAGAGACCTTTAAATTATCTATCATACGATTTTGGTGTATTTCTGTTTGTTCGAGCCTAAGTATTTTCCTTGTTAGAGCGAACGATCACGCCCGTGCGGCGGTGACTGGAGACGTTTGACTGCAGATTTTTTCGGATACGTGTGGTTAGGCTACGGAAGTAAGAAGAAAAAATATTATCTGTCGCACATTTCATCTTCTTTCCGCGACCTCCTCCAGGTTGCCATTGATTTCGAGTTACTGAATTCGCTTGTAACGAAAGTGCAGTTCTCGCTAGGTGCTGTATTTGCTTTCACCTCTCTGGGTGAAATGTACAGTCTCTGGTTTAAATGTTCGCCAACCTGTTGTCTTTACTAGTTGTGTCGCCAGCGCAGAAGACGTCACACAGGCCGTTGGGTCTCTATGCTGCTGCGTAAATTAGCGGGTAACTAGTTTGATGAAAAAATTATTTGAAGGATGTCACAATGTTTCTTTACGCAGAATCAAAGACTCTGCATAACATACAAATTGTCTTCTATTTCCACTCTATCTGCTTAACTGTTGTGACGTCGCTATTCTCCACAACGCCGGCGGTTCAAGCAAGTCGCTCTGCAGTACTTAGGCCGCCGGAGGCGCCTGCAGTGTCTGTACCTCTTTGCGTGCTTCGCGGTATGGTCAGTGGGAAGAAGGGGGCTCGCCTACATATGCCATCGCACCGCAGCAACACCGAGGAAGTTCTGCACTTCCGATCCAGGAGTCAACAGAAGAGTCTCATATACGAAGCTAGCAGTCTATCTGAGCATAAACCGAAACAGAATTATATTGCACGGGACTCTAAGTGATACATTGCAGAACCGTGTATGAGACAGAAAGAATTGGTACCAACACAAGAATTTGTACCAACAATAAATATTATGTGGACTAATCAACTCTATTGGCCACTCGGGGATCAGTGGCAACGAACATGCCGACAGATTAGCCAGGATGGGGGCAGAGACTCCATTTATTGGACCGGAACCTGTCCTGACAATTACCAAGGCAATGATCAAATTGGAGCTATGTCACTGGTTCAGAATACAGCACGTAGAATATTAGACCAAAGTCTATCAACGAAAACATGGCAAGATAATGATGCCAAAGCCATGTTTTACAAGAAGCTCTGCAATCCTGGGCCTGAACAGAAGAGAGAGATTAGATTCATGGTTGGATTGCTGACAGGTCATGGGAATTTCAAAAAAAAAAAAAAAAAAAAAACACCTACATACAATGGGAATAACAGAAGAGGACCCTAAATGTAGAATCTGTCATGACGGTGATGAAACTGCATCACATCTAAGCTTCGAATGCATTGCATTGGAGAGTAAAAGGCACAGAACATTTGGGACAAACAGACCCGAAGAAATTGTGTCAAATAAAGAACTGGTAAAGGGACTCCTTGCACTGTTCAAGGGCATTAGTTGGCTTTACTAGATATACAGGGAGCGATAACGTACAATAAACTTAGTTTCGGTGCGGGCAGTGGCGGGTTGGACCAAGACTGTTTTGGCTTCCCTGAGAAAATCAATCAACTATATTAGTTACAGACGTATGTCCACACCCTTGCTCGTCATGGTTCACCTCCTGAACCCGTTGCATCCTGGAGACATAACATTAATATTGACGTTTTGTGTTTGTGCTAAAGGTTAAAATGCACTTTTATGTAATCAACTGCCACGCAACTACCAACTGCATCAGACGGCGGTTCTGCCAGTGATGACTGTCGAAACCGGAGTGAGTCGACCTGAGCTATTGTTATTCAATGAACTGAAACAACACAATGATAACTTGCTGTTGAGAGATGACGTATTATGAAAATCAAGTGGGTGAAATGCAAGATATATGAAATTCTGACTACAGATGAAATAAGTTTTGGTGCCTAGCATCCATATGAACTGACGAATCACAACAGAGTATCAGAGCTTAATGCGGCCTTTCCTACGCCATTAGTAACTACTGTACCACCTGTTATCGGTACCTCAGACGACCCTGCATCAGCTGCATATAGCTCCATACCTCCTTCTATTACCAAAATGGATATGAGGGCTTCAAGCCAGAAATATCACAAGGTTCCAACACGGAATTAAACTGATTACTGCAAAACGCCTCTTCTGCTTCAGTTCAGTCACCGATCACTTAAAATCAACTGCTGCGAGGGAATGACAATGCGCTCTAAGGCACCTTGCTGCGGGATGTGCGACTACCCCGTCGGAAGTTTGAGTCTTCCATTAGGCACAGATGTGTGCGTTGTCGTTGTTATAAGTTAATTCAAGTAATTTTTAAGTTTAGGGACTGATCACTGCAGTTCGGTCCTACAGGTTTATAAACATTTGAATTTAAAATCAGCTGTCAAAAGAGATTTTCTCATCATCGTCATGACCTTTTGGCAACGTCTTGGGCCGGCCGCGGAGGCCGAGGAGACTGAGGCGCTCCAGTCACGGTCAGCACGGCCACTACGGTCGGGGGTTCGAATCCCCCCTCGGGCATGGATATTTTTGCCGTCTTTAGTCTTAGCTAGTTCATACGTATTTTGTAAGCTTAGGGACTGATGACCCCGTAGTTAAGTTTCATAAGTTGTACAAACATTTGAACATTTGCAACGCCTTGGAACACTGCTCCGCGTTTGGTAAGTGAGCTGCCATGTTTGTCTGTCGCCTACAGCCGAGCGGCATCCGGCTGCCTATGTAGCAACACTGCAGCGCCACGTGACAAGTGTCAACTATAGTCCGCGTCACATACGAAGGCGCCCCAGCTTTTAGCCGTTCTGCGCATTCCCATCCATTACCGCACTGGCAGCCAATAATGATGGACCAATCACTAAGCCGGGAAAACGTCAAGACACACAACCATTGTGCAATTGCACTACCAGACGGTCAATTGGAGTGGAAGATGTTTTATAGAAAAAAACTGTAGCCTTCAATTCTTTAAGTATCATCTTGCGTTCATAACGTTGTCCATTTCACGACAACGATCGAAATAACTACACCAAGTGGTTACTGCGAAAACTTGAGCCCTGCAGAAATCGAAAGACGTCAGACTCGCCAATTTCCTACCCGAGCTGTTGAACGCCGTTGCTGACGCGGGCCGTTTTTCACGCGAGTCTTCGCGTTTGCTTTTCGAACGGTCCAGTTATCGTTATTGGATGAGCCGACAGAAAGGCGGTAGCTTAATGACACTGGGCGCTCCCGTGCCAAGCTGGTGATGGATGGGACCGGTTTATGCTGGCGGAGAGCCTGGTCGGGCAGCCAGTAGCCGGCAGTCTGGGAAACCTTGCGTCACAAGTGTCTGCCTTCCGCGAGCAGGTGCACAGGTGGCGGCGCCCTGCTTAAAGGAGCGCGCCAGACGCCGCGACCTTTACTTGAGGGCAGTTACAACCGGAACTTTTTTGCCACATTTTCGGAGTTTTACCTCATTATAAAATTTGCATTTTTCCGAATAAAATAATCATCGCTTACAAACTCATATAGGAAGTATTTTATTTATTTTTTTAATATAATCAACAACGGTTTAAAATTACAACATTTTTATGTGCATAACTCCAAGGTCTAATAAAATCGGTAATTTTTATTGGTAGCACTGTAAAAAAAACAGTATCGTATCATTTCGTACTTTAAACACGCGTTGTATGTTCAAGTGCTAACGTTTCCCGGAGGAAAAGTGACGAACAGATTGGTAAATATCTCAAATTGAATTATGACCCTAAAAACTAAGTGTATCTTTTTTTTTTTTTTTTTTTTTTTTTTTTTTTTTTTTTTTTTTTTTTTTAAGAAACGTGGGTTTCATGGTAATATATTATTGAAATAGGGAAAAATTGTGTTCAAAATGTGGTGTGTGAAGTTACAGGCAGGCAATGAAGTACAGGCAAACTCGTCAGTATCTAGAAAAACACACTTCAGTTCTTCGAAGATTAAAATTAAACATGATGCACAGTTTTCTCAAAACGAAAGTGATGTAAATGATAGGTATATTCTTATACATTTACACTTCCTAACAAGAGTGTCAGGTGAATGTGTGTGTTTTAAAATAGGTGGAGGGCCACTTAGTTTACATGAAGACAGTGAGGTATCAAATGGACTAGCCAGGAAACTTATCATTGATTGTGCCAGCAGTAAATATACTCATTCATTTTGGAATTCTGTAAGTGTAAATATAATTATTTTGAAGTAAATGTTAGGTGGTTTTATGGATTGAGGGCTTTTGGGAAAGGGCAGACTCCAGCGGAAACAATATGTGTCGTGATGACTATGCAGCTCCCACCTTGTAAAATCGACAAGTATGCAGGATTAATTGGAGCTGCTGTGGAATCTCTTGCCTATGAGTCAATAAGGGTGCTGCAAACGCAGGTGTTCAAATAAATGATGGCATGACATATACCAGTAGCTTTTGATGGCACTTGGTAGAAACGCGGCTAGAGTTCTAAGAATTCTGTTACTACGGTGACCTGATTGGATACCGGAAATGTAATAGATTTCCAATAGATAACTAAACATTGTTATAAGTGTTACCCAGAGAATGACGAAGGGCATATCTGTGATAGAAATTATGAAGGAACAAGTGGTGGTATGGAGGCCTCTACAACTTTGAAATATGTACTCGATCTGTGAACGAAAGGGGGAGTGTGTTACACTAAGTTCTCTGGTTATGGAGACTTAAAAACATATAACAATGTAGTAGCCACTCAGCATTATGGTGAGATTATCACAAAACTGGAATGTGTTGGTAATGTCCAGAAGAGAATAGCTACCAGTTTGAGGAAGTTGAAACAAAATTTGAGAGAGAAGAAAGGCAGGCTGACAGCCAAAAGATGGAAGAACTACAGAATTTTTATGGGATGGCCATTAGAAATAATACTGAGGATTTGTTGAAAATGAAGCAGACAGTATGGGTTACATTCTACACTGTCATCTGATGAAAAACCAGTGCCGGCCGTGGGGGCCGAGCGTACTGCGGCGCGTCAGTCACAGTCTGCACGGTCACTACGGTCGGGGGTTCGAATACCCCCTCGGGCATGGATATTTGTGCCGTCCTTAGTAGTAGCTAGTTCATAATTAGTTTGTAAGTTTAGGGACTGATAACCCCGTAGTTAAGTCCCATAAGCTCTACAAACATTTGAACTTTTTTTTTTTTTTTTTTTTTTTTTTTTTTTTTTTTTTTTTTTTTTTGACCGGTACACAACCTTTGCCTTCCTGCATATAAGACATAGTGCAACTACCGCAGTGCCCAGGACTCAAACAGTTTACACAGCCATAAACATTCCACCCCAGCATCAGTCATGGGTATCATAAAACCTGTTAAGAGAGACCTGGCAATACCTGAATCATCGAAGGAGTATTTGCATGGTCAGACTCAAAATTCCAATAAGTCGTTCAATAGTCTTATATGGACTCGCTTACAAAACAATGTTTTTTCGGAATGTTACCGCTTACGTGGCGGATCAGTGATGCTGTTATTTTTTTTAATGATGGAAAAATCGGTAGGGTGAAAGTGCTGAGAATTAATCCTGGTGTAAACTGCGTCAGAGAACTTGAACGGATGGACAAGGTTCGCATTGATGAAGCAGAGTAAGAAGCACAGCTGGCTACTAAGGAGTACAGAAAGTAGAAAAGAAGAAAAATCTTGTAGAAAGATCAAGAGTATGATATACAGTATGGTGCAGAGCTTCTGAGTTACAAAAAATAAAAAAGTACGAAAATATTAAGTGAGTTACTGTAGAAACAGTTCCTTAAAATTTGCATTTTTGTTGCATTTTTCCCCATATCTCAGAAACCACTTCGAGTAGAGTATTCAAATTTTGAGGAACTAATAACATAGATATCCTGAGTCTTCTGAAGTAAAAGAAGACCATAATGATACGTATAATTAAAATTATTTAGGATAACGCACAAAAAGTGCACACAATTTTATCCGTGTAATTAAAGTTGTATTTTCGAAAGCAGTGATCGAAATGCAATTATTGTACTTCAGTTGACTCAGAACATACAGTTTAATGTCCTGTAAAAGTTTCATGTCAATGGCTGCAGTAATTCCTGAAATACAGGGTAGCCATGTCACTAGATTTAACATTATCCGAAAAGGGCGTTCCAACTCCTCAAGCGAAAGCAGTGTCTGCGGAGAGCCGCAGAAATTTTCGGGACAGTTATCACCGGTCATTCACTTCACTTCACTTCACTTCACTTCACTTCAGTCGTACATTTTTCCACTCATATTAATGTCAGAACCTCTCTAAAGCCTAAATATTCAATCTGATTAAAATTACTTGCTAGTTAACGTCTGTTAATTGCGACAACGCCGTTGCCACGGCCGTGAAGACTCAAGAGTAGCAAAACATCGGACCCCCATGACTACAGGCCAAAATGATTAAATGCATGAGCACGTCTTTAGGAAGCATCGAACGCGCGAAACTCAGCTTGCCCTTATCTCTCATGACATCTTGTGAGCTATGGATAAAGGGAAACAGGCAGGCTGTATTTTCGAAAGGCGTTTGACACGGTGCCGCACTGCAGACTGCTAACGAATGTACGATCATATGAAATAGGTATTCAAATATGTGAGTTGTTTGAACACTATTTTAGTAAGAGAACCCCCATAGGTTGTCCTCGATGGCGAGTGTTCATCAGACTCTAGGGTATCGTCAGGAGTGTCCCAGGAAAATGTGATAGGACGGCTATTATTTTCTATCTACGTAAATGATGTAATGAACAGTATGAGTTGCAGTGTGCTGCTTTCTACTGATAATGTAGAGGCGTATGAGAAGGTGTCGTTACTGAACGACTGTAATAGGATGTAGGATGATCTCTAGCTGGTGTGAGGAATGGAAATTAGCTCTTAATATAGAAAAATGTATGGTTTTGCAGATGAGTAGGGGAACAATCCCGTAATTTCCTAATACAGCATTAGTAGTCTACTTCTTGACAGAATCGCGTCAGTTAAATATCTAGCCGTAACGCTGCACAGCGATATGAAGTTGAACGGCTATATAAGGAATAAAACGCTTGTACGAGCCCGTTTTCACTATTGCTCAAGTGTTCGAGATCCCCAGCTAAGCGGTTTAAAGGAAGATATAGAAGCAATTCAGAGTTTCCTGAGATGGTTCGGGAACTCAAATGAGAGTCGCTGGAGGGACGATGACGTTCTTTTCGAGAATCACTGTTGAAGAAATTTAAAGGGCCGGAAATTGAAGGGAACTGCAGAACGATTCTACTGCCGCCAAATTGCATATCGCGCAATGACCACAAAGGTAAGATCAGAGAGATTAGGGCTCGTACCGAAGCATACAAACATTCGTTTTTCTCTCGTCCTACATGCGAGTTGAACAGGAAAGCAAGTAATTAGAAGTGGTATCAGGTACCCTCCCCCATGCATCTTTCGGTGGATTGCGGAATATGTATGTAGATACAGCTGCCGCTTGCTTATAGGTTAATATGACCACTGTCAGGGAATCTGTTAGGGGCTTGAACACATTCAATATTATTGACAATATGTATTTGTCAAACTTTGAATATACTAAACTGACCTGACCTCACAACAATCATATTATTAACATTTTCGGTTGACAATGAGAATTTACAAGGTTATGATGACGGAATGCGCGTACCGCAGTTATTTTCGCTGTATCAAAAACAACTAAAAAGTCGCAATAGAATGGATGAAAAACATTTCAGCCGTTTCATTTCAAAACGATAAGAAGGAAACCTTGCGGTTATTCAGGGTTTCATTTTCATGTCATAGATAATAGACGTTATGTTAATATCTTTGTCAAAATCGACGCTGTGATACGAAAACGTTCCGGTTGTTTCTTAAGGCTAATGTAACGTAATATCATGAAATCACTTGATTATGACACTCACGGATTGGCCGGCCGCGGTGGCCGAGGGGACTGAGGCGCTCCACTCACGGTCTGCACGGCCACTAGGGTCGGGGGTTCGAATCCCCCCTCGGGCATGGAATTTTGTGCCGTCCTTAGTATTAGCTAGTTCATAAATAGTTTGTAAGTTTAGAGACTGATGACCCCGTAGTTAAGTCCCATACGCTATACAAACAATTAACCAATTGAACTCACAGATTGAAAACTATTCAAAATAAAATTTTCAAATACATTACATTACAAAATGAAGGCACTATTGTGTGGACTGATGTAATATACATGGAATGTTTTCAGAATTTAAGTCGGCCACGGTGGCCGAGGAGACTGAGGAGCTTCAGTCACGGTCTGCACGGCCACTACGGTCGGGTGTTCGAATCCCCCCTCGGGCATGGATATTTGTGCCGTCTTTAGTATAAGGTAGTTCATAAGTAGTTTGTGAGTTTAGGGACTGATGACCCCGTAGTTAAGTCCCATAAGCTTAATAAACATTTGAACATTCAGAATTTAAATTTCACGCATTTTTCATGATTTGTTATATTTTGTCTATAAAATGCCTTTTTACATGGAATAAAATGTATGCTATATTGTTCAGTATTTTATTTAAAAGCAGTATCATTAAACAGTTTTAAGGTATCTTGAGTAGAGAGCTGTAGGAAAAATGAACGTACGTAGAAACTGCGCCGCGGTGGAGTAGCCGAGCGGTCTCAAGCACCTCGCTGCGGAGCGCGCGGTTGCTCGCCGTGGAGGTTCGAGTCCTCCCTGGGGCATGTGTGTGTGTGTGTGTGTGTGTGTGTTTGTCCGTAGGTTAGTTTACCTGGGTTTAAGTAGTTTGTAAGCTACGGACTGATAACCACGTAGTTTGGTCCGATAGATTTACAAACATTTGAACATTTGATTTTGTAGAAACTACCAACTGCGGAACGCCGTATTACGGCGGATGCACTCCGCTGTGTTGCATGCAACCAGTCAGTCCTAAGTCCCTGTCTATCGTGTTCAGCACGAAGTACTGCCATCCTCTTCCCTGCCGTTTGCTGCCATCTGCAGCTCGCGATTGGCTGAAATGGACATGATTCTTTCCGCCATGTTGGTCCTATGCGTTGCTTGCCGCAATAAGAAGTGTTGTGAATAATCGTATGTTTGGGTTTGAATAATGCTACAGTGTTCTACTTCCGGGTGTTCTTTACAAGCCCAGTAGGGAGGTAAACATTACAATACTCCCATCATAATACATAAATGCAGGTTACGGAAGAATGTGACTGATGAAAATCGTCAGAGAAACCTGGGAGCCCAAAAGCGACCTTCAGTTCTTGTGCTGTGATAATTTTAATTTGTAATGTAAATTGGTTGTGCGCCTCGGTTGCACAGTGGTAGAGTGCCAGACTACAAATGCAAAGGTCGCGGGTTCGATCCCTGCCAGGTCCTAGGATTTTTTTTATCTGTCACTTTCCACTTCTTTCACCTCTTGCAGTATTGCTCATGTGAAATATACCGAGTAGCACCGTGGTTCGGAACCCACGTTAAACTGTAGGTGTCCCCCCCCCCCCCCCTATAACTGGCTGGGTAAGTAAGTTCGGAGGAAGGCAACGGCATACCACCTCTGGAACAGGACCATGCTTAGTAAAGCACTGTGCTGTTCAAACCAATCTTCCGATTGTTTACTGCTTTATCTTTTTTAATGTAAATTAATAAATGAAAGATTCAATGACGATTGGATCACGCAGCAGATACCTACATATTTTTAACCTGAACAAATTTGTGAAGAAAATTCTTGCATAATGCCGAGAGGACTGAACAGAATTGGGGAGAAAAGAAATTTCTGGCATACCTTGACTAAAAGAAGGGATAGATTGGTAGGACACATTCTTAGACATCAAGGAATTTTGAATTTAGCGTTGGAGGTAAGTGTGTGGGGTAAAAACCGCAGAGGAAGACCAAGAGATGGATACAGTAAGCAGATTCAGACAGATGTAGGTTGCCGTTCTTATGTGGAGATGAAGAGGCTTGCTCAAGATAGGGTATTGTGGAGAGCTGCATCAAACCAGTCTCCGGACTGAAGACCACAACAACAACATGCCGAGAGGTTAAATTATAACGCGGAAAAAAATATAAATAAAAAAAGTGGGCTTGCGGTAAACCGCTCGACTGGAAACCGAAGGGTTGCGGGTTCGAAACCCGCTCGGACTTCGGATTTTTTCAGTCTTCGTTTTAATACATCTTTACCTCTCAACGATGTGAGGAGTCGCCAGAAACGACACTTCGGATTCCACGTTAATGTGTAGGTCCCCTTTCCCAGGTAGGATAACTGGGGAAGGCTAGGGACACGAAAGTTGCCGAAGTGACGTTCAATTCAAAGACTTGCACCAGGCCAATGAGCCACACAGAATTATTATTATTGTGACGCGTTGGTTTTATTTGCTGGTAACTGCCAAAAACACAAAATTTTGTTTAACTGAGAAACAAAACAGATCTCCTTTACATATGAAATTAATATACAGTTCTTCAAGTAAGATTTTTCTCATTTGATTACATATCTGTCTGTCTGTCTCTCTTTGGCCCTTTTCTCACACATGCAAGGTCGGCACTGTGTTAAACACGGTTTTGGCAAGTGTTAATATCTACGGGGTGGCCGGATGCTCTTCCTGCCGCCACCCCATGCCACACAAGAGGAAATGTGTACCCCAAATGTCTGCGTATAGTGTTATACCTGTGGGAAAGTGTAAAGTGTCACGAAATGTTTGCGAATCGTGTAACTGAGGCGGGACTTAGGGACCAGCCCGGTATTCACCTAGGGGGATGTGGAAAACCCCCTAAAAACCACATCCAGGCTGGCTGGCACTCCGACGCCTTTCGTTAATTCGCTGGGCGGATTCGAACCGTGGCCGGAAAGTGGTGTTTTAGACAACACGGATAACCAAGCGGGTCATTCGTTTACATATAATTAGCATATTATTACAGGATATAGAGTCCGACCGAAACAATTTGCGGCCGAAACGGAAACCGTAACCGAAACTTGCGTAATTAAGTTTAAATTTCGATAAATTTACATTACGTCACGAATCACTAGTTTGTCCACATTTCGCAAGGTCCCCACCCTGTATTAAGCCTCCTTGAGTGAGTGAGTGTAAGCCTAGTCAGGAGTCCGTAGAAGATGACGTGGAAGGCTTCGACAAATCGACGGTACTTTTATTTAAGTACTTCCAAATAGTATTCTGTTCTCTTCGTTGTGACATTTTCGACCTAAAATAAAAATAAAATAAAATGAATAAATTAATTAATGCAATTTAGAGAAAACGTAAACTGAACTCCATACAGTAGAGACCTGATATTTCGCGTCTTGAAATTACGAGTTTCGCATAAATCTGAGCGTCATAAAACAAAACAAAAACTGCGGGTACATTCCGTCTTCACCGAAAAAGGCACTCCAGCATTATATCACAACGTAAATAGTTAAGACTTGAAAACATTTAGGCTGCGAATGTAAATGCCTATTTAAACACTTTGTTCATATTTTTGACATATGTATTCTTTACAATGTAGATTTACTTTACTTCGCGTATAAATTTCGATAGTTAGAGGTGGTTCCGGTCCCGTTCACTTCGACTTATCGAGACCCTACTGTATAGCAACCACCAAACAAACTTCTTGCAAGAAGGTACTCTTTAGGTACATAATAGACATGCGGTTCGGTTTTGTAAATCTATCGGACCAAACTGCGTGATCATCAGTCCGTAGATTACAAACTACTTAAACCTAGATAAACTAACCTACGGACAAACACACACACACACACACACACACACACACACACCCATGCCCCAGGGAGGAATCGAACCTCCACGGCGAGCAACCGCGCGCTCCGCAGCGAGGTGCTTTAGACCGCTCGGCTACTCCACCTCGGCAATAGACATGCCAAGTAGATACTACGAAATGCTAGAGCCTGGTTTGACTACCACAGTCCAAAGTACGCAGAAAGTAATAATTTATTTGCTTCATAAGCAGCCTCTTCACAATTCTTTCTTGTGAGCTCTAACTTGCAATTGCCATTTCACTTCTGTTCTTGCAATCGACAAACAAATTTACGTATCTCCTTTTCGGCATTCCTAAATACATAATGCATATAAGTTACAGTCAGAAAATTAGCTTCAATCAGAGCTGCAGAAAGTATTTTGAAAAATAAGGCAACCGTGCCAGGATAGGTCTCTGATCGTTCAAACCCAATGTAGTTAAGAATGAGGAAGTCGCGTCGTGACATACAATGTGCCATTGAAATTTATTCGTTTTTTTTTTTTTTTTTTTTTTTTTTTTTTTTTTTAATATTTTATCTTAACTCCCAGAATAGACCTCTGACAGTTACAGCCCAATTTATTTAAGATAATGTGGGTGGCAATTGTTCAGATGGAAAGTAATCTTTGAATTTTTTTAAATTATATTGATGACAGAGAGGCTCGCGTAGTAGATTAATAAATTTTGAATAATATGATAATTTCTTGCGTAGTTATAAGTTTTTCTTTGCTGCCTCATAGGTACAGCTGAGATTGATTCGTCATTGTATTCTTGATTCAACCAACTGGTAAGTAGGATGAAGGTTTTGTAGACAGGTGTTGGTTGGTTGAAATCGGATCGGTCATATGTTAACAAGGTTACAGGTAAGAAAATTACGGAAATCTCAGATTGTGGTCGACAAGATGGCGGCTGACAATAGGGGAAGTAATGGTTTACCCTCTTTGGCAGATTTAGAGAAAATCGAGGTAAACAGAGCGAGCAGATTAAGGGAAAATATGGGGATTCAGGAACATAGCGTGACAAGAAGGGCTTACTCTAAATCGGATAACGACACTTCAGAAGCGAAGAAGCGAAACGATATAGAGAACATGACGCTCGTTCATTACAGGGTGCCTCAGAAAAACACTGACAACGCTGATTGTGGTGTGTGGGAAGGAAAACTGATGGGACCTGCTGTGGACCTTGTTGTCGGCCAGTTCAGTAACGTTGTTGACAGCGGAGCGACATGTATCAATTCGTAGCTGCGGAAATGACGGACATGGTGCTTGTATACGGCAAAGCAGATTGCAATAGGAGAGCTGCTGCATGGTTGTATACAGAACGTTTACCAGACATATCCCTCATCATTCCACATTAGCGGCCATCGCAAGACTTCTACGAGAAGACAGAAAGTTTCATATAGGCAGAGACGGAATGATAAACATGCACAACATGCATATTTGGGCGTACGAAAATCCGAATGCCCATGTGGTTCACAATCACCAACCGAGGTTCAGTATTAACATCTGGGCCGGGATAACTGGTAACCATAGCGTTGGAAAATACCAACTGCTAAACAGGCCAAGAGGACCGATCTACCTCACATTTCTTAGAGATGTTTTGCCTACCCTGTTGGACGCAGTGCGACTGAATGTTAGGGTGGAAATGTGGCTGCAACTCGACGGAGCTGTAGCATAGTTTGATGTCGATGTGTGGAAACATCTCAAGTCACATATCCCAATAGATGGATTGGTAGAAGTGGACCAGTTCTGTAGCCAGCACGGTCGCTAGTTGTGACATCTATTGACTATTTTCTGTGGGGTATGGCATTCCTGTAATGTCTGCAGAGGACCTTATTGCCCAAATCCATGGAGCGATTGAAACATTCCAAAGACAACCGCACATATCTGCACATGTGCGTGCGTCTCAGCACTGTCGACGTACGTTCCGCAATAAAGTAGGAGGTACGCAGATTTAAACATTTTTGTAATATAGACAGCATGGTATCCTACTCATGTTGGATTTATTGATGTAATGAGAAACGCACCCCCATCTGAGACTTCGTGCGCAGGAATGTTATTAGGATCAGGATGTCCATCCGCAATACACAGATATCTCAAGGGTTGTTCATCTTCAGTATGCATATGTTCAAATGTTTGTAAATCTATGGGACTTAACTGCTTGGTTATTGGTCTCTAGCTTACAAACCACTTAAACTAAGTGAAACTAACCTAAGGACAACACATACTCCCATGTCCGAGGGAGGACTGGAACCTCCGACGGCGAACGGCCGGCGCACCGCAGCACGGCGCCTCAGTGAGCACGGCTACTCCGCCGCGTCTTTCAGTATGCGGGTATCAACACGGATCGCATCACAACACATCGTTCTCAGACTTGAATGGTCTCCAGCGCCCAAGACGACCGTTTCCGGATATGGGTTCTTTCTTGAAGAGCGATCTGTTAACCTTCCCACACAACATACTAAGCGTTGTCGCTGTTTTTCTGAGGCACTGTGTATATTCCAATACCTACTGTTTATGCGTCTCTTCATGCCGTAAGAAATAGATCAGACAGCGTGGATAAAGGGAAGGAACTGCTTTACAATATGTTGAACCAGTCATTCATATTGTAAATACGAAAGAGAACACCCAGATTCAGCAAGCGTAGTTACAAGCGCCACTTCATGGCCCTGTGATATGCGTAACTGTTTCTGTACACAGGGGTAATATCATACAGCAAGGTTATGGACATTATGCGGATTTACGAGCGCCATTGCATGGTTCTGTAAACGTCACAAACCACATTGTAACGAACAGTCGCGAACGCAAAGGGTAACTAATGAAGAGGACGCATCTAGCTGTATTAATTTTTTTTTTTTTTTTCGGGTCTCCTTCCTCCCCTTCAACCTGTCCTTCCGCTCGCCAATTGGTGCCTTCTCGGCCCGGCTTCTATGCCTTTAAACAAAATATTTCTTTGAAGATAAAACGAGGTTGATTTTACTGCGTAGCAATACACTACTGTTAATGTCCATTTCTGCATTATTATCGTTTCTTCGACAGCCAAAGAAATATCAGTTCGAATTGAACGAATAAGTGAGAACTAAGTGGAACTTTGTCATTTTTTTTTTCCACTTGATAGAGATAAAAGAATCGTAATAAAATAAAAATTTCCAGGCACAGAAATTAGCTCTAATTAACTGAATATGCGTTCATAGCTTGTGATGCGAAACAAAGATCTTCAGACACATATACAATCCATACCATTCTGGGATGTATTAGCTATATATAAAAAAAAATAAAAACATAAATGCCTTCTTCGGCGATCAAATAATTCCGGTAAAATTTCCTCTGAAATTGCAAAAGGCATAATGATAATAACTGAAATTCTTCTGTGTAAATTAATGTTGATTAAATTCCTCCTTGTTAAAGTTCTGTTTGTAATTACATTATCGTTTTACTCAAGAAATTAGCGTAACGTTCCTTGTACTTTTTCTTTCTTTGGATCATGTCATGTTGCATTGTCAGGTAATGTATGAAATCTTCCTTTCTCTTTGATTCTGTACTGAAGATAAAGTACACTGTATGTCCCATTACCCAGTTGACCGCGTTCCTCTTTGTCCTTGGGAATGGGATGCTATCGGGATGGAGGGCATCCGCTGGCGATATTGTGTGTGGCGAGGTTCTCGTGATGAGGGCCAGTTTTTGCCTCGCATACTCCCATATTCCTGCATTTATACTGCAGACGAATCTGTGTTCATCACTGTCGACTAATTGACATGTCGGGCACAAGGGAGAGTCTTGTAGGTGTATCTTACGGAGGCGGGACATCGTCGGGGTTTTTCTGTTGACCGTCATATACCACGCGGCCCGCACTTGGGAAGGTAAGTCAGGGCTGTGGATGTTTTCCCACGTTGTTTTCCAGTCATGGTTCGGGAGTTTTCTTTCTATCACATTTCGTAGTTTATTTTTCATCAACGCCTGGTATACTTCCTTCACTTTTGTCATTTTCCGTTCTGGGACTTTTGTTCGTAGGTAACTGTATTCGAGTAGGAAATACTGTAAGTGCTGCAAAGCGTGCGACAGATGACTTACATCGATTGGCGGTCGTAGGTCTGCTGGCACAGTTTCTTCCAAGAGGTGGGAAGTCAGACCGTTGGTGGACAGTTTCCATT
This sequence comes from Locusta migratoria, assembly GCA_026315105.1. Lineage (NCBI taxonomy): Eukaryota > Metazoa > Arthropoda > Insecta > Orthoptera > Acrididae > Locusta > Locusta migratoria. Next base: position 411,500,627 of record CM048748.1, read on the forward strand.
GCTTGTATGTTTGGCATACATATAGTGCTTGCGCCTTCTTGTACACATCGACGAGATTCAGGCCACCGAGTAGCGTCGGAAGAGTCAAGGTGTCGTATTTAATTTTGAAAATATGTGCGCGACATACAAAGTGGCCAAGCGCTGCCAACATTCTGTGTGCTATGTTGCGTGGTATTGGCAGGACTTGAGCCACGTAGTTGACCTTGGCGGTGATATACGTATTCGCCAGTGCAACTTTTTGCAGCTCATCCAACTTCCGGACACTGCGCTGTTGTACAGACGCTCGAATTTTAGCCAATAACTGTTTATAATTTGCGGCAACGGTTTCTCGAATTGTCTTTCTAAAATCGACACCGAGACATTGCATCTTGTGCACCTCTTGCAAACGGGGATGATGAGTCAAACCTATGCCTTTGCCTATGTTCATTACACCCGATTTTTGCCAGTTAACTAATGCACCAGATGCCTTTTCATATGTCATGATGATCTGCAGGGCAGTGTGGACGTCATTTGCGTTGGTGATCAGGAAGCCAACGTCATCAGCATAAGCCCGACACGCTAACTTCTGTCCATGTATCTGTAAACCGTTTAACTGCGCCGTCAATGTCGTTAGTAAAGGTTCTATGGCGATTGCAAAGAGTGATGCTGACATCGGGCAACCTTGTCTTACGGAGCTTCTTACGGGGATCATGCCACCTGGCCGTCCATTGACAACCACTCGTGATGTGCTATTCCGTAACAGGTTTTGTATTACAGCGAGGAAATGCACGGGAAAACCCAGCGACCGCATAACTTTAAACAAATACTGGTGGTTGACTCTGTCGAAGGCTTTATCAAAGTCCAAGCTGACCATTGCACATTCAATCTTGCATGCCTCCGCCACTGATATTAGGTCGCGGTAGTCCACTAGCGTTTGGAAAATGGACCTATCTCTGCCGACGCTGGTTTGATAAGTACCGGTGACTTTAGTCATTACGTTCTTCATCCTTTTTGCAAGAATACGTGCAAAAAGTTTGTAATCACTATTTAAAAGAGTAATCGGTCTCAGATTGGCGATAGTTTTACTATTTGCACGTTTTGGAACTAATACCACCAGGCCCTCACTGAACTCTTGCGGGATATTAAGGTCAGGTGTCATCAATTCATTGCATATCTCTGTCAGTTTCGTCTTCATGTGTGTCCAAAAGGTTTGATAAAACTCTACAGGGAGTCCGTCACACCCGGGCGATTTGTTCTTCGGACTGTGAAACAGCGCATCTTCCAGCTCGTCTTCAGTCACTTGTGTTATTAGTTCGTCTGATTCCTGAGGGGTAAGTCTGTTAGTTAAATTATTTGCTAATTCTTGAAATGCGTTGTCATCGATCATTTTCTCAGACAGCAAATCCGTGTAAGCAGTTTGAATCGCATTTCGAATGTCATTTTGGTGAGTTAAACGCGTGCCGTCTCCAGTTTGCAATTCCGTCAGTATCTTAGTTTTACTTCGTTTACTCTCACGTGTCAGGTGATAGATTGACGTCGCTTCAAGTCGTAGTGAGTCCTGGATTCGGGATCTGACTTTTAATCCTTCCAACTGTTTCTTTTTAAGGAGTAGTAGTTTGGCTTTCACTTTTTTAATTTGGGCGTAGTTTTCAATGACTGTCTCGTCCAGTTTGTACAGTTCTCGTAAACTTGAATAATGGAATTCAATGGTTCGTTTAAGCCACCAGTTCTTGTCTCGTGAGTACTGTAACATGGCTTTTAGTAATTTGGGTTTGGCACATTGTAGCCACCACTTTATAACCGAGTCATATGACCGAAACTTGGTGAGACTTTCATTCCACGCATGTGTGAAGGCCTCATGACAACCTTGATCGTCTAAGTGTGACACATTAAGTTTCCAGGGTCCCTTACTGCGGTACGTACCCTGTTTCTGCAAGTTTACGGTACAGATATAAGCCGCATGGTCTGTGAAGATAGCTGGCCAGACCTCACATTGCAGAATTCGTTGTTTTAGATTATCTGATACATATATTCTATCTAGCCTACTTGCAGAATGATTTGTTACGTACGTGAATCCAGGCGTTGCTCCATACTTGTGCTCCCAAGTGTCGATTAAAAATAAGTCCTTGACTATCCGTTCTAATTCCACAGATTTGCTAAAATTAGGTGTCTGATCTTTTGGGTGCAAAACGCAGTTAAAATCTCCCGCCAAGATAAGCTGGTCATACGTTGTTGTAAATAAAGGAAGAATCTCTTCCGTATAAAATTCCGCTCTGCGACGCCTGTTACTGGATCCGGAGGGAGCATATACATTAATTATTCTAACATTGTTAACTGTTGCTGCAATCCCTCTGTGATTGACTAGCATTTCGATGTTATATGCCACAATTCCTTCTCTTAATAGGATGGCGGTACCCAAATCCGCACCAGTACCCGGGTTGGCGAAGACATTGTATCCAAATATTTTTTCTAAATTAATGTCTGCAACCTCCTGAAGTAATAGAATATCTATATCTGCGGAATATAAAAAATCTTGAATGTGTTGTAACCGGATGGAGCTACGACACTTATTAATATTTAATGTGGCAATTTTGTAGGCCTGACGATCACACATGTATGGATGTGAGATATGAAAGATCTACAGATTAATAGAAATCAGAGTCAGCGTCTTTCTCCGCGTCCGTGGTTTCCATGGCCGAGGTATCTGTAACAGCTGGATCCGTGGTCACTGCGTGTCCTACGTTACCAGCATCCCCGGAAGCATCTTCCAGAACGGTGTCCTTGTCTACATCTTCTACCTCGTCTGACCAGTCCACACCGGTGGCAAACTGAGCAGACACTGTCTTGCGTGGATCCTGCTCACGTGACTTCTGAGCCGATTCATCATTGTGTTTGGGAGACGCCTTGTTAACTATTACCTTGACAGTGTCTGCTTTTAACGGCACGGCAAGTTCTACCTGTTTATGTGACGGAGGCTGATTCTGTGTAACTGCAACAGTGGGTGGCTTTTCGGTAATTTTATCCTTAACTTGTTTCGCGTTTTCACGCAGTGGAGCTGACTTTTCCGCAGCTCCTTCTTGCGCCAATCTGCGTTTCTTACGTCTGCGAGGTGACTTAGCAGATTCATTGTCCTGCCTAGTCTCCGAAATCACGGGCTGAGTTTCTGGTGTTTGTCTGTCAGCTGTTTCCTCCGCCCCCATATTCTCTGTACGTACTGCGGTGTCTTCCGTTGTCTGTGTGGGCGACTGCTGCACTACTTCAGATTCTGGTGCCTGTTCTGTCGTACTTTCAGAAATTTCCATTGGTGTTCCTAAGTCGTTCGCGACGACATCGCTGGGCAAGTCATCTAAACAAATGTCACTAACCGGTGGCGCAGTCAGTTGACCACGCGCCACTGCTACATACGTTTTTGGCAAAATCGTCATTTCTGAAGTCTTAACAGTTTCACCGGTTGGTAGCTGTGCAATGCGTCGCTGAATACACTCAGCACGCACGTGACCTGGCTTATTACAAAGTGCACAGGTCTTTGGTTGACCGTCATACATAACGATACCTCGAAACCCGCATACGTTTATATAAGACGGAATGTGGCGACATAGCTCTACTTTTAACTGCCTTACACCATTCAGCACGGGAAGTTTATGTGCGGAAGACCACCTCTCGGCAACATTACTGAGAACTCTGCCATAGGGAGCAATGACGGCGTCTATTTCACTGGCAGGTACCTCAAATGGCAACTCAAAAATTCTAATGGTTCTCACACCAAAACCGACATGGTCGACAGTGACGTTACCTACATTACCATCTCTGTGGTTAAATTTCAAGGAGCCACCTGTGTCTAGAACGACCTTCTCGCATAGTTCGGAAGATGTCAACTTAACGAAAATCACACTATTTACAATCGACATGTGGTATCCTATAATGTCCTCTAATCGAATCTTTGCAACAGCAATCAACCAATCTTCAAATTCAAAAGAAGTTATTCGGGAAAATTTTCGTTCGAAAGTGAACTTCAGAGTGTCTCTTCTACTAATTTGATCCATTATTACCTTTCCATGTCACCGCAAGCGCTGGCGTGAGCGAGCAGACTCACCCCTGCAGGAAGTAAACAAACCGCTGCCGCAGCGAAGCACCGCACGAGCTGCGTACACCGTCGCTGCCGCAAGCAGACTGACAACCGCACATATCTGCACATGTGCGTGCGTCTCAGCACTGTCGATGTACGTTCCGCAATAAAGTAGGAGGTACGCAGATTTAAACATTTTTGTAATATAGACAGCATGGTATCCTACTCATGTTGGATTTATTGATGTAATGAGAATCGCACCCCCATCTGAGACTTCGTGCGCAGGAATGTTATTAGGATCAGGATGTCCATCCGCAATACACAGATATCTCAAGGGTTGTTCATCTTCAGTATGCATATGTTCAAATGTTTGTAAATCTATGGGACTTAACTGCTTGGTTATTGGTCTCTAGCTTACAAACCACTTAAACTAAGTGAAACTAACCTAAGGACAACACATATACCCATGTCCGAGGGAGGACTGGAACCTCCGACGGCGAACGGCCGGCGCACCGCAGCACGGCGCCTCAGTGAGCACGGCTACTCCGCCGCGTCTTTCAGTATGCGGGTATCAACACGGATCGCATCACAACACATCGTTCTCAGACTTGAATGGTCTCCAGCGCCCAAGACGACCGTTTCCGGATATGGGTTCTTTCTTGAAGAGCGATCTGTTAACCTTCCCACACAACATACTAAGCGTTGTCGCTGTTTTTCTGAGGCACTGTGTATATTCCAATACCTACTGTTTATGCGTCTCTTCATGCCGTAAGAAATAGATCAGACAGCGTGGATAAAGGGAAGGAACTGCTTTACAATATGTTGAACCAGTCATTCATATTGTAAATACGAAAGAGAACACCCAGATTCAGCAAGCGTAGTTACAAGCGCCACTTCATGGCCCTGTGATATACGTAACTGTTTCTGTACACAGGGGTAATATCATACAGCAAGGTTATGGACATTATGCGGATTTACGAGCGCCATTGCATGGTTCTGTAAACGTCACAAACCACATTGTAACGAACAGTCGCGAACGCAAAGGGTAACTAATGAGGAGGACGCATCTAGCTGTATTTTTTTTTTTTTTTTTTTTTTTTTTTTTTTTTTAATATCTGTAAATCTATCGGACCAAACTGCGTGGTCATCAATCCGTAGCTTACAAACTACTTAAACCTAGGTAAACTAACCTACGGACAAAAACACACACACTCCCGTGCCCCAGGGAGGACTCGAACCTTCACGGCGAGCAACCGCGCGCTTCGCAGCGAGGTGCTTTAGACCGCTCGGCTACTCTACCGCGGCTAACTGTATTATGGAAATAATTCAGGCGCTGATGCAACAAATTAGTAGAGATATAAGGACTAGATTTAGAACACATAATCAAGAACTTAAAGGTATAAAAATCCAAACAAGTGGATAACTCGAAGAAATAAAAACACACAATAAATAATTAGAGCAAAGATTAACGACACTGACTTGTGAACTTAAAACACAAATGGAGACGCGAATGTCTGTGATAGATCAACAAATAAAAAGGATCGATGATGACGCAAAGATATCACGTGACATCATTGAATCTTAAATGCGCGAACATAAGAAATTACGAACGGATGTTGACGAGGTCTATGTGGACGTACTTAAAGTTAACCAGACAGTAGATAAACTAACGAAGAATGCTACCCGCACAGTACAATGAATTTTTGAAGAAGAATTCACACAAAAACATGTTGCGAAGATAGCGCTATAAAGGTACGATCAGCTCATTAATAAAATAGAAACAAAACCGAAAGACCAGTTCTAAAAATTGGGAACGGAACTTTTATAAACGACAGAGGAAAAAACAGAGGCAGACAGTGCTAGTACTGAATCAACCAATTTGTTCAGTAGTTATTTCCGTAGAAGAACCGCATAAACAATTAATTACTCGGCCTGTGCAGATTGGGAAGTAATTTAAATAGCGAGACTTTGGCAACGTCACAGGCAGCAAAAGGAACTAATACGATGGAACAAACCTTTTGTACGCCATTACAGCATTCCGATTCAGTATTAGGACATGGTTTATACCAGGCACAGCCACAAAATCGTGTACACTGTGAATGACAAAATGGCGAAAAGTCAGGGAAACAATATCAGTTTGTGAAACAACCACCGTAGATCATGATGACTAGATACGATGCAGACCACTTCCTCACATTTCGTAAATTTCAGCGTTACCGCAAGTAAGGTAATTCGTTACATGCTAGAACATTTATCGACCAGTTTAGAGTTGGTATACCGGAACACTGGAGTTTAGCACACAAATTAGACTTTATCTGAGCACATATTTCGGGAGCAGTGGCACAACACTTTTTCGGAAAATAACAATAATTTTGTGGCAAACAACCAAAACTACACTCCATAATACTTATAAACAAAGTTAAAAAAAGAAAATAAAACTACTTATAAACTATTTCAAAACAAATTAATATGAACTAAAAAGTAAAAAAATAATTGCGTATTCTTCTACAAATTAATAATCAACTTACTTTTTCTTCTCATCAATATGTAGGTACGATCTATGTGTTTACCATGCAAGAAGATAGTTAGGTACGTACCCACTTTAAATCTAACTCAACACATACCTATTTATAACAAACAATGACCAAAATATTTTTCAGAATTCTCCTAAGAAAAATGAAATTAAAAACGTTAGACTACTTTAAAGTCAATCAAGTTATTACGATATATAATGTAGTCGCTACCGTCTCTCCCATAGGGGCACAAGGGGCACAGTGCCAGAGACCCCAGCCTGATTGGGGCCCCGAGAAACTCGTTTCTTTCTCCTAGGCAGTGACTTTTTACAAGTGAATTTTTGGCGCACTTATTCATTATAAAGTCCCAGAAATTGTCTTGAAACGTGGCATATATGGTGTGGAAAGTGACTTGGTTTGTTATCTACTTGCAGAATCGTAGTTATTATTGCGGGCCTTAGCTACAGCACACACGGCGACACTGTCGTAGTAGACCTTGTGTCAGTCTGTTTCAGATATAACTTGGCGGAACAATGTATCAAATAGCGGCCTTCACTCGTCGCCACACGGGGCTGATGATTACCAGCCAAGCAGTGGGTAGGCTAGAGCTCCTAAAATCACAGACTGGCGCATCCGCCATTTTCATTCCATGCGAATGCTAAACACAACACGTAGCTTATGCGAACAGTGTTGTTTTGTTCAAGTTTAGTGAAATATTTTAGAAGTGTCCGGCATAGAGCCGTAGATCGTATACTTTGAGCTTTATTCCGCTCTTGTTTACGTCGATATATGGATTAGACACAAAAATCTCCCGTTTTCTCTACTTATTGCTGCTTTTCTTTGCTGCGCGAATAGAGAAAAGAAGTTCAAGAAGCATATATTTCTGTGATAAAAATCGCTTACTAGGTTTAATTCTGTCAAAACTGGTCATCTAGATAAAAGTTTTAAGCGATCTTATCTTGTATTTGAATAATGACTGTCAATATGCGAGGTTTGTTTGCCGTCGTGCAGTAAGTGTTTGTTGTCTGCTGTGACAAATATACCACATCGGATTTTTGTACACATTGCTGAATATACTTCTATTACGTTACAGAGAATGTTTCAGAATCTATTACAAACATTAAAATGACAAAGAATATTAGTGTACAGGATGTAAAGCTTACGGTCGTAGAGGTACACGGTGCCGATGTTGGCAACAACCGTTGAATGCAATTTGAAAACCTATTCGTATAGAATAAGGGCTCTATGACTAAATAATTCTGTTCCTTCTCTAAGGTTGACAGTTTTTTTATGTAAAGTATCCTTGTCTTGTCAGTAATTTAATAATCATTGTAAAACAGACATTTCATTGCCAACATTAGCACACTGCACCGCCGCAGCCGTTAAGTAAAATTTATCCAGTATTCTGTGTCAGTTATGTTATAGTCTCTAATAGATGAGCGTCAATATGGGCATTTACTGATAAGAAATTGGATTTAGGGTGTATTTTTTGATAAAACATCAGGTAATACGCTTTCAAATTGCATACTACAAGTTAGAACACTAAAACTTCGAAATACCATAAACATAATTCAACGGTAATTGCCTGTATACGCACAGTATGCTGCTACAGCTTTAACTAAACTTTTTGGCCAGTATATTTATATTTTCCGTTTTAGTGTTTGTAATACTTTCTCGCAATAACTTAATAGAAGTACATATCTTCAACAATTTTTTGCAATGTCAGTACAAAACTTTTTTATGTGGGGTACCCTCAATAAATAATATAAGACACACATATTGTGCTCGATTTGCTGTTTTATGGTATTTTGCGGCTGCTAACTCCATACAGGCAGCTTCTCTCTTAAGAAATAGGACTTTCAAAAGAGCTAAGCAAAAACTTACGTTCGAATATGACAGACGATTTTTATTATTAAATATTTCTTGAAGTCATAATAATAAATAATATTTACTTACAATATATAACCATGTACTCGGTCCGGTTTCCTAGTTTTTGCGCCGATGTTTAATGAGCCATTGTTTTTCTTCTCTCGGGAAACTAAACATTCTGTTGCCACCTCTGGAATGATTTGATTAGTTTTTGGCAACTGAACCGCCCGTAATGTCGTGCTAAAGTTCCCTCACGTAAATCCTATAGCATCGTAGTTTGTTCAACTTACTAGCTACTGGAATGAAAATGGCGGATCCGTCAGCTCGTTCTTATAGGAGCCTTAGGGTAGGCGCTTACGTCACGAGACGTCAGCGCAGTCAGCCCCAGTAGCGGCGGCATCAAAGTTGCCCACAAGAATACAGCAACTGCACCCTTCTCAGTAGCAGCTTGTGGCACCGCGCCGTGGGAATGCATGAGCCCGTATCAGAATGTTTTCATTCAAAGTAATACTTGTAGAACATTCCAAATGAATCTCCATTTCTACTTTCTTACATTCTTTAATAAAAGCAGATAAAAATAGAAGAAACCTTTCCGAATGTACAAGTTGCTACCCGGATATTTCTTGTCTAATGGTAACCAATTGCAGTAGAGAGCGTTCATTTTCCCAGTTAAAGAGAATCAAAAATGAATTACGAACGACTATGTTACAGGAACGACTTACTAATTTGTCATCATAGAAAGTGACGTTCTTCAGAACTGGGACTTTGAAAATATAAAAGAAAATTTTGCATTTCAGAAATCCCGAAAGAAACCTTTAACAGCAACGTAAGTCCAATTTGCAATCACTAGTATTTTATTTGTGTATTTTTAACCATAATAACCAATAAATTTTCTAAATAAATGTACATCATTCTGGTGAGTTCATTTAAAGGAAAATTCTGGTTTGTTGTAGGATCCCCTAATCTGTGTTCCAGTTATCTGCATAGAAAGAGACATACCTCAAAAATTGTACATATTATATTTAGAAAATCTTTAAAGAAATCATTAATTTGAGTGAAATACTAATTTGTGGAACTAATCATTGGTATTTGGTTTGTAATATTTTAACGAATTAAGTCGCTAAATAAACGTACACCATTCGGATACATTCATTTAGTGCATTGCTTAAGTCAGCCCTGAATGTAGTTACAATTATTGTTATTGTCATAGTCGGTGTAAGCCAAGGGTTGTAACTACGTACATACATAGTTATAGGTGAGATTTGCTTGTGTCGCACGTGTTTCGTTGTTTCTCTTGGATATTGATCGGCTACGTCTAGGATTACGATTCGGTTCTTCCTTTAGGACTCCTAATTCCACCTTGCGTCGTGGTTCTCTGTCTACACAGTTGTGTCGCTTCACGTGGTGTCCGTTGCGGCGAAACTCCGCTACCTACATATTGATGAGTAGAAAAGTAAGTTGATTATTAAGTTGTAGAAGAATACGCAATTATTATTATTTTACTTTTTAATGCATATCAATTTGTTTTGGAACGGTTCTTTTGTTAGAATTTTTTAATTTTTAGTGAATGTGAAGTACTGGGTAGACCTACTAAACGTGCTGCCCATTAGTTTCGTGTAAATGAAACAAATGAAGTCAGGGAGAAACGCCTATCTCAACCGAGGAAATCTACGTCGAGGACTATTTAGGACTATTTCAAAAGAGACTTGCGAAGATCGCAAAAATAGACTTCCAAAAATGCGGCTTTACATGAAAAAAGTTTTGAACAGGGAAAATATCGAAACACGTACTCACCCTCTCGGCTTGATTAACGATCGTCTGTCTAATGAGACGGAGGAGCAACGTGTCCACCGACTCGGATTTATTCCCGACAGCCAATAAAACATTCGCCCGAGTATCGTTAATTTGCTCCTAAGAATTTAAGAGTTCCGTTACTTTTCATGGATACCATAATCAGAAGTTAACCAAACTCTCATCAAATTACCATGGAAGTACACCCTTTCCAATAGAAAAAAGAATCATCGAAATCGGTTGGCGTGATATTGAGTTCATTCGTCCATTTTTCGCGCACATACTTCATTCAAAACTTTTTTTTTTAAGTCGGTTAAAAAACACATATGATTTCGTTTTAGACAGTTTCAGCCGGCCGCGGTGGCCGTGGAGACTGCGGCGCACCAGTCACGGTCTGCACGGTCATTACGGTCGGGGTTTCGAATCCCCCCTCAGGTATGGATATTTGTGCCGTCCTTAGTAGTAGCTAGGCCTAGTTCATAAGTAGTTTGTATGTTTAGAGACTGATGATCCCGTAGTTAAGTCCCATAAGCTCCACAAACATTTGAACATTTGAAAGTTTCAAAATATTGCCGCGAGAGACAACTAACACCAACTGACGGCGTGGCGCAGGGGATAGCGTCACGGACTGTGGAGCAGAAGGTCGCCGGTTCAATCCCGCCCACCGGCAAAAATTTATTTCTTTGTAATTTACAATTCCAGAAGGTTCTACATCTTTCTTATGTTCACTTGTAAATTCTACTTGTTTCTTACGTTAACTGTTCTTCTAATTTCTGGTAAATTCTGTCTGTGTATAAATAGCAGAGCACTCTGCCTGAGAGGCAGTCAGTGCTGCGTGTATGTTGAGTTCGTAATAAACGAGCTTTCAGTATAAGTGCTGTGTTTAGTTGCCTTCGAAGTCAAGCCTGCTTCCACTGCAACGCGACATTGTTTGGTGGAGGCGCCGGGTACACTGTGCAACAACTGCATCACCGTGGCTCCGATTAGGCAACGTAAAAGCCGTCGCTTACACGGACTGGAACCGGAATACAAGGGATACACCGAGTACGTCCTTCCAAGAGTCCGTATCATCAGACGAACTATGGAAACGAAACCAGCAGTAAGCCAGCTATACATCAGGCACCCATTGGTGTTCTCTGGAGACGCTGGACAAGACCCAAACAAATGGCTAAAAGGGTTCGACCGAGTCGCCAAGTACAACAGGTGGCATCATACGATGTGCTTGGCCAACGTTTACTTCTATCTGGATGGAACAGCCCAGCAATGGTTCGAGAACAACGAAGACAAGTTGAATGACTGGGAGACGTTCCAGGAGGAACTGAAGAAGACGTTTGGAGACCGCCAGCGTCTAATCCGCTCGGCGGAAGAACAATTGAAGAACCGAGCCCAACGACACGGTGAGCCGACACAATCGTACATACAGAGTGTTTTGGCCCTGTGTAACATAGTAAATCCGAACATGACTGAGGCGGACAAAATCACGCACCTGATGAAGGGAATTGCAGAAGATATGTACCAAGCTCTTCTGATAAAAGACGTCGCTACGACAGAAGAGTTCATCAGGTGGTGTCAGCGTATTGAAGAGATGCAACAAAGGAGGGTTGGACGCAAGAAGTATGACAGACTCCCAGATGTAGTCCCTATGGCCGTTGTGGAAGACCAGCAGGACTTGGCTTCTCTCATACGACAAATTGTGAGTGCATGGCAGCCGGGACTATTAGTCCGAGCGAGCATCAAATTATGGCCATGGATGTGAGCCCTGTAAGTCGCGAGGTAGCCGACGCCGCTGAGGACGAGGTATTTCAAACATTAGCTCCTGTCTGCCCCGTCAATCGCACCCGACGTGAAGAATGGCGTCGCCCTGCTATGACTTACGTTGCAGCCGCCAAACGGCAGCCCATGTACCGACCGACGCGACCACAGCCAACTCCCCCTGTAAATATGCCGCCCCGCAGAAGAACAGACGTCTGGAGGACAGAAGACAACACACCACTGTGTTTCCACTGTGGACGCCCTGGATATGACGTACGCTACTGCAGAGAGAGGAGGCGAGTATTCGATGATTATTTTGCCGCAAGACGTCAGCCGTCGGAGCAGTTCTATCCAAGGCAGTCACCTGCTGATGAGTTCAGTCGACCTATGGGAAGAAGCCCATCGCCATACCCTAGACGAGGTCGCTCCCCGACGCGCCGCAGCCGTTCACCGTCGCCGTACAGAGGTACCAGCCGCTACCCTAGCCGCCGCGCCCAGGAAAACTAAGCGAGGCGACCATCTACGGAGGTGAGGCCGCCGCAGATGAAAATCCTCCATGGACGACAGTCGCCAAGATGTCGGGAAATCTCATCGACGTCATAATCGACGGCCAACCTGTCCGGGCACTTGTTGATTCATGAGCCACTTTTTCTGTATTATCGGATAATTACCGCCGCACACTAAAGAATACAATGTCCTGCTTTACGCGAGCAACTGTGCTGAAGGTCGCGAATGGAAAGTACGTCCATCCAGCAGGAACTTGTGTCGCAAGAATAACCATCAATAACAGGACGCAGCCGTTCGATTTTGTCGTGTTAACAGAATGTAGTCACAATGTCATCCTCGGATGGCACTTCCTTCAAGCATCCCAAGCTATCATTGACTGTGGAAGATCTGAGCTTCAAATGGAAGAAGTTGTTCCGCCGGATACACGTAATACAGAATTTTCTGCGAAGTTATTCGTCGTTGACAATGTGACGATACCGCCGTTGACAATGAGAAGAGTTGCAGTCACAAACACAGATGACTGGTTAAGCTGTAAAGTTTTGTTGATAGTAAAAAGTTTATCAGGCTCACAAAAGAAATTTAAGCATTACCGGTGGTCAAGGAGAGATTTGGATCACAAATTGTCACGAGCAGTCACAACTTATCCCCAAGGGAATGTGTATCGGGACAGCTGAACCAATCCAGGACGGTGAGCTCAACGTCATCAATGAAGACCCATGCTCTGCTGTTAGTACAGACAACACGCTGGAGGAAACAAACGTGGAACTGCCAATAGTGCCTGGACTGACCAAGGAACAACGCCAGCGGGTGTTAGGTATACTACGCCAATTTTCGGGTGCATTCACACCACCTCAGCAGGGGAAAAGGGCCCACGATAAAGCACCGTATCAATACTGGGGATCATCCGCCAATTAGCCAGCGTTCGTATAGAGTGTCGCCAGCTGAACGACGGATAATTCGGCAGGAAGAGGAGAAGATATTGCGAGATGACATTATTCAACCTTCGGAGAGTCCTTGGTCGTCTCCGGTGGTCCTCGTAAAGAAGAAGAATGGCACGTGGCGATTCTGTGTCGACTATCGGCGGCTGAACAGAATCACAAAGACAGATGTCTACCCACTGCCGCGTATTGACGACACCTGAGACTGCTTGAAAGGAGCTACATACTTCTCAACTATGGACATGCAGACAGGTTACTGGCAAATCGAGGTTGACGAAGCTGACAGGGAGAAGACGGCTTTTATTACACCTGACGGCGTCTATGAATTTAAAGTAATGCCATTTGGATTATGTAATGCTCCAGCCACATTCGAACGCATGATGGACAACTTGCTTCGACACCTTAAGTGGACGACGTGTCTCTGCTATTTAGATGACATTGTCGTTTTCTCGAAGACATTTGAAGAACATCTGAGTCGACTGTCAACTGTGTTGAAGTGTGTTCAGGCTGCAGGTCTCCGCCTCAATCCAAAGAAGTGCCTCTTCGTCGCCAAGGAGGTAAAAATCCTGGGGCACCTACTCAACGGAGATGGTGTCCGTCCTGATCCAGATAAAGTAAGGGCAGTCACAGAATTTCCAACTCCTCAGCACATTCGTGATGTGAGAAGTTTTCTCGGGCTGTGCTCATACTACCGACATTTCATAAAAGGATTTTGTAACAAGGCACGTCCATTACAAGAACTTCTGCAGGGAGACGCCAAATTTTACGGGGATGAGACAAAAGAAAGAGCTTTCCGGGCACTTAAGGAGGCTCTAACTTCCGCACCAGTGCTAGCCTTGTACGACGAGAATGCAGAAACGGAACTTCACACAGACGCCAGTGGCTATGGGATTGGTGCAGTGCTTGTACAAGTTCAGGAAGGTGCCGAAAAAGTGATAGCCTATGTGTCAAGAGTACTCTCAAAGTCCGAGATAAACTACTCTACAACTGAAAAAGAATGTCTTGCGGTTATCTGGGCTATCAACAAGTTCCGGCCATATTTATTCGGCAAACCATTCACCGTCGTGACAGATCACCATTCTTTGTGTTGGCTGACTAGCTTGAAGGATCCATCAGGTCGACTAGCAAGATGGGCACTGAGACTCCAAGAGTACGATGTCACAATGGTATTCAAGAACGGGCGCAAAGACAAGGATGCCGACTGCCTTTCGAGGAATCCATTAGTGGAACACAACAGCATTAATGAAATTTCAGCGCTCACTGAATTAGATGGCGTTACAGCTGAACAGAGGGGATATCCAGCACTATTAAAAACGGTAGAGGCCTTGGAGAAAGGAGAACCGACCAATGGAGAGTTCCAACTTATAAACGGAACATTGTACAAGAGCAACTACGATCCACTGGGCCCCAAATGGCTACTAGTTGTTCCAGCTCATCTCCAGCCAGGTATTCTCAAATATTTCCATGATGCATCCGGTCATCTGGGATTCGTGAAGACCCTAGACAGAATCAGACGCAGGTATTACTGGAAAGATCTCTACCGATCTGTCAAGCATTATGTGAGTCACTGTAAAGAGTGCCAGCGATGGAAGCATGCGCCGCAATTACCTCCAGGACACCTCGTACCGATTCCGCCGGCAGCAGCTCCATTCCACCGAGTTGGGATCGATCTTTTAGGGAGGTTCCCGAAGTCGACAACCGGTAACCGTTGGATAATAGTCTGCACTGACTACCTCACACGCTACGCTGTCACCAAACCTGTGCCGACTGCAGAAGCTCCAGAGATGGCAAAATAATGTCTTCTTGTAGAAGACATTATTTTGAAGCATGGAGCACCACGTATCATGATATCTGATCGTGGAAAAGTATTCCAGTCAAAACTAGTATCAGAGGTAATGTCACGGTGCAACATTGTCCACAGAATAACAACTGAAAACCATCCACAGACAAATGGTCTTACGGAACGTTTTAACAAAACGTTAGCCGACATGCTGTCGTTGTACGTCAATGTTGAGCAGAAGGTTTGGGATACAATTCTGCCAGTCGTGACATTTGCTTACAATACCGCAAGACAAGACACCAAAGGCTTCACTCCGTTTTTCCTGCTCCATGGCCGTGAAGCTGAGACGACAATGGATACACTGTTCCCGTTCCAACCGGACGACACTCAGGATGACTATGTTAAACAGCTCATCACCAGGGTCGAAGAAGCAAGACAGCTGGCTCGCATACGGACACTGGACGCTCAGGAGAAGGACCGTCAGCGGTATAGCGACAAGCACCGACCTATTGTGTACAGCCCAGGGGATCTGGTATGGATTTTTACCCCTGTACGGAAGGTTGGACTGTCAGAAAAGTTATTGAAGCGATACTTTGGTCCGTATCGTGTCATACGCCGCCTGTCAGACGTCACATACGAAGTTGAGGATTATGAGCCGTCGTCGAAACGTCCAAAACGAAGAGACATTGTTCATGTCCTGTGCATGAAGCCTTACTACGATCCTGAAGAGCAGATAGACGACAATGGCTTCTTGTTCAAGGACTTTAAGGACGGTAATGTTCCTGATGAAGCCACGACAGGAACATCTGTCCTCGATAATCGAGGAGAAGGGAAGGATTCTCTTGAACTGTCATACAGAGGACCCATGACACGGTCAAGATCCAGGACATTGCAGCTGGCTCCACAGGGATCATAACAGCGGGTCGCTGTTTCTCCAGGAGAGGGAGCAATGCCGCGAGAGACCGCTAACACGAACTGCCGGCGTGGCGCAGGGGATAGCGTCACGGACTGCGGAGCAGAAGGTCGCCGGTTCAATCCCGCCCACCGGCAAAAATTTATTTCTTCGTAATAAACGTGCTTTCAGTATAAGTGCTGTGTTTAGTTGCCTTCGAAGTCAAGCCTGCTTCCATTGCAACGCGACAATATTTACAAAATGTTCAAATGTTTGTGAATCTACCGGACCAAACTGCGTGGTCATCAGTCCGTAGCTTACAAACTACTTAAACCTAGGTAAACTAACCTAAGGACAACACACACACCCATACCCCAGGGAGGACTCGAACCTCCACGGCGAGCAACCGCGATCTCCGCAGCGAGACGCTTTAGACCGCTCGGCTACTCCACCATAGCAAATATTTACATTCATGAGCCCCTGCCGTACATTGCGGCTTTATTCTTTATACGGACAGTAAAGAGAAGCAGCAATAACTTAAGAAAACGCGTGTTTTGTTTGTGTGTGTGTGTGTGTCTAAGCCGCAGATCTATGTGAACGCGAGCGGAATGAAAGCTCAAAACAGCGCACTGTAAGGCTCTGTTCAGGACACTTCTAAAATATTCACAAAACTTGAACAAAACAACACATTTAACAACGGCTATATCCTGTGTTTAGCATTCGTGGGGGAAACAGCGTATATTTTAGGAACTTTAGTTCTGCGCTTTAGTGAAATGAGATCTGAAGGGCAGTGTACAACAGAAGATATGACTGTCGCAAACACATTCAACGAAGATGGCTTGTTCAAAACTTGTCGGAAATCATATTAAATTGAAAGTAAACGGAATGTTAAATAGAGCACTAATGAAATTAAACACAGACAACATTTAGAATGTTAACATTTAGAATGTACTAGCTGAAAACCCGGCGTTGCTCGGGTATTTATTTATTTATTCGAGCCTTAAGTTAGTACTTTTCCTATCCAGTCTTCCTGTGTCCAACGCATTTTTTTCTAAAAACATGTTACATTTATCATAGAATAGATAAGAAGTAAGAAATCACACGTAAAAATTCACTCGTTTCGAAGAATTCAATCACGAAATTCAACAATAATAATTGTAATAATATCACAGATCGATCACTTGATATAATGCGCGAAACGCCAAATCTATTTTTTTAAAGAGAGGTATCAAAAGAAATTTCTTTCTTACTGCTTTATTTATTCGTATGCTAATCCTTACAGAGAAAGAGCTGAAGACATTGTAGCACGCATAGACCAAAGATATGGTCTGTGGCATCACGTTTCCCTGTATGTAACTTCCTTTCTATAGAGTAGCAAACGTCATCGCTGGCCTTCAGTCCGAAATCTTTTTTTTAATTTGACGATTTCAACCACCATATCTTCCACCCCCTTATAGCTATCGGTATGGAACTGCTATGGTGTACAAGGGAGACTTCGGACAACAATTACGCACAGATCATTCGTTTGCGTTCTGTAGTTTTCGCTGAAGAGCGAAATATTAACACATACACGTAGAATTTTATATACACCGATAAGTTTCCATCCCAATATACTGCACCCTTTTATCATTATCAACCCTCAAGCAACAATGCAACCAATGAAACCATTTTCAAAGAGTAAATATAACTTTCAAAGAGTAATTATTGTTCCGCATTTCGCGTTATATTCTTCAAATTACTAAATATCTGACAGATCGCTATAACATCGTGCGTAAAACATACCTCAGGTATAAATTAGTAACTGTACAAATATTTAAGTCTCTGTGTCTTGTCGTTCGGACGTGATAAGCGTACAACGAACAGATATTCACTTTAATATATATAGATAAATAAATAGCTATCCGATCGCCGTAAAACCGTGCCTAAAGCCTTCCCCGGGTACACATTAGTAACCGTACAAATTTTTAGCTCTTTATGTCTTGTGGTTCAGACGTGATAAACGTACACCGAACAGTTTATAGATATAGATTTCGGTCACTTGCACGGATACTATCGCCCATGCAGGTGCGTGGATATTCACTTTGCGCCTTGTTCGTGCGAGATGAACTTTCGTGTATTCAGCGAGTCGTCACTGGAGCCTTTAGCACGTGCCATGAAGTCGTCAAATGCTATTTGCTTGACACCGTCGCGCCGCCTATAACCATGCTCGCCCTCTAGCAGCGCCCTTCCCAATTAAAGCATCGACTGTGAGCTTGTTTACATTTGCTGCAGACCCGTAGCTCCTTCGTCCAGCGTGTCGCTTCCTTCACAAACCCATCTCTTTCAAAAAATGTTCAAATGTTTGTAGAACTTATGGGACTTAACTACGGGATCATCAGTCCCTAAGTTTACAAACTACTTATGAACTAGCTAAGACTAAGGACGGCACAAATATCCATGCCCGAGGGGGGATTCGAACCCCCGACCGTAGTGGCCGTGCAGACCGTGACTGGAGCGCCTCAGTCCCCTCGGCCACCGCGGCCGGCGCCCGTCTCTTTGGCCAACACGTGCCGCTATCATTCTTCTGGCGAAACTTACCCACGCCATTAACACCAAGACGTCTTGCAGTCTCCGCAACATTGGCCTTCCACGTGTTTAAGTGCCGTCAGTCCATGATTCGTGCCCGAGTGGTCTGGGGAGGGGGAAGGGAGAGTTATGTCGCAGATTGCGATGACGCTCCTGTCGGAGGTTCGAGTCCTCCCTCGGGCATGGGTGTATGTGTTGTACTTAGCGTATGTTAATTTTAACCCTAGAGCAGATACGCTCTTTAACGCTACAGGAGCAGGCGCGCGGCATATTATATACACATTGGTAATAAGTGGCAATATATTGCTGTTGCTTTATCATTTACTGCAGCAGATTACATGACACAACTATTACCAGTTTAGAATGGCTTAGCATCGCACAAAACCAATATTTTGATGCCATATTTAGCTGGTTTGTTGGCAATGTATTGTATGAAGCTGCAACGACCTCTGAATGCTTCTAGTTTCTCGTCAATATTCTCCAAGATTGTAACAATTCAAGCCTTTTTTTTTTTTTTTAACTCATGCAGGATCTCAAAACAAAACAATCATTCCGGTTCCATCATTTGACCAAAGTTCCGATGCCTTTGTATGGTCTCCACCTTTGATGCCAATCAAATAAAGAATGCCTGATACCGCAGAAATTTCATGTCGTCCTGTCAATTTAGCATTCCTGTCACTAGAATAATTTTCTTCGTGCCTTTTTCTCTGAATGTATACATTTGTAAAATGCACAATTTAATCTATCATATCAATTTTGACGATTTCGTGGAACGATTCAATTTCATCTACCATACATCGTTCTGTCAGTTTAGTGCCTGGACAGATCTTAATATTTTTTGCTGATACACGGGATGTCATTTTTTGCATATCAGTTTTCATCCACTTCGTTTGTTTATCCCCACCAATAAACACATAGTCTTCAATATCAAAGGAAGGTAAATTTCTATCACACTAAATTTTAGAGTCACTCTCATGACCACTGACTAATATTACTTCATTTTCTCTATCATAAAACCAATTATCAGTATCTTCACATTCGTTTTCTTTTGCAAGCATCTCCGAAATAGTCCGCTCTAATTTCTCGTCTGTCAAGTATGTTTTGTCCTTAAAGTAGAAATACGAACTATGAACAAGAGATAGTAAAATATATTAACAGATGTCTCAAAAATAAACCGCTTTTTCCCATAACGCTTCGTGTCAACGTACAACAGAAAATGTACACAGTTTGATGTAGTACTTACATGACCTGGCGCATGGTGTATAGAGTACACCGATGCTGTAGGTCGAGGAATAACCTATTGTTGCTACTAACCTGTTAATGCTGCAAACGCTCTGACACAACTAAACATAAGCTAAACAATGACTAGAAACGTACCAACAATTACATGGCTATAACGCTTCGCGTTTTTACGGCGAAGGCCAACACCAACAGTTTGGTCCCGCAGGTTTACAAACATTTGAACATAATTCATCAACATCCAAAAAATTTTTCATCTTCCCCAATTCGTCTCCAGCGAAGACGAAACGTAGCCACCAAAGAACAATGCCACCACGTTGTAACAAGATTTATTTTGTTCGCTTCATTTTTTCACACAAATCCTGGAAATAAGCAATTTTATTTTTAACCAGCTGAACACCTGGCGTTACTAGGGTATTTATTTATTCCAGCCTTGTTTAGTACTTCGTCTATTTCTTCGTTCTCTGTTCATCTCCTTTTATCTAAAAACATGTTGTTTTTATGGGCTATTGTATAATGAATAAGGCTGTCTTGTTCAAATGTTTGTTAAGCTTATGGGACTTAACTACGGGGTCATCAGTCACTAAACTTACAAACTACTTATGAACTACTAACTAACTAGGACGGCACAAATATCCATGCCCGAGGGGGGATTCGAACCCCCGACCGTAGTTGCCGTGCTGACCTTGACTGGAGCGCCTCAGTCACCTCGGCCACCGCGGCCGGCAAGGCTGTCTTGCATGATGCACAAATTTATAAGTGCAGTAATCAAATTACAAATGATATTTAACACTGATATCTCCATATAATTCAAAACTTGTGTATAAAATAAAATTCTTGTTAATTGTCCACGATCTAAAATAAATAAATTCTTTGGTGAACTCACCTGTGAGCAAGCGACATAAAGCTGTCCGTGTGAGAAGTTGTTCAATTGTTTGTGAAGCTTAAGGGACTTAACTGCGGGGTCTACAGTACCTAAACTTATAAACTACTTATGAACTACCTTATACTAAAGACAACACAAACATCCATGCCCGAGGGGAGATTCGAACCCCCGACGGGGAGCGGCACTGCACATCGGAGCATAGCACCTCAATGCGCTCGGACACTTCGCCGCGGCGTGTGAGAAGAATGGAGATGACAAATCTACTCCGCAGTATTTAATAGATACCCCTGTGCTTTATTAATCGTAATAGAAAATGCAAGTCACACTGGATACTGCAGTCTCTTGAAGACAAAAGGTAGATCTGGGTATTCGTTGGTTGTTCATTGTTTCATTCTCTTCCTTTCCTTGCAGCTCTATATAAGTCTATTGCTTTCACCTGCAGCCGTGTTCTCTTCACAGTTCAAAGTTGTCAACATTACTGTCAGCAATGTGTTAGGTTTTTACCCATCTTCTCTATAGATAAAAGGAATTGTCCCAACTGACTGATTCATCATCGCCCAGCCAAAACCATTGAAGACAGAAACTTGAAATTTGTACAGGGTGTTGATCTTTTATCTAGTTTAATTAGTTTGTAAGTCTAGGAACTAATGACCAACGTAGTTTGGTCCCATAAGAATCACAAACATTTTAACATTTGAGTTGTTACACTCATTATCTCCACAATGCCTACGTCGGTCTAATTATGAAGAGGTCAAATCTTCGTCTAGACTAAAACGATGTCAGCCTTTACCCGCAAAAAGTAAACGATGTATTGCAAACAGAACACACGACCAGTATATACAAACGTGACACACGGTTTGTTCAAAAATCAAAATGTTCAAATGTTGGTACAGCTTATGGGACAAAACTATAGGGTCATCAGTCCATAAACTTACAAACTACTAATGAACTACCTACTACTAAAGACGGCACAACTATCCATGCCGATGGGGGATTCGAACCCCCGACCGTAGCGGCCGTGTAGACCGTGAATGGAGCGCCTCAGTCGCCTCGGCCACCGCGGCCGGCTATACGGTTTGGCATAAGTCATCTACGTATCATATAATGTCATAATTCGATGAAAATTACCGATAAACCACGTTGTTCAGTAGGCCCTCCCATCTCTGCTCGTGTATTTAGTTCACATGTACCTGATATTTCATTGTCGTGGATGTCTTTCTATAAATTAATGTAACAAGCATTCCCGCAATAAGTACTGTAAAGGACTGAACGCAAGTGAACCTTTCCTGCATCCAGTAAGATGATGGACGGCGGTACATTCAAAAGCACCGGCACACTGACAGAGGAAGGAAACGGTAAAACGGTGAGGCGGTCGGGACCGGCTTTCACTGACGTTCTCAACTGCCACGCCGTGACCCTTAATTCGACCCCTGACCCCCAACGTGAGCAGTACACCTCTCCGTCTTAAATGGACGACTGCGTGTAACAGGAATACATGCTATGTCTGTCTGGCGCTCAACTGCGGACTTTCTACTGGACGAATGGACATCAATAAGGGAAAGAAACCCTGAACTTCGTCTGCCTGTCATAGGGCAGAAATCATGTGCTTTTTCTGGACTATGTAACAATCAAATGTTCAAATGTTTGTATAGCTTATGGGACTTAACTGCGGGGTCATCAGTCCCTAAACTTACAAACTACTTACGAACTAGCTAACACTAAGGACGGCACACAAATATTCATGCCCGAGGGGAGATTCGAACCACCGACCGTATTGGCCATGCAGACCGTGACTGGCGCGCCGCAGTCCCCTCGGTCACCGCGGCCGGCGACTTTGTAACACTCCGAAAAAGTAGTCTGAACGCTTAAAAGTGGTATGTGTAGAAATCGGAAGCCAGCAATGAGTGAGCGACACTGAAGAGGGCAGATACTCGCAGAAACTACGTACCGCGTTCCCTGGTGCCGTGGAAGACTTCCTATTAGTTCTTACATTCTGTTTCCTCATTCTCCATTTGACGGAGTCTTCGAGATCCGGCCATTAATGAGTCACGTTTCTATTCAGCCAGTTATCGGAGACCTGATACTGGGACAGATATAGATCAAAGTTTTGAATTAAAGAGAGGAGGTTACCATTTCCGGCATATATCTTTCAACTAACAAGGAAAGTTCATGGGCTCGAACAATCTGTATGAACGTTTGCTTACAGGTTCTCTACGGTGTGTGTTTGTCCGTAGGTTAGTTTACCTAGATTTAAGTATTTTGTGAGTTACGGTCTGATGACCACGCAGTTTGGTCCGATAGATTTACAGACATTTGAACATTGAGGATCTCTACGTACACCTCAGTGTGTTGGTGGATGTCGTTTTTATGCAAATCTCTGCAATGTAACTGTAGACGTCATACGTAATGCAGATATCTTAACTATGACTTATGTAATAATCATCGTACATGTTCTCTAGCGTAATGTCATCAAAAACTGGGATGATAGTTGCAACTTTAACCTTCTTCTCGGAAGATTGTTGGTATTCACTGCCACTGCTTCCATCGCCTCTTCCCACACTTACCGTAGCACTACCGCTTGCAATGAGTTGTTCGTCGTTATCATCCCTATTATCATCATTATGTGTTAGTGTTACAACAGTATTTAACTTACGCTCTTATTTCTGTACCATAACAGATACGAGAAAGCATACTAATGATTTATCTTCTACACTAATATCATCTTCACGAAGAAGGGTTCTTCGTAACTTCATCTCAATCAATCGCAATAGATTAGCAGAATTGATTACCAATCGCCACCCCAACTGACGCTTCACCACACAAATAACGTCACAAAACGTAACTTCGGAGGCACACTGCACCGTCCCCACTGACGAACCGACAGGTCAAAGTGCATTGTGGCATGGCACACGGAGAGGCCTCTGACGGAAGATTGCAGAGTTTTGCAGATGCGGGAGCATCACTAGTGTAATAAGGGACCTTTATATTATCTTCTCATACGATTTTGGTGTATATGTTTTTGTTCGAGCCCAAGTACTTTCCTTGTAAGTGAAAACTCCAAAAACCTTGCTTGTAACCCAAGGAATGCGAAGATATTAATTTATTTCACTGACTTTGTCCTCCATTGAGAACCTTGCTTAAACAAAAATTTATCTTCAATGTATGGTGTTTACATGCATTATGTATGCATGTAAGTATGCATGTATGTCTGTGTGTCTGTGTGTGTGTGTGTGTGTGTGGGTGTGTGTGTGTGTGTGTGTGTGTGTGTGTGTCTGTGCGTGTGTGCGCGTTATTCTGAAAGGGGGGGGTTTCTTTTGTTCGAAATCAATGGAAGAATTTCCCTAAATCGCTCCAGGAAAACACCGGGATGGTTCCTTTGAAAGGGCACGGCCAATTCTCTTCCCCATCCTTATCCAAATAATCCTAGCGTGATCTCCGTCTCTAATGACGACGCTCTCGACGGGTCCTTTAACCATAATCTGCCTTCCTTCCTTCATTCCCCCATACGGAAGCGGGCTAGCAGCAGTCACTCTTCAGCCTATAGTTTCAACAATATAATGGTGGTAACAACGAGTTTAAAATAGTGTACAAAAACAGTATTTGCAAATATTGTGGTTCCGTTTCTACGGAGTATTGGAAGATGTACGGCAATCAGTTTGTCGAGTTGTGGAAAGCTTGTGCTTGATGATCAGCTCCACGTAAGGAAGAGCTGAATGAGACAATGGTGGATAGGAAAGAGAGATGGCATTGAGAATCTGGAGGGGTAGAAACGATTTATTTTCCCTTCATTGTTATTGGCGATTCCCGTGTAAAGTACACGTGGGCTGGCAGCGGGCTGCGTTTGTGTCTGAGAGACTCTTTGGCTTATAGAGGATCGCTGGAATAGCTCAGCTTCACGGTGAGTCAAGTGACTAATGTGATGGCGAGCAGTTGTGGAAACACGAAGCATTAAATTTCTATACTGGACACCCAAAAATGATGTTTTATTCTTAACCCTTTCAGACATGATTTTTTTCTGGAGGAAGGAAATTATATTTTTTGCTGTAATCCTCTTAAGTTACATTTTTAATGATTTTAGAAGCAAGATTTACGCTGTTGTATGTGCTGAAAAGCAAGGCTTCTTTTTATGGACTAAAAAAATTAATTTTGTAGCACAAACTTTTGTACTGTGGAATTCGAGTAACCCACAACTTGCGTGTTCTTTGGAGTTAACAAGCTGCTGCGCAGTGCAATACTAACTACTTGGTATTTTTATAGTGATCTTCCGCAGTTGACAGTAAGTGTGCACGATGAAAAGGTTGAACACTCTGTCATATACATGTTGTTTCAATTGAGAAAAAAAATGTTTCTGATCTATCTTAGACACTGTAAAAGTTATGTACACAATTGTAGCCAGAGGATCTGAAAGGGTTAAATGAGTTCAAGACAATTTAACATGACAGTAATGAAGACAATTTTTGGAGGATGAGGTAAGGAGTCAATTTCTTAATTTTGTTTGAAAGATTGCCGAGAACATTACGATAGATCAAAGACGCGCATTTAAAATTTCATTATCCGTAAAACTTCAATTTTAAACTCCATACCAGAACGTAATTGCAACATTACATTTAAAATAAATTTTTAACACTATTATGATTGAGTGATACAGGTATTTTAAACTTGATTCCAGAATGTGAGTGTACAAGTTGATGCATTAGTAATATTTATGTTAACCTACTTAGAAAAAATTAAATGATCAAAAACAAATAGACATCCTGTCGACTTAGTCATTTCTACTCGATCAAGTAATTTGATTATTTAACTATGGCTAAATAAATCGTTCAAGATTGTTAAAAGTAGAAATTTAGACTTAAAAAAATTGCAGCATTGCAGAATTGCATTATGAGAGTATATGTTCGATTTTCCAGTTGAAGAACAAATTTATCTTGACTCTTATCGTCACTTATTATCATGGCGACACCAATGAAACTGAATAGCTACATCTTAAATTCAATCATACCCAAGTGAAATATTTTTCACAAGTATTGCTCCATGATATATCCAATCAGTCACTCTATTTATGGAAGGTGTAGGTACAAACACATCTCCAACACGTCGACACAAACTCAGACGATCAGTACTGTTGACTCATTTAATGATTAGCTAGGTAGCATTAATCCACTGGTTTCAAATTGTTCACACACACACACACACACACACACAAACACACTACACACGCACACTAAGACTTTTATTAGATAACTTTCAACGGGGACCGGACAGTGTGATGCTAAGATTTATAACAGAAGACATAAATTGGAGGAGTTACACAATAGCAAAGAAGATAATAATTTGTGGGCTTTACAAAATTGCACGGAAGACAGGCGGCAGAGAACAGTATGTTTTCATAAACAATGAGTAACGCGAAAAACTGCTGCGTCAAACGACAATGTGCACATTTCCTCCTAAACCGCAGTACCGATTTCAACCAGACTTGGTACACGTATTTCTTACGTGAGATAATAATTGCTGTATGAGTACGAACCACATAAGACACATGGTTCAGGAGATATAACATCATGAACAATAGGAATCGCAAAAAACTGCTACATATGTACACTATATGAGAATGACAGTAGGCGACTTGCAACAAACTTTAAAGATCATTTCAAACCTTTATTCAACTTTTTCTCGCAGACAACCACATCAAAATAATGAAATGAAAAAAGTTTCTCTCTTACTAATTTTCCACTGTTCATGGAGCAAAACTATGGCGTTCGGTATAACGTTACAATTTATAATTTCTGCATTACCAATTGTACTCTCAGGAAATTTTGCAGACAGAATACAAACTTGAAGCTGAATGTACTTTCGAAATTGTATCACAGTACGACACCTAGTTCATGAGATATGAGGACTAAAGAGAAACTTTCATGGAAAACCGCGCCATTAATCATCACGTTTTAATCTATTACTTCTTTACTACTAACCATATTGACAACAGATTTTACCGACATACAGCACTTATACAATTAATATATTCCTGAAAAATGTTACAATTGTAAAACATAACTCTACTAATAATAAATCTGTAAATATAGGTCTGTCAATCTTCAAAACTATTGGACGAATTTTCATGCGGGTTTCACAGGAAACATGAGCGAAAATTGGTTCAGGATCTAGGTAGGTATGATTTCATCAAAATAGAATCGCGAAGTGTTTTCACAGACTGTCATGTCTGTCTGTTGATCTATTAGAAACCACTTCTCCAAAACTACTCCAAGAATTCGCATGTGGTTTTCACAGGTAACTTCAGCGTACCTTGGGACAACGTATAGACTTAGTTTCATAAAAATCTAATCACGGAAAGAAGAACATAATAATTTAACGTTTTTCATCGACAACCGTCACGTCTATCTTGTTCTTTCATCTCCAAAACTAACAGACGAATTTTCAGGGGTATTTCACAGGAAACGTCAGGGTATCTTACGGTTACAGAAACGCTTCATTTCACAAATCGGATCAGAAAGAGTAAGATATCACAATTTAAACATTTCTCTGAAAGCAATCGCATGTGTCTATTTTTAGAGAGTAATCTCCAAAAGTACTAAATGAACATTCATGGGGGTATCACAGATAAATAGAGAATATCCTGGGGCAACATATAAGTTTCATTCCATCAAAATCAGATCAGGAAAGTAAAATATATCGTAATTTGAAGTTTTGATAAATAGAGAATATCCTGGGGCAACATATAAGTTTCATTCCATCAAAATCAGATCAGGAAAGTAAAATATATCGTAATTTGAAGTTTTAGGTTTATTTCATGCTTGGATAGAAAGGCGGAATGCAGCAATGAACTAATAGATAGCGTTGCGGGTGTTCGTTTGAAGTTTGGGGCAGCAATCGGATTATTACTTTTCGAAAATACTACTTACTCTTTGACTTTTCAAATTTACCAATTTCTGAAAATTGTTTTCTTGGTCGCTATGTTCTACGAAATATGATTCAACGCAATGAATATAAAACTGAAACAATCCTCGACGTGTTTACATACTGATATCACAGTCTAACGTATATGTACAACTGCTATGGAAGTTTTAAGTCTCACGCTTGGAGCGACAATATCGCAACTAACGAAAAGAGAGCCAACCGTAAGAATAATAATTGTTTTCATTGATATGTCTACTTCTTTAATGTAATACTTATTACTTCTTATACTTCAGCTTTCCATGCCTCAGCCCATTGTCCAGAGATATGAATGATCAAGAAATAAATGTTTTAAATGGCGAATATAACTGATGTGTGATGTAAGCTTCATCATATTCATGAAGATATTCCTATTTATGACAGTTTTCGCAAACGTATTAAAAAAACAAAAAAGAAAAAAACTACTGACACATTTCCATGCGGTTTTCACAGGAAATTTGAGCTAAGATTGGGGCAACATATAGGCATGATTTCATTAAAATCAGATCATGGAAAGAAGATATATCGCAATCTTAAGTGTTTTCAATAACTGTCTGTTTATCTATTAGAAATAACTAATCTCCTCAACTGCTTCACGGATTTGCATGGAGCAACTTCGTATCATAAAAGTGGAATCTGGGAAATTGTTTAAGGTGTAGGTTATGTTTGAAGCATGGATTGCGTAGTAGAGCAAACAAGCGAAAGAGGTGCTGTAGTGCACCAAAGAACTAATAAACACCGCTGCTGCATAATAAGTATGGGGCAGTACAACAAGGAAGCGAACGTTTGTGACAGAATTAAGAAATCTTATGTCTACGAATAGCAACAAACATTGAAAATAGTGTTACTGATTTCGATTTGTGTATTAAATACTTAACGACATTTCTTTTTTCTTTTCTTTTTTTTTCTTTTTTTTTATTTTTTATTTTGGCACGTTTCACTTTTTTTTATCAAAAACTTTATGAAAGTACATCGTTTCGGACAATGATGGAGCGATCAAACAAGGATTCTGTTTTTACTGACTGAGGTCCGGAACCCTAAATAGCCATAGTACAAAAAGGCCCTCCATCAACAACCGTTGCGAAGCACGGGCATATAAGCTAGTACGGCGATAAAACAATACAGGCGCCTCGTTTGTTCTGCCGTAATCGGCTGGCGCAACAAGTTAAAACCACATTAAAAACGCGCAGACGAAGCACTGTGTCACAAGACACCACACTGTTAAAAGGCGCCATCTACATCTACATAAATACTCTGCCAGTCACATTGAAGTGCACGGTAGAGGGTTCATTGAACCGCTTTCATGACAACACGTTTGTTTTGGTGGACATCTTCCGCAGCAAGAGCCGAAAATTTTCCTTTTTTGAAGGTGTAAAAAAAGCCTTTTGTTTGCTGCAATTAGTTTTATTTCTCCCAGACACGTTTCTCCTTTTATTTTAAAGGCATCTTCAGTGGTATCTACAAGTACAACTTTTTCTGAGATCTATTGTATCCAGATTATAAACAGTTCACGTTCTTTTTTTTATTTTTTATTAATTTTTATTTTTACATAAGGGAAGAAGCTTTCACTAGCTTTCACTTATAGTTTCGTTGACTTTTCAGCTATCTTCTGCTGTTTCCTCCATCTGTTCATGGCCACATGTTGCACATTGTATAACTAACGAATTTCGCACTTTTGTACACTTTTTGGAGGCGTTTAGTAGCCATGATATACTTTCTGTATTTTCGTGTTTCATTTGTTTTGTTGCCAACATTGCGAAAAGTATGTTCATTGTTAATCTTTGTGTAGGAACAAAATGAAGCACAAAATGAAGCACAAGAATAAGAAAGAGAGAGAGCGAGAGATTGTGTGTGTGCGTGTGTCAAAGAGAGGGAGAGAGAGAATAGTGAACAAAATGAAAGTGTAAGAATGTTATTTGAAGCAGAAGAGTAAGAAGGAGAGAAAGAGAGAGAAAGACTGTGTTGTGTGTTTTGTGTGTGTGTGTGTGTTTCTCAGAGAGTGAGAATAGTCTTATTTTGTGTGTGTATGATTACAATATCTAAATGAGAGTGGTAGAAATGTTGTTGTTTAGTTGATTTTTGTTTTGATTTAAACGATCTGTGAAAAAGGTGGGGGGTGGGGTTAAGGAGAGTCTGAGGAATTGGAATATGTAACTATTTTATCTAGCAGCGTAAACAGTGAATTGTTTGATGTATTTACTTGATCATTCAGCAGAATTTTCTATTCAACTTTTGTTTTCTGTGTGTGATATTATTATCATTTATTCTAATTATTTTCTTGTGTTTCTGTTGTCTTACATGTTCGGCAAATGTGGAATGGTTTGTACAGTATTTCCAGGCTCTCATGTATTCTTTATAATCTGACATCAAAGGTTCTTCTTTGTCTTGTATATCTGCCATCACGGTTGCCACACTGTAATTGGTATATTCCAGGTTATATATATATATATATATATATATATATATATATATATATATATAGCATGTGTCGATGTGCGGCCTGTTTCTGTGAGTGTGGCTGTTTATTGTAAATTTCAAACATATGCGTGTTGTTTTGTTTCTTGATTGCTCCATCTAGAAAACTGATTTGGTTATCCTGTTCTTTTTCAACTGTCAATTTAATATTTTTGTGTATCTTGTTGATGTCTGTATGAAGTTTTTCAATTTTTATTTATCGTTCATCAATTACACCAAGTGTATCATTCATGTATCTGAACCAGTATATTGTGTTGTATTCTTCTCCTACTACTTTTGTGAAAATGATGTGTTCAACATGGTTTACAAAAATATCTGCTATGACATCTGCAATGAGGGACCCGGGGGTAATCCATCTTCTTGTATGTAAAATTTGTTATAGAATTGGAAGTAGTTGTGTTCAGATTTGAGCTTTAATAATGTGATTATTTCTCTAATTTCTTCATTTGGAAGCAGACTGTGTGATTTTAGATTTTCTTCTATGATGTCTATTGTTTCTGGTCAGTTTTCTGTCAGTACTTTTAACATGTGCCTTGCTAGTTTGTAAGTGTGGTTTTTCTGAAATCCACTAGAGGCCTGACGGAAATATTCTGTTTACGGAGTTTCCGTGGCAATTTCAAAATTTTTTTGTTTGTTCTGTAAACGAATACTGTACATTGAAACCAACCAAAAGAGTATAATCTAGCAGATAACTGCAGACAGGACAGAGATCGAGAGATTAAATTGAAATAAAGATCTATGGTGAGCATTTCTGACAGCGTTGAAAACATGCTATTTTCATTTTGAACTGTGAAATGAACATTACACGATTCAAGTGCTGCTCGGAAGTTTTATAGTACCTTTCTGCACCAGCCTGTTTACGACTTACGCATTGCTGACCGTATACCCAAACACAACACAGAACTGTAATGCTTACGAATGGTTTTCAGTTCAGAGTACTCTCATCGTAAAATAATATTCCTATTAAATCTTGCCATTATATTGCAAATCATAGAAACAAATGATTAACAAAAGAAATATGCTGCTTCAGTGCTACACGGCACATAAAACTGGTAAAAAGCTATCTTACATAAAATATTAGAGAAAACGAAATATACGTTCCAGTCAATGTAGCGCTTGTAATAC
This sequence comes from Locusta migratoria, assembly GCA_026315105.1. Lineage (NCBI taxonomy): Eukaryota > Metazoa > Arthropoda > Insecta > Orthoptera > Acrididae > Locusta > Locusta migratoria. The sequence continues at coordinate 411,531,952 of CM048748.1, forward strand.
TGTCAGTAAATATTGGAGGATTATTTCCAGGCGTGTGAATACGTTCTTTGCTTACTGCGCATATTATGAAGCACCTGCTGTCGTATTAATTAAGATTGGTAGCGTCATCTGTGCGCAGCAGTAATCACTGTTTATGACTTTGTTATGGAGGAAGGAAAAGCAATGCAGGAAGATTAGGGTTTAACGCGCCATCGACAGAGTTGGATATTAGAAACGGAGCTTACGCTCGGATTGTTTCCGTAGTGATAGGATAAGAAATCGGCCGTGTCCTTTCAAAGAAACCATACTGGCAATTGTCTGGAGTGATTCAGGAAAATCACGGAAATGTAAATCTGGACGACTGGAGGTGGATTTGGACCAATGTCCTCCCAGATGGCCGCGGTGGAGTAGCCGAGCGGTCTAAGACGCCTCGCTGCGGAGCGCGCGGTTGCCGTCGGGGGTTCGAGTCCTCCCTGGGGCATGGGTGTGTGTATGTGTGTTGTCCTTAGGTTAGTTTACCTTAGTTTAAGTAGTTTGTAAGCTACGAACTGATGACCACGCAGTTTGTTCCGATAGATTTACAAACATTTGCATTTTTTCCCCGACTGGATGAGGTCGATCCGTATATCAGGCGAGAGACTGAAGCTCCCCACGATCTCTTGAAAATTATAGAACATCTGTATGTAGTTTTCAGGTTCAGAAAACTTGACTCAAGAAGAGTAATTCGAAACTGCGGATGCCAGGTGTGAACGTCGTACCGTCACTGAAAACCATAAACAGATCAGTTGATGAATATCGGCGAAGCTTCCACATCTTTGGCTCGGCTCTTCTTAATTGTTACCATTTCTTACCAGTTTCTTGAAAGTAACCATCACGTCTTACGTGTTATATATGCATAGTCATCGATTTTGGAGGGCCGGCCGCGGTGACCGAGGGGACTGAGGCGCTCCAGTCACGGTCTGCACGGCCAATACGGTCGGGGGTTCGAATCCCCCCTCGGGCATGGATTTTTGTGCCGTCCTTAGTCTTAGGTAGTTCATAAATAGTTTGTAAGCTTAGGGACTGATGACCCCGTAGTTAAGTCCCATAAGTTCTACAAACATTTGAACATATTTTGATTTTGGATGGTCTAAGGAAATTAAAAAAAAAAGAAAAAATCTCTTTGTCACACTTCATTTTCGATTTATATTCAGTCACTGTATCAATTTCACTATTGACACCTTACTGGTTGGTTTTATTCATTCAGAACACAAATTTTTCGGTTCGTACCTGACTTCCTAACCCACAATCTTACTTTGTACAGCCCAACCAATGATTTACACCACCAGTGATGAATTCGAAAACGTACCACAAAAGCTTCGAATAGTCGACAATGTTCCAGAACATTGCACAATATCCGGGAATGTTGTTGAATATTCTACAGTCATCTGGGATATTAATGAACATTGTGGAATCTTCCCGAATGTTCCGCATTATTCCCGAACATTCCATAACATTGCTAATGGTGTGCAACATCCTGAAATGTTGTGAGACGCTCTCGAATACTCCGATCGTTCTGGAGTGTTCTCGAATAATCTCAAAATATCTTCTAAGGCATGCCCTTCAGGTAAAACAGGATGGGCTACTACCACGCCATATAACTCTCCTTGTCGTACCGAAACTGTATTCTGAGTATTATCTGCACGCGCATTGTACAGTTACTTTCTAGAATGCACTGAAAAGCCAAAGAAACTAGGAAAAAATGTCTAATATGGTGTAGGGCCCCCGCGAACGCGCAGAAGTGCTGACTAATGGATGAAGTTGTGTTGGAGGGAACTGACACCACGCATACTGCAGGGCTGAGTTTGTGACACTTGCGGGGAGTGACACAAGCGGGGAATGGGAATGTGTAGACACTTGCAGGGAGACCCGGTCGCTGCAGGTAGTGAACAGGGTGTTCCACAAGTAGGGATACACCACCCCTACTCGACGACCTCCAGCCGCTACCTGTGTCGTATTCAGGGAAAGGCCCACCAGACCGGCCGCGCAATTTGTGACACAAATTACATGTTTGATAATATTAATGCATAGAAGTGTGAAATCACGTCAACACTACTTCCTGCAAAAATTTCGACAAAAAAGGTTGGCACTGAGTTTCGAAAAACAAAAATTCTGGTATATTGGATTTTAACATTTTATCAAGAAATGAATGTTACTACAAGAGATACAGCCATTCAAATTTACGGGCACCATAACGTTTTCCCTTCCTGAGTAAATGAGCTGCTTCTTGTAGTTTCAACACCACAGTAGCCTTTTTCTTGAATTTTCTGAATATAAATCTTCACACAGACTTCTTGAGGAGGAGAGTGATACGGATATCTGATTGTAAACCACTGCCTATTACCTCAGACCTTTTTGACTGTACTGAACAGGAGTTCCGCGTATTCCGTAATTTATATTTATACAGTTAACAGGCAATGTAATTTATAACCAACTATTGGCTTCCAATTTCGCTTCATTTTTCCTGGAAGTCTTGCAACTTGTTTCTCCCTGTTGTTTTATGCCAAGTTCGAAGTAAAACTGGTTCTATATGGCGATGATAGAAATTAGTATTTACCTTTGACATTTTTGTAATTCGTTTTGGGGTCTACCAATAAACGCTTCAAGTATGTAAAATACTCATTGACTTATTATTAACATTTTTAATTGAAGGTTTAAGGTTGCGTGTCCTATTAAAAAGCATAGTAGCTATTTTTAAAGAGATGGAAGTTACAGTGGGGTTAACTACATAACGGTCAATTACATCAATGTGTATGTGCAGGATGCCTAATATATTTATTGCTTGCACAGGTGTCTTGATATGCTTAGTGTTCTGAATAATATGCTTTTAGAAGGTATGACTGTGGAAAGTCATCGTCTTGTAGTAACAGAAAATGTCTTAATAACTTTCCAAGCATTATCACTATTAAAATACCTTTTTATTTTCAGGAGGAACACTCAACGAATTAATATGTAGTTAGAACAAGTTACTATATTGCTCTTCAGCTTGCAAAGGGTTGTGCAATTTCACTGAGTTTCGTGTTATGTTGACAGTATGGAAACTTGACAACAGCAGTGCTAGACTTCTTGGTGTGCCTGTACCCAGGAAACCCCGCCAAGGGCCCCGGGTTCCCCGCAAGTGTCACTCCCTGCAAGTGTTCCAACCCCGTCCACAGATCTGTATGAGTACGAGGGCGTGGAGATCTCTTCTGAACAGCACGTTGTGAAGAATTCCAGATATGCTGAGTATTTTTTTAAAATATATCTGGGGGGTTTAGTGGCAATCTGCGGTGTTTAAACTCAGGAGAATGTTCCTGGAGCCACTCTGAGTCAATTCTGGACGTGTAGGGCGTCGCATTTTTCCTGCCAGGATTGCTCACGTCCGTCGAAATGCACAATGGACTTGAAAGGATGCAGGTGGTCATAAAGGTTGCGTACGCACGTTTCATGCCTCACAGTCGTATCTAGATGGTTCAGGAGTCCCACATCTCTCCAACTGCACGCGCCCCACACCATTACAGAGCCTCCACCAGCTTTAACATTCCCATGCTTCTATGCGGGGCCCATGGATTCATTAAGTTGTCTGCATACCCATACACACCCATCTGCTCCATACAATTGGATACGAGGCTCGTTACAGCAGACAAAACCTGTCGAGGCATCAATAGTCCAATGTCAGTCCAGACGAGATGTAAAGCTTTGTGTTGTGCAGTCGGCAAGGGTGCTCCAGTGGGACTTTGGCTCCGAAAGCCCATATCCTTGATGTTTAGTGGAATTGGTTGACATGCTGACACTTGTTAATATGCAGCAATTTTTAAAAGGGTTGCCCTTCTGTCGCCGCCTCGGGGTGGCCGAGCTTTCTAACGCACCTTGATGCGAAGCGCCAGTTGTTCGCCTTCGGAGATTAGAGTCCTCGAATGGGCATATACAGGGTGAATTACCTAACACTTGCACCGGAAATACTGCAGAAACGGAAAGTGCGATTGATGTGCGGTTGTTACGGAATGGATTGGTTGTCAGGGACTCGTATTGTAGCCAATAAACAGATTGTAAAAATATCTAGAAAGTGTATTTTTATGCAAACATACAATTTTTCAAAAGGAACAATGGTTGTTTCTATCATGCAGTGTACAAATAATTTTGAATGTCATTTTTATCACGTTTAGTTTGGCAGCTACAACCATTCGAAGTTTTGGGAGCGGAGGCTGCGATAGCGTAGCTAACTGGCTGGTGGTCATGAGACAGTGATCCGTGCTCCAGGGGCTAGCCACTCGGCCAGTCAGCTATGCTATCGCACCTCCGCCCCCAAAACTTTTAACGGTTGTAGCTACCAAACTAAACGTGATAAAAATGTCATTCAAAATTCTTTGTTCACAGCTCGTGTCAAAAAATCCACTGCATGATAAAAGGAACCATTGTTCCATTTAAAAAACTGTTTATTTGCATAAAAATACACTTTCTAAGTAATATTAAAATCTGCTTCTTGGCTAAAAATACGTGCCCCTGACTACCAATCCATTCTGTGAAAACCGCACATCAATCTCACTTTCCGTTTCCGCAATATTTGCGGTGCAAGTATTAGGTGATTCAGCTTGTATGTGTGTGTGTGTGTGTGTGTGTGTGTGTATTTTTGTTGTCGTTTGTGTAAGTTACTTTAAGTAGTTCGTGAGGGACTGATGACCAAAGAAGTTAAGTGCTATAGATTTACAAGTTGTTGTACTTCTGTCACGTTGAAAGATTCTATTCAGTAGTCATTTGTACCGTTCTGGCAAAATCTTTTTCCGGCAGTGCCGATGTCGGAGATCTGGCGTTTTACCGGACTCCAGATATTCACAAAGCTCTCGTGAAATTGTCGAATGTGAAAATCCCCACGTCTTCCCTACCTCAGAGAAACTGTGTCCAATCTCTCGTGCCGCCGACTATAACACCATGTTGAAACTCACTTAAATCGTGATAACCTGACATTTTAGCAGCAGTAACCGATATAAAGTGCAGCTCTAGACACCTGTTGTCTTTTATAGGTGTTACAGGCTGCAGTACCGTTCTCTGAGTCCTTACATATATCTGTGTTTGCATTTACATGTTTGGCTCTTCAGAGTATAAATAATTAGTAACCCTTCAGTTGGATAAACTTTATCAACATAATCAATATCTTCCATAACGAAATTCAGCCAAGAAAGCATTTTTTTCAGTTCTTTATTTTTTTGACTACTGGTTTCAGTGAACCAAGTCATTATCTTCAGATCAATTGTCTACAAAATGTTCTGAAGATGATTTAGTTCATTTAATCCAGTAGTAAAAAATAAAGACCACAAAAAAGATCTTGGCGCATTCCATTATGGGGGTGGATTAGATTAGGTAAGATTAATACTTATTCCATAGATCATAAATACAACTTTTCTTAATATATTTTAAGAACAGCAAAGGACCCAAGAGAGAAGTTTTTGGGATCTCATTTTTGATAGCTCCCCAGTTAGAGGAATTAATTATTTCTTTCATGTCATGTGAACTGATTTTTTTTTAACTTTCTGCACTGTTCCAGTTAAGTATAATTTAAACCGTTTGTACACTGTCCCACTCATACCGTCATGCGTAAGCTTATCTAGAAGAATGCCACGATTTATACAATCAAAACCATTTGACAGATCACAAAAATTCACAGCGGGTTATGTCCAATTGTTGATTATTTCAGTTAGATTGCCTCCTTCCTGTAATGTCGGTAATAATTAATACTTATTCCATAGATCATAAATACAACTTTTCTTAATATATTTTAAGAACAGCAAAGGACCCAAGAGAGAAGTTTTTGGGATCTCATTTTTGATAGCTCCCCAGTTAGAGGAATTAATTATTTCTTTCATGTCATGTGAACTGATTTTTTTTAACTTTCTGCACTGTTCCAGTTAAGTATGATTTAAACCGTTTGTACACTGTACCACTCATACCGTCATGCATAAGCTTATCTAGAAGAATACCACGATTTATACAATCAAAACCATTTGACAGATCACAAAAATTCACAGCGGGTTATGTCCAATTGTTGATTATTTCAGTTAGATTGCCTCCTTCCTGTAATGTCGGTAATAATTAATACTTATTCCATAGATCATGAATACAACTTTTCTTAATATATTTTAAGAACAGCAAAGGACCCAAGAGAGAAGCTTTTGGGATCTCATTTTTGATAGCTCCCCAGTTAGAGGAATTAATTATTTCTTTCATGTCATGTGAACAGATTTTTTTAAAACTTTCTGCAATGTTCCAGTTAAGTATGATTTAAACCGTTTGTACACTGTCCCACTCATACCGTCATGCGTAAGCTTATCTAGAAGAATGCCACGATTTATACAATCAAAACCATTTGACAGATCACAAAAATTCACAGCGGGTTATGTCCCATTGTTGATTATTTCAGTTAGATTGCCTCCTTCCTGTAATGTCGGTAATAGGTATCAGAATAGTTGCAACTCTGCACGTACATGTAAACGGCAAATGTAAACCAATGTTAAGGGGCTGGCGCAACGGTTCTCGCTATCTCGGAACATCTGTTAATTCTGTAAAATCGTCTGCTTTCTGACTTGCAATTTTGAGAGTGAATAAAGAGTTCTCGGGTGCCAGTCCGCGTCAAGTGGTTAAAACTACACGAACTATCGGACAAGCACTCCTTACCCATTCTGAAGTGGTATGACTGCCAACTGGCTGCTAGTACAGGCTTATATACACTAGCTGCAGGCTGTGACGTCACTGGTGCCCCGCAGCATCACCATATATGGGTATGCGTTGAGTTGGTGTTCGATGCAGCCACTTTTACTCTGCGATCGCTGAATCCCACACCGCGCTGAGCTGCAGGCCGCCGTCTCTGTTAAGGGTGTTATCAGTTGCTTTAATTTCGATGGCTTCTTTAATTATACAGTCCCAGAAGCTGTGAGTGCAAGGCCACGACCGAAGTTTCATCAAATCTGATGCGATGACCGTTTACTAAAGCATGCTCAGCTAAAGCAGATTTCTGTGGGTAGCGTAAACGATAAAACCTTTCATGTTCTTTCCTGCGTTGTTCGACAGTTCGTACTGTTTGTCCGATATAAGACTGGACATACTCGCAAGGTATCTTGTAGATCCCAGGAGTTCTGAAACCTGCTGCGTCTTTGACTGGTCTCAATAACTGTCGTATTTTCGTCGGAAACTAGAAGATTGATTCAATCTTGTGTCAATTTAGCAGACGGCTTATTTTTCCTGACACATAACCACAGAACGGCTAAAAAGTAAGTTTCTTATCCTCTTCCTCGCCAGTGGCTGTATTGTGCTTCTTTCCGCAAGTACGGTAGGTCTTCAGGAATAACGAGTTCAGTGGTCATGAAGTAAGTGATGCGATCTCAGAAAAGAAGCTTAATACGACCGCTGACGACGAAGAGGACAAGAAACTTGCTTTTGCCGTTCTGTGCCGGGCAAAATAAGCCGACTGCTAAACAGACACAAGATTGATTCAATCTTCAAGCTTCCGACGAAAATACGACAGTTATTGACACCAGTTATAGACGCAGCTGTTCTCAGAACTCCTAGGGTCTACAAGGTACCTTGCGACTGTGCCCAGTCTCATATCGGATGAACAGTACGGACTATCGAACAACGCAAGAAAGAACACGAAACGTTTTACTGTTTACAATACCGAGAGGCATCTGCTTTTCACTGTCACTCTCCACTAACGCGGCAACTATGCAGGTTTCTTCAGAGACGCTAGGACGATCTATTCGATGTATGTCTGCTACAGTTTGCCGACCTTCGTTTAAGACTTTTACCCAACGTGCCACTGTTCTGTACGGCAATGTCGATTCCCCGCGTGCTTCTTGAAGACCTTGGTGACACTGTAATGCTGTACGGCCACTGACACATTCAGACCTGATCCAACTCCGTTGTTGCTGCTTCGAGAACATAATGACACCGTTACGTTGAACGGCTGGCTCACAAGTGACTGTGTTTCCCTCGATTGTGCGCACCGCGGTGACGTGGAACGGGCGAGTCTATTTGCTCGGAGGTAAAAAAAAAAAGTTCAAATGTTTGTTAAGCTTATGGGACTTAACTACGGGGTCATCAGTCCCTAAACAACAAACTACTTATGAACTACTTACGAACTAGGACGGCACAAATATCCATGCCCGAGGGGGGATTCGAACCCCCGACCGTAGTGGCCGTGCAGACCGTGACTGGAGCGCCTCGGCCACCGCGGCCGGCTCGGAGGTAAGGTAGACATGTCAACAACGTGTGCTATCAGGGATAATAGTAGATTCAATTGCATAGTGTCTCCACAGCAGTGTTGCCACTGTTTATGTTCCAGCCCTCGTATTTAATGATAATAAGACGTCCGTAAATACGCAAAGACCACAGTATTCTCTGTTGTATCTGAGTTAAATCAACGCTATAGCGTATTGTTACACCCTTAGACTGAAAGTTAGTACATAATTTTCTGCCATTTGCAGACACTTGCGATTCCTATCTGTATTCAACGGCCTTGTGGTCCACGTTTTTTTACTGCAGAGATATGGAGAAAGACTTAGCTTACCTTGAAGAAACGAATCGACTTTCCCCCCAGAGAGCTTTCTGAGCCTCCTTAATTGTGTCGCGTTAGTGAATAACGAGGCGACGGGAGCACACTAAGTGAGCCCGTGCATGGCGTTGATGTATGCGCCGACTTAACAAAACTTGTTTCTACGGCATCCATTTAGTGTCCCGCTTTAACCGCCACGAAGAGCGACTCGTACAACTGTACCTTGTTTTGTAAACCGTTTTGAAATACGAGGACGGCCTCCATCCTGGTGTAAATTCTTCGTTGCTATTTTTCCTTCTCAAACCTGTTGCAGCTAGATAGCACCAATATCCGATGTCCCCGACCCCATTTTGCAAAACTGTTCGCCGTGGAGGTTCGAGTCCTCCCTGGGGCATGGGTGTGTGTGTGTTTGTCCTTAGGTTAATTTACCTTAGTTTAAGTAGTTTGTAAGCTACGGACTGATGACCACGCGGTTTGGTCCGGTAGATCTGCAAACATTTGAACATTTTTTTTTGCAAAATAATACAGCTCCTTTAAATGTAAACAAGTGAGATACGTACATGTGGTTACGCTATACACAGCCTTCCAAGAGGACGTCACGAAGTTCTGCTAGTGTAATTTCTGAGGACGTTATACAATTTATTGGACCATTAGGACATATAGTGTGCAACTAGTAAGGCTTACTACACAATTTCGAGAAAATTTCAGGAGAATCTTGTACGCTTCTGCACACGAGACCGCAGCGCTCATGTGGTTCCTATCATTCAGCCTCCGAAACAGTTGGATTCCTGGACGGAATATGTTTCGTTTACCATTTTTTAAATCTATATTCTTTTCCCACACTGGTCAAATTTACATTTATTTCAAAGATAATACAATGAAAAAATATTTATTTTCGTGATCTGGAATGGATTTTCAATGTTTACTGTTAATTATATATTACTCTTATATTAAAGTAGATGAAAACATGACATTGCCTAGGTATTTATTAATTTTTTCATGGCTTGAGTTAGTTCTTCTCCTATTGTTTCTCTCTTTGTCCCTCTCCTTTTCTCCTGAAAACATTTTATATTAATGACAGTATATATAAGAAATAAGTCTATCTTGCATGTTGTACAAAATTATTATGTGCAGTATCCAAACAAAGAAAATAGTAAATAAAATATATGTGATATGTAACATACGTACATTCATTTAATACAAAACTTGACTTTAAACAATATCTCTTATTACTTTTCAGGATATAATATCCATAAACTATTTCGTGAGCACACGCCTCAGCAAGTCAATAAATTTGTCCGAGTGAGAAACATGTAGACGTCAAACCACTCTGCAGTATTTCTCTGCAGTATTTAATAGATTGCTCTGCTATTTATTAATCATTGTAGAAATTGCAAGTCTCTCTGGAAAATCCGGACTCTAGAGCTAATGGGTGCTTGTTGGATGTACACTGTTTCGTGTTCTTGCTTTCCTTGTAGCTTCAAGACGTCTGTTGCTTTCGCCTGCAGTCGTGTGCGCTTCACAGTTTAAAGTCGTCAACGACACTGTTATGTTTTAGGAATTTTCTTACGCTGACTGTGATACAGTAGTGTTTTAGAAGTAAATGAGAAATTGATTAAAACATGGTGCCGGATTTAACAGTTTTTACCCATCGCAGTCTTTATGTTCTCATATCTATTGAATTATACATCGTACAGTTGTATAATTTCGCAGATTTACATCCATTTACGTAAGTCCTGTGTTTCTGTAAAATCTGTTGGGAATACAGTTACTAGTAAAGAAGTAATACTTTAAAACCTGCTGAATGATGGGGCGGTTTCTCATAAACATTACTGTTTATGCCCTGATATTTCATGAACTATGTGTTGGAGTATGATAAAATGTCGAAGATACATTCAAATGTATGTGTGTATACTGTCTGCAGAACTTCCTGTGAGTATAACTTGTGGTGTATAAGTTATAAATATTCTAACGTCATACGAATTGCATAGTTTTACTCCTTGAACAGCAGAGAAATAGTAAGCGAGAAACTTTTATCCTTTCATCAAAAAAATGTTCAAATGTTTGTTAAGCTTATGGGACTTAACTACGGGGTCATCAGTCCCTAAACTTACAAACTACTTATGAATTACTTACGAACTAGGACGGCACAAATATCCATGCCCGAGGGGGGATTCGAACCCCCGACCGTAGTGGCCGTGCTGACCGTGACTGGAGCGCCTCAGTCACCTCGGCCACCGCGGCCGGCTATCCTTTCATCATTTTGCCGTGGTTGTCAGGGAGAAAATGTATAATAAAAGTTTGAAATTATGTTCAAAGTGTTTGCAAGCCGCTAAGTCATACATTTCATAAATAAAATCTCTTCGAATTGAGGGGCAGTTTTTTGTATCTCTCATTCTTTACGACGTAATATCACTAGAACCACGTGTCGTACGTGGTTCGTACCCCTGCAGCAATTGTTACCTCACGGCATGGAATATGTGTACCAAATTTGGAAGAAATCTGTGCAGTGGTTTATGAGAAAGATGTGACGTTTTTGTCACGAGACGCAGCAGTTTCTCGCGCATCTCGTTGTTTATAACGTCATCTCTCATGAACTATTTGTTGGATGTAATACTTACACTATTGGCAACCGTCATCATGGTTAGAAGATCAAGTATGCAAAAATTCATAAAGATTGGTTTCAATTTTTGTAAATCTAAGGGACTTACCTGCAGCGGTTATCAGCCCCTAGGCTTACAAACTACTTCAACTAACTTAAACTAACATATGCTACGGACAACCCTGACACCCATGCCCGAGGAAGGACTCGAACCACCGATGGCGAGCAATAGCACGCACCGCAGCAATGCGCGTTACAGCCTACTTCACCGCGGCCATAAAGATTGGAATAAAACTGTAGATTTGTATGCAATACGTACACACAAACAGGCCTACACTCTGATTTATATATAAAGAAGAAGACTTTTGTAGCTCAATGTAGTAGTGAATAAAGTTTTTTCACCTTCATTAATCGATTTTCGACTTTTCAACCGTGTCTGTCGTCTTGTAACCTTTGCCCGGAGTTGGAAGGATACAGGTATGTTCAAATGTTTGTTAAGCTCAAGGGACTTAACTGCGGGGTCATCGGTCCCTAAACTTACAAACTACTTATGAACTACCTAATACTAAAGAGGCACAAACATTCATGCCAGAAAGAGGATTCGAACCCCCGACGAGGAACGGCCTCGCACATCGTTGCATAGCGCCTCAATGCGCTTGGCTATTCCGCCGCGGCTGTTTCCGTATACCTAACCCGATTGCATTTATGAAGGATTTTGCAATTCACGACAGGTATATAAAGGCGCTATGTGGGAGTAGCCGAGTGGTCTGGAGCGCCACGATGCGAATCCTGCGGCCTCCCGCGTCGTGGGTTCGAATCCTCCCTCGGGCATGGATGTTTCTGTTGTCTTTAGCGTAAGTTAGTTCATAAGTAGTTTCTAAGTTTAGGGACTGATGACCCCGCAGTTAAGTCATATAAGCTTCACAAACATTTGCAGGAAAACATAGTGCATTTGGTTGTTTACCTGTTGGTAAATATAGATATTTGTGAGTCGATTGCATAATGGATAATGTTCCAGACCACCACAATATTACAATACAAATAACAAATTTCCAGTTTTGTGGTACGATATATCTATTTAAAAAAGAATCACAATCGATTTCCTTCACAGGATGGGAGAACATCATCAGTCATCAGTTTAAAATGGGCATATTTTTACGCGAGTTTTGCTTCTATGGAGCTTATGTTCAGTTTTGATAACACGGTTTTCCATATCGGATCCGCTACTTCTCAGTCAAGAAGTTCCTCATTTGCTCTCACAAGGGCTGAGTGCACCCCTCTTACCAACACCGCTAGCTAGACCCGGACGGTTACCGACCCAAGAGCTAGCCAAGTCCGACAGTGATTAAATTTTGTGACCTAATGAAAACCGGTGTATCCACTACAGTACGGCCGTTGGCTTCAGAAAATAAATCATTCAAAAAAACCTGAACGTGTAGAGATACTTACGATTGGAAGCTGACATTCACAAGTCATGTACCGTAGTATGTGATGCAGATAATGATTAGCGTCTGAACCATGTCAGCCAGCAGGCTCAAGGTTGATATCAATATGACGGCGCAACACCACCTACCACTAACTTTGCGCATGCGCCTCTCGCCGTCGCTTTTGGCTGAAGGTAATAGACCAATGTGACCTTGTCAAACAAGCAGGATGCCTCGCAGACGGGTGCGCGACCTGTACGGTGTGTGACAACGGGTATGAGAAAATACGACGTACGCAACCGGGAAATAGCTGATAGCGTGTGACAAAATTTTGCTGCATAGTAATGGGTCTGTACAGAATAGATCACTGAAGGCCACAGGACATGAGAAATCGCACCACCCTCCGAATGGCATTGCAGGAGAGATGTGCGTTGCCCTCAGCTGTGGAGCAACAGTGAAACAGTCTAACATACACTTTCAGGGGTAGCGGGCCGTCGCTGTTTGTTACTACATGCCTGATGTGCTCGTAGTCAACATCGACACCCAACATTCATTAATGTGAAGAAACATCCATGACGGGTACGGTGTATGGAACGACACTACTAGAGACAATAATAACACCATAAAGTCGTTTCGAACAAAATCAGGTTCTGTTTTTTTTTTTATTATTATTATTTTTTTTTTTTTTTTTTTTTTTTTTTTTTTTTTTGGTGAATTTGTGATTGCCACAGACAGGGGGCACAGCATCACAGTGACAGCGTTCACATGATGTTGTTGCGTCGCTATTCATCACAACGCCGGCGGTCCATGCAAGTCATCCCGCCAGTATACGAAGGAGTGATAAATACACTCCTGGCCATAAAAATTGCTACACCACAAAGATGACGTGCTACAGTCGCGAAACTTAGCTGACAAGAAGAGGATGCTGTGATATGCAAATGATTAGCTTTTCAGAGCATTCACACAAGGTTGGCGTCGGTGGTGACACCTACAACGTCCTGACACGAGGGAAGTTTCCAACCGATTTCTCATACACAAACAATAGTTGACCGGCGTTGCCTGGTGAAACGTTGTTGTGATGCCTCCTGTAAGGAGAAGAAATGAGTAACATCACGTTTCCGACTTTGATAAAGGTCGGATTGCAGCCTATCACGATTGCGGTTTATCGTATCACGACATTGCTGCTCGCGTTGGTCGCGATCCAATGGCTGTTAGCAGAATATGGAATCGGTGGGTTCAGAAGGGCAATAAGGAACGCCGTGCTGGATCCCAACGTCCTCGTATCACTAGCAGTCGAGACGACAGGCATTTTATCCGCATGGCTGTAACGGATCGTGCAGTAACGTCTCGATCCCTGAGTCAACAATGGGGACGTTTGGAAGACAACAACCATCTGCACGAACAGTTCGACGACGTTTTCAGCAACATGGACTATCAGCTCGGAGACCATGGCTGCGGTTACCCTTGACGCTGCATCACAGACAGGAGCGCCTGCAATGGTGTAAACAACGACGAACCTGAAGGCACAAATGGCAAAACGTCACTTTTTCGGATGAATCCAGGTTCTGTTTACAGCATCATGATGCTCGCATCCGTGTTTGGCCACATCGCGATGACCTCACATTGGAAGCGTGTATTCGTCATCGCAATAATGGCGTATCATCCGGCGTGATGGTATGGGGTGCCATTGGTTACACGTCTAGGTCACCTCTTGTTCGCATCGACGGCACTTTGAACAGTGACCGTTATATTTCAGATGTGTTACGACCCGTGGCTCTACTCTTCTTTCGATCCCTGCGAAACCCTACATTTCAGCAGGATAATACACGACCGCATGTTGCAGGCCCTGTACGGACCTTTCTGGATACGGAAAATGTTTGACTGCTCCCTTGGCCTGCATATTGTCCAGATCTCTCACCAATTGAAGACGTCTGGTCAATGGTGGCTGAGCAACTCGCTCGTCACAATACGCCATACCAGTCATTACTCTTGATAAACTGTGGTGACGTGTTGAATCTGCATGGGCATCTGTACCTATACTCGCGATGCAAGCTCTGTTGGACTCAATGCCCAGGCGTATAAAGGCCGTTCTGGGTACTGATTTCTCAGGATGTATGCACCCAAATTGCTTGAAAATGTGATCACATGTCAGTTCTAGTATAATATATTTGTCCAATGAATACCCGTTTATCATGTGCATTTCTTCTTGGTGTAGTAGTTTTAATGGCCAGAGGTGTATGTAGTTGATTGCATTGTGCTGCCGTTCTGTACTTCTCTTACAACTCAACATAGTTAGCAGTCAAGTGTTCCATTAAATAAGTGTGTTATGGTATGCGCTTTGTAAATGAGCCTTCAAATGTTTGTAAATTGGGTGGAAATGTAACCACATGGCAGTTCTAGAATAATATATTTGTCTAATGAATACCCGTTTACCATCTGCATTTCTTCTTGGTGTAGCAATTTCGGCCGCCGGGGGTGCCCACATTCGCGGTAACTCTTTGCTTGCTTCACGCGCCGGCTAATAGGAAGGAGGAGGATCGCCCAGATATGCCTGCGGAACACAACAACGACAAACAGTACTAGAGTTCCAGACAGTAGGAGGCAGTCAACGATCGAGAAGATCTATGAAGGAGAGCCAGCCATCTACGTAGCACAACCCGGAAGTTTATTGCCAAGAACTGTAATGATACCTTGCAGAACTGTTCAATAGATAGGAACAATTATACCAACACAAGCACATCAAAGTTAAGTATTTGTTTCATCTAGTAAATAATGCATGTGGACTAATGAATTCTTTAAGTTACAGACCTCTGTCCACATTCTTGCTAGTCCATGGTCAACCTCCTCCCACGCTACACTACGAGGACACAACACACGAGACAATGAGTGATAACTGGTGCATGTCCACGGCACTGTCACCAGTTTGAACTACGCGAATGACATTCTGTCACCAATAACCATTCCCTTTCTCTTCGAAACCCCAGCAAGACAATGGGAGACCACGTGTTGCTGACAACACATGGTTCCTCTGTGGCACAGGATATCAGTCTCCTGCCCTCGCCCGCCATATCACTAGACTTGTCACCAATCTAGAATGTGTGGGGTGTGGTGGAAAAGCGGTCGCAGGGCTGGGACCCACTGTCAACCACCAGAGATGAATAAATGAAACCTTCTCGGGCCTATAGTCGCGTGAAGAAATTACAATTGCGCGAGCTTTGCACCAAGCTCTCCTCGACCATTGTCAAGTTGTAAAAGACTGCTTGATCGTCTTTGCCTTGCCGTTATATAGCCGCGATGCTGCCTGTGACGTAGCTACAGCTGACTGCCTCACCATAAATGGTAATGTTTACATCCTGACTCCGTTTCGTGTGGTTTCTGCTGTTGGCTGTGACGTGACTGGGACTAGCTTCTTCGTCCCGTGCCCGACACGTCCGCTTCAACCTCGCTATGACCAGTTGTGAAGCTGTGCTAAAAAGCAAACCGACGTCCTTATTAATCCAGCAAAAGTCGTCTCAGACGCCAAAAGCCTGCTACGAGAGTTATTCTATATCTGTAGAGACTGCAGGAAAAATGGTTGCAGTCACCGCCAGATAAAAGCTGTAAAGCTGTAAAGCTGTAAAAGTACGTCGGAAGAAGAGACAAGAATCTTGCAGTCCTGCTCTTCTGTGGAAGAGTGTCGGGAAAAATTAGTTATTTCCCGCAGAGATATAACACAGTGTTTGTATTCAGGCCCCCAACATAAACACAACAGCTGATGAGGTCTGTGAAAGACGGTGTAGGGTTCAAAACACCAGGAGTTTATAAGATACCTTGTGAGCGTGGCTGCTACTATATTGGGCAAAATGTACGTACTGTGGAACAATGCGCACATAACGCTAGATGTGCTTACGTCTTTTTTACCTGGAAAAATCAGCCGTGGCAAAATATTCCTTAGAAAATAGACACCGAATTCGTTTCGACGAAACGTCTGTCACTGGTGAAACGAAAGGATACTAGGATAGTGTTATAACGGAAGCCATTGAAATTGAAATATCTAAGATCATCATTAATAAGGACGTCACCTTGCGGCTCAGCGCAGCTTGGGACTTAGTCATACGGGCAAGGATGTGTGTGTTATCCTTAGGTTAGTTTTAAGTTTAAGTAGTTTGTGAGACTAGGGACTGATGAACAACGTAGTTTGGTCCCATAGAATTACAAACATTTGAACATTTTGATTTTTTGAATACAGCCATCGCGAGGTTGAAGCGCACCCGGCGGGCACGGAACGAAGAAACGAGCCCCAATGACGTCACAACCAGGAGCCGAAAGCGGACGCAATCGACTCAGGATGTAAACATTACCAAATATGGTGAGGCAGCTAGCTGCAGTGACGGCACAGCCAACAGCGCAGCTACATAACCGCAAGACAACGACGATGCAGCAGTCATTTACCATTCGACAATGGCCAACGTGGCCGAAACCTCGTGGGATTCTAACCACCTGACGCTATCACTGTGTCTATGACTTCAAATATTAATGGGGATAGATTGAGAAGTGATTCTCATACAACAAATAAGTTAAGGATGTGGGTTATAAGTTTTAAGATGCATGAACTAATGTGCAAAGAAATGTGAATGGTTACAGTAATATTAAACTAGTGTTACAATTGGTACATCTAGTCAGACAAATGAAGAGAGTTAAACAGTCAACGTGCTAGAGATATACCAAAGAGGACAATCATGTGGTGCTTTAAGATACAACAAGAGTAAGTGGTGGCTAGTTTTCTAAAAATTAACCAGTCACTATCATAATGGTAGTGACTATTGCATAGTGCAGTTTAACAAAGTCTAGGCATAAAATTACAATCTATCTTTAATATGAGGTGGGGGGAGGGGGAGAGGAGGGAATAGTTACCAGAAATTACAGCTGGCATATGCATCCAAATATTTATGGGGTAGGAGGGTGGTTCAGTGGTAGAAAGTAGTTGACTGAGTGTGGTTGTGATGGGGGAGGGGGGGGGGGGGAGGGAAAAGAGGTAAGAAACCTGCACAAAGAGGAAGCAACCAAGGAAAGTTTGAGGAACCACGGATAGACATTAGAAAGTACGGCCAGGGGTGGGAGTGAGAGGTAAGGGGGGGCGGTGGTGGGAGTGGTGGTATACTACATAACTACATTGTGCAGTAAAGTAGAACAGAGTAGGGTTACATAAAGGAATAGGAGTAGGACTGAAAAATTGGAATGTGAGATAATGTTAATGTAGTTGTAGCACTCTAACTGTACGTAATAGTTCTTCCCCGTTTTACCTCACCTCTCCGTCTTGCCCCGCCTTCCCATATATAAATAACGGTTAAATCTTCTCCAGGTATTTTTTTTCTTTTTCGAAATGGCCTGCATAGTCTGCTCAAGGCAGACAATTACAATAAAAAGCGAAAACAAGGAAATAATAGCAATCAAACATCGAAAATCGTTTTTTCCAACAAACTGTTTCAAACAGATTGAGTGTCAAATAGGAGGAACAAAGTTAGAACAGGTAGACAGTTTCAAGTACCTGGGATGTATTTTCTCACAGGATGGCAACATAGCGAAAGAACTGGAATCGAGGTGCAGCAAAGCTAATGCAGTGACTGCTCAGCTAAAATCTACTCTCTTCTGCAAGAAGGAAGTAAGTACTAAGGCAAAAATAGCAGTGCACCGCTCTATCTTTCGACCAACTTTGTTGTATGGGAGTGAAAGTTGGGTGGATACAGTTTACCTTATTCATAAGATAGAGGTACAGATATGAACGTAGCATGATTGATTGCAGGTACCAATAGATGGGAACAATGGCAGGAGGGTGTCCATAATGAGGAAATCGAAGAAAAGCTGGGACTGAACACCGTAGATGAAGCAGTTAGAGCGAACAGACTGAGACGGTGGGGTCATGTTACACGCATGGGAGAAGCAAGGTTACCTAAGAGACTCATGAGCTCGTCAGTGGAGGGTAAGAGGAGTTGAGGTAGACCAAGAAGAAAGTACTTAGATTCGGTGCAGAATGATTCTGAAGTAAAAGGCATAACATCAGACGAAACATCAATGTTAGCATTGAATAGGGGATCATGGAGGAATTTTATTAGAGGTACATGCTCCAGACTGAACGCTGAAAGGGATAATCAGTCTCTATTTTTCTTTTTTTACAAAGAATGGAGCCCCTCCACGCTCGCACTAGCATGGTGACCAACTCAATAGTTCTACTGTCACCTCTGCATGTGTTAGTTTGTCTAATGTATTAGTCACAGGAGCGGGTACTGTGATGTGTGCCGTACGTGTGGGTAAGATTACCCATTAATACGGTCCATCTGGATGATAGAAGTGGTCGAACAAGAGCGGTTTTAAGGGCAGAGGGAAAAAAGTTCCAAGGCAAGTGCCAAGGGGAAAAAAAACTCTGCGATAGTCAGGAGCGGGTAGTAAGAGCAGAAGCGGATTCTTGCTATCTGCGACAGATCATGCAAGGGTGTGGTTATGTTAGTATTGGGTATCGTACAATCTCGGTACTATTTTCATTGCGTGTTTGTCATAAGTTTGTCAATCCTGTTTGATGAGTCGCCCCTCTGCAGCTGGCACTGGGGGTGTCTCCTGGTCCATCATCAGCGGCGGCTGGCTGCACCAATCAAGATTGACAGGCAAGTGGTCGATTTTTGAGATCGGCCTCTAAGTGTATAGATTTAGTGTGGGATTTGTTTGTGTTTTGTGTTTGTTCATGTTCCCTGCGACTGCCGGTTTGTCGGCGGTAATTGCTCATCTGGCATTGCCACTCAGTTTTGCTGCGATGCAGGGGTTCAATGAGCAATGATTTTGTTTGTGTCTATAAGGCTCCTGGTTGTGACGTCATTGGGGCTCGTTTCTTCGTTCCGTGCCCGCCGTGTCCGCTTCATCCTCGCTATGGCTGGGTTCAAAAAATCAAAATGTTCAAATGTTTGTAATTCTATGGGACCAAACTACGTTGTTCATCAGTCCCTAGTCTCACAAACTACTTAAACTTAAAACTAACCTAAGGACAACACACATATCCTTGCCCGTATGACTGGGTCCCAAGTTGTGCTGAGCTGCAAGGTGACGTCCTTATTAATGATGATCTTCGGTATTTCAATTTCAATAGCTTCCGTTATAACACTATCCTAGTAACCTTTCGTTTCACCAGTGACAGGCGTTTCGTCGAAACGAATTCGGTGTCTATTTTCTAAGGAATTTTCTGCCACGGCCGATTTTTCCAGATAAAAAGGACGTAAGCACATCTTGCGTTATGTGCGCATTGTTCGACAGTACGTACATTTTGCCCAATATAGTAGCAGACTCTGCGGACATAGGATAACTCTCGTAGCAGGGTTTCGGCGTCTGAGACGACTTTTGTAGGACTAATAAGGAGGTCAGCTAGTTTTTTAGCACATCTTCGGAACCGGTCATAGCGAGGTTGAACCGGACATGTCGGACATGGGACGAAGAAGCTAGTCAGAGCCAACAGCCAAAACCAGACGGAACGCCGTTAGGCTGTAAATATTACCATTTATGGCGAGGCAGTCAGCTCTAGCAACGTCACAGGCAGCATCGCGGCTATATAACGGCAAGGCAACGACGATCAGGCAGTCATTTACTACATGACAGTGGCCGAGGAGAGCTTGGTGCAAAGCTCGCGCAATTGTAAATTTTTCACGCGACTAGAGGCCCGAGAAGGTTTCATTTATTCATCTCTGGTGGTTGACAGTGGGTCCCAGCCCTGCGACCGCTCTTCCACCACACCCCACACATTCTAGATTGGTGACAATTCTAGAGATATGGCGAGCGAGGGCAGGAGACTGACATCCTGTTCCAAAGAAAAACCAAGTTTTGTCAGCAATTGTCTTGCTGTGGTGTCGTAGAGAAAGGGAATGACTATTGGTGACTGGTGACAGTGCCGTGGACATGCACCAGTTGTCACTCTGTGTCTCGTGTGTTGTTTCCTCGTAGTGTAGCGTGGGAGGAGGTTGACCGTGGACTAGCAAGGATTTGGACAGAGGTCTGCCACCAAAAGAATTCATTAGTCCACATGAATTATTTACTAGATGAAACAAATACTTAACTTTGATGTGCCTCTGTTGGTATAATTGTTCCTATCTATTGAACAGTTCTGCAAGGTATCATTACAGTTATTGGCAATAAACTTCCGGGTTGTGCTAATGATGATGTTGATGACTGTTTATCTTTAGCGGTTTTGATAGTAGGGTGATAACGGAGATGAAAAGAGCCGGTAAAACCGAAAGCGACAACGGCCTTCCGTAACTTATAGCACGGACGGAAGGGACGTTTCGCTCTGCCTCGCAAGAGGTCCATTCGTTTGGGAACCGCGAGTTGTAGCGAGAGCGCGGGGCGACACCTGAGGCGCGAACCATTGTCGCCCTCCCCCCCCCCCCCCCCCGGCAGCTCGTGCCCCAACCCTTTGTGGCGTCACGGCGCGGCGCTGGTCGCGCCGGGCTTGGCGCCCGCTCGCAGATCCCCGCGGCGGCCTCATTAAGAATGTGCGCCCGCGGAGGCGCGACGTGAGAAATGTGTTTTTCGCGCCGGCGCCGGCGATTGGCATCTAATCTGCGGCGCGCATCGCTCCGGAGGAAAAAAGCGCTCGGCACATTAGCGACGGCGCGAGCGCATTGTGCGGCAAGAGTTGCGTCTTTGTGGCCGCCGCGAGGGGCGCTGGCATCGCGATAGCGCGCCCTGGGGGCCGCGCCGCTCCTATCTGCCACCGAGAGTCGGTTACCCGCCGATCCGACATCAATCTGGTAGCGGGGGGCTCAGTGTGAACTCCCCACTGGGCGGCGGAAAACCGGCTGCCCAGCGATGCTGCTCCAGTAGGCGTCGGCGCCGGTGTATCACGCCTTCCACCCGATTCACACGCTAGGAAACGTCACGTCAACAAGTCGGCTCACGTGAAGTTTTTCTCCCAGGCTTTCAAACGGCGCCATTCACACGGTGAGCAACGTCACGTCAGTGACAATATGCCTGCTGGACAGTACCGTTACTTGGTTTTATTTGGAACTATTGGGGTGAAATGGAACACTTTGACCATTTCAAGAAATCATCCTTGCCGTGGAGAAATCCTTTCGTGCAGCTAACGGAAACCATCTCCCTTGGTCTCACAATGTTCGAATGTCTGTAAATCTATCGGACCAAACTGCGTGGTCATCAGTCCGTAGCTTACAAACTACTTAAACCTAGGTAAACTAACCTACGGACAAACACACACACACCCATGCCCCATGGAGGACTCGAACCTCCACGGGGAGCAACCGCGCGCTCCGCAGCGAGGTGCTTTAGACCGCTCGGCTACTCCACCGCGGCTCCCATGGTCTCCCGATAAAAAAAATCTTTAATTAATAACAATAATAACCGAAACACTACGGAAGAGGCGACTGCTATTTTTTTGGACATTTCTGCCGCATGAACAGCAACAGGTTAACCAAACAGATTTTTAAATATCTCTGGGACATGTAGTCAACAATAGTATGAATTCAAGAAGTTAGGAAAGATTTGGAAAGAAACAATATAAGTGAAAAAGATGCAACAGAAAGAGAAATTTTTAAGAAGAAATTGTTAAAAATGGAAGTATTCCAAGGCAGGAGGGAGAAGAAGACAGGAGTAATGTGGTCTGAGGAGAGAAAAAGGATGGATAGTGAAAAGATGAAATAATACTGGAGGAAAAAGAAAGAAGAACAAAGGAGGAAACACTGAAATTGGTGCGTGGTCCTTAGATGGCCGAAACGAAGAAAGAAAGAAGAAAAAATAATAATGAAATAAAATTAAAAAAATGTGTGTGTCGAAATGGTATACGATTTAAAAATATATATTTATACTTGTGCGCCTCGGTTGCACAGTGGTAGAGTGCCAGACTATCAATCCAAAGGTCGCGGGTTGGATCTCCGCCAGTTCCTAGGATTTTTATCTGTCACTTTCCACTTCTTTCACCTCTGGCGGAATTGCTCATGTGAAAAATACCGAGTAGCACCGTGGTTC
This sequence comes from Locusta migratoria, assembly GCA_026315105.1. NCBI lineage: Eukaryota > Metazoa > Arthropoda > Insecta > Orthoptera > Acrididae > Locusta > Locusta migratoria. The sequence continues at coordinate 411,554,513 of CM048748.1, forward strand.
GGAACCCACGTTAAACTGTAGGTCCCCCCTATAACTGTTTGGGTAAGTCAGTTTGAAGGTCGGAGGAAGGCAGCGGCATACCACCTCCAAACAGCACCATGCCTAGTAAAGCACTGTGCTGCTCAAACCAATCTCCGGATTGTTGACTGCTTTACCTTTTAATGGGGTGAAATGGAACACTGTGTCCATTTCAAGAAATCATACTTGCCGTGGAGAGATACTTTCGTGCAGTTAACGGAAACCGTCTCACATGGTCTCCCGATAAAAAATCTTTAATTAATAATAATAATAACCGAAACATTACGGAAGAGGCGACAGCTATTTTTTCTGGACATTCATACCTAATGAACAGCAACAGGTTATAGTTGCTGGTAGAACTTCCGGGTTATAAGGTCGTGGTCCATAAAACTTTCTAGTTTCACCTAACGTTTCGTCCAAAGCTGCGCCGGAAATCCTCAGAGGACTTCTTACTTGCGTTGAGTCTTGCCGACTGATGAGTCGGGTGTCTGAGAACGCCATATATACTGTGAAAAGTGGGCGTGGTCAAGCTGTCACGTTATCAGCAGAGATAGTCCTTGTCAAAGATAAAACATCACAATCGATTGCAATCGGTCAGAGATAAAACCTGTCGATCTTTCAAAGCTTCTGTCCATATGTCGCTAAGTTTCAAACCTTCTTCATTTCTGTTAAAAATTTATTTATGTTTATATATTTCAATTGCTTCCCTGTATTGTCATGATAATAATTCGTCATAGTAGAGACAACCTCTCTATATGACTTCCAGATTGAAGAGCATGCTGTGCCACAGCCGATTTCTCTGTTTTTCCTAGTCGGCAAAGACTTTTGTGTTCCTTCAGCCTAGTTTCTATACTTCTTTTTGTGGTTCCAATATAAACTATACCAGACGTACACGGAATTTTATAAACGCCACAAGCAGAAAGAGCAGGTCGTTTATCCTTCACAGAACTGAGTATCTGACATATTTTCTTAGTTGGTCTGCAAACACAACATCAGACCGGTTTTCAGACCAACTAAGAAAATATGTCAGGTACTCCGTTCTGTGAAAGATAAACGATCTACTCTTTCTGCTTGTGGCGTTTATAAAATTCCGTGTACATGTGGTAAAGTTTATATTGGAACCACAAAAAGAAGTATCGAAACCAGGCTGAAGGAACACAAAAGTCTTTGCCGACTAGGAAAAACAGAGAAATCGGCTGTGGCAGAGCATGCTCTTCAATCTGGAAGTCATATAGTGAGGTTTTCCGAAACATCAGTTTTATCTACAATGACTAATTATTATCCACGACAATACAGGGAAGCTATTGAAATATACAAACATAAAGAAAAATTTAACAGGAAAGAAGAAGCTATGAAACTTAGCGACATATGGACATTAGCTTTGAAAGATCGACAGGTTTTATCTCTGACCGATTGCAATCGATAACGATGTTTTATCTTTGACAAGGACTATCTCTGCTGATAACATAACAGCTTGACCACGCCCACTTTTCACAGTATATATGACGCTCTCAGACACCCGACTCATCAGTCGGCAAGACTCAACGCAAGTAAGAAAACCTCTGAGGATGTCCGGCGCAGCTCTGGACGAAACGTTAGGTGAAACTGGAAAGTTTTATGGACCACGGCCTTATAACCCGGAAGTTCTACCAGCAACTATGACATCCGGTCCGGAAATCCTTCATTGCAGCAACAGGTTAACCAAACAGTTTTTTTAAATATCTCTGGGACAAGAAGTCAACAATAGCATGGATTCAAGAAGTTAGGAAAGATTTGGAAAGAAACAATATAAGTGAAAAAGATGCAACAGAAAGAGAAACTTTTAAGAAGAAAGTGTTAAAAATGGAAGGATTCCAAGGCAGGAGGGAGAAGAAGACAGGAGTAAAGTGGTCGGATGAGAGAAAAAGGATGCATAGTGAAAAGATGAAAGAATAGTGGGGGAAAAAGAAAGAAGAGCAAAGGAGGAAACATTGAAATTGGTGCGTGGTCCTTAGATGGCCGAAACGAAGAAAGAAAGAGAAAAAATAATAATGAAATAAAATAAAAAATAAAAAATGTGTGTGTGTGAAGTAGTATACGATTTAAAAAATATATATATCTATACTTGAGTCTAATAGTTCCCTCAATATGAAAATCTGAAAGCAATCTATTGCCCAGCTGTTCTGGTAATAGTAATACTGTTCTCTGACATTGGTATGTGAAGGACAACTATCTTTCATAATGTACGAAAAGTGAGGTTATGTTTGTTTATGTTATTCAATAGGCACTCCGTAGCTCATACGGCAGCATCACTTACTACCATGCAGGGGGCCCGGATTCGATTTCCGGAAGGGGACTCTTTGTTGTGTGTTGCTCTCATCGTTATTTTCATCATAACGGTTATCCAAGTCGGCGAAGTGGCGTCAGTTAAAGAGTTTAGCACAAGGCGGCCGAACAATCCCACGCGAGATCTCCTGGCCAAAAGTGCCATACGACCATTTCATTTCAATAGGTAGAGATGTAAATATGCAAAATCTTATATTTTTCAGGGTTAATCGGAACATGCCGCGAGTGTGCAAAAAGAACATCGGGCCAGCTGGCTATCAAAACTATAGGCAGATAAGCCTCCGGAAAGCTTTGAGTGAAGTCAAGATACGTAAAATATCTCAGTTTTTTTATCGAATTCCTGTTAATACACTCTCAAGAAGTTAAATAACAAAAATAGTTTGAAAATACGACGAAAAACCGTCTTGATAATACCTCCAGGGGGCTTACGATTCCTTTTTGTGTACGTGCTTGGTGAGCACGGGGCCCAGAGCTAATGCAGTCTTCCTTTCTTCTTTACTTTCAGAACTGCATTTCCTTTCTCGCTCCCCTCCTTTCCTATCCTCACTCTTTCCCCTCCCCACTGGGGGACTGTTAACCTTACCAGTTTAGTCCCCCTATCCCAACCAAATAACCTAATCCCAACCCGTCTTGATAATAGAAGAAGAGAGGAAGTTAATCAGTGTTTCTTTTTACATACGCCAACGGCCGCGATGCAGCAGTTAGATCACCGAAGCACAGTCGGGCTTGGCTAGCACTTGGATGGTTAACCGTCCATGTCTGCCGACCGCTGTTAGCAACCGGTTTGCACTCATACCTTGTGACTCCAATTGAGGAGCTACTTCATTGAAGAGTAGCGGCTCCGGTTGCGAAATCCGACACAACGACTGAGAGTGCGGTGCATTGACCACGTCCCCATCCATACCGCGTCCGGTGAGGCATTTGGGCGGAGGATGACACGGCGGCTGGTCGGTACCCGAAGGGCCTCTCGAGGCCTGCACGGAAGAGACACAGAGTTTATTTAAAATACTATAAGTGAGGTTAGGGATATTGTGAAGTGCTATTTGGATCGAAGTGGAAGAGTGGATAAGAGGTTTGAAGACATTAGGTGTGGAATTGAGTGGGTGAAAAATCTGCTCTCACATAACAATGATCTTACAGTATTTATCAGTGAAAATGTAAAGAGAGTCAGAGTTCTAGTTAATAGAGAAGTTGTAAAAAACTATTTTAGAAATTTTGAGGAGACAGTCAGAGGTGTTTATGATTAAACTGCTTCCGCCTCGTCTCAACACGCTGTTTTTGGTGAGTTTCGCTGTGGCATTGCGTGTGTGAGAGATAATGAGTGTTGTTTGTGAATCCTTCCCCCCAGTAGCGTTAAATCATGTATAATTTAAGCTGGGCACCGTCCGCATTAATCCATGTAAGAGATGCATTTTCTTGTATTAACAAAATTGGTTCCCCATTTTCCTTGTTTTCTATCTGAATAAACTAGTTTAAGTTCAGCATATTCCGTAAGTTGCCTATAAATTGTAGTTTTAGAGCACCTTCCCTCTTTTATGTAATATTGTTTCACAAGTGCTGAGAACATGCTCAGATGCAATGTTTCTTACGACTAAATTCCGTTGCGCCATATATTTTTCTTTTTCTAAGATAACTTTAATTGTGGTGGATTGCTTATTGATGTCTGTGTATAATAACGCGGGAACTGCTACGTATATTGTCCACTGTAGTATTATGTTCCTGTTATTGAATTAATTTGAAACGAGTCTGTTCTCAGTTTGGGCCAGGGAACAAGGCTTTGTAGCAGGGAGTAACCAGTAGTTCCAACGGACCTTATTTATTAATTTTAGTGACAAAGCAAGGCTCTTGTTACGTACAGTGGTCGACTTTTATATTTGAGCCTGATTGCTCTATAAGCTCCATTTATGTTTTCGCTTCACAGTTTTTCTTTAATTTCTTCGTTATGCTCATTCTCATGACGTTGTTCCCATCTTTTAGTACCTACAATCATCCGTGCTACTTATCGTATCTGTAACGTCAGTCTTATTAAGAAGTTAACCGAGCTTTCACCGCTTTACAACGAAGTTGGTTGATAGACTGAACGGTGCACTGCTTAGTCCTGTGGGTGCCTTCCTTCTTGCAGAAGAGAGTAGATCGTAGCTGAACCCTTACTGCATTACCTTCGCTACAATTTGATTCCAGTTCTTTCACTTCATTGACATTCTGTGAGAAAATGCATTCTAAGCACTTGAAACTGTCCACCTGTTCTTCCTATTTGGCACTCAGTCTGTTTAAATCTCTTTCCGAGAGACATTACTTTTACTTTAGTTATTCAGCTGCTTGTCGCCCTTCCATAACGTTTTCATCACTGATCTAGTTCTGAAATACTACATTGTAACCTTTCAATCGAATCTGCTATTTCCACTATGTCGTCTTTATACGCGAGACTGCTTATTTTGTTTTCACCTATTTTAATTTCACCCTAGCAGTCAACTGTTTTCAACATATGATACATATATAATTTGAACAACAGTGGTGACAGGTTACAGCTTTATTTTAATTTTAACTGAGTTTAAATTTTAATTTATGTATCACTCTAATTTCGAATTAATTAATTAGGTCTGAGGATGATCTTGAAAAAGTTCGAAGCCAGTCACCAGGAAATGAATAAATGCTATCGATACTTTTTTAAAATCAATGTATGCAATTATCGCCTAGGGGTCACGCGAGCAGGTAGAAATGGTGAAATACGACGTGACATGGAGTCGAAAAATGTCTGAAGTAGTGCTGGAGAAAATGGACACCGTGTATCTTGCAGGGCTGACCAAAGATCAGTAAGAATGCGACGGAATGAGATCTCTTCTGAACTACACGTTGCAATGCATCCCAGATATGCTCCACAGTGTTTATGCCTGGAGTGTTTGGTGGCTAGCGAATGTGTTCAGGCTCAAAAGAGTGTTCCTGGATCAACTCTGTAGCAGATCTGAATGAGTGGCGTGTCGCTTTGTCCTTCTGGAATTGGACGATGGACATGAATAGATGTAGGTGATCAGTCAGGATGCGTACATACCTGTCACACGTCAGAGACGCCAGAGTCATATCTAGACCTATCAGGAGTCCCGTATCACTCTAAGTACACACCACCAGCACAATACAGAGCTCGTATATATACGAGGCGCGTCCAGAAAGTAAGTTCCGTTTGGTAATAAAATGAAATTGTACACAGATACAAAAGAAATTTTTTTGCACAGAATTCTGCAACTCTTAAACTACTTTTCCACATAACTTCCGAAATTTTGCAGGCATTTGTCATAGCGTGTCACCAGGTTTTGTGTACCTTCTTCATAGAAATCTGCCACCTGTGTCTTCAACCAGTTGGAAACAGTTTCATTCAGCTTGTCGTCCATACCGAGAGCACTAATTGTAAACCTACGGTTTTCCTGGATCTTGTCATCAATCGCGTGAACCAGTTCTTCTGTAACGAAAGGTGGACGCCCACTTCGTTCTTCATCGTGCACATCACTACGCCCGCCATTGAACTGTCAGACCCATCTTCTCACCATCGAATCACTCATCGCATTTGGTCCGTAAAAATTGCATTCAGAAACCGAATCACCGACTTGATTTCACAGGCGGCGGGGGTTTCAATCAACGCCGACATTTCGAACAAGCACAACAAAGCGTACGTAACTGACAGCGATCTCCAAATGGCGCACGTTCTTCTCCTTGATACATATCATCTACAGCGCATGTGCGAAACTGCAATCGCAGCGCTGCAGCGGAGGTAAATTGAAACGGAACTTACTTTGCCGGCCGCGGTGGCCGAGGAGACTAAGGCGCTCCAGTCACGGTCTGCACGGCCACTGCGGTCGGGGGTTCGAATCCCCTCTCGGGCATGGGTATTTGTGCCGTCCTAGTTCGTAAGTAGTTCATAAGTAGTTTTGTAACTGTAGGGACTGATGACCCTGTAGTTAAGTCCCATAAACTATACAAATATTTGGATTTGAATTTGAATTTACTCTCTGGACGCGCCTCGTATATTTGTTGTTGTTGTTGTTGTTGGTTTTTGAGGGGACTAAACAGCTAGGTCATCAGTCCCCGAATATTTGTCTGAGCTCTAGTATGCAGGAATCTTTGAAACGTCTTTTTAGCGTAACAATAAAACGAATAGAAGTTTGCAATGTAAACCTTCCCCGTACGATGTTGTAGCTCTTTGGGACCACTGATTGTCGACGGAACACAGTTTGGAAACCACTTCTCTAGGATGTCTTGAAAGAAAACAGCATATACATACGGAACTCCCACCTGCATCAGTTGGCTTTTTGTCTGCTGGGAATCTTTTATTTGAGGCGATTTCGCTGGCGACCCTGGTACGTCTAAACAATGCGTTCATTGTCTCGTAATGAGAGTGGCAACGAGAGAACGGTGCAACGGGACGGACACGGCCGCCACTTTCCGGTCGACTTGCCCGCCACTTGGCAGCGGTTGATCCGGACTCTGCGGCCAGGGACTTCCTGGAAGTCATTAGGTATGAGTCCAACCCGCTGCCGTCTGACCTGCACCTGGGCGAGGCTCTTACAGCAATGCTTTCCAAACTTTTCCTCATGGCGACACCCTTTTATAGCTTAATTTTTTGCGCGACACCCTTTCACTAATATAAATACATATGGTAGAATTTAGATGGTTCTAGCGGGGGAGCTGGTCGCGGTGGCCGAGGGGACTGCGGCGCACCAGACACGGTCTGCACGGCCACTACGGTCGAGAGTCCGAATCCTCCTTCGGACATGGATATTTATGCTGTCTTTAGTATAAATTAGTTCATAAGCAGTTTGTAAGTTTAGAGACTGCTGACCCCGTAGTTAAGTCCCATAAGCTATACAAACATTTGAAACTTTTTTTTCTAGCGGGGGAGGGGGGGGGCGGAAATAAAGTATCGCTTAAATGTAGTTTGTAAACGAAACTGCCGGCCGCATTGGCCGAGGAGACTGAGGCGCTCCAGTCACGGTCTGTACGGCCACTACTGTCGGGGGTTCGAATCCCCCCCTCGGGCATGGATATTTGTGCCGTCTTTAGTATAAGGTAGTGGATAAGTAGTTTGTAAGTTTAGGGACTGATGACCCGCAGTTAAGTCTCATAAGCTTAACAAACATTTGAACATTTTTTAAATGAAACTGAAATCCTCGTACCCATTGACACATTTAATGTTGATCCTGACTGCAGAAATAACGCACACTCATCGCAAGAAAAGGAAACATTAGGAACTACGGAGATATACAACAAAGTAACACCGCAAACAACAATGCCTAACTCACACAGTAATACTTGCTTCTTCTACATGCGACCCAACTTCCGAAACACGAAAACTGAATTTCGGAAACTGTTTTTCGCTGTCGTGTGTACGTGTCAGGACCAGATACGCTTTTGCTGGATCGATTGAAAACGGCATCTGGAAATTAGCTGCTCGGGTTTCTGATTTACGCAGCACAGTGGCTGTTCCCTTTCAGTTCAATATCATCACATTATTTTCAGAAATAAAGAGAATGTATTTCTGACAAGTGATGAAGTATTATTTAAGTTCTATTGTTAGGTTCTTGCTTCATCACGACCTCGGAAGTCCCGACATATTCGGAAAAAAATGGATAAATATTTGTGACAAGTAAGAATATGAATGTCATTTCTGGTCCCAGAATCTGTTACATACAGGAATCTGAGAGAAAAAAAATATATTAACGCAAGCCAGGGTTCGAACCAACGATCACTGCATTTAAAATACTACTCTCCGTTAATCACCCGGCCATACTCCATACTAAATATCGCTACTGAATAGCTTTAGTCAGTGGACAATTGTGACTGCTTTTACAATCTGTGACAGCTTTTACTGCCACTGTGTCATTGATTGACATTTAATTGTAAGAAACGCTAGCGAGGGTGACGTGGCTTTGATAAATCAATTAAAAAACGCTCAGGTGCAGCTCTTTGAGAAGGAAAGCAGACTACAGTGAAGGTTCGTTCAAGCAGCTGCCAGTTCCAGCAAACTGCGCATGGGAAGAGCTGTTATCGAGTATCAGCAGCAGCTCTGTGCATGCGCAGTTTGCTGGAATCTGGCAACTGGCAGCTGCATGAACGAACCCTGAGTGTCTACTGGTGCTGAAGCAGAGCTGCCGCCTAGCGGCTGAGCACGCAATTAATGTGCACCGATCATTCTATTAATACGTGATCTGTAGTGCACAAGAGAAGGACGATTACCTGCAGGCGAGTCTCCAGGGTAGTAAGAAGAGAAGGATATTTTATGACAAGTTTTCTTTTTTGTTTGGAGTCTAAATTTGTTAGTCTCGTGACACCCTTGTTATTACTCCGCGACACCCCAGGTTGTCGCGACATCCAGTATGGAAAGCTCTGCTCTACAGTCTACAGCTTGGCCCTCCGTCCGACGATTATTCGGAAACGTCTGACCCATCCCCGCAAATCTCTGCCTGACACAAACTTTTTTCTTCGCAAAACATATAAGTGGGCAATATCGTGGGAGGTGATGAGCGCTGTTCTACAACAGAGCCATATCAGAGTCTGACATAAGAGTCGCGAAACTGTCAGTGATTTTCTGCAACTTCGCAACCGCAGCGCCGCCTAGCAGTACGATCATAAAAACATACCGTGAAACGATGGAGTATCGAAAGTGTATTTCGAGTGCAGCAGCACATTCAAAATGTGATCGCTTTTATGAGATCTTGTGGAGCTTAATATTGTAGCAGCTATCAAAAATAAAATCCGGAATTCTCTCATTTCCTGGGAAGTAAGAGAATAATGTTACGAATAACAAGTGTTCGGTTACGGTGGTTTGTTAAGCCGTCGGCACACGAAGCGTGTATCCGAACGAGTGTGGCCAACGTGGCGGGTTTCTGACGTCACAACGAGCGAACCGCACGTTGGCGAGGCTTTCCCAACGTGTCGGGCAGTATCAAGCATGCCAGATATTCTCAACGTGCGTCTGAACAATCACCAATAAGGCGGGACAACGTCACCGACGTCACACCACGTGGCTATCCTGAGAGGGGAGTAGCTCTTTTCGGTAGAGAGATGAAGACGTCATATTGGGGGTCGTATTTCGTGGTTATTATTTATATATCTTAGGTCTTATGAATGAATGGCATTTCAATGCAAGTAAAAGTAAATGAATAAACTGAAAATCTCTCGAAAACCGGTAATTACAGGTAATATTTGTTGGAATAAATGACTGGAAACGTCTTATATCTGGTTAAAAAAAATTCCGTATTACAGTAATCTGTCGTTTCAAGGTAAGGCGGGCTTAAGACCGATCAACACGAATTCTTATTCAAATCATTTGTTGTACTTACGTGTCAGCAACCGACATATATATTAGTAGTGTACACAACACATGTAATACCTTCATTGTTAACACTCGGATATGTTACTGGCCGTAGCTAGAACAGGTAAGGCCCTAGCTACTGGAGACGGCAATCTTACAGCGTACATAGTAAACGCAGTGACTCCACCTGACAGAAGGGCGCCAGTTCAAAATGTTCAAATGTTTGTAAAGCTTATGGGACTTAACTACGGGGTCATCAGTCCCTAAACTTACAAACTACTTATGAACTACTTGCGAACTAGGACGGCACAAATATCCATGCCCGAGGGGGGATTCGAACCCCCGACCATAGTGCCCGTGCAGACCGTGACTGAAGCGCCTCAGTCTCCTCGGCCACCGCGGCCGACTAGGGCGCCAGTTATGGTCGGACACATCAATTACAAGCTGCGACATGTTCAACAATACATACATGACAACAGTTATATTCAACAAAGAGTAAGAAACTATACAACCAAGGAAATATACAAAGTGCTGACAGAAGATAGTGGCGTCAGTAAAGTACAAAGGAACAATCCCACAATCGCCTGGACTAGAGTGTGGAAAAATACATATTTCAAAACCTCGTCATCACATTTACGGGCTACGTGGTACTGCGCAGTTCACAAAATCTAAGCACAAATGAGCGCCTCTGCAGGATCGGCATGTCAAACACTGACAAATACATGGACTGCCAGCAGACCGACACCACACTACATCGGTTCACTTGCGGTGCTGCTAACGACGTACGGCAATGGGTACGGCAAAAGATAGCAGTTATGAACCGTACATCAGAAAGTAATGTAACTGTAGAGGAACTGTTAGCGCCTACCAGGTGGCCGTATCCAGACCAAAAAAGGATGTCCACCTACTGGTTGATGGGCAGGTTCATCAATTACTGCCTGGGCAATGAAAGGAAGTCCCTACTGGAATTTCAACATGATATCTTCCAAGAGTACTCAAAATACTCTAAACTCCGGAAATGGAAAGAGATGATGGGAGGCTATTTACCTGCAGTTCTTGAAATAAGGTGGCCAACGAATTAGTGATGATTACATTTTAGACTACATATGAGCATGATAAACTATTATTCTCTTAATTATCCCACTGTAAGAAGCGTTTCGTTGGACATACATTCCAAGGAAAATGTCGTGCACGAATAGTTTCTGTTCGTCATTTTTGTTTATTTTAAAGTAGCAGGAGTATTCCTCTTTATTTGTAGAAAGAGACTTTTATTATTTAGTTACACAGTCATTTTAGATGCACAAAACCACTCCGGTTTCCTTAAAATGAAGACATGAAGGAATCCTACATATTTTTGTGATTACGTAGAGTTTCCCGGCGTATAAATTGTTGATATTCATGTCGGGTTTCCAGCCGGATCGTCGAGTCATCTTGACACAATATTTCGGCGGACCACCTGGCCGCCATCTTCAGGTGTGAATGCTGCTGAGTCTCGTACGAAACTGAGGTCTTGGCGTGACCGGCGGCCTTATATACACTGCGAAGTACTAACGGCGCGTGCGCCAGAGAGTCGTGGCTGCGTCCTCTGCCGCAAGTAGCCGTGCAGCGCCTCAGTGGAGAAAACTGGCAGGAACGATGTATCGCTTACATTCGCTAGTTGTCACAGGTGGAGAAAAGAACACGCTGTTTTTTGAAATTAGACAAAACTGGAATCCACACGTTGCTTAGAGGGAACCCCCTATCTCTATTTATTAAATCGTCCGCCAACCGAATCTCAATAGATTCCTTTAAAACGCATGTCCAGTAGCGAGACGCAGAAGCAAGTACACATGTTTCGTCATACTTCATTCTGTGTCCTTCAGTTAAACAATGCTCCGCTACTGCAGACCTGTCAGGTTGTAACAAACGTGTATGTCTGTGGTGCTCGGTGCATCGATCATTGACTCAGCAGCATTCACACCTGAAGATGGCGGCCAAGTGGTCCGCCGAAATATTGTGTCAAGATGACTCGACGATCCGGCTGGAAACCCTACATGAATATTCCTACATATTTTTGTTTGGAAGATATCTTCCTCGTCGGTTGGTTCAATATGAACGGGAGTGTGGACCAGTAAGCAGTACAGCGCTCTGAGTAGCGAGAAGAAAACACGTAAAGTCAAATTGAGTAACAGATAATAACAGATTAACACGATCCAGCATATACCGGAAGCCAATTTTTTTTTTCAAGAAGACACACTCAAAGCAAACACGTAAATGCGACTGTTCCCTTCCGACGTCCAGCGACGACATCACAGAAAACGGCATGGAAGTCAGGCCGAGAAGGCAAGTCATGGAGAGCGAAAGGATGGGCTAGAAGGGGAGTTGGGAGGCCCCAAAGAAAATATTTGATGCTATGTACACATATGTGCACATCCTCTGAGTAGTGAGTTTGTTGGATTTGTTTAATGAACAGATCAGTTTGCACCTTACTTAGAGTAAAACACACACTCTATCGTTTCATGTATTGCATTTTACACGCTCTTAACATTATTCTACAGAATAGTAATATTGACCGTGGAAGAATGACCTTTACGTTTAGTAACATTGACTGTGGAAGAATGTCCTACATCTACATCTACATACATACTCCGCAATTCACCGTAAAAGCGAGACTGTTGCAATAATGTTTACCACATATGAAGACCTTTTCCAATTTAATATCGCACACTCTGTCATGACAGTTTTATAATTCGCTGCAATTATTGACATAACATGCAACTTTTAAAAGTCTTATGTTCATAGATATTTTGTTGTTACCTATGTAGGCAGAACATACCAAACATATGCACAAGCGTGCAAATAAGCGAATTAATGGAGGTAAAGCAGATATTCCACTCATTTAATTTCATAAACAGTGTGATTGCAGAACCTGATGCCGCCGACAACTGTCGCTGGAGCGCGCTGCGGTCGCGTGTAGCTCGTTGAGGCACACGTCTCCCTACAGACACCTATGCCCCAGGGAGGACTCGCACCTCTACGGCGAGCAACCGCGCGCTCCGCAGCGAGACGCTTTATACCGCTCGGCTACTCCACCTCGGCCACACGTCTCGTATGCATAAATCGCGCCGTCTCCGAGTGTTCAGCCGCACGTTGGACTAGGCTCGTTGACCACACACGTAGAGATACACGCTCCGTGTGCCGACGGCTTTACACTGTTAGGCATGGAAGAAAACCTTTAACAATTTATTTCCTTCGAAAATTCTCAAATGCTTAACCACAACTTCACAATATTACTTCAAATTTGTATTAGAAAATTAACCACATCGTTTAGTGATATGAAAGTAACAGCGTAAAAAACGACAACTACTCTTTCATGACTCTTTGTGTTAGTCTGTGGTCACATGCTTACACATGTCGAACACGAGCACTCCCATTAAAGAAATACCTCCTCTCGTAGCTGTTCGAAACATGACGTTTTTAGACGTTATATCAAAAATCGTAAAGTGTAAGAAGATAAATCGAAAGCACTAGGGTTCAATCCCAAGTCATAAGCGGAATTTTTGCCGTTTGTTATGACCTCTTTCACAAACCAAAAAAAAAAAAAAAAAAAAAAAAAAAAAAAAAAAAAAAAAAAAAAAAAAAAAAAGTTCAAATGTTTGTATAGTCTATGGGACTTAACTACGGGGTCATCAGTCCCTAAACTTACAAACTACTTATGAATTACTTACGAACTAGGACGGCACAAATATCCATGCCCGAGGGGGGGATTCGAACCCCCGACCGTAGTGGCCACCTCTTTTACCTCTAACAATATGTACTGATGCCGACTCACACAATGGATCAGAAACTAAAACTGATGGTCTGCGTAAGTCAGTTCAGAGATCGGACACACGCAAAGACAAAACACCTCCAAAAGAACCGTCCATAGTAAACCACTCTGGTGTTGAAAGACTCTCCGAATTGAATACAAGGAGAGGCGCTGAATTGAAATATATGCCGCGTCCGGGATTCTAACCCGGAACTTCCTACTTACTAGACAGACGCTTTCACCGCTCAGCTAACGCTGCTTTATGAATAATGCAGTTGGACGGACTGTCATAAAGCACGTCTCCCTCCACAACACACACTCTAATTCCACCTCCATGTTCCCCTATTAATAGGTATAGCAAAGTTAATGCAGTGAGCGCTCAGCTCCGATCTACCTTCTTCCGCGAGAAAGAAGTCAGTACGAAGAATAAGTTATCTGTGCACCGTTCATTCTTTGGACCAAGTTTGTAGTATTGGAGTGAAAGCCGGATGGATGCAGGTTCCCTTTTTAATAAGGTTAATGTTGGAGATATGAAAGTAGCAAGGATGATTGCAGGTACTAATAGGTGGGAACAATGACACGAGGGTGTCTATAAATAAGAAATCAAAGAAAAACTGGTAATGAACACCATAGATGAAGGAATTAGAGAAAACAGGCTGAGATGGTGAATGGGAGAAGCAAGATTGCCTAAGATACTCCTGAATTCGGCAATAGAGGGTAAGAGGAGTCGAAGGAGAAAGTAGTTGGATTCGGTCAATGATGATTTTGATTTAAGCGGTCTAATAACAGGCGAGTCATCAATGTTAGCATTGATAAGGAGGCCACGGAGGAAATTTATGAGGACTATGCTCCAGAATGTACGCTGAAAGGCATTATCAAATTGTTGATGATGATGATTAGTCTCAGGTAGTTAATACAGGTAGGGTCGAAGTAAGAATATTAAATCCATTTAAAATAAATCAAAGAAACATTGATTTTACACATATTTCCCTCCGTGCTCATGTTGGAAAAGTTATTGGTTTCCATGGAGATGTATGTCGTCCAACGAATATATCTGATTTAAGTTGACATCATGTTAGTAAAAGTTGGTGGAACCTTCTATTAGGAACGTCTATGCTAGTCACTACAACAGCTGACTAACGAATTTTAAATTTTAATTTACTTATCTCTGTGATTTAATATATTCCTTTGTACTTGTAGGTGTGAGGATGATCTTATTAAAGATCTAAACCGGTCACCAGGAAATAAATAAATGCGATCTAGACATTTTTTTTTCAAATATTACTTTTAGAAAAAAATGTTCAAACGTTTGTAAATCTATGGGACTTAACTGCTTGGTTATTAATCCCTAGCTTACAAACAAGCTACTTAAACTAACCTAAGATCAACAAATACACCCATGGCCTAGGGAGGACTCGAACCTCCGACGGAGAAAGGACGCGCGCACCGCAGCACGGCGCTTCAGTACGCACGGCTTCTCCGCCGCGGCTACTTTTAGTTGTCTACCAAAGATCGCCAAGGTTCGCCACGAATGATTTACAGTTTGTTCAGTGACTATGCACACCACTTGGTAACGTTACGGGAGTCGGCGAAATGCCACGAGTAATGAATACAATGGGCAGCAGCATTACGTCAGGGTTGTGTGGGCAAGTGGAAAATTTGGACCTGGCGGAAGGCGAGGACCCGAAGTCCGTGCAGTCGTGGTGATGACTGTGTCCAGGTGGCGTAGCGGTCAGCGCTACTGCCTAGTAACCAGGAGCCCAGGTCTCGAACCCCGACCTTGCACAGACAATTACTGCGTCGATTTAATTCAATGACTACTGCAAGTTAATGTCGTCAGCTTCTTTGTGTCTTAAATTGTTGGGACTGGAGACGGAACCGATGACATTTACATTCTTCCTTTTCATGAAATTCTTGCCTGTTTAATTCCTAGGCCGGAATCTAGGCGAACAGAAATTTACAAAATTCCTTGGCACAAACTCTCGCCTTTCTAATTACGAATACCGATTTACGCGAAAAGAATGCGCCATAGAATGTAAAACGCACCCTAATTTTAAAACTAAAATTAACAGAAAAATAAATTTTGGCACATCGCTGAAAGGGTAATTTTTTTTTATTTACTTACATTTTTATAGTGTTGAATATTTTTACAATGCTAACTTTATTTCAAAAATTAATGAATGTATACATGAACAATAAAAACGAAGTTCAGAAGTAGAACAATGCGTTGTAATGTACGGGAAAGTGCCTCTATTTCAACGAGAAATGAAAAACACAAAAGAGACGACTAAACAAAATTTACTCTCGAGCCAATAATGGATTTTGTTTAGACGTCTCCGAACAGAATTCAGAACTGGAAATATACACCAATTCTCTTTAACTTGATAATCTCTTACCAGACATACGTCTTCCTCTCTTTAATTTACAGATACCGCACCTACATTTTCTGGCTAGAGTTGCTAGAGTTCAGTAAATATTTTACTGCTTCAGATCTACAGCTACAGCTACATCCATATTCTACAATCCACCTCACGGTGTCTGGCGGAGGGTACTATGCATAACATTGTCACTTCCTCCTATTCCCGTCGCGTATGGTTCACGGCAAAAATGATTATTTGTGTCCCTCCGTGCAGAACCAGATCTTTCTGATCTTTTCCTTGTGGTCGTTTCCGAAATGTTCGTATGAGGACGAAATTTTTTGACTGTCTTTTCATGAATCGTATGCTCTCGGAATTCGACAGAAGCCCGAGCCCCGATACAGAACGCCTCTCTTGCAGCGTCTGACACAGAAGTTTCTTAACCATCTCCGTGACGCTTTCGCGCTGATTAAACGAAGCGTGCTGCTCTCGTTTGGATCTTCTCTATGTCTTCTACTAACTCTACCTGATACGGAACCCGCGGTGATGAGCATTATCCAAGCGACGGCAGAACAAGAGTTCTGTAACCTACTTCCTTGTTGATGAACTACATTTACTGAGGATTGTTCCAATGAATCTCAGTCTGGCATCTGCTTTACTAACGATTGGTTTCATATGGTCTTTCCATTTCAGATTCCCCCCCCCCCCCTAGGCCTTCTCCCACATATTATATGGAAATAACTGCTTCCATTGTTTGTGCTGCTATTAAAGGCTCTTTCTTTCTAGGTAAACGAAGCACCTTACGCATGTTCATGTTGAGACTCAACTACCATTCCTGCACCATGCGTCAATACGTTGCAGATCCTCCTGTATTTCACTACCCCCTTCCCGTGTTGCGACTTCTCGATACACTACATCATCATCCACAAAAAGCGTCACGTCATGTTATCTGCGAGGTTCAAATGTTCAAATGTTCAAATGTTTGTAATGCTATGGGACAAAACTGCAGTGGTCACCGGTCCCTAGACGTATAAGATTCTTCGACTAACTTATGCAAAGGACAACGCACCTACGCATGACCGAGGAAGGTCTCAAACCTCCGACGGGGAGAAGCTGCCAGATCCGCAGTAAGATATCTACGAGGTTATTTATACACACTGTATTACAGCTTTATTGATTTATCCTAAACAATTAAATTAAAATAGCCACTTAATATTGTGGTTGGTCTACCTGTTAATTATTCTATTTCGAAGTGAAAAATTTTAATAAAACGTGCAGTTGTTTAATAACTAAATGAATATCATCATATGGAACTCAGTGTTTCTTGGCTATTACTATGAACGTCCTACCAATTCCAGTGCTATGAGCACAAGCTTCAAATCGCTGACCACTACAGATATTGTACAGTGCATTTTGTATTACTTCATGATATAAGTAAAAACGTTGACCTCCATTACTCCCAGTAGTTCGTGATCCCTGAATAACTATTCATTCTAACGTTATTATTAAACATGGCAAAAGCGAAAATGTCCAAATTGGCGACTGGATAGGGGATTTACTGTTAGAAAGGACACAGTTTGTGTCTATGGTAAATCATCAACTAAAACAGAGGTGATATCGGGCGTTCCACAGGGTAGTATTATTGGTTCTCCACTGTTCCTTATCGGCATAAACAATTTGGGAGAAAATCTAAGCAGATCACTTAGGTTGTTTGCAGATGACGCCGTCATTTACCATCTACTAAAATCACCTGAAGATCAAAACCAAATGCAAAACGATCTAAATAAGATATCAGTATGGTGTAAAATTTGGCAATTGACTCTAAATAATGAGAAGTTTAAAGTCGTCCACAGGAATACGAAAAGAAATCCATTGAAATTTGTTTACAAGATAAATCAATCAAAAGCGAAGGCCGTAACTCCACAAAATACCTAGGAATTACTATTACTGAAAATAACACGTAGATAATGTCGTGGGAAAGGCGAACCGGAGACTGCGTTTTATTTGCAGAACCCTTAGAAGATGCAACAGAGCCGGCCGTGGTGGCCGAGGGAACTGCGGCGCGCCAGTCACGGTCTGCGCGGCCACTACGGTCGGGGGTTCGAATTCCCCCTCGGGCATGGATATTTGTGCCGTCCTTGGTGTTAGCTAGTTCATAAGTAGTTTGTAAGTTTAGGGGCTAATGACCCTATAGTTAAGTCCCATAAGCTATACAAACATTTGAACATTTGAGATGCAACAGAACTACTAAAGAGACTGCATACACTACGCTTGTCCGTCCTTTTTTGGATTATTGCTACCAAGTGTGGGATCCTTATCAGGTGGGTTTGATGGAGGACATCGAAAGTGTCCAAAGAAGGGCAGCTCGTTTTTCATTGTCACGATATAGAGGAGACAGCGTTACGGATACTATACAGGATCTGGGATGGGAATCATTACATCAACGGCGCTTATCGCTGCGGCGTGGGCAACGTACGAAACTCCGATAGCCAACATTCTCCTCCGAATGCGAAAATATATTGTTGACTGCCGGTTACATAGGCAGAAAAGATCATCAGAATAAAATACGAGAAATCAGACCTCGAACAGAGAGATTCAGGTGTTCTTTCTTCCGGTGCGCTATGTAAGAATGGAATGGGAGATAAATAGTATAAAGGTGGTTCGCCGAACCCTCTGCCAGGCTCTTAAACGTGATTTGCAGAGATGTAGAACCACACATACGGATGAGATTTGTCGCTTGAAGCTGTCGTGCCTTGTCGTTCGCTCTTGACGCTCCCGTAGGACACGGCCTTAAGCCATAAGGACACGGAGCGTGTATCTGAACGTGTGCGGTCAACGTGCCGAGTCCAACATGCGGCTGATCGTTCGGAGACGGCGCGATTTGTGCATACGAGGCGTGTGCCTCAACGAGCTACACACGATCGCAATGCACTGCAGCGATAGTTGTTGCCGGTAACTGGTCCTGGAACCACACTGTTTACGAAATGAAAGGAACAGAATTGTTTGTTTGTTTGTATAGTTTATGGGACTTAACTACGGGGTTATCAGTCCCTAAACTTACAAACTACTTATGAACTACTTACAAGCTAGGACGGCACAAATATCCATGCCCGAGGGGGGATTCGAATCCCCGACCGTAGTGGCCGTGAAGACCGTGAGTGGAGCGCCTCAGTCTCCTCGGCCACCGCGGCCGGCGGAACAGAATTCCTGATTTACCTCTATTAAAACGCCTAGTACCTCGCTTGTGCATAAGTTCGTCGTGTTATGTGATATAGGCTTACATAAGTAACAAAGAAAGACTTCGAAAAGTTGGATGCTATGTCCATAAGTGCAGTGAAGTTTCATGACAAACTTCGCGATATAAAATTTGAATAGGCCTTCACACGAGACAAATATTATTGCAGCAGTCTCGCTTTTTAATAAAACTTAAAGATTATTTTTCCTCGATCAATATTACTATTCAGTTTCAGAATCTTTACAGCGTGTAAAATGTAAGGCGTGAAAAAAAGTGCGTATTTTACTGTAAGTAAGGTGCGATGTGTCCTGTTTATAAAACGAATCCAACAGACTCATTCCTCAGAGGACGTGCACTTGTGTTTACATACCATAGAAAACCCAAATACGAGAAAAAAATATTTCCCTTCGGTGAGCCTCGAACCATCGCCGCAGGATATCTACCGATTCACAACCCAGAACTTCATTGGCTGCGCTACGCCAACTGCAGTGTCTATACAGCTCAAATTTAGATAATGCTGTTTACACTATACTCGATATGTCGGTTGCTGATAATTACATCAAATCATGTAAAGAACAATTCGTTTTGACGGATCTTCAGTGCACCGTTACCTTGAAACGACAGATTTCTGTAATACGGAATTTTTTAACCACATATATGACGTTTCCAGTCATTTAGGCCAAAAAATAGTACCTATAATTACCGGTTTTCGAGAGATTCTCAATTTACTACGTTGATTTGATTTGACTTGATTTTTCCAGGGAAGCCAAACCAATACTGGTTCAACCCGCCACTGCCCGCACCGAAAGTAAGTTTATTGTGCGGTATTGCTCCCTGTATATCTAGTAAAGCCAACCAATGCCCTTGAACAGTGCAAGGAGTCCCTTTACCAGTTCTTTATTAGACACCATTTCTTCGGGTCTGGTTGTCCAAAATGTTCTGTGCCTTTTACTCTCCAATGCAATGCATTCGAAGATTAGATGTGATGCAGTTTCATCACCGTCATGACAGATCCTACATATAGGGTCCTCTTCTGTTATTCCCATTGTATGTAGGTGTTTTTTTGAAATTCCCATGACCTGTCAGCAATCCAACCATGAATCTAATCTCTCTCTTCTGTTCAGGCCCAGGATTGCAGAGCTTCTTTTAAAACATGGCTTTGGCATCATTATCTTGCCATGTTTTCGTTGATAGACTTTGGTCTAATATTCTACGTGCTGTATTCTGAGCCAGTGACGTAGCTCCAATTTGATCATTGCCTTGGTAATTGTCAGGACAGGTTCCGGTCCAATAAATGGAGTCTCTGCCCCCACCCTGCCTAATCTGTCAGCATGTTCGTTGCCACTGATCCCCGAGTGGCCAGGGACCCACAATAGGTTTACTCTATTGCTTTTCCCTAGCTCCACCAGAACCCTGTGACATTCTGTAACAATTTTAGACCTTGTTGCAGGAGCTGCCAGTGGTCTCAGCGCTGCCTGGTTGTCTGAATAGATATAGATGCTACGATCCTTGTAGCACCTACGCAAATTCTCCTCCACACACGCCCTGATGGCAGTGATTTCGGCCTGGAATACTGAGGCCAGTTTCCCTAGAGAGATGACGCCCTCCAGTCTTGGCTGCACCCCGCATACCCCGGCCCCGACGCCTTGGTCTGATTTTGACCCGTCAGTGAACCAGACAATATCCCCTGGACGGTGTCGAACTATTTTCTCCCACTGCTCCCTACTTCCAATTGTTACATTGAAAGGTTGTTGAAGCAGTATGGGGTTATAATACAGTCGGCTGGCATTTCCTCAACCTTTCCTATATTTACCTCACTCATTATTTTAGTGTGTGAATTTACTACGTTACTTTTACTTTCTTTGAAATGACGCCTATTTATAAGACCTAAATTATATACATAAAAACTATCAAATACCAGCTTCTATTGACGGCCAATATGGCGTCTTCATCTGTCTTTCCCTTTGTCCATGTTCCCTCACATGCAAGATTGGCCTTATTAATTTCTGTTTTGTCGTGTGTTAATATTTATGAGGTGGCCGGATGACCTTTCCTACGCCACCCCATGCCCCCCGGGAGGAATTGTGTACCACAAATATCTGCGTATAGTGTTATAGGTGTGAAAGTGTGAAGTGTTACGAAGTGTTTGCGAATCGAGTAACTGAGGAGAGACTTGGGGACCAGCCCGGTATTCACCTAAGGGGATGTGGAAAACCAGATATGACGTCTTCATCTCTCTACCTGAAATAGCTGCCCTCCTCCCCTGGATAGCCACGTGGTGTGGCGTTTGTGGCGTTCTCCCACCTTACTGGTGGCCGTTGAGGCGCACGTTGAGAATTTCTGCCCCACACGTTGGGATAGCGGTTCGCACTCTGAGATGTCAGAAACTCGCCACGTTGGGCACACTCGTTGAGATACACGCTCCGTGTGGCGGCGGCTCTACAGTTCCCTCAGTGTCTCGAGACGCGCCCAGTGAGAGCTGCGGCTGCCTGTGGCGCACAACGGAGACCCTGTGCTGGACGCGACGGATAAGCAATAAAGCGCGGGGAGCGATATTTACAGGCCTGTCATCGCGGGGGACCGGTACCGCTTCGTTTAGGACCCCGCCGAGGCTTTATGGGCTTGGTGCGCACATGCTAGCGGCCAAAGGGCATCATGTCCCAGACGACATTCAGCTGTCCCCCACACACTCTCTCTCTGTCTCTCTCTCTCTCTCTCTCTCTCTCTAAAGCACGCAGATACACACAGACACACACGTTGTTCTCGAGTTTACAGTTGTACCTTATTCAAGATTCACACAAACAAAATTACGATGCTGAAGTAAAATTGAACCTCAAGGGTATGTAAGGGATGAACACATACCAAACGTCAGTGGATAGCGTAAGATTTAAAAGTTTATGTTTACTTTTCCTTGGTTGACAAATAGGCAAGCGTCACTCAATTCATTTCGAAAGACACCTCCGCCCCACCAAGAGTGAAGACAGACTTACAAAATGTCACGGGATGGTGGGGTACAGATGGAGCAGTTCTGCTGATTTCGCCTCACACTCCCCTTGAGACAACTTCAGCTCTATAGAAGGCCTTCTCAGATGTGGTTGTGCAAGTGATTTGTGGAATATGCAGTGTCGTCGTGAACTGTTGCCATTCCAACGGGATACGCTACTCGCTACCTAAATTGAACCTCAAGGGTATGTAAGGGATGAACACATACCAAAAGTTATTAGATAGAGTAAGATTTAAAAGTTTATGTTTACTTTTCCTTGGTTGACATATAGCCAAGCGTCACTCAATTCATTTCGAAAGACACCTCCACCCCACCAAGAGTGAAGACCGACTTACAAAATGCCACGGGATGGTGGGGGTACAGATCTGCTGCTTCCGCATCACACTCCTCCTGTGACAACTGCAGTTTTATAGGAGGCCTTCTCAGACGTAGTTGTGCAAGTGATTTGTGGAATATGCTGAGTCGTCGTGATCTGCCGCCATACCAACGGGATATGCTACTCGCTACCTAGTTGTTGTAGCCTTCAATCCAAAGACTGCTTTTATGCAGCTCTGCACCATACTTCATCCCAGGTGAATATCGACTGGGGAAAACGAATGAAAGAGGAAGCTTTTGACAACATTGTAGGAGGAGAGAAACAGCGATCTATTTGGTATGATTAATATTACAAAAAACAGTCTTGATCACAAAAATTAAGTGTATATTTTTTTTTTTTTTTTGCGATCAAAATTGTTTTTTGTAATATTAAAGAGGAAGCTGCCTGGCAGTAGCACAGTAGGACACGAATGAGTAACTTTGAGAAATATAAAGACCAGACGCCGACCGCGGTGGCAGAGGGGACTGAGGCGCTCCAGTCACGGTCTGCACGGCCACTACGGTCGGGGGTTCTAATCCCCCCTCGGGCATGGATATTTGTGCCGTCCTTAGTCTTAGTTAGTTCGTAAGTAGTTTGTAAGTTTAGGGTATGATGACCCCGTAGTTAAGTCCCATAAGCTATACAAACATTTGATAAAGACGCGACAAAAAAAATCCTCTGATATAACAGGAAATACTGAATCTTGGTCTCCCTCTGCGATATTTATGCTGCACACTACACCCCCCCCCTCCCCAATGCCTAACTGACGATTCCTTGATACCTAACATTGTGTCGTACTATTCAGTCCCTTCTTTTAGTCAAGATACGACAGATTTTTTTTTTATCCACAATTCTCTTCAGTACCTCCTCATTAGTTACGCATTATACCTGCCTTATCTTCGGCATTCTTCTGCAGCATCACATTTCAAAAGCCTTTATCCTCTTCCTGTCTGAACTATTTATCGTCCAAACTCCCGTAGAAGGCAACACTCCACACTAATGCCTTCAGAAACGTTTTCCTTACGTTTAACTAATATTCGATATTCGCAAATTTTTCGTCTTAAAAATGTTTATATTCAGCCACATGGGAGTAGCCGAGCGTTCTAAAGCGCCTTGCTGCGAAACGTGCGGATGGTCGCCGTCGGGGGTTTGAGTTCTCTCTCGGGCATGGCTGTTGTTGCGTGAAGAAGGCAGCGGATGAGCGGCAGCCAATCACACGCCGGCTCCACGCCTCCTGGAGGGAGCAACCGAGACGCGCACCCTCTACAACCAGCTATATCTAGGCCGACATACGTCTGGAAGGGTACTCCGAACTCGACTCCAAACTAGGCAGTTACTATACTTCAGCGCAGTTAGCATCGTGCAAGAAGACGCTGCTGCGACAACAGACATACTCTTTCCTGAACCAAAGTTGAGTATTTTGTATACCTTAGTAAATAAAATTTATATTACTAATCAGAATAGCTGTTTTAGCTGTCCACGCATCCCACGCGTCCTAAGCAGATCCTTTCGCGTAAGATAGTCCGACGAGGACAAAACAATGGTTGTTTGTGTTGTCCTTAGCTTAAGTTACTTTAAGTTTGTTTAACTTTTTCTAAGCCTAGGGACTGATCACCAACGTAGTTAAGTCCCTTAGATAGACAAACATTTGAACATTTCGCTTTTCTCCCCAATGCAATTCTTCATTTAATATCTTCTGTGCTGCGTCCATCATGTGTTATTTTACTGCCCAAGTAACAAAATTTATCTACCACCTTTAATGTTTCACTATCCAGTTTAATTCCTTCAGCGTCGCCTCATTTTCTTAGTCTGCATTCCATTACCATTGTTTTGCTCTTGTGAATGTTCATGTTATACGTTCCTTTCAAGACACCATCCATTGCGTTCAATTTCTCTTCCAGGTCCTTTGCTGTCTCTGCAACAGAATTACAATGTCATCGGCAAACCGCAAAGTTTTTATTTTTTGATCCTCAACTTTAATTACGTCTCCAAAAGTCTCCTAACTTATTTTTACAGCTTGCTCAGTGCACAGATTAACTAACATTATGAAAGGCTACAACCTTTTCTTACTCCTTACGCAATCGCTGCTTCCTTTTCATGGTTTTCGACTCCTTTTAACTGCCTTCTGGGTTTTATGCAAGTAGTAAATAACGTGCTGAACACAAAGTTGAAAGATTGTCTTCTAGTCAACATTGTCAAAAGCTTTTTCCAAATCTGCGAAAGCTAGAAATATAGAATTGCCTCTCCTTAGCATATCTTGAAAGACGACCGTCTGTCGTCTTCTATATATTTTTGTATATTTCTGTAAAGTTATAATTTATTTAATGTCGCTAGATTATCATTTTGTTAAAATTTAAACTCCAATCTTTTCAAGGCTTGAGAAATAGCATTTTTATTTCAAGAGTTAAAATATTAGTTGATATTGCTAAGTTTTTCTTATTCTTTAATTATTTAATAATTTATTATTATATTAATTAATGTGGCATAAATGTAGCTTCTCCGCTCCGCCACTGAACCTGTGAGAAGATGTATTTGTTATACTTTTAAGAGAATGTGCGAGGATCTATGACTGTCGGAATGTGGAGAGTGATAGCTCGCTTTGAATCGTTCTCTCTGGCTCAGTGTCGATAGCTGCTGATACTACCAAAGAGGTTTCTACATCCTTCGGTTACAACCTAGTCGGTGAGGTCCCTCCAGCGCGAGTCTACTCGCTTTCCGTCCCCACCACCGCTGTTTCTTGGGCTTTCCAGCTTCCGGTAGCTTTTCGCGCCTCCATGGCCGCTCGATTATTCATTCTGTGCTGGTCTTCTTGTGAGGTAAGGTTGGTTCTGCTCTTGTGTTTGGAGATGGTAACGTTTCATTGCCTAGCACGTTTAACTTAGACTCGTGAACTTAGAATCATTTTTTTGGAATATTTTCTTCGATCGTGTGCGTAAATATTTTCTTGTTTTTCAATTCAGTGATTTCCAGTAGATAAACGTGGTGTGTGTGATTCTAGTTGCAGTTTGATATCGGCCTGGTATGTTAAAACCTTTTGTGATCATGTGGCGGTGTATGAGCTCTGTGTAAATACTTTCTAGCTTTGTGGGGCCCGGTTTCTAATAGGTGATATGTCCATTTTTTGTACAGTGCATTAAAAAATCTTCTCATCGTTTCCTTCCGTGAGTGATATGTGTTTCACGTGGTTGGTTCATAGAACAAAGCCTTAAGATTCCAATCTTGTTTGTTCCATGGCCATCAGGCAAGTAACTATGCGGGTATCCTTCTGATTTCCACTAATATTTCGCGATCTTCTCTCCCCGCCTATTTTAATTTTGCTGTTTCTTCTCCGACCTGTAGTACGCACTCTGTCTTTGCCTGTAATTCTTTCAGCGCCTTGCACAACCTTCTTCAATTGCTTCCTTATGTAATTTAAAAACATTTCTATGGGCTGCATGCTGTAATTCTTAATTTTATTTTTCCGACTTTGTAATTATTTCACTTTTGTGGTTTTTCTGAGACAGGAACTCATCCGTCTCTGTAATCGCCCCCTATCGCATGTAGCTGTATTTCATTCGCTTCCTTATATAATTCTAAGCATTTCTATGGGTTACATGCTGTAGTTAATTTTCTTTATTTTTCGAAAACTGAATTTTTCGGAACCACCTGGGTCCGAGTTCCGACTTGCGGGGTTCGCAACTAGTCACCTGAATTCACGCCACTTCTCATATAAAACCAGTACTAGAGCTCTGCATTTGGATGAAAACAACCGCTCGAGCCTTTCCCGTTTCGTTCCGCTGCTCGACGGCTGGGGTAGGCCCACGCTGCGGCACGGCTGTGGCCGTCTAATGCTCCATGTGGCCGGTCGCCCTCCGCCTCTCGGTTACCGGCGGAAATGTCGAGCACTGCCGGCCGCTCGAGCGCGCTCACAGTCTCGGCCGGTGACAGCGCGACCGCCGCGCGCTCAACACTGCGAAATCGCATTAGAAATCAAATGTTTGTAAAGCTTATGGGACTTAACTGCGGGGTCATCAGTTCCTAAACTTAAAAACTACTTATGAACTACTTACGAACTAGGACGGCACAAATATCCATGGCCGAGGGGGGATTCGAACCCCCGGCCGTAGTGGCCGTGCAGACCGTGACTGAAGCGCCTCAGTCTCCTCGGCCACCGCGGCCGGCCATTAGAAACCGACCTGGCTTTGAGCAGCGCAGACAGCGTTATGGATTAACGAACTATAGGTTGTAAAGGCTCCATTCATAAAATAAAAAGAAGTATTGTGGAGAGAATTAGAAGCGGCTCGTTAGTCCTGAAGAAGAAAGACATGTCGGAAGAGGAGTATAAAAGTGAGGCTTGGAAATCTTTTGCGCTTGTAGTGGATCCTGTCATACAGGTTTCTGCTGGTTTCGTACAATGTACCACATGCGATACTATACTTTCGTACCAGTCAAGCACAACAGGTATGATTCGGCACTGCAAAAGTAAATGCGGAGCAGAATTACACGGACCACTTGCAGTACCAAGTAGCATAAAGAAAGTTCTTGTTGATGGGTTGGTCGATATGGGCGGAATAGATTTGTTACCATAAAATACTTGTAGTAAGATTGGCTTCAATAATTATGTTCGCGGCACGTATGGCAAAGTCAATATAGAAGATGTTCTTCCGCACCCTACCACTGTATCGCGGCATATTAAAGAAAAGGCCGACAAAATACGGGTGACAATGGTGCCCAAGCTAATATGTGCTTTAAAGAACAAAATGTGCTCTTTAAACGCTGATCTATGGTCTGATAACTACAAGGAGATACGCTGCACATAACGCACGATTAGACTACTGTATTACCATTTGTCTACAAAAAGGAACAAAATACTATATACAGAAATTACAGTTTTTAACATTGCAGTTACTGGAAGAAATGATCACCTCAGTGATCGAAAAACCAGTAGTTTGCAAAATATTTAAAAATTTTCTTCTTGAGACAGGTCTTGTTGAATTTTATACTTTCTATGAGTTTTACCATTTTTATTTTAAGTCGTACGTATTCTAGAACATTCCCCATGTCACATACAATAATAGGGAATTTTCTGGAATACATACGACTTAAAATAAAAATGGTAAAACTCATAGAAAGTATATTTAAAATGATTAATGTTTGTAAAGTTACTGGGACTTAATTGCGGGATCATCATTCCCTAAACTTACAACTATCAAACATCAAATGTGACATATATAGTTGTAGTATTTGGCTTATAGAACTGATAGTAAACAACGATAGACATTTGTAAAAGAAATACGTAATTTGTTGATAAGAAGCGGTGGTCTCTCATCTCTGATATATATTAATGACTTGCCATTCTACATTGATGAAGATTAGTTCTTTTTGTTGATGATACAAGTATAGTAATCACATCCAAAAAACGAGGACTAACTGATGTAATCGTAAATAACGTCTTTCACAAAATTATTAAGTGGTTCTGAGCAAACAGACTCTCAGTAACTTTTGATAAAACACAGCATATACAGTTCCGTACAGTAAATGGCACAAGTCCAGTAATAAATATAGACTTTGAACAGAAGTCTGTAGCTAAGGTTTTTCGAAATTATTCGTTCGTTTTGAAGGGAAACCAGAGATTTCAAAATTTTTAGATGTGTGAATTAATGAGAGATTAAACTTGAAGCAACACATTGATTGTCTGCTAAAACGTTTGGGTTCAGCTACGTATGCTGTTAGAGTTTTAGCAAATTTTGGCGATAAGAATCTCAGTAAAACAGTTTACTGCGCCTATTTTAATTTACTGCTTTCGTATGGCATCATATTCTGAGGTATTTCACTATTGAGTAAAAAAGTACTCATTGCACAAAATCGTGTAATCAGAAGAATTACTGCAGCGCGCCGAAGATCGTTCTGGAGACATCTAAGGAATTAGGTATCTTCACAGTTACTTCAGAGTATATACATTCACTTATGAAATTTGTTGTTAATTATCCAACCCAGTTCACACACGTGTTCACATGCTTGTAAATCTATCGGACTATACTGCTTGGTTATTAGTCCGTAGCTTGCAAACAATTTAAACTAAGGTAAACTAACCTAAGGATAACACAGACACCCATGCCTGAGAGGGGACCCGAACCCCAGATGGCTAACGGCCGTGCGCATCCAGCATGACAAATCCGCCGCAGCAAATCCAGTTCAAAAGTAATAGCAGTGTGCATAGGTATAACACCAGGAGAAAGGATGATATTACTATGCAGGGTTAAATCTCACTTTGTCTCAGAAAGGGGTGAATTATGTGGCCACAAAAGTCACTACCAAACAGCATCAAAACCTGACAGATAGCTAACTAGCATTTAAAAAATTATTAAAAGAATAACTGAATGGCAACTTCTACTCAATGGATGAATTTTTAGATATAAATTAGTAAAAATAAAAAATAAAAATAAAAAGAATACAAAATGTATTTGTGTCATATAACATTTTGTATAATGTAATATCTTGTACAGACACCTTTTGTTACACTGACAAGTTCCACATCATTACGAAGTGTCGTATTCATGATCTATGGAAGAAGTATTAATGTAAACAGTGTGACGAAGTGCAGCTCGCTGGCGCTGAGTGCGCCGGTTACTGGCGACCGACCGAGCGTTCGGCGCGCTCGGCCGAGCGCTGGCGATCGGCTGCCCGCAACCGGTTAAAGAGGACGCTCGGCCGCACACTCCCGAGAGCCACAGGGGCGAGCGGGACTCGCCGGTAAAAATCGGACGTAATGCAGATCTCTAACCAGTACCTAGATCGATTTCTAACAGACTGCAACTTAAAGAATCCACCGTGATCTGTATAATGAATCCAGCTTTCAACCACTTCACTTTCAGTTGAGTGCGTTCTGTAACGTAGCCGTGTGTCACCGTTAGCGTGTTTGCTCGCGGTCCAATTCAGATGTAATTTAACTTGGCTATACCCCCGCACCATCTCAAAACAGGCACGACAGACCAGAGCCAGCTTCAAAGTGTTTTTGTATATTGTGTTTTGTGCTACCTCCGACTTGCTGAATTTCGCCTACGATAGCGGCGCCTGCTTCCGCTCGTCTCAGCACGCTGTTTTTGGTGGGTTTCGCTGTGGCATTACGTGTGTGAGAGAGAATGAGTGTTGTTTGTGAATCCTTCCCCCCACTAGCGTTAAATCGTGTATAATTTAGGCTGGGCACCGTTGGCATTAATCCGTGTAGGAGATGCATTTTTATTGTATTAACAAAATTGGTTCCCCATTTTGCTTGTCTTCTATCTGAATAAATAAGTTTACGTTCAGCATAATCCGTAAGTTGCCTATAAATTGTAGTATCAGACACCTTCCCTCTTTTGTTTAATATTGTTCTTCACAAGTGCTGAGAACAAGCTCAGATGCAATTTTTCTTATGTCTAAATTCCGTTGCGCCATAAATGTTTTCTTAGTCACCTTTCTAAGATAACTTTAATTGTGGTGGCTTGCTTATTAATGTCTATGTGTAATAACGTGTGAGCTGCTATGTATATTGACCACTGTAGTATTAACTTCCTGTTATTGCAGTAATTTGAAACGAGTCAGTTCTCAGTTTGGGCCAGGGAACAAGACTTTGTAGCAGGGAGTAACCCGTAGTTCACACCTACGTCATTTGCTAATTTTAGTGATCAAACAAAGCTCTTGTTTCGTACAGTGGTCGACTTTTAATCTTCTAAGATAAGCTGTAAAGTGAGTATTGCTTCAGTGCTCCTACATTTCTCCTAAACCCAATTGCATCTTCCTAGACGGCGGCTTCTAATAGGTTTTCATTCTTCTCTAAATAATTCGTGTTTGTATTTTGTAACCATGATTTATTAAACCTGTCTGATAGACGAACACAGAAAAAAATCCGGCCTATGTAATTATACGTGAATACGAGAATACATAATTTATCCTAGTTCTTAAACATTAAATTGTTTCATGCTCCTTTGTTCGAACTTCTGAAACATGGTCAAAAGTTGTATTATTTGGTTAAGTCTGACGGAGGTATTGATTTCCTTTGTTGTTCTACCTCTTTGTTCTACATTCATCCGCAATCATACATGTTCACTGTGAACAACAAAATTCGCAGACTACAGCTTTGCCTAAAACCTCGACGTGTAAGATTATCTGTGTAATGGCGTACTTCGCATGCCGTAAATATCAAACCGGATTTACCTCGTGTCCAGAGTAGGCCTATAATGCCGCTTTTTCACATTTATGTGATAAAAATCTTTACATTACACGTATTTGTCCTGTTTTACACATTTATGTATGCATTACTATTGTTAATTACTGTGGCTACTGTGGGTGCCAATATAAAAACACGAAAGGAGGAAAAGTCACGTTTAGCAGATATCTGCCAGTATCGCGCAGTACGCAAGGCAGTGTACCTTGACATCTGAATCCCCACCCCATAGGTATCCTACCTTATGTGACACCAAACACTGTGAACGCAGCTCCTTCTGGGTAGTTTATTTTAAAATGTTTATCTAGTTACTCCAAAACGTACGTTGGTAGGAAAACATTCAAAGCGCAATAAAGAATAATGCAAATGTGCGAGTGGGCATCATAAAATACGCTTCTTGTATCTAAAGAAAACATTTCTACAGCTCCTATACATGCTAAGTTAGTTGTATGTGACTGCTATTACACAAATATTATTTTTCGAGGTACTGTTATTCGTAAATAAACATGTCACCCTTCTCACTCAGGCACACACACACAGACGTGCGCGTGCTAAC
Organism: Locusta migratoria; assembly: GCA_026315105.1. NCBI lineage: Eukaryota > Metazoa > Arthropoda > Insecta > Orthoptera > Acrididae > Locusta > Locusta migratoria. Next base: position 411,585,638 of record CM048748.1, read on the forward strand.
ACACACACACACACACACACACACACACATACATACATACACACCTCTTCCGTGGTCTCTCTTTCACGCTCTGAGAAAAAAGACGACACCTGCCGCGAAAATTATTTCGAGTTTCTAGTCGCGGCGTGCGATTTCTCCCTGAGTTTTTGGCAGACTGCCACTCTGTTGGTTTTTTTTTTCCAATATTTGTCCCCACACCTCTCATTACTTCCTCTTATGGAGGAAGCCAGGGTGTTTGGGAGTATGACGATGATGCTCTCTGCATTGATTAGTAAGAAATATTTTGTAAAATGTAAACTTTCACGGCCGGAATGGTCAAATTTACTAAAAATTTCCGGGCTATTATGCCGTGATCTAGTGGATTTATTGTCGAAACCCAACGTTTTCGTCCCCGACCGCGTCGGTAAAATTTTGACGAAAGGGAATATTGCCGTTATTTACAAACCTACTCGGAAGGTACAGGATCACCTGAAATCGGCAAAGGATGCTCGCAAACCGCTGGAAAAAAGCAGGAATTTATAGGATTCCGAGTAGCTATTGATACGTATACGTGGGTACCACAAAAAGAACAGTCAAAAAATGACTAGATGAGCACAAGGGGAACTGTAGAAGGGGAGAGATTGACAGATCAGCTGTTGCTGAAAATGTTTTTCAACCCGGGAACCACGTTATTCAATTTGATAAGACTCAGGTTTTAGCAGCCATAAATGGATACCACGAAAGACTGTACAGGGAGGCTATAGAAATTGTAAAACACCCCAATAATTTCAATAGTATGGAGGATGGTGTGAAACTAAATGAAATGTGGATTCCGGTTTTGAAGAAGAAATGTAACACGATATTAACGGACGTAGGCAATCGGCAACGACGAATTGCGCGCGCATGTCAAATATCTGACGTCACACCTCTGCGCGCGAGTCCTCGTAAACGGAGTTTGGCTTAGTCAATAGCGGGCTAGGGTGTGTATCAGATATTCAAAGTCCCACGATCCCCCTTGAGAATGTCCTCCGCAGTCGGGGACGAAACGTTGAGTTTCAACAATAAATCCACTAGACCACGGCATAATAGCCCGGAAATTGTTAGTAAATAAATTTTTTGACCTTTCTTTTGTTTTCATGTTTATTACTAGTGAACTACTACTGTACAATTAATGCCAGGGGATAGGGAACTTACATCTTTCAATTGGGGTACGTATGGACGGAATTATTGGGGGAAATTTTGGTATTCACTTTACGTCAAAATCTTGGTCAGAACTGATGGACTTACCATCTTAATGTCGCGACCTTCTGGCTCGTTCGCGCCTCATCATTTCCCATTTTGGCCTGCCATCTAAAGTCAGTAGGTCATTAAGGTTTCTTCGTCCCAAATACCTCTATTGTCTACATTTTTCACTTTATCATACTCGGACGTTTCTAGTACTCATAAATATCAGTTGTTGTCTGCATTTCATTATGGTGTGAGCGGTCTTGAATTTTGGAGGACGCCGACTTCTAGTTGTTTCCGCCTGTGACGTCACTGTTTCCCAGTCCAGCGCCATTGTAAGGCTTGCACGACCGTGGCATTCGCTTCATACTTCTGAAGGTGAGGTGATAAACTGTCCTTAATTGCACACCTTAGCCTTTATTGAATCACTTATTTTATAAACCTATCCATGTCACAATCTTTCTATTTCATAAACATGCGGAGTACCCTAAAGTAAAACAAGTGAAGAAAACTGTTGGTAGAACCAGGCGGTAGACTGAAATTAACTGGCCGATAAGGAAGTCTATTTTGTTTATTTATTTACCGTATGACATAAACTCTTGGACATAAGGAGCTTAGGAGCTCTAAGAGCCAATTTCTTTCAAGGAAGTTTAAATCATACAAGAATGACAGGAATTTTTTTTTCTTATAGTAGCCTACCAGACGACCTCATGGAGCCGAGGATGTACTCACTGACTGATAAGCATGTCTACTGCTTATTAATGTGAGGCCTATGCAAGGTAAATTTAACATATAAGTTGGAGGATATCGAAAGGAGAACAGTTTGTTCCTTCAACGGATGTTGGCGAAGTACGATAATGGACGGAGATACCTATCACACTCCACTGACAAAGGCTATAGGACTATCTGTCTTTGAAGACAGCCGTACTCTATTACGAGAAGCACGATGCGCCAATTTAATTGGATTGTGGCAAAGAAGGATATGGAAAGACAGTGCAACGGAGTAACAGATAACGGTTGGAGAGGAATGATTACGCAATCCCTAGGGTACCAAGCCTCATCTACAAACAGTCCCTGGTGCAAAGCAATAGGAGCGTAAATTCCCAGTGGAAACCGGCGCTCTGTATGTTCTTCCTTTTGGTCCTGAGGACTAGAACCTGCTCCGTGCAGTCGCAACTCATTAATAACAGCAGCTCATGCTGTAACCAGGTGTTGCCTTCATTACACGCAAACTGAACTGCCTTTATCTGCCTGTAGAAAATGGACATATCGTTTGTCACTTACAGTGATAGCAGTAATTGGTTTTGAAATAGACAGTGGAAGAAATATGGTGCTTGACAGAGTGGCTGAAACGACTCTCTCTCTTCGTATACGTACAACACAGACTTTGCACCATCTAAGCAGGCATGGTGACCTGTGAAAATTTCTGTTGCTCTACATCTACGAAAATATACAATAGTTGGACATGGAAGCATTTCAGCGACGTATGTTAGCCGTGCTATTCTATTATCGATCGTGCAGTATTAACTTGTTTTTAAAGAGGATAGACGGCATCAACTTTCCTCTCGAAACTGGTGGCACTGCCGCTTCGTCTTATGAAACAGGTGAAATGCTAAAAGTAGCGAAATTTTGTCGTGTTGTAGCTTTTTTTCCCAGCGTGTAGATTTGAATAGTCTAAGCTGCTATAACGTGGCCTAACATTCCGTTGTTTTAGAGTAGTATTTTTTAAGATGAGGCACCAGTACAACGAGACCGATTCTAATGAGGTATTCACCGCCTGCTGAAGCTTACGTATTTATCTCGGGGTTTAATTAGGTACTACCGAACTTAATCCCTGTCGGCGTCTTCACTCAAGCTGCTAGTGATTTTGGTCAACGTCCTTCAGATTCTCAAACATGGCGCCCGAGAACAATAGTTAACTGAAAAATAAAACAATTAAATTTTCACAAAAACCAAATAATTTAATAAACTGCAGCGCTCGTGTTTTGACAACGCGTAATTGACCATCAATGTTAACATTAGCTACGCAAAAGATCCTTTGTATATTGCATGGGTGCTGCTTGGTGAAGTTGTTCATTACGACACAGCAGAGTTGTCAAGTATCGGTAAGTATCTTCTTCTAAATGGGACAACAAAATGGAAGAGCTGACTCAGAAGTCTGTTTCAGTAGGATTGCGATGTTCAAAATGATCAAATGTTTGTAAACCTATTGGACCAGACTGCTATGGTCATCAGTCCCTAGACGTACAAACTACCTAAGCTAATTTACCGTAAGGACAACACACACACACACACACACACACACACACACACACACACACACACACACACGCAAACATGCACACACACCGACCCGAGGGACAACTGAAACCTCCGAGGGCGAGCAACGGCGTGCTCCGCAACAAGGCGCCTTAGAGGGCTCAGCCACTCCACGGCTTGTGAATCATTCACTAAATATTATGCCACACCATCACCGCAATAAGTACTTTTTACAGTGTTTCACAAGAAACCACAAGCAGAGGTTGATTCTAATTATCATATGTCTAGTTCACGATTGTCCAACATGCGGTCAGCCATAGGCCGACATTTTTTAAATTATTCTTTTCTGTTTTTTTCCACAAGAAACCACAAGCAGAGGTTGCTTCTAATTATTTTCTATCTTGTTCAAGGTTGTACAAAATCCGGCCAGCCATAGCCCGACATTTCTTTTAAAAAACTTTTTTTTCCCTTCTTTTCCAGGAGAGTAGTAAGTAAGAACATTGGTGAGAGCATGGTTTCATTCTCTGTCAGAGATACAAAGGCTTTTATTACGAATAAGTGACAAAATTGAAGATTTTTTGGGAATGAACAATGGTTTAATGACCATAATTATTTTTAGTTGACATAAGTGCCAGTTAACATGCCGACCTAAATGCAGTAACTCCAAGCTAATAATCAACTATATGCGGAAAATCAAGGATATTATTTATTATGAAACTCAACCTTTTTAGAGAAACAGGTCTCCCTATGTAGGTGGGTGCGAAGAAAATATGTCTGCATTCGTAAGAGGACGATGGTAAAGGAATTTCGCAAATAAATCTTTTAATGGTTTCCACCCCAACTCGTGCATCATTTCTATGACACTCTCTCCTCTATACCGTGATAATACAAAATGAGCTGCCGCACTGGACTCACATTCGGAAGGATGGTGGTTCAAATCCACCTCCGGCCATCCTGATTTAGGTTTTCCGTGATTTCCCTAAACCACTCCAGGCATATGCCGGGATGGTTCCTTTCAAAGGGCACGGCCGATTTCCTTCCTCATCCTAACCCAAAAACTCCGAGCGCTAGCTCCGTCGCTAATGGCCAAGCTGTCAACGGGACGTTAAACCCTAAGCATCCATCCATCCAAAATGAGCTGCCTACATTTGAGCTGTCTGTATAACATTCGTAAGTCCCACTTGGTCGGGAAACCACAATGAGCAGCAACACTGCAAAATAGCTTGCACACATGTACTGTAGGCAGTTTCTTTAGGAGAACTGTTGAATCTTCTAAGTGGTCTGCCAATGAAACATAACCTTTGATTCACCTTCCCTACAATATTTTCTGTGTGGTCTTTCCAATTTGAGTTGTTCGTAATTATTATTCATAGATATTTTGTTGAATTTACGGCCTGCAGATTTGACTGATTTGTAGTGTAAATGAAGTTCAAGAATTTCCAATAATGCTTATATAGATGACTTCACACTCTTTCATTATTTAGGGTTAATTGCCATATTTTGCACCATGTAGATATCTTATCTAAATAATTTTCAGCTGCTTTTGATTTCCTGGTGACTTTACTAACCGGTAAATGACAGCATCATCCGCGAACAGTCTAAGAAAGATGCTCAGATTGTCTTCTAAATCGTTAATAAAGATAAGGAACATTAAGGGCCCTGGGGAACGCCAGATATTACTTCCAATTTTTATCGATGACTTTCCGTCAATCACTACTTACAATGTCCTTTCTGACAGGAAATAGCGATGTCTTCTGATCTTCCTCCGTCCTATCTTGACGAATATTCTTCTGTGACGTGTATTACAGTCTGTGGTTTTCTGCGGTCGAAGGACGGTTGCACACCCTATTTGTGTAAATATTATGTACGTACATTTGCTTTGCTGCCCTAATTCTTTTTGGCATTTATAGTGGTTATCGTGGCAAGTCAAATACCGTGGGCCCTATTCTTTTATTTTACGGTGTATTATAAGGGCGGTCAGAAGTCCTGCTGCGTGAAGAATTCTGTAGGTGCCTGCTATAAATCGTCGTCTGACAGGTATCGTCGACCATTCAAAGGCTTTTTTTAAAGAGACCGAAGGCGTGGTAATTGCGTGGGGAGAAATCAGGACCGTTACGAGTGTGCTGTAGTGTGGGATAGATGTATAATTTGTGCTTTATACACGAGGTTGACCTCTCGGATTGATCGATCTCTCGTGTCGAACTTCCACTAGCACTGCACTTGACGCATCATTCGTCCTGCGCCATAAACTCTCTTATCCTAGGGTGTCTGGCGGGTTTTGTCCTTCGGCAGCCGAGAAAAGGATTACGTCGCTATATTTCACATTTTGACATTTACGGCGTGCATGTCGGAAACACGAACGTCACACTAATTGCTTCTCCTACATATCGGTATATCAACACTAAGTTGCACTTACGCTGCAGCAATACCCTCAAAGGGAAATTATTCGAGCGCCCCTACATTATTTTGATGTCAATGTCGTTCTTGAGTCTGGCATTCATAACTTTAAATCTAAGTGACCGCGACTGTTTTTGTTGGTAATCGTCTTCAGAGGAGTCTGTTGCGGTTTACAATTTTCATGTTTATGATGCAATAGATTTTTTACTTTTGTACTCTTTTGTTGGCACGATTTATGAATCTTAGTTGAGCGGGAGGTACGTGTCTCAGTACTGGCAGTCAATAAGTAGATTTTTATTTGATAACGTCAGAAATCATTCTCTAGTTGATATTTACTGAAAGCCTATAATTTATGCGTTAAGAATTTTTAGGTAACTGGGACGCAATATTCAAGCACTAATCAGACAAGACACAAGTGAACTGTTCGTCGCTCCTATGAAAGACGCTGATAATCGCGAAAGCCCATAGCGTTAATATTCGATGTGCAATACAACATACACTGCAACGTGTTGACAACGCATCTGTTCCACCATTATACTTTTACCACAGCACCTCCACAGTGCTTCCGTCAGTAATATTAGCCCTTGTCTTGGTATTCATTAATGGATATGAGTAGTGATCAATCCGTTCCGATTCCATAACGATGCATGTTCGTGGGAAAGCCATGACAACTTTTCACGAAGAAAATAGACAAAAACCGTGACTCTAGGTCGATCCCCGAAGCAACTCTAGCCAATTTTATAGATGGCTGTTTTTACAAAAAAAAAAAAAAAAAAAAAAAAAAAAAAAAAAAAAAAAAAAAAAAAAAAAAAATTGATATATCTTGAAAAATACTGAATTTTTTTATTATTCTTTCGAAAACTATTTTGATGAGTTATAAGGAATCAAGTTTTTCAAGTAGTTTAAGCGATTTTTCTATATATCTCGAAAACACACACATAAAACCAATTGATAGATAATCTTAAGGCCTATAAGTTTCTAACATTTCTCATCGAACTTAAAAAAAAATCTGTTGTCTGTAACATCACAATCTTTTTTTTCACAGTTTTGGCACGAGTTTCTTCAAATAGAACTTACTTTGAAATTTAATTCCCAATATGTTCATATTTTTTTGTTTTCAATTAATATTTTTTGCAAATTTAGCATTACACCGCCACAGAATGCTTGGACTAGATAAGCTACAATGTCCCTCTCAGAAAATGGTAAAAGTCCACCTAATTTAGCACCACTATGCCTACAATAGTAACCGTTAACCAACTGCAACCACAAAGTACCTCCGCCGCGGTGGAATGGCCGAGCGCATTGAGACACTATGCTCCAATGCGCAAGGCCGTTCTCTGTCGAGAGTTCGAATGTTTGTGGATGTTTGTGCCGTCTTTATTATAAATTAGTTCATAAGTAGTTTGTAAGTTTAGGGACTGATGACCCCGCAGTTAAATCACATAAGCTTAACAACTATTTGGACATTTTTTTGAACCAAATACCCCAGTATTTTTATCAGATGAGTGCGAAAACTGTAGTGTATACTGATTTTTAAGTACTGTATATAGTAGAAAACGTACATAAGTGCCATAAAAATCGATAAGACGTACATAATAACTTCACATTTGTCTTTCTTAGGTTTCCTAAGAATCCTGGAAGGGAAGAAGCTGAGGGTTTAACATCCTGTCGACAAGCTTGGTAATTAGAGACGGGGCTAACGGTCGGAGTTTTTGGGTAAGGATGGGGAAGGAAATGGGCGTGCCCTTTGAAAGGAACCATCCTGGTATTTGCGTGGAGTGATTTAGGGAAATGACGGAAAACCTAAATCTGGATGGCCGGAGGTGGATGTGAACGACCATCCTCCTCAATGCGAGTCCAGTGCATTAGTACTACGCCACCTCGCTCGGTAAGAATCGTGGTAAAGAATGAAACGGTACATTACGGGACAGTTAATTTATGAATGAAACTTTCACTCTGCACCGGAGTGTGCGCTGATACGAAACATCCTGGCAGATTACAATTGTGTGCCGGAACCGGGACTCGAATATGGGACCTTTGCCTTTCGCGCTCTATTGACTGAGCTATCCCGACACGACTCACGATCCTGCCTACAACTTTACTTCCGCCAGCACCTCGCCTCCTACTTTCCAAATTTCACAGAAGCTTTCCTGCGAACCTTGCAAGACTAGCGCTTGCCCGCGAAAGGCAAAGGTCTCCGGTTCGAGTTCCGGTTCCGGCTCAAAATTTTAATCTGCCAGGAAGTTTATATCAGCGCACACTCTGCTGCAGAGTGGAAGTTTCATTCTGGAAACATCCCTTAGGCTGTGACTAAGCCATGTCTCCACCATATCCTTTGTTCCAGGAGTGTTAGTCTTGCAAGGTTCGCAGGAGAGCTTCTGTGAAGTTTGAGATGTAGGAGGCGAGGTACTGGCGGGAGTAAAGTTGTGAGGCGGGATCGTGAGTCGTGTCGGAATAGCTCAGTCGGTAGAACGCTTACACGCGCAAGGCAAAGGTCCCAGGTTCGAGTCCCGGTTCTGTGACACAATTTTAATCTGCCAGGAAGTTTCAGTTAATTCATGACTCTCTTGTAAGTTAGAGGTATCTACTGAAAAAGGTAATTTTCGAATAATAACCAAAAATAGCTAGTAAATACCAGAAGACCAGCCCTTTGGCAGGAAGATGTTGGTTTCCTACTGAGGAATGTTAATATTGCTTTACTACAATTCCAGTAAAATCGGTGAGGGCTTAACATAGGAAATGTATATGGAATCTCTAATATAAATATTAGCTTCTCACGCTCCTCTATTCTGTCATCCATCACCATACCATGGATTTTAAGCATGATATCTGTCGTCGTAACCTCCACAGAGCGTCCAGAACGTTCATCCTCACTTGTTCCCATATGGTCACTCAGAAAAGTTTGAAACCACTCATAAACTGTTCTAATCGAAGGTGCAGAGTCACCATAATGTTTATCAAGCTTCTCTTTCGCCTCGTGAGGCGTTTTGCCAATCATAAATTAATGTTTAATCGCCACACGAAATTCTTTTTCGCCCATTTTATGACAATCACTCGACTTCCTTGATTGACACGAATGCCAAACACAAATAAATGGTATTAACTAAACATATCGATACGCGCCGGTGGTGCCATCTTTCGGACTTTGCACGGACTTTTCAAGTGCCTCTTGTAGTCCTACTTTCAAACTACATCAAGATCCTCCGTTAGCGTTTCTACTGTCAGCACGTTGTTGTTGTTGTGGTATTCAGTCTGGCGACTGGTTTGATGCAGCTCTCCAACCTAATCTATGCTGAGCAAGCCTTTTCATCTCCTCAAAAGAACGGCAACCTACATTCATTTTAATTTGCTTACTATATTCATCTCTTGGTCTCCCTCTGCGACTTTTACCCCACACACTTCCCCCCAATGGTAATTTCACAATTCCTTGATGTCTCAGAATGTGTCCTACTATTCGATTCCTTCTTTTAGTCAAGGTATGCCAGAAATTCCTTTTCTCACCAAATCTGTTCTGTGCCTCCTCATTAGTTACACGATCCACCCACCCAACCTTTAGAATTCTTCTGTAACACCACATTTCAAAAGCCTCTATCCTCTTCCTGTCCGCACTGTTTATCGTCCATGTTTCACTCCCATTCAAGGCAACATTCCCCACAAATGCCTTCAGAAGGGACTTCCTTACACTTAAATCAATATTCGATCTTAACAAATTTCTCTTTTTCAAAAACGCTTTTCTTCCCATTGCCATTCTGCATTTTATATCCTCTGTACTGGGACCATCATTTGTTATTTTGCTGCCCAAGTAACAAAACTCATGTACCTCCTTTATTGTTTCGTTACCTAATCTAATTCCTTCAGCATTACCTGATTTTCTTAGGCTGCACCCCATTTCCCTTGTTTTGCTCTTGTTAATGTTCATCTTATATGCTCCTTTCAACACACTGTCCAAATGTTCAAATGTTTGTAGAACTTATGGGACTTAGCTACGGGGTCATCAATCCCTAAGCTTACAAACTACTTATGAACTAGCTAACACTAAGGGCGGCACAAATATCCATGCCCGCCGGCCGCGGTGGCCGAGGGGACTAAGGCGATCCAGTCACGGTCTGCACGGCCACTACGGTCGGGGGTTCGATTCCCCCCTCGGGCATGGATATTTGTGCCGTCCTAGTTCGTAAGTAGTTCAAATCAAATGTTTGTAAAGTCTATGGGACTTAACTACGGGGTCATCAGTCCCTAAACTTACAAACTACTTACGAACTAGGACGACACAAATATCCATGCCCGAGGGGGGATTCGAACCCCCGACCGTAGGGGCCGTGCAGACTGTGACTGGAGCGCCTCAGTCCTCTCGGCCACCGCGGCCGGCAACACACTGTCCATTCCGTTCAATTGCTCCTCCAGGTCCTTTTCTGTCTTTGACAGAATTACAGTGTCATCGGCAAAACGCAAAGTTTTTATTTCTTCGCCCTGAACTTTAATTCCTTCTCCAAATTTCTCCTTGCTTATAAGATCGCTTAATCTATGCGATAGTATCGCGCAGATTCCCGTTCCGCCAGGGACACGCGTGGAGAGGTGGCGATCGGTTGCCCCGCACAGTCGGCAGCAGGAGCCGGCGGTGACGGGCGGTGATTGCAGATAGCAATCCAGCCGTATCCAGGGGCGACGCATCGGGCGGCGCGGATTATCGCGCTAATGGAGTCAGCCATGGGGGCAGTGGGGGGACACGAGGCCCACATGCGCCCCGCCGCGCTCTGTGGCGCCATTACCCGCTAATGAGGTGCCGGGACCTGCTGCTCCCAACACCGGCGGCTGGCGGCCAACTCCTCTGTCCCTCAGCTGACCAGCGCTGGCGAGGCGATAACGCATCAGGCACCAGATGGAGGCGCGATACCCACACTATATCATCAAAAGTATCCGTTTTTCATATTAAGTGCACTGTGCTGCCATCTACTGCCAGGTACACTATATCAGCGTCCTATACTCCGTTCACCGAAACGAGAAAAATGTTCAAATATTTGTAGAGTCTATGGGACTTAACTACGAGGTCATCAGTCCCTAAACTTACAAACTACTTACAACTAAGCACGGCACAAATATCCATGCCCGAGGGGCGATTCGAACCCCCGACCGTAGTTGCCGTGCAGGCCGTGACTGGAGCGCCTCAGTCTCCTCGGCTACCGCGGCCGGCCCGAAACGAGAGACGGACTGTAAACACAACGAGGCGTGGACAAAACAGGGGCGATAGCTCAATGTCGCCGCATCCGTTTCAGGTGTAAATCGTTCGTGTGTGTGTGTTCAAAATGTTCAAATGTTTGTTAAGCTTAAGGGACTTAACTACGGGGTCATCAGTCCCTAAACCTACAAACTACTTATGAACTACCTACAACTAAGGACGGCACAAATATCCATGCCCGAGGGGGTATTCGAACCCCCGACCGTAGTGGCCGTGAAGACCGTGACTGAAGCGCCTCAGTCCCCTCGGCCACCGCGGCCGGCTGTGTGTGTGTGTGTGTGTGTGTGTGTGTGTGTGTGTGTGTGTGTGTGTGTTACGAGGCGTGATATTAAGAGGATGGCTAGAAATTTCATCTTAAAGGAACAGTTGCTGAATAGCTGCGTAAATATTAAGCTTTCATATTCTATATATTTTTCTCTTTCTCGTCTATATTGGCCAAGCGTGAACTCATTACGTCCTACATTTTGAATCCACGCAAGAAGCGATGAAAGAAGAAATCAACAAGTTCTTAATGTGTATAAAACGGAGCTGTTGTGTCCAGAACAATAAATGACAGGTAATGTTATAAAAACAGCTGCATCTACGGGTGTCGTTCCCCAGTATCTCATATGGTAATTGATTACAAGGCCACATACTCTTTGAAGTCTCTAAAAAGATATCGTGGCATAAGCTTACAGAAAGTGTTGATGACTATCACAGAAATGGAATAGGAACGTTTTGTGTCCCAGCCTCGTCGCCGCTTTTGTGTCTCGTTTCCGTCGTAGGTGTCGGTGGCCGAGTAGAAAGACCGACACAGGAATAAAGGATGCACGCTTGTGCAGGTACGAAGGTGAGCAGCCAGTGGGACAGCAGAAACTAGAAACACTAACGTGAATTAGAACGATATATATATATTGCACAGAATTTATACAATACTTAACTTTTACATAGTTCAGTACTGCAGAATGCTGATACATAGTTGAGTTAGAGGCCTGCCTAGTGCCTGTCCGATAGCCAAGTCTTCACTGGTGCCTATCTGATTCCGAAGTGAAGTGTTCACTGGTTCCTATCTCAGTTCCAAGTGAACGATGTCGTTCAGTGCTGGCCACGAGCGGAGTTGTAGCAGAGGGCGCTCGTGGCTGACGTCGTAAGAACGCCGCGCCGTGCGTGCATGGCGGCGCGCGGCGAAGGTAGGTGGCGCGCACTTTAGACTTGTGCGTCACCACACACAGTGTTGCCATCTACTACCAGGTACTCTATATCAGCGTCTTACGTAGTCATTAGACATCACGATAGAGAAGAACAGGGCGCTCCGCGGAACTCACGGACTTTGAACGTGGTCAGGTGACTGGGTGTCACTTGTGTAATAAGTCTGTACGAGAGATTTTCACACTCCTAAACATCCATAGGTCTGACAGTAGTACCGGCACTGAAAAAAGTTGGTAACACACTAAGCCTATCCCAAATAAGACAACTTATTAATGTATCAGAACAATGAAAACTCACTGAATTCATGTAAAGTAATAAGAACAAACTGATATTTGAAATGGTAATTTTGGTATTGGAATATATCAAAATATTTGTTGAACACTTCGATAACCTATTATTCATATAAAGAAATAAAATATATCGATATTTGTAATGGTGCAATTGGTGATGGAATATCGTAGGATAATTGTTTATTATTTCTTGTTGTCACGTTGTAAATACTACTAGTGTCAGTGAATTCAATTGCTACTCACAGTTACTCACTAGTCTATAGCTGCTATTGTCTAACATTAAATATACTCAATGTTGTTTATCACTCTATGTAATTGTCAATGGACCATAGCAATGTAAAAATTATGGATTTTACCACTCTCTGATCTATAATTATTTCATGAAATGGAATGTAAAACTGAACGGCGCTGACTGGCTCGATGTATATTCCGAGCCGCTCAGGCCTGTCCAGTTAAACTGAATCCAAATTGTTATCGGTTTGTAATTATCCCCTCTAGTACTTTATATTCCCATGATTTCTTACACCGTATTTCTCTCTCACTATTCTTTTTTGGTTGTATTTTTCCTTTTTAGTATTTCTTTTTGTTTTCACATTTTTCCAAGGCTGTATAAGAATAATGTAAAATAAAAATACTGCAATGCAAAAAGGATGGCCCGCCTCCACGTGGCGGGATACGGGCAACGGTGCGAGTGGAGCGGGAACTGGAGGATGCCAATCACAGCGTCCTTCAGGTCCAGTGTCCAGTCGCAGCGGCTAAGAGGACATTCCACGACCCAACTTATTTCTTAGGCGGTGTATCAAAGTAGGATAACAAAGAAAAAAAGAAAAAAGAAAAAAAAATCCCTAGGTCTGCTGTTTCTGATGTGACAGTGAAGTGGAAACGTGAAGCACGAAAACGTACAGGCCGACAACGTCTGTTGATTGAGAGGGACCGCCAACTGATGAAGATGGTCGTACAGTTCAATAGTCAGCCATCTATCTAGACCAGTGTTTTTCAATCGGTGATCGCGTCCCCAAGGTGGGTCGCAAAGTCTTGTTCAGGAGGTCGCCGTCACACAGGAAGTACAGGTGTTACACCACAAAACAACCAGACCAGTACGTGTCCGTAATACAGAAATATACGCCTAAGAAAATTGAAGTGCATTTTATATCAAAACTACGCAATTCCCTGATAATGATACATTCTGAGATGAACAGAACAAAGATTTAGCAAATGGAAAACCTTCCGCCGTTATTTTTAAAATTTTTAATCAATTACTTGTATCGATATTCCAATAATATCTTCAGACCAATATAAGATCCATGCAGTAATATGAGAACTAGCCTTCCATTTATAATCCTGCATATACCCGCTCATCCCAAGATGTATCTGACAACTCCATTTATAATCTTGCATATGCCCGCTCACTTCAAGATGTAGCTGTCAGCTACATCTTGGGGTGAGCGGGTATATGCAGGATTCTAAATGGATGGCTAGTTCTCATATTGCTGCATGAATCTTATAAGGGTCTGAAGATGAGATTATTGGAATCTCGAAACAAGTAACTGATTAATTTTTTTTTTTTTTTAAATAACGGAAAAAGGTTTTTCATTTGCTAAATTAATGCATCGTCGTCGTGCCGTCGTCCATCTGAGATAGATGTACAGAGAACAAAGATTGTTTTATAATAAGTACACCGTCTTAACAATGAATAAACGAAAGACTGGTAAACGGTTTTCAGGTGCTGGGCGGTAGCTAAATTACAAGATACAATAAGTAATTTTGATAAATTCGATTCTTTACAAATGGATTATACAGTGGGACATTGCTCAAGAGGCATAATTCGTTTCTGAGCTTTACCAACAGTGCGAAACCTCGACACGGAACAGGTATTTTTCTGTCGAAATTCATGTGAAATAGGATTTGTTCCACCCAGAAAATGGAATAAAATGCTTCCTATAATGTATAATATTGTACATTTTTATTGCTTCTTCACAATAAAGTTGTATCAACATAGTTGTGTTATGGTCCGGGTACGGGGTGGGAGGTCGCGCAAAATATTTCAAGTTGGAAGGGGTCGCATATACAAAGAAGTTGGGAACACTGATCTAGACCATCACAGGGGAATTCTAAACTGCGTCAGGATACACTCCAAGTACTATGACAGGCGAGAGGAGACAAAAAGTGTATTTCATAGTTGAACGACTGTCTACAAATCACACATGTTTGTTTGTAGAGCTAATGGGACTTAACTACGGGGTCATCAGTCCCTAAACTTACAAACTACTTATGAACTAGCTACAACTAAGGACGGCACAAATATCCAAGCCCGAGAGGGGATTCGAGCCCTCGACCGTAGTGGCTGTGCAGACCGTGACTGAAGCGCCTCAGTCCCCTCGGCCACCGCGGCCGGCCAAGTCACACATCACGCAGGTGAATGCCAAACGACGCCTCACTTGGTGTAATGAGCGTAAACATTGGACTACTGAACAGTCGAAAACCGTTCTTTGGAGTAACGAATCATGGTACACAATGTGGCGATCCGATGGTAGGGTGTGGGTCTGACCAATGCCCGGTGAATGTCAACTGCCATCGTGTGTAGTGCCAACAGTAAAACTGGGAGGCACTGCTGTTATTGTGAGATTGTATTTTTCATGGAGGGTTTTCGCACCTCTTGTTTTGTGTTCACTAACACAGCATAGACCTACATTGATGTTTCAACCACCTTCTTGCTTCCCTTAGCAATTCGGGATTGGCGACTGCATCTTTCAACACGATGGAGCACGGTTTGTGGTGGAGTGGCTACACGACAATAAAATCCCTGTAACATACTGACCTGCGCAGCGTCCTAACGTGAATGCTATAGAACACCTTTCGGATGTTTTGGAACGCCGACTTCGTGTCAGGCCTCACCGACCTACATCGAAACCTTTCCTCTGTGCAGCACTCCGTGAAAAATGGCCTACTCCCCTTATTCTTTTCATTCTCCACTCCGAGGAGTGGAGCGGGCTGTTTGAGATCCGGCCCATAAAGAGTCGCGGTTCTATTCAGCCAATTATCAGACAAGCTGATAGTGAGGCAAAGGTGGGATCCCAATTGGGAATAAGTGGGAGGGGCATACCAGTTCCGGCATACGCCTTACAACTAAGGAAAACCTCCCGAAAACCTTGGTCGGAACCGGGGGATTGGGACCAATTTAATTTATCTCTGGGACTTTGCCCCAGTATAAAAATGGATTATCGGGAGAGCACGATTGCATTCACGACAATCAAGGATCGGACGCCCGAGTTACTCTCGTAAACTCGTAGAGATCAGCTCAATCCAACAGTGGACAAGCATCCCCGTAGAGGAACCGTACCCTAGAGCACAGTGTCCTATGGCCTACCATTCCCCAAGAAACCTTGTAGCACCTGAATGATAGTATGCCTGCGAGAGTGGAAGCTGTCATCAAGGTTAAGGCTGGGCCAAAATCATACTGAATTCCAGCATTACCGATGGAGAGCGCCATGAGCCGCAGCCAGGTATTCGGATGCTTTTGATCACATAGTGTATATACGTGATCACTTTCCGTGATTTTCCTTTATTCCACCCACCATTGTCGTATATAAGGGGAAGGCAGGGGACCTGGGCGCCCCGAAATAATTAATATAAAGAAAAAAAAATAAGTGCGATATCTGAATTATTTTAATGAATGATCCGTGAAGCAATCGCCGTGGTTGACAGTCATACTTCCCTGTATTAGTGAGGGAAGTAGGTTGTTAGTGGTTGCGAAGTTAAAAATAAATAGCTGTATTTTCATGGTTTAATGTCAACAATAAAATAGCTCGATCTCAGGAAAATAAAAGGGGCTTCATCATAAATTAACCTCTGATTACGAGCACTAAAACTGGTACAAAATGACATGGGGTATCTACTTAAAATTACATAACTCATCGGCACATTTATCTTGTCCCCATGGAAATGTATGCTATATTCGCCACTGCCGAAAAAATTTTGTACATACTCTTCCAAGTAAACATAGGGTAGTGTCACTCGCCGATTTTTATGAAAGTTACAGATGTCTGAAAAACAACAACTGAATGACGACTTATGTCTATTAAAAACAATTTTCGACTTTTCGACCGCTATACTTATCATCCATATCAAATTTTGAGAATCTGATTTCAGATGAAGCGACGTTTAATACCGGTATATTGAAGAGCTAATACAGCTCAGAAATATAGATTCGCAAGGTATTTCATGGGTAGTAGCAAACAAGCGCGGCAAACAAGAGTTCTTTACCCCTTTTTATACATAAAAAACGAAAAAAGTCTTCCTTAATTAGCCTCCCTTTTGAAATTTGAATAGATTCTACTTCGATTGAGCCAAAACTGATTTTTGTAGCAAAGGAATTGCCCTTCGTTTTGTATGAGTTAGATGGCGCACTGGCAGCGAAACCGTTACGCTGTCTGTTGGTGGACGGTACCGAAACCATCATCAGTACATCTATTAACCCCCAAGTGACATCTTCTCTCATCAAATAAAAACTGACGTCGTCTTTCCAGGTGTACAAATTTTTATTTCTGGCACTCTGTGTTTGTCATGACCTCTTTATACATTTCTGTAGGACCTACGCTGACACGATTGGAAAACCTTGCTCCTTTTAATAGTCATATAATGTATATAACAGTGACTGTATCCACATTAGGGTTTGTAATCGAGCAATGTGGGATCCCGCAATACAGCGGGATCCAGGATAATTTTAGGAACGGCAGAATCCCGCAATAGCTTTCGGATTCGCAAGTGAATCCGTAAACATAAAATCGCGCAAATTCTTTCAAATTTGCCGCCTTCAATTCACTTCGCATCTCGTTCTCTTAAATTCGCAACGCGTTCCGTGATGTGAGTTGGTGAGTTAACATGTCGTTGCCGTTCAAACGATTGTATTATTTAGAATTTCACGCACACGCATACAATGTGTAAACTGAATGATGGCCGTTCAGAGGTGGGCTGGTTGGACAGGTTTTACAGTTTCAAAGGTCGCAATGAGTAGACTCTCTTCGACATAGCATCTGACATAAAATTTAGGAAATAAAAGTGATATCTCACAGCCCTTTAAATTTGCGGTTGAAACGCTGTGCAGAAGAGAGTCTACCCTAATAACTGCAGGTACAACATTTAGATTTATTTTAGAGACGCTGGAGAAGCAAGACACTGTTTTAAGCAATTAGTTATCTGAGGCACTAAGTGCACAAGTGAAAGAAAGGCTAGTGAAGTTAGTAATACGTTGATTCACTTGCAGCATAAAAAAAATTAAAAAAAATAAAAAAATTGAACACGTCGAATCCTACATTTGTAATGCCGAAAAAGAATAAGTTGAGACAAGACGAGGCATTAAAGATGATGTTGAAAAAGTAAAACTTGGAGATGATACAGATGCAGATAATAGTCAACAGTCTCAAATCAAAAAATTCAAATATTTGTATAGCTTATGGGACTTAACTACGGGGTCATCAGTCCCTAAACTTACAAACTACTTATGAACTAGCTAAGACTAAGGACGGCACAAATATCCATGCCCGAGGGGGGATTCGAACCCCCGACCGTAGTGGCCGTGCAGACCGTGACTGAAGCGCCTCAGTCCCCGCGGCCACCGCGGCCAGCCAACAGTCTCTGGAAAATAATTTAACGTTCCAATAGGAATTAGAAATACAACGAAACAAAACAATGCTTATTACACTAAACAGATCAAAAAAACTGAAACGGAGGAAGACTACGAAAAAATACTTAAAAAAAGAAACGTCAACATTTGAAACTGCTGGAGTAAATGGGAAGCATTTGACTTTGTTACCTGACTATTTATTAACCATCAAACCAACAAGTTTGGAGAAAGAAAGAGCCTTTTCCGCCGCTGGCTACATATGTAGTTCTATAATAAGTAGATTGGGAGGTAAAACTACTGATGTTATTTGTTTTTTAAGCTCATATTACCAAAACGAGAAGTGACTTCTTATTTTGTATTTATGAAAAGGTAACCTTTATACCGTTTATTTTAGTAAGAAAATTAAGACAATTACTTAAGTTAAACTAAATTCATGTGATGCTGTAAATCTCTCAACAATTCACACTTTCATGATTTAAAAAAAAGATATTTTATGATATTATTACAAAATACCTAATAACTTAAAAAAATAATAAATAAAATAATAATAATAATAAACACCACACGTTCTCGGGATCCCGCTGGATTGAAGACAATATAGCAAAATTCCAGATGTATTGAAAACAGTGGTGGATTGTAATCCCTAATCCAGATCTTTTGAAAAAAATACCCATTTCGTTGAATGTAGGTGAGCAAGTAATACTTGCACCTTCGTTCAAGGCACACTGTGTAAAGACGTTCTATGATGTTGCTACTAGTTCAAACTTTGTGGTGTGTCACGGCGCTCAGTGCCTTTAGTTTACTAATAACATTCCAACAAAAATAAATGTTCTCTGATCCTTGGAATATCTGTGCAGTTGGATTAAGAATATTGATTTGAACCTTAAAGAGTATTTCCTTTTTATCAAGCAGAGGTGGGATGGCTAATCCTACTAAATTAGAAATCGGAGGATGCAACTATGAATATTTAATTAAGACTTAAAAGGACGGTGCACAGTTCAGGAATGAATATTCGATACCATAATGAGGGTTATCCCTGTCAAAGGCTTTCACTACTTCTAACAATTATCACTGTTCGCGCCAAGTCCTGATCGAAAGAACTTCTAAAAGTGGTTGATACAGATGACGTGTTAATTTAAAAAAAAAAAAAAATGTCCAAGTGTTTGTAAATCTTATGGGAATAAACTGCAGGGTCATCAGTCCCTGAACTTACAAATTACTTATGAACTAACTTATACTAAAGACAGCACAAACATCGATGCCCGAGGGGAGAATCGAACCCTCAACGGGGAACGGCCTCACGCATCGTAGCATAGCGCCTCAAGGCGCGCGGCCGTTCAGTTGCGGCCGTCTTTATTTGATGGAAGCAAATCAACTATTCATCCTTTTGTACCCACAAAAAGCTTATGACTTAGTAATGGATCGGTGCATTTATCTTTGAGTGGTACAATAGCGAATGCGAAGTGTTTATATCACTGACTTCCAAATTCTGTCGTTCTGCTCTGGTCCGACGAACGCCAGAAAGACAGCGCGTTGGTTCAGCGAATAACATGAAGCTGAAGATGTGAGACGGTCGCCCAAGTTCAGTGCCACGCCTTTTTACACAGTATTCTATCGCCCGCCACTATGTTTCGCTCTGTGAAATTCAAACGTGTATACTTCCCACTGGAAGCCATCAAGACTATATTCAGCACAGGGGAAATTAATGTCCTGTGGTGACCCTTCTGCACCCAGTCGACCGGTTTGACATCCTATCCCCCTTAAAAAATACTTATTCTTTTCGTTCTCCACTCCGAGGAGTGGAGCAGGCTGTTTGAGATCCGCCCCATAAAGAGTCGTGGTTCTATTCAGCCAATTACCAGGCAAGCTGATAGTGAGGCAAAGGAGGATTCCAACTGGGAATATGTGGGAGGGGCTTACCAGTTCCGGCATACGCCTTACAACCAATGTTATCCTCCCGGAAACCTTAGTGGGAACCGGGAGATTGAGACAAATTTAATTTATCTCTGGGACGTTGCCCCAGACTAAAAATGGATTAATGCGGGAGCACGAGTGCACTCACGTCAATCAAAGATCGGACGCCCGAGTTACTCTCGCAAAACTGATAGAGATCAGCTCGACCAACAGTGGACAAGCGTCTCCCGGAAGCGCGGTATTCTCTGCGTCAATATCCCCCCTTAAAAAGAATTCAAAATTCATACTGGGTTGTATTATTTGTGACCGGGAGAATAAGAACTCTTTGGAACATTTGCACTCTTTGTTGCCTATTACCTAATAATAAATTTTATTTTGTGTGACGTAAAAGTAAATGTAGGAAACATAAAACGAGTAAAGACAAGAAACAAGCAACACAGTACACATTTCGTCAATCCGTAGATCCCACAATTTATGCACTTATGATAGTTTACCTCTGGCGTGCAAAATGCGTCTGACATTTCAAGAGAAATTCAAAAACATTACTTGAGGTAATATTTTACTTTCCGGCTCGGCGATCGCAGGAGATAATGTTGGCAACGGATGCTGAATGCGAAGAAGTCAGTTGACCAGTCACGAGGCAGATGCAGGCGGCCAATCAGTTTCTACGCGGTAATAAATATTGTGTCTCGAGAAGAAAACGTTTGATTACTTTCGCCCGTAATGCCACTTCCACGAAGAGGTACATAAACCGACCGCTGGTTGACATTAATTACTTTCTTTATAGGTAAGTATGTATGGCTTTATCACAATACGTTAGCTTTTAAAACTTTTTTACAACGACGGAAAATCTCTCGTAAACACTTTTATTGGAAACTAGCTTAAACCAGCAGCTCCAATCGCGTATTGGTTGATTATGATAGATAATCTATCTTTCAGTAGTGTGCTATGTGACTGGTTTTAAAGGATGAAATGAAATACAACACCTTCTTTAGAAACAAACATTATTAATCAACATTATCAGAAAAGTAAGTAGAGTTGATCAAATAACACGTATAAACGCACTCGTTTCCAAGAATCCACTCACGAAATTCAATAATAATGATTGTAATAATATCACAGATCGATCATTTGATGTAATGCGTGAAACGTCAAATCGATTTTTTTAAAGAGATGTATCAAAAGAAATTTCTTTTTTACTACTTATTTATTCTTATAGTTCCTTATTCGCATGCTTATCCTTACAGAGAGAGAGTTGAAGACATTGTAGCATCACGTTTCGCTGTATGTAACCTCCTTGCTGTAGAGTTGCAAACGTTACCGCTGGCCTTCAGTACAAATTCTTTTGTAATTTGACGACTTCCAACCACCATATCTTTCACCCCCTTATAGCTATCGGCATGGAACTCCTATAGTGTACAACGGGAAACTTCGGACAACAATTACACACAGACCATTCGTTTGCATTCTGTAGTTTTTGCTGCAGTGCGAAAATTAACACACACACAAGGAGAATTTTATGTACACCGATAACTTTCCATCCCAATATACTCCACCTTTTTATCAATAGCAACAATGCAACCAATAAAACCATATTCAAAGTATAAATATAATTTACGATGAGTAATTATTGTTCCGCATTTCGTGTTATATTCTTCAAATTACTAAATATCTATCAGATCGCTATAAAACCGTGCATTCTCAGGTATAAATTAGTAACTGTACAAATATTTAAGTCTCTGCGTCTTGTCGTTCGGACGTGATAAGCGTATACCGAACAGTCATTCACATTAATATATATAGATAAATAGCTATCCGATCGCCATAGAACCGTGCCTAAAGCCTTCCCCGGGTAGACATTAGTAACTACAAATTTTTACCTCTTTATGTCTTGTGGTTCAGCCGTGATAAACGTACACCGAACAGACATTGGCATTTATAGATATAGATTGGATTAATGTCATCTAGATAACGAACATTCGCACTGCGTCCGTAAGAAAACAGGCTGCGAAATATAATTTTTATATATAATGGCCAATGAGATAGTCCGAAAGGGAAAAGTCTTCCTAATCCTAACCACACAGGATTACGAGAATAATCTATCTTTTGCATAAAATATTATTTTCTCCTCGTTTATGTTCCAACGTATTACGTAAAATAATAAGACAGAAATGAGAATTAGTTATTTATTCTTGAATGTGATGGCCTGTTAACTTTCTTAGATTAAAATAAATATTTATGTCTGCTCATTTACTTTATGTTGTAGATGAACAACCCGGGAGGGTTGATATGTCAATCCGCCAGAGATGAAGGAACAGAATACTAAGCGATCCGAATAAAATATCAACGCCGAAAAAGACGTATTAAGTGGTCTTTTCGAATATTCATATTTTGTTGATTATTAGAGGGGTGAAAGATGACTATCTAAATAATTTTATTCGTTCCGTGTTAGCTCGTAAAAATGAATGTTATCAGACCGTCGTGTCAAAAGTATTCGTCATGAAAGTTAACTCTATTGATTACAACATCTACGGAAAGTTTATAGTTATGCTGTTTAGAACTGAATAAGGTTGCTGTAATTGTAAAGCAACAATACTGTGAATTATAAATTTACGATCTACTTAAGAATATTCCCTCGTTCTTATGATAAAACTAACTATAAATTACATTGCGTCATCAGAAGATAAGGTACATAATTAACACTAGATGATCATAACATCGTTATGAAGTATCTTTATAATATTTTTGTTGGGCAGATGTCAATAATTTTACATGTAAGGTGTGGCTGGATTTATGAATACACTGTATATAAAGTGAAAGGTTAAGGATTGGATTTTAATGTGAACTCTTGAATTGAATGATTTTTAAAGAAAAAGTATATTATAAAGTGATAGACAATGCGATCATAGACAGAGCAGTCGAAAAATTTTGCATTTGAAAGATAGAGACTCCTGCTGGGAGTTCTCATGACAAGATTTTGACGTGTGTTGTATTGTTGTTTATAGGTTGCCTCTGTTATATTTATCAAGAGTTTCCCTATTAGTATATAAAACAACCCACCTCCTCAGTGGTAACTGATACTTACTGGAAGTGACGGATATTTTTATAGAAAATAGTATTCACTTTTATATATATAAAATTTCTTTTGGATCTAATAAAGTTAATTTGATATATTTACGAGTAACCCTCATAATTAGTGACGAGTGACTTAGGTTTGGTTAGGAGGAAAGAGTTATTTTTGTTTTAGTGGTGCTAAGTCGCGCACTCCTGAAGAGGGCTACGAGATTAATTAAACTTTTATTTATCAGGTAAAAAGTTCTGGAGGCGCATTAGGTGTTTATTTTATATTTAATTTTCAACATCAATTAAAAAAGTTAGTTAACGGGAAACTATTGATACGAGTCACTCGTGCACTAGCAATTGTAACTTTGAAATATATCTCCATCAATAAAACAGAAAAAAACTAGTGGCATAAAACAAAAACATTGTTTATGTTTTATTTATAAAAAGTGAAACTAAAATAATTTATTTTTATATTACTTGTTTTTTGGTTTAGAAGAGCTAAGAATAGAAAAGTTGTGACATTTTACTGATCTAACGCTATTGTCAAAATTAACAAAATTTCACTCAGAAGAAAATCGTCTGTTAGGTTGGCAACGCAGTTGTTAAAGTTCCAACTCAAATAGGTGTTCAAGTAACTATACCTAATTAACTACTGAAGTGAAAATTAACAATAATTTAACCAACTGTAATCTTCTTAAAATAAAGAAAGAGAACAAACTCAGTAAGTCAGATACAGACGTCAAAATATAAATAAATGTACTGTCGCTTACCTTGAAACTTAACCGTCGAATACACGACCCAAGTAATTCCTTGAAACATTTTTATCTTGAAGGTGTAACTTCTTATTATATTAGAAATGGGTAGTAGTCAATTATATTACAACAGAACTACATAAACTTTAAATGGTGACCTCACACATCGCAAAATTGATATTCGTTATTAAGGTATGCGACAAGAGGCATAGAATTTATCCCGCGGCCGGGATTCGAATCCGGAACATCTTGCTTAAATAATTATTTAAATAATTATCTCCTCGTACCTGCGACGACAATGACAAAGAAATACATACACACATCTCTGACAAGCAACACTGAAATCGAGGAGACGCTAGATAATCTTTGGCAACATTTAATATTCATAAAAAGCCAAACCATATAAAATGACTTCAATACTGTTTCCTGCAGATCTTGAAGTAAATAAATAATACTGTTCCTGCTGTTGGTTGACACGTTTTTGTCTGTACCCTTGTCCGGTCAGTGAAAGTAATTGCCGTCATAAAGCGGAGATTTCATGGCAAAACATTTACAGTGTCTCCTGAACACATTAAAGTACATAAATAATATTCTTTTTCTCTATGGTTGACTGGCTCTTATATGTTCCCTTGTCCGGTCAATGAAAGTAATTACTGTCGTAAAGCGAAGATTTCATGATAATACTTTTGAGTTACTAAGAAGATATTGGCACTTAAAGAACTTTTGCATTGGCATGGAAAGGTGCAAGATTACACGAAATAAATAAATAAACAAACAAAAAATCTAAAACAACGAAATGCGATCAAATATCCCGCGGAAAAATACAACGAATGTCATTGAATAACGAATACTTTTAAGCGACTCGCTAGTCACAGAATTGCCAACATTCAGTATCCGTTACAACGAATATAATTGGATACCGCATACTGCCACACGATTGGCTATGGTGAACGTCATATGATTCCCAGCTTTCAGTATCCGTTGCCAACATTATCTCTCGGGTCCGCCATACCGTGAAGTAAAATTTAACCCAATTTTCCAGTCCCCCCCCCCCCCTCTATACGTTACGATTATGTATGTACAATAACTATAGATTCTTCTTACCTGAGTGCTAGATATTACTATCATTAAAGCAAAGGGCTTTTGAAGTAAATGTGGATGTTATTAAGTGGAATTAAAATAACAAAAAATTTAAAAAAAAAAACATCCACGTTCCGTATGTGACGAAGTATCACCTTTTCTTTCTTTTTCATTTTTGTGAACAAAATTAAAGAGAAACTTAGCTTAAGGAAGCACAAATAGTTTACATGTTTATGAGATCACTGCTAAGTGGGAGACGATTCTGTTGCTCTGAAGCATCAATCGTCCTTTGGAATAATTAACATAGGGCCATTATAAGAGGCATTTTCTGGGACATAAGACTTAATAACTTTTTAAGAGAAAAAATTTAGCCCTTACATTTTAATTAAAAGACACTTGGTTGTTCTAACTCTGCTGTGCTGTTTACAAAGGGGTCATTTCCAATGGAGGATAGAGTGGAACAATGTTTTCCGACTTTATGTAATGTGCCTCCGTGATGTAGGAATGCCAGTGTTCTGTCGAACGTGAAAACATGTCTACATGAAAAATCAAAATATTGTAGTCTAACACTGAAAAAAAAACTGTTAATAAGAATAGTACCCAACCGATTTGGTAAGGTCTATTTTCTCACTGTATACTAGATAAAACGAAATAGGTCTCTTTAATATTGCAGCATTTGTTTCACAAGCCAAATAAGCGATAGCGTTATGACACAAATGGTCATTTTTATGTACCTCATTAACATAAATAACATGACCGAATGTAATTCACGAAGTATCAATATGAAATACATATTTCGCCACTATAAGCAAAGAATTTGGTAATTTGGTAGAATCCGTGTACATCGAAGGAAACGGCATAGCCATCGATATATATCGAATATTCGATATAGTGTTTCTGAACCGGAGATTCGGGCGCTACGCGCCCTCACGTACTAAAAAAAAAATTTCTTGTTTAACCTATACCTAACCTTCTTAAGGCTACGCTACAGATCAATTTTTTTAAGTCAAAGTTAGGTTAGGTATAGGTTAAACAAGATTTTTTTTTTTTTTTTTTTTTTTTTTTTTTTTTTTTTTTTTTTTTTTTTTAGTACGTGAGGGCGCGTAGCGCCCGAATCTCCGGTTCAGAAACACTATATCGAATATTCGATATATGTATCGATGGCAATGCCGTTTCTTCCGATGTACACGGATTCTACCAAATTACCAAGAATTTTACTGTATGTTAGGAAAAAGTTTCACTTTTCATTGATGCGGTCCAGTTTCTAAAACATGAGATTGAAAAGTAGTAGTACGAAATTTTTATATAAATCTTGAATTGTCATATTCCTCTATATAATTTTTGTAATGTCCCCGTTTCTTCACCTTTCTCGTTCTATCTATCTTGTCTTCCCTTATTATGTAACTATACCTGCCACTGTCAAAACTTATTGTCCGGTTAACTACGCTATCCCTGCCAAAATCACAAGTCAGTTATTTCGCGTTTTTCCCCGATTAGATGCTTTTACGTATTCCTACAACGCGGTTAGCACGTTGTTAAGAAAATAGCAACTGCTAAATGGCGACTGTATAATGGCACTTAGAGATGAAGGATACTGGCGAAAACAGTCTGTCAGAATTTCCTTTCCTTACTTAGATAATGTGTAATCTTTCTTACCTGTTTTTTCTGCTGGTCGTTTATTTCCATTCTGTGTGTACGCTATCAACTATAAGGACAGTAGTCATACGTACACGAAAGCAACCACAAAACAAATAGCAATAGGCATTTACCCGTTAGGTCAGTGTTGCCAACCCTGTAACACAATTCCCCCTAAATTGTATGTCAAATCTCCCTAAATCGTACCAAAACTCCCGAAATAGTCAACACAGCTGCATCGTGCTCGAATTCGACTATAAAAATAATTCTGGAGGGAGGCCTTGTTATGGCCTGTTATGTTTTTCTTCGCGTTTTATAGTTTTTGCTTCATCTAACAGACCCTGTTTATGAGAATTAATCATGGAATTGCAATATTTGCAAAATGCTCTACATTATTGACAAGCTGAGCCAGGTGCCAAGCAATCTGAAAATCCCGTTATAAGATCCATTAAACATACAGAAAACAGTAAGCAGTATTCATTTGCACCGATAAAACATTATATTAAAACTCTTCATGAAGAACGACGTATTCAGGCATTCATTGACAGTTTTCATCGCCAAAGAACTAATTTAATGTTCTACACTGTAATTTCTACATGAACATACCGAAAGTAAATCGTGGCATATAAGTTGCAGTGAAAAGTTAGACTGTTGTGATCTTCATGTCGGGGACTGGTTTGATGCAGGTCTACACCCTACTCTATCCTGAGAAAGCCTCTTCATCTCCTCATAAGAACGGCAACCCGCATCCATTTGAATCATGTTTCCTGTATTCGTCTATAGGTCTCCCTCTGCGATTTTTATCCTACACTCTTCCGTCGAACGCTAAATTCACGATTCCTGTTATGTCTAAGAATGTGACATACCAATCGGTATCCCAAAAATACCTTTTCTCCCCAATGCGGTTCAGTACATCTATCCACCGAATACAGAGCATTCTTCTGCAGCAGCAGATTTCAAAAGCCTCTATCCTCTTTCTGTCTGAACTATTTATCATCCATGTTTCACACCTATACAAGGCAACACTCGACACAAATGCCTTCAGAAAAGTCTTCCTCGCGCATAATATTTGATGTTAGTAAATTCCTCCTTTTCATTGCCATTCTGCATTTTATATCCTATGTACTGCTCTTGTTATTGTTCATCTTATACGTTCCCTTCAACACATTGTCCATTCCATTCCATTGCTCTTCCAGGTCCTTTGCTGTCTCTGACAGAATTACAACGTCATCAGCAAACTGCTAAGTTTTTATTTCTTCACCTGATCTTTAATCCCTTCTCCAAATTTTTCCTTGCACAGCTTTCTCTATGTATACCTTCAATAATACTGTAGAAAGATTACAACCCTATCTTACTCCCTTCCCAACCAATGCTTTCCTTTCATGACCTTCGAATCTAATGTAGGTTTGCCTTTCCGAAATCAATGCACGTAATATTTAACAAATTGAAGTCTGCGTCGATACGAAACTTCCTGGCAATTTAAAATTTGTTTTTCGCGGTGAAGGATCCGGTTTCGAATCACGACCGGTACACAGTTTTAATCTGCCAGCAAGGGATCTGATTCCCACTTTTTTGTGTATCTCTGGAAATACTTCTTACCTTTTAATGATATATTCACATGAATACACATACACTTACAGCTTATTCAATCGTCAGTTACAATCTCCAAAACACATGACTAACCTAAATCGGCTTAATCCATAATAAAGCAACCGTTTAAGTTTCAAAAGCGTTTATAAAGGAGGTCGTCCATTGATAAATTAACAATAAATTACTTCATTATTAAGTAGGCGACATAATTATAATAGGTTTGCTTTATTTATGTTCCTCACAAAGAAAACCTCCCCCTAAGCTTCATCCTGAAGCCCATAACCCTCTAAATTCTCCCTTAAGGCAACCTATTCCCTCTACAATTAGGGGTAAAATCCCGGAAGTTGGTAACACTGCTTTTGGGTTTATTCGGCTCAGCTCGTATCATGGACCAAAGGTTATATAGTCTGCACTTAACGTCATTATATTGAAATATTCTGATGCCCTATATTGAAACCAACATCTAGGTCATGTGATTCAGGGCAGAAAACCGTTTTCATCAGTTGGAGCACTGTGAAGTGAAGGTGAGAATTGTAGTTCTTCGCCTTCCTAATGGGAATTAAGCGTAGATTTCAACAACAAAACGACTTATTTTAATGTTATTACACATTTAATAGTGCGATGCTTACAATTTTTACATATGCCTCGATCAAATACATTCAAAGTTCCTTTTACAAGTAGCAGAACTGCAGTTCTTAATCGAATGACTGTGAGACTTTTAGTTTCTATCTTACAAATGAGATGAAATATCAGTTTCACATGCACCATCAGTTATCATTGCTCAAAACCACATGTGAAATATATTGTCATGTTTTTACAGGTACCTGAAAACGTAAAACAAGAAAAATATTGACTATTTATATTTTAAAAAAATAATGTGGTGAACAACGTTATAGATACATGCGAAAAGAACTGGTTTTAGGGATAATGAACTGCCTGTTTTACCTTCAGCTTTTATAATGTAATTTAAGGAAGATATGCACCAGAAATTACTTATTTGCTTACATATAAACTGTCAAGAGCAGCTGAAATAATCCTCCCATCGATAATAAAGTAAAATAAATCAATTTAAAAATGATTTTCATAACATGCACCAACCTTGTGACATTTATTCTTATCACAGGGAAAATTGACTTTATGAAAGATAAATACCCCTGATCTGTTAAGAGGTACTACAAATATCCAGCAGAGAAGATGGAATTATTCGACATTATTTCACTAAATGACATCTCCAAAATGTAAACTAATCCTAAACTACTCACGGTGTGTAGATCTTAAGGCTTCCCCGACGGGATGGTTTGTTTCAGAGCTCATAACATGGAGAAAATTTTACAAATTTAAATGTACACGTTTTCCAGTTTGTCGTTATAAATAAAATAAGAAAAATGAATACGTGATATCGAGAAAATGCTACATTTTGTGCTAAATATTTCTACAGGTTCAACAAACGGAGGTATTGCACGAAGTTGGAGCATGTCAGTTAAACTAAAAAACATTTGAAGGAATTTATGTAATTAGGACTGTAGCTCACGAAGATATTTCTACTGAACCCTTTGATCTTTTCTTCTGGCTATCCACGGTTTCACTTACAGTAACTCGTTCCTATGTTTGTCTTTCTTTCCAAGCAATGCGCTCGTCACCAACTGTACATTAAATTCAGTTGTTCAGACACAGTATCTATTCGGAGAAACTATGACGAAAACTTTTACTACAGTGGACAGCTCCAGAGAAGTACTTCGGTCAAATAAGTTTGACAAAATTATTGACAAAGATCTTTTACAGTTTAATACAAGACCAGAATCGTTTATATTACAGGCGTCAGCGTAAGGAGTATACTGCTTTGATCCACTTGGCAGATTATCAGTAATCGTAAGAGCTTGACAAGTCTGAAGGGTATTTAAAGCTATATCATCTATATCAAATTTCTCTCTCTTTCTATTTCACCATTTTCCTCTTTTCTTTGAGCAATACCCCTGTGGATGAGGGAAGGGGCTTGCAACTTCCCCCCCCCCCCCCCCGCCGGATACACCACTTCGACGTGTTAATACAAGTATCACCTATTATTCAGAGCTTGATTGAAATTTTGTCGTCTTAACTCGTGTAGACTATTTGTTTAATATCTGTTTCCCTTACTAAATAGCCTTTACACTGCACAAACTAATATCAGCTATATGTCGTTTCAGTACCGTTAGCGACAGATACTTCTGTGATAACTTTTTGACGACGACATCCCCATGCGTGTGATCAACAACCAAAGGCGACATACTTTCAATTACTGTTAAAGTTTATTCGAGCATACGTCACACAACTGACGTGTTTAGTGTGTTTAGAAACAGAAAAATAATCGAAATGCGACAACTGTGAGAAGTTCGAATATAGCATATATTTTTTCGGTGGGTGGGAGGTGGGTGCAACATTACTGTGGATATAAGTATTTTAAGTAGACATCCGATTGTATAATCAGTTTTGTTGCTCTTATTCAGAGGATATAGCCGCTTTTACTTTACCGAGAGCAAATATTTTTATTGTTGACGTTCAACCATAAAACTATACCTATTTAAAAAAAATCGCACTAACGTGTTTTACGGCCCACTTTAGATTTGTAGTTTTATAAACTACTGCAAACATTTTGGACCAAAATAATAATCTAAATAATAAAAAATTAATGAATAAGAGTGTCAGAAACCCGTTTAGGAAAAAAAAATTAGGTAGTGGCGGGTTTCGAACCACCTACCTTACGAAGAACTATGTGTTTTTGTTAATTCTTCAGTGCGCCATTGCTTTTAAATGACAATGTGTAAGTTACAATAAGAAAAATCATCAAATACACAACGCAAGATGCCAGAGAGAGAGAGTTCTGGGTGAGGGATGTCACCTGACATCTCCGAACGGCTGGTTTTCGTTAATTTAATGGAGGGTGTCAAATCTCCGTTATTTTTGCAAATATGTCTCAAACGATACGAGATATGAAAAAAAAAGTAAGGGAGCAAAGTTGTAGAGAATTTTCTCCTCTACCAATTAGGTTATTCAATTTTTGGGTCAGATGAACTGTACGTTTTCAATTACAATTATATTACAAACGGCTTTTTTTGGTATTACTGCCATATTTTTTGTCCGAAAAATGTCAAAAAGGGAGGTTCTGGTCTCTGGAGGCCTACAATCATGTCTGTAAAATGTGGTGCTGATCGGTTGAGCGGATCGTCTTAAAAACAGGGAACACGTTACGGACAGACAGACAGACATAATCCTAAAATCGCCGTTATTTTTGCAAATATCTTTGAAACGCTACGAGATATGAAAAAAACACAAGACAGAAAAGTTGTAGAGAATTGTCTTCTCTACAAAGTCGGTTATTCAATTTTCGTGTCAGATGAATAGTTACGCCGTTATTTTTAGTTAAATTTGGAGCTGTCAAAAGACGATCGCAAAGGCCCACTTTTAGTGTTACTACCGTAACCTAAAGTGGGCCAAAAACTGGCACAAGCTTAACACCACTAACAACCACTATCCAATACCACGGCGATGCCTTCCAGCATCATTCAATTCAGATACTATGCTTACTTTGTGGTTTATATTCGTTATCTCTGGGAGGGGCTGCCCCCTTATGTACGTCCCTGTAAGTGGGTACAGTGCTGGTCGGTCAGTTTACTGCACGCTTCCAGCACTCCAATGGCGAATGTTGGAACTTCCTGTGTTCGCATGTGTTTTGTCGGAATGGGGAGGCTGGGAGTATAGTGGCGGGCGCGGCCTGTACACAGAATGCTTCACCGCTAGGACGCACCTGGGACCAGATGCGTAAGACCGTGTTTACATAAACGTCATATTCATGAGCGCTTGATAGCGCCATAATATTTCTCCCTGCGCTTACATTAGGGAAAGCCTCGTGTGGGCCGGGCCGTACATTTCTCTCGGGGTGAGCACCTACTGGGCAGGCTTAATTTGTTGACGTCCGGCGAGTAAGCATCGCCGACGCCCAGCGGGGGAGCTCTGGTGCCTTTCATCCGAGGCGTGGCAGCGCAGCCCAGCCAGTCCTGCCGACACAATCCACTGTCTTCCAGTTCTGAGGCAGCTTTCTGGCCTAGCCCACTACTGCAGTGTTCGGAGTGACGGGAGATGGACTGTTCTTCGAAAAAAGACATCAGCTTGTAACGTTACAGCTGCGTCCACCTAATCCTCGATGGGCGAAGTTGCCGTTATATTCTATTTGTTGCTTAATCATTTAATAATTGTTCCAATGATTTGACGGTATGCGATGCGGACAACTACTAGGTTGATCCATAACAATAAACTTTGTTAACTTCCTTTATTACGGAACGACAAATGTTAATAACTCTTTTTAAATACACTGATTAATTAACCTCGTGCCACCACGATAAATGTCTACAAGTCCACACTGAAACATTTCAATACGCAACTGCAACCGAAACTCATATTCGAGACGACTAAAGGGCAAAAACCTTAGTCACCACTAAACGCGGCTTACGGACGCACTGTCAACATGCTACTGCCTCGCTCTGCAGTCGGCGGGAGACTGCCGCACACCGGCCAACAAACAAAAAACATTCTAACCTAAGCATTGTTGCCAGCAGCTATCGCTGCACGCCAACGATAACTATCGTTCGACCAAAACGTACCAAAGAGGTTGCCTAGCTAAAACCCTGTATCCTCACAAGCACTATAGGTCACACATGAGCAGTACGTCCGTAACATTTTGGTACAGTTTTAACTGGTCAAATATACAAGACAGAAATAACGATAACTCCACCAAATGAAAGAAAAACTCTCCAACGTTAGGTCATGTAGGTTGGGTGTTTGTTTGTTCGGGACTTTATGAGCAAACAGCTAAGGTCGTCAGGAGTGGAAGGGAAACGAACTGCAGTCCAGGGAGGAGAGATGGAAGAAAGATTGCATCAGCTCGTGGCCCCGTACTCGCCATGCACTTACTAAAGAAAGAACCGTGAGCTCCCTGGGTGGGAGGGGGTTGAGTGATGTCGTGTTCATTGTTGAACATCCGCAGTTGATGATGCAACAATGAACTGAAGCGGATTACATCTACATGCCTGCTCCGCAAGCCAGCTCACGGTGTGAGCAGGTATCACAGCCACTTCCTCCTACTCCAATCGCGTATGATTCACGGGAAAAGTTATTGCCTGTATGCTTCCGTGTAGGCCATAATGTCTCTGGTCTTGTCCTTGTAGTCGCTTCGCCAGATGTACGTAACAGGAACCAAGGTATTCAAATGTTTGTAAAGTTTATGGTACTTAACTACGGGCTCATCAGTCCCTCAACTTACAAACAACTTATGAACTAGCTTATACTAAAGACGGCTCAAACATCCATGCCCGAGAAGGGACAGTGGCGGCGCTAGACAAAAACTGGGCGTCGGCGAACTCGTTTTTGCGAGGCCCCTTTAATTTTTTCAGTACGGATGAAAATGTTAAATAAAATGAGCTGAATTATAAACCAGTAGCCATTACACTAAAATTTTATTAGTATAATATACAAGTATATTACAATGACTCAAATTAAAATAGAGAAAATTTTCGACTTTTCGCCTCATTGAATTTGTTTTACGATCACAAAATAATTAATACTAACCGCTATATCGGCTTCAATTGATAGTCATGACAGCGCAGTCAGTCTTTCTTGGCTCATTGTGCTTCTCAAGTTGGTCTTAATCAATTTCAGCTTTGAGAAGCTTCTCTCGGCCGAAGCTGTACTGAATGGAACTGGAGCATGTTTCTGAGTGTTATACAAACATTTGGATATATTTCTTCCAAATTTTTTCTAAAGTGTACTGAAGAAGTTGTTTCGCATCTTTGATTCAGTACAGTGGATTGGATTTTAAATGTTGGAGTTACTCGTGAAGCTCTAAAGGTTGTATGTCACCATTTTCACCTTCTCGTAGTATCATACCTAAATCATTACAATGCTTGAGAAAGTCCTACTTGGAATCAGATTTCAAATAAATGACTTTATAAATAAAACCAAGTCGCTCAAAATATTCTTCTAGCGCTTTGAATCGACATTCACTGTCGACCATTACAACATCTATCAATTTGTTCATAATCGAACAGGCCGGCCGCGGTGGCCGAGGAGACTGAGGCGCTTCAGTCACGGTCTGCACGGCCACTACGGTCGGGGGTTCGAATCCCCCCTCGGGCATGGATATTTGTGCCGTCCTTAGTCTTAGTTAGTGCATAAGTAGTTTGTAAGTTTAGGGACTGATGACCCCGTAGTTAAGTCCCATAGACTTTACAAACATTTGAACATTTTTTCGTTATCATATCCTTGTCCTCGACAGTTTTTTTATATTTTAAATACTCTCCTGTTGTTTCTGCAACGGCAATAAACCCAACAAAGTGTTCCTCTATCTCTTCACAAGAGAAATTGCAAAATATTAATATTATTGACAATCGAGCACGAAGGGATAATATATTTGCTTGTTTTAGTCTTTTTACAATTTCTTTAATGACAGATTTTGACATTAATGAAATTAATTAATTTTGGTTCTCATGGCTCAGATAATGCTGAGAAAGCTGTTTTTCAGTAATACGTTGCAAGTGCTCTTTCACTGTTAGATCATATTTGGATAACAGTTTAAACAGTCTTATAAATTTTCCATTGTTTCCAGTATCATTCATGTTAAGGGTTTCTCGATTATCTCTAAATGCCACATTGTGTGAGGCTAAGTAGTGATAATATTGATCAACCTTTCAAACAAGTTATACCAATACGTTTGTGATTTCCCAATCGGTTTCTCGTTTTCCTTATCTATTGTTTTCGTGTATTTTATTCCTTTATTGAATTCAGTTTAATCATACACCCCATGTATTCTTGACTTTGTTCATGTCTACTCAGATCTTTCCAGTCACAACAGCCTTCTTTTGCCACGTGTTTGCAAATGTCAAAAGTCTACATGGAAAGCAATAAACTTTAACCTGAGATGTGGAGTAAACCAACCACCTGCGATGTTGCTCTTCGCCGTTACTCAATTTTCTAGTAAAATGATATTTAGCAAAATGACTTTTATTTGCGCTTTCGGGGTAACTCTCAACAGATTTCTAGAGGTTTTGTAGGGACCATGACGCTGTGAATTTATTATTGGTAACACCCACTCCCCTGGATCTAATTCTATAAATGTGTCTGTTTTATGAACAATGTCTTCGATTTTCTGAATCACAAATATTTTCACTTCTTAACTTCTTATTCGGCTCAGAATGATGGATAACAGCAGTTTGACCCAATTCTGAAGCTGTATCAGAAAGGGTAACAGGTTCATTTCAGCGACTACAGAAACTTGGAGGACAGATTAATCAGAGGCCTCTGGAGCAGATTCATCCGAAGAAGGTTTCTTCAGAGATTTCATCATGCTGAAACTCATTGCCTGGTTGGATCTAGCTGTCTCAGCCTTTCTTCTTCTTTTTTATGCACCCATTTCCTCCCTATGTATCTTTCTCTTCAGCGTCCTCTAGACATGATGATCTACAAATTAATTTTTTGTTAAGTACATTGATAAATGCAGTTCCATCAAATGGGGTGATTCCGGACTGATTTGAAGTTGCTTTTACCATAATATCCATAGGTTGAATTAAATTTCATTATTTGACATTGAAAAAAAAAAAAAATGCTTTCCTTCGTAAAAGGAAGGACATAGGTACTTTATAAAGTAACGAGGGAAATCAGTTTGAACCAAATTATTATACAGCTACATACCTTGTTAAGACACCAAATGCTGCATTTATCGCTGGTAGGCCACAGTTTATCTACGCCGCCCAAAGCCTCCAAAAGGCAAAGTCCACCACTGGTTCTACTACCAAGTAATTTTAATCAGACAGTAGCACTTACGTAAAATTTACGACAGTAAAATAAATTATGATTTACAGACAAATAAAACATGCTATGAAATTTATCTAAA
The DNA here is from genome assembly GCA_026315105.1 of Locusta migratoria. Classification (NCBI taxonomy): domain Eukaryota; kingdom Metazoa; phylum Arthropoda; class Insecta; order Orthoptera; family Acrididae; genus Locusta; species Locusta migratoria. The sequence goes on from CM048748.1 coordinate 411,621,786, forward strand.
TACCAACTTACCTTACAAATGCGAAATCAATCCCAACAGTGTGTTAAGTGTATCGTATAACTTATTTACAATAAACAAACCAACAATTTTTCACTCAGTAACGACAAGAAACGTAGACGGAAGTGTTCTACGTGCGAGTCTCTTGAACACAGTTTTGTGCGTCATTTCGTCGCAGCCGTTTAGTGCGCATGCGCAAATTCACGACAGGTGTTGAATGGGATTTCCCTTAACTGATCGGTAACAGTCTGTTGCATTCGTGAGACTTCGAGCCGACGATTTTCGTTGTCAACTGCACAAAGTGTGCTAACAGCCTTGTGTCACTGCATTGTTGTCTACCTTGTTGTCTTATTTGTAACTGAGCTGGGCTGTCGTTATTGTGTTTTGCTGGATTATATTCAGTGTTTTATGTGTCAAACAGTAAACTCAGTTTCAATAACACAAAGTATTTAACTGAAAATTTCATCACTGTTGTATTCCTACGGAAATAAACACGGACAACTGAATAGCTGCTGAGCGGGTATGGCCGAGCGCACTAAGGCTTCATACCACATTGCACGAGGTCCCTCCCGTCGGGGGTCGAATCCCCACCATTGGGTGCAGACGTTGTGTTCGTCCTTAGGTTAAGTTAGTGTAAGTTAGATGTAAGGTAGCGTAGCAGTTGAAAAGTGTCGTTAAACATCACATAATTTTTTTTTCTTTTTTTTTAAGCTAAAATTTTAACCATGTTTTGCGAGGCCCCCACAGGCGCGAGGCCGTCGGCGGCCGCCAACGTCGCCGACGCCTAGCGCCGCTACTGAGAAGGGATTCGAAACCCCGACCGCAGCGGCCGTGCAGACTGTGACTGGCATACCGCAGACCGATCGGCCACTCCGACCGGCAAGCAATGTATTGGTTAACTCTTCATGAAAGGTACGTTTTCGGAAGTTTTACAGAGGCCCGTATACCTCTCTTGCAGCGTCTGCCACTGGAGTTACCTAATCATCTCTGTAAGGCTTTTGTGCTTACTAAATGAGCTCTCCGTTTGATCGTCTCTGTGCCTTTTACTAACCTTACCTGATACGGATCCTACTCTGAGGAACAATACTCAAGACAGACTACTCTTCATGAGCATTCTTCCAATGAATTTCAGTATGGCGTCTGCCGCACCCCCATCTTATATGGTCGTTACATTTAAAATCAACCCCAGCTTGTTATCATTCGCTGGCCCTTCTGGTTGTCTGCCAGGCTGTTAGGCGTCCAGCGAACACTAAATTTGAAAAATATCAGCTTGCCATGAATGACGTCGTACAGCACACGGTTGGAAATGCTGTAGTGTTGGCAAAATGTTCTCACTAAACTTGTCCTCGGTATGTTGGCAAAAATACATGTTCAAATCATAAAATATCTTCTGAAATTGTACTGAGTGCATTCCCTGAAAACTAACTCGGGTTCTTGAACTCACTAGAAAGTAAATTGTTGTGAAAACTTAATTGCTGCGGCGGAGCTGCCGAGCGCATTGAGGCGCCGTGCTACGATGCACGAGGCCGTTCCCCGTCGTGGGTTCGAATCTCGCCCCCTCCCCCCCCGGGCATGGATGTTTGTGCCGTCTCAAGTATAAGCTAGTTCATAAGTACTTCTTAAGTTTATGGACTGATGACCTCGCAGTTAAAGTCCCATAAGCTTTACAAACATTTGAAAACGTATTTGAGCTCTTTGCAACAAATAATCCTGAGGGTAAACAGCGTCAAGAAAATGTTGAAATGTTTGTTAAACATAACTGCGGGGCCATCAGTCCATAAACTTACAAACTACTTATAAACTACTTTACACTAAAGACAACACAAACATCGATGCCCGAGGGGGGATTCGAACTCCCGACAGGGAACGGCCTCGTGCGTCGTTTCATAGCGTCTCAGTGCGCTCGGCCACTCCGCCGCGGCATAAACAGCGTCAGAGACTAGTGAATACAGAGTTTCCGTAGCGAGACTGAAAATAGAAATTCACAAAGCCACCAAAATAAATCATCTATTACAAAAGCAGGTAAAAAATCACTCAACACACCACTGAGAGTCTCCAGTCTTTCGACAAAGTGAGTGTAGATCAGGTGTGGTTTACATTCAAAGAAATAATGCTGACAGCTATTGCGATATTTACAGGAAATAAATTAATAAAATTTGGCTGATCCCTCACAGTACACAAAATACGTTAGATAACTCTTGCAAAAGCAAAGAAAAAGGAATGTCAACAGTCACAAAATCTCCAAGACTTTACAAAAAACTGGAAAGTTAGCTCGAACTTCGATGCGAAACGATGTGTCGTAATTTGGTAGACAACCCAGAGAAATTCTGTTCATACTGAAAGTAAACTAGCGGCCAATCACAATCAACAGCTTAGTACAGCACTTGATAAGAAATGATGAAGTTCTGCGTTAAGGTTTTGCGGGGTTATAGCTGTTACCATCTCCCCTGGCAACGGATTATACGGCGTTCGTGGAAAAATATATACAGCCTGGAGACAATGCTAAGGTCTATAAAGTCGTCCCCATACGCATGGCGCTTCGAATTCTACTCGGTTTCTGTCCTCTGACCGGCGCACAACTAAGGAACAGTACTTCACTGCTCTTCACACGCCGGCGACAGTAACATGCACGCCATTTTTTTCTTATTTATTTATTTTTCATTTTTCAGGCTTCTGTCGCGAGATCTATGCCTGCAAACGAAATACCCTCCGTTGTGCAAACTTTCGTCTATATTGTGATATTTCAACAATCCAGTTACAGTACCAGGGAAGAAAACATTAGTGTATGTATCATGTATGTGTGTTGTATCACTTGTCCTCTTCCTGACTTTTTCTGCTACTCTGTTTAGAATGCACTTGATAAATGGAAGAGTTTCATTACCTTTAGTGGTGAAGCCGACATCAAAAATCATAAGTATGTTTCCCACAGGCAGAAAGTAAGATAAAGACATCCCCCCCTCTCCATTCTAACGGAGCTAGTCTCTATGAAACTCATCTACAGACTGCGGTAAGTCTTGTGTTGAAGAATCAGACAATTGGGAAAGTGACTATTTTCCGTGCACGAATACTTGACTTTTAAGCATGGTTATCTAATACGAGGATTAATGTGTAGTCTCTACAGGTGTTGCAAATGAAACATAAAGGATGCAACTAAATTAATCCTAGACACAGTGTTCCTCATAAAACGAGTATCATGCAGTAATTTTCAGAAATACTTTTCTCTCTCAACAGTGATGACAGCTACGTTACAATACTTAGTACGTGTGTGTCGCGATAATTTCTGTAAGGCACTTTGATTAGTTTTCTGTACAATATGTTGCCATTAGCCTAATAAGGTCTAGTACATGACATAAATAATCTGTTGTAATCGCATGAAAATTCACAAGTCAGTGCTGCGAAGAGATAAATGATACGTCAGGCGAACTACAAAGCCCAAACATTTGACAACAAGGCTGTCCTTGTGGAGCAAATAAACTCGCCGTTCTTCTGCATACAAATGGACTGCTATTGCGTCTGACTTTTATTGTGTGTCATGATTAACTGCTTGCTGTATCATTGCATGTCAATTTATCCGCCTGCAGTCTCCGCTCAGTCACTAGCGCCTCCGTTACTCGAGATGCTCTATTCGATACAGTCTGCAGATATTGCTGAACAACCAGGTGAACTAAGCATCTGTATTATGTAAAGGAAAAATATTTGAATAATACGAAAATAATACCGGTACAAAATCAAGTATAAATTTTTGACACAGACACTTTATTCAAATGCAGAAATGACGAAGGAAAAATTTAAGATCCTTTTAGTTGATAAGCTTTTCGGCACTTTTATTGTACCAAGTAGTGTACTTTGACAACCGCAAGAGATTTAGTGCAATACATATTTTTAGAGTTTATTGTTTTCAATCAACAGACTTACTCATAAAATTAATATTCTAGATATTTTGGCTGTCACTTCATGAAGTAAATTTCACACAATATGATCAGATTCTTATAAGTTTCTTCCTTTTGATAGGGCAGAATTTTGTTTTCTGTTTTTCATTTCTGTTGCAGTCTTGACAGTCGAAACTTGGGACACTGGGGTTGGTCACTGCCGTCTCAATTTCAGAACCACTTGCTATTAGTACATCTTCTACGTCTTTACGAATATAACTGATATTTCTGGTTCTTTCTTGCATATCCCAGGACAGTGTTCAAGAGTTTCCGTCGACCCTGTTACCCTCCTGCCATTCAGGCAACTTTATAAGCGTAGAATACATTCATTCATTACTGAAATATCTAAATACCAACGCAAATTCATTGTGGCCACCTCTTGGTTCCTTAAATATCTGTACTCTGTTTGTCAATCTGTATATTGATGTAGCTGTGAAGAAATGCAAGGTGAAATTTGGAGAGGGAATTAAAGTCCAGGGAGAGGGAATAAAAACTAATGCTGACGTCATAGTAATTCTGTCAGAGACAGCAAAGGGCCTGGAAGAGCAATTAAACGGAATGGACAGTGTCTGGAAAGGAAGGTATAAGATGAACTTTAACGAGAGTAAAACGAGGGTAATGGAATGTAGTGTCAGAAAGTCATTCGATGCTGAAGGAATTAGATTACGTAAGGAGATAAAAGTAGTAGATTAGTTTTGTTTTTGGGTAGCATGATAACTTCTGACGACCGATGTAAAGAAGATATAAAATGCAGAATATTTATGGGAAGCAAGGCGTTTCTGAAAAAGTTAAATTTGTTGACATCCAGTATTAGTTGAAATGTTAGGAAGTCCTTTCTCAAAGCATTTGTCTGGAGCGTAGCACTGTATGGGAGTGAAACGTGGAGGATAAGGAGTTCAGACAAAAAGATAATAGAAGCTTTCGAAATGTGGTGCTACAGATGAAGATTAAGTGGGTGGATCACGCAACTAATGAGGAGGTGCTCAATAGAATTGTGGAGATAAAGAGTTTCTGGCATATCCTGACTTAGAGAAGGGATAGGTTGGTGGGACACATTCTGAGACAACAGAGACAACTTATCATTACGAGGCAGTGTATGGGATAAAATCGTAGAGGAAGACCGAGGGACGAATACAGGGAGCAGATTGCGCTACGTATTCTCATATGAAGAGGCTTGCACAGGACAGGGTAGCATCGATAGCTGCATCAAACCAGTCTGCAGACTGAAGAGCACAACAATAAAAACTCTGTTTGTCATTTTCCAACATTATCCACAGCACCTGTAACCATAGGTGGTGTTATTAATGTTATAACTGAATATGATTTCGGGTTTATATTCACATTATTAAACGCTTCTTTGCCTCTCTTGATTCTGAAAACATAGTAATATTAATCACTTTTTTTTTCAGCAGCCAAGGATGTTGAGGTGTGCTACTTACAGCATGTGAAAATGGTCGAAAATCTCCGCTGGGCAGCAGAATCGCCACGTCTCTAAGTAACTGAACCGTTATGGGGAATTTCAGCCCAGGGAGCGAGGACCAAATGTACTCGTACAGCTCCAACACTCCTGAAGTAATTTCGCGGATATTTTGGTCCGAGAATGAATAATAATGTGTTCTTCAAAAAATTGTAGCTCTTCTCAGAGCCAATGGTGGACCAGCTCCTTACTAACAAATGAATATTGTGTCTTTGTTAGATCTTCACACTATTTTGCCCACACACTGCACATTTCACACACAGCAGTGTATGACTTAACATCAAGTACCGCGCCGGATGGCGCCAGACTCGACTGTAGGCCCGTTCAACGTCTAAGGATACAAAGATGGCAGCACGTCGGGAATTTATCTGGAGAAAAAAGAGTTGGCTAAGGTAAAGGAGCTGTTGGCAGTGGAGAAGATAGAACGAAAGCTACATTGGGTGTCAGGGAATGAGGCAGTGATGGATACGATGGGATAGGATGGGTTCGAAGATCTTACTAAACATCAGGGTGAGACAAATGGGATGGTAGGAGGAGGCATCAGAAGGGGTTTGTTAGGTGTAAGGAACATGAGGATGTGGGAGATTTTCCACAGTCAGGAGTAGGAGCCGGTGTAGAATATGGTGGTATAGAGGGTACTTAGGGTGTCGAGGAAAGGGAGGAGACATTTCTTGTAGTGGTAGCGGTGTTCGGATTCCCAAAGGAGGACAGCCTGTGGAGGGAGTGTGGAATGGTGCGGCTGAATGTTTTTTGTGGGGATGTGGGAATGGACGGCATCAGAGAAGGTCTGCTGAAGGAAGGAGGTGGCGTGATCGATATCGTCAGGAGAGTGGAAGGGTAGAGGGTGGCTTTCGCATTGACAGGTGATGGAGAGGCGAAAGGAATACCAATCTGCCGGCTGGGAGTAGTCATGGACGAGTTTAGAAGCAAGGGTGGGCAGGTATTCTGTGGCCGATGGACATTGGGAGTGAGGGTAAGGAGAACGGGGTCATGGTCACTGCCTCTGGGGTCAAGGACGTCGGCGTTGATGCGCCCAAGGAGATTTGCAGAGACAACTACTTCATGGGTGACGTTACTATAGGGGCTGGTATGGCATGGGAGTGGGAAGGAACTGGTGCAACTGACAGAGTTTGGCAGGAGTGCAGGAGTGGATATTGAATTCGGCAGTAGTCACTATCTATGTGAACAAGGAAGGCATACAGAATAGGATGATGGGAGCGAATGGCAACAGAAGTGATGGTGAGGGAAGGGAGGAAGAGGGGTGTGGATAAGATGTTCACAAGGGATGTTGAGAAGAGGATATGGCCAAACCGGGTGGTGTCAGAGGCACGGCGGTGCAGGCACGGCAAGGGTGCCCACGCCCTCGCCTCCCGCCCTCAAGGCGGTGTTTGGTCATGGCTGTGTTACAGAAACTGGAGGTGGTGTGGGAACATGATGAGGTTGAAAAGGATCTGCGTGAGGGAGAGGAGGCGGAAGTGGTATGTGAGGTGGAGGGCGAGTCATTCTGGCATTCAAGGATTAGAAGGGTGGGGAGAGCGGAGATCCAGGAGGGGTGGAAGCTGCACAGGATGAGACGCATGATGGACTTGTAGGTATATAGGAGAGTGGACGGGTTGAGGCCCCACATCCAGCCGGCAAGGAGTTGGATACGCGTCAGAGTGGCGGAGTGCATTGAGACGCTATGCCCTGTCAGGGGTTCGATTCCCCCCTTGGGCATGAATGTTTGAGCTGTCTTTAATATAAGTTAGATTATAAATAGATTGTAAGTTTAGGGACTGATGAACCTGCAGTTAAGTCCCATAAGCTTAACAAACATTTGACTTTGAGGAGATTGAGGAGGTTCAGATGAGATATTGCCTTTTGGCTAACTGTGCGGAGGAGAGGGGTCAAGGAGAGAGATATATTAAGAGGTGAAGCCAAGGTATTTGAGGATGGGACTACGATGGGTAGGACGATCGTGTTGGGTAAGGTAGAAGTCCTGGAGGCGGAAGGAAGGGGTGGTACGACTTGTAATGATTGCCTGCGATTTATCAGGACTGGTGGAAAGGAGCCACCACTTACACCATGTATCGAACTTGGTGGGATGACACTCGAGAATATACTGGGAGTGGGCAAGGGCGGGGGCGAGGGTCGGAAAGTCGATGTCGTCAGCAAATTGCAGGAGGTGGTCGGTAATCCAGTAGGTCGTGACAGGGGACAGTGTTGTGTTTGGTGTGAAAAATGTCAATAATGTCATGGGTGGTGATGGGCGAGTTTTAATTCTGAGAGGGTGGATGTGGTCCAAATTACTGGAACCCAGGGGCGAGCGAGAGAGAGTAGGTGTCAGTGCGCACATGGACATCGGGGAAGAGAGAGTAATCAAGGTGAGGATCGGCGGGAATGGAAAAGACTTCGTACAGGTAGGAGGCAAAGTGTTCTGCTGTACTGACATTGCCGGGAAAGGGATGGCCGTGATTGAGAAGTGGGTAGTGGGGTATTGAGTGGTTTGCAGGAAGGCGTTTGTTGGAGCAGTTGAAAAGGAGAATCTAATTAAGGTGGGTGTATATCTGGCACCAGTCCTGGCGGTATTCGAGGACAAGAGGTTTCTAATATGTCGCTGCCAGTGGCGTGTGAGAGTATCCTGGGCCATGGGTAGGAGCAGTAGAGTCGGCGGGATTCACGCTGGAGAAGGACAACCTTTGGAGAGAGAGTAGGCTTGTCTGGGTAGATGGCGTTAGTGGAGATGTGGGCCTGGACTGCAACAGCAACGGTCTGGTGGAGGAACGAAGAAGCAAGGTCGATGTTGGTGTGTGTGTCGAAGGGAAGCGGGCAACTGGCGACCGAAGGCGACGAAAGGCATCACAGTCGGCACAGGAGTCGTGGACAAGTTTAGGTGGGGGCCTAGGTCGGAGAGCGCGGGCAGGGCAGGGGCGATGGTCGTGGGTGAGTTGGACGGCGGCATGGTCACTGCCTATGAGGTCAAGGCCTCTCCGGTCAAGGCCACTCCAAACTCCAAATAGCCGCTCCGGTCAAGGCCGCTCCAAACTTGAAATAGCCGCATCCTAGCGCGATACATCCGAGCGAGTACGGGCGAGCAAAATCCCCTATATGCAGTACCATAGTCGCAGGAGAGGAGGCGACGTTCTTTTCGAGAAGCATTGCTGAAGAAATTTAGAAGGCCGGAACAATTCTTTTGGCGCTAACCTACATTTCGCGTAAAGACCACAAGGATCTTTGTTGTTCTTCACGGATTTGCGGTCGGATTATGTCGATCTGCTGATACGATATTTCGGCGGTCCACCTGTCCACCATCTTCAGGTATGACTGGTGCACAATCACGCCGGAACCGAGGACACATCTGTTATGGCGGCTCCTTTATACCGCGGGGACAGGCCAGTGCGCATGTGCAACAAGTGGAAGAACGCTCTCTGGGAAGTGAAGAGTATTGCAGCGCCACCAGCGGTAGAAGTTAGCCAAAGCGAGTAATCGGAAATTAAGGAGTTGGTCGAAAACTAGACCGTCGGTGTTTAATATCAGAAGAACAACAAACATTATTAAGCCGGGAAGATCTACGGAATTACACCACAAGGATCACTTGCGGAGGCTGGGTGACGCGGCCTCCCCTACTGTAGAAACGAGTGGACTCGGCCGGCACTTTGGACGGAAATTCGTGAGTACGCGTCGGCGGCGGCGGCGGCGCCGTGCCCGGACTGCGGTGCCAGAACGGCAGCAGCTGCAGCGGCGGCGGCACGCGACGCGACAAGGCTGCTCGGCGGCGGCGGCGGCGGCCGCGGGCGCATGCCGATGCGGGCCGCGAGATGGCCGGCGCCAGATAGCCGCAGCCTTGGAGCGCCGCCACGGACGCGGCACGCGCCGCAGCCGCCGCAGCAGCAGCCGCAGCCGCACACCTGCTGGCCGGCCGCTGACGCGCGCGACGCCAGCTTCCGCAACTGCGCGTGCGCGGGCCGCAGGCTCCGCCGGCCACCGCACAGTGGTCTGGAGTCCCGGGAAGCTTCATACATTCTATCCAAATTCTGGACCCGGGGGTTTTCGTGGCCGCTGATTACGAATCAGTAGTCAAAAGTTTGGATAAAAACACAATGGTGTCCGATATATGGATAATTTATTTATTTATATACACTAATGGCCATTAAAATTGCTACACCAAAAAGAATTGAAGATGATAAACGGGTACTCATTGGACAAATATACTACAACTGACATGTGATTACATTTTCAAGCAATTTGGGTGCATAGATCGTGAGAAATCAGAACCCAGAACAACCACATCTGGCCGCAATAACTGCTTTGATACGCCTGGGCATTGAGTCAAATAGAGCTTGGATGGCGTGCACAGGTTCAGATGCCCATGCTGCTTCAACACGATACCACAATTCACACTGACGTATTGTGACGAGTCAGTAGCTCGGCCACCATTGACCAGACGTTTTCAATTGCTGAGAGATCTGGAGAATGTGCTGGCCAGGACAGCAGTCGAATATTTTCCGTATCCAGGCCCGTACTGGACCTGCAACATGCGGTCGTCCATTATCCTGCTGAAATGTAGGGTTTCGCAGGGATCGAATAAAGGGTAGAGCCACGGGTCGTAATACATCTGAAATGTAACGGCCACTATTCAAAGTGCCGTCGATGCGAACGACAAGTGACCGAGACCATGTAACGAATAGCACACCATACCATGACGCCGTGTGATACGCCAGTATGGGGATGAGATGCCCATGCAGCTTCTACACGACACCACAGTTCATCAAGAGTAGCGACTGCCGTTACTGTGACGAGCCAAATGCTCGGCCACAATTGGCCAGACGTTTTCAATTGCTGAAACATCTGGAGAATGTGCTGGCCACGACAGCAGTCGAACATTTTCCATATCCAGAAAGGCCCGTACAGGACCTGCTACATGCGGCCGTGCATTATCCTGCTGAAATGTACGGTTTCGCAGGGATCGAATGAAGGGGTAGAGTCACGGGACGTAACACAAAGATTTATAACGGCCACTTTTCAAAGTGCCGTCGATGCGAACAAGTGGTGACAGAGATGTGTAACCAATGGCACCCCATACCATCACGCCGGGTGATACGCCAGTATGGCGATGACGAATACACTCTTCCAATGTGCGTTCACCGCGACGTCGCTAAACACGGATGTGACCATCATGATGCTGTAAACAGAACCTGGATTCATCCGCAAAAATGACGTTTTGCCATTCGTGCACCCAGGTTCGTCGTTGCCTACACCGTCGCAGGCGCTCCTGTCTGTGATACGAGGCCGTTGGGATCCAGCACGGCGTTCCGTATTGCCCTCCTGAACCCACCGATTCCATTTTCTGCTAACAGTCACTGGATCGCGACCAATGCGAGCAGCAATTTCGCGATGCGATAAACAAAAATCGCGATAGGCTACCATCCGACCTTTATCAAACGTGATGGTACGCATTTCTCCTCCTTACACGAGGCATCACAACAACGTTTTACTAGGTAACGCCGGCCGACTGCTTTTTGTGTATGGGAAATCGGTTGGAAACTTTCCTCACGTCAGCACGTTGTAGTTGTCTCCACCGGCGCCAACCTTGTGAGAATCCTATGAAAATCTAATCATTTGCATATCGCAGTATCTTCTTACTGTCGGTTAAACATCTTCGTGGTGTAGCAGTTTTATTGACCAGGCGTGTATTTTTCAGAAACGTTTTAAATGGAGTGTGACTCTGGACTCGGGGGTTCCGTTGTCGCTGATTTTGAAACCGAAGTCTTAATTTTGGAAAAAATAAAATGGCGGATGAGTTGTGGTGAAACACATTTTTTTCAAAATCGTAGCAAACTGGACTGAAAACCTGGACACGAGGTATTCGTGGTCAGTCTTTACCAGTGCAAATTGACCTGTATCAAGGCTACCACGCAACTTTTGCAGCGTGGAGTGTGGAATGCCAGTCTGCAACGTCGTATTAACTGAAGAACATAGGGTCACTGAAATTTGTCAGTTTAACTTGTTAATGGTGTATAACGTTTGCTGCATGAAAATAATCAATTGTATGTAACTTTTAAGATGAGGAATATGGTTTGAAAATGGACACGATGATCCGAAACTAGTCACCAAATAAATGGTTAATGCACCTTCTACGGAAACTGTGAAGAATCCAAGGTAAAAATTTGAGAAACACACACATACACATTGGCAGACGCAGTTCTATAATTTTTCTAAAAACATTATTTATTTATTTTTCAAAAACGTTTTAAAATGAGTGAAAGTATGGAGTCGAGGGTTTCGTGTTCACTGATTACGAATCTGAAGTCAAAATTTGGGCAAAAAATGGCACATGAGATACGACGAATTACTTTTTCGAAAACGTATTAAATTGGATTGACAATCTCGGGGTCACTGATTATGAAAAATAAATGGTATTAATTTCAAGCGAAAGTTTGATCTGAAGAATTTTTGGAGTAATTGATTACGACACCGAAGTCAACATTCGTAAAAAAAAAAAAAAATAAATAAATAAATAAATAAATAAAAAATTAACACAGAAGAAATAAACAAGGTTACAGTTGTAAAAAGAAAAAAAGATGTTTTGAAAAACGTATTAAATTGGAGTGAAAGTTTGGACACTGGGGTTTTAGGGTAAGCTGATTACCAATCGAAAGTAAAAATTTGGAGAAACAAATGAACGGATGAGGTGCTGAGTAATATTTATTTCTAAAACATAGTAAATTGGACGGGGGAGTTCTTAGGATCACTCACGATGAAACCGAAGTCAGAATTTAAAAAAAAAAAAAAAAAAAAAAAAAAAAAAAAAAAAAAAAAAAAAAAAAAAGAGAGAGAGAACGGATGAGAAAAGGAGAAATATTCTTTTCAAACATTAAATTGGTGAGTGAAAAAGTCTGGATTTGGGTGTGCAGCCCTTTCGTATCGACTGCGCACTGACCAGCGCAGCAGCGCCAGCATGAGAGTTTAGAAGGCGCAGCAAAACGCACCAATTACAAGACACGTGGCCAAACGCACGGCCCACGCAGAGGAGACCGCCCCGTACAGTTATCACTTAACGCGCTGTTCGTTGCAGGTAGGCACAGGAACTGGGCCTCCATACCTACGAGCAGCTGCAATGGTAGCAGTCTTTCTTCTGTCCCTATTCAAGTTATTATTATTTTTTTTTTTAAGCTTATGGACTTAACTACGGGGTCATCAGTCCCTAAACTTACAAACTACTTATGAACTACTTACGAACTAGGACGACACAAATATCCATGCCCGAGGGGGGATTCGAACCCCCCCCCCCTATTCAAGTCTGAATAACATAATATTTCAGAATGAAACGTCACTCTGTAGCGGAGTGCGCGCTGATATGAAACTTCCTGGCAGATTAAAATTGTGTGCCGGAACCGGGACTCGAACCTGGGACCTTTGCCTTTCCGCGGGCAAGCGCACTACTGACTGTGCTATCCCGACACGACTCACGATGCCGCCTCACAACTTTACTTTCGCCAGTACCTCGCCTCCTACTTTCCAAACTTCACAGAATCTCTCCTGCAAACACGCAAGACTAGCACTCCTGGAAGAAAGGATATGGCGGAGACATGGCTTAGCCACAGCCTAAGGGATGTTTCCAGAATGAAACTTCACTCTGCAGCGGAGTGTGCGCTGATATGAAACTTCCTGACAGATTAAAATTGTGTAGCAGTGAAGTTTGGAAAGTAGGACGCGAGGTATTGGCGGAAGTAAAGTTGTGAGGCGGCATCGTGCGTCGTGTCGGAATAGCACAGTCGGTAGTGCGCTTGCCCGCGAAAGGGAAAGGTCCCAGGTTCGAGTCCCGGTTCCGGCACACAATTTTAATCTGCCAGGAAGTTTTAACATAATATTTGCTTTTGTACATCCAAATAAAATTGTAATGAGAATGTTTGTTCTAGCTTTGCTTTCACGTGCACGTCCTTATTTGCCTGTCGGCTGGCGTTAGATCTCCCAGGAACTGACACATCCACATAGGGACTATCGCGAGGAGGTGACTCAACCTTTACGAGTTACAGCGCACCGACACGGCCTTCACCTTTGCAACCAACATTTCACAGCGCGGCGCTTGAGAACTCACTTTTCTTTCACTTTTTTTTCAGAACCGGGCTTTACTTTTATACATGTGCATTTTGTGTCTATTTGCTTGATTTTTCGTATCCTGTATCCACGATTACGATGCCTCTGACTGCTGCTGACATTAGCCTAATGCAGTTTTTTTCAGTTTCAGATGCGGCAGGTGAGTCACCTTCTAACGGTTGTGCACCCGTTAATGACCAGCTACACCCACGGTGCCACCTGCAGGCATTCATCCAGTTAGCGCATTCAACAAGGAACAGGAAGAGTTCAACGATTGGCTTCTGCAGTCTGAAGCTCATTCCCCACACGTCTCGTGCAAGATTCTGTGAAACTAAATTATTTTCTTTTGCTCTGCTGGCACCCCAATTTATAGCCTCACACAGAAATTGTTTCTGACTTCGTGTCAGGATTGCTTCAGTTTGATATCTTAATTGGTGCCCCTACTAAATACTATGAGGATGAAGCGTAAGTATATGCTGATCGTCATAAGTTTTAATTTTTATTTTATTTTATTATTTGCGTGTAAAGGGAGCTCAGATATATCGTCAGCGCGTCACTGAACTTCGTGACTTAACATGACAGTACCGGTTTCACTGTGTTTGTGGTCAGTATTATGCAAACGGTAAGATCCGTCATGCGGTTACAAACAATTGGCCAGACAACTCCATTCACGAGCAGATTCTTGAACATGCAGATTACATTTCGCAAGAGGTAGAAATTATAAGAACGTCGAGATTGATATGACATTTATTGATACCATATTTTTGTTCTTTCCCAAACTGTCCGAATAGGACACCTTATCAGTAATTGTAAGTACCCCCACAAAAGGCAAAGAGGGACTCCAAAAATGTTCAAATGTTTGTTAAGCTTAAGGGACTTAACTACGGGGTCATCAGTCCCTAAACTTACAAACTACTTATGAACTACCTACAACTAAAGACGGCACAAATGTCCATGCCCGAGGGGGGATGCGACCCCCGACCGTAGTGGCCGTGCAGACCGTGACTGAAGCGCCTCAGTCCCCTCGGCCACCGCGGCCGGCGGACTCCGGTATAGGCTGTGAGCCAGAGCAATCAATGGGCAGGGGGCTAGAAAGGCCCAATTGTTTAAGGCTACTGTCGTCCCAAAGCAGAAAATCCGGGTTCAAATGCCGGTCGAGCACGAATTTGCAACTTCATCCTTGAATTTATTTCAACACCCTGACACGGAAGAACTTATTTCTTTTCATTCTCCATTCCCAGTAGTGGAGCGGGCTGTTTGACATCCGGCTCATAAAGAGTCGCGATTCTGTTCAGCCAATTACCGACAAGCTGATAGTGGGGCAAAGGGGGGTCCCAAGTGGGAATAAGTGGCAAGGGCATATCAGGTCGGGCACACGCCTAACAACCAAGGAAAACCTCCCGAAAACCTTGCTCGGAACCGGGCGATTGGGACCAAGCTGCGGCGGAGCGGCCGAGCGCGTTGAGGCGCTATGCTACAGTGCGCGGGCCGTTCCCCGTCCAGAAGACGACTGCAATGAAGTCCCTCTTTCAGATCATCGCACGGACTATGAAACTGCAGATATCGAAATACACTGCCGAAACGGGACTGATAACCCAGCCGTTGAGTCCCTTTTAAAAACTCAACAATAACACTGCCGAAACAAACATATAGAACACCTGGAAGACGACGCCGATTGTGATTCAGTGACGGCAGATGACATCTACTGGACGCCCACAACAGTCGAAGAGGGACTCCAGTATAGGCTGTGAGCAAGATCAATCAATGGGCAGGGGGCTAGAAAGGCCCAATTGTTTAAGGCTACCGTCGTCCCAAAGCAGAAAATCCGCGTTCAAATCACGGTCCAGCACGAATTTGCAACTTCATCATTGAATTTATTTCAACACCCTGACACAGAAGAACTTATTTCTTTTCATTCTTCATTCCGAGGAGTGGAGCGGGCTGTTTGACATCCGGTCCATAAAGAGTCGCGGTTCTATTCAGCCAATTATCGACAAGCTGATAGTTGGACAAAAGGGGATTCCAATTAGGAATAAGTGGGAGGGGCATATCAGGTTGGGCACACGCCTTACAACCAAGGAAAACCTCCTGAAAACCTTGTTCGGAACCGGGCGATTGGGACCGAGGTGCGGCGGAGCGGCCGAGCGCGTTGAGGCGCTATGCTACAGTGCGCGAGGCCGCTCCCCGTCCAGAGGGCGACTGCAATGAAGTCCCTCTTCCAGATCTTCGCATGGACTATGAAACTGCAGATATCGAAATACACTGCCGAAAGGGGACTGATAACCCAGCCGTTGAGTCCCTTTTAAAAACTCAACAATAACACTGCCGAAACAAACATATAGAACACCTGGAAGACGACGCCGATTGTGATTCAGTGACGGCAGATGACATCTACTGGATAGTAGATGTATTCATAATGGCTCCAATGTCGACCGCCGACAAACAGTCTAGTGACATAGCTGGCAGATCGCCATTTGTATGGACACTTTAATAGGGATGTTTACAGCCATAGGACTAAGTGTGATATTAGTGCGTGTACCAAACAGGCACCGTGCTGCGGAAACGCACTCGTACCCTCCTATAGCCAACTGAGTTTGAAAGCGGTCAATTTGTGGCTTTCCCAGTGGCAAGATGATACTTTCGGAGAATTGCTGCTATAATTAGGCATGCTGCGTCCGTTGTGCTACAGTGCTGGTTACAATGGTCACATGGGAATTCCCACAACAGATCCGAGGTACTGAACGTCATGTAGCACAGAGTCCGCCAAGATCATCGTATTGTAATGTCAGCTGTGGCACATCGTACAGCTACGACAGCACAGATAAGACGGTTTGTGAGCGCACCAGTGTCAACACGAACTGTTGTCAGGCAGTTACTAGCACTGGGACTATGGACACGCACAAGTCTAGACCGTCCACCTTCCACTCACGAGATATTCACGGATCGACTGTTGGCGTCGGAGGATTACTTTGGAAGAGCGAATGGTGGGCGCGTGGTCATCAGCGATGAAACAATGTCGCTCTTTTTTGTGAAATCCATACTACACACTGTTGATAAAGGAGAAGGGGAAGATCCAAAGTAGAGCAGCACGCTTACTTACAGGTTCATTTATTAAGCGTGATAGCGTCACGGAGATTAACGCTAAACACCAGTGGCAGATGCTGTAGGAGATACTTTCTGAATTACTCTAGAGGTTCTGAGAGCGTACGTTCCTTCGAAAGTCAACCAATGTATTGTTACCTCCTATGCAAATCTCTCTAATAGACCATATGGATAAAATTACAGAGAGCACATGCGGATGCATTCCTGTAGTTCTCTTCCTGCTAAACATGTATGAGTGGAACAGGAAAAGGAGGAAGTGGTTAGTTATTCCAATCAGAAGCATACAAATTTTATAGTAGATGTACACGTCAATAAATACGAGTGTTGGAACTTAAATAGAGGCAACTGTTTATTCACAACCGATAGGAAAGCGTTAATGTTTGCACCTATTACTGTCCTTCAAAGTAGTCAACAGCGTTGTGTATAACCCGTTTCCAGTGATTTGGAAGACATAGTATACCGTTAGCAGAGCCTGTTCTGTTGATGATGTGAATGGAGCGGTCTACTGCCTGTCGAATCTCTGGAACAGTTCTGAAGTGTTACCTTCATCTTCGGAATCAAATCAAAGTCAGAAGTACTAAAGTCTGGGGAGTATGGTGGATGGTACAGTACTTCCCGGTCCCATAGACCGATCAGAGCAGCCACATCTTCCGCTGTATGCGCCCGCGCATTGTCGTGTAAAGTGATGGGTGGGTTGCGCAGAAAGTTTTGCTGCTTCTTTAGCAACGCTGGTCGCAGTTGATGCTCCAAAAATAAACAGTAATAATGTACAATGACGGCCTGCTGTTGAGGAACGTAATGCGTTAGGTTAATACCAACACAGCCGTACACGAGAATCACCATAACGTTCACCATACTGGCATCGATCACTGTCCAGTTACGCGGCAACAGAATCCACTTCGTCGTCAGAGACACTAGGACGACCTGCACGATCCATGGCTGCCACAATTTGCCGACCTTCATTGAAGGCTTTTTCCTAACGTCCCACTGTTCTGTACGGCACTGCGGAATTCCCGCACGCCTCTTGAAGACCTTGATGAAACTGTCGTGCTGTACGACCTCTGCCACATTCATTCTTGATCAAATACCGTTTCGTTAGACCGCTCGCTCACAAGCGACTGTGTTTCCCTCAATTGTGGCCACGCCGATGACGTGGGACGGACGAGTCCATTTGCTCGGAGGTAAGGTAGGCATGTCAGTAACGTGTGCTATCACTGACAATTGTAGATTCCATTGCATAGTGTCTCCATAGCAGTATTGCCACTATTTAAGTTCCAACCGTAGTATGTAAATAGGTACAAATTGTATTTATATGTTCCCAACACTTTGCAATCTCCAAGGCACTTGTACTGGCTTGCAGGAGATCATTCATTGAGCAGGATGTAGGACCCAAAGAGCACTTAAGCATGTGACTTGTGGTTTGTTCTTTTCGATAAACACAGGACGTGTCTTCTGTCATGAAACCCTATCTCTTCAGGTTGTCTATGAGTCGTCCATCGCCTGATCGGAATCTGTTCAAAGATTTCCACACCAGCCAGTTTTCATTATCTCCAAGTTTTACTTTTTCAGGCCGGCCGCGGTGGCCGCGGGGACTGAGGCGCTCCAGTCACGGTCTGCACGGCCATCCCCCTCGGGCATGGATATTTGTGCCGTCCTTAGTATAAGGTAGTTCGTAAGTAGTTTGTAAGTTTAGGGACTGATGACCCCGTAGTTGAGTCCCATAAGCTTAACAAACATGTGAACATGTGAACATGTTTACTTTTTCAGCTTCTGCCATCCATCCGTGAAGGTGAGGTTTCGAATTCTTCCATAGCTCCAGACTTCCCTTCTCTGGAGAAACGGTGAGATTCTCGGGTGTCTGCTGGGAGCTCTTTCACGAGCTCAGCCGCTACTGCTGTGGATTATGTGAGCAGTGAGCAGTGGACGAACGCTAAACTGTTCAACTGTCAGTTTCTCCTTGTGGCAGCTACTACTCTGCTTACTCCTGGGGGCGCTGTTCCGGCCAGGCAGCAGAGCTTAAAATAGGAGCAGGTTTTAAGAAAACTGTGATCAGCCAGCATATTTCATTGACAGCAGTGTCTGGTGTGAGATTACCTGTACCAGACTAGAGAAGCATATGCGGCACTAGAAAAGCACAGTACCATTTGAGAAGAGCAGAAGAGTTTGTGGATGTGAGCCTCACAATGTCACTGCTATTTAGTGAATTACTGGTTAGCGATACACACCGAGCGATATCAGTGTAGATGGAGGTAGATATACTACATGCCTGTGGCGGACATGCTGCTACCTCTCAGGCTTGGACCTAAGGCAGGATCGGGACAGAAAGGGGAAACTCTGATGAGAATCCTGACCTAACCACAAAAACATTACAGTGACACCATAATATTTTACATATTTCACGCTCCAGAATACGAAATAGATAGAAATGAAACATTAGTTCAAATGGCGAAAAATCTTTAAAATCACTTTTTTAGGTTTTTTAAGCCTATAAAACGATTTGGAATTTTCTGCTTAAAATGGTGCAAAGTTTTTTAGAAATTAATTGTTGCCGTGCTGGCTGACTTTACAAACTGTGACCATATGGAATAATTAACTGTACTTTCTCCTGCAAGTCACGTTTCATTGTTCCTCCATGTTTAATGCACTGATCAGACAAGACTTTGCCGCGCGGGAGTAGCCGAGCGGTCTGGAGCACCACGTTGCGGATCGCGAAGTCTCCCGCATCGGAGGTTCGAATCCTCCCTCGGGCATGGATGTGTGTATTGTCCTTAGGTTAGTTTAATAGTTTAACTTAGTTTAAGTAGTTTGTAAGCTACGGACTAAAAACCATGGCGCTGAGTCCGATAGATTTACAAACATTTCAACATTTAGATACGACTTTATTATAACCTATCTAACAGGCGGTATTTCCATCTTTGCTATTTCTTGGTTTGGAAGCAATGACGCCTTGGTCTGTCACTCGAGGGAGTCGGTACCGCATCTACCAACATAAGCCATCTTACTCCCATGAATTACAGGATAGGATGAGATGATCTTTGACGTCTCAGTCCATATAAAACTTGATGATAATAAGAGATCAAGACTAGAGATTTTATATCTACTCAGTTCAGAACTTTTAGAGGTGCTGGTAACCACCGGAATAAGACCTATAAACAGAGGTACAGAAACGCATACATTCCATGATAAACAGGTATTTATAGGAAGTGCTGTATCACCTTCGTTGAGGGTACTAGCACAATCATTGCACTGGCGATACAATAAATTTATGAGCCAGATTTTATGATGTCTTATTCACTTTACTCTACCTACCATTCGGTAGGCTACAGTCAATTGGTTTGAGGGGGAAAAGGCCATCAACCCGAACCTGAATCAATGAATGGGCACGTTTACTTTGCCATAGATTAATAGTGCCATACATCTAACTCTTCAAGTTTCTACATACATACTCCACAATTCACCGTAAGGTGCTAAAAATGTTCAAATGTTTGTAAATCTATAGGACCAAACGGCGTGGTCATCACTCCGTAACTTACAAACTGCTTAAACTAAGGTAAACTAACCCTTGCCCCAGGGAAGATTCGAACCTCCGACGGCGAGCAACCGCGCGCTCCGCAGCGAGGTGCCTTAGACGGCCCGTAAGGTGCGTGGCGGAGAGAACACTATACCACTACTAGGCATTTCCTTTCTTATTCCAGTTCCGAATAGAATGAGGAAAGAAAGGATGCCTATATGCCTATGTACGAGCCCTTATTTCTCTTATCTTGTCATTGTGATCTTTACGCGAAATGTAAGTAGGCGTCAGGAAAATCGTACTACACTCAGCTTCAAATTTCGGCCCTCTAAATTTCCTCAAAAGAAATTCACGAAAAGAACGTCGTATTTCCTCCAGCGATTCCCATTTGAGTTCTCGGAGCATTTCCATGACACTCGCACATTGGTCGAATCCACCAGTAACAAACCTAGCTGCTCGCCTCTGAACTGCTTCTAAGTCTTCCTTTAAACTGATCTGCTGCGGGTCCCAAACACTTGAGCAATACTCAAGACGTGGTCGTACAAGCGTTTTATACGCGGTCTCCTTTACAGAAGAAGTAGATATTCCCAAAATTCTCCCAATAAACCGAAGTCGGCTGTCCGCTTTACTCATAACTGTCCTTACATGTTCTTTCCATTTCATATCACTCTGCAGTGTCATGCCTAGATATTTGAATGATGCGTCTGCATCAAGAAGTATTATGGGATTGCTTTTCCTATTCATGCGCATCACCTTACATTTTACTACATTGAAAGCTAGCTGCCATCATACTGTATGCTATTACAGTCAATTAAAGACGACACCCTCCGTACACCACAGCACCATCAGCAAACAGCCACTAATTACAAGTTACTCTGTCCATCAGATCATTTATATCCCCTGAGGCACGCCTGACGATACACTCGTCTCTGATGAATACTCGCCGCCGAGAACAACGTACTGCGTTCTATTACTTAGGAAGTCTTCCAGCCAGTCACAAATCTGTGAAATTATTCCATAACCTCGTATTTTCGTTAGCAGTCTGCAGTGTGTCACCGGGTCAAACACCTTTTTGAAGACGAGAAAAACAAAATCCACCTGTTGCCCTTCATCCATGGCTCGCCAGATGTCATGAGAGAAAAGGGCAAGCTGAGTTTCACATGAATGATGTTTCCTAAACCCGTGCTGATTCATAGAAAGAAGCTTTTCATCTCAAGTAAATTTACTATGAAGTATCGGAACGTCTGATGGATGTCGCGAGGTTCTGACATGGTATTTCGACGGCGTAACTCGCTGCCTTGTTCAGGTGTTACCCAGGAGTGGATTTTCGGTGGCTCAAGACAAGTGTTTGTGCCGAGACCGTGCTGCGCGCTTCGTGACCGGTCTGCGCCAGACAAGTGTGGTCTCCCCTACTTGTTGGTGTTGATCAGACTGCCGTCCGCTCCGACGTGTTCGCCGCGAACTTCACCGCAGTGGAAAACCCGATCGACGCTGCACACGTCGCGGAAGTCGAAGAACGTCTTCTACAATACCTGGAAGCACGTGATCCAGACAACAGGATCAAAGACATTACTTTTGACGAAGTCAAACAAGAACTTCGTAAACTCCACCGCCGAAAAGCCGCCGGCCACGACAACGTAGCAAACGCCTTGCTGATGGAAGTCCCTGAGCCAGCTATCGTGAAGATCACGTCCATCTTCAACGAAATACTGCGTTCAGAGTCCTTCCCAAGCGTTTGGAAGCACGCGGAGGTAGTAGCCCTGCCCCAAAGATGCAAGGCTGGCGAAGAACTACCGGCCGATAAGTTTGCTGCCGACAATCGATGTCTAAACTGTTCGAGCTACTCTACCAGAAGCGCCTGCTGCAGCACATCGACGCAGAAGGCCTGCTCCCGGACGAACAGTTTGGATTCCGCAGCAAACATTCCACCACTCATCAGCTGCTGCGTCTGGCGGAAGAGGCGTTCGGTGGCGTTGATCGACGCCATTATTTCGGCGCTCTCATGCTCCACATGTCACGAGCCTTTGACTCAGTGTGGCACGAAGGTCTCCTGTATACGTTACTTACACTGGGGGTTCCCGTGTCACATGTGAGTGTCATGCAGAGCTACCTGCAGGACAGGACGCTTCACGTTCGGGCAGACAGTGGAATTTCCACGGAGTGCCGAATAATGGCGGGTGTACCACAAGGCTCGGTTATTGGGCCGACCCTCTATACGCTATACACAGCAGATCTCCCGCGCACAGAGCCTGTCAAATTAGTTCTGTACGCGGACGATACGGCCGTCTACGACAGCAGCGCGAACGCTCGCGAGTTGCATCGTAGACTACAGACGGCGACAGCGGCCTTGGAACAATGGGCCAAGAAATGGCGCCTGGTCTACAACGCTGAGAAAAGTCAGGTAATAATCGTCACGCTCCGACGCATTCCACAGGACATGCCACAGCTGACAGTACGCGGACAGCCCGTCCAATGGTCCAACAGAGCAAAGTATTTAGGCGTCACGTTAGACCGAAGACTAACCTGGCGCCAACACATAGAGGATGTGCGGAGGAAAGCACTGGGTCGCCTGAAGATGCTGTACCCCGTAATTAACCGCACTTCAACGCTACCAGAACATCTAGAGCTCACGCTATACAAGACAACCATACGACCGCTGTTCGAATACGCAGCGGTAGTATGGGGGAACGCAGCAGAAACCCATATCCGACATCTCCAAACCGTCGAAAATCGTGCCCTGATGATGGCGCTTCATATACCGAGCGAATTCCCGATAGAGAATCTACGTCCTAGCCGACGTATCATACCTCAGGCAGCGGTACCAGCGGGACCGCAACAAAGTTCTATCAAAAGGCTAGCAACTCGCGCAACCCACACTGGCGCGCAACTCTCCGTTGGCCAGACCTGTTGCGGCAGCAACAATAATGCGCCCCAACAAGTACGAATCCTGATGTCGCCTGCAACGACAAGATTTGACACACAAAAGAAAACCTAAAAAGATCAACCCAACTTTAGGAGGAAGTACCTAAATCTACGTTGAAGACTTCTACACTATGCTGGCACAAGTAATTGCGACGCATAAGAATGCAAGCAGTGCAGTGCCGTCCGCTCCCCGCTCGGCCGTCCTCTGAGGTCGCGGTTATCAACTGAGGTTCGCGCCGGACCGAGTGTTCCATTCGCGTTCCGTGGCCGCCTGGCGTAGTTCCAGCGGTGATCTTTGGTCTCAGGTGTACCGACGGCATTCCATGCCCAGCTCCGCCGACTTCGGGGCTCAAAATCGCCAAATGAAGTTTGTGCCGCACCACGTTCCATCCGCGGTCCACGCCTGCCCTCAGTACTTCCAGCGGTCTATAAATGTTGACCTTTTTCTGAAGAAGATGAACCAAGAAGGGTTACTGCCTCTCGACTTTTCTCTTAGGCAGGAAGTTACACTCACAGGCTGATCTCCTACCCTTGGTCCGTAAAGACGTCGGACTTCTTCTCTTTGCAGGTGTTTTGTCGCCTTGGAAAGAGGAGAGTAGGAAAGTTACAGAACAAATACGCAGAAGTGTGGTGACATTTGTATTTATAAACATATGACGAATTTCAGGTAGCTCTGTTGCATGTTGCATATTTAATATTATTTCACTAATACGACTATTTTGCCACGAAACCACCTTGCTGTAGGACAAGGAATTACTAACAATAGTCAATAAATAAACACCTTTTATACAGATACATTTACAGTCCGTAGAAAGAGCGGAGAGAGGTTGAATCAGAGAGAGTCAGTCCCCTCGGCCACCGCGGCCGGCAAGATTAGCCCTTGCGGGCAGCACTGTGTCTCGGACGCTCAGGTTGGGACACATGTTTGGAGCACGGGACAAAGCTGATATGCCTCCGCCACGGCGTGGCTTCCGCTTGCTTTTAAATTTAACGGCTACAGGAAATTCTCCATTTTGAGCAATTTTTACATTAACCAAACGGGTAATGTAGAAATTACTCTGTCGCTTCCATTCGATTGTCCTCTAAGTAAGCAATCAATCTGTGATGTTCCTTGGTTGGTGAAAATTAATAATACGTCCTAAATGATTTAATTTTGCTACTTTGTAATTAAGAATCCGTCCGCTCTGTTATTGGTTTCCAGGAGTTCGTAATATTACTGGCAACTCGAATCCGTGGGGGGAATAACATAATTAATTTTATTTTGCTCTGTTTAATGTTATGGCACAGACGTTGCGGCTGTGCATTGCGGGTGGCCGAGGGGACTGAGGCGCTCCAGTCACGGTCTGCACGACCACTACGGTCGGGGGTTCGAATCCCCCCTCGGGCATGGATATTTGTGCCGTCCTTAGTCTTAGTTAGTTCATAAGTAGTTTGTAAGTTTAGGGACTGATGACCCCGTAGTTAAGTCCCATAAGCTATACAAACATTTGAAACATTTTTTTCGTGCATTGGGACTCTCTGGTCGCTGGTATTCCTTCAGCCGTCCGCCACAGGGCCTGCCGACCTCTTGGGTGGCGGTCGTCAAATAAGGTCCACGCCACGCAGTGCTCCGTCCGCGTTCCGCGCACGCCTGACAGTTCCCGCGGTACTCTTTGGTCGCTGGTGTTCCGACGGCCGTCCGCTCCGAGTACGGTCCAGCACCGTCTGGGCATAATTACTGGACTCTATCCACTAGAAGGCCATTCTTGGGTAGCACCTGATTCGTTGGTTGGTTGGTTGGTTGGTTGGTTTGGGGGTTTTAGGGGGACTAGACTACTATGGCCATCAGTCCCCCAGTGCAGCATTTGTCAACAAACAGAAAAACATCCAGTGATGAAAGCACCTGAACTCGATTTAAAGTGGCGCGGAACAAAAGCACCCATTGCCAATAAAGTATTGACAAAGTCAGCAAGAAACGATCAGACGGCAGCAGATAGTAGGTAAAACAGGAAAAGATAGCAGAGCCAATGATTGAGATTGACCGACCATGAGGATAAAAGGGGAAAAGCCAACCACATGGCTTACACATCTAAACCTCAAATAGGAAGACAGGACAGAGGAAACACAGATGTGGAACTAAAAGCTCAACCATAAAACTCATAGCACCCTGCGACACAATAGCACCTGAAGGAGACTGAGTACGCCGCAGAAACATCGTGACAGAATGACACTAATATCTGGAAGAAGTTCCAAACATTCACCATGTCAATACAATACGTGTTACCAAAAATGTTAACGCGGGTGCATTGTCTGGACTTTCTAAATAATTTATTGCCTACCTTGCTCGAGGATGTGACTAAACAGCTGTGATTCATTCATGATTTATGTCACCAGATTTTAGTCAAAATGTACGTGGACATCTGATGCAGACATTCCTGGGCCACTGGATCGGACAGGGAGGCTCCTCATCTTGGCCTGATCATTCCCCAGAGCTCAATCCCCTTGAAGTTTGGTTATGAGGATGCTTGAAAGTAGTTATCCGTGCAACTCCAATCAACGATGTACAGATACCACAGGGTCATAATGTGTGCCAGTATGTACTATAAAAATAATTGGATGTGTCTCGAAAGGTTATGCAGACCTTTAAACTGAGGATCGGCCATATTACACGCAAGGGAATGAAGAGAAGATGGAAGTAACTGATCTAAATATATAAGTGAATTGTGCATTAAATAAAATGAAGTATGGCCGATCACCTGGTCCAGGAAACATTCCTGTTCAATTGTTGATGGCTGGAAGAAGATATATGAAGAAGCAAATAGCCTGCGTGATGAACAACTGTTGTAAAAGAATTGAAATTCACTCAGAATGGAAAAAAGTCATATATGGTTTCTATTTTCAGAAAAGGGAATAGAAAAGACGCAAACTGCTATAGAGGCATTAGTGTCAACTATACAATCAGCCACTTATTTGGCGAGGTAATGATTGAAAAAATTAGACAAAATGTTGGCCACCATATTGGGGAAGACCATAGCGGCTTTAGGCAGAAGAGATCATGTACAGATAACCTATTTATTTTACAACAACTAATGGAGAATTTTATAGTAGTAGGGAAGGAGCTACACATTGCCACTGTAGATTTAGCAAAAGCTTATGATACAGTCCCTAGATCTAAGCTGTGGGAAACTATGAAAGATTTAGGTACGGATGATCACCTTTTACAAATTATTATTGAAATGTACACAGGTAATGTGCTACAGATTAAATGAGGTTCAAAGTTATCAGAACCTATCAATGTCACTAAAGGTTTGCGAAGACACTGCAGTATGTCATCCACCTTATTCAATTTGTATGTAGAAGTGGCTCTCCGAAATTGGAAGAACAGCTGCAGAGGAATGGGAATCACTGTCAAGAATGTACAGATATTTTCATTAAGTTTTGCTGACGATCAAGCCATTATACGACAAGATGATTATGACCTTGAGTTCGTGATACGACGATTATATCACGAATACAACAAATGGGGGCTACAAATGAGTTTAACGAAAGCAGAGTATCTGTTGGTGAATAGTGATGCTAAATTTGAAGTAAACACCAATGACGAAGCAGTTACAAGACAGGCAGAGAAATATAAATATCTCGGGACACATATTGATAAAAATGGATTGGGTCACACAGAAGTAAAATACAGAATACAGCAAAACAGAAAGGTGTTAGGGTATATGAATTCTTTTTGGTGGTTAAGAATACTTCCAACGATAATAAGAAAAGAGTAGGTAAGATAATGGTTGAATCAGTTCTATGCTATGGATCCGAACTATGGATATTAAAACCGGATCTCAAAAGAAGACTAATAGCGGTGGAAATGGACTATTTGCGTAGGAGTGCCAGAATATCAAGAATCGAAAGAAAAACTGATGATGAAGTAAGATCTACAATGAAGGCAAATGATGCAGTGATAGAATAGAAAGAAAATCACAGAAATGGTACGGACATATGATGAGAAAGCCAGATCATCGGTGGCCAAAGAAGGTTTGTGAATGGAAACCATCTGGCAGAGGTAAGCGCGGAAGACCATGACGTTCTTGGACAGACCATATAAATGGAGTAATTGAACATGGCGGCATCGACAAGGAAGATGCGCTGGATAAAGAGGTTTGGCGGAGGATAACAGGAATACGACAAGATGTTGTTATTAATTAATCTTTGTATTGATTAATCGTGTAATAATAAATATACGAAAGGTGCGTCATTCCTTATGCTGAAGGACAGAGGTAAGCACTGCAATGAATGGATGCCATGGGGAACACATTCTATAAACACGTGCTTATATCATAAGATATGGGCTCTTAGACCCAAGTTTGTTGACTTACTTTCCTTGTTCTGTTAAATTTTGAATGCATTTTTCTTTAATTTAGCTAGAGTGATCTAATATGTTTTGTGTACCACGGCGGATCGTCCCCCTGTTTTGTTAATATATGTAATTTTTCTTTGTCAACAGCTGTCGATGTTGTATAGCAGTATGCTATCATTTGTCAGTTAAGGCACAGGAAGATCAAAAGCAATTGTAAAATGATTTAGATATCTGCATAGTGCCAAAATTGGCATTTGGCCCTAAATATTAGAAAGTGTGAAGTAATTGATATGAACAGTAAAATAAATTTCTCTTCATTTACACCATGAATCACTCAAGTCTATTGACCGTAAATTCAACTAAATATCAAGTAACTACAATTTCGACCAACTTTAATTCGAACGAACACACATAGAATATCCTAGGCAAGTAGAAACGAAGTCAACTTTTCATTAAAATAACACTTAAAAGAGGCTACAGTTCTACAGAAGAAACTGTCTGCATTACATTTGTACGTCCTAATTTGGAGTACTGTGGAATCTCCACCATGTGGGAAGCGACAGAGAATGCAGAGGAAGTTCAGAGAAGGACAACCAGTATTGTATTAATTAGATATAGTTGGGAGAGTGTCAGAGAGATGATGCACGAGTTTGGGTTAAAAATAAAATAAAATAGTGTCATTCTTTGCGTGAAATGTACTTGCGAAATTTCTTTCGACAACTTTCTCCTGAGAACGCGAATATATTTTATTAGCGCCCACCTACATAGGAAGATATGATCATCAAAATCTGATATGCAGAGAAAATAATGAAAGCGGTTCAATGAACCTTCTGGCATGCACTAAAATGTTATTTTCAGAGTAATTACACAGATGTATGGGATGTAAATGCAGGGCCATCGAACAGTTCCTTTCCTGAGAAGTGGATACATGTTCCGGACCGGAAATCAATCACGGGCCTCCCATTTTGGGCTAGTGGCCGCCGTGATTTTTAATATACAGGGGGATGAGGGAGTGGAATGAGAGGGGAGTATGAGGAAATGGTTAGAGAGAGGTGGAGATAGCTGGAGAGGGATGGAGGAGGGGGAGAAGTGATGAATAGCGACAGGGGGCGCGACGTGCAGAGAAAGAAAGAGAGAGGAGATGAACTAACGGAAGATAGGCAGAAGTAAATACCGGCCAATGCCGGGTTTCCTTTTAGTACCATTATAACAACGGATTCTTTGTCCATGCCGCAACCACTACCATCAGTCAATACCTGTAACGAAAACTATTATTTGGCTAAGAGGCAGCCGCAATTCTGCAAGAAATTCAAGTCTACAGTACAGAAATATCATTTGCCTAGGGATCAAACAAGGATTCTCGTGAAAGTTAAAAAAAAAAAAAAAAAAAAAAAAAAAAAAAAAGTGAGACAGCAGAAAATTACGGAAAGAATAGAGCACTATCCTTGAAAATATTTAGGAATAAATTATAAACATATAATTAAATTAGGTATATGCAGAAATAAGTCTATAATATTCAATAAAGTAATAAAATATGAATCATTGTAATGTAATATTTTATACAATCAATATCTTATTTCTTCTCATTTATATTAATTTTGTTAGTTCATTTGTCCGGGTCTAAAAGAGGCCATGCGATTTTTATTTTTTTAATTTTCTTGATCTTTGGCATCAGAATTATTTGCACCTAATTTACGTAGTTTATTTATGCAAAACCTTTTCTTTTTGGATTGTTATTTTCCAATTAAAATTTAAATTTTTATGTGTAATTTCTAAGAGAACCGCCCTCTACCCTGCTTTCTTATTATTACAATATTCTTATCGGTTAGTGCAACGTCTTCATCTTTTATTTTAATTATACTTGTATTTAATTATCATTGTTCTTGAAACTTCCAGGCAGATTAAAATTGCGTGCCATAACCGGGACTCGAACCTGGGACCTTTGCCTTGCGCGGGCAAGCGCTCTACCCACTGAGCAATCCCAACACGGCTCACGATGCCGCCTCACAACTTTACTTCCGCCAGTACCTCGCCTCCTACTTTCCAAACTTCACAGAAGTTCTGCGAAACTTGCAAGACTAGCACTCCTGGAAGAAAGAATATGGCTGAAACATGGTTTAGCCACAGCCTAAGGGAGGTTTCCGGAATGAAACTTTCACTCTGCAGCGTAGTTGTGCAGTAAATTTTCTAGTATTTTTATATATTTTTATTTCTTTAAAAAAAAAAAAAAAAAAAAAAAAAAAAAAAAAAAAAAAAAAAAGTTTTTTCCTGTGATTTATTCATCCGTAAATGAAATATCAATGTCAAATACTTCTTCGAAAGTGCATTAAATGATATACAGCAAAATAATATGAGGTAGAGCCAAAGCCGCGGTGGAGTGGACGAGCGTTCTAAGGGGCCTTGCTGCGGAGCGCGTGATTGCTCGCCGTCGGTGGTTCGAGTCCTCCATCAAGCATGGGTGTGTGTGCTTGTCCTGAGATTAGTTTAACTTAGTTTAAGTAGTTTGTAAGCCTAAGGACTGATAACCAGAGCAGTTAAGTCTTATAGTTTTACAAGCATTTGAATTTTGGTAGAGCCAAGTGAGGAAAAACATCTTTATTCGTGTGTACTAACTTTCAGCGTCCAATTGATTTTTTTTTTTCGACCCGATGCTTAATAGCCGAGATAGGGAATAATGCTGCGTCTATTGACGTTCAATTTTTCCGCCAAATGGAGGTTCTGGTCGCTGGAGGCCAACAAACAGGTCTGTATCATTCGGTGGCGATGGGTTTAACATCGTGAACTAATAAGCGGGACACGTTACAGACAGACATACCGACAGTATCAAACCACCGTAATTTTTGCAAATTACTAGAATGGGGGGGATGATCAAATGAAAAGGTACGGAACGGCACTGTTGGTATAATTGAAGTCTTTATTCAGCAGTAATTACCAGGAGTCTGAGCACAACTATCCCACTGTTTAACGAGCCGAAGTTAATTAACGAGCCCAGAATTCCTGGGCCTGTGACAACAGCCACTCTTCGTGTCCAGTTCTTTACCCGAGTTGAAGCGTTTCCATACATACATACATATTCCGCAGTCCACCCAAAGATGCATGTACCACTACTAGTTACTTGCTTTCTTTTTCCACTCCCATATAGAACGAAGGAAAAACGAATACTTGTATGTACTGTACGAGTTCTAATCTCTCTGATCTTGTCTTTGTGTCTTTAACACGAAACGTAAATTGGCAGCAGTAGAATCGCTCTGCTGTCCGTTTCAAATTCCGTCCCTCTAAATTTCTTCAATGGCGTTTCTCGAAAAGAACGTAGCTTTCCCTCCAACGACTCTTATTTAAGTCCCAGAAACATCTCAGTAACATTCACGCAATCCTAGTCGCCCGCCTCTGAATTACTCCTACTTCTTCATTTAAACCGATCTAGTAGGGATCCCAAACACTTGAGCAATACTCAGGACGAATCACATCATTTTTACTAACCTAAAGTAGGTCAATATTGCGATTGCGGGTAACGTAAAACAATGGTAAAGTGGTGATTATAACTAGGGTTCTTCCAACATTATTGTATACCCTTTACTCGGTAAACTAATTTAGCAGAATTACACCAAAATGCTATTCTACTGTGATGAGTGACAGATCACAGTTAAGAATCTGGAGGATTGAACGGCTGTTGTTTACTTCCATGCCATATATTTAATATTGTGATGCAGATTGTAAGTCACATATTCAGTGGTTGTCCGAAAACAGAGATTGTTTTATTTCGTGAAAACACCGAAGAACAGTGCTAAATTGCTCTTCGAATATTATTGAACAAAGTCCCAGCAGCTTTACAGTAGGGCATGGGCATCCTCAGGTGAGGGTAATTGGCATGGGATAGCCAAGTCCAGCATTAGTTCCAAGGGAAACTACTTGAAAACCTATCCCTGAACTAATGGATTGTAACTACTATTTTTAGGCTTTTTGAGATAATGTTTTCATTCTGAAACGATGAAGATTAGCGTGTGTTGGTATTTGTATGTCTATCGGAATACAGAAGAGTTGTCTGCTATATGTATCACCGTATCTCAGAATGATAATTACACTAAATTCGTATTAGGAATAACTAAAAACTTTATCTTCTCAAAGTCTTCTTTCCTGTAGTGATGATGGTAATTTCGTGTGGCATTTTTGACTGTTAGAACCCAGCTGGGATCGCTTTCTTGTAGTAATTTCATCCTTCTGAATCAATCTCTCAAACGTCTGTTTTTAATTACAATTCACTATTAATTTTTACTACCACTCGCATTCAGATAATAAGTTTCTCTTACAACACAGTTACACGAAAAACGTTATTGGCAACAGGTACAGCAATGTATGAGTTATTTCTTAGACGTATTCACCAAAAGAACAGGGACACATGTAATATCGTGGGATCAGCATTTCTATTCATAAATTTAGACGTTCTCCAAAAATCGGTGGTGGATTTTCACATTTGCCACCAGCAGGCTATTCAAATTTTGCGCCCCTACCGATCTCTACAATTCGATACCCTATTTCATAGTAATTATAATTGTTTGTAATTGAAATTGTAGCTTTATGTTTTGCGCACTATCGTCCTTAGTTAGACTTCCTTTTTTCGTAATTAGTATGACTTTGAACCAGGGTATCGAAGTGTCACTTTCTCTTTTATTATTTGCTTAAAATTGCACTAGAAACAATTTTTGTGTATATTTATGAGCTAATAAAAGGACAGTATTGTACTAATAATATGTGGAGGTAAGGTATACCTTAATACTTCTTTCACAATAATGTACATTCGGTAAACGTAATAATATATCTTTTGTTACACTTAGTTACAGTTTAAAAATTTTGGCCCCAAATTTGCTGCCCGTAAAATCTGACTCCGTAGGCTCCAACCTACTCAGCTACTGGTAAATCCGGCACTGCCAAATATCAAACTCTACGTCTTATTGCAGGAGCAGTAAAACAACAGTAATTTCATCTCTTCAAGCAACTAATGTCATTCCAAATCGGAAATTTTGAGACTGGCACTACTACAGTACGAAAAGTTAATCAGATTACCATGCCAGACATACTAGAATAAACACCAGTGTCATGCTTACCGGCTCAAAACTCAGAAAGGTTTTATGCAGTGAATTGATGCATTATAAAATTAACACTGTCCACTGTGAGTAAAGAAGACTTCGCCCTACCATTATGTCCTCTTCAATTATGCTCAGTCAAATTCGGACTATTATTCAGTGCAAGAGTTGTAAAAAGAGAAGTGGATTATGAATTACGTAAAAAATATGGCTTCATAAAAAATAAATACTGAGTGTAATGAATCAGATTTTCTACGTTTATATACAGGTGAATCGTTGACTGAGATCATTGATGTCGCAGGTGCTGGAGTGTGTATTAATACATATTGCTTTTATAAGTCTGTCGGACTGTATCGTTCCCATTCTGATGGAACTAAAACAAGTTTTATTCAGATACAATGATCGTAAAATGGTTGTTATATTTTGTGATTCAATTTCTGGAATACAGGTGGTAGTATCCTTTCAAATTTCCAAGTGCTTGCGTTAATGAAATAAAGTCCTCCATTTTGACAATTACTGAAGCTGTAGCTGAAATAGCTTTTCAATGGAATCCGTGGGAACAAAATGGACGAAATAGCAGACTATTATCCTGCTCCTTAACAAAAGGAACAAAAATGTCTCTAACAAATTGCCAGAAATTGTAGTACATATCAATTAACAGTCTTATTAATAATAAATTCAGGATAAAGGTAAAAGGAAAACATGTTAGAGTATAACAGTGACCTTTCTAAACATTCATGAAGGGAAAATTATGGCCATGACTGACTTTCGAAACATCTGGGCACATATGGAATCTTCTCTCATGGAAGTATGTTAAATTCTAAAGAGAAAACACCATTACGAACCGGGAGCGTCGAGGAAGACTGTTCTTTGATGATGGTATTCCATACAGTCAATCAGGCGTTGGGACGTCAGGAGAATAATGAATACGTATCTGATGTCAGAGCGACGAATAAATAAATACTTTCGTATAAGTTATATATATGTCGTATTCCTTCTTTCAGACGTGCCCGAAAAGACACCACTTTTGATCATGCAGTTATTAAGAATAAATATTCACGGAATTTACGACGTTAAATGCGAATGGGTAAATTTGAAAATGTTTTAGCAGCCGGGATTCGAACTCGGGTCTCCTGCTTGCTACGCAGTTGCGCAGACCCCTTTACCACTGGGGATACAGCAATCTTCACAGCTGCGCGGACTGCATAAGCACGCTTACTGTGAGATACAAATTCCTAACGGTTCTCTGCCCACTGATACACTCGTGGATTTTGCAACTGATTGCCGTAACAGTAAAGGCCTAGGGGTGACTCCACATTGAAGAAAGGATCATTGTCCGTCATGGTTTGATTTTGAAAGGGTCTAAACGATGAAGGTTATCAGCATTGTTCGTCATCGGCTAATTGTATAAGTTATATATATATATATATGACGGTCTTTCGTACATAACTTTTGTAATTAGCCGATGACGGGCAATGATCTTTCGTCAGTACGGAGACACTTCAGGCCCTTCCTATCACGAGAAACAAGTTGAAAGAACCATGAGTTTGAGTAGCACTGGAGAGGAAGAAACTCATGGAAGTCATGCTGGAGTAATCCATGGGTTTTGATGGTCCTGGGGTGTAAGGGTAAGTGCAACTGCTTAGCAAGCAGAAGACCCGCACTCGAACCCCGGCTGGGTACACATTTTCAACTTAACCCAGTCGCAGTTAATGCAGATGTCATGAATATGAAATACTTTTGTGATGCTGTGTCTTAGAAGTCTGCCCCCGGTGAATGGAACATATGTGTCACAGTCGTCTTCAGCTCTTCGTCGTTAACCAAACGCTGGCCATAGGACTTGCTATTCAGATTAAGAGGCGTGCAGTGCTTCTTACTGCATGTGTTGTTCTCCTCCATGGCAATGCTCGTCTCCACACGGCTCGGAGAACAACTGTTTTGCAGAAGGCTAGATGGGAATGGTTTGATCATCCAGAATACAATCCTAATCATGCCTAAAGAATTTAACTCTGCTTTGGTCTGAATTCGACAACGACGAAGAGCTGAAGACTGCATCTACATAAATACCCCATTAATCACATTGAAGTGGATGGCAGAGGGTTCATGAAACCGCTTTAATCATATTTCTCTACCGTTCCAGTCTCTCCAGCCTCTAATAGCGCGTGGGAGGAAAAGGAAAACGCCAAATCTTTTCGATCTTACTTCTCTTCTGCTATTATGATGATCATATGTCCCTATTTAAGCTAACAAAATATATTTTAGAGGAGAAAGTTGGTGAAAGAAAGTTTTGCAAATAAATCTAGCAGCAATGAATAACACTTTTCTTTTAATGATATTTACCCTAACTCGTTCATCCTTTCCGTAACACTCTCTCCATTGTATTGCATAATACAAAACGATTTACTCTTTTCTGAAGTTTCTCTATATCATCCGTCTGTCTCACCTGTTGCAGATCCCAAAATGCGCAGCAGTACTGCAAAATAGGACGCACAAGTATGGTGTAGGCAGTTTCTTTAGTAGAACTGTCGCGTCTTCTAAGTGTCCCGCCAATGAAACGTAGCCTTTGGATCGCCTTTCCTACAATATTTGCTATCTGTTCTTTCCAATTTATGTTGTTCGTAATATTTATTCTATTAATTTAGTTGAATTTACGGCCTGTAAATTTGACTTATGTATAGTGGACTTTCTATTAGTGATCATATGGATGCCTTTCTACTTTGCATTATATAGTGTCAGTTGCCAATTTTTGCACCATGCAGACGTGTTATCTAAATCATTTTACAATGTCTTTTAATATTCTGTTGACTTCACTGATTAATAAATCACAGATAATCCACCAAAATTGTAAGAGAGCTGCTCACAAAAGGAACAGTAGGAGACCTAAAAAACTTCCCTGGGGAATGCCAGATATCACTTATGTTTTAATTGATAACTTTTTGTCAATTAGGCCACTATGTACTGTGTCCTCTCTGGCAGGAAATCACGAATGCAGTCGCACGTCTGAGGCGACATTCCATGAAGCCGCTTGTGAGGTTCAGTGCCAAAAGCCTTCCGCAAATCTAAAAATATGGAATCTCTTTGAGATCCCTTGTCGATATCATTCATCACTTTATGAGTAAAGAGCACCTGTATTTCACAACAACGATACCTTCTGAAACCGTGTTGACTATGGGTCAATAGGTCGTTTACTTCGAGGTAGTTCAAAATGTTCAAATGTTTGTCAAGCTTATGGGACTTAACTACGGGGTCATTAGTCCCTAAACTTACAAACTACTTATGAACTACTTACGAACTAGGACGGCACAAATATCCATGCCCGAGGGGGGATTCGAACCCCCGACCGTAGGGGCCGTGCTGACCATGACTGGCGCGCCTCAGTCACCTCGGCCACCGCGGCCGGCCTTCGAGGTAGTTCATAATGTTTCAGAAAAGTATGTATTCTAAAATATTGCTGCCAACCAACGTAATGATGAAGGCTTGTAATTTTGCGGATCACTCCTA
This sequence comes from Locusta migratoria, assembly GCA_026315105.1. Lineage (NCBI taxonomy): Eukaryota > Metazoa > Arthropoda > Insecta > Orthoptera > Acrididae > Locusta > Locusta migratoria. The sequence continues at coordinate 411,657,715 of CM048748.1, forward strand.
TTGCCTTTCTAAAATTTTGGAGTGGCCCATGCAATTTTTTAGTCTTTGAGTACGGATCTTTCGCTGAGAAATCGGTTGTATATGATAGCAAGGAATGGAGCTATTACATCAGCATATACTAATGCAACACTGGTGCACTGTGTAAAAAGGGAGACATTTGTTAAGTGATTTAAGTTGGTTTAATACTCTAGGCATATCTACTTCTAAATTAAGCATAGTGACACTGTCACAAGCTAGTATCATCCTCAGACTGCAGGATCTAAGATGCTTGATCCCTCGATATGACAAACGTCTCATTTCTGTTGGTGACTACGTCGAAAAATAGCTCAAATGTTGATCCACCTGTTGCCAGTAACCTTTTTCACGGAACTATGTTGTCTTTGTTCTTAATGTGCCTCGTACGTGATTTGTGTCATGAAGTTCGTGCCGTGAAAGTACACCTTTAGGTTTGCACCCCATAAAAGAAATTTCCTAATACGTTTCAAACCACACAGGAGACCGCGGACGAATGCGTAGTTTTTATTTACTGGTACGCTGATAGCTTCGTCACGATCTGTGACACACGCACTTTGGTGATTCTTCCAGTGTGTACTTTTCTCCGAACTTCCAGATGTGGGTGGCCATGAGCAAACTACGTGCAGTGACAGCTGATTTATCTTTCAGGCTGCGTTTTGAGACCCTGTCCTTCAGCATGCAAGTGCATATTCTTACCAACAGCTTTTGCATTATCCACTACGCAGCATCTCGTAACTTTTGCGTGAGTTACTTGATATTCACGTTGCAGTTCATGTTTTGTCTGCGTTGCTGCCCACGCTGACATAAATAGAATACATGAATAAATTTACTGTGAGAGAAACAAACACACACACACACACACAGAGAGAGAGAGAGAGAGAGAGAGAGAGAGAGAGAGAGAGAGAGAGATGAGTTGTATGAGAGATAAATAAGCGTTTGGAAGAAATTAATTTGAGATCGCAATTATAAGTATTCCTAGTTCATGTTGTTGTTGTTTTTGTTGTTGTCTGGTGGTTTGATGTCTTCAGTCCAAAGACTGGTTTCATGCAGCTCTCCATGTTACCCTAAGCTATGAAAGCCTCATCATCTGTGAATAAGGACGTCACACTATATCCTTTGAACTTGGTTACGGTATTCGTCTCTCGGTCTCCCTCTGCGATTTTTATGCGACATACTTCCGTCCAATGATAAATTTACGATTCCTTGATGTCTCAGATTGTGTCCCACCAATAGATCCCTTCTCTTAATCAAGATATGCAAGAAATTTCTTATATCCCCTATTCTGTTTAGTATTTCCTTATTAGTTACGCGATCTACCCATATAATTTTCGGCATTTGCCTGTAGCTCAACATTTGAAAAGATTCCAACCTCTTGTTGTCTGAAATCAGTATCGTCCTCGGTTCAATCCCGTAGAACGATACATTCAAGGCAAATGCTTCCATAAATGACTTCCAAACATTTAAAACTATGTCACATGTCAACAAATTTCCTTTCTTCAGAAATTCTATTCTTCCAATAGCCATTCTGCATTTTAAATCTCCTTTACTTTGGTCATCGGAAGATATTTTATTTCCAAAATTACAAAATTCATTCACTACTTTTATTGTCTCGTTACTTAATCTATCCCGATTTCATTACTCTTGTTTTTCTCTAGTTAATATGGATCTTCTAACCTGCTTTCAAGACACGGTACATTCCGTTCAGTTCATTTTCCGTCTTTTGTCGTCTGTCACAGTACTAGTACTACAATGTCATCTGCAAAACCACAAAGCTTTCATATCTTCTCCCTGAACTTTAATTCATTTCCCAAAATTCTCCTTCACAGCTTTCTCAGTGCACAGATTGAATAACATTTGGTAAGACCTACAACATTGTCTTGTTCCCTTCTAAGGAACTGTGTCCCTTGTAGGACCCTAGACTCCTGTAACATCTGCCTGGCTTTGGTACAAGTTGAATCTATTTTACCACTGTTAACTTCAGAATTTTAAATGGTGTATTTCAATAAACATTCTCAAAACCTTTTCCAAGATCTACAAAAGCTAAAAATGTAGGTTTACCCTTCCTTAACCTAGCTTCTAAGATATTTGTAATGTGAGTATTGCCCCACGACGTCCTACATTTCTCCTACATCCAAATTTATCTTCCCCGAGGTCAGATTCTACCACTTTTTCTACTCATATATAAAGAATTCGTGTTATTATTTTACAATCATGACTTATTCAAATGATAGTTTCTGCAACGTTTTACACACTTGTCTACACTTGCTTCCTTTGGAATTTCAATTAATATATTCTACTTCAAGTCTGAGGTTATTTACTACGTCTCATAAATCCTACATACAAGACGCAACAGTTTCTTCATAACTGGGTCTCCCAACGGTATTATCAGTTCAGAGAGAGAATCATCTACTCTATGGGTTTTGTTTCGAATCAAATCCTTTCTCTGTTCTGTCAAATTCTTCTCACAGTATTGTATCTCACCTTCATTTACTTCTTCTAATATTTCTACAAGTTTGTTCAGCACCTCCTCATTAGTTACTTGATTTACCCATCTAATCTTTAACATTCTCCTCTAATAGAAATTTTCAAAAGCATCTGTCATCTTTCTTATCTTAATTCCACACCATCTAACTTTCCCTATCGTACAATGCTACACTCCAGACAAATGCCTTCAGAAAAAACTTACAAACACTTAAATTAATATTCGTTGTGAATAAATTTCTCTGCTCTTCCCAAAGCCATTCTGAATTTTGTATCGTCTCTATTCGCGTCATTGTAAGTTATTTCACTACTTTAATAATAAAAATCATTCACAATTTTTATTGCATAGTTTCCTAGTCTAATTCCTATAGCATTATCTGATTTTCTTAGACTACATTCTATTACCCTTATTTTTCTCTTCTTGAAGTTCATACTATACCCTCCTTTCAAGACACTGTCCACTCCGGTCAATTGCTTTTCGAGGTCCTTTGCTATAATTAAATATGTAGTGGACTGCTGCTGAATTCAGGAATGGGTCAATAGGCAATCTTAATGATCTGTTTAGTATCTACATTACAGGACTTTTACTGAAAGGTATGCAAATAATGTTAAGGTACATATGAATTGTAACTCGATTGCGGGATCGATGCTCGGAAATTACACAGATGCCTACCAAATTTTCTTTATGACTGGCTCTCCGAAGGATGTCAATAATTCTAAGGTAATGCCATCTACCCCAGCGTCCTTGTTTCGATTCAGTGCCCTCAGTGCCCTGTCAAATTCTTCTCTTATATCATATTCACCTAGTCCCTCTTCCCTTGAGCGTTTCGGGTTATCCTTGCCTAATTCTCTAACTAAAACTTTCGATAATCTATGGTTTTCCACCTTTCATGCATTCTCTTTTTTGCTTAGTACGGGTTATACATCTTATTTCTTAATATTAATGCAGCTGCTTTTCTTGTATCCAAGCGGTCCTTTTATTATCCTGTATGCGGTATCGATTTTCCCCATAGTAATACATTCCTCTACAGACTTACGTTTGTGCTCTGGCCACTCCTGCTTAGCCAGTCTGCACTTCCTGTCATCCTCAGCTTTAACCTGTCCGTACTCCCTTTTGCCTGCTGTAATTGCTCCATTTTCACATTTTCTCCTTTTATAAATTAAGAATACCTTGTGTTACCCAAGGATTTCTATTAGGCCTTGTCCTTCAAACCATCTAATTCTCTGCGGCCTTCAATACTTCGTCTCTTAGCGCTACCGATTCTTCTTCCACTGTAATACATTTCCACCCTTTCGGTCAATCCTTGCCTGATGCTCTCACTGAAAATCTCGACAAGTTCTGATTCCTTCAATTTATCCAGGTTCCATCTCATTATTCTACCTTTTTTGCTGTTTCTTAAGTTTTAATCTACAATTAATCCTATACATATTATAAATGCGAAAGTATGTATGTTTGTTACCGCATCACGCTAAAACTGCAGCATTGATTTAGATGAAATTTCATATAGAGATTTCTTATGTCTTGGATTAGGACACAGGCTACTTTTCAAAATGTTTATTACAAGTTATTTATTTGAAATATATCCATAGAAATACGTAACGGTTGGAAGAAGCTTCTAATACAACAGCATCGGTGCTATGTAGCGTATGTCATGTGTAGCCGCGAGGGTTAACGCGTCGTGACATAATCTTCCATTATTTTGGGCAATGGTTCGTGTCCTGCTATAGTGAAATTTTTTTCTTTGTTATTGTTATCTTTTTTACTTTGGAATATACAAAAAGATTCTGTGATACTGCCAAAACGGCTTAACTGACATATAATTACATACACAAGAAATCTGAATGTTGGCATTTATGCCGCATTCATTTTCATTTGTTGTAACAAATGAAGGAAGTATGTATATAAATTGAAGACTTTAAATAAAATATGCTCTAAGTACCATGGCAAGAAGAAACATTGACGTTTTGTGTAGAATGGGATCTAGATACCGAGCTCTATTTTCTGTACAAAGCGCGAACTGCCACGTATAAATAGCGTACGTAAACTGCAACGAAAGTAGTAGCAAATGCACTCAACAGATGGCAGGCGGTACGCTGCAGTTAACATATGAAACGCTTTGTGTTCCGGCCAACTGCAACGAAAGTAGTAGCAAATGCACTCAACAGATGGCAGGCAGTATAACACCTATGAAAATATTTCTCAGGACGTATAATGTGTATTCAGTTGTGATATCTCCATTACTATAAACAAGAGCCAAGGACAAACATTAAAAATGGCAGATAATCATCTGGCCACCCCATGTTCCTCGCACGGACAGCTCTACGTAGGCTGCTCCCGTGTATCGAGAGCTAGACATCTCTACGTACACTCGGAGAACAAGAAGTCTCGAAACTTCGTTTACAGGGACGTATTGCAATAGATTTTTGGCTCTCCATCCGATTCAAGACAATTATATATTCCGTGCTAACAATGTCGCAAACTGTCATGTAGTTATTTATACCCTTTCTTGGCACTTTAATGTCTGAATATTCAACCGCGGGTAACACCGCGGGGAGCAGCTAGTAACCAATAAGTTAAGGTCAATGTCTACATTTGCTCCTGGATATGCCTTCCAGTTTAAAATCTGATTCTCAAAATTTTGTCTTGTAATTGTGATATAAATTTTGTACCTTCCGGTGTCTCCTGGTCTCTTTTCATTTTGCTTAAACGAAGTGTTTGCGATCATTACACTGTGCTCTGTACAAAATACTACCAGGCGATCTCCTCTTTCATTCCTTTCCTACTACATTTCCTCCTGTTTCCTTTTCTACTAACGAGTTCCCCCATCACAATCAACTTTTTCTCTCCCTTAATTATCTGAATAACTTATTTTATCTCATCATACTGTTTTCAGTCCTCTTATTATCAAAGTGTAGAAATGTTTATAAATCTATGGGACTTTACTACTGTGGTTATCAGTCTCTAGGCTTACAAACTACTTAAAATAACTTAAATTAAGTTAAGGACAGCACACAGACATCCATGCCAAAGGAAGAACTCGAACCTCAGACGGGGAGGAACCTCGCGCTACGCAGTAAGGCGCCTTAGAGCGCTCGATCATCAGCGCTTGTTATCATCGGCAAAGCTGTTTTGGCACATAAACTTGTGTTTTATGATCGGTGTTGGCTTCTTGTCTATCTTTGCTACGACAATGCGTTCACTAACCCTTAACAGCATTCCTATTTTCTTATTGGAGATACTCCTGCCTTACCTCCAAATGATATTGTATTTATAACCTGTAGTTACCTGATAAAAAATCCTTCCATCCTGCCACCGAACTTCACTAATCCTTGTCATATCTAATCTCAAACTATCCATTTATCGTTTTGATTTTCTAACTTACCTTCGTAATTAACAGATAGAATATTCCACCCTCAGAGCCGTAGAATGCCTCTTTTGTTTTACTGGCAATGACATTCTCTTAAGTATTTCTTGCTCGGAGATCCGAAAGGGAAACTATTTTACCTCGACAGTGTTTTAGCCAATGGGACGCCATCCCCACATACTCATAAAATAGAGTTGTATATTGTCGGGAAATGTAAGGACTGGTGTTTCCCCTTGCTTCCAGCCGTTAGCAGTAACAGTATGGCAAAGCCAAGTTAGCTGATGTCGATCTTTAAGACTATTCGTTCGAAGTCTGCATATAAAGTACCGTCCGCACTGCACTATAATAAATGTTATGTAGACAGTGTAAGTCTTCTTGTTTTTAAAGTCAGCTGTGCAAAACTTTTTATCAAGATCGTACAAAACTGTATATTTCTATGTAATATAACCACACAAATATGTAGCCTATGTATGTGCGAATGTTTATTACAGAATCATGTAAATATTTGGAATAAATCGGTGTAGCATTTTTCGAGATTCTTGGCGGGAATATCATAGAATGACTTGTCTTTATATAATAGCATTAGTATCTGGGTTTATCATGCATATCATTGTTTATGACGTCATGTCCTGTACTTTGTGTCGTAGGCGGTTCTAAGCACTATACAAATTGTCAAATAATGGTAAGGAATAAGTGCATTGAATTTGACCCAGTGTTTGAAGAGAAGATGTATAATTGTTCCATCATGATGTCTTTCACGCATTTCATTATTTATGCCGTCATACCTGCTGAACTATTTGTCGTACAGTGATATAATTATGCTTATAACCATCTCATAAATGCAAGCAATACGTTGACAAAGTTTCATCCCAGTTCGATGAACGATACGGCAACCCATAAAATACGAACAAACAAACATTCATTTTTATACAGCGTGAGTCTGAAAGAAATATAGATGCTTTGAGGGGTGGCACTGCTGGTTATTCTGAACGAAAACTTGCAATAAACAGATGCTCTTTTCCAAACCAATGAAAACAACTAGCAACGGGAAAAGTGCATGTGATAGTGAATTAAGATACTGTTATCTACTCTGACAGGCCTCGAGAGGCCCACTGGGTACTGACCGGCCGCCGTGTCATCCTCCGCCCAAGAGCGTCACCAGATGCGGTATGGAGGGGGCGTGGTCAGCGCCCAACCTCCCGGCCGTTATGTCAGTCTTCGTGATCGGAGCCGCTACTTCTCAGTCAAGCAGGTCCTCAGTTGGCCTCACAAGGGCTGAGTGCATCCCGCTCGCCAACAGCGCTCGGCAGACTCGGACGGTGACCCATCCAGGTGCTAGCGAAGCCCGACAGTGCTTAACTTCGGTGATCTAACGGGAGGCGGAGCATCCACTGCGGCGCGGCCGTTGGCAGTGTTAAGTTATGGTTTGTTTAATTGTTCCTCACAGAATCTGTTCAAAAAATGCACCGTAAACTTCCAATACACTTTCCTGCTCTTGTAGACAGGATTTGTGCTGCCGATCGTAGCTCAGTTCTGCAACACAAAAGAACTCAAATCAGCTACAACCTGTCTACAAGAGCAGCAAAATGTATTGAAGTTGACGGTGGACTGTTTGTACATCTTATGTGAGGAAACTTACACAATTAAACATACCATAACTTAACTGTGTCTTAATTCACTGTCTCCTGTACTTTTCCCGTTCACAGTTCTTTTTTCAGTGGTTTACCCAGATACGGTTAAGAAATGAGGATTTGTTTATTAGGCGTTTTTCGTTCAGAATCACCATTAGTATCACCCCTAAAGGCGTGTACCTTGACATCTGAGTCATCCCCGTATATAGGATGATGTAATAGAAGTGAAACTGATGTATCTGAAACCGTTTCATTACAGCTTTTACGTTTCTGTAGTTCATCAGACTACTAGTGTTATATCTACAAAATCTTTTCGAAACTACACAGTGCAGGGGGATGGGAGTGGGAGAGAGGTCATATTCACTATCCTATATCATTCAAATATAAGGGGAGATCACATGATAGTATACGTTCCTCCAGAAGCCCCTTCATCGCTCTTTCCTTATTTTCACCATATTTAAAGATGTAACTGCCAAGAATTGAAATAAGTCCGTGTGCATTCCGTAGGCTAGGAGGAAGAGGATAAATTTTCATCAAATTGCTTGCCTTTGGAGTATCGTCTCAGTTGTGTGAATGAATGCGCGATTTTCCGTCATTAAAGGGACAGTTAGTGGTCACAGAGGCAAATTCACCCAGTAAAATAGAAGTGATATCGACGTTCCATAAGGAAAGTGCTATAGGCCCTCCTGCTGTGCCTGATCTATGTATATGATCGAGGAAGTAAATTAAGCAGGTAGTTTGTAACTGATGCCGTCATTTAGCGTGTTGTGAAGTCATCAGAAGAGCAATACCAATTGCAAAACATTCTATACTACATATCTGTATAGTCTGAAATAGGCAACCAAACCTAAAAATAAAAGTTTTTGGTTGTTCACGTGAATACTAAATGAAATAACTCAAATTTCAGTTATGCAATAAATGCCATATATCTCAAGCTTGTTCACCGAGAGAGAGAGATGGCTCAGTGGTAACACATTGCTCTCGCATTTGAGACGACAGAGCACAGCGGTCGTAAACGTCCGAAAAGCTAGCCAAAAGTCGAAAAATAGTCAAGTATGATTGGAAATCTGTTCAGAAAGTGTTTTGGGGTAGCTGAATTTGAAATTTTACGAACCGATAAATGACAGCAAAATTCGCGAAGAGTCTAAGACAGCTGCTCAAATTAACTCCTAAATTTGTATATATAAAAATGAATGTTTCTCGTGTCCCCTATGTGTTCATAAACCATTCATTCGATTGCAATGGAACTTTGATGAACTGTTCACCGTATGACATCATAAATAATGAGCGGCTACTGCGTGAGAGCACCCAGATTTATGCGTCAGTTATTGGAAAATTGGAGTAGTTATGGACCTGCACAAAGTTTGCATGTAATTTCGGACGTTTATGAAGCGTTTCGTAACTGACCTCCCCCCTCCACACAAACATACACACAAAATGATGAAACGAAAAGAAGTCTACCACTCACAACAGTTTCGCTTTAGATAGCGTAAAACTGTCGCATCACACATGACTTTGTATCAAATAAAGTTAGCATTGTAGATTTGCATATATTATTTTTGTCTGCAAGTCTCCTTTGATTCTCTTGCATCCAAAATTAAGCAATCTGTTTCCTTAATCTCTAAGTAAATAAAAGCGAAAGGACACTCACTCACTGTCTTTAAACACGAAATCTCGAAAACTACTTAACCTAAGTAGAAACCATCAACTAAGGAAATATTTTCTGGTAGGTGCATGGCGGAGCATACTTCTCCTACAGACTAAAGAAATCTACAGTTTCTTTCCTATCTTCACGAAATTTCGCAAGCTTGACCTACAAAACAAGAGGGCGGTCACCGTCTACAAGAAATGTTCAAATGTTAGTAAATCTATCAGACCAAACTCCGTGGTCATCAGTCCGTAGTTTACAAACTACGTGGAGTAATGCCGCCTTAGACCGCTCGGCTACTCCACCGCGGCTCACCGTCTACCTTAAGTTTCATACGGTTCATGGGGGACGGTATTTTGCAACATAAAAATGGATGCCTAAACACCTTGGTCTCGCCATAACTTCAGAACGACTCGACCGATTTCACAGATCTCTCTCTCTCTCCTTTTTTTTTTTTTTTTTTTTTTTTTTTTTTTTTTTTTTTTTCAGAACAATGGTAGTATGACATGAAACTGGAATCTGACTCTGTGTTTATAATGCACAGAAATCTATAATTTTGTCCGATATCGATGAAATTTGGCACATACTACCTTAACAAGAGGAATGTCAATGTCTGTATAAAATTTCGTACGGTGGATGGTTGAGGGTACTTAACTTACGGAATTTTACAAAATGCATAGTTTAGCTCCAATCTGTATGAATTTTTGCACATATGACCTTTAAACCAAGGGAAAGATCACTGGGTACATAAATGTGTGTATGGTACATGACAGATGGGAGAGAGATGGATGCAAAGATAGGGGAAAGGGAATGTGGACTAAGAGAGTGAAGGATAAAGAAACGCCAGGGCAACGCCGGGTTGACACTTAGTCGTTTATAAATATAAGGAACAGTAGGGGCCTCATAACAATTTCTTGGGGAACGCCAAATATTGCTCCCGTTTGACTCGATGTATTTCCGTCAGTTACAACGTACCATATCCTGTCTTATAGGTCTTCGAGAATCCAGTCACTCAACTGTGGCGATATTCCATAACCACACAATTTGATTACAAGACGCTTCTCAGATCCATTGTCAAAAGCCTTCCGAAAATCTAAAAATTTGGAATCGATATCAGATTTCTTGTCGATAGCACTCATCACTTCATGTGATATCTTGCAGCATTTATGTTTTAGAAGTTATCGGCATTATGTTTGTTGCTAGTACAAGTGTTATGTCATACATAAAGTCAGCTAAAATGTATGCAATAAAATACGCCGTTACATTCTCGATGTTAACTGTCGTAATGACTTCATAAAACTAACTAGTGGCGTTGCAACTGCAGCAAAGGTAGCTACATTTGCCTCTAAGAGTGTGCCCTCAGACATATAGTGTCTCACTGAAACCGTGTTCGAATTCTGGTCATAGCACAAATTTTAATTGAACGTTTCTCTTTATACGTTGCTTGTAGTGGCCATTTGAGCAGCAGCTGAATACTATCTATTTCACTGTAATGTTTTTAAGGAAAACGCCTTTTGCTACTGCAAATGAAGGGTTTTATTTTTATAATTATAATAATAAAACCCTTCATTTGCAGCTGCAAAAGGCGTTTTCTTTGAAAATATTACAGTGAAATAGACAGTTTCTCCTTATATTCAACCAATTACTAATATTTTTAAAAGCTGAAACGAGATTCAAATCTGGGACTTTTGCCCTTTGCGGGCAAGCACTGTGCCGACTAAGCTATCGCGGCACGCTTCGCGATCTGTCCTCACTGCCCTAGTTCTTCCAGTACCTCGCCTCCTACTTCCCAAAATTCACACAATTTCTCCTGCGACACGTGCAGGACTAGCACTCCTGGAAGAAAGGATAAGGCGGAAAGATGCCATGATAAAACAAAACGGGAATAGCCTCTCGCCTTGTCCATGTTGGTTGTTCTTGGACTCTACAGAGACCGAAACCTTACTGTTTCAATTAAGTCCTTCAGGAGCCGGTCTTCTGTTGTTGCACTGTGAAATTGCAAACAATGCTATCGCCATGTATGACAAATGTCATACGACGTACAAAGCTCGCGTATAGGGTTATCGATCTCGGGATATTACTTTATCATTTAGGGTAGAAATTTTTGTTAGAAAACTGTTAGACTTACTACACGTTAAATTATTACCGTTTGAAAAATTGAGAGGAAGGGGATGATTTCAAAATATTTACATAATGTTTCTTAGACGTCAATGCACAGTTGTGAAGTGTTGTATCATCCATGAAAATTATGTTTCAACATTTTTTAGGTCTCATACTATTTTACGATATGTCCTCGGAAATACAGTAATTACGATTTCTTCGGGAAGGTTTTCGCCATTTCAACCGCACTGTGGGCACGCATAAAAACTACGTGTCTCATATTTTGACGTAGACTCTAAGAGATTCGAATGAAATGTTCAAATGTTTGTAAATCTTATGGGACTTAACTACGGGGTTATCAGTCCCTAAACTTACAAACTACTTATGAACTACTTACGAACTAGGACGGCACAAATATCCATGCCCGAGGGGGGATTCGAACCCCCGACCGTAGTGACCGTGCAGACCGTGACTGAAGCGCCTCAGTCCCCTCGGCCACCGCGGCCGGCTTAAGAGATTCGAAGTGTATGGAAATCGACTAGTGTCACTTTCGTAGTTTCACAAGTCAGACATGATGTGTTTGCTTGGAAGTATCATATTGTTGTCTCAGGATGTATGTACACAGTTTATACGTTTTCGTAGAAAAGCCAGAAGTTGGAGATACGCAGGAAAATACGTATAAGAAATCCCCTTAGGAGCTCTGTGGGCCAAACAGGGTTGCAAGAATCTCGGTGAGCTATGGTGACCTCGAGATATTTTCGTGACACAAGAAACAGCCAAGCGCGATGCGATCAACAACACGTAAAGTTTCATTTTGTAGCAGAGTTGAAGCTCAAGCCTGAAAGTGCGAGGACATCGCGATGAATTTTTATATTTTTGTTGTTGTCTTATCTTTGTAGTTCATGCTGAGATCATTTAAAGAAGTTTTACCGCCATTGAAGTATTCGGTATGAGGTCAGCCGAATATGCAGAACAATGTTTCTTCTTATTATCCAAACTTATGTGCAAGCCACAACTGCGCAACACACACACACAGACAAATTGCACGTACATAGCCACAACAACAAAATAGTCAACAGGACAGGCGACATACTAAAAAAAATAGGGAATAAAAAGGATACAGAATAGACAAAAAATATTGAAAAATATGAGAAACCAGACACATACAACATATCAGGCGCATCATGCAACACATGTCAAGTAGTATACATAGGACAAACATGTAGGAACTTCAAAATCAGTTTTTCAAAATGAGTTACTCTGAACACTTCAGAGCGCTAAAACGTAACAGCTCGAATAGCACATTTATTTGCAGACATTTTAATTGCCATCAACTACTACCAAAACCAAAATATAAACAGACTTAATACTATTAAAATAAAGCCTTAGCCTATACCATAAGCTAACAGTAGGTTGTAGTTGTGTATGAATATAGTACACTATGCATAAACACACTATTTAACACATTAAAGGAGCTATACAGAAATGATGTTTAAAAGTACAAACACGCGCCTACAGGCGTAGAGAGAAAATAAACAGAGGAAAATCCATCGCCATTCGCACCTGAAAACAAACGAAGGCCGACTACTATGGAAGCGCAATAACAAAGCTTACGCAATCGTTCTTTTTTCCAAAGAGTAAAGTGATTGTGGCATCATGAAAGCTGCGTGGAACATGATCGGCACACCTGCCTTGCACCGTCCAGTAAGTCGGCCATAGGTTTTTTTTTTTTTTCTTTTTTTTTTTTTTTTTTTTTTTTTTTTTTTTTTTTTTAATTGTAATTTCAACACCCATGTGATACATAGGTAGGCTGGCAGCAGCCTCTTACGCTGCTCTTCACACATACAATAAGACATAATGGAGACTTTTAGTACACGAGTTAAAATACCGAGAATTAAAATAAAAGGAAGAAACTTTTGGTGATACATATTACAAGACAGATGAGGAAATAATGTACTATGGTTAAAATCTATGCCACGGTGGCGTTAAAACATTGAAGAGCCGTGCACTAGACACGATGACACAAACAGAAGACACTGGTTACAATAACGTATGCGACACTTGTTTTTCCAGCGGTGGATGTACTGCTAAAACACACTGACGCACTGAAAATAAACACTGAATGACGCACTTGATTAAAACTCGACTGTAGGCAACTAAGGATCCTGCAGGGGAAGATAGGATTGGATGACAGGAAGCGCAGGAGGATGAGGAGGAATGGTGTAGGAGGGGATAGGGAGGGAGTTGGGAGGGAGTGTAGGGACTCCAGCGGTGGGATGGCTGAGGAGGGGAAGAGCCAAGCAGTAGAAGGTGTGACGAAGAGAGGAGGAGAGGGGGAATGAATCCACAGAGAAAGGGTTAGGTTTGGTAGGAGGGATAGATGTCGGGATGGAGGGCATCATCCAGGAGGGGGAGGTGGCGGAAGTTACTCTGGGAAACGATGTGGAGAGTATGCAAGTTCAGAGAGGGAGGAATGCAATTGTGAGGCGTGGCAGAGGTGCAGGATTAGTGAAGATGTGGTTGACAATTGGATTGTGGGACTCTGTTTTGCGGGTGATGTAAAGGAGGCAGATGTGTTCGAGACACTGCAGGAGGTGGGGAAACAGAATGAGATCATACAGGATCCACGGGAAGCGAGTCGGATATGGTAGGCGAGGTGGAGGGCGTAGCGTTCAAGGATTTGAAGGGTTTTGTAGTAGGTAGGGGGAAACCAAGGCGGGATGGAAGCTGCAAAGGATGGGACGCATGATGTATCTGTATTTATAGAGGATGCTAGTGGGGTGGAGTCCTCACTCCAGCCGGAAAGGCGTTTGAGTATGTTGAGGCAGGACGTTGCTTTCTGTTGGACTGTGCGGAGGTGGGGAGTCAAGGAGAGAGATCATCGAGGGTGAGGTCACGTTACTTAAGGTTGGAGGCGTGATGGATGGATAATTGTGGAGGATAAGATTAATATCATGGAGACGGAAGGAGTGGGTGGTAAAATCTATGATGATTGCCTGGGACTTATCACGATTGAAGGATAGGAGCATGCTGTGAGTTTGGTGTGGTGAGACTGGAGGAAGTGCTGGGAGCAGACAAGGGAGGGGGTGAGGGTTAGGAAGGTGGTGTCGACAGCATATTGCAGGAGGTGGATGGGAGGCTGGGGATAGTGAATGTCTGTAGGGTAGATGAAGTAGAGTAGGGGGAAGAGAACAGAGTCTTGTAGCATCCTGACACAAGGGAAAAACAAACGGAATTCGGAGTTACAGGCAGTTGCACAAGAGGGGCGATGGGTGAGAAAGGGAGCAATGAGGCAGGCATATAACTGGACTTTGGAAAGGCGACTGGAATGCCAGACATGGCTGTAGGGTTTCTTGATATCAAGGGAGACAAAGATGGTAGAGCGACAGGAGATAAGCTGGGCGGAGAGCAAGTGAGTGAGGTGAAGCTGCTGGTCATCAGCAGACAAGGACTGTCAGAAGCCACAATAGGAAATAGGGAGGAGCTGATGTTGGTGAAGGTGCTGATTAATATGGTTGGAGATAAAAAAATGTTTGTAAATCTATCAGACCAAACTGCGTGGTCTTCAGTCCGTAGCTAACAAACTACTTAAACCTAGGTAAACTAACCTAAGGACAACACACACACCCATGCCCCAGGGAGGACTCGAACCTCCGAAGGCGCGTAACAGCGCGCTCCGCAGCAGGGCGCCTTAGACCGCTCGGCTTCCCACCGCGGCATGTTTGGAGAGGATGCTTTCCAAGACGTTGCTGCACACGGAGGTAAGACTGATGGGATGGCAGAATAAAGTCTGGGATGGGTGTTTGTCGGGGTTTGTGAAGATTAGGATGGGATAGGTCTTCCACAGGTCAGGGTAGAAGTCAATGTACAGGATTACGTTGTAAAGGGAAGCGAGGGCAGCGTGGAAGGAGGGGGGACAGATCCTAATATGCCTATAGGTTAACTTTTCGTGGCTGGGACGGTGTTGCATTTACTGCGTACTGTAGCTTAGATGTTATGGGCAGTGATTGGCATGTTTGTCTCTGAGAGAGGGATGTGTTCCAAATACTAGAATCTGGGGACGAGTGGGCGAGTGGAGTTGTCAGTACACTTATGGAAAGAGGGAGTAGTCAAATCAGGGATTGTCAAGATTGGAAAAGATGTTGGAAAGGTAGGAGGTGAAGTGTTCACCCTTACTTCTGTTTTCACGGAAAGGGCGGTCGTCATGGATAAGCAGGTAGTGGGAGTGGAGTGACTGCCAGTAAGGCGAAGGAAGGCCTGCCAGTACTTGGAGGAGTTGACAGGTAGCATAGCATTAAGATGAGTGCAAGTCTGACGCCAGTCCCATCTATTTTTCGCGGACGGAAGGTTTCGAATGCGGCGTTAGAGTTGTCAGTGGAATGTGTGTCTATCCTGGTAATAGATCCGGATGAAGGAGCGGTATAGGCAGTGAGATTCACATAGGAGAAGGACAAAAAATGTTCAAATGTTTGTATAGCTTATTGGACTTAACTACGAGGTCATCAGTCCCTAAACTTACAAACTACTTGACACTAAGGACGGCACAAATATCCATGCCCGAGGGGGGATTCGAACCCCCGACCGTAGTGGCCGTGCTGACCGGGACTGACGCGCCGCAGTCCCCTGGCTAGGAGAAGGACTCCTGTCGAGGGACAGTCGGATGGTGGAAATAGATGGCTTTGGTGGTTATGTGGCCCTGGACCGCATTAGCATTAGTGAGGTGAAGAAAGGAGGATACTTGATCTATGTTGACAGGTGTAAGGAAGAAAAGCGGATGGTTTTTGACTGAAGTATCCATGGATCGCTGGTAGGTATCCCAGTCAGCATGGGAGTGGGCATGTTCGAGTTTGGGAAGAGGTGCAGGACAGGAACACAGGCAGGGAGGGGGTGGTGGTCGAGGGTAAGTAGGATGGGGGCATGGTCACTACCTATTAGGTCGGGACCATCTGCCATCTGCTGTAAGGTGCCCAATGAAGTTGGGAGACGTGAGGATGACGTCAGGGGTGGTGTCACTCCCAGAGTGAATTGGGTGGGGGAGTTAAATGATGTCGCCCCAGAGCGAGATGGTGATGAACGGACGCCACTGCTGGAGTTCAGCAGGTGGACAGGAAGAAAGATTGAGGTCAGCAGCAACCACATAGGTCGTGACGGAGCGATCAATATGGGATAGAAAGTCATCTGAGAGGGGTGTGGGTCTTTGAACGTAAATGGTGGTAGGGTGACTGCGAGGGACGGGAGAAAGAGGCTGAGGAACAGGTGTTCAGTAGGATCCTTAGGAGGGGTTGTAGCCGGATGGGGTGGTAGTGGAGGTGGTCAATAGCAAGGGGAGGGGAACAGTCTGTGTGAAGGAGGAGATAAGTAGTGGTACTGATGGGATGACAGGGTTGCAAGAACGTTTCATTTAGAACGAAGGCATCCAAGTGGAGTTAGGAAAGGGTGTGCATAAAGAGAGGTTTGTTGGCAGGGAGAGATTGTACGTTATGGTACAGGAAGGCATAGCAAGGGCTTACCATCAGAGTTTGTGAGAACTTACTTACTTACATACTTTCCGTGTCCGGAACTAGACTTTTAACTTCCAAAAATTAGCAGCGAATATGGCTTTGTCGTTAGCCTCCCATAAGTCTTCCATTGTGCAGGGCTTTTCTAAATATGGACAGATAAGCATGTGTTGAGGATCCTGTACAGCACCACAAAGACACAGAGTGTTCTCATTCTCTTTTAGGAAGCCCCATCGCTGCATGTTTGTCTTGCACTTTGGCACTTCTACCCTCATACGGTTCAGGGTTCTCCAGACTGTGTATGGCAGGTCTCCACCAGGTGCCAGTTCTTATTTTTCTGCTTCATACGGGCTTCTCAAATCAATTTCCCACCTTGCAATACGGTTTTCTGCGGCCGACCCTTCCAGTGCTCGGGTACATGACAGGAAACTCTTCCTCGAACGAAGCCGTCGGTCAGCAGGCTGGTGTCCATATAGAGGTTGACGCGTGTCCTTTTCTTGCTTCGTTTTTTCAGCTTCGGCAGCAATTTCACGTCGTACATTGGGCGGTGCGATCCCCGTAATTAAGTACATCTTGTGTACTGATGTTGGTTTCAGGCACCCAGTCACAATCCGTGCCATTTCATTCACCGCGGTGTCAACTTTTCTCGCTTGTGTTGACGAAGTCCATACTGGAGTAGCGTATTCTGCAGCTGACACACTAAGCGCAAGGGCTGAGGCTCTCAGGACTTTTGGGTTTGCACCCCAGGATCCGTTAGTTAATTTCCTGATGATGTTGTTTCTCGCTGAGACTTTTTCCCTTGTGGCACTGCAATGATGTTTATAGGTCAGTGTGCGGTCCAGTATGACACCGAGATATTTGGGTGTCGGACAGTGCGCGAGTCGTTCACCTCTCCATGTAACATTCAATTCCCTATTTGCCTCCGCGTTCTTTAAATGGAAAGCACAGACCTGAGTCTTGGAAGGGTTCGGTCGTAGGTAGTTTGCCTCATAATACTGGGAGAGGGATTCCAAGGTACTGGATAATTTCTCCTCTACATCCAGAAAATTTGTACCTTGTGCTGCAACTGCAGTGTCATCGGCATACATAAATTGGCGCGTGGTGTTTGGCACTGGTTGGTCATTTGTGTATATATTATACAGAGCTGGAACGAGGACGCTTCCCTGAGGCAGGCCGTTCCTCTGATTTCTCCACCTGCTCTTCTTACCCTGGAGACAGACAAAGAATCTCCTATTTTGCAGGAAAGTAGCAATCAGTGATGTTAAATGATAGTCTTTTGTTACATCATATACTTTCCTGAGGAGCCTCCGATGCTTTACGGTATCATATGCAGCTGTAAGGTCTATGAATGCCACTCCCGTGATCTCTTTTCTCTTAAAACCATCTTCGATATGTTGGGTCAGGTTGAGGACTTGACCGCAGCATGATTTGCCTTGTCGGAAACCTGCCTACTGTGGGATGATCTGTTGTTCTAAGACGTTTTCTATGCGACTTAACGTCAGGCGTTCCAAGATCTTAAAGCAGTGACACAAAAGAGACACAGGACGGAAGTTTTTTGGATCATTAGGGTCCTTTCCCGGTTTCAGAAGAGCAACCACGCGGGCTTTCCTCCACATCTTTGGGATGTGAAGCCTTTCTACGCATGCATTCATCAGATCTAACAGCCACTGTAGGGTATTACTGCCGAGGTTTTTAATTTGCTCGACTCTCAGTTCATCGATACCAGGAGCTCTGTTAGTCTTCAGGCTGGAAATAGCTGCTGTAAGTTCTGACATTGTGAATGGTGCCTTGAGGTGATGGTTTTCCTCTGCCAGAACACGCGTTAATGGTTCGTGGTATTTTCTGCCACGGGTTTTGCCATTCAGGAGGAATGTGGTGGCGACTTGGTCTGCAGTGACGTTAGTAAATTTATCATTTGACTTTGTGGCGTCACCGTTGAGGTTCTTTAGCAGTTTGTGAGGAAGATGAGGGGGAGGATAGAGGTAGATGGAGAAAAAGGTTTGGTATGTTTACACCGGGCTAACTAGCCAGGAGAAGGTGATGTAGGCGTTATTTTGGGAAAAAGTGGCATAGGTTTCTAGGTGGAAGACTGTTCGACAGCAAGGGCGATTTTTGCAAGATGTTGGGATGGTGGATGGGATGGACATTCTGAAAGACAATGATTACAAACCGTACAACATCCTCAATGCTGGATGGGGGTCACTGGGAGTTGTTCGGGTACATGGGAGGATCCACAGAACGAATGGGGATAGTGAGTTTGAGAGTGGTGGGAGCGGGTATGAACGTGAACTTGTAGGAATGGGTAGGGCAGGGGCAGCCACAACAGTTGCAGATGAGAGAGGAGACAAGGTAGGGGATGTGCTTCTGGAGATGTTGGGATTTGCAGTGGTGACAGGTGGGAGGGTTGCTACAGTTCTGTGTTAGGTGGTCGTTATACATGAAGCATGGTGCACAATGATAGAACTGGGGTTGAGATCAGGAAGGTTCCACCTTGTGGTGGTGGTTATGGGTGATGCTGAGTCCGTAAAAATCCGCATCAGGTAGGTGGAGCAAGAGGAATTGTGATTCCGCTTAGTGGAACTAGTTGAAATGTCAGGATGGGAATTTTGCTTGCCCAACACCTCTTCCTCCATGATCAGTGGACGTAGTTTGTGATCATGGCAGTGAGGTGAGCGGGCAGCGTAGAGACACAGATCGGTTGGGAGAGGAAACAGTGCAATACGGAGTCAGGGTAGCATGGGTGCTGAGGTGGATACAGGGGGAACGTTGGAGGATGTCAGTACGGAAAGAGGGGTGGGAGACTTTATCAGTTCTCAGTACCTACGAGGGATGATCTGGGCGATAGGGACAGCAGGGTAGTATTTGTAGAGTTCAATGGACA
Source organism: Locusta migratoria (assembly GCA_026315105.1). Taxonomy (NCBI): domain Eukaryota; kingdom Metazoa; phylum Arthropoda; class Insecta; order Orthoptera; family Acrididae; genus Locusta; species Locusta migratoria. Next base: position 411,677,334 of record CM048748.1, read on the forward strand.
GGTTTCTATTGTCAAGGAAACGTGGGTCAGGGCAGGTGAGGAAAAAGATGTAGATGTTGATTTTGGAGGGGGGAGGGATGGCGATCATCTCCATTTCATCAGAAGCAGCGAAGGGAGGAAGAGGAGGTGGAGGAGGAGGAGGAGGGGGGAGGCTTTTTGCATGGGGCAGGAGGAGGTTCCCCATTTCCTCATTCAGAGGTCTTCTTTTTGGTACCATCGAGATTGGAGGGAGACAGTGTCGAGGGGGATGACATGGGGAGCAGGACCCTGTTGCGGTCATTGTAGTTAAAGGGTGACTGCAGCGTTTCTACCACCTTGGCTTGGCACTTTACTGTGTAGGCTGTGGAGAAGAAAAGGAACTCATGGGGACTGTTAAGGGGAAGTTAAATGGTAGAGGGAGGAGGAGGGATATGAGAGGTGGTGGTGGTACATAAGATGCGGAATGGGGGGGCTTGAGAGGGTTGGATATAGGTGCTGCAGGTGGTGGTGGGTAGAAAAGTTGAAAGTGAAAGAAAGGGGGTGAAGTCAGAGAGAAGCAGGTGACGATAAAGCAGCCGCCAGTTCATGGGGACTGCCGACGGATTCCGGGCTACAAAGGGCAGCTGGAGATCACTGATGGCGGGGTGATGAGGACGTGAGGACTTGTGAGGATGGAGGCGGCGACGGCGGGCAGTGAGCAGAGGTAGGCTAGATCTGGGGCTGGGCTCGGAGATGGTGGTCCCTCGAAGTGGGGCAGCTCCTCGGCAACAGTGGCAGAGTTGTTGGGCCACGGCAGGTCCAGCGGCGATCGCGGGCGTCGACGGTCTGATCCAGTAGCGACAGGAAGTGAGGCGGCGAGGCGTCCAGGCCGGGCAGGCATCGTCATCAGGTGGTAGGCAGGTGGCGAAGATGAGTACAGCTAGGGAGATTCCCTGGCGGTAGGTCACTGCAAAGGTGCAACACCTGGAAGCAGAGTGAACGTTAGCGAGACGTAGCACTGTTGCCTGCTACCAGATTATTCTGTCACATAAATCTTCGCCACGATGAGATACTTTTGGGATTCATTGACTGAATAATCTGTGGAAATACGCTAGGCACCAGATATTACTAACTGTGACAGCAGTTTCAACTTGACAGTTAAAAAATATTTGTGATTTGAACTCTGAGATTTAGTGGGCGATCTGACAAAAGGCAAATATGTAATTTGACCATCGCACGGGGGCCTGCGAGCCACAATAGATCAGCATACGCAGAGAGTGCAAAATTCGGCACAGGGAACTCATATAACAGTCTAACAGCCGGTTTTGCGCATGTGTCTCCACACAATATCTTGTTATAATTGCATACATGTAGACTAACGATCTCCATGAGGAAAAGGATGTCTGAATCCCACCCCTAGCTCCTGGTTTCCAATAACTGGGACACATTCCACCCTCACACTATAACACAACCATCATTGCACACGACATACAGCCATGGCCGAACCACCTAGTGCCACCTCTGTGAATGTCGCCTTCCTTTCCTCACCTTACCACACTAGCACCATCCTGTACACTGGCTATTACCCCCACCTGTGGAAAACTTCCTCAAACCTAACAAGCCTCTGTCTGATGCCTCCTCCTTCTGTCCAAGTTATCCCACCCTGGTTTTCAGTAAGGTCTTTCAAAAAATGTTCAAATGTTTGTAAATCTTTCGGACCAAACTGTGTGGTCATCAGTCCGTAGCTTACAAACTACTTAAACCTAGGTAAACTAAACTAAGGACAACACACACACCCATGCCCCAGGGAGGATTCGAACCTCCACAGCGAGCAACCGCGCGCTCCGCAGCGAAACGCTTTAGACCGCTCGGCTACTCCACCGCGGCTAAGGTCTTGGAATCCATCCTATTCCGCCTCAGCCATCACCACCTCAGTTTTCAACATCTTCTCCATGCCCCCCAATATGGTTTTCGTCCCTCCTTCTCCACTGATTACCAACTCCTTCATCTCACCCAACTAATGTCACTCCAGCTCAATTCGTATCATGCCATCATCTTAGTGTCCTTCGACCTTGAACATGCTTACGATCGAGTCTGGCATCCCAGTCTGCTACATTCTTCCTACCAACCTCATCTGGGTCAGCATCCTTCCTCTCCAACTGCCCCACCTATATTACCAACCATAACACTGTCTCAGATCGCTTCTATCTCTCTGCTGGCTTGCCTCAAGGCTCCATCCCCTTTTCACTCCTTTATCTCCTGTACACCTCCGATATGCCCAAGCCTGCTTCCCCATACACCTCTTCCAATATGCTGATGACTCTGCCTTCCTTCCCTTAGCTCCCACCATTGCCCCTTCCAATTATCTTCTCCAAGAACTCCTAGACCTTTTCACCCCAACCCTTGGAGTATTCAGTGGCCCTCTCTATAAATCCTGCCAGAACTCAGGCGATCTTCATAGGTCATACCACCGCCTCCTTCCATCCCCATGATTTTCATTCATGCTCTATCGCTGGCCTTACCATTGATCGTACTCTATCCTGGACTCCCCATCTCCACAGCATCAAAGAAAAGACCCACTCTCACCTTCGCTTCCACAAACTCCTTGTTGGCCAATTCTGTGGTCTAAACCATTCCACTGTTCTTTATACCTGCAAATCACTCAACTGCCCCATCCTCTGTGTTTGCCATCCTGCCTGGATTTCCGCCCCCTCATCCTTCTACAAGTCCCTGGGATCCTGGAACGCCATGCCCTCCACCTCGCCTTCCGTATTCCCTCCTACCCCCCATGCCCCACGCAGCTCCTCTATGATCTGATCCCCTACCACCACCTTGTCCGCTTCGTTGAGCACCTTCGATTCCGTTTCCTCTACTGCAAACTGAATCGCCCACACCCTATTATCCACACTATCCTTACTGACCCCGGCCTGTTGCCGTGCCATCACTACTGTATCCTCCCCGCTCTACACCTGTTCACCCTCCTTATCCTTTCCTATGTTAATTTATGCACCCTCGCACTCTCTGATGATACCTCTGCGCAGACATCTATCCTTCATACCAGCTCTGATCCTCCCCTCTTCCTCCCGCCTCCTCCATCCTTGATCATCCCATGAGGGCCCCGCTCCCCTTCTTCCTCTACCCCTCCCCACTCTTCTGCCTGTTTCCACCGGTATCTTCCCATCCCGCTCTTTACAGCTTCCTGGAACGTTCCACCCCTCTCCTGTCCCCCACAACCCTGTGTCCCCTCTTCCCTCCTTCCCCCCTCTTCACCCATTGCCCTTCTTCCCTCCCTTTCGCTTCTCCCTCCACCCCTTTTCCTCCTCTCCACCCCTTTCTCCGTCCCCATCTCCATTCCCCATATTCATTTCATACATCTGCGTGTGAATTGTCTGTGTTCCGTTGGATTGCAACCGATCAGTACTTTTCAACAAAACTGCGAACGGCCATCACGCAGCCAACAACGCCTATGCTACAGTGTTGTATATCGCAGTTTTCGTATCTTTTGTGTTTATAAAAACTTCATCTTTGTCACATCAGTTCACGCAGCACGTTTTCCTCAATTTTTCGCCGTGTTTTTGTTTTTGTACTCTCCTAATGTTTGTACAGCTTAAGGGACTTAAGTACGGGGTCATCAGTCCCTAAACTTACGAACAAATTATGAACTAGCTTATACTAAAGACGGCAGAAATATCCATGCCCGAGGGGAAATTCGAACCCCCGACGGGGAACGGTCTCGCGCAGCGTAGCATAGCGCCTCAATGCGCTCGGCCGCTCCGCCGCGGCTTGTATTCTCCTGTTTTGTGCAACTTTATATTAGCTCCGTTTCTTCCTCGTGTAATCTAAATGCTGTAGCCTGAAGAGCGCCTCAGGCGCTGCCGGTCTTTCCCATCTGGGGAATTAAATAACAATAAAGAAAACAAAACCTAAAAATCTCTTCTCCAGCTCCACCCTCCATATAGATCGCCGAGTGTGTTCATTGCAGCATCACTACCCAGTGTTTTGTGTTCAGTCCGTCGATTGGTGTTAGTATTTTACAATGTTTATCTAATCACATTCTGCGAACGTCCACCCCATAGATGACGCCTCCATATTTTAACATTTCGTGTGCTTTACTCCCGTCGTGTTTCTGTCATTTTCGCCAATGGTTCACAATGCAAGACTCCATATGAAACATCGCGTTTCTCACTACTTGCCTCCTGTATTATTATGAAAAAATCACAACTTTAATCTTCTTTGTTAATTTTATTAAAAACATCCATTTATGCAATATAATGAAAAAATGACAAATCCCAATTTTTTCTTCTTCTTTTTTTTGTCTATGGGACTTAACTACGGGGTCATCAGTCCCTAAACTTACAAACTGCTTATGAACTACTTACGAACTAGGACGGCACAAATATCCATGCCCGAGGGGGGATTCGAACCCCCGACCGTAGTGGCCGTGCAGACCGTAACTGGAGCGCCTTTTTCCCCTCGGCCACCGCGGCCGGCCAATATTTTTTTTATTTATTTATTTATTTATTTATTTTTTTTTTTTTAATTATTTTTCACGCAAGACGACCGGTATCGATGCTAAAGGGTGTCATCTTCTGGTCTCTGCTACAATTGGCATTTATGTCCTTACTAAAGTACTCTACAAATTATTTTGAAATATTGCGATTTTGGCATTTTCTCATTATATTACCACTATAAGATCGCGCCCTATGATGAGTAAATTAAGCTCAGTTTATATCATCCTTTTGCGAAATTTCAGCTCTCTTTGTATTCATGTAATATCACACGGCTGAAGAGCGGTATGTTGCACCGCTGCCAGCCCGGCTGTACCTCGTACATGAATTGTAAATTACGACAATGGGGGGAAAAATTAACAATCTCCAGTGGCTGAATGATTGTCAGCCAAAATATCGTGCCAGGAGGACGAGGTTATCCAGCAGCAACCCCGAAACCTCATCGGGTATTCTTTATGCCGGGAAAACTTTAAGAATCAGATCATGTGATGGATGTTTTGTTTACAATGACATATTTTGAGAGTAGAACACGAGACGTATTAAAATAAGTGGTGTGATTATTAAATTCAACAACGAGGTGAAATTGCCGACGGGCCTCTGAAGTGAGACTGGGTGCCGAATATCTGCATGTTCTGCGTTTTATAACGATCATCGATTGTGTAGTTCGGTCACTTTGAGGCCTTGTGTAATATGCAACAGACGCGTTGTGTCCATGCGGTTCAAGCGATATACCTTACCGTGCTGCTTTGGGTATAGTAGCGACCAGCGGATACAGCCAAGTTTTTTTTCGGAAGGTTATAAGAAGCCAAGATGTCACAAACGCTAGAAGTTCAGTGTGTCCGATATTAACAAGACCCAAGTAAGTAGCCCAGGGCAAGCGACAGGCTGTAACGCACGTATCTGCTATACGGGCGTTGCACATTTACACCCTGAATACTTCTGATTAATGTCGACCTGTAAGTCGTTCAGAATGGCTTGTTAATGGGTGTTCCTCTTGAGGTGAACAACTTTTATTGGCCATTTCTTAATTTGATTTGTATTTTTCAAGATATTCCGTGGAGACATTTAAAACAGTTTTGCGGAATATTTGAAAAAAGACAAATCGAATTTAACCCTGCACTGCATGAATTTTTATTTTGGCGCAAAAAATATATATATGGTAGAAAACGCTCACCAATGCAGGGTAAAAATGTTGAAAGAAATATATAATTCATTTAACAATGGGAAAGTCATTATTTATTACCTGTTGCCATTTGGCAACATCATGCACAGAAACATTCTTTGCCACTACGGTCGGGGGTTCGAATCCCCCATCGGGCATGGATATTTGTGCCGTCCTTAGTCTTAGTTAGTTTATAAGTAGTTTGTAAGTTTAGGGACTGATGACCCCGTAGTTAAGTCACATAAGATTTTGAAAAAAAAAAAAAAATCTTTGAAGCAAAATATTGGTATCTAACATGTTGAGATGCCTGTAAAATGATTTTTTTTTAATTGACAGAACTCGTATGGGTTTGTAATTACAATTTAATGCTCAACAGTGAGCAAAATTCACTGGAACTCTCTGTGTTACATTTTTCCTCTGTTCATGACTGCACTGCATTCTATCGAGGAAACGATCAACTAAATGCTTAGAGCAGACGCCAATCTATACAATATGCATGATGTTGCCATCCGGTAACAAGAATTACGCCTGAAAATGTAACAAAAATATGCGTTGCCAAACGGCAACACCATGCAGTGTACGGTTAAAAAAGTTCCAATGAACGTCCCCCTCCTGAGGCGGTACGGGGACGGCTTTGGAATCTTAAATAGGAACCCCTGAGAGAGAGTGGGGGGGAGGAGGGGAGGAGGAAGGAACAGATTTCGTAAGTCCATCGAGTGCCAGTTGCTTTTTCTATTTCTTGGTATACTGTTTTTGTTGAACCAATCTTGAGTGAATTTTGCAGGGTTCAATGGCGCATGTTCCAGGATATCCTGTTCGAGATATCGAGTTCCAGTAACCCACTCAATGATTCTTAATCTCCTTATTCACACAAAATTTGCTGAAAACCTGGTAATGCCCTGATATTTATTTATTCTACTCTTTGAATACTCCATTTCCTGTACCATTTTCTCTCGGCCCATCTACCGTGCTTTCTCTCTCTGCCCCTCTCCTCATCTCTCCCATATTTAGTCCACCTTTGCTTTCGTTTCCGTCTACCCCCTCCTAAATCAGTCCGTTAATTTTCTTGTCCTCTAGACCTCTGTCCTTGTTCTAATCTGCCCTCTCTCTGTCCATCTCCTCCTCTCTACTTCTCCATCGCCCACTCTCCGAGGTTCCCCTGTCATCCATTCCCCTGCTGCCTCTTTCTCTATTTATCTCCTCATCTCACCTCCTCAACTCCTCCTTCCCCCTCTATCACTCTATTTCGTCTTCCAGTTCTCCCTGTTTTGCTGCCCCTTCCTGTTATTCCGTCTCCTTGTCCCCTTTATCTGTGTCCATACCCTGCTTCCCCACCCATCTGAGTCCAGCAGCCCACCTAAATAGGAGGTCGGTTTTCCTGTCCCACAGTAAACGCTTGATGATGGAAATATGTGTACCAAATACAGTTCAAATCAATGCGGGTGAGTGAGAGAAATTTCCACCTGTAGCTTCACTAACGTAGCACATGTCACAGATATTTCGCAGACATTTAACCACGTCATCTCGTCATGGTGTGCAGGTCGTGCGCCAACCCGTGAGGAAACGAAGAAACCAAGATGTTATTATTAGTGTGAAGTACATTATGTCTGTCATTGTGATTTTGCTTGATGTCGTCAAAGAACAGGTACGAAATATGACCTGCCAGTATCTAACACACTTGTCTAAAGTGTTTTTTTCTCTTGCTCGGGACTATGGAGAGAGGAAATTAGGAATGGAAGCAACCAGCTTGAGGTTGGTGACGAGAAAACGGGCACGGGTCGAATCCCGAGGCTTGTCGAAGATGTTTCCCCCGTCCCGTCACCGTCTCATGGTTTATAACTTTTTTTATTTTTATTTATTTACGTGCTGAAAACTCGTCTTTTCCCAGGTATTTCTTTATTTATTCCTGCCTTGAGTTAGTACTTCTCCTATCCCTTCTCTCTCTGTCCGTCTCCTTTTTTTTCTAAAAATATGCTATATTTATCGGGGAATAAAAAATAAATAAGGCTGTCTCGCATAATGTACAAAATTATAAGTGTATCCAAATACAGAAAGATAGTAATCAAAATACAAATGACATATAAAATGCGTACGATCTCATATTTATTGATTTATATGTTGTACAATTCTATTATTTTTCAGGTGTGTATTCATTTGTGTAAGTGCTATATGTCTGTAAAATCTGTTGCGAATACAATTAGTAGTAAAGACGTAATAGATTAGAACTTGGTGCGTAATGAGGCGATTTTCCATAAACTTTACTGTTTATGTGCATATATCTCATGAACTACGTGTCGTACTGTGATACAATTTCGAAGGTACATTCAGCTGTATGTTTGTATATTGTCAGTAAACTTTCATGCGGCTACAATTTTTAGTGTAGAAATTATAAACTGTAACGTTATACTGAATGTCGTAGTTTTAGTCAATTAACAGCGGAAAAGTAGTAAGTGAGAAACATTTTTCCTTTAATTATTTTGATGTGGTTGTCAGCGAGAAAAAAGTTTAATAAAGGTTTGAAATTATGTTTAAAGTTTGTTGCAAGTCGCTAAGTACTGTCATTCTCATACAGTGTGTGGCAGTTTATTGCAACTCTTATTGTTTATGATGTTTTATCTCCAGAACCATGTGTCGTATGTTGTTCCTACTCCTACAGGAATTGTTATTGCACTTACGGAATATGTGTACCAAATTTCGTTGAAATCGGTCCAGTAGTTTAGGAGAAAATGAGCAGCATTGTCGCTTAATGCAATGCATTGTTTGTATAGCTTATGGGACTTAACTACGGGGTCATCAATCCCTAAATTTACAAACTACTTATGAACTAGCTAACACTAAGGACGACACAAATATCCATGCCCGAGGGGGGATTCGAACCCCCGACAGTAGTGGCCTTGCAGACCGTGACTGAAGCGCCTCAGTCCCCTCGGACACCGCGGCCGGCGTAGCTTAATGCAGCAGTTTTTCGCGCATCTTATTGTTTATTACGTTATATCTTGTGAACTATGTGTTGTACTTAACTCTTACATTTACGGCGACCGTCCTCATAGGTTGAAGTTTACGTGTACAAAATTTGAAAATGATTGGAAGAAAACTGTAGATTCGTATGCAATACGTACACACAAACATACAGACACTCTGCGTTATATATAAAGATTTATTATACTTTTAACTTTTGGGTGAAAAAACAAGAATACTGCAATTATACAGCCTCCAACAACTTTCGGTAAATAGTCCTGTAACATTAAAATAGATGCACTGTGAACTAGTTACCTTACTGTCCTTAGAAATAGTCACCTCCCATTGCTATCCATCGATCATCTCTGCAATACATGTCCTGGAAACTTTGCACGAAGCCTTTCTTTGGTATGGTGTTCAAAAACCACGTCACGCTACGTTGGATGTCAAGATTATCGTCAGATCTCTTTCCTTTCTACACCTACATCTACATCTACATGGGATACTCTGCATATCACAGTTAAGTGCCTGGCAGAGGGTTCATCGAACCACCTTTATACTATTCATCTACCATTCCATTCTCGAACAGCGCGTGGGAAGAAAGAACACCCGAATCTCTCCTTTCGAGCTGTGCTTTCTCGTATTTTATGCTGATGATCTTTTCTACCAATGTAAGTGGGAGTCAACAATATATTTTCGCATTCGGAGGAGAATGTTCGCGATTGGAGCGCCGTTGTTCTAATTATTTCCTCCCAGACCCTGTACCATTTCCGTAACGCTGTCTCCCCTTGTATCGTGACAATACAAAAGGAGTTGCCCTTCTTTGAACTCTTTTGATGTCCTCCGTCAAACCCACCTGATAAGCATCCCACACTAGGCAGCAGTACTCCAAAATAGGACGGACAGGCGTAGTGTATGCAGTCTCTTTAGTAGTTCTGTTACATCTTTTAAGAGTTCTGCCAATAAAACGCAGTCTCTAGTTCGCCTTTCCCACGACATTATCTACGTGTTCTTTCCGATTTAAGTCTGAAGTAATACTAATTCCTAGGTATTTTGTGGAGTTTACGGCCTTCACGTTTGATTGATTTATCTTGTAAACAAAGTTTAAAGGATTTCTATTCGTACTCATGTGGACGACTTCACACTTCGCATTATTTAGAGTTAATTGCCAATTTTTACACCATAGTGATATCTTACTTAGATCGTTCTGCAGTTGGTTGTGATCTTCATATGACCTTACTAGACGATAAATGATGGCGTCATCTGCAAACAACCTAAGAGAGCTGCTCAGATTTTCTCCTAAATCGTTTATGCAAATAAGGAACAGCAGAGGACCAATAACACTACCCTGTGGAACGCCCGATATCACCTTTACCATCGATTACTACAAACTGTGTCCTCTCTGACAGGAAATCCCTATCCAGTCGCAAATTTGGGGAGATGTACCATAACCACGCAATTTTAAGGCGAGTTTGAGTCGAGGGACTAGGGAGAAGTCTGGAGAAATGGGATCAGGCAAGTGTAGCAGATTTTCAGGTTGCATGACCCCTTTTTGTCTAGAACTGTTTGACGATATTGACTGTGGGTGGACGAGCGTTGACGTATGAAGGAGCTGTTTCGACTGTCAGCCCGCTGCCTGCCTGGTGCCTGCTGTCATTATTTTCTTTTGTTTCTTAGTTACCTCAATATTGCTGTAGATTTGAAGTGGTTAGTGACAGCATTATGGGAATACTAATTCAATCTCCTTTTTAATTACTAACTTAACAGAAAAAATGGTAATAGCAGACTATGACCTACCATAATACTATCAACGTGTATAAAGCCAAAATGTGGTGACCTAATGTAAAGGTACTTGAGTGGGACTTACGTAAGGAGCTGTATCACCTTGGCTTTGCGGCTGTGGTGTGACGAACAGATTTTATGGTCCAACCTGTCTTTTTTTCGTGTAAAGAAAAGTATATGGTACGAGAAAGGGTATTGTGATTTAAATCACGTTGATATTGTGGTGAAAAATCATGGTTAGTCGGAAAATCACATTTCCACGTTTTTAGTATTAAACAGATTAATAGCATGCCGTGCAAGAATTGACTTTCTTTCGAGTTCTGAGAGAAAACAGAATTGCAGAGTGAGAAAGCAAGAAGGAATGGGGAGTACTGAACAGATTTCATATTACAGTTTGATGTTCAGAGAAAGAGGACCTACGCTAACGAGGTCCCCAGGAAAATTCAGGAGGTTTTAACAAAGTAACACTGCCTGGTATATCTTCTTGGATATGCCGAGCTTGATCCTCCTTGGAAAGAACATTTAGCAGCGACTACGATTTTCGCTGACATCCCGGCTGATTTAAGAACTGCAGTAGCTGATGTTTTCAGAGACATTGCGTAAAAATCATCTTTTTTTAATAATTATTCGTTCACGTGATTTCAATATTCATTTAATGCAAAAGAGACAAAAAAAGAGAGAGAAGTTAACTATGTTTGTTTAAGGGAATCAAGAGTTGGTATCACTCACCACCATACACAATTTTCGTGGTCTAACGTAGTCCTACTGTAGACATAATTTCACACTGAAGAACAATAGCAGTTACTTTCCACTATTTCACAACTTCGGTGTCTAAGTAAGTTTAGTTTCTTTCATTTACTCTGTTTCATTCATGTTAGTCGATTCTGATTTCGTAGGTCGAATAAGTTTTCATTGCACCCATATCCTGTATGTTCAACAGTCTTACAAGCCGTTTCGTCTGTATTTATTGATCGTACAGTAACGATGTGTATTAGCGTAGTAAAAGGGCCTGACACTTGGTTTTCTTCGTTAAACCCATTGTTCTTTATACGTGTCTCAAAGTATCAAAACATCGCTGCGATCATGTAATTCAGCTACAAATGTGCGACGGAATTTTCGACCCGGACTGGGTCACCAGTCGGGAACAGGTTTTGCGCTCAACGCCACGGGACCGGCAGCCTCCCAACATGTAACTCTTTTTAGCGTCACAAACCAGTTTTCTCTGATTTTCACAAAAAGAGGACTGAAATGTACAGCGTAATATGAGTATTCTTTATTTTTCTACCTTCTTACCACCAAAATCCGAAGACACCATTGTATTTAGCACATCTGATATGCACTTATACTTCACTTGTATCTCTAAGGAATTTTGCATTGCAGTTTCGTTTGGATGCAAATCAGTGTTCATGAGCTTATATTTCTTGAACTCTATGTCCGACAGTGATATTACTTTGTAACTACTGTTAGTGGTATTTGTTAATCCTCTTTGAATATTGTGTCTTGAATAGCTTAAGTTTTAAGGGATCAATAAATTAAAATGTTATTTCTATGTAGCAGTTTTCCTGTATCAACAAGAAGTTTGTAGTAAGACATAAACTATTTTCATTATTTTGTAGCAGTTTGAAAAAATTCGTAAATATTTGAAGGTATGTATAAATACAAAGTGCTCTTTTTCAGAAAAATGGACAAAAAAATTCTGGATACTGTGTGAGAATGACGGGATCATATTAAGTTGATTTCAGTTGTTGACAATTATTCTTGGCCATGTCGGACTTCATCTCCTCGTCCGCTCACACACAAAATAAAATATCAGAATTCTTTAAAGGTGAGAAACACTGACTGCAGAAATGAGGTTTTTGTACGAGCACCAAAAAATTAAAAAAAAATGTTGAAATGTTTGTAATTCCATGGGAGTAAAGTACATCGGTCATCAGTCCCTAGTCTTACAAACTTTTTAAACTAAGTTAAACTAACCTAAGTCAACGTCGACAAGTGTGAGGCAGTTCTGTTCACACGCAGACCGAAACACCTTCGCAAACGTCGATACTGTAGACCAATTACTCTACATACACGACCAATACGTTTCCGTGAGAAAGTAAAATACCTCGGTGTCTGGCTGGACCGGAAACTCACATGGGGGGACCACATACAACACATGACCAACCGAGCAAACGCGAGGCTCAAACAACTCTACCCGATGCTCAACAGGGAAAGCAAACTGAATAGACGGGTGTCGAGGAACCTCTACATGACACATATTAGACCTCTGATGACGTACGATGCTCCGTGCTGGGCATACGCGGCGCCAACACGGCTGCGCCGCCTGCAGCTCATACAGATCAAGGTACTACGCATCATCAGCAACGCTCCACGATATACACGCACCGTGGACCTTCACGGCCTCTCGGTGGTATTCAAGAAACTCCCCACACGACTGCACAAGAACTCGAGACACTCGAACAATCCCTTCATCCTACGCTTGGGGAACTACGATCACAACCATAGGTGGAAACATAAACGCCCCAAAACACTTCTCCTCAGAGACTAACCACCTACGGTCGTAGAGAATACCAACTCGCAAACATGATGAACATGGCAAACCCCTGCAGAACAGCAATCTGACTGGCAATGCCAGCTGAGCCCACAGCCGACCTACAGGCAAAGCAGGGAAACCATATTCAGCGCACTAAAGACAAACAAACCTAAACAGTCCCGCACACTTAGCCAGTTCTATGACCGAACTGCCTAACTACGACAAACTTGGCTATGTTACAGGTATTCTGCCACAGCAGATGTTCACGGGTAATCTGAGAAAATACCCATCACTAACATTACCTAACCTTGCATGATCTGTCGCAGATAGCATACCGCTACTGCCCTTCATGCCTACCCCACTGTCGCAGAGGTTTTTTTCCCTTGGCTCTTGCCTTGGCACTTTTTTTTCCTCTGCCCTTACATACCTTTACCATTCGTATACCTTTCGACCAATTCTATCTCCAGATGCACCGTATTAATGGGTGATTGTCCCCACACGTACGGATAACATCGCAGCTCCCACATCCCGTGATCCACCTCAGCAAACTAACCTAAATACGGAGGTGACAGTAGAACTTTTGTGATGGTCACCACGTTGGCGTGGGCGTGGAGGGACCCCATCCTTGCCAAAAAAAACCTGAGGACAATACACAGATCCATGCCCGAGGGAGGATTCGAATCTCCGACGCGGCAGGCAGTGCGATCCGTAACGTGGCGCTTTAGAGCCATTTTTCTTTTTTACAGTTGGGGATTTAAAAAATACTGAATAAATGTCAAACAAATATTCTGATGGCAATTGTTATTGATACCAGAGATATTAAGTCATCTCTTCTTATAACTTACTCATATAAAATATAGCTCCTTTTTCATTTCAAATCACGGTAGACTGTTTTCACATAAACTATAAGTTTATGTTCTTCACCAAAGAAAAACTTCATAAAATTAATTTTAAAAATCCAATTATGATTGTTGAATTTTGATTGTTCATAAAATATTAATAAATCGGCCCATTTAATGTTGAAATGACTTTTTCCATCACACGAGTCACTTTCGTAACATTGAAACTTTTCATTGTGTGTCGTATACAATTGAAGACATTGGAGTCAGAACAAGAAATAACTTGAAATTCTGATCAAATTTTACATGAATTTTGTTCAACGATATCGACAGTTGATTTATAAAGTAACGGCTAACGTCAACTGCAGAGCGCCGCACCCATGGCCGTCGACCTGCGTCATCAAGAGGCCAGGTGTTTGCTTTTTGCCTTTTGGTCTCGGCCGCGAACATGTTGCCCTCGTAGGTTGAGCCGCCGTCACCGCACATGATCCATAAGAACCATTTAGCCAACTTTTAAGAATCACATAATAAGAATTAACATAAAAAATTGTTAATAACAATGTAAACAAACGTGTAGTCATCTGCAAACCTGAGCTGTGTTAGGCCGTAGCAGGGATCATGTCTCGTCGTACTACAATACTCGCGCATGGTTAGCTACATTTCTGTTCGCTCCCACTCCTACCCTTTGGATAGATTTGCTGTAATTACGTACACACATTACACCAAAGTGGGTAGCATTAAAATTTTCTCTATTAAAATTTTTATACGTGTACGAACTTTCCTGGTAACCGATCAAATGGTGTGAAAAGCTATTACTTTTTAACTTACCAATAACAGAATGAAACTTTCACTCTGCAGCGGAGTATGTGCTGATATGAAACTTCCTGGCAGATTAAAATTGTGTGCCGGAACCGGGACTCGTACCTGGGAGCTTTGTCTTTCGCTGGCAAGCGCACTACCGACAGTGCTATCCCGACACGACTCACGATGCCGCCCCACAACTTTACTTCCGCGAAAGGCAAAGGTCCCAGGTTCTTGCATGGTTCGCAGGAGAGCTTCTGTGAAGTTTGGAAAGTAGGAGGCGAGGTACTGGCGGAAGTAAAGTTGTGGGGCGGCATCGTGAGTCGTGTCGGGATAGCACAGTCGCTAGTGCGCTTGCCCGCGAAAGGCAAAGGTCCCAGGTTCTAGTCCCGGTTCCGGCACACAATTTTAGTCTGGTAGGAAGTTTCATATCAGCGCACACTCCGCTTCAGAGTGAAAGTTTCATTCTGGAAACATCCCTTAGGCTGTGGCTAAGCCATGTCTCCATCATATCCTTTCTTCCAGGAGTGCTAGTCTTGCATAGTTCGCAGGAGAGCTTCTGTGAAGCTTGGAAAGTAGAGGGAGAGGAACTGGCGGAAGTAAAGTTGTGAGGCGGCATCGTGAGTCGTGTCGGGATAGCACAGTCGGTAGTGCGCTTTCCCGCGAAAGGCAAAGGTCCCACGTTCGAGTCCCGGTTCCGGCACACAATTTTAATCTGCCAGTAAGTTTCTTACCAATAACAGTTTATATGTACGTGTTAAGTAGGTTTATTTATAATGCAGCGATCAACAGACCGAAAATAATATTTTATTTCCCTTTAAGTTTGGCAATAAGTGTTTAATTATTGATTTTAAATGAGGATTTTCTATCTCAGCTGCTCGCAGGCGTTGTAATTACAGAACATTTACATATGAAAATTTGTTTTGGGGCTAGGATTCAAACCTGGGACCTCCTGCTTACTAGGCAGTTCTGCTACCCCTCAACGTCGTACTTCAAACACCTGCAAAGACTACGCAAGGAGGTACCCGGCTCGACCCACACTCTCTTACGTCCTCATACCTCAACCACTGGAGCCCACTCTATGGTTCGCAACCGGCCCTGTATTTTCCCCAGGAGCCAGGCACTGTATACATCCGCACTGATCAAGCCATCACACCTCGACAAGGTGCAGAGAAATGCTGTGGCGTTACTATTCACCACAACGCCGGCGGTCTACGCAAGTCGCCGCGCAACTTCAAGAAGAGCGGTAAGTTGCTCCACAGTACTTCGGCCGCCTGGGGCGTCCGCAGTCTCGGTACCTCTTTGCGTGCTTTACACGCTGGCCAACAGGAACAAGAGGGTATGCCTAGATATGCCGGCGCGCCACAGCATCGACAGACAGTACAGGAGTTCCAGAGAGTACGAAGCAGATCCACGAGTTCGAAAGTTCCAGAAAGTTCATCAGACGAGAGTCTCAACTTCTCAGGACGTAGCCAAAACATTATACTACTGCCTTTCAGAACTGTAAAATAGCTAGGACAAAATTATACCAACACGAGCACATCAAAATTAAGTATTTTTTCATCTAAATAAATAGTTCATGTGGACTAACCAATGCTTTTAGTTGCAGGTCAATGTCCACATACTTGCTCGTCGCGGTCCACCTGCAACGGGCGGCTGAGTCATGCGTGTACGTTAAGAGGTTTGGCAATAACAACAACGGGTGGCCACTTATTGATTTAGTTACTTTATATACTGGCAAAGAATTATTTAATTTAACGCTATCTGACTGTCTTACTAACAAAAGTTATATAAAGGCAAAATACCTATAACCAATGTTCTGTATTAAATCCAGCCGACACCGTTCTCAATTAACAATGAAATAAATGAAGCAAATATTCAATTCTGGAAAGTTACACCTCGCTTCGCAGTACTTCACATTCTTCACTTCAATTAGTTCATGAGACTGAATTTCTACAATGCACTCAACTATCACTAATCTATAAATCCATCTAATACTGAACTTGACCCCACCTTTACTTTTCAAAAGAAATTAAAAGAAATATTCAATTAAACTAATTAAATTCGTCTTATGTAAAATATTAAGAATAATAAGTAATAAATTCACCTCAACTATCACAAACCACAGAAGCGAAGAATGTGCGTATTATTACGAAGTGTGCAATGAGGATGTTCCGAAACTTAAGGAAACCCTATCCCAGGTAGCGGTATTAGAATTTACAACGTCGATATACGAATGATTAGTTTATTATACTTTCAACCCCTTTTTCTTTAAACTAATCGCGCTCAAAAATCATTGTTATAAATTAATTAAATGGAGTCTTACTGAGTGGAAATCTATATTAATAATAAAAGAAAAACAAACACAAAAATTCATTTCAGTAGTAAATAAATGTATTAACACTTATCTTGTACTGATAGATTACAAACCTCATCAGGTGCCAGCTTCAATTTCTCCATCTACCACCCGATCCTCTCGCTTGGCTACCAGACGCGATCCTTTCCCGACCGACTCCAGACTGCTACTACTTCTTACTCAGAGGCTAAACCACTACCTACCGACCGCCAAAGATAATCTTATTTCATTGAAACAAAGACGGCTGTGTAAGTTGTTGCCAACCTATATAGCGTAAACTTAGGATTCGAGATATCCATTCACTAGTCGCCTTACACACCTCTTTCTACTACCGCATCCCGAGGTCATAAAAAGAAGTTAAGAACTGCAGCGTCTGTTTCTAAGGCACAATTCATCTGTCTTTCGATTAGCACAGACCACAGCACTTTCGACAATTTTTCCCAAGTAATTATTATGGATTCTGTCTATTGTTTCAAGATTTCATTTCTCCTTCGCTTTCAGTAAGTTTGCTTTCAACAGTTATGAACGATTTCCAGTTTGTTAATTGATATCTTGTGTTAACATGATAATCTCAGAATTTTGTTTTATAAGTTACGTAAAAAGATTGATTCGATTTAAATGAGTACCTTCAAAGGTTATTAAAGACGAAATCATATATCGCTCACATTCACTACGGTCCACATGTAACCTTAAGCTACCATAATTTAAATCGCTTTTATCGGTATTTAAGTGGTGACTTTTCTCTCGTGACGGTGCAGAGATCTCCGCACCCCTCCATTACTTACTCATGAGTCCTCGGTTCGATCCTTTGTTCGTACTCGTCTTGCGAATCCGGTTGCACACGCTGAAGCAACGGCTGCTCCTTTTTAACTTTATTCTTCGGTCCCGCAGGCAAGGTCTTACAACAGGCCAGGCACGCACCGCCCGCGTATCCGCGGTGTATCTCGCCGCTAACAGTCCCTGCTTGATATACTGCCGCATATTCGCTGTAGTGTGAACGAATCGCCTTTGCGCTGTTTGTCCTGTCGCCGCAAATCAGGGGAAGGAGGGACTCTTGAAAGCTTCCCCGCTTTCTCTACTGTGCGTCTCGTTGAATAATCCTCCCCTAACAATGTAGCGAGCTTCAAGTCAACATTTAAATAGTACCTGGCCAGAGCAGCAGAATTATTTTCTCGCCACCACACATACATACCCACACAGACTTTCGTGGTGAGCACTACAGTGAACTGTGCTGTCACCTCAGCGTCAGGGTTTGTTGCTACTGAATATTAAAGTGTTGTGGGTCTACAAAGTTGTCAATGGTAATGCCCTGGTGAACCCAGTGTTTGGTCTTCCGGATGGGATAGGGGTGGGGGTGGTGGAGGGGGGAAGAGCTCATACACATTTCATCTCTTTGTTCTGACTAACTTAAAAAAAGAATAATAATAAAAATAAACGAATTTCCTAATATCGTATACAGAGGGCATTTTATTCACGTTTTCTTTGTCTCTCTCCCTATTTTCTTTCCTATCTACATCTACATGGGATACTCTGCAAATCACATTTAAGTACCTGGCAGAGGGTTCACCGAACCACCGTTATATTATTTATCTCCCACTCCATTCTCGAATAGCGCGCGGGAATAAACAACACCTGAATCTCTTCGTTCGAGCTCTGATTTCTCGTATTTTATTCTGATGATCATTTCTACCTATGTAAGTGGGAGTCAACAATTTTTTTTCCCATTTGGAGGAGAATATTCGAGGTGACTGAGGCGCTCCAGTCACGGTCAGCAGGGCCACTACGGTCGGGGGTTCGAATCCCCCCTCGGGCGTGGATATTTGTGCCGTCCTAGTTCGTAAGTAGTTGATAAGTAGTTTGTAAGTTTAGGGACTGATGACCCCGTAGTTAAGTCCCATAAGCTTAACAAACATTTGATTTGAGGAGAATATTGGCGATTTGAGCTTCGTAAGTAGCCCACGCCGCAACGATAAGCGCCGTTGTTGTAATGATTCCCATCCCAGATCTGTATCATTTCCGTAACGCTGTCTCCTCTGTATCGTGACAATACGAAACGAGCTGCCCTTCTTTGGACTCTTTCGATGTCCTCCGCCAAACCCACCTGATAAAGATCCCACACTGGGCAGCAATACTCCAAAAATGGACGGACAAGCGAAGTGTATGTAGTTTCTTTTGTAGTTCTGTTGCATGTTTTAAGGGTTCTGCCAATAACACGCAGTCTCTGGTTTGCGTTTCCCACGACATTATCTACGTGTTCTTTCCAAATTAAGTCAGAAGTAATTGTAATTCCTATGTATTTTGTGGAGTTTACGGCCTTCTCATTTGATTGATTTATCATGTAAACAAAGTTTAACGGATTTATTTTCGTACTCTTGTGGACGACTTCACACTTCTCATTATGTAGAGTCAATTGCCAATTTTTACACCATACTGATATCTTATTCAGATCGTTCTGGAGTTGGTTTTGATCTTCAGATGATTTTACTAGACGGTAAATGACGGCGTCATCTGCAAACAACCTAAGAGAGCTACTTAGATTTTCCTCTAAATCGTTTATGTAAATAAGGAACAGCAGAGGACCAATAACACTACTCTGTGGAACGCCCGATATCACCTCTGTTTTAGTCGATGACTTACCATCGATTACTACGAACTGTGTCCTCTCTGACAGGAAATTCCCTATCCAATCGCAAATTAGGGGCAATATACCATAAGCACGCATTTTGATTAAAAGCCGTTTGTGAGTTACGGTGTCAAAAGCCTTCTGGAAATAAAGAAATAAGGAATCGATTTGCGAACCCTTGTCGATAGCACCTATCACTTCGTGTGAATAACGAGCTAATTGTGTTTCGCATGAACGATATTTTCTAAATCCGTGTTGACCTTAGGTCAATAGATCGTTCTGTTCGAGGTAATTCATAATATTTGAATACAGGATATGTTCTAAAACCCTGCTGCAAATTGACGTCAATGAAATAGGCCTGTAGTTTAGTGGATTACTCCTACTGCCTTTCTTGAATATAGGTGTGACCTGTGCAACTTTCCAATCTTTTGGTACAGATCCTTCTATGAGAGACCGGTTGTATATGGCTGTTAAGTAAGGAGTTATCGCTTCAGCGTAATCAGAAATATAATGGGTATACAATCCGGACCAGAAGACTTGTTCTTATTAAGTGATTTTAGTTGCTGCACTACTGCGATGATATTTACTTCTATGTTACTCATTACGGCCTCTGTTCGTAATTCGAAATCTGGAATATTGGTTTCGTCTTCTGTGCTGAATGAATTTGTAAAAGCTGTGTTTAGTAACTCTGCTTTAGTAGCGCTGTCATTGGCAGAATCGCCATTACTATCACGTAGTGAGGGTATTGTTTGTGTTTTGCCCCTAGTATATTTATTTTCTTAGGAAACATGCTCTCGAGGGCTACGAGCGTGGAGGCAGATGCCGTGGAGTCTGGGGGGTGGGGTTTGCACCTTTACCCTCCTCCGTCCCCCCACTAGCAAAGCCAGCCCGACCGCTATGGGAGGGGAGGAACTGCAGTACCTTTCGATGGGTTGTACTATAGTGGGGTTATTGAAACGGTTGTATATTCCGTAGTAACTGGCCACCACACGTATTACGTTTTGAATTGCTGCACATCCAGTTGTATTCATTATTTATGTGGACACGATGGCCGTGACTATCCTTTAAAATACACGGCTTCGACCACCATCCTTGAAAAAACACAGCTTCCCTTTTTATCAGTTCTATCATACACAGTGCATATAACAGAACCATCTGATAAACGGTGACAACACATGCACTGTTGGCGACCGACTGAGGAAGTCAAGCAATGTGGGAAGTTCTGTTCGGAAATTCTACGTTACAGGAGCGTTGATCTAAACTGCAGAGCTGACTGCCACACCCTGGCCGGAAATCCCATTAGCCCTGTGTCCATACGAATGTGTGTACTCATTATTATGGTAAGTATGAAAGCG
Source organism: Locusta migratoria (assembly GCA_026315105.1). Lineage (NCBI taxonomy): Eukaryota > Metazoa > Arthropoda > Insecta > Orthoptera > Acrididae > Locusta > Locusta migratoria. The sequence goes on from CM048748.1 coordinate 411,698,209, forward strand.
TTTTTAAAATGAAACGTCATGACAGCCATGAGAAAAATGTCTCTGATGTATGGAGAGAAATCTAAATGAAGTTCATATGTACCTACGTTCTGTGTTTTAATTTAACAAACCTACCTGTTACCCATTGTTCGTCTAAAATTGTAAGCAATATGTTTGTGAATATTACAGCGCCATATATCACAAAGCGACAAAAGTGTTCCAAATAAAACATTCATACTTATTTACGTAGTAGACGAATATGTAATAAAAATGCGGTACCAATTTAAAAAAAAAATCAGTTGATATTCTTTAGACCTTTGGCAGCGCCATCTAGCGGGCCAACCATAGCGCCATCTGTTTTTCCCTCTTCAAGCAAGAAACGTTTTGTTCTTTGTAGTTTTTTCCTTTGATGTTTATTCCGTGAGGTATTTGGCCCGATCACCACCCTGCATATTCCGCAAACCACCGTAATGTGCCGGGCAGAGGGTACACTGTACCACTACTAGGCATTTCCTTTCCTATTCCACTCCCAAATAGAACGAGGGAAAAAAGATTGTCTATATGCTTCTGTCCGAGCCCTATTTTCTCTTATCTTGTCTTTGTGATCTTTACGCGAAATTTAAGTAGCCATAGGCGGCAGGAAGATCGTTCTACACTCAGCTTCAAATTCCGGCCCTATAAAATTTCCTCAATAGAATTTCTCGAAAAGAACGTCGTGTTTCCTCAATTTGAGTTAAATGCCTCAACATTCTGCTGGGTTGCAGAAATCCACGAAGCTTCCACATATCGCCAAAGTTGGTGCGCTGTAGCAGCGTGTGATGGATTTCAGGTCAGTCGTTTGGTAATCGATCAAGGCCAAGACACCCATGAGACTTACAGGTGACGAAAAAGTCTCGAATATTGCTTGCCATATCTGGTCGCGCATTATGCTGTTGCACTGTGGCCGTCGGCATGTTCGAAAGGTATGGGAGGATAACAGAACCCAACATTTCTGAGATGTAACACTGGTTGTCTAGTGTTCCAGAAATGCTGCTTAGTGGATCCAGTACCACCATAAACCGTAATTCCATTGGCCAGCGCGGGTATGGCAATGCATCAGGCAACAGTTCAACATTCACCATGGAGTCTCCAGACTAATTTTTCTGTAGTCGAGTTGCAGGCTATATCAGGATTCGTCGGCAAAAACAATATCGTCCCATTGTGTTGTCCATGTCCGTTATTTATCTCATCTGCCGTCTGCAGTGGCCGAACGGTCTGCGACGTGCCAGTCACGGTCTGCACGGCTGCTGCGGTCGATGGTTCGAATCCCCCCTCAGGCATGGATGTTTGTGGCGTCTTTAGTATAAGCTAGTTCATAAGTAGTTTGTAAGTTTAGGGACTGATGTCCCCATACTTAAGTCCCATAAGCTCTACAAACATTTCCGGTGCAAACACCCAGCCCGTCGATCCTCTGGTAATTCCTGCAATGGACGCCTTGTGAACAGTCCACTCTGCTACAAATACGTCGAATTGTAGACGGCAACACCGCTACCTGCACAACATATCGTATTGGCTGCGATATGGTTCGTAATGTGGCAGAGGGATCCGTCAAGGTTGTGTGCAGAATTTGCATGTCATCCCATATGTATTGGTGACTCGAGGTGGCTGCAGTCCTTCCCGTCGGTCCGCCGTTCCCTCCTGTATCCAACGATTACAGATACACATCACAGTGGCTTGGTTACGTCCGGTCCGTTACGATCAGCGATTTCTGTCAAAAATAATCCAAATGCATATGAGTATTCTTTCTCGGTATAACAACTAAACGTGCTCGAAAGACGCTCGCTCTCTTCTATGGGGCGTACTGAAGCTGTTTACGCAAAACAACCGCACAAAAGAATAATTCCAGTTAAAAACTGTACGCGTGTTTTGGAATGTTGAACCTTTCGTTAAATCAGACAATAAATTGTTCATTAACTCAGCTATTTGGTTTAATTATGGCCCTGATCTTAATGTACAAGAAACAGTGCATTAAATTGATTTTGTGCGCAACGGATCTTTTAAGTAAACAACTGTGACATGTAACCTTTTGAAACAGACACTGACTATACTCAAAAATTTTGACTGCGAGAAAGATATAAGAAAAACCACAAATCACTTTCTTAATGCTTGACTGTGAGAATTAATGTCGATCAGTTATTATTGAAATCCAAATCAACTATTATCTTACTATCGCACCAATAATGAAATATGTTCAATAATGTTATTCAAATCAACACTCCACTAAATCAAGTAATTATCAAATGAAGGAAGTGGGTTAATTTTCTAACTACGTAAATGAAATATGAAACAGGGTTAAGTTACTTATTATTGATAAACAGCATTACATTACCTACATAATACAACTTCTGACTTGCTGGCAAAGCAGCCTCTGCTCTACATCGGAGCCATACACACAACCCAACCGCTCTCTAAGCGAGCTGAACCACTAGTGCTACTCTCTCTCTCAGTGCGAGCTACAATGCTATGCAATACATGATCTTTGCCAGAGATGAAACTTTACACATATCGATACATACAGTAGAAGCGATATTATACATTTTCTTGCAAGCAAGTTACTCGATACAAAACAGGAGGCACAATATTAGACATTTTCTTGTAAAAATAATTTTCTATGGACACGTTTCATCACCCCCCTCCTACCTATTAAAATTTTGTAGGGTGGGTGATGCCAATGGCATTGCCTAGCCAGCAAAATTACTGAATTTCAAGTCCAAAAATCCATTAATGACATCCAAAATTTAACAAGATCAAAACAACAGATGGAGTACATAGAAAATTTAAAAAAAAATGTGACAGTCATAAATACATGCCATTTTACAGAACAGTACCATCAAAAGTCATGCATGGAGAGGTACAGGGTGTGACAGGCATAAGCAAATGTCAAAATTTACAGAACATCAGCAATAAGTGGAATATATGACAATTATACATAATGGTAAACATAAGTATATATATAGAATTTCAGAAAACATAGTTTGACAAATGATATAGTGGAGAAAATGAGATAGCTAGAAGTAATACACAAATGGAAAAAAAAATACAATAATAAACATGAACATATACAAAGTTTTACAAAAGATATTTTAACTAATGTCATCATTCTCTAAGGAAAATGTGGTAATTACAAGTAATACACACAGTAGTGTAAGTTCCATAGGTTTACATTTTGTACAAGAGATCAGTATTTTGGGAACATAAAATGAACATTTGTATCTTGTGCACAATGTAGTCTATGTAAATTTTTAGTGCACTTAGTATAAGATAAAGTGTCAGTTTTGTATTCTGTGATGCATTTAAAATGCTATACTTTCATGGATGCTAGAACATACATGTAAAATTTTTGACTACATAGGCTTCTGATCATGTACAAAATAATGTTACTGCTTCAGCACAATAGGATTTCAATATAACGTTTGTCAATCGAATAGGCACAATGACATTTCAGACTAAGTATATGTATCTATCAAGAGCACAATTTTATTTTGGTCACTGACTGTGAAAGAACCATGAAATATACCTAAACACTGGTAATGAACCTGTGGACAACGTTTGCAATGGGAGGCACTGAATAGTATATGCACACGAATAGCACATTAGCTCCTAACATTCATTTTAGGTCTGCACACGAACACAAAACACTGTAAGATTACACCACACTGTAGGCGGGCTGGCTGGTTGCATTGAAGTGGAAGTCATGGGGAAAAGGTTCTGATGTATTCCTCCATGCAATTCGACAACCAAGTGTGCTCCAACCAACAGAGCTATTAGCAGACTGCATCAATAGTAACTCGTCCATTGTTCTGTGTGCATTCTGGAATCTCGTGTGCGAAATCGCCACTTCCCATGCGTGTCCAAAGTACATGAAATAAAGCATTTTACACACAAATTAGTAACATAGTCATGATATTTCAGTTTAGACTGAAAGAAAAGTCATTGATTAGAACATATCTACAGAAATATTTTCCCACAAATTCAAGTGGTACAAATGGGGTCATGGTATTAAACCATATTTTTACATTACAAGTAGTGTCTTGAAGACGGATACATTTGAATACTAATGAGTAATTTAATTCTTATTTTAGAGTATCTACAACATTAGTGTCATTTCATATAAGCGCAAGGCTTTACATACTATGTACATATTGCTTTACAAACACATAATCGTATGAAATACATTGAGGGTGCTTGTCATCAATTTGGCATGATATAACTTAAATTGACATTCCAATTACCATTAGTTCATATCTCTTTAAATTAATATATATCACTATGATGGTGATTACATTACCACAAATTATAACACTTAAATTACATAAGTTGCCATGGCCAGGCTTTTGTCTCAACTGAGCTACATATTTCATTGCCTTAAGGTATAACACATCAGGGTAGTTTCGTGAGAATATCAAAAGAGGTTCAAGTCAACAGGTCATGTCTGTGTCTGTCTGGGTCAACAGTAGGGTCAAACAAAACAATTAGTGCAAATTTTGGCACAGTACTAGATGTACATCACAGTAAATCATCCAATAACATAAACACAGACGTAATATTCGTTAGGCATAGCTGCAGATTTTCATCAACAAGATCATCAATAAAATTTGGAAGATAGTAGTAAGCAAAAGCAAAATATTTCTGTGCATTATCTTTCTAGACTTAACTAGGCGCAGTTTATGGCATAGCTGCAAGTTTGCAAGATAGATGGCTGTGTGGAACGTATAAGCATAACCATACATTGTCATTGAGCTTCATTATAAAATTAATTAGCATAGTGGTAGGGCTTAGGTATATAATTAGTGAGCATAGCGGTAAGCTTTGATTACAAGAGCAATACGCATAGCTGCAAGCATAATTAGAAATATTCATTACACATAATTACAAATAATTACAGATCATCAGAAGGATATGAATCTCACCAATCACACATGCCATTGAAGGCACAATGCATCAATATACAAAATGGTGCACATAAGCACAAAGAGAAAACACAAAAGGGCAGTGCGAGTAAGCACATAAGAAAAGAACAGAACATAGCATCATTAGCAACATAGCGATTCTCCTCATAATTGCTTCATAATCATTGTATAATCTCGTCATCATTAGCAACATAGCGATTCTCCTCATAATTGCTTCATAATCATTGTATAATCTCGTCATCATTAGCAACATAGCGATTCTCCTCATAATTGCTTCATAATCATTGTATAATCTCGTCCACATAATTACATTTATCAAACATCTTTGACTGTTACCAATACCTTCCTTGCCATCATTTATCCATAAACAATAATGCATTTTAAAGACCACCATGACATATTGTGTATTGCCTTACTCATCATCCTCCATAATGTTCTTGGCTTACCAAATGCTCATGTCAACTCAAAATCTTCTTCACTTGCTCAGAACTTCGTAAGTTATGCAATTAGTAACACAGAAGAAAAATCTGATATTTTCTGAAACATAGGAACTTGATTAGATTACACAATCAAAAATTTCCATTAATTTTATTTGTCTTGCACAGCCACAGAGTTCGTTATATGCAAATTGCAAGATAATCAAAGTTTCGTATGACAATATCCCAGCGTAGCACAGAGCATAAGTATTCAGAGTTAGAGAAAAGTAACAGTGAGAAAAAGAGGTAGATAGAGCGCACTAAGGAAAAGCGGAAGAATAGTGACACTCAGCTCGAGAACGGGGCACCAATCGCCACTTGGTGTGTCCAAAACAGATTAATGGACTCTCTACCCCAAATTTTATGCCTTGAAAATCCTTTTTGATGAATTAGAGCGTGGATTAGCAGGTCTGATTTCAATGTTTTGCTCTTGTCTTTCCGGGGTACGCGATCTGCTTTGGGCCCGATTTGTGTTTTCGTATCGTGGAAGGCGATCACGAGAATTATCGCGTGTGCCCTCCCGACTATGCTTCTCAGCGTTATTGTTGTGATTTTCAATCTCGCGATCACTATCAGTATTGCGTCTATCACGCCAATTAGTATCATTCGAAGTATTGCTGTTATGATAGTAATTATTGTAGCGTCCTCCGCGACCAAAACCACCACCTCGGTTGTGGCCACGAAAACTTCCACGGTTAATGTCACGATCATGAAACTCACCGTTCTCATTGTCGCGACTTTGTTTGTAAGATTCATTAGTGAAAGAGTTATTTTTTGGTTTATCGTCGTGCTCTTAATAACGTTTAGTACGCGGCGGGCTTTGTTGCGACCGGCGATCATATCTGTTTGTTTCAAAATATCGACTGCGCGAGCAATTTTCCTCGTCTTCTTCTTCTAAGTCTTGTAAGAGATTTCTAAAGGCTTCAATATCATTCTTGCATCGTGCCGCAATGGCAATTTGACGCAAGTGTAGAGGCAATTTGTTCAAACAAATTCTGATTAATTCCGCAGGGCAGTAAGGTGCCGATAAAAATTGATTTTTGTATACTAAGTTTTGGAAATATTCCACAGGGCTCAAGAAATTTGATCGCTCAAAAGTTTTGAAAGTCGCAATACTGTTTTTAACGCGGTCTTGTGCCGCTTCCGACCAGTATGCGGATAGAAATGAGCGTCGGAAGTGATTCTCGCTATAGCACTCTTGTGCAATAGCTCTCATTCTGGTGGCTGGCTCGCCTTCCAGATAACCACATATAAATTCTAATCTGTGCTCAAGTGGCCAATTCGGGGGAAGACAATAATCGAATTGCTGCAACCACTCTTTAGGGTGCAAGTCATTCGGAGAGTTTTTAAATGTCTTGAATTTACGTACAGTCAGGAAATGCTTGTAGTCAAACGCTTCATTTCGCCCGTGCGGCGTAAGTGAGCGTAAACTACGCACTGCGTCTTCATTGTTGTTACTATGAGGTACACTTCGTTCACGTACCAAGCGACCTACTTGGCTCGAATCATCATTGTCATTTTCGTTCAAATTTTCTTCCACATCTTCGTATGGATTTCCACAAGTGTGGTCAAATTTCCTCTCTATTCGCGCCACGCGATCATCTAATTTTCTGACCTCAGCCTTGTATTGCTGATTAATGGTCATTTGATCTTGTTTGAAACGGTCAAGGGCGAGATATTCATTAGTTTCATTAAACGGGGTAGGATGCGTTACATCCGAACTTTTGTCACTGTTATCACTGATTTGGGTAATTTTAACAGTAATATCCTCAAACTGTTTATTTATTTTATTGATCTGTTCCGTCGTGACTGACTGGAAGTTCTGCAACTTTTCAACAACTAGATTACTCTGTTGCTTCAATTGAGCGAGTTCAGTAGTTTCCATATTTTCGACTCGTGACGCAAGGCTTTCCATATTTTCCACTCGTGACGCTAGGCTTTCCACTACCGGGTTAATCTCGTCGCGAATATCTTGTCTTATTTGCTGAGATTCACGTTTGAAAGTATTGAGCAGTTGTTCCCTGAACCGATTGTTGTCCTCGTTTATCTTATTAAAACTACTTTGAATACTCACAAACCTCGAATCGCACGTTTGTTCAATTTTCTCAAGTTTTTCATTTAATTTCTGACATTGTAATTGACTATTCTCATTTAATTTAGAGAGCTGTGACAATAAAATTTGCATGAAATCATTTGGTGATACGTTTTCCATAGCCGTCGCACAAGTATTTTTTGTAGCAGAGCTAGGCGGAACCGATGCATTATTTTCCGCAACCACATTACAAGAATCGGAATTCTGTATTGTCAAATCCTGTACTTTGTCATTATCCATATTGTCTGTTCCCGAACTAATCTGTTCCGCGTTTTCAGACACGGTATTTACTGTCGTATTTGTATCAGTGCAGTGAGAAGACTCTTGTAAAAATTCAGTTTCTCTCCTTGCTTCATTCAAGGTCTCATTTTCGGAAGTAGTTTTAGCATCAGCGCGGACTCTCCTATTCTTCGACATTGTTAACAGAATTTTGCAGTAAAGTGACCAATAATATTTATTTTCACCTACTGCTAATTTTTCTTGAAAATTACACACAGTAATTATGAGAGAACAATAGGTTGAATCGGGCTAGTGCAACATACAATCACAATCGAGATTACGCAAACCGTTAATTATCACACGAGTTCCGCGGTACTAGAACTTTCATCACAACAAACATCAGGCAATATAAAAGAGAGGCTTGTTCAGTAGTAATGCAATTATTTGTATATTCAATTCATCTACTATAAACAATACTACACAATCTCAAGAATGGTAAGTAACAGACTACAGAAACAATTACTATGCTACTGTTGCTACAACAGAGGATGGTGCTACAAAAATTAAATTAAGAGCCAAAAGGTAAGTTGGTTAGTGGAAAAGACAAACTAACTGAAATAAGACTACGTATCTAACTACGTCACGATCCTGTTTGTGAACTATCCTGGCAGAAAGGGCGCCAGATAAAAACTGTACGCGTGTTTTGGAATGTTGAACCTTTCGTTAAATCAGACAATAAATTGTTCATTAACTCAGCTATTTGGTTTAATTATGGCCCTGATCTTAATGTACAAGAAACAGTGCATTAAATTGATTTTGTGCGCAACGGATCTTTTAAGTAAACAACTGTGACATGTAACCTTTTGAAACAGACACTGACTATACTCAAAAATTTTGACTGCGAGAAAGATATAAGAAAAACCACAAATCACTTTCTTAATGCTTGACTGTGAGAATTAATGTCGATCAGTTATTATTGAAATCCAAATCAACTATTATCTTACTATCGCACCAATAATGAAATATGTTCAATAATGTTATTCAAATCAACACTCCACTAAATCAAGTAATTATCAAATGAAGGAAGTGGGTTAATTTTCTAACTACGTAAATGAAATATGAAACAGGGTTAAGTTACTTATTATTGATAAACAGCATTACATTACCTACATAATACAACTTCTGACTTGCTGGCAAAGCAGCCTCTGCTCTACATCGGAGCCATACACACAACCCAACCGCTCTCTAAGCGAGCTGAACCACTAGTGCTACTCTCTCTCTCAGTGCGAGCTACAATGCTATGCAATACATGATCTTTGCCAGAGATGAAACTTTACACATATCGATACATACAGTAGAAGCGATATTATACATTTTCTTGCAAGCAAGTTACTCGATACAAAACAGGAGGCACAATATTAGACATTTTCTTGTAAAAATAATTTTCTATGGACACGTTTCACAGTACGTCCTAGCTGCCGTCTGTTCCGCCTTGACATGCTGCCTGCGATGTGTGCCTGCTAATGCTAATCATGTGCAGCTCTCGTTACCCCAAACGCAAGCTACAGATTTAACTTGTTTAGTACATTTCCTTGAAGGTGACGTGTTTTTGGGTGGCCAGAAGTGAACGTTTAAGCTCGTCACATGGGGCTAGGTTCTCGTATGAATAAGCATTCCTCTCCGGTTACATGTCCTGGTGAGACACTGATCGTAATCTCGCAGACTGAAGATGAAGGGATTATCTGAGACTCTGGGGTTTCTGTACAATCAGATAGTAAAATCACTCATTACGCTTCTCAAAGAGTATTTCGTTGAGCTCTATCTACGTCCTGTAAACAATATGGTCAGAAACGGTCTGAACAGCTTGTACGGATGCTGATGGATAGGTTGCGCTAAAAAATATTTTTTAACTACCTGCTAAGCCCGGCATTGCGAGGGTATATATGCATTTTTCCAGGAAATAAAACTCGAAAAAGATTTCATCTCCATGTATTCATGAAAGCAGCTTGGAAATTATGAAAGAGTAAAAAGGCGAAGGTAGATAGAGGGGGAGGAGGGGATGGAGAGAGAAAGGAGAGACTAGAAGGTAGTGTGTTGGTAAGAAGTACAGGAAGGAGTAGCCAGAAGGTGATGCTCCGAAACAGGGAGAGAAGAATGGACAAGTAGAGGGAGGAGACGAGGGATAGAGAGAGGGGAGCACAAGGCGATATATATCCTATTCTCGTACGTATCATCAACTGCCAATCATTGCCACTTTTTCTAGTTTGTACATAAAAAATATTACGTTGTGTCGTATTCGATTTGACATTTAAGTTAGTCTTTGAGATCGTTTCGTGTGCACACTCAAACAGTCTGCCATTGGCTTCGTTGCGAAACGTGTCCTTCATTTAGAAGTTGAAACCGAACGAAATTAATAAATGACCATTTTCACAGGAATCTTCGCTAACCGTAGTCATACTGCCACATTTTATCTAGGCAATATCGGTTTCTTGCACTAGAGCCGCATCATCAGGTGCATGAAACACTTACAAGCTCATAGCCGTGGTATGGATCTTTTAATATTGACGCTTGGGCAGAAAGGGCCGTATGAATAAAAAAAGAGCACATGCTCCAGAGAAGATTCTCAGTTCAAAAGAACGTTCTCTGAGTAAGTTCTCAGTTTCGCATGAATAAAAACTTCAAAGCATATGCTCTGAGCAGGAAGTTTATTCTCGCTACCTCCCCTCCTTCTTGTGTAAGTTCTCCGTGTGTCGTGTCCGGCACAGAACAGATGATCAACCGTGTATTTCTTTAAATTAGCCCAATCATGCAAATCATTCAGTGTACAAATATTGAGTAGGCATCTACATGTTCAGGAAGAACTGTACTATGTTTAGATATTAGTTTGTTGTGAAGCAGTATATTATTAAGACTAAAAATGCACTTTTTTCGAAAATATATTCCTCTGACCATGGTACAAAATTTTCGACACGCGAGACACTTTTTTATCATTGAAGTTACGTTAGCAAATCACAACGTTCAAATGTTTGTTAAGCTTATGGAACTTAATTGCGTGGTCATCAGTCCCTAAACAGACAAACTACTTATGAACAACCTTATACTAAAGACGACACACATTTCCATGCCCGAGGGGGGATGTTTGTAAATCTTATGGGACTTAACTACGGGGTCATCAGTCCCTAAACTTACAAACTACTTATGAACTACTTACGAACTAGGACGGCACAAATATCCATGCCGGAGGAGGGATTCGAACCCCCGACCGTAGTGGCCGTGCAGACCGGGACTGAAGCGCCTCAGTCCCCTCGGCCACCGCGGCCGGCGCCCGAGGGGGGGGGGGGGGATTCGAACCCCCGACCGTAGTCGCCGTGCAGAATGTGACTGGCGCGCCACAGACCGCTCGGCCACCGCGGCCGGCGAAGTTAGTTTAGCACAATTTGCGAACGAAATTTTAAGAATGCATCACGTATTCATCTGTTTCAACGAGGAGTGATTTCAGAGCTTTGTAACAGAAGATACTTATTGTTAAATATGACAAACGATTGTCTGCTCATAAGCGCTGGGCCACGCGATATTGTCACAAGGAACAGGCTGCTAGGTATGTAATTAATCAGTTATTAAATAAAATGTTTGTAAAGCTTGTAGGACTTAACTGCGGGGTCATCAGTCCCTAAATTTGAAAACTACCTATGAAGTAACTTATACTAAAGACAACGCAAATATCCATGCCCGAGAGAGAATTAGAACCTCCGACGCGGGCGGCCGCGCGATCCGCAACATGACGCTGCAGGCCACTCGGCTACTCACGTGCGGCATCAGTTATTTCTTTTCCTGTCGTTTCTATTTACTTCTAACATAACAGAAGTTATAAGTACGAAGTCATAAAACGCATCTTAAATAGCCCAACCGATTTGGATAGAAACAATACTTCAATAGGCCTACCTGGTATTTCAGCAATATTTATTTTGTGATACGAACTGTGAAGTCCTGGGATGGACATTATTTGGAACTAAAATCATAAGGCCTTACTAATATACAATATTTAAAAACACAATACTATTTTGCTATGTAGCTGTTTACAACTGTAAATATACACTCCAAATAAATGGGTAAAACACGCAGCTCAATCAACTTGTGTTTAAGTTCTATGTCGGTAATGAAAACAATCCTCTGACATCACTCTCGTCACTATATGAAATACTTGAAGTGTCACACTCACGATTTTTCTGAAGGAAGCTACCGTACTCGTCAACAAAACGTTTTTATTTCCATTAATTTTTAATTCCCCTCGTATTTCTTAAGACTGCGTGAAAAAGAACCATTTTTTTGCCTTATAAGTAACACAAATTGCGTCATCTTTATTATAAACCACAGTAATACGTAATAGAACGCAGTACGTTGTTCTCGACGGCGAGAGTTCATCAGAGACGAGTGTATCGTCAGGCGTGCCCCAGGGAGTGTGATAGGACCGCTATTATTTCTGTCTATATAAATGATCTGATGGACAGAGTAAGTTGTAATTTACGGCTGTTTGCTGATGATGCTGTGGTGTATGGGACGGTGTCGTTTTTAACTGACTGTAATAGCATACAGAATGACTTAGACAAAATTTCTAGTTGGTGCGAAAAATGCCAGCTAGCTCTCAATGTAGAAAAATGTAAGGTGATGCGCATGAGTAGGAAAAACAATCATATAATGTTCGAATACAGCATTAGTAGTGAGCTTCTTGATGCTGTCGCGTCGGTCAAATATCTAGGCGTAACATTGCAGAGCGATATGAAATGGAACGAACATGTAAGGACAGTTGTGAGTAAGACGAACAGCTAACTTCGGTTTATTGGGAGAATTTTGGGAACATGTACTTCACCTGTAAAGGAGACCGCGTATAAAACGCTTGTACGACCACGTCGTGAGTATTGCTCAAGTGTTAGGGACCCGCAGCAGTTAAGTTTAAAGGCAGACATAAAGGCGGTTCAGAGGCGAGCAGATTTGTTACCGGTAGGTTCGACATATGCGCAAGTGTCACGGAAATGCTCGGGCAACTCAATTGGGGATCGCTGGAAGAAAGACGACGTTCTTTTCGTGAATTTCTGTTGAGTAAATTTAGAGGGCCGGAATTCGATGCTGAGTGTAGAACGATCTTGCTGCCGCCTACTTACATTTCGCGTAAAGATCACAAAGACAAGATAAGAGAGATTAGGGCTCGTACGGAGGCATATAGGTATTCTTGTTTTCCTCGTTCTATTTGGGAGTGGAATAGGAAAGGAAACGCCTAGTAGTGGTACAGTGTACCCTCCGCCACGCACCTTACGGTGAATGTATGTAGATGTGAATGTAGATATTAATAGAAGTTACTCAGCACGAAGTATGGTAGAGAGCTCACTTCACAAAACGGAGAATGTACTCCCGTCGTGAGAAACTTCTCTAGTTTTATTCATATGAAATCGGAGAATGTTGTCTGTTGTGAGCAACTTCCCCCATCCTTCTGCTCACGCTGAGAACGGTTGAAGTATATTCTCCGACGCGCTTTACTCATGCGAACCTGATTATGTTCTCTGGAATTCAGAGTATAAAGTAGATACTCCGTTTTATTCATACGGGCTAAAGTCCTGTGCCTAACTGGAAGTATGACTGCTGTTAGCGGAGTGTTCTCTTAAAAATGAATGACCTGCCATCGCCGTGGCTATATGAGCGCCGAGTTGTTGAAATAAATCAGTGGCAGTGAACGGCAAGGCTGCCGAGTCTTGGTTCGCGTTCGAAGGCTGCAACCGTCCGCTTTTTGTAACGCTCTTTTGATGAGTCTGAGGAAGCGAAATAACGTACACGTTTGGCTACGCCGCGGCTAATAGGCTGATTGTATTTGCAATCGCAGTGATTTGATCAGCTAACACCACAGAGTATAAATATCTATGGAGTGGGCATTCAAATGGGCATAAAGCAACGTCTCCTGAGCTAAAATCACGTGATTTTGGGACGGCGCACTGCAGCTCGTAAGCGCTAAGCGTTATTTCGAGCGTAATTAATTCGTTACTAGCTGAAAACCCGGCGTTGCCCGGTATTTATTCATTTATTCCTGCCTAGAGTTAGTACTTCTCCTACCCTTCTCTCTCTGTCCATCTTCTTTTTTCTAAAAATATGTTATCTTTATCGGAGAACATATAAGAAATAACGGTGTCTTGGATAATATACAAAATTATAAGCGCATTATTCAAACAAAGAAAGATAGAAGTCAAAACACAAATGACATATAAATTTCACACGATCTTATATTTATTCAGTTATATGTGGTACAATTGTATAATTTTTCAGGTATGTATTCATTTGTATAAGTGCTGCATGTCTGTAAAATTTCTTGGAAATAAAATTGGTGTTAAAGAAGTAATAGAATACTACTAGGTGCGTGATAGGGGGTTTTCTATGAACGTTACTATTTTATGTGTTCATACCTCATGAACTACGCTACAATTTTGGAGGCACATTCAACGATATGTGTGTACATTGCCTATAAAATTTCCTGCGGCTACAATTTGTAGTGAAGAAATTATAAATTGTAACGTCATACCGAAAGCCGTAGTTTTACTCCATAAACAGCGGAAAAGTAGTAAGTGAGAAACTTTTTTCCTTTCATCATTTTACTATGGTTGCCAGCGAGAAAAAGTTTAATAAAGGTTTGAAATTATGTTTAAAGTTTGTGGCAAATCGCTAAGTACTGCCATTCTCATACAGTGTATTTCGAAAGTCTCGCACTTATGGCATTTTTTGCGATTTCTATTGGTTATGACGTAATATCTTTTGAACCATGAGCCGTATGTGATTCTTAACCATGCAGAAATTGTTACCTCACGGTAAGGAATGTGTGTACCAAATTTGGTTGAAATCGGTCCAATGGTTCAGGAGAAAATGAGCAGCATTGTCGCAAAATGCAGCAGTTTTTCGCGCATCTCATTGTTTATGAGGTCATATCTCGTGAACTATATATCGTATGTGATTCTTACAGTTACAGCGACCATCCTCATGGATTGAAACTTACGTGAACAAAATTTCATAAACATTGGAACAAAACTGTAGATTTGTATGCAACAGGTACAAACATACGGACACACTGCTTTATATATTAGATTACGTCAATATAAGCTTCATGGGGGATTAATGTTTGTGTCGTCTTTAGTATAAGGTAGCTCGTAAGTAGTTTGTAAGTTTAGGGACTGATGACCCCGTAGTTAAGTTTAACAAATATTTGATCATTTTAAGCTTCAGGAGTATTGTAAAACTATGCATATATGTTAATAAACATCATAAAAATTCTAGGTATTGGACGAATTGGGTTTCAACACATAAAAATCGAGATAATTATGCTTTATTGTTATAGCCGAACTTTCACTTTATTTACTTTTTTCCGTTAACGGGAAAAACAACTGGCAACCAACAATATTTTTATTTGCTACAGCTGTTATACGAATGTCTATTCCATTTAATTACGTTACAAAGACACTGCATTAGCGTTATAGCGAAGCAAAAGTGGAATAAAAATTTGAAGCCGTTAATTCCTACTGCAAATGACCACACTGCACGACTGTTTTCCTTTTTTGCTTATCATTTTGCTGTTATCATGCAAGGACAATTACCTATTGCATTATTCATAGTTATTTGAGTGTGTTCAAAGGCTAAATAGGAAGCATTAATCATCATTTTTGAAGCAATAGTTTGACTCTCTGTTCATCTTTTCGGGAAGCTAAAGTACAAAAATCACGTAATGTAAAAAAACTCATACATAATTACATAAAAACACAGAAGAGCTCGAGGACCCGTATGTCACTGTGGAGACTAACCTGTTAGAAGTTACTGGTATCTAACACTTTTCTCGTAAACACCTGGAAAAAATAGCTCCACAATATAGTACCTTATAATAACGCGTTTCGAACTTTTTCAATATTTAAAGTCAGTCATATCAACACGACATTTTGAAGTAAGCATATATCAACGTTGTTCTAACTTACAAATGAAAAGTAACTGGTCCTGTTTTCACATAGTTTTCTTTGCACCCATAGCAGCAGCAACATTACCGTGCCGTAGTTGCTACTAATTTCCCAACACAAAACCTGATAAAACAAGACAAATACGTGTAATATTCGAAATTCGATAGTATCACCATACGCAACCAAGCCAAATGGTCACAATACCACGTGACGTCCTCAAAAAGATGTTGAGAACATGCGCAGCATGCTATGCTCACTGCGTAGATATTTATACTCTATTACTAATCCAAATGAATATTGATACATTCCCTGCGAAGAAAATTTTCAAGTTTCGTCTGCACTGCGCATCGGGCCACCGGTGAGCTAACGAAAACTTTGCTGAAATACTGTTCTGGGCAACGGTATCCCGAAAGCAACGAGTATAATTACATATCTATATGACGTCCCTTGAACGCGGAGCTACCTGTTGGGCTGCCTACAGCAATGCGGGCATTTATCTACGTATACTGCTCGGCAGCAACCAACTGAATCCCGAAACATTTGTTAGACTTTGGCCCTCCTGGTTTATTTGGTAAACACGCATCGGACGAGAAATAATACAACAAATTAGTTTTTACATAAATATTACAGTGTTTATTAACTGACATTTAAAATACTCATTCTTGGTTCTCGTGTCTTGGTTTCTTAAAACTTAAATGGCCGTTTTGTCTGCAGCTTTGTTTACAGAACATACAAACAAATTACGTAAAAGCTTCTTCACATAAACAATCGTTGTATTGTTTCAACACTGTAATCTTAAAAAAGTCATTACTGGATATGTTTCACATTGAAGCAACTGTTGCACATTTTAGACTGTCCTGGGCAGTCATTCCAGAAGGTTGTAACTTTCTTGGTATCTGCGCAAATCATTTTTAAGCACAATGTTCAGTGGCGCCGAAATTTACTTTCCGGTACCTCGAATAGTATATCGACATAAATGCAAAGCAATGGACTTCTTGAACGCTCGCTGTCAAGTGAAGTGTTATTTTTACGATATAGAATCGTTGGATTTACTTTAGAGGTTTCTAAGTAAGAGTTCCATTGCAACTTTTCTGTACCATTTTATACCCTTTCTCAATGGTGAATAATACGAAGACATAACATCCCTGATATCAACGTATTTCTCGTACTCCAGTACAGCCTTTGTTTCCGTTAAAGTATCAGCTTTTCTTTTCTTTTCCTCCAATATCTTCTAATATACCGTTACGTTCAGGAACCGTATAAATTATTGTATTTTATCCATCAAGTTGACGATTTTCACTCCAATATCGTTCTCTACACCACATAATTTCCCTTTCTTAAGCTCTTTCTCCACAATATCCTTGGGAAGTCCTGCTTTATTTGGTCGAACTGTTCAACACAAAAACATAGTTTTATCTAACAACGTGATAGCGAGAGGAATGCTTGTATAGAAACTGTTGGCATAAAGAATTCGAGACAGTCCAAAATGGCACTCACATTTTCATGGTGATATCCCCCGTGTGATCTCCATCTTGTAGCTCGTCGTGTTTCCCTTCGTAGATTCGAAAATCAAAAGTGTAGTCTTCCTTTAGCAAGTTCTGTTCAATTTTACAACATATTTGTGAGGTTTTTCGGGATACACAGCCAAAAATCAATCTTCCTCCTCTAGCAATCATGGATTTGTCAATTACCACATCTCTTCGAGGTGTTGGAAGGGCTTTGAAAGTTGTACTGTAATGATTTGTAGTAGACTAGCTTAAACCCGCGGCTCCGCTCGCGTGTTGGTTGATTATGATAGATAAGCTACCTTTCAGTAGTGTGCTATGAGAATGGTTTTGAAGGATGAAATGAAATACTATACCTTCTTTAGAAACAAACAATTTTAATCAACATTCAAATAAAAAAATAAAATTATGTGAAGTGCTTAATGATTTACAATAAATAATAGATACATTATTCCTTGTAGCCTGTGTTCCCATATCTTAAAACGTATGGTGAGTCCAAATTCATTTTAGGGCATTTTTAAAGAGATGTATTAAAAGAAATTTATTTTTACTGCTTTATTTATTCATTCTTATATTTCCTTATTCGTATGCTTATCCTTACAGAAAAAGAGCTGTATACATTGTAGCACGCATAGACCAAAGATATGGTCTGTGGCATCACATTTCGCGGTATGTAACCTCCTTGCTATTGAGTCGCAAACGTCATCGCTGGCCTTCAGTCCGAATTTCTTTATAATTTGACGACTTTCAACCACCATATCTTCCACCCCCTTATAGCTATCGGCATGGAACTGCCATGGCGTACAACGGAAGACTTCGGACAACAATTACACACAGACCATTCGTTTGCTTTCTGTAGTTTTCGCTGCAGAGCGAAATATTAACACACACGCTCATAAAATTTCATATACACCGATAACATTCCATCCCAATATACTCCACCTTTTTATCATTATAAACCCTCAAGCAACAATGGAACCAATAAAACCATTTTCAAAGAGTAATTATTGTTCCGCATTTCGCGTTATATTCTTCAAATTACTATATATCTATCAGATCGCTATAAAACCGTGCCTAAAACCTTCCTCAGGTATAAATTAGTAACTGTACAAATATTTAAGTCTCTGCGTCTTGTCGTTCGGACGTGATAAGCGTACACCGAACAGACATTAACCTTAATATATATAGATAAATATCTATCCGATCGCCATAAAACCGTGCCTAAAGCCTTCCCCGGGTAGACATTAGTAACTGTACAAATTTTTAGCTCTCTATGTCTTGTGGTTCAGACGTGATAAGCGTACACCGAACAGACATTCACATTTATAGATGTAGATAAATAACAATTTGTTTATAGTAAACAGTAGTACATACCATGAAGCACCTATTCTTGCCTGCTAACACAAGAAAATGTCGATGTGTATGTTTTGACACACTTTTTCTTGACTCCCGCACTCGTGAAGCACAGACATTGCGAGGTGGAGTGGCTTGCGCACGTCATCTATGAGGATACCACTGCGGAGGGGTATCTATGGAGATGACAGGCAAACGTGAGGTTCCTGAAGAGGGGCAGCAACACTTCCAGTAGTTACAGGGGAATGTTCTATCCCTTAAACGGGTAGGTACGTTAGAAAATTTGAAAAGAGAAACTGATAGATTAAAGTTAGATATGGCAGGGATTAGTGAAGTTCGGTAGGAGGATGAACAGGATTTCTAGTCAGGTGAGTACATGGTTATAAATACAAATTCAGTTGGTGGTAACGCAAGATTAGGTCTGATAACGATTAAGAAAATATGAATGCGGGTAATTTACTATGAACAGCATAGTGAACGAATTAGCGTAGTAAATATAGACACAAACCCAACACCGAGCAAAGCAGTACACGTTTATATACCACGCAGGTCTGCTAATGATGAGGAGATCGAAGAAATGTAAGAGGCGATAAAAGAAATTATTCAAACAGTTAATGGAGAGAAAAGCTTTGTTTTGTGATCGAGGACTAGAACTCGGTAGGGAAAGGAAAGAGAAGGAAATGTAATAGGTGAATATGGACTGGGGAAAAGGAATGTAAGAGAAGATCGACTGGTAGAGTTTTGTGCGGAGCACAATTTACTCATTATGAAAGAAGGTTGTATTCGTGAAAGAGACCAGGAAACACTGGAAGATACCAGATTGACCGTATAATAGTAAGAAATAGGTTCACAAAAAAGTTTTTAACTGTAAGAATATCCAGGGGCAAATATAGACTCTGAAAATAATTGGATATGAAGTGTGGATGGATGGATGGTTGAAGTTTTAAAGGGACCAAACTACTGTGGTCACCAGTCCCTTTTCCCAATCACATAGATGACATAAAAGATCGCTAAAAATTGGACGTAGTGTTAAACTACATCAAACGTTAGATGGAAGATGTCAGAAATAAAAGAAGCAAATAAAAGGGAAGAATGAAGAGAGATTTTAAAGAGAATGCCAGAGTGTCTAGGTTGGGTGTTCACATAAATACAATTAGAACGTCCAGTCACTCTATAACACATTAAAATCACCTGCCTAAAAATATTAAGCAGGTGTAGAGCAAACAGATAAAGCATAATCTGTAAACTTCAGATGGAATTATATAATCCACTATCACGAATAAAATTTGAAACAGAATCAGCCACAGCAGCTTTGTCACTTAAAACATGGTTTAAGGAATCAGAGAGATTAAAAGACAGCCCTTGAGCGGCGAAACAAGGGCATTTCATTAAGATGTGAGCGACAATGCTCACAGTGGAGGAACGACAGCTTCCATAAGGAGACTATCCACAGGGCTCGTTCAGAAAGCCCCAGTCGCGAGTCTAACTCCACAGTGGTGGATAGGATCCAGCATCCAGCACCTGCAGCACCGATGGAGATGCGGAACCATATGCTACGCTCCCAAAATCAAGTCGCGACAGGACAACAGCTTTGTAGCAGTGCAGCAGGGTATTCCGGTCTGCATCCCAAGAGGAACTTGTGAGGGGGCTGACATGGAGCCGTTTATTTCGCATATCAATATATCAGGTGTTAAAGACGTTATCTTGGTTGGAGAACTGTGTGAAAGGTGAGAGAGAGAGAGAGACAGTAGATGAGCTTGTATCCCGTGGGAAAGCTCCGCCCCTATTGCAAGTTGAGATCTGATTGGCTCCCGCCTATACTAGTTGTCCGCCAAAACTTTAAGCTTCTTTTATTAATATTTAACTTTCCTATGTCTATTAAAAATTATCTGTATACTTTCTGTAATGTTTTTGTGCTAAGCTATATTTCGATTAATTCAAAGATTTAATTATTTGGTATATTTTGTAATAAGCTGAACAATGTTAGTCTAGAAGTTTCGCTTGGCGCCAAAACGGTGGCTTGTGGCGCGCAGCGAGGTGCGGCGACAGTCAGTCGAGCGCCGACCGCGATACCTTGCACATTCATGTTAGTTGAGTGCGGGCCAGGGACAGTTTATACGTTATGCAACGTTTATATTTTTAACATTAATCAGTCTGTATATTTGTGCTTGGATATACACTGGCATTTCATCAATAAAAACAAGCACTGGCATCCTACAAAAGCTAAAGTTATTCGTAGTGCAGTACTTCCTAGCCACATCTCAACACCTCTTTTAGCATCACTTCAAGTACAACGGATGTGTGACCTGTGTGCTTCACCTGCGCAATGGGACATCAACTACGACAGAAGACACAAGGTTAGTAAAAGAGTGAATTCAGATATGCACTGAAGTTGCATGTCGACACGGCACCTCGCGTGCAGTGCTGCCCCGTTTACAAACCAGGGCACTGGCACGAAGTGCGTTGGTAACATCGCCGAGGGAAGGCATGAAAGAGGGGAGGTGTTTTAGGAACTTTGTCAACTATGCACTGACCTTCCCTCCCTGTCTTTTAAAAAAGAAGCCCCGCCGTAAACTCCTAAGTCAGCGGAGGTCGTTGAGGTGCCGCCAGCACATCTGTTTCAGCTAGCAAATATGTGGCTGTCATGTGAGCCGGTCATCAAATAGCAGTCCTAGAAAACGCTGAGTTTCAAATACATTGAATAGTTGGCCGTCAAGATACAACTCTGGATGTCGGTGGACTTGCCGTCGACGACAGAAGGGCATAACGCACATTTTGGCAGCAGAAAACAGAAAACTGCTGTCGCTAAGCCGTAAATGACCACTAAAAATAATGGAACACTTAAAGTGGAGCTCTGAGGAGCCCCATTCTCTTGGACGTGCAAGGAAATACAGGATGCACCAACCTGAGTACAAAAGGTACGAACAGCTAAAACGTTTTGGATAAAAAGTGGGAATGACGAGATGGGACTGACGGAAGATATTGAGAAGGTTCAGAGAAGGGTAGCTCGTTTTGTTTTATCACGTTACGGGGGGAAACCGTCACGGAAATGTTGCACGAATTGGGGTGGAAATCATTAAAAGAAAGACGTTATTCATTGCGGCGTGATCTGTTTGCGAAGTTTCAATCACCGACTTTTACTTATGAATGTGAAAATATTTTGCTAGCACCCACCTACTTAGCGAGACATGACCATCCCAATAAAATAAGAGAAATCAGATCGAAAACGGAACGATTTAGGTGTTCTTTCTTCCCGCGCGCTGTTAGAGAATGGAACGGTAGAGAAAAGTTATGAAAGTGGTTAGTAATCCCTCTGCCAGGCACTTAACTGTGATTTGCAAAGTATCTATGTAGATGTAGATGAGCCGCGGAAACCTCACCCACGTAATGTAGTTAAAATGTGGTGTCGCCAGTTTGAGTCATACGCCTTCAACATGTCAAAAAACAGGGCTACCAGATGGTGACATCGAGAAAACGCTGTTCGGATAACAGACTGAAGATAGACCTAGTTATCCAAGGTCGAACGTCCCTTGCGGAAACCACCTTGGCATGAAGCCAGCAGGTGCCGACATTCAAGGAGCCAGTACAACCGCCGGCTTACCATGCGTTCTAGCAGTTTGCAGAGAACGTTCGTAAGGCTGATGGGCCGATAGCTGTCCACATTTAGCGGATCTTTACTCAGCTTAATCACCGGAACGATGGTACTCTCGCGCCACTGTGACGGGAAGACACCAGTGTTCCAGATGCGATTATACAAAGCTAGAACATGTCTCTTAGAGTCCTCAGATAGGTGTTTTAGCATCTGACTGTGGATTATGTCTGGCCATGGGGAGGTGTCATGGCAATGGGCAAGGGCACTGAGAAACTCCCACTCACTAAACGGAGCGTTATTCTCCTCAGGGTGGCGTGTGGTGAATGAAAGGTGTTTGCGTTCAATCCGCTGTTTTAGTGTACGGAAGGCAAGTTGATAGTTTTGGGATGCAGTGGTGGGATCGTAGTGCTCGGCAAAAGCCTCGGCGATGGCGCCTTGATCCGTACATACAGCCCCTTGGATAGATATCCAAGGTATTGCTGCCTAGGACTGGTAGCCATATAGACGTCGGATCTTTGTTCAGACTTGCGAAGGAGAGTTACGGGACCCTATGGTTGAGACGTACCATTACCAACATTCCTGTTTTTGTCTCAGTATTATCTGGCGAGCACGAGCACGGAGTCGTTTAAAAGCAATAAGATTCTGGAGCGATGGGTATCGCTTATGGCGCTGAAGAGCACGCCTACGGTCTCTAATGGCGTTTGCTACTTCCGACAGCCACCAAGGCACCCCGATGAACGAGGGATTGCGTGCTCTGCAGCAGATACGATATTTTGAGCAACACTCTCAACCACCACGTCGATCGTGTCGTCAAGGAGAAATCCAAGAGTGGCAGCAGGATCCCAATTTGCCTTGTTTAAATCCCATCGGGGAGCGCGTGCAAGGCACTGACGATGGGAAAGCGATAGAAATATAGGAAAATGAACACTACCTCACCAATCTTCATGTGTCTTCTAATGGACAGATGGTAAAAGGCCAGGGCTGAAAACTGACTAGTCAGTGCCCAAGAAGGTGCCATGTGCCACACTGAAATGTGTTGGGGCTCCGGTGTTTAAAACACAGAGGTCGAGCTGGAATGTTAAGTTCTAGATATCTCTGCCGCGACCACTGTTTATTGCATCACCCCACAGGGTATTATGGGCGTTAGTTACCCAGTAGTAGAAAAGGCGGCGGGAGCTGGGACATCAGTGTAGCCAGTGTGTGTGGTGGTACATCACCATCTGGTGGAAAATATAGGCTGCAGATGGTTATGTCGTATGGTATCCTTACCCTGACAGCCACAACTTCTAAAGATGTCTGAAGGTGCACGGTTGCACCATAGCCAGTGTTAAGTATATACACACAGACGCTTCCTGAGATTTTGTTATACACAGTCCGATTACAATATCCCTTTAGTCACGAAGGACAGGGGTCCACATTGCTGGAAACCAGCTTTCCTGGAGGGCAATGCAGAGAGCAGGTGTTATCCTCAGACTAAAATTTTAATCTTCCAGGAAGTTTCATATCAGCGCACACTCCGCTGCAGAGTGAAATTTTCATTCTGGATTTAGGAGCTATCTTAGACATTTCGAGGATGATGCTGTCATTTACCCCTAGGTCACCAGAAGATCAAAAACAACGGCAAAAGATAAGATATCGTCATGGTGCAAAACTTGGCAATTGACCCTTGATATTGGTAAGTGTGAAGTCATCCATATGCGTACTAAAAGAAATCCGTTAAACTCCATTTACACTATATTTCAACCATATCTATAGGCTGTAAATTCAACAAAATGCCTAGGAATAACGATTAAGAACATCTGAAATTGGAAAGAACACATAGAAAATACTGTAGGGAAGGCGAACCAAAGTCTACATTTCATTGTCACGAACAATTAAGAGATGCAACAGTTCTACCAAACAAACTGTCTACACTACACTTGTGCGTCCTATTTTGGAGTGGTGATTTGCTTTGTGGGATCCACGACAGGTGGAACTGATCGACGTTATGGAAGAAGTCCAGAGAAGAACAGTTCGTTTTGTTCTCTCGCGAATATGGGAGAGTGTGTAACAGAAATAGTGGACGAGTTGGGGTTTAGAATCATTAAAAGAAAGGCGTTGTTTGTTGCGAAGAAACATATTTGCGAAATTTCTTTCCCCAATTTTCTCTTCAGAATGGGAACATATATTGTCTGCACCCACGTTTTAGAGTAGAGTTTCGTTCCATTGAAGCGTGTTGAGGAGATCCTCGTGGATGTGCAACATGTCAGAAAGTAATTTTTTTTTACAAGCTGATAATATTATAATACTAACACAGATACATACTTTTTTAAAGCTGATAATATAATAATACTAATACATATGCATACATCATTTGGTTCTATTTAAAAATTCGCCAGTGGAGTAGGACGAGTTGGCCTCTAGAATGTCGTCAGGTTCCTTTTAAACTGATCTTTATTTGTAGCTAATTTTTTATGGTTGCTGGTAAATTAGTGAAAAATATGTGTTCCTGTGTAGTAAACTCCTTTTTGAAGTAAAATAAGTACTTTTAAGTACTTGTGTAGATCATTTTTGTTCCTGGTATTGTAAATATGATCCGAGCTGTTGTTGGGAAAAGTGATATATTATTTATGACTAATTTTAAAAGGAATAAATATATTGAGAGGCAGTAGTTAATATACCCTGTTCTTTGAAGAGGCTTCTACATGACATTCGTGAATTTACTCCACAAATAATATGTATTACACGCTTTTGAACTCTGAAAACTTTTGCTTGACTTGAAGAGTTACCTCAAAATATAATACCATATGACAATATGGAATGAAAGTAAGCAAAGTATGCAAGCTTTTTTATTTTTATGTCTCCTATGTCTGATACCACACGTATTGTAAGTACAGACTTGTTAAGTCGTTCATGCAGTTATGTGGTGTCTTCCTCCTAACTGAATTTATTATTAAGCTGTAATCACCAGAATTTAATACTGTCAACCTCTTCTATCTGCTATTCATACTTTAGGCATATGCTGGATGGAAATCTCTTACATGATCTGAACTGCAAGTATGAGTCTTTTCCAAGTCTCATGTCAATGAATTGGCTTTAACCCATTTTTTAATATTCATGAAAATATCATTAGCAGACCTTTCTAGAACTATGCTCGACATACTATTTCTTGAAATACTTGTATCACCAGTAAACAAAACGAACTCTGCTTCTGACAGTGTAACTGATGATAGGTCATTAACGTAAACAAGAAAAAGCAATGGCCATAAGATGGATCCTTGTGAGACACCACATGTAATTTCTTCCCAATCTGACGATGTTTCCTGTTAGCGAGGTACGACTTGAACCACTTTGCAGCTATTCCCGTGACACCATAGAATTCTAATTTACTTAAAAGGATGTTATGGTTAACACAATCAAATGTCTTTGACAACTCACAGAAAATACCTGCTGCTTGTAATTTATTACTAATGAATTAAGTACATTTTCAACTGTAGGAGTAAATAGCCTTCTCGATATCGGAACCTTTCAGAAATCCAAACTGTATTCTAGGCAATATGTCATTTGGGGTTAGGTGGTTGAGAAGCTGCTTGTACATTACTTTTACAGAATTTTTGAGAATGGCGGTAAAAGTGAAATTGGTCTGTAGTTTGATGATATCTCTTTATCCCCTTTCTTGAATAAAGGTTTAATATCCGCATATTTTAACAAATCAGGAAATATTCCAGTTATAATAGACTGGTTACACAAATAACTTAAAATTGTGTTAAATACACAAGAACACGCTTTAATTAACTTTGTTGATATGTCATCGTAACCAGTAGAATGTTTGTTTCTTAAAGATTTTATTCAAATGTTTGTAGAGCTTATGGGACTTGACTACGGGGTGATAAGTCCTTAAACTTACAAACTACTTATGAACTAGCTAATGTTAAGGACAGCAAAAATATCCATCCCCGAAGAGGGATTCGAACCCCTGGCCGTAGTGACGATGCAGAACGTGACTGGCGCGCCGCAGACCGCTTGGCCATTGCGGCCGAAAAATTTGTTATTACGCAAGTGTGACATATTCATGTACCTGAAGTTATTTGTAAATGCTAGTTTCAAATATTCAGGGGCATTATTTATTGACCCTGACAATCCCATACTACCAGTAACAGATATAAAGTGCTTCTTAAATAGATTTGCCACACTATGCCCATCAGTTACTAATGTATCATCTACTCTTAATGCTATCTGTTCCTGTTCCTTTCTAGTTCTACCAGTCTCCTCTTTCGCTACATCTTTATTTTTATGGTTTTGTTACCTTTTTCTCCTAGTACATTTCATTTGTTTAGATGTCTGAATTCCTTTTTTTTTAATATTTTATAGTTTTCCTTATATTTAGCTACATCGTAATCATTGGAACTACGATTAGCTGATAGATACATTTTCCTTTTTATCTTACATAAGATCTTCACTCCTTGTATAACCCATGATTTTATTATAGAATTGTGTTTGAGTTACTTGTAGGGGGACGCAGTTTTCAAACATGATACTAACATTATTAACGAATATGATATACTTTTCATTCATGTCATGAGCACTATAAACATCTTTCCAGATCATATTTTGAGCAGTTTTCTATACTTATCAATTTTTGGTGAACTGTCTACTCTCCCGTATGCAGGTTTAGCAATCTTCATAATCTGCTTAGAAACTGTACCTAAAAGAAGGAGCTACATATGAAGACATGACCATCATAATAAAATTAGAGAATGAGATAGAAAACTGAAAGATTTGGGTGTTACCTTTTTCCGACGCGCTGTTAGATAATTGAACGATAGGGAAATATAAACACTGTTTGATGAACCTTCAATGTGCACTTCAATGTGATTTGCGGAGTATTTGTGAAGATCCAGATGTAGATGATACACGCTATCCGAGATGAATATGCCGACGGTGCAGTCTGCATATTCCAGATCCCGAAGAGTCCTGCAGCTGTAACCAAGAGATAAGAAATACCCACAGGGTCGCTCATTCTGTATGCAAAAAGCATACTTGGTGCCTTCTCCCGACCTCCACAAGGGACAAAGTTTCCTCGTTACTGCTCCCGGACCACGTCCAGAGGCCGCAGAGAAATAGAGGTGAACAGGGCAGTCTCTTTCTGCAGCTGCGGCTCTCCTCGGCTTAATCTGTGAACAAGGATATCCTTTTAACATAATACTCGAGGCGATCTACTGTTGTCTCCAAGCCGCGGTGGAGTAACCGAGCGGTCTAAAGCGTCTCGCTGCGGAGCGCGCGGTTGCTCTCCGTGGAGGTTCCAGTCCTACCTGGGGCATGGGTGTGTGTGTTGTCCTTATGTTAGTTTATCTAGGTATAAGTAGTTTGTAAGCTACAGACTGATGACCACGCGGTTTGGTCCGATGGATTTACAAACATTTTTTTTTTTTTATCTCCAACCATATTAATCAGCACCTTCACCAACATCAGCTCCTCCCTATTTCCCAATGTGGCTTCTGACCCTCCTTGTCTGCTGATGACCAGCAGCTTCACCTCACTCACTTGCTCTCCGCCCAGCTTATCTCCTGTCGCTCCACCATCTTTGTCTCCCTTGATATCAAGAACCGAGAGCCGCGGTGGAGTAGCCGAGCGGTCTAAGGCGCTTCGCTGCGGAGCGCGCGGTTGCTCGCCGTCGGAGGTTCGAGTCTCTCTAGGGCATGGGTGTGAGTGTTCTCCTTTGGTTAGTTTACCTTAGTTTAAGTAGTTTGTAGGCTACGGACTGATGATCACGCAGTTTGGTCCGATAGATTTACAAACATTTGAACATTTCTTGTCTCCAAACAGCACTGACACTGTAACCCGCAAGCGGCTTCCAATGAAATTGCGTGCTTATGGAACATCTCCCTAATTGTGCGATTGGATTCACTATTTCCTATCAGAAAGGACACGGTTCGTTGTAATTGACTGTAAGTCATCGAGTAAAACAGATGTGATATCTGGCGTCCCACGGGGAAGCGTTATAGGTCCCCTACTCTTGTGTTTATAAACGATTTAGGAGACCATCTGAATAGCTTCCTTAGATTGTTCGCGGATGATGCTGTCGTTTATCGGTTAGTGAAGTCAACAGAGGATCAAAAGCAATTGCAAAGCGATTTAGACGAAATTTCTGAATGGTGCGAAAATTGGCAGTTGTGAAGTAACACACATGACCAATAAAAGAAATCCGCTGAACTTCAATCCGCGATAAATCAGTCAAACCTTAAGGTCGTAAATTCTAACAAATACCTAGGAGTTACAATTACGAACAACTTAGACTGGAGATAACACATAGAAAATATTGTGGGGAAGGCGAACCAAAGGTTACGTTTCATTGGCAGAACGCTTCGAAGATGCTACAGCTCCACCAAAGAGATTGCCTACATCACACTTGTGCGTCCTCTCGTGGAGTACTATTGCCCCTTGTGGGACCCTCACCAGGTGGGACTGACGGAAGACGTTGAGAAGGTTCAGAGAAGGGCAGCTCGTTTTGTTTTATCTCTTTACGGTACGGGGGGGGGGGGCAAACGTCACGGAAATGTTGTACGAAGTGGGGTGGAAATCATCAAAAGAAAGACGTTATTCATTCCGGCGTGATCTGTTTGCGAAGTTTCAATCACCGACTTTTAGTTCTCAATGTGAAAATATTTTGCTAGCACCCACCTACTTAGGGAGACATGACCCAATAAAATAAGAGAAATCAGATCGAAAACGTAACGATTTAGGTGTTCTTTCTTTCCGCGCGCTATTAGAGAATGGAACGGTAGAGAAAAGTTATGAAAGTGGTTAATGAACCCTCTGCCAGGCAGGGTGATTTGCACCGTATTATGTAGATGTAGATTGCTGGCTTCATTCAACACTACTGACACTGCCTACCTTAAAGCTACTACTGGCAATTAGGGAGAACGTCTTCATGTTGTTTATGGGAAACGTAAGCCTAAAACCCGGCGTCACCCGGGTATTTATTTATGCAAGCCTTGCGTTAGTACCAATCGTAAACCTCCCCCCCCCTCTCTCTCTGCCCATTTCCTTTTTTCAGAAACTTGTTCTACCGGGTGATCAAAAAGTCAGTATAAATGTGAAAACTTAATAAATCATGGAATAATGTAGATGGAGAGGAAAAAATTGACACACGTGCTTGGAATGACATGGGGTTTCAATAGAACAAAAAAAAAAAAAAAAAAAAAAAAAAAAAAGGGAAAGATAGTACTGCTAGACGCTTGAAAGATGTCTTGCGCGCGTCGTTTGGTGATGATCGTGTGCTCAGCCGCCACTTTCGTCATGTTTGGCCTCCCAGCTCCCCAGACCTCAGATCGTGCGATTATTAACTTTGGGGTTACCTGAAGTAGCAAGTGTATCACGATCGACCGACATCAATGCCTCACCATAACTCCGAACATGCTTTACATTGCTGTTCACATTATTCCTCGGCTACAGCTATTGTTGAGAAATTATGGAGAACATATTGAGCATTTCCTGTAAAGAACGTCATCTTTGCTTTGTCTTAATTTGTTATGCTAATTATTGCTTGTCTGATCAGATGAAGCGTCATATGTCGGATATTTTAACCCTTTTTTTCTCATAGAACACCATGTCATTCCAAGCGTCTATCTATCTACATTATTGCGTGATTTATTAAGTTTTCTAATTTATGCTGACTTTTTGATCATCCGGTATTTGTGGGAAAGCAGTCTTGCGTAATGTACAAAGTTATGAGTGCAGTATCCAAACAAAGATAGTAATCAAAATATAAATGATATTCGGCTGCGGAATAGCCGTACGCACTGAGACGCCCTGCTAATGTGCACGCGACCGTTCCACGACGGAGGTTCGAGTCCTCCCTCGGGCATTGGAGTTTGTGTTCTTAGAATACGTTAAAGTAGTTTGTAAGTTTATGGACGAATGACCACTGCAGTTAGGTCTCATGCCTTTACAAACATTTGAACAAGTTATAAATGATATGTAACATTCGTACATTCATTTCATTCGAAACTTGACTATAAACTTGTTCAGGATATAGCGTGAATAAATTCTTTGTTACGCCCACCCCTAAGCAAGCGGCATAAAGGTGTTCGTATGAGAAATATGGAAATGTCAAATCCACACTCCAGTATTTAATAGATAACCCTGTGATTTACTATTCGTAATAAAAAATGCAATTCCTCACTGTAAAATGCAGTCTCTTGAAGTTAATAGGTAGATCCGTCGAAAATAATGAGTACACGTTGGATGTAAACTCTTTCATTTTCTTCCTTTAACAGTAGCTGTGCAGAACTATTTCTTTCGCCTGCAGCCGCGTACGCTCCACAGTAGACTTGCGCATAATAGTTCGCGATCGGGATCGTTCTTTTAGTTCGTCCGCTCCCAGCGACGGCTGAGCGGCACGATCTGCGCATGCAGGTGGAGGGAGAATTTCCCCCACCTAGCTGCTTCATGCGCTTGCTGCTTGAGCCGCTAACATATCACGCAAACCAAAAGAAACAGTTTGTGGATAATTTCTCGTGTTTCAGTTTAGAGTAATCTCTATATCTTGGCATTATGGAATTTATTAGTCAGATATTGCAAAGTGCAGAATACTTCAAAGCAAAAGTTTTGTTGCAGTGAACTATGTAATCTAGCAGGAAGTCGCTAACCTCAAAATGGCTCTCATCACCAGAAGGCAAACACGGGATTTTTAATTCTTTTCGTGACCTATCGCACGTATTTTAGTTCGCGACCTATCGCGCATATTTTAGTTCTCGACCTATCGCGCATATTTTAGTTCGTGACGACCTATCACGCATGTTTTAGTTCGCGACCGGTTGTTCTCCTTTTAGTTCACAGCTCGGCCGCGAAGTAGGTCGCTGTGTTTAGTTCGTCCGCTCGTTTTGGATTTTGCTACTGCTACTAAAACTACAACTGAGCTGCATCTCAGCTCGAAATGACGGCAACTGGCAGAAGGGAATCACGCGATTCTGCGCGCTCTCGCATCCTCTCGCTGTTACCCGTCAGTCTTCGAAAAAGGAGCGGACAAACTAAGAGGCGAGGGATCTGCGCACTAGTTCGCATAGTTCGCCTGTGGGAGCGCTCTTCCGAACTAGTTCATTCGCGAAGTACACAAGACTACTTCACAGTTCAAAGTTGTCAAGAACACCGTCAGCTTTCAGAAATCTCCTTAATTTGACTGGAATACGTGAGTGTCTTAGTATTATATAAGGAATGGATTAAAAGGTGGTGCATAATGTAACGGGATTTTACCCGTTATTGTATATAGGATCTCATATTTATTGAATTAACTTTTGTAGAACTGTATAAATTTGGAGGCATGTATTCACTCGTGTACGAGTTGTATGTCTGTAAACTCCGTTGCGAATACAATTAATAGCAAAGAAGTAATAGATTAAAACGTTATATGCCTTGGGGCGGTTTTCTGTGAATGTTATTGTGTATGTCCTCATATATCGTGATATACATGTAGTACTTCGATACAATTTCGAAAGTTCATTGAGGTATGTGCGCGTCTATTGTCTGTAAAATTGTATACAACTACAAATTGTAGTATAGAAATTGTCGTAATATTACTCCATGAAGAGCGGAAACGTAGTAAGCGAGAAACACTTCATCATTTGACTGTGGTTGTCAGGGAGAAGAAGTATAGTAAAGGTTTGAAATCGTGTTTTAAGTTTGTTGGATGTCGCTAATTACTCTCATTCTTATACAGTGTACGAATAAAATATCGTCGCATGATGTCGCAGTTTTTTTGCGACTCCTGTGGTTTATGGCGTTATATTTCCTGAACCATGTGTCATATGTGGTTCTTACACCTACATTGGTTGTTCTAAGAAATATGTGTACCAAACTGGATTGAAATCAGTGTAGTGGTTTAGGACGAAATGTAGCTACAACACTGTCGCGTGATGGAGGAATTTTATGTGCATCTCATTGTATATGACGTCATGTCTTCTGAAATATGTGTTGTATATGATACTTACACTTAAGGCGACTGTCCTCTTGGTTTGAAGGTCAAGTTTGCAAAATTTCATTCTGATTGGAACAAAACTATAGATCGTACGCAATACGTACACACGGACACTCTACATAGAAAGAAGATTAGACACGTTTCGGGTGGTTTAACCTGTCGGTACGGTCTTATAGAAAACGCACCACAGTGGGTGTTACCCTCTTTAAAAAGCATGTTAGGTACTTTGGAGCGCTGTAGATGATTACATGGCAACCTAAACGAAAATTCCGACGATGTTTCCAACGTCAGAACTTCACGAAATAATGATGGAACAGAGGTAAGAATCTACATTCAGGCTAGGAATGACATGGGGCTTCATTATAACATCATAAATAATATAAGAATAAATAAAAAATAGCAACAAATGACCAATAGATGTCAGTAAAAAGGATGTTGTTGTTCTGGTTTTCAGTGCAAAGACTGTTCTGATGCAGCTCTCCACGATATTCTATCCTCCGCTCGTCTCGTCTCTGAATAATACAGGCAACAAACATAATGTTTATCCTGTTTACTTGTTTCGTCTCTCGCTTTGCTCTGCAATTTTTACTACCTACAATTCTGTCCGGTGCTACATTATCTTGATGTCTTAGAATGTGTCCCAACAATCGCTCTCTTCTTTTACCAAAAGTATTCCGAAAATTTCACTTCTCCCCAATTCTGTTCAGTGCCTCTCCATTAGTTAAGTGATCTACCCATAAGATCTTTTCTATTAGCTTGTTGCATGACATTTTAAAGCCTTCTATCACCTTTTTGTCTTAACTCCACATCGTCCACGTTCCACTCTCACACTCCAGATAAATGCCTTCGGAAAAGGCTTCCTAACATTTAAATTAAGTCATGTCAACACCTTTCTTTTCTTCAAACTCTTACTTTTGCATAGCCATTGTGCTTTTATATCGTCTCCATTTCGGCCATTGGAAGTAGTTCTCTACAGCGCAAGTCCATTACCCGTCGGAGGTTCGAATCCTTCGTCGGTCATGGATGTTTGTGTTGTCTTTAGTATAAGTTAGTTTATAAGTAGTTTGTAAGTTTAGGTACTGATGACACCGCATTTAAGCCCCATAAGCTCAACAAACATTTGAACATTTGAACATTTTAGTTCACTACCCGAGTAACTAAGCTCATGTACATATTTTATTGTCTTGTTTCCTAATCTAATTTCTTCAGCTGCGCCGGATTCAGTTAGACTACATGGCCCTTGATTTGCTCTAATTAATGTACGTCTTACACTTCGCTGTAAAGACACTCTCCACTTAAATAAAAATGTTCAAATGTTTGTAACACTGTTGGACCAAACTGCTATAGCCATCAGTCCATTGTCTTACAATGTGAAATAAACCAGCTCTGAAATACGAGAAGTGATTGGAGAAAGCTTAGAGTTTAACGTCCCATCGACAGCGTGATCGTTAGAGACTGTGCTTACGCTCGGATTTTTTGGATAAAGATTGGGCAGGAAATTGGTTGTGCCCTTTTAATGGAACCATCTCGGCATTTGCCTGGAGCGATTTAGAAAAATCCCGGAAAACCTGAATCAGGGTGGTCGGAGGTGGAATTGAACCACCTTCCTTCCGAATGCGAGTCCAGTGCGTTACCATGGCGCCACCGAAGTGATTGGAGAACATATTTTGGTGGATATACATGTGGCGTCTGTTCCGAAAGAGCCGCGGCGAATTAGCCGTACGTACTGGAGTGCCGTGCTGTGGTGCGCGCGACCGTTCGCCGTCGGGGGTTCGAGTCCCCCATCGGGCATGGGTGTTTGTGTTGACCTTAGGTTAGTTTACCTTAGTTTAAGTAGTTTGTAATCTACGGACTAATGACCACGTAGTTTAGTCCGATAGATTTACAAACATTTGAACATTTCAATTGTTCCGAAAGAACAGACATCACTTCTGATCCTGCAGTTTTTATTCTCTCATATTCACAGAATATATGACATCAACTGCGAATGGGAAAGCTGGAAATGCGCACCCAGCCGCAGTTGCGCTGACCACTACGCCACTGGGGACACATGATCACCGCACCTGCAAGGAGTTCCTAAGCACGCCTCCCGTCAGATACAAATTCCCTGCTTCGCCCTGTCCACAGTACTTGTAGTTTTGAAACAAATTCCCGTTAGAGTAAGGGCCAAAACCTCGACTGTCAATGATCCTTCCGTTAGTGGAGAGGTGTGGCCAAGTTTGTGGCCCTTACTCTTACAGGAATTAGTTTCATAACTACGAGTTTGAGTACTGTGGGCAGGGCGAAGCTGGGAATTTGTATCTGAAGGGAGGCGTGCGAAGGTAGTTCTTGCAGGTGCGGTGATCACTGTGTCCGCAGTGGTGTAGTGGGCAGCGCAACTGCCTAGGAAGCGGAAGACCCGAGTTCGAAACACGGCTGGGTGTACATTTTCAGATTTGCTAATTCGCAGTTGATGTCATATATTCTGTGAATATTTTGGTGGGTACATTACGATGCCTCGTAACACTTTGTTCGAACAAAACTAACAATTGTTTTGTTAAATTTCACATTAAATAACTTTTTGCAATAATATTATAATTTTAATGGTGTCCTAATTATTTCTGTTCTAAGAAGTTGTTGACAGCATTGTTTGGTTACATGTAGGCGTAACATTATACTTTCCGAAAACCAGTTTCAAAATATATTTTATTTTTACAAACATCTACAACATCTACAACCATACTCTGCAAGCCACCCGACGGTGTGTGGCGGAGGGTACCTTGAGTACCACTATCGATTTCCTCCCCTACTTCAGTCACATATTGTT
This sequence comes from Locusta migratoria, assembly GCA_026315105.1. Lineage (NCBI taxonomy): Eukaryota > Metazoa > Arthropoda > Insecta > Orthoptera > Acrididae > Locusta > Locusta migratoria. Next base: position 411,733,111 of record CM048748.1, read on the forward strand.
CGCGGAAAGAAGGATTGTCGGTATGCCTTTGTGTGGGCTCTAATCTCTCTGATTTTATCCTCACGATCTCTTCGCGAGATATACATAGGAGAGAGCAATATACTGCTAGACTTCTCAGTAAAGGTAAGTTCTCGAAACTTCGACAAAAGCCCATACCGAGCGACAGATCGTCTCTCCTGCAGAGTCTTCCACTGGAGTTTAGCGATCATCTCCCTAACGCTTTCACGATAACCAAATGATCTTGTACAGAAGCGCGCTGCTCTCCGTTGGATCTTCTCCACTTCCTCTATCAATCCCACCTGGTACGGATCCCACACCGGTGAGCAGTATTCAAGCTGTGGGCGAACAAGTATACTGTAACCTACTTCCTTTGCTTTCGGACTGCATTTCCTTAGAATTCTCCCAATGAATCTAAGTCTGGCATCTGCTTTACCGACGATTGATTTTATATGGTAGTTCCATTTTAAATCACTCCTAATGACTTCTCCCAGATAATTTGTGGAATTAACTGCTTCCAGTTGCTGATCTGCTATAGTGTAGCTAAATGATAAAGAATCTTTCTTTCTGTGTATTCGCAGCACATTACACTTGTCTACATTGAGATTTAATTGCCGTTCCCTGCACCATGCGTCAATTCGATGCAGATCCTCCTGCATCTCAACACAATTTTCCATTGTTACCACCTCTCTATATACTACAGCATCATCCGCAAAAAGCCTCAGTGAACTACCGATGTTATCCGCAAGGTCATTTATATATATCGTGAACAGCAACGGACCCACAACACTCCCTTGTGGCACACCTGACATAACTTCTACTTCGGAAGACTTCTCTCCATTGAGAATGACCTGCTGCTTTCAGTTATCTAGGAATTTCTCAATCCAATCACACAATTGGTCTGATAGACCATATGCTCTTACTTTGTTCATTAAACGTTTGTGGGGAACTGTATCAAACGCCTTGCGGAAGTCGAGAAACACAGCAGCTACCTGAGAACCCGTGTCTATGGCCCTCTGAGACTCGTGGACGAATAGCGCGAGCTGGGTTTCACACGAACGCCTTTTTCGAAACCCATGCTGTTTCCTACAGAGCAGATTCCTAGTCTCGAGAAATGTCATTATATTCGAACATAATACATGTTCCAAAATTCTACAACTGACCGACGTTAGAGATATAGGCCTATAGTTCTGCACATCTGTTCGAGGACCCTTCTTGAAAACGGGGATGACCGGCGCCATTTTCCAATCTTTCGGAACGCTATGCTCTTCTAGAGAGCTACGATACACCACTGCGAGAAGGGGGGCCAGTTCCTTCGCGTACTCTGTGTAAAAACGAACTGGTATCCCATCAGGTCCTGCGGCCTTTCCTCTTTTGAGCGATTTTAATTGTTTGAGATGAAGCATTTGAGCAAGAAAAGAGCAAAAATATTGTTTTCATTGACAAAGAAAAAATGGTAACTGAAAGGGATAATTACGTATAAGCATTATGTTGGGTGAGGGCTACAACCTTTTCTTTTCAGGGAGCATAGAATACAGAGTACCGTATGTTTGCTGCTAAGCTCGGACACTAATGGACGGTAATAACAGGCCTGTCGAGCGACATCGCCACGGCTATGGCCGTAAAACAAAACAGGTTGCGCCACCTGTGACCCAGAGAGCAGCGCAGGGTCGCTGAGATATCGCGGCGCGGCCTCACAATTTGGGACGCGGACGTGTTTACCGGTGGCGGGCGGCGTTAGCAGTGGGCGGCCAGAGATAAGCCGCGCGACGGCCACAAAAAACAACAACAACGGCAACAGCAACAGCAACAGCAACGGCACAGGTGTCTCGTCCCTGCGCCACGCCCCCCAGGCGTGACCTTGTGGCACTGCGGCAGGCAGAGGTCGCTAATGCAGGTACCGCATCCCCGGCTATTGCTGACAGCGCGATGGCCGTAGGCCCGGGGAGAACCAAGCCCCCACAATCCCGTAAAGGCTAGTCTACACGAGGACACTAGGTTGCGACACTGGTTGCATGAAATTAGTTGCGCGCAGTTGGTTTCGTGTATGTCTGTAGACACGGCGTCAATACCATACACTTCAGTTTCGTTGTTTTTTAAGTGCCGTAATCGCCGTAGAATGAAAGTTTTAGTATCTGTAACAGTTATGGCGGAGCTATTGCTTCTCTGTGTGAAGTCACTGTATAATACTAAACATAAAAAGAATAAGAAACGTGTTTGGGTTTCTGAATGGATTAAAAAAAAGACGTCAACTCGGTTGCTTAGCGACCTTTCTGAAGAAATTGTGATCGAAGACCGTAGAATTTATTTTAATCAACTCAGAATGTCACCAGTGCAGATTACGATCCTTTTAAACAGAGTTAGTAATGCAATGAAGAAACAAGATACTGTTATGCGTGAAGCATTGTTACCAGAACTGAAATTACAAATTGCATTACTTTTCTTCTCAAATAGATATTCGTCTCTACAATACCTGTACCGAGTTCCCAAATCCACAATTTCCATAGTTCGTTTGTATAGGTATTTGGAATTGAATGTACTTTAGTCTGAAATTCACTAATCGTCAACCCATCAATATTTAATTCACGAATAACTGCTTCAAGACTACTAACACGCTGCTGCTTATTCCTGAAAGTTTCATCGTTAAAATGGCACAAACACCTATGCATCGCATATATGTTCAAAAACCGAATTATTTCTTTCTTTACCGCCTTTATGTCGTGTTTTTTTCTGTATTGGTTATCACCTAACCTAAAAACACGTGCAATCAGTTTCGCCAAAGTTGGAAGGTGCCGAAACTGTTTAGTTTCATCAACGAGTTGCGCGAACGCCTGCCGCGCATGCGCACTGGTCAGTAGCGCAGTTTCATGAAACCTAGTGTCGTCGTGAAAACTAGCCTTAAGGGTAGTTTACACGAGGATACTAGGTTGCGACACTGGTTGCGTGAAATGAGTTGCGCGCAATTGGTTTCGTGTATGTCTGTCGACACGGCACCAAAGCTATTCAGTTCAGTTTCGTTGTTTTGTGAGTTCCGTAGTAGTAATAAAATGAAAATTTTGGCAGCTGTACGAGTTGTGGAGAAGCTGTTGCTTGTCTGTGTGAAATCGATGGATAAGACTAAAATAAAACGTGTTTGGGTTCGTAACTGGATTAAAAAAACAACCTTAGCTCGGTTGCTCAGCCATTTTGCTGAAAGAAATTGTCGTTGAAGAGCCTAGGCGTTATTGTAATCATCTTGAAATGTCACCAGAGCAGCTTACATTTCTTTTAAACAGAGTCAGTAATGCAACACGGAGAAAACATACTGTTATGTGTGAAACATTGTCACCAGGACTGAAATTACATTACGTTTCTCGCCAAATAGGGATTCATATTCGTCTGCTTCGTGTTACAAAAACCACCATTGGTTAACCAGGAGTATGCGGGCTGTGTAGTTTAGCAGCCGGGAATATGGAGAAATACAAATACTGCGGGATTAATTGATGTAACGTTGCTCGCCGGCAACGATAATCATTCAAAGCAGGCTGCATTAAGAAGAGAATGAACAGCTAGCCAGTTTCTTGCAGAGGTGTCTCTATCATGGAAATATCAACATGTTTAAGAGTATTTAAAAAAAAAAAAAAAAAGAAAAGGGGGGGGGGGGAACTAAAACTCTTTTTAAATAAATATTTACGAAGAATTGTGACCATAAAAACTGTCACGTTTTAAACAAATATTATAAGATAAAAGAATTCAGCTTAACAGAGTTGTATAGCCTTTTCTTCTGTCTACATTTTTTCTTAAAAAAAAAAGTCTATCAGTTCAAACCACGGGATCCTAGTCTTGTAAACTTGCGCTGATCCAGATCCATTTGTTTTACTAGATTGAATTCTGCAAAGTTCAAATGTTCAAATGTTTGTAAAGCTTATGGGACTTAACTACGGGCTCATCAGTCCCTAAACTTACAAACTACTTATGATCTACTTACGAACTAGGACGGCACAAATATCCATGCCCGAGGGGGGATTCGAACCCTCGACCGTAGTGGCCGTGCAGACCGTGACTGAAATGCCTCAGTCTCCTCGGCCACCGCGACCGGCCTGCAAAGTTCGTTTGTATACGTATTTCGAATTGAATGCATTTTAGTCTGCAAATAACTTACCGTTAACCCATCAATATTTAATTCACAAATGATTGCTTAAAGAGCAAAAATACGCCGCTGCTTATACCAGAAATTTTCATCATTAAAATACAATAACACCTATACATCGCATATATGTCCAAAAATCGAACAATTTCTTCCGTTCCCCACTTAATGTTCTATTTTGTTGTGTTTTGGTTACCGCCTAAACTAAAAACTCGCGCAAACAGTTTCGCCAAAGTCGGAACGAGCCGAAACTGTTTAGTTTCGCCAACGAGTTTCGCGTACGCTTGCCGCGCATGCGCACTGGCCAATAACGCAGTTTCGTGAAACGTGGTGTCGTCGTGTAAACTAGCCTTAAGGCTAGTTTACACGACGACACTAGGTTTCATGAAACTGAGCTACTAGCCAGTGCGCATGCGCGGCAGGCGTTCGCGCAACTCGTTGGCGAAACTAAACAGTTTCGGCACCTTCCAAATTTGGCGAAACCGATTGCGCGTGTTTTTAGGTTAGGTGATGACCAATACAGAACAAAAGGAAGAAATAATACGGTTTTTGAACATATATGCGATGCAAAGGTGTTTGTGCCATTTTAACGATGAAAATTTCAGGAATAATCAGCGGCTTGTTAGTGCTCTTGAAGCAATTATTCGTGAATTAAATATTGATGGGTTGATGATTAGTGAATTTCAGACTGAAGTACATTCAATTCCAAATACCTATACAAACGAACTATGGCAAGTGTGGATTTGGGAACACGGTACAGGTACTGCAGAGACGAATATATATTTGACAAGAAAAGCAATGCAATTAGTAATTTCAGTTTTGTTAACAATGCTTCACGCATAACAGCATCTTGTTTGTTTATTGCATTACTAACTCTGTTTAAAACGAACGTAAACTGCTCTGGTGACATTCTGAGTTGATTAAAATAACTTATAGGGTTTTCGATCACAATTTCTTTCAGCAAGGTCACTAAGCAACCGAGCTGACGTCTTTTCTTAATCCAGTGACAAACGCAAACACGTTCCTAATTTTTTTTATATGTTTAGTCTTATGCAGCGACTTCACACAGAGAAGCAATATCTCCGCCACAACTTTTACAGCTGCCAAAACTTTCAGTCTACGGCGACTACGGCGCTCACAAAACAACGAAACTGATTGATTAATTTTTGTAGAGTCTATGGGACTTAACTACGGGGTCATCAGTCCCTAAACTTACAAACTACTTATGAACTACTTACAACTAAGGACGGCACAAATATCCATGCCCGAGGGGGGATTCGAACCCCCGACCGTAGTGGCCGTGCAGACCGTGACTGGAGCGCCTCAGACTTCTCGGCCACCGCGGCCGGCAACAACGAAACTGAAGTGTATAGTAATGGCGCCGTGTCTACAGACATACACGAAACCAGTTGTGCGCAACTCATTTCATGAAACGAGTGTCGCAACCTACTGTCGTCGTGTAGACTAGCCTGTAAGCGGCCGACTGCGAACAGCGGAGAAATTGAAGAGCACCTCGGCGGCCATTGTAGTGGCAAACTTCCGCGCGAACTTAAAATGTGCGTAAGATTCTTTTGATTGGAGAGAGTGTTCATTTGAGTTAAGTCGCGAACACTATGTCTAATGGTAGTTGCAAGCGTCAGATAAATACGAGTGTTATTAGCAGGTAAATCGTGTATTAGATAACTACTGCGGGATATACAGGGTGTTTCACTAAGTGTGTTTGCCTCTGTAACTTATAAAATACAAAAATTTTAATGCGGTATGTCAACACAAGAAATGTCACACTTTCTGCGGAGCTATGAACATAGTTTATTGTATCATTTTCCAAAGAATTACAGCACAATGATATAATTTTTTATATGGAACAATAGTTTTTTCTATCGTGCATTGGATTCGTTGAAACCAGCTGCGTCCTAATAAATTTAAACTATATTCATATCACTGTTAGTTTGGGAGCTACAACCCTCCAAAGTTTAGGAGCAGAGGCTACGATAACGTAGCTGACTGGCTGGTGATCATGAGACAGTGGGCCGTGCTCCAGGAGATAGCTACTCGGCCACTCAGCTACGCTATCGCAACCTCCGCCCCCGGAACTTTGAAGGGTTGTAGCTCCCAAACTAACAGTGATATGAATGTAGTTTAAATTGATTAGGACGCAGCTGGTTTCAACGAATCGAATGCACGATAGAAAAAACTATTGTCCCATTTAAAAAATTATATCTTTGTGGTGTAACTCTTTGGAAAATGATACAGTAAACTATGTTCATAGCTCCGCAGAAAGTGTAACATTTCCTGTGTTGACCTACCGCATTTAAATTTCCCGTCACCTATTATTTTATAAGTTACAGAGGTAAACACACTTAGTGAAACACCCTGTATATTGGATTAAAAATTAATCTCGTCGTAATAAATTATTGTGCCGCGGTGGAGTAGCCGAGCGGTCTAACGCGTCTCGCTGCGGAGCGCGCGGCTGCTCGCCATGGAAGTTCGAGTCCTCCCTGGGGCATGGGTGTGTGTGAGTTTGTCCTTAGGTTAGTTTACCTAGGTTTAAGAAGTTTGTAAGCTACGGACTAATGACCACGCAGTTTGGTCCGATAGATTTACAGACAGAAATTTGAATAAATTATTGTAATACGATTTAACAAATCGTTAAATTATGTTTTCTGGTATATGCCCACCTGTGTGTATATTTTGAGCTAATGTTTCGCATTCGACAGCTCATATTTATGGGATACCACGTGTACTACCAAAGCTGCGCTAACTTGCGAGAAATTTCCGTTTCAGAATGCCATAAATTTGCTTAAGAATACACTCCCAATTGCTACTTTTTACGGCGTATTTTTCAGAATTCATATAACATTCCTTTTCAACGCAGAAGACATAAACTAGGACGCAACAAAATATTTATATAAATATGATACATTTTCTCATTTAACAATTTACTTTCTCATTGGCAAATTTTACTTACGGCCTAAGCGGCAACGACCTTCCAATACTCTTTGAAAACTCTAACAGGCAGGATGAGAAAAAAAAAAAATTTCATGTTTACCATATTCTTGTTTGTATACTTGTCCGGTCAATAAATCAATTATCCTCCCAAAAACGAACATTCTCTTTCCAACATTAGCAAATTACGCCGCCGATGCCGTAACTAATATCGCAGTACCTTCAAACATCGTTACGAGCCGTATCAGTCATTATAACTACTAAAAAACAATGTGCATCATTTAAAAGTAATTAGTATTGTTATCGTCTAAATGTTGCTACTGTTTTAGTTCCTAACGTGGAATCCTTCGCTAAAAAAGGAAAAAAAAGTGTCGAAACCTGTCGTTTACAATTGTCCATAACTACAAATGAATTAACCCACCTCGCATAGTTTTGAAGACCTTTGGTATGTGTATTAGAAATGAAGCAAGCGACATTTGAAAGTAATAACAGCAGAAAAACTCCGCCTTTCACAAGCTCACGCTATCACCGCTTGGAACAAAAATGGCGGCGGGAGCTGCCGCTACAGCAGAAATTGATGCGCATGCCCGTCTATTTACAGGTGCCCTAAAAGGAGTAGTTTTGACCGTGTGACGTCACGCGCTCTGTACTACTGACGCGGAGAAATAAAAGTGCAGCGCATGGAGTGCGGCAATTTAGGAAAGACAGGGAGCAGATCTGGTGAGAAGAATAGTGAGGTCTACGATATCCTCATTTTATAACGTACTGATTTTATTAAGAAACAGATACAGATTTGACAATGGTATATGTCTCTATTGTAATGTACGTGTAATTTAATGTGAGGATAGCACTGTTGTAAAGTGAAGACAATAGAACATAATCACATTTTCTCTACAATTTAGAGCAAAGCTGCACAGTAAAATTAAGTAGACTTTTTTACATTTTCCATTTCACTTTTCTTTATTTAGTTTTTCGATGTTAGAATGCAATGTTTGACATTTTGTTAATCGAAGACTGCATGTTAGGTTATGATCTGACAAGGTGTTTCGGTACTAGACTTTGCTAATTTCATAATAGAAACATTTTTTACTCACATTTGTTGAACAGAACATAAACAATATCCGTGAAGCCATGGCATGTTTTGAGGAACATTCTAATAAGTCTGCCAAGCCTAATTGTGCTTATATTTTTCCTTCAATAAATCGTCAAACTGTAAATTTAACTGTGCCATTTCAAACCTGGTAGAAACATTTTTAACATACACTGAAAACGGTGTTGCAATAAGCTGAAACATATGCGTCTTGTTCTTATCCTTCATATTTCCCACAGTCATTTGCATAGCACAGGGAATAAGGCCGTGTAAATTAATTTTACATACTTTGTACTTCTCTGTTACATACAACACTTTCCACCTTCACCGCATTGCACAAAAAGAATCAGATTTTCAAATACAGAAAGAAAAACCGATTCATCTGTTTTGATTGTACTCACCACGTTATCGTCGACAAGAGCGCTACTGCTGACTGAGCCCTCAAGCTGAGTACCCACAATCCCGTTTACCTAGGCAACATTGCGAACTAAGCTCTCGCCTGACGTCACACGGATTGAGAGCGCGGCCAACGGGAAATACAGGCCCCAGCGCAGACGTCATACCACGAAAGTAAAGTAGTCCCCGTGGCCGGCGAAAAATACAGGCCTGAGCGCGCACTTCATGCTGGGTAAGCAAGGTAGTTCCGAGCCGGCGCGTCGCTAGCCGATTGGCCGGCCGCTGGGGCACACCCCACTGCGTCATAGCGGCCAGCCACTGAGCTAGCGATCGCGCCGCCTCGGAACTACCTTGCTTACGTCGCATGACGTCTGCGCAGGGGCCTGTCTTTCCCATTGGACGCAGGTAGTTCCGAGCCGGCGCGATCGCTAGCCGATTGGCCGGCCGCTGGGGCACACCCCACTGCGTCATAGCGGCCAGCCACTGAGCTAGCAATCGCGCCGCCTCGGAACTACCTTGCTTACGTCGCATGACGTCTGCGCAGGGGCCTGTCTTTCCCGTTGGACGCAGGTAGTTCCGAGCCGGCGTGATCGCTAGCCGATTGGCCGGCCGCTGGGGCACACCCCACTGCGTCATAGCGGCCAGCCACTGAGCTAGCAATCGCGCCGCCTCGGAACTACCTTGCTTACGTCGCTTGACGTCTGGGCAGGGGCCTGTCTTTCCCGTTGGATGCAGGTAGTTCCGAGCCGGCGCGATCGCTAGCCGATTGGCCGGCCGCTGGGGCACATCCCACTGCGTCATAGCGGCCAGCCACTGAGCTAGCAATCGCGCCGCCTCGGAACTACCTTGCTTACGTCGCATGACGTCTGCGCAGGGGCCTGTCTTTCCTGTTGGACGCAGGTAGTTCCGAGCCGGCGCGATCGCTAGCCGATTGGCCGGCCGCTGGGGCACACCCCACTGCGTCATAGCGGCCAGCCACTGAGCTAGCAATCGCGCCGCCTCGGAACTACCTTGCTTACGTCGCATGACGTCTGCGCAGGGGCCTGTCTTTCCCGTTGGACGCAGGTAGTTCCGAGCCGGCGCGATCGCTAGCCGATTGGCCGGCCGCTGGGCCACACCCCATTGCCTCATAAGGGCCAGCCACTGAGCTAGAGATCGCGCCAGCTCGGAACTACCTGGCTTATGTGGTAAGACGTCTGCGCTGGGGCCTGTATTTCCCGTTGGCCGCAGAATAAGAGGCTCGCCCTTCCTGCTCACACATCACACCGACTGAAGATGGCTTCCTCTGCCATAGACGAAAAGTGGAACGCCGCAGGACGCTACGCATACATCTACGTCCACACTCCGCATGCCACTTCACGGTACGGCGGATACTACTTCCTGTGCTACTGTTACTTCCTTTTCCTGTTCCAGTTGCTGGGCGCTACAACAAAAATTCTATAGGGGGTGTGTTAACCGGTCCTATATAATTACCCTTCCTCCTCCATGTGTCCATGGATAATGCACTAATAGTCAAATGTTTGTAAATCTATCGGACCAAACTGCACTGTGCGAGGAGCAGAAATTCTAAAGTTCACCAACCTGACGTCTTCTAAAGCTATCGTTCCCACGCAGATGGTAGCGCACAGGGCAGAGTTCTTGAAGTGATGCTGAAAGAATGAAGTTGTTGGCAGGAACTCGTCTAACTATGGAATAATACTGAAGTTTCTGGGTTGCCAGATAATTTATTTAATGAATGCAGAAAACTATCAAACCGCATATAAATATACACTCGATACACATTGTCTTAATTGGAAGTTCAATATTATGTCTTTTACTATTGTTCCAAAGTAATTTAAAAAAAAAAACTTATTCTTTTCATTCTCCACTCCGGGGAGTGGAGCGGGCTGTTTGAGATTCGACCCATAAAGAGTCGCGGTTCTAATCAGCCAATTATCACGCAAGCTCATAATGGGGCAAATGGGGATCCAAATTTGGAATAGGTGGGAGGGGCTTACCAGTACCGGCATACGCCTTACAACCAAGGAAAGCCTCCCGAAGACCGTGGTCGGAACCGGGGGATTGGAACCAATTTAATTTATGTCTGGGACTTTACCCCAGACTTAAAGTCGATTATCGGAGAAGCACGATTGCTCTCACGACAATCAAGAATCGGACGCCCGAGTTACTCTCGTGAACTCGTAGAGATCAGCTCCACCAACGCTGGACAAGCGTCTCCCTAGACGAACCGCACCCGGGATCACGGTATCCCCTGCGTGGCGTGATGCGCGATTAATCTAAATCTCATAACCGCCTATATACGCGAGAGCTACATGTTACTCATGCGAGTGCGTGTTCTGGACTGAAGTGTGGCAGCTCAATGCAAGGCTGCCTTCGCTCCGCAATTTGGTGCGTAAACATGGCCGCCGTGCATCATCCGTCTTATATTAATTGTTTTGTTTATTAATTTTGCAAGAGTCTACCTTGTAGCAACGTCAACTGCTACTACCTACTACTACTAGGTAGATATTTAATTATTGACACTGAACTTTACTGTGCAAGTATAGAGGTTTTTAGATATGATTACGGCAGATGCCGAAAATTCGTAATCAATCAATATAATTTTAGGGATTTATACGGTTTTTATTCTTATTGAAACAATGAAGATTGCGGACGCGTTCAGGAAATTCGTTTCTTTTATACAAAAATCGATACATTTATATACAGAGTATGACAAATAACAAAAAATACTTCAATAGCTTGAAAGGAACAGACTGAGTTAACCAATGCAGCATTCTTTTCAAACTGAAAGGTAATAAACACAATTGTTTGACCAATCACACATTAATACAACAATTAAATTATTTTAACTCCCAAGTAGCCATCACATTTTAAATAGTGTTAAAAGCTGTGTGTGCGTTGTGGATGTTGAACCTATCGTTAAATCAGACAGCAAATTGTTCATTAACACAGCAATTTGATTTAATTATGGCCCTGATATTGATGTATATACTATTAAATAAGAAACAGTGCATTAAACTGATTATGTGCGCAACGGATATTTTAAACAAAGAACCACTGTGACAAGTCACAATTTGAAACAGACACTGACTATACTCAAAAATTTTGACTGCGAGAAAGATACAAAAAAACCACAACCACTTTCTTAATGCTTGACTGTGAGAATTTTATGCAGATTAGTTTCTGATTATTGAAATTTAGTATCTTAGTCAATTAACTATCATTTACTGTGGCACCAATAACGAAATCTGTTCAACAATATTATTAAAATCAATACTGCACTTTAAATCCACTAATAACCAATTATCAAATGAAGGAAGTAGGTTAATTTTCTAACTACGTAAATGAAACACGAAAGAAAGGTCAAGTTCCTTATTATTAATAATCAGCATTACATTACCTACATAATACAACTTCTGACTTGCTGGCAAAGCAGCCTCTGCTCTACATCGGAGCCATACACACAACTCAACCGCTCTCTAAGCGAGCTGAACCACAAGTGCTACTCTCCCTCAGCGCGAGCTACAATGCTATGCAGTACATGATCTTTGCCAAAGATGAGACTTTCACAAAGTACACATATCGATACATACAGTAGAAGCGATATTATACATTTTCTTGCAAGCAAGTTACTCGATACAAAACAGGAGGCACACTATTAGACATTTTCTTACAAAAATAATTTTTATGGACACGTTTCAGTGTACAGTGTCAAAGTTATTTACTAGCAGCAGTGAGTGGCGTAGTCCGCGATGTTTAACGTCTGTCACACAAAGCGATTGACCTGAGAATGCATTTATTTCAGTCTTCCAATTGTCTATCATTATTCTTCTGCTCCTCACATCACTCTTTGTCCATCTCCTCTCCCTATCCATGTGGTCATCCGCTCCTCCTCCCCTGTCTATCACTACCCACCTCCTCCTAAACACCCTACCATTATCACCTCAACTACTCAGTTCCCTCGTCACTTCTTTCTCTCCATGCCCACCACCTTCTGCACCATACTACCCTCGCCCCCCTTCCACCCAAAACCAAACACACTACCTGTCCATCTCCATTTCTTTCTTTCTCTGTACATTTCTCTGTACCTTTCTCTCTCTTCCCATCTGGTCCTCTCCCTTACATCTCTCGATCTCCTTCTTCCTCCTCTCTGTCTTCCCATCTCCTCTCCTGCTTAATACCATACTTCACATTTGCATGAGTTTGTGACTGAATTAATTTGTTGGTAATTTAAGAAAGTCTTTATCAACGCATGAAACAGTGATACTTAATAATGTCTTGCAGCGTGGTCACTGTTCTACATCTACATGAATACTCTGCAAGACACAATGAAGTGCATGGCAGAGGGTTCATCCTACCACTTGAAGATATTTCAATGTGGTTCAGTTCTCTAACAGCCTACGGGAAAATTGGAACAACTAAATCTTACTGTTTTAGATCTGATTACTCTTATTTTATTACGATGATCATGTCTTCTTATGTAGGTGGGTGCTAACAATATATGTTCGCATTCTGAAGAGAACGTTGGTGAAAGAAATTTCACAAATAGATTTCGCCGAAACAAATAACGCCTTTCTTTTAATGATTTCCACCCCAACTCGTGCATAATTTCCGTGATACTCTTTCCCCTATTTCGCGATAATACAAAACGAGCTGCCCTTCTCTGAATTTTCTTTAAATCGCCCGTCAGTCCCACCTGGTGTGAATCCCACAGTGCGCAACAATACTTCAGAATAGGACGCACTAGTTTTGTGCATTCAGTTTCTTTACTGGAATCGTTGCATCTTCTAAGTGTTCTGCCAGTGAAACGTAGTCTTTGGTTCGACTTCCCTGCAATATTTTCTGTCTTCTTTCCTCTTTAAGTTATTCGTAATAGTTACTTCTAGGTATTTAGTTGAATTGACGGCATGTAGATTTGACTGATTTATCGAGTAACTGAAGTTTAATGAATTTCTTTTAGTGGTTATATGGCTGATCTCACGCTTATCATCATTTAGGGTCAATTCCCAATTTTTGCACCGTACAGATATCTTATCTAAATCATTTTGCTTTTGATCTTCTGGTGACTTTACTAACCCATAAATGACAGCATCATGCACGACCTGTCTAAGAGAGCTACTCTGATTGTCTCCTAAATCGTCTATAAAAATAGGGAACAGTAGGTGCCCTGTAACACTTCCTTGAGTAACGCCAGATATGGCTTCTACTAGATGACTTAACGTGAGTTACAACGTACTGTGTCCTTTCTTACACGAAATCACGAATCCAATCGCACAACTGTGGCGATAGTCCATAACACGCAATCCGATTAGAAGACACTTGTGACGTACAGTGTCAAAAGACTTCTGGAAATCTAGAAATACGGAATGTATTTGACGTCCCTTGTCGAGTGCACTCATGTCATCATATGAGTAAAGAGCTAGCAGTGTTTCACAAGAATGATGCTTTCTCAATCCATGTTGACTATGGGACAAAAGGTCGGTCTCTTCGATGAAGTTCATAATATTTGAAAGTATATATTCTAAAATCCTGATGCAAGCCGACATCATTGATATAATTCTGGAATTTTGCGGATTCCATGTTAACAATTCAAGAAAATAATAATGATGCAAAATAATATTACCATTAGGCTTCACTTGTCTATTGATTGATTAGTTTCCAACTAGGTTCCAAGCAATTAAAAAAAGTAAAACGACGCTATATTCCTGCTACATCTTTTATTTTCAAGAGTAGGTATCACCATCACTCGTACAGGCAACTGCTACAAAACCAAAACTCAAAAGACAATGTGATAAAGATATTACAATACATCTCAATGTATATCGATTGCGCCATCTGGAAGATACTAGCATTTTCCAGGACCGGAAATTTAATCGGATAAAACACTCATTTTCATATAACACTTTGTTTTACAGAATTCTGTATGTTTGTTTGATAATTTAAAAAAAAAACGTAACAGCAAAATTTATACATAAACATTTATTATGATAAGATAAAAATTTTGATGTAAGAAATTATAAGGACTATCGAAGTGTCTAATGTGCTGCCAGGAATTGTTTGTAATAATATTTAAGTGATTAATAATTCACAAAATACTAGTAAATTTTACAGGTTTATTGAAAATTCTCTGTCAGATGTAATGTATGATAACATGACTTTCGAAATAAATTTGATTTGTAATTCTATAAAATCCAACAGTTAATCGTAAAGCATTAGAGAATAGCGTAAAATCGTTATTATACTCACATGCACTAGCATATACGATACTACGAATCGTTAAGTGTTTCGTATGCTACAAAATATGTTGGAACTATAGTTTATGAGGAAGGCTCATTACATGTTTCACTATCCACATTACTAAATGATACATATCGCCATAGCAAGTTCATGGTTCTTACCTGCACAGCATTTTGCTACGTATTTGTAAGTAACATGTAAACGAAGTTTAAATCGATCCACGGCATTGGTACATATATTTTGCTTATATCTGTAGTGAATTTGTTTCGGCAGTTTCGTAGTCACGTAGCTCAGTCCTAACGATGTTATATCCACTGAACAACGTGTAGTACAATTATATACGGCAGCGGTTCCCAACCTTTCTTGCTTTGCGGCTCACTCATTGTATAAAAAACATTTGAGGCCCAGCAACCAAACACCACGCACGCACGCACACACAGACAGAGAGAGAGTAGGCATTATTAGTGAAATATAGAAATATAATGTACAAGAAGGAAGGCGCTTGTGTTTCTTTATAGAGAAAAGTATCTTATCGTAATCAATGATAAGAAGTATGTGAAAACTCAAAATCGAGTAGGCAGTGGGTTATTCTACATTCAGTCTATTCCTGTACTTCCGATTTTATTTATTTATTTATTATTGTTTTTTTTTTTTTTTTTTTTTTTTTTTGCACGGTGTCGGCGTGATTAACTACGTTGGTCGTCAGTCCATAGGCTTACAAACTACTTCCACTAACTTAAACTAAGTTACGCTAATGACAAGACAAACACCACGCCCGAGGGAGGACTCGAACCCCAGACGGTGAAAGGCCGTGCGCACTTCAGCAGGGCGCCTTAGTGCGCACGGCTATTTTGCCGCGGCAATACTTCTACTCAGTAGATGCGTTTTTACATACAAATTAGTAAAATTAAAAAAATAAAGAAATAAAAAATAAAGTAGAAAAGAAAAAGAAAAAATGAATTTTTCATGTAATGATATCTTTTACTAAACTGACACATTCCGCATCATTACGAAATCTCGCATTCATGATGTATGGAACAAGTATTAATTTAATCTAATCCACTGTGTCTGTATATAAGAAACTAGTGTGTGATTCTTGCAATTACGCACGAATATAAGATGAAACGTCATGGCTGAGCAATCAAAACCCGACTCTTCCTCCTGTCCGTAAAACGACGTCACTGTTGGGTAGTACCAAGAATAGAACTGCCTGGTAAGATTTCTCAGTTATAGAGTCTGCTACTGTGTTTTCATTTGATCTGACAGTCGACAATGGTGTTACGCCTTACAAGGACACTCTTAACGTCGGCAAAGTGAATTACAATGCAGGTGAAAGGGGATAGGTACCGCATTTCAAAACTCCATTATAGCGTACAGTCATACTGGGAGTCTCTCATGATGGACGAGCGCGCCAACCTTGTACACTATAGAAGCAATGCGCAGGCTGACTTCGGAGACGTGAAAAAGTAATTAAGTTGACGTGACAGGTACATTAGGCGGGGTGGCTGCCACTGCGGCGGTAATAGAAATTTACCGACCGCTGGTGAATCCTTTAATGCCTTCCAGCCACACAGCGCTGCGGCAGAGCGCAGATTAATGAGAGGGGGTCGCGGTGAATACACAAGTGGCGACCTCTAAGGCGCTACTATACATCTCAACCCAGCCGCCGCAGTCGCTACCAGCAAGCGCCGAGTCTACACCTACATCTACATCGGATACTCTGCAAATCACATTTAAGTGCCTGGCAGAGGGTTCATCGAACCACAATTATACTATTTATCTCCCATTCCATACTCGGATAGCGCGCGGGTAGAATTAACACCTGAATCTCTCTGTTCGAGCTCTGATTTCTCGTATTTTATTCTGATCATCATTTCTACCTATGTAGGTGGGAGTCAACAATATATTTTCGCATTCGGAGGAGAATGTTGGCGATTTGAGTTTCGCAAATAGCCCACGCCGCAGCGATAAGCGCCTTTGTTGTAATGATTCCCATCCCAGATCCTGTATTATTTACGTAACGCTGTCTCCGCTGTATCGTGACAATACGAAACGAGCTGCCCTTCTTTGGACTCTTTCGATATCCTCCGTCAAACCCAACTGATAAGGATCCCACACTGGGCTGCAATACTCCAAAAATGGACGGACAAGCGTAGTGTATGCAGTTTCTTTTGTAGTTTTGTTGCATCTTTTAAGGGTTCTGTCAATAAAACGCAGTCTCTGGTTCGCCTTTTCCACGATATTATCTACGTGTTCTTTCCAATTTAAGTCTGAAGTAATAGTAATTCCTAGGTATTTTGTGGAGTTTACGGCCTTCACATTTGATTCATTTATCTTGTAAACAAAGTTTAACGGATTTCTTTTCGTACGCATGTGGATGACTTCACACTTCTCATTATTTAGAGTCAATTGCCAAATTTTACACCATAGTGATATCTTATTCAGATCGTTCTGCAGTTGGTTTTGATCTTCAGATGCTTTTACTAGACGGTAAATCTGCAAACAACCTAAGAGAGCTACTTAGATTTTCCCCTAAATCGTTTATGTAAATAAGGAACAGCAGAGGACCAATAACACTACCTTGTGGAACGGCCGATATCACCTCTGTTTTAGTCGATGCCCTACCATCGATTACTACGAACTGTGTCCTCTCTGACAAGAAATCCCCTATCCAATCGCAAATTTGGAGTGATATACCGTAACCACGCAATTTCATTAAAAGCCGTTTGTGAGGTACGGTGTCAAAAGCTTTCTGGAAATCAAGAAATACGAAATCGATTTGCGAACCTTTGTCGATAGCACCCATCACTTCGTGTGAATAAAGAGCTAGTTGTGTTTCGCATGAACGATATTTTCTAAATCCGTGTTGACCTTTGGTCAATAGATCGTTCTGTTCGAGATAATAATATTTAAAGACAGGATATGTTCCAAAACCCTACTGCAAATTGACGTCAGTGAAATAGGCCTGTAGTTTAGTGGGTTACTCCTACTGCCTTTTTTGAATATAGGTGTGACCTGGGCAACTTTCCAATCTTTTGGTACAGATCCTTCTATGAGGGATCGGTTGTATATGACTGCTAAGTAAGGAGCTATCGCTTCAGCATAATCAGATAGAAATCTAATGGGTATACAATCCGGACCAGAAGACTCGTTTTTGTTAAGTGATTTAGTTGCTGCACTACTCCGATGATATCTACTTCGACGTTACTCATTACGGCATCTGTTCGTAACTCGAAATCTGGAATATTGGTTTCGTCTTCTTTGGTGAATGAGTTTCTAAAAGCTATGTTTAGTAACTCTGCTTTAGTAGCGCTGTCATCGGCAGGATCGCCATTACTATCACATAGTGAAGGTATTGTTTGTGATTTGCCCCGAGTATATTTAACATATGACCGGAATGAGAAGCGTCTCACAGAGCGGATAGCAATGCAATGAAACTTCGCGGCAGATACAATGTTTGCGTCAGATCGCGATTCGAACCTGAGAACCTCGCCCTTCGCATTTCCATTGCAAGCACTCTTCCGACTGAGCTACCCTAGCACGCCTCAAGACACCACACTCACTGCTTCAAATTCCGCCAGTTGGTAGAGCAATTTGCAGAGAGCAGTGAGATCATAATATTGAAATAAGGAACCCATGTCCGGAAATGACATACAGTCAAACTATGAGCCTATTTTTATCTTTGACATTGAAAAACAAATATTCTCTTCTCCAAGTGGTTTCAAATGTTCAAATGTTTCTAAATCTATGTCCCTAATTTACAAACTACCTAAACTAAGCTAAACTAACCTAAGGACAATACAAACACCTAGTCCCGAGGGGGGACTCGAACCTCTGACGGCGAACGGTCGCGCGCACCATTGCACTGCGGCTCAGTGCGCACGGCTATTCCGCCGCGGCGCAGGCGCTTTGATTTCCATATTTTGGAAGGTGGTAATATGAACTTAAAACTGTGATGTTGGTTGGTGGGATATAGATAAGGCTGTTCTATTGATTGGAAAAACAGGGTCGCTACAAAGAATTGGCAATAGTGAGCCAACTAAAGGAGGTCTGTTTCGAAATCTACTCCTTCAAAACTAATCTGGTGTTAAACGCAGCATTAATAATTGTCATCAGCTGGTAGTTGACACTCACAATAACTAACTTTCCAATCGAGCTGATTAAATATTAGATAAACACATTATTTTATGCATTAACACTATAATACTGTTCAGTTATGGCCCTAATATTAATATCTTTACAGTTAATTAGGAAACAGTGGGTTTAAACTGATTGAAAGCGCAACGGATATGTTGAACACAGCAAGAACAATACATAGTCTGCATAAGGCTCACTGGCTACGGTATAAATTGGACTGCTAGAGAAGTCTGGAAAAACACAAACCAGTTTCTAATAATGCAAGTGCAAGAATTTATGTCGCTAACTGAATGATTGCAGAAACTTAGTATCTTGTTCATCTGTGTAGTATTGCAAAACAATCACTATTTTTTATTAAACGTCACATCAATAAAGAAATATGTTAATCAAACTCAGCTTAGTCAATATTATGCTTTGATTTTAATAGCCAATAACTTTCAATGAAAGGAAGAGGGTTAGCTTTCTAACTACAAAAGTGAAATAGGTAAAGAGGTTCAACTTTCTCAATTATTATTAACAATAATTATTACATTACCTTATGATTGAAGAACAACAAAATCTTCTCAGACTGGTACATTTATGAATGATACAAAATCTTATAAAGACAGAACTGTGTCTGTGAAAATAAGATTTCAAAATTATTCCATCAGCTCGTACAAAAGCAGCTAACCAAAACACGTCCGATTAATACCAGAGCTACACATCGACTCTTTCTTTCTGTTCAACTTCTACTCACATACGTAGTCTTTGACATAGATGTTACACAACAGGGTAAATCATAGACGTAGTTTCTCAAAGAAGTTCACATAACATTTTACATCCAAATATCGATAGAAGACAGGCGAAACAATATTATTGAATTTGTACAGACATGTTTCAAACTACTAGAGAAAAGTCTAGCGTTATGGAAATCTTAAATAAATTATATAAGTCCTAGGAGTAATTGATCTCTGGAAGAGACGCCATCGGCGCGTTCATAGCTCTTAATGTACGTATATTAGGGTTCATGTTCACCGGAATTTTTTTCATTATGGTGAGGCAGACTAGCGTCTGCCAAAATGTGGTAAACAAAGAGTCTCGAATAGGAGATTTATTTCATAGTGTCAAGTATAAGGAAATGCTCACAGCATCATCATCATTGTTGTTGTTGTTGTTGTGATCTTCAGTCCAAAGACTGGTTGAATGCAGCTCTACACGCTAACGCGTCCTGTGCAAGCCTCTTCATCTCTGAATAAAAACGGCATGCCTCATCGTTTCGAACCTGATTATTGTATTCGTCTCTTGGTTTCACTCCGCAATTATTAAGTCTTAAATTTTCTACCGATGCTAAATTGACGATTCCTTGACGTCTCAGAATGTGTCCCACCAGTCTAGCTATCCCTTTTTCTAGTCAAGGTAGGTCACAAGTTTTTCTTGCCAATTCTGTTCAGTACATCATTAGATACGGGATCTACCAAATGTAATGTTCATCATTTATCTGTGCCACCATATTCAAAACCTTCTATCGTTTTTCTATGTCGGTTCCTCATAGTCCACGTTTCACTCCCGAAGAAGACTGCACTCCAGACAAATACCTTCAAAAATTGGATGTCGACAAATTTCGCACCTGCACAAATGCTTTTCTTCCGATAGCCATTTTGCATTTGGTATCTTTACTTCTTCTGCCATGAGAGGTAATTTTTCTACAAAAATAATAAAACTCATTTATAGCTTTTATTGTCTCCTTTCCTAATCAATTTCCTTCAGCAGCGATTGATCAATTTCCTTCAGCAGCGATTGATTTGCTCAGTTTACTTTCCAATACCCTTATTTTAATTTTGTTAATGTTCGTCTTATCCCTCCTTTCAGAACACTGTCCATTTATCCATCATATTTTCGAACATGGGGTTCGTACCAAAGTATTATGCTCCGATGTGTCTTAAGTCTGAGAGGGGAATGTCCAAACACCCTGTTTAGCGATTATCAGGACTTTTGTTGAATATATTGTGACAAGTAGATCTTGAAACTATGTACAAAACTAATTGGAAATATTCAAACATCTCGACCGTTGGAGGGAACCGAAATAAATTCAGTTGTGAACTTGAAAATTAGTGTCCGACTGGAATCGCACCCACATTTCCCGTTTGGGCCAGCGATCGTCTTAATTAGGCTATCCAGGCAAGCTTCCCGTCGTGCCCAAATCTTCACCTTGTAGCAGACTACGATGGTAGTGCCCTCTGCCTCTTGCTCGTATCTATGACTATTCCCGCAAGGGATCAAGCGTATTTGTACACCTGGAAAGACATTGTTAACTACCTGTGGGAGGCGAACATGCTATTATTGATATCGTATCGGTTATTCATGAATATCATGGACCAAACATGTTGGACACATTCCGAGGAAGACAAGAACTAGATCGTTTTGCAGAATCGACATTGCTGAGAACAGTTAGGTTTGTTTGTATAGTCTATGGGACTTAACTACGGGGTCATCAGTCCCTAAACTTACAAACTACTTATGAACTACCTAAGACTAAGGACGGCACAAATATCCATGCCCGAGGGGGGATTCGAACCCTCGACCGTAGTGGCCGTGCAGACCGTGACTGAAGCGCCTCAGTCCCCTCGGCCACCGCGGCCGGCAACAGTTAGGTGACTGGGTAAGATGTCACACACAATATTCACATGGTAACAGTACGATATTTTGCTGTGTCAACTCTTTACTTGAGGTTGACTTGTAGTGAGGCGCCGTAATAGTAAAAATGTTATTCTGTTTGCCCTGTAATATGATGCGAGATCACCTTGGACGGCCAGTGCAGTTGCACACCTGCGTGGTATGGGAAGTATCAGGTTACCAATCAGCTCTTCAGGGGTATTTGGCCATTCTTCCAAGAATGTAATATCGATGTGGGAGGTGCTGGTCTATTTGCAATGCATATGCCAAGTTCATCCCAGACATGCTCAATCGGGTTTTTCCGCTGTGAACTAGTTGACCACTTCATCCGTCCAATTCCCTCAGCTTCAAGCAAGCTGTCCACCAGTGAAGCTCTGTTGGGACGAGCGTCATGATCCGCCAGAAGGAACTCATTTCGTATGGAAACAGCGTAGCGCTCATTAAAAGTTCGGAGGATCTCGTACTCTATACCTCTGAGCAGTCAAAGCGCCATTCTGAATGACATAAATGTTCGTACGTCCGCCAACACTGAATCCTGCCATCTTGTAACGGTTCCGCTTTCTGAAATCGTGCTGAGGTCCTGGAAATTACACTTTGGGACACTCCAATAGCTACAGCCAGCTCCCTCTATGTCTGACCCGCATCAAATGTTCCTATGGCTCTCCATGCCATAGCTTCTGGTACTTCATGTTCTTTTTGCATCGCAGTATCTGTTCCCTACACTGTCTGAACCAAACTGCTTGTGTATTTATTTCGCTATACTAAACACAAATCAACACAAACCCCTCTGCTGAAACTTTATGTGATTACCACTATCTCGACTGTCGTAATATTGTTGTCTTCACTCCGTATAACCAACCGAAATACGTCGAACCGTTTTAATTCATTATGTAGATGGAAATGCTTCAGAACCTTGATATCTCATTTAATTCAGCTTCCGCGTTCCATAGAACATTGCCACTACTGCCAAGGCTCTACATGCAGCGGAGTAGCACCTCGGCAATGGAGATATTGGAACATTCCTGTTTAAGGTGATATAAATATCAATGTAAATACAAATAATTACTCCCTGAGACGGATTTTCGTGTCGAATATGCCAAAGACATTAATTATAAATCTGAAGTATTGAATTAAAATTTGTGATGCGACCGGAAATCGAACCCGGACTGCCGGCCGCCGTGGCCGAGGAGACTGAGGCGCTCCAGTCACGGTCTGCACGGCCACTACGGTCGGGGGTTCGAATCCCCCATCGGGCATGGATATTTGTGGCGTCTTTAGTATAAGGTAGTTCATAAGTAGTTTGTAAGCTTAGGGACTGATGACCCCGTAGTTAAGTCCCATAAGCTGTACAAACATTTGAACATTTTTTTCACCCGGACTTCCATGCTTACTAGGCAGACGTATTATCGCTAGACCACAGCATCACTAGCGATTAAGGTGTCTCGGAATATTCTAAGAACGATTTCATTCACGTCACAACTGATCCCCTAATTGTAATCTTCTCGGGTTTGCAGCCGGATACTAAAGTTAACTTGACACAATATTTCAGCGGTGCAACTGCCCGCCATCCTCAGGTGAGCGTGCTGGTTCACAATCTCGTCGGAACTGAGTTCCCAGTGCAATCGGCGGCTCCTTTATACACCGCGGAAGACCCATAGCGCGTGCGCAAGAAGTGACAGTAACCGCTCTCTGGCGCACAAGACATAAAGCACTCCGGTGGTAGAATCCGGCGAAATCGATAATCGACTGTCTCTTAAAGGAATCCACGGAAATCCGATTATCTGACAATCTGATTAACAGTGACAAAGGCTACCTTCTTAGTAAATCTTGTAACACTATGTTATAAGATGTTAAAAAACAACAGTCGGTACTTCAGCAATCTGAATAATAAATTTCTACATCATCGATTTCGCTGGATTCTACCACCGGAGCGCTGTATGTTTTGTGCGCCAGAGGGCAGTTACTGTCACTTCTTGCGCACGCGTTATGGGTCTTCCGCGCCGGCCGCGGTGGCCGCGGGGACTGAGGCGCTCCAGTCACGGTCTGCACGGCCACTACGGTCGGGGTTCGAATCCCCCCTCGGGCATGGATATTTGTGCCGTCCTAGTTCGAAAGTAGTTCATAAGTAGTTTGTAAGTAGGACTGATGACCCCGTAGTTAAGTCCCATAAGCTTAACAAACATTTGAACATTTTTTTGACTTTAATATCCAGCTGCAGACCCTAGAATATTACAGAAAGTTATTACGCAGGGAAAACCTTTTGTGATCCCCTAATTGTTTTGTCCCGTGTATCTTCCGCAGTCGATCTAGAGTTGTCGAGATATTCGACGAAGGGGCGGAATGCTGCCACGTTCCATGGACAAGACTTAGGATGCTCGTTCCGTGTCGTCTTTTCCTTGACTGTTCTTTCCCAAGCACTGGTGCCGTCTGATTGGGTGCAATCACGTCTCTCCATACCGCACATAGTTCCTGAATGGGGAATGAGAATCAGAGGCGAATGAGTGTATTTTGGAACCCTTTCGTTGTTACTTATGAGAGAACGTGACATCGGAAGCGTGGTATAATGTGATGAAGATTGGCTGGCGCCGCTAAGGAAAGTGTGAAGTGTTGGGTAACGGATATGGCGGCCCTGCCGGCGTGGTGTTCGGTGGCTTTACGGAAACCGCGCCTCGGCAGGTGTTGGACGCCAAGGTCTCGGTAACGAGCCAGCCAGCCGGCCCGGCTCTCGGAATACGGATGCTCGCGCGTCCTCTCATTGTGTGCGCCGCGCCGATTGCTGTCTAATGGCGACGGTGATGAATGGTAATCAACGACCGCTGGACAAACACTCGAGAGGCCGGCCGAAGAAGGCCCCAGCGAGGCGGGCCGCTGGAGAAAGCTGGAAACAACGCGTCTCCAGCATTCCAGGGGCCGCCGCCGCCAGCGATGGGCGAGCCGCGTCGGTCGCTCAGTTCCTGTGTGTTCACTGTTTCAGTGAGCCACCGGAAAAAAGCTCGCTGTGAAAAAAAATTAAATAAATAAACTAAAAAGTCTGTATATATGTGTGTCGTCTGTTCCAAAAAAACAGACGTCATTTCTGATTCTTCAGTTGTTATTATTTACTATTCACAGAATATATGACATCAACTGCGATTGGGCAAAGCTGAAAATGTGTACCCAGCCGGGATTCTGTGGTGTTGCATAAGTCCAAAGTGCGCGCCACCTACTTTCGCCGCGCGCCGCCATGCACGCACGGCGCGGCGTTCTTACGACGTCAGCCACGAGCGCCTCCTGCTACAACTCCGCTCGTGGCCACCACTGAACGGCATCGTTCACTTGGGACTGAGATAGGAACCAGCTAACACTTCGGAATCAGATAGGCACCAGTGAAGACTTGGCTATCGGACAGGCTCTAGGCAGGCCCTCTAGCTCAACTATTTATCAGCATTCTGCAGTACTGAGCTATGTAAAAGTTAAGTATTACTAAGTCTCTAAGAAATATATATCTCGTTCTAATTTACTCTAGTGTTTCTAGTTTCTGCTGTCCCACTTGCTGGTCACCTCCTACCTGCACAAGCGTGCATCCTTTATTCCTGTGTCGGTCTTCCTACTCGGCCAGCGACACCTACGACGGAAACGAGACACAATAGCGGCGACGAGGCTGGGACACAAAAGATTCGAACCCAGGTCTCCTGCTTTCTAGGCAGTTGCGCTGACCCCTACACCACTGAGGACACAGTGATCACCGCACCTGCAAGGACTACCTAAGCACGCCTCCCGTCAGATACAAATTCCCAGCTTCGCCCTGCCCACAGTACTCAAACTCGTAGTTATGAAACTAATTCCCGTAAGAGTAAGGGCTTCAAACTTTCCCACCCCTCCTCACTAACGATAGGATCATTGCCCGTCACCGGCATATTATATATATACATGCGGCACTGTACAACTGCAGAATCAGAAGTGACGTCTGTTCTTTCGGAACAGACGACACATGTATGTATATAATATGCCTGTGACGGGCAATGATCCTATCGTTAGTGGGGAGGGGTGGGAAAGTTTGAAGCCCTTACTCTTACGGGAATTAGTTTCATAACTACGAGTTTGAGTACTGTGGGCAGGGCGAAGCTGGGAATTTTTATTTGACGGGAGGCGTGCTTAGGTAGTCCTTGCAGGTGCGGTGATCACTGTGTCCCCAGTGCAGAGCACAGGTTGAAGGAACTCCTTATACTGTACGCCAACAAGCTAACCAGACAAAGTAGTAATTCACGAAAGAACTACCCAGCAACAAGAAAACTAGAATTGACAAAGGGATGAAAATATTTTAACGTATACACTGATGAAGAAAGCATAACGTGAACGATAATTTTAAAAACAAAAAGAGGAGACACGCATTTTTTGCATTACAGTTATGAAGCTCGCCAAAGAAGGCATTGCTGGAGAGTGCAAGGACGGGCTAGAAGGGGAGATGGGAGGCCCGAAATAAAAAAGAAAGAAAATACAAAAAAGAAAAAAAAAGTGGTGTAGGGGTCAGCGCAACTGCCTAGAAAGCAGGAGAGCTGGGTTCGAATCCCGGCTGGGTACACATTTTCAGCTTTGCCAAATCGCAATTGATGTCATATAATCTGTGAATAGTAAACTAAAAAGTGTTTTTAAACTATCATTCTTCGTTTCGTTCTTATGTTATATGCAAATTCAAAGTATTTTTATTGCGTGAGAAACTTTTCACGTCGCGGAGATAGTACGAATACGAGCCATAGCGCGGCCGCTTTATAGGCGTATAAAAGGCAGTGGCGGCAGCGTTGCAATGCGCATGCGCGGCTGAAGTTCAAGTCTTCTACGAGGTATGTCCACAAAGTAAGTTCTACATCTACATCTACATACATAATCCGCAATTCACCGTAAGGTGCGTGGCGGAGGGTACACTGTACCACTACTAGGCATTTCCTTTCCTATTCCACTCCCAAATTGAACGAGGAAAAAAAGAATGCCTATATGCGTCCGTAAGAGCCCTAATTTCTCTTATCTTGTCTTTGTGATCTTTACGCGAAATATAAGTAGGCGGCAGCAAGATCGTACAACACGTACTACACTCAGCTTCAAATTCCGGCCCTCTACATTTACTTAACAGAAATTCACGAAAAGAACGTCGTCTTTCTTCCAGCGATCCCCAATTGAGTTGCCGGAGCATTTCCGTTACACTCGCGCATTGGTCGAACCAACCGGTAACAAATCTAGCTGCTCGCCTCTGAACCGCCTCTATGTCTTCCTTCAAACCTATCTGCTGCGGGTCCCAAATACTTGAGCAATACTCAAGACGTGGTCGTACAAGCGTTTTATACGCGGTCTTCTTTACAGGTGAAATACATCTTCCCAAAATTCTCCCAATAAACTGAGGTCGGCTGACCGCCTTACTCACAACTGTCCTTACATGTTCGTTCCATTTCATATCGCTCTGCAATGTTACGCCTAGATATTTGAACGACGCGACAGCATCAAAAAGCTCGCTACTAATGCTGTGTTCGAACATTATGGGATTGTTCTTCCTACTCATGGGCATCACCTTACACTTTTCTACATTGAGAGCTAGCTGCCATTCTTCGCACCAACTAGAAATTTTGTCTAAGTCTACCTGTATGCTATTACAGGCAGTTACAGAAGACACCCTCCCATACACCACAGCATCATCAGAAAACAGCCGCAGATTACAACTTACTCTGTTCATCAGATCATTTATATAGATAGAAAATAATAGCGGTCCTATCACACTCCCGTGGGGCACGCCTGACGATACACTCGCTTCTGATGAATACTAGCCGTCGAGAACAACGTACTGCGTTCTATTACTTAGGAAGTCTTCCAGCCAGTCACAAATCTGTGAACCTATTCCATAAGCTCGTATCTTCGTTAGCAGTCTGCAGTGTGGCACCGTGTCGAACGCCTTTGTGAAGTCGAGAAAAACACAATCCGCCTGTTGCCCTTCGTCCATGGCTCGCAAGATGTCATGTGAGAAAAGGGCAAGCTGAGTTTCACATGAACGATGTTTCCTAAACCCGTGCTGATTCATGGAAAGAAGCTTTTCCGTTTCAAGGAAATTTACTATATTCGAACTGAGAATATGCTCAAAAATTCTACATGAAACCGATGTCAACGATATTGGCCTGTAATTGTATGGGTCAGTTCTCTTTCCTTTCTTATACACGGGAGTCACCTGCGCCTTTTTCCAATCACTAGGAACTTTGCGCTGAATTAAAGATTCGCTATAAATGCAAGCTAAGTACGGGGCCAATGCCGCAGAATAGTCTTTGTAAAACCGGACTGGTATTCCATCCGGACCAGCAGACTTTTTCGTATTTAGCTCTCTCAGCTGCTTCTCTACACCGGAAATACCTATTGCTATGTCCTCCATTTCGGAATTAGTACGTTGATCAAATGATGGTATATTTGTGCGGTCCTCCTGCGTGAAAGATTTCTTAAAGGTTAAATTTAGAACTTCAGCTTTCCGTTTGCTTTCTTCTATTACTGCCCCGGAATGATCAACTAGTGACTGGACAGTGGGCTTTGACCCGCTTATCGATTTTACATAGGACCAGAATTTTTTTAGGGTTCTCGGAAAGATCTTTTGCTAAGGTATGGCTGTGATAATTATTGTATGTATCACGCATCGATATTTTTATAGACGCACGAATCTCTACTAACTTTTGCCTGTCATCATTTGCGTGTTCTTTTTTGAATCGAGAGTGCAACAGCCTTTGCTTTCTCAGCAGCTTACTAACATTATTATTATACCACGGTGGATCTTTTCCATCCTTAATCGTCTTTACTGGCACTTATTTCTCTAACCCTTTATTAACAATGCACTTAAATTTAGTCCACAATTCCTCTACATCCATAGTCCCAGAATTAAACGATGCCCATTCATTTTCTAAGTGCGATCGTAATATTTGCTTGTCGGCTCTTCCCAACAAAAACACGCTCCTAGCCTTCTTGACTGGTTTATGAACTTTGGTCACCATCGACGCTATGACGATATCGTGATCACTAATTCCTGTCTCTACACAGACATCGTTAATAAGGTCAGGCCTGTTTGTGGCTATAAGGTCTAGAATATTTCCATTGCGCGTGGGTTGCCGGTTTAACTGCTCAAGACAGTTTTCGGAGAATGTGTCCAAAAGTAGCTCGCAAGACTGCTTGTCTGTAAACCTATTGTGGGTCCCTGGCCAATCGGGGATCAGTGGCAATGAACATGCCGACAGATTAGCCAGGATTGGGGCAGAGACTCCATTTATTGGACCGGAACATGTCCTGACAATCACCAAGGCAGCTACGTTACTGGCTCAGAAGACAGCACGTAGAATATTGGACCAAAGTCTATCAACAAGAACATGGCAATGTAATGATGCCAAAGCCATGTTTTAAAAGAAGCTCTGCAATCCTGTGCCTGAACAGGAGAGAGATTAGACTCATGGTTGGATTGCTGACAGGCCATGGGACTTCAAAAAACACCTACATACAATGGGAATAACAGAAGAGGATCCTAAATGTAGGATCTGTGATGACGGTGATGAAACTGCATCACATCTAATCTTTGAAAGCATTGCATTGGTGAGTAAAAGGCACAGAAAATTTGGGACAACCAGACCCGAAGAAATTGTATCTAATAAAGAACTGGTAAAGGAACTCCTTGCACTGTTCAAGGGCATTGGTTGGCGTTACTAGATATACAGGGAGCGATACCGCACAATAAACTTAGTTTCGGAGCGGGCAGTGGAGGGTTGCACCAAGACAATCAAATCAAATCAGAGAACAGCCGTAAGGTTAGCGGCACCGCGCTACGGCGTCGGAGGTAGTAGGTTTGATACCGACTGCAAGCAATTAAAAAAAAAATAATTGTCTTTTTAACAGATTCGGGAACAACAATGACTTTTGCATTGTTACTTGCCACGTATCTTTGGACGTTTTAGCAAATGTGTCTCGATTTTGAAGGTGAATGACATTTATACTCTTCGTTTTAAGAAATATTTAACTCTTTGAAAAGATGTGGGGGAAAGCAACCTTTCCTACTTACAGTGTCACGATTTATTTTGTTGCAGTAACTTAACAGTGTAATCCGTTACTATGTTTTAGTGTTCATGTGCATATTCATATGATCTTGATGTTTATTATCAAAGAAAAGTGAACAAAGTTCAGTATCTTTGAGAAATAAGTTTATCAGCGTTAAGGTTTGAATAAAAGTGTGAAAAATAAAGCTTGGTAGGCCGACGCCTTAGCTGAAGTTGCAAACAAGCCGAGGAAAGGCATTCTGCAGATTTTTTTAACGAAAATATATCTAAAGTGCCGGTTGGCGGGGGGGGGGGGGGGCGGGGGGGACCGGGACGCTTTCCCCAGAAGCCACTCGCAGAGCGGTGGGGTGGGGGTTGCCGAAACATCGATGCACCTTGTGTGGGGAATGGGGAGCCACTATCAAGATCTGACACTCAAAGAAGCGAACCCCCAGTCATCTGAAGCACCAGCTGCCACTGGCCCACTTTAAACGACTATCAAAAGTTCACAAGAAATATTATGGTCTTGTGCAGCGGTCCAAGCGTACTGACTCCATACTAATGACGTGTGGCATCTACATCAATGTAAATACTCTGCAAGTCACAATGAAGTGCATGGCAGAGGGAGTTTCTCTACAGTTCCATTCTCTAATAGTTCGAGGAAAATGGAACACCTACACCTTTCTGTTTTCGATCTGATTTCTCTTATTTTATTTTGATGATCATGTCTTCCTATGGAGATGGGTGCTAACAATATATGTTCGCATTCGGAAGACGAAGGTGGTAAAAGAAATTTCGCAAATAGATCTCGTCGCAACGAATAACGCCATTGTTTTAATGATTTCCATTCAAACTTGTGCATCATTTCCGTGACACTCTGTCCCCTGCATCGCGACAATACTAAACGAGCTACCCTTCTTTGTACTTTATCTAAAGCTTTTGTCACTCCCACTTAGTGGGGATGCCACAACGAGCAACAATATTCCAATAGGCATTTACAGTGATATAACGTCAATTACAAAAATCTGTAACTATATTCGATAGAGAAAGAATCATATCGAACCTTACAGCAAACACTCGATACAGAGGATTTCCGTGTGTAGTTCGCTGGTGGACCGACACGTTAATGTAGAAGAATTTTGTGAGATAGTTCAGATTTAGGACAAGAATAGAATCAGACTAACTGATTTAGGACTTTAACTCATAAAAAATCAATCATATGAAATAATATCAGAATACAGGAGGATTCTTACAATAAAGAAAACAGTTGTTCACATAAGAGAAATAAGTGATACACAAAGATCTCATTGCTTCAACAACTGCAGTAAACAACAGTACAACGTAATTGAGGAAACTTTTCGACGCCACAACATAACGAACGACTTTTCGCCACAAGGCAAAATTATGTGCATAAGCGAAATGTAAGTGACAAAAACAATGTATGTGGACGTGAACAGACGTCTGACGATGAACTGTTAAGTTTGAAACCGGTAACGGCGCTATTTAGCAAATAAATAGCATAATCTAAAGTGTTTGGTTGCTGTTTTCTTTATTGTAAGAATCATACTGTATTTCATACACAACCACGGTCTCAAAGTGTCAGTTTTTGACAAAATAGGAATATCAGAATATATTAATACGTGGAAATTGACTTGCGTGTCAAAACCTACATCGCCAAATCTTTTCTTTGGATCGTTGAACTTTGGTGTGCGGCTAATAACTAATAGTCGCGTTATACCTGAGACTCCGCTTGAATGTATAAACGATGATTGATAGGTCTGGTGTATTTACGAGAAAACAGACAGTAAAGATATCCAACTTCCTTTTTTCCGTTTACCATGTTCACTATTTCTTCATCTGTTACTTCAGATTCTTCATGTTGGACAATCCATTCATTTATGCCATCTTCTGTGGCGTCAGTCCATCCCGGAACTTATCGTAACAATGCAAGCGGGATAGTATTTTCTGGTTCGGTTTTCTACTGTAGATTTTCATCATATGGAAGATTTTCTCCATTTTCCCGTAGCAAAATTTTCCAGGATTTTGCAATTATACTTGCTCCAACATTCTCCCAAATACTTGGACGCGTCGTAAGCTACGTCTTTCAAATTAATACGGCGCAACTTCTCTTCCATGTGTTCTCCCTCGTCCAGAGCATTAATTAAAAAGGAAAGCAAGTTTCTGCGGTAGTTTTTCTTCAGTGTCTGAAAGGTCCCTTGGTTCATAGGCTGACATAAGGATGTGACATTTCGAGGCAAAAACGTGGCGCCACGGTGGAGTAGCCGAGTGGTCTAAGGCGTCTCGGTGCGGAGCGCGCTGTTGTTCGCCGTCGCAGGTTCTAGTCCTCCCTGGGCATGGGTGTGTTTGTGTGTGTTTGTCTTTAGGTTAGTTTACCCTAGTTTAAGTAGTTTGTAAGCTACGGACTGGTGACCACACAGTTTGTTCCGATAGACTTACAAACATTTGAACATTTTGAAAAACATGGCCTTTATATATTTATCTGCAAGTTCATCCGCATTAGGAAAAGTAGCATTTTCTAGAAGCAACAGTGCTTTGCGAGGCAAGTTTTTGGCTTACAAAAACATTTCAGTTAGTGGCACAAACTCGTTGAGAAACAAAATGTTCAAATGTTTGTTAAGCTTATGGGACTTAACTACGGGGTCATCAGTCCCTAAACTTACAAACACTTATGAACTACTTACGAACTAGGACGGCACAAATATCCATGCCCGAGGGGGGATTCGCACCCCGACCGCAGTAGCCGTGCAGACCGTGACTGGAGCGCCTCAATCCTCTCGGCCACCGCGGCCGGCCGTTGAGAAACCATTCTTTAAAAATGTCTCAGCTCATCCAAGCTTATTTTAAATGAATTTTATATGCGTTTTCATTTTCAAATTTCCTGTGGTGTTACTGCATGCAAGAATTGTCACTCGTTCTTTGCTACATTTGTAGCCTGGCGCTGCCTTTTCGGCCTTTGACGCAAATGTTTTTTCCGGTAACATTTTTAATTGAGATCAGCCTCGTCGCAGTTAAAAATTTGATCGCCTCTTAACTTTCCATGTCCAATACCTTGTGAAAGTAACTGTAAAGTTATCTGGGCACGTATAACAGGTCTAAAAGAAGTAAAGTTAATAGTTGGGTGTTTTTACTGGCCCCCCAGTGCTGCTGTAGCAGTTTTAGAATCATTCAAGGAAAGTCTACACCAGGTAGTGCATAGGTAATATTAGTCGGAGGTGACTTCAACCTTAAGAGTATAGATTGGGACCTCGCTAGTTACATTTCAGGCGGTACAGACAAGCAGTCTTGCGAGCTACCTTTGGACACATTCTCCGAAAACTGTCTTGAGCCGTTAAACCGCCCCCCCCCCTCCCACAATGGAAATATTCTAGACCTTATAGCCACAAACAGGCCTGACCTTATTAACGATGTCTGTGTAGAGACAGGAATTAGTGATCACGATATAGTCATAGCGTCGATGGTGACCAAAGTTCATAAACCAGTCAAGAAGGCTAGGAGCGTGTTTTTGTTGGGAAGAGCCGACAAGCAAATGTTACGATCACACTTAGAAAATGAATGGGCATCGTTTAATTCTGGGACTATGGATGTAGAGGAATTGTGGACTAAATTTAAGTGCACTGTTAATAAAGGGTTAGAGAAATAAGTGCCAGTAAAGACGATTAAGGATGGAAAAGATCCACCGTGGTATAATAATAATGTTAGTAAGCTGCTGAGAAAGCAAAGGCTGTTGCACTCTCGATTCAAAAAAGAACACGCAAATGATGACAGGCAAAAGTTAGTAGAGATTCGTGCGTCTATAAAAATATCGATGCGTGATACATACAATAATTATCACAGCCATACCTTAGCAAAAGATCTTTCCGAGAACCCTAAAAAAATTCTGGTCCTATGTAAAATCGATAAGCGGGTCAAAGCCCACTGTCCAGTCACTAGTTGATCATTCCGGGGCAGTAATAGAAGAAAGCAAACGGAAAGCTGAAGTTCTAAATTTAACCTTTAAGAAATCTTTCACGCAGGAGGACCGCACAAATATACCATCATTTGATCAACGTACTAATTCCGAAATGGAGGACATAGCAATAGGTATTTCCGGTGTAGAGAAGCAGCTGAGAGAGCTAAATACGAAAAAGTCTGCTGGTCCGGATGGAATACCAGTCCGGTTTTACAAAGACTATTCTGTGGCATTGGCCCCGTACTTAGCTTGCATTTATAGCGTATCTTTAATTCAGCGCAAAGTTCCTAGTGATTGGAGAAAGGCGCAGGTGACTCCCGTGTATAAGAAAGGAAAGAGAACTGACCCATACAATTACAGGCCAATATCGTTGACATCGGTTTCATGTAGAATTTTTGAGCATATTCTCAGTTCGAATATAGTAAATTTCCTTGAAACGGAAAAGCTTCTTTCCATGAATCAGCACGGGTTTAGGAAACATCGTTCATGTGAAACTCAGCTTGCCCTTTTCTCACATGACATCTTGCGAGCCATGGACGAAGGGCAACAGGCGGATTGTGTTTTTCTCGACTTCACAAAGGCGTTCGACACGGTGCCACACTGCAGACTGCTAACGAAGATACGAGCTTATGGAATAGGTTCACAGATTTGTGACTGGTTGGAAGACTTCCTAAGTAATAGAACGCAGTGTGTATCGTCAGGCGTGCCCCAGGGGAGTGTGATAGGACCGCTATTATTTTCTATCTATATAAATGATCTGATGGACAGAGTAAGTTGTAATTTGCGGCTGTTTGCTGATGATGCTGTGGTGTTCGGGAGGGTGTCGTCTGTAACTGACTGTAATAGCATACAGATAGACTTAGACAAAATTTCTAGTTGGTGCGAAGAATGGCAGCTAGCTCTCAATGTAGAAAAATGTAAGTTGATGCGCATGATTAGAAAAAACAATCCTATAATGTTCGCATACAGCATTAGTAGTGAGCTTCTTGATGCTGTCGCGACGTTCTAATATCTAGGCGTAACATTGCAGAGCGATATGAAATGGAACGAGCATGTAAGGACAGTTGTGAGTAAGGCAGACAGCCGACTTCGGTTTATTGGGAGAATTTTGGGAAGATGTACTTCACCTGTAAAGGAGACCGCGTATAAAACGCTTGTACGACCACGTCTTGAGTATTGCTCTAGTATTTGGGACCCGCAGCAGATCGGTTTGAAGGAAGACATAGAGGCGGTTCAGAGTCGAGCAGCTAGATTTGTTACCGGTTGGTTCGACCAATGCGCGAGTGTAACGGAAATGCTCCAGCAACTCAATTGGGGATCGCTGGAAGAAAGACGACGTTCTTTTCGTGAATTTCTGTTAAGTAAATTTAGAGGGCCGGAATTTGAAGCTGAGT
The DNA here is from genome assembly GCA_026315105.1 of Locusta migratoria. Taxonomy (NCBI): domain Eukaryota; kingdom Metazoa; phylum Arthropoda; class Insecta; order Orthoptera; family Acrididae; genus Locusta; species Locusta migratoria. The sequence continues at coordinate 411,768,074 of CM048748.1, forward strand.
GTATTACGATCTTGCTGCCGCCTACATACATTTCGCGTAAAGATCACAAAGACAAGATAAGAGAAATTAGGGCTCGTACGGAGGCATATAGGCATTCTTTCTTTCCTCGTTCAATTTGGGAGTGGAATAGGAAAGGAAATGCCTAGTAGTGGTACAGTGTACCCTCCGCCACGCACCTTACGGTGAATTGTGGAGTATGTATGTAGATGTAGATGTAGATGTAGAAGTTTATCCCTAAACAACTGAATAGCAAATTGTTATCAACAAAGCGCAACACGTCTACTCCACTGCAGATCGGATAATCGAGTCTCTACTTAACCCTTTCATTCCCAGTGTTGTTCCTCGACAACAATTACTTAAAAGCTGATTTATATCGTATTTTGTGTATCAGTCCTTAAACTGGCATTGTTGTTGATGAATAACATGCTTCTAGTTCGGATTATGCCCCTTGGTACGGTGTGTAGCCACTTTATCTACCGGTCTTCGAGGTTGTGTTATGTTGCTGTTTGTTATGGGTGTGATTGTGAGCGTGTGGTTCATTTTATTTTAATTCAGCAGTGAATTGTCTTGTCTTTGGTGCTGTGGCAAAGATCATGCTAGTATTATTGATCTGACAGTGTTAACTATCAACAAAATAACGTCCCAAGTACTAAAACACCACGATACAAACGTCTGAAATACATGACATAAAAAACAGTAGTGCGAACAAAATATTTGAAACAAATATTTTGATGTTTAGTAAAGTGTGTTAATACAGAAAACATTGAATTTCAATTTTTCCAAAACTGAATCCATAATGTGGGAATGAAAGGGTTAAATTAACCTAAGAACAATACATACACCCATGCCAGAGGAAGGACTCGAACCCCCGACGGGGACCAACAGCGCGGTCCGTAATAAGGCGCCTTAGAGCATGCGGTCATTCCACTGCTACCGCTGCCGATATGGTTCTGCGAACATTGTCACATACTGAAACTTTCACTCTGCAGCGGAGTGTGCGCTGATATGAAACTTCCTGGCAGATTAAAATTGTGTTCCGGAACCGGCACTCGAACCTGGGACCTGCTTTTTGCGGTCAAGTTTGGAAAGTAGGAGGCGAGGTACTGACGGAAGTAAAGTTGTGAGGCGGCATCGTGAGTCGTGTCGGGATAGCTCAGTCGGTAGTGCGCTTGCCAGCGAAAGGCAATGGTCCCAGGTTCGAGTCCCGGTTCCGGCACACAATTCTAATCTACCAGGAAGTTTCATATCAGTGCACACTCCGCTGCAGAGTGAAATTTTCATTCTGGAAACATCCCTTAGGCTGTGGCTAAGCCATGTCTCCACCATATCCTTTCTTCCAGGAGTGCTAGTCTTGCATGGTTCGCAGGAGAGCTTCTATAAAGTTTGGAAAGTAGGAGGCGAGGTACTGGCGGAAGTAAAGTTGTGAGGCGGCATTGTAAGTAGTGTCGGGATAGCTCAGTCGGTAGAGCGCTTGCCCGTGAAAGGAAAAAGTCCCAGGTTCGAGTCCCGGTTCCGGCACGCAATTTTAATCTGCCAGGAAGTTTCAAATCAGCGCACACTCCGCTGCAGAGTGAAAGTTTCATTCTGGAAACATCAATATTGTGTAACACATGTGACACAATCGAAAGTGTTTACTTAACACTATGACAGTCAACAACGTCATATTTTGAGTTATGTCATCCATATTTCACACTTTCATACTGTCAACAATGTCATAATTTGAGTTATGTCACCCTTTAAATACGATTATAGTCACAAGTGGAAATTTTTGTAAATAAATAGCTGTAAAATAATGTTGTTGGTCTTCAGAATAATTTATAGGAGTGTATAATTGAGTATATACCATCTGCTAACATCGAATATTAATTTGGGTGTAAGGAAGTCTTTTCTGAAGGCATTTGTGTTGAGTGTTGCCTCGTATGGGAGTGAAACATGGACGATAAGCTGCGTGGACAGGAAGAGGATAGAGGCTTTTGAAATGTGGTGCTACAGAAGAATGGTGAAGATTAGGTGGGTAGATCGCATAACTAATGAAGAGGTACTGAACAGAACTGGTGAGAAAAGGAATTTTTGGTATACCCTGACTAAAACAAGAGATCGCTTGGTAGGACACATTCTTAGACATCGAGGAATCGTAAATTTAGCATTGGAGGGAATTTTGTGGGGTAAAAATCGCAGAGGGAGACCAAGAGACGCGTATAGTAAACAGATTCAAGTGGATGTGGCTGTCGTTCTTATGAGGAGATGAAAAGGCTTGTTCAGGATAGGGTATTGTGGAGAGCTGCATCAAACCAGTCTTCGGACTGAAGACCATAACATCAACCATTTCCTTTTCCAAATATATCAACTACATGTTTAAACATAATTTCTTACTGGAATAAGAAAGATATCAAATCTTCAGACTCATGTGCTGAGAAATCGTGTGTTTTTTTTTTTTTTTTTTTTTTTTTTTTTTTTTTTTTTTTTTTTTTTTCTGTAGAACTTACGGGACTTAACTACGGGGTCATCAGTCCTTAAGCTTACAAACTACTTATGAACTAGCTAAGACTAAGGACGGCATAAATATCCATGCCCGAGGGGGGATTAGAACCCCCCACCGTAGTGGCCGTGGAGACCGTGACTGGAGCGCCTCAGCCCCCTCGGACACCGCGGCCGGCTTGCGATTTTTGAGATGTGACATTGTTGTATATAATGAGCGATATTAAGCTGTAATGGTGCCTTCTTAATCATTCGACATCTGTTTTAAAGATACCTTGATCAAAGATACTGCGTCACAGGTTTACTAACTGGATTTTGGGCGCTACCCGGACCCTCTTTTCCGCTCTCTTAACAGGAACGGTCTTTCTCGATTGATGCGACATTTACAGCTTGTTTTGGTCGCTAGAAAACACACACGGACTAGTGACGAGTCCTCGATTGAGATCGCAGTAAAACTGGGCGTTCCGCTTTCCACGTATACACAGGAGACCTGCCTCGCAGCGGCTAGCTGCCATAGCTCGGGCGGTGGTCGCGTTCTCGGCAGCGTCCATCTAGGCGGCGGCCACATTTTTTAAGGCTCTCTCTGCCAGAGCGCTTCGCTTAAACAGGAAAGTCTGATCAGATTATTCCCTTCCACAATAACTGTGGCCGCGGCCGGACGACCTCGCAGTAAGTGCATCGAGCCCTTCCCGTTTCCCGGCGCGTCACAAACTTTCACTGAGTGCTCTTCGGTGTCGGCATTCATCCACGCCCAAAGTTAATTGTACTGCCGGGTTCTCTGAAAAGAGGGTGGGCCGTAGCATGTCAAATGTTTCTGACGATGCGACCGGGTAATCCCTTACGAAAGATGGATTAGCGCTGGACATAAACCCACCGCTTTGAGACTACGTGCATACATTATATCTCAATTACGGGAACTGTAAGATACGTATCCTCTTTATGAAAATATTTCTGATCGTAATGGCTCCTAGCTAAACTGTTAGCGTCCTGAGTGTGAAAATACGCTGCCAATGAAATACAGAGTACAGATGGATCATAACTGGTTAGTTAGTATAGAACACAATTATTTACACAGAAAATAACATTTTCTCCTATTTTTCAATCATATAACTAACAATAAGTAATCGAATCTTCGATACATCTTATATGTTGAACGATTAAGTACTGGCAGGATGTTCAAAGCGATTCGGAGCAGACACGCCCCCATGCACTCTGTCGTCGTCACATCGCGCAAACTGGGAGACCTTTTCTGCTTCTACACCTACATCTAGATGGGATACTCTGCAAATCACATTTAAGTGTCTGGCAGAGGGTTCATCGAACCACCGTTATACTATTTTATCTCCCATTCCATTCTCGAATAGCGCGCGGGAAGAATGAACACCTGAATCTCTCCGTTCGAACTCTGATTTCTCGTATTTTATTCTGATGATCATTTCTACGTATGTAAGTGGGCGTCAACAATATATTTTCGCATTCGGAGGAGAATGTTCGCGATTTTAGTTTCGTAAGTAGCCCACGCCGCAGCGATAACCGTCGTTGTTGTAGTGATTCCCAGGCCAGATCCTGTATCATTTCCGTAACGCTGTCTCCCCTGTATCGTGACAATACGAAACGAGCCGCCCTTCTTTGGACTCTTTCGATGTCCTCCGTCAAACCCACCTGATAAGGATCCCACACTGGACAGCAATACTCCATAAAAGGACGGACAAGCGTAGTGTATAGTGCAGTGTTTAATCATTCTGAGCCACGCTGTGACGTACTCACGCATCATCATAATTAATCTCATTTTCTCTTAACACTCCTTATAGCATATTCGTGTGTCCTATCGAAAATTGTATATTCAGGTCCAAAAATCTGTAACTAGAAATATTCTTCTTAGGCCTGATGCCCCTTTCATTTTCTTGTGCTTTTCAGGATATTTTGTTGATATGTTGAAAATGATAAATTGATGGTTTACGTAATGTTACCCATCGGCTTACTTGTAAACAGAAATATGTGTACCAGTGATACAGACGATGCACTATAAATATAAAAGACTTAAGCGACAACAACACAGAAATACATTGTTATCTAGGCGAATGACGTGGGTGCCACAGATGCGTCTCTGAATGTAACTTCCACACAGTTTCTTTCAGCTGAAGCCACTTTTATTAATATAGCCCAGTTGTTGTGGTCTTCATTCCGGAGACGGTCTAATGAAGCTTTCCACCATACCCATGAGCAAGCCTCTTCACCTCCGCATAAGAACGGTCACACACATCCATTTGAATGTGTTTATTGTATTCATCGCTTGGTCTCCCTCTGCAATTTTTCTGTCACACGCTTACATCCAAAGCTAAATTTACGATTCCTTGATGTCTAAGAATGTGTACTACCAATCAGTCCCTTCTTTTTTTGCCAAGGTATGCCAAAAATTCCTTTTCTCCTCAATTCTGTTCAGGACCTCCTCAGTAGATACGCTATCTACCCACCTAATCTTCAGAATTCTCTTGTAGTACCACATTCCAAAAGCCTCTGCCCTCTTCCTGACTGTAGTTCTTATCGTCCAAGTTTCACTTCCGTACAAGGCAACACTCCACACGAATGCCTTCAGAAAGGACTTCCTTAGACTTAAATTATTATTCGATGTTAGCAAACTTCTCTGTTTCAAAAACGCTTTTATTCCCATTGCTATTCTGCATTTTATATCATCTGCACTGCGACCATCATATGTTATTTTACTACCCACATAACAAAACACATCTACCACCTTTATTGTTTCCTTGCCTAATCCAATTCCTTCGGCCTCGCCTGATTTTCTTAGACTCTATTCCATTAGCCTTATTTTGACTGATGACCGTGCAGTCTAGTCCCCTCTAAACAACAATAATGTTCATTTTAGATTCCTCTTTCAACACTCTGGCCATTGCTCTTCCAGGTCCTTTGCTGTCTCTGAAGGATTTACAATGTCATCGGCAAAACGCAATGCTTTTATTTCTTCACCCTATATAGGCCTATCCGACGTTTACTTTCTTAAAATATTATTTGGACCATAGAGACGTAAGTCCTATAAAAATTAATCAATTATTATACAACACTTATTATAAAACAGGTACCAAATGATAACTTTTGTTTTGGAGAAACATAGTCATCAATCATATTTTGTAATCGCTGTACATGGCCACACATTTATGGGATCAAGGAACGAGGAAAAATCATTTTTCTAATATTTGACAAATCTTTGTTAATGACAGGTGTATACAAATTCTACACTCCCTGATCCCCTCATTTCTATCCCCTTCCCTTTCAAAATCCAAACTAAACATTTGTAAACGTAAGGACCAAACTGCTAAGATCATCGGTCCCTAGACGTTCAAACTGCTTAGCTAAGGGCAGCATACGCACACCGTAGTCCATAGGAGGACCTGAACCTTCTGTGGGAGCGGCTTCACAATCTTCCACATTCCACGCGGACCCCCTTCCTTACTCTCTATTAGACCATTTATTCCTCCTCCCTCCTCAGCCTGCCCATCTCTGCTTCCCCTATTCCCGTTAATCTACTTTATTCTCCCCATCTCCTCCTTCTCTTCTCGTTTTCTCTCTCTCTCTCTCTCACCCTATCTATCTATCGCTCTTCCTCTCTCTCTCTCTGTGTATGTATGTGTGTGTGTGTGTGTGTGTGTGTGTGTGTGTGTGTCCATCTGCTTATCCATCCCCACTTTCTGTGCATCCTTACCTCCTCCTCCTTCCTGTCCATCTCCTCTTCATCCCTCTTTGTCAGTTTGCTCCCCACACCTCTATATTTTCATGCTACTTGTATTTACGAATGTTCGTGATCAATTGCTTTGAAACTATGACACAACGTTACACTGGAAGACGAGCGTTTTTATACACCTCGTTTATAAACATATATCATATACTAGCTGAAAACCCGGCGTTGCCCGGGTATTTATTTATTTATTTATTCGAACCTTGAGTTAGTACTTTTGCTATCCACTCTGTCCATCTCTTTTTTTTTTTCTAAAAACATGTTACATTTATCAGAGAATATATAAGAAACCACAGGTAAAAATGCACTCGTTTTGAAGAATCCAATCACGAAATTCAACAATAATGATAGTAATAATATCACACATCACTTGATGTAATGCGCGAAAGGTCAAATCGATTTTTTAAAGACATGTATTAAAAGAAATTTCTTTTGTACTGCTTTATTTATTTATTCATATATTTCCTTATTCGTATGCTTAGCCTTACAGAGAAAGAGCTGAAGACATTGTAGTACGCATAGACCAAAGATATGTGGCGCCGACCGCGGTGGCCGAGGGGACTAAGGCGCTCCAGTCACGGTCTGCACGGCCACTACGGTCGGGGGTTCGAATCCCTCCTCGGGCATGGATATTTGTGCCGTCCTTGTTCGTAAGTAGTTCATAAGTAGTTTGTAAGTTTAGGGACTGATGACCCCGTAGTTAAGTCCCATAGACTCTACAAACATTTGAACATTTTTTAATGGTCTGTGGCATCACGTTTCGCTGTACGTAACCTCCTTGCTATAGAGTCGCAAACGTCAGCGCTGGCCTTCAGTCCGAATTTTTTAATAATTTGACGACTTTCAACCACCATATCTTCCACCCTCTTATAGCTGTCGGCGTACAAGGAGACTTCGGACAACAATTACACACAGACCATTCGTTTGCGTTCTGTAGTTTTCGCTGCAGAGCGAAATATTAACACCGATAACTTTCCATCCCAATATACTCCACCCTTTTATCATTATCAACCCCCAAGCAACAGTGCAACCAATAAAACCATTTTCAAAGAGTAAATATAATTTTCAAAGAGTAATTATTGTTCCGCGTTTCGCGTTATATTCTTCAAATTACTAATTATCTACCAGATCGCTATAAAACAGTGCCTAAACCTTGCTCAGGTATAAATTAGTAACTGTACAAATATTGAAGTCTCTGCGTCTTGTCGTTCGGACGTGTTAAGCGTACACCGAACAGATATTCACATTAATATATATAGATAAATAGCTATCCGATCGCCATAAAACCGTGCCTAAAGCCTTCCCCGGGTAGACATTAGTAACTGTACAAATTTTTTGCTCTCTATGTCTTGTGGTTCAGACGTGATAAGCATACACCGAACAGACATTCACATTTATAGATAAATAACAATTTGTTTATAGTTAACAGTAGTTACTCAAACTCGTAGTTTAACTAATTCCCGTAAGAGTAAAGGCTTCAACTTGCCCACCCCTCCCCACTAACGATAGGATCATTGCCCGTCACCGGCGTATTATATATATACATGTGGCGTCTGTTCCGAAGAACAGACGTCACATTCTGATCATGCAGTTGTTATTATTTAACATTCATAGAATATATGACATCAACTGCGATTGGGCAAAGCTGAAAATGTGTACCCAGCCGGGATTCGAACCCGGGTCTCCTGCTTTCTAGGCAGTTGCGCTGACGGAAATTAGTTAAACTACGAATTTGAGTACTATGGGCAGGGCGAAGCTGGGAATTTGTATCTGACGGGAGGCGTGCATGGGTAGTCCTTGCAGGTGCGGTGATCACTGTGTCCCCAGTGGTGTAGGGGTCAGCGCAACTGCCTAGAAAGCAGGAGACCCGGGTTCGAATCCCGGCTGGGTACACATTTTCAGCTTTGCCCAATCGCAGTTGATGTCATATATTCTATGAATATTAAATTTCAAAGGTACATACAGCGGTATGTGTGGATACTGTCTGTAAAAATTCCTGCGAGTACAATTTGAACTTCAGAAATTATAAATTGTTACGTCATAAAAGAAAGCCGTACTTTTACTCCATAAACAGCGAAAAAGTAGTAAGCGAGAAAACTTTTCTGCTTTCATAATTTTGCTGTGTTTCGTCAGCGAGAAAAAGTATAGTAAAGGTGGGAGATTATTTTTAGCTCTATGTCGCATAGTGTCCACTGCAGAGTGCAGATTATGTTACGTACATTCATGTGTACCCTTGGTCATTATGCAGCTCGTAAATCCATCGTGCTCACACTAGCGACTATAGTGATAGTTTTCACACAGTAGGGTGTCGATAGTTGACACTGCAAAGCCACAATTTGATAGCCTAAGTGTCTCGTGTCAATATGGCGAGCGTGAAGAGGTAGCGACCTGTTGGGAGCAGTATTGCATCAGTTTTAGGAAAGAAGAGACGAAGTACATTTGTACTAAATGCAACGAGTCTATATGGCTAAACGCTTCTATGGTTCCCACATAGAAACGAAAAACTCATACAAATATCTTGTGGGATTTCAAGTACTGTATTTTTCTTAGTAAATGGAAATTTTCAATCAATCTTTGCATTTTATGGTAAAATCATTGTTCTTTACCCTATAAACCTCACTTTAATTTTTTACTCACTGGTTACTAATGAACGCATCACAGGGTGTTGGAACTCGCTAAGTACTGTCGTACTCATGCAGTGTCTGAATAAAGTCTCATCGCATGATGTGGCAGTCTTTTGCAACTCCTATTGTTTATGACCGTGTGTCGTTAGTGGTTCATACCCATACAGCAATTGTTACCTTATGGTAAGGAGTGTGTTCCAAATTTGGTTGAAATCGGTCCATTTGTCGAGGAGATATGCAACATTGTCGCGTGATGCAGCAGTTTTTCTCGCAACTCATGGTTTATGACGTCATATCTCGTGAATTGTGATCCTTACACTTATGGGGATCGCCCCCTTGGTTTGCAGGTTAACTGTGCAAAATTTCATCATGATTGGAAGAAAACTGTAGATTTCTATGCAGTACACACAAACACACGGACACACTACTGCATACGAGGTTTGGAACTTAAATAGTGGCAACTATTTATTCACAACCGATATAAAAGCGATACATGTTCGCACCTCTTACTATCCTTCAAAGTAGTCAGCAGCGTCGTGTAGAACTCGTTGCCTGCGATGTGGAAGGCGCAGTATACCGTTAGCAGTGTATGTTCTATTGATGGTGCGAATGGAGCACTCTACTGTCTGTCGACTCGCTGGAACAGTCTGAAGAGAACGCCACGAAGTGGTTCCTTCATCTTCGGAATCAAATCAAAGTCACTCAGTACGCGGAGTATGGTGGATGGTACAGTACTGCCCAGACCCATTGACCGAAGAGAGCAGCCACAGCCTGCGCTGTATGCGCCCGCGCATTGTTGTGCAAAATGCTGGGTGGGCTGCACAGAAAGTGCTGCCGTTTCTTTCGCAAAGCTTAAGTACTTGGGACTTTGATTTTATTCTGAAGATGAAGGAACCACTTTGTGAAATTCGATTCAGAACTTTTCCAGAGATTTGACAGGCAGTAGACCGCTCCTTTCGGACCATCAACAGAACAGGCTCTGCTAACGTTATTCTACGCCTTCCACATCGCTGGCAACGGGTTCTACACAACGCTGGTGACTACTTTGAAGGACAATAACAAGTGCAAACATTTAACGCTTTTGTATCGCTTTTGAATAAATAGTTGCCGCTATTTAAGTTCCAAACCTCGTACAACTACCTGAAAACCCGGCATTACCCGGGTATAATTATTTATTCAAACCTTTATTTAGTACTTTTCCTATGACTTATCACTCTGTACGTCTCCTAATTTTCCAAAAGCACGTTGTATTTAAGTGAAAATATTTAACAAATAAGACTGTCTTGCATAACACAAAAAAAAGAAAAAAAAACTTTTGGTTACTTGTCCAGGAGCTAGTATGAATAAATTCTTTGTTAGGTCACCCTCGAACAAGCGACATAAAGTTGTTCGTGTTAGAAACATGGGTATGTCATATCCACTTCGCAGTATTTAATAGACTGCCCTTAGATTTATCAATAGTAATAGAAAATGCAAGTATGCATCCGGCCTCCTCAAAAATACGCCGATTCTGCATATGCAAGAACATGGGAAAGTAAATAGAAAATGCAAGTATGCCTGAAAACTGGAGTCTCTTGAAGTTAAAAGGTATATCTGTCAGAAATAATGTGTATTTGTTGGATCTACACTGTTTGATGCTGTTTCCTTCCGCCACGGTGGAATGACCGAACGCTCTAAGCCGCCTGGTAGGGAGCGCGCGGTAGCTCCCCGTCGGATGTTCGAGTCCTCAGATTGATTTAAACTAGTTTACACAGTTAGTAAACTTAGGGACTGATAATGACAGTAGGTAAATCCCATAAATTTACACGATCATTTGAGCATTTGAATTTGATATGTTGCTTTCCTTGTAGCGCCGTTGAAGTCTATTGCTTTTGCCTGCAGTCATGTACGCTTCACAGTTCAGAGTTGTCAATAACATTGTCAGCTTTCAGACATTTCCTTAAGCTGACTGGAATACATGGATGACTTAGTAGTAAATAAGAAATGTATTAAAATGTGGTGCATGATATGACACGTTTTCATCCAAAAATGTTCAAATGTTTGCAAAGCTTATGAGACTTAACTGCGGGCTCATCAGTTCCTAAACTTACAAACTACTTATGAACTAACTTATACTAAAGACAGCACAAACTTCCATGTTCAAGGGAGGATTCGAACCCCCGACGGGGAACGACGTTGCGCATTGTAGACTAGCGCCTCAATGCGCTCGGCAGTATATATGATCACATAGTTATTGAGTTGTATGTTGTACACTGTATTATTTTGCAGATATAAGTGTTGTAAGTCGGTAAAATCTGTTGCGAATACAGTTAGTAGCAGAGGTGCTCACAAAGGGGGCGGGTGGGGGGAGGGGTCAGGTCGCAAACTGCGTCAATTGAAGTTTCTGAGGGGGGGGGGGATGAGTACTTTTGGTCAGCCCGGTAGGGAGGCTTTATAAAAATAATTACAACACGTGAAATAAAAAAATATTTCATTTTAATATTGAATGGCATAAACAATTTTATTAGGTAATAAATTAGGAATACAGGACGTGGCACCTCTGATTGGTAGTAAAAAGTAATAGATTAAAATCTGATGCGTGATGGGGCAGTTTTCCATGAACGTTTCTGTTTCTGCAGTCATCTCATGAACTACGTGTCGTAGTGTGGTACACCTTGGGCGGTACATTTGTGGTATTACAATTTGTAGTGTAGAAATTATAAATTGTAACATCATATAGAATGTCTTAGTTTTACTCCATGAACAGCAGAAAAACAGTAAGCGATAAACTTTACTCTTTTGATCGTTTTGCTGTGGTTGTCAGTGGAAAAAAAGTATAGTAAAGGTTTGAAATTGTGTTTAAAGTTTGTTGCAAGTCGCTACGTACTCTCATTCTCAAACAGTGTATGGATTATGGCTCGTCGCTTTATGTGATTTTTGCACCTCCTATTATTCATGACGCTATATCTCCTGACCATGTATCTTATGTTGTTGTTGTTCCTCCCCCCTCCCGCAGTAATTGTCACTTAACGATAGTGAATATGTGTACCAAATTTGGTTGAAAACGATTCTATGGTTTCGGAGTGTAGCGTACGTCGTGAATAATAACACAGATTCACTGTTTACGTTCTGTATTTTCAAAGATAAAAACTACATCAAAGATTCAATTATCAGTCCAGAGATATTTACAAAGACATTACAAAATAATATATTATCAATTCCTAACATCCTCCCCACCCTGGTCAACCTCCAGGGGGATGACCAGTTGAACGGGACGAACTATGTGGTGTCCTTCTGGTGTGCATAGAATTACTGTTCGTACTTTCTGATCTCTTCCTTCGACTAGTCTCTCTATTCTTGCTTTCTTCCATAGGTGGCGCGGGCGTCAATCTTCTTGTACCAGAGCAACATCACCGGGGCGGAACTTGATGACTCTTGTCGAAGTACCCCGAACTTCGTGGAAGCTTCTAAGTTGCAATAGATATTCTTTAGTCCATCGCTTCCAAAAGTCATCTGTCAACTTCTGTTGCAGTTTGAATTTTTTTCACAAAACAGATTTAGTCGACGGTTCTGGTCCTGTTGGCACTGTCAGTAGTCCTTCACCAATAAGAAAGTGGGCTGGTGTTAAAGGTTCATCGTCGTCTCCTTGAGAAATTGGTCTCGAATTCACTGCGGCTTCGATATTAATCAGCGTGTTATTGAGCTGCTCTTCCGTTAACCTTGATTGACCAAGTACTTTTCGTAGGCATCGTTTGATGGTACCCACCATCCTCTCCCAAAACTCTCCCCACCAAACCGCATGGGGAGCGATAAATTTCCATGAAATGCCATCTCTGGCTAGGACACGCTGAGTCTTTGGGTTAGATAACGCACTCCATATTTCAGACAGTTCAGTATTAGCTTCATGGAATGTCTTTGCATTGTCTGTGTAGATTGTATGGGGTAGTCCACGTCTACCAGCGAATCTTTGAAGAGCCATGAGGAATGCGTCTGTTGTCATGCTAGAGCACAATTCCAAGTGCACTGCACGTGTCGTTGCACAAGTGATGAGTGTTATGTATGCCTTTTCCATGGTAGTGCCAACCTTTACATAGAGAGGGCCTGCAAAATCTATGCCAGTTATAGAAAATGGCTTGGATGGTCTTACTCGATCGGCTGGTAGGGGTGCTTCAACTTGTTGGCCCCGTAGATTGTGTAGAATTTTGCAGGGAAGGCAAGAGTGCAAAACTCTCTTGATAACTTGACGGGCACGCAGGATCCAGAACTCTCTTCGAAGCTCTGCCAACACTATTCTCACACCAAGATGATGTAGTCGAATGTGCGTTTGCTGAACCAGTAAAGTTGTGAAGTGATGTCTACCGTCGAGGAATAATGGATGACGTTGCTCGTTAGGGACAGCTGAGTAGTGTAAGCGTCCTCCAAGTTGGAGAAGACCATCTTCTAGGTAGGGGTTGAAACATGCTATTTTAGAGTTTTTCGGGACAAGTTGATTGTTATTGAGTGCATGGAGCTCCTGAGAGAAACATTCCTGTTGAACAGCTCGTATCCAGTAATGACGTGCTTGAGCAAGCTCCACTGCCTTCAGCTCTCCCTCGAGTTTCGAACTTTGTCGAATGTTGTGAATGAATCGTAGTATCCACCCTGTTATGCGAATCAGTTTCCAATAGGAGCTGAATTTGGAGCAGTCCATAACGTTAGAAGAAGTGGCTACTGACATCACATGCCGTAAGTTCTTCTTTTCTTCTGGTAGGTTATCAGTCATGAGTGAAGCGTTAGATGGCCATCTTGATTCTTCTGCAATTGCAAGCCATGGAGGCCCCTTCCACCAGTGGTTAACAGATTGTATTTGGTTACCATAAAGTCCTCGTGTAAGATGGTCGGCAGGGTTCTCACACCCGGGGCAATGTCTCCACTGACTGGGATTTGTATGCGTGTGGATCTCTGTAACTCTGTTGCATATAAATGTCTTCCACCTGTTTGGGTCACTGCGTATCCAACCTAATGTCACCATAGCGTCTGACCACAATAATGCTTCAGTTATTTTATGCACTGTTGCTGTGCAGTAGTAATACAATAATCGTGATCCTATTAACGCTGCTAGAAGTTCAAGCCGCGGAAGAGTTAACTTCTTGATGGGGGCGAGTCTGGTTTTGCTACATGCCAAATTTACAACAATATGGTCTTCCACGATCGTGCGAATATACAAAGCCGCTCCATATGCTCTCTCAGAGGCACCACAGAAAACGTGGATCTGAGTATTGCTCTTTGTTGAAGTTGCTAGCCATCGTGGAATATCGGGTGGCAGCAACTCGTTCCAATCAATACCTCTGCACCATGTATCCTGAAATAACAGTTTTCCAATAAGAGACACTGGAGAGAAAAATCCTAATGGATCATAAAATTTGGCTGTAATTTGCAACAGTGTCCTTTTAGTAGTGGGGCCTACAGGAATCCTACTAGTAATATCCATTGCATTCATGTAGAAGCAGTCTGTTTCTGTACTCCAGTAAACACCAAGAACTTGCGTTTCGGGGTTTATGTCTCGTCCTTCAGCCCTCCATATGGTCTTCAGTTGATCCGAATTGGTGGCCCATTTCGCTAAATCAAAACTCAGTAGTTTCATCACTGCGCTGAGTTCATAGTACAGAGTTATAGCATCATTATCATTCTCCGTGCCAGAAACGAAATCATCCATAAAGAAGCTGCTCTCAACAAGAGGTACTGCAAGGGGAAACTTAGTTCTATGTCGTTCAGCTAGTTCTCTCAGTGTTGCGGAGAGTAAAAAAGGACTGCATGTTAGTCCAAATGGCAGTCTCGTAAAGCAATAAGTCATTACTTCGTCTGTCGTCTGGTAATTTCCATCACTGTCTTTGATTACGCAGTACCATAAGAATCTGGTTAAGTCCCTGTCAGTTTCGTGTAAGACTAATTGCAAAAATGATTGTTTAATATCACTGACGATTGCTATCTGATGTAGTCTGAATCGTAACAATATGGCGAATATCTCTGGTAGAAGATTCGGTCCCGCTTCTAATGCGTCATTGAGAGAAGGTGTATTGGCTTCATGCGATGATGCATCGAAGACTATCCTCCACTTCGTCTTACCAAATTTCTCTCTTTTCACTGCTTGATGTGGAAGATAGAATATGTCATTTCCAAGATCTTCCGTGGGGGCACATTCAGAATGACCTTTTATAATGTAGTCCAACATGTGATTGCAGTACATGTCCTTAAGGTTTTCGTTATTGCAAAGTCTTTTATGTAATGTGTTAAATCGACGTTCTGCGTTGAGTCTGTTACTTGCCAGCGGAACATTTTGTTTTCTTGGGAGACGTACGACTCTTCCATGGTCTCGCACAAAATAGGATGAACGAAAATCCTCAAGAACTGCGTAATCACTTTTACTCAAAGCTCGAGGAGGGTTTGCCGTTATTCCAATCGTTTCCAAGTCCCAGAACTTCCGTAATTCATCGTCAGGTGGTGAGTATGTTTCATGGATGATATTTACAGCAACTGAATTAGCACAAACTCCCGAACGATTTCCACTTAGGACCCAACCAAATATGGTGGGAATTAGAACAATAGACGGAGAAATACGGACAGGTGAACTAGCCTTGACTATCCTCCAGTAATGGTCACTACCGATTAAGATCTCTATTGGTAAGTCTTCTTGAGATCCAGTTTTAGGATCAGCTAACTGAACTCTGCAAAGATTCACTTTGGTGACAATGTCTTGTGAGATCACTGGCTGAGGTGAGAAAGAGTGATCACTTTCGTAAGTCGAATTTGCCCAGGCTCCTTTAATATTAAAACGAACGAGTTTACGGTGACATGAGTAACTTTTCTCTGCCTCAAAAGTACAAACAGTCATCTCACGTTGATCAGTGATTTGTAGTTGTAACTCTTCCATCAGTGACTTTGATATAAATGTAGCTTCGCTTCCGCTGTCTAGAATACACCGAGTCAAGCGCCTTAGGCCGGTCGGCCCTATGATGCAAACCTGAGCTTGCAGGAACGTGAAATTTCGGGTCGTAGCATCGATTTGACTAACAGATGCGACATTTATCTGATCCCCTGTTGCCTTAAGGGTATCCTGATTCGTGCACAAAGACCTATGATGTGACTTTTTACAGTTAGTGCAAAGTGCCTTGCCTTTCTTCCCACAGTTAGCTGCTTTATGTCCTCTGTTCAGACATAAGAAACAACGGTTAGAATTTTTTAGGTACAGAACGGTACCGGTTGTTTAGTTACCTTTGTTAACTGTTGCTTGGATTTAGTGCGAACATGGAGAGCTGCCGCAGTAGAGGTATAACTTGATGACGTAGGCATCATGCAACGGATCTTTTCTGTGGTGAGAGCTGCCTCTACTTCTTCTCCTATAAATTCAATAAGTTTAAGAATATCACCCTCTGACAGACCTTCACGTTTAACATGTATGATCCAACGCCGACACATGTTGTCTGGAAATGCTCTAAGTATTTTCGGAGCGAGCACTCGGCCATAGTCATTTACATCTTCTCCGAGTGCACGCAGAGCTTGAATACGGCGATTGCACTCAATAAAGGTGGATTTAAGGACATCTGGAGTCACAAACTGTATTGGCTTAATAATTTCGAGATAATCCAAGTGAGTCTGTATAATTCTATCTTTGTTACCGTAGCGAGCCTTAAGCATCTTCTTTGTCTCCTCATATGTTTCGGCTGTCACAGTGATACCTTCCACCAAACTTTTTGGTTCCCCTTCTAAATAACCGCGCAAAAATATTTTCTTGTGAATGGTTGACAATGAGGCGTTCTTATCAACTGATTGCTCAAACTGTTCCCAAAATCGCGCCCATGATTCTATAGCTCCTGAGAATGACTCAAGCTTTATGGAGGGAAGCTTAACTGTGGTTGCTGGAGCAGCAGAGGCAACTGTTGCTGCAGGTTGGGCGTCGTTAACTGAAACATGCGACATGGCTCTAGACAATTTTTTCTCCATTTCTTCAGAAGTTAGTATGAGGACACGCTTGGCAGTATCTATGTACTCATCGCATTTGGATATGTCAGCGGCGTAATCATTATCGTCAAGAAGGCTGTGAATTTCGTCATCAAGTCGTATCAATTTATCTAAGGTCTCCTTTAATCGTTCCCTACAGTACTCCACGTTCTCCACGGACGAAGAATCGGCAAATTCTTGTATCTCCTTGACAAACCGCGTAATATTGGCTCTTTCTCTAGTTCGTCGTCTTTTCAGTTGATGCAAACGTACGCTTGCGTCAGCAGTTTCGACGTCAGACATCTTGGCTATTTAATATGGTACTTCGCAATGTATGGAATGCGGAACTCAAGCAGAACAGATTTACTTTAATTCTTAGTAATCAGTGAATATAGCACCACTCAAAGAACTCTGCGTAAAATATTAACGCACGTTACGTACGCTACTTTTAATAACTTCGTACTACGATACTGTTGTGAATGCCAAACAAACAATCGACAGCGCGTGTGACGTCATCAACTGCAATACCTATCTGCTGTCAGAGATTATTACGTATGGTATTCAAGTTACAACAATATTTATTTCTGTGAGGCTTCTACTATTCTTTGCTACTTCAATAATATCTCGCCGTGAAGCAAGGCTACAAATAAGTAGTCATTGTACTTATCTCAGTCAACTGTTGAGACGATGTCGAAGTCGTGACGTGATTCCTCATTCACAGCTCCGTATTACTCTGATACGGCGTGCAGTATGCTCACATAATTATCACTGAATCTTGAGTTTGCGTTTTTTTTCCTTGTGTTCTCCTCCCGGGTTTCGGCACAAATTTTTTTATGTAGCGTACGTCGTGAATAATAACACAGATTCACTGTTTACGTTCTGTATTTTCATAGATAAAACTACATCAAGGATTCAATTATCAATCCAGAGATATTTACAAAGACATTACAAAATAATATATTATCAATTCCTAACACGGAGGATTTGTGCGGTATTATCGGTCTTTGAAGCAGCGCTGTGTTTATAACGTCATATTTCGTGAACTGTTTGTTGTATGTGACCCTTACACTTACGGCGACTGTCCTCTTGGTATGAAGTTCAAAAAATGTTCAAATGTTTGTTAAGCTTATGGGACTTAACTACGGGGTCATCAGTCCCTAAACTTACAAACTACTTATGAACTACTTACAAACTAGGACGGCACAAATATCCATGCCCGAGGGGGATTCGAACCCCCGACCGTAGTGGCCGTGCTGACCGTGACTGGAGCGCCTCAGTCACCTCGGCCACCACGGCCGGCGGTATGAAGTTCAAGTGCAATACGTTCACACAAACACAGGAACATGCAAACACATGGACACAATACATGTGAAGAAGATATATAACGCTCACAGTTCACGAAGAGTAGATGCCATTGAGCGTGAAAGGTATAAACTACCCTTCTGATTGGGTGGTTGAACCTGCCGTTCTGCGTCTTTGTTTGTTTGTTTGTAGATCTATCGGACTCAACTGCTGGGTTATTAGTCCGTAACTTACAAAATACTTAACCTAAGGTAAACTAACTTAAGAACACAACCACCTATCGGATAGGAGTATATAATAATAATAAGCCGTCTTCAGTCACAAAGGTTTTGTTGTTTTTATTGTCCGACGCGATTCGAAGCTACAACTCCATTATGGAGGACTTTATTGCTATATTTTTGTGTTACATCTGCTTCAGTTTTTCACCTAACGGTATAAGAACAACCCAGTTTTCGGCGAGAAAGTTGCCGCAGGCGTTAATACAAGAATCTTATAATAAACATACATTTAAGTATTCTGAAGTGTTACCTGCATTTGTCGAGATGAAATTATCTCCTGCATTGGTGAAATAACTTCCGCATTTGCACTCATTTTTGCAACTTACAAGTTAATGCCAGTAATGTATATATCAAATCCATTACGTTAAGGTTATGGAGTGTTGAAGCTATAGTGACAATAATTTGTTTTGATTAACGAAGTAGGTTAACAAAACAAAATAAACAACATTTTTTACGATGACATAGAGACGGTAATTTTTATTTACATTTGGCATTGTCGACTTAAACTTTGACAAACTTATAATCATACAAGATAATTCGAATAATGAACTGCATATATCACCAAGTGTTTTAGTGGTTTGCTGGAATTGTTGAAAGTTTGTTATAATATTTCTATAAGCAAGACAAAAAATAATATACAGCAAAATGACTTCAGATAGTGGGGTGGGATTTAGGAGATGTAGAGAGAGACAGAGAGAGAGAGAGAGAGAGATGGTGTATTTTTGCATGATATAGGAACGTACTTGTGTTGTTTACTTTTTGTGTGGCTTTTGTATGAAGAGGCAATCTTTATTAAATACAGAAAGTAATCTGTTGTATTCGCTGCTAGTCTGTTCATTCCGCATGCCAGTGGGTTGGATGATTTGTTGTTTGTGTATTTCTAGTTCCTCTATATATTACGTTTGGTGCCTGATGGTTGTCTATGGCATATTCTTAGGTCTTTGTTGATGTTTGGGAGGCTGTGTTTGCTCTCATGAAGGTGAGTTGCTACTGCATATTTGTGATGCACTTTTAGACGTAGAGTTGACATGTGTTCATTATATCGTATGGCAAATGATCTGCTTGTCCTTCCTCTGTAAAAACGTGGACAGGCTGGGCATTTGATCCTCTAAACACCCATACCCGAGAGGGGACTCGAACCCCCTACGGCGAACGGCCGCGCGCACCGCAGCACGGTGCCCCAATGCGCACGGCTAATCCGCCGCGGCTCTCCTGCGTTTCCTAGGCAACAATGGCATATGACTTCACTCTTTTTAATAAGCCGTTACTACGGTAACGTTTCAGCTATCGGCTCTTCTCCACCGAGGAGCAGTAGGCGGTGACGAATACCGAGGAGGCACCCACGACGTGGGGCAGGGAGAGTTGCCGAGGACGTGGGGGCGGATTGTGTGCATCTCGGGACGCCACTATCTCTTGTGAACATTCGCAATAACACGGCGAAGGAGGATTGCCTACTAGTATCACCTCCCAATCTTTCATATCGAGGTATGCCAGTATGTTAAAAGGAGATACAATTTTCGGCTCAAGTCTAGTTTTCGGTACCACTCGTCGGCTTTGACCAATGACGTCATACCTTACGTAATTCTATCACAGATGATTACACTCATGCTTATTACCAGTCGCCGACAATACTGTAACTATGGCAGAGATAGTATTTTAAGGGGGAAACTGATATGTCCACATCTTTTTTAAGAAACCAATAAACTGACTGGCGTATTTGTGTTAGCGATATTAAATAAAATTTATTTATATATTATATTTCTAGTTAGCAATACCGGTTAATCGTATTTTCGGCTGATATTGTTTGTCGATACCGTATAATTGAATCTACATACACAGTTATTTTTTAGTTACCGATATCACGTCTTTCCAAAATCACATAGCAAAAGTTTTCAATCTTAGTAATTTTTGACGTAAGGCCGTACCAATCCATTATTGGCGTACAGAACGGATCTGTTTGCATCCTGTGAGATTTTCGTTTCAAGAACAAATTCATCTGGTCATCATTGTGAGCGGCAAAGAACACGGATCTGTTCGCAACCAGAGGGATTTTTTTTTTTTTTTTTTTTTTTTCAATTATGTAGTGGATATTGGTATCTAGACTTGCCTATCGATAACTAGACTTGAATTATATAGATCAGGTCTTCGCGTTATATTCATATATCTACCGATATCCATTTACTAGTTACCGATACCGACTACACATTTCTTTCAGCAGTTTAGTTGAGAAATATGTTTTCAAGAATTTTTTGTGTGTCAATGTAGTATTGCGACGTTAGTTCAGTTAAGATCTATGAATATTTTTTATACCGCTTGAAAATGGTATTGTTCCGAAATTTCCATTGAGGTATTTTAACTTAAATCATATATACATTTGTATAGTAAAAATAGTGCTTTCTGCAATCAATTGTTTACTGTAATGCATTCCTCGTATCAAAAGAATTACGGACGTAACGTCTCTGGAAAATGTATGACGTCACTGTTCAAAGCCGACTGATGGTATCGTACACTGGTTTTCTTTACCTGTAACGATTGTAACTGCAGTAAATCACTGGGCTCTATTAGTTGTTGAGATTGACAGATCTCTTGCTTATAGCCGAATTACTGTTACGTTTTATTACCGGCTGATATTTACTCCAGTTACAGTATGCTCTGTCTCTACTACATACATTAGCCACGAGCCAACTCACAGTGCATTTTGGAGGGTTCTACGAGTACCATCGTCACCTCCTCTGGTTTCAGTCGCGTATGGTATCGCAGAAGAAACGGTTCCCCGTATGCCTCCTATCTCTCTAATATTATCCTTGTGGTCATTTCGTTAGATACACGTAGCAGCAAGCAGGATTTTGGTTGAATGTTCATGAAAGATTCGTTCTCGGAACTTTGACAGCAGTCAGTACCGCGATACAGAACGCATCTCGTGTAGCGTCTGCCACTGGAGTTTCCTATTCGTCTCCTCCTGTGACGTTTTCGCGCTTACAAAAAGAGCCCGTGACGAAGCGTGCTGCTCTGCGTTGGATCTTCTCTATGTCTTATATGAACCTTATCTAGTACGGATCCCACAACGATGAGCAATACTCAAGTGATGGCCGAGCGAGTGTATTGTAACCTAATTCGATATGCAGCACTTCACTAATGTGGCGACTTCTCACTACACTGTCTTCTTCTTCTTTATCGTAGCTTTGTCCCACGTCAAGTAGGGTCGGCGTTGCTCTTCTGGATCCTTCTTGACGCACTATATTTCCGGACGACTCTTCTAATGAATCTCGATCTGCCATCTAATATGTAATAATTAATGTTTGTTTGTCTTCGGCCATACCGTACATCCGATTGCGATAAAACTTTCTCAATTCATTGCTTACACTCGCACGAATGTTGCAGGCAAACTACAATTAAATTCCTATGGTGCATAGGGGAGGGTGCCTTAAAATCAGTACTTCTTTTATTACGCTTTCGCGCTGAAATGTCTAGACGGATAGGTTGCCTTGCGACTTTGACACCGTTTGACCAGTCACCATCGAACTTGGCGCTTAGGTGTATGTTTCTATATACGGGTGGGAGAGGAGTAGGTGGAGGAGGAGACGGACAGAAAGGGGAGGGAGGGGACTGACAAAGAGAGGGTACAGGGAGGAGACGGACAGAGAGAGAGAGAGTAAAGAAGGAGAATGAGAGAGGGTAGATAGGTGAAAGGAGATCATAAGAGGGAGGAAGAGAAGGAGGAAATGGACAGAGAAAGTGACAAGAGGAGACGGAGGGCAACAGCAGTTGAACAGAGAGAGATGTAGTAACGCAAGGGTCAATTAACAATTTTTGGACAAAATCTAAATCATATTTTAGTTGCTTTCGATCTTCTGGTGACAGTATCATCGAGAACAGTCTAAAAGAGCTATTCAGATCGTCTTCTAAAACGTTTATAAAAATAAGGATCAGTAAGGGCCCTATAACTCTTCCGTGGGGAACGCTAGATATAACTTCTGTTCTACTCGATGACTTACCGCCGCGGTGGAGTAGCCGAGCGGTCTAAAGCGTCTCGCTGCGGAGCGCGCGGTTGCTCGCCTTAGAGGTTCGAGTCCTCCCTGGGGCATGTGTGTGTGTGTGTTGTCCTTAGGTTAGTTTACCTAGGTTTAAGTAGTTTGTAAGCTACGGACTGATGACCACGCAGTTTGGTCTGATAGATTTACAAACATTTGAACATTTGATGACTTACCATAATTTAGAACGTACTGTCTTCTTTCTTACAGATCACGAATCCAATCGTACAAGTTTGGACATATTCCATAAGCATTCACTATAATATGCTTGCGAGGTACAGTGTCAAAAGTCATCTAGAAATACGGAATCTATTTGACATCCCTTGTCGATAGCATTCATCACATAATGTGAATGAAGAGTATTTTACAAGAAGGATACTTTCTCAATTCGTGTTGACTATGAGTCAATAAGTCGTTGTCTTCGAGGTAGTTCATAATATTTGAGGAAAGTATGTGTTCTAAAATCCTGCTGCATACCTGGGTCAGTTATATAGGCCTGTAATTTGGCCGATCACTCCTATTGCCTTTCTTCAATATTGATGTGAGCTTATTTCACATATTGTTGTTTTCGGGACATACTTTAATTCCTACACAAGAGATTTACAGTTTCCAGAATTTCAAAATACACCTACATAAAACGTGTATTTCCTACATAAAGTTCTTTTCAATACATTTGAAGATGTAGCTGTTTTAAGTGTCAGTTTTCAGTAGGATTTCTTGAATTCTGTTATTCGAGTATGGGAATGTTTTCTATGAATTAAAGAAATCTCCTGACTCTATTTCACGTAAATGATGAGTACGACTTGTATTTTGTTTAGTATTTCTAAAGGATTTAGAACACCTAGATCATTTTTTTTATTATAGGTTCCGCAGAGTGGTATACATCTTAATGTCATTGCACTATTATAACTGACTAAAGGCTTCATTTAAAAATGTATTACTTACATCGGTATATAAATGCTGTATTTATTCACCGCAAAAGCTGTCAGATCTAATGTGAAACAAGACATTTATTTTACTTGATGTCTATGGAAACACATATTCAATAACTCTGGTATAAACTGCTATTTAATTACTTACCAACAAACATTTATAGTGACCGTATCAGTATTAGACTTCACTATTTCCGTGTCATGACTGGCTTCGACATGAAGACGATAGGACCGTGCGCTCGACTTAGCGGTGCCCCCACATAACATTATAATGAGCAAGGTTAATGAATTTTATCTCGTTATTTTATAGTTTCACTTATTCACATAGGTCGGTAAGGAACTGTCTACATTTAAGTAAGCTCAGGAATGTAACTAGTATTTTGAGGCAAAAAGCCTCCTCTAGTTTCCAGCACCTTAAAATTTTACAAGACTCCTATATTCCCATTGTATCTATCGTTCATATATCTAGAAAAGGCTTATGACCGTGTTCCTAGGAGGAAGCTACTGTCAGTTCTACCGATTATGTTATAGGAGGCAGACTTACGCAGGCAGTTAAAGGGCTTTACGTAGACTGTCAGGCAGCAGAGTAGATGGCAAATTAAGCTCATGGTTCAAAGTAGTTTCAGGGGTAAGAGGAGGCTGTTACCTGTCACCACTGTTGTTCATACTATTCATGGATCATATGCTGAAAACAGTAGACTGGCAGGGCGGGATTAAAATAGGCGAAAACAAAATAAGCAGTCTCACATATGCGGATGACTTAGTTGTAATGGCCGATTCGATTGAAAGGTTGAAAACTAATATTTCAGAGCTCGATTAGAGGTGCAAGGATTATGATACGAAGATTAGCATCTCCAAAACGAAAGTAATGTCTGTGGGAAAGAGATTTAAACTGATTGCGTGCCAAATAGGAGGAACAAAGTTAGAACAGGTGGACTGTTTCAAGTACCTGGGATGTATTTTCTCACGGGATGGCAACATAGTGAAAGAACTGGAATCGAGGTGCAGCAAAGCTAATGCAGTGAGTGCTCAGCTAAGATCTACTCTCTTCTGCAAGAAGGAAGTAAGTACCAAGACTAAGCTAGCAGTTCACCGCTCTATCTTTCGACCAACTTTGTTATATGGCAGCGAAAGTTGGATCAATGGCAGGAAGGTTTCCATAATGAGGAAATTAAAAAAAAAAAACTGGGAATGAACACCATAGAAGAAGCAGTTAGAGCGAACAGACTGAGATGGTGGGGGTCATGTTACACGCATGGGAGAAGCAAGGTTACCTAAGAGACTCATGAGCTAGGCAGCGGAGGGTAAGAGGAGTCGAGGTAGACCAAGAAGAAACTACTTACATACAGTGAAGAAAGATTTTGAAGTTAAAGGCATAACATCAGACGGGGCATCAATGTTAGCATTGAAAGGGGATCATGGAGGAATTTTATTAGAGATACTAGGCTCCTGACTGAACGCTGAAAGGCATAATCAGTCTCTAATGATAATGATGATGTCGAATATTCCCATTTTAAGTGATTTCCTATGAGTGCCAAATTAACCACAGTTTTAATATTGCAGTCTGTCGTCTGTGGAATCACCGATCTAAAATAATACAATAAAATAACACCTGTAGATTGAAATAAATAGATATCGTTCATATTATTCTTTTTTTATTCTGTTACAAAGAAAGTTCAAGTCGTCGAAGGGATCGTGAGAAAAAAATCATTATGTCGGCTGGGTTCACATCAATATGTCGGTTAACAGAGAAATGAGCCCGTCGATCAGCCTCTCTTCCTTCATTGTTGAGAGCAAGTAACTTTTCAGACGGCGCAGGCAGCTAAGACTTTTCTCACTACAGCATGTTGACTTAGGAAGGACAGCAAATATTTGAAGAAGTGTTGGAATGTTTGGGACTATACATTCCGAGCATGCCTCTAGTGTTCCGAGTGCGTTCGTCGGCTTGTCACTCTGGTTAACATTTTCCCATTTGTTATTCCAACTCTCGAATTCACCTATTGCACAACACTTTCTGAACTTGGGAGGTCATTACTGTAGGTGTTAATAGTAGACTGTATATCTAAAAATTTCATGTTTTAATTAATTTGGGGTAAAGGTGTTGCAACTTAAGACACTCATTATGATGTCTGGAAAAAAGTTCTGACAGTTCACTGCGCAACATCTTAAGGTACGGAATGTAAAGGTTAATGCGGAAGTATTCCTCAGGTGTTGCATGAGGAGAGTTCTCACGGTGATGTCTATCAACCAGACGCGGCAGTCGTATGTCGACATCAAGCTCTTCAAAAGACTAAAAAATAGGTTCAAATGTTTGTAAATATGTCGGACTCAGCTGCGTGGTTATTATTTCGTAGGTTACAAACTACTTAAACTAAGCTAAACTAACCTAAGGAAAACACACACATGCATGCCCGAGGGGGGATTCGAACCCCCGACGCCGCGGCGGAGCGCCCAAACGCATTGAGGCGCTATGCTACGATGCGCGAGGCCGTTCCCCGTCGGGGTTTCGAATCCCCCCACGGGCATGGATGCTTGTGCCGACTTTAGTATAAGGTAGTTCATAAGTAAATTTTAAGTTTAGGGATTGACGACCACGCAGTTAAGTCCCATAAGCTTTACATACACTTTAATATTTGAACCCGCGACGCGGAAGGACGCGCGATCCGTAACGTGGCGCTGCAGACCGCTCGGCTACTCCCGCGCAGCTTCAAAGGACTCTGTAACCTGTTGAAATTGTTGCTGGGATGCATTCACAGCATATTGCCGTTTTTCAGCAAGTATATTGACGACGTTTTTAATCTGGAACGAGAGAAACATTTGTTCTATTTTTTTGTTTTATTTTATTATGTTATCATTATTATTATTTTAATTAAGTAGTATTTCATCTCAGAAAAAAAAGTTTGGAAATGCATATTGAGAAAATACTTAGGAAAGTTATTTACTTAAGTATTATGATAAAAACAGTTTGTTTCATGTCAATATTACATTTTCCATTGTAAACTACAGAGAAGTAGAATTATGATATTTGAAATAAGGGGTATTTGTATGTCATTTAAATACAACAAAAGCGCCACAAATATATGTGTTCACTTGTTTCTTTGCTTCAATAACGTCAAGTTGTGAAGAATGCAACTCAGCAGAAATTGGAAGTAGAAGTGAAGAAATTGATTCGACGACACACTAGGAAGTAATGAATTCACACTTGCAGGTTGCTGATAGTAGTTCATTTGCATGTGATTAACTAGTCGAGTGTTCTGTAGCCATATTCTCCAGTGTGGCAACAATTGGCATAAGCAGGTCCTTAAATGTTATTACGCCCGAGTGGTTTTCGATAAATCGGGTAGCGCAGTATCGCTTGACACGCTTCTTGGTAACTTCGGGCAGAATTTCAGAAACCTGATTTGCGAGACAGGAATCTCGATCAGAACTGCGTGACAGAAATTTACATATTGTTTTCACTGTGACAAGTGCGTTTCTGATGTGAGGCCGGGATAACGTAAAATGCAACGGCTTAGAGTGTTTACGTTTCACCCTGTATGAAGAAGATTCAATTTAAGGGCAATGGTGCGTGTGATATTTCTGAGTTGTAGCCGTAATAGTCAAGTTTCTTACAGCAAATCAGAACAGAGCTGTAAGCAGGTGATGTGAGGTACCTGTAGCAGTAAAGTAGGTACTATTGCCGTGGGCAAGGCGGCCTAAAGTTATAGTACTCTACTGTGCTTGTTCATTGCATATGGAAGCTAGGTGCCAAACCTTATTTCCTG
Organism: Locusta migratoria; assembly: GCA_026315105.1. Taxonomy (NCBI): domain Eukaryota; kingdom Metazoa; phylum Arthropoda; class Insecta; order Orthoptera; family Acrididae; genus Locusta; species Locusta migratoria. The sequence continues at coordinate 411,795,190 of CM048748.1, forward strand.
TTTGGTTAAAATTAGATACCGTATATTTTTCATTACATTTACGTAATTTTCATTATAAGTCCTCGCTCAATAGCAAGCTACCATTCCATTGTTTCAGACCATTTAAAACGCATAAATTACTGAACAAAAGTAAAAAGAAAACGCAGATGGGAAACTTAAGCCATGCCTCATTCTCAGAAGGGGTTTGACATCGGACTGTCAAGAAGACTGCTCGAGAACTTCTACTACCAAAGGCTCATTCCTCCAATGATTCCACGAGTCCCCCGATATAACAAGACTACAACATCGAGGAGCTTCACGACTGCCATAGCAAGACCGAAATTTAACCACCGGAAGTACAACAAACACCTCTATCGGCTGAATTTAAGTCTCACTCCACTATGTACCTGCGGAGAGGAAGAAGATCCAAATCACATTTTCTTCCAGTGTCCTTTGAACATCGCGCACGTAACTGTACTTGCCAATCAACTTCGAAATCTTGGACATCAGTTTCCAACCTTCCTCCAAATCTTGTTAGCGTCCAACGACACAGCAACGTTTACACTGCTGTAAGCGTTAGTCACGAGTGCCAAAATCAAGATGTAGTCTCCTGTGATGCTCCCCTACTGCTTCTGGTAATTGCCAGGGGAAGACCAACACAGAATTCAACAGCAGATCTACCATGTGCTCCACAGCAGCACTAAGAACGTTTAGCCTAAAAGTCTAAGTCATTATGTACCACTCTCTTGTATATGTGTGTGTATTAATGTATCTTACTACATTAATCTGTTGTTTTCTACTTTCGTTCTCTGTTGTATTAGCATAGCAGTAAGAATCTAACCATACTACCTCTATCCATCTTGTGCTACAACATTTTATTCTTCTGTAATCGCCTCAGTATTCTCCACGCTTCTCCACGCTCTCAGTCAATTATTAGTGTGAAGTCGGACAGTTATTAGGCAGCTACGAAGAAAGAACTACGACAGTACTAACTTAGGACGCGGCTACGAACTTAGCAGTAATTAGGTCACAGCGCAGCTAGTATCATACGGACGACATCGCGAGAAGTAAGAAGAGAGAAGAAACACACATGTTCTAATGTTCAGTATTATACTTTTCAGTCAATTTTCAAATGTTTGTTAAGCTTATGGGACTTAACTATGGGGTCATCTGTCCCTAAACTTAGAAACTACTTATCAACTAGCTAACACTATGGACGGCACAAATATCAATGCCCGAGGGGGGATTCGAACCCCCGACCGTAGTGGCCGTCGCCGGCCGCGGTGGCCGAGGGGACTGAGGCGCTCCAGTCACGGTCTGCACGGCCACTACAGTCGGGGGTTCGGGCATAGATATTTGTGCCCTCCTTAAGATTAGCTAGATGTTAAGTAGTTTGTAAGTTTAGGGACTGATGACCCCGTAGTTAATTCCCATAAGCTATACAAACATTTGAACATTTTTTTCGTAGTGGCCGTGCTGACCGTGACTGACGCGCCGCAGTCCCCTCGGCCACCGCGGCCGGCATTCTTTTCAGTCAATAAATATCTTGTAATACTAACTGTGGGTAAACGTGAATGTCTGCAGATGCGCTGACGCATCTTTAAACCACATTCTCTAGATCATAGGGATGTCAAATTCCTGTGATATGCAAGTATAGATACATGTATTTCCGAAGAAGACGGGTTTATATCTGTCGAAACCGTGCTCAAAAGTTTATTAAACAACTATTATTGCAACTGGTTGGCTGCTTATTAATTTGCTAATGTTTTATATGTCAAAGGATCCAGTACCAATACTTTTATTGACAACTAGACCGGGACGAGTAAACAACAAAAGGCGACGAGGTCACAACAAGTTCCTCGCTAATTAACATAACAGCCTCAACATCAAGAATCAACTACCCACGTGCCGTCTTCTGGGGGACGCATCTTATGAAGACAACTTGGTGGTGAACATTTTATTTAAAGACTGCGCATTTCACTCAGGGCGGTGAAAGCTACTGTGGCACCGGGCGAGGACTGCACTTTTCGTTACAACCGAATTTAGATACTCGAGTTTCGTGGCAACACAGAGGAAAGGAAATAAAGTGTGGGTGAGACTTTCAGACTCCTCTCTCTTAACTGGACAGTATTTCTTTCTCCCCCTGCCGTATCTGTTCCGTTCGGCCCCGCCGCCGCCCGGCGCGGGTCGTCCTCAGAGCGTGATCTGTGGTAGGAACAGGTCCTGCGGCACGGCACGGGCCGCGGCTGTTAGGGACTCGGCCGTAAATAACCGCCACAAAGGGCTGGGAGTCCTGCGATGGCCGCTGGAGGCCGCGGCCGGGTGTAAAAGCCGATATCAATAGGCGCGTGGCTACCGCGGCCGCGGCTCGCGCTGCGCTGGGCTGGGCCCGCAGGGAGACAAGAATGGATTACGTCGTCGGTTTTACAGCCGGACGAGCCACGTGTTGGCCCGAGCGCTTCACTCGTAACCGGCCGAGCGCCGGCAGGCTGGCCACCCTGACAGCGCCTACACGGCGGTCAGGCCGCTGTCACCGGGACATCCACGAGACTCACGTCGTGACGAGAGCGACTCAATTAAGCCCTCTGTTTAATTCCAGCGTCTGCCCAGTAACAAAGTCACTAGTCACTCTGCAGCAGCACGGCTTTAGAAAGCATCGCTGGTGTAAAACCGAGCTTGCCCTTTTTAGACACAGAGTAACTATAATTACGCAAAGAAGAAATCCCCCCTAAACCATAGATGTTGTAATGGGACGAAATGTTATTCCCGGTACTACCTTACATCAGCTCAGTTTTGCAGGTAAAAATATGTTTTTTTTATGATGTTAATAATTTTTAATATAATAATTTTTGTGTTATGATTTTTTAAAAGAAATGTGTATTGTTTCCTGTGTTTCATGTGTGGTGACAACGGAGCAATCTACGAGAACAGGGTCTTCTCTTTGAACTTTGAAGTATTTTTATCTTCCACAAGAACCTAGAAAGAAACATTTAAAGATATTTCTATAATTGAACAATGTAGTTTCAGTTATAGTTCGAGTGTAGTGGAAGGGCCAGGATCGAAGTTAACATGATCATACTGAAGAATGTTACTTTTGAACCTACCGGCCGTGTCCCACTACAATGTCAGGCGGTTCCCCGGCTTAGTACCGGTAGACCATACTAGTGGCGCTTCTCAGGGTGCCTCTCGCACATAAGAGGGTAGCGTGGAGGGGAGGCTGAGGGGAGAACTCGTGCCGCCTGCCACAAGGCCACGGCTGTGTCCAGTGTGCCGACGTTTGAGAGGAAGTGGTGGTGAGGACAGCCGCTACCTGCCGCCTGCTCTGGCCAGTTTAAAGGGCTACTCTGACCGCAGCGCCATCATGAGACATCTTACGGAACTGCTGTAACCACCTGCCCCGCACCCCTGCGCGTGTAACGGAGCCATGAAAGCGCATCACTTGAGAATGGCTTCACCGATATGGCTGGTCTTTTCTTTGTTCTGTTCGTAATTCTCAGGACAAGGTTCCTATGACAGAAAATATTTGGAAAATCTACTGGATAATATCAGAATTTGAGAAAAACTGAATGTATGCTTCCTGCCCGGATCGTTTTCTAGATTCTCCAACAATCAACTTCTTCATTCGCTACTCGCCTAGCGACGAAATACGCTGTAACGGAGCGAACAAATACACCGAGGAGGTTGAATAAAGGTACATGTCGTTATCCATGCTGAGAAAAGGCATTGTTTGAAGCCAGGGTTTAATTTTAAATCCGCGACAAAGACTTAGAGGGAAATGTTGGCAACAGCCGTTGATTCCCGAAAATTGAGTGACGTCGCTGTTATCCAGCCGGGTGATAATACACAAAATGCAATGAGATTTGCCTGTTTCTTACCAGCACTACGTCTTTCCTTTGTGAAAACACGATTGATTGTTCTATTGGTTATAAGTGATAAGCATTTGTAAGACTTATTTCCATAAGCGAAGTCCATTTCACTCTTATACTTGCCGGCCGCGGAGGCCGAGGGGACTGAGGCGCTCCAGTCACGGTATGCACGGCCACTACGGTCGGGGGTTCGAATCCCCCCTCAGGCATGGATATTTGTGCCATCCTTAGTATTAGCTAGTTCATAAGTAGTTTGTAAGTTTAGGGACTGATGACCCCGTAGTTAAGTCCCATAAGCTATACAAACATTTATTTCTTATGCATGAGAAACATCATCTTCCTCAGTAAGTTTAATGTGTCTGAAACTAAATTATTATGCGTATTATCAAAATAATATTGTTTACTATGAAGAGAAAAGAACTTTCTCCATCTACAATTTTATTGGCATTCTCAAGTTTTGCCACGATTGGCCGGCTTCATTTCCAGGATCCAACAGCTGTTTACAACATAGCTATACCACGCCTGTGTCACGGATTGTAAAATTTTACCGGTATGTAGCAATGTTGTTAATCGTGTTCCTATTAGATTCCTAATAAGAGTTCATTATTCACTTACAGTTCAATAAACTAAAAAGAAGGTGAGCTATGAATTTTTATGCCTACCGTTTGATGATTCGCCGAAACGAGGACAATCACATATTGAAATGTCGTAGATTTTTTCATGATACACCGTTGATATGTATGTTCGTACAATAAAATCATTAAAAGTACGGACATTAAAGCTACTAACGTGGTAGATAGAGCAGCTCGAAAGGTCTATCTAATAACCCGTTTCCAACTGATTTACCCATCCAGTTTGACTTATATTCCCAATAAAGATCCCGACTGTAACAACAATAACTAAGATCAGACAGAGGGTTGGGAGGTAGAGAATGTGGGAATGAAATAGATTTAAAAAGGGGGATAATATAGACGCAGAGAGGAGATGGATATGGTGTGGGATAAGAGGGAGTGGTTTGATGGTGATGGACATAGATAGGGGGAGAAGGAGATGAACAAAGGAAGGGAGTAATTGCGATGGAAAAATGGAGGAGAGAGGAAGGGACAGTATAGGGAGAATAAGGGAAGAGATTAGGGTATATATCCCATACACATAGCTGCTGCAAAGCTTGCGGGGTTTGATAATTATTTTATAATACAGGGAGTTAATAATGAATAAGCGCAAAGCCTGAAAACAGTCTTCAGGAACAAATCCATAGGTAAAAAAACATAATAACTAATACTGAAAAATCTGTAAAAAAATTACTTCTCTTACAAATTGTCTGTACAGTAATTCGCGTCTGTGTTTTGCCTGAAATGCGAAACACTGGTTAGGCAAAATATATTTTTGTCAGAAAACTTGTAAAAATAGGATAATGTGCTCCATTCCGAAAAATACTCAAAACCAACTTAGTCCAACAATTTAAAAGAAAGCTGTAGCAAAGATTACATTTGTTTTCTTCGAGATAACATACTTTTTACTATAATAGATATATTATAAACATATTTTAAACAATTTACGGTCTGAATATCAGCCAACAGTTACAAATGTTTTTCTAACAGCTACATGTTTCGATTCTACAGGATCATCTTCAGAATGTTGCAGTTGCAACTGCAACACGTCTCTGCTATGTTATGAAAATCACCGTCCAGTAATGTTATACGTCACGTCTGTGCTATCGTTACGAGAAGTACAGTACTAGTCATGACATAGACGAGACGTGTTGCAGTGGCAACTACATCTTTTTGAAGATGATACTGAGATGATACTGTAATATCGAAACGTTTAAAAAATAAGTAAATAAATATAAATTGCACCTGTGGATCGACATTCAGAAACAACAAATTATTCCATAACATAGTTTGTAAGCCTAGGGACTGATAACTGCAGTAGTTAAGTTCCACAAATTTACAAACAGTTCAACAGTTCATCGTTCACTTGATGCATGACTCTTTATTTGAAGCTATAGAAACTACCACGATTAATGTATAGTGCGTATAACCTAAGAAAAATATTTAAAAATTCCTTAAAACATTATGCACTACTGGCAACAAAAAGTTCATAGCTGGACAGCTGTATAGTGCTTCCATGATGTACCAGAATTAGTAAATATCACTATTATGCCTCTCATATTTCCAGAAAGTAACTCATAAAGCAACAGTAGTATGCGATTGACTACTTTTACATGAAAAAGGAGGAATACTAATGTAAACAAACGCACATGTTAGGAGTGACTCAATGTAACTAACTGTCGAACTGATTCAGTAGCACTCTGGAATTTATAATTTTTAGGACGAGCTACTTGCATATGTAACACTATGTATAGAAGAAGCTACAAATGAATTTGTGGTAAAATGTTGATCAGTTTGAGAGATAATGGAAAAAATAAGATATATAGATGATCAGTTACACTATGCTTCAAAGAGCTAATAAGAAAAATTACCTTTCAACATCACATAATCTATCAATTACGACTCTGATTTTGGTCTTCACTACGGAGATTGGTTTGATGCAGCTCTCCACCCTACTCTATCCTCAGCAAGATTCATCTCCTCGCAAGAACGGCAACCCACATTTATTTAACCTGCCCACCGTATTCGTCTCTTGATCTACCTCTGCGAGTTTTACTCCACACACTTCCCTCCAATGCCAAATTCACGATTACTTTATGTCTAAGAATACGTTCCACCACTCTGTCTCTTCTTTTAGTCAGGCTATGCCAAAAATTCCTCCTCTCTCCAGTTCTGTTCAACACCTCCTTTTTAATTACGCAGTGTATCCACATAATTTTCAGCATTCGACTGTAGCACGGCATTTCAAAAGCTTATATCCCCCTCCTGTCTGAACTATTTATCTTCTCTGCTTCACTACCCTACAAGGCAACACTCCACACAAATGCCTTCAGAAAAGGCTAACACTATAGTTAATATTCAATGTTAACAGAATTATCTTTTTAAAAACGCTTTTCGTACTGTTGTCATTGTGGTTTGTATATTATTTGCACTGCGACCATCATATGTTATTTTACTGACCAAGCAAGAAAATTCATCTACCACCTCTGTTGTTTCCTTACCTAATCTAATTTTTTCAGCATCGCCCGATTTTCTTACATTACTTTCCATTACGCTCGTTTTGCTCTTGTTATGTTCATTTTATAACCTCCTTTCAACACACTCTCCATTCCGTTTATTTGCTCTTAGAGGTCCTTTGCTGTCTCTGACAGGATGACTATATCATCAGCACACCGCAAAATTTGTATTTCTTCGGTCTGAACTTCTATCACTTCTCCAAATATCTCCTTGCTTTCCTTCACAGCTTGCACGATGTAGAGATTGAATAACATGGGGGAAAGGCTATAACTCTTGCTTACTCCTTTCTCAACAAATGCTTCCCTTTCATGTCCTTCGACTTTAGTAATTGCTATCTGATTTCTGTACCAGTTGTAAATAACTTTCCGTTCCATGTATCAAACACTATTTCCTCTATAAATACTGATTTGGTTTCCAGTTTCAGCTGTTATGATCAGTTTCAGGGGATTTATTGCATCAAACAATACACTGTAATCGAAAAGACTATTTATATTTCTGAAATAGGGCACAACATTTTCCAGACTTTCGCAATCAAGTTCTTTGTTAAGCTAACGCATCAAACATGGATGATCCATAGTGTTGCCTCATCTAATTGGTAATTCAAACTAAAAATATAATTTAATTTTTTTTTGGCCACAATAATGAGCTTTATATTGTCACATACAGCGAAGCCATCTCTTACTTTTAGGGGACTGAAATTATTTTTAGTGTACTCTTGCAGACATGACACTCAGCACATAAACCACATGGACTGCAGTGTTTTTTTCACATTCACACAGAATAACAACTTGAAACTGAAATTCAAAGTCTGGGGTTTCTTTTGTTTTGAAAATATGTTATTGAAATAGCGCATCAGAAACCGGATGATTTGGTAACCCTACTTTTTTCACATCGTATCTCACGAGCCATGGATGTAGGGCAGTAGGAAGACCAACAATTCTCGGTTTCCGAAAGACGTTTGACACGGTGACGCACTACAGAGTGGTAACGAAGCTATGAGCGTATCGAATATTCCCTACTACGTGAGTGGCTCGAAGGCTTCTCAAGTAATAGGACCCAATACGTCGTTGTCGACGGCGAGTTCAACATAGACAAGGGTACGGCCACGAGTGCCCCGAGGAAATATGATGAGACTGTTCGTATTTTCTATCTACATAAATGATCTGACGGACATAATGAGCAGCAATCTTGGGCTGTTTGCTGATGATGCTGTGGTGTGCGGTAACTTGTCGTTGAACGACTGTAGTAGGACGGAAGATGGCTTACAAAGGACACCTTCGGCCTCAAACGCTTGGAACCACACGAAACCACGCTTAGAATAACAAGCAATCATTAACAAAACAGTGGTGCGCAATATATACATACAAAACGCCGCACTGAGTGCTAGCGCCACTAGCTGGTGGCATTGTGGCGTGGCTCCTGGGCGGGTTATACAGATCGAAGCCTTCTAGATGGAAATTTTTCGAAACAAAGAAATTACGCTGAAGATCTTGCCACCGAAAACAACAAAATATTGCCAACCTCGTGATGTTTACTTCTTTCGGCGATATAAACTCTGTATCAGAAAGATTACTGATTTTGTTAAGAGTACAAGGTGTCAAAGCACTAGTGAAGATAATGATCGTTGTTTCATCGTGAAACTCCACTCTGTGATTTTCTATCAATTTGGTGCACATAGGCCGTGCGTATAAGCCTTTGTTGCAAAATGCTTGGCTAAGGCCAGGGTGTTACAGTGACACACCAACATCATTATTTGAAATTGTACACTCCTGGCCATTAGAATTACTACAGCACGAAGATGACTTGCTACAGACGCGAAATTTAGCTTTTCAGAGCCTTCACACAAGGTTGGTGCCGGTGGCGACACATACAACGTGCTGACATGAGGAAAGTTTCCAACCGATTTCTTATACACAAACAGCAGTTGACCGGCGTTGCTTGGTGAAACGTTGTTGTGATGCCTCGTGTAAGGAGGAGAAATGCGTACCATCACGTTCCCGACTTTGATAAAGGTCGGATTGTAGCCTATCGCGATTGCGGTTTATCGTATCGCGACATTGCTACTCGCGTTGGTCACGATCCAATATCTGTTAGCAGAATATGGAATCGGTGGGTTCAGGAGGACAATACGGAACGACGTGTTGGATCTCAATGGCCTCGTATCACTAGCAGTTGAGAAGACAGGCATCTTATCCGCATGTTGTAACGAATCGTGCAGCCACGTCTCGATCCCTGAGTCAACATATGGGGACGTTTGCAAGACAACAACCATATGCACGAACAGTTCGACGACGTTTGCAGCAGCATGGACTATCAGCTGGGAGACAAAGGCTGCGGTTACCCTTGACGCTTCATCACAGACAAAGAGCGCCTGCGATGGCGTACGCAACGACGAAGCTGGGTGCACGAATGGCAAAACGTAATTTTTTTCGTATGAATCCAGGTTTTGTTTACAGCATCACCATAGTCTCATCCGTGTTTGGCGACAACGCGGTGAACGCACATTGGAAGCATGTATTCGTCATCGCCATACTGCCGTATCACCCGGCGTAATGGTGTGGGGTGCTATTGCTTACACGTCTCGGTCACCTCTTGTTGCTATCGACGGCACTTTGAACAGTGGCCGTTACATTTCAGATGTGTTTACGACCTTCATCTCACTGGTTGGTGGCCCCATGAGCTAGCCACTCAGCCAGTCAGCTACGCTATCGCAGCCTCCGCCCCCGAAACCTTGAACGATTGTAGCTGCCAAACTAAACGTAATCAAAATGTCCTTCAAAATTATTTCTACACAGCTGGTGTCAAAAATTCCAGTGCATGATAGAAACAACCGTTGTTCCATTAAAAAAAACTGTAAGTTTCCATAAAAATACACTATCTAAGTAATATTACAATCTGTTTGTTGGCTAAAACTTCGAGAGCCGCGGTGGAGTAGCCGAGCGGTCTAAAGCACCTCGCTGCGGAGCGCGCGGTTGCTCGCCGTGGAAGTTCAAGACCTCCCTCGGGCATGGGTGTGTGTGTTTGTCCGTAGGTTAGTTTACCTAGGTTTAAGTAGTTTGTAGGCTACGGACTGATGACCACGCAGTTTGGTCCGATAGATTTAGAAACATTTGAACATTTTTGAAATCTTCGAGCCCCTGACTACCAATGCATTCTCTGAAAACCGCACATCAATCGAACTTTCCGTCTCCGCGAGATTTGCGGTGCAAGTGTTAGCCGGCTAAAGTGGCCGAGCGATCTCTGGCGCCCCAATCACAGTCTGCACGGCCGCTACCGCCGGGGCTTCAAATCCCCCCTCGGGCATGGATGTTTGTGTCGTCTTTAGTATAAGGTAGTTCATACGTAGTTTGTAAGTTTAGGGACAGATGACCCCGCAGTTAAGACCCTTAAGTTTAACAAACATTTGAACATTTGAATTTTGCAAGTGTTAGCTTATTCACCCTGTATATATGCCAGCACTTTCTTTCTTCTTTTTATTACGAATGAAACATGCGCCTATCTCAGCCAAATTCTCAGGATTTCGACATTGAACGTATTTCAGAAATCCAGGAACCGTGCAATATAATAATAATAATAACAAATACAACAAAGTTTGGATTGGGACTTGTTCCTTAGATCATGAATACGACACTTCGTAATGATATGGAACGTTTGTTTGTTAAGCTTATGGGACTTAACTACGGGGTCATCAGTCCCTAAACTTACAAACTACTTATGAACTACCTACGAACTAGGACGGCACAAATATCCATGCCCGAGGGGGGATTCGAATCCCCGACCGTAGAGGCCGTGCAGACCGTGACTGGAGCGCCTCAGTCTCTTGGCCACCGCCGCCGGCGATATGGAACGTCTCAGGTTAATAAAAGCTCTCTTTACAAGATATTACATTATACGAGATATTATATGAGTTTTTTTGCAGCTTTACTAATTAATATCTAAAAATTCGTGTAATGTGTAAAAGGAGTTGCCATTCAGAAACTGTTTAATTTATTTTTAAATGCTATTTGGCTATCTGTTAGACTTTTGATGCTGTTTGGTATATGGCCAAAGACTTTTGTGGTAACATAATTCACCCTTTTCTGTGCCAAAGCTAGATTTAACCTTGAGTAGTGAACATCATTCTTTCTCCTAATTTTGTAGCTATGCACACTGATATTACTTTTGAATTCGGTGGGATTGGTAATAACAAATTTCGTAACTGAATAAGTATACCGTGAAGATCCGTAGCATTTGAAATAAGTGTCTCATTCTATTGAATTTTTCATATTATTTAGACCCGTTATATAAACTCATTTACTCTAGCGTAAGGAGATGGTACTTACTGTGGTGTCGCACAAGTCTGAAGTGCGCGCCACGTACTTTCGCCGCGCGCCGCCATGCAAGCACGGCGCGGCGTTCTTACGACGTCAGCCACGAGCGCCCTCTGCTGCAACTCCGATCGTGGCCACCCTGAACTGGATCGGTCGCTTGGGATTAAGACAGGCACTAGGAAAGTGTTTCATCAGTTCAAAATGTTCAAATGTTTGTAAAGCTTATGGGGTCATCAGTCCCTAAACTTACGAACTACTTACAGACTAGCTAATACTAAGGACAGCACAAATATCCATGCCCGAGGGGGGATTCGAACCCCGGACCGTAGTGGCCGTGCAGACCGTGACTGGAGCGCCTCAGTCCTCGCGGCCACCACGGCCGGCGAAAATTATATTTCCTCTTTGAAAATGGTTTTATTGGTTGCATTGTTGTTTGAGGGTCGATAATGATAAAAGGGTGGAGTATATTGGGATGGAAAGTTATCGGTGTATATAAAATGCTACGTGTGTGTGTGTGTGTTTGTTAATATTTCGCTCTGCAGCGAAAACTACAGAACGCAAACGAATTGTTTGTGTGTCATTGTTGTCCGAATTCTCTCGTTGTACACCATAGCAGGTCTATGCCGATAGCTATAAGGGGGTGGAAGATATGATGGTTGGAAGTCGTCAAATTATTTAAAAAAATTCGGACTTGAGGCCAGCGATGACCGCGGCCGGCTCTTTCATCAGTAAGCAGGCCTCTATCGACTTAAACTATGTATCTGATTTCCGCTAGACTTCAGTTAACAAAACCAAGTATTTATACACTCTCTCTTCGAAATATATATGTTGTTCTAATCTAGCTCAGTGTTTCTAGTTTCTGCTGTCCCACCGGCTGGTCATCCTATTTTCCTGTGTCGGTCTCTCTCTACTCGGCCACCGACACCTAGGACAACCGAAGGCAACGAGACACAAAACTTACAACAAAGCCACCTCTTATTTGCATCTGTGAATGGGGGATCGAGCTAGAGAGAGAGAGAGAGAGATGTGACGCGAACTGCTTAGCAGTCGCCTCGTATATTCTCCTCCTGAGGATGGCCGCCTGCGACGCTACCGCAACATCCTGCTGGTCGTTACCTCTCACCACCGCATGGGCCGGCTCGCCTTCCTCCCTTATATGGCGTTAATGCCAGGAACGCACTCACAACCACCTCGTTAGCAGCTCGTTGGGTCGCGGCAGGCACTCTGTCCCACCACTTTGGCGGTCCCGTTATTCCCGACCATTACCTCAGATCCTCGTCGGGCGTGCTGCGGCCAGATTTTCGGCGACTTCCAGAAACGTCTGGTTCTCGACAGGATAAAATGCACGGAGGCCTCGCAGTGCTAACCTCGCGCCTTTGCAACGGCTCGTGCTGCGCGGTACATTCGTTCTGCAAATCGGATAGCCGGCTTGATAGCCTTCTTCCAAATGAGGAGCAGTGCTGGAACACGTGTGGCCTTACACGGCGCGTGATGTTCTGCCCGTGAAGGACTCCAGACGGTGCACACGAAGGCTGCACGCAACAGTAAGACACTGGGTGCTGCGAAGGCTAAAAGCGGGGAGAGAGTACAAATAACAGAATGAGAATAGGGAAATACCCTTACTGGTAAAGAAAAAGAGTCATTCTGTGTCGTGTGTGGGCCGCCGCATTCGGCCTGACATTTGCGAGATGAGGTCGTGATGGCTGCATCGGCGGCAGCAGCTGCTGCTGCTGCAACTCCATTAATCGCCCTGTGGTCACGGAGCCTCGGGTATGCGCCGGTGTTCCGCTCGGCGCGCATGTTTGCGAATAATGGGAGTGCTCTTCGATAATTTACCCAAAAGGTTGCCACGTGTAAAAATATCTCTCACAAAATCGATTAAGAACAAAGAAAACGACCAGCCCATATTATGCATGGAGTTCGTGCCGAACCCACATTGGACTCGAAGAGATACCGGCCTCAGATATACCAATAATAACGTGGACATTGATTCAGAAAGTGTCGCTCTTGCGAAACACAGCTTGTCCTTTATTCACATGAAGTGACCAGTACCATCGACAAGAGATCTCAAATCTATTCCATATTTCTGGATTTCCGGAAGGCTTTTGACACAATATCTCACAGTCGGCATCTAATGAATTTGCGTGCTTATGAAATATCGCTCCAATTGTGGGATTGGATTCACGATTTCCTATCAGAAAGGACACAGTTCGTTCTAATTGACGGTAAGTCATCGAGTAAAACAGAAGTGATATCTGGCGTTCCACAGGGAAGCGTTATAGGTCCCCTACTCTTCCTCGTGTTTATAAATGATTTAGGAGACAATCTGAATAGCTCCCTTAGACTGTTCGCGGATGATGCTGTCGTTTATCGGTTAGTGAAGTCAACAGAGGATCAAAAGCAACTGCAAAGCGATGTAGACAAAATTTCTACTTGGTGCGAAAATTGGCAATTGACACTAAATAAAGAAAAGTGTGAAGTAATACACATGACCACTAAAAGAAATCCGCTGAACTTCAATTACGCGATAAATCAGTCAAACCTTAAGGTCGTAAATTCTACCAAATACCTAGGAGTTACAATTACGAACAACTTTGACTGGAGAGAACACATAGAAAATATTGTGGGGAAGGCGAACCAAAGGTTACGTTTCATTGGCAGAAAGCTTAGACGATGCACCAGCTCCACCAAAGAGACTGCCTACATCACACATGTGCGTCCTCTCCTGGAGTACTGTTGCCCCTTGTGGGACCCTCCAGGTGGGACTGACGGAAGACATTGAGAAGGTTCAGAGAAGGGCAGCTCGTTTTGTTTTATCACGTTACGGGGGGGAAAGCGTCACGGAAATGTTGTACGAATTGGGGTGGAAATCATTAAAAGAAAGACTTTATTCATTGCGGCGTGATCTGTTTGCGAAGTTTCAATCACCGACTTTTAGTTCTGAATGTGAAAATATTTTGCTAGCAGCCACCTACTTAGGGAGACATGACCATCCCAATAAAATAAGAGAAATCAGATCGAAAACGGAACGATTTAGGTGTTCTCTCTTCCCGCGCGCTATTAGAGAATGGAACGGTAGAAAAAAGTTATGAAAGTGGCTAATGAACCCTCTGCCAGGCACTTGAATGTGATTTGCAGAGTATCTATGTAGATGTAGATTCGATTAAGAACAAAGAAAACGACCAGCCCATATTCTATATGAAGTTTTTGCCGAACCCACATTGGACTCGAAGAGGGTTTATTAACAGACCGACACCGGCCTCAGATATACCAATAACAACATCGAAATTGACTGATTGGCAAATAAAATTTGATTCATATTCTCCAACAAGGAAAAAAAGTGAAATACGTTTTGTAAAAAACGAAAAATTCCTTATATTCTGCTAAATTATTTATTGATTTACCAACAGGCTTTTGGCTTCTTACGCCCTCAAGTAACATTTAAATGTCGTTAACATTTCTTTACAGATGTGCGACTTACGAAATTGTTACTGAATTACAGATGAAAGGTATCTTTTTTAAGTGGGCTGAACAGAAATTGAATATTTACTTTGAATGAAAGTTGAACTGATATGGGTATCTTTAAATTATCACCTGACAATTGTTTTGAAATGTAAGACAACAGGGGTTAATTAGTCTAGAAGAATGAGGTAAGGCTTTTATGCGTAGAAGTAGCAGAACGTGAGAGTGATATCTCTGTTTTTATCGAATTTGTGGCCCTGTTCTTGCACTTACCTCCAAATTCGATAACGCATTCAGTTCTCTCCCAGAAATTACATTAACACAGGAATAACAGCAGCAAAGGCAGCGGAAGCAGGATAATTTCTGTATGGAGACTGCAATGTAGGCCAAAGTAAAGTATGCTGACTCAGAATTGGATAATTTATGAAAGGAGAAACTAACTACGTGAATTGAATTATGTAAACTGATACACCTTTAGTTTTAACGAAGGGTCATATATTGACTTTTAAGCAACATTTTTACACAAATAATGATATTAAGAGTTCTTCTTAATAATTCACAATGAACATTAACAATACAAAATTTGGGCATAAGTTTATCAGTAACAAAAATCGGGGCCAAAGCATGCTTTTACTTGATATCTAACTTGCCATTACAAAATTTCTTACACATTCTTTCGCTGCCGCGTATTGACCTCCATAAATACGTGCCACATACTAACTCAGCATACCGACTGCTCCAGACAGACTCCTCATACTAACTGCTACAGAGAGACTCTTCTACTCTCTACAATCTCTGCGTCCAGCGATAGTAATTTCTCCAAAGATATAGAGTATAAAGATAAGCTGAGCAATTTATGTACAATCAAAAATACAATATTGCCAAGATACATAAAATTTACATAGAATTGAAAATATAAAATTAAATGTTGGAATATAAAATTAAATACAAATTTACATGTTCATAGGAAAGTGTTACATTTTGATGGCACTGAATTACATTTACTAAAATATAAAAATATATAAAAAGCTGATTTTATAATTAAGAGCTTGAATATTATCGTTAACACTCACCCCTGCTTTAAGCGATGATATTCAATCTTTGAATCTCGGCTTATAAAATCAGCCTTTTATACATTTCTGTATTTTAGTAAATGTAATTCAGTGTAATGAAAATGTAACACTTTCCTGTGAACATGTCAATTTGTATCTTCTGTAATTTAATAACATCTTTGTAAGTCGCATATCTCTGAAGAAAGGTTAGCGATATTCGGTTGTTACTTGATGATATTACCATGTTATGTCAAGAACCGACGGAAAATTCAGTTAATCAAATACGTCTCTGTAGGTGAAATATGTATTCGTCGGTTTAGTGGGAATGGCATATCTGATTGTGAGCTGCTCTCTGATTCTCGCTGGGTGTTTCTTCAGTGCGCGGCTTAGCAGCAGAGCTGTACAGCACGTGATCGCGAAAAGTAGCTGTTAGAAATGGTCTCCCAGAAGGCGTATAAGTGTGCGCTTCAGGAATGCGGAGCGAGAATTATGGATACTTTTATGTGATTCCTTTTATGAGATGATTTAGACTAAACGAAAATTTCACGTTCACAAGAAAAGAAATGGTGTCGCTTCGTAGAACATCTCAAACAGTCATCGTTAACAGCATGGACAAGTCTCTTAATAATTCGTTTTGTGCCCTATACACGAAAACATATCTAACTGATGGGATTGAGATTTGCTTTTTTTTTTTTTTTTTTTTTTTTTTTTTATTTATTTATTTTTTTTTTTTTAAATGAGTCATAGCACCAGGGAGGACTCGAACCTCCATGGCGAGCTACCGCGCGCTCCGCAGCGAGATGCTTTAGACCGCGCGCTCCGCAGCGAGATGCTTTAGACCGCTCGCCTACTCCACCGCGGCTTGTAGCTACTTGATTTACTTTTTTTACAGTTTTATCTGCATTTGTGTTCGCATTTCAAGTCGACAGACCGATAATTTCTTTTGTTGTCAGTGATCTCAAAATTATACATACCGTATGGAAAGTAATGTTATGAGAAAAGAGTGAGTCAGAGTGATACTCATGATACTGAAGAAGTTTGTCACCAAGTGGTTTTTCCAGACCTGCTTGAGATTCAGTAAAAAATACCTATAGCTTACAGATTGTTAAATAATTAAAGTAGTTCTTTATTGAAATAGTGTTTGTAACAGATAGGCCACGCATGCTGCCAATATTTATACTAACCGACCAGTAGTTAGTTTTTCATTGTTCAACAGATAATTACACGAAAAATAGAGCCAATAAAACTAATCACAATCTACAACAGATCAATACATTTGCAACCAGTTACATATGTACTTTCGTTTACAATCATTTTCTCACAAGTAAACATTTTCACAAATATGATTTCTCATCATAATTGTGATAACACCCAATACTTGTTTCGAATTAAATGACCCTAAGAAATACAAGGCGTGTTTTTTTAAAGTAAGTACCGTTTTGATATTAAAAAAGACGTGCTAAGATATCTCAATAATTTTACTTTTACATGAAAGCTTGTACCTTAATCTACTTTTATACATAATTTCCGTCAATAGTGAGTTACTTGACATAACATACCAGTTTTTTAATATCCTCCTCATAGAAGTCTGCCGCCTGACTTAACCACTGCATCACAACTGTTTTGACTTCGTCGTCGTCTTGCTCGGTCACAATGCCATACAAAACACTATGAGAAACATCAGGAAAGTCATCTTGTTCCGTTGTTCATCATGCACATTTGTGAGGCAATCTTTAAATGCATGCTCCAACTTGTTTACCATTCCATCACTCATAATGTTTTCTCCATAAACGGCACAGATGTCACGATGAATATCGATCGCTTTTAGGCCTTTAGCACTAAGAAATCTTATAACAGCCCATGCTTCACAGTCGGAGGGACTCACGATTATCGGAGGCATCTTAAACACTCAGTAATGTTTCCAAATGTTTGTAGATCTACGGAGTCATCAGTCCCTAAACTTGCAAACTACTTATTAACTAGGTAATACTAAGGACGGCACAAATATCCATACCCGAGAAGGGATTCGAACACCCGACCGTAGTGGCCGTGCAGACTGTGACTGGCGCGTCGTAGAACGCTCAGCCACCGTGGCCGGCAAACACTCAGTGCACAGTGTAAACAAGGAAGAATCAGACTAATGGCTTCAGTGCGTAGACAACAGATGTAGGTACCCAGTGCGCATAAAATTATTGAGACATCTTAGCATGTCTTTTTTTTAATTATTATTATTTCAAAACGGTACTTACTTAAAAAAACACGCCTCGTACTAAATTCAGACAACCACTGTGTAACCTACTGTCGTGTTCTGGCGCTAAGTCAAAGTTGTTTCATCTACTCTGTGTATAATGGTAAAGAAGTATCGAGCTAATATTCATGTATTTTGTTTCGTCAAATTTACAGGGCAACATTGGTATTATTCTGAGAGAAAAAGACAGCTTTGCAGCAGAATAGTCACCTCCGCCATAGTGTTTTTTTTATGAACATCACCTCCCCCAAATTCGTATCAAATTCATATAAAAATTTCCAAATGAATACTCATATTTCGGGCTAGCAACGATTATCTGTTGCAGAATCGAACTGTAGCGCTCTAATAACAATCAATTAGAAAATGTTGCGCGATATTTGGCACAGAAGGCGCACATGTGTTGCCTCCTCACCATATTCCCACTGCACCAGCTGTACCTGTACACGAGACCTTCCTAACCGCAGTTGTGAAAGCGACTTGTGTAACGCGCGAAGCCGTCGTGAGCTGACGCCGTTCCAACACTGTGCTTGTCGGTGGAGTTTAGATATCGGCAGTGGTGCAGCAAATCGACGTTGGCAACATAAAAATAAATACATCTCCTATATTTCGCTTACTTTCACTCCATAATGTCATACTGTATAATATTTTGGGGTAACTTTTCAAGTCATGCAAAAGTTTTCAGAGTCCAAAAGCGTCTTTTACATATCATTTGTGGAGTAAATTTCCGGACATCCTGTAGAAGACGCTTAAAACATTGGGTTAGTAACTACTGTGTCTCAGTATATTTAATCCTAAATGAAATTTGTCATAAATAAAATATCCCATTTTGTACATACATTACTATGTACAAAAACGATCTACACAAGGACTTTAAAGAATGCCCATAAATATTAAGATACAAAAAAAAAATAGGCAAATATTATAACCTGGTCAAAGGGTATAGAAGCTGGGCACACCCGGCAGACATTACGAGGATAACTAAGAAGGACACAAGCAAAAGCTACCCTGTTTGAAGTATACATAGATGGAAGCAAGTCAGACGACAGAGAGGGTTCGGGAATAGCAATATTTGTTAATAAGAAGCATATTTTACCAGATACAGCTTAAACTGCCTAATGAATGCTCAAACAATCAAGCGGAACCATTTGCCATTCTCAATGCTCTTGAGTTAATAAACAATCTCTCGAATACTGATAGAACTGCAGTAATTTACTCCGACAGTAGAATTACTTTGGACCCTTTACGAAATCCGAAGAACCAAAATTTCTTCATTGAAGAAATAAGATGTAAAATCAGAAGGCTACAGACACACAACTGGCTGGACATTTCGAATGGGTTAAAGTATATGGAGCGATATGGGGAAATGAACTAGCTGGCAATCTTGCTGAAAGAGCAGCTCGATCACGACAATCAAT